>JAUPFR010000029.1:2925219-5611993 GCA_036925125.1 Oreortyx pictus
GCTCTGAGATGCTTTGGGATGCTCAGGGATGCTGTGGAATGCTGTGGGGTGCTCAGGGATGCTTCAGGATGCTGTGAGATGCTGTGGGGTGCTCAGGGATGCCGTGGGATGCTCAGGGATGCTTCGGGATGCTGTGAGATGCTTCAGGAGATTCCAGGATGCTCAAGGATGCTGTGGGTGCTCTGGGATGCTCAGGGATGCTTTGGGATACTCTGGGAAGCCCAGTTAAGCTCCAGGACATTTCAGGGCGCCTGAGGACGCTCTGAGACGCTCAGAGATCCCCGTGGATGCTTTTGGGGTGCCCCAGGGTCACGTTGCTGGAGCAGTTGCTGTCCCAAGATTCCCCCCCCTCCCCGGGGATAGACGAAGCCGTTTCCTCCGTCGCTCGGGTCACGAAAGCCGGAGCTCACAGTGGCCACAGCCACGGGGAGGAGAGCTGTCCATCACGAAGGGAGAGCTGCGGGGTTCAGGGCATTCCCTGGAGAGGGAGCTCCCCCCCAAAAAAAGAAAAGACAAAGCCCCACAGGTGACAGCACGGTGTGTCCCCCCCCCCCCCCCCCCAGACAGCTGCGAAGGCGACGTGGAGCTCTCGGCCGCGCGGCACCAACCGGAGGGGCTGGAGCAGCTGCAGGCGCACACCAAGTTCACCAAGAAAGAGCTGCAGTCCCTCTACCGCGGCTTCAAGAACGTGAGCACAGCGGGTTGAGGGGTTGGGGGGTTTGGGGGGGACCGCCTGATTTGGGGACACCCCGTCTCCGGGGCGCCCCGTGGACCTGTCCTCCCCCCAGGACTGTCCCAGCGGCCACGTGGACGAGGAGACCTTCATGCTCATCTACGCGCAGTTCTTCCCGCAGGGAGGTGGGTCGGGGCTCCATCACCCCCCTAAAAAGCATCCCCCCCCCAAAAAAATGACACCAACCCCATGGGGCACTCCCTCCCCTCCCCCCCCTCTCCCATGTTCCCTCCCCAGATTCCAGCGCCTACGCTCACTTCTTGTTCAACGCCTTTGACGCGGACGGCAGCGGGGCACTGTGCTTCGAGGTGAGCACCGCTGGGGGGTGGCACCGGGGTAGGGAGGGGGGGTCGGCCCTATGCCAGCACCGTGAGTCATCATCAGCCGTCCCTGCTGAGGGGGGGTGCTCAGGGAGGGGTGGATTTTGGAGCAGTGCCCCAAAACCACCCCCAACCCAAACACCCCGAGCGCTGCGGGGATCCTGCGGCACGGCCGGCACGTCCCGGGCCATTAAAAATAGATGGGAGCCAGAATAGAAACGGGATCGATAGGAGGAGCGGCCGTGGTCAATATCCGCGCCGCAGTGCTCTGTGGGGTCCGCAGTGGGGTCACGGCGGCTCCTCCCCGTACGCTGTGGGGTGCCCCGCTCACCGTCGTCGCCCCACCTGTCCCCGGCAGGACTTTGTTGTGGGGCTGTCCGTCCTGCTGCGGGGCACCGCGCAGGAGAAGCTGAGCTGGGCGTTCAACCTCTACGACATCAATAAGGACGGCTGCATCACCAAGGAGGTGCTCTGGGGGGGCACGGAGGGGAGAGGGGGGACAGGGTGGGTGCTGGGGGGGGGGGGGAGGTGACAGGTCAGCGGGGGGGGGGGGGGGGGTTGGGGGCGTTTGCTTTGTCACTGCATCGCCGTCCGCTGCCAGGAGATGCTGGAGATCATGAAATCCATCTACGACATGATGGGACGCTGCACCCTGCCCGCCCCGCGGGACAGTGCGCCCGCTGAGCACGTCGAGCACTTCTTCCAGGTGGGGGCACGTCGCGACACGGGGTGGGGGGGAGCGGGGATGGGGATGGGGTCGAGGATGGGGATGAATGGAGAGAGATGGGGATGGGCATGGGGATGAGGATGGGGATGGGTACAGGGACGAGGAAGGGGATGGGGATGAATGGGCACAGGAATGGGGGATGGATGGGGATGGGGACAGGGATGGGGGTGGGGATGAGGATGGGGATGGGGATGAGGAAGGGAATGGGGATGAATGGGTACGGGGGTGGGCATAGGGATGGGGATGGGGATGGGCAAGGGGTTGAAGATGGATGGGAATGGGGATGGGGATGGGGTCAGGGATGACGAAGGGGGTGGGGATGAATGGGCATGAGGATGGGCACAGGGATGGGGATGGATGGGAATGGGGGTGGGCACAGGGATGGGGTTGGGGTTGGGGATGAATGGGAACAGGGATGGGGATGGGAGTGGGGATGAGGATGGATGGGAATGGGGATAGGGACGGGGTCAGGGATGAGGAAGGGGATGGGGATGAATGGACGTGGCGATGGGGACAGAGATAGGGATGAATGGGGACAGGGATGGGGATGAATGGGTATGAGGATGGGGACAGGGATGAGGGAGGGGATGGGGATGAATAGGCATGGCGATGGGCACAGGGATGGGGATGGATGGGAATGGATGGGAATGGGGATGGGTTCAGGGATGGGGATGGGCACAGGGATGGACACGGGGATGGGGACGTCCCCACTGAGCTCTGCCCTTACAGAAGATGGACAGGAACGGGGACGGCGTGGTGACCTACGAGGAGTTCCTGGAGACGTGCCAGCAGGTGACACTGCCAGTCCTGGCTCTGGGGTCACCCCCCCGCCCCCCACACCCCCCCCCTCCATCCTCATCCCCATCAGAGCTGTCCCCACGGGCTGGGGGGGATCCCCGCGGGGGTGCCCCCTCCCCCCCCCGGTAGCTGTGCCGTGTCCGTGTCCCCGTGGCAGGACGCGGACATCATGAGCTCCATGCAGATCTTCGAGAACACCATTTAGACCGCAGAGGAGCCATGCTGACCAGGGCGGGAGCGGGAGACGTCGAAAATGAGGAGAGACCCTCAAAAATGAGGAGAGGCCCTCAAAAATGAGGAGAGGCCCTCAAAAATGAGGAGAGACCCTCAAAAATGAGACCCTTAAAAATGAGCAGAGACCCTGAACAATGAGACCCTTGCAAATCAGGATGACATCGCCGGCTTGCTCACCGGAGCCCCCCCCCCCATCTCACCCCCCAGGGGCTCATTTTGGGGCACATCACCCCAAAAAT
This sequence comes from Oreortyx pictus, assembly GCA_036925125.1. Classification (NCBI taxonomy): domain Eukaryota; kingdom Metazoa; phylum Chordata; class Aves; order Galliformes; family Odontophoridae; genus Oreortyx; species Oreortyx pictus. Next base: position 2,928,271 of record JAUPFR010000029.1, read on the forward strand.
GGCTCTCCGCCCCAGAGGTGACGCAGCGCGTTATGGGATGGATGCGACGCTGCTGGATCTGAGAGCTGTTTGGGGGTTTTCTTTTTCTCCCCTTAAATAAAGCAACCGGTGATGACGTGGGGGGATCCCACACGAGCTCGGGAGCTCGGGCCGCGCGTGGAAACGACGCCGTTCGGGGCCGTTCTGGGAGTGGGGGGGAGGGGGGGGGGCAGCGCCGCTGATGGCGGACGGCCGTTACCATGGCGACCGGAGTCGTCGCACGCCGCCGCGCATGCGCACGATGCACAACGAGCGCGGGTAGATTGTTCCGCCCCCCGCCCCTCTCCGCGCATGCGCCGTTCCCAGCGCGAGATGGCGGCCGCCGGCCGTGGCCGCGCGGTGTCCGTTGCTCGTTCCTCAGAGCGGCCATGGGCGTTCTGAACAGCCGGCTGCTGCGCCGGCAAGGCGGGGCGGCCAGGGAGGGCGGCGGCGGCGGCGGGGAGGGGCGGCGGGGAGGGAAGAGGAAGCGCGGAGGGGGCGAGGGGCTCTGCGACAGCGACACCGACAGCGACGGCGAACGGGACGAGCGGCTCCACAGCGCCCCGCGGAGGTGGGCGGGCGGAGGGGGATGGGGGGGGGGGGGGGCGGGGATCGTCCCGCTTAGGGGGGGGGTTTCAGGGGGGAGGGGGTGGGATGGGGCCTGTGTGAGGCCTACCTCTGTGGGGCTGGGGGGTCCGGGTCTGTTTGGGGGGCGCTGCGACTGTTTGGGGGCGTCTAGGATGTGCTGGAGGGGAGTGGGTCTGTTTTGGGGCGGCTGGGATGTGCTGGAGGGGTCTGGGATATGGTGGAGGGGTGTGGGTCTGTTTTGGGGGGGCTGGGATGTGCTGGAGGGGAGTGGATCTGTTTTGGGGGGGGGCTGGGATGTGCTGGAGGGGTGTGGGTCTGTTTTGGGGGGGCTGGAATGTGCTGGAGGAGTCTGGGTCTGATTTTGGGGGGAGGCTAGGATGTGCTGGAGGGGTCTGGGTCTGTTTTGGGGGGGCTGTGATGTGCTGGAGGGGTGTGGGTCTGATTTTGGGGGGAGGCTGGGATGTGCTGGAGGGGTGTGGGTCTGTTTTTGGGGGGCTGTGATGTGCTGGAGGGGACTGGGTCTGTTTTGGGGGGGGCTGGGATGTGCTGGAGGGGAGTGGGTCTGTTTTGGGGGGGCTGGGATGTGCTGGAGGGGTCTGGGATGTGCTGGAGGGGTGTGGGTCTGTTTTGGGGGGGCTGGGATGTGCTGGAGGGGAGTGGGTCTGTTTTGGGGGGGCTGGGATGTGCTGAAGGGGTCTGGGATGTGCTGGAGGGGTGTGGGTCTGTTCTGGGGGGGCTGGGATGTGCTGGAGGAGCCTGGGTCTGATTTTGGGGGGAGGCTGGGATGTGCTGGAGGGGTGTGGGTCTGTTTTTGGGGGGCTGTGATGTGCTGGAGGGGTGTGGGTCTGTTTTTGGGGGGCTGTGATGTGCTGGAGGGGACTGGGTCTGTTTTGGGGGGGCTGGGATGTGCTGGAGGGGTGTGGGTCTGTTTTGGGGGGGCTGGGATGTGCTGGAGGGGTCTGGGATGTGCTGGAGGGGTGTGGGTCTGTTTTGGGGGGGCTGGGATGTGCTGGAGGAGTCTGGGTCTGATTTTGGGGGAGGCTGGGATGTGCTGGAGGGGTGTGGGTCTGTTTTGGGGGGGTCTGGGATGTGCTGGAGGGGAGTGGGTCTGTTTTGGGGGGGTCTGGGATGTGCTGGAGGGGAGTGGGTCTGTTTTGGGGGGGCTGGGATGTGCTGGAGGGGAGTGGGTCTGTTTTGGGGGGGGCTGGGATGTGCTGGAGGGGTGTGGGTCTGTTTTGGGGGGGCTGGGATGTGCTGGAGGAGTCTGGGTCTGATTTTGGGGGGAGGCTGGGATGTGCTGGAGGGGTGTGGGTCTGTTTTGGGGGGGTCTGGGATGTGCTGGAGGGGTGTGGGTCTGTTTTGGGGGGGTCTGGGATGTGCTGGAGGGGTGTGGGTCTGTTTTGGGGGGGTCTGGGATGTGCTGGAGGGGTGTGGGTCTGTTTTGGGGGGGTCTGGGATGTGCTGGAGGGGTGTGGGTCTGTTTTGGGGGGGCTGTGATGTGCTGGAGGGGTGTGGGTCTGTTTTGGGGGGGAGGCTGGGATGTGCTGGAGGGGTGTGGGTCTGTTTTGGGGGGGTCTGGGATGTGCTGGAGGGGTGTGGGTCTGTTTTGGGGGGGAGGCTGGGATGTGCTGGAGGGGTGTGGGTCTGTTTTGGAGGGGTCTGGGATGTGCTGGAGGGGTGTGGGTCTGTTTTTGGGGGGCTGTGATGTGCTGGAGGGGAGTGGGTCTGTTTTGGAGGGGACTGGGATGTGCTGGAGGGGTGTGGGTCTGTTTTGGGGGGGTCTGGGATGTGCTGGAGGGGTCTGGGTCTGTTTTGGGGGGACTGGGATGTACTGGAGGGGTGTGGGTCTATTTGGAGGGGACTGGGATACACTGGAGGGGTCTGGGATGTGCTGGAGGGGTGTGGGTCTGTTTTGGGGGGGGCTGGGATGTGCTGGAAGGGTGTGGGTCTCTTTGGGGGGGACTGGGATACACTGGAGGGGTCTGGGATGTGCTGGAGGTGTGTGGGTCTGTTTTTGGGGGGACTGGGATGTACTGGAGGGGTGTGGGTCTGTTTGGGGGGGGACTGGGATGTGCTGGAGGGGACTGGGTCTGTTTGGGGGCGGGCTGTGATGTGCTGGAGGGGTGTGGGTCTGTTTTGGAGGGTCCAGGATGTACTGGAGGGGTCTGGGATTGTTTGTGGGGGGTGGGGGTGGGATGTGCTGGAGGGGTCTGGATCTGTTTGGGGGGGACTGGGTCTGATTAGGGGGGGTTGTGATGTGCTGGAGGAGTCTGGGTCTGATTTTGGGGGGGGGGCTGGGACGTGTTGGAGGGGTGTGGGTCTGTTTGGGGGGGGACTGGGTCTTTTTGGGGGAGAAACTGGGATGCGCTGGAGGGTCTGGGCCTGTTTGTGGGGGTCTGGGTCTGTTTGGGGGGAACTGGAAGGCGCTGGAGGGGTCTGGGTCTGTTTGGGGGGGGGGGCTGGGATGTGCTGGAGGGGGCTGGGTCTGTTTTGGGGGGGCTGGGATGCACTGGAGGGGTCTAGGATGTGTTGGAGGGGTATGGGTCTGTTTGGCGGGGACTGGAAGGCACTGGAGGGGTCTGGGTCTGTTTGGGGGGGGGGGGGTCTGTGAGGCGCTGGAGGGGTCTGGGTCTGTTTGGGGGACTGTGATGTGCTGGAGGGGTGTGGGTCTGTTTTGGAGGGGGCTGGGATGTACTGGAGGGGTCTGGGTCTGCTTAGGAGGGTCCAGGATGCACTGGAGGGGTCTGGGATCGTTTGGGGGGGGGGGGGGGGGATGGGCTGTGCTGGAGAGGTCTGGATCTGTTTGGGGGGGACTGGGTCTGATTGGGGGGGGGGTTGTGATGTGCTGGAGGGGTCTGGGTCTGTTTGGGGGGGTCTCTGGGGAACGTTGTGGGGGGTTGGGACCTGTTTGTAGGAGTGTGTGATGTGCTGGGGGGGGTCTGGGGCCTGATTGAGGCTTATTTGTGGGATCCTGGGGCGTGTTGGGAAGGTCTGGGGGTGTCTGAGAGGATCTGGGTCACTCTGAGGGGATCCGGGACGTGCTGGGGCGGCTCGGGGCCTGTTTCAGGCCTGCTCGGTGCGGTCTGGGGTGTGTTTGAGGCCCGCTGGGGGCACCGAGGATGTTTTTGGGGGAGGTCGTGACCATTTTGGGGGCTTGGGATGTTCTGCGGGGTCTGGGGACTGCTGGGGGTCGGACTGTTGGGGGGGGGGGGGGGGGGGGCTGTGAGGGGTTTTGTGCGAGGCGATGTCTGAAAGGAGCGCATCTCTGTCGCCTTCTCACGCAGGAAAAAGCTGAAAAGCACCTCCATGTATATTTACCAGACCCTGTTTCTGAACGGCGAGAACAGCGACATCAAAATCTGCGCCCTGGGGGAGGAGTGGAACCTGCACAAAGTGTACCTGCGCCAGGTGCGTGGCTCCTCGCGCGGCGCCTTCCTCCGCACGCGTCCTGCTCTTCTGTCACCTCCTGTTTCCCTCGGTTGGGTCCCAGCGCAGCCCCGAATCGGTGTCCACACATCCGACCCCGGGCGGAGAGCTCCGGGGCCGCGGTGCCGTACAAACGGACTTTATTTTTCTGATCTCTCAGGTAAACGTCAGCGGGTGATCGCGTCTCACAGTGCGCGCATCCGCTGCTGGGGAGGAAATGATGAGTCCTAGCAGAGCAGCACATTTCGCTCCCCTCGGACGGACACCTAGCACTCTCTAGTTTTATATGCCTTACACTTAATGCTGAAGGTATATCTCCATCGGTGGTGTCTGTGTCTGTGTCCTTGGTATGAGGCTGCACCTCGTACGTTAATTTGTATGTCTTGCATGCCTTTTTTTTTTCCTCCTTTCATGCCCCGTCCCTGCCGCCTGCAGGATGCGGTGCTGGTGTCGTGCAGGACGCAGCTCCTGGATTAATTATATCCCCAGCGCCGTGTGGTAGGGACAGAAAAACTGACACGGCTCTTCGGCCCATCTCTTGTCCCTGATGCAGGCAGGCACTCCAGATTCTCTCGGTGCATTTTCAGGCGCTGAGGCGTTTCTCAGTGAGCCAGGACACTCAGCTCACGCACAGTGCCCTCGGTGCACTTTGGCTGTGAAGGGAAACGTTTCCGCCCCTGGGCTCCGCGCGCTGCCGCCGCTTTCCATCCGAGCCACGTTTCCATCTCCGTCTCCTTCTCTCCCCTTCTGCAGTCAGGTTACTTCTCCAGCATGTTCAGCGGCTCCTGGAAGGAATCCGGCATGGACACCATCGAGCTGGAGATTCCTGACCAGAACATCGACATTGAGGGTGAGCGGAGCCGGCGGTGCTCGGAGCGCGTGCGCGGAGCTGTGAGCCCCGCGTGCTGATGCTGTGCTCCTTGCAGCCCTGCAGGTGGCCTTCGGCTCTCTGTACCGAGACGACGTGCTGATAAAGCCGGGCCGAGTGGTAGCGCTCCTGGCGGCCGCCTGCATGCTACAGCTCGTGAGTAGCCAGGCCCCCCCTTCCCGCGGTGTTGGGGCTCTCGGCTGTGAGTGGGAGCAGCTGGAAGTGCTCCCGCTTGGAAAGCCGCCCTGTTTCTGATGGCTTTCTTTTCCCCCTTTCCTCAGGACGGCCTAATCCTGCAGTGCGGTGAGACGATGAAGGAAACCATCACTGCCAAAACCGTGTGTGGCTATTACAACTCCGCGGGGACGTACGGGTTGGACTCGGTGAAGAAGAGGTGAGGCCGTGCTCTTTGTCCCGCGCTCCCCGCGGGCAGGGATGGCCCGGGTTCATTCCTGGTGCTTTCCAGCTGTCTGCCTCGAGCGCTGCCCTTCCTGCATAGGGTGCTGCCCCTCACGGGGAAGGAGGAAGGAAGTGACTCCTTGCTTTTAACGCAGGTGCCTCGAATGGCTCCTGAACAACCTGATGACCCACCAGAGCGTTGAGCTCTTCAGAGAACTCAGGTATCCGTCCTTGGGTTAATTTTCAGCCACGTTTGGTGCCTTTCTGGTGGTGGCTGTTGGTTGATGGCTCACGTTTCTCTTTTCTTTCTTTCCCCGAACCCCTGTGGTTATTACCTCACTGGTTTTTTTTTCAGCTTAAACCTCATGAAGCAGCTGATTAGCTCTTCCAACCTCTTCGTGATGCAAGTGGAGATGGATCTGTATACTGCTCTCAAGAAGGTACTTGGCACAGGGCCTGGCCAGGGCACCGAGCTCCTGAGTCACTGCTGCGTAAAGCAGCAAGTTGGAGCCCTGAAATGTACTGTAAGCACTCAAATGGAGGATGGGAAACTCCGCAGGGGCGGCCGCGTGACGGAGGCGTGGCTTTAGTAGTGCGTGCATTGCTCGTTGGAGAAGTGGTCTGCCAGGCTGAGTGGGGTCTGTTTGTTTTACCCAGTGGATGTTCCTGCAGCTAGTGCCTTCCTGGAACGGACCTCTGAAACAGCTCTTAGCACAAGCCGATGCCTGGTTCGCCGAGCGCAGGAGAGGTATGGACAAAGGACGCAGCCTTGGGCTCCAAGTGGGATGTGGGATTCTTCTCCTGGCTTCCTCATGTTTTCTGGGGATGCTTGGGTTGGAAGGGAGCTCAGAGATCACAGCACAGCAGGATGGTTGGGTTGGAAGGGAGCACAGAGATCTCAGAACCATGGGATGGTTGGGTTGGAAGACAACTGAGGTTACAGAACCATGGCATGGTTGGGTGGGAAGAGACCTCCAAGGCCATAGAACCACAGGATGGTTGTATTGGAAGAGACCTAAGAATCTCAGAACTGTGGGATGGTTGGTGTTGGAAGGGAGCTCAGATCACAGATCCATGGGATGGTTGGGTTGGAAGGGGCCTCCAAGGTCATAGAACCATGGGATGGATGGGTTGGAAGGGACCTAAAGATCTCAGAACCGTGGGATGGATGGGTTGGAAGAGATCTGAGATCACAGAACCATGGGATGGTTGGGTTGGAAGGGAGCTCAGAGATCATAGAACCAGGGATGGTTGGGTTGGAAGAGCTCTCCAAGAAGAACCACAGAATGATTGTGTTGGAAGAGACTTAAGGATCTCAGAACTGTGGGATGGTTGGGTTGGAAGGGATGTTCAAAATCATAGAGATCCAGGATGGTTGGGTTGGAAGAGAGCTGAGATCACAGAACCATGGGATGGTTGGGTAGGAAGAGACCTCCAAGGTCATAGAACCACGGGATGGATGGGTTTGAAGGGACCTGAACATCTCAGAACTGTGGGATGGTTGGGTTGGAAGGGAGCTCAGTTCGGAGGAGATCTCAGAGATCATAGAACCATGGGATGGATGGGTTGGAAGGGACCTCCAAGGTCATAGAACCATGGGATGGTTGGGTTGGAAGAGAACTGAGAACACAGAACCATGGCGTGGTTGGGTGGGAAGAGACCTCCAAGGTCATAGAAACACGGGATGGGTGGGTTGGAAGGGACCTAAAGAAATCAGAACTGTGGTGTGGTTGGGTTGGAAGAGAAGTGGGATCACAGAACCATGGCATGGTTGGGTGGGAAGAGACCTCCAAGGTCATAGAAACACGGGATGGGTGGGTTGGAAGGGACCTAAGGATGTCGGAACTGTGGTGTGGTTGGGTTGGAAGAGAACTGAGATCACGGATCCATGGGATGGATGGGTTGGAAGGGAGCTCAGATCTCAGTCCCACGAGCTGGTTGTGTTGGAAGGAGCTCCTGCTGCAAGGTTTTGCATGCCCGCGTCTCCTTTGAGATGCAACCCCCCCTCAGAGCGGCGAGCAGAGCGCTCACCCACAACCAGGGCCTGCAAAGCCCTTAGGAAGAAAGCAGCTGACGCGGCGCGCTGTGTCGCAGAGCTGGAGGGCAGCGCTGCCTTCCTGGACACGGAGCAGGGCGCGGCGTTCCGGCCGGTGTTCGCACACCTCCGTCTGCAGTACATCGTCAGCGACCTGGTGTCCGCCAGGATCATCGAGAGGGACGCGCTCATCCCCTCGGGTGAGTGCGTGTGCCCCCAGCCCCCCTCCCCCCGCCGCAGCCCTCAGTGCAGGACCAGGAGGGGAACCCACCCCAGGGGAGGTTGCGCTGTGCGTCCCATGCCTCGCTCGGTGCCTGCTGCCCAGGGGGTGGAGCTGCGTTCAGCGGCGTTATCGCTCGCCGCCGTTACCGTTATCGACAGACAGATAAAAAATGATAAAAAAGCCCATTCTGCTCTCACCTAGCTGCTGCGGGCTGGGTTCACGGGCGGGCTCCTCCTTCACCCGGAGGCTGAAGCGGCCTGGAAGCGATTTCCCAAGCGGAGATCTCACTTTTGGAAACGTTCTGCCTTTATCCGATGGCACAAAGCGTCCGCCCCTTTTTCCATCGTTCTGAGCACACTGTGCTCCTCAGAGCGGTGCATTCTGTGGCTGTTTCCCTGCTCCCCCCCCCCCCCCCCGGAGCTCTTGGACAGCTCTTCTTCTGTGTGCCCGCAGCGCTCCTGCGTCGCAGTGCACCCACTCAGGGCTGCAGCAGCCCGGGCTCACAGATGGGCTCAGTTTCACTGAGGCCTTTCATCATTGGCTGCCTGCAGCTCCTTGTGTCCGTGGCTGTACCCTGGGATTCTTCTTTGTGTTCACATTTACCCCCTGAATTTGCTCCTCGTGTCCAGGGTTGCTTCCTGGGTTTGCTCTTTGTGTCCGAGTTTACATCTGGGTTTGCTCTTTCTGTCCCTGGTTGTAGCCTGGGTTTGTTCTCTGTGTCCATGGTTGTACCCTGAGGTCTGCTCCTTATATCCATGCTTGTTCCCTGGGTTTGCTCTTTGTGTCCGTGTTTACACCCTGGGTTTGCTCTTTGTGTCCGTGGTTGTGCCCTTTGTTTGCTCTTTCTGTCCACATTTACACCTGGGTTTGTTCTCTGTGTCCATGGTTGTACCCTGGGGTCTGCTCCTTATATCCATGCTTGTTCCCTGGGTTTGCTCTTTGTGTCCATGGCTGTACCCTGGGGCTGCTCTTCATGTCCCCGTTTGCACCCTGAGTTTGCTCTTCATATCCCCGTTTGCACCCTGAGTTTGCTCTTTGTGTCCCCGTTTGCACCCTGGGTTTGCTCTTTGTGCCCACGGTTGTGCCCTGGGTTTGCTCTTTGTGTCCACATTTACACCTGGGTTTGCTCTTCGTGTCCACATTTACACCTGGGTTTGCTCTATATATCTGTTTACACCCTGAGATTGCTCTTTACGTCCACATTTACACCCTGTGTTTGCTCTTTACATCCACGTTTACACCCCGGGTTTGCACTTTGCGTCCACATTTACACCCCGGCTTCGTTCTTCCCATGGTTGTTCCCTGGGTTTGCTCTTTATACCCACATTTACACGCTGTGTTTGCTCTTTGTGTCCACGTTTCCACCCGGCTTTGCTCTCGGTGTCCGTGCTGGTCGCGCTGTGCGCTCACGCCGTCCGTGAGGTGGCGGTGTCTGCTGTCCCCATCCCACCCGTGCTGCAGAGCCGCTGGCCGTGGCCGCAGTCCCCGTGCGCGGAGCGGCAGGTGGAGGCAGAGCTCCGTGAGTGGCAGCAGCAGCCGCTCCGCACCGTGAGTCACAGTGCAAACACTGAGCTCGGGCTGATCTTGGCACGGCCTGCGGGGCAGCTGCACCCCGCGGCACTCGGTGAGCCCCCCAGCCCCACGCTGCAGCTCTGCGGGCAGCCGTTGCCAAGCAGACATTGGGGGGACACCCCGGCACCCCGCAGCGCAGCTCTCGGGTCCTTCCCGTTCCCACCGCGGCTTTGAAGGCGATTTCCTCGTGCCTGGACCAGGAGAGCCCGCGGCTCTGGCACAGCTCCCGGGGCAGCAGAGCCGTGTTTGCTTTCTCAGGGCTGAACAACCCCTGCGCTGCTCTCGGTCGCAGTGGGAGAGGCCGCGGGGGGGGGGGGGGGGGGGGGATGTGAGGAGCTGTGGGTACAACAAACCCAAACGCAGAGCTCCGGGAAGGAGGAGTGGCCCCCGCTGTTGGCCCTTATCTGTTTGCAGCCCAGGGAGGGGTTGAGATGGGGAAATGGGTGGGAAAAGGGGCGTAAACGAGCCGCGCTTTGCTTCCCTTGTTTCCCCGTCCTGCTGCCTGCAGGAGCAGTGCTTTCTGCGGTCCCCCATCCCACCCTCCCCGGGCACGCCGTGCTCGGGGTCGTGGCCTTGCTGCTATCTCTGCCCAGGGAACGCTCACAGCCCGTGCTCTGGCACAGCTCGTGGCTCTGGGCTGCTTTATCTCCCCTACAAAACTCTTAGGGCCGGCACAACCTCGGTGCGCGCTCACCTCCGCCCGCTTCTGTCCTCCCCTTCGTTGGGGGGCACGGTGCCATCGCTGGCCTGGCCTTACCTCCCTTCCTGAGCTGAGCCGTGCCCGCTGTCCTCTCGTTGCAGAGTGGCTGTCCTCGGTGTACAAGCAGCAGTGGTTTGCCATGCTCCGCGTGGAGCAGGACGGCGACAGCGGGTGGGTGCAGCTCCGCTTCTCCAGCGGGACTCCTCACTCCCATAGCTTTGCGTGTGTGTGTGGGGGGGGTGGTCCCCCCTCATTCTGGGGGCAGGAGGAGTGGGGCAGAGCTGTGGGGCAGAGCTGTGTGTCTCGGGGACGTTGCCCATCACACAAACACTGATCTCTGTGAGCTGGGGTCACTGCGTGGAGCTTAGCTCTGTTTGATGCAGTAGTGCACCCCCAGAATGCCCTCACCCAGAGGGGTTCTCCTGGAGGTGTCCATCCCTGGGGGGGACGGGGGATGGGATGGGGGGGGAGGGGTTCTCCTGGAGGTGTCCATCCCTGGGGGGGACGGGGGATGGGATGGGGGGGGGAGGGGTTCTCCTGGAGGTGTCCATCCCTGGGGGGGACGGGGGATGGGATGGGGGGGGAGGGGTTCTCCTGGAGGTGTCTGTCCTTGGGGGGGGGCGGGGGATGGGATGGGGGGGGAGGGGTTCTCCTGGAGGTGTCCATCCCTGGGGGGGGGGGATGGGATGGGGGGGAGGGGTTCTCCTGGAGGTGTCTGTCCTTGGGGGGGGGCGGGGGATGGGATGGGGGGGGAGGGGTTCTCCTGGAGGTGTCTGTCCCTGGGGGGGGGCGGGGGATGGGATGGGGGGGAGGGGTTCTCCTGGAGGTGTCTGTCCCTGGGGGGGGGCGGGGGATGGGATGGGGGGGGAGGGGTTCTCCTGGAGGTGTCCGTACCTGGGGGGGGGGGATGGGATGGGGGGCACACAGAGCACCTCTGCATCCCGAAGCCGTGCTCGGACTCGATGCTTTTCCAATCTGAGCGAGCGCTGCGTTTCCCCGCAGGCCACAGGAGATCAACAAGGAGGAGCTGGAGGGAAGCAGCATGAGGTGCGGGCGCAAGCTCGCCCAGGACGGCGACGTAAGTGCCCTCCAAACGGGCGGAGGTGGGATGGGTGCCCCCGGGAGGAGCGGGGGATGGGGGCTGAGCCCCACGGAGCACGCGCTGACGGCACCGTGCCCGCCGCTGTGCCCCGCAGTACTGCTGGCGTTGGACCGGCTTCAACTTCGGCTTCGACCTCCTCATCACGTACACCAACCGGTACATCATCTTCAAGCGCAACACGCTCAACCAGCCGTGCAGCGGCTCCGTCGGCCTGCAGCCCCGGCGCAGCATCGCCTTCAGGTACGGCCCCACGGCCCCACCCCGCGGCACGCGGCCCCCCCACCCCGGGCAGCCCAGGAGGGGACTGAGCCCCCCCCCCCCCCCCCCCATCCCTGCATTGCCCCCCCCAGGTTACGCCTCGCCTCCTTCGACAGCAGCGGGAAGATCATCTGCAGCAGAACCACGGGCTATCAGATCCTGACCCTGGAGAAGGACCAGGTAGTGCGGCCGTGTGCGCGATGCGGAGCGGGGCTGTGGGGTGGGGGGGGGGGGGGGTTCGTTAGCACAGCTTAACGAGGGGAGCCCTGCGGTGTTACGGGAATGGGGGCTCGGGGCCGTGTCCCCCAGGTGGGGATGTGTGATGCAGAGGAGGGGCACGGAGGGCTGTGACGCCCTCAGAGTGCCCCATAGGTGACACAGAAGTGGGGTGAGCAGCTCTGGGGGCTAAGGGAGCTCCCACGTGCCGCCCTCCGCTCGATTTCTGGTGCTGCGTGCCCGGCCCCGCTCACAGCTGCGCCCTCCACCCCAGGAGCAGGTGGTGATGAACCTGGACAGCCGCCTGCTCATCTTCCCCCTCTACATCTGCTGCAATTTCCTCTTCACATCACCGGAGAAGAGGACGGGCGGCACCGCAGCGCCGGGCAGCGCAGTTCAGTGAGCACAGCGCGGAGCTCCGCCGTCCGTGTCCGCTCCGCTCACACAGCACTGCAGCCGCGCGGGGAGCGGCCCCGGCCCCACTGCGGGCGGGGGACCCCACCTCGGACCCACTGCGGGGGGGGGACCCACCCCGGTTTCGCTCAGGGACACCGTGACCTCCGAGTGCCTTGGGGCGGCTCACCTTCGTTTTCTTACATCAGACTTCGGGAATTCTTTTGCATTCCGAGGGTTGGGGGGGGGGTGGGGGGGAAAGGGGGAGGGGGGGTGCTGCCGTCTCAAAGCGTATTTTTTTAACGTTGTCAAAGGAAAAAAAAAAAAAAGCTTTAAGAAGAAAACCACAAAGAAAAGTGCTCTGTTTGTAGCTGGTAACGGCGGGGTGGGGTTCCCCACTGCCCCACGGTGCTTTAGCCCCAACGCAGGAAAACGGAGCTCTGCGGGTTTCACATTTTTATTGGGGCGCGGGGGGAGCCCGGGGGGGGGGGGGGGGGAGTGTTACACCACCACACTCACAGGAAAACCGGTACGAAAAGTACAAAAATAAGGAAGCCTCTCTATCTATCGCTCTATCCGCCGCCGCGTGGCGTAAAATAAATAGTGTAAACACGAGAGGAGAACAGCGCAGCTCCGCTGCTCGCAGCCCCACCGTCTTTGGCTTGGAACCGAATCACACCGAGGGGGGGGCCAGGCCTGGACCCCCCCCCTCTCCCCCTCCCTCCCCCCCCCCCACCCCAATCCGTCCTTCCCTTCATATCCACAGCTGCAGCCTCAGCTTCCCTTCTTCATTTCAACCCCGAGAGCGCGGTGCCGACGTGCGGGAGTCCCCTGAGAGCTCCGACCTCCGTGAGCACAGCTCTGCCCCACACCGCGCTCAGAAGGGGGGGATGGGGGGCTGCTGCACATCCCCCCCCAAACCCCTCCCATCCCCCACCCCCACGTGTGTCTCTCCCAAGCCCTCCCCGCGACTTCGGGTTCTCCAGTCTGACCCCAAGGAAACGTTAAATTAAGGACAAAAGAGAAAGGAAGACTCCGTGCCAGCGCTAAAGGACATGGCGAGCAACGTGGGAACGCAACGCCCGGTGCTGCTGGGGTGGGGGGCAATCCCACAGGACCCCTCCTCCCCCCCATCCCCAGCGGTTCCCCACCCGTGGGGCTCAGCCCCGATGGGGGAAACGCAGCTGGCGGTGCGTGGGGAGGGGACGGCCCTAAATGCTGGGACGTGCTCTGCTCCACGTGGATCCTTCGGCCTCGGCCACATCCACGAGGAAAGCGAAGAGGGCGGAGGGCCCCGCGCGTGGTGTGTGTGTGTGTGTGTGTGAGTGGGGAGGGAGGGAGGGATTGTCCCGTGGGCGCGGATGAGCTCTGTGCCGCTCCTACCGCTGCCCGGCCTCGCGGATCCGGCACGCCACCGCCGTGATCAGCGCTGCGCCCTTCCCGCTGCCGTCCTCCGACTGCAGGAAGGTGACCTCGCACTGCGGGGACAGCTGCCGCACCGTGTCCTGCATGACGGTGGAGAAGCTGTGGGGAAGAGGAGGAGGAGGAGGAGGAGGGATCCGTCAGAGCCGTGCCGCGGTGCTGACACCGCTGTCTCTCTCCGGTGCTCAACGCAGTGTGAGTGCGGAGAGCCCACGGCCACAACGCAACCACAGAGCTCAGGGATCCGTGCAGCCCCACCACGGGGCAGTGAGCCCTGAGTGTGACCCACCCCATAGCCCAGAGTGCGATCCACCCCAAAGCCCTGAGCCCTATGTGTGACCCACCCCAAAGCCCCGAGTGTGACCCACCCCACAGCCCTGAGTGCAACCCACCCCAAAGCCCCTGAGCCCTATGTGTGACCCACCCCAAAGCCCCAAGTGTGACCCACCCCAAAGACCCGAGTGTGACCCACCCCACAGCCCTGAGTGCGACCCACCCCAAAGCCCTCAGCCCTATGTGTGACCCACCCCAAAGCCCCTAAGCCCTATGTGTGACCCACCCCAAAGCCCCGAGTGTGACCCACCCCACAGCCCTGAGTGCGACCCACCCCAAAGCCCTGAGCCCTATGTGTGACCCACCCCACAGCCCTGAGTGCGACCCACCCCAAAGCCCTGAGCCCTAAGTGTGACCCACTACGGATCCCCGAGCCCCATGAATGATCCATCCAAAGCCCTGAGCCCTATATATGATCCACTACAAGGCTCTGAGCCCTATGTGTGACCCACCTCAAAGCCCTGAACCCTATGTGTGACCCACTACAGGGCCCTGAGCCCTATGTATGATCCGCCACAGAACACTGAGCCCTATGACTGACCCATCCCAAAGCCCAGAACCTTATGTATGATCCACCCCAAAGCCCTGAAACCAACACACACTACACCATGGAATCCTGAGCCCAGTGCATGCTCCACTACAGAGCCCTGAACCCACCCCAAAGCCCTGAGCCCTGTGTACGATCCACTACATGGCTCTGAGCCCTATCTGTGCTCCACCCCAACGCCCTGAACCCTATCTGTGATCCACCCCAAAGCTCTGAGCCCTATGTGTGATCCACTACAGAGCCCTGAACCCTTTGTATGATCCACTGTGGAGTCCTGAGCCCTACGTGTGACCCACCCCAAAGCCCCGAGCCCTATGTATGATCTACTACAGAGCCCTGAACCCTTTGTATGATCCACTGTGGAGTCCTGAGCGCTACGTGTGACCCACCCCAAAGCCCCGAGCCCTATGTATGATCCACTACAGAGCCCTGAACCCTTTGTATGATCCACTGTGGAGTCCTGAGCCCTACGTGTGACCCACCCCAAAGCCCCGAGCCCTATGTATGATCCACTACAGAGCCCTGAACCCTTTGTATGATCCACTGTGGAGTCCTGAGTGCTACGTGTGACCCACCCCAAAGCCCTGAGCCCTATGTATGATCTACCACAGACCCCTGAGCCCTATGTGTGCTCCACCCCACCGCCCGGATCCGTGTGCACTCACTGCGGGTGCAGTTTGTAGAGCGTCCCGTCCACGCCGACCGTCACCTTGAGGAATTCCAGCCCGCGGTTCTCGCGGATCTTATCCACCACGGCGGCCATGCCGGCCCCGCAGAGCTGCGCGGCACGCCGTGCCACCACGGCACACACCTCCTTCACAATGATGCTGTCATCGCACGTGCTCTCCAGGCCCAGGTGCTGGAGGATGGAGCGCACCTGCAGCAGGGCCAGGCAGTCACTGTGGGGCAGAGGGGGGCACAGAGTTAGGAGGTTTCCCCCCATATCCATGCTGTCTGTATGGCCCCTATGGCAGCCGTGGGGTCGTGGCCGAGCTCGGGATGCTCAAGGTGCGGTGCGCTCCGTTCCTCGCACCGTGCCCACCCCGAGCGCAGTGGGAGGGCCACATTCGGGTCCTCACCTTTCGATCTGGGACAGGAACTTGGTCTCGAAGATCCCCCTGGTCTTCAGGCGCTCGGAGATGCGGCCCCGGAACAGCAGCCCTCGCTTGGTGAAGTCCATCAGGATGTTGCGGACGATCTCGCCCAGGTACATCCCGCTGATCATCTTCTCAAACCTGGACAGGGGGTGGTGGGGCCGAGTGTGGGCATACGGAGGGGTCCGGGGCTGCGTCCCCCCCCCAGTGATGTCAACATCGAGGGTGGAGGGGACGGCCCTGCCCAGCCCACGGCACCCAGCCCTGTCTTTATGTTCCAGCCCCGAGGGAACGCTTCTCACGGCCTCAGCGTCACCTCCACGCACCTCTGCTTCCCGGGGTTGAGGGACAGCTCATCCACGGCCAAATCGAACTCGGTCTGAATGTCATCCAAGCAGCCGCTGTCCCCGAACGCGCCCCACTCCATATTGACACACATGCGGCCCTCGTCGCCCTCCACCAGCTCCACGTTCCTCATCTCCTCCATGTAGCAGGCGTTGCTGCCCGTGCCTGCAGGGGGGGGGGGGTCTCAGTGGGGCACGGGGGGGGGGGTGTGGGGAGAAGGGTGGACCCCATGTGGGGCAGAACGGCTGCGGCTCTCACCAACGATCAGCCCGACTTCGCAGTAGGGGTCTTCGTAGCCGCAGGTCATCATGGTGCCCACCGTGTCATTCACCACCGCCACCACGTCCAGGTCGAACTCCTGGAGGGGAAGGGTTGGGTGGTTTCCCACGGGAGGTCCCAGGGGCCGAGCTGCTGCCCCATGGAGGAGGGGGACACCACTCAGGACAGCGGGGACGTGGCAACGAGGGACACGGGCTCGGTGGGCACGGCGGTATGGGTCGGCACAACGCTTTGGGGTCACAGAGCTCTTCCAACCCAAATAGCTCCCACAGTCCCAGACAGCCCCACACGGGGGTTAGGGGGCAGCCCACAGGGGTGGGATGGGGTAGGGGGCAGTGCTGCTCGGCTCCGAGCTCTGGGCTCTGGCCATCCACCCCCCACCGATGCCTGAAGGCGGAGGTTGGCACCGTGTCCCCCCACTCGGCTCGTTCCTTCCCGGCCCAATTAGAGCTGCCCTGCTCACCTCTCTGCGGTGGATCGCCTCCTTCAGCAGGCCCACCACGTCCTCCCCTTCGCAGCCCGTGGCTTTGAAGCCCTTCGTCCACTTGAGGAGAATCCCCTGGAGGAGGAAAAAGAGGATTGGGGTGTGCGGGGTGGGACGAGAGCGCCCCACAGCCCCCAGATCTGGGGGACATGCTCGGGGTCCCGCCGGTACTGGGCTCACCTCGTCCAGGTTGGTCTGGTGGCACGGGAAGGAGAAGGTGAAGCCCAACGGGAGCGACACTCCCTTCATCCCCATGTACTCCAGGAAGTCGGAGATGCAGTGGACGATGTGGTCGAAGAGCTGTGTGTGCAGAGCCGGGGAATGGGGGGCACAGTCACCACACACCCCACACCCCACAGGCGCTCCTGACCCAACGTGGCTCCATCCACAGCAAT
Source organism: Oreortyx pictus (assembly GCA_036925125.1). Taxonomy (NCBI): domain Eukaryota; kingdom Metazoa; phylum Chordata; class Aves; order Galliformes; family Odontophoridae; genus Oreortyx; species Oreortyx pictus. The sequence continues at coordinate 2,944,968 of JAUPFR010000029.1, forward strand.
CCCACCCATGGGACATGGTCCTCCCCCCATGGAGTGCCCCAGAGTCCACCCCACCCGACCCCAGCGATACCCCAAAGCCATCAGCGATGCTCGGAGCGCAACTGTGGACGTTTTATGCCCTCTGTGCTGTTTTTCCCTGGTGGGGACGTGGGGCTGACGCCCACCTGCCCACGCCAGGCGCACGGGACTCACCTCCTCGCCTGTGCCCTGCATCACCTCCAGCGGGATGGAGTAAATCTTGTTGTGCATCTCCACGCCGCGCCGCATCCCGTTCCGTACCCGCACCAGCAGCACTCGGAAATTCGTCCCCCCCAGGTCCAGGGCGAGGAAATCTCCTTTCTCTGAAAGCCGGGAGAGGGTCGTGAGGAGACGGAGCCCCGAGAAGCAGCGTGAGCGTGGGGTGGAGACACCGTGGCTGGGAATGGGGAGGTGGTGTTTCCCAACCGAGGGCGCTGCGTTGGGTGCGGGATGTCCCGAGGGCTCCGCATTATCATCCTGGAGCTTTGGGAACACTGGCACAGACATTGGGAACTCTTCACCATATGGGGTCCTCACCTGTCCCGTCCGGAGTAGAGCACACGTAGGTGGGCAGCATCTTCACCGTGGCCTCGGCGTGCGTCTCCTTGCCCAACCCCTTTTCCATCTCAACCCTCATCCTCCGCTTCACCTCCAGGAGCTGCTCGTGGCTCAGCTTCAGTGCCTCCAGGATCCTCTGCCGGGCCTTGTGCTGTGCCGCCAGCCGGTAAGCCACCGCCGTCACCATGGCCGCCCCTTTGCCGCTGCCGTCTTCTGACCTCACAAATCGGATCTCGCAGTCGGGCAGCAGCTTCCTCACTGTCTTATGGAGGCGGCGGGCAAAGCTAGGGAGGAGGAGGAGGAGGAGGAGGAGGAAGGGCTGAGTGTGTCGCTGCGGGTCGTGTCAGCCTCTCAGATGGCCCACAAGGGCTTTGGGATCCAACGGGGGTGCCCGTGGGACATCAACATGAGGTCAGGTCTCCTCTGGGATGGACAACAAATGGGACCCAATGGAGGTGCCCATGGGATGCCTCTATGGGGCCAGACCTACTCCAAGATGGCCTAAAAGGACTTTGGGATCCAATGGGGCACCACCACGAGGCCAGACCTCCTCTGAGACACCCAACAAATGGGATCCAATGGAGGTGCCCATGGGATGCCTCTATAGGGCCAGACCTCCTCCAAGATGACCTACAAAGACTTCGGGACCCAATGAAGGTGCCCATGGGCCCCCACCCCGAGGCCAAACCTCGCCCAGCTCCCCGCAGCCCCATGGACGTACTGCGGGTGCTTCTTGTAGACGGAGCCGTCCACGCCGACGGTGGAGCGCAGCCGGTCCACGCCTTTGTTCTCCTTGATGCGGCGCAGCACGGCGGCCAGCGTAGCCCCGCAGAGGTTGGCCGAGCGGGTGGAGACGATCTGGCAGATGCGGTGGGTGGCCAGGCAGTCCTCGTGGGACGGCTCCAGGCCCAGCTTGGTGAGGATCTCGTGGGCTTTCTGCAGCCCCTCTTTCTCCCTGCGCACCAAAGAACAGAAGGGATTTGTGCCTGGGCATCCGCTATGGGGCCCGGCATTTCCCCCGTGCAGCGGGCAGTGGGGTGGGACCCCACAAAGCCGCCCCACCCCTCCTCACTTCTCAATAGCGGAGACGAATCTGGTCTCGAAGTGGCCGGTGGTGCGCAGATCCGACGAGAGCTTCCCTCGGAAGAGGAGCCCCTCCTTGGCCATCTTCACCAGGATGAGGCGCACCAGCTCGCCCATGTACATCCCGCTGATCATCTTCTCGAACCTCCCAAACACAAGAGGGGCACGGTTGGACCCCCACCGTTAACCCCAACTCCCAGCCGTGGAGTTCCACGGAACGGGAACTCTGTAGGACCGCGCTGCGGACATTAGGTGGTGGTGTTCCCCTTCTGCTGCCGACGGATTTGTTGGCAGGGGAAACGCGGACCTATGGCCCCGAGCGGAGGGCTGGCGAGGGAAGCGGGCGTTGGGTGGACGTGCCAACCCGAATCCCACGCGGTCGGCGGAGCGGAGGACACTGTGACCCAGTTAACTGGGACAACCCCTCCGGTCCCACACAATGGGAGGATGGGTAACGGCGGAGCCGGCGCCAGGAGTCTGCTTACAGCTGCTTGCCGGGGTTGAGCGAGCCCATGTCTATCTCGTGGTCGAACTCGGTCCTGATGTCGTTGAGCACGCCGTCGTCCCCGAAGGCGCCCCACTCCATGTTGATGCACATCCGGCCCTCGTCCCCCTCCACCAGGTCGATGTGCCTCATCTCCTCCATGTAGCAAGCGTTGGTGCCCGTCCCTGCACCGAGCGCGGGGACAACGCTCGCGTCGGATGCTGGATCTCCCCCGCTCCGTGGCACCACCACAACCCCAACCTCAGCCCCGCTCACCCACGATGAGGCCGACTTCACAGTTTTGGTCATCGTAGCCGCAGGACATCATGGTGCCCACGGTGTCGTTCACCACCGCCACGATGTCGATGTCGAAGTCCTGAAATGGTGGAGGGGGCACTGAGGGCCACCAAAGAGCAGCGCAGCGTTTCCGCCCGCACCGTGACAATCCCGGCCCACCCCGGGATTTTGGGGGTGGGACGCCTCACCCCTCGCTTCTTGATGGCCTTGCGCAGCAGGGATACCACGTCCTTCCCCTCCACGCTGCTGCACTTGAATCCCTTCGTCCAGTTGACAAGGATGCTCTGCGTTGGGGGAAGAGAGGAGAGGGGGCTCAGCGGGACCCCAAACCACCGTGCATCTCAAGGTCAGAGCCACCAACCCCACAGCTCAAAGCCAGAACCATGAAAACAGAACTCAAGGGCAGACTCACCAACCCCATAACTCAAGGTTACAACCACTCAATCAACATCTCAAGATCATAACCATCAACCCCACACCTCAAAGTCAGAGCCACCAACCCACAACTCCAGGTCACTACAACCCAACCCACAACTCAAGGTCAGAGTCACTCAATCCATGTCTCAAGGTCAGAAACACCAACCCACCAACCTGCAACTCAAAGTCAGAACCACACAACCCACAACTCCAAGTCGGAGCCACCAACCCACAATTCAATGCCAGACCCTCCAACCCACAACTGAAGGTCGGAGCCACCCAATCCACATCTCAATATCAAAACTACCAACCCCACAACTCCAGGCCAGAACCAACAACCCACAACTCAAAGTCAGTACAACTCAGTTCACAGCTCAAGGTCAGTACAACCCAACCCACATCTCAAGGTCAGAGCCACCCAATCCATGTCTCAAGGTCAGAACTACCAACCCCACAACTCCAGACCAGAACCACCAACTCACCAAACCACAACTCCAAGTCAGAGCCATCAACCCACAACTCAAGGTCAGTACAGCCCAACCCGCATCTCAAGGTCAGAACCATGAAACCACAACTCAAGGGCAGACCCACCAACCCCATAACTCAAGGTTACAACCACCCAATCCACATCTCAAGGTCAGAGACATCCAACCCACATCTCAAGGTCAGTACAGCCCAACCCACAACTCAAAGTGAAACCCACCAACCCACATCTCAAGGTCAGCACAGCCCATCCCACACCTCAAGGTCAGAACCATGAAACCACAACTCCAAGTCAGACCCACCAACCCACATCTCAAGGTCAGCACAGCCCATCCCTCATCTCAAGGTCAGCACAGCCCATCCCGCTCCTCCAGCACAGGGACGGACACGGCTCTGCGGGCCCAGCCCCTCCCTCTTATCAGTGCCATCGGCATCCGCAGCGGTTCCCACGTCCCAGTTTATGGCCACGGGCACGTGAGTCATCAGCTCTCGCCGCCGGCACAGGGACGTGACCTCTGCGCTTGGCTTCATGGAGCCCTGCAGCAAAACCGGCTCCGTCGCACACGGAGGGCACCAATGGGACAGGGTCTCACCCGTCACCGCACAGCGCCGTCATGGGAACACGACTTCCCGCACCCGGACGTGCCGCGGAGCCGCCCAACCCCAGAGGGGCACGGCGGCATAGGACATGCCCGGTGAGATCGCTGGTGCTGATGTGGTGCTCGGCACGTCCCCGTGCCTTCATCCGGCACCGGCAGCTGCTCCCCGAGAGCAGAACGAGAGCAGCACAGAGCTCTCTGTGTGCCACGGGGCACACGGGGATGCGGCCACAAAGGGTCATTCACACCCTGCGGCTGAGAGTGGAGTCATGTGGGGCTGGAGGGCCATGTGGGGCTGTAGGACCCAAGAGATGTGGGGGCTGGAGGGCCATGAGGTGACTGTAGGGCCATGTGGGGCTGTAGGACCCAAGAGATGTGGGGCTGGAGGGCCATGAGGTGACTGTAGGGCCATGTGGGGCCGTAGGACCATGAGATGTGGGGCTGTAGGGCCAGGTGGGGCTGAAGGGCCATGAGATGGCCAAGAGGAGCTGTAGGACACATGAGATGTGGGGCTGTAGGGCCATGAGATGACTGTAGGATCCATGAGATGTGGAGCTGTATGGCCGTGAAGTGACTGTAGGGCTCTCTGGGGCTGAGGACCCATGAGATGTGGGGCTGTATGGCTGTGAGGTGACTGTAGGGCCATGAAATGGCTAAGAGGGGCTGTAGGACACATGAGATGTGGAGCTGTAGGGCCATGAGGTGACTGTAGGGCCCTGTGGGGCTGCCCCCAGTGCTCCAGGTGTAACCCCACAAGAGCACAGACCTCCAACCCAGCACATCCCCCCCTCAGACCAACCACCTCCCCCCGGCACCCTCCATCCCACACCCACCTCATCCAGCTTGGTCTGGTGACACGGGAAGGAGAAGGTGAAGCCAAGGGGCAGCTTCTTGTCCTTGATTTTCAGCTTCTCCATGAAGTTGGCCAGGCACTCGGCGATGTGGTCGAAGAGCTGAAAGGCAACGGCTGAGGATAAGCAACGGTGGCATCTCGACGTCTTGAAGGACATCTCAGCATCTCAGAGGACATCTCGGTGTCTCCAAGGACATCTTGATGTCTCCAAGGACATCTCGGTGTCCCAAAGGACATCTTGGTGCCATGAATCTTGGTGTCTTGAAGGACATCTCAGCGTCATCTTGACTACGGCCCTACTGTAGGTGGGTGTTCCTTTTGGGGCGGACAATGGGGCCGGGGGGGGGCTCACCTGCATCCCACTGCCTCGCATGAGGTCCTCGTGGATCTCGTAGATCTGGCTCTCCATCTCCACCTTCTGCAGGCCGTTGTCGGACACCTTCACCCTCAGCACACGGAAGTTGGTGCCTCCGAGGTCCAGTGCCAAGAAGTCTCCGTCCTCTGGGGGAGGAGAGAGATGGTGGTGGACCCCAAAACTCAAACCACAGGGGTGACCCCAAACCACAGGAATGAACCCCAAAGCTCTACATGGCTAAGCCCCAAAAACCACAGGATTGAAGACCAAAACTTCACAGGGGTGAACCCCAAAGCTCTATGTGGGTGAGCCCCAAAACTGCAGGGCTGAGCCTCAAAATTCCATAGGGCTTAAACCCCAAATCCCATCAGGGGTGAGCCCCAAATCTCCACAGGGGTGAGCCCCAAAACCACAGAGATGAACCCCCAGACTGTACAGGGCTTAGCCCCAAAACCTCAGGGGTTATTCCCAAACAACAGGGCTGAACCCCAAACTCCACAGGGGTTATCCCTAAGGCCATAGGGTCAAACCCCAAAACTACAGGGGTTATCCCCAGAATTACAGGGCTGAATCCCAAAACTCTCCAGGACTTAGTCCCCGAACTCCAAAGGGGTTTGCCCCAAAACTCCACAGGGGTTACCCCAAAACCACAGAGTGATCCCCCCAGCCCCACAGGTCCCATAAGGTCACAGCACTGGGCCCTGTGACACAAGAATCCCAAGAGAGCTCTCGCCCCCCTCCCCACATTCTGCCCTTCCCCACACTGGAGGAGACCCTTTTGTGGACGGTGGCTCTGTGGGGCCCCCATGGCATCGGTGTGCAGTGACATGGGGACACAGATGGTGACACCGTGGAGCACTGAGGACATCAGTGAGCATGGGGACATGGGGACATGGGCAGTGACATCACGGGGCCTTCGTGACGTCGGTGAACACGGCGGTGTGGGGACACGGACGGGGACTTCACGGAGCCTCGGTGACATTGGTGTGTGTGGGGACACGAATGATGCCCAGAGGATGGACCCAGGAAAGCAGATCCCAGCGTCCACAGAGCGAGCAGAGGGATGAACTCTACTCCACCCCTAACCCTACTCCTAACCCTATCCCACCCCTAACCGTACTCCTAACCCTACCCCTACCCTTACCCCTAACTCTAACCCTAACCCTACCCCACCCCACTCCTTCTCCTAACTCTACCCCTAACCCTACACCTACCCCACCCCAATCCTACCCCTACTCCACCCCTAACCCTACTCCTACCCCTACCCTTACCCCTAACTCTAACCCTACCCCTACCCCACCCCAATCCTACTCCTACCCCTACCCCTACTTCTACCTTTATCCCTAATCCTACTCCTAACCCTACCCCCACCCCTAACCATACCCCCACCCCTACCCCTACCCCTACTCCTAACCCTACAGCTACGTGTACCCCTACCCCACCCCACCCCACTCCTACCCCCGCCATGCCCATGTCGGAACGGTGGAGCTCCAGTTTCCCCGCACACCCCGGAGGTTCAGGCTCCGGGAACTGCCTCACACCACGATAAGACGTGAGCAAACAGGAAGGCAAACACACGGCACGGCACACACACGGCACGGCACGGCCCCGCAGAACCCGGTCCCGTGGTGCTGAGCACGCCGTGCCCTCGCCCCACACCTCGGCATGACCCAACGGCGTAAGCCCATCTCATCCACATCATCTGTGGGGTGACGTGTGTATGGCCGACCCCCGCAGAGCTCCGCGTCCGTGCCAGGAGGAGGGGCAGCCCGGGGCGATGTGAGGGGCGCTTTGTGTTGGGGTCACTTTCGGGTGAGCCCCAAATTATGGCTCTGCATCCACTGAGAGCGCTCACTGGGATGGGAACACACCTGGGCTGAGCGCTCCTCGTGAAGAGCAGGACGTGCAGGTGGGAGTGGGGCAGGAACACCGTGGGATGGGGGGATGGGTTTTACACAGCAGGGGTAGAGCTGGGTGATCTGTAAGGACCCTTCCGACCCAACCATCCCACAGCCACATGCTCTCTAAGGACCCTTCCAGCTCACACGTTCAATGTCTGTACAATCTTTAAGGACCCTTCCAACCCAACCACCCAATGGCTCTGTGATCTGTAAGGACCTTCCCAATCCAACCATCCCACAGCTCCACGCTCTTTAAGGACTCTTCCAAGTCATCCATTCAGCGTCTCTACAATCTTTAAGGACCCGTCCAATCCAATCATCCCATGGCTCTGAGACTGTTAAGGTCCCTTCCAACTCAACCAACTCATGTCTCTGTGACCTTCAAGGACCCTTCCAACTCAACCATCCCATGTCTCTGTGACCTTTAAGATCCCTTCCAACCCATCAATTCCATGCTCCTACTACTCCTGATTTCCCAGCAGCTCCATTCCGCCCTTTTTTTCCCTGTCAAGTTTCACAAGGACCCCACAGGAGCATTCTGAGAGCATCTCCACCCAACGACTGTGAGGGGAATTCATTCATTCAGCACGGGACGCACCACTGGGAACCCAAAGCAGAGCTGTGCCCCCCTAGCCCAGCAGGGACGGTCCCTCGGGGAGGACGAGAGCCGCGTGGGAAGGGAGCAGAAAGGCGGCATTGTGAGCTGCTTCCTCACGTGGTCCCCGTCCCATTCAGCACTAATGAGGAGCAACGAGCCAGACCCGTGACCGCCTCCTCGTCCTGCCAGCACGGGGCATGGGAGGACCACTCCCACCCCACTGGTCCGAGTGGGACCCCCACAGTGATGGGGCATCAGCCCAGGGGGGGCACGAGCTGTCCCCGTTGCGCCGTACCTGTCCCATCTGGGGTAGATCTGACAAAGGAGGGCAGCATCTTGACGGAGGCGGTGGGGTTGGTGTCGGCGCCCAACCCCTTCTCCATCTCCTTGCGGAAGCGCTCGGACACCTCCTGCAGCGTGTCCTCGGAGAGCCGCATGTGGTACAGGTACTTGTCCACCTGTGGGGCATGGGGAGACAGCAGGTGAGCGGTGGGGATGGGGGACACGGAGACAATGCTGCGGGTGGGGGATGGGAGCAGGGGGACGATGGGGACGTGCACGGAGAGCTGCTCCCACACATCTTCCTGAAGACCCAGAGCTGCTTTGCAGCACAGCCCTGAGGTGGCCCAACAGAAACCCAACCTTAAGGTGGACCAAATGAAGTCCAATCCTACAGTTGACCCAAGAGAAGTCCAAACCTACAGGTGGTCCAACAGATGCTCAACCCTACAGGTGGTCCAAGAGAAATTCAACCCTAAGGTGGTCTAAGAGAAGCACAACACTAAGATGACCCAAATGAAGTCCAACCCTACAGGTGGCCCAACACAAGTCCAACCCTACAGGTGGTCCAACAGATGCTCAGCCCCGCAGGTGGCCCAAGAGAAACCCAACCCTAAGGTGCCCCAAGCAAAGCGCAGCCCCACAGGTGATGGCCCAAGCAAAGTTTGACCGCACGGGTGGCTGAAGTGAAGCCCAGTCCCACAGCTGACCCCAGAACCCCAACCTGCAGGGACCCAAACCACACTGCCACAGCCCAGCTCTGTGCCCTGGGGTTGGAGTCCCATCCGTGGCGATGGGAGTGTGACACCTCCCGGTGCTCTGTGGAAGGGGGAGTGACTGCGGAGCCGTGCAGGGGTCACAGCCGGGAGCTGCTCAGTCCGTATACGGCACCCGAGCGCCTTGAAAGGGAACACCGCATCCCCGAGCCAGCTGCCAGCTCCCAGCAGAGCCGGGCAGGGATGACGGGCAGCAGGAGGAGGGCGGCCGGCCGTGCCCCCGCCCCGTGACCTTCCCTTACCACTAATTAAAGGGCAGCGGACAACTCAGAGGGAAACCCCACCCAGAGAGCTCAGCTCAGCTCACCTGTCTGCAGGCACGTCCCCACGTCCCGCACAGTCACCCCGAGGGCGGCCGTGTCCCCCCCCCCCCCCCCCCGTGTGCCCCCTGCGCTGTACCTGCGGGCAGCGGCGTCACGAGGCGCGGGGTCACCTTCCTCTAATCCCAAAAGCCCTTTTAAACCCAGGATCATCTTCTCCACCAAACTCAGAGCCCGTCCCACCCGGCTCAGCTGGGTCAGGGCATCCACGTCCCGCCCCAACCCCCCCTCCTCCCATCCCCCTCCCCCCCTCCCCGTAGGATGGGTGGTGCTTTCAGTTCCCCTTTTTTTGTGCATTATCTCTGGAGCAGCAGTGTCCCTGCTCCATCCCCCCCCCTCTCGCCGGGCCCCGCAGCTGCAGGAGTGGGGCTGTGCTTTTCGGGGCAGATTATTTCGCTTTTTGGCGTGGATTCTTTCGCGTTTTGGCAGCGGAGAGACAAACAGCTCTTATGCATGAAAACCGCGTCCCAGGACGGGAAGGTTTAACCCTGCGCTGCACGGAAGTGAAAACCCCAAGCACTGACCCCCCCCCCCACCCCCCCAAGCTCTTACCCAACCCTTTGCCCCACAGAACCCCACAGGTTTGGGGAGCGCTGACCCCGTTTTCCCATCCCGGAAGGTGACGAAGGCCGCTCTGCCCCCGTGACCCCGCAGCCCCACATCCTCACTCACATCCCCACGTGCCGCACGCTGTGACCCCACACCGCAGCCGAGCCCCCGTGACACAGCCCCGAGTCACTTCCAGCCAGGCTGAGTCACACGCGTTCCTGCTCGGCCGGTTCCTCCTCCCGAACCCTGCACCCACTTCTCAGCCCCACTCACCCATCCATCCTCAGCCCCATCCATCCACCCACCCCTCCTCGGCCCCATTCACCCCTCCCAGCCCCACCCCCCACTCACCATTTCTAAGCCCCATGCATCCCCCCTCAGCCACACTCATCATTCCTCAGCCCCACTCATTCCCCCTTGGCCCCATTCACCCCTCCTGGCCCCACTCACCATCTCTCAGCCCCACTCACCCCTCCTTGGCCCCATCCATTCCCCTCTGGCCCCACTCATTCCTCAGCCCCACGCACACATCCCCACCCCCACTCACTATTTCTAAGCCCCACGCATCCCCCCCTTAGCCCCACTCATCATTTCTCAGCCCCACTCACCCCTCCTTGGCCCCATCCATTCTTCCTTGGCCCCACTCATCATTCCTTAGCCCCACTCACCATTTCTAACCCTCATGCATCCCCCCTTAGCCCCACTCACCCCTCCTTGGCCCCACTCAACCCCCTCACCCCACTCACGCATCCCCATCCCCACTCACCGTTTCTAACCTCCATGCATCCCCCCTTAGCCCCACTCACCCCCCTGGCCCCACTCGCCATTTCTCAGCCCCATCCATCCCTCCTTGGCCCCATGCATCCCCCCCTCAGCCCCACTCATCACTCCTTGGCCCCATTCATCATCTGCAGGGGACGCTTTGAAAATCCACCCCTAAAATCCCTTAAGGCACTGGAAAGAGGAAAGGGGGGGGGGGGGGGGTGTTGTCCATCTGTCTGTCTGTGTCTGTCTGTCCACCCCACTGCTGGGATGAGGAGGGGCCACTCTCAGGACCCCGCAATCCCTAATTTGGGAGGGGGGGTAGTGAGGAAAAGTACCGGGGAAGGAGAGCTGCTGTCCCCAGTGCCCGTGCTGGGAGTCCTGGACTGTCACCCCGCTGTCAGTCACCTCACTGTCACCGTGCTGTCAGTCACCCCGCGTGTCTGAGTCACCCCGCTGCCATCCCACTGTCACCCAACCCGCTGTCACCCCGCTTCAGTTACCCCCGCTGTCACTCACCCCATTGTCACCCCGCTGCCCCCAGGACACAGTGCATCCCATGAGAACGGGGTCATAGCTCAGTGGGGGTGGGGGGGGGACATGGGGTGGCTGCACCCCCTTCCTCCCCCCAAACACACACACACACACACACACACACACTCCGTTTGGGGTTTTGGGGCTGCAGCGGGTACGACGTGAGGGGAGGACAGCATTGTGGGGCCGTCCCGGACCCCCTTCTGCACCACGCAGAAAAAAAACGCAGCGGGACCCCCCCCATACCCCCCCCCAACCCCCATCGGTCTGAAAACGTGAACAAACGGGACGGAACGAACCCGCACACCCCGCATTTCCCGCCCCATAGGACGCGCACGGCGCGGGTCCCCTATGGGGCAGCTCAGCCGTGAGGGGTCAAACCACCCCCCCCAAACCCCCCCGGCCTCAAACACCGACCCGCTCCCCTCCCCCACCCCCCCGCCGCCCAATAACCGCTCCGCGCAGCGCTGGGACGGACCCCCCCCCCCCCCCCCACCTCCCCCCCACCCCGCGTTACACAACCCGGCCCCACGTGCCACATCGCTTCAGCTTCGCCCCACACATCGGGGCAGCGCTCCCCGCGCAACTTTCGGTACTTTTTTCCCCTCTTTCTTCACCCCCCGCTCCCCCCCCCCTCCCCCTCATCCTCACCCTTTCTTCACTTCCGACCCAGCGCAGCCAGCGTGGCGCGCCGCGCTCCTCTCCCCCCCATCGCTGCCCCATCCGCAGCCCCCACCCCCACAGCCGCCCCGCGGGACCCCCGCCCCCCCCCCCCCCCCCGCCCCGCATCCACCACGCGATGCTCCGTCGAACAAAGGGGCCGCGCTCAGCCCCGCACCACCGCTCCGGCCGCCGAATCCCACCGCGTTTCACTGCCCCACGTCCCGCGGGACCCCCCCCGGCCCGCTCCCCCCCCCCCCCCACCGGCCGCGGGGCCACGCGGGGCACGTCCCGCACGGCGGCAGCGCTCTGCCCGCCCACGGCCACGCGGGGACAGTGCCGGCGCCGGCGCTCTTTTTTTTTCCGCCTTTTTTTCCTTTTTCCTTCGTTCCTTCCTCTTTTCACTTCTTTTTTTCGCCCCATTCCCCCCCCCAATTTTCCTTTCACTTTCTTTTTCTCCTTTTTCCCCCCTTTTTCCCCCCTTTTTCCCCTTTTTCCGTTTTCCCCCTTCCCCTTTCTTCCCTCCTTTCCCTTTCTCTTTTTCCCCTCTCCCTTTTTCCTCCTCTCCCTCTACTTTTCTCCCCTTTTCTCTCCCCTTTTTACCTTTCCCCTTTTCCCCATCCCTCTTTTTTTCCCCTCCCCCTTTTCCCCACTTGCCTCCTTTCTCTCCCCCTTCCCCCCTCTCTCCCCTCCCTTCCTTCCACTCCTCCATCCCTCCCTTCTTCCGACACCCCCTCCCCTTTTCACCTTTCCACTTCTCCCCCTCCATCCCCAACTTCCCCCCCCCGCTCCCCCCCCCTCCCCATCCCTTCAACTTCCCCGCTCCCCCCGCCCACCTTCTGCGCCTGGTCATGGTTGAGCTCGGTGAAGAAGTACGCGAGCAGATGGGACGCGATCATGTCGGCGTTGCGGTGCGGAGCGGAGCGGTGCGGTGCTCCGGATCCCGCCCGTCGCGCTGCGCCTCATTGAGGAGTTCCCCGGCCCCCCCCCCCCCCCCCCGTGACGCCGCGTGGCCGCCGTGCCCCCATTGGCGGAACCGCGAGGGTGTGTGCCCCCCCCAGGCGGGACGGAGCGCCGCTAGGGGGCGCGCTAAGCGGAGGGGGTGAGCGGGAGGTATGGGGCGGGGGGGGGGGGGGTATAGGGTGAGAGGGTCTGGGGTTGGGTATGGATGGGATGGGGGGCGTGTTGCAGGGGATTGTATGGGGCGGGGGGGGGTATAGGGTGAGGGGGGGGTTTAGGGGGGAGGGGGAGTATATAGGGCGAGGGGGTCTGGGGGGGTATGTATGGGATGGGGGGCTGTGTGTTGCAGGGGATTGTATAGGGTGGGGGGTGTATAGGATGAGAGGGTCTAGGGATGGGGGGGGGTGTAGGTATGGGATGGGGGGTCGTGTTGCAGGGGCTTGTATGGGGCGGGGGGGGGTGTATAGGGTGAGGGGGGCTGGGGATGGGGGGTTTAGGGGGGAGGGGGAGTATATAGGGCGAGGGGGTCTGGGGGGGGTATGTATGGGATGGGGGGTGTGTGTTGCAGGGGATTGTATAGGGTGGGGGGTGTATAGGATGAGAGGGTCTAGGGATGGGGGGGGTGTAGGTGTGGGATGGGGGGGCGTGTTGCAGGGGCTTGTATGGGGCGGGGGGGGTGTATAGGGTGAGGGGGTCTGGGGATGGGGGGTTTAGGGGGGAGGGGGAGTATATAGGGCGAGGAGGTCTGGGGGGGGTATGTATGGGATGGGGGGTGTGTGTTGCAGGGGATTGTATAGGGTGGGGGGTGTATAGGATGAGAAGGTCTAGGGATGGGGGGGTGTAGGTATGGGATGGGGTGGGGGTGTTGTGTATAGGGAGAGTATGGGGTGGGGGTGTATGTAGGGATGGGGGTGTGTGTGTAGGGGGGGTGTGTGTAGCAGGGGTTTGTATGGGGTGAGGGGTTGTGTATAGGGTGAAAAGGTCTGGGGATGGGGGGGTTGTATGTATAGGATGGGGGTGTGTGTAGGGAGTGTGCAGCAGGAGTTTGTATAGGGTGGGGGGGTATGTATGGGGTGTGGGGGGGTGTATAGGGTGAGAAGGTCTGGGGTTGGGGGGGGTTGGATGTATGGGATAGGGGTGCGTGTGTAGCAGGGGGTTGTATAGGGTGGAGGGTTGTGTATAGGGTGGGGGTTTGTAGGGTGAGGGGGTCTGGGGTTGGGGGTTGTATGTATGGGATGGGGGTGTGGGGTGTGTGGGATGGGGGTGTGTGTAGCAGGGCTATCTATGGGGTGGTGGTTTGCATGGGGTGTGAGGTTGTGTATAGGGTGAGTATGGGGTGGGGGGGTATGTATGGGGTGTGGGTAGAGTAGGGATGCCGGGGGGATAGGAGGTGTGTGTAGGGGGTAGAGGAGTGATTCCTGGTGTGGGGTGTGTATGAAGTGTGGGGGGGTGTAGGTATAGGGTGGGGGTGTGTGGGGTGGGGGTTGGAGGTGCGTGTGGAGTGGGTGTATGAGGTGGGGGTTACATGTGGCGGGGTATGGATGGATGGGGTGGAAGTGTGGGGTGGGAGTGTGTATGGGGAGGGAGGGGATGTGTGGGGTCAGTGTATATATGGGCAGGGGGTATGTATGGGGTGGGGGGGTGCAGGGTGGGGGTATGTTTGGGGTGGAGGTGTGGGTTCAGGGTGTGTATGGGGTGGGTGCGTGAGGTGCAGAGTGTGGATATGGGGCAGAGCTTTATGGGGTGGGAGAGTTCAGGATGTGTATAAGGGGGTTGTATGAGGTGGGGAGTGTGTGGGGTGGGGATGGGTAGGTGTATAGGGTGGGGGCATGTATGGGGCATGGGGGGGTATCTGGGGCAAGGAGGGGTACATGAGATAGGGATGTATGGGGTGGGGGTGTATGAGGAATGAGTGTATTGGGTTTATGGGGTGGGAGAGTATGGGGTGTGGGGGGTGTCCTGGGGGTTGTATATGGAGTAGAGATGTATGGGGAGGAAGTGGGGTGGGAGAGGTGGGGAGGTATATGGGGTGGGCGTGAATAAGGGGTGAGGGGGTGTACTGGGGGGATGTATGGGGTGGGCATCTATATAGGGTGGAGGATGTATATAGGGTTTACATAGGACAAAGATGTGTCCATGGGGTGGGGGCGAGGACGGGGTGAGCTTCTGTGAGCAGGCACACATGGGATGGGAGAGGACGCGCGTGGGGGAGGGGATGTCTATGGGGGTGGGGGGGGGAGGATGGGGGGGGACACGTGTCCATGCACTGTGCCCCGCACCGCCCGCCCCGCGGCCCCGTGTGCCATCACATGTCCCGCAACGTGCCCCGCCGCCCGCGTGCAACCATCCGTGTGCACCCGTCATCCCGCATCGCACGGCGCCCGTCACCCCACGGCGGAGCTCTGGGCACTGGGGTGCCCCAAATCCCAATGCTCCCCACCCTCCCCACCCCAACGCTGCCCCGTAAGTGGGTGCCTGAGGCCACTGCGGGATTCGGGGGCTCTCTGCCCCTGTGACCCCATGGGTTCATCCTTTGGCCCCAGTGCCTCAGGGCTTTTTGGGGTGTATACAGGGGATGGGGGGTGGGTGGGGTGGGAAGGGAGATGGTGGGAAATGGGAATTAAGGGAAAAGGGGGAAAGGGAATAAGGAGGAGAAAAGTGGAGGGGAAATGAAGAGGGGGGAGTGGGAAATAAAGAGGGAAAGTGAAGGGGAATTGGAGAGGGAGGAGCAGACCCTCAGGAATGTCCCCATGTGCAGGAATGGATCCCGCAGCGCATTGCTGTGGGTCTGGGGGTCCCTATGGGTCTGGGGGTCCTTTATGGCTCTGAGCATACCCTGGATTTGAGGGTCCCCATGAGTTCGGGGGATCCCTGTGAGTCTGGGGGACCCCTTTTGGATCTGGGGGTGCCCTATGGATCTGGGGGGGGCTGTATGGATTTTGGGGGTCCCTGTGGCTCTGGGGCTGCAGGAACACAGCCCCACAGAGCAACGTCCATCCATGGGGCAACGCAACGGGGGGAAGGGAGATGGACCCCGCAGGGCAACAGCTGCTTCTTCCCACATTCTGATCTCCACCCGAGGTCATTGCAAACCATGAGGGGAAATGTCGCTTCCTTCCCAGAAACCCACAAAGTTTGACAGCTGCACTCTGCTCCTCTCCTCCCCCCACAGAGGAGTGCATTTCGGCCCCTCCCGGCCACGTGCTTTCCCTGAACTCACTGGGAGGGAACAAAATGGTGCGCAGAACACATCCAGCACGCGACAGCTCCACGTGCAGTTGCCCCTCATTCTCCAATTATTTGGGGACTCAGTCATGACCTGCTCACAAATCCACGGCAAGGTGTCCAGAATCTCCTCCCCCACCACTTCTGATGGGAGGGAGCATCCCTATGCTGATCCCATCCCCTCCCCCCCCACTTCTGATGGGAAGGAGCATCCCTATGCTGATCCTGAAGCAGAGGAGATCCTGCAGATGTGGGACGCCTTACCTGTACGCTGCCCGTTCCACTCGCTGCCTGCTCAGCTGTCATTGTCTCTATCTCAGCGGTCACCATCCCCATCTTGGTGGTCATCGTTTCCATCTCGGTGGTCATTGTCCCCATTTCAGTGGTCATTGTCCCCATCTTGGTAGTCATTGTCCCCATCTCGGTGGTCACCGTTCCCATCTTGGTGGTCACCGTTTCCATCTCGGTGGTCAACATCCCCATCTTGGTGGTCATCATCTCCATCTTGGCGGCCATCATCCCCATCTTGGCGGTCATCATCTCCATCTCGGTGGTCACCGACCCCATGTTGGTGGCCGTTGTCCCCATCTCAGTGGCCATCATCTCCATCGGGGTGGATATCATCCCCATCTTGGTGGTCATCGTCCCAGTATGGGCGGTCACCGTCCCCATCTGAGTGGTCATTCCATTCACAGTGGTCATTGCCCCCATGGTAGTGCTCATCATCCCAATATCGGTGGTCATCGTCCCCATCTCAGTGGTCCTCATCCCAGCCTTGGTGGTCACTGTCTGCACCTCAGTGGTCATCGTCCCCGTCTCAGTGGTCACCGTCCCCATCTCGGTGCCGCTGTCCCCGCCCTGGTGGCCCTTTTTGGCCCTTTTTCCCGGAGCAGGGCGGCTTTATGGCAGCTGATCTGTGGCCATTGGCTGGGCACGGCACGGATAAGACGGGATTGCGGCGGGGCACGGCTCTAATCCCCAGAACCGTGGGATGGGGCCGCGACAGAGCAGAGATCCTGCGCTCCCTGGGGGTCTTGCTCCCCGCTGGGGGTCCTGTGGGGCCACGCTGCTGTCACGGCGCTATGGGTCGCTGAGTGCCGCCCCGGTTTGTGCAGCAGCACTGTGGAGCGGTGCCATTGCTTTATATTACGGGAGATTCAGTGACGAATCCTCTCCCCATCTCCTTTCCTTTATTTTTAATGGGGAAGATGCTACCTGCCCCGGGGGGGGACACGCGGCCGCCGTCCCCACACCCCCGTCCCTACGTGACCACAGCCACGCGCGGCTCCGGAAGAGGAGTTGTGAGCAAAGAGGTTTAGCGAGGATGGATCCTTAATTCCATCAGACAGGATTAGCGAGGCGGGAGGGCAGCGCCGGAAGGAATCGCTTCCCCATCGCAACCCTGCACCGTTTCCCAGCCCGGACACGCAGAGGGAAGGGCAGAAATCAGCTTTGGGTACAGGGGGTCGGGGGCACAGAGCTTAAACGCGGCTCTAAAGCTTTGTGTCCACGCTGAGTGTGGCACCTTCCCTCTCCTTGGAGCTGTGCTGGACCCATCTGTCCCCATCCCCTCCCCATTCCCATCCCCTCCCCATTCCTGTCCTCTTTCCCATCCCCTTCTCCCCCTATTCTTCCCCCCCAATTTCATCCCCTCCCCGTTCCTGTCCTCTTTCCCATCCCCGTCCTCATTTCCATGCTATCCTATCCTCATCCTCATTTCTATTCTCCCCCATCTCCCTCCCATCCCATATCCATTCTCATCCCTATCCCACCTCCATCCCACTTCATCCCATTCCCACACCATCCCATACTCTTTTCCCTCCCTGCCTTAGTCCTAATCCTCATCCCCATCCACCTTCATCCCTGTCTGTCCCCATCCCTGTCACTGTCCTCATCCACATCCCATCCCCCCTGCATCCCCATTCCATCCTATCCCCATCCCGAATCTCATCCATGGCCCATTCCATCCCTATTCTATCCCAGTCCCATTCCAATTACTATCCTCATCCCCATCCCATTTCTATCCCCATTCCATCCCCATCCTGAAACCCATCCATGTCCCATCCCTATCCCATCCCAATTCCTATCCTCATCCCCATCCCATTCCTATCCCCATTCCATCCTATCCCCATCCCGAATCTCATCCATGGCCCATTCCATCCCTATTCTATCCCAGTCCCATTCCAATTACTATCCTCATCCCCATCCCATTTCTATCCCCATTCCATCCCCATCCTGAAACCCATCCATGCCCCATCCCTATCCCATCCCAATTCCTATCCTCATCCCCATCCTATTCCTATCCCCATCCCATCCACATTGCATGCCCCTTCCATTCCATCCTATCCCCATCCCGAATCCCATTCCCATCCCTGTCCCATTCTACCCCATTCCCAACACATCCTATACCAAGTCTCATCCCCCTCTCCATCCGTTCCCAATTCTCCGTCCCCATCCCATCCCAATCCCGCCCCCATCCCATACACCCAACACACACAGCCCACTGCCACCGTCACCCCAGCTCAACACAGTATGGCTTTCCCCCAACCACTCTGCCCTACAGAAATCCCCTGTCGCATCTCCGAGACCCACAGCAGTGCCTTCATCCCACTAACACCAAACAGCCGCACTGCTCCTGTAGGGGAAACGCTGCGTGGCCACACCTCTCCCGGGAGAGTGTTTCCCTGCATGGGAAGCATCTGTGTGGGGTTGGAGGAGTGAACTGCTCTTGGTTTCCGGAATTGTTCTGGCCCTGCTGGCAATATCTGCCAAGATAAGGCTTTATGGCACCAGAGAGAGTTTTATGGCCCTAATGCAGGATGAAGGCTTTCAAGGCACCACGCTCCATCTGCACACTGGGCAAAGTTCTTTGGATTTCTGCCTTATTACATCCAGAGTTTCCCCCCACCCCAAAGCCGGGATGTGGGCATCCCCATCGGGGGCCACGTTGCCCCGGGAAACGAGGGATGAACCCACCCCACAGATCTGTGGGGGATTCATGTTAGTCCAGCGTGCCAAACCCACAGATATCCATCTGTTTAGGATCTATATGGCCTGACCCCAAAGGGGACCATCTCTGGGGGCGATTCCTATGGGGTCAGCACCACCGGCAGAAGGTGGAGGAGTGAACTCTGCAGCACAGGGGTGGGTGTCACCGAAGGCTTTGGGTTCACTAATGGGATTTCGTCCATCACGCAGCCCGTCATTACCCCTCACAGTACTTTTTTGGGGCTGCTCCCGTCCCAAAGCGGAGGACCACATGGGGACGCCACTCAGTGGGGTGGGTGAGGAGCTCAGGGAATGGGGCGGAGGAGTCGGATCCCTCGGACCGACGCCTGTAGGATCGTGTGGGATCCACGTGGCCCCATTGGGATGGAGCTCCTCCAACGACCTCATGTGACACTTAGGGACGCGCCAGGAGATTGCACTCATCGCGTGTCAGCGGCTCCAGAATAGGGCCGCCCCACAGCCCCGCCGCTGCCCTTCCCCCACAGCCTTCCCGGAGCGGGAAATCGGAGACTGCGAGTGATTTTCCAGTCCCGTGATTAACGGGATACGTCAGAGCCCAGCGGGGCAGGGCGGGGATGCGCGTGTCCCCAAAAGCCAATTCCCCGTAACTGTGACCCCAATAAACATGACCTGCAACGTCTCTGAATCCCCAAACCACGACCTCCAATAGCTACACCCCCCAATAACAGATACCCCCAACAACTATGACCCATTAACCATAACCCCAAGAACCACAATCCCCCCAAACCATGTCTCCAATAACTATGACCCCAATAACCAATACCCCCAATATCTGGGGCTTCAATAACTGATACCCCTCAATAACCATGACCCCAGGAACTGCCCCAAAACAATACCTCCAATCAGCATGACCCCAAGAACTGCCCCAAAACGATACCCCCAATCAGCATGACCCCAATAACCAATAACGCCCCCAAAACCATGACCCCAATAACCACCACCCCCAATATCTGTGACTTGGATAACTGATACCTGCAATAACCACAACCCCAATAACAGCTAACCCCCCAAAACAGTACCCTAAATAACCATGACCCCAAACACCACAACCCTCCCCAAACCATGACTCCAATAGCTATGACCCCAATAACCAACACCCCCAATAACTGTGACCCCAAAAAGCAACACCCCCCAAAACAGACACTCCCAATAACCCACACCCCAGTGACCACGACCCCAATAGAGCTGGGTGCCCCCCACGAACAACGCGGGGCAACGGAACGCTCAGCAGCCCCATCACTTAAGGGTTAAAGGGAATTTCCCCCATTTCCCGGCCGCTGTGGGGCTCATCAGCGGCTGTGGGGTCACACTGCCACCTATCGAAACAAAGCGCACTATTAACGCTCGCACTCGGGCTCCTCGGCATCCCATAGTAGTAGGGGCGGGGGCCTCCAGACCCCAATCCTCCCTCCCGGGCTGCCCGCCCCTGAGGCACTGGGGCCCATTCACCACGAGGTCCCTACTGGGGGATGCTTTTGGGGTCACAGAGCTTAGGGCAGTTTTGGGGGACAGCACCACGTTTGGGCTGTTTTCTCCAGCGCTACACATCCCTTGCTTAGAAAGAACCCTGAAGACTGATAACCCCAATAACCTTGACCCCAAAAATCAATAACCCCAATAACCCAAACAACATGCCCTCCAATAACTCAAAACCTCAACCACCACAACTCCAATAACCCCAACAACTATGACCCCCCAAAAAAACCCCGTAACCCAAATAACTGATAACCCTGATAACCACGACCCCAAAAATCAATAAACTCAGTGATCATAACCCAAATAACCCCAACCACTATGACCTCCGATAACTGATAACCCCCGTAATGATGACCCCCCCAAAAAATCAATAAACCAAATAACCGAAAAGTCCAATAACCCCAACCACTCTGACCCCAACAACTGATAACCCCAATAACTGATAGATAACCCCAATAACTGATAGATAACCCCAATAACTGATAGATAACCCCAATAACTGATAGATAACCCCAACCATCATGACCTCCGATAACCACGACCACAGTAACAGATAACACCAACAACTGATACCCTCAATGCACAATAACCCGAATAACCACAATCCCAATAACCAGTAACCCCAATACCTGATCACCCCAATGCCCATGACCTCCAATAAGTGAAAACCCCCAAACCAATGGCCCCAATAACCATGCCCCTAAACCAGATAACCCCAATAACTGATAGCCTCAATGATAGTGACCCCAAAAAACAGTAAACCTAATAACTAACAACCCCAATAACTATGACCTCCAATAAGTGATAGCCCTGACAGCACCAATACCTGATAACCCCAATAACCATGACCCCAATACCTGATCACCCCAATATCCACAACCTCTGATAGTTGAAAACCACAACAGCTACGACCCTGATAGCCACGACTGCACCAACAGATAACCTCAATAACTGATGTCCCAATAACCACAATCCTAAAAACAGATAACCTCAATAACTGATACCCCCAACAACCATGACCCCAATAACCAGTAACCCTATTGACCCCAATACCCATGACCCCAATAACCAGATCCCCCAGTACCCATGACCCCAACAACCAGTAGCCCTAATAACACTAAGGAATATGACCTTCAATAACTGTTACCCCAGATCCCAATAACCATGACCCCAAAAACAGATACCCCCAGTACCCATGACACCAATAACCAGGAACCCTAATGACCCCACTAACCAGGAACCCAAAAACCAGCAACCTTAATGACCTCAATTACCATGACCCCAGTAACTAGATCCCCCAAAACCCATGACCTCAATAACCAGCAACCCCAATGACCCCAGTACCCATGACCCCCAAAATGAGCAGCCCAAATGACCTCAATACCCATGACCCCAATAACTAAATCCCCCAGTACCCATGACCCCAACAACCAGTAACCCAGTGACCCCAAACCCATGACCCCAATAACCAGATCCCCCCAATACCCATGACCCCAAAAATAAGTAACCCTAATGACACCAATACCCATCACCCCAATAACCAGTAACCCTAATAACCCCAATAACTATGACCTTAATTAACCCATGACCCCAATAACTAGATCCCCCAATTCCCATGACCCCCAAAATGAGCAACCCTAATGACCCCAATAACCCTAATGCCTTCAATTCTTATGACCCCAACAACTAGATCCCCCAGTACCCATGACCCCAACAACCACTAACCCTAGTGACCCCAAAAACCATGACCCCAATAACTAGATTTCCCCCAATACCCATGACCCCAACAACCACTAACCCTAGTGACCCCAAAACCCATGACCCCAATAACCAGATTTCCCCCAATACCCATGACCCCAAAAATAAGCAACCCTAATGACTCCAATACCCATTACCCCAATAAACAGTAACCCTAATGACCCCCAAACCCACAACCTCAATAACTAGACCCCCCCCAGTACCCACGACCCCAATAACCAGCAACCTTAATGACCCCAGTACCCATGACCCCAATAACCAGTAACCCCAATGACCCCATAACCCCAATATCCACAACCCCAAAACCAGATACCCCCAACGACCCCAAAACTTAAAGCCCCAAGCAGGAGCTCTCTGGGCTCACCCTTCCTCAGGATCAGGCTGTAGGATGGATGGGGCATGACGGTGCATCCCCCAAACCAGCACTAATTAGGGCGAAGGGCGCAGCTCGTTAGCCCCAGCTGGGCACCAGGTGCAGGCCCCGTTAGGCCGAACCTATTTAAGGGCCCAATTTGAGGGCCCATTTTAGGTTTATTTTTAGAGGGAGAGGAGGGGTTGGTTGGTTGGTTGGTTGGTCTGCTTGGTGGTTCTGCCCCTACAGCCCACTTATGGGGGAGCAGCGGGTGGTGCTGGGGGGGCTGCACCCCACGCCACCCCCCGAGGCGCTGGGAGCGGTGCTGAGGCAGCAGCACGGCCCTCTGCCCCACGTGGCCGCCATCACCCGCCTGCGCCGCGGCCCCAATGGGGTCTACGCAGCCCTGGGGGACCCCGAGGGGGTCCTGGAGCGGCGGCGTGCGGCCAACGCCAAAGAGAGGGAGAGGGTGAGGGATCCCACAGGCGCCCCAAAGGGTTGGGGTTCTTTGTGGTGTTTGGGGGTGATGAGTTGTGGGGTTTGGCTCTTCCGTCTCGTTTGGGGTGAGTGTGGGGTCAGAGGTTTGGTGGCCCAAAGTTGTTGTGGGGGGTTTGTGGTTCTTGGGGTGCACTGTTGGTGCAGTGTGGGGGGGGTTGGGACTCATGGTTAATGGGGGTTGTGGTTCTTGGGGTCTGTGGTTACTGTGAGTTGTGGCTCGGAGAGTTTATTTGGGTCAGGGATCCTGCAGTGCACATTTATTGTCTTTGTGGTTTTTGGGGGCCATGGGTGTTTGGGGTGGGGGTTCTTGGGGTTGAGGTTCTTGGAGATGACAGTTCTTCGGGGTCGCAGTCACTGGGAGTTGTGGCTTTGAGGGTTATCGGGGTTCCTGGGGGTTTGGGGTCAGGGTTCTGGGGGCAATGCAGATTTGGGGTTGGGGTTTGCCCTGCAGTTTGCAGTTGGGTTTCTGGAGTCAATATTGATTTGGGGTTGGGGTTCTGGGATTTGGGGTCAAGGTTGATTTGGGTTCAGGGCACATCTTGGGGTTTGAGGTCAGGGTTTGCCCTTGGCCTTTGTGGTTGGGGCTGATTCAGGGTTAGGGGTTACCTTGCAGTTTGGGGTTGGGGTTCTGGGATTTGGGGTTGATTTGTGTTCAGGGCTGACTTGGGTTTGGAGCAGTGGTTCTGAGGTTTGGGGTCAGTTTGCCCTTGGCCTTTGGGGTCAGGGCTGGTTTGGGGTTGGTGTTCTGGGATTTAGGGTCAAGGTCAACTTGGGTTCAGGGCATTCCTTGGGGTTTGTAGTCCTGGTTCTGAGTTCTGGGGTCAGAGTTTTCCCTTGGCCTTTAGGGTCAGGGCTGATTTGGGGTTGGGGTTCTGGGATTTGGGGTCAGGGTTGATCTGGGTTCAGGGCACACCTTGGGGATTGAGGTCAAGATTTGCCCTTGGTCTTTGTGGTTGGGAGCTACCCTGCAGTTTGGGGTTGGGGTCCTGGGGTTCAGGGTCACTACTGACTTGGGGTCAGGGTTGATTTGGGGCTTTGGGGTCAATACTGATTCAGGTTCAGGCCACATCTTGCTGTTTGGGGTCAGGATTTCCCCTCGGCCTTTGTGGTCAACACCCCTTTGCACTCAAGGCTCCGTGCTTTGTCATGGGGGCTGCTCTGGGGTCAGGGGACTGTTCCGCACTTTGGGGTCGATGCCACTATTGGGGTCGGGGCTCTCCCTCCCTTGCTCTGTCCCCACACAGATCCGGAACCTGAACAGCGGGTTCTCGGCGCTGAAGGCTCTGGTGCCGCTGATGCCCCGCGACCGCAAACCCAGCAAGGCCGACACGCTGCGCGCCGCTGCTGAGTACATCCGGCTGCTGCGGGGGGTGTTGCGGGATGCGGGGGGGCTGCAGGTACCCCAAACCCCGACCCACGGAGTGGGGGGGGTGAGGGGCTCAAAGGGGGACTTTTGGGGGCAGCACTGTGTGGCTCCTGAATGGCCCTTCTCTGGTTTTTATGGGGGGTGTGTGTGGGGGGGGGGTGGGGTGGGTGCAAATCGCTGAATTTCCGCAGGATGGAGCGGGCGGCAGCGAGGAGGTGACAGTGGAGGGGGGATGTTGGCCCCCGTGTGCCCCCCCACCACCACCGCAGCCCCGCGTGGGGCCGCCGCAATCGGTGAGTGGGGATGTGGGGGTGACCCTTGGGGGGGGGGGGAGGGAAATCACCCCCGGGTGATGAACCATGGTTCAAATCAGCCCCCCTCCCAAAAAAAAAAAAAAAAAAAAAAAGTGTTGAAAAACATTCTCTTTTCCAGGTGCGTCCTGCTCATCCCTCAGAAAATTAATGAAGATTTGGGGTCGGGGAGGGGGGGGAACCCAGAGTGATGACAACGTCCCGCCGCCGATTTCAGTGTCCCCCAAAGCAGAATTAATCCCCCCCTCCCCCCCCTATTGACGCTATGGGGCCGTGGTGTCCCCGAAGCGATGCTCGGGTGGGGGAGGGGTCGGAGGGAGGCGGCGCCTTTAATTGCTCATTAAAGCGTAATTGGGCTCCGGCACCTGCGCCGTGCCCAGGTGGGCGCGCTGAATTAATGAGGGCTGAACGCGATGAGGGGTTTGGTTTTCTTTATTTGTTTTTTTTTTTTTTTTTTTTTTGGGGGGGGGGGGTGTTGGGTTCGCCCGTCCACAGTTGGGGTTGCGGGGGAAGGAAGATGGTGGGGGGGGGGGGGGGGGGGATGGGGGGGATGCGTTGCAGCGCTGTGGGGCTGTGTCGGCAGGGGGAGCTCCGGGCGCGGGGAGGGGCCCTTTGTCATCGTCGGGTGGGGTGGGGGTGTGTGTGTGGGGGGGGGGAACATCACAGGGCCACGCGTGTCCCCGTCGTCGGGCGCTGTCACGTGCGGGAGATGCGCTGAGAGGTGGGTGCGGGGGGTGGGGGGATGCACCTGCTGGGCACCCCCTCCATACAACGAGAAGGGATGGGGGTGGTGAGGCGGGGATGCTGAGGGGGGTGGGGGAGTTGGGGGGAATCACCTCTGTTCGCCTTCTCCTATTCCCCCCCCCCCATATATCAGTTCTTTTGTTTGCATCCTTATGTGGGGGGGGGAGGGGGGAGCGCATCCTACCTCCAGCTCCATCCTACTGCACAAACAGGGAGTGCACGCTGCCCTTCCCCCCTCCCCGTCTCTCCCCCTCAATCCCGTTTTTCCCCATCCGTCGCGCTGTGGGGCTGTAGGGCCGTGCCCCCCCCCCCCCCCCCCAATAGAAAACCGCCCTTTTTCCATCCTTCCCCCCACAATTCCATCCATCCACCATCCCCAGTGCAGCGCTCTGCGGTGCCGCAGAGGGGTTGGGTGTGGTGTGTGGGGGGGTGCGGCCCACCCTATAACATTTCCCCCCCTCCCCCCATCCTTCTGCTTTAATGCTGGGGGGGCCCTCAGCTGCCCCCGTTGTTATTGCCATAGGAACAGCTGTGGGTCTCCGCTCGCTGCAGGTGGGTGACATCTGGGTGGGGGAGAGGGAGAGACACATTAAGGGGGGTGGGGGTGGGGGGGAGATGAGGTCTGCATGATGTTGTGGATGAGCCCATAATTGGGGGGGGGGGGGGGGGAGGGGGAGGGTTTCAGCGGTATAAAGAGTTATCTGGGTATTGAGGCCCTGCGTGTATCCTCACTGCTGGGTGGGGTGGGGAATGCTTCGGATGGGGGGGGGTATAATGGATATGTCTGGTGTTCCCCCCACCGTTAAATATCCTATTTACTGCCCTTGTGTGTGTGGGGGGGCACAGCTGGTGGTGTGTGCTCAGCATTCACCCCATTTCCCCAAGATTTCCCAGATTTCCCCCCCCCCCCCACTGCATCCCATCACCCCACACAGGGCGGGGGCCCCGGAGCCCTTATCTATAGGGTGCAGGCAGGGACTCTCCTCTCCCCCCCCACCCCTGCTTCGCTCTGGAGCCGCTCGTAATGGGAACCGGGACACTGTGGGGCGACCTGGGCAGCAATAGGGGCGCCCTGTGTGTCCCGCTGTCCTTAGAGCCGCCAGGATGAGCACGGCCGCCAGCCCTGAGCCCCCCCCCTCCCCCCCTGGACCCCGATACTTTGAGCGCTTCTCTGAGGATGACCCCGAGTACCTGCGGGTGCGCAACATGGCAGCCGACCTGCGGCAGGACTTCAACATGATGGAGCAGAAGAAAAGGGTCACCATGATCCTACAGAGCCCGGTAAGAGGTGGCCCCCAACCCTAAAAACAGTCTCCTTGGCCCCAAATGGCCCTCCTGCTCCATCCCACCCCTCTGAACCCCAAATATTCCTCCTATTCCATCCTGGCTGTCTCTCACCCTTCCTGCCCCATCCATGTCCCTTCTGACCCCATCCCCTTCTTTCTGCCCCATCTCAGCTCCATTCCACCCCTCCTGACTCCAAACGTTCCTCTTGCTTCATCCCACCTCTCCTGTGCCCCATCTGTGTTCCTTCTGTCTCCAAATGTTCCTCCTGTCCTATCTCAACCCCATCCCATCCTTCCTGACCCCAAATGTTTCTTCTGCCCTATTGCGTCCTTCCTGACCCCAGATTTTCTTTCTGCCCCATCCCACCCCTCCTAACCCCAAATATTCCTCCTGCCCCATCCCAGCTCCTTCCCTCCCCTTGTGACCCCAGTTATTTCTCCTGCCCCATCCCACCCCTCCTGCCCCATCCACATCCCTTCCTGTCCCCAGGTATTCTTCACCCCACTCCTCCTGACCCCAAATGTCCCCTCTGTTCCATCCACGTCCCTTTTGACCCCGAATATTCCTCTGACTCCACCTCATCTCTCTTGCCCCATCCCTGTCCCGAAGAAAACGCCTCTCTGCGTTGGTGCAGGATGTGTCCCCACCCCTCTGGTGGTGTCACCACTGCTGCTGTGTCACCGAGGTGTTGATGTCACTGTGGTGGTGATAATGCCATGGTGGCACTTCTCCCAAGCTGGTGGTGCCACCATCCCCGTGCCATCAAGTTGATGTCACCACAAAGCCACCATCTTCATGGTGGTCCTACTGTCACCATGCCACAAGTTGGCAATGTCACTACGATGACACCAAGCTGGTGGCGTCACCATGCTGCCACCATCTTCATGGTGGCACTTCCAAGTCGGTGGTGTCACCATGGTACCGCCACAACACCGACCTGCTGACATCATCCCCGCGGTACCACTGCTTTCCCCAACCCCCGGGTGATGCCACCACCCGTCCTGAGGTGTCACCAAACGTTCCCTTTCTGGGCACCGCTGGGGATGGTGACGCCGTGCACCGCAGTCTTTCAGGGAGGAGCTGGAGAGCCTCATCCAGGAGCAGATGAAGAAGGGGAACAACTCTTCCCACGTGTGGGCCCTGCGGCAGATCGCCGACTTTGTGGCCACCACGTCCCCTGCTGCCCTCCCCACCTCTCCCATGGGTACGGCTGTAGGGACGGTGGGGGGGGAGCAAGGGGGGAGGGGGATTTTTGGGGTGAAAAGTGAAGAATTCGGGGGTATTTCTGAAGTTTTGGTTCAGAGAACACTGCTGAGTGCTCCATGTTTCATTCCCGGTGGGAGAGGGGTGGGGGGATGAAGTGCTGCTGTTCCCGTGCTGTGTCCCTGCCGTCCCCCTACTGTCCTCCCACTGTCCCCATGTTGTGTCCCCACACTGTGCCCCAACACTGTCCCTATGCTGTGTCCCCACGTTGTCCTCCCATTGTCTCTGTGTCCTCCTTACATTGTCCCCACATTGTCCCTGTGTTGTGTCCTCACACTGTGTCGCAGCGCTGTCCCCCGCGTTGTAGCATCCCCCACTATCACCCCTTCATCCCCACGCTGTGTCCCTCCCACTGTCACCCCATCATCCCCATGTTGTCGTGTCCCCATAACGTAGCAGCCCCCCTGTTATCACCCCATAGTCCTCACATTGCGTCCCCCCCACTCTCACCCCATCATATCCACATTGCAGTGCCCTCCCCACTATCACCCCATTGTCCCCCACGTTGTAGTGTCCCCCTCACTATCTCCCTGTTGTCCCCCACGTTGTCTCCCCCATCTTCCCCACATTGTGTCCCCTATGCTATCTCCCCGTTATCCCCCATGTTGTAGTGTCCCCACATTGTGTTCCCCCCACTCTCACCTCATTGTTCCCACGTTGTAGCAGCCCCCCCACTATCACCCCATAGCCCCCATGCTGTGCCCCCCATCGTCCCC
The DNA here is from genome assembly GCA_036925125.1 of Oreortyx pictus. NCBI lineage: Eukaryota > Metazoa > Chordata > Aves > Galliformes > Odontophoridae > Oreortyx > Oreortyx pictus. Next base: position 2,973,480 of record JAUPFR010000029.1, read on the forward strand.
ACGTTGTAGTGTCCCCCCCACTGTCCCCCCATCGTCCCCACGTTGTAGTGTCCTCCCACTGTCCCCCCATTTTCCCCACATTGTGTCCCCCAGACTATCACCCCATCGTCCCCACGTTGTAGTGTCCCCCCGCTGTCCCCCCATTTTCCTCACACTGTGTCCCCCAGACCATTACCCCATCGTCCTCTCGCTGTCCCCCCCACTATCACTCCACCATCCCCGTGCTGTAGTGTCTCCCCCACCGTCCCCCCATCATCAATCCCCACGTTATCGTGTCGTCCCCCCCCCCCCCCCGTGACAGTGTCCCCACCTCCCCGCGCTGTCCCCGCAGGTCTCACGGCGGTGACTCCCATCAACGACCTGCACGGCCCGGACGCTCCGGCGTTGGCCAAAGGCGAACGGCTGATGCGCTGCAAAGTGGGCAGCGTGCACCGCCTGCTGGACCTGTACGGCTGGGCACAGCTGGGCCACGCCGCCGTCACCGTGAGCACCGCCCCGCCCCGCGGAGGATCCGCCCCAGCGCAGGAGCGGAGCGCGCTTTTTCGCCTTTTGCTCTTTTTCTCCGCTTTTTAAAGCGTCCGTTGGTTTCGGCGCTGAGCGGGCCCGGCTCGGGCCGTTTTGTTACGTGATTCGTGCGCTTTTCCTTTCGCGTCGCTTCACCCGGGGAAGCGCGGCGCTCGTTTTCGTGTCACGCGTTTGGTCTCCGTGGATCGATTGCCCTCGTTGCGCTGATCGCGTTCATTTCGCTTGTTTTGTTCGGCTCGTTCCACTTATTTATTTCATTTTTTATTTGTCATTTATTTCATACATATTCCCCTTCTGAAATTCGTTACTTTATTTGATTCACTGATGCATTTTTCTCAATTTCTTGCTCCGTTTATTTTTACTTTATTCCTCCCATTAATTTTTCATCATTTATTTGCAGCTTTATGTTGCTGACTTCATTTTCCATTTCCTTTTTCTTTTGTTTGCCGTATTAATCTATTACCTGGTTTACTTCTCATTTATTACTATTTATTGCTATGCATCTACTTATGTGATTTGTTTTTATTTACTATTTAATTAGTTATTAATTTCTCTTTGCTTTATTATTTATTACTTTATTAATTCATCACTTGACTGTTCAGATCATTATATTCTATTATTTATTTATTTACCTCAATTTATTTAATTATATTTTTAATACTTAATTTATTACCTTAATTTATCTTCTATTAATTATATATTTTTATTTATTTGTTATTTTATTTTTTGCTTTTTTCTTTTCATTCTACTTTATTACTTGTTTTTTCTTTAATCGTTTTACTTCATTAATTTCTCATTTTAATTTTTATTTTCTCAATTCACCTCTTCGTTATTTTTCAGTCCATTTTACTCATTTCTTTCTCATTTTATTTATTGTCTTTTGTTTAACTTTTTTCATTAATTTATTTATTGCATCTTATTTTCTTTTTATTATTCTCTTTTTACTGCTTTATTTTTTATTTTTTCCACTCTTGCTCTATCCCATTTCCACTCTTGCTCTATCCCATTTCCACTCTTGCTCTATCCCCTTCCCCCCTTCTTTTATTATTAATTCTATCGGATTTTATTTCCTTTCACCATTAATCTTGAATTCTAATTCTTTCCCTCTTTCCCCCCCTCCCCACACAGCTGCGGGTGAGCAAGGAACAGGAGCACTTCCTGGTGGCCCCGCAGGGGTTGGCGTGCAGCGAGGTGACAGCAGCCAGCCTGGTCAGTGCGTCCCCCATGTATCCCCCCCAGCACTGCAGTGCTGCCCCTTCATCCCCACACACTGAGGTGTCCCCTCCGTCCGCAGATCAAGGTGAATGTGCTGGGGGACGTGGTGGAGCAGGGCAGCACCGACTTCGCGCCCGACGCCCGCGCCTTCAGCCTGCACGCCGCCATCTACGCCGCCCGCCCTGACGCGCGCTGCATCGTGCGCCTGCACACGCCGGCAACGGCCGCGGTGAGAGGGCGAGGGGTGTGGGGTTGGGCCGTGTTGTGCTGTGTTGAGCCATGCTGTGCCATGTTGAGCCATTCTGAGCCATGTTGGGCCGTATTGGGCTGTGCTGAGCCATGTTGAGCTGTGCTGAGCCACGCGTATCACTCAGTGTGGATGCCCCGTCCCTGGAGGCGTTCAAGGCAAGGCTGGATGTGGCTCTGGCCAGCCCGGACTGGTGGTTGGCGACCCTGCTCGTGATGGGGGGTTGGAACGTGGTGGTCTTTGAGGTTCTTTTCAACCCAGGCCATTCTGTGACTCTGTGATGGTGTGTTGTGCCGTATGGAGCCACGTTCTGTGCCGTGTTGTGCCATACTGAGCCACGCTGTGCTGTGTTGTGCTTTGTTGTGTCATCCTATGCTGCGTTGGATAGCATTGTGCCATGCCGTTCTATGCCGTATCGTGCCATGTTGCGTTGTGCCATACTGTCTGCTTTGTTGTGTTGTTCTGTGCCACGTTGTACCATGTTGTGTTGTGCCACGCTGTCTACTTTGTTGTGTTGTTCTATTCCCTGCTGTATCATGTTGTGTTGGGCCATGTTGGGCCACGTTGGGCCATGTCATTCTATGCCTTGTTGGGCCATGTTGGACCACATTGTGCCATGTTGTGTTGTGCCACACTGTGTTGTGTTGTGCCACGCTGTCTACTTTGGTTGTGTCACTCTATTCTGCGCTGTATCATGTTGTGTTGTGCCATACTGGACCACGCTGTGCCGTGTTGTGTTGTGCCACGCTGTCTACTTTGTTGTGTCGTTCTATGCCATATTGGACTGCGTTGTGCCATACTGGAGCACGTTGTGCCATGTCGTTCTATGCCATGTTGTGTTGTGCTGTGCTACTTCGTTGTGTCATTCTATGCCACACTGTGCCATACTGGACCCTGTTGTGCCACACTGTTCTACGCCACACTGCCACCTCATGCCATGCCACGTTGTGTTGCACCATGTTGAGTTACTCCACTGTGCTCCTCCATGTTGTGCTGTTCTGTGCCCCCTTGTGCCGTGTTGCACCGTGCCATGCTGTGCTGTTCGTGTCCTGTTGCGCCACATCGTGCCACATCGGGTTGTGTGTGCCACATCGTGCTGTGTCATGCCCCCTTGTGCAGTGTTGCTGTGCCACGCGGTGTTATTTAATGCCACGTTGTGCCATTCTGTCTTGTTCTATGCCACGTTGTGCCATACTGCATTGTGCCACGCTGCGGTGCTATGTTGCTCTGTTTCATACTGTGCCATGTTGCACCAAGTTGTGCCATGCCACACTGTGCCATGCTGCATTGCTTCATTCCACGCTGTGCCACGTTGCGCCATATCCTTCTGTGCCGTGCTGTTCTATGTCACACTGCGCCACAATGAGCTGTGTCCTGCTGTGCCATATTGTTCTATGCCATGTTCTGCCTTGCTGTGTCATTTTGTACCACACTGTGCCATGCCATGCTTTCACGCCGTGCCATGCCACACCATGCTGTGCCACAGGTGTCAGCCATGCGCTGTGGCGTGCTGCCCATCTCCCGCGCCGCGCTGCTGCTGGGGGACATCGCCTACTTCGACTTCCGTGGAGAGGTGGAGGATGAAGCCGACCGTGTTGAGCTGCAGAAGTGCCTCGGCCCCACCTGCAAGGTGGGTCTGGGGTGGCTCACTGTGCTGGCCATGGCCCCCTCGACTCCCTGCACCATGCTGATGCTCCTGTGCCACTGCAGATCCTGGTGCTGCGCAACCATGGGGTGCTGGCGCTCGGTGACACGGCTGAGGAGGCATTCTACAGCATCTTCCACCTGCAGGCGGCCTGCGAGGTGCAGGTGAGAGCTGCACGACAGAGCTGGGCGTGGTCCCAGCACCGTGCAGTGCTCCAAACACTGTGCACTGAGCTGTGCGGAGTCTCAACAGCCGGTGCAATGCTGCAGGTGTCGGCGCTGGCGAGCGCAGGTGGTGCGGAGAACCTCATCGTGCTGGAGCGTGCCAAGCACCGGCCTCACGAGGTGGGCTCTGTGCGCTGGGCCGGCAGCACCTTTGGCCCCATGCAGAAGAGCCGGTTGGGAGAGCACGAGTTCGAGGCCCTGATGAGGATGCTGGACAACCTGGTGAGCACTGAGCGAGCGCGCTGCGTCCCTCCCTTAAAACCGCCCTGAGAAATTCACCTGCATGACTCGGGACCGCTCTGCTCTGCAGGGCTACCGCACCGGGTACACCTACCGCTACCCCTTCGTGCAAGAGAAAAGCAAACCCAAAAGCGACGTGCTCATCCCCGCCACGGTGACGGCCTTCGTTTTCGAGGAGGAGGCGGTGCCCACGCCCACGCTGCGGCAGCACGCACAGAAGCAGCAGAAAGAGAAGACGCGGTGGCTCAACACGCCCAACACGTACCTGCGGGTCAGCGTGGCCGAGGAGCAGCAGGGAGGACAGAAGACCAAGACGACTGTATGGGGCTGTTGGGTTCTTTGGGGTTTTGGCTCCAGCCGATCGCTCCTGGGGGGGTCTGTTGATGAAAGGGAGGGAGGGGATGCTTGGAGCATTGGTTCCACCAAAAATGGGTGCATAGAGAGAGCCTCCGGTGGTCCTCTAGAGCTGAGAAATGCTTGCCCACTTCAGTTTGTGTCTGCCTTTATTTGTCCCGTAGCACCTTTTATCTTAAAAGCCCACTGCCAGCATCCAGTGCCTTGTTTGGGGTTCCCTCTGTCTGCAGCATACATTTGGCACGTTCTCTTCTCTCTGCAAGATGTGTTTATTCATCAGGTTTTAATTCCTGGTGCTGTGCATTTGTTGGGCTTTCCTCGTGCCGTGCTGTGTCAGGGTTTACTCTCCGTGTGCCATATATTTATTGGGGTTTGCTTTCTCCATGCCGTGTGTTAATTGGGGTTTTGAGTTTGCTGTCTGTGCCATGCAGCTGTCGAGGTTTCCTCTCTTAATGCAGTGTGTTTATTGGAGTTACTGCTCAAAGCCATTCTTTCATCAGGGTTTGCTCTCAACACCATGCATTTATTTGGGTTTCCTCTCTTAATGCCACGTGTTTATTGGGGTTACCACTCAAAGCTGTGCATTTATTAAGGTTTCCTCTTCATTATGTGTTTACTGGGGTTTGTTTTCTCCATGCCAAGCATGTATTGGGGTTTCCTCTCTCCATGCCGTGAATTCACTTGGCTTTTGCTCTACATGCTGCCCATTTAATGGGGCTGCCCCCTTGGCTTCATGCAGTGGCTGAAGGCTGATGAGGTGGAGAAGAGCAGCAGCGGCACCGCCATCCGCATTGAGAACCCCAACCAGTTCGTGCCTCTCTACACCGACCCTCAGGAGGTGTTGGAGATGAGGAACAAGGTGCGGTGCTGTCTGGGTGACCCCACATGTGGGGTCCTGAGGGGGTCCCAAGGACAGATCCACGTTTTCCCATCTTCTCTCTCCACCTCTCCTGCAGATCCGCGAGCAGAACCGCCAGGACGTGAAGTCTGCGGGACCGCAGTCCCAGCTGCTGGCCAGTGTGATCGCCGAAACGAGCCGCAGCCCCGTATGTCCACTGCGTCCCCCGTGTCCCCGTTCCTCCTCGTGCCAGGGGGTGACGCTGCTTTGGGGGGGGGTTCAGTCCACAGAAAGCCATTTGGGGGATGCTGAGACCAAAAACCCATCCCAAGAGGAGGTTCCCACTGAGCCGGAGCCCCCGAACCCCTTCAGCCAGCTCACGGACCAGGAGCTGGAGGAGTACAAGCGGGAGGTGGAGAGGAAGAAGCTGGGGCTGCACGGTACAAGCCGGGGGGGGCTACGTGGGTCCCAGAGCCCAATACGGGGACTGCAGCTGTCTGTCTGTCTGCAGGAGACAAGGAGGCAGAAGAGAGCCAGGCATCTCCCCTCAAATCACCGCCGGGGTCCCCAAAATCCCCCAACAAAAGTGCAGCCCCAGAGGGTCCGGAGGGTGAGTGGGATGTGGGTGGAGAGGGGTGAAGGGCAAAACCTGCGTGGAAGGTGCAGATAAATGTCTGTAGGTAAAAAGCAGCATGTTTGTGCTGCCCCACAGCAGTGGGGATGCGCAGCGGCCCCACACCTGCTGCCTCCCTTTAAGGTCAGCCCAGGATTTTGGCACCCACTGGGGGGGCTCTGCGGGGGCTCCCAGCGTTGTTACCCACACATCGTGTACATCTGTTGTATGCAACCCGCATGGGTCGGGGCGTGGGGGGCAGTGGCGGGGGCTGCTGGCTGTCTCATCGTGCCTCGTGGTGTGTGTCTGTCTGTCTCCACAACGTCTTCCTTTCTCTTTCCTCCATGTGTCGCTTTCACCCCAGGAGTTCCCCCTGACTCCGAATGCTTGTCACTGTAGTAAGTACGGAGGGGCCGGGCTCCAGCAGCCCTGCAGCAGGACATGCCTTGGGTTGCCTTGCTGGTGTTGCCCGCTTTGTTCCAGCGCTGAGGTTGGGATGTGGGGCTCTGCCCTGTGCTCCATCCCGCGGGGAGGGGAAAGGCTCAGGGAAGCGGTGCGTCGGGTCCCGGTGTGCTGCGCTTACAGGGTTGGATCCCACTCCTGCCCGCGGTGACATGGGGTGGGTGATGCCGGATTGCAGCTCTGTGGCACTCACCTCTCCCTCTCCACTTGTCAAGGTGACAAGAAGGTGGAGGATGGCCGAGCGCCGGCTGATTCCTCTGCCGAGAAGGAGCCGCCAGCAGTGGTCAGCGGGAAGGATGAGGAGCAGAGCACTGAGGAGAGCAAAGGTGGGGATCAGACAAGCACTCCGGCCAACCCTGAGCAGGATGCCCCCAAAGAGAAGAGCGAGACGGTGACCAGCACCCCCGTCTCCCCCGAAGGCTCGCCCTCCAAATCACCCTCCAAGAAGAAGAAGAAATTTCGGACCCCGTCCTTCCTGAAAAAGGGCAAAAAGAAGGAAAAGATCGAATCTTGAGCCTCCCCTGTGGCTTTGGCCAAGCGTCCTTCTGGACGGAGCTGTCTGCGCCGTGCGTCTGGCCGTGGCGCAGCTGAAAAACCCTGGAGGTGAACGATCCGGGAGCTCCTGGCATGAGGCACCGCGTCCCCCCCGTCACCCGCTTTGGAGGTGGCCACCGAGCTTACGAGAGATTTTGGCCCCCGTCTGCTGCTTGGGGAAATACCCGCCGCCACCTCCCCGCTCCCATGAGCACTCCCCCGTCTCTCCTGGGCACCCACGTGGGCTGTGAGGTTTTGTCTGTCCCACCCGCTGCTTGTAGAGCCCTCGTGCAACGCGGGGGCACAGCCCGAACACGCTTGGTTTTGAGAAAGAGAAGGGTGTGTTGTCGCTGGTTTTTTTGGGTCTTTAAAGAAAACGTTTTGTTTTCACGCTCTGCTGAAATGGTGTTGGCTTCACCCCTGGCAGCTCCACGTTGGGGTGATGGGATGGAGCCCAGCGCTGGAGGATTGCTCTCCCTGAAGGAGAGCACCTGGGACACTTTCCTTCTCGGATTGCAATCTCACCCCAAGGCCGTGAGCCACCTCCGTCCCCTCTGGTGCCACGCTCCCGCATTCGCTGCTCAGTGGAGAGCAGCAGGATTTTTTTGCACCTGAGAACACAGAAAAGACAAAGAGCCTCGGGGCAGAGCTCGCGGTCGTGGAGAACTGAGCAGACTTCACTCACTAAGTGCTACTTTGGGATGAACACATGCTGCCGATTCACTTCAGTAGGAGGCACTGCCCTGCTCCCCCCGCACCGTGTCGATGAGTGCCTGTACACGTGAAGAGCACGAGAGCCCCGAGGCCGAACTGCTGCTTCTCCCAGCTCTGCACTCCCCAGCGCACACACACACAGATCCTCCCTGGCCTTCCCCAGCCTCTCCTCCCCGTGCCCAGCCCTACAACCTCTTGGCTGTACCCAAAGGGAAGAAGAAAAAGCAGCGATGCTGGTTTGCTCCACAGCCTGGAGACATCTGGTGGTGTTTCTTTTTTTTGGAGGGGGTCATTTAAGGCAGAGTGCAGGGAGGAGACCAAGGGGAGAAAATGCAGAAGATTGGCTTGATTTTCTTTGTGGGTGTGCCAAGCTACCTCTAAAAAGCAATGTCAAACAACTGCAAAAACACAGCCCCAGCAGGAGCGTCCTCCCCCAGCCCTGAGCTCCGGGTTTTGCAATCTGAGAGCATGTCTGCTGTGTCCCATGTCCTCGAGCTCTAGCACCAGCGTTAGGGCGCAGATCGTTAGAGATCACAGAATGGTTTAAGTTGGATAAGACCTTAAGGACCGCCTGGGTCCGAGCCCTGCCCACAGGCTGGGCACCCCCAGGGATGGGGGCACCCCCAGCTCTGGGCACCACTGCCCTCTGAGTGAAGAATCTCCTCGTGCCATCTACTCTCAATCTCTGATCTGTGACAGCTCGAGGCCCTTCCCCTGCTGCCATCAGGCTGTGTCAGAAGTCACTCTACCTCCTCTTGCTCTCTTTAATTCCTGGAGGGCTCCAGCACGCTCTCCCTGCAGCCTTCTCTCTCCCCCGGGCTGCCCCCCATCCGCTCTCAGCCTTTCTCCCCAGGGGACACCGTCAGCTCACCCTGCTGGGACGCCCATTCACCCCCATTTTTTTCCATCGCTGCTTTTTCTCCTCTCCCGCTGCCACGTTGGTGGGTTTTTGGCTGCCGTTGCTGGGGCTGTGGCCGCAGTGCAGCCATCCCAGCCAAGCACCGGGCTGGGAGCGGAGGATGAGGCGCAGGAAAGGCTTCGGGGCACCACCACAGCGCTGGAGGACGCCTGAAGGCCCCGCCATGGCGGCTTGTGGTGCTGTGTAACACCTGCTGTATATAAATAAACCCCGTGTTCGGCCCCAGAGCGCTCAGAGTCCGTGGAGGGATGGAGCGGGGTGGGCTGCGGGCGTGTCTCCATGGGTGGGCACTGAGGGCAGCGCGCCTGGCTCCGAGCCTTTCTCGCTTCTGGAGGCCGAGAGGGGCTGCCCGAGCCGGGCTAGAGCGCGGTTCATCCCCGCACGGACCGTTTTGGCGGAGGAACCAAAGCGCTGCGGCGCTGTTTCCGCACGGAGCGCGGGGAGACGAGGAGCGGCGCACCGGAAGCGGGAGGAAGTGAGGGCGGGGGGGGCGGTGCCATGGGCCGCAGCCGGTCCCGCTCGCCGCCGCGGCGCGGTGAGAACGGGGGGGGGGGGCCGGGGGGAGGGGAGAGGGGGGGTCCCGAGAGGGCTGCGGGGCCCGGAGGTGTTCCCGAGACCTTCCTCGGAGGGATGAGGCCGTGAAGGAGCAGCGGCGCCTTCCTCGCCCCGTCCCCCGGTTCCCCTCCCCCGGTCCCCGTCCCCTCCCCCGGTCCCTTCCCCCGGTCCCCTCCCCCGGTCCCCTCCCCCGGTCCCCTCCCCCGGTCCCTGTCCCTTCCCTCGGTCCCCTCCCCCGGTCCCCTCCCCCGGTTCCCGTCCCCTCCGCCGCTCACCGCACGCTGTCCGTTCTCCCGCCCCGCTTCCTGCAGACCGCCGGCGCTCGCGGTCCGTTTCGCGGGACCGGGACAGGAGGCGGAGGGAGCGGACGCGTTCCCGGGACAGGGACAGGAGGAGGACCCGCTCCCGTTCCCCGCACCGGAGGAGATCCAGGTGAGGCTTTCGGGGCCGCTCCCCGTTAGAGCCGCGTGGGGTGGTTCCCGCGGGGCTGAAGGCGCTGTGCTGCCCCGTGCCAGGTCCCCCCGCAGGCACCGCTCCAGCTCCTCCTCCCCTCTGCGGCTGAAGGAGAGACGAGACGAGGAGAAGAAGGAGAGCAAGGACACCAAAGGAAAAGAGCGGCAGATCACGGGTGAGGCGTCGCCCCGTTGCTTTTCTCGTGTTAATTAGCGCTGGTGTGATCAGCACAGAGGGCTCCTTGGGGCTTATCGAAGTGCTTTTGAAGCGAACGCTGCTGGTCGTGTTAGGTGAACGCTTCTGTTTTGTTGCCTTTTCAGAGGAGGATTTGCAAGGCAAGACGGAAGAGGAAATCGAGATGATGAAGATGATGGGATTTGCCTCTTTTGACACAACGAAAGTGAGCGTGCAGGGGCCGGGGTGGAGCTTTCCTCACCCTGCAGGGCTGTGCTTGGACATCTTAGGAGTGAGAAGCAAAGGGACGAGGCCGGACTGTGCAGAGTGTGGCGATGGAACGAGGGGAAATGGCCACAAACTGAAGCATAGGAAGTTCTGCACAAATGTGGGTGGGAACACAGTGCAGTGACGGAGCACTGGAGATGCATGGAGAGTTTGTGGGGTCTCCTTCTCTGGAGATGTTTCAAACCCTCCTGGATTCTTACCGGTGCAACCCGAGCTGCTTTGGCAGGGGGTTGGACTCGTTGATCTCCAGAGGTCCTTTCCAAGCCCTACAATTGTGTGATCTCTCTGCCCACGCTGTGCAGCACAGGGGTTGGCACCGTGGCGGTCGTACACCCGAACGCGTTCCCCTGCTCCCAGGGCACCCAGGTGGTGTGGGTGTTCTCCTTCAGAGCTGTGGCACTGCTGCATTCTTTGCTCTGTTCGGTGCCTGGGGTGCGCTCTGTGTGCTGTACGCAGCTCTGGACCAATGTTTCTCCTCTTTCAGGGCAAGAAAGTGGACGGTGCTGCAAATGCGTACGCCATCAACGTGTCCCAGAAGAGGAAATACAGGTTTGTGCTGTGGTGATTGCATGGAATTCACTTGCTTTCTTATGATAAAATAACACTGCTGGGGAGGGAAGGCAATTCAGAGGGAGCTCTGAACATCCAAGCTGCTGTCTGTGGGCACAGCGAGGCGCTGATCTGGTTTCTTTTTCCTCTCCCTGCAGACAGTACATGAACAGAAAAGGAGGATTCAACAGACCGTTGGATTTCATCGCTTGATGCTGCTCCTGCAGTGAGCAGCGCTGCCTTCCTCACGCACTGGTGGCTCAGAGATGGCGGTGTCTCCGTCTGCAAAGTGAATTTGGGGTGGTTGATAACAAGCCCAGGTGCTCTCACTCCACCCCACGCCAGGGGAGGGTGAGGAGAGCTCTCTGTCACCCAGCTCGGTTGTGTTTTTCCCGTTGTGTTGTTTTTTTTAATAGCTCAGTGTTGTCTAATTAAAACCTGTATATATTTTTCCATTTTGTTTGCCCCCCCCTCCTCCCTTTTATCTGCGATGGCATCGCTCAGGAATAAAGTCAGCGAGAGGGGGCTGCTGGGAACCACTCCCCCGAGTCAGCATTTGGGTTTTGAGCTGAAAAACCTCAGTTTGCTTTTCCTTTGTGTGTGTTTACCACATAACCCCACGCTCGGGTTTCCCTCTGCGGAGCTGTGCTCCTCACGTGGGGATTTTGCACGGCCCCAGGAGGTGGCAGCACGGCCTCAGGTGCTCCCATCCCCGGGCTGGGTGAGCAGATAGAGTTACACCAACCCATTAAGGAGAGGACGTGAGTGTAGAGGACGTGCGTGTCCAGCCCGGGGTTGGGGCGTTTGCTGTGATAGTTCTGTTGTATTTTTCCCTGCTTTTCTGAGGGTTTGGCATGCTGAGGCTGAGCCTCGTCACCACTTTGACAGCCCCGTGTCTCCGTGCTTGGTGGCAGCGACACACCCGGGCTGTCACGGTGGCGGTGACATGCCCGTGCCTCTTGGTGCCATGTCATCGCTGCGGCACGCCCCGGCCCGCCTGGCGCCCCGCGATAAGGCCCTGCCTGCCAGACAGGGATTCCCAGCCCCCGTCGCTTCGTTTGCTTTCGCTCTGTGCTAATTAAAGCCCTGCTCGGCTGTGCGGGACTGCTGTGGCAAAAATGAGGGGGAAAAAACCCCTCTTATTTTGATCGTGTGGGGTGATGGGTGCATCCAGCTGAGGTCTGCTCGCCCCATTCCCACCCTGTTTTCCCCCAAACCATCACGCCAGCGTTGTGCTGTCGGAGGATATTTTTGGGGGGGTGATGGGGGGGTGGGGGGGATGTTGCTCCTTGCAGTGTGCCCCCCTTTTGACCTCCCCCCCCCCCTTCCCCCCACACACAGCCAGGTTTATCTGGTTTCCGTGCTGTGGCCGGGGCGGGTGAGTCACCCCAGGGCAGGGCTGGGTTTCGGGGTGTGGGGAGGAAGCGGTGCTGAGCTGACCCCTTCCATTCACTCCCCCCCCCCCCCCCCCCCAATTTCACCGGGGCAAAAGCACTGCTTTGGGGGGGAGAGGCTCGTGCTCTGGGCTGGTGGATGGCAGGAGCTTCGGGTGCTTGGGGGAGGACCTTGGGGGTCCCTGCAGATGGGACGGGGGGGCAGACAATACGTGCAGGAGACTTCGTGCTTCTCCAGGGATTATTCGGGAGGGGGGGAGGGGTGAACCCCCCTTGTGGAACCGGGCGCTTCTTTTGGGGAGGGTCTCACGGGGGTCCCTGCCCCTGGGGGTGGGGGTCCCAGCTCATGGAGGGGCTCCCAGCTTTTTGAGGGGCATCTGCTTATAGCGAAGGACTCCGGGAGGTTCCTACGTCTCACGGACGTCGCAGGGGCTCTTCAGCCCCGGGGGTCCCTACTCCGGTTGCGATCGGGGGGTTCCTGCCCCCCCCCCCCCCTCCCCCCCCCCCACGTTGACACCCGCCGTGGGCGCCACGCCCCCCGCCCTCCCATTGGCTGCAGGAGGCAGGAAGTGAGTCAGCCTCGTGGGCGGAGCCTCCCGCCTCACCCAATCACAGCGCGCCCTCTCGGAGGGCCCGTCCGATCGGCCACCGCGAGGGCGGGGCCGTCTCCGGGGCCGAGCCAATCGCGGGAGGGCGTGTCTCCGCGCCGCCCAATGAGCGGCGGCGGGGGGCGGGGCCGGCGGCGCGGCCGGGCGAGGCGCTCACCCCGGCGCGGCCCGGCCCGGCCCCGCAGCGCGGCGATGGCGGCGGGCGGTGCGGGCGGTGCGGGCGGTGCGGGCGGTCCCGGCGGCGGCCGCAGCATCGGGCTGCTCCTGGAGGCGGCCGAGTACCTGGAGCGGCGGGAGCGAGGTAGCGCCAGTCCGCCGTTCCCCTCCCGGCGTCTCCCGGTGCCGTTCGGCGCTGCCCGTTCCCGTTGTGTCCCCACAGAAGCCGAGCACGGCTACGCGTCGCTGCTGCCCGGAGCAGGCCGCGCCCGGAGGGACAGCCCGCGGCGCCGAGGGAAGGGGCGGAGGAACGGAGGGGGCGGCAGGTACCGGGCGGGGGGGGGGGAGGGGAGGGGAGGGGGAGTTGGGGGGCGGGGGGAGGGGGGGGAGGGGACACCGCTGTCACCCGGTGGGCAGGAGCTGACATGGCGGACGTGTGGGTGGGGGACGTGGGGGTCACTGTCTGAGCCCAGAGATTGGGGTCTGTTGGGGCTGACTGTCACGGGGGGGCTGGGGGGGGGGGGGGGGGTTGGGGGCTCTGGGGACCTCGCTGTCACCCGGTGGGCAGGAGCCGTCACGGGGTGCCAGGTGGGGTGGAAGGCACGGAGAACACTGCCTGCACCCAGAGATTGGGATTTATTGGGGCCTATTGAAATCCCACTGTCATGGGGGGGGGGGGGGGGCTGGGGGCCGTGGGGGGGGTTTGGGGACAGTGCTGTCACCCCGTGGGCAGGAGCTGTCACTGGGTGCCAGGGGGGTAGGGGATGGGGAGAGATCTGCTGTCACTGGCATCTGCTGGGATCCACGTTGCTGGGAGTCTGGGGGCCGTGGGGGTGCTGCTAGCACCCGGCAGTCGGGGTGTAACACAAGGCACCAGGATGATGTGGGGGATGTGGGGAGACCTGTGGGCTCCCTGAGGTCAGGATCTGTTGGAGTTGACAGGGATCTTGCTGTCACAGTGCGGCTGAGGGAGCTGGGAGGCCATGGGAGGAACTTCGGGGGCTCTGGGGACCTCGCTGTCACCCAGTGGGCAGGAGCTGTCACTGGGTGCCAGGTGGAGTGGGGGATGGGGAGGGCTCTGCTGTCACTGGGATCTGCTGGGATCCCCATTGCAAGGCGTCTGGGGGCACTGTGGGATGCTGCTGTCACCCCGTGGTTGGCACCTGTCCCTGATCCTGGGGACACTGCTCTGTCACCCAATGCTCAGAGTCCATCAGGATTCTGTGTCACAGGGCACATGGAGGGGCTCGGGGCCGTAGTGGGGACCCCTGGGGATGTGGGAGGTGCTGCTGTCACCTGGAGATCACAGTGTGCCAGGCGGGGCAGTTGGGGACTGCAGGAGACACTGCTGACATCGAGAGATCGTGGTTAGTTGGGGCTGCCCCATTGTGGGGTGCCTGGCAGAGCTGGGGGCTGTAGGGCACCCTTGGGGACCCCCCTGCCACCCCCCACACCCCGGGCAGGGGGTGGGCACGCTGGGGACGTCCTTTTCTTGGGGACCAAAGGTTCGATCACACGGCGTGGCAAGCACGGATGCTAACACCGGGCTCTCGATTTTGAGTTTTGCTTTCAATGTTCCCTTGGCATGATGCACGGTGCTCAGGTTCCATATGGGGGCTCTCGAAGTGGCAGATGGGATTCAGATCCGAGCCCTCCATCAGGGTGGAGCGTTTTTGCCCCAAAACGTCACCGGTGTCGGATCGCTGCTGCTCCTCCCGGCTCCTTCCTGCTGTTTGCTCAGGGAGGAGCAGCTCTGCCATCTCATGGGCGCCGCGTCCTGCTCCGCTGTGACCTTTGCCAGTTGTGACGGCGGGACGTCCCGCGTCGTGTCCTGACTGCAGTCAGCGAGCGCTCCGAGGTTCCTTCCCGGGGAGATGTGGAGCTTTGTCCTTCGCTTTGACATTGCTCACGAGGAGTGGGAGCAGCAGGACTCGTGCTCTGGAGCTGCTCACGCACCTCGGAGATGCGCCGAGTTGTGCTCTGCTCGGGCTGGGGTTGGTGTTAGGATGAGTGAGCTTCCCCTTCCTGCACGGCGCTGCTGAGCGTGCGGTTGGGCCCTGTTGCTTCCTCCTGTCCCTTACAACCACCCCCATCCAGGGAGCGTGTGTCGGGTGCTGCTTTGTGTGCTCCCTTAACCACAGCAGCGAGCTCCTCCCTGTTCAGACCACCTCGAGTGGGTTTCCAGACCCTGGCGCTGCCATCTCTCTGGGTACCTCTCCCTACCCACCTCTCTGCCACGGATCTGTCATCCTGGGTGCAGTGACCCCGTTAGGCTTTGCCACCCCTCTGCAGGGGCCCACGCTGTCCGCCACCCTCCTCAAGCCAGGCGTTTCACAACGTGCTCTTTGTTTTTCAGGTCAACGCACAATGAGATGGAAAAGAACAGGTGAGAACGGGCTGGGATCCGTGTGGGAGCTCTTTTCCACCGCACACTGGGGCTGCCCCACTCCTCTTCCCAAAGGAGCCGTGCTGTGCTGTAGCTCAGTGTGCTCAGCCCGCCTGGGTCGGGCAGCTGGAATTGTCCCGTGGCTTTTTCATGCTCGGGGTGGAGGTTTAAGTCACACATCTCCCCCCAGTGAGCTCTCTGGGGGACACCTCTGTGGTGGGTTCCCATTCCCAGCGCATGCAGCTGGGCTGGCTGCTCGCCTGCCACATGTGGACGGATCTCTGGGTCAGACAGGCTGATGGAAGACAACATCTGTGAGGGCTCAGCTCTGTTTGGGATTCACCCCAACAGCACGAGCGCGTGTTTTGTTGGCAGTGTCACTTAGGAGGCACTCAGTGCAAGCAAATGCCTGTTTACTCACAGCAGCGCGTGCGGAACGAGATAGGCAGGTCGTTGCAACATCCCCATCTGCCCTGAGTGTGTCAGTGGGGTACAGCGCAGGCGGTGTTGCAACGGGAACGGAACCGGAATATTGGGGCTGGAGAGCTGAGCATGAGGCATCCTGAGCTGCCATCCGTGCAGACGGGGTCACGGGGTGCTGCAAATTGTCTGATTCTGACCCAAAAGAGGCTTGAGGGGGTGTGCTGGGTTTGTAGCCATGCTGAGCGTGCTGTGTGGTTTTCTTCCAGGCGTGCCCACCTGCGGCTGTGTCTGGAGAAGCTGAAGGTGCTGGTGCCACTTGGCCCCGAATCCAGCAAGCACACCACACTGAGTTTACTCATGAAAGCCAAATTGCACATCAAGGTGAGTCTGGTGGCACGAGAAGACCCCTGCTGCGGGGTCGTATCGGCAGCATTCTGGCTCCGAAGGGATCTGGGTGATCTGGGCAGCCTGATCTGGTGGGTGGCAGGCTACCCACAGTGCGGGTTGTGGCTCAGGGTGGCTCTGAAGGTCCCTTCCAACCAACCACCATGACCCTCCGATCTTCAAGAACCCTTCCAACCCAACTATGATATAATTCCACAATTCCTTGACCTTTGAGGTCCCTTCCAACCCAACCGTGGTAAAAGTCCATGGTTCTGTGCCCTTTAAGAACCCTTCATGGTGCAATTCCATGGTTCTGTGACTTTTCAGAACCCTTCCAACCGAACCATGATATAATTCCATGATTCTTTGACCTCTGAGGTTCCTTCCAACCTAACCATTCTATGGTTCCATGATTCTATGCCCTTTAAGAACCCTTCTGACCCAAACATGATATAATTCCGTAATTCCTTGACCTTTGATGTCCCTTCCAACCCAACCATGGTGCAATTCCATGATTCTTTTACCTCTGAGTTCCCTTCCAACCCATCCATTCTATCCGTTTCTCCTCCTCTGCAGAAGCTCGAGGACTACGACAGGAGAGCCCTCCACCAGATCGAGCAGCTGCAGCGCGAGCAGCGGCACCTGAAGCGGCAGCTGGAGAAGCTGGGCAGCGAGAGGGTCCGCACTGACAGCGTCAGCTCCGCCGTGTCCTCAGAGCGCTCCGACTCGGACAGAGGTGAGACCCACGTGTCTACGGGCATCGTTTGGAGAACCCACTGAGCTCGCTGTGACGCTGTTCGCTTTCTGCTTGCAGAAGAGACCGACGTGGATGTGGAGAGCACCGACTCGCTGCCTGCAGACCTCGACTGGAGCAGCAGCAGCCCCAGCGACTCGGATGAGCACAGCAGCCTGCAGAGCGTGTGCAGCGACGAGGGCTACGCCAGCTCGGGCGTGCGGAGGGCAAAGGCGCAGAGCGCTCACAAGCTGTGCCCCGCTCTCTAAGGATTAGACCCCGCAGCTCTTCCACCCGCCGCTCTTTCCCGGTTGGTAGCGAACCAGACCGTCCCGCAGTTCCCTTGTGCCGCTGACACGAAGTCCGCTTTGCCCTGGTCCCACGCGGGGCTGTGGGCGCCGAGCTTCTCCCCGGAGCGCGTAGCCCATCGCGCCCGCTCGCTTCTCGCCCCGTCGGGAAGCTCATCTCAGCGAGACCGTACATTCCAGCCCCGATTTGGTGCACCCAGGAATATTGCAGCGGTAACAGCAACGCCGGATGAGCTCAGCTTTCCTTTGCCTTGCTGTTACCGCTCGCTATTCCGGATCTTTGTAGTGTTTGCCCACTAGCGATCAGCACCAGGGCCCTAATATGCATTGTGTGGGTGAGACCCAGCCTTGTTGGTAGCTTGGAGCACGGAGAAAGCAGAGGGAGGTCTGCAACGGAGAGTCAGTCGGTGGCCTTCCCTCCGCCGACTCTAAAAATTCAGGGTAGCGACGGCCCCCCCTGCAAAGCAAAAGGCTCTGCTCCTCCCGGCAGCCTCGGGATGGACATCTCCAGCTCTGGAAGTTCCTGGAATGCCTCAAAACCAAATGGTGCTGTCCTCGCGCTGTGCCCTCCTGCGTTATGGCCGCGTGTCCTAGGATGGCCTTGGCGCTTCTTGTCTCTGGGACAATTTTTTTTCTACCTCGGAGAGATGAACAAAGATTATCTCCATCCCTTTAGCACAAAAACAAACAAACAAGATGCCTCATTTGTTTTATGGAAGCGCTGCTTGGTCCCATCGCATCCGTCGCGCGCAATTTAGCAATAAGTGGCGGTGCTCTGAGCGGCGCTGCTGTGTGAAGCACTTGCCCGGCCCCTGGCTTGTGTTCGGGCGCTCTCCGTGCTGAGGATTTGGGTTTCCACTAGAGAGTGCCACAACCAAATGCCAAAAGAAAAGGCCAACCCCTTCCCCCAGCCCCCAAGCTGTGGTTTCCATCTGTGCCGATGCGTCAAAGCCAACAAACCAACTCGAGCACGTGCGCGTAGAACGCATGGTCTACAAATGGTAGTTCTTCATTTTCTGTGAACGGAGTTAGGACTTCACGCTTCTCTAGATGTTCTGGGATCGTTGTACATAGGGTCCTCTGACTCCGAAGGTGCAGGGATTTCTTTGAGGGTTTTTCTACTCCACCTCTTGTGCCCAACGTTGGATGCTTCAGTGAAGGGGACGGAACGTCCATGTGGGGCTCAGAAGACATTCTGACTCTTTGAGAAGACTCTTTGGAGGTGTTGGATGGGGTCTTGGGCAACCTGATCAAGCGGCGGGCAGCCCTGCTTTGGGGCAGGGGAGTTGGAACCTGATGGTCCCTGAGGTCCCTTCGAACCCAAGCCATTCTATGATTCTATGAAAACTCATGAAAACCCACCCCCAAGAAGACAAGAACCTATGGAAACACACAGAAACCCAATCTCAAGATGACAAAAGCCCATGGAAACCCACGGAAATCCACTCCAAGAAGACAAAAAAACAATGGAAACCCACTTCAAGACAACAAGAACCCATGGAAACCAACGCCAAGAGGACAAGAACCTATGGAAACCCACAGAAAACCAATCCCAAGATGACAAAAACCCACAGAAACCCACAGAAATTCACTCCAAGAAGACCGAAACTCATGGAAACCCCAAGAAGACAAGAACCCATGGAAACCCACAGAAAACCACCCCAGGAAGACAAAAACCCGTGGAAACCCACCCCAAAGACAAAAACTCATGGAAACCCACTCCAAGAAGACAAGAACCCACAGACAAAGCTGAATATCTGCTCTTGGAGGTGCACTGCTGTGATACATGATGGCTTGAGTCCTCTCCAGCCCCTTCCTTCCGAGCACTGCCGAAATCCCAATTCCAACCCCGGAGCGGTGGGAATGCACCCCAAGGGGAAACGGGAGGAGACGCGCGCTTCGTTCTCCACTTAGTTATACCGAGTGTTAAGGTTTAGACTCTTACTGTTATTTTTTGTGTTGTGCCTTTTTGGGTTGACCGCGTCCTTTTGGTGAAACACCGCGTGTTGGTTTTGGTTTGTTGTTTTCCCCTTTTCATTTTACTTCTGTCCCACTATGAAGCAGTACTCCTCTGACCTTTGCACTGTTTGGATATGCTCCTCTCCAATGCACCGGCATCGAAAAACACACACACAAACAAACCAACCAACCAACCAACCTCAAACCTTTGGCAAACAATGTGCTGCCGTTGGATGGACACGAAGCTCAAACCTAAAACCACAGGCTTTTCCTACACAACTCCAGGCGAGCTTGGGGCAGCGTCCTTGGGGCCGCCAGCCTTTCCTCGAATTCACGGATCCACCAGCATTACTCAGAGATAAGCTGCAGCAATGAGATTTTTTTTTTTTTGTAGATTGTTGGAGAAAAAAAAAAAAAGGGGGGTGAAGCGAGGAGCACCCCCTGCGTTTACAGACGTGCGAGTCCGAGCCGCGTTGCGTGGGGACAGGGAAGCCCCCATCCCATCCCCATCCCGCAGTCTGGGGCAGAACAAAGCCAGCAGCAGAGGCTTCTCCATCCTCAACTCAGGAGCCTTCCCCACCTCAGTGGCTTTTGATGCATTTTCATTGCTCTTGCCGTTTATTTTCTTCTTTTCCCCTTTTCCCTTCCAATCTGCCCCTGAGACCCAAACCCCACTCCCCAGCTTCTTAGCATCACTTTGAGTTCTGGCATCTTCCGAGCGATAGACACGGAGTGAACAGGGGAGCAGCAGATGGGAGGATGCGAGATTTCCTTTCCAGGCATTCAATTCCCGTTGTACGTAGCACGTCACTATGAATCCTGTGTCAAGACCATATAATGGTGCTTTTTTTGTTGTTGTTTATTTTTTCCTTACACGTTAGCACACGTGTTTTTTTTAGAGAGTACATGTTTTAGGCAGACCTGGCCGTGTGTATGTATACTTCTGTATTGTCGGATTGTTAGAAAATAAATTATTTCAGTACGAGCGTCCCGCGTGCTGCCTTCAGGAGGGGGAGGTGGGATGCAGAGATGGGGGCGGTGCTGGTGGGGTCTCCCTG
Source organism: Oreortyx pictus (assembly GCA_036925125.1). Taxonomy (NCBI): domain Eukaryota; kingdom Metazoa; phylum Chordata; class Aves; order Galliformes; family Odontophoridae; genus Oreortyx; species Oreortyx pictus. The sequence continues at coordinate 2,993,438 of JAUPFR010000029.1, forward strand.
CAGGAGTTGGGGTCTTGGGCTGCTGTCTTTCCTCCAGCTCCAGGTGCAGCTCATCCACCTGTGAGAGGGAACGAGCCCGGCACTGCCCTACATCCACAGGGGAGATGCAGTCCAGTTCTGATGAGGATCTGAGCAAAGAGTGGCTGCAGTTCGGGTAAATGCTGGCGGTGGTCCCCCAGAGGGGGCAGGACCCCCATCCCTGCTCTGTGCTGAAGCTGGGGCTTCCCTGGGTGGGTGCGTGCTGCGCAGGAGGGGTGCAGCCCCCCCTGCCCCTCCCAGCTTGCTTTCCTGGATGCAGAGAGGAGCAGCGTGCACCCGGTAAGCAGCACTTGTATTTTTCCAGGTGCGGCAGCAGCTTTGTGCTTGGTTTCTTTGTCTCTGGTGACTGCGGTGACAGCTCTGGAGGAGCTGCTCAGGGGAAGGTGATGGTGGTGAGCGGAGCGAGTTCCAGGGTGGGCTCCAGCGCCGGTGGCTGTTGGGTGGAGAAGGAAGACGGGGGCTGGCGGCCGCCCTGGTGCCCGTACTCGAACTTGATGCGCAGCTCTCCGATGTGGGAGTGAGGTAGGATGTTGGGGATCCACTCGATGATGAACGGCGTGGGCTCCTTCTGGGTGGGAGAGGTGTTTCCTATGGGGGAGGTGGGGAGAAGATGCTGAGTGGGGGGGGCCTGGGCCGTCCCTTTGTGGTGAGGTGGGTGTTCTTGTGGCTGGTGGTGCCAGGGCTGTGCTTAGGGCGTGTGTGCAAAATGGGCATCTGGACTTGTGAACTTGGGGGCATGGGGGGGGAAGTAACCCTGCAGTTCTGCAGCTGGTTCTCATGGGAAAGGGGTGGAGATGGTGACAGAACTCATCTGAGAGATGAAATTGTTTTTTATGTGAGGGGTGGGTTCCACCAGTGCCGACGTGGCTGAGTGGGAGGGCCACCTACTGGGGGGCATTACCCCTGGGTGCGGGTGTGGGGGAGAACCCCTTATGGGGAGGTCTCCTTCTGCACGGGGGTGTGACGGGGAGACCCCAAACTATGGAAGAACCCCTTTGTGTGTGGGTGTGAATGCGAGGCACCCCTCCTGGTGAAGGCATCTGTCCCCTGGGTGAGGTCTGGGGGCATTCCTTAATGCCTGGGGGGCTGCGTGGTGGTGACTGCTCCTTGGTGGTGCCCCAAGCCCTGGGCAGGGGGTGCAGGTCCTGCTGCTCCCGCAGGTACTTCGCTCCAACACTTGTGCAGGGATCTCACAATGCTGCTGTGCTTGAGGCACTCCTCCTTGAGGAGCTGTGCCTCTCTGGGGCTGCCCTGACAGCATGGCGTGGGGGGAATCCCCCCCAGGTGTGCTGAGAGCTCGCTCCCTCACTTACCCACTTTGAGGAAGGTCTTGAGCTCCAGCGGGCGGATGGCTGGCTGCTTCTCCAGGCGCCCGTATGTCTCGGCGATGCTCTCCACCTCCACCTTGGGGCACTTGAAGAGCTCGTAGGTGCCGTCCCGGTTCTGGATGAAGCTGCGCGTGATCTCCAGCGGCAGCTGCTGGCAAGGATTGGGGTGAAGGGCTCGGCAGCGCATGGCAGTGTGGGGTGGGCTGCGTGTGTTCCCCCTTACCTCGGGCGTATCGAAGATCTGCTTGACCTGCAGGATGTTGGTGATGTGCCACGTGTACTTGGAGAAGGTCCCCAGGGGAAGGGCGTCTTTGCGGACAAACGCTGCGAGGAAGGAAAGCGCAGTTAAAGGTGGGGGGAAGGAGCGAGGCTGGTGATGCAACTTGCTCTTCCTCGCTTCTTTTTCCTTCTGCTCTGGGCTGCAGCGAGAGTGCTTTGTCTTGGCTGGGAGGCGAGCCCTCAGTTTGCTGCTTTGCACTGTGCGCTGACTCTCCTCCTGGTCTCAGTCAAGAGCACAGTAATGAAGTAAAGCTGGTTTGGCTCTTGGGAACTGCTCAGCGTCTGCGGGCTCTTTATACTCAGCTGGGGGCCAAGTGGTGCTCCTGAAGTCAGAACGCCGCAGGTAACGGTGCTGAGAGCTCTGCGTGGCTGCTCAAGCATTGTCTTACATTAGTGTGAAGTGTAAAGCACTGGAGAGAAACACTTCAGATCAAGTGCTCTACAGTCCACTCGTCTCAAAAGCAGAACTGAGCGGGGGCTGCGGGGAAGATGCTGTTTGCTCTGAGTCTCTGCTGCCTTTACTCTTCCAGCTCTAACACCAGTCCAGCTGTTACAAAGCTGCTGCCACCAGCCAAGTGCTGAGCCTGCAGCCAGGCTGTGCTGAGGCTGGAGCTGCTACAGCCCCACTGTGAGCACAGGCTGTGGCTCCTGCTTAGCTGAGCCTTCTGCCCCTAAGGCTGCTACAAACGAGGCTTCTCCCTGCCTTCGGTGGCATGCAGAGTGCTTTCAATGCGTAAGGCAGTTTCTCTTACCCGTAGTGGAGTTGGGCAACCTCTTCTTTGTACTCCCACTGGATATCCTCTGCTGCAGCGCATCAAAGAATGCCTGTGGGATGTGGAACACCAGCGGCTCGGGCTTGCCTGCACGGTCACAGAGAGGGCAGGGCTTAGGGCAAGAGAGTCACCGCTGCTAGCAGACAAATAAAAGGTTGGAAGGGAGTGCATGGAGGGGCTGAATATATGTTCAGGTGGAGATCAGCATCTGGCTGGAACAGCAGCCTTGTGTTCCACCGCCAGTGAAGGGTTTTAAGTTTACTTTCTTGTGTTGTGCTTTGTATCCCTGTCCTCTTGGCCCAGCTGGGCACAGCCTGGTACTGTCACATTTACTCCCTCTACCAACTCCACCTCTGGGCACCGCCCCCCAGTCTGAGCAGCCCTGGCTCTCTCTGCCAGCTGCTTCCATCCTTTTTCTCCCCGGCGTGCTCTGTTGTGTCTGGGAGAGCACAGCAGGGCAGCAGAAAGGGCTTTCTTTCAGTGGGTGAGTGGAGCACGCAGATGGCTGCTGTGGCTGGGCTGTCCCAGCAGCTTGCTGGAGGCCGAGGGCATCACTGGACTCCTGTGCCTGACACCTCAGAGACAGCTGCTGCAGAGCAGTGTTTGTCCTCACTGACAAACTGATGTTGCTTGGAAAGAGAACCCCCTGAAGGTGTTTGTCCTCTTCAGGAAAGCCCAGCTGGATCTCAGCACAGGCCAGGCATGCACGGCTTGCAGCAGCTGGGAGCCTTACACAGTACAAACCCACTTTGGACTTTCACAGCGTGTGACAGTGCTGCTAGGAGCTGCTCTGGCTCTGCTCTGCAGCCACGTGCCCTGCAGGATGCGGCGTGACTGACCTGCATGCCACAGGGGATGCAGAAACAAGCTGTCACCCATAGCTGTGTGCCTCCCTGTGCACACTGTGCAGAGCCCTGCCCTTAGGGCACGTGGGGGACAGAAGCATGCTCCAGACTGGCGAGGGAGCATTTCTCAGATGCCACGTGAGGCACCTCACCTCACCTTACGTCACCTCTTCTGCATGGCTCCGGGCGGGTTCTTCAGGCATAAATAACCTCTAAGGGAGTTTCTCAACAATCAACATGAGGCTTTTGTGAAGCAAACACCACAATTGGGGAACGAATCAAAGCCAATGGAAACTTCCCAGAGCAAAAATAACACTTGCTCTGAGCTGTGCAAAGCACGTGCCTCCTTTTGGGCTGTTATTTCACGCTGTCAGGAGCTGGAAGGAGACTCCCACCACGGTCCTGACTTACCCTCAAACTGGTAATGCATGGTCTGATGGATGCGCTCGGTGACGCTGGCCAGCCAGTCCTGGAAGGACAGAGTCACCTGCGACTCGTCCAGAAGTTGGTTACAGCCTGCGAGGCAGAGGAGAGGGACGTCAGCTCCAACTGTCTGCATCTGGGTTTATCACCCAAAGGGTTTTGCAGTGCTGTACCGACCCTTCTTTCCCTGAGCATCCAGCGTACACCTGTGAATGCTCAGAAATAGCAGTTATGACATGGGGAATTCACTCTGAGGTGGCTGCTGCTATCCTGTCTGCATCTCGTTTCCCTGTGGAACACTGCCTCCCACAGAGCCAGGTGGGCAGTCAGACCCCAGACGCTCTTTCTAAACAAGTGCTCATCCGTAAAAAAACCCAACTAAGCCCCTGTTCCAGCCAGGATGGGCAGATCTGGCCCTCAAAACCACCACAGAACCCCAAAAAACCAGAGGAACAAGCTTGTGGCTTTGCCAGACCTGATTCACGTCTCTTCTGCCTCACCCACGGAGGATGGGGATGTTCCTAACACCCATGAGCACACTCCCACAAACCTAAGGCTCACAGCACAGAGCCACTGCTGAGAGAGCAGGCAGTGCAACGGCCAAACCCAGTTCCCAGAACATGAGGGAGCCGTGAATGCGGCGGTGCGGGGCCAAGCCCTACCTTGCCTTTTCAGTGAGGCAGCAACCGTGGGCTTCTTCAGGCTGCTTCTCCTCAGGCCGGCCGTGTCCTGAGCCAGGAGTGGCCCTGGGGAAAGGAGAGCTGCGTGGGGCACGCGCCGTGGTGACATGGCAGCCCACACAAAGCCCGTCCCCGGTGACCGCGGCACTCACCAGGCGTTAAGTCCTTTTTCCTCTTTTTGGTCTTGGCCGCGGCCTCGCCAGCCTGCACGGTGGACTCGGGGCCACACACCAACTGAGGGACGACGAGCCCTTTCAGACCTAGGAGGAACAGCTATCAAGTCACCAGAAGCACCTCCGCCCCACCTCACCAAACGCTGCCCTGCTGGGGGCTCACATCCACCCCAGACTCCCGTAACTGCTCCCTCTGAGTGGATCTGGCAGGACTGATCCACATGGGGAAAGAAAACCAGAGCCCTGAGCCAAACATTTGGGGTTTGGCTCATTTTCAGCTCCACCTGACAAGCAGAGGGTGCTCCCCGAAGCACCGAGCAGCAAACGTGCCAACGGCCACACGTGGAGTTCCCACATCCTGCATAAACCACACATAAAACCAAGACCAAAACCAGGGGAAAAGCCCACAGGGGAAAGGCGAGGCCTCAGAGGCACCCAGCTCAGCTCTCTTGGGGTGGAAAGAGCTGGGGAATGGGGAGGTACAGAGCCAGGGCTCCTGGGCACTCATGCTCTGCTCCCAGCTCAGGTCCCACTGGGAGACCCCAGGGGGATTGAAGGGGACAGTGCTGCACATGAAGCACTATCCAGCTCAGCAGCACTGAGATGGGGAGTGATTTTCATTAGCTCAGGTTCATTCACTCAGATTAATCTGCGTTAGGGAGTATTCCAAACGCATTCAGGTGCCTCAGTGGGATGAGCTGGCTGCAGCTTTCAGGCTGCACAGCACACGAACCCAGTGACTTCTGCCCTGCGTGGATTTCACAACACATTCAGCTTCACTGCTCTTGCCCAAAAGGAAGAAGACACTCAGTTCCCATCCCAGAAGAGGAAGCTCCACTTGCTACAAGCGTCGACTGCAGCGAAGCAAAGGGGACCTGTCCCCCAGGGCAGCCCCCTGCTCTGCTGCCATGCCTGCACAGGCAGGTCACAGCCCCCAGGCAGTGTGCCTCCCTGCTGAGTGCTTTCTTGGTGGGGTGAGGAGCAGGAAATGAAGCCCCAGCTGACAAACTGCCCAGGGGGAGCAGGTGTGAGGGCTGCCCTCAGGCCAGCAGTGGCTGCAGAGCAAGCAGGAGCGATAGGGTGGCCTGTTCCCCTTGGCTTCCCGTTTATCCCCCTCTCAAAATCCCCAAATCAGCCTCAGATACCGCCTGAGTCAGAGGTGAGGAAGTCAGCAAACTCCTGGGCCAGGCTCTCGTCGCTGGCAAAGGCACAGATGCAGGCGAAGAAGTGAATGCACCTCTGTGCTGCCGCCTCCTCCTTGGCCGAGGCGGCCTTGCCAGGCTTTAGGGTCTGGCAGGAGCAGAAGAACCTGTGCTCCGCCAATGTCTTTGTGTTCATCTTCTGGGCGAAGGAGGCGTGCAGGTAGCCCAGGCTGTGCTTTTGGCTGGCCTTGCACTTCACCACCAGGACGCTCTTGGTGATCCTCTGCACCAGCGGCCCCGTGGGCTCGGTGGCCAGCTGCCAAATAGTCTGTTTCGTTTCGGGCGAGGCCTGCATGGAGTTGAGCACCGAGCTTTTCAGGGTCAGCGGGGTGGCCTCGGTCTGACAGTTCAGGGCCAGTTTGATGTGCTGGCACTGGTTCTCCACCACACCCTGCGTCGCCGCCTTCAGGCACGCCGGGACGTAGCAGCGACCCGAGCTGAGCTGCGTGATGATGGTCCCGTCCACCGTCTGGATAGCCGTCTCCGACACGCCCAGCTCCACAAAGCAGCGGTAATCCGGCCCCCGGTCCCGCTGGCGCACCGAGTACACCTGCAAGTCGGAGCCGGTGATGATCTTGACGGCGTCGACGCCGGGCTGCTTGCGCGTGCCATAGCGGAAGACGGTGCCGCAGTTCTTGTTCTTGCAGCTCAGCCCGCGGGTGCCGTTGTATGTGCCGCAGCGGGGGCATTTCCTGATGCCCCTCAGCGTGGCCTTCCCCAGGTCGGATAGGAAAGAGGGCACTTTGGTCCTCACCGATGCGGGCTCCATCTTCCGGGAAGCCTAGGAGGGCAGAGGTGGGGAGGTGAGCTAGCGGCAGGGCTGAGCACGGCGGGGTTCTGGTGACACCTACAGGTCCCCCTGCGGCAGGCACGGAGGCGGTGGCCTAACGGCTCCTGAACGCCGAGAAACTCACTGCCAGAGCGAGGGGACGGCAGTACGTCCCCACCCTGCACATGCACCGTGTTCGGTCTTCGCTGCAGAAGTTAACCGGGAGCTTTTGGGTGGCCGCGCACGCACGTGTGGCGGATGCAGGCTCGTCCCACATCCGCACTGCTTGCCTCGCACCTGAACACCATCACAGGAGCTGAGCATCCAGAGCTGGAGGGACCCGCAGCGCTCACGCTGCCGCTACAAAGGGCCGCTCCAATCCGGAGCTCTAGTGCCGCCGCTCTCTGCCGGGACACCTTTCCCCAGCCCCACCCGCCCCTCCCCCGGCGCTGCCGTCCCCGCACACGGCCACGGCCCCACAGGGGCGGCCCGGTTGGGGTCGAGAGCAGCGTGACAAAGCGGAGGGGGAGCGGCCACGGCCGCCACACTGCGCACGGCATCCCAGGGACAGAACGCGGTCCCGGCCGCACCCGGCGGGCTCACGGGGCCCGACCGCCGCCGCGGAGGAGCGACAGCCTTAAGGAACCGCGGCGCCGGGCGGGGCGGGGCCGGGAGGGGCGCGCTGAGGACGGGACGGGGCCGCCGGCGCCGGGTCCCCGCCGCTCCCCTCAGCCCCGGGCCCGCTCCCATCGCCGCGCTGACGTCACCGCCGTGACGTCGCCCCCCCCCCCTCCCCCGCCGCCAGGGGCCGCCCCCCGCCCCTCTGACGTCACTTCCTGTCCCGGGGACGCGGTCCCGCGCCGCTCCCGCTCTCCCCGCCGCTCCCTTTACCTGCGCGGCGCCGCGCGCGCCCCGCTCCGGCCCGGCCCGCGCCGCCAGGCCGCTCAGCGCCCCACCTCCGCCATGGCGCCCGCCCGCGCTTTGCCGCGCTCCCATTGGGCCGCCGCGATCACGTGGGGCCGCCGCAAGGAGCGCTGGGAGATGGAGTCCGCGGCCGCGCCGCCGCGCAGGCGTAGTTTCGGGAGTGGTGGGCGCCCCATTCTGCTTGCCCCCCCCCCCCTTCCTCCCACCCGGAGTAAACCAGCGCCCGCCCCCACTCGTCCTTTAGAGCCATCGGGTGAAGAAACGAGAGCACACAAAACTTCGGTTTGATTTTTTTTTTTTTTGCTGTTGTTTTTTTTTTTTGTTTGTTTGTTTTTTGTTTTTTGAAGGCTGCTCATAGAGGTAGGACAGAAAGATCGCTTTTGGCCTCTGAACAATGCTTTCCCCGCTGCTCCCCCCACAGCCGGGCACCTCCACATAACACCCCCAGGCTCTATGTATTGAGGGGGCTCGGTTTGCTTCTTTTTTTTCTTTCTTTTTTTTTTTTTTTTTTTAATAAAGTTTCTTAAAAACGAGAGGATGACTTTGTATTCAAAGACTACCAAAGTGTATATTTGATATCCACATGCAAAAAAAAAAAAAAAAAAAGAAAAACAATTTATATATATATATATATATGCATAAATCAAGAAACTCCGCATCCTACCTTTAAATAAGGAAACATACAAAGTCGGCTAACGTTTGTGCAAAATATTAATTTGCTAAAATATTTTACATAATCAGTACATGTCAATGTAGAAATCGATTTTAAAAAGAAAAAAAAAAAAAAACCAAAATGAAACAAGGAGCTGGCTGGTTGAATTCGTCACATTTCAGTGAGGTGGTGCCGGGGCTCCCCGCTTCCCGGGTTTGGCTCCCGAGGTGGGGACCCTCTGCTGGAGGCACTGCTCACACAACGCTGAGCCCGCGGGCACACACAGCAGAGACGTGGCCCCGGGGAACTGAGATCATAAGGCAAAGAGAACTCCCAACACATGTTTGGGTACAAAACGATGTAAACTAATAACCCGGCGTCAAGAAGGAAAAAGAAAGCCGCTCTAATGGAAGTGGAGAGAGATGGGCGCTTCTTGTACAAGAGGCTCTTTGAAAAGAGGGTTTGTGCAAAGGCTGAGGACGGAGCGCCTCCAGGACTCGCACGCTTTTGGCTTTTCTTTCGTAAACCCATTGTGAATCATTCGGAATGCAAACTCGAACTGCACGCTACTCCCGAGGACAGAAAAAAAAAAAACAAAACATAAAAATACAACAACGAGTTCGACATTGTGCAATTTTCTGCCCCAAAGTTTAAGTGGCAGTAGTCCCTGCATTTGCTGTGTTTCAACAGTGGATCGTTAAGAAACACAATATAGAAAAGAGGAAAAGAAGGCAAAAGTTGGCAGACATCCAGCATCTCGTTTTGTGTGATTTTCTTTCGTTCTTTTTTTTTTTTTTAAACAATGTGGATGACAACTTCACGATTAAAAATCTTTTTTCTCTCTCTCTCTCTCTCTCTCTTAAATAAATACATTGCATCTGACGCTTGCACTGACTTGGTCTGATAAATCTTTGTGGTAAACAATGGCTTTGCACTGCAGCGTCCGTTCCTCACTGCGTCTCGAATCCCGCCACGCGGTACCCGGCCTGGTTTGTCAGCACACTGCCATTCTGTCCCTGTGGTGGCTGCACGCTGTAGTTCGCTCCCATCCATGCTGCGGATGACTGTGTCTGACTATTTGGGAGGAAACGGGGTGTTAGGGAATCAGACATCGTAGGGGATCCTCCTGTCCGAGCCCCTCCTAAAGCAGTTTCTCTCCTGGGCAGGCAGACCTCAGCAGCACTCTCCTGCTTCTGCTTAAAAGCTGATCAATTGGTGTTCTGTGTTCCCTGCTTCCCTCCGCACTTAGTATCTAAGACAGCCGTTGCCAGCGTTGAGTAACAGCAGCAAAACAACGGAGTTTCACTCTGGCAGCACAAGGAGCAGACTCCTCGCTCGGCCAGAAGGCGATGTGTCGAAGTTCAGCAGTGTTTGAAAGATGGGGTAATTTGACTAGGAAATAAGAATTCATGCGCTGCTGCCCCAACAAAAGTTTACACAGAGAGCTCTCCTGTGTATCCCTCAGTATTTGTATACCACAGTATTTGTATACCACAGACATTGCTACACCTCTTCTAACAACTTCACATTGCTGCGGCCTCGGAACATCACCTCCCTTTTATAGGAAAATCCCTGAGACGTGACTTCAGGCATGGAAAACCGCGGAGCATGTACTCACTTGAAGCCCTGCTGGTTCCACGCCTGCCCGTACATCCCGTAGGCGGGGACCTGCCACCCGTTGGGCACGTACTGCCCGAGCTGGGCGTTTCCATACCACTGCCCCCACTGCCCGTAAGCCTGCGGATATCCAATTTGATTCTGCAAGGACAAAACGAGTTAGGCACTGCCTGAGAACACAGCTAATCCGCTCACAACGCACCTTGCCCGCACGCCTGCCGTGGGTTGGAAGCTTACAAGGAAAATAACACCAAAATGGAAACGCAGACGTTTAGCAGGATGCAATTTGGAGTGCACAAGTGCTTTGTTACTAAAGGGCCCCAGTGCTTTGCCAATGTAGGTGTCTTCTCAAAGCCCAGATACTTCTCACCGAGACCCAGGAACAGCGACAGTGTTTCCCTCTCCATGGCACAGAAGATACGCCATGCACAGGACAACCCTCAGCAAGTCTGCTTTAAAACTCTACATCGCAATTTTTTCCTCAATAAGACTTCAAAGGATTTGTGATCACTTTAGAGAATCACCCAGAAACAAAATAAGGAGCAGTCCCATGTCAGACTACCACACGAAACATCCCGACAGCCACTCTGCAGGTTTCTGTTTGGGACTAATGTCACTCAATCATCTTTAACACAAGCAGAGGAGCGTTTCTGACCTGCTGCACTGGGCTGATCATGTCTGGTGTCTCCTTGCCCCAGTAGCACTTCACCACGTGGCCTTCTATAGTCGTTCCATTGACAGAAACGATTGCATGTGCGGCACTCTCGTGAGAATTAAACCTGCGGGGACAGAAATGGTGCCAATAGGAACCACACGGCGCTGAACACCTGGAAGCAACCCTGAGAGAGCCCACAGCCAGGCTGAGAACCCTGCTGCGAAGCATCCAGCCACCAACTCTTAGTGAATGTGTAATTGTTATCAAGTTATTCCACATGCAAAGTGCACCAGCAGCCTACCGTACGAAGGAGTAGCCTTTATCTGGGAAGACCCGGATTTCCATTATCTGCCCGAACGGAGAAAAGGTCTGTCGCATTAGCTGCTCTGCAACAAGAAGCAGCAGACGACCAAAATGAGATCACACAGCATTATCCGGAGTCATTCCATGTGACAGTGTGCTCTGGGGACAGGATACCTGTCAGGCCTGAAGTGACACCTCCGCAGTACACGGTGCAGTTGCTGGGACTGGACTGATTGACCACGTCATCGTAAGACAGTTGTTTGGTGTTTGCTTAAAGAGATTTACAAGAGTTTTTCAGTTCATCACACACACGGCACGGGGCAATTCTCATCCCATCCTAAGAGTAAGGAACCACGCTGACAGAGCTAGTGACAAATACTGAGCACAGTCTGCACTTTCTGTCTGCCTGCCCAAAGCCGCCCATTCCTATTCAGGATGAGCTGCTAATGACAGGGACACTGCCATGAAATTAACTTCACATTCTCCCACAGTTTTTCTTTTTCTCCCCTCCCACAATTGCCAAATGCTTGGAGCTGGTAATTCTCTATTCCTCCCTGTGTGTGTGGTGAGAGGTTTGCAAAAGGGCCTAAGTGAAAACACTCACATTCATATGTACTCTTTGGAGCTGGAGGTTTTCTCGTCGCCCAGTTCGTTCTGATTTGCCTTCCACCAAGCCACTGGCCGCCCATCTGCTGAATAGCATTCTCTGCATCCTGTCCACAAGAGGGAGAGAAAAAACACTCACTCCAAAAAGACACTGCTGGGTCACCGTGGAAGCCTGAGCATCACCAATAGCCCTAACCAAGAAGAAATGCCTGAGTAAGACAACTCCGCACCCCGGCCCACTGCTTTCGTTTTCCTCCTGATGTTCCCCCCACTCTCACACCCATGAAAATCAGGGGGTTACAAAGCCATACTTACCCCTCAGCACAAGACGAAACTGAAGCCAGAGGCAGATGGGGACCAGAATTACACCTTCCCTGCAGCAGCTGCTGAAGATCCCCCCCCCCCACCCTTTTCCAGACAGAGTGGCAGCTTACCCATTTATTGAAGAAGGAGACGAAGCCATAGCCTTTAGATTTCCCTGTTGCCATATCCTTAACCACCCGTGCATCTCTAGAAAGCAGAAACAAGAGCCAGTTCAGCACCTCACAAAGCCAGCCCGGCTAAACGAGTCACACTTACAGCTCATTTTCACCTTTCACCTTTACTAAAGTCAACTGTTTATTGCACCAGCAACACAGTCAAAGCAAACAGCTTGGTTTCTAAACAGAACTTTACTACTGCTTTGCCAGGTAGTAGCAAAATTAAACTTAATTTCGTAAACATGCAAATCAATAGCTTCTCTAACAAAGGTAGGTACTTTACAACAGTCGATTCCACTTCAAAACGCTTTTACATACTGTTAAGGCACAAAGCATGGTCAAAGCAGCTATTCCAAAGTCACTTAAGCCACCTTGCTCACTAACATTAGCTGAATGGCTCTTTAACCATGCAATCGTTACACTCACTTCTTTGCCAACACATTCTACCTACTCATTCAAAATATTAAATAGAAAAAATGAAAAAGAGAGGAATTAAAAGGCATACGTCGCCTGTTAACTGAATTCTTTAATTTTCTCTGGTCAATTCGTTACCCCCTTTTGGGACTGTGGGCAGCTGTAAATTTTGAGAGATTGACATTTTCAGAAATTATTGAAGAAAACACCGAAACATTTACGTTTTAAACTACACATTACAAATAATTCAAAGTGCATTTGTACAATAGCAATCATACAGGACTGATTGGAAACTACAAGATTAAAAAATAACAAAAAAAAAAAAAAAAAGAAGAAAATTTATAAAAGTAAATAAGAAAACTACAACGTTTGTCCACTGTGAACTGTAGCTTGTAGTTAGCCATGGCAATTCTGTCCATTCTTCAGAGACACTCTGCAAAATAACCAGAGCCCTATTATTTGAGATTGAGTTAAGAAGAGAACCCAGCTACAAGAGCTAACCCCCACTCGTGGAACACCACTCTACAGCGCTTCTCAGGCAATTTGTGTCCAGGTTAGCAGGGGCTGGGATGCTCTCACCTCCAGGCCACCCCCTCCTCCCCTCCTTCTCCCCACATGTAAACAAGCATTAAAGAACAGAAAGCAAAACAGAAAACCAGTCAGCAAGTCATGCAATGGAACTTACATCTGCATAACATAATAGGGTTCAGAAAAACTAGCGTAACATGGGCACGACACTTAGCATTCCGAGACCGGCAAGAGAAGTCACAAAGAACAGAAGGTTTGTTACACTGCTTTTTTAAGCCTTGCGTTAACTGCAGATGCTGCATCGTGAGCTCATTCTGGTACACGTGAGCCTACAGTACTGAAAATAGCCCCTCTGACACTAGCAGTGTTATTTCTTTACTGTTTGCAACACCTCCCCCCCCTTTCATTTCGTTTCTTCTTCCTGGTCTGAATTTGGGTAGTACAAATTGCCTGAGAAGAGCCACGCTGGTACTCTCAGCTGGTTTGCTCTCAACAGCCTAAAGAGGGAGGGGGGAAGAACTCATCTCTACTTACCCTCAACTGAAAACTTTGAAAATAAGACTTGAGAACAAGTGAAAACATGCGTACAGCAAGCAGAAAAGGAAACCACAATGAACGTGTGCTTTTACAGTGATTAAAAAATTCAGATGCAACGGATTACCAACATTTCTTGTGCACTAATCATGCAGTAGTTCAACCTTGGTTTCATATATATTAAAAAAAAAAAAAAAAAGCAGCTCAGTTTAACACCAATGTTAAAAAAAAATAATAATAATAAATCAGGAAATATTCCATTAGCACATTTCCAGTCACTGATGAGGAAAAGGTCAGGTCAAGTAGCTTCAATGGACCGCTTAAGAGACAGCAGCAGTGTTTTTTCGGGTTCAGTTCCACCAAGAAGAAAACCAAGGCCCCTTCTGCTCTACCTAATCCTTCCACTTTGGGAACAGCTCTTTCAGAGGGTCACAGCGAGGATGATTTCTTTTTGGGCTGTCCAGTGAAGGCAGGGCAAGCCACCAGACTGCTAGCTCTACAGCTGCGTGCTGAGCACCCCAAAAGCAGGAGCTTGCTCGCCTTCCCCCCACCCCAGCTGGAAAAAGACCTGGCGTTTCATCCCAAAGGGCACTGCTTTTGGGGGCTGTGTTTGCTAGAGAAGCCTGTCTATTGGAAGGCACCTGAGGAAGCAGTTACGGGAAATTCCTTCACAGCTCCACCACATTCACACCAAGGCAGCTGCTGGCTGCTCCCTGCCTTTCCTACCCGTTCCAGCAGCAAAGTGCCAGTGCAACCCCATTTTAGAGTCCCTCGGCCCTTCCATCCACACTGCATTTGGCCACAAGGATAATAAACTGACTCTGCATGGGAGCCTGACCCTCTGAGTTTCCCAGAGGATGATTACAGAGGCTGTAGTCGAGATTTAGAGTTCTCTGAAGCAAGTGACATTCAGATCACATGGTTTTTTTTTAATCGTATCAAAGAGGAAATCAAGCTGGCATTAACAAGAGTAACACACTGGACTCTGAGGGAAAAACAAAAAAACAAACTTACTTCAATTAAAGGCTGCACTACACAACACTCCAAAGCACTCTACGTTCTCTTACATCACCATCAAGAAACTTCAATGTCCAGTACAGACAACACTACAAGGAAAATTAATGGTTTACATTTGGAGGATGGAATGAACGAACTGCTCCTTACTCTGCTACACCCTGAGTCCAACAAACCGGCAGGCAGAGAGCTGCAGCCACCGTTCCCCCTTGGTACCATGATCTCTTGTCACACCATCGCACTGCACAGCCCATGAGTGTGACTCCAGGACCAAAGATGCCCCATGGTTTTGGCCAAACACCTGGAGGCCACCGGAGCTGCAGCCTCTGGGTGCCATGAGGCACCTCGTGCCGAAAAGGTTTCATTTTGTGGGGGTGGGAATTTTAACTGCCACGAATGGCTGCTGCCATGGCCTGCGTGCCACGGCTAACAGAGAACACAAGGCCTCGTGAGGTGTGAGCATGCAGACGGCCTCACTCACAAACTGTACAGCGTGATGCTGACGTGACTGCTTTTCAGCAAGTTAAAAGCATAACCCCACATTTGTGAATCATTTTTCTCCACTGTTGCTTTTGTGAGGAGCATGAAACCCAAGCAAGTCGTATGCAACCTTTCTAGGAAAGCAGCACAAGCTTCTAGAAAGAGATCTCTTTACACAGCCCTGCTTAGTGCTCAACCACTCAGACTCCGGGCGCTGTATGATCAGATGAATGTGTACTCCTGCACTGGGTCAACTTTTGGTTTTTACTTACTGAAATATGAGGCTGCCTCCATTTAGGAGAGAACTTTGAGTTTGTTTATCCTATAAAATTACTTACGATATTCTTCCAAACGGAGCAAAAGCTGCTTTTATATCTTCAGTTGTAATTTCGGGACTGAGGTCTCCAACAAACACATGGAAATGGTCTTTTTGGGAAAAAAAAAAAAAGAGAAAAAAGGGATTTTAAAGTTTGAAGAGAAACCCTGAACACACACACAGACACACACACAGAGCACAACAAGCTCATATAGCATGGATTTCCAGTTCTTAAGTACTACATGGAGGCTAGAGTTCATATGAAACAGAACTTACTTACTGCTGTTCATAAGAGACCCAATGTTTGGTCACAGCATTTATATCATGCTTTCTTTACAAACATTTAAGACCAGTCACCATTTACCATACAAAGTCTTAAACTATTTGTTCAACGTGTCAAATCCACGTGAAAAATCTGAGTGCTAGTGTTAAGCTTTGATATGGTATGAGATCATCTGCTAGACAAGATCTGATCCAGCTGAAATGTCTCCCAGTTTTAAGAAATGCAGTAGCACTGGGCATTCTAAAGCTACGATGTCCAGTTCAACACCACAGGACATGAAGAACCAATCAGAACCTGACAGTTTTAGTTGCCCAGCCATTACACCACGTGAATTCAGAGTGTGTGAATCCATGTGCAAGTGAGCTGAGACTGAAGGCCCTCGGGTGGTCAGTGAACCCCCCTTGAGAGATTTCATTTTATGTTTAAGAAGATACAATTACCTTGTGAACGCTGTGTGCTGACAACGGTACTACCTGATGACAAAGATTAGATTCGTTCTTAACTTCATTAACACAAACACATTGAATAATATCTTAGGATTATGAACAAAGCATTACTGTAGCTGTATGTAACTGTAACTGTTGGATGCTTAGGGTTTATGTTTCAAAACTACCGTGCAAATGAAACGATCACTCCAAGTCTGAGGGACACTTACTGCTCGTATCTTTCTTCTGGCTGCTGGGGGTCGTTGCCCAGTTCACTTTGACCTCCTGCAAACATCAGTGGGCCATCAGTTAGATCAAGCACTTCACAGCTGAGCACAGATACCACCAGCATTTCATTCTGATGCTATGGGGAAGCCAGGCATGCAAGTTCCAGGTAAAAGCTTCTATTTAAGACACATGTATTGGGTGCTTTGCTTGGCTGGGTGTGGGTTTTTTTTGCAGGGAGAGGGGAGTTTGGTGAAGTGCCTAACACCTGCAGCGTATCCGCTTCCTCCCAAGTGGCATTATCCCACACCAGCTGAGGCAGCCCATGCTCTCCAGCTCCAACTCACCCTGTAGACATGACAGCTTACCTTACCCATTATCTTCCGCCCATTCATGGCAGCCAGTGCCGAAGCCGCATGGCGATGCTCATAGAACTCCACAAAACAATAGGGATCATTTCCAGCTGTCTGATAGAAAAGAGAAAGATCTGTGATCACCACCCCTTCAAACTGCCTCCTCACTGTCACTCTCAGTGCCTCATCCATGAAATGTGAGCAGCTCCAAACAAACAGGCTCTGTCAGTGCTGAGACCACAGTCAACACACTGACAACGCTCCATGAGCTCTCAATTCCACTTTGAAAAGGTTTAAAGCGTGGCCAAAAAGAACTTTTTCAATCTAATTTAGAACGTCTGCATGTTATCAACCTGTTCTATCCCTTTCAAAATGTCCACTCATCCTTAAATATTATCAGGTATGAGTCAGAAAACATGTCATGACAACACGACAGTGACCTTCCACCCTTACCACATGCCCATGTCATATTGCCAGAAGAATGTGAGAGGCACAAGAAGGACCCAAAGCCATTTGCTGTAAGGAAAGGGGAAATCATAGTTAGCTGAAGGCTCTTACATCCATGATCATTTTGCAGTTTTTGCATGGTCCAATCTGGCTGAACAGCTGGAGGATCAGAGCTTCTGTCACATCTCTGGACAAGTTCCCCACGTATCTGTAGGGTGAAATAAAAGGTCAGAAGCGCAGACAAATGTTCCTGAAGGAGGGGGATGCAAAGAAAAGTGATTTTAAGGAATGCTGATGGAGCAAACACCGCCACACACTTTGTTATGATGGGTTGCCTGGCAGGGGTTGGGCACTGGAACAACATTTAGCCTGCTCCTTTTAAAAAGGGGCTTCTGAAAGCACCGTACCTGCCTGTACCAATGGCAAACGTGCTCAAATGCAGGCACTCCCATCCCATTCCTTCACTGAGAGCTTGGCCTCTGTTGGGACAGACCCTCAGCAGAACCACCTCCCTGCTCTCATTTGGGATTCTTACAGCACTTCTGCATTCCCAGCAACGAAGCGCATAAACCCACGGGGATTTTTTAGGAAAACACAGACACCTCAAGCTCCAAAGGCACAGCAGCACCTTCCCACAAAGGAGATTATGTGGCCAACCATGACTTCTGCTGCGAGAACCACCACCAAGCCACGCTGCCAAAGGCACGTCAATAAACCAGCAAGCCTCTCGGTGTAAGAGCCGGAACAAGCAGGAGCTCTCATTCTCTCCCTTTTTAAACATTAGCATGGTTTGGATAATAAATAAGCTGAGGCACCAAGCAGCGACACACTCTCACGTGATTTTTCTAGGGTGAAGCTTACAGCAGTTTACTTGTAACTGCAGGCTTCCAGGCACGTGTCTGTGCCACGACCTTTGCACTAACGCTGTGTTTTCACCTCGATAAGCAGGCAGCCGTTGCATGAAGCATTCCCTCCCCTCAGGCTGGATTTAGCTGGAAAGCACAGGATTTGGGTAACAGATCTCCTGGGAGAGCCACAGATTTCTGCACGGCTGCAAAACGCACTCACATAAGCACACGCAGAGATAAATGTGGATATACATGTGTAATTACGACCTGTGTAACTATACATTACGTACGGACCTGCATGCCTCTGCTGCTCGCTCGGTGTGGCAGCACGTCTGGAGAGCTTTCTCCAACCCACAGGTTGCTAAACCACAATAGAAGTGTGGTGATACCACCAACCGGGCCCAGATTTAGGGGAAAAACACAAAGCTGCAGCCCTCCCGAGCAACGTACCAGGCTGCTTTCCCTGATGTACTCAACAGCAAGCTTAAGCTACGCTCTCTGCACTGCACTTTAGGGCTTTAAACACATTCAAGCTTCAACAAGCATCTGCAAGAGTTTCTTTGCAGCTCTGCTGCTGGCAGCAGACACGGCCCAGCACACCTGGACCCTGGCCTGCCCCGCTGCTTAAGAAATAAGTGGCAGGTGATGGGAGCATCTCCCTGGGGCCAGCTCTGCCAGGAGCAGGGGTCTCTCCTGCACAAGTCTTCCTGCACCTTTTCCGCCCGTTTTCTGCTAGCTGGATTCTCAGGCGTGGCTTCTTTGCAGGTGGAAGGCCACACTACACAAGGCAAATCACACAGACAGCTCCATCCATCCTGGGCACACTGATCAACGTAGACTTCATGAAAAGCATTCCCGAACTGGAGGGTGTTAGCACTCCCTGGTCTTTTTATAAACACAAAACAAGTCTGAAGTGCACGTATCCAAGCAGCATTCCACGAACTACAGACAAGAGCTCTTTGTAAAGTTCAAAAACACTGTCTGCGCCGTAACCACCCCTCACATTCCCCACTGTTGGAGTGTGGCTTTCGAAGACAGCAAACGGTCACGTGGAAAGCGCTGTTTACCCAGGGAATCATTTACATGGCTAATATTGCTCATAACGTCCACCTGGACACCCAGGCACTGCCATCTGCCCTCAAAGAAACGGGTTACGTGGACATCACGCAAACAGCACCTTATTTCTAACAGCACTTCGTATAGAAATCCTCACGGATCACACAATTAACACACATTTCAGCCTTCGCTGCATTTCAGCCTTCCAAGAAACCAGTCTGGACTTCACGCTGCGCAACTCGGCTCATGACAATCCCTCCGTGTGACTTGAGAACGTCACTGGAAGCGAATTCTGAGAAAGGCTGCTCCTGGCATGTTGCTCAACAGCCAGCTCAGCAGAAACACGGCCGCGCTTGTGCAACTGGCCACACGTGCTGCAGGATAATTCATTCCCCAGAGCACAAGCTGCGTTCTGCCGAGACCACTGGTGTGCAGACAACAATTACACTAAGGGGAAGGGGAAAACATTTTGCTAAATAAACACACCGGCATGCCGACAGGTCTGCCCCATGTTTGTGGATGCTAAGAATAGTTTAAGGACAACAGGATTATACACGTGCCCAAAACAGAGCAGCTGGCACGAGTCACGTAAGAGCCTTGTTTTCCTCCAGTCACCATGGGCAAGCTTCCCCCCCCTCCCCTCGCAACTCAACAATCACAAATGGCTTGGGTTGGAAGGCACCCCAAGATCACTAAGTTCCAACCTCCAGCTCTGCTACTAGCCCAGGGCTCCATCCAACCTGGTCTTGAACACCTCCAGGGACAGAGCACCCACAGCCCCTCTGGGCAGCCTGTTCCAGCACCTCACCGCTCTCTCTGTGAAGAACTTCCCCCCGACATCCTGACGATGTACATTTTTGGGGCAACAAAGATGTTGGTAGCAGAATATGGAGGTGGGAGCGAAGGCCTGGACTTCACCGAGCTCCAAACAGGGGAATCACTCCAGGTGGTGCCTGCCAGGTTAGGGAGGGAGCTGCACGCCTCAGCTCAGCACTTCATCCCTGTGTGACCCACCAAAGCCCACAGACAGCAATGGGTGTGAGCCGAGTGAGCGGGACCAAAAAGATCCCTACAATTAAAGGAGCTCTGTGAGTCCAGTAAGGTGAGGAGCTGCCCCACAGCTATTATGAGCTGCTCCCTTGGCCGTGAGCCGATTCTTATGGGCACCCCACGTTTGTCTCCAGCTCCTGGACACCCCCAGTGTTGAGCAACTTTTAACCCCCCACCTCTGAGAGCTGACAGCACAAAAACAACGCAGGGCTCAGGGCTGCACAGGGGCCGGATGCTCTCAGAAATGTACGTGGAGCAAAGCACGGGAAAAAGAGAAATCTGCAGCGGGAAAGGGGCTGGGGAAGACGCGGGCTAAGAAAGGCCCCGGGGGAGGGGGGGGAGGGGTCAGCACTGGGGAGGGGACACAACGGGGGGGGGGGGGGGGACGACACGGCCCCTCGGGGCCGGGCCCGGTGCCCCACAGCCTGCGGCGGGCCCAGGCCGCTCCCTTCGCTCCGAGGCGGCCCCGAGGCCCGGGGACAGCCGCCGAAGTCGGATCGCGAGGCCGCGTCCGCGCTGAGGAGAGCCCGAGGCCGCCCCTCCCCGCGGGGCCGGGAACAATAGGCGGTCTCGCCCCCTCCACACTCACAGGGTCTTGGGCATTTCATCCTCCATGGTTGTGGTGGTGGCGTCGCCGCCCCCGCCCGCCCCGGCTCTTCCCGCCGAGCCGGCCCCGAGGCCCCGTCAGCGCGTGGGCAACGCGAGCACCACCGGCCCCGCCGCGCCCGAGCGCCGGACAATAACCCCGGTGGTCCTCGCAAGATGGCGGCGGGCGGGCGAAGGGGCCCGAGCGGCACTGCGCATGCGCCCGGAGGAGGAGGAGCCAATAGCGTTCGTCCCCTCCGGCGCCGGCTCGCCGCGCAGGCGCAGTAGCGCTACGCTGCGTGCACATGCCCACTGGGATGTGGGGGGGGGGGGGGGGGAGGGAGGAGTGAGCCGTGACTGCGCATGCGCTCTGCGGAGGCCGTGGTCGAGCGGTGGCGGTATGTCAGGGCGCCGTCCTTCTTTACCTCCATCCGCGGTGGCCGTGCGTGCAGGAGGAATAAAAGGAAAGAGAAAATACAGTAAATCAATAAAACTAATTAGAAGAAAGGCAGTAGGTAAAAAAAAAAAAAAAAAAGAAAACTTTGTGCGCCGCCCGGGAATCGAACCCGGGTCGCAAGAATGGGAATCTTGCATGATACCACTACACCAGCGGCGCTGTTGTTTCGCGCTGACTGCCGGGCGCTCTAAGTTCTCATGGTCGCCCCGCCTCCGAGTGCCAAGGGGCGGGCGTGGGGCCCGGCGTGGGGCCCGGCCCTGCGCGGCACAGCACGGCCCGACAGCGGAGCGCCATGCCGCCTCGCCACCTTGTCTCCGTCCTGCTCCTCACCGTCCTGTGCCCGCTGGTACCGGGCCGCGGGGAGCAGCGCTCTCCCCCGGGGAAGATCGGTACGGAGGGGCCGCTGAGGCTGGGTGGGCTTTACCGTAACGCTGACCCTAACGCTGTGCTCCGCTCCCACAGCCGTGATCGGCGGCGGCATCGGGGGGACGGCGACCGCTTATTTCCTGCGGCAGAAGTTCGGGAAGAGCGTGCGGATCGAGGTGCTGGAGCGGGGGGAGGTGGGCGGCCGCTTGGCCACGGTGGAGGTGGAGGGGGCGAGCTACGAGGCGGGGGGGTCCGTGCTGCACCCCCTTAACCTGCACATGAAGCACTTCGCCAAGGAGCTGGGTGAGTATTGCTCGTCCCACAGCCCATACGCGGTGGGGGGGGGGGACTGGCCCTCGGCTATGCGGGGGGGGGGGGGGGGGGGCAGAAGAAGTGGGCGCGGAGGACGCACGTGCCGCCCCACGGCCCCGCTCTCTGCCCGGCCAAAGTCAGTTCAGATTCTGGTCTGGCACCGTGTCAGATCCCAACCTCTCGCTGCTGGGAACGAGGTCCTCGAGGGCCTCGTTTGCCCTCCGGGTGTTGAGACACCGCGGTGGGTCGAGGGCCACTGGAAGTCGGAGCGCTCTGGCTCAATACTGTGCTTCCTGGGCACGGTTCGTGAGGGGAAGGCCTCTCTGTGCAGACTCAGTGTCCTTTTTTGTCAAGGTCACCCATCTCATTGAGTGAGGGAAGCCAGGTGGTGGTATCTGTTTGGATTTAAGTGAAGCTTTCTGTGCTGTTTCTCACCTAGAATTGTTCAGGTTGGAAAAGAAAGTCCAACCCATCCCACCATGCCCACTGTCCATCAGTGCTGCATTTACCCTTAAACACCTCCAGGGATGGCAACCGCACAGATCACCTCCCAGGGCATAGATTGTTCCTATTATCCAACCTGAACCTCCCCTGGTGCAACTTAAGGCCGTTACCTTTTGTCCTGCTGCAATACCTCACCTGTCACAGGCGAGCAGTTGGATGTTGGGTTGGGCCCAAAGGGTTTGGGGCAATGGGGTTCCATCAGGCTGAAGGCAAGTCGCTAGCAACGTTCTCCAGGGCTCAGTTTTGGGTTCATTTCTCCTTAGGAAAAGGACTCGATGGTTTTTACACTTCCCTTCCAACTTGGGATGTTCTATGATTCTTGCGATGTGAATGATTCTTGTTCCACGATTCAGTGATGTGGAGGTGGGACTGGAAGGTGTCCTGTGCAAGTCAGCTGATGATACTAAATTGGAAGAAGCTAATGCCTTCATCAGGAGTGGAAAGGTCTTACAGAGAGGTCTGAGGAAATCAGAGGGCAGGGCAGTCACCAGCCATGCCAAGTATAACAAGAGCAAGTGCTGATTCTGCACTGGGGAAGGGGCAGCCCTGGGTGTACGTACAGACTGGAGAAGGTGGGGATGAGCTGATGGTCTTCGTGGTCTTTTCCAATCTTAATGATTCTTTAAAAGGGATTTTGTAGCCTTGGCCTACAGCAACATGGACATGAGTCAACAGTGTGCCCAGGAGGGCCAACCATACCCAAACAGCGTTGCTTGCAGGTTGAAGGAAGGGATGGTCCTGCTCTACACCACACTGGTGTGGCCTCACCTTGAGTACTGTGTGCACCACAGTACAAAAAGGACATAAAACTGTCAGAGTATCTGAAGGAGGGCTGCAGAGATGGTGAAGGGTCTCGAGGGGAGAGTGTATGAACAGCTGGAGTCTCTTGGTTTGTTCAGCCCAGAGCAGAGACTGAGGGGAGATGTCATTGCAGCCCACAGGGATATTCAGTGCTTCTGTGATTCACTTCTCATTAAATCACCTCTGTTTGTCCTTCCCTCGAGGCCTCCCCGCCCTCCCCGTCCCCGACAACCTCATGGGCATCTATAACGGAGAGGAGTTTGTCTTTGAGGAGAGCAGCTGGTACATCATCAACATCCTCAAGCTGCTCTGGCACTATGGGTTCAGCCCCCTGCGGATGAACATGTGGGTGGAGGACATTTTGGACAAGTTCATGAGGTGAGGTGGTTGGGAACACTGGGAAGTGTTCACAAGTGGCAGAAACATTAGGGGGGCCCTGGAGAGGGGGTGGCTGATGGAAAAGGTGGACAAGAAGCTTGGCATGATTCTGCCAGTCTATAATACCTGCTGCTGAGCTGCAAAAATTGGTGAAATCATTCCATTGTCACCAAAAAACAATTCTCTGGTTGTCTCATCTGTTGCCAATCCCTTCCTAAGGAAAAAGATCGAGATGGGTGCTGTCATCTTGTTAGGAGCACTAACCTGAGGCAGTGTGCTGCTGGTGGGTTAGGGGTAGGATGGTCCCAGGTGCTAGAGATCTTTGGATTCGTGACTGCACAAAGTGCTTTTATCAAGAAAGGTGAGCAGGTGGTCACTTTAGGCCCCCTAGCACTTAGGCTGGAAGGAGGAGCCCTGCTGCTTTTACCAAACACTGTGAAGCTCTTGGGAGTCTTACGCCAGAAGGCACATGAGATTCTCCTCCGCTTCCAAGGACCGCAGAGATAATCAGCAGCAATTGAGTGCTTCAGTTCCCTTTCCAAGATAAGAGTGCCTTGGGTAGTGCACGTGTTGTGCAGCTGTGTGAGCGTATTTCCTTGTCTCTGGTTAAAGGATCTATCGCTACCAGACGCACGATTACACCTTCAGCAGTTATGAGCGGCTCTTCCATGCCCTTGGAGGGAATGACTTCATCCAGATGTTTAACCAGACCATTGATGAAGCCATGCAGAAGGCCAGCTTTTCCCAGAAGTTCATCAATGAGATGGTTTGTCCGGCCATGAGGGTCGATTACGGGCAAGGTGTCAACATCAATGGTTTTGTAGGTGAGTGTTGCACAGGTTCTCCCCGTGGTAAAAGGCGTGTGCTTCAGGTGTCATTGTGGGATTCCTGCTCCCTGGGCTGGGCAGATGCTGGCAGCAACCTATTTATCCCCTGCTGCAGAACAATTCCTTCTACTGTTCAGCAGCACCCTCCCTTGCTGGGTTACTGGGTTACTCTGGCAAGCGAGCAATTGCTTGCTAACATGACCTACTTAGTCCTCAGTGCTCATTCATGCTGTGTGTCCTGTTGGGATGGTTTCTCCTTTCATTTTCCACGTGACGTTTTGAGTTGCCCCCTGCAAAATGGTGCTGAATAAGCAGCACTCATGGTCATGGTTTCCTTGTAGGTGCTGTGTCTCTGGCAGGGGCAGGATCGGGCCTTTGGTCGGTGAAAGGGGGAAACAAACTTGTCTGCACTGGCCTTATTTATGCTTCAAAAGCAGAAGTTATTGCTGGTACAGTTGTGTCTATAGAGCCCAAAACCAGACATAGATCCACAGGTGAGTCCTCTTTGCTTTCCCTTTGGTGAAGGGGGGGTGGGGGGGGAATAGTCAGCTCTGGCAGCTACACACTGACCTTTGCTCTTGGCAGACCAAAGCAACAGTCCAGGCTTTCTTTGGTCTTTTACAATGAAAACCGTGCTCTGTTGAAAGCCTCAGATCACAGCACTGCCGTCATCTAATCTTGTACTACTTGAACAAGCCTCAGTTCACAGCAAGGCATAATGAGCCTAAACGTGATGGCATTAAAAACCTTACGTTTGTCAGAAGGACAAATGAGGTGGAACAGGATCACTGAGCTCTTCACCCCTCCTTCTGTCCTCCCCAGGGGACCCAGTTAACCTTTACCACGTCATGTATGACACGCCGTCGGGACACACAGGGGACATCTATGACATTGTTGTCATCGCTGCTCCGCTGAACCGTAAAATGGCCAACATCACCTTCAAGAACTTCAGCCCTCCTGTTCCAGAGTTCTCCAGCCCTTACCAACAGACCGTGGCGACGTTTGTGCATGGCCGCTTAAATGCTTCCTTCTTTGGGTACCAGGACCCATCTGCCTTTCACCTGGGTGCCATTTTCACTACGGAGAATCCCAAACTGTTCATCAACAGCGTGGGGATCGTGTCTCCCGTGGAAAACAGAGGCAGTGAAGGAAAACCACCCTTACAGTCAGCGGTCTGGAAGATATTCTCAAGGGAAGTGCTCACGAAAGAGCAGTTGAACTTGCTTTTCTCCTCCTACGACTCCGTCAAGGTAAAGAAGTGGCTGGCGTACCCCCACTACAGCCCCCCCAACAAATTCCCACCTATCATCCTCCACGACAACATCTACTACCTGAACGGCATCGAGTGGGCTGCGAGCGCCATGGAGATGAGCTCCATTGCAGCCAAAAACGCCGCACTGCTCGCCTACCACCGCTGGTACGGCAACACGGACAGGATCGACCAGGAAGACCTGTACGAGAAACTGAAAACAGAGCTTTGAGCTCCACCGCGCACCACTACGGCCCCCAGGGTACGGATCAAGTACTGAAGCTGTGTAGTTGCAACTCAAAGGAATGAATGAGGAACTTGGATGCTGTGATTTTATTCTAACGTCTCACGTAGCTCTGAAGAAGGAAACATCCAGACAACTCGAGGCACAAGCTGACTTGAACCGCTGTCATAAGTGGGGGGCACTTCCCCAAGTGAGCTTGCCCTCCCTCAAGCAAAGCCTTCAATCTGTCCCTATATAACAAAGATGTTTTAAATGCCATATTGACCTAAAAGTGTCCTTCTGTCCTTCAGCTCCTGCCAAGCCCAGGATCTGCATCACTGTGATTAACTGAGCACTGTTCCCTTAGACCTGTTGCATGTTGCTTTCCCTCTCTGGACATATCTCCATTGGGGAAAAAGTCAGCTTCTTAGCATTTAATCTCTCTGCCTCCACTTTTTTACAGGGTTGTATCAAGGAGCCAGTTCTTGGGGTGGGGCTGGTGCAGTGGAAGTGGTGAACGCATTCTTTGCTTTCATCCAGAACAAGTTGTGGAGCTGGGGGAGGAAGAAGGGTACAGGTCTGCTTCTAGATGAGCAAGTGCACAAGTTGCCAAAATGAGTGGGGAACAGGCAAAACACACACCGTGTACTTTTCTTCATCAAGGTTTGGAAGGGTCAGCTGCTTGGATGACCTGAGAATGACAGCAGGGCAGCAGTAGGTTGTAGCAGATAAACTCTTCCGGCCCTTGACAGGATCTAATATTACTGCTGACCCTCACCCATGTCTAACTATGCAGGAAATACATTGCCATTACAAATAAAAGTAATGCACTGGTTCGAACCTAAGCTGGAGGTGTTGCCTTGAACTGGTGTCTGTGTTACTTGTGTTACACTGTCTCACAAAGCTGCTACTCAGTCCTCCATCAGCAGAGCACTGCTGTACCAGCAAGTTGTGTGTTCTCACTGACAAGCCTCCACTAAGTGTTGCCTCATGCTTGCTGTGCTAGGAAAGATGAACACACCTGATTAAAGCTAAATTGCAGGACTTGCACCACGATCAGCAGCATCACAGGAGCCTGTGCACACTGGAAAGTGATTCAACTCTCATGAAGCTTGCTGGTGCCTTGGGGTCAGTGCTTTGTTCTGTCTGCTTCACCCCCTGGGCTGTTTGGGGGCAATGAGAATAACCAAAAACACTCCTGCCTCAGCCCAGAGATGAATATCACCATGAAGCTGCTGGCAAGCACTTAAGCAGGACAGATATTTCAGTCCTCTTCACTCTTTACAGAGCAATGCCAGAAATAGACGTGTCACAGCCTGTTATTTATGGGGGGGAAAGATGCAGGCAGTATCACTTTAACATCCACTCAAAGAAATCAAGCTGCCTGAAAGCCCTCCCCCAGCTTTAAAGCTGGCACTGACTCACTGCTGCACAGAATTAACTGCCCCACGCTTCAGTTACACCAAGTACAGCTTACACAGGTTACATCAACCAGTACAAAATTTATTTAACAAAAAATAAGCTTACACTTGTGGTTGCTGCACAAGATTTGAGTGAGTAAACAAAACACAACGGGTTCAGGTCACTGCGGGCTTCCGCTGCCACTATACTCGTTCCAAAGCTTCCAGCATAATGATGCTGTTTCCTCGTATTACCTACAAAGAGAAGTTGTTGGCAGCAGGTGAGATGAAGCACACTGTTACCCACAGCACAGAAGGTTCTCTTTCCCTCAGACCTCTCCTAGAAAGCCATGCAGCTCCAAGAACTGGAGTGAAGCACAGAGCTGCAGGGGCTCATTGCAGCAGTCAGCCTGCTGGAAAACATTCCTGCAGGAGGGTGGCTGATGGAAAAGGTGGATGAGAAGCTTGACACAAGCCAGCAACGTATACTTGTGGCCTTATGGCTGACTGTATCTCAGGCTGCATCAATACAGCGGTGGCATTAGGCAGGGAGGGGACTGTCCCCCTCTGCTTGGCCCTCCTGGAGCTCCACTTGGGGTACTGCGTCCAGGCCTGGGGACCTCAGCACTGGGGGGATGTGTGGGGTACTGGAGCTGGTCCAGAGGAGAGCCATGTTCAGAGGGCTGGAGCACCTCTCCTGTGAGGACAGGCTGAAGGAGCTGGGCTTGTTCAGTAAAAGCAGCAGAGAGACATCACCGCAGCCTTCCAGTAGTCAAAGGGACTTAACAACAGTAGGGTGAGTGACACTGTACTTGGGTAGATAGCGACGGGACAAGGAGGAATGGTTTTAAACTCAAAAAGACGAGATTTCGGCTAGCTGCTAGGGGGAAACTTCTCACCACGAGGGTGGTGAAATGCTGGAACACAGGAGCTGTGGGTTCCCCATTCCTGGAGGTGCTTGGTTGGGGGCCCCGGGCAGCCTCAGCTGTTGGGGGGCACCCAGCTCAGGGCAGGAGGTGGAACTGGGGGGCTGTACGGTTCCCCTCAACCCAACCACACTATGATGCCATAACCTCCCCAAGCAGCACTCACCACCATGCCGATGTTATTCTGCTGCCCTCCGGGCGCCATCTCCACGCACTCGTCAATCACCAGGTTCATGAAGGGGTCGAAACCCCGCAGGATCCCCTGCACGTGGCGGCCGCCATTTAACTTCACTACGAGAAACGGGGTCAGCGCGAAGCACCGCAGGGGAGGGGGGAGCTCAGCTCAGACAAAGGGCAGCGTCAGAAGGAAGGAAGCTCGGGGCTGCGCGCCTGCTGGGGCAGCTGGGGACAACCCCCCACCAACACCGAATGCGGATATACACTGCAGCGCGGCCACTCACAGCAGCCGGCGGTGACCCACCCCCACCCCCACCCCCACCCCCACCCCTCCCTCTCCTTTCCCCTCCCCCTCCCCCACCCCACCCCACCCTCTCCTTTCCCCTCCCCCTCCCCCACCCCACCCCACCCTCTCCTTTCCCCTCCCCCACCCCACCCCACCCCACCCTCTCCTTTCCCCTCCCCCTCCCCCACCCCACCCCACCCCACCCCACCCTCTCCTTTCCCCTCCCCCTCCCCCCCCCCCGCGGGACGGCAGCGCGACTCACGTGACAGCTTCTTGTCCATGAACCTGCAACGAGAGGAGGCCGCGTCAGCGCGGGGCCGCGGCCGCCATCGCTGCGTGCCCCGCCAGACCCGTCCCTGTGACCCCTCCCGGGCCGCTGGGACCAACGTCCGTCCCCAGCGCCGTCCCGTCCCCCCCTCAGCTCCGCCCCACCGCGGCCCCGCGCTCACTTCTTCAGCTCGGGGGGATGCGCCTTGCTCATGGCGTCTCCTCAGCGCCGCCGCCGCTCGCGCCGCCTTCTGACGTCACCACATCGCCCGTTCAGCCAATAGGAACCCCGCCCCTTTTCCCGCCTCCCCTAGCTCCTCGTCGGCAACCAATCAGCGCGGTCGAGGGGGGGGGGGAAGCGCATGCGCGCTGGGAGCAGCCCGCCCTGCGCGTGCGCAGTGGTGCCATCCCGCACGTGCGGCGGTACCCGCAGCTCTGTACTGCGCGCACACACAGACAGACACACAGACACAAAGACACACACACAGACAGACACACACAGACAGACACACACACACAGACACAAAGACACACAGACACACACACAGACAGACAAACACAGACAGACACAAAGACACAGACACACACACAGACAGACAAACACAGACAGACACACAGACACAGACACACACAGACACAGACACACAGACATGCACACAGACACAGACACAAAGACACACAGACACACACACAGACAGACACACACACACAGACACACAGACACAGACACAAAGACACACAGACACAGACATGCACACAGACACAGACACAAAGACACACACACACACACAGACACAGACATGCACACAGACACAGACACAGACACACAGACACACACACAGACACAGACGCACAGACACACACACACACAGACACAAAGACACACAGACACACAGACACACACACAGACAGACACACAGACACAGACACAAAGACACACAGACAGACACACACAGACAGACACACAGACACAGACATGCACACAGACACAGACACACAGACACACACACACACAGACACACAGACACACACACAGACAGACACACAGACACAGACACAAAGACACACAGACACACACACAGACAGACACACACAGACAGACACACAGACACAGACATGCACACAGACACAGACACAAAGACACACAGACACACACACAGACACAGACACACACACACACAGACACACACACACACACAGACACAGACACAAAGACACACAGACACACACACAGACAGACAGACACATACAGACACACAGACACAGACATGCACACAGACACAGACACACAGACAGATACACACACACAGACAGACACACAGACACAGACACAAAGACACACAGACACACACACACACAGACAGACACACAGACACAGACATGCACACAGACACAGACACACACACACACAGACAGACACACAGACACAGACACACAGACACACAGACACACAGACACAGACACAGACAGACACACAGACACAGACATGCACACAGACACAGACACAGACAGACAGACACACACAGACAGACACAGACACACAGACACACACACACACACCGCATCGCATCGCATGTCCACTGTAGTACGCACACCGCAGTGCACCCCGTTGTGTAGGCACTGCATTGCGTGCATGCCAATACGCGCTGCACTGCACTGCACGCGCACTGTTGCACGCTCACGGCACTGCGTGCGTGCCTTTGCACACCCACAGGGCTCACTCCGTGCCTGCGCAGCCATCCCCAATCGCAGCCACCTTGAATTACACACACAGCCATTGCCCCGCACGCTGCATGTCCTGCACGGCTCGCTCTGCTCTTTGCACACCTGCGTGGCTCACCCTGCACGCTTTGCACAGCTGCACCCGTTGCACACCACTGTACCCCACGACCCGCAGAAGCACTGCCCCACACCCCGCACACCTGCACCCCTCCCTGTGGCACCAGCATCCCCCACTCACTGCACACACCCAGTGCCACACAGACCTTGCACACCTGTGGGGCTCCCCACGCATTGCACAGACTTCACCTTACCACTTGCACAGCTCACCCCGTGCACTATTTACGTGACTCAGCCCGCACACACTGAACAGGCATCACCCTATATCTTGCACACCTCTGCCCCATATATCGTACAACCATCACCACACCCTGCACCCCATGCACTGCATAGCCATCACCCCATCCCTTCAAAAGCTTCACTGCCTACACTGCGTGCTTGCATGGCTCATCCCACACCCCATACCTTACACTGTACCTTGCACAGCCATCATCCCACACTTCGCACACCTGCACCCTATCTACACATTCCACATTTGCATGGCTCATCCCACACCCTACGCACTGCACAGCCATCACTTGCACGCATGCACCCTATATGTTGCACAGCCATCACCTCGCACCCCAAAGCCCCAGCACCCCTTGAGCACCATGAATGCAGCTCCTTGCCTTTAATACTTCTGCTCTCACCCCAACAGCACCCACTAGTGCTGCAGGGCCGCCAGCCCGTCCCGCATCCTCTTGGCCATGCTGGGCACCAGGCGCAGGTGCTCGTCCCCGCAGGCGGCCACGCAGGCATCGAGCTGGGAGCGTGCCCTTGTCTCCCCTCCACCCGCCTCCAGTGCGTCCTTGGCTCTGTCGGAGCAGTGCAGTGTGCAGCGGCTCAGGCGGTCCTACGAGGGGATGAGGGGACACAGGTCATGAAAATGAAAGAACCGCAGGGGTTGGAAGAGACCTCTGGGTGTTTACATGTATTGATCGGATCCCCTCCCAGCCTTCTCCTCCCCAGGTGAACAGCCCCAGGGCTCTCAGCCATTTCCCATCAGGGGATGCTCCTCCAGGCCTCCACCACCTCTGTGGCCCTCCAGCAGTCTGCCTGGAACTGGAGAGCCCACAGCTGGACTCAGTGCTCCTGATGTGGCCTCCTCAGGGCAGCGTGGGAGCACCTCCCTCACTCTCCTGGCCTGTAATGGACCCCACTGTCCAACTGGCCTTCTTGGCCACCAGGATGCTCTGCTGGCTTGTGGTCAACCACTGGTCAACTAGAGGTCAACCATTGGTGAGCTGTTGGTCAACTGCTGGTAAACCACTGGTGAGCTGTTGGTCAACTGTTGGTCAACTACTGGTCAACTGTTGTTTGAACACTGGCCAACTGTTGGTCAACCAGGACCCCCAGGTCCTCCTCTGTGGCTTCTCTCCAGCAGCTTAGACCCCAGCCTGCACTGATGCATTCCTCCCCACGTGTAGGTCCCTACACTAGCTCACGTTGAACCTCGTAAGTTTCCTCTCCACCCAGCTCTCAGCCTGCTCAGGTTTTGCCAAACAGCAGCACGGCCCTCTGGGGTGTCAGCTCCTGCTCCCAGCTCTGTGGGTGCACCCACAAATGATGTGCTCATGTCCCCCCATGTATCCTCACCTGGAAGCGCTCCAGCTCGCCAGTGACGATGGCCTGGGCTTGGGCCAGGGGTGCGTGGCAGCGCTCGATGCAGCGCTGAACCTGCTGCATGGAGGCTGCTCTGTCCTCACAGCACCGTGCGCTGCAGTGGAACATGGTGGCCTGCAAGGGACGGGTGGGGGGTGGGGTTAGTGGGGTGCAGCACCTCTCCTAAATGTGTGAGCAAACCGAGGTGCCCCCAAAAAGCTGAATGCTGTAGAGCAGGAACAGGATGTACACAGAGCTTGCTCTTGGGGGGATGCAAGCATTTTGCACAGGGCACACAAGGGGGTAGTGCACAGATTTGCAATGAGCCCCAGGATACCATCGGCCTCCTTGGCCACGGGAGCACACTGCGGGCTCGTGGCCAACCGTTGGTCAACTGTCAGTCAACCACTAGTCAACCACTGGTCAACCAGGTATCCCAGGCCATTCTCCTCAGAGCCCCTTTGCTCCTAACCTGGGTGAGGTGCACAAATCTTGCACAGGGCGGGCACCTGGGGGACACGCAGCTGGCACACAGAGCAAGCAATGAGGCGGGTGGGGAAAGGGGGCACAAAGTTTGTATGCAGGACATCACGCACTCGGGGTGGTCCCACGAAGTTTGCACAGGGCACAAAATTTTCCTAGGCAGGGCACGCTTAGGGGATGCACAAATCTTGCATAGGGCACGCGCCAGGGGATGATGAAGAGGTCACAGGGCATGCAACTGGGGGAGGGGCACATAATTTGCACAGGGCAAGAGCTTAGGGGGCACAACGCCTGCATGTAAAATATGCACCTTGGGGGAGGGGGGGGGGTTACAGGGCATGCACTGGGGGGGGGCACAGATCTCGCACACAGTGCACGCACTTGGAGGAGTCAGCGCGCTTGCACAAGGCAATGCACGCGGGGTGGAGTCACAAAGTTTGCACAGAGCACGTGCTGCAAGGTTGGGGGGATACGGGGCGCGTTGGGGGCTGTACGCATCTTGCACACAGCATGGACTGCAGGGAAAACAGAGCATGCACGGGGTGGGGAGGGGGGGGGGAGGGGGGATGCACGAAGCTTGCACAGAGCACAACGGGAGACGTGCAGAGCTCGCACAGAGAGGGCACTGGGGAGCTCTAGGGGGCACTGGGAGACACTGGGAGGTAATGGGGGGCACTGGAGGTCACTGGGGGCACAGGGGCTCGGGCGGTACCTGCATGCTGCGGATGCTGTCCCGCTCCAGCTCCTGCACGACCTTCTCCACCGCCTCCTGGACGCGGCCCTGCGCGGCCTCCGCCATGCCGGGCCGGGAGGGGAGGGGGGGGGAGGGGGAAGGTGGGGTTTGGTGGGGAGGCGGGGCGGTGGTGGGGGGAAGGTGGGGCTGCGGTGTGCGGTGGAGCGTGCCGTGCAACGCGGTGCTGGTGCGCAGTGCTGCGTGCGATGCTGCACGCTGTGCGATGCAGTGTGCTGCGCAATGTGGCGCCGGCGTGCAAGGCTGCACAATGCTGTGCTGCGGGGAGAGATGGACATCGCTGCATGCTGTATAATACTGCCATGGTGCTACGCTGTCATGCGACATTGCACTCCAGTGCGGTGTTACAGCACCGTGGCTTTGCCACCATGCAGTGCTGCGATGCTGCACTGCCACACAAACCCTGCACCCCCGTGCAATGATGCAATATTGCACTCTGAGGGACGTGGTGCAGGAGTGGCTGCAGAAACACAGCGTTCAGAAAGTCCCTGAAGGAGTGGGAGTTGGGGTGGGATGGGGGACAGTCAGGCCAAGGGGATCAGGGGGAGCCCAGCAGGGGATGGGGACAGGACCAAGATGAAGTGAGAACCCAAAAGGGATGGGATGAGGACCAGGACAGAGTGATATAGGGATTGGATTGGGGCAAGGTAGATAGAGGAGCAGGATAGGATGGGGGATAAGTCCGGGATGAAATGAGGACCCAGAACGGGATGCAGATGGAATCAGGACCTTAGAAGGATGGGGACCTGAAAAGATGCGAACAGAACCAGGGCAGAATTGGGATGGGATGGATACAGAACCAGGGTGGGATGGGGACAGGACCAGGATGAAATGAGGATCCAAAAGGGATGGGAGCAGGACCAGGGTGGGATGGGGACAGGAGCCCAAAAGGGATGAGAACAAGACCAGAACAGGATGGAACAGACTTGTATGGTGACTGGGACATGATGGGGACCCTGTTTTGCTCAGCCCCAGCTCCCATGGAGG
The DNA here is from genome assembly GCA_036925125.1 of Oreortyx pictus. Classification (NCBI taxonomy): domain Eukaryota; kingdom Metazoa; phylum Chordata; class Aves; order Galliformes; family Odontophoridae; genus Oreortyx; species Oreortyx pictus. Next base: position 3,027,557 of record JAUPFR010000029.1, read on the forward strand.
TGACACCACGTTACTGCCCCTCAATATTTGCCAACCCCAAATCACAGCACAGCCACAGCCTTCTGAAAAAGTGTCCTTTATATCACTTAAATAACTATAATCCAGGTATTAGGGGAAAAAAAAAGGGAAATGGCTGATCACAATAACATATTATAGAAATCAAAATTAATTTAAACCACGCAAAATAAATTAAAACATTAAATATTAACCTTCAGTGCAACATATACAGAAGACATTGAGTAACCATGACTAAAAAAAAAAAAAACAAACAAACAAAAACCAAAAAAGCTTGGGGTTGGTTATGATGGGGACTATGGAGAGGATGAAGGGGAGGGGTGGGGGTTCAGGCCTTCGTTTGAGGAGGTTTCCAAGGATTATTGTTCATTGTATTATTACTAAAAAGAGCAGATCTGTCCCCAGAAGGCTTTGGGTATGGCCGAAGGTTCGGCGGCACTTGTTGTGGTAGGCACGTAGAAAAATAAACCCAAGGGTTCTCTTCTGTGTTTTGGTTAGAGAAAGGAGGATGAAAAGGGGAAAAAAAAAAGAAGGGGGAAAAAAGGGAAAAAAAAAAAAGAAGGGGGAAAAAAGGGGAAAAAAAAAAAAGAAGGGGGAAAAAAGGGGGGAAAAAAAAGAAGGGGGAAAAAAGGGGAAAAAAAAAGAAGGGGGAAAAAAGGGGAAAAAAAAAGAAGGGGGAAAAAAGGGGAAAAAAAAAGAAGGGGGAAAAAAGGGGAAAAAAAAAGAAGGGGGAAAAAATAAAGGAGGGGGAAAAAATAAAGGAGGGGGAAAAAATAAAGGAGGGGGAAAAAATAAAGGAGGGGGAAAAAATAAAGGAGGGGAGGGAAGAAAAGGAGAAAAAAAAAGGAGGGGAGAAAAGAATTTGAGGAAAAAAGCCCCCAAACCACCAGTTCTGCTTCCCAGGGGCCAGCAGCAGGAGGGATTTTGGGGTGTCTTTCCCCCATTTCCAGCACTACGGGCTGAAAGTTCTGGCGGTGGGAGGTGGATTGTCAAACAGACTGGGAGTACTGGGAGCGCCAGGAGCAGTACTGGGAGCACTGCAGCCCTTGTGCTTTCCCTGCTGGCATTCCCCAAAAAGGGGAGGAGGAAAAAAAAAAAAAAATAAGAGGGAAAAGTAAAAGGGAAAAAAAAAAAAAAGAGAAAAAACAAAGGGGAAAAAAGGGAAAATCAAAGGGAAGAAGCGGTGTCTGTTCCCGTGTCCCACTGGGCTGCGTTGGCTCTGTCAGACAACTGTGGGGGAAGCAGAGGGGTTATGAGGTTCCTGCATGGAAACTGGGTCACAGGGACCCTATATGTCTGTGTCTCCACACATCCCTGTGTCCCCATAGCATCCCCACATCCCCACTGTGTCCTCATGGTGTCCCCAAATCCCCGTGTCCCCATAGTGAGCCCATGTACCCACAATGTCCCGACGTCCCCGTATCCCCATAGTGTTCCCACGTCCCCAAAGTGTCCTCACAACCCCATGTCCCCATGGTGTTCCCATGTCCCCACAGTATCCCCACATCCCTGTGTCCCCATAGTGAGCCCACGTACCCATGATGTCCCCACAGCCCCGTGTCCCCATGGTGTTCCCATAGTGTCCTCATGGTGTCCCCAAATCCCTGTGTCCCCATAGTGAGCCCACGGACCCATGACGTTCCCGCATTTCCATATCCCCATGGTGTCTCCATGTCCCTGTGTCCCCACATCCCCATTGTATCCTCACATCCCTGTGTCCCCATAGTGTCCTCATGGTGATCTCAAATCCCTGTGTCCCCATAGTGAGCCCATGGACCCATGACATCCCCACATCTCCATGTCCCCATAGTGTCTCCACACATCCCTGGGTCCCCATAGCATCCCCACATCCTTACTGTGTCCTCATGGTGTTCCCAAATCCCTGTGTCCCCATAGTGAGCCCACGTACCCATGATGTCCCCACATCCCTGTGTCACCATAGTGCCCCCATGGTGTCCCTACATCCCCATGGTGCCCCCATCCCTTACTGCTCTCAGCATGGCAGCAGGATGCTCCCCATGTCTCTGTGTCCCCATAGCGTCCCCATGATGCTCCCATGTCCCCATAGTGCCCCCACATCCCTGTGTACCCACGGTGTCCCCACACCCCCACGGTGTCCCCATCCCTTACCGCTCTCAGCATGGCAGCAGGACGCTCCACCCTTCAGCAGCCCCGATGGCTTCTCCTGCCCGCAGAGCGGCACCCGGCAGCACCCGCAGCGCTTCCTCAGCCGGCAGCAGCTGTGGGGCACAGCGGGGACACTCAGCACCCCAAATCTCCCTCTTGACCCCATCCCTTGAACGGGGCCCCAACTCACTGGACGAGGACACAGGTGGCAATGAGCACTGCTGAGGCCACCACGGCCACCACCAGCAGTGCGGTGATCGTCTGCTTCTTCTGGTTGGCAGCTACCACGGCCAGCAGGTCAGCGTGCTCGCAGCGCGTCCCCACGTAGCCCGAGTGGCACCTGAGGGGGAGGGGAACAGTGGGGATGAGCTTGAGCCCTTTTTGGGGGGAATTCTGGGCAGCCAGACCCTCATTTTGGGTGCTCTGTGTGGCCAAACCCACCCGAGGTGGCTTCAGCTGATGACAGAACATTGTGCTGTGGTAATTGGGTGGGGATTTTGTCACCCCTTCTTCCTAGGTGGCAACAACTGTTGGACACGTCCTGTGTCACCCCAGGACCATCCCTGGGTCCTCAGAACAGCTTTGTGTCACCCTGTGTCCTCTCAGGGCATCTCTGGGTAACCATGGAGCATCCTCGTGTCATCCCACATCACCTTGGAACATCCCTGGGTCACACCCATATCACCTTGGAGTGTCCTCACATCACCTCATATCACCTTGGAGCATCTCCAGGTCACACCCATGTCATCTGAGAGCATCCCTGGGTCATCTCATGTCACCTTGGAGCATCCCTGGGTGGTCCCATGTCACCTCAGAATCTTCTTGTGTCCTCTGAGAGCATTCCTGGGTAGCCCTGTGGCACCTTGGAGTATCCCTGGGTCACATCCATGTCACCTCAAAGCATCCCCAGGTCTCCCCCATGTCACCCCAGGGCATCTCTGGGTCATCCCACATCCTCTTGGAGCATCCTCATGTCACCTTAGAGCATCTCTGGGTCATCCCATGTCCTCCTGGAGTGTTGCTGGGTCACCCCATGTCACCTCAGAGCATCCCTGGGTCATCTTATGTCACCTCAGAGCACCCTCATGTCACCCCATGTCACTTCAGAGACTCTCCAGGTCACACCAGTGTCATCCCAGAGCATCTCTGCGTCATCCCAAGTCCTCTTGGAGCATCCCTGGCTCACCCCACGTCACCTCGGAGCATCCCTGGTCACACCCATATCACCTGGGAACATCTTCATGTCACCTTACGCCACCTCGGAGCATCCCTGGGCCACCTTACACCACCTCAGAGCATCCTGACATCACCCCACGTCACCTTGGAGCATCCCTGGGTCACTTCAGAGCCACCCCACCCAAACTGCCCCACGGAGGGGCACCCTATGGGGCAGAGCCCTCTCCCCCACAGCCCTCTCTCCGCTTACACGCATGCTGGCTTGTCCTCCTGCACCAGGAAGCGGCACGTCCCATGGAAGCAGAACTGCCGGTGGGAGTCGGGGCACTCATTGAAGTGTGACCGCACAGCTGCTGCCACTGGGGGATCTGGGGGGGGGACGGTGGAAATAGGAGAAAAAAGGAGAAAAACCATAAAGTGCTTCGCCATTGGGATCCAGCCAGTAAACGCAGCAGGACTGCTGCTTCATCCACCAAAATGAACCCAACTCGGTCTGACTGCACGACCGTAAGCCTGCCTGGCACCGGAGGAATTCACTAAAGAGCTTAAAGCCGAAATAGGGGCGGAGAGAGTTAAATGAGAGCCGGGGGCTGCCCCGGCGCAGGGTGGGCGCCCTGATGCTGTTTTGCATTACGCCCCGTGCTGGTTTGAATTATCCTCCTCGGCACAGACGGAAAACGAATATCCTGCTGTCGGCTCAGCTCGCGCGTCAAGCACATCCGATCGCTGTCGTTTCAAAGCCACCTCAAGTTCCTGCTGCTGGGATTTATGGCAGCCCTGCGGTAATTAACGCCGCGGCCGCTGAATGCTCCTGGGTCCCGCGAGACCCCGCACGTGGCCGGGGTGCTGAGGTCCCTCTGGGGTCCCATCCTTGGCCTGGGGGTCCCCCTATCCAAGACCCATTGTCATGGGGCACAACCAAAGCCCCCCACCATTCCTTGGTGTTTGTTCCATGGGATGAAACCTGCACCACAGCCACTGCCCTGCCCTCCAACATCCCAACTGAGCAGGGGGAGAAGATTCCTCACCCCCCATGCACCGTATTGCAGAGAGAAATGCACTCCTGAGCATCACCTCCTGGGGAGGTTCCCAGCAATGGTGCATTTGGGGCTTTAGGACACATCAGCACAGAACAGTTCCCCATCCCCAACTCCAACCCCACCCCCGTCTATACCCCCATGTCCACATCCATCCCAATCCCAACCCCATCCATATCCCCATCCATACCAATCCATACCCCCTTCCCCATTCATACCCCCATGCCCATCCCCACCCCATCCTTTCCCCCCAGCCTGGATAACAGCGGATAACCACAGCCAGGTGCAATGTTTTTTTTTTGTTTTTTTTTTTTTGCTTTACCAGCAGCATGACAAGCAACAACCCACCCAAAACGTGATGTTATAGGGCGGCAGGCATCAGGCCCACAAACTCACCGCTCAGCGCTGACGTCGTGTTCTCCAGGGCATGGCACACAGCCACCAGCATGCCTGCGGGGAGACCGACGGGGCTCAGAGCCAACACAGGAAGAGAGAAAAGCCCTAAAACCTCTCAGGAAGACCCCGAGTTCAAAGGGGATAGGGACAGCTGTGCCATCACCAGGACCTGAGCTCTCCTGGGGTTGGGAACTCCCCACTTGCCTGCGGTGTCCCCATAACTCCTCAACTCTTCCTCCATCCATGTGTGGGTTCATTAGAACCCCCCATTTCTTCCTTTGTTTCTTCTGTGGGAAAAAGTTCCCTTTTTGAGGGAAAACATTCCCTTTTCAGGAAACCCATCTGGCTCTGTGAGGGTTTAACCTCAGGGATGAGCTCAGCAGCGCTTCCCGCAGACCCCACTCTGACCCAATTACTGCACGGGGTTAATCAATCCATGCAGAAAGCTCCAGCTGAAGGCAACGAGCAGGGGACCAACCCGGGGCTCCCAGCACCGCTCGATATCCCTTCTCCCAGCTGCTCCCCATGCACATGGCCCCGCTCCCTGCCTACACCAACCTGAGGGGACACCATGCGTTATTTGGGAAGTGGCTCATCCCTGTGTCACCGGGCGGACACGGTGTCCCCTCCTGCCACCCCCAGAACCCGCTGCGCTGCCTCATCCCGCTGCTGCTGGACGAGCCCTGCTGGCCCCATGAGGTCACCCCGGCCCTATTTGCTGCTCCACTTCCCCTTGCATTGCCTCTTGCTTTCTATTTGCCAAGGGCTTTGTATTTAGGATGCTGGTCCTCTTCCCCAGTGACCCCTTTGAGTTTGGTTTTCACATCCCCTGGCCACCATCACCCCACACATGTCCAAACCCCACATCCATCTTCTGGGCTTCGGGAAGACCCTGACACCAACACCAGCACATGAAGATCCCCCCAGGATGTGACACACTGTGCTCACAACAGAGTTGCTGATGTCCCCACCACAACATCCAATGCTTCTCCACAACCACCACCGATCCCATCACGACCCCAGAGGGCTCCAGCACCAACGTTCCCATCCCACCCACATTTCCCCACAGATCCCAGCCCCGCTCAACCAACTCCTCCATCCCGTCACACACTGAGATGAACCAGCAGCTCGCAGGTTGGAAACGACCTCCAAGTCCAACATCATCCCATCCCGCCATCCCCCCCACTGCCACATCTCCACGGTTCCACCCCCATGGTTGGGGGGCCCATGACCCTCCTCCTCTCCAGGAACCCTCATTACCTCCAGGCCATTTCCAGCCCCACATTCTCCCTCCTAATCAGCTTTGCTCATAGTTTGCCCTCGGCTTTGCAGCTTAGCCCTCTGCAGCCACCAGGTGCGAGGGGGAGGAGGTGGCAGTTCCCTCGGTGCTTGCAGCCATCGTTCCCACCTCTTGTTTACAAGGTTTGGGGAAACGCTCCTAGTGAGACTCAGCTCTAGGGTTTCAAACAGACACAGACTCGGGGCTGATAGAAATCAGATGGGGAGGGAAGCCAAGAGCTGGCTGTGGGGAGCAGAGGGTGACCCCAGACTGGGCTGGATGAGTGAAGGGTTAGGGTTAGTCACTAGCAATAGGGTCTAGGGCCAAGGGTTAGGGTCTAGGGTTGGATCTATAGGTAGGGTTGAGGGGTTAGGTTTTAGGGTCTATAGGCAGAGTTTAGGGTCGGGGTCTACTGGTAGGGTCCAGGGTCTTCAAGTAGGGTCTAAGCGCTAGGTTTTAGGGCATACGGGTAGGTTCTACAGGTATGGACTAGGGGCAAGGGTCTACAAACAGGGGCGAGGGCTTAGGGTCTAGGGCTTAGGGTCTAGGGGCAGGGTGGCTGCTTGCAGAGGGATGGATGCTGCTCGTCCCCCAGCTTTCCCTGTCTGGAGCCCTTTGGCCACCACGGGGCAGAGTACACCACGGTCACCCCGTGCTGCGTTCCCCCGACCCCTAAACCTCGAGGCTGCCCAAGCGAGCAGCTCCCAGCTCCCTTCCTTCGGAGCAGCAAAGCAAGCAAGGAAAGCAGAAAAAAGCACCTTCGGGACTGCACCCCGTGCCCCGCGATCCCGCTCTTCCCTCCGCTCCTTTCCACCAGCAAAGCGGCAACAGGAGAGCGCCCGTCCTGCTCGGTGCAAACCTAATTAATCCTCCCCTACCATAAATTACGAGGCTCCCCGAGGCCGTGCCCAGCAAAACCGCCGCGATCCCACAAGCAGCGGAGCAAACAACTCGGGAGGTAGCGCTGGGGAAAAGGGGGGGGGGCGGGGGGAGGGGGGGGGGGGGAAGCGAACAACCCACAACACCCCCAATTAGCAGCGGGATGTCGTCCCCCCCCGGAGCCGGGGATGCTCTACGCACCCCAAGTTGGCAGCAAGTAAATAAACAAATAAATAACAAACAGAAGAAAAGTTTCTCGCCGGGGATCGATGCCTGCGGGCAAGCCCGCTGCCCCAAATGGGGACACGGGGTCGGGGGAGCAGCCGGCACGCGCACGCACCCCTCGCTCTCCCCCCTCTCCCTCCCCTTCCCGACCCCAACACGTACCCAGCGCCAGCGCGGCCGCCTCTCCCGGCATTCTGGCGGCGGTGGCGGCGGAGGTGGCGGTGAGCAGCGCCCAGTGCGGCCGAGGGGCCGGGCTCCGCGCCGGCGGAAATGGGCGCGGATTCCCCGCCGGCCCCGGGGCGGAGCTACGCGGCCCCCGGCCCCGCCGTGCCCGGTTCCGAGCTGCCCCCCGACGGCAGCGCTCGGTGCGCGCTGTCCGGCTTGGCGCGGCGGGTCGCCCGCGTTGCTCTGGATGTAATAGGGAAAGGTGGTGGTGGTGGTGGATGTGGGGGGGGTTTGAAGCGGCCCTTCCCTTCCCTGTCCCTATCTGCTGCATCGCGCTTGCCGGATTGCTTCACCGACCGCAAAGTGCATTCCTGCTGCTGCTGCTGGCCGCCGGCCCACGCCCCTTCCTCCCCGCTGCGGATCTCACCTCGGTGATCCAAGTCTTTGTCATCCCCAGATCAGTGGGGCCGCGGCCGAGGACACCTGGGAGCCAGGGGGAGGGCACGGCGGTGGGAACGCGGCCCCCTATACCCCCTCTGCCCCCTTCCCCCCCCTCAGCCCCCCACCCGTCACCGAAATCCCGCTGGTGGCAAACGCGGTTTCTCAGAGAGCTGTCCCCGAGGTGCTGAGACATGACCCGTGTAACTGCTGTTCCCTGCTGGATGTGGGGCTGGCCTGGTGGCGTGTTGGGGGGGACACACATTTGGGAACATCCCTTGGAGACCCTTAAAGGGACACCCTTACCTTGGGGACACCCTTGGGTGATGCCTTTGTGGGGGGGGAGGGGACAACTCATTCTTTGGGAATGCCTTGGGGACAATATTTGGGGACTCCCTGTGGAAACACTCCTTGGGGACCCTTTGGGAACACTCTTTTGGGGCACTCTTTGGGGGCACCCTTTGGAAACATGCTTTGGGGACACCCTCTGAGAACAACTTGGGAACACCCCATGGGGACCCTTTGGAGACGCCCTTTGGAAACACTCCGTGGGGACACTTTGGGTGCACACTTTGAGGACACCTTGGGAACGCCCCTTGGGGCCCCTTTGGGTCCCCTTTGGGAACATCCTGGGGACACCCTTTGGAGACACCTTGGGGACCCTTTGGGGACACCCTTTGAGAACACCTTGGGAACATTCCTTGGGGATCTTTTGGGCACACCCTTGGGGAACGCCTTGGGGACCTCGGGCACACCCTTTGAGAACACCGTGGGGACCCCCCGCGTGGGGCCGGTGCCGCGGGATCACCCCACAGCCACTCGGCAGCCGGGGAACTGCTCCCAGCCCTGTGGTTTGAGCCGAGCCGAAACTTCCAGGCGTTCCCAGGCGATACCATCTGCTCTTAGCACTTGAAAGCAGCTCCACCGCACAAACGAGGGGCTGGGAAAGCCTTGTTCCTAACGCTGCTGATCCCAAACACCCGAATCGCAGCCGGAGCGGTTCAATGCATCACTGAGTCCTCCAAATTCCAATTTTTCAGCCCAACCCCGCTGTGCTCTTCCCTTCACCTTTCTCCCCTCCTGTGTGCGGAGAGCCCCGATATTTGTTTGTAAATAGATGCTTCCTCCTTTGCAATATTCCTCCCACTCCTGGCGTGAATCACTCGTGGAAGCAGCTGCTGCCTCCGCGAAAACTGGAATTATGGCAATTTGGGGTGAATCAGGGCAGGTGATGGGTCAGGGGCGGGGAAGGAGCGCAGTGGGGCTGGCTACCGTGGAGGGGGATGCTCTCGAGAGAAGGAGTGGGCAGGCCACCGCAGCGCAGGCACAATCTTTTCTCCATATGTGAGGATGCTCTGCAGAAGAGCAATGGGATTGCGGGGCAAAGGAACTCGGCTTGGAGTCGCACGCCAGCTGGGTGATGGGAGAATGCTGCTTAGAAGGAAGAAATTCCTTTGTTTTTCGTGCTCCCCCCCCTCATTCTCACCGTTTAGCCCTCAGCGCCGTGGAAGAGAAGGAGCGATCCCACACGCTGCGTTTGAGCAAAGCGAACCAGCTCTAGGGCTGCAGATCTGAGGCCATCACTGCCTCAGCTGCAGCGCGCAGTGCACGTTTCCATGCTCTTCCCACTGTTAGAAAACCGCAGAAACAATTCTTGGATTGTTCCTCCCAGATGCTGGCAAGGTGCAGCCCGCGCCGGGAGCCCGCGTGCTTCTCGTCCTTCGCGAATTGCTCTTTGTCCGTGGCTCATTCTGGGGGGTGAGATGAAATGGGTATTTGTGGGCTCTGAGTGGGGCACAGGGGGCAGATTCTGTGCTGCAAACCGCCCCATTTAAGGCAAAAACCCTGAGAAAGGGCTGTTGGAAAAACCTCTCTTTTTTTTTTGCCAAGCTGGGAGGTTGTTAATTTTAATTATTATTATTATTTTTTAAGCTTCCTTTTGCTTTGTGGGGAGTTATCGAAACTGGAGGGCGACGGCTGGGGAGAAACCCAAGTGATGGCACAGCATGGGGGCACCTCAGGGACTCTTTGGGGTCATTTTTCTGGACAGCTTTTGGGGACCCTTCAGGAACTCCTCGGCAGCATTCTTTGGGGATCCTATGGGAAATAGCCTTTGGTGACACCTTTGGGGAACACCCTTTGGGAACACCTTGAGAACATCCTCTGGGAGCTCCCTCTGGGGACCCTTTGGGAACATGCCTTGGGGACCTTTAGGTGAACACCCTTTGGGAACACCCTGGGGACACTCTTTGGGGAGTCTTTGGGAACAGCTTGGGAATATCCTTTGGGAACCCCTTGGGAACACCTTCTGTGGACACTTTGGGAACATCTTGGGGACACTCTTTGGGGACATACTGGGGACCCTTTGGGAACACCCTGGGGACACTCTTTGGGAACACTTTGGAACACCCTTTGGGGCCCCTTGGGGACCTTTTGGGAACACCTTGAGGACACTCTATGGGCATCCTTTGGGAACACCCTTTGGAAACACCCCTTGGGGACCTTTGAGAACACCTTGGGGAAACTCTTTGGGCATCCTTTGGGAACACTCTTTGGGGACCCCCTGGGGACCCTTTGGCCATCACCCACAGCAAAACACACCCCATGCCTGGAGCAGGGAGCACGCAAACCCCACTTATACCCCTGAGATATGAGGAGAACGCTGCTGGCCTCGGAGGAACCGCTCGGCAGCGTGGGGCCACCTCCTCCACAGAGATGCCTTTAATCTCCGCTTAAAACACTCTGACGTGGCGGGGAAAAAGGAAAAGCAAAAGCCCATCGATATCCTGCCCCGAAGCAGCGTGCAACAAGGGGGCTGTGTGCTTGTGTCCGGCATAAAAGCCTCCGTCTGCCTGTTTGTTTTGGAGGGGAACGTGAAAATTAGGCACACAGCGCTCGCCCCATTCCTCACACAAACCCAAATTGTAGCTGCCGGGCTGGTTTTGGCTGCAACTTTGAAGGCAGAAATCAATCAGGCAGCCAGCAACCGTCCCCCCCCCCTTCCCTGTTTATTTTCTTTCTGCACGAGGGCTGGGAGGAATTAAACGCTGCGCCCAAGGTCAGCGCTGCAGTGTTGGTTTGCATGGGAGCTCCCGTTCCCCTCCTGCACCCCCACTGCAGTGTACACCCTCTCTGTCCTCCCCCATCCCAAATTTTCTCCCTCTGACATTTCCCCCTGCAAAACAACAACAGCAACAACAAAAAAAGTGGGGCCTTATTGCATTTTTTTTTTCCTGGCTTTATCTTGCAGCAACCGGTTCTGTTTTTCTGTCGGCTTAAAGGGCTCTTTCATAGCCACTATTTTCCCCCGTGAATGTACATTTCATTCAAGTCCTTTTTTTTTTTTTTTTTCTTCTTCCCTTTTTTTTTTTCCTTTTCCTAAATAACTTCTTGGGGGTTTTGTTCCTCCCCAGACATTTTCTTTAGCTCCCCTAATGATGTTTGGGGACCTTCTTTGCACAAAGGCTCTATAAATATAGGATTTTTCACCTAGTTCAAACCCAGCCCTTCTCGTGGCCACTGAAAGGCCTTTGTTGGCCGCGCTGGCGGAGCTGGCACCTCGCAACCTAAAGTCAACAGCGCAGCGAGCGCTCAGAGCTCCTATTCTATCGGTGTATTTTCAGCCAGTGGGCGAAGGGCTGGGAGAAGGTGCAGCAGAAGCCCTCCATGGGTGCAGACGGGGAGGGAGAAAGGCTGGCAGCAGGTCCCTGCGCCAGGTGCTTTGGCTGCTATAGGGCTTTGGGATCCCCGTGGCTGCTGCGGTCACCGCTGGGACACAGGGGGCATTGAGGCGAGTCACTGTCTGGCGCTCGTGTTGCGCTGCTGGCTGCACGTTGGGCTGTGCCCTCAAAAATCCTGAGGTTTTGGGTGTTTTTTTTTTTTTTTTTTTTTTTGCAGGGGGTTATCCCCTGGGCTGTGCATGGGGCTGGGAAGGGACAGAGGGGTCTGGGTGGGGGGGGGGGGGAGGGGGTTGCTGTTGGAGCAGCACCCAGAATGTGGAAGGGACGCTGTTCCAGTGCCACTCTAAGAGACCTGCAGGCTCTGGAGGCCTCTCCGTGCCCTTTCTCCTCTTCCAGGGTTAACAGAGCTCGGTGCCCACTGGGGGAAAAGTGAGCAGAGGGGCTGGGACCTGCAGCACACAGGAGCTCTCCGTCCCAGGCCACCACCCCGCAAGACACAGCGGGCAGTCACGCTGCACGGCACATGCCCCAACTCGATGCTCTTGCCCTCGTTCCGCTTTGTTTCTCCCTCGGCAGCATTGTGCGGAGCGCTGAGTCAGCGGAACCCCCCCCCCCCCCCCACACACACACACATACACACCCCTCCCTATACGGCACCGCTGTGCCAACAAACCCACGAGGGAGGGGGGGACGTGGGAACGCGGTCCCATAGAGGAGCAGCCCGGGGGGGAGGCTGCGAGCGCGGCGCCCACGGCGCTGACTCAGCCCCTCTTGGGAGGAGGAGATGAAGGAGAAGGATGGCAGTGGGGACATCTTGACTCAGCCATCTGGAATGGCAGGAATTCCTCCCGCCGGCCCTACCTGCCCCGGGAACCGGTGCACAGGTAGAACTGGTCCAGTTGTTCTCCTCTGGGATGGGAGACCCCGCGGGGGATCGGGTGCTCCTGAGCTCCGTGAGTTTGCAGCGCCGAGCGTTCCTCACCAAGACAAGCTTTGGGTCTGCGCCGACACATGGTGAGACCCCATGGCCTCGTGTTTGGGTGTAACACGCTCAGAGAGGGGGAGGTGTTGGGAAAAACCTGCAGACGGGGGGGGAAGAGGTGAGGGCAGATGTGGGGCTGTGCTGGCTGCCTTGGGTAAAGCCTGGGTGGCATTGGGAGGCTGGGTTTGTGGCATTGGGAGGCTGGGTTTGTGGCAGTGGGAAAATGAGTTGGCATTGAGAGGATGGGTTGTTGTTACCAGGAAGTTGGGTTGGAGGCACTGGGAGGATGGGTTGGTGTTACCAGGAAGTTGGGTTGGTGGCACTGGGAGGATGATTTGGTGGTATTGGGAGGGTGGGTTGGTGGCATTGGGTGGGTGGGTGGGTTGGTGACACCAGGAAGGGCTGGTGGCACCGGGGGGTTGGGTTGGTGGCACTGGGAGGATGGGTTGGCACTACAAGGGTGGGTTGGTCACACTGGGAGGATGGGTTGGTGGCACCAGGACAAGGGTTGTGGTGATGATCCTACGGCTCAGGCCGCATCATGGCAGGACCACGTCCCATTTTAAGAACTCTTACAGCATTTATAGGGCCTACAGCCTGGGTGCAAGCTCTATAGGATCTGTAGCCCCAGCACAAGGCGCACAGCCTGTAAAGCATTCCCCACTCAGGCAGAGCACTGGGACACGGCTCTGTGGTGCAGAGCCTCAGCAGCCACCAGCAGCACAGCTCAATGCAAACAGTGGGGCTGGGAGAACCGGGAGCCCCACGCCGCGCTCACGTGGGGGCCGGGCACGACAACACTGAGCTGATTTTGCTCGGTTGCAAAACAAAATTCACCGCTGGCCCCGCTCCAAGCCTGGAAAATTTTCGAGCGTGAGGAGTGGCCTTGACGGAACGGAGAGCCGACGTTGGTGGCTGTGTGCGTGCACAGAGCTGCACAGAGCCGGTGCTCCAGAGCCCCAGCATAGAGGCGTGATGCGTGCAGCCGGGGCCATGACTGTGCACCAACACAGCGGCCGATGACGTGCCCCAGGGAGTGCCAGCGCTGCTGCAAGCAGGGGAATTCAGGCGGGAAGAAGGGAATGGTTTTTCTGGGGATTGCTGCTATTCTAGGGTTGGGTTGCAATGGTTTCCTGCGTGGTGACGTTGCTGGGTGACGGCATCGGCACCGGCCCAGCTTGTTTCACAAGAGCAGCTCCAAGAAACCGCCCCGCTGCCGGCACAGCCTGCCCCCAATGCCTGCTGGCGGCTGGTGGTGGCTGCTGGGCTTTGCCTCCGTGGCAGAGCGGTGCCAGGAACTGAGCAGCAGGTGCAAGGCCGGAGCTGTGCACCACGGTGTGCATGCACCTCTGCACAAGCTGCTTGTGCGTGGCCTCAAAAGCCTGGACAGCATCAGAATGAAGTCCTGGGGAAGAGAAGTCCTGGGGAGAAGGAATCCTGGGGAGAAGGAATCCTAGAGAAATCCTACTGAAAAGAAATCCTAGGGAAAAGCAACCCAGGAGAAATCCAATAGAATAGAAATCCTAGGGGAAAGAAGTCCTAGGGAAGAGAAATCCTAAGGAAAGCGAATCCTGTAGAAAGGGAATCCTCTGGAAAGGGAATCCTAGAGGAGCCCATAGAAGAAAGATGTCCTAGGGAACAGTCATCTTAGGGAAAAGGAACCCTAGGGAAGTGAAATCATAGAGGAATCATAGGGAAAAGAAACCTGGGAGAAGAGACATCCTAGGGAAAATATGGCATGTGGAAAGGGAATCCTAGAGGTGTCGTAGAGGAAAGACATCCTAGGAGAAAGGAATCCTGGAGGAAAGGAGTGCTGGGGAAAAGGAACCCTAGGGAAGAGGAGTCATAGAGAAATCGTAGGGAAGTAGTAGGGAAAAGAAACCCAGGGAGAAAAGAAATCCTATAGAACAGAAATCCCAGGGGGAAGGAGTCCTAAAAAGAAATAGTGCTTTCCCATCTCCCATCACCAGGCCACTCGGCAGCAGGACCTCGCCGTGCTGCTCAGCGCTGCCTGTTGATCCAATGGCCCCACTTGGGTGGGGGCACAGATTGGGAGCTCAGGGGCCTGGCAGTGCCCCTGGCCCTGGGCAGAAACGGGCATTGATGGAGGCTGAAAAGGAACGGGAGCACAAAACACCGCACAGAGCATCACAAAGGCGGCCTGACGTCAGGGCGCTGCGAGGTGAAAGGCGCCGGGCCAGCAGAAGGGAAGCTGTGTTTGAAAAATGACAATTTCTGTCTAGGAAATGCAAGGGCCGTGAAAGGAGCCCTTCTTCGGGGCTCTCCAGGAGCCAGGCGCCGAACAAGAACCGCTTTTGAACGGGGACGGACGCTGCTTGGCCGGCGTCCAGTTGGAAAAAATCACTGCGTCGCGGAGACACCGGCGAACTCCGTGTCCAACCTCTGCTGTGGGTCTGTGCTGTGCTGTGGGGCGCCCAGAAAACGGCGTCCTCTTAGGAGATGCGATGCGTTCTGAGCGAGGCATCGCGTTTGGATGAGGGCCATGTGATGAGTACTGTGCACAGCTTGGGAACAGCACGGTGCTTCCCAGGGGTTGGCTTGGCTCGGGGTGGGGGGGGGGTGTGCAGGGGTTTGCAGCACTGCGTGGAGGTGATGCTGAGATGGTGGTGGGGCAGGAATTGGAGATGCTCAGAGTGCAGGGATTTCAGCACAGCTCATGGAGGTGATGCTGAGATGGCAGTGGTGGTGGGGCAGGAGTTGGGGGATGCTCAGAGTGCAGGGGTTTGCAGCACAGCACGTGGAGGCAATGCTGAGAAGGCAGTAGCAGCAGGGAGGGAATGGGGGATGCTCAGAGTGCAGGGATTTGCAGCACAGTGCTTGGAGATGATGCTGAGATGGCAGTAGTGTCAGGGAAGGAAAGGGGAATGCTCAGAGTTGCAGGAGTTTGCAGCACAGCGCATGGAGGTGATACTGAAAAGCCAGGGATGGGGGACAGAGATGGGGACAGCCACCGGCATCCATCCCCTTCCTTTGCTGAACTGCTGCCTTCCCCCGAATCCAGCTCGTAGTTCCCATTTTGCTGTCCCCCAAACCCCAGCAAACCCCCCTCCGAGCTGGAAGGGGAGCTGTCAGGCTGCTCGGCACCTCCCGGCAGCGCTGCTGGGCAGAAAGCAGAAACAAAAAGGAGGATGGTGCCATCTCTCGGCATCGCTCGGCTCTTCCCACCCCGCAGCGCACCGCAAACCGGCGGGGACCCGCAGTGCCGAGAGCTGCACTGGTTGGGAAACTGAGGCACGGGGCACCTCCTGCCGCCGACCCCAAGGGCACGGTCTGTTCCTTTGCATCCCCTCTCATCTGGCTGTAGGGCTGCGGATCGCCTTTGTCCCATCTCACCTCTGCAGGGCTGTGGGGAGCAGGGGTGACCGAACCCTGCCTCCCATCTCCATCTGTGGGCTGGATTTGGGCAGTGAGGGGTCAGGTTCTGCCTCAAATCCAGAAATAAATGAGTTTTCCTCTGGACTGACAAAGAGGTGTCCCCAGGAGCAAGCCCACCTCCAACATGAAAATGTATTTGCAGCACTTTGGAGGAGAGATCCTCGTCTTGCTCAAGCACAGCCCCACAGGCGTAGAGATTCATGGTTCAGCAGCTGAACTGTGAATCACAGAAAGGCCACGGGAGGAGATTTCAGGCTTTTTAGTTCCAGTTGCCACAGAACCAGCATCTTTTGGCCCCAAACCACTGTGCTGGTCAGCACGCAGAAGTGAAGCCCACCTTGGTTCTGTGCTCAGGTTGTGCCCTTCACTCTAACTTCCCCAGTTTTGGGCTGTTTGTGAACAACTGCTCTGCAACCATCAAAATGTGCCCTCCCAGTGGTTCAAACCAGTGAGAATCCATCCCTGCAGCCCTGTGGATGGCTGGGGCTGCACAGGGGCTTGAAGATGGGATGGAGAGCACTCAGAAGGAGGAAGGGGCTCCCCCTTTAGCCATTGCAAATGCTCCCTGTGGCATTCCCATCCCAGTTTCAGCAGGACTGGCTTTCACTCTGCCCCTGTTCCCCGATAACCATCGCAGCTTTCCTTCCGTAATTGCTTTCTCCCATTCTCACAGATCACCCCCAAGAGCCCTGGCACGCTCTCTCATTCAGTGAGCGATCAATCCCTAATCAGCCCCAGTGATCTGGTGGTGATAAGGTCCTGGTTTGTTGTTAATCAGCCCTAATGCACAGCTGGGGTGGAGCTCTGCACACTTCCTTCACACACAGCAGGGATTTCCACTTGGGATTAAAAGAGTTTATGCCACGCACTCAGGGCAATGACCTGAGCACCCTCACTGCCACCCCACCCTGAAGAACCTGAGCACTCCCACAGTGCAGGGCCCCATATCCACACCATTCTGCAAACCTGAGCACCTCCACAGTGCAGGACCCCGTATCCACACCACCCTGCAAAACCTGAGCACACACTATCCTGCAGGACCCCATATCCACACCATCCTGCAGAACCTTAGCACACACCATCCTGCAGGACCCCAGGGTCACCCCTACATCACTTATTCCACAGCTTACAGGAGGGTGAGCCCCTCATCCCCTAACGCAGCCTTCATAAATCTGCTCCTTTCCCACTGCCAGGACAAAAGAGGAGGTATGAGAGTGGCTTGATGCTTGTTAGGATGTCGGAAAGAACCTGAATGACTTCAGGTGACTTTAGGATTTGGGGCTCTTGGGCTGCTTTGTGACAACAGTTTGTTAAGGAACACATCAGTGCTGCACAGACTGACCCCAAGAAGGGCAGCTCTCTCCCATTTCCCTGCTGCTGTAGGATTTCTTTTTAATCCTGGAAAGTGAAACCCTACTATGTTGCCCTGAGATAAGTCCCACATGGGGAGACCAGAAAGGAGAAATGCTGCTGGTGCTTTTTTATGCATCAGGAATCCAGAGGAATGGACCATCTCCATAGCTGCAGGGTCAGAGCAGAACGTAATGGTGTGTTGTGCTGTGACCCCAAGGACAATCTGCAGGGATGGGGAGGGCTCTGGTGTTGGTGGTTGGGAGCAGAAGGAGTTGTCTTCCAGTGCAGAGCAGTTCTGAATCCTCCCGTCTCCTGAAGGGCTCCATTTGTGCCATTCCTTCCACCCACCACTCGGTATTATCACATTTCACAGGAGTGCGAAGGATCTGAACAAACAGAGCCGGGCAGCTTTGAGAAATGCTACAAGTGCCACCTACACCTTGCTGCAAATGTCAACAGGAATCAAGAAGTTCATTTCCTATGCAAGCAAAAGGCTTCAAAGCAAGCCCCCCTCCTGCTCTACACCAAAGGGAAATGCTGCTGCCTGCAGTAGGCACTGGAAGAACGCAGCTGGGATAAACAAAGGGATGGAAATTCTGCTTTGGCAGCCAGCACCGCTTCGTTAGGCAGCACGAACCCCTGCGTTCTGACAAACCTCCCTTTGGAGTGTCTGCATCTTCATTTTCCTCCCTTTGAGATGGCTTTGTGTGAATGCCAGCCCTCTTCTGGGGCGCAGCCCGGTGCCAGAGCTCCTTCCTGTAGGTTTGGGTACAGGAGGTGAACTCCAGGCTGTGGGTGGTGCTGGAGCCAACCACCTCCCAGTGCTGGGTTTGGGCTGCCTGAGGGACAAACCACTGCCATTTGGGAAACCAGAGCTTTTTACTATCCCTGATTGCCATGCATCCACTCTGTGTAAGGTAATGACAGTGATAGAGTCATGGAATCACCAAAGTTGAAAAGGACTTCCAAGATCACTTAGTCTGTCCTCCTACCATCAGTATTTCCCACTGAACCACGTCTCTCAGTGCAACATGTGAACTGTTCTTGAACACCTCCAGGGACGGTGACTCCAACACCTCCCTGGGCAAAGTTGCAATGGTGCAAAGACTTGAAGGCTGTCATCATGTAGCTGTCTCCCTGCTGCTGTCTGGAAAAGGGGTGATTTTGGAAAGCAGCATCCTATGGGCCAGGACAAAAGATAATCTTATGTTATGGGTTGGAAAGCAGTGTTGTATAGGTCAGGCTGGAGCAGGCTCTGAGCGCTGGGTTGAGCTGTAGGCGTCCCATTTCAGTGCAGGGGAGATGGGCTTGATGACTTCTAAGGGTCGCTTCTGAGCCAAACCATTCTATGATAAGGGCTTCATGAGGGACTGCAACCCCCCGGAGCTGCTCAGATGCAACTTAGGAGCACAAACCATCTCAGCTGTTCAGGCTCAGGTGATTATCACAGCATCAGCAGTGCTTTGCAGATCCGAACCTGCTTCCAGAAGTTGTGGGATGCTTCTGGATGCATGCATTAGCCCCGTGGTCCCCCCCATAGGGGACTGCAGCCCTCCTGCTCCCTCTGATCTGTCCCCACTCCCTCTGATGTGTCCCTGCTCCCTCTGATGTGGCCTCACTGCCTTTGATGTGGCAGAGTGAGCCCTGATAGGGACGAGCAGCCTCTGGCAGTAGGAAAATGAAACCTCCCAGATCCCAAGAACGCCGAGCACGGAAAATGTGTGAGAAATGGAAATGACAAGGTTATTCAGGGCGTCTCTGTACGGACAGCTCCAGCCTGGAGAAGTGGTAAAGCAAGATTTCACGTGCAGACAGACGATGACTTCTTCTCTTGAAGTGGAGATCTGTGGGAGATATCCATTTGTAAGAAAAGCTTATAAGGATTTTATCAGAAGGATCCCGGAAAGCAAGTGTAATCCATTTAATGAACTTGTAATTTTGGGTATCTGTTATTTGGCAGAAGGGCTGGTTTTATTTTTCAGTAGTGGAGTACCCAAGTGAAACATGCAGAAAGTTTCCAAACTCCGCATGTATTTTTATCATTGAGGTAACACAGCATGATCTGAATGTGAATAGGCAAAAGCTGCCAGGAAAGGCAACGATAAATCACATCCTTTCCCCACTCTGCTCCTCCAAAGGGGCCTTCCTGCATAATTCTGGCCCTCAGTTTGGTAGCACTGCAGGAAGGGAGGCTGAAGGCACAAACAGGGGCAGGGAGAGAAGGAATATTGATGAGAAGGGGTCTTCTGATGAGCGTCCCCTGCGATGCTCTGTGGGATGAAGCTGTCACATCATTTCTGCAGCAGATGTTGGTGCTGCAAAACCTGCGTGCCCTTTGCTTGGCTGGTGTGTTCCTTCTGTGCACCACAGTTGCTTCTGGTGGGAAGGCAGCCTGGGGAGCAGAGCCTGCCTACACATTACAACTGCTTGGGTAAATACCAGCTGGTACTGTGTCCTGCTAGCAAATAAAAGCCTCTATTCTAAATTACAGCGAGCCGGAGCTGCCCTGGCCCCATTTTCCCATGGCTGTTGCAAGCTCTCTTTTCTGTTTGCATGCAACGAGCACTAGAGGGCTGCAGAGAACTGCTTTTGCAATTGCAGACAATGATGTTAACGCAGGATGCAGTTCTTCCCTGCCAGGTTCTCCAGTCCTTAAAAGAAAGCAGACAGCAGGAGTGCAGGATGGGATGGTTTGGTTTTCCTCGCCTGGAAATAGGAGGTGGGTGTCACTGGGATGTGACTGCTGAGGAGAGGCACTGCTAACGGCTCACACAGGGAGGGAAACAAGAAATTAGATGTTCTGCTGCAATAAACCAAAATAATTCAGGTTCACCTTCAGTCTGACTCCCTGCATTTTGCTGAATTCACTGTGGCCACATGGCCACAAACTTTTTCCTTGCCAGTCATTTCCAGATCCCGAGCACCTGTCTGGCAAACCCAACTTGTATATAGAGCTAGTGAATTTATACCCCTTTCTGCCACTTTCAGGTTTGTAGTGCCACTAGTAGATTAAAATGGAGTAGAGTAAAGTAGAATAGAGTAGAATGGAGTAGAGTAGAGTAGAGTGGAGTGGAGTAGAGTAGAGTAGAGTAGAATACAGTAGAGTAGAGCAGAGCAGAGTAGAATTCAGTAGAGTTTCAGAGTAGAATGGAGTAGAGTAGAGTAGAATGGAGAAGAGTAGAGTAGAGTAGAGTAGAATACAGTAGAGTGGAGTAGAATCGTAGAATCATAGAATCACTAAGGTTGGAGAAGATCTACAAGATCATCCAGACCGTCCATCCACCTATCACCAATAGTTCTCTCTAAACCATGTTCCTCAACACAGTGTCTAAATGTTCTCTAAATACCTCCAGGTTGGTGACACCACCATCTCCCTGGGCAGCCCATTCCAGTTCCTGACTTCAGAGAAGTATTTCCTAGCATCCAGTCTGAATTTCCCCTGGCGCAACTTGAAGCCGTTCCCTCTAGTCCTATCACTAGTTACAAGAGAGAAGAGGCTGACCCCAAACTCACTACAACCTCCCTTCAGGTAGTTATAGAGAGCAAATGGAATAATCAATGGAATAATTTTTAAGGGCAGTGCTGAAAAGCAAAAACAAAAACAAAAGCAAAACACCTTCCTGCAGAGCGAAAACTAAACATTAATAACTGAGAAAAGTTTAAACAAACAAGCAATCAAACAATCAATCAATCAAACAAACACCACAAACTGATTAAAAATGCATTTATATTATAGGAAAAAAAATAGTAGAATAGAGTTGGGTAGAGTAGGGTAGAATGGAGTAGAGTACAGGAGAGTAGAGTGGGAGTGTAAGGAATAGAATGACTTGGGTTGGACCTTGTGTATTATCCCCTTTGAGCTCATGGTTTAGCCTGAGTTTTATTTTTATCAGAATTTTTTGTTGGAATCTTCATTGCTGTTTAGTGCCTCAGGTCATCAATAAAAGCAGGAAGCAGAGCAGTGCTGGGCTCTGAAGATCTTCTGAAGTCCTCTTTTCAACCTCAGTTACTACAAGTACTACAAGCTTCCCATCTCAAAACCAGGTGATCCGGAGACCCCATCTTTCTCCTTCCCAATGGACAAAGGGAGCAACCTGGCTTCCCCTGGTAGGGAAGGAGAGTGCTGCATCCCAACTAAATGCTTTCAGCAGAGCAGGTTTCCTTCTGTTAGCCAACAACACACATGCCAATCACAACTTGTTTTCTTGTTTTGCAATCACACCTAATCCTAAATACTTGAAAATCTGTCCATGAAAGCCTTGGAAAAAGAAAAAAAAAAAAAAAAGCTCTACATGTATATAAATACTTTTTTCTTATTTAAAATTGCAATTACACAGACGCAGCGGGACAGAATTTACAGTATAATTATGCAAACAGGAGTCACCGAGGCCAGCGTCTGCTCTTCAGTCGAGACAGGCAGCATCTCCGCCTGCAGTAACCCTATTAGCAGTGGCTGTTGAATAATACTAGCTCCCTATATTTGCTTTAGGGTGCAATTCACCCATCTGCAGAGGGTCAGCATCAGAGCAGTGTTCTAGTGAAGTCTTATTTAATGCCTATAAATAAGGCATAAGTGATGCATGGCCTTGCACAGTTCCTTAATGTGGGGGTGAAGCGTAGCCTTGCAAAATCTCGGTCTCAGCACGTGCCTTCTCCCGACTCAGTACCAAATGGATAATCATCCCTTGTATTTTCCTCTGTTTTCTCTTGCTGTATTTTCAGAAAGACAGCTCATGCTCGGGTTCTGCCAACCAACTTTGTGCACTAAAAAAAACCCAAACACCCATAAATCTACATACATCATTTGGAACAGAACTATTACCGCAGCGCAGTCAATATTTGATACATGTGCTTCACGGAAAAATATCCTCTCCCAGAAAGCACAGGAAAAAAAAACCAAACAAACACAGAAAATAGAAGGATGTTTTTTGATTATTTCTCTTCAATTCATTTATCCACTGAAGAAATGGGGAGTGGTGAAGGGGGAAATGAGGAAAGAATGGGGAAATATAAGAGGGATAAAATTACAACTGGAAGACAAAGGCAGTTTTAAGCACTGGACCTTACAGCTTTTCTCTGAGTTTTCTGCTCCTGCAACAAGAAATCAGAATGCTCAAAAAAAAAAAAAAAAAAAAAAAAAAAAAAAGCAGAGCTCCCAGCAGAAAACAGCCTCATGGCAAAGTATTTACCACTGGCCGTTCTTGTAAGTATCTAACTCTTACGATGGGAGATGAGATGCAGGCTGCACAGGTTTGGCACAAAAGGCCAAATTTAACCTGACCGCTCCTCCATCCCCTCTGCTGTGATAGAGGCAGCAAAAGGCATTTTGAGCGCATTTTATTTCCTGCAGTTTGCCACCAGATGGCACGTACACACTGTGAGAGGTGGGAGGAAGCAGTGGGTCAGCAGAGACCTGCCCTGAGCCTGGAAATGATCTGAGATCCCCTGGAAGGCCCCTTGGTCACTTTGCCCGAGGGAGGATGCGATGCTGGAGCTATGTGTCTCTCCAGAATCCCCTCTGAGAGAGCTTTGCATTCAGGCTGATAACGAGGTAGCCCATCAGGCTGGACGTGCTAAAAAAAGGCTGCAGTTTCCCTCCAACCCTTTGTGTAAGAGTCCAGATACTGAGCAGAGCTGAGCCACCGGGAACCACTCATCCCTCAGCCTCTGCTTGCAGATGGCTTGAGTTGGTTGATGCCGATGCCATGCTGAGCTTCCCAGAGAAGGGAAATGCTGTGAGTGAGACCAGGGCACAGGGGAGGATGAAGAAACAGCGTCATGCCTCTGCCACTACGGCTCAGTCACCAGTGTCCTCTATGAGTTCTCAGTGACATCAAGAGGTGACAGTGTGGAGAGCAGTGGGGCTGGCATGTTCCAGCTGCTGAGTGGCCAGAAATGGTCACAGTATCCAGCAGTTACCAGCCTGCTTCGTCTCATTGCTGCCTGCTGCCTTTCAGGTCCTATAGTATGCTAACTGCAAGTATTTTGGAGATTGTTAATTACTTTTCTTAGCATCGTTTGTGTTGATTACATTCTTGTTTTGCGACGTGAGCAGGAGAGTGCCTCCCACAGGGCTGGCAGTGCTCCCAGCACAGCTCCCACCACCCCTCTGTATGGTGGAAATGCTCATGCTGTCCCAAAACAATGTGGGCTCCTTCCCAAGTATCTCCTATTTCCCTGCTGCAGGTACTGATGGGGAGCCAATGCTCACTCCTGCTATTTCTGGCCAACTCCAATATCTTTTTGCTTTTATTTCAACATGGAGGAGACTCTCCTCTCCTCTCCTCTCCTCTCCTCTCCTCTCCTCTCCTCTCCTCTCCTCTCCTCTCCTCTCCTCTCCTCTCCTCTCCTCTCCTCTCCTCTCCTCTCCTCTCCTCTCCTCTCCTCTCCTCTCCTCTCCTCTCCTCTCCTCTCCTCTCCTCTCCTCTCCTCTCCTCTCCTCTCCTCTCCTCTCCTCTCCTCTCCTCTCCTCTCCTCTCCTCTCCTCTCCTCTCCTCTCCTCTCCTCTCCTCTCCTCTCCTCTCCTCTCCTCTCCTCTCCTCTCCTCTCCTCTCCTCTCCTCTCCTCTCCTCTCCTCTCCTCTCCTCTCCTCTCCTCTCCTCTCCTCTCCTCTCCTCTCCTCTCCTCTCCTCTCCTCTCCTCTCCTCTCCTCTCCTCTCCTCTCCTCTCCTCTCCTCTCCTCTCCTCTCCTCTCCTCTCCTCCCCCCTTCCCCCTTCCTCTCTTTTCCCTTTTCCCTTTTCTCTTTCCACAGAACCATGGAATATCCCAAATAGGGAGAGACCGATAAGGACCACTGAGTCCAACTTTTGGCCCACCCAAAACTCTTCTCCAACCCAACGCTGCCCCACACTTGCTGCTGGACCCATCCAAGGATTCAAAGGCAAGTTGAAAAAGATCTCAAGGCTTTCCTGAGGATCTCCTGGCACCTGAGCATGGCAGGTGGGGAGATATCCTGCCTTGAACCAGGGGTGCAAGCTGAAAACTCCCATTCAAACCAATTTGCTTGAGTCATTTCCCCCTCCCCCGACCTGAGAGCCTGGTTTTTATGTACCGTGGTAAACGCTATGCCTTGAAAAGACCCACACATGAATAAAAAATCAGGCTGTCACTCTGCTGTGCTCTTTTTAAAGAGAAATTGCTTAAAGCAGCAAGAAGGATGTCTAATCTTGGGAATCTGGAGCCAGTGTTTGCGAGGCGGGGGAGGCGGGGGTCACTGCAGTTTATGCTCATGAATAATGCATCTGACATTGTAGCCATGCAAATGGAACCTAACAAGCTCCAAACTAAATAAAAATCTTGGTTGTTATGTCAGTTTTTTTTTTTTTTTTTCACCGGCCTCTCTTCCCAGCTCTCCCTTGGATATTGGGCACAGACTTCAGGCAGCTGAAGAGGTGTGGGTGATCAGCGGGGAGTATGGGGTGCCCTCACAAATCATAGCATGGAATCACAGACTCAGAACAGCTTGGGTTGGAAGGGACCTTAAAGATCATCAAGTTCCTGGAGCTTGGAGCCATACAATAAATAGAAGACAGGATATACACACAGGAGCCCGTCCCTAGGTGAGATTTCTTTCTTCTACAGGATGGTGAGGCACTGCTGCCTGGAGGAGCTCTAGGTGCTTCATCCCTGGAGGTGCCCAAGGCCATGGGTGGGATCCTGGGCAGCCTGATCTGGTGGGAGGCACCCAGCCCAAGGCAGGCATGGAACTGGATGATCTTTCAGGTTCCTTCCAAACCAAGCCATACTAGGATTCCATGACTTCTGTAGGAATAACTGAAAAATAGTCAACATTAGGAAACTTCCCCTGTGACTGAGCTGTTCTAGAGACGACTACTTCATGCTCGCGCTGCTAACAGCCAGAAGTGAAGTGGGACTGTTGGATTTGGGATAGTTGGTTTAATCTGTCTCCATCCTCCAGCCTGCTCATCTCATGCTCAGCACTGAGGCTGGTGGTTGGATTTTGGGTGAAGCACAGGGATAGAGGGATAGAAATGCCATCAGTGTGATGCCATCAGAGGTATTTTTAGTGCCTGAGAAATATTATGATAAAGCAGTGGGTGCCTTTCGATCATTTTACAAATCTGTATTGACTGGAAGTGCTTCAAAGCCAATGGGAAAAACAAGATGCTGAATCCAGGGACTGAGCTGGGCTGAGAGCAGCCCCTTTCCAATCACTGGATCTTTCTCCTTGCCTTCAACAAACTTGCAAATGGATTGCCCAAAGGGATACAAAGCCAAGAGCTGCAGACCTTATTTCTCTGCTGAGCTAACCTTTACAGCTCTGATGAACAATATTTTACACAGCTATTGCTTGAACAGAAGTCACTGCATTGTTTTTTATACCTCTGTCTCCTGTCAGGAAGGAGCTGGAGTAAATTCTCCTTGGACAGCTCACGAAATCCTGACCCGAGTGCTGATTATTGCTGTGTTTTCTCAACTCAGAGCACAGGCAAGGATATGCGGAAGGTTATTGATGAGCCCAGAGCAGCTTTCACCTTTTTTTTTTTTTTGGTCAGTTGTGTATGCCTGGCTTTGGCTGTACAGTGCCTTTCTATTTGAACCAGTAACGCAACCTGACAGCGAGGCATTCCCATCTAAACAGTTGGGTCCAGGTCTATCTGCTGTCTGTTTCTGCACAGAGATAAACCATGCCAGCTCAATCTTTGCAGTGCAGCAGAGAATGGGAATAGGTCCTTGTGGTACAGCCCAGACTGCTCCAATGGGGACCACTGCAGATCGTGGGATCCTATGGGTTTGCCCAACACCTCACCCATGCAACTGCTTGCTTCTTGGCAGCTCTGGTCCCATTCTGGGCTCTGCCAGCTCTGCTCCTGCCCACACTTGGTAACAAGGAGCATTCTGTGATGAGATTTCATCAAAGACTCTTCCTGCAGGACAGCCAGTGTAAATCTGTGGTTGATTCCCACGGTGAGGAGGATGTCAATTCCTGGTTGACTCCCATGATGAGAATGATGGTCAGTGTCAATCCTTGGTTGATTCCCATGGCAAGAAAACTCTTGAGGGCTATAGGACACTAGAGGGAGATTTATACTTTCCGTAAGTTGTTGACCCTGTCTCCTGTGCCCCAAGAAAGCACATCTGGCAGAGCAAGCAAGAAAGATGTCTAACCTTGGGGTTAGATGTCTGAGTTTTGTGCAATAGCAACTCATCAGTGCAGGGCTGTGGAGGGATAAGGGCATCTGTCACACACAAGGGTGCAATATGGTAATTTGTGTCCTATAAAGATACTCTGACAAAGCTGAATTAGTAGGTCAAGAAAAAAATAAGATGGCATGGCAGGATGTGTTTTGGGTAAGCAGGAAGCATCAGCTACATCATCCTAACCTCACTGAATGATGGAGAATTACTAGCTAGCAGCAACACAGTTAATGCAGACATTAAGGACATTACAGAAGGGGTAGCTCTAAGTAAATCTTTCATGTAATTAACGGTACAGTTCTGCAAATTAGTGGAAATTACATATTGAAATGCTTGGACGCCAGCCACAGTGGAGGGAATGCGTCGACTTCTGTCTGATCTCAGAGCCTGGCTGCCTTTTATCTGCCAAATACTTGAATAGAAAACTACCTGGAAACCCAGCCAGTGTTTGGCACAACACGAGAATTGAGCAGAAGGCCACGGAGACAAAGCGAGTGCAAGGACTGCACTCGAAGCCATCCTTATAGCTGAATTCCTGAGGGAAAAGAACAAAACCGAACAAAGAGCAGAGCCCAGAAACCACAGACCGTAATGGAGCGACGTTAGAACCTTGCCATCCTTCTCCTTTGCCTCAAATTTTGCTCCTTAAACATGAGAATCTGTACACAGGAAAACACACAAGGAATGAGTCACACTCAGATCTTTGGACATTAATGTCTCTGTCTTGCACAGAAACAAGAACTCCAGGCAACACAGATTTTTGCCCAAAGGAAAATAAAGGACCCCCTAAACGTGCTAGGAATGGGGTCACACACTCCCAGTTCTCCAAATTTACCCGCTTAATGACAATGCATCCTAATGACCACTGCAATAATATCCATCAGCCCCTCAATCAAGCAGCAATATTCCATTGCCAGCTCGCAGCACATACATTTTTGCCATTCTTGTTCTCCTCGTTTCCATCATGGATCTCAGAGGAGCACTGGAAACAAAGTGAGATGGGGTGAGAAGAGCCCCTAATTGCACACCACTTCCCCCGGTGCGATAGTGGTGTTTGCTTTGATGAGGAGCTCTCTGCATCCAGCCTTGCACAGAGATACTTCAAATAATGAGGAGAGATGCCTCTTTTAAACAAAACAGTGCCTTGCTCTAAATGACAGCAGCAGCCACAATAACCACAGCCTCACAGTGAACACCATCTGCATGGGGACTTGGTCAGCAGCTTCTCCACACCCTTTACCTTACCTGTCCTTTCCCCTTCTCTTCCCTTTCCCTGTTTTATGTGGGGTCTTTTCTTTTTCCTTTCCCTTTCTCCTTTCCTCTTTCCTTCCCCATCCTCCTCTCCTCTCCTCTCCTCTCCTCTCCTCTCCTCTCCTCTCCTCTCCTCTCCTCTCCTCTCCTCTCCTCTCCTCTCCTCTCCTCTCCTCTCCTCTCCTCTCCTCTCCTCTCCTCTCCTCTCCTCTCCTCTCCTCTCCTCTCCTCTCCTCTCCTCTCCTCTCCTCTCCTCTCCTCTCCTCTCCTCTCCTCTCCTCTCCTCTCCTCTCCTCTCCTCTCCTCTCCTCTCCTCTCCTCTCCTCTCCTCTCCTCTCCTCTCCTCTCCTCTCCTCTCCTCTCCTCTCCTCTCCTCTCCTCTCCTCTCCTCTCCTCTCCTCTCCTCTCCTTTCCCCTTCCCCCTCCCCTTCCCCTTTTCTTCACATGAAGCATTTGAAAGTCACTGTCTTGGCCCTCTTATTTTTCATTTTTGTCAGAGAAAAACAACAGAAGGAGTCTTATCACTAAGGGAAGCCTGAGACACCTAAGATCTCTGTATTGGAACAGCAGGATCCTGGCTGTCTCTCCATACAGTTTCCCCAAATTCTGGATTTCTCTTTGGATCAACTAAAGGAGTAAGCGCCAATTTTGCTCCTTACAACCGCATTTTCAGGAAACCAAATGCTCCCTCCGCAGAAGTCCCCCTGTACTCCTGGGCTGGCCATGCGGATGCACACAGCTGCGCCATTTTTGCACGGCTGCAATTTCTCCAAGCAGAAGCTGTAATTTCCACACACCTTCCCCTGCTGTGCTGGCAGGATGAGTCGCCCCTGGGCTCTGGGTGCTGTCAGGAACTCTGCAGCCACTGCCCTATTTTTATTCATTAAGGGAGTGAGCTGTGGAAACCGCCAAATGTCTCCCATGGTATCAGCACACTCTTTTTGAGGTGATATGGGTCTGATCTCGTCAAAATTAATGGCTTATGGTTATTCATGCTATTATTCTTAATGGGGCCAAGCATATACTGTACCCAGAAAGAGGTAGTGCTTGACTCGTCAAAGATTTATGGCACATCATGACCCGACTGGGCTGACTGTAACATATAAAAACTTCATTGCTAATAAC
Organism: Oreortyx pictus; assembly: GCA_036925125.1. Lineage (NCBI taxonomy): Eukaryota > Metazoa > Chordata > Aves > Galliformes > Odontophoridae > Oreortyx > Oreortyx pictus. The sequence goes on from JAUPFR010000029.1 coordinate 3,056,241, forward strand.
GATGCTGTGCTCAGAATAAAAAGGATTGGGGATGGAAAGGCACTGCAGGCATCCATGGATCCCAGCGTTTTCTCAAGCTGATGGTCTTACAGGACGTCGGTTTGCTGCAGGGTATAAGGTGCAGCGAGAAGGGATCTGCTAGGAGGAGGGCTTCAGGCTTTATGTCAAGAGCCAGCACTTTAGTTTGCATCTGCAAAGAAAATATTATCCTTACGTACCTTGTTCTGATCCAGCTTTCAGAGTAATATCGAGCTCTTTGCAGAACCATTGACCTCTCTACAACTCCCTGAAAGGAGGTTGTGATGAGGTGAGGGTCACCCAGGTGACATCAATGGGATGAGTGGTGATGGCTGTAAGTCGTACCAGGGGAAGGTTAGGCTGGATATTAAGAAAAACTTCTCAGTAGCAGTGGTTGGGCAATGGAAACAGTCTGCCCAGGGAGTGGTGGAGTCCCTGGAGGTATTTGAGAAACGAAGCACTGAGGGATGTGGTCAGTGGGCATGGTGATTTGTGGTTGGGCTTGGGGATCTTAGAGGTCTTTTCCAACTTCATGATTCTGTGGTGCTATGATCTAGGATCAGATTCTCAGAACCATTGGTGAAGAAGGGCCTGCACATTGTGAGACAGCCCAGGGATGAAATGGGATGTTGTATGAAGACAGCAGAGTTCAGGATATCACAGCAGAGTCCACCATCAGAGATCACGGTGAAAAAAATCACAAATAAAAATCCTCTCCTTACAGGGAGAGAATGAAATTCAGCTGAGCAGGGGAACCCCATCCTAATTAAAACCCAGACACTGCAAACATTTGAGCACAGCCTAAATGATCATGGAGACACTCAGTGAAACCACCAGGACTTTGGAGGACACAGACTGAAAATTGCCTTAATTACATAAAAAGAAAGAAAAAGCACAGAGATTTATAAACACTGTGGGACTCCTGAATGCTGATTTCTGAGTGCGGAAGAAAACATTCTCCCGTATGCTTATTAAAAACATATGTCTCTGCCCATTAGGCTGCAGAGAAAATGCTCGTTAGTTCTTTCACTAGGAAGAAACATTCTTTTGATTGTAAATAAATATTTCTGTAACAGAGGGAGACCTCCTAGGAAACAATCTCCTCCATGAGCGGGTTTGGGTTTTTTCTTTGCTCTAGGTGCCTGATTTCTTATTTTTAATCAGTGAGTTCATTATTATTAGCCTGACAAATATAACATCCCTAACTCATAACAAGAACTGTGAAGAAGCAGGAAAAGGGTAGCTTGGAACCACAGACCTGGGGCTTTAGAATGAAAAAAATATAAAATAAAATAGAAAGTTTGCCTAGTTTTGATGTCTTAAACACTTGCGTCCCCTGGTTCATTACGAGAGAAACATCTCTACAACTGAAAGACTGAAAGGCCTTGATCAAAGCCTCAATATTTCTGCATCAGAGAAGGGAAGAGATTTAAATTCCTATTAAACCAAAACATGAGCCTAACCTGCTCAATTATAGGGCTAACACCCCATGGCTCTGGGATCTGCGAAGTGTGTGTGTGTTTTAATGGGGATTTCATGCTGGACTGGCAGTTCTGGAGTCTCAACTTCCCCATGGACCACAGAGGAGGTGGAATGAGGGCAGCTGAGTCAGATCCTGCATCACATCAGTGCTCTGACAGATTGCTGGCAGAGTTCCCTGCATGTACTGGGACAACCTGAGGTAAGCACATCAGCGTGGAGTGGTCATTCATGGGTTACAGACCCCAAACACCTTATTCACCGATGTTGCAATGTCCACTCGTCACATTTGGTTTGTCACATTGCAGATCTATTGATTTCAGTGCATATCTCTTGGATTTCCTTTCATCCCAGGGAGCAGAAGGAGTTGCAAAGGGTCCACTTATGATGGGGTGGCTTCATCCAGTTGGGAACTGTGACCGGGGTCTGCTTCCACCCAAGGGCTTTGGATCACATAAGGTCCCCTTCGGGAGGAAAACACAAGAGAAGAGTCAAAGGAAGCAATCAGTGGAGTCAACACTCACACTCACAAGAATGGAAAACAGAATTATTTAGTTACATACGCTATTAGCGGCGTTTATAAGCAAATCGTTTTGCCCATTCATGCCTCAGGCACCCCACATGCAAAGTTCTTTCTGAAAGCTCTTGAGAAGCAGCAATATAAAAGGGTACTTATCATTGATTAGTGTGCTCTTTATCTCAGATCCAACACTGGTGGAGTTTTAGCAAAAAATTCAGTAGTGCAAGACTCCAGAAGACTTTCAGAAGAAAACACTGAGCAATATTCCACTGTTCTGTAACTCACAAACCATGTCAGGAGTTAGTGTGTGTTTTCAATGTGCCCAGCTATATCACATATAATATGAGACAGAAAACCAGGGAAGATATTGAAAATTGTTCTTACAAAGAATGTTACAACTCAACAAGAAGTAACTTCCATAGGCAGTGATGCTTTGCACTGGAAAGCTCTTTCACATGCGGGCTAGAAAACGTTTCTCTTACAGATAACAACAGTTTGTTGCTTTTTGTTACATCTGTAATTCGACTGCAGCAGTGTGAAGGAGGACTTCGAGGTGCAATGCCAGAAGACCAAAACCGCATCTCAGACTTTAGGGAGATCGTACGTCATACAGATGGGACAAAGGACTGGAGGACAAAGGAATTGTTTTAAAGCTCACTCTGACCAAAATCAGATTGATCAGGTTACCTTCAAGTGGCAGTGTCTGAGTCCAGTGGGCTGGTGTCAGTCAGCAGAGACTTTTGATACACCACCAAATTTTCCAAGAAAAACCTGAAAACTGGGCTACGCTGTATTAGTTGTGTTTATCCAACTGCTACTGCTGCTACAATTTTCATGTCACCAGAGGGCTTCTGATGTGTCCTCATACACATCTGGAGGAGACCAGGTACGTACTAGCGACTCTCAACATTTCTCCTGCCAAACTCTTCTCCTTGCTGTCTTGTTTATAAATGACTCAGTTTGGAATGTAGTTACTTGAACTGTGTTTCAATTAACTGAGATCTGGGGGATTCTTCTGCTTCAAGCTAATCAAAGAGCACCTCAAAGCTATCCTGAGAAAGGATGGGTACACACAGGGTTATACCAGCATGCCCCATGCCTTCAAACCTGGCTACAAACCAATCAAAATCTCAGCTCACAACACAGATATCTTTGTGCTTTGCCTCAGGTTTGGTGCTGGGAGATCTTGCTGATTGTAGCAGGGAGCTGGAATGTTGTTCCAGGGAAAACTTGCTGATGGCAATAAAATAGCATGCTGCCTTGGAACTGATGCACGAAGCACAGCTCCCGGCTCGTGCTTTTTTCTTCTTGTAGGTTTTTCCGCAAAGAAAGGAGCCCTAAGTGTCATGCAAACTGTTCCCACCATGTGGACAAGTAGGGAAGATTTCAACAAATCATTGGAAATTGCAGGGGTTCGTGTGCCATCTGCATCTCTGAAAACACAACCACTAACACTGACAAATGAGTTTGTTATTTCATCTGCTCCAAAAGGAGAGGAAATTAATGCCAACAGCTTCTGCTGTGCAAAGACTGCCCGGTCCAGCCACCAGCAAGCTGAATTTGGAGCCAGTCACCCCAACACCATGGGTTTTGGGTGGACAACGGTTGCCAAACTATTCCGTGTTTTAAGACTAGACAGCACAACCAGTGTCCAAAGCTGTTGTCCTGTAACACAACCCTGGCTGGTACCAACAAGGACAAACCAGACAGAAGCACACAGAAATGTTCAGGCTGTGCCCATGCTACCTGAAAGATGGATATTGAAGAGTTGGCCAGTGCTGAAACAGCATGGTAATGAATATCTGCTTTTGGGAAATAAAGAGTGAATGTCTTGTGAGTGCAGTAATTGTGTTTTTTTTGTGTGGTATAGAAGATACTTAAACTAACAAAAGTTATCTGCAGTCATAGAATCACTTGAGTTGGAAGAGACCCTTAAAAGCCACATGGTCCAACTCCCTGCAATGAGTAGGGACACCCGCAGCTCTACCAGGTGCTCAGAGCCCCCGCCACCCTGATCTTCAATATCTCCAAGGATGAGGCATCCACTACCTCTCTGAGCAAACTGTTCCAATGCTTCAGCACTCTTACTGTCAAAAACTTTTCTTACATGGAATCTAAATCTTCTCTCCTTTAGTTTGAAACCATTTCCCCTTCTTCCACAGCAGACCCTGCTGAAGAGTCTGTCCCCTTCTTGCTTACTGCCCCCACTGACCACCAGTCTCTGGGTCTGATCTCATAACCAGCTCCTCATGTGTTAAACAGTCCACCTGTCAAATCCATATCTTTCTGATTTGGAGGGAAGGATGTTATGGGGGACTGCAACAAAGGCCATACTGAAGTCCAGACAGGTGACATCAGTGGATCAGTGACTTTCCAGATGTCATTGAGAGTGGCTTGGCAACTACATTGGACAGTTCCCTCAGGATGCTGTGATGTGTCTCATTGGGATCCACAGATGTATGGACGTTACAATCTCTTACCCTCAGCTTCATACAGCTGCCCAGTCACTGTTGCTTAAAGAGAGGATGTAGGAATGTATTTTCACAAGCATGGTCATACAAAATACAACTTCTCCCACCCTGTAACCACTCAGTCATGGTGATCAGATCGAACCAGAAGGTGGGATGCAGGCATTGGGAACCTTAGTGACTCACTCAGCAGTGCATAGGAAAATCTATTGAACCACTCCTGGATGAATTCCACCCAACACAGTGAGTCCTACCCAGATTTTTTACTCAACACAATGATTCCTACCCAGATTCCTACACCAGCACTCATTCTCCTGTGACCTGGGACCTTTTCAGCCAGGTCTGACATAATCCCATTCTCTGAACCTTGCTACAATTCAGTATTTTTTTTCTACAAAACAGGAGTCCCACTGATTTCTTCCTCTTATCCTGTTTGTCTTGTTTATTTGGACTGTAACCTCGCTGAGATATGGTCTTAAATGTGCATGTGGGCACACGCAGCCCTGGCACAATGGATAGAGCAGTGCGAACACTTCCTGAGATAAATACTGCTATCATATATCACTGATATCCCCTTGCTCTCTCAGGTGTAGTTAAAAAATGAAAGGTTCATGGTAGAAGTCCTTATTCTTTGGAAGGAAGGTTGTAAACTTTTTTCTCTGATCTCATGTCGTTTTATTCCATAATTTGCATTTTGGGAAGGAAAAAGAAACCTTTCCGTAAGACTCCAGTGTATAAATCTCAGTTTATTGTTTTCTATCAGGGCAAAACGTTAGTTCTGTGCCAGGTGTCTTAAATTAATAGGCTACAGGTTTAAAGCAAGGAGAAAAATGCCAGAAATGTTCCCACATTCGTTCTAGCCCTGAAAAGCACTGATCTAATTAATCTTCCTTCATCAGCAGTAGAAAACGCTGGTCTAATTGCAAGCTCAGAAGCACCAGTTGTCCAAGTGATTGGATGGTAGTTAGAGATGAAAGAGAGTAAAACAAGGCATTGATGAATGCAGGTTTATTAGGAGCTCTGTCTCATTGACTTGTCTCGTGAAGCAGTTGGAAATCGGCTACAAAGTAATAAAAGAAAATTAAAACACATAAAACTTTGTTAAAGTAACGTGGAAAGTCCCCCATTAAACCAAAGGGGAAAAAAAAAAAAAGAAAGCAAGGAGCTTGGAAGTGAGAAGTAAAACACATCGTAAAGACTTACTGTCCAATCCAAAGCCCATTGAAATCAATGGCACGGTGATATATGGAGTGGAAGCGTATTACTCAGCCATTAGAGGTCTATTTGGGTTACATGGAGCCATGGAGCACGTGCACTTATTGCTACAGAACAAGAACACCTTGCATAGAAACTTCTCCCTGTAGGCATATGAGTGGGTGCGTGCAACAATGCACATATGGAAGATGGCAAAGCACGTATGGATGGTAGAGCACATATGGAAGACTGCAGAGCCCAAATAGAAATCAGGTTATCAGTATCGTGGTGGCTGGGGGAGTAAACGTTTGGGAAGAAATAGAAAGTCTCAAGGATTTTTGACTTGATCTTTTTTTCACTCAGGTTTTGTTGGACTACAGGAGATGTGAGACCAAGACATCAGGCTTGTCTTTATTTTCATGTTTGGTCCCACTTTTTCCTACCTGGCTGCCTGTTTGTATATCATGGCTTCATCCCTCTCGGTGCAGTTTGTCACAGCAAAAACCTGTCAGGTCTCCTGGGTGTTTGTGCAGTATCTCAAAAATCTACAATTTTGGTAATATGCAGCTGGCATAAATAGAGATAATGCAGGGGGAGGAGAGAGAAGACAAGGTAGCGCTGGAAATTAGTGTGCTTGCATAAGTCAATAATCACAGGGGTCTCCCAGGTGGCAGCCATCCTAGCTTCTAAATTTAATAGATTAGATGGAAAATAATGCCTCCCCCAACACTTCCCCTTAGGGGACTGGTACTTCTCAGGGAAGCGTTTCCAATAATTAGCACCTGTGTCTTATAGAAATCAGAGCCTGCCATGGCTTCTGAACAGGGCAGTGGGAAGCTCTGCTACATTTGCATTTCTTTCTATCAGAAATGTGTTGCAGAGTTTGCAGTCAGCTCTGGGAGGGCTGGTGGCAGCGCCCCAGGGCTCAGCCCCATGCAGGGCTCTCTGAGCAGAGGCAGAATAATCCAATTGCTGGCACGCAAAGGAAGCTTGAGATTATTCCAGATCAGTCCTGAGGATGTAGATCAGTGGCAAAATACGTTGTATTCCAGCAACGGTTCAGTTCAGTCCCATGATTTCCTTTCAAAACACCAGGACTCCCCTTGAGGCGAGCCCTGCCTTCCCGCTGCCTCCCTATAGTGCTGTCAGCCACGTTGGGTTTTCCAATCTCTAGCAGTCGACAGTGGAATGAAAAGAGAGTTTTTGAGGGAGCTGAGTGTCACTGGGAGGTGCCTTTATCTATAATGACCAATGAAACCTCTGTTACGGAGAAGAGCAGAGCAATGCTGCTCACTCACAACGTACGAAATTCATATTTAGGTTCACTTCTACATACGCTCTGAAGTGCAATTGAACACACATACCATAATCCAGAGTCACACTGTGGTCACACTCAGAGGCTTTTTCAGGAAATAAAAGGACCACAATGCTGCTTGTGAGCCCTGATGCCTCTCTTGTACCTGCTGGGTTGGCTTTGGTAGGTGGGAGAGAAAATAATTGATAAGCACGGAGACTCAAGGGACTGCCTGCTTCTAAAATAGGAGATAGCATGCTGGTAATCAGGAAATGGAATTTGAATAATAACCATTACCCCCCCCTCAACTGCGTGTTTTGCTGTTTTCACTTGCAAATCCTCAGCACCGTGCTCTGCAGGGACAGAGATCTCTGGCTTGCCTGAGGGAGCAGCACTGATGCTGAAGCAGAGCAACCTGCAGTGTGGGGTGGCTGTGAACTCATCTCAAAGGGTTGGGCTGACAATTAGGGATGGGACAATGCAGATAAACTCCTTGCATGACCGGCCCAAACCATGCAGCTGTCTTTCTGGATACTCAACTTCCCTTTGTAGACCTTCTTGGTGTTATCTTGCAGCTATAGACGGATAAATACTGTAGTAAATACGATACGTTTGTTTTTTTTTTACCTCTCTCAAGCGAATGTGACTATAAAGAGATCTGGTAAAGTATGATAATCAATACGCTATTTGAATGTGCAGAAAGGAGATTGATTTTTAATGAGGCACTTAGTTTTCTGAACGAATCCCATTTTCTTCCAACATTTTGATTACAGCCACTTCTCTGATCCTAAAACTTCTCCTGCTTCAAGAATTACTTAAAAATAGTCTTTGTGTATGGAAAGTGATTGATTCCTTTATTTTATTTTGCAAACCCAATTTTGCTTGCTCTGTGAAGACGATGATACAATTATTTATTTTGCTGCTTTGTCATTTTGTTGCTTCATGGGAGGAAAAAAAAATAGTTTGGAATTATTTTGCGCTAGTGATTAAAACAACAATGAAAACAACCTTTTGTGGCAGGAATATTAACCATCAGCTCATTGGGACTGCAGTGGCCTTAAATCTACCACAGATGTTATTTCAAATTTACATGATTGACGAGTGAGGGTGGGCTCATGACCTTGGGCAACGTGTGGGGTTTGCCTTCACACTGCCCACCTGCTCCTTGAAAATCCAAACTTACAAAAGCTTTCATTTGTTGGGTTTACCAAAGCTTGAGACTTCTGGAGGTCAGTGTCTCATGGATGGTGGTAGCCAGACACAGAGGTGGAGATAACTCCGTTGCAAGAGCTATTTTGCCAAAGGGGATGTTTGTCACAAGCTGAAGTTGCAAAGGAAGCTCTGTATGATGGTGATGTGGCTGTGGTTTGGAGACCAAGAAACCTCTGGTCTTCAGCACTGCAAAATATGGGAAAAATAGTTTTGAGTCGTAGAATCATAGAAGGGATCTTGGTCATGGGAAGCGACCTTCCAACCCAAGGCATTCTGTGATTCTATACAAATCCATCTTTTGGGGCTTATCTCCAATAGGCGAAGTGACATCTGGCCATGGCAAACAGCACTGCATTTATGCCTACACCAAACCAGAGTTAAGGGTTGGGCAGGAGCCAGCTCTGCCATTTGGCACTGACTCTGTGTGCCAGCATTTGTAATGTGATCTAACTCACTGCCCACGTCAGAAAGGTCATTCTTGGGAGCAGCCCTCCTTTGTGGTTGTCATGTCAGTGGTTGTGCTGGGTGACACTGGTGCGAGTAGAGCCCTGGGTCTCTTGTTATCCAAGGGAAATGGAAGACATTCACCCAGCTTGTGCTAACGAGGCAGAACTCATCGCCTGATGCTGTTCCTTTGACTTCAGCTGAAGCAGGACTATGACCTAAAAGCAAGAGGTGATTTATTTATTTTTAAACCCACCTATTTCTAACTGTGAATGCTTCAAAAATAATAAAACCTGAGTGGAAAATCTGCACTAAAGATATAATCCAATAGCAATGTGGTTCCTTATCCCATCAAGTTGTGATTGAAAAAATGGGGCAGATAATGTGAGCTTTTGTCATTTATATCTGAGAAGACTTCAGGAAGCGAAGACTTTCATGTGAATCATGTAAAAGGATTTGCTGCAAAACTCTGTATCTGAGCGAGAATAAAAAAATCTCTCAACTCAAGAAAGGGCATCATGTTAAACAGATGTTACAATATTGCCTGGCAGGTCTAAAAGCCTCATGAGCTCTAATTTTAAGTTTGCTAAACCTCACAAAGTTTTACTTGTATTTGTATCCAAGGGTGTTGTGTTTTTTTTCTTTCCCTTTTGAATACAATCTCTGTTGGAAAATCCTAGTTATCAAGATTGCAAAGTCAATGATTTAAAAATACTTATAGAGAAGGAACATGCCAGCTTTCCTGCATTCAGATCATCCTCCTGCTAGCTAAACCCAGACACGTGACAGAAAAAAAAGATGGGATTTGGAGAGATTGGCTGGAAAGTGAGGTCCTTATGGCTGGAAATACAAGAGACGTTGGATCTAAAATAGCATCGCACTGTTTGCATAATGTCCTCATGACAACACTGGCTCCTATGGCATATCCAACATTCATTTCTCCTGCTTTAAAACACCAGATGTCCACCATAAATCTTTGGTTTCTCTTCTGTCAACTGGGGCAAATGGAAAAGATGTACCACCAACCTCCTTTCTGCAGTTGGGAGCAAACTTCCTTTCCTGCAGTAAGCCTTAAAGCATGCTCTGAACTTCCTGATTAGTATTATCCCCTGATTAGCCTGCAGATAGTCCTCTGATTAAAGTGCTCTTGGCTATTTTGGAGCTTCACATAAATATACATGAATTTAAGAGAGGAGAAAAGAGTAAACAGACAACAAAGATGAGGCTGTCAGGTCTCGCCCTGGGACGTGGGGACAGCCGGGTGCTGGTGTGACACAGAGATGTGGCATGTGGCACTGCAGTAGAGATGTTTTATGTTCATGTCTCCAACTCAGGATGAATGCATTCACATTTCAAGTTTGCCATTTGGTACGTTAGACTTCTACCAAAAGTAAAGGTCCTGTGGTTTCCTACTGAAGTCCATCCTGCCATCCCCAAAACCAAAGATGTTCACAATTTTTGGGTATGAGGGGAGAAGATAAGTGTGGCCTGGGGTACCACAGCTACAAACCAGGAAGAAGTATGGAGGAAACTTTATTCCAGTTGGGCTGAGCTTCCCCAGTGGCCTCCCAGTGGCCAAAGCCAACTGACAAGACCCATGCTGTCATCTACGCTCATTCTTTCTTCTCCCATCCTTCAAAGAATTTGTTATCAAATCAGGCAAAAAGGAAATGAAAAGCAAAACCATCTGGCACTTTCAAGTACAATGACAAATCAATAAGGTTGTAATCACATTAAATCCGTAACATTCACTCTTCTCTGCCCCTTTCCTGAGTCTCATTACTTTTCCAGCACTAACAGATGTTTCTGGCATGTATCCCGCACTGCTGGGTAAGCTGCAGCCCACCTTGCTGCTGCTGCTCTTCTTTTGATCTGAAAGCAGAAAAAGAAGCAAGCACTCCTAACCAACAATGCTGCTTTTCCTCTTTTGGCAGCTTATTAGCAGAGGCTGTGGGCACAAACCTCCTTCCCCTCCTCTCCAACACCTGCAGAGCTGTTACCAATTGTTTTCTCCTGAGGCTTTTCATCCTGAATCCCCGTCTCTCACGGTGACCTTTATTCTCACCAGGTTTTTATTCTTATCTCTGCTCTCCCTCTGAGGCTTTGCTAAAGATGAAGGAGAACTTGTTCCACTGTAATAGTGAGCAGTCGAGCTTTCAACCCCTGAACTGTACAGTGATATCTGAAACAGAATGGACAGAAATGAGGCAGATGCCCCCATGTTCCTGCAACGCGTGCACAGAGAAGAACATGTGTCTTCAGAAGAAGATGTGAGCCCTCTTTGGCTGCTCGGTAATAGAGCTTTTTCTTTCATTCACAGAGTAGATGTTCGTGCCACAGTACTGGAAGACTCCAAGCATAATTGATTGTCACCGTGAGGACTTCACTGAGCTGTAAAAAGAGGTGCTCGATGTTTCCGAATGTCAGGGTGCCACTCTGACAATGCTGATGCACAATTAAGGCTTCAATGGAGGAGTCCCAGTAGAGTTTCCTCTCCACCACTGGAGCTGCCTCATTTTTTAGTGCTCGTCTATATTTGATAAACGGTCAAGTTTGGGATTTAGGAATAAGAATGGCAATGTCTGCCTTTTCCAGCCCAGCTTGATTACTTCCATGAAGAGTCAGAAACTAAGAAAACTCCTCAGTATCCCTCAGGGAAGCTGCCCCTTCACATTTCTACAGCAGAATGCAACAGAATGTGCTAAAATTGCTATCTGGCCAGAGATACGGATGCACAGCCATTTGGAGATCAGAAACACTAACTATCACGGTACTGAGAGGTAAGTAAGTCCCTATTTTCACAGTTTCCTCTGTGATCAGCATGCACTACAGCCTTCAGGTTAGCACCTTTGCATCCCTCTTGAAAGGGCAGCAATTTGCATTTTGCAGCTGGGGAGACCAGCCAGTGATCCAGCCCAAGCCATCAAGGGGTGTCAAGGGCAATAATGGTGTGCTCAAGGCTCTGCACCTCCCGCGGGCATCCTGTGTCCCAGCTCAGCATTAACAGCTTGCTGAGTCTTTGCTCTGACTCCATCAATTCAATGGCCATTTAATAATGTCCTATTTTTGTAATGCGGATACATGTCTACTGGGAACTGGACTGAGACCAAATCCTCTTATGCAGGCCTCGAATATCCATCAACTTTTTACAGCCGGTCATCATTTCTCACCGAGGTGTGACTCACTCTTACTATCTATAAACCCAAGAAGAATTCTACAATTAAGATTAATTGCAATTCAGATGAGTGACCACAGTACTGAAATCTGCCCACTTCAAGTTTGGTTAAAAAATACACATTGCGGGCCCTTCCGTTTTGTAAACATAAAACTTGTTGCTATGCACTCTTAATTGTTACTGAAACCAACTAGAGCTACAGCCTCTATCTGAGATGTGTCTGGTCCAAATGACTGAGTCCCTTGGTCAGTCAGTTATGGGATCACGACGAAAACATTCATGGAGAGCTGGTGTGTGCAGGAAGGAACAACAGGAAAGCCAGGAGGCACTCGAATTTCTGCTCTTTAACTCCATGCGTCTGATGCACTTTGTCACACTGCATAGGACATCACTCCTCAGCACCTCAAGATTAATGAGCAACAGGAATGGGCTCCCAGTTCCAACTTGTTGTGCTATAGATCACCGTGTTCAGTCCCTCCATTGGTATGATGTGCCGCATATTCAATTGCTCCTCTTGAAAATATTTGCATCTTTGAAAGCAGATATATCGTGCGTAGCAGGAGAAAAATGAAGTTTTCTGGCAAGACAGGCACACTTCATTCCATCAATGGAAGCAATTCAATCGAGAATGTAGGCCATTTATTGCAATGTACACCTTCTTGGAGCCCTTTCTGGAGTATAATTCCATTAAATTTCTCTTTGAGTCTCTGCTTCTCTAACTTTGTTACTATTCTCTGTTTTTGTGTGACAGAGAGAAAGCAGAGAGATCTGCTGTTAGATAAAATGTAAAAAACAAGTGGAACAGGTAAAAATGCACAGCAAGAAAGGATCAATAAAGCAATTTGTTTGCACAGAAATACTCCAGCATCAACTTGTGTAACACGATGACTACGTCGATTAGTGCTGGATGAGGCACAGGTTCCACATGCCTGAGTTTAACATGACCTCTACAGCTGCAGCATTTTCTTAACATTGGTGTCTTCCTACGTTTATGTGGATGTCTGCTCCTCACCACCAATATACATCCCTTGAAGAGTTACTCCATTCTCACAGCATGTTATCCCCTTGACTTTTCAGCAAATGCCAGACGTGTGGAGTGCAAGAGAGCAAGGAGAAGGGCTGAGGAGTGCTCTGCAATACAGATATTCCCCTCCTTAGCTCTGGGGTGGAAACAGTCCTTTGCAGGAGGCCTCTGTGCCACTCAAGTTCCACTTGAACCCTTGAAACTGTGCTTCCCAAAGGGCCTTGCGTCGCTTCTCAAAGGCTGAGTGCTTTAGGCATGTACACAACTTGAACTGGTGCTCCACACAAAACTGAATTTCACCACTCGATAAACAGAGGTCTGCAGGCTTGTAGCAGGGAAAATCCAGACTAACCCTCTTGATAATAATGATTTTACCCCAGTTTTTAGGACCCACAGGCTCTGAACTGAGCCCTTTAGCTGTCATCCACTGCAACAAGAGTGCTTTAGTTGGAGTGTGTGCCACCGCATCTTATTTACATATCTGTCTCTAAGCTAGATCTATAAATGGTCCTGATGCAATAATTCAGAGTAAAAAAAAATGTATCATCTTAATGACTCCCTCCCAGTGATAATTATGTATTTAAATAGTTTCTGTCAACCGAGAAATATTTTCTCTTCTCAAGGCATTATTTTCTTTCTTCTGGGAAAGCAACCAGCTCTTGGGCTGACATTTCTTTGATGAGCTACAGAGTATCAACAGTATTTTCAAAATTGTCCACAGTGGTGAAGGGTATCCTCATTTTCTCTATAAAAGAATGGAAAATAAAACCCATCACCACCAACAGATGGACAAGGCAGCGGGAGGATTTGCAGGAGCCACCTGAAATAAACTAAGCTGATGGAATTTGGCACTTCTATCAAAACAGATCTTGAGAAAAAGGTTCTAAATTCAGTGTGACATACATTTACATTTCTTTTACAAATTTTCTCACTCCGCTGCTGCACTTGAACAATAGCACGTAGACAAAGCGGAAAAAAACATACGGCAATAGCCACACTCGTTACCCCAGTCCACCTCCAAAAAGTCAACAGCTTCTACATTAAATAATACAGCATCAAATTTCATTTGCCTTCTAGATCCTAGATTTGCAGGATCTATATTTTATCCTGGAAACCTATGTCTTATATCTGAATGACTTGTATACTCATGTCATCATTTTGCCCTCCAAATGGGGCAAGTGCCATTTACTCATTTAATGGAGCAATCTCTCTTTTCCAAAGCTGTCCTTGCTGAAGCAATGGAACCTGAGAAAGCTGGATTCTGCCACACTTTTCCATAAAAACTCTGGCTCACATAAGGTTTTTTGCAGTCTGCATGCCTGGAACAGCCTGGATTGCCAATGGTTCGACTTCAAAGACTTGCTCATCTACGGAGAACAACCAAGCTCAAGGCTCCAATTTCTTTTTGATTAGGCCTTTCAAAGCATCCCTCAAAAATCAAAAGGGAAGAATATAACATTATTCTATGGCAATTCTGACATGAAAGCTGCAATATTAGGATGTTTAAAACAAAAAGGGTTTGCTTTTTTCTCCCCCTGTTATGAAATGAAAAGCACCTTATTATAGGAAAACCCAACAGTCTCCTGATGATAATGACTCAGCCAATTTATCATAACAAAATGTCAATGTCACCCATAGAATAATCATGTAAGAATACTTCAAAAACATGAAATGAGCCCAATTCTGGGATGAATGTAGGGATTGCTTATGAAAACGATGAAAGTCAGGGGCTTAAGTGATTAGGTCGAATATATAGCTCATTCATTTGCAATTTTACTGCGGACAAGATGAATGAAAACAAGAATGCGAGCGTCTGCATCATAATATTAATAAAACATAATTAGAAGAAGATTAGCATAGGAGAAAGAAAAGCATCTTAATTCACCTTCCCTCAGCCTGCCAATGTGTCTCTCGCTGTTGATTATTATTTTCAGAGAGCTGATGTTTACAAAGGTTTGATTAGATTGGAAGAATGCAAATTAAGAGGGAACTCACTGACAACATATTCCTCTTTGTGTGCAGGAAGGTGCTTGAAATCCCAGCGGGCACCATGGAGAATATGTAGGCTAGCTAGAATATGGTGGTGTTGGCTATCCATTGGTGTATTGCCACGTTTGGAGGGGTTCATAGCTTGCTGAGGTTGGGTGCTTGGCCATTAAACATTGATTTTCCCATAGAGTACTCAGATAAAAGAAACATAGAATCATGAAGGTTGGAAAAGACCTCTAAGACCATCCAGTCCAACCATTCACCTACCATCAATGTTGCCCACTAAACCATGCCCCTAAGTATCACACTATGCCTGTTTTTCAGAAAAGGAAACCTCAGGCCACAACATAGGAACATTTTTGTCTTAACCACACAGATTGGGTCAAACGAGGAACTAATCTATGCACTCCCAGATCTGGTAGGGGAAGATATGTGGAAGAAGGCACAGCAACAGCACTAGGATGGGGCCATGAAGCCAGGTCAGATATGGCAGAGCTGAGCAATGCAACCACAGCGAGGCAAAGACAGGACATGTACCACAGAGTGGTGGAGTATTAGAATAAAGATGAGGGGAAGCATAATGTGTTTTCACTGTTTCCTCAAGGGGAAAAATATGCTTTTCCTGGCTGTGTTTATTTAAACACGAGTACACAGTTTGCCTTTGGTAATATGCTTAGTTGAGATTTGAAAGACCATTCCTGGAACAAGGAGCGTCTCTGCACTTCCTGCAGCCATTCAAGGGGGAGAAGGCGGCTTTCAAGTCGGAAAGAAAAGCAAAAGAGTCTTTTTTGTATGGCCAGCTGCTGGACTAGAAGGGCTGAAAATGATTTTGGCTGTGCACAATGGCACGAAGTAAGAAAAAAACACCATGAACAAAACCCCACACCTCTCAAGCAAGGTGGTGGATAAGGGGCTTTGATAGCAGCAGTTCCTTTGTACATCCAGACTGCCCCTCGCCTCTAACACTCACCCTTTATCCCTGATGGATTCAGCAAACCCTTCAAGGAAAGAAAAAGATGACAAAAAAAATCTTCTTCAGATGCTATCCTACATCTTTTGTTACAGTATAAAGGCACATAATCTGCAAAAAATCATTTGCTCTCTCTCCAGCAGAAGCTAACAAACTGATAGCTTAGAGAGAAACCCACTTTGGCATTTTATTCACATAATATTTTCAAATTACATAAGCACTGTTCATGTCTCAACACTGAATATTTTCTGAGCCAGTCAAGAAAGAAATCTAATGTTTTGTAACTGCTAGCAATAACTTAGGCATTAGCTGCAGAGACATGATAGCATAGAGCAAAAAATTGTTTATTTTTATACCTAATCTAGAACACACATTTCCTCACAGAAAGGAAGATAAAACCAGTTTATACACCAAAGCTGTTTATGAAGATTAACAGCCACCTTTGACCTCAGTTTAGTGAGAAAATACAAGCCATTAACATCAGAAATACGACTTTTGCTGCACCCAGTCCACTATATCCTCCTTGTGGTAAATAATAATACAGATAATTACTGTGTTATCTGTTGCACCATGTTATCTCCTATCAAACATACGTAGATGCTGTGTCCCTGCAATAAAACCATGGCTTAATAGAAACTCAGCTGATGAGTTTCTGCTCACACACGATGTTCCAAATTCACCTCCCCCAGCTATTGCACCTGGCTTGTATAACTCCTCTGGGCAGGTATTGGCAGAACTGATTCGTGCTTAATCACACTGAATGCAAAAAATAAATTTTCCTCCCTGGTTGGTGTAGATTTCTATGAGTTTTTATATCACATGCAAAGAGTGATTCCCTTCCATATGACGCTTATGAGTAGAAATGTTTTAACTAGAAAGCTCACAAGTGTTTGACATTTTTCTTCGTAAGATTTATCATCATCATCCACAATTTTCCACTTCTGAGTGGGCTGCAGCTGAGGCATGAAGATCTGTTCTGTCTTTGTAATCCACTCTCAGTAGGAAAATGAAAAAGAGGTGCAGGGAGAAATATAGCTCTGCCTTCCCAGCCACTTGCAGTCCACTGCAGCAGGGCCAATGCCTTGAGATACCCAACCTGTGGACATCACAAACTTTAGGCATCCCAACTTGTAAGTACCCCAGTCTGTGGGTGCCCCAACCTGTGAGTGTTCCAACCTTTGGATACCCAATCTGTTGATTTTCCCAATCTTTGGGTATCCCAACCTGCGAGTACCCAACTTTGGGTATCCCGACCGATGGGTTGGATATCTGCACTGGGTGGGACAGTCCAAGGCAGGAGTTACTCTTTAGAGAACTGTCATCTTGAATGTTAGAAAAGGTTGGGAAACAGCAAGTGAAGCTCTGGTGAGACTGTCATAGAATCATAAAATCATAGGATATCCCAAGTTGGAAGTCCTCCTCTGCACTACCCTTATGGAGCCCCATCTGGAGTACCTGTGTCCAGGCCTGGAGGCCTTGGTACAGGAGGGATGAGGAGCTGTTGGAAGTGGGTCCAGAAGAGGCCATGAAGATGCTCAGAGGGCCGGAGCACCTCTGGCCATATTGTTCTTGCTCCTAGAGAAGGATTTACTGTGACAGAACTTTGTGCTGATACTTCATCACCCCCCACCAGCAGCAGGACAGTAACTAGTGACATTAACTTTGGGCATTGTTTTCCATTCCATTAGGGCTACTACATGCTTAATTAATTAGAGACACTCCGTCTGAGATCTGACTGATGACACTGCCTGTTCTGCAGTTCTATCTGTTGCAGATGCAAAGCCGCTGCCAAAATGATGCCTAAGCAAGGATGAGCTTCAGCAGCACAAGGAAGAAGCTCACCTCAAGCACTTGGAGACCCCAGAAACAAGGGAAAAGGAAGAAATATTGGAGTCTTGCCCGCTGGGGAGGAATGCCTGTGGGCTGCAACCTCTCTGCAGTGCATGCAGTGCTGGCACAGCCACCTCCCTGCCCACCATCGCAGCATGAAGGGCTCTGAGCAATGAGGCAGGAAAAGGATAGATGACTGTGGCATCACATAGAGCCAGAGATGATTGATGGGTCCAAAGAGAAAGCTGGGATTTCTTGATTAAAACAGAAACTAATTGATGGGCTCAGGGATGCAGATGATGGCTCGAAGCTTCCGTCCAGCAACAGTAAGAGGTGGCTGGATGGAGAGCCAGGAATTGCTGCTTCAGCATAAAAAGAAATGAGAAACTTGGGTGTCACCGATGTCAAATGCCAACTGGAGGAGAACAGAATCAGCAGCACTTTTTGCAAACATCCTGGGGGGATTGGTTCTGGTCACATGAAAGGAATGAGTAAGGACTCTTCAAGGATGCTCACCACTCAGGATCAGATTTACGGACTGTTCAGCAAAGACAACAGTGAGGTGAAGGGAGGAAGGCTGGTGGTGGGCATGCTGGGTTTAGAGTGCAAGAATATGGAACAGAGGGATGGGCTTACAGCCAAGGCTGAGCCTCAGATGGCTTCTCCGCCCATCTTTCTGCACATACACATTGGGAGGAAATTGATTTCAAAAGAAATTCTGCACATTTATATGCAGTTAGGTACTTAATTGCTCTAACACTTCCATAAGCCAGGAACTCGAGCCTCAGCGTGTAGGACTCAGCATCATCTTACACCATTTCATACAAAACCAATACAAAGTTATCACATGGAACATTTTTTTCCTAGTCCTCTCCACTCCAGAACAAAATTACCCATTGCAATGGAATTCTTTCTACTCTTTTAATGCCCAGAAAGTCAGAACCGGTGTCCGACTGTGGTACCTGCTTACCAGGACAGTGATAATCCTGCTCAGAAAACCACCCAGACATTGGCTGCGGAAGCTCAGATTTCTGTCTGCCACAACATCCCTTGGGCAAAGGGCACTTCTTGCCCAGTTAGAAACTGAGGTTAATATTCCCTTTTTCTTCTCTATTTAGAGGAGACTCTGAATGATTCTCCTTGAGCACCCTGCACAGTAACTTGTGATCCTTGACACACACTGAAGCATAAACATGAAACTCAATGATCCCTTCATTCATTAATGTACTGCAGCCAGAAAACTCAGTGCAATTTCTGCTGAAGAAGGTCCTGAGTGTTTTTATACCTCTCATAATTTATCCCCAATGGCTGCAATTTTGAGATTATTAACAAACATAATGCAAAAATAAAGATTTACAAAAGTTTTGCTTGAGTTTAGTCACACATTTGGCTCCAGGAAACTGAAATTTAGATCAATGACAGATAGTCTACAAAAGCTTTTGGAAACATTGACAAGGGAAAATCCATTAAAAACTTGGAATTAATCTCAACAATCTTACCGATTGATTTTTTGCCTTTTATCAATTGAACTTCTTGTTCCTGAATAACTCATTTACAGGTAATAGACTGAAATAACAAAGTCCTACACAGTTATAATTGACGCTATTTCCTAGAACATGTTCATCGGAAATTATTGGTCTAATAATGACTTTTCAGATACTACGATAGGCTAAACAAACTCCAGGCTGCCATAAAGAAGCAGAAAGCTTAATTAGATTTCATTTCAGACATCAGACTCCAGCACTCTCCCTCTCTACCTTCTTCAAAATAGGGTAATTCCCATTTGCATGGGAAGAAGGATCCGGAGAGTGGCATTACACAGTCAGCATAGGGAGGGAAACCAGCACAGCAAGAATGGAACCTTTTTCAACTTGCCATGAAAAACAGTGATCTTATCCTGTATTCAGGAGGGAATGCGGATTCTCTCTTCTGCTGTTTTATTTCCTCGGTGGTAAGGGGAGTGAGAGAACTTGTTGGGTATCCTTATTTCCACAGTACTTGTTCTTTGGTTGATTTGTTCTCTGTGATATGATACACAGATTGTGTCTCACAGAGGTCAGCACTGACTCCCAAGCACTTTTTCTGCCTTTTCCTCCCTCTATAACTTCTCCCACAGTGGGGGCGAGAAGCTCAGGATGAGAATACGGTGCATCTGTAAGTACTCAGTGATGGCACGGTGAGAGCCTTCATTACCCCAAGGAGCTTACAACTTTGATTATACAGAAAGCAGAAGGAGTAAGAATATTGCATTCATCTGTCCTCAGTAGGAGAAACCAAAGCAGAGAAACTCAGTGCCCTTTGTAAGAAAGCTTTAAGAATCACAGAGTCATTAAGGTTGGAAAAGATCACCATGTGCAACCCCAGCTCACCCCCACCATGCCCACAGACCATGTCCTTCACACCTCTACTGTTCTGGAACACCTCCTGGGACGCTGGCCCCCACCACCTCCCTGGGCAGCCAGCGCCAAGAAGATGAAGAGCAAACAAGAAAAGCTTCAACCCAAAGCACCATTTCAGCCCTTTAGATCTGCAGTGAGAGGAGACAACAAACAATGAGAAAAAGTACTTCAATAAGAGAAACTCACCCTATTTGCAAATGATATGAAAAAAAGGTGAATTTCTCTGGCCTGTGTTCACCTACCCTGCAGCATCCTTTACAGTAAGGGCTGTGGAGTACTGAAACAGGTTGGATGGAGAAGTGATGGAAGCCTTGTCCTTGGAAATATCCAAGGGCAGGATGGACTGGGCTCAGAGCACTGTGACTGAGTTGTAGGTGCCCCTATTCATTGCAGGGGGGTTGGACTAGAGGACCTTTAATGATCCCTTCTAACACAAATGATTCTATGATTCGATGATCCTGCTCTCCTTCCTTAAGTCATGGCAGCCCAAGCGAAGGGAGCTGGAAGCATCTGAGTGGGACCTGCCCACTTCTCCCCTGTGCCAATCCAGATACGATTTAACAAGCAATCCCTACTTCTGAGTTTCCAATCTATTCTGCAGAATATCGAGCAGAGCAATCAGAATTCATTACGCTGGTACAACCAGCGTTGTATAAGCCTCCTTCCATTCCCACTGTCACAAGGACAGGACCTGCCAACGTGAAATTAGCTACAAACCCAGGGAGCCTGCGCTAGGTGAAGCAAGTGGCTGGGCCTATAATTAATCCATACACTTCCTCGCTCTGGCTGCATGCCAGAAATCTCGACTGAAGCTCATACGTGAGCAGCCAGAGCTGCACTGGAAATCGTCAAGCATCAGACTCAGGGAAATAATTAAATCCTTTGGGTGTCTGTTTCAAAGTGAGTCTCTGAAAGAGTTTCTTTTTGCTGCTACTGCTTCTTCTGTGCTCCAGGGTATAGGGACTGACAGGGAAGATCCAGGCTAATGCTCACTTTTAAATGTAACAACATCTGTGTCACTCATTTAAAGGTTGACTCAAATGCAACTGCAAGTCTAAATCTTCACTGGGAAGAGCACGGATGGATCCACTGCTGGTGAATCCCATTGCTGTACCCAAAATGTGTATCTTGAAACAGCACCTGCAGGCTGCAGGAGTAACGCATGGGCAAAGGGAACAAACCGTGGGGAATTCAGTGTGGGAGGAGAAAATCATTCGATTTGTTTTCTGGGTTCCTAGCTTTGATTTCTTTAAGCATATCCACATACCTCTAGGTCAAAGTTTCTTGTCTTTGAATCTTAAATATGGACTTTTGAGACTAAAAAACCATTGTGAATGAGAATTCTCTATTTAGGTGAAACAGGGTCGTAATTGACGATAATCAATTCACCGTGTTCAGCTATTGTCGTTAGATATAAGTCCAGAATATATGGAGCAAAGAGTAATTGGTGATGATGAATGCAGAAGGAGGCAGTCCATGTCACATTTGTACTGTGTCCTTTTTTATCTGCACAAAATATTATGAAAGCAGACAATCATTAAAGAAATATAAAAACCACTGAATGGATTCTGTATTAGAGGATCATTTTCATTTATTTCTCTCTGTTGTCCCAGAGCTTGTACTTTGGACCATCTTCTCTTTGAATTTGTATTTAGCCACACAGGTTTCATTTCTCCCTCTGCCACAGAACATATTGACAGGGTGACAGCAGAAGAAAATTAAAAAGAGGTACAATTCAATAACAGAAGAAGTATTTATTCATTTAGGAGAGACAAGTTGATAGGGGACAGTGTGAATATGAGTAACTGCCAGTGCAAATCAGTGCAGGGGTAAAGTAAGATACAGAGCAGGGGTAAAGTAAGATACAAATTACAAAGAGTTAATACAGGGCAAGTCCATCTTTATGGCATTCCAGTTACTCCATAGGGTACTTACAGCTGCTTTTACAGATTATTCATGTCCACAGTGTGCTCCCAACACTTCTTAACCATGTATTAAGTAATTGCTAGTGAAAAGAAGGCTTTATTTTACAAGTGCCTGCAACCAATCTTTTCACAGTGCCACAGAATGGCTTAGGTTGGAAGGGAGCTCAAAGATTATAGTTCCAAGCCCCAACATCTCAGCATGGAGCACTGCCTAGGATGGCTAACCCCCCAAGATTGGTGTTTTATTACTATTTGACCCACTTTTGAGTGACCCAACACAACTGGGACTGGAGTGTGGGTTGCAGGCAGGAGTAGCAGTGGAGGTGTGCAGAGGTGATGGATGCATATCAGGGCAGATAGCAGATGAGTGAAAAAGAAAAGAGGTTTTAATCTAAGGCCAAGTTTACAAAGCTGGTGCTTGGGACTAAACATCCTCTTTCATGCCTGATGGCATGCAGCAACCCAGAAATCAACCTACCCTGACTGTCGGCCCTTATTCTGGCCCTGAGGAAATTCTGCTGTTAGCATTTGTCACACATCTGCTTATTTAACCAACCTCCAACTCAACGGGAAATAAAACAAATACAAACATGCAGCAACTTCACCGCCCCATTTCTTATTCAGTTGCTGACAATACCTAATGAAGTGGATAAATGATTAATTAGGAAACAATATTTCTGTAGTGAAACTAGCTCTGGGGGATTAAAAAAAAGCAGAAGAATCCCCAGGTGCTGTTCATTGGTCTGTTACCCACTATTTTTAGTGAGTGGAGGAGAAGCTGAAACAGCACGAGAGGGAGCGTGGCAGTGTTTGAGCAGAGTGGTACCAATAAACAGCCCTCAAACAAATTGCTGGGCGTCGTTTAACGCATAGCTCCCTGGCTATGCAATTAACTCCTCTGCCATTCCTGATAGATGCAGAGCTCCAGGAATGGTAATTCATTGTTAAGATCAGGCTTCTGAAAAATTATAAATCTACGGGAAATAAAGGGGCGACGTTTGGTGATCCACGTTGCATTGTGGGAGACACACTGCCTGTAGCAAAAAATAATGGGAATAATATAATATTGAACCTTTTTTTCCTCGAAGAAAATCATTTTACAGCCTTCCCATACCAATGTGCACTAGGCTACTGTTCCAGAAAAGCCAGGCAGCATATTATATCTCTCACAGTATCTTTCTGCTTAACTGCAGACTATTATTAAAAGACACATAATTAAGAATTTTAAAAGCTGCATATGAAAATTGGAGTTAAAAACTTTTATTCCAGTTTCACCTCAGCAAAACGTTGAAATATATCGCAATCTGTTTTAATTAAGTTCTTTACAACAGTGCTAGGCAAGAAGTTGGGAGTGAGACGTTTTGCATTCCTGCTTAGGAAGGGGACGGCAGTGGTCAAAGCCAGCAGTGCAGCAATGGAGAGCTCTGTTTAAAAGTTCCCTGTGTTGCTTTATGATAGTTTTGCTTCTTTTTATGTTCCAGACCATAGAAAAGAAAAAAAAAATTATTAAAAACATAATTCACACATCAAACTGCAATAATAACAGTAATAGAAAGGTCAACTCAACCGTGCTATACCCAGGCAGTGGAAAACAAAACATTGATTTTAGCTTTGTATTTCTGACCCTTAAGTCATGGCTATTTTCATTAAGAATATCTTGCTTTGCAGACTTGAAGCAAAGCAGCAAACCCAATAAAATAACTTGATGAAGCATTGACGGTACTGATTCTAATTTTTCTCTGCAACTACTGACAAAGAACGCTTTCCATTTTCTCCCCATTCCTGACATTGTGTTCGGAGAGAAACACATCTCCAGAAGCATACATTTACATTTATCCCACTGCAACTTAACCTTTCCAGTATCCAGGTCCTCCTCATGAAGATATATATAACTCGCTCTCACTTTGCATTTGAAGGTGACATGACGTCCCGCCTGCACATGTGGTGCTTTGGGTTTCTCCCAGCAGTGTCAGCCCCCATCTGAGCTTTGCCTTTGGAATCATTCCACCTCCATTTTCTTTGGTAGAAAGCAAAGGAAGAGAGCAGCTGAAATCAATCTGTTGTTGCTACATTCACCTCCCTCCTTTCTCATTTCTCTTTCCTTCTCCCCAGAGGATGAAAGTGTAAAAAGTCATTTCTTGGGAGCTGAAATCTTTGGCATGCCTACACTTGGTATTCCTGCCTCGCTGCTACTTGACAGTGCTACTGTGCACAGATGGACGCTATGCACACTCCATCTCCCCACTGGGCTGCCCACATTTTTTAGATACGTAATCCAACGTGAGCACAAGTCCTTTGCTCTTGCACCACTACTTCACCTCTTGTGTCACTACTTCACCTTCATTCCTTTCTCCCCATTGGGACCAGTTGAATTCCAACTGCGCCATCTTCCTCCAGTACTGATATACCCTGTGCTCTTCCGAAGGCTATTGCCCAACACACGAAGTGACTCCAAGCAAATGTCCTCCAGGCATTTAGCCCTTCTTGCCAGCCAGCAGGCTGGGCTGTTTCTCCATGTGTGCTTTCCTCCCAAGAGTTTCCAAGCCAATAGTTCTGGATAGAGATCATTAAGCCTTAAATGACCTATAAATTCCTATTAAAAAAAAGTTACATTTAATTCATTTCCCAAATTTTCACCCAACGTGGCTGCTGACTGTGTCAAACTCCACAAGGCTCAATAACTCCAAACCTGGTTGCTATTACACTCCTGCACAGGAACAATTAATATCTATCTTGGGGCTTTACACTGCTTCATTGCTGTAGTTTTTGAATGTTTTCGGCACAAAATCAACCACAACAGCTGAGTCCTCAGAGGGTATCAGAGAGTGTCCCAATGATCTGCCCTTCTTGGGAAAAAAAAACAGCTTCTGCTTGAAATGTTTTTGTTGTTTTCCTCCTCAGGTAGGTAGAAATAAGGATGAAACAGGTAGACAAACATTCCTCTTGAGCAAAGCATCTAGCATTGATAAAATACATTTCCCTTGGGTCTGAAGCAACATAACCCCTTGCCAACTGCTGGAGAGAAGAAATTTTTAACCACCCTCTGCAAAATCATTTTCCTCTTCTCCCTCCCTCCATCTTTCTTGTTTCAGAAGAGTCCCAAGATAGAAAACTCTGCAGAGTTTTCCCCAAAAAAAGCACGTTAACCCTATTTGATCAATCCTGAGCACGCCCTCAGGGACAACAGAGCTGGCCCATGGTGTGGCCCTGAAGTTCCCTGGGGATCCCTTTGCTGTGCTGCAGTCTTTCATGGATGCAGGCAGGTGTTGGTTTCTGCTTGCTGCTGGCAGTCCCCTGTGCACACCACTCAGGTCACTAGCACATCAGATGTGACCCAGATGTGCTGCTGCTGTCCCTGTGCCTACCTGCTCTGTCAGCACACAGCTGCACTCAAGCTTTTCAAACCAGCATCCCTCGTTCCACCCCAAACAGGTTGCACCTCACCCTCTGCAGAGCTGAAGCTGGAGATAAATTTCTGCTCTTGTTTACAACACATTTTTTAACGTGGCTTTAACTTGAAGTATTTATTGGCATGGCAGTCCCTTTGCTTGTTCCTTCTTGCTCCGCTTTATGGACGTGGTCACTGAGGACCGGCAGCCAGTGATGAAAGAGCCATTCCAAGAATTCTGCTCCCTCCATAACTTCCCCCAGGTGGATTTATTAGGGGAACTTTAATCAGCTCAGAGAAAATCCCTGGAAGAAAAAAAGCAGTGCAGCTTTCCCTCAGTTAATACCTATGCATCTCCTCTTTCTGCCACTGCACTGCTTCAGCATAGGGGTTATTTCTTCTGCAAGAAATTCACGGGAAAACAAGAGAGCTACTCAGCTCATCCATGGAAAATCAGAGTAGCTTACTGGAGTGGAAATCACATTAATTGCAGGGAGAACAAGCAGCATGGAAAATTGTAGCTCATAACCAGAAAGGATGAGCTCTGTGGGGCTCCATCAGCATTCTGTACAAATTAGGGGAGCCCACCCTGAGCAAGGGCCACCTCATCAGGTCTCACTGGAAAAATTCACCTGAGGGACAGGATGTCATCCAATGAGAACTGGGCAGGCTGAGCAGTGGGCCCAGGGGAACCTCATGAGGTTCAACAGAGCAACAGGCAAGGTCTGCAACTGGGCTGTGGTAGCCTCTACTACCAGTACAAACTGGGGACAATAGGATAGAGCACAGCCCTGCTGAACAGGACCTGGGGCTGCTGGTGAATAGCAGCTAGACATGTGCCAGCACTGTGCCCTTGCAGCCCAGAAGGCCAACTGTATCCTGGTCTGGGGATCTGCTCTTCTGCTCTGCATCCAGATGTGGAGTCCTCAGAACAGGAGAGACATGGATCTCTTGGAGCACATCCAGAGAAAGGCCACAAAAAAAGATCCAAAAACACCTGTTCTATGAGGACAGACTGAGAGAGCTGGGACTGCGCAGTCTGAAGAAGAAAAGGATATGGGGATACCTGAGAGCAGAATTTCAGGGTCTAAAGGGACTGTAAGAAAGAAGGGGACGGACTCTTTAGCGGGGTCTGTGGTGACAACAAGAGGAAATGGTTTTAACTAAATGTAGAGAGATTTTGATAGGATATAAGGAAGAAGTCTTTTAGAATAAGGGTGGTGAAGCACTGGAACAGGTTGCCCAGAGAGCCAGTGCTGGTGTCCTATCACTAGAGACATTCAAGGGCTGAATGAGACTGTGAGCACCTGATGGAGCTGCAGTGTCCCTGTTCATTGCAGGGGAGTTGGGCTAGATGCCCTTTAAAGGTATCTTCCTACTCAAAGGATTCCATGATTAAACAAGTGCCAATGCCCAGCCTCCAGGGCATCTTTAGACACCACCATCAGAAGTCAGAGGGTTTGCAAGCTCTTACCTCAAACACCAGCACAGTGTGCCCTGCACCCTGGGCTGTGAGGCAGGATGTATATTGTGGAATGCTTGCCTTGCTCTGTGCTTGCTTTACCCTTGGCCATGGCTGAGCAGCTGGAAGGACAGTTGCTCATTTGCTTTGCTCCGAACTGGCCTCTGCAAATACAAATCTATTCACCTGTCAGGCAGATCTGATTCCCAGCATATCCTTTCCCCATGTTGCTCTGAATCACTGATGGCCACAGTTCACAGCACCTGAACCATCCAGAGAAGGAACTCTACAAATAGCTCTGGCAAGCTGACAGCAGCCTCTGATATCATGACATAACCCCAAGCAAGTCAAGGAGATCCTGTCTCCAAGCACCCTGCCTTCCACAGGTAGCACACCAAAGCAGCTGCTTCCACAGATCTATGCCCATGGAAGCAGATGTATGTCAAACTGGATATTAGGAAATATTTCTTATCAGAAGGAGTGGTAATGCACTGGTGGTCACCGTCCCTGGAGGTGTTCAAGTACCGTGGGGATGCAGCACTGAGGGACAAGAGGCAGTGGGCATGGCAGACTGAGATTTGACGATCTTAGAAGTCTTTTCCAATCTCAGTGATTCTGTGACTCTATGTCCTCCAGCAGAAACCCACTAGCATGTCCTACTAGAGCAGGAATCATGGGGGCACCAGGAAAAAGTGCTCCTTGTTTCCCAGGCTCTGAAACTATAGCCACAAACCCACTTTGACTTCAATGGAGCCACTGTTTCCTTCACATAAACACCCGGTGACACAATTAAAAATAAATTTCCAAATCCTTGTGCAGCAAAAACCATAGACTTTTATTTCCAACAGCAAATTCATCTGGAGCAAGAATGATTTGATCTCCTGCTGCTCCACATTTCTGCTAGAGCTTCATTCCCCAGGCAGGAGTTTGAGCCCAAATGTTAGGACCTGAGTGCCTGATTCACACCCAGCTTAGTAATCACTGCAAATCCACTGTGCTGCTGCCAAATGATGTTTTTTTCGGGCACTTTAAGGTGTTTGTAATCCACTGGCCCAAATATGTTTATGCTAAATATTAAGGGCATGACTTGGCTGTGTAAACATGGGCTTTTGACAGTGCTTCATGGCTGTCCTGCTTCAGACTACAGCCAGACAGCAATTGGTGGTGACAGTGCGTGCAGGGAGTGCAGCTGAGCTGCAGGAGCTGGGTTCCGGGCAGCCCTGAGCTGCAGCTGTGAATTCTGGATGTGAAGCAGGCTGACACAGGCAATACCAAGCCTGTTTTAATTAATAATAATTGGCAAGGCTCTGAAACAGCACTCAAAAATGTTGCCCTTCCCAAAGGCCAATGCAGAAATAAACTCTGTGTTAAAGCTGCCCATTTTTTTCACTAGGAAAAAAAAAAAAATCCCATTCCCTGCAGGGATGTCTGTCTTGGGGGTGTGAGTATGGGGGAAGCACACAGAACATTGCACAGGATGCAGAGCAGATCAGCTGCTCTCTCATCTCAATGAGCAGCAGCAATGTTAGTCAAAAGAAAGCTCTTACACGTTTCATTATTGTTAAACATCTGAGACAAACCACTGCTGACATCACATAGAGACTTCCCGTTCTTGCTAGCACATTCGGTTCGTGTTTTATTACTCAGGATCTTCCCCACCACCTCCAAAATGCCTGGGGAAGATAACATTAAGAGATTAAAAGAAAAGTGAACTGCTTAATGTTAGAATGAAATGCATCCAAACTCACTTGCTGTTTATGTAATAATAATTACAGCTAGGAGAGTCTTCCCTGGGAGAGCCCCAAGTCCTCAAGCAGGTTTATCTTCGTAAATGAATTTGGGCCATAAACTCTTTTTGTAATCTCATTTCCAGTCTCGTGTTGTTACTAAATGCTGTTAAGTGCAACACAACCAAGAATCGTTTGGGAAGAAGCCTGGATGCTCAGATTTGAAGCTCAAATTCAAAGGTAAAAGCAATTCAATTGACTCTAAAGCATTCTGTACTGCTGGAGGGGGGGAGGGGGCAGGCCTCATAAATACAGTGCCAAAATATATGCCACCTGTGGAGGTGCTCTTTACTTGCCCTCTCCTGCCAGGAAACGGACTCAGGAGTTGGAAGTGGGATGGGGACCCCAAAGTTCTGACTCCGCCACCACTCTCCATGGTACTGTTGCCACACCCAAAAGACAGCAAAAGAAAATGGTTTTCCACGTCCTTTTGTGCAAAAATTCGAAAGTCCAACAGAAACATAGGGGGAAAAGAAAACAGACAGATATCCTTGATGCTGACTTTAAAAAACCTGGAGCATTTTTCTGGGGAAAGGGGGGGAGTTTTTATCAGATAATTAAACACTTTGCGTTTCCATCCATAGCTGACCTACGGATGGTTGCTTGTCATCACCACTTCTCTCCCATCTGCCCCTCCACCACTCCAGTCTGATCCCTGGGACTTGGCTGGCACCGAGAGAATAGAATAAATGTATTGTCTACCACAGCTTGCACTAAAGAAACCTAAATCTTTCACAGTTCTTTAAGGGGGCCTGGAAATATTTGCAGCCAGGCATCCATCTGATCTAGTTTGCTCTGGGCTGACTCTGAGACATCTTGAAAATTTAATGTAATTGGAAAGGCAGGAGGTGTTGTTCCATGATGAAATGTCATGATTGCACTGGAGACAATGACACTGCAAATATCATCCTAAAGAATGCCTTTGTTTTTCCTTCCATAAAAAGGATGGGGAAAGAGAGAAAAGAAACAGATGATTTGTGTCAGATGATCATTTTGATGTCCCGTTCCAAAAAATGTTTTGTTAGAAGGAGAAGTCAATTAATTTGATCCTTCCCTTGGTGTGCTCTGGGTGTACACAAATTTATTCGGGTAGAAAGACCTCTGACAGATGATGTGCTAGCAAAAATTCTCAAGGTTTTTGGGCTTGATTTAAGATAGATCCGAATGCAGTGGCTGCAGATGAAAGAGGAGCCTGTGTAAAGGACATACTTCAGTACTCATGTTATATAAGGGTCTCCACAGACAAATGAGAGGAAGAATCACCTTGTGGCTGAAGCATGGGGGAAAAATAAACAAGGGCAGAAGGGATTTAGGGTCAGTCTGCGGCTCTGACACTTCCCACGCTGGAGGACATCTAGTAAATATCTTAATTACACTGTGCCTCAGCATGCAATGCAGAAAGTGATTTGGATCAGAGCAGGGACTGAAAAACTGAACACAAATCCACAGATGTCCTGAGCTTTGACTCATTTACATCACTGATGATCTGCAAAGAGCTGTGCAGATCCTGAAGGAATCACCAGGGCACATCTACCTCAATAAACCCAACACTACTAGGCATCACTCATATTTGTCCTTGACTCTGGGTTTCAAAATCCCAACCCTGGGCTTTTTACATACAGCTTTTTGTGTAGTTTCACAGCTAGAGAAACTGAGGCAGAGGCACAGAACCTTGTTTCCACTGAACACACATTGTGTGCTGCCTCCCTTACCTCTGAAGAATAATCTCAAGGAGGGGTCTCAGATTAAAAATCACACTGTGTCACAACTGTAGGAGAAGAGATGTTTTTAAGCTTAACCTCAGTGCGCTGCACTCAGTGAATTACGCTGAGCTTCACCCAGTCTGGAGGGGTCCTGAATCTACTGAGAGAAGCATGGAAACATCTAATGTAAATTTGTACTTGCATTAAAATGTACAAATTTCTTGAACTAGAGTATTCGTATTACTGAAGTGTCTGAGAATGTCACAAACATTTATTATGTCATCCTTTTGAACCCACAATTTTTTCTGCTTGACTTCCTCCTGCTTAAAAACAAGGTAAGAGAGAGTCCCTGCCTGAAGAATTCATGCCTGAGACATTCAAAGGAGCAAGAGAATATTAATATTTTATACTTACACAGGCTATTCTATCCACAAAGAATGAATATGTCTGTTCACAATTAAGAGCAGAGCATGAGTTCAGGACCGTGTTACCGAATATGCTAAAGATTTTGGGCAATTGGTTTCCCTCTGAATGCCTCATTCACCCCCTATTGTACACTCTTCTGCAAGGATGCAGCATGCATTAGAAGCTTTGAGTTGCTGCACTGAAACATGAAATGTTATTTATTGTATTAATGTTTTTACCTTTGACCATTACTGCAATCTTGTCTCATCAAAGCTCACCCTGAAGATATATGTCGTGCCATATATTTATGCAAGGGTAACAGCATGTGCCAGAAACGGACTGGAGGTCTACAATATGGGCTTACTGTCTTCAGAATATGAAAAGAGAGATCTAGACACAAGGCAGATGTCTTTTGGGTTCCACAGTTTCAGGTTTTTATGGTCAAATAACAGTGCTCATAACAAGCCTGATATTTCCGTGTATCAAAATTATTCCCCCACTTTAGCA
The DNA here is from genome assembly GCA_036925125.1 of Oreortyx pictus. Classification (NCBI taxonomy): domain Eukaryota; kingdom Metazoa; phylum Chordata; class Aves; order Galliformes; family Odontophoridae; genus Oreortyx; species Oreortyx pictus. The sequence continues at coordinate 3,087,434 of JAUPFR010000029.1, forward strand.
GATGATGTAGCACATTAATTTTTATTTTCAGAATCAAGGCCTCTGTTTTGTGAACAAGATGGAGAGAGTCTGCAAAAATCACTGTCCCAAACAACAATAAACTTTCAGTCAAATGGCGTTTAGAATTGCAAGTTCATCTATAGACTTCTGGCCTCTGCAAAAAAGGGGGTGGCTCATTGGGGTCTACTTATCTAGCAAGAAGTCAATGCCTACTCTAACGCAATGGAAAGCGCAGCGATGACAGCAGAGTAGTGACATCCCAGGTAGCAGGAAGTGAGGAGTTGCTCAAATACAACAGCCATAGGTACAGAAACAAAGCAAAGAAACTCCTTACCTTCAGAAGGCCTCAGATATACAGAGGCCAACTTTTAAATGAGGTCTGGGAAGGGGTAGATCCTGGCTCCAGCCCTGCTGTTCGCTCGGGTACATTGCATGCACCTGAGCTCCCCTGGGTTGGCCCTGCCTTCCCACCAGGTGCTCAATCACTGCTTCACTCCAACTTAGCTTTTCTGCTACACCTATTCCTATTAAATAGCTTATATCGATCCTAAGAAATTTAATGACAGATGACATCAAAAGATCAGCCCATTGTGAATGTCAAAAAGGGATGCATGTCATTTCTGAGTCTGCATGGAGAAGATACCCATCTCAACGCTGCATTTTCACAGCTGAACTAACACACTCACCAGCTTCATACATGCCTAAAATCACAGTTTGAGCCCTGAATAACTTTTATCTTCAGCCCCGTCAGCCAAAGCCAACTGGAGAACCATCAGATTTACTTGGGCTAGCCCGGATGCTCTGCTGGATACATCAGAGGCACAGGGATTCTCTGATAAGAGCTTTTTTTCCATAAGACTTGGTGCTTCCCTTCAAAGCCTTTTGCAAACATTTGAGAATTAAGTTTGATCACAGCTGTGTGAGGCAATAAAGTATTATTTCTCTTCTTGTTTTCAAAGGGAGAAAGACCCAGTCAGTAAAGCTCTGATTCTACTTTCTGTTGCCTTCTCAGGTCTGTAGGTACTTTAGGAGATCAGGGCACTGCTGCCTTGTTCCAGGCCACACCGAGTGCCCCTACAAAAGCTGTGATTGGAGCTCACTGTCCCAGTTCCTGGCCATAAAGCTGAAGCCTTGAGTGATCTCGTTTTTTCTTTGCAGCTTCTCTTTGTAGTGCTGCACTCCTGCCTACCTCCCACACAAGATTCCTGTCTTCCCATCTGATGACCCTTCTCACCTTCAACTTCCCCTTATCCTCACACCCTTGTACGTTACTGCAGTTACACTTTGGGATCCTCCTGCTCAGATGTTTCTTAGGAAATCCTATTCAACATGAGATCTGCTTACCTAGGTGCAAGCCTTGAAGAACTTCTTCCTCCAAATCCTCTTTTCTCCAACCCCTCCTCTGCTCTCCTGCAATGTTTATGAAGGGCACTTTCCCAACCCAAAGGAGTTGAGTTCCTATGCCATCTCCTCCCCTTTCTGGCAGCAAGGAGATGTTTGGGTTGAGCTGGAAAGCTGTGCTATCCCACAGGGTTTCCCACAGCCTGCATAAGTAATTTTGTCCTGGCTGATCTCCTAACATCCTTGGGCTCCCAGCACCTAACACAGGTGCCTAATTTGCTTGAAGTGTTGGGTGAGGTGTGAGTAAGATCCTCAAGTCAGGTTCTCCCAACTGCCCCAACTCCCAGTTTTCTGTCCCTTTTTCACATGGAAACACTGAAAAAAAAAAAAAAAAAAAAAAAGGTTGGTGGGTAATGACAAGTGATGAAGTGCAGCTTGAAGAGTTAACAACTGACAGTGTGTGCACTCAGCCCTTTTCCAAGTATCAGATGTGTCAGCTGAAACGTGCAATGTGCTTTAGACATCTAAGCCACAGCCTAAACCTAAGGGTGTTGTCAATGAGAGAAGTCAATTGGGGATGCTTCTGGGAGTCAGGAGCCCTTAAATGCTTCTTCCAGTTTCAACACAGAGACCACAGCAGTCAGTGGCAATGGCCATTGTCAATCACATCTGGGATGTGCCACCCAGGCTGCACCAAGATACAAATTCCCAAACCCCATTTTAATGACAACAAAGTCATTTTCCCTCCTCTATACAGCCAACATTCAGTTTATATCATTATTGCTGTTGGCCTTGCTTAAAGCTGGAGTTTTCCAGTCCCACTTATCACTCCTTGACTGGTTCCTCCACACAGACATGGCAGTACCCTCCTGGAGCCAGGTGTGCTCGGGCACAGCATTACTCTCAGAACCAAATGCTCTCAGGTCACGCATTCAGAGGACTAATGACACAGGGCAGGTAAGCCAAAGGCTCGTGTGCACTGTCACAAGGATTTCTCAGTCAAACAGTAAATGGCTCCTGCAAGTCATTGGTGTATTCCTGCACTCTTGTCTGCAGATGCATACAGGGAAGGAATAGCCACATCTAATTAATTCAAATAATACAGCTTTTCCAAAGTTGAAACCCAAATTTTTCACGACCCAATTAAACTACTGAGATCAGAAGGCAGAGACCTGAGCTTGGCTTTGCTACATACCACCGTAGGCCAAGGGAAATAGGACTGTGAAGGCAGCTGTGCTGCCCACCTGCCCTGCTGCATCTGTTTGTGCAGCGTGCTCCGTGCTGCTTTCACACACTGCTTTTGCCAGGGGCCGATGTGTGACCAGTTCACTAGATAGTGCTGAAAACGGGATAAATAGCATTGAATGATTTATAGAGTTTTGGATCAGCCATGCTGCTGGTTCAGGAGAGTGTAGTAAGGGGCATGAAGCAACTTAAGAAACCCATGAGTTTTCTATGCATCCACAGCACAAAAGATTCCAAGGCACAGTTTTGAAATTCGTCTGCTTCTTTTTTTCACCTGGTTTATGCAGCCGGGTTTGCAATGCCTCACAAGTCTCCTTTCATCTGTTATATTTCCTCCCTTCCTTTTCACTAAGAAGTAATAAACTCCCTTAAAGTGACAAGGGTACTGGAGTTTGTCTGGAAGGAGGCTCAGCGAAGGCTGACAAATGTTCCCTGCCTTCGTGTACCTTGTCCAGTGCATCAATGAATCCGCACCATCAATTGCCCGGTACTCCAGACTGATAACAAGTGTCTAATCCAGAAGAAATGCTCTTCTGACGTGCTTCTGACAGCACCTAAGCATACTGACTCATAGAAATGATGGAGAAGATTTCTCAGAGCTGGCTTTCTACAGTCTGTCCTTCTGACAATGAAGGAATGCTCTCGAGAGCATACTTTATATCACTGCCTGGTGCAAATCTCATGGGAAGCTGTTTCAGAGCTTGCTTCTTTGAGAGCTTCCTGGTAATACAGACTAATTCTTTTGTTTACTGTCATCCCATCAGCACTCTATACGTTCCCTCTCCTGAAAGCTGCATCTCATAGAGTTTGGAGCCTTCAAATTTATAGGCTGCAGAACCAGAACCTCAAGGAAAAGCAGCAACCTCACATTCATTCCTGGTATTTATTTTCCTGCACTAGGCTAACAGAATAACCATCAGCTCCTTAAGGGCTCAGGTTCAGATTGATTTATCACAGCTCAGCATTACCAGTGAGCCCAGTTGACCAGAAGAATGCCTGAGACTTGAGTGTTGCCCCTCTGATCTAAGTGAAGCTGTAAATTTTGCATCTGAATTTCAATCTCTCGTGGTATCATTCTGGGACCAAGAGAGTTTCCTCCTTCAGTTTCACTGTTCACAAAGCCTGCTGCACCACATCGTCAAGCCTCTGAGACCTATGCTCACTTGCCCAGCCTGCTGATTGCTCTAGAACTACCGTAGGCAACCTGCCTTAGGAGAGGGTTGGGCTAGATGATCATCAGAGGTCCCTTCCAACACATACGATTCTGTGATTTTCATTCCTTCCCATAACAAGGACTATTTCACAAGCCAAATTCTTTTCCAGAAAGCTGTGAATCTGTTGTCACACCAAGCGACTATATATTTTTTTCAGACTTTCGAAACACAGAAGTCCCGTTTAGAGTCAGAGACACACCAGACATAAGGCAGCTGCCCAAAATAACCACCAGCACAGAGTCACAGGCTGTCCTCAGCCATTGCAAGGCTTCCTGTAGCACGGCCTGCAGGGATCAGGATTCCTCTAGCTGACAGCCCATGGATGTCCCTTTTAATGAAAGAACATGGTCTAGGGAGCCTGCTTTGGAAGGTGGGTTGGACTAGATGATCTATGGAGGTCCCTTCCAACCCCTACAATTCTGTGATTCTGTGAATCACACCTCCATCATTGTTCTTTTTAAGAAAGACTGGGAGTGAATTTTGTATTATGTTGGGGTGGCAGGGAGCTGTCCTTGGTTCCTATCACATCAGATGGATGCGAGTCACCTCCGCACGTCTGACATGGGGGGTGCTGACAGCTTGGGTGGAAGAGTGAACCTGGAGGCTCCCAGCTCCTCTTCACTGCCAACTGTGAGCAAGCTGCAGCCCCTCACTCTGCAGCCTGGTAGCAGCATCTGCTTCTCATGAGGGCTACACACTACACAGGGATCCCACATTTCAGCCATCATGCTCCACTGTCACCATTCTGAATGCCACCACCTTCCTCCCCCATGCTCACCTTCCCTCTTGTCTGCTGAGCTCTGTGCTCCCAGTTCTCCACGAGAACCACAGTTTTGACCCACGAGTCTCAAAGCACTTTGCCAAGAACAGCATTTACTCTCACAGACTCACAGAATCACAGAATTGTTTGAGTTGCAAGGTCACCTTAAAGGTCACCCAGTCCAACTCCCCTGCCATGAACAGGGCCATCTACAGCTCTATCAGGTCGCTTTGAGCACTGCCTGCTTTTAATCATCAGTTTTTTTACTTCTTACACCCGTGAACATACAGAGGGGAGTAAGTTGCCGAGGCCTTCCTAGCAGCAGAATTGTAGTGACAGTACAATTGGTTCACGAGGACATGGTTAATATTCCAGAACCTTGCCAAATCATGTCTAAAGTCCATTGCATGCTGAAAATTTGCCTCAAATTACATTTACTGGAAAACCAACTTTCTTTTGAACTCAACCTAACAAATGACATAGTCTGCACGAAAAATAAATAAATACACATATAAAAAAATTGTGAATCACGTCAGAAAGCCCACGGTATTCTATCTTAAATCTCTCCCTTTGACAGACAGTGGATTAAACAGAAAATGAGTTACATCTCCCCAAACCATATAAATGTGAGTCCCACACTGCAAGGTAGCATGACAAATAGCTGCAGATATATAAGAATAAAAATAAACCACGTCTGAGATCAGTGCAGGCATTGCTGCTTGTATCTGCCATGAAAATCAACTCAAAACCTTGGGATGAGAATTTGAAGTGCATAGTTTCACTGGCATAAAAACGATGAAACCTTAAGGAATAAAGAAAAAAATAGAATGAAAAATGGATTGTAGAAAATTATCTTTGACTCCAGCCGAACAGTTAAGAAAAGGAGTTGGTTTTACTGTGTCCAAAGGAAGAAATTCCTAGGAAAAAGAAGTAATAATCCGAAGTGCTTCCAGAAGCACAAATGATCTGTACTCAGATGACAGTAATTCCAAAAGGAGGCTTGGACTAATTTTAAAGCATTTCACAAGTCAAAGATGGAGTTATTTTCTTTTAATGACAAAAGGGATACAATGAAAAATCTTGTAATAGAGATATTAAACTAAAACGTAGGTCTCCTAAATTGGAGCTGTTCTTCTCTGCAGGGCCAGGAAGAATGTCATTCTATTCCATTAATAAAGGTCTCTTTTTGTCTGGTCACCCGGGCATAAAAATTGGTGCCAAAGTCACCAGTGAGGACTCTCACGTGGAGTTGGGAGGTTTTCTGTCTTCATCTGTGGATTTGCACAAGTATCGATCAAAATGGTAAGGCCTACCTCACAAATTGCTCTGAGATGATGCCTGAAAGACTTCAGAACTGACTTGATTTGAGGCACTGCAGAATTGCTTTGAAAGGGACTGCCAGAGGTGTGCACGCCCAGGTTACTCCAATATCCCCCATGTTCCAATCCAACACGAACCCTTGCTAGCTCTCCTTGTGCTGATCTGCAACAAAACGAACACCAGCACTAGACCTGGCCGTGGAAGTAAGCCATGGCCAGGAAGCTATGTTTCACCCTGGCTGCTGAATGTGAGATGCTGTTAGAAGGGTTTGACTACGAGGAAGCAGCAAGCATTCTCCATCTACATACCAGCTCCTAAATTAGCGAGCTGAAGGATGGCATGTCACTTTGATATCAATTTACTTGAAATGTACTCATTTTCTTTGTGGATTAAAATACCTGCAGCATCCAGCAGCAGAAACTCATGTGGTTTTGGGATAGTTGGTTTTTTTCTTTACTAACAAAGCAGCTTCCTGATGCAGAAAGCAGCCTGGCAGCACAGTGGGCTTCACCACCATTCTCTGGCCATGAGAAATCTTTTTCTTAATTTCATGTCATCTTCCCCCTACTAATGTTCTTTGACAGGTGCTAGCTAAATGTGGGAGCAGGAGAAAAGGCAGTTTTCACTGTTGGAAAGATCTGTCGCGAACATCTCAGCGTGCTCGTGGTGCGACTTCTCACACGCTGCTACTTGGTGCCTGGAGCCTTGGCAGCTCCATCCAGCCTGGTGCTGGGCCAGCAGCTCCCATTGACCGGGGGATGGACCGCAGCAGCGTTTGACACTTGGCAGGATGGAGTCCTTACAGCCACACACTCACACCCAAGTATCACATCTCATTTGCTTGGATGTTTCTAACACATGAGAGCGTGAGAAGTTTTGCCAGCCTGTGTGAGCTCCAACACCATGCACACTACTCAGGGTAGCACATTTTTGTGGCAGGCTGGAGGCTGCTGTTCCCAGGATGGATTGGGATTTGCTAGACAATGATGTGCTCATTGGAGATCCAAACTTCCCCTCTTCCCCAGCAGTGGACCGTAGAACCGTGGATTCATTAAGGTTGGAAAAGACCACTAAGATTGCCAAGTCTAACCCCAGCCCCTCCCACTGTGCCCACTGACCATGTCCCCAAATAGAATCATAGAATCATTAAGGCTGGAAAAGACCTCTAAGACCACTGAGTCCAACCCCAACCCACTTCCACCATGCCCACTGACCACGTTCCTCAGTGCCACATCTCCATGGTTCTGGAACACCTCCAGGGTTGGTATCCCCACCACCTCCTCAGGCAGCCTGTGCCAATGCATTCCCACTATGCGTAGTGGTGGAGGGAATTGGGGTGGTTCTTTTAGAAGAGGAGTCTCAGGGGTGACTCTAGTGCTCTCTACAATGTCCTGAAAGGAGGTTGTGGGGAGGTGGGGGCTGGCCCCTTCTCCTGGGTAATAGCAGTAGGATGAGAGGTTGGCCTCAGGTTCTGCCAGGGGAAGTTCAGGTTGGATGTTAGGAAGAATTTCTTCTCAGAAAGAGTGGTGATGAACTGGCACACCAATGGTGATGCCTGGGGACATGGTGGAGACACTACCCCTAGAGGTGTTAGAAAACCGTGGGGATGTGGCACTGAGGGACACAGTCAGTGGGCATGGTGGGGGTGGGTTGGGGTTGGTCTTGGGGATCTTAGAGATCTTTTCCAGCCTTACTGATTCTATGATTTTATTCTATGATTCTAAGGAGACATTTTGCTTCATGTGTCCTGATATCCCTTCTGCTCACAGCAGGTCTCCATGCCCTTCCTGTAAATGGCTCTCAGATCTCAAAACACTTCAACATTTCAGCTAGCTCAAAGGCATAGAAACCAGTGAAGTACTTCAGGGCACTGTCAGCACAGAATAATTATCCAACAAGTTACAGCAGGGCATCCTTCTTCCCCTGAATAATTAAGACACTTTCAATTTCTTAGAGTAGGATATGGGATCTGGGGAAAAATGTTTGGAGGTAGCGCAGCAAATCCTCTCCTTCTCATTCTCTTCTGTTATTGCAATCTCCTCTTCCTATCTATCTGGGGATGCTGCTAAATGAAAAGGTTTATGACAGCTCTTCAACACTCAATCATATAAAACACACTCTAAAAATTTTTCAGTAAGTTAAAGGAACTGACAGTACTTTTTTTTTTTTTTGAATCATAGATTGGGATTTTCACAGAAGAAAGTCTACATTCCTAAATTTGGTTGGATATCAATGGGATTTGGGATCCTAGCTTCCTCAGCTTTTTCTGCAAAAATCCCTGTCTTATTCTGGATTTGAATTTTATCTGAGGAAGGAATAGCTTCTGGTTAATGCATGGAAATAAGGTTAGGAATACTTCTAAATGAGCATGGATTTTAAAGTCAATGAGTTTCTTCCAGTTTATGCGAAAGCAGCTGAAAGCAGAATTTACATAGCTTTTTTTTTTTTTTGTGCAAAAATAAAACAAAATTTTTGTTACAGAATGAGAAAGCTAACATTTATATTAAGCTTATTCTCTGGCAGTGAATGCTTTTTTCTAAGCAAAAATAACTCTTTTGGACTGAATTCTATTTCCACGTCAGCTACCATGAAATTCCAGGGATGTCAGAGCAGCTCCTTCGGATGTATCTACATTTTGTTTCTCCAGTCCTTGGTGATGAATGGAGAAATTTACCATTCCATGAAGCAAGACGTGTGAGATGTTACTGATTCCAGCATCAAGAATTAAAAAATGAATAAATAAATATGGTAGGGTTTCTGATTCACTTTAAGGAAAAGAGAGAAATTACAGCCTTTCTTCTCTCTGTTACAGGCAGACCTTTTAGGGGTGAATTCTTCTCTCACATTTGCACATGTAAGTAATTTCTTTAAGTCACTGTTTAATCTGTAGTTTTTTTTTTTGTTTGTTTGTTTTTTTCCAGGAAGAGAATCTGATCTACAGAAAATCTAAATCAATATCACCTGGCTTTAGGTCAAAGAACTGGGGCCTCAAACACTAAGAATACCTGTCAGCTGGTTATAAACAGGCCTATATCACAGCCTGCATTAAAATCACCTTTTAATCCCCCAAGGCAACCAGTGGATAAGTTAAATATAATTAATTATTGTATCATTCTGGCCTTTGGTAACAAAGGTAAACAAATCAAGAGTATTTTTGCTCAGTCTTGCCATAACTACTTGATTAAAAGAGCAACGTTCCTTTCTCCCCCTCTCTTCTCTGCCTGGTTGAGATAATTTGCACAGAAAGGGACATGCCAGAAATGGTTCCACTAAATGTACTCAACTGGAGGAGACAACCAGGAGTAGCACGTGTCTGTAAAGCATCCTTCCTCCTGATCTGATCCACCTCCCTGTTGCTCCTACTCCCATGCCCAGTGTATTTTCCTTGTTGGTAAAAGAGACAGTAAATTAACCTCTTTGTCATTGAAATATGCACTGAGAGACATGGTCAGCAGAGATGGTGGAGATGGGCTGGGGATGGACTTGGGGATCTTAGAACGCTTTTCTAGCCTTAATCATTCTATGATTCCATGATATCTAGATACTGCTGAGTGGCTGCAACATTCTCAAGAATGCAATTAAGCTCAGCATCCTTCCTACATACTAGATCTGGTATTTTTACAGGAAAAAATCACTATTATTCAAGAAATAACTCAGAAATACACCCTGAGGATTAATATCTACACCCAGGACATGAGAGAGTCAAGGTTTTGTTGCTGCCATGCGAAGAACTTCCTCTGTCATTTTGGGAAAGTCTTCCAATGGTACATAAATATGTGTTTGTCATTTGCCTTCAGCAGAGCCCTTCTCCTTTCCAGCATGGGGATAATAACATGCACCTACGTCAGACGGTTCTTTGGAGGAAAGCAATGTGCTCTGCAAAGGACTGGCAAAAGATAATGGCCACATAAATATCCATGTCAGATTTTTTTTACTTCTGCTCAGTGATTTGAACATGATCCACTGGATTATACTAGCATACAGCTAACAGCCATGAATCTTTGTGGTCTAGCTTTGCCTCTGTCTGCTGCAGAGGTACATGAGGGATTCGGTTTGGCCTTTTATCTTGAAGCGTGGATGGCTGTATTTTATGGCTCTTGTTTCCCTTCCCAGTCAGGAGTGTGGGGCTGGGGGGGAATGGGAGTTAGCACCTGGTTTTGCCAAGACCAGCACATCATGTGCCAAGAGGAAAAATTTATTTTGTTGACGATTGTTTCTGACTTTCACTTCCCTCAATTGGCTAGAGATGCAATTTTCAGATCTGCCTGAGGCTATCCTCTCTGTTTAGAGAAACAACAATAAAATCCCCAATACAAACTTAACTGCTATGTATGAGCATGTACTGGGAGCTCACATTACTTGCAGCTAGCTCTGTTTTAGGGAGCTCATTGACTAATTATTTTTCTAGCAAGCTAGCAAGGTTCATTGGATACAATGGACAACTCTACTAAAGTTTTGGAAGCTGCTTATGCAACATTCAGAAAGGGGAGAGCACATCTTAGATAACCACGAGACTATTTCTGGATAGCTAGTGCAAAACTTGGATGTATTCTGACTTTATATGCTTTCAGATTGCATTGAGAGAGCTGCCTGAGGGCATGAGACTGAGTTTTTATGGGATCTCACAGGACGGCCAATGTTGGAAGGGAACCATCCAACTCAAAACAGTGTCAACCCTTTGAACACCTTTGTTGCCTTACGCTGCATTTGCTCTACTATTTGCATGTATCTCTTGTAACTGGGAGCACAGATGGGTCCAGATGGGTCTCAGCAGCGCTGGGGAAAGAGGAATAATCATCTATCACCCACCTATGCCTTTCCAATCACACTTCAGGGTGCAATGAGTGCAGCTGGTTTCCCCAACAAGCAATCCTGAGGCGCTTTCTGTCATTGAGAGTAGCAGACTTATTTTCTGTGCATCATGGCTAGGGAGCTCAGTTTCACATCCTCCTATCTACCACGTGGACATGGTGAACAGGATGCCAAACCATCACCAGTGGGGTGGGTCCCAAAGAAGATTCCAGAAAGATTACTGTGTGCTGGGCCATTTTCACTGTACATTTATACTTATATATTAGTCACAATTCCCATGCCTTTGTAGATATCCATATTTTAGCACATTATCTAATTCACAGAGGTCTATTGATTCCCAGCTTTGCTCTTGAAGGGCAGTGACTCATCTTTCAGTGCACACAATAGAAGAGCTGCTAATAAAAAAAACATTTAACATTTAGAGCCAGAGTATCTGGATGAGAAATGCTCCTACATCGCAGACATCCAGACTTCGTGAGCTGGATTCAGAATCTGATGGCTTTTTTTCCCCCTCCCTGATGCTGAAAACACAAACGCTCTGGATGTGCTCATTTCCTATGGAGCTGGATCTGCCCTGGGCATGCTGTGCTCCGGATTAACACAGACATTTGATGCAATGCATAACCTCCAACAGTTTATAGGAACTTTCTGTTTGAGTGCACACACTGGAGAGGGCAGAGAGCATTTCTGAGAAGGAAATTCACCCCTGCTTTCAAAAGGACACAACTGGAGCATTTTCATTCTCTCTAAGCCTTCAAATTGGGATCTGAACACGACTGAAGGAATGCACTTACCTCATACTGAACTGAATCTTACTGAATCAGTCCATTCTTAAATTCCCAGAACCAGTTTCTTTTTAAAGCTGAAAGGATGAGAAACTGGCTGGACAGAGAAAACTGCAAAGGGAGATACTGCTACTGAAAAACATACAAATCATCTATCAGTCACCAATCAATAACGCCTGAGCACTACCACTTGCAAAACTCACATTGATTTTAATAGGAATCTTATCCAAAGAGACTCAGAGCCACCTATTGTGATTTTCTCTTAGACTTGTGGTATTTTTTTCATCTTTCATTTGTCAGTGCCAGCCCTTAAGGACCTTGAGATTGAGGGAGCATCTTGGATTCTTATACATGCTTGCCTTCTGGCTGTGTGTTTGCAGAGAAAATCCCCACAGGGTTCTGAATAACACCACTCAGAGCTCAAAACCCAGAAGGCAAACTACAAAATGCCTTTTTTTGGTACTCACCTCACTTATCCCCTCTCATGACCTCATAGAATCATAGAATGGCTTGGGTTGGAAGGGACCCCAAGGATCATCAAGTTCCAATCACTCTGCCCCAGGCAGGGCCACAAACCTCCAGATCTGGTACTAGACCAGGTTGCCCAGGGCTCCATCCAACCTGGTCTTGAACACCAACAGGGATGGACCCAAGAGCTGTTATGTACAACTTTGGATCCTGGGGACCATAGTTGATGCACACTGTGCTTCATCGGCATGGCTTATGTGATCATAGAACAGAAGAATCATTAGGTTGGAAAGACCAATAACATCGTCTAGTCCAACCATCAACTCATGCTCTAGATGCCACCACGCTCTAGACTCATACTCTAGTGCCACCTCTATCCTTTTCTTGAACAACTCCAGGAATGGAGACCCCACCACCACCCTGGGCAGCCTGTGCCAATGTCCACTCTTTCTGAGAAGGAATTTTTCCTAATACCTAATTTTTCCAATCTGAACCTCCCCTGGTGCAACTAGTGATGTACATACAATCTGGAAAAGGCTACGAACAATCTGTCCTGCTGCTTTCCTCATCTGGGGAAAAAAGCCCACCAGTCAGAGCCAGGGAAACAGTATTGCTTGCTTCTCTGCAGGACTGTTGCTCGTGACTGATATAGCATGGCGATGCTAATGCCTCTTGTGCCAAATCCATTATTCAACACACAGAATGTCACAAGGCAATGACACAGGTCTCCTTGTGCACCCTATGGGGTGGCATAGATTATCTCTAGAGGTCCCTTCCAACCCCTAGAATAGGCTGGAGCACTCTTTCCTCTGCTTTCTTTATCAAACCTTTGATACAGAAATATACCAACAATAAACCTGCCAGCAATTCATCTGCCATGTACCTGCATGAAGGTATGTATCCTTCAGTCCACCTGTGTCCCCAGGCAGAATCTCACCACCCACTCTTCTACATAGCATTCCTTCCAAAGGACAGCAGCATAGAATTTGTGGATCCGAAAGTCACCCCATGAAGCTAATTTTCCAGGCAGTGGAGCAGCCCAAATATCCACGCATTTTGAGTTTGACAGTTTGTTGTACTTCACATGCTGTCAAATGGAAGCCTTTGTTACGAAGAAGGCAAGATTTGTTAAAGGAAACGAACCTTGATATGGAGAACGTGCTATCTTAATCCTTCAGATATTTCACCTTTTCTCCTTTTCCTTCACAGAATACTTGCTGCTCGGGTAGACTTCAGATTCTTCTTGATCATAAAGGAATGACTTTTTCAAATAACAGTTCCACTGCAGCTACTGAAATAGAAGAAATGCTGCAATACTGTCTAGTGCTACTCATTCCAACAGAGGGTTTTAAGTGAGCTTTTAAGAGTCAAATCAGCTTAGCAAATTGGGGACAATTATGCAAAATTTTCCCAATAGCTCCACCTTATTTAATCAAATACTTAACTCCATGCCTATCCAGGCCAGCAATTAAACATGGCAGGAAGAGAATTAAGCATGGGCTTCAATACATTTTTTAATGAGGATGTTTTCCAGGACTGGGGCCAAATGAGCTGAAATTTGTCACTGCTCTAAGGTAAGTGTAGTACTGAAAAAGGGAAAGGAGAATCGGTAAGTCTCCTATTTGGACTAAACCTGATGCATTAATTAGGGCATTAATTTAATTTCTCTTCCTATGTCAGCTTTTAATTAAGCATTAATTACCCTCCTTTGTTGGCTTTGAGGTTTACATGGAATTGCCATGGGCTCCATGTCATCCTGCTGGGTGTTGTCAGCATGGAGCTGAGGCAGTGGCTGTGCTGAGCTAAAGAGCAATGGGAGATGGGCATTTCCATCACCAGGGCTCACTGTTGGGCAGGAGGAGGATAGCAGTCTCTAGGGCAGCTACTTGGAATGCAAACACTCATATCCTCCACTAGTATCAATCCCTGCAGATACACAAGTTTACTCCCATTTCATATCTGGCTCTAAAGTTAATGCAGAAATATTACTAATGGTGTCTTAGTTAAATTATCCCTCAGTTAAATTCAACTCTTTAAAGTGTAATATTAAACTAACAGTGTCTGGTGGCTCTTATTTCATTACTCCTCCATTTCAATTTTTTAAGACTTTCTTTTCATTTCAGGATATTAGATTTGATATAATAACAATGGCCTTAGTAGATGGAAAAAAAAAACCCCACAAAACTTTTTCCTAAATAAGCTTGTACTGCTTTGGAAAGATAGCTCTTTATGATCTTCATTTTCATGGTACACTTTGATTCCATTACCCATTTCTTTTATGTGCTGGAGTTCAAAGAATAGGCATGGCTCTCAGAATATAGAAAATCTTCATTTATCTTCCCACTGAGAAGCTTTTAGGGAGTTAGGACCTTGCTGTGCACATGGCATCAAACAGGGTTGGGTAATCTGGATTGTAAACTTCTTCCTGCCCCAGTCTCCCTGGATGACGTTGGTTGAACCATCTCACAGATTTCTTCTGAGACGGGAATAATGGTTTCTAGCCCCAAACGGTTGCTAAGAGGATCCATTCATAATCCTCATGGAATGCTGGAATGACTTCTGCCTCCTACACAAAAGTATTTATTCAGTCAGGAAATGGAATAGACGCTGCGTGATCTAACTGGAAAGGTTCACGACTGGGGAAGGAACTGGGTACATGCCTCCTGCTCTCATAACAAGCAATGTACTGGAGGGGTTGCTGGTCATTTGCTATGTTCCTGTGCCAAAATTAGTCACACATTTCAGTTCTACTGACCTTCTTCCCACAGTGAGTACCATGAAGAGCCTGGGGATGGCAGGGACCTCTTGGGTGGGAATTGCCACATGTGTGGGACAGCACAGTGGGGTCTGTGCTGAGCAATCTATGGGCTTAAATATTGCTGCAGAAATTACTGCTCCCATTTGTCACCCCAAGAACAAATACACAGGGAGGAAAACACTGCTTAAAGATCTATTCTTTTCATCTGAGAAGAAATCAGTTGATTCCCACTGGGGCTCATTCCCAGCCCATTTAAATCAGTGGGAATCTGCCAATGAATTTAATGGGGCTAGAATTTTTCTTGTCGTATTTCCACTGTTACAGTAAAGAGATTATTAAAGTGCACAAGCATGATTCAGCAAATCCCACCTCCTCGCCACCCTGTTCAGCCAAGCACACACTTTGGCAAAGGGGTTCAGAAGGATATTCAAGTGAATTATATTTTGTCATATTAAATTAAGAGAGGAATCAGTTAAAAATCATTTTAATCAAGGAAACAAATGGAAAAAGAAATGGAATGATCCCTTGTAGACTGCTTTTGACATTTGTAGATTTGTTTTGTATCCCCTCTCACTCAATAAACTGAAGGATGACTGAGTTCATTTCACAGAAGATGGATTGCATTTTCTTCTCTCAGTTCTGCAATGTCCATCGAATTCAACCAGAAAAAAAAATTATTGTGCTTTAAAAACTCATGATTCCTGCATTATTAGAGTCAAATTGCACACCTGGGGAAAGGGAGAGGAAATGAACACAATCTCCATGTACAATAGCAGTAGTTACCTAATAATGGGCATTAATATTTAGGATTAATATTTTAAGGCAAATATGCCCTGGGAAATGCGGAACAAGCAAAAATGGAAAAGCCTTGTTTATGCATAAGCCTTCACCCAACCCAAATTTTTCCTTTTTTTTTTTTGTTTTGTTTGGTGAGACATTTTAAAGACACAAGGGTCCATTCTGGTCAGTGGGAAGGGGTGTTGTGCCCGCATCTAACCCAGAGACGTCTCCTCCACCCCTTTGGGGTGAAGAGCCTTGTATTGCTGAGAAACTGTTTTCTAGGGCCATTCTACATCCTCCAGTGGCACAGCATAAGGGAAGTGGCCTGTCACTGCAGCTCTTCCTAAAGCCAATGACTCTGCAGTGACTCACACCAGCTGGGGTGATTTCTGTCACGAAGGGCAGCGAAGAAGGAGGGTGAAATTAAGTGAAAGGAAAAGAACGAAACAGGAGAAATAAATAAACATAAAACTGAAACCTGTATGTTCCTGGCAGGGGCTGGAAACAGAGAGAGAACATGTTGTGACGTTCAGGAGGAGGTCCTTATGTATAGTGGAGATGGGTGCCAGTTTAAGATGCTGCAGCTGCAGCCCGGATAGGAGATCTGCAGTACAGACCACATAAGACAGATTTCTGTGGAGGGCTTGGGTTTTTTGGTAGATGTGGGAGATATGTGTTTATCAACAGAAGTGGAATAATCAGTTAGATCATCTCCTGTTTATAAGCTTTCGTGCTTACTTGTTTTGTTACTTGAAATCCTCAGATGCTTAAGGACCTCAGTGGGGCCACTGATGTGAAGATAAACCAGAGTGCACTGCCAAACCTGGATCCTACTTCAAAGTCCTGTTCTGCAGCTCAGTGTAACTTCAGTCTTTGCAGAATCAAGCCGTGTAACATGACCAAGAGCACCTCTCCCTGCCTTCTCAGCCTCATAAATTGCCACCCTCCACACATGCTGTTGTTTTCCTTCAGCAAAGCTGCAGTGTCAATATAAATATTTCCATTCATGTTCTCCCACCAGGATTCCTTTATCCTATGAGACCATAGGTGGCAGGTGCAAATGGTGCAACGAGGGAGCTGCCCACAGGCTGGAGCGTGCAAGCTCGTGCATGCAGTCCCTCACTTAGGAATTTGCAAATTGGCTTGGCTGTTTAGTAACAGAGAAGGTTGTCAAAGATTCAGCAGACCTATTGCCAAAAAGCTACTTTGGGAGATTGTTTTGGATTTTTTTTTTTGATCAAGTCTGTCTTCCATAAAGCCTCATCTGAATGCTGTTAACACACATCACAGACACTGACGACACTAAATTATTTAATGCTACACACCTATCTCAGATGAAATCTCACAGATCAAAAGAAAATGTTTACTTCAGTTGGATGGAGCTCCTAAAGACACCCTTCAGAGTGATGAGATAGGCACTAGAAAATATTATGGGAACCATCTGATCGGAAATGAATATAAATTCGTTTTGGCAATCCTTCACTGCCTCTTACACACCCATTTCCCATTTCTGTCCTCTGGTAACACTGTGTGCCTGCTGCCACACCAAATCTCAGTTCACAGACTGAAGTCCTTAATATTATTTCTGCTCAAGTTCTCATGTGTGTTGGTGTTTACTTGTTTTGCAATAATAATAGATGATAACAGTTATTCACAGAGCAAACAGAAGGGTTGTATTCTCTCCTCTTGTTCAGGTGAGCGGATCATTCAGAGAATTTATGAGACAGAACTCAGCCCATGGGTAATTGGTCTTCATTCCCTCCAGCCTGACAACCACCATGTCACCAGTCCATGTCTACTCCACATGAAAGCAGCTTGCAGACTTTGTTCACTGGCTGCAGAGACACTGAATTATGGTTGATCTGAAGGTTCATTTGGTTCTTACTCCAGTATGTTACAAGCTTTTGAAATACTCCCATTTCATTCTTAAGGCAGATAAAGAGCATGCCAACTAAGCCCATGGAAAAAAAAGTAAGTAGGAATCATCCCTTTGCCTCCATTTCCTGATGGTTTGAATATCACACAGCAGATGAACCTGAAATGGTGGTAATGGAACAGTAGTGAGGATGGAGGTAATTACACATTTAGAAAGTTGTCATTACTTTCAAAATTTGCCTTCTTACCTATGTATGAGCAGCAAAAATACTGAAACCTCTAGAAAGAATCAAAACAGCTCAAAGGAGTCACTGGTGCCTTCTTTCTCTCGTCCTGGCCCTGCAGCATCTCTGAGCATCTTGTTATCCACCCACCAAGACTACATGAAGTCATAAGGAAAGATAAGGGCACGATGAGATCAAAATGCTGCACTTGTCTGCTCTCTCAGCTTCACCGGTCTCCCATTTTCTTTCTGAAGAAATGCAGGGCACAGGTTCAATCTAAAAAGCCCTAGCCATTCTGTGAACAAGCTGCCTTCTTGATCTACTACAGCAGAGAGGCAACTAATGACTTTGGAAGCATCTCTTTGACACGAAATTTCAGATCCTCACACAGAGGAATTTCGGATAGGATGCTATAGCACGGGAACCCATTAGCTTAATAAATGCAGTTCTGAGATCACACAAAACATATATTTTTACACAACTCTAGAGAAGTGAGTTGTGAAACTCTAAAAGGCTCTGCAACCGAAACCAGAACTGCATATTCAGAACGCTGTACTCTTTTCATTGGACAAAGAGACAGCATTCAGAATTATTCAGCATGCACTGAGCTGGTCAGAAATCTAAAGTTCTTTTGTTAGTGCAAAATTAGGCTGGAGACCTTGCCTTGAATGTCTTTATGAAGGCAGCTGCAAGACCAATAGACTCACAAGTACAGGAATTAATTTTAAGTGTTCTTCCTCATTGCCTAAAGTTGTTGAAAAGGAACTGTTGAGCATGTATTAGCACAAAGGAACTGCTTTGGGATGTTTTGAGAAAAACTCCACTATCAGATCTATCTTTGGATGTCTTGTATCACCAAGTGGAATCCATGTAAAGCCAATTAAAACTTATTTGTCAAAGGGTAGAACTAACATCATAATACGCATGGTCTGCTCACAGCTCGCTAGCTGTTACTTGAAGCCACAAATCACAATAACTATTCTGTTGAAATTATGAAAGAGAAGCTAGAAATCCTGCTAAACCCAATGAGCCATTAAATAGTTGACAATATTCTTTATAGAAACCTAGAATAGTTAATTAGTCCCCAAATACAAATGGTGAGCGTGAATAATTGCCACCATAGATTCCAATCAAGATATCCAAGGCTAGATCTGCAACTAGCATAAATTGACATTGCTTCATCTACAGTGCTGGCTTATACCAGCCATGAAACTGGCCCTAGAAGGTTGGGTTTGTGCTGAAAGCGTGGGAGTCTTTATATTCCTTCATCTTCCTCCCTACAACAGCTTCCCCCAGCCACTATTTACCCTATTCCTGAACATTTTTCTCTAGGTACTCCATGCCCTTCCTCTCCTTTTTAGCATTTCCAGGCTTTTCTCTCTGAACTGGCAATGCTTTGCTTATTGAGAGACAATGCATTCCCCCCAAGTTTTGTACTGATGAGATGTGACATTCAGAAGTTATTGCGCTATACAAAAATAAACAGAGAAATGCCATCAAGTTGAATGCAGGGAATTGCTCAGCCAATTAATATTTGCATATCCTTGGATGAAAGATATCAGTAGTACAAAGTATTATTATTAATAAGAGCCCACAGAGAATCTTCTGTCAGGCAAACACCACTAATGATGTGTCTTGCTTTCTGTCTTGGCACCTCACCAACTTTCACAGGAGTTTCATGAAATACCAGTTTCTTGTTCAACCAAGAAAGTTCAGCAGAGTTTGAAGGGGTTTGGACGATCAAACTGGAAGATAAAGTCGTGAACAGAGGAGAGTGACTTCACATCTGCCACTGCAAAAATGTCATGTAGTGACACCGTGCACTGTGTTTGACAGCAGAATTGTCCCTTCCCTGAGATCTCTGTTTTCATTTCCCTTACACAACCTTCATCTTGAAGGTGACATTGCTGAATCAAAGCACTCAAAACACAAAGATAAGCAAAACATGAACATTTCCTCAATCAGGACCTCAGGGCTTCTCATGCTCTAGGAAATTTGTTCTCAATCCCTTTCAATATAGCACATAACCTCCCTAAAAAGACAGCAAAATGGTGGCCCTGGTCCTGCAGATCTCCATTGGTGTGACCGGCCTCCAGCTTCCAGCCAACCTGACCTGGCTGGTTGGTGCCCATGAGCAATCTGGATGGTGGAGATTTGAAACACAGTTTTAATCAACTGAAAAAATGCCTTCTAGTTCATCGCAGCGGCAAAATGACCCATCGTGTATCTGTCTTTTATAATGTGCTTGTGCATGGTATATTTGAGGGCTCTTAAGTGGTTTCGTCCTCTTTTGCTGCTGCAGTGCCCACGGAGAGCCAACGGCCAGAATGTGCTTGTACAAATACACTCGCTACAGTAAACAGCCCTGGGCAATCTGTTGCACCCAAGGACCTTGTGTTGATTCTGCACCATTCCTTGGAGGATTTGTTCTTCCTTGCAAATTTAAAGACGTGAAGCAGGGAGGGACCAAAACCTTGCTCCTGAACATTAGCTGGCCTCAGGCCAGCCATGCAAAATGTATTAATAGAAACAGACAATTTTATACGACTACACAAAAAAAAAAAAAAAAGAACTCAGAGCGATGAAAACATCCAAGTGAATAATGCTTTATGAGAAAAAAGGCTGAAATGTTATTTCTTTTCAGACGTGTTGCCATAGCACTGAATTTCAAGAAACAGAATTTGTTAAATTTCTTGAATATTCAAGAAAGATAAGAAATAGAGTGAAAAAAAAGATCTGAAATATCTATATTAGCATTGACTTACTGTCCTCAGCTTGAAGCACGTAGTTCTCAGTCACCTCAATAGGAGTGCTCTTGTGGTCCCAATGAAAAGCATCCTCAACTTCCTCATTCATGGCCTCAAGGACAATGATAACGGCCTTACAGAAGGCAGTGGGCAGGAGCCAACCTGCTGGCATGAACTGAGATCTTAGAACTCCGAACCTGTCCGCCAACTCCTGCCAAAGTTATGGTGATAAATGGAGGCACTAAGCTGGAGAGAGAAGCTAGATCCTGTTTTGATATGAATGACTATTTGGCACTCTTTTTTCTTGATGTCAATTCAGGAACTCAGTTTTAGAATGATAACATTTCTCTTTCTTCTATTGTCACCCCTTCTACCCTACTCCCACCTCTTCTGCTCCTTTCATAGTGTCTGTATGGACGTGGCAACACTCTGGAAAAATCAGCATTTCAGAAAGGGAGTGGGAAATTCCTGGTAATAGAGTAGAGCTCCTGTAGAGCCACAGAAAGGCCTCCAACAGATAACTCCATCTGGACTCCAATGGCCCACTCTGGCCTAGCTTCATTAACTTCAGTGGCAGCTTGCTCCAGTTGGATGAAGTCCATACTCTAACTTGCTGCTAGAAGCAAGGACAGAACAGAGCTCTGTATAAACTGTTTTTTGCTATTATCTGAACACCTCCACTGACCAAGTTCCCAAGCTTTCTCATGAGATTGGCGATACGTAGGTGACTGTAGACAGTTTCCTTGCAGGCACTTGACTTAGGTTTCTCTTTGTAAAGATCCTATCATTTTCCCTATTGAAATAACATCAGATAAGCAGTATGGTAGTTTAAAAATACATACATATTAAGAGAAAATAAATATGCAAATAAATAAAACCTGGGTGGCAACAGCAAGACAGGCTGAGCCAGAAACTAGTACTGCTTTGACATGAATACAATCAAAACTTTGAGTTGCACAGCCCTAGGTTCCTAGTGAAGAGAAATAATGTCACTGAAACTCCAACAGTCTTAAGCCAAGAGGTGGCATCGACTCTCCTTGTCTTTGAAATAATGCAGTGCTACTGACTGAGCCATGGTGGTTGCAAGCTTTATCATACATAGTAAAGCAATGTGACTTATCAGAACAGATGTCCCTAGAGAAGGGCCCCTGACAGAGGGAGAGAATTAGTATGACACTGTACTTGAAATGGACAGAGAGAGCTGAGTGTTGTTAGATTTGAACAGCTACTTGGTGACTTCAGCTTGGGAGAGCTTTCCAGAAAGTTTAGCTCCTTTTAGGGCATTGAAAAAGAACAAAGGTTTTCAAAAAGGACATTAAAATGCAAAATAATAATAGTAATAAAAATATCTTCATGATAACTCCTTTTTTTCTCTTTTTTTCCCCTGACTTTTACAACAACCAGAACAGAATTGCAGCAAGAAATTCTCAAGTCATGCCTACGATTTCTTTAAACTACAGCTCTTGACCTCAGTTGTAACTGGCTGTACTGAGCAATGAAGCGCTGTCTTAGACAAAGCCTAATTAGCTCTGAAAAAGCTGATATGTCCAAAAGAACAGCACATATCCATGTGGAAGATCCAGCTTCTGTCCCAGAAGCCCAGCAGCCACAGCACTGCAGCATGAGTTTGGAATAATTAGTGCAATGCTGTTCACAGTAGGGAGGCCAGATCTGGTATCCCTGTACAGCCTGCATCAGACAGTATCAATATAGCTTAGTGATAGAGAATCTGTCAAGATATTTCCAAGGTTAACCACACAGACTGTTAAAAATATGAATTTAATGTCTAGCCTGAACTTAGCTGCTTTCAGGTTCTTACTCTTGGGTCTTGTTATGCTTTTGTCAGATAGATTATATAGTCTGCTATGATCAGAAACAGCCTCCCCACATGGAGGGTGATAAACCATGGTCACGTTACCTTTAGAAGGGTTTTCTTCCACAGATAAAAGTAGCAGGGACTCCACCATGTTAGGGTGTCTTCCACCAAGAAGCTAACCCTACAGAGAATGGCTTCAAAGGCACAAAGGACCACTTAAATGCTCACTTCCCACAGAAGATCAGAGGCTCATGGGTGTCTAGCGAGATTTGTTAAACTCTAAATATTTCCTCCACTATCCTGGTCAGCATCCATGGAGAAAAAAATAAAAATATCATTTAAACGTGGAGTCTCAGTGAGGTGATTCAATTACCAGCCCTACCTGCAACAGTTGCTAGTAAACCAGAAAGAAAAGAAATACAAAATAATCCATTTCCATTTCCTTCTACTTTGTCACAATAGTTCCTCCCTCCTTTGAGAACCTTTCCCTTCAGTCTCTGCTAATTGCCAGGTAGAAAACTGCTCAGAAAGGAAGGGAGGTGAAGAGAGACAGAGGCAAAACTGGCTGTGTTAGCACTTCAGCAGTGCTTGGCAGGACGCAGAGACAATCTATTACGGGATGTCTGATCACGTTAGGCATCCAGCTGCAAACACATGCAGTACAGAGAAAGGAAGGTGAGGAGGAGAGAGCAACCCAGCTCTGCTCTGTGCCTGCTGCTCCTAGGGGACAGCTGTCAGGAGCTGATAGTTCCTAGCAAACCCTGCAGAGGAGAAATGCACATCACAGAGGCTTTAAAAACAAACAAACCATGAAAATGATACACTGCAGGTATACAGACCAAACCAAACGCTGATTTTAGGGGGAACAAAAGCACACATGCCTAGCTAGTGTGAGAGCCCTACCTGCTCAGGTGCCTCTACGTCTTTCTGGATGTATCTCATTCTTTCCATCAAGCTGTTTTAGTGTTTTCTATCTCGCAAACGTAAAACACTCAACTCTGAGAGAGGACTTTGAAATTTGCACTCCAGACCTAGGACTGGATTTGGTTAAGAGGAATTATAGGGAGCCATGGAGACATGAGCATGAGCAAAATGCAGCGTAGAAGCCCACTTTGTGCAGCCCTGGGTGAGTTACTGAACTTCTGCATGCCATGACTCTCATCTTTACCACTGATCAAAAAGCATTTTCCAAATTGAAGATCAGACAATAGTAGCCTCAGGACTACCTAGGATGAATCCTGTATTTAAATCTCTTTCAGTTAAGTTCACAGGTACTTGCTCAGGGTTTGGTGGCCATTCCTGTAGAGATACACAAATAGGAACATCACATATGTAAGGCACCTTTACACCTCTCAGATAAGCTTGTACTCTGTGAACCTTTCTGGACAAAGCTTTAGGGCTGCAAATGCCCTTATTAAGGTCTGTGCTGCCTTGGATGACTGCCCTGCTCCCTGCAACAGAGCGCAGAACTCCACAAAGCCAGCTCCTCATAGCCCGTTCCCATGAAGCCCAAACGAATTAACCATTCAGAAATACAATTACCTCAAACCCTAAGATCAGTTTGAACAAGAGTTGTTTGCTCTGGGCCTTCTGTTTCAAGCAACGTCCAGATGACAGGAACTGTGAAAGCCTGAAGAGATTGTGTACAGGTTTGATGCCATTTCTTACAAGCTTTCTGACCTCATCTCTCACTCCTATTTGTAAGTGTGACCATGTCCCCTTCCAGCTGATTATTACACCCCTTTTGTTCCTGCTATCTGACCTCCAACAGGTGCATGCTAGGAAAGTATGCATCAACTTTCCAAAACCAGCTTCACTCTCCTCCAAGAAAATGGCCAGTGCCTTAATGATTGCCTACAATTTTAATGAGAAGAGGAAGCCTTTCTTCCTAGGACTTTTTTTCTGCACAGGATGTGGGTACAGGCCCTGTGCTAGTTAGCAGAGAAATGAAAAAGCCCTCCACAAGAAAAATGCATTTAATTAGGAAGCGCAGATCTAACGCCTCCAGCACTCTTTAGTTTAATCTTTGCAGTTGTCCATTTCTGATGGAAAATTTGTGCTGATTTCATGGTGGCTGCTTGGACAAAAGTCACCACACTTTGTGGTCATTTCATAGCTTGGGGCAGGGGGCAATGGTGAGCAGTGAATTAATTAGGTTTCTGTAAGAATATCTCAATTTCCAAATGGCTGCCCATATATATTAGTATGGAAAAAACTCAATTACTGTATTTCTTCTAATTCTATAACTTTACTGTTGATGGAAACTGAGAGAAGACTGACATTATAACCTAAAACAGAGACTCCTTGCCTTCAGAATGCAACAAACACCCATTAGAGATGTTCACACTTCCGCTTTCAGCAGCCCCATCCACGTGCAACATCTGTGCCCACACCCAACAAGCACAAAGAGAGCCCACAATGCTGTGGGATCAAGACCACCACGAGAAGGAAAACCCTGAAGAAAGGAGTATCATTAAAATAAACTGTATTACAGATGAGAGAAGAAGTGAACTGAAAAGCTTGGGTCACCCCCTCCCTCTTGACTTCAATCCACCCTCACAACCTGTCTTCCAAAATCCTCTCTGCGTAAGACATGTACATTATACAATCACACAGGATTCCATGAAACAGACACAGCATTTGGTCTGTGAATTCCACGAGATGGCACGTATATAATCAAACAAGTCTGGATATTCTATCTTGTCAATAGGACTGGGTAAGAGTGTTTATGGATGTGTTACCGGTGACATAAATAACAAGGAAAATAAAACAGAACTAGACCCCAAATTAAAACCCAATCAGTAGTGTCTGCCTTCTAATTCCTCTTTAGATAGAATGTCAAAGCCTCAGCTAATCTCATCTTACTGTACAATCACTCCATCTGTTCCAGCCTCTAATTTGACTATGAATTGAAATAAACGTAATTCCTGAAAATGTAAAAACATCTCAGATTTCCAGGCTTCTTTGTCTCTTCACAAATTTTATAGCCTCCTGTTTGGCACGGAGAGCTTTTCAAGTGCTACCAAGCTGATTATATTAGAGAATACTACAAATTGGATAACTCAAAACCCTCCTAGAGAGCCCTCGTAAAACTCCATGGTTGGATGGAAACTGGAGCAGATGGGCAAACTCCACCAAGCGCTACATTAACCCTGCTGTTCTCTGACTGGTGGCCAATAACACATTCAAAAAGTACAGATCTAAAAATAAGTCTCCAAAACAGAAGATGATCCAAAGCATTTAGTATGCATCGGCAAGACAGATGACCACTTGGTGACATACTTCTGCTATGATTGCAACCAATTTCTTCCCCAGAAAGACAAATATTTCAGCTTCTCAGTGCTTAAAAGAGAGAAGGCATTTAAAAGGGAATGGCATGTGTCAAGGCAAATTGGTTGCCACTCGTCCATTACAGCTGAAATACTTCAACCATCACCTCATTACATATAGAGTAATAGCAAAGTGTGCACAACATGGGCCATAATTGGATTGGAGAAATGGAGCAGGAGTCCTGGGGATAGATTTGCAATGCTCCAGTCGGCGTTGCTTTATTAAAATATTACTATTTTTTTGTTACCAGGTACACAAACTCCCATTGAATTCCAAAGGAACTCTGGGTGTCCAGAGTCTTTTAATCTCTGCCCATTTGAAGATTTAAATACTATCTTCCCCCTGTGCTGCTGGTGAGCTGAATGACGTTTTCACAGTTGGCCTGTGAGTTCTTGGATGCCATGGGGTGAGGGTTTCAGAGCTGTCATCAGAAGTCAGACCACCCCAAGATGCTACAAAGGAGTCTGATTTGGAAGATGTTCTCTTTTCTGTATGGTGAGGGCTATCCTGTTGTGGAAATAGATATCTTCACATGCATAGCAGCAGCTCCAGCCCAGCAGTGGACTACTGCAGATCCGTCTCTCTCATTCCAATTCCAAGGGTATTATTCAACCAGCTAAAGCATTTCCTGCTGGGCAGGCACCTGAGTGCTTTACCCCAGCAGCACAGTACAAGCAATTCAGCACTGTGTGCCTTTGGTATTGCTCCTAAAAGCCAGCCCTAGGGGGATAGCCGAGCCCTGAAAAAAATAAATAACAAAATCCCTATCTAAAATCTATTGTTTTTCCATTACCGGGAATCAAAGAAACTCATCCTGCAATGAGCTGCAAACAAGCAGATCCCTGCATTTGTTGTAGATGTAGTTCGTATGAGGATCAGTCCTGCAAATAAACAAAACAAGCTCGATTCCTCATTCTTTATGCTGACAGGCATGAAGGCTAATTGTTCAGAATTGCATTTCAAATGTCCCAGTTGAGATAAGTGCCAGGAGGTAGAGGTAAATCACACAACTACCGGCTTGCTGCCTCAGAGTTTAAATAAATAGAAATTCAGGGCTAATTAATATTTAGGAAATGCAAAACTTGTCATCTTAAATCAGGCTGAAACACAATAATCACATTAAGTGCTTACTTCAGCAAAATACCACTGAAATGCTAAGTGTTAGTGAACTACGTGCGTATTTATCCACTTAATTGACTCCTGGCTCCGACAGAACTCTATTACCCAGGAGTTAGAAGGAAATTTAATTCTGATCTGTGTGTTTGCACTCAAGGACTTCTGTTTGACTTCAGCTTATTTCAGTGGCAGAGCTGAAGAGCTACATTTTTTCAGATGTAATGGTACTAAGTTGAGCAACAAATGTGACATTTAGCTTTTCATGTGATGACCTTCCCTTCATTGTTGGGAAATTCTTCATCCTGTTCTCCTTCAGTTTCACTTTCAGACATCCTTTAAAACGGCTGCTTGGCGCATTTGCACCCGATAGGAAGCTCAGGTTGGATGTTAGGGAGAATTTCTTCTCAGAAAGAGTGGTGAGGTAGTGGAACAGGCTGCCCAGAGTGGTGGTGGTGGAGTCTCTCTGTCCCTGGAGGTGCCTAAGGAAAGGGTAAATGCAGTACTTAGGAACATGTTTTAGTGGCCAATATTGGTGGTAAGTGAACGGTTGGACTTGATTACTGTAGAGATCTCTTCCAACCTCAATGACTGTGATTCTACCAGTGCAAATAGCCAACTGCAGCCAATCTTACAGGCAGCCTCAATTTACTGGGTACCTTTTATTTGTGATATGCTGTGCCACTGATGTGCAGACCTCAGCAGTGTACCCCCTTGATCAGTACAACTTCCTTGCATTAGAGAAAAAAGGAAAAAGAACAGAAACAGTGACAGCTCCATGCAGTAACTGCCCACTGACCATTGTCACACAGAAAGCACATGGCCATGAAAACCCCGTACCCCTCCGTTTTTGCAGCGTGGATGGCAGCTCTTGTGCAGACACCTTCAAAAGCCACAGTCCGTGTGACAGCTTGACACAGCAGATAGCTGTACAATGCTCCTCTTAAAAGCCAGGCTGAAAAAAACCCCAGATTTAATAATCTGCCTCACCAGGATGAAGCACGATCACAGAGTCCATCTGACAGCCTCAGAGTGCTGAAAGGCATGCTGCGGGTTGCAGGGCAAACTGGGACCTCTGGCTGCAGGCAGCAAAGGGCTGCACATCGCTGCTCGGGGCACTGGGCACTTCCAAGGGATTTCTCCTCTCTCTTCCTGCACGTGAGTTGAAAACCAATTGGTTCCTTCCCAGAGACACGGGTCTGGAATGGTTCTGCTGCTCCTTTCACTTCTCCTTCGACGTGTGACACATTTAAATAGTGAACAAGTTCGTAAAGTATCTGTCACCACTGTGTTAATGCACTACAAAAATCTTCACATTTCCTGCTTGCCACCTTTGATACGGAATGAGATAGCTAGGCTAATTGTGCCTCTTGGATTGAAAACTGATTCAAACAGGCATCATCCTGAGGTACATCAGAGATGGACAGAGCAGAGGGATGCAAATGCAGCTACAGGGATATCAGGGCACAGGACTTCATGGATTGAAGACAGCGTCTTGAGTCACATCAAGAAGTAAAACAGAAACTCATGGAGAAGCAACTTGCAGCACAAATCTCCCTCAAATGAATGCGGCTCCCTTTGCAGATTCAGTGGTTCCTGAACCAGTTCCTATTTGAGCATCTCTTCCTGAATATTTCCAGTCAAATAACCTGGCCTAGGGAAACTAGTTCAGAATTCACAACTCCCAGCCAAGGAGTGTAACTCAATATAAGAGAAATACTTGCAGGCATGGGGAGCACACAAGAGGGACCAGATGGGGACAGTGCACACTCTGCACCCAGACGGGGAAGGAAAACAGCCTCAGTGTTGGGCAGCACAACGCAGGGCCCTTCTGTTCATCTTCAGTGCCTGAGACAGGTCATCTGCAACAGAGCTGCTCTCCTTCTCCGCCTCAAGAAGATAAAATAGAAGGAACCATTTTGCCACTCAATGAGGAAATTGAGATAAGGATCACGCACAAAGCCAAAGTGACACTCCTGCTTCACTTGAAAACAGATTGAAGTTTTAGATCCCTTTTAGAGACCATCAGATAAAGACAGGGCCTCTGATTTCCACTCCACGAGGACAGGTGCAGAACAAAGCTTCTGATGGGCACTGCAGCTCATGCCTGTGCCTTTACCACTGGGGCTTTGCAGGCACAACAGCACTGTCCCCCTTTCAGTGGCAGAGGATGGCCACCAACATGAGCACACCGTGCATAGAGATGCACTGCAGCTATATGCATGGGCAGCAATGCAGGACAAGTTTCCTTGCCTACATTTGGGGTGTCTTGAGTGAGTTGTGGACCTTAACGTTTGTGTAGGCACTAATGCACCATTTCAATAATCCTGGGCAATGTTCTTTAACGTTACTTATATGAAAATCAGCCACAGAAAAGGCCCTCAGTGAGCTGCAAATACAGCCTGGAAAAGCTCATTAAAAGCAGAGCCTGACAAAGTCATTATTATGTACGTGTCAAGTTTAATTCTGCAAAGAAGCAAATGCCATTAGTGCTCTCAGGAGTCAATACACACAGCGTATCTGTCCACAACAGGGAGCAAAAAAATGGGAGGAAGTGAACAAACCACCATGCACGTTCATGAAGTCTGAGCATTCAGACTCTTTTATTTCCATACTATTCCTGCTTGAGTCATTAGGAGACATTCTGTACCATTTCCAGCCACTAAGCCTTCCTGCAGGCCAGGATTAATGAGTCTGACTTCTGTTGACTTGATTGCACCCAGATCACAAGCACTGGAGCTCCAGCTGGAGTTCCAGACAAAACACAAATAAAAGCTCTTGGTAATGGAGAAGAAGACCGAATCCACCAGGAGATGGGAGCTACCAAGGTCTCCATTGCTTACTTCTTTTGCTGTCTATCTGCATGACCCTGTGCAAACATCTCCCCAGGCTTTACTTCTACAGCTCAGAACAATTATCATAAAGCTGAGCCAAAAAATTCTACAGACGGGGAACTTTCTTGTACTCTGACAAGTGTACAAAAGCACAGAAATACACATTTCTCTTTGTAAGTCAGTGCTGAGTTGAAGACATATTAAGGAAAGGAGCCCTTGAGTTTGTAGCAAGATGAGGGTCAGCCTCATTTCTCAGCTTACAGCAATAGGATGAGAGATAACAACCTTGAGCTGCACCAGGGGAGGTTCAAGTTGGATATTATGAACAATTTCTTATCTGAAAGAGCAGCACAGGTTGTCCAAGGAGGTGGTGGGGTCACTGTCCCTGGAAGGGCTCAAGAACCATGGAAATGTGGCACTGGGGGATGTTGTCAGTGGGCACTGTGAAATGGGATGATTGGACTTGGGGATCTTAGAGGTCTTTTCCAACCTTAATGATTCTGTTCTGTTGGAGATAAGAGATGGCACAGTGTTAGTTCATTTAATGGCATTAATTAAAAAGGACCCCAGTAATAACACAGAAGAATCCCAACTAAGTCAAATACATTTTGTGTGCTGCAGATTCCACCATAAAAGCAATCAGACACCCTGCAAGGAAAAGAAGGTTGCAGTTACCAGGTTTTCCAGTTAGTATCTGTGCTCCTGGTTTATGTGATCACCTAAGAAGGTCAAAAGAGTGGCTGAAACTTAAGGGCACTGCCCTAGGACTCAGGATTGATTCCTTGCTAAAATCTTCTGTATCAACTCAGTGTGCTTAAGCCTTTGGATGCTTCAGTTTCATTGTGGCACATTCCCACCACACACATTCAAATATCCAGGTAGGATCATAGAATCATGGCAGTTGCTATGAACAAGTAACATACAACATCCTTAACATTCACTCCTAATAATCATTGTTTTTTTAAATTTTACCATTTACATGCATGCATTGGAACATGTGACTTCTTTAGCTGATTATTCTGGTGTTTTCAGTTGAAAATCCTCTTGCAACTCAGTTTATAGGTAAAGAAAGAGAAAGAATTGCTGCATCCCAACTGAAGTCACAGCCAAACAAGTGAAGAAGCCTATTCACTGATATATGTATATATCCTTTATGAGTAAAAAATGCCTATAGGTATGATTCAGATGAATGGGTTTGATTATAAACATGACATCATTGCACACCAGATCTCAGATGAGCCCAAGACTGAATTCCTTGCACAATAACCTCCTTGTTCCACACACCTGTGTGCTTTGTAAATGGCTCCATATGCTTAATCGAAAAGAAATCTAATTACCTTAATTTACTTCATCTCAAAAGTAGAAGAGTAAACTATATGTTTAATTATAAACTTTCCACTTTGGGCAGCTATAATTAATGAGTCAAGGAATCATGCAATATGCCTAGAGCAACCTTTATTACTCCTGAGGTGCCCGAGCACCACTCACGCTTTAGAGCAAGTCACTTCCTATTAGTATTAGGAACTGAAGTGCCTACCCAAGGCATTAATCATGGAATGCCACTGCTCTAAGACTTTTAATTACGTACAGTGTGTATGAGATGCTTGGATTGCACACACAGTACAGTGTTAATAAACAGCCATCCTGGGGCTACCAAGGGCCTTGGTTTGCTTTGTTTCACATTGTTAACTTGATGCAGACAGGGGATGGGATGTTAGAAAAAGGAGGCTGTGCTCTAAGGAGAACAATACAGAAGAGACGAGATCGTAGAGTCACAGAATCCTTACGGTTGGAAAAGACCACTAAGATCAACAAGTCCAACCCAACCCACTTCCACCATGCTCACTGACTGTGCCTCTCAGTGCCACATCTCCATGGTTCTTGAGAATTTCTGGGGCAGTGACTCCACCGTCTCCCTGGCCTGTGCCATACTCAACCATTCTTTCTGAGAAGGAATTGTTCCTATCCAGCCCAAACAACTGGTGCAACCATCACCTCTCATCCTAACACTGATACTGAGAGCACAGGCCGACCCAACCTTCCCACCACCACCATTCAGGGCGTTGTAGAGAGCACTAAGGTCTCAGGTGAGCCTCTTCTTCTGAACCATCCCCGTTCTCTCAGCCATTCCCTGTAAGACTTGTGCTACAAACTCTTCATAGCTTTGCTGCCCTTCTTTGGGCGTGCTACAGGGCAACAGTGATCCTAACACACCACTTCTTGTTCATGAATGAACAGCCTTTCCTTGAGGTCATTCTCATGCTCTACAAGGACAGCCATTGCTCTTTTGGAGCACCGCTGGGAAGGCTGACCTCCAGAGGACTCTGCACAGCTATTAGCATGAAGAAGGGAAAGTCTTTAAGAAAACATAGATACAAACAGAACAGATAGGGAAAGGGAGCGGAGAGGTTATTTGGAGAACTGCATGGTTTGGGTTGGTGCCAAATGGGAAAATTCAAAGTGATAATAGCTAGGGTGATTGCTAGTCAAAGGAAACAGAGCATCGGTTGGGCTTATCTTTGAACATGGAAAAAAAAAACACAATTCAAAAAATGACCTGCAAGAAAATGCAGTTCAATGTTTTCCCTTAGCAAAATAAAAATCTCTCAAGTATACCTCCCCTAAGACCCTCAGCTGATTTTTCCTCATATTCCCCTTTCACGCCTTTCTGCCATTTTTCCCTCCAACGCTACAGGAAATGGTGCAAGTGCTTTCCAGACACAGGCTGTTTGCTGGCTCCATGCAAAGCAAACAGGTTTGCTTCATCCGGCCAAATGTTTGATTGCGTTGGTTGGTATTAACTGCACTGATTTTAACAGGGCTTCAAAGGACGATGACTGCAGTTCACGGTGCCTCTGCCAAGTCCTGAAAATGGAGGCTCCAGAGCTGTGTTTCTGGGTGCAAGCTTTCTGTACTGCTCTTGCTTTCCCTGCTGCAACTGTGGTTGCCTGAACAGCTCAGTACAGACAAATGCTGTAACTAGAACCAGAGGCAGAATGAACCAGGTATCCAACTGGGAGGCATTTACTATTCATGACTGCAGATGGTGGTATCATTGGTCTACGGGCTCCCAGCCTTGTAAGAACTATTGCTACCTATCTGCATCTGGGCAGAAGCCACCTAGAAATATAGACACAAGTTGTTAGAAAATTTAACCGCAAATACTTCCATCTCCTTGTAAAACGTTACAAATGTGTCATTAGTCCCTATTTATGTTTCTGCTTCTGGTGTAACATTGCTTGTAATGCCAACCAAAGAATGCTTGAACCCATGCTGCTTAAGACATAATTAAAAAAAAATAGACATGTATAAGAGTCTCCTGGACTAATTCTCAAGTCTTGTTTCATCAGGGCATCACAACAAGAGCTCAAAGGATCCCTCTGCAATATTTATACCCTGCTATGTCTCCTTGCCCAGGGCTGATGAAATTTTCATTCCGAGAAGAGACAGTAAAAGCAAGCAGTTTTGTAACCTGGAATGAGTGTGCTGAAAAGGAAAGAGGAGACCTAACTCAGTTCTTGTTGGAGTCTCAGCATAGATTTACACATAATTCTTTTATTTTCAACAGGTTCGTGAACAAGAAACCTGTGAGAGAGAATTCAATCAGCCATTCACTCTGACACTATAATCTGCCTATAGACTGCCCTATGAGGACCTGTAATTGTAAAAATCTCTCCTCTGAAACTCTGTAGATAACTCCCTTTGTTCTTCAAGTGTATCATACATTATTCCTAGGTTCATGACAAATATCACTGAAGAAAAGATCTCCAGAAAGCCCTGTCACACCAACTGTGTTCTGAAGAGCTCTTCAAGTATTCATACGATGCTGTAAAGCATTTCCAAGGCTTCCTTCACGTATCTGTTACTTAAGGCCACCCATTTTGTTTCAAGCATATTAACAGTTCCTCACATTTAAAATGCAAGACTGCCTCTTGATTTCACGAGTGTTCATTATACACCTTCAAACTGAGGGGAGAATGGGAGGGTCATCTCTACAACAAATTGGCATCTGCTATACTTGTCCCAGGTTGCTCCCAGTGAACAAACTGGAATTTAAGATAGTCTTGTGGTCAACACAACCCAGGTCCCAGATCCCTCATGAAGAAGGGGAACAACTTCAACCCTCTTTTAGGGCTTGCAAGAAAAACTCAATGACTTACCTAGTGTCAAATTAAAAATCTGCTAGTGAAACAGGGGAGTTCAGGTTGGATATTAGAAACAATTTCTTCTCTGAAAGAGCATTGGCACAGGCTGCCCAAGGAAATGGTGGGGTCACTGTGCCTGGATGAGTTCAAGAACTGTGGAGATGTGGCACTGGGGGATGTTGTCAGTGGGCATGGTGGGATGGGTTGGAGTTATATTTGGGCATCTTAGAGGTCTTTTCCAATCTTAATGATTTGTGAAAGCTTGAAACAGTTTCTCAGGTTTAGGCTAGTGCCCAAACACCCTTGCTTTCTAACAGAGGAATACAAGAAAACATATAAAAAGGATATAGACTAAAGAATTTTTACAACTAGGGGCCAGAGGTACCTTTGTATGCAATATCTAAGAACTTTTGTCCTGCTGGAGTACCTGCACTCTTTTTGCTGAGCTTGGGCTCCATTGATGTTTCACCAGGAGCTCACCAATGCACACATCTCTCAGCAAGGGCAGCTGCCTGCATTAGCAGTCCCCAAAATCATCCTGAATCCTATTTTCTCTCTTTTTGTGCTCAGCCATCTCTGCTCTCAGCTAATTGCTCTGGATGCACCAGCAGTGTGCAGCTGTGGGAACTCTGCCGTGATGAAGCAGCAAGACCGAGGTCCCATTTGCAGGATAGGTCCCTTTTACTGTGAGAGCATCCAGACAAGCAACTGGTTTATAGCTGCAATATACAGTAATTCAGATAATAACTCTCAGGAAAGACTCAGTGCCAGGAAAAATGAGTACCATTGGCAGAAAATAAAGTAATAAGCTAAAGGAGACGTTTCACAGGTGATCTTTACAAGATGGGTAGCCTAGAGAAGTACATTAAAGAGAACATGAGTGTCTTTCTTTGCTAACATGCCTGAAATCCAGCTTTCCATCTCGGAGTCTTTTACTAGCTGGCAATTTCTTTAAAGTGCAGACAAACCATGCTGACCTTGGCTTGCCCTTTCTGTGTGGGCTGTAATGCTACACCATCAGTCCCACTGGACTTGCTTTGGTGCTGACCCCACTTGCTCCCTGCTCTTGGTCGCACACATTGACACAGTTCTCATTCTGCAACACTTCTCGCCCCAATTGTTTGAGTGCAAAGAGACTGCATTACAATAATGGTTTTGGTCACCCACTGTGCCGTTGCTTTCCATGGGCAATGCAGCGAGATCTTAGGGGTTTTGTAGCTTCATTTCAAGGATGTGGAAGCTTAGGGTTGCTTCTGCTGTCAGTGTGTTACTGGAATGAGAAATCTCAGTTGGGATTGTGAACGAATTCAGAAGTGGTCTCTATGATAGAGAACTAAAATAAATGAGATATTGAATGGTGTAGGGCTCAAAAAGGAATGAGACTGTATGGGAAAAGTGGCAATGAGTTGTGTGACAGAGCCAAGGGTACAGCTCAAACTCCACTACTTTGGGACAGTGAATTTAATGAAAAACACTGGGCTGGCATGGGGCTCAGGCCAACCAACAAAAATGGAATCCTTTGGGGACAGGAGGATTTCTGTGGACCTATTCACATGGAAGTTTAACAAACGGACTGCTAGTTACCTCCAATGAATAAGCTGACCATAATTCGTATTTTACACATGGGTTGACCAGGAAAGCCATTAGGATCATGGAGCTCAGTGGCATTATGCTACAATCACAACTATCCAGATTTCAATTTATTCTGGGGTGAATCAGAAAAGTTTCCAAATATATCTTGATTCCAGTATGGTTAAAAACCTGGCTTCGGTGCTTGGAGGTACTGCGAGCATCTCCCAGCAGCAGCTATGTGATTCTCAATGATGCCATGATTCTGACTAGCACTAAAGTTGGAAAAGAACACTAAGATCACCAAGTCCAGCCTCCAACCCATCACCACCATGCCTACTGACCATGTCCCCAAGTGCCATCGAGGGCCCTTACCCTTCTGATGGGTCACATTCTCAGTATGATTTCGTTTTAACTCCTGTGAAATCAATCAGGCTACGCAGATTTCGATCAGCTGTACTCCCTCCCACACTGCTTTCTCCAGTTTCAGGAACAGACTTACATAATGAATGTCTGTAAATGTAAATTAGCATTTAATCACTAATTATTACTATATTTGATCATCTATAAGCAGCTACAGTTATATTTGTGCTTCTTGATGTAAAGGAAAAAGAACATCATATGGGGCATAGTTGCTCCTTGCTAAATATATCAAAGACTTTAAATAATATATGTTTCTGAGAGAATATTGGGAACAGTGAAAAGCCGATAGTTTCTTGGATATCTGAGACTTTTTTTTTTAAATCTTAACTATTTCTATTCATGATATTTAGTAGGGGGGGGGGAAAGTACGATGGTGGTTCTCCAAAATGCATTAAATGTATCCTCTGTCTTCCAAAAGAAAATGAAAAAAGAAAGAAGGAAAAGAAAGAAAAGAAAAAAAAAAGAAAAAAGAAGTAGAAAGAAAAAAGGAAAGGAAAAAAGCTGCGTTTCCAAATAACATGTAAGAACTCTCTACCAACAAATCTGTCCCTTCTGAGCAGAATCAGGAGTCTACTACTGAGTTTCTAAGCTGAGTAATCTGTGAAATAAGATGCACTCTTAATCCTTAACGCTCCCCAAATCAGGAATTATTGCAGAATCATTAAAATCCCAAGTTTGAAGGAACCAATAAGGATCATCAAGTCCAACTCCTGGCTCCATTTTTTGCATTCAATAGATGAATCAATGAGGCCAAAAGAAATAAAAAGATTTGCTTGTACTCCTGAACTTATTCAGCTGTAATATATTTAAATTTCTTCTGAGCTCCAAATAAAGGCCAGAAAAAATAATCATTCTCCACAAACAACAGTTCATTATGTGGTCAGGTTCTCATTTTGATATTTCACAGCTGGTATTTAGTGCTATATGCAAAGAATATGAAAAGCATTGCTGATGGTTCCTTGCTGTTTTCTCTCCCTCCCTCTCACCTGAAAAATCTAACTTAGGCAGATTTTTCATGGTCCATAAAATCTGTCTCAGCTGAACAAGTACATTTCCACCTAAGGAACCATCTCACACATACTTAACTGATAAAAACTGCATAGTTGATAACTGATTATATGCCAATCACAGCATCATGGTTTGCTGGTTTGCAGAAGACAGGCATGTTTGTGAACCTTATTATACACAATCCCTAGAACTGGTTCATTTCAAAACAAGTTCCAAGTGGTGAGATGCCTGCAAACTTTGGAGAAGCATTTCAGTAAAAAAGAAAAAGACAAAACTGATTTTTTCCTGCTCATTCAGGAACATTATGAACGGAAGAATAAAGAGAAACCACACAGAGGAGAGGAACGCACATTAAAGCTGCTATCCTTGGGCCTGAATAAAGAGCAGAGGACTTGGGTGTGGTGATAGAACATGGAATGAAGGAAGTTTTACCTCGCTGGGCTATACTAGAGAGTCTCACTCGTGGGTATCTATTCCATTCTCTCTATAATATTGTGAATTATTTTGAATTAGAATCATAGAATCACTAAACGTTGGAAAAGACCGCTAAGATCATCAAGTCCAACAGTCAACCCATCAAACCTGAGTCACAAGAACGGGAATCATGCTGGGGAATCGGGGAATTAGTTTATTGGGTTCTTAGTTGAGAGTTAAGTTCTGTACCTTTTGCACATACTTGAGCTAAAGATGATATTCACAGCATTTATTGACCACAGTATCTCTTTTTTAATGCATTTATTAATGGCTAATCCTTGTGTGAGCACTGGGCACCTCTGTGCTACTCTCCTCATGCTTGCATTCATTTAGCCAGGGCCAGAGATTAATTTCCTTTGCATTATCATTGGAGTGGTGACCTGCAGTAAATGTTGAGTTATGGCCAAACTTATCACAAGATAGTGTTGCTGTTCATCATATCTGGCAATAACTCTCATTTTTACTCAACAGCTCAAAAAGGAGAAGCAGCGAGATTCCTGCAGTAAATCTTGCAAGATATCGTCTGTTAACATTTAATGTGTGTCACCATGGTATAGTAAATAATTCCTTCCGTACAACACCTAGAACTTGTCCTGTTTTATTATTCTTTGAACACTGGCAAAGGCAAAACCAAAATCCAGTTCAACTTGTGTTTTAAGCGGTATCAGTGGGATCATAAAGAACTTCATGATTATGTCAGATTGACATTGTCCACCTCTCATGCACTAGTGCTGATATTCAACTAGGAAACAGGCATTGCCCAGAGCTGGACACATGAGAATCACCATACTGCTTCAGACTAATGGGTTGATCATCCCACTGCTCTTCTCTCCCTGGGACCGTCACTTCTAACAGTGTCCCAGCACCACTCTCCCCTATCATTTTTCTGGATCTCATCTTTCCCTGTGTGCTGTGCACTTTGCCGTCTACAATCAGGCAATTAATGTCTGGTGCTACATGCTGAAATGAAACTTCCTATAGTCAGATGCCGAAAAGTCATCATTTTAATGACTTCACAGAGGATAATTGGTACTGTAACACATACATTAAATGGCTGTTTAAGTGAGATACGGGCTCATTATCTTCACCCTACAGTCAGATTGCCCTCTTCCCATATAAAACAACACCATTTAATTCAAATAATTATTTGCTTCTACAACAACTTTTCCATAACATATTCATATGTCCAAAAAAAAAAAAAAAAAGCCAACAAACACAAGAAATCAACACATTTGTAGGGCTCTAGGAAATCATTTATACTTTGATATACTGCAGACAGAAAAGCTTACAGAACATCCTCCAGGCTCAGAACTTCCAAATGAAGCCATGCCTTGGTTGCTTTGGCGCCAGGAATTCACTGCCCTCAGAGTGAAGAAATATTATCTGTTATAAACTGACCTCATAATTTTTAGAGTGCTGAAGTTACTTCAGAGTATTCAGGTTGCAACCTGAGTTTTCTAGAAAGAAAGAGGGCACTCACAGATTTGAGGCTCTGCTTCACACCAAGGTGGTTATGCTTCTTCTCTTTAACTATACCCAATAACCTCCAAACATTTAAGAAATGAACTATTGTTTTTCATGTTGCTACACGCATTAGAATGAGAAGCAATAGGAAAGCATGTGGCTGTAACTCCCATGCGATGCAAACACAAACTGCAGAGTATGCACTGGGGAGGATTAAGGGAAAAATACCAGCAAGTAGGAGTTTCAATATGGGATTCAGTAGTTAAAGTCACAGAAAATGGCTACTTTACAAATAAAGTGGAGCTACACAGGTCTACAGGGAACAGTATGTGATGGAATCAAAACAAACACCAGAGTCATGTTCCAATACATGTTGGTGATGTGTGTCTTCTTTTTCTTTGTGCCTTAGTGTCTTTGAAAGCAGAGGCTAAATATTTACTGTGCTAAACACATACAAAATGACTATGCTGTGTGCTACTTTTAGCCAAATTTCGTCTTCTTAGTATAGTACTTCAGCAAGATACCATCCTGTATTTGAGTACATGCTTGCTTCATTAGCACTTTCACTTGCAGGGGAGAGAGATTGAATACAATTTCTGTGAATGCTACAAAAGATGTATGCCAGTACAGATGGAAACATACTCATACTAATACCCTGCAGTGAGAAATCATTGGTTTATTTTAATCTCAGAGATCTTTATCAGAGATTGAAATAATCCAATTTTTCATGAAAGATACTCTGGCACATACAGATCTAATCATCATAATTGGAAATTATTTCGTTGGAAGAATGCATTAAAACTGATCAATAAGAAACCCTCATGGCAGGCAGCATGCAAACAAACCAGAAGCAGTAGCCAGCTCTCACCTTAAATTATGACCGAAGTATGAAAACTTTAGGGACAGGTCCAACAGTGGAACCTAAAAATGGAATAAAAGGGACCCAAACTGGGGCCAGAAGGGCCCTGCCCATGATCCAGGGGTGAGACTTCAGAAAGCAGTAAATCACAGCACTGCTAAATTACAGGATGATTTCAGTGCTTTGGAATTTGGGAGTGGGCTTTCTGTGCTTGATATCAGGGTTTGCCAATAAAATGCCAAGGCAAACAAACCCAGCAAACTGATCAGTAAGGAAACCCAGTACCAAAGTACTCAGAATGCATGTGGAGGAGCTGAACTTTTACCTGAGATGAGAAAAGAAAAACAGAATGACTCTTGGCAGTAGGGAAGAACATTATCGGAAAGATTTCTGGAGGAAATAGATGGTTATCCAGATAAAGCACATGCTTTACAGTCAACAAAACAGAAAAGCTCAGACAAGTTGAGATGAATTCCAGAGTTCATACAGTCATGAAATCACCAAGGTTGGAAAAGACCTCCAAAATCATCCAGTCCAACCACTCATCTATCGCCAGTATTTTGCTCTAAGCCATGTCTCTCAGTACAACATCTTAACACTTCTTGATTGCCTCCAGGGACAGTGACATCACCACCTCCGTGGGCTGACCATTCCACATATCACAGTGCTTGCAAACTTGTATTCCTCACTACAAAAAAACTGCAGGTGGAAAACTTTCCCTTTCTCTAACTGAAAGTCAAAGGCTCCTCCTGAAGTTGCTTATCCATTTCTGAAAGCATTGCCTGAAGTGCTGTCTATTTGCTTCTGATCCCATAGTGTAACTTCCAGCCTTCATCTAAGCTCCCTAATCCTTCGTAGTTATGGGTGCATGTTGCCCACGTCACTTTGTGTTTGATCCCCCTGCTCTTAGAATGTGCTGCCATGCAACTCCAGATGAACTCTGGAAGTGCTACCCATGAAATCACTCACTGCAATTTGTTTGCATGTATATTGAAAAATTGCACCATGTTAGTTGAGATTTGTGAAGAAGGGGTGGGGGGAGAGAAAAGAAAAAAATCCATTGCCTATAATCCATAAACTCGGCAACCTGCTGCTTAATGCTGCAGGGGTCGATTCTATTCTGTCCATACCCTGTCTCTGTCCATCATTCACACAGCAATATCCAGTAAAACAGAATTAATTTAAACTTTATTGCAGAGATAAATACAGTGGCCAGAAAAGAGGAAAAAAAAAAAGAAACATAATGAATGGGATTGGTGAATTTCAGTATAAAATCATGAGGAAAACACCAGAAGCTGACGCTCTCATGCCTTACCCTTGTCAAGCAGCATTGCTTCCATTCACAAAACCCCAAATGTATGCTGCTTGATATCAGTGCAGCTGCACTGACTTCTGCAGGTCTGCATCAGCTGAAGATCTGGTGCAGATATCAGTGTGAGGCCAGAGCTGGAAAGCCCAAGTAGAATAAAAGGATTCAATCTTGGGGAAAGTGAGAAAACAGTGTTTTGTACTAAAAGCTCCACTAGCTGATAGTTCCAAAGTGATGGAGAAGAAATCCTGGTCTCAGTGGTATACCATATCGCACATCCAGACTGATGACTGCACCATACCCAGTAGCATTCATTTTATGTCTGTCAGTGGCCCTGACAAA
The DNA here is from genome assembly GCA_036925125.1 of Oreortyx pictus. Classification (NCBI taxonomy): domain Eukaryota; kingdom Metazoa; phylum Chordata; class Aves; order Galliformes; family Odontophoridae; genus Oreortyx; species Oreortyx pictus. Next base: position 3,128,449 of record JAUPFR010000029.1, read on the forward strand.
GGACTGGAGTGGTGGGACTTAGTCACAGTGCTGTTGCCTATGTTTAACACCGGGCTCCAGCTCTCATAGTCCCATATTACACTCCCTGTGATGTACTGACTGATCTCCTCCAGCTTGGCAATAACTGCTTTCCTCTTAGCTTCCCCCATGCAGCCCCTCAGCTGGCATTTGTCCCCAAGCATCGGAACAGGCTGCCCAGGATGGTGGTGGGATCACTGTCCTTGTAACTGTTCCAGAATCATGGAGATGTGGCACTGAGGGACATGGTCAGTGGGCATGGTGGGATGGCTTGGTGTGGGATCTTAGAGATCTTTCTAACCTTAATGATTCGACGACTTTTGTCTTGGGGAATGCTCTGTCAGAGGGTGTATTTTCCTGCTGCCTTCTTTCACTGTGCTTCATCTGATCCATACGCTACACTCAGAATTCAAAAGCACTGTGGCTGTGAAGGTTAATAATTGACAATGGACAGTGCAGATATCTCAGCCATCAAGCTGAATGTCAGCGATGCTCAACACATAATTGTGCGGTACAGCTATATTTGTTTCAGGTATAGTGCAGAACATTTTCTCATACCCAAGATATTACTCTCTTATGATTGCAGGAGTATCTGAACCAGATCAGCCTGCAAATGCTTCTTGAGGAAATTGGGTTTCTCCGCTCTATTAGGAGCATTCCATTTTTATGATTAAAATCAGAAAACAATGTTCTTCCCAGTTAAAGTGAAACGTGCGAAATATGACTTTCCTATAACTAGATTTCCAAATACTTATCTAAAGTGCTCTGAAAAGGTATTAATAAATAAGGATGAAAAATGAAAGCTGCATAGCAAACGTTTCATAAACTACATTTGCTCTCTGAGTTATGGACAACATGATCTAGAGAAATAATAATAATACTTTACACTTCTGCACCTTTCAATTGACATGCTTCCATAAATAAAATGCTCAGCCTTAATCAGAAAGGAAGATATCATGTCCTCCATTACACAAAATTAGGTAAAAATCAAGGCAAAAATGAATAGCCAGACAACAGTTAAAGCCATAGCCAAGAAATTTCTGCGAAGACCCTTATTGACTAAAGGATGTTAGTGCTTGCTCGAATCAAAGGGACACCAAATTATTGTTAAAATTCATCATACATCCATGTGGTCAGAGTGAGCGTGTTATGGGGGATGTGGTTGGGATGGGGGGGGGATAGGTTGTTGTTCCATGAAAAAACAGAGAAATGAAATTAGGTGGATGGATGAAGCAAGATTGTATCTCATTCTAAGAAAACATACTATTCTGGAGGGTCTTTATAGCAGAATGAGGAAGGACAACAGAGAGATTCTAAGAAAGGTATCTACCAACTGGCTCCTGCCATCATGATAATTAGTCAGCAAAACACTTGTGATAGTCTGCATTGATAGGATTTAATCTAGCATCACATAGGCAGGCTGGGGCTGAAGTCCCTCAGGCACCACAGTCAGCTGGACCTATCTCCATTTGTATCTCAGCAACTAAGCCAGTTATAAGACAAACATTTTGGGTCGTTGGTGACTCACAACACACTGCAGGGAAGGAAAATTATGTTTTCACTCCCAGATATGACCACAGGTTGTACAACGGCAGTCAAAAATCCAAAAATGAGGTACATACAGAAAATGTGACAAATGGAAATACCTGAGAGGCCTTTTCTTCAGCACAACCAAAAAAATCCTTGGTTCCAGGGCTTTGCATCTTCCAGATCACAAAAATAGGGGAGCAGTAGGCTTTTGCAGGTTACAAAGGCCTAAAAATGTGTCATGTGGCTTGTGATGAAGGGCAGCTGAGAGAAAAGGAGTACAGTTGAATTTTGTTACAAAAAAATAATCATAAAGGTCCTTGAGGCAGAAAGAAAAAAAAAAAAGAGGGGATTACTTGGCATACAGGGGTATGCAGGAAGCTCTGAAGGACCAGAATAATACACCATCAAAACATAACCGTTTAAAGAGCACCTTTTCTTCTCTGCTCAGGTTTGTTGTCTTTTGTTCCATCTCATTTCGGGGACCATCAATACATCTGTCTTTTCCCTTCTCAGCTGGATGAGGTTGACAGTAATCCAATTGGATATAAGCCCAGATGCATTTCTTTCTTCATTCCTTCTTTGTAGTCTGTATAAGAAAAAGACAAAACCCAGACAAGACAAGCATTACTTACAATTCAAAGTCAACCTCTGTTTCAAACTAAACCCAAACCAAACACAAAAATAGCACCAAAAATCTATTAGAGAAATTAGAGCTGATAAAAATTATTTTATTTCTCCGCAATTTCTGTTCAATCCCAGTATTGAGCAGGCCAGTGTGACTCAAAAATTGACTCTGCTAAATACAGAATCATGGAATCACTGAGGTTGGAAAAGACCTCCAAGATCATCCAATCCAACTGCAAACCCCTCGCCACCATGCCCATTAACCATATTCCTCAGTGTCACATCCACCCTTTTCTACATACATAATGCATGGAAGTGTTCAGATCTGTTTTTAGTTAGCTAATAACACTGAACTCTGCAGAAATAATGCAGCCAGCTCCATGGTTTCACATGCACGTGTATATCTGCTGGGCTTGGAAAGGACCAAAGGGAGATCATCTAGTGCAAGCCCTCTCGGCTACAGAAGATTGCTCACAACCTTGTCCAGCTGAGTTTTGAATACCTCTAAGGACGGAGGCTCCACAGCTTCTTGCTCTGGATCAACTTTGTAAGAAGTCACAAAATTCCAGCTGTCGGGAAACTTGTATTGTCAGGAAGAGTGGTCATGGATTGGCAAGGGCTGACCAGAGAAGAGACCATTCCTGGAGGTGCTTGAGAACTGTGGAGATGTGGCACTGAGGGACATAGTCAGTGAGGCTGTGTCAATGGTTGGACTTGGTGACCTCAGAGGTCTTTTCCAACCTTAATGACTCTATGATCCTTTCCAAACTGGCTAAGCACAGATACTTCTGCACCTCATTCAGTGCAAATGGAAGTTCAGGTAAGTTTCAAAGTGCTAGGTCTGCTCAGACTCCTTTTCTCCAATTCTGATGATACCCAGCTTGCTGATTTCCTCCTCATCAAGGTCTCTGATGCTGAGGAACAGCAGCTCTGTACCACACACATCACCACTTGTTGCTGGCTCCCTTTTGCACACCCTTCTGCACAAAGTGCTGCAGATTTGGGCTGCTTCGAGCACACAACTGCTGTGCTTGCTGATGCCTTGCTCCAGGCCAGAATGCATGTTGGGCTCTCCCTCCCACCTGCTGAAAAGATGCATGACCCTCACAATGACCCTCACTTTGATTAATCGCCTTTGTAAAATCTTTCTTCCTAATACAGCATTTCCTTGTTGGAGAGACAAAACTTCAATCTTGCAGTTTTAGAAAAGGACAAGCTGGCCTTTAAAGCAAACAGATCAGAAAAGGACCCCTGAGAAGCTCTTTCTGAGCTGCTGCACAATTTCAGCCCTGCTTGCAGACGCTCAGATGTGCTGAACTATCTGGGGGCAAAGGGTTGTTCTTGATTGCCTTCTGAGATCTCCTCAAACTCAGTAGCTGCCTTGCCAATTCAATACAGCTATGCTTTGGTGCCTAAGAAAGCATTTCTGAGGACTTGCCTCCCTTTCTTCTTTTTAGAAAGATGTTAGCCATGAAGTCAACAGGGAAAAGGCTGAAAACATGATTTTAATGCACCTCGAAGTCTCAGAAACCAGGACAAAAACAACTCATCCTCCTAGCGCTCCTCCTTTTTGGCACACCTGATTCCAGATTTCTGAAAATTCAGGACTGATAATGCTGTTGGATGTTTTTCAGCCTGCACAACAATGTGTTGCTCTTGGGGTTGAGCGCTCCTGCTAGATTTTAATAGCAAGCAGCCACATCTGCACCTGCGGGAGCTCGATAGGGCTGAAGGCTGCACAGAGGGAGGCAGCACCTTGCAGATTTATCTGAGCATCTGCAGCACGGGAGCAGCTTGCTCAAGCTGCAGGAGCACAGACAGCGGTGCTCCGAGCCTGTGCTCAGCAACACCTGCAGAGCCATGGGGACCCAGTAAACACAGGTTCCCTACCTTCTGGAGCTGCTTTTGTTTTGTTTTCCTCAAGTCAGTGTCAGCTGGTAGCAATGTGAATGCAGTCAGGGGGAATTTAAAACCTCCAGCTCTGTCTGCTGTCAGTTCCATCTCCTCTGCTTTGTAGCTGTCTGCAGGACATTCCTCTGGCCTCACAAACACTGGCTAGCTGCACAAAACCTATAAACACCTCCTCCTCTAGCATACGTATTACAAAATACACCACTCTGTGCTGCTCTCAGCCAGACAGCAGCTCAGCTCCTTACATAAGCTTGGGCAGAGATCAACATTTGTCGCGTCTATTCCTCTTCAGGAGCACGAATTGGATGAGGTTCCCAGTTCTTCCCTCTCAATTGGAGTCTCATTTCAATTTACCTGGAACCAAGGGGGGCTCTGCGGGAAAGTTGGGTGAAACAAAATTGCTGGAGAAAAGCTGGGGAAACGTAAGTTCCATTTCCTCACCTTGCACAGATACCCTCTCATGACTTGGAAGGAATTGCACAGTATTTTCAGCCCTTACGTTCTCAGTAGGGCAAGAGGTACTACAAGGAGTTTTCCAACATCACTCTTGCCTCCAGCACTCAGTGCTTATTCACAGGGCCTCAGGATGCCACAGTTCTAAGCATAGTAACAGAGCTCATAGCTAGCAGGAAACAAGCCAGGAAGCACAACTGTTACCATTTCACAATCAGAAGTTCACTGTTAATGGTAATGTCGATGTCTGTATCCAGCAAGAAATATCCCAGCTTTTCAGTATCTTTCAACAGCTAATGCACGTGGAAGCACCAATTCCCAGAAACAGGCAATAAATAAATCCCCTCATTTTCCACCCTGAACTTTATCTGCCTCTGGACAACATTTTGTACAAAATATTTTAATTAGAGATGGTTAAAAGTCAACCTGATTACTTATGAGGCAGGTATTTTCTCCTCTCCTGCTGCCTCCTTCGCTCTGCGTAATCACTGTGGTCATTAATTTTAAATAGCACTAATTACTGTCTTTTGGTCTTTCACTAGACATCTCACCCATCTGCAGTGGCAAGACCTAAACATGAAGAAAACAGGGTTTGAGTCTTGTCAAAGCCAAGGAGGACGGCAAGGGAGAATGTGCTAAGATACACCCAAGCTGGTGAAGAGGAGGTGTGAAAGGCACCATCTGGATAGCACGCATCGCAGGGCTCAAAATGAGGATAGATAATGTTGAAGTGGCAATACTGCTACTCTCCTTAAGGGTAGCCTCAGCAACTTGAAGTTTGGCATTTCAGTGAGCCATTAAAGTGGCTGGGTCAGGTCAAACCAAGGGGTCCATCCAGCCCCATACTAGCACGGTGGGTCAGGACAGTAGTATAAGAAACCCGAGGAGAAAAGCTCATCCCACCGCTCACTCCTGGCCAACAGCAGCAGAGCTTTCAAGGATTGTAAGTAGATACCTCACTTCTGCCCAGAGAGGTGGTGGAGTCACTGCCCCTGGAGGTGTTTGGGGAATGTGGAGATGTGGCACAGTGGGCATGGTGGGGATTGGACTTGGGGATCTTAGAGGTCTTTTCCAACTGTAACGATTCTGTTTGCTTTCACAGCACTATTAATGTTCCAGAAACCTGCTAGCATCCTGAAGGGAACACCTGAACTGAGAAAACCCACCAACTGCTTCTCTATGGAGAAAGACGTGCTAAAATAAAGATTTCACACAGAATGAGAGGCTAACACAGGGTAAAAGGCCGGAGATGTCCCTTCTCTGTTATTCAAAGATAATAAGGCCAACATATTTCAAAACAAAAGCCCCTGCCCCAAATCAGCTGGACGCTAGCTCATGTTAAATTAATGGAATTTAGGTCAAAAATGAGTTATTAGCTCCCCTAGCATGACAAGCTATGCTCAGTGTTGAGTTGAAGCTAAACAAATCCATTCCAAGACCCTGATGTCACTGCAAAACTCAAATATACTCTTTTAGTCATCTTCAAATTTGCAGAAAGCTTTTCATCTCTGGTCATTTCTTTGTGCCAATTAGTTGCAAATGAGGGAAGAGGTGGAAACTGCAGCATCTTCTGACAAAATCTGTCTGCTGTTAAATTTACAGCTCAGTTTTACACACCTCAAAAATTCTCACACTTTAGATAAGCCAAGGACAAACTTGAATATGTGAAATGAACCACCAAACCTTTTGAATTTTTCCCGGCATATGCACAGAAGACAGCTGCCAATCTCAGTATACATCTACTTAGTCTGCTCTTCAGAAATAAGGAGTAACAATTTTATAACAGATTCTTGCTATGATTCAACTGAAGCTTCAGTTTCTGTATTTGAAGACTAAATATTGGTTACACAGAGAGAATTTTGGCCCAGATTTTCCAGTGCTGATCATGGCATTGATTCTCTGCATTAACTGTGACACCAGTTTACCTTTGGTTTGTGCACTGTGGAGTCATCTGCATCTGTTGAAGCACTGAACATTAATATGGAATACAGCTTTTAGAAGCTGGGATATATTTGAGAAGTACCAAATCCAGCTGCCACTTATGGTGGTGGAACTAATGATTTGCCTCAGCAAAATCAACCCATGACACCAGTCAGGCCATTTGGCATTGGGATGGGAGAGAAATCCTCATCATTTTTAGTCTTAAGAGTGTACATTTCAAGTGTTGTTAATATCTTGAGCACTTCCTGCTTTGAACATAGGAGTACTGATCTAATTTGTTGAGCTGCTACTAAACCTTGTTTGCAAGGTGGAATCCAAATAGGAAAAGAAAAAATAAAACCAGCCAAGCACACTTAGTTATTACAGCTTTGCTGCAAAGCATTCTCTGGTTAAACTCAAGCTCAGCTGAAGGAACAATGCAGCTGTTCTCCTTGTGTTTCCCTGCACAGGGCTCCCCTACAAGTAAAAATTTAAGAAACAATTTATCTCCCCCTCTCTTGCTTCCTACTGTTGTGATTTACAAGGCAAAATTAAAGATATACACATCCTAGAACTTGAGGTTTTCCATCTTGGGTTGCTAATTTATAGAAGCTGCCAGTGGATTTTAAATGCTTCGTTTTGATTTAGAAATCATTGCTTCCACGTTGCATTTATCTCAAATATTCAGCTGTATTGTGCATCACTGGAAATCTGATTTATGGACTGCAAAATGTATGCAGATAGACTACAAAGTGTATTTATAGATCACTCCCCTAATAACAATACATGCAGCTCACCACCCAAAATATACACAAGAATTCATGCACGTGTAAACGTGTATATGTGTATATCTCACATCTTTACATTAAATCCTTTTCCCCTTAACTGAATTTCTGATGGTGAGATCAGGTACCATGTCAATACATAATGAGAGGCTCTGTGATGTCTTCCTTCCGCCCCCTCACCTTATCATTCCTGCTAACATGTATAAAATTCAGCTTTAAGCCGTATTTCCAGCTCCCCAGGTGCTTTTTTCTCCTGCTGTTGCCATCAAAGGCAGAGGCTGAGCCCAGCACGAGAGCCTGGAGCTGCACAGTCACTAAAGTGGGCTCAGTAATTGAGATGGGAGTGCTGCTGTTGTCCTCTGCCCTCGCTATGCTTACCTCTCCCTTCCAGATGGAAATACTATAGTCTAAAAGGAGCCATGAGAGAGCTGCCTTCCTTAAGTCTGTAAGAAGACTTGCTTTTCCTTCTAGGCTTGTACAAGGGACATTGGAAGAAAAAGAGAAAGAGCAAATCCTTCACAGAAGGAGGAGCAAGTTTTACAACAGCTTCACTATCTTTTCCCAAGTCTGTGCCTTTAAAAGCTAACAGTTCCTTATCTTTCCCATGCAAAGCACATCATCTGCTAGCAGCATCACACAGTGCATCATTGCCTACTGATTTTTATTAAGTAAGCCCAATGGTAGCAAGAAGTTGGGTCCTATTGTGTCACTTGTTCTAAAAATCTCTGACCATCCAGCTGCCTTTTCCAAAGAGCTCGATCTAAACCACCAGCTTTGCAGATATCTGAGCTGGGGAAGTGATGAGATGGTTAGCAAGTACATGCAATAGATACACACACTATTTCTGTCAGTCAGAAGCACTGGTCTCACATCTCCTCACCCATTTAGCTATTTCCAGCTCCAAGTGTGTTACATGATTCATGCTACTGGGCACACCAGACAATGTCTGCACATGCTACTGGACAGATGAGTTGTTTCTGAAGGAAAGAGACACAGGCTGGCTTTGGCCAGGTGCAGATTCAAGGACTTCCTCATGCTTCTCTATTTACTGGCTTCCTCATGACCTCCACCAATTCAGCTACTTGCTCCTGTATCCTCCTTCCTTATTGTCATAAATAATTGAATCATTTGAGTTGGAAGGGACCATTAAAGGCCAATTCCCCTGCAATTAACAGAGACACCTACAGCTTGATCAGGTGCTCAGAACCTTGTCCAGCCTGACCTTGGATGCCTTCCGGGGTGGGGGATCTACAGCTCTATGGGCAGCCTCTTCCAATGGTTTACTATCCTCACTGTAAAAAACCCTCTCCTTTTATCCAGCAGCAGCATTGATTCCCATTGTCTGCCTCCTGGGGATGTTCTGAGGATTGATTCCTCCTGTACAGTGACTTGAGACTGCCAGGCAGAAGGCAAGTAGAGGTGTGAAAAGGGTGCTTGGAGCATCCTGACACTGTGCAAAGGACCAGAGCAAAGTCAACCTGGGAAATTATTTTTCAAGTACAGTCTGATGCTGGTTAACCATGTGCTCATGATGAAAACGCAGCTAACCTAGTCACTGTCAACTATTTGTAGGTTGAAGATCCATCATGCTATCTAGTACACCAATCCAGACTCATGCTATTGAAGTGCTTCCCATCTCTTTTTTCCCATCTCTTTCTTGATTTGTGAAGGATGAGTCAAGGTGGCACACTGTGGTCTGTTCCCTACAATCACAATACAGACTATCCTTCCCATAGACCAAAGGAATAGGACTTTTTAAAGGATATGGAAGTTTTTAAGGTTGGAAGTTCATCTCCTAAAAGCTGTCGAGAAGAGAAAATGCACACATGGAGTGAAGGGAGGTGAAAGCACATGGGGGAGAGTTATTTGCAACTTTCTGTATAACAAATTCCTTATGTACGTTATGTTTAGAGAGTATTAATGGGTATTTATACAGCCAGAAGGCAGGTTTATGAAGACACTCTATAAAATATTGAGCAGAGATAAATAATAATAAAAATATAAGAGAATCCATTATCTGACTTAAACTAAGGTAATTAAAAGCTACATATTTCACCTGCCAAAGTGGTAATTCAAGTCGAACTGCAACTTTGCAGACATATTTCCATTAACGCCATCAGTTATGAGTAATATAATTTCCTCTTCACTGAGCACTGCTTACCTAATTTCACCTTTTCCTTAATCATATACATTACCTAGTTCTCCAAACAGCTGTGTAATTTAACTAGGCGTGGCAAAAACCCACTGATTAGCCTGCCTGCAATTTTGAACATGCAAAGCAATATACATAACACAATCCTTCAAAAAAAAAAAAAAATTCAAATTTAGGACAGCAAAGGGATTTGGGGCAATGGCCTGAAAGGTTGCAATTATGATAATCTGCTAGGAAGGCTAAAGATGAAGTGCTTTATTATTCTGTAACTTCTTTTTTTGTATTTTATTGCCAATAATTACATAGGTTTCTGTTCTATTTTCATTGCCTCAACATCTCCGAGGTTAATTATGTTGTCAAGATCATGTCAAAAAGCCACCACTAAAATTATGCTTCTCATTACATGATGATCTAATCAATTCCATGTGGCAATTTTGGTCCAGCCTGTTCTACCAACATACACATCTTGTACATTGAAAAATCTATTTCTCTGTCACACTGTATTATACCGGTTTCCTTGTGCCACTACAGCTAAGAGCCTGTCAAGCAGCTCTGCTGCAACCTCTCAGATCATTTCTGGCTGACACTTGACAGGCATTTTCATTACTGAGTCCAATTATATTTACTTGGAATTTCTGTTCCATTTGAATAGGCAGTATCAAGTCTCATCCGTTATCCCAAGAGCTGTTAAAATTAGAGCTTGATCCAGGAACCAGAACCATTAATCTAAAACACTCCTGGAAAAGAAAAAATGCCTTGCTTGATAGTTAGCTCTGCAGATCAGGGCAACACTGCCTCTACACTGTGTCCATCACTTAACTAAGGGCTTAGAGAGCTGAACTACATCTTGTTACCCAAGCAGACAATTATTGGAGGATCCGTGCCCTAGCAAACCTCAGAAGATGAGATAGAAAAATCCCTAACAAGTAGCTAAAATAACCTTGCTCCACACTAAACCCTCTTATTGTTGGTAAAGATCAACAGCTGTCATTTAAATAAACGTGTAAGGGGTGATGTCTAAAAAGTGAATTTTGGTGAGCTTTATCCTGGGAGAATAGGCACTTCTGAGGATTGGCAATAGGTGAAAAGGTAAAATAAGAGGTGAGAAGTCTAGAGATGGCCGACACTAAAGAGAAAAGGCAACTGAACTTTCCATGTTTTTCATTCCCTTGGTTAACTAGCTGTGCTTCAATCCTGCCTGCATGCCTTCATCTTCTGTTTCCTTCCCATGAACATTTCAGTGGCTGGCTTTTTACTGCCAAAAATATTTCAGGGAGGGGAATTTTAAAATGGCATATGTGAATATGCATAATGACAATGTTTTAAAACATAACTATGCTGCAGTTTTTGCTCCAGAACAGCTCGCCTGATCAGTAGTCAAAAATAATGCTTCATGGCTTACCAGGCTTATCTCGGAATGAATGACAGAGTCACAGACTTGCAGATCTAGAAAAAACAAGAAAGATGGAAGCAACCAATCCACAGGAGAAAACTGAGATATGGTCATGAAACACAGCTGCTCCCAACAGCAGTGAGGCTGAGTTACATTCATACACAAAGGCCAAAATAGGGCCAAAAACATTACTCCAGTCCCACCTACATTCCACCAAGACCCAAACAGTGCAGAGAGATTGGCATAATGCACGCAGAATGCATTCCACTTGTACTGAATTATTCAGCACAAAATATTTTCTGAGATGTAATTACCTTGGCATGCTTTGTTCAAAGAGGAATACAGGTGAAGAAGGTGGTGAGATCCTAATCTCTTTGATCACGGCATGCTAGTCTCTTGCAATCCCTAAACAGCATGCATAATTTAAAACACATGTGATTTCAAAGTAGAATTCCATACGTCTACGCAAACATGAAATCGTGCAGCACCAACTACAAAAGATGGGTCAGATCAGCACTGCGCAGCCAACTCGGATGAATTCAGACAAATTATCAAAGCATGCATTAGCCAAGGATCAGGCATGAGCAGTAGCTCTGAAGTTCTACTGCTGGCAAGATAGACATTTAAATGGGCTTTGCATCTGATAGCAATTTGAGCTCTCATATAAGAACAGAAGCATTCCCCTCTTGCTGCATTCAGAGTGAAAAGAAGAAAAAAAAGAAGAAAAGAACCAAACAGGTATATTCAATACCTGTCCTGAATTCCTCTAAAATGCAGAGTGTTTATGTGAAAAATAGGAAAAATAAGCTGTTGGAGCCAGTCAAAATATTTTTTCCAGCCCATTTTTAATGTTGTGTCTAAGCTGTGAGCTTCCCTTTGCCCCGAACCTCTACTGTCTTTGGCTGCAATATCTTGACCCTGGGTACTACATTGCATTGCAGTGAGAAGTTTTGTTGACTTAGAGCAGTCTTAGAGATGTGTAGGCCAACAAATTGACCACCGAGCACCTTCTCACCTCCTGCGAAGGGGAAATAAAATTAAATATCTGTTGAATTTTGACACACATGATAAATGCACTTCATACAAAAAAGTAACTTGTGGTTCTTTCTGTCTATCCAGTGCATGCATAATTTCACAACAGATAGTCAATCACCACTGAAGGGTGAATAGTTTGTTGTGTGGATTGGCTAAGCTACCTATTAATCAACGAGATTAAAAAGATGTTGGCAAACCTCCAATAATCATGCAGAGTAATTAAAAGGCTGGGAAGCCTGAGTTAGGGCTTATTAGCCCTCTAAGTCCTTCATTAGCCACATTAGCTCCCTGCATTAGATTCCAAAGGGAAAATATTAATGGTGCACGGTGAGTCAGAAATATTTGATCAGAACTTTTAAATATTATACTTGCTCCTAAATTTAATGACCTTGGGAATTTCAGTGTACAAAACCAAAGGTTTTTGCCCTGTAGCCTTGAAGTGGAGAGAAAAGCCATATATTTTACATATAGGAAATATCCTTTTCTGCAGGACTGGATAGAAAATGATGATGAACAACCTATTTCATCCTAATTAGTGTTTCCCTGTACCTCCTTTCTTCTGTCTTTAAAGTGGGTAAAAGATACTGATCTGTCTTAATAAAACATCTTGATACACCCCTTAATTCTTTCCTCCCCCCCCCACCTCATGCACATCTATATTTTCAGGTATAAATTAACTGTAGAGAGGCAAATCAGTGAATCTGCCTTCAAAAAGGCAACCAGGACTCCAAGGGTTTTGTTACGTAACCTTGCAATATATTTTTCCTTCTTTAACTAGAGTCAGGAGATCTCTTCAGATATGCCACTGAAAATTAAGATGATGTAGACAAATGCAGATGACAAGGGCAGAGTTCACAGAAGCTGTCTTGTAAATCAATCAAGAAAAGACATTTCCCCCCAAATTTTTAATGCTCTGAGGTCATGACAACCATGAAGACATGGAAATTGCGTCAAGAATCTTTGTAGATCTCAGGTTGCTCTCCATTTGTAGGCAGGAAGAATGAACCTGTGTTCGGCTCAGACACCTTCACATAGAGATCACCCAACTGGGTTCAGTTTCTGCTCAACAGCAAGGGATTGTCCCCTCCCAACATTTATGAGGAAGTGTTGCAAATTGTAGGACACAGATGCCAACGCAGAGAAGCTATTATTGCACAAACAGCATCTGGCACCTTTTGACAGGCTGCATAAGCAGATGCCATTGCACAAATGCCAGTACTTCTCAAGTGGCTCACCCAGTGTGATACCAACTGGCTACCTTCCTGGTGTGCTCCCAGCTGCCAATGGCTCTTCAGAGTAACCTTCTCACCTTTGAGCAAGAATTGACATACAGCTCTAAAGCTAAGGGAGGTATGTCATTTTTTTCCTTCAATAAAATTAGATGTCTGCTGGGTTAATAGTCACTGTGCTGCAGACCAGCAGCTCCCAAGTGTCACCTTCTCATTTTCCCTTCTGTCTCCCATGTTGTACTGAAATCCTGATCCCTCACCTGGAGCACAATTGGACACAAACAAATCCCCCAGAGGAACTTCTTACACTGTGATTTCAGGTACTCATCCCCAGACTGTAGTCACATTTACTAAGCAAGCACCATAGATTTGTACATAGAAATTCCCGCCTAGATGTAGACATATCCAGACTCTATAGTTGGTGTTATAGTTGACTTTGTTTGTTAAGTCAAAACCCTGTCACCCCACAACTTCGATTCCTCTTTCATCTCTATTTAGACCACAGGTTGTCTTGGACAGGTATTGTCACAGTCCCTATTAGCATGGTTCTGCTCTTCAGTTTTTAATAAACTTATCATTGCAATCTATCTTGCCCACATTTGCTGAGGAAAGCTTCATTACATGATGAGATAGAGGCGTCCTTTCCTGGCAGAACTGGTTGGAACAGGAGCTGAGGCAGTCAGTGGAGTGCACTCTGCCATCCAAATCAGGGCAGGACCTACTCCACCCATCACTGCAGCATTTAGGCTGCCGTACCCTGTTACGAAACAACTGCCCGTCCTCCAACACATCTGTAAAATGAGAAGCTCCTCCTGTCTTCCTCCTTGATGGAGCTTTCCAAGCCTGATGAATTAGTATTTTGGCTGGGCCAGCAATAAGCTAATCAGAGCTGCTTGTTTCTAAAAGCCTCTAAAGCAAAATCCAGATTGCTGCTTGTCTCCGTCACTATGCAGTGCTAAGGCACCACTCTTCCTAGGATGACTCTTTTCTACAAAACAACATCCCTGCTGTAAAACGTGAAGGGATCTGTTAATTAAGTCAGATTGCCAGTGGCTCCTGGTGGGGAGGCAGCTGCACTGCATGTTCCAGTGCTTTAAAAGCATCCTGGCATTCAAGAACATTGCCGTTATTTTTTGTATGGCATCCTCCCAGACACCATTAAACAGACTGAAACAGCACATTTGCTCATATATCTTGTTGCAGGTGATCAGGTTGTGCTGGAAAACTATGACTGCACATTGCACATAGTCTGTATGCTTCCTTCCCTTCCACTCTTCCAAGTGGGAAGTGATGTCCCTGGTTTTCAAGAGTTTACAGCCTAAATACTTGAAGAATGTAGATAACAACTAAAACCAATCAACAAATTGTTGGGGCGAGAAGTAGGTGCAATTATTTTCAGTGTTTCGGACACAGCCAGCTGCTCTGCCATCAGTTGCACTTAGACTCTCGCTACAGCTTCATTTCTTTTGCTGATGCATGAAAAGGTCAACCCCCAAAAGGCCTCGAGGCCAACAGTTCCAGCTGTAGAAGAGCTGTTGCCTTTGTCACTGGGGAAAATCGCCCTAGAGTGTATGAAGAAAAATTTCTCACAAGTCCGGCCAAGTGTTAGGATGCAATGGAGAGAGTCAGGCATTGCAATACCACATTGATTCTAAGCAGCAGCTGTCCCAGTTAGGTAGCTCAGAGCTAGCCCAGATCTCAGCTAAGTTTTCTGAGCTAAGATAGGGCAAAGTTATTTTTATCTACCTTGGGACTATGATGGAAAAGCAACGACACAGACACCACCACAGAGCTGGTACTGGACAGTGGAAGGAAGAAGGTAGATGATCAGATCGCTACAAGAGTTCTTCACAGAGAGAAAGAAAGATTTATTTTGAGAAATTGGGCTGCTGGAAAGTCTAGCATATGGGGTGAGAAGGGCATGGGTTCATAACAAGGCACAGCAGAAGAGGTGATGTCGTAAGCTGTGAAAACCTTTTGAAATAAGGTCCTGTAGCTTCCTGCACAGAGCAGCTGCAGTCCAGAGAAGCTTGATCACTGTGTTCTAACTGCTCTATGTCAGTAATGGCAAATCACTTTTGCTCAGATGCTGAAAAGAGGAAAAAACAGGTTCACTTAATGTTTCCATAATCATAGAGGTAAAAACAGATCTCTTACAGCACCTCATTAGGATCCATTGCTTTCAGTTTGATGGAACTGACACCAGAGCACAGGCAATTCCAGTTGTATCTTAGTGCAATTGCTGTGAATTTAAAATTATGTGTATATAGGATGGGAATAAATGCATCTTTTTCATCTTCTAGTCAACAGAGGAAAAGCCACAGATGTGAGTTGAGAAACACAAGAACAGCTGCATCTTAAGGAATCCTCATTCAACTAAGCCCCTTAAAACTTTAAACTTACAATCACCTATGTAAAGCAAAAATCCTAGGTGTGATTTGGTCCTTATACAGACATGCTTTCTTGGTACTGGCAACATAATGTTGGAGAATCTGCAATGTGATCAATGAATTATTAAATTGTTAAGGTTGTAAGAGACCTCTACGATCATCTAGTCCAACCATTCACCTACCACCAATATTACCCACTAACCTTATCCAACATCTCCACTGTTCTTGAACACCTTCAAGGAGTCCACCACCTCCATGGGCAACCTGTGCCAGTGTCTGACCACTCTTTGGAGAAGAAGTTTGAAAAAAATAATGACGATGAAAGCCTTTGGAGCAGGAGCACCCTTACCTGAACCTCACAGTGTTGGGTGACCAACCTTTTGGTTTGCATAACTGAAGAGGAATTGTCTAGGGTCACATATAAAATATGTAATATAGTTAACATCTATAAGTAACAAAAATTTTATTACTTTATATATATATATTTAATTATTATTATCTATATATTATTATTATATATTTAATTATTATTATATTCAATTATTATCATCAAAAGATAAGAAAAAAGAAGGCAAGAAAAACATAAAACTAGTGGGCTGGGCACACATGATCTACACTTTCCTTTCTCTGGAACCTTACAGAGAAGCACATGGAGATGATGTGGTTCATGTGACAAGATCCTACCACATAAAGCCTCGTTCTCATTCTGTTCCCAAAATATTAAGAGAGCACAAAAGGGAGTTAAACAGCCCTTATGGAACACTATCACCATGCACGCAGAGACAACGCCAGCCTCTGCTATTCTGAATCTTGTGACATGTTAGGCAGTCTAAATAGCTGAAGGCAGTGCACTTCGATGCTGTACATCAGCACTCCTCCTCTTGTGCCATTTGCTAGAAAGGAAAAGCTTAATCAGCACAGAGAGAGGGAATGAGATGCAGAATCTGAATGTCCCCTTCTCCTCGCACTGAACAAAAGGGAACCCTCCAGCTGAGGAGAGGATAAGGCAGAAAGAGCTGGTGCTGCTGCTCTGAGCCCCTCCTATTCCAGGCAGAACACCTGGGTTCTCAGTTAATAAAGTGCGGCCAGAAGATAACTGCTACTATTACAAATAATTGCCTGGAAAAAAATGCATTAGGGTAAGAAAATACAGAGCACATAAAAGCTCTCGTTAACATTCTTTATACATGCTTATCATGAATTTTATACAGGGTTAAATATATTTTCTGGTGACTAACACTGCAAGGCTGAGGATTAAAAAGGATAATGTACAATGTGATTTATGAAGTTTTAATGGAAAATCCCCATGGGTTGTGTATAAATCTTATTTATAGCTTTAAAAGTATGTAATATACTTATTGTATATTTTAAAAACTGTGGGAGTGCAGTCTCTGTCATAGTTAATCCATTAAAAAAAGCAACTCCTAGGGGGCTCCTAGGGATAAAGCATTTGATATTTTAGAGACTATCAGCGTGTTCAGTGTGAAATGTCCAATATGATTTAGTTAGTGGGGGAGAAATAGTGGGGGAATAAAGAATCCAAACTGTCTTGAAGGAGGGAACAAAATGGCAGTTTTACAAGTAAGCTTGATCCATTTGGATAAAGAAGACAAACACTGAGGGAAGGGGGAATTAAATCACTTGCTGTGGGCTCTGTCCTGATGTCTCTGCTAGCTAATCTCTGCTGGAGGCCTGAACTTAGAGCTCCAGCTTTGTTTTTAGATTAGAAGAGCCACTATGGGTTCCCTCATCTTAGTTTGTTAAATGATGTATGTTCCCCTAGATGAAGCTAATCATGTTAAGTCGAACCCATAGAATCCAGTAGCTGTATTTGGAGAGGGAAGCCATGGTGTTCTGTAGCTGTATTTGCTAAGTTGCTTCCTCTTATCCTTGTGAAGTTCATTTTTATGGAATTAATTTTACATCAGTTTGGGATATTAGCTCATGAAATCTGTGCTTTAGCTTAATTTGAAGGGCGATGAAAGTGAACATGAGCCCTGTCTCTGAAAAAAACCTTGTCGTCAGTGCAGATAAGCCAATAGAAGGACTAACAAATAAACATTCTGTTTCAGAACGCACGGGTCTGTTCTTTTCAGCGGTGAATATTCACCTTTTGGGCACTGGCCTGCAGTAGCCCCATAGTTCCTAATGAAGAAGAAAGATTATCTTGGAAGATAAAACCATGCTATACGAAATATCCTGACAACCATGGTGTAAGGTTGCCGTTTGGTTATCTTTAATAATGAGGTAAAATCCTAAGGCCTGGCCAGGGAAACTAAATCCTTAATCTCATCTGAGCTAGGCACAGGGGCTTGAATAAGGGTGCCTGAAAGTTAATTCTGCTTTCTTGTATTTCTTAGAGGTTCTTGGAAGGATGTAGCTATATGTGAATTCCTAGACTGGACAATCAGAGCCAACGATTCACTTCCAGTGTGCCAAAATGAGACAGCACGGTTCTTTGGATGAGAATATTGCATGAAATGAGATTTTTAATATCACCTCTGAGAAATAATGATTCTTCTCTCCAAACATGCCCCACTCAGATTTATTCCAATTATGCCATCTCACACAACATTATTGTTGGCTGTCTTAATAAGAATGTGCTTTCAGACACAGTTCATCCGAATAGACAGTAAGCATATCTAGTACCTACTGTATATAAGCATGGGGAAAGAGACAGTCCCCACCTGAATCAATCCTTAAGCTGGATCACTGGAATAAATAAAAAGAATGTTAACATCATGATCTACAGACGGAACACAAGTGCTCCCAGTCTGAAAGTACTGCAGCTTATCAGTCCATCACACCTTTGTTTTCCAAAGTACAACCATGGTCTAAGTCCTCTCTCTTCCAAGTTCACACATACAGATACAGATAATCTATTTTAGGTTGAAGTAAATTAATGTCCTTTAAGCCTACAGGCATTTGTAGTGCAGTCCCCATCCTCCTTCTTGGAGGAATGAACCAGTGCCTTGCAGAATGATGGAAGGAATTTTCATAGAGTTACTTCCTCTCTGAGCAAACTCTCCATGTCTTTCTACAACACCCCTTTCCATGGTGTCTTCATTGCCACTTTGTTTAACCTTGATACGTTGGCACATGCAGTCTGTTTCTTCCTCCTGCAGTAAATTACCTGCTTCAGTGATGGTGCCACATACCAGCTGCACTCAACATATGGCACACAGAGGACTGCCAGATAGGCCCATTATGTCCTGATGTTCTGTTCATTTGAAAAGATGTCATGCCGTGTGAGCCCAGGCAGGACTGCCACTCCCACTGGAGAAGGGTTTCAGATCATGGGTACGTCATGCTACTAGTTTAGATTAAACTCTGGATTTGAACTCCCTTAAGAGGTGAAGATACATCTAAAGGGACAAATCAGATCATTTAGGATAAATGTAAAGTAGTCTAAATTTACCTTGCCCCCATTTTCCCCATCTCAGGGCAATTAAAAGCTTGAGAAGCCCTTTGCTACCAAAAGACAAGACTAAGAAGCAGTCTAACCATAGCAGAGAAACAACATGGAGAAATAGTGTCAACACACAGGATTTATGAAGATGGGCTGAGGGAGCTGGGCTTGTTCATCCTGGAGAAGAGAAGGCTGCAAGGACACCTCATTGCAGCCTTCTAGTATTTAAATGGGGATTATAAGCTGGAGGGGAATCAACTTTTTACATGGGTAGACAATGATAGGATGATGGGGAATGGTTTTAAGCTCAAGGAGGGAAGGTTTAGATTAGATGTCAGGGGGAAGTTCTCCACAGAGAGAGTGATGAGGTGCTGGAACAGGCTGCTCAGATAGGCTGCGGATGCTCCATCTCTGGAAGTGTTCAAGATCACATTGGATGGAACCCTGGGCAACCTGGGCTAGTAGCAGATCTGAAGGTTGGTGTCCCTGACTGCAGAAGGGGGGGTTGGAATTTGATGATCCTTGAGGTCCTTTCCAACCCAAGCCATTCTAAGGTTCTATGATTTCTGATGAAAACACCTCTTGAAAAGGATCCTTCAGGCCAATGCTCAAACAGAACAAACACAAAATAGAGCAAGTTGCCGTTAGATGCCATGCGTGCCTCAGGAGCAGGAAGGCAGAGCAGGGAACACAGGAGCAATGTGCTGGTACAAATGACACCATTTTATGTCAGCTGGGTCCAAAAAGTTCTAGAGGACTTCAAGAAGTGCTAATTTACATGAAAGTCCAATTATCACCTATAAAATACTTAACACTTCTGATGGCCTTACCATCTGAAATTCAGAAGGAGAGATCTCACCAGCATTTTTCAGAATGGGAAAGACAGCTGAGAAATTAAAGAAGGGTGATAAAGTTTTAGCAGATAAATGCAAAAAGCAGGGTTGAAAACATCCCAGCTAAAGATACATTACCCAGCAAAATGGTCTCTTGCTTTTATCAGAATAATCCTTAGGGGCATCTTCAGTCCTATAGAATTTAATAGGAATGAAGCCCAAGAGGATTTTGCAGAAAGTGCATTAGAAGTCTGTCTTTGCTATAGAAAATGATAACCTTTCTATAGGGTTTTAGAAGCTCTCCAGAAGAATTATATAGCATAGCCAACATTTCCTATCACATTTTATAGGATGATCTAAAGACTTTTCTTAATACTAACACTACAGGTGTTGAAGACATCACTACTGTTTATCTTAGAGTGGAAGAAAATATGTAGTAACAGACAAAAAGTACGATGAAATAAACCCTAGAGAAAAGAGAATGAAAATTCCTTACATCCTTTTGTAAGCTACTGGGACAAAAACAGTTGATTTCAATATCGTATTCATGTATTGTCGGAAAACAAGAGCTTAGCTTTTTTCAGAAAAAGGAGTAAATAGAAATGGAGAACATTGAGAATTACAGGATTAGGGGTGGATTTGGGCTTTGAGAGCACAATATAAACAAATATTTTGTTGTGAATGAATCTGACAAAGTTGTACAAGAATTGGCATCAGCACACCTCGCAATCAAATATTAAATTAATATGGAGGGATCATTAAAACTTCAAATAAAGGCCTTTCTATTTTGCTGAAGGAAAACAGGGCAGCTTTGCAGAAAATGAGAGAGAATGCCTGTATTTCATCATTTCCAGCTCTGAGACTGCTGTAAATCAGTACCACTACAAATCAAAAGCGTGACAGTGTTTAACACCACTTCAGATGTTTTGTCCTTAATATTTAAAAGTGGCATGACACATCTCAAACATAGTTGAACTGAGAGGGTTAAACGTCTGCCAGAATCTAAACCATTTGCATGAATTAAAAGAGCAACAAAAATACAAGTGCCAAAATCCCCCTTTCATACTACTGTATTGCATCATTAACTCCTGGGGACTTATTTCTGATTTGTAGCAGAGAATGGGAGAAGTGAGAGCTATTTATCACACTGTTGGAAAGTCTCTGCTACATTAAAGAAATCTTCTTAGCCCTCCACTATTCTATTGAATGTTCAAAAGCAGAAAATCTAGCATTACACTTATAACTAATTTTTTTCTTTTGGTATTCTGTCTCTCACAAGGCTGCCAATGCACAAGTCACATTAAAAGCAGCAGCAAATTAGGTTAGAGGATTAAGGAACTGCAAAGCTTTTAGAGGTGTGTTGTGCATCTTATTTGCCCGGCTTTTCACCTCAGGTAGAGACTGTATGTGCTCGTCCAGAATGAGTGCACAACCTTGGAAAAGAAGCAGTCAAGCCTGCAGACTGTAGTTCATATTATTCTACCATCAATGGGAGAAACGGGAAATAAAGGGGAAAAAAGCAATGTTGGTGCATAGAAAAACAGAATCATTAAGGTTAGAAAAGACTTATAAGATTTTCTAGTCCAACTGTCAGCCTATCACCAATACGAACCACTAACCAAGTCCCTAAGTACTACATCTTCACTTCCCTCAAACACTTCTAGGAATGGTGACTCCACCACCTCCCTGGACAGCCTTCTCCAATGCATTACCACTCTTTCAAAGAAATTCTGCCTAATATCCAATCTGAACCTTCCCTGGCACAACTTGAGACCATTCCCTCTTGTCCTACCACTAGCTCCCTTCTAGTGAGGAGATTCAGGAAGGAGGAAGAAGGAAAGAGCTTGATCAAACTCTATATAAAATCCAGGATCTGCTTCATAAAGAATAAATTCCAGTTTCCCTTTAGCACTGAGAGCACCTAAGCAGAACTGAGTATCTAATCAAGCAGTTTTCCATATGCAATAGTTATCTGCAGTCTGTAGATCTCGGGGCAGACTACCTTTACATTCTAACTCCAAAGGAAGAGCACAGGTTTGAGCCCAGTTGAAGGGCAGCTGTGTGTATGTGTCTGTGAGCACACACAGTATTGCATCCACAACCTGGTCCAAAATACTTGAAAGTCAGAACAACGACAGAAGCCAATTAATACTACTTAATTCTGAATTAGATGGCCTAAGCGTAAGTTCAATATAGTTTAACTTTGGTCAAGCTAAACTAGGTCGACTTCAATTTACACTTTCATGAACGTTCCACATAAACAAACTCATCAACTAATTGAGCAATCAAAGAGGTGACTTTCTGCCAACAGGTTTATAACAGAATGCTGCTGTAAAATCCCCCATGGGATCTGCTATTTGTGGGAAGGTGCTGAAATATGAAGGGCGGTTTTCTTTAGATGCAAGTTTGTGAGATATGTTCAGCTGCACTTGCATAGTCCCTGTGGCTTGAGAGTCATTTCACTTTGTTATTTTTTTTTCCCTCTAGTGACACTTTGTGAAGTTCAACTGAGCTCTTCCCACTGAAAGACAGGGAAAAAGGCTAGAGGAAACTGGTACAGGAATCTAACTGGAGTGCTGGCACAATTTCCATGGAGAAACAGTCACACCACTTATGAAAAGCCTGAGCATGGCATGTAGAGGTTACATCCTAAATGGAACATTCAGAAAATGGTCCCTTACAAGCTAATGGTGCCAGATGTCTCCTTCCTCTGGCTGGGATTAACGTTTTGTCATTGCCCAAATTAGTAGTGAAAGGCTGCTAAGACTGAGCTCTTACTATAGCAGGTGTAGAATTGGGTTGAGTCTGCAGAACACAAGCATTTCTTACCATGGGCAAGGTCTGATGTAGCAAGGGAAGGGCCTTTCGTCTAAGGAAGCAGATGAACAGATCAGAAGGACCAGCTACCAGCTGTCTCTCTCAGACATGCTATAAAAGTTAACTGGACCCAGGCTGCCAACTGCAAGTTGGGAGGAAACTCTTCGAGAAGAGATAAAGACACCCACTTGTGCAGAAGGATCGGGACTCAAATGTGTGTGTTTGTGCATTTCGGGAGCAGCGTGCTTTTCATTGACTCCTGAGAGAAATGCATCCCAATAGTTTGCACCAGATGTCCTCCAATCTGCACACACAACCCCTACTGCCATTTCGTTTTGGATGGGACGCAGAGCTGGCCGTCTGAGCTCTTGCAATCATTAAGAGCTCGGATGGCATTTAACAGTCCCAGAATCCTTGCCAGACTCCAATTTGCTTTATCACCTCCTGCCTAACTAGAATCTCCTCATGTAAAATCAGTGTATGGTTTTTGACACCAAGCCAAGTAAAACCCGAACTGCAAACTTTCGCTAACTTTGGACTGTTCTCAGAAAAATAAAATGAAATGAGAGTGGGGAAATCCCAGTCTCCAGCACCATATTAAATATGCATATATATATAGACAATGCAGACAACTAAGGAAGGGAAGAGCTATTTCTCTCTAAAGTAAAATAGAGGACGAGATAAAGAGATTTTAATATACTTATCAAGGCTACAATTCCATGGTAGACACCAGAAGCAGAGCCAGATGTTCAGAATCTGTTGCTTCAACCACACAGCCAGTCACCGGCAATTAGTGCTGTAAACATGAACAACTCAGTACACAGGAGGTCAGGCCAGGGTGTCCCAGTCTCAGGGATGATCTAAACAGGACAACATGCTTGCACAAGTTTCCTCCACAGCAGTGGTTCTCCAGATGGAATTTCCTGCCTGGTGACCTAGTTCAGCAATCTCAGGCAAGCCCAGAGGAGTTGGGCTTCACCCTGTGTTGGAGCTGTGCAGCATGGCTAGTGCTGAGCACAACGTGCAGGCAGGCACCGTGTCGCTGAGTCAGCAGAGTGTGGCAACTGGCCTAATTACCCGCGTTAAGAAGATAATTATCCCAGGCAAAGTACCATAATGATGTTGCTTCTGGGACTGGAGCTAATATCTCTGTGTAGGCACAGCAACTTATGGAGATAGTGCTGTGTTTGTGTTGGGCTCTGCAAAAAGAGGAGGGGGAAAGGTGGGGACAGTGCTCCCAACCCTCGCTCCTTTTGCATCCGAAAGATTAATAACACACCAGGGAGGGAGACAGATGTTGAAAGTTCAAGCAAGTTCTCCAGCAGAGCTCCTGGATTTCCATTTGCCTCTCAGTGACTGGCAGCACGGGTTTCCTTTCATGGCCAGCTCCTAAATGAAACTAAGGAGAACAGCAGCTTTAAAAAAGAAAACAACAGCAGCATGCCTCTATCTGTGCATTAGTTAATGTTCCAGAGCCTGCAGAGAGACCTGTGTCTGCCTGGCTGTGTCCATTAGCGTTTGCTTTATGGTTTCTCTTTCCTCGCTGTGTTCTTCTGAAATCTCAACTGAAGGCTTTTAAACATCTTTTTATTTTTTAAGCAGATCAGTAACATAGAGCAAGCATCACACCCAAGAATTCATTGAGAGGAATAAAGTGTTTTGAAAGGAGAACGTGTGGGGGTGGAGAGAGAAAGAAAACGACGATGCTTTGTGGGCAGCTTTTATCTCGGAAAGGAAAGTGGGTCATGGTGGCACTGTACATAGTAGAACTGAGCAGCAGTGGGAATTCATGGAGCGTGTTAACCAGGCACCCTGAAAACCCAGGGAGCAAGGGCAGCAAAACCCCACTGCTACCCCATCACACCCAGCCTGGGAGCAGGCAGTGACCCGGGACGTGACAGTAACCACTGCCTTGCAGGCAGCACTCGACATCAGCAGTGCTCTGACCCCTCGGTTCCCTTTGCTCTGGTTGTTAGTCCCAGCTGCTTTCCAGGCACCACGTTGTACAGCCTGGGCATGGCTTTTTGCTGCATCTTTCACGAGCTGGGTAAAGCAGAACTGCAGCTGTTCCTCCAAATGCTTTCTTACTCATACGATTTTTTTTTTCCTAGTCAACTTATTTGAAATTGTTATTCCATTATCTCTCAGAATAAGGAGCCCTTTACGATCACATAATTTCTCCTTGTGGGGATAGACTGTGATAATTTTCCCTTTAGCAGTATTTTGACTAACTTAATAAATGGATCTACTTAATACCTTTGTTCTAAGGGATATTGCCACCCCTTTTCTCTGAACCTGATCTTCGTGATATCCCTGCAGAATAAGAGCCTGTTCTGCTTTTAGACACGGAACTGCGATGACAAAGGAAAACCTGTTTCCACTAGCAGGGCACATTTTGTTGGTGTTAAACACAAAACATGCAGCTGCCATTATAAAAACAAGTAAATTAAAAAACAAACAAATAAACAAACAAAAAGAAACAGAAACGCACCTTAAAAAACAATTTTTATTTTTTAAGCAGGGAATTTTGTTCTACGAATTAGCAGCTTCTCCATATCTGCTCAGCTCACTCTATAATCCTCAGGTACTCCTGATGTCACACGCTGGCAATGAAGAACTACACTGGGAATCAAGGGCCAGCGGTGCAAAGGCCAAATGCTGACACGAAAACGGGGTTAAGCATCAGAGTTTGCATGATCATGAGTGGGGACCCAGAGGAATGGTAGTAGCTTTTATTTATTTTTGATATGCATGCCCTTCAGCTAATGCCCCAGAGCAGCTCATTCACGGTTCCTCCAACAACAGTGGATTTATTTTGTACAGCTGCTGAGATGCCTCTCTGCTGCTATCACAAGGACAGGTGTTCTTAGGAATCACAATGTTAACATTCAAGTTTGCTGCTTATTAATGACTTGCACAGAACTGGAATAATTACAGGAGAGGCTTGTAACTCTACCCAACCCACCCCTCAGTTCTGCCTCTGTTTCCTTCTCCTCTTGGTGCCATGAGCTTCTCAGGATACACACTACATGACATTATAGTGAGATTTTTTTCCGCCTCAAGTTTAGCATCTCCTTTAGCTGACTTGGTGACGTTCTGGACTGCACTGCCTTGTGCTCTCCCCATGACTCACAACTCACTTAGGTGATACAGACTCAGCAGTGCAGCCAAGAAATTCAGGAAAGTGTTAATCCAAAAAAGAAAGGCATATAAATGTAAAAGGAAAAAGAAGTGTGGTAAGAATTTTGAGTCACTAGAAAGCTAGCCAAGAAAACAAGCAATTAACTAAGGTCATTATTGCAATAGCAGAGTCTCATCTGACACCTGCTGGGGGCTGAGAGTTCCAGAAACAAGGGAGGTTCCTCGTCTCCAAACACTTTTTGATCTAAGTGTGTGTGACATCCAGTGATAACCATGGTTGTAAGGGCTGCACAAATACAGCACAGGGATTTTCAATTCAGTCTTTGGGCTGAACTGAGCCCAAAGAGAGCCTTTCTGTCCAAGCACATCAATTCAGACACTGCTGTTGGTCCATGCCATTCCCCTCTAGATGCACCTGCTGGCTTGTAAAAGACACATAGAGCAATCTCCCTTTGACTGGAAAAGTCATCATCCCCCTCAATAAAATCCACCCTCAACATTAAAAACACATTCCTATTAGTTTCTATTCTAAGGATGGAAACACTGATGTAAGCCTTGGATATCATTATATACTTTGGTGATGGCAGAGGATCCAGTCCCTTTCACCCCTAGCTGTGGCACGTTTTAGCAGAACTTTGTTAGTAAAATAGCATCAATGCTGTGATTGACAGCAGTCTGAACGCTAGAAAGAACTTTTAAAGACAGGCAGAGATCACTGAGCAGGAGGAATGAGTCTTCCTGATTTTTTTGTAACTTCTATCTGAATGATGAGTGCAGAGCCTGTGCTGCTACTGCTCTGTCAGCAGAGGAGCCAAAACACCCCAAATCTATCAGAATTGGCTTCTCTTTTGACAGACACATCCTATGTGTTTTTCAGTTCATAGTGGGGGTGCTCAGACTGTTGCAATTTATCCTCCAGGGCCTCATTACACTGAATATTCAAGCCTTCAGCAACCTGTCTTTGGGCATCCTCCACAGAAACAAAATCAAAATAATTTTCTACCCTTATAAATTGCCATTAAAAACCACTTTTCTGAAAATAGACTTGATAATTAGTATCTTTGGTTGCACAGGGAAAACTGTTGAATCTGTTAGAATACATTTTAAATGCCAGCTTTCACTTCCAATGCAGCACAAGAAAACTGAAATTCCCAGCACACCGCCCACACAATCCCAGGGACCACTAAAAAATTAATGATTTTTCCAGGCCACCTGATGCTAAAAAGAATGGAGAGAGGTTTTCAACACCCATAGCTTTGCCTTTTTCAGGTAGAACAGGCCAGCTATAAATGAACAAGGGTAGAAAATCATATCTTGAGGGCTATTATTTGCTTTTCCCATCCAGACACATCATTCAGGACTGAGCAACAGGAGACACTTAAAAGAAAAAAGTGCATCTTTCTCTTTGGGCATGTAGTCAACAAGGAGATCGTAAATGAGTCTGGTATGCAGTCTGTAAAAAGGAATCAATGAAGAGTTTGTAAAGCAAGAGACAAATGCAATGTAGGAAATAAGTCCTAAATAGCTGGATTGCTACAAACACTGTTACGATGTTTAGATTTTCTGCAGGTGAGATGACCTGAAGCAATTGCAGTCTGCTAGTGAGCCCCAGCATGGTGGGCTAAAGGACTGTTCCTTTGCATCTTCCAAGGGTTTTATCAGCACAGAAGAACTCAGTGACACAGTCACTGACCCTGAATTAGAGTCAGGAATCAAAGCCACATCTGACGAATTTCTGTTTCATGTCTTACACAGAATTTTTTGTCCTGTAAACTTCTATAATGAGAGCAGTGGCTTCAAAGGTACTCAACAAAGGCTCCACAGATCTTTCCAACAGCAGCATGGTCATCAACTCATTAAGTGAAACAAAAGAGTCAGAGTGATGAAAACTGTTCAGATAAACCCAAGATAACCTTACAACAGATGGGCAGGAACTTCAGCACCCTCCGTACAACATATTCTAATTACTGCTAATTTCCTCTTTGGCCCTTCAAGTGACCACGCCGAAACAGCGGTGCTCGTGATATATTCAAGGCAGAAGATGACTGCTGGCAATAATTGGATTTAGCAGGTTTTCAGAACAGAAGGCTGAAACATACAACAGCCATAACTGTCCTGGAAAGACAGACCCAACAGCCATTAAATATGAATGCACTACAGGACGCGAAGTATTTGGCAACTAGCTATTCTGACAATATCATCTTCCTCTTAGTGACATGTAAGTCACCTAACATTGCTGTAACCAAAAATGGGAGACAGAAAGGCTGTTTCTGATGCCACATTTTTGGCACCAAAATTTGGAATCAAGAAAGATATCTGACACCATGTTTCCATCACTGCAAGCTGTGCGTATGGGAAGCTCACAGTCTGAGCACATCATTACATCCATAAGTCTATGGGTCTCGATGAGATGCAACCCAGAGTCCTGAGGGAACTGGCTGATGTAGCTGCTAAGCTACCCTTGATGATATCTGAACAATCACGGTGGTCAGGTGAAGTCCTTGGAGAATGTAAAAAAGACAATGTCACACCCATTTTTAAGAACAGTAGAAAGGATAGCCCTCAGAACTGCTAATCTGCCAGCCTCACCTCTGTGTTAGAGAAGATCATGGAGCAGATCCTCCTAGAGCTGTGCTAAGGGATATGGGATAACATCATGGCTTCACCAAAGGCAGGCCCCACATGATTATCTCATCACTTTTTATGATGGCATAACTGCCTCGGTAGACAAGGAAAGAGCCATCTACCTGGACTTCAGTAAGGCCTTCGACATGGTCCCCCATAACACCTGTCTATCCAAATTGGAAAGGTATTGATTTGATGAGTGGACTTTGCAATAGCTGAAAAACTGGTTGTGAAATCATACCCAGAGAATGGGTGCCAATAGCTCAATGTCTGAATGGAGATCAGATTTTGAGTGGTATCTTTCAAGTGGTCAGTGTTGGGACAGTCTTAAACATTTTGTCATAGTTTTATGATTTTTGGTATTGGTATTCCACATCATAACAACATGTAGTGCATTAAGAGTTAAAGAGTTAATACTCCAACTCCATAGATCATTGATATTTCCGGGTATACCTGTCTCAGAAGAGGAGAACTACATTCCCCAGAGGACTTTGCGATGCTTTGCATTTTTACGTATTTTCCGCTCAGAGGGAAAAGATAAAAACTCTCTGAGGTCACGGGACACTCTCTTTCCTTCGGGATCGACTCAGCAGTGGGTGCTCGCTGCCGTATCGCCTTCAGCATTAGCATAAGGCCTTCGGTTTATCGGACACTCTCTCTTGCTCATTTTATTTGATTTATTAGCTTCAATTCCAATTATATTGTATTATATTGTGTTATCTTGCTTTCTGATATCTTATTTAGTAAATTAGCTTTCCTCCTCAGATCGTTGCCGCTGTTTTGTTTCTAGGCCCATCTCCCTTTTTTCTTTTCCCTTTCCCCCTTCCCCTTTCCTGGGGCGTGGGTCTGTGGGTCCCCCACACCAATCGTCATGGAACCGGGCCGATCCAGCCCGGTAAACTGTTGACACATTTTCATCAGTGACACCAACAGTGGGATCAAGGGCACCCTCAGCAGTTTGTTGATGACACCGAGCTGTGTGGTGTGGTCAATATGCCCAAGGGATAGGATGCCAACAGAAAGATCTAGACAGGCTGAGCAGTGGGTCCAGGGGAACCTCATGAGGTTCTTACATATGAGAAGGCATTGAAGCTGCTACAGAGGCTGTGGCATATCTGATGATTTTACAAAGGCTCTCCCAACCCTACCCACCACAACAGCAGCAACTGAGGAGAACAAGCCAATACCTGCAAGATGGTGCTACCGAAATTAAGCCAAAAGATACGGTTTCTAAAACCAATCTGCTACTTAAAAATTGTAGTTAGGAAAACGGCAAATTCTGTGTCAAGTGGAGACCCTAAATCAAGGCTCTCTTCCTTTCTGAAAGTGATCCAAAGGCTCTCAGAGGCATTAAGCATGTGTAATGCAGGTGTTAAGGAAGGACAGATTTCTAGCCCACGCTTCATGAGGTATAAAAGTTGATTATCAAAGGATTTCTTCTGGCCTTCATAAAGGAGTATCTCTAAACAAGAAGCTGCCAAGAAAAAAAAAATCAGACAAGAGCTTTCTTTCATGAATTTACGACAGATGGCATCAAAATTCATGCCTCGAAATAAATTACAGCGTCACTCAAAGTCCATGAAGAAACCACTAAATTGCAAGCAAGAAAAAATAAGTTCACAAAATGCCAATCCTTCAGACAGGAGAATGCAGCCAAGTCTCACTGAATTTCTTTCAATTCACAAAACATGGAGGTTAAGGTCTTAGTTTCTCTCCCTCTCCTTTTTAGAAGGATCTTGGTATCATCTTTTGGATATTACAAAGAGGAAGCCTTTAGTTCCCCAAGTGAGACAAGGGGAACAAGTCACCTAAGGTTCTCAATTACTGCACCAAGGAGGAAGTATACTAACAGGGCTCTTTTATAAGTAATAAGCATACTGTGTACTTAATACTTTGCTTCATTTCTTGGTGCCACTAATTTTCCAACAACATCCCAGCTGTCAACATGCATGCACAGAAGTACTCATTAGCAGTATTGAAGGATGCTTTATAGAAGGTCAAATAATGGGCCATGACAAAGCAATTATGTTTCCAGCTATAAAGGTCACTTTTACTCATCATACTAATTATCTTGACAGGACTATATTTTCTTCCAATGATTTCAAAGCAGAAACTTCTCCAGCACCTTTGCCTTTCTGATTTCAACACTACATTTGCCCTTGTTCCTCTCACTGGTGCAAGGTTCTTGATGCATGACAAAAGCCAAAATCAGTCCCGTAGGATAAAAAGTAAACGAACAAAATCAACCGCCACCACCAGGAAGCACTGCAACTAAACGTTAAGTAAAAAAACTTAGCTTGCAGTTTTCAGGCCAGATTTTCACACGTTTAACCTTTACCATGACGTGAGGAATCACTATGGCACAAGAGGTGAGATTTTCAAAATAACTCAGAAGCACACACACCTTTGAAAATCTGCATGCTTCCACTTTCTGGATCTAGAGGACGTTAAAAGAAAGACTTTCAGAACTGCTACAGGTATTCTGCTCTGCACTCTAAGAGTCTTTGTATTCACATCCTATACTCTTAAACTCTAATTGCCCACGGTCCCACAAGCAACCAGCAGCATGAGTGGTCACTGCAGGGCATATCCTGACACGATGTTGACCTTTGTAATGCTCACAAAGCATTCTACCTCCTCTCTCTTTTTCTAACCTTAACTCCCAGGTTTCTCAGCCTTTCTTGCCAGTAGGACCTCAATCATTATCTTTAATGGTTAATTTTCCTAGTGTTATCTATTAATAGCAAAAGGTCATGCAATCTTCCTATATCCCATTCAATAGAATTGACAAATCACAAAATTCAACAATTTTCAGAGGTACAAAGTGCTGTCTGTGACAACTTTTTTTCAGTGCAGTAAAAACTTAAATCATTTTTTCATGTTCCAGTACTGCCTTGTCTCTCTTAGCACTTCTCATGCAACCAGATCATCATGGAAAAAATTTTATTCCTTAATAGTGATAGGATCATAGAATCATTATGATTGGAGAAGACCTCTAAGATCCCCAAGTTCAACCCCAACCCATCCCCACCCCACCCACTGTCCATGCCCCTGAGTTCCACATCTATATGGCCCTGGAACCCCTCTGGGGATGGTGGCTCCACGACCTCACTGGACAGCCTGTGCCAATGCTGACCACTCTGGTATTCAGGAATCACAGAGATGAGGCACTGAGGGTCACAGTCAGTGGGTATGGTGGGGATGGGTAAGCCTTAGACTTGGGGATCTTAGAGGTCTTCTCCAACCTTAATGATTCTGTGCTTCTCTGAAATTCCCACTAAGTTTCTGTTGTACTCTGGATGACATGCCCTTTGAAAACTGCTTTTCACCTCTCACCTTTTCATTTTAGGGTCACTCAAGATAACATCAGTGGCTGTAGTCCAAGCATCTCGCTGTGCACTGCACGCAAGTGCCCTGTTACCATAACGAATGACCAAATCCCTGCTTTTCCAGGCACAACAGGATGTGATATGCTGGGTGGCTGGAGACAAGTTACTTTATGTAATCTGGCAATTATAATATTCTTGTTCCTTTGTAAAGTGCTTCGAGGCCACATGTGAAATGAAAAATATTATTAATGAGACAGCACCATCTCTTTTAGGCAATAACCTCTCTCTCTCAATTGGCAGTTGACTTGCCCTTATTAAAAACCAAGCATGCATTTTCAGAGAACCAGCAGGTCTCATCCAGCGAGCAGAGCTACACAGCAGAAAGAACAAAATGTAAACAGCCCCCATGTACACAGAGATAGTGGGAGCACCACAGCTGTCACCCTCCTCTCAAAGCTGCCAGGAAATACAGGATCAATCAAATCTAGCAGCTCTCAGGTCAATGGTTGTATGCTCATAGAAAGGTCAATGATTTGTTTATGGCATTCCTGGCACCACACCACAAGATGAAGGGGGAAAACAGTTATATGTATGGCTCATACAAATCATCTTAACTAAATTACTGGCCTGCTTTATTCTGTGCATCATGAAGTATACTTTACTGCAAGCAGTGCCTACTCCCATTTACCGAGAGAAAAAATGAAGAAAACCAACTCCTTCTCATACCAGAGTAATATGGTCTTGATCTCATAAATATGTCATATTTTAGATTGTTTTTAAAGTAATCTTTATAGGAGGTTCACATCCTGATTTATGGCCAATGAGAAAATGCCACACTGAAATAGCTGTAAGCACCAAAGGGAAGAGAAGGCAACGTTTCCTCTTCAACCCTGACTTCTTACAGCAACAGAACTGGGTCAGAACAAGACAAGCAGCTCATTCCAAAGAAACAAGACTATCAGAAATAGATTGCCTTGTACAGTAAAAAGAAATCAGACAAAGTCTCCATTAGGTTTTACAATGGTCAAATGAAAAAATAAATGAAAACTATATTCAACCAAATCAGGACTGAGGAATCCGGAAACGTGGCCATGGATTTCACAGTGGGAACTTTCATGGTCTGATTTCAGAAAACTCATTACCAGTGTAAATCTGTAATCCAAAGCTGCTAAATTTGTGGTGCCTGGGGCACCCTTGGTCACTGGAATGAAAACACATTGTCCATATTCGTTTGGGGGACATGAAAGTAAGGGTTTCTGAGAAACTCAAAACCTTTTCTAGAATCAGATTAGGCGCTGTGAAGTCTATCTAGCAGAGACAGAGAACTTTTGAATAAAAGCAGCATGTAAAGGGAAAACATTCACTTTTGATTTTTAAATGAGTTCTAAAAAAAAAAAAATTCAAGTTAACATAAAAGGGGAAAAAAAACTGTTAATAAATACTGTTTTCAACACAAAACTCTGACACTCACTTTATCCCAGTGCTGTTTTTCCTGCACTATTATTGCTGTGATGAACATGTACAACCATTCCACAGAAAACTCTCCCCCCCACAGAGGTATTTTTAGGTGAGAAGGCAGAAAATACTTTTGATTTCCATTACTTTTCCCTGTTTCTGTGCCTCTCTTAATCTGCATTTAATGCCAACTATAAAAGGGACCCAAGGAATATGGAAGGCTGTTTAGTCATCAGTTTAACTCTGGATTCCTTCTTTCATTTCATACAAAGTTAGCGCTTTAATCAGAAGCAAATGTAGGACAGTTACTTACTAAAATTAACAGCCTTTACTGTTAATTTCATTGAAACAGTGTGGCCCTCAAGTATTAATTAAATCTTAAATTGCTTTCTGGGGCAGAATCACTGGTCTACTTTTTCTGGTCACAGGAGCATTACCGCAAACAGTCTCTGTGACATGCCCAAAGACATACAGCAAGTCAAGGCGAGAGTCAGAAGAAGCCATGAACAACTGAAAGAGACAAAGCCTCAGTTTTCCCCGACAAGCACTCCACTGCACTCCAAGCCTTAAAATGAAATGACTGACACAGCCTGAAGCAGCCAGAGAGCGGAAAGCGAGGACAAGACAAAAGCACTAAGCGCACATCAAGAGGGCAAATTCTTGTTTGTCCAATTATTTGAACCCAGGGAAAATTAGATGGGGACTTAGAATGAAGAGGATGAGAATGATAACAGATAATGAGCTTGTTTTTCATTTATACCAAGGTCTCCTTGTAACACTCAGCCTTAAAATGGCAGAAAAATAGGCCCTAATAATTTTTTTTTTGGCAGCAACTCTTACCTCTGCAGTTAATATAAGGACTCAGCTCTTGGGTTTGCTCCCACATCTGAGGTGAAGTGAGGAGCAAATCAAGGGCTCATTGAGGAACCAAGTGCAAAGGATGGAGTGTGTATCCTTTGTCTTTAGAAGCCAAAGTTATCCTGAAAAAAAATCCGCGTCCCTGAACTACAGGAAGCACAACGCTGTCTTGAAATTGTGTTTGCTTGATACTTCCACTTTCCAAATCAGAGTTAGAAAAGCAGTTGAAGATCAGGCCAAAGATGATGCCAGCAAAGAGATCAGCCTCCAAGAAACAGATAGGCAATACACTGTGAGGCAGATGTCTGGCAGATATGTTTCTGTTTTGTTTGAACAAAAAGCTTTCCTAACACTGAAGAACAGGACTGGTTTCTATAACACAATTATATTTTCCAATGGATAATAGACATATTTATATGCTAATTATCATAGAACCATATAATCACACCATGCCTTGGTTTGGAAGGGACGGTGAAGACCACAGAACCATAGAACTGTAGAACAGTTACGTTGGAAGGAACCTTAATAATCATAAAATCATGAAATCACAGCGTATTTGGAAGGATTGGAAGGGGTCTTAAAGGTCATAGAACCATAGAATTGTAGAATGGTTGGGTTGAAAGAGACCTCAAAGCCTCCCAGCCAAGTCCCTGCTGTGGGCTAAAAAGACAGGAAGAAAATTTAAGAATCAGATCAGATTCCTACATCCTCAGGCCTGCAGCAGTCTCATCACCATGATATTCCTAATCCAACTTTATTTTAGAGGTCATCAATTCAGTTTCTCAACTTCTTGTAATTTTTGGTACAGTCTGTTAAAATAATGTTGCGTCAATCAATCACTATCTCAGGGGCTTCAATTTTCCTTTCAAGCCTCTTCTATTTAAAAACTCAACTTTTCATTCCCTGTTCCTTATTCCTTGTCTTCAATTCACCTATTTCAGTTATTCAATATCCTCAATTATCACCTTCTTGATTTTATCTCTGCATGCTTGATTGGCAGAGATAAACACATGCACGTCAGGACTCAATAAATCCCACTTGCCCTTCTGGACATTCTGTTTCAGTGTAATGACTTACTACAGAATCACAAAAAAAAAAAAAAAAAGTACTAAAAGTAATTATTGCTTTCAAAACAAACAGAAATACTTGGTACAAAACTTGATGTGTAGAGAAACAGAGAATATGACACAGCTGTAAAAAGTGCCTTAAATTCCACCATAGTGCATAAATAGACTCGATCAAACCCAGCTCTCACATGCAGGCTTCAAAGTACTTCAAAGAGAGACTCCTCAAGAATACATGGACAAATTTTCAAAGCCTCTGGAAAACATATTCAACAAAGTCCTCAACTATGAAGAAGTCCTTAAGTGCAATCTGCTCCAAGTGACTGAACTTGCAAGTTTCTCTCAGCTATCAGAAGGACAGAAATTTCAGTGTTCACTTGAAGAACAAACGAACAATAAAAACAAAGAAACCCTAGGTGAGATCCTTATGCTTTCACATAGCTCCAAAATTAAGGGGGCTAAGGAAAACACTACCAAAGTTTGCAACTTAAAATCACAGAAGAGTGCATGCTGTTCAGAAAGACCTGCTTTGAAATGTTGACTGAACTGCACATGCGGAGCATTTTAAGGGCTGCAAGGACATGCATTTCAGCCTTACATTAGAGATTCAAAAATCCCAACCAATAGAGCAATCCAGATGTGCTTGCTGAAAATTCCACTTACAAATACAGATTTTAAACAGCAGTAAGAGTAATCAATGAGACATGTGGCGAAAGGAACGTGTCATTAGTACAGAGAATAATTGGCTGATAAGCCCAATGGCAGCAGACCACTCTTTAGTGATGTCTGAGATAATTAAGTAATATATCATTAATACTTATAGGCTTTTTGTGTAATTGTACTTTTAACACTTACCTGTCCTTCTCCTATAATCAACTGTTACTTTATGTGATGTACATAACCTGATGCTAGTGTTGTTGCCTGGCATCACGTATAAATCTCATCCTCGCTGCTTGCTATTGAGTATTTGTCACCGATGCACCACCACATCACACCTCTGCAAGTTCTAGAAGCAGGAGAACACTTGCAGAAAGCAACGTGCAGCTCTGCTGAGCAATAAGCATTCATCTGAGATAGGGTTACTTTGCATTTTCTTAGAGGTTAGCCAGCGTATAATTGAAGCTTGCCCACGGGCATGCAGCAGGGGACTGCAATACGCTGCATGCAGTGAGAGCTCCGTGCGGTGCCAACAGCTAGCAGCACCCAATTGCAGTGCTTTTGGGAAACCTGAACTCCAGTTTGTAAAGGATTAAAAATCAGCTTGCTGATGCTGCATGTTTGATAAATGAGAATATAGGAAAACTTTGGCCAGGAGTTGTCACAGATTCTTTAGGCAAGAAAATATTCCTAAGCTTCTTCAGCAACCCAAAGCAACACAGCAGTCAAAGATACAGAGGAAAGAAAGCAAAGAGATCCAGAAATTATTTCCCCTTTTCCCACCTTTTCCTCCCCAGATAACCCTGACTAACTGTTTTTAACAAATCCTGAAAGCAAGTATTAAGGTAACGTGCCTGGGTTGGATTGAAATGCACAAACATAGTCAGTCCACCTTTAAGCAAATATTTTCTGTTCACTTCATGGCAAGGGCTTTATATAAACTTAGATCTGCTGCATCTTCCTCCAAACACTTTGCACTCACCTGTTCAAAGATCCTGGAAGATTTGGGGGCCTACAACCCTTGCAGAGCTAGTTAGAAGACAATCTGCAAGGATATAATATTTCTAAGGCTATAATGAAACTCAGGTAAATATTTAATTGGCTACACACTTTGAAACATGATGGATTTACGTCCGTTCTGCTGAGCTGCTGCTTTCCTCTTATTTTGCAAGAGAGATGAATCGTACAAGGAAGAACCTGGACATCTTCCAGAGCAGCACAGGGCAAACACAAAGTTCACTTATTTATTAGAGAGCTGCTGCCATTATGCTTCAAGTTGATTAGTAGTAAAAATTAGCATTTCATTAAGCCTCCTGACAGGAGACAGGACCCTTTCAGGAAACAAACAAAAAAAAAAAAATACAACTAGCAATAATACATCGGGGCTCTTTGTGAATTGTTCATTAATTTTTGAGATTCACACCTCTATCGCCATGAGCTGGAAGTCAACAGTGTCCTAAAAAACACAACTTCAGAATTGGTTCTCATCTTCACGTCATCAGTTTTAAGCTTTCATAGCAATGAAAATTAATCCCTGTTGCAAAGAGCTAAGTCTAATCTATGTATATTTTAGGTAAGCAGGCAAGCAGTCTGGGTCAGAAGGTTTTTTTTTTGTTCTGCTTTAAACAAAGTCACAGCTGTAAGACTTTTATCATGCATGTGAGGTAGCAGGAAGGCTTTGTATTTCCATGTGTTTCAATGATCTCATGAAAAAATTCTACATTCAGTTTATTAGCGAGGTTGAGTGTTGCTTAGGACTGCTGACACTCTTCGTTTAGTTAGATTTGTAATTCAAAAAGGTAAATCTGTCTGTATTTCCTTAGGGAAGAGCCATGCTACCTTCACACATAACCAGCAATGTTCCCTGCCTGTACTCTACATCCCCTAAGGAATTCCCAAAACCTCATGGCAGAGGGCAGACCTCAGCAGGTAGAGACTCATCAATTTAGCACATCACCAGACACCTAGGGGTTGAAGGGCTCCTTCCATTTCTTGACATAAATGATCCCTGAATGATGCTTTGGGAATGGGGATGTCAAGGAGACATGTTTTATATCTGCCCAGTTCAAAACAAGTGTGCATTAGCAGGTAGCTCTCTTTTATCCAATTCTTCCCCGCAAGGGCTTATCAATTTTGTACCAGGTTCAGTCACAGTCCATTTCTGTCACAGACTTATCAACATGGTAATTCAAAATTTGCAGGTGCGATTACACCTACACGAATACTGATGAGCTCGAAGTCTGACAGGACTTTGAAAAATGTGGATGGATTGCAAGCTGCTATAAGTACTCATACAGCCTGGCAATGTTAACATGAGATAGGCATGGCATCAGAAATGGAGAAAAGGGAAAAAAAGAAAAGACATCGGGTGTGAACTTAAATTTAAGACATGGACCTAATTTTTGCTAGATGAAAAATAACAGAACAATTGCAATTTCTATTTATTTGAGGTGACAGAACATTCAAAGTTGCAGGAAATCCTGCCAGAAGATTTTATTTAGGGCAAAGTCAATTTCAGAAAGAGGTAAATAAAAGGAGGACCTTGCTCTTAAGTTTTAATGAGTCCCAGAGTACATACATTACTCAGTGTTTGCAGTTCATCAATCATCTGTGATCCCTGATAAACAAAAAGGATACAAGGCTAGAATTCAAACTACTCAGAAAACTTGGGGATGGGAGATTTAAAAGCTAATAATTTTCAGAAGTTAATAACTTTCCATGCCAGACAACTTCTTGGAAAAAAACTATTATAATAAAATCTCAGATGGCATGAGAGTGAGACAGAATCATTAAGGTTGGAAAAGACCTCTGAGATCATTCAGTCCAACTGTCCACCTACCACCAACATTACCCAAAAACTATGTCCCTAAGCATTATTGACCCTTTCCTTAAACATCTCCAAGCTGATTGCACCAAAACATGGGCCAGATACCAAAGATAAACAACTAATGTTAACAAGGCAGACAGAAGAAGCAATTCTGATACCCAATTAGATATTTAACCATACCTTCTGATAAGCAGGACAGAAACAATGTAGAGGAAAGCTTCAAGTGGCCCAAACTGCCACTGCAAGTGAACCGACCTGAAAGGTAGTAATGAAAGCACTGTCCTCCTCTCCATCTCCCCTTTCCTTATTTTTCTTGGTCAAATTCATTTCACTGTTTTATCCTCTGCAATAATCGAGCCAGATAGGTCAGTTGTTCCAGAGCATTCACTGGAGCTGTACCATTTAGCATCAGTATTTTGGCCCATATTTATTATAGCAGAAGAAAGAAAAAATAATCCACTGCAGACACTAAAGAAAAAGTGCTTTCTAAGAAAAATATTTGATGTAATGTCTCTGTGGACATACTTTGCGTATGCCTTCCAAGGGTCCTCTCTGACATTAGCAAAGTAACATACATTACCCAATCTAACATACATTACCTAATCTCTTTTCCCCTTGCCTTTAAGATGAGGGTCAAGCATTTGAACATTGACAATGCATGGCACTTGCCCAAGTAGCAGCATCGCCATCCACGTACTGCTCTCTGAATTCTTGCTAGACTGTCACAGACTTGTCAGAAAAGAGAATGTACGAAGACAAAAGACAAAGAGGTGTGGGGAAGATTTGCTCCCTAAGCTCTCGCTTGCTAACAGTGCTTCCACACTACAGCGTGGCAGAACAAACACACAACAAAGTCAGAAACGTGACAGACAGGAGTATGTGTGACTCAGAAGGGAAAAAAATTGCTGAACCTTTGACCAACGCAGACCTCAATAACCTGAAAAATGCAAACTCAGATGCAGAGGGGAGAACCTTGACTTTCATCCAGGAGAGTTCAGCTCCCGCATTTCTGACCTGCATATCTACAAGGCCTTCTAGAAAGGTTTGGCCCCCTATTCTATCACCAGTTGGATCTCTCAGGAAAGCATGAGTAAGGGATAAAGTGAAAGCACATTTCAATAACTATTTTACTTTTCTTCATTTGTATTTAAAATTTTAGCTTGTAAGGATTTTCTTCCCCTCTTTCAAACAAGGCAGGATATGGGAATATATGTAAAAACAGGTATCCTTGCACAAGGATTCTTATCAGGATGAGAGGTAATAGCCTTTAACTGAGTTAAGGGTGATTCAGGTTGGGTATTAGGAAAAATTTCTTCTCTGAATGAGTGGTAATGCCTAAGGAGGTGGTGGAATCATCATCCTTGGAGGTGTTCAAGGATTGTGGAGATGTGGCACTGAGGGACATGGTCAGTGGGCATAATGGGATGGGTTGGGGTTGAACTTGGGGATCTTAGAGGCCTTTTCCATCCTTAATGATATCATGATTCTGTGATGAGACTTGGAACAAGTCAGTATAATAAGAGCTGGTAACACCTCGCTTAGCCTGGGGCACTGACCTCAGCTGAAGTCTTGAAATGCTGCTGTAATAGAATAAATTGACAACACTGAAGTTGCTGGAATGCTCTGGCCCAGATTCTGGGCTGCATGAAGCATCTCAAACAGTCAAAAGTGAGTCTCTGAGCACCTCAAACTAGCTTCTACAGTCTCCAACACTGAAGTACTAAAAGCTCAAAAAATCCTCGCTACTGCACTACCTCTTCCAATGACTGAATTTCCAGCTCACTTTCCTCGGTAACAAGCTTAGATTTCTGTCTTCAAATGAGTGGCCATATTCATGTGACTTTTGAACAATAACACTTTGTCAGTAACACAGTTTGTTCACCCAGCTGGAAATTACAAACCTTTGTGTTTTGTTTGTTTGGTAGGTTTGGGTCTTAGTTCTTTCTGCTTAAAAATTCCCTCTCAAAGAAAAATTAATCAAAGAAGTAGTGATACAAAGCAGACAGAGAAGAAAAATAAGACACCTATCCTCCATATCCCTTTTGTTCATAATATAGGATTGAATCAAACTTCTCCAAACAAGTCTCCTGTGGACAGGGACCCATGAAATCATTAGCACCATAGCCATTATGCATGGTTAGAAACAAAGCTCCATGTTACATCTGCCTTTTAAGACCTGTCTACAGCTGGAATTTGTGGCAAGTTAGCTTCAGTTAGTTCAAAAGACCATTGTACAAACTGTCTAGTTTCTCAGAGCGTTAAACCACTTGGAAGTGGATTTGCAGACTTAACACAATAAAGCTCCTGCAGATTCCCAGCGATGCCTTGAGCTCTCATCCCTGCTTTTGTGAGGCCTTGGACTCCTGTCAAGAGGAACACATCCCAGGCCTACCTCGAAGACAGTTAATTAACACAGTGCATAGCATTTTTCATTCTCTTGCTGCAGGTTCATGCTGATCCCAGGGAGTGCTACCAATGCAACCGTTGTCTTGCTATTCAGAAGCACCACCTTGTAACAAAGCTGTTCCCCAGCAGTTAGTACAAATGCTGGTTATTCTTCACATCCCACACGCAAAAACTCAATTGGTGGCCACAGGAGAAGCTCACAACCTTCAACAAGTCCAATCCAGAAGTGTTTGCAGTCCATCTTTTGACATCATTATATCTCTTTCCCTCACAACACACCTGTAGCGACTGACCTTAAAATTGTTTCTCTCTCCCTAAGCTATTTTAACCTAAATAAATTCAAAATACCAAGGACTGTGAGATGGTAGAGACAGTGGCCTATCTAAAAGGAGTGCTGAGGGTGTTAACCTAGGGAAAACACTGCTGAGATTTCTGGGAAAGCAAGCTTTGACATCCTTCACTGCCTTGTCTTTTGTAACTGAATGTTCCCAGAAAGTGAGAAATGACACAAAAATCTAGGAGGAACCTTCCTTTGACTCCAACATTTTCCTCCCTGGCTTGTTTAAGGATTCACTGCATGACTTTGGCTGTCCTTGCAGAAACCCTCTCAGCAGCAAGGCAGTGGCCAGGCCTGCCAGTATGCTTTCTGTGCAGACTGACAGCCTTCCAAGCTCACAAAAGACAGATGATGGGATTGGCTTACAAAAATCCCAGGACTTCTCTTGTTTCATCTTAAATCCCATTGATATGCAGTGCAAGCAAGTCTCAAAACACACAGCAAAGCAACAGATCCATGGGAGGGGAGTACTGATTTCAAAACATGGCTACAGCGATAATAGACAAAAAAAACCACACGACAATGGAATAAAAACAGCAAATGGATGTACCATTCAAATGATAGGCCTCTAGCTGTGGGTACACAAAGCTCACATCAAGCTCAGTGCCAACCAGGTCTTGGAAATACTTGAGTATGTTTTATAGCTATAGGAGACACTGTCGCTAACCTGACATATAAAGAAATTCCCTTCTGATTTCTTTTCGACAGAAGCCCGCCTGAAGTCTAATTATGCCCTCTTTTGTCTAATGAGCATAAAGAAACGCAAAGTGTCATGTCCTTAGAGCCACATGCCCTCAGCAGTCTCTCAGCCCACCTTTTTGATAAAATAGGCACAATGCTTTTGTGTCAGATCAACAGGGTACCAACAGACACTTCTTTAAATTAAAAAAATAAATAAATACAAAAACAGCACACAACAGAGTTAAGCATTATCACAGAATTGTAGGGGTTGGAAGGGATCTCCAGAAATCGACTCCCCCTATAACACAGGCTCCCTACAGCAGGCTGCACACTTAGACATTGAGGCAGGTCTTCAGTATCTCCAGAGAAGGAGAATCCACAACCACCCTGTGGAACCTTTTCCAGTGCTTTGTCACCCTTACTTTGAAAATGTTCCTTTGCATATTGGTGTGAAACTTCCTGTGCTCCAGTTTATGGCTGTTTTCCCTTGTCCTGTCCCCACAGACTGCTGAAAAGATGTTGATCACATCTCTTTGACTCCCACACTCAAGATATTTATAAACATTAATAAGGTCATTTCTGAGTGTTCTTCTCTCAAGGCTGAACAGACCCAGTTCCCTCAGTCTTTCTTCACAGGGGAGATGCTCCTGGCCCTTTATAATCTTTGTGCCCTCCACTGGGCTTTCTGCAGGAGATCCCTGTCTTTTTTTGTACTGGGGAACCCAGAACTGGATACAGTTCACTGGTGAGGCCTGACCAGGGCAGAGTAGAGTGGGAGGATGACTTTCCTTGACCTGCTGGCCACACTTCTTTTAATACACCCCATGATCCCATTGGCCTTCTTGGCCACCAGGGCACACTGGCTCATGGTTCATCATCCACCAGGACGCCCAGGTCCCTGGCTGCAGAGCTCCTCTCCAGCAGGTCTTCCCCCAACCTGTACTAGTACTTGCATAGATTCATAGATTCATTAGGTTGGAAAGGACCTACAAGATCATCTAGTCCAACCATCCTCACACCACCATCCCTACCCTTCAAGCTACTAAATCAAATCCCTTAGCACCTCATCTAAACGCTTCTTGAACAGCGCTAGGGATGGTGCCTCAACCACCTCCCTAGGCAGGCCATTCCAGTGCCTGACCACTCTCTCAGAGAAAAAAATTTTCCTCAAATCTAATCTAAATCTTCCCCAGCCCAACTTGTGGCCATTCCCTCTTGTCCTGTCATTAGTTACCTGGGAGAAGAGGCCGACCCCCTCCTCACCACAGCCTCCCTTCAGGAAGTGGTAGAGTGCAATGAGGTCTCCTCTGAGCCTCCTTTTCTCCAGACTAAACAATCACAGCTCCCTCAGCCGCTCCTCATAAGACTTGTGCTCCAGACCCCTCACCAGTTTTGTTGCCCTTCTCTGAACACGCTCCAGGGCCTCGATGTCTTTCTTGTAGTGAGGGGCCCAAAACTGAACACAGTACTCGAGGTGTGGCCGCACCAGAGCTGAGTACAGGGGGATGATCACCTCCCTGCTCCTGCCGGCCACACTATTCCTAATACAGGCCAGGATGCCATTGGCCTTCTTGGCCACCTGGGCACACTGCCGGCTCGTGTTGAGCCGAGCATCAACCAACACCCCCAGGTCCTTTTCCTCTATACACTCCTCAAGCCATTCTGCCCCAAGCCTATAGCATTGCATGGGGTTATTGTGGCCAAAGTGCAGGACCCGGCAATTGGCCTTATTGAACCTCATCCCATTGACCTCAGCCCAACTGTCCAGCCTACCCAGATCTCGCTGAAGGGCCTCCCCACCCTCAGGCAGGTCGACACATCCTCCCAACTTGGTGTCATCCGCAAACTTACTGAGGGTACACTCAATCCCCTCATCCAGGTCATCAATAAAGATATTAAACAGTATGGGCCCCAATACCGACCCCTGGGGGACACCACTCGTGACAGGACGCCAGCTGGACTTGACTCCATTAACCACTACCCGCTGGGCAAGTTATAAGTTGCAGTTATTCCTTCCCAGGCGCAAGACTCTACTCTTGCTTTTGCTAAACCTCATCTGGTTTATTGTTGCCCAGCTCTCTAGTCTGTCCAGGTTGTGCTGAATGGCAGCACATCCTTCTGGTGCGTCAGCCACTCCTCCCACCTTTGTATCATCAGCATACTTACTGAGGGTGGTCACTATTCCCTCATCAAGGTCATCAGCAGAGATATTGAACAAGACCAGACCCAGCACTGACTCATGGGAAACACTGCTAGTCACAGGTCTCCAACCAGACTGCACCACCAATCACCACACTCTGAGCTTGGCCAGCCAGCCAGTTCTCAACCCACTTAACCATCCACTCATCTATCCCACACTTTCCCAGCTTCACTATCAGGATGTTATGGAACACAGCATCAAAAGCCTTGCTGAAGTCAAGGCAGACATCCACTGCTCTCCCCATCTACCCAGCTGGTGATGCCATCATATGATTGAAACATAAGGGGCAGAGTGGGGTTGTACAGGGTTGATCTGTGTAAATAGTGGAGACAGCTTTATGAGGCTGGAGAGCAAAAGAAACTCTACTGACCTGAGAGATTTCAGGGCTGTCC
Organism: Oreortyx pictus; assembly: GCA_036925125.1. Taxonomy (NCBI): domain Eukaryota; kingdom Metazoa; phylum Chordata; class Aves; order Galliformes; family Odontophoridae; genus Oreortyx; species Oreortyx pictus. Next base: position 3,172,920 of record JAUPFR010000029.1, read on the forward strand.
TCCTTTCAGACTAACCTATCTTTTGTTTTAGGAAGATAAAATGACAGGGAACACAATCCCAAAGAGAAGTCACTTATCAGGACAATGTGAGCAGTGGAGTTGATTTCAGGCAAGCTGAAGAAAAATGATTGACCTAGAAAAGACACAGCAATGCCACTCGGCAAGGCTGTCTCCTGGGGAAGAAGAGGAGAGGGTGTTTGGGGTAAATTGCTGTCTGAAGAAACTATAGACTATAACAAATCCGACTCCAAAGAAAACCTGACCTCACAACCACTTTATTCTCTGAATGCAAATAACTGATTAGACCTGAAACTCTAGTTAATAGCTCATGTCAAGCAGAAAAAATATAAGTTCTAATTTATCTTGACAAATAACTTACACTTAGATGACCTTTTATGAATGTGCCTCATTTTGGTTTCACTTCATACAGTCACAAAAACATACCCTTAAAGAAAATTTTCCCCAGTGCATGGATTACATCTGCTGGGAAACTCAACAGATTTTCACACCTGCCCAGAATTCTAATTTTTCATGCTAACATATTATAAAGAGTAAACTGCTGAAATAATCTTATTACATGGGAAGGTTTTATCCAACAATTTTCATTAAGTGCTCCATAGATACCCTTAATGGGCATCACTCAGATGCTAGCAGAGAAAGAAAATCAAATCCTTCTAAAAACTAACCCCAAACTCATTGTTCATTAACATCTTTGCAATAGGCAATTACCAAAATATCATTATCTAACATCAGCTATATTTTCACTACTGAAAAAATAACTAAGGAAGAACGATATTGTCACTAATATTTGTCTCTGGAAGTTTCACTGATTACAGTTCATCTTCTTTGTGGTCTCCTTCCCTTGGTGCAAATCAGACTGCAGAAAAGAGAAGCAGCAGAGAAACATCAGCGTAACTCTGAGCTTTTCTACAGGGATTGCAAATACACGGAGAACAAATGATCTTGCTTGCTGGGCATCCATTTTAGAATCCATGTAGAAACAACTGCAAAATCAGTTTGCCTAGTGACACTGCTTCCACATCCAGACACAAGTGTGTAGCAACCTTACTTGTATTCAGCTGCCATGCAACTTTCCATTAGTCTTAAAAGATAGAAGTGAAACAAAAGAGCGCCTGGAATGATCCCTGGGTGGGAGGATTGTACTACCTAGATCTATCTGTTATTCTCTCAGTAATCTGATAACGTTCTGAAAGATTCACATGTTTAGCTCCATTTCTTCTGCCTAAGGAAAAGATTCAGGAAAGGAATAATTGCAAAATCCCAGTAAAGTGAACAAAAATAGAGCAGAAACACTCTTCCAGCTCTAAATAGCTCAGTGGATTATTCATAATACAAAAGCTCTAAGGTTTTATTAAGTTACAACATGAGGTCTTATTGCTTTGATTGAAGTGTCACCTAGAAATTCCAGGCACAGGTTGGTAACCTGTAATGAAAGGTCCTACACAAACATTAACCAACAAACCAACCAACCAACCAAAAAAAAAACAAAACAAAACAAAACAAAAAAAAAAACACCAACAAAAAAAAATGTCTTAAAGAAACAAAACTGAAGGCCAGCTCAGTTTTTATTTTTATCCCAGCCTTTAACAAAGGGCAGGCTCTTCTACCAAGGACCCTCTCTCATCAGGGTTAATGCAGTGCGGCGTTTTATACCAAAAGTGGCGACTTCAAAATCCTCCACGCAATTGCACTTTCCTCTGTTATCTGCCAGATCCACACTAATAAATAAAAGGTTCTCTTCCCTGATGAGTTTTTCAAAGCTGTTTTGCAGTGTGTAAGCACCTGCCAGGTTTGATGGCTCGCAGCAGCTCATCGGCTTTTCACATGGACAAGAACTAAGTTCCCCACTTGTATAGCTCAGCGGTGCTCCATCAAAACATACAGAACAAACATCAGGAGCAGGACCATGCTTCGCTGACCTACTTACTGCTGTCTCAGGGCAAAGTGTGTTGCCCTTCGTTGTTCTTTCTTCCCTGCACCACCAGGCAACACCTCTCCCCATATTCTCATGAGATAGGGAAGCAGAGTGGCTAAGTTATCATTTCAAAGCACTGCTGTCACACACACAACTGCTTTTCTTGCAGTACAATGAGATCAGTACAAAAGTGCCTTGGTATTCTAAACCACTACACTAGCTTAAATTAACTTAATCTAAACTATGCCTGCTCTAAAATATCTCCCCTTTCTCAGTAATACTAATAAGAAGCCAAACTGCACAGACACTATGGAGACAGAGCTTTAGATTTAATACAGTACATTTAAATTAAATGGGCCTAACACACTGCTTTCTTTTCCTTTTTAAGTCCCATCTTACATCTCCAGATTCTGTGTCTGTTTCAGCCTTGATAGAGTTAGAGGCATTGACAGCTCAAATACATAAATAAATATTTTAAACATGCAAGGCAAGCCTACCTCCCATGGGAAATATCTGAGCTTTTCCAATGTTCACATTTGATTATTTATGCAGTTAAGTAAGAAAGGAAATTGCTAACAAATCTTTGCATTGGTTTGGCATGCTGTTCCAACCTGTCTTTTCCTGCTCTATCTCCATAATTGCTAGCTGATTAGGCATGAGGAAGAATAGCTTTGTTTTACACACTGTATACAAGTGGGACTTGAAACCAGTTTCCCAGATTCACAGCTCTGCCAAAGACACCATACAAAACCACAGACAAGTTTTTCCTCAGCAAGAATCTGTATTTACCCTCCATAAAATTAGCAAACAGAGATCATTCCTTTTGCTTTTGTTGGTGCATTTTAGAGGCAAGATCTCTGATGCAGTGGCTACTTTACACTGCAAAACTCATACACACCTCCCCACTGGAAACTTGTTGGTGATTTGGTTTTAATCTTCCCATACAGAGGTCTGTTTCCTTGGTGCCTTTGTGACATTGTCTGCAGAATGGGAGGCAAAAAAAGAGGACCCTTCAGATATAAATTTGATAGGACAAGAGGTAAAGACTGAGTTGTGCAAGGGAGGGTTCAGGTTGGATATTGGGAAAAGAATTCTTCTCAGAAAGAGTGTTGGTACACTGGCACAGGCTGCCCAGGGAGGTAGAGGAATCACCATCCCTGGTGGCATTCAAGAACAATGTAAATGCAGCACTGAGGGAAGTGGTTAGTGAGCAAGATGGGATGGCTTGGGGTTAGACTTGGGGGTCGTAGAGGTATTCTCTGACCTTAATGATTCTGTGGTACTGATGTAGCCATGCTATGAAATTTACTGTGTTTCCACTCTAAAGCAGCATCAGGCCTCATAGTTGGACAAATCCCATTCCTTAGAATCACAAACCAATGCCCATCTCAGTAACTGTTGTCTGCAGACTTCCTTCCCACTTCCTGATGGCTGCCTGCCTTACTCCCATTGACTCTTTGGAAGGAGGAGAGAACAATCCTTTAAGCTACCTCCTGGCACTGTATTCTTGTCCTTTGTACAAGCACAAACCTAGCTGAGAGCTATAAAGAAGGCCTGTGAGCCACTGAGACTTACCTTTATTAACCCTAGGAAATGTGCAGATCAGCCTAAATGCCTCTGTTTAAATAAAGCACGTGTTGGCTGTGTGCTTCAGATCTCTCCATTGCCATTAAATTTGTGTCAGCTGCTTCTTTCTCAAACAACACTGTACCCTTATCACTAGATTTGCCTAGGAGCCCTGTGTATATTTTGTGTGAAGAAATTTTGCCTCAATCACTTAAAAATTAGTCCTTTCTTCCCCTTGAATACTTATCTGCTCATGTTTATGAATAAGCCACAGCCATGAAGAATTTATTGGCATCAGTGAGTGCCTTCTGCTTATGTTGTTATTCTTTTCAGATCTTAGAATCCTCTCTGTTTGAAACATTTGTTCAGTAGTTTTGCAACTTGCAAGGAAATAAATCGGAAGCAATGTAAGTAGATGAATGTATGCCCATATTAATCCCAGAAATACAATAGCACTTCGGTGCTTATATCAAGATTGCTTCTAAACATCATCTTGAAAATACTCCTGGAGCAGCTTATGCTGTTACTGTCCCCTGCTGCTTATTACCACTGAACAGTGAAAAGCTTTCACTCTGACAGCAGAAGCAACCTGAAAGTGCTACTTATGCAGCTCAATGATAAGCCAGTTCTCTTTGTTTAACCTATTGGTGAAAAATCTATTTAAATTCCCTAACCATGCACTGATACAGACAACACACCCACACATGGCTCCTACTTTAAATTCTACATATCACGGGATCTTTCCAAGACCGGGGTAGTGATACCTCAAACAGCCTTAACCATGACCACGTCCTACCAGCTTCTTGATTCATACATTTTTCCATTCCAGAACTTCTGCACACACTTTTCAGCGGTGAGGTACTTAGCCTCACAGCTTCCAAACTGCTAAGGGGTTTGGACCAATGTGTGCAAAACAATACATACACACACACGTACAAATTCTTAATGTGGAAGACTCATCTCCAGTGTCTGTATGCCAAATCCATCCCCTCCAACAGAGACTTACAAGTTCATAGCAAACAATGACTTAGCAACCAGTGTATTTAGAAAAGCAATCTTTGAGTAAACAAATTCAGACAGGCATGAGGAGAACTTTTCATCCTATTGACTTCAATCATTTGAAATTTAAACCTAGTTAAAAGTAACTGAGATGTCAACCTCGAGTTTGGCTTTTAACTTACCTTGTATTCTGACAGAAACATAAAAATGAAGCCAAGAAAAGAGTGGAATCAGTTTAGTAGCTTTAGGAATTACAATTATTTCCATTTGCCACTTTCCATGGTATTTTTGGGTATGTTCCATAATTTTTAATAACATATATTTTTTGGCTGTACATATCAGGATGTCAGAAGGTAACAGGCCGAATTTGTTATAATGCAAATCTGACACCTGAATAGGAACACTGAAGGATTCTGCCCTTTAAAATTTCAGGAAAATAGCAGCAAATTAGAACTGACAGGATGTTACTTTGATCTGACAATCATGACTGTAACTCACATTGAATATTGAATACTGGTTCTCTTTTAGTTCCAAGAAGAGTGGATACACACTATGCAGTTTGTGCATCTCATCATGTAACAACTGACAACACCAATAAGCCTCCTGAAAGTAGAGCTGTTTGGAAGAACTGTGTATTATTTTGTTTTATTTTGACACCCACATGCTCGATTGAGTATATCTGAAGATATATTAAGAGTCACGTGCATGGGCAAAGATAGTAATCTGTCACTCACTGTTAAGAACTATACCTTCCATACAAATACTTCCCTTCCTGGTACAACAAAAGAAAGTGGATTAAAACCATGAGAATTTTCCATTTGCAGTTTCTGTATTCTATGACTTTGATACCAGGTTATTTTCAATTGATAAGTGATAACTCTACGCAGTGCTACATTATCAAAGACTGAAATCTACCCTTCTTCTCAGTTGAGTGGAGGGAAAATATTACCAAAAGAGCTACTACAATGTCAGAGACCAAAGCAGACTCTAGCTTCTTGAGTTCTTCAGAAGTCGGAATTAGATGAAGTTTTGGAAATGACATTTTTGTGCTCACAAAGTGCATACAAAGGTATAGACTACTGATTGTTTTTAAGGGAATGTAAATCACAGCATAAAGGAGTGCGTACTCTCAGATTATATGTTCCAGATCTGGTATTCATTTTTGCACCATCACACCTTATTATACATGATCTAATTCTCTTTAAGTTTGTCTGTTGTTGCCATTACCAGGATGCTATTGCTTCCCATCCCTTCCGAAGGCTTGACTGATGAACCCAGATAACTGGAAATCCATCAACAAACCTTCCAACAGCCAACAGCAATACTTCAACTTGCAGAAAGAATGGGTCACAGGTGACAAGAGTAGCAAGAATAAACGGGCCATCTCAAGAGGCTGATTTGCTCAGTCCAATTGCCTCCAAAACTTGATCATACTTGAATTTAGTAAAACCCAGAGGCACACAGGAAAAATAAAGCTACCACAGCCATAACGCTTCAACCAAGTCATAGTAAATGCCTGTTATTCAATGAAATTTTACTCAGCAAGATATAAAATGGTTTAACTTCATTTTATCGTCTATCTCACAGTGTCATTCTTACCAGAACAACATCACTCTGAACTGCCACGATCTGCTATAATTTTATGCTTTCAGCCATAATGCAAACCTTCTGTTGGGATTGCTCCCACAACCAGCTTCAGTACCTACAGAATGCTTTCTGTCTTTAAATCTATGCTGTCACACTTTCACACAGGAAAAAAAAAAAGACAACAACAAAAAGACAAAAAATCACAAAGGTGAAGTTGCATGCTTACCACTGTAACTTGTGCTTATATCAGACCCATGATATTCAGGCTTGAGACAGACAGCAGTGCAGCTTCTGGGAGCCCAATGGAGAAGGAAATGCCAGGTAGAGCCACCAAGGTTCTTTCTAGTTGGTACCTTGGGATACATCCTCAAGAGTTCTGGAGCTTTCATTTCAGCTGAGGCAGTGACGCTCCTGCCATTGTCACCTTTCTCTGAGCAGTACTAGAAGATTTTCAGAGGCACCTGATGTGACATGGTAATTCTTACTGACATCTTCTCATTTCTTATCAAGAGAGAGGTAATTAATCTTGATGAATAAAAGTCCATATCGGAGTGTTAAGCAACCTCTACTAGTTTCCCCAGAGTAATAGCACTGTGTGCCCATACCTCAATCTGTTCCTGGAGAATTGAGAAGCCACGAACATTACAATTGCTTTGATGACCCTGCTGTACCGCTCCTGAAAGACAGAGAACAAAGAAGAAATTCAGTAAGTTACATCAACTGGGAGATGTTACTATTAAAGCACTCTCACTTATTTACAAGGGGACAATTGCATCAATCAAGAAAAGCAGGAAAGAGCCTTCATTAGTCAAAATCTATTTATCATCCCGGAGCATAACTTTGTCACGTTCAACTATAGAGCTGAAAACCTTTGGTGAGAGCCTTAATACAGTTGTTTCAAGACTGATGCAACTTCGGGATCTTCCAGTGTTATTTCTCCTCTGCAGAACACTTCCCAAAGAAGAGTAATCATCCTCCATTTGCAACACATGACAGCCAGCTATCACACTGCACAGTTTATGCCATTATCTCTTCTTTCTTGATGGATTATGTTCTTATAACAAGGCACATCAAGAAGTTTTGTCAGCTAATGGCAAGCGTAGTGTGATAGTTTCTTGCAGCCCATGAGGCCATATTAAAATAAATCCTCTGGGTTTCAAGCCTTAAAAGCACTGTATCTCCCTCTAGTGCCTGCTCCACTTAATTGGATTACGATCTGCTACTGCTGAGTGCTGCCAAGTGATAGATCTCCTTCACACCTGATACTTTGGAAGGGGCAGGATTCAGAACTTGAGGTAGCAGATAAGGTGCTTGCCAAGGGATGGATCCAGACAGGTACTCTGTGCTGACTAAGTAGTATTTAAAAAGTTGATTTCAGAAGCAAAGATCTCAAAACTGAGAGAGAATATCTTTGACATTGACCAATACATGCACTGCACTGATGCCAATCAGTTCCATCTCCTGTGATTGTACCCCTCTTTCACCTCTTCTGTACTCTCCCTGTATGCAGGGACTACGATGAACAAAGTAAGCTCTCCTCACTCAGCCAAGAACTATTCAGTACTTCATCACCTCCCCTGTGGATCAGTGAGAGGTCCTACACCTTATTTACAGCATATTACTCTAAACCTTCCCTGAAGACACAATTAAGCTCCTCACAGGGATTTTTATTGCTCTCAGCACTCTATTTTTGAGTTTTTCAGAAACAATTTATTTTTCACAGCATCTCTAAGAGATAAAAGACATAATGTCCAGATGACTGGCAGCAAACTGAGAGAAAGGGGTCCTTTGTGGTCAAGGGAGACCACTAACTTCAAGTGTTTAATTTCCAGTGCCTAGGACCTGATAAAGACAGTTACACAAGTTCAGATCAGGGGTTTGCATTGTTTTCAAGCACAGCCCTGACTGCTCAGCAGTTCTCTGCTGGAATATGCAAACCAATAACATTTTTACTGTAATGGTTGCAATGTATGAATGAAGCTGCATGCACCAGGAGAGAAATCTTTTGTAACATTAGTTCTCCCCCAGCCAGTATGTATGCTTACAAGCACACCAACTTCCCAAAGCAATTTATTTCAATCAGTATGGGCACTGCTGTAAGATAAAATTTATCCCTATAAAGAGATACAAGACTAGCTCTGCTCCTACAAGCAAAGTAGATCTTATTTTTGAGGTTTTAAATGGTACCTAGCCCATTTGATGACAAGTAAGACAATTTCATTTGTACATTCTATTATGCTGTTTTCCATTCAATCTTCACATTTCCTGTTCTCTATACAAAACTAAAATGTTCTTAAACAGTTGCTAATTTGAGAGCATATTTAAACAATATCCTGCTGAATTGTTTGTCCTCCCAGTGAATAAAATGAACTGAGACCAACTTGCATCTGCAAATGCAGGTATACAGATTACTTCACTCCTTTACGTGGAGGAAAGGACTGAAACTGATCACCAGCAGTTACAGATAGAAATGGAGAGGGTGGAGAAAAATCCTACACAATTTGTACGTCTGCTTACAAAAATAACTATTTCTGTTTCCAGGGCAGCTGGCAAGGAACACTTCTTTGTCTCCCTATCTTATTCAAGATATTACTGCACATGGAGATTCAGCTTTTCAGAAGGAAGACACACAGACTACCAAGACAACAGAAAGGCTACTTCCAGCATTCACTCACTACCCAGTCACAGCAGCTGCCCCTAAGCTGTTGTGCATGATGACACATGTGCACAAAGCAGATATAAGCTCCTTATCTGAACTAAACCAGGCAGAGATATGACCCTATTTTGCAGAAAAGGGGTCAAAAGACTGAATAAATTGCCCTGAATTCAAGGGAGAGTTTGAGTGGCAGAGGTCAAGTTTCAGACCCTTGTATCAAGTCCTAGAACTCCACTATTTATCTTCGACCTTCAGTTGGGGAAATCATGATAGTAGTATAGATGCACACATGACTTTGTCATGATACAACTATCAACTCTAAGGAGCAGAAAACACTGGAGGAAAAGTACCATTGATAAACACTGCTGGAGAGAGCAAAACCAACATGAGCTACCATTGCACGGAGCACATCTTTATCAGCGGGGAAGAGTTATTTGTGAGCAACTCACTTTTGATACTGCCTAGGTTCACTGTTCCCATTTTAATTGCAAAGAACTAGCATAAGAGAGAGTAGCAGTCCTGGGTTCCAGTTCTAAACAACTTCTGCTCTGGAATCATCTTCCCTCACAGCATTTTCTATAATTTTCTGTGTCCCTTCCATTCAGAGGTGAATGAGCCTTCTCCAATCTAGTGCTCCATTGAACTATAACCAGGAAGCAGAGTCCTAATATTCTAGCTGGCCTAACACGGAATTCTGTTATTTAGAGCTTTCTTGCCTTCCAACTTGCAGGCCCAGATGTATGATACCATACCAAATAGCATCATACTCACACAGTATCCTCAGGAATCCATATCATCATTACCTTGAAGATGATGACACTGTCTGATGGACTCCAGCAGTATTACAATATCCTTTCCCCCACTTCATGAAGGCATCATGAGAACCTCACACAACAGTATGAGATCTACTGATATGAGAACAAAATGAAGAGACTAAAGGCCTCCATTTGTCAGCATATTCAGCATTTCAGTACAAAACTGCACCAAGAAAGAAGCCAGCCAAAGGTCACACCCAGATGGCCAACATTTACAAACATAAGTTAAGATGGCTCCGCGCTTCAAACTTCTGCTTTCTTTGTTCCTGTAAATTACCCATCCAGGAGGAAGAAGCTGGTCTGTGGTCAACCTCTGCTTCCCAAACTTCTTCAGGTCTGAGATAACAGCATAGTTAGAACTTGCAGCTCAGAAATATTGAGCTCTGCTCTTGTTTGTAAAACTGCATTAATACGTCATTCGTAGCATCACAGGAGAGGCATGAAAATGGTATTCAGAGCAGTAATCACATCTGTAAAGCAAGCATTAAGGGAATGCTGGAAAAAAATACTCCTCCCAGCTAACAGAAGGACAGCTACATTTCTCATGTTGTGTTGCATCACACTGGAGCTATGTTAAATTCAAGATATTTTCACATTAGTTGAGGTCTGGCTTTAAATTAGGGATTTGGTTGCCAATTTTAGTTTGGCACAAAAATGAACAAGCTCTGCTGCAAAGAGAGGCCTAAAACTGTGCTCACCGAGGGATCATTAATGTACTCCTGAAATAATTCTCAAACCTTTAGCCTTTTAGGCCTCGAAGAATGTGGGCACAGTGGAGAGAGTCTCCATGTCCATGCTTTGCTCCATTCTGCTGAAATAAATCAGCCAGCTGAGAAAGCAGCAAAGGACTAGAACAAAAGAGAAAAGCCACATTCCCACTTGTAACATCCCTCTGGTGGAAGTAATTTGTGCACAGACAAACTGAAACAGGTCACATTAAAATCACAGGCTCATTTATTCTGGCCCAGATCTATCCCATTACGTTCTGTTCCTCAGCATCAAAACCTCAGCAGCAGTAGCATGTTGTAAACCAACAGACTATGAGCTACAAAACCTTTGCTAGCAGGGCCTCCTACCTCCACTTCCTTTGCACAGTTGCTCACAGCTTTGCGTTCATATGGTGGTTTGAATAACAGATTTAAGAGCTGCTTGAAGACCGGGTAGGTTTGGCCTCCTCTGTAATGAGCACTAAAGCTGTCCCCTCAGAGCAAAACCCTACTCTCAACCCTACACGTGCTAAGCAGCTACTGGAATTTCACAGCCCATGCAGGTGGGGTTTACTCACCTGCTTTTTCATCCTATACAGACCCACATGCGTACTATGCAAAATCAGTACAGTAATTCAGGCTGCTCAGCCAGATACTTTGAGAGTGAGGTAAGAAGATGGCTCTGAGGGCTTTTCCTGCCCCCTCCACCTGCCATTACCTTCCCTGCTGCCCCAGGTGAGACCATTACCTCTGGGTCTTTCTACAGTAGGTGTTGCTTCAGCCTAGTTCACTAAAAGTGAGGATGAAAGCTTCATTCTGCTGTTTCTTCTGCATTCCCTCAGCTGTTGTTCTCTCCCCAAGCCAACCCTACCCAACTCCCACCACTTTCCTCTTTCGGCAGTTCTGCTGATAAAAAAACAACTGTTTATACAAACTTCATCAGCTGAGAGCTCAAAACCATTAACTGTGGAGGTGGGAGGGACTGTGGAATTTGTGAGGCAGATTGTTCAGCTGGCAGCCTGGGGGAAGGGTTGTTTTCTTCATTCTCTGCCTCTCTAACCAGCATGGGAATTTCTTGGCTTCTGGAAACTGAACATAGCACAAAATGCCTTTTCCACACAGCTATGCACAGGAAAATGCTGTGCACAAAGGATCCAAGGGTGAGGAAATAAAAAAAAAAAAAAACAGCAAACAACTGAAAGCAAGAGTCTGTTGGCTGCCCTCAATGGCCAGGCCTGTTTGAAATTCCCTCCTGTTTATCACTCCCTTAGAGAACTGGAAAGTCACAAGGATTTCTCCCTTCAACCTTCCCTTATCCAGACTGAACTAGTCAAGTTCCCTCAGTGTGTCTTCATAGGAGAGGTGCTGAGGCCCTCTGAGCATCCTCATGGCCCTCCTCTGGTCCCACTAACAGCTCCACAACTTTCCTGTACTGGGGGCCCCAGGCCTGGATGTGGTACTCCAGATGGGGCCTCATCAGGGCAGAGAAGAAAGGGACAATCCCCTCCCTGACCCTGCTGTCAAGTCTCCCATTGCTGCAGCCCAGGATGCTGTTGATCATCCATGCCCCAAGAGCACACTGCTGCTTCATGTCTGGCTTTTATCCACCACAAGGACCCTCAAATCCTTCTCTGCTGGGCTGTTCTCAGTTACTTCTTCCCTCATCTGTATTCATAGCTGTGATTGCACTGACCCAAGTGCAGCACCTTGCACCTGGCTTTGTTGAACCTCATTAGGTTTACCCACCTCATAAGTTTGTCAAGGTCACTTTGGATACCATCCCTTCCTTCTGTTGCATCAACTGCACCACACAACTTGGTGTCATCTGCAAACTAGTTTGTTTCAGGAAACTAACTGAGATGCTTTGCTAGGACCAGCGCCTGTCTCGCAATCAGTAGCTTTGATCTCCTCATGCCAAGGTAGGGCACAGAGAATACTCATGAACGCTACAACAATACTTGTGTTTCTAAATAAAAACAATAACATCGCAGAATAGCTGGGACACGAGCAAATATCAAAGCACAAACTCAAGAATTGTAGGGCTCCCAAGGGAGACAGCTCAATCTGAAGTGTCCTTTAGGTAGAGCCCAATGTTTTTGATAGTTCACCATACTTGATCAAATAAAGCAATTGATCCTTAGCATGAGAGTTCAATATCAGCTATCAGTGCTGTAAGAGTAGTACAATAAAACCCTCAGCCTTTTTGATCTCTGTTGAAGCATTTCATCTTGACATTTGTTAAATGTATCAGTAGATTGCTTAAAATGAAAATGGAGTTTTAAAAGCTTACTGGAAAAGCAAAGCTCACATTAAAAATTCAACTTTTACATTTGGTTAAGTTTTACATTCAATGCTTTTCATTAATAGTATTGCCCAGCCAGGTATTATTATCCAATTTCTTTTTAAGCAAGACAGTGAGACCTAAATGGATTTCTAAACATATATTCTAGGCTTCATTCTTACAACTGCTTTTTTTTTTTTATGAGTTTATCCACTTCTGAGCCTTTCTTCATACCACCTTCTGACCCCAATCCAGCAACAAAAACAGGAAGCTCCTACCAGAATATCCCAGAGCAGGACAGAAGCCAAATGGCAATGTTAGCAGGCAAATAAAGGGGAGAGAGAAACAAAAAGAACATTTCCCATCATCCGAGCCTCCGTAAGAGCCAGAACAGATTGCCATCTCAGTGGTACCAGTGCAAACCAGAAGTGAATAGCAAAAAAACTCAGACACTATTACTGTTACTCTGGGCATGCCCTTGTGAAATGGGGTACAGCCCTACACAGCACTCAGGGCATGCAGGCAACACATTCTGCATCACAAAGACTTCACCATTTTGTTGGTAAGCTCTAGAACAGGTTGTGCATTGAAGTCACTGCAATCTGTCCCTCCTTGGCTGTGACTTTCAAATCAACCAGGCTTTAAATTGGGCTCTGATTTGAGAAGAAATTTCTATCTTCTTGTGACTTGCAATTCTGAACACACAACAATGGCCACAGCACAGAATTAAGTCACTGCTAATTTCTCACTCCTTACTTCAGCATCTGTCAAGGAGCCAGAGAAAAAGTCAGCTCTCAGATATCTGTCATAGAGTGGGCCGAACTTAAAATCTGGTAGCCTGAAGTAAAAGGGGAGTTGAAGATAACCCATATAAGGCCAAGCTGTTAGGAAATACAAGGTCTAGCATTTACCACCTCTTTTTTGGTACAAATGGATCTTCAATTACTTAGGCATAGAAGCAGCAGTATGCATTTGGTATACCTGTTACAGTCTTCCTATAAATTATTCTCTGCTGAGGTGCTCTTAAGTGTTCTGAACCTATTTTGTTATCCACAGATGCACGTGCATCCTTCATTCTTCCATTATTCCATTTAAGCACAGATGAACATAAACAGGTCACAGTATTGCACTGAGTTGGTGTTCAGCTCTGCCTGAAGTCCACCCTAGAAAATCAAATCTTAAATCTGCCACTGTCTCATGAATCTTAAAGGCTGGGAATATAAAAACCTCAGGGTTAGATTCTCAGGTGGAGTAAACCGATGTAGCCCACACAGGTTTATTAATTTTTGCAGTCTTTAAGGCACTGATGCCTCATCTTTTGAGGGAACTAAGAATTGAGAAATTTCTTTTTTTGTTTAAATTTAAATCCAGTCAAAGCCCTGGTGTCTGACATTTTGGTCCTGACTACATTATCAGTGCTGCTTTGTAAAATGGAGACTGAGGTGGCTGAGAAAAGCAGGGTGTAAGTTTTATGGAAATAATGAGAACTGGAAAAATAAATGGAGATGTGGAAAAATGATGGATATTCTCTTCAGAAACCAACATCATTAATGCGATTATTTTACCCCCCTCATGCAACAGTAAGCCCTTCTCAAAATGTGCTGGAAGTGGAAGAGGTTTCACCTGTGGCCTTCTATGATGGAGTGTCAACATCAGTTGACAAAGGGAAGGCAACTGATTTTACCTTCCTGGACTTCCTTGAGGCCTTTGACATGGCCCTGCAACACATTCTTATCTCTAGACTGGAAAGATATAGGTGGACTACTAGGTGGGTAAAGAATTGGTTGGATGATTACAGTTAGAGGATTGCTGACAATGGCACTGTGTCCAGGTGGATGAGGTCATAAGTGGTACCCCTTTAATGTCTTTATTAATGACATAGATGACTGGATTGAGTGCGCATTAAGAAAGTTTGCAGATGACACCAAATTGGTGCAACAGAAGGAAGGGACTGCATCCAAAGTGACCATGACAAACTCAAAACGTGGGCCTATGTAGACCTAACAAAGTTCAACGAAGCCAAGTGCAAGGTGGTGTGGCTCCCAACACAGGAAAGCTGCAGAGAACTTGGAGTTGTCCAGAGGAGGCCAAAAGGATGCTCAGAGGGCTGGAGCAGCTCTCCAGCAACAAAAGGACAAGGGATCTTGGCATGTTAAATCTGGAGAAGAGAAAGCTCCAGGGGAACCTCACTGAGGCCAAAGAGAGTTACAAATAAGAAGAAAATCAGCTTTTTTTACATGGGTAGATAGCGATAGGGCAAAGGAAATGGTTTTAAACTAAAGGAGGGGAAATTAGATCAGATGTTGGGGAAGTTTTTCCACAGAGAGGGCTGTGAGGCTCTGGCTCTGCTGTCCAGAGAGGCCGTGGGTGTTCAAGGCCAGGCTGGATGGGGCCCTGGGCAACCTGATCTGGTGGATGGCAACCCTGACCAAGGCAGGGGGGTGGGAATCAGATGATCTTGGAAGTCCCTTCCAACCCAGGCCATTCTATGATTACCACACCTACTGCCCTGAGTAGCCCCGTGTACAACATGGGGTAGCAACCAACAGGCTGCTTTGCTCATGGACACCAATACAGCCCAGTGTCCTCTAAAGCTGCTTCCTGTGTTCAGGGAAGCAAGAAAAGACTTAGAAGGCTTACATGCATGGTGTTGCTGTCATCCTTGATGGGAGTCACCTTTGGAAGCAAATGGTTTAGAATTACCAGTAGGACTGTGTGGATAAGTCTGTGTGATTTCAAACAGATTTTCAAAGCCTGGAGAAACAGTCAAAGCTGTGTGTATGTAGCCTTGAACTCCTGATGGTCCCCCACCATTATGAAATTTTCTGAGGCAAGGGGAAAAAAGTTCGCAAGTAACTTCAACTCAAAGCACTTATTTCCCTTCTTTGTGGTCAAGCATCCAAGAAGCCCTGCTGAAGAGAGATCAGGCTGAGTGATTGAAAACAGAAGCACTCAGGGGAGCAGACAAAAAAAAAAGCAAAAAGAAAGCTCTTTTCTCCTTTCCTTTAAGCTAAGTTTATAACGGTGTTGGAAAGAATAATCAAGATGATTCCTTTAGAGATAAGAGGGCAGGGAACTAGGGGAGAAAGAGGCCAGAGGTGGTGTTTCTTTTTTTTCTTTTAGTAATATTAGTATCAAAGAAACAATTGGTGGATTTGCTTCTCAAACAGCGGGAACTGGACTGGAATTTGCTACTAGGCAGAAAGTCAAAACAAGGCCTGCAGATAAGCTGCTTCTCCCTAAACAGCAGAGAAAGTATTCTGCAGTTAATGCAATTTATCCTTACGTAAGAGTCGAGTAAAATCTGACAACAGGATATATAAAATTTATAAAGCATTCCATAAACAGGCCCATTTTCTTCCTGAGATGATTTGGCAAATCATAGAATCTTTAAGTCTAGTCCAACCAACAACCCATGCCTGTGACTGCTCTGGACCATGTCACTCAGTATAACATCTACCCTTTTATTGAGCACCTCCAGTCCTGTAACTGTAGGGTGGTTTTCAGGCTAAAAATACTCTCCAGTTTCAATCTTGTCCTTGGAATGAAAGGGCACTGAGCCTGTCGTGGGTAGAGAGGTGCTGTAGGGTCTTCACAGGTTGTGGTGGAATTGTGGAGAAAGCCTGCTCATTTGAGGGACTTAAAGCAGCACAGCAAGGAAACAGTGCAATAGTAAGTGGTTCCATTGTATGGTTCTCAGATCTGCTGAAAGGCAGCAAGCACACTGCAAGGTGCCCACATTCTATCAGAAGACAGCCCTCAGCAAAACCCAATAAGATTGGTGAGGCACTGGAACAGGTTGCCCAGAGATGTGGTAGATTCCTGTCCTTGGAAACACAACAGGGATCAGACTGGACCAGGTTCTAAGCAACCTGATAGAGCTGTAGGTGTCCCTGTTCACAGCAGGGGAGTTAGTCTAGATGACCCTTTTAGGGTCCATTCCATCTCAAATGATTCTATGATTCGACAAAAACTAGTTCCTGGGTACCAGGTAGTCTTTCCCAGTGACTCAAAGCAAGGACACAGCTTTAGTCGAACAAACAAGGTGAACTCAGAGGTGGCCAGGAAAACACGCATTGCACCAGCTAAAGCATCCAAGCCTTCTTCAAAGAAAGCCTGGAGGGGAGTGCATTGCAGTAATATTGCCTGGAGGTAACACAGGCTGCACAGCTGGGAAAAAAATCACAGGAAGACTAGCTGAAGCAGAATAACAAACCTACAAAAAAGAATCTGCTTTGCTTTGTTTTACAGGTTTTTTTGTGCAACAGAGAAAGCAAACCTCACTGCAGCCCTAGTTACTCTTGGAGCACAGGACCTCTGCTTTGGAATGAAGTGGACATCACGTGAATGTTGAAGGGCCTTGTGCACAGCAGGATTCCATACGCTCTGCTAGCTGTATTAACACTATCGTATTACCTGGAGAGGACAACCAAGATTCTTACAGGGGATGCTATAAACAGAACAATTGAAAAGATTACCTGCATTCCCCAAACTTCGGATAGGTGACAGTGGAAATAGGAATTAGATTTCCCAGAGTGTATATAAATTGCAGCAGTGAGGCCATGACTACACCTCCAGAGGTCCTAAACCCCAGCCCATAGCCTCTTAAAAACACTGCCTTTAACAATTGCTTTTGTGAGAGAATAAGCTGCATCAAATTAACGTTTGTTTTTTGCTTTTGTTTTCCTCACTATACCTTTCTTCAGCTTTAACCTATTTCCATTGTTGCCTGCCTAGTTTTGAAAACCTTAATCAGAGATGATACCTTAAATCTCTTCCTGGTAACATTACTAATCAGTTCATTATTTCCCTGCAAGAGCACAGCCCTGATACAAAGCCTAACATAACCAAAATGCTTTATTGCATTCTTTCCCTTGAGGTGAGGAAACATTTCAGCCTACATGAAGGCTAGAGTAGACTTAGTGGAGAACACCTTTACTAGAGAAGACATAGCAGCACATTACAGGAAAAGGGATGTAAACTTTAATCAAATGATACCATTACCATTATCCTTCAAATCCAGGTGCTGGATGAATCACGTCCTCATGTAACACACAATGGACTTAAATATTGGTTTTGACTGCTAGTTTCTTACATTCCAGCTATTTAATGAGCCCTCTCCTTGTTTTCCTTAAACAACTGAAGTAAACCAAATGCGCTGCAGAATTAATAATTGTAATAGGTTTCTTCACAGGTGGCTGCAGTAAGAAAAGAATAACTATTATGCTGACTATCAAGGCAGCAAACTCAAGAGCAAAGAGATCAACATGAGATTCAACCAAGGGCTTGTGCTGAGGCTGGGGAAAGCATTCTAGTTGTCCCACATTCTGTGGCACTGTGTAACGATGGACAGAAAGCAGATGGCATCCCCAGATGGTTGATCACCTCCAGCTGGAGGAGTTGGTCTGAGGATCTGCCTGTCTTTTTGATGACCACAGATAGACCTCAGGGGAATTTCAGTGCTTAAAATGAGAGACAGCAAATCTGTGGCAACTTATGTACATCTAGTCATGCACGAAAAACATAGCAGTACAGAGAATTAAGTCCAGGCATCCCAAATGAGTATCTTAACCACCTGCTTTGACTACCCAGTATAGACTTATACAGATTAACTGGTGGTGATGTCCTGCCTCAGAGGAGTAAATCTGCAGTAATGCCTCTGAAGACAATGAGCTGTGAGTGGGACAAGAAAGAATCAGTGCTGAAAGTGGACAAATCGAAAAGCAACATTTTGTATTTGGTTATGCTGGCTTAAATCTAACAGCACAAAATGTGTCTATTGTTTGGAGAGGGCTTGAAAGGCATTAAATCATGCTTGAGGAAACTCCTCTGATCCTTGCAGCTAGATGGAATTGCTCAGCTCAAAAGAATGACTGTGTGATATATAGCTGAGAGGCTGCCTGTGTCCTTGCTCCTCTGTAAAGCAGTGCCACAACAACACTTAGTGGTAAAATACCTGCAAACTTCAGGTAGGTCATTGCTGGAATTTCTGAGTAGTAAATGTAAGATGACTAATTCTCGACTGCAGTGTTTTTCAAATGGTACACTGTTAACAGATTTAATAGCACTGAGCATCATTGAGCCAACAAATGTATGATCTTTCTAATCCCAGATTGCTGCTAATTTGTTGGCAGACAGATGTGGACAACTGGGCATTAAAAACAGATTCTTTCTTCTGTTTGCTTAAATGTAATGCTCTCAGTGGAAATGTATCACTTAGCATACAAAATAAGTGGCCAGAGTAAAGTTTCTTTACCCAAAGTCCCATGCTTTACTTTGTTGAATAACACAAACCATGGAGCATAATCATGTCCTGCTCAGACTTGTAATCTAACATTGATTTTGATTGGGGATGTGGGGGGGGAACACCCCCAAAAGATATTTTAACTCAATATTCTTAGAGTAAATTTCAAACTTAACAATTAAATACAAAACACAAGCTATTAAGACTTCTTTCGGATAGCCTTGAACATGTTTTGTTTAAGTAAAACCCAAAAAGCATCAGAAACATGTTTCAGAACAGCTTGAGAATGGTCAAGCCCCTTTAACAGGAAGTTTTGGAAAACCATCTGAAGCCAATGGTACCCCAATGTCTCCCTTCACAAGAGAACCCAAGAGAACCCAAAAGCAGGTGCTGCAGGCTCTCCGAAAGTTATTGGTTCAATGACCAGCCCAAGGTCAGTGACAGAACTGGAAGCATCTCAAAAAATGACAGCAACAGAATCCAATTACAGAACGTTTCCTTGTTTATCAGGTCCTGCAGCAACATCAGTCCCCAAAAAATTATGAGTCTGTTTATTAGCTGATACATTCAGGAGAAAAAATATGACATCCAGCTACTGAGAGAAATGACATCAGTTATCTTCGCTGTCATCTGTAAACACCAACATGCAGCTGCACATTAGACTAAAATGGAGCGAGGTCAGACCATGGAAAGGTGCTGGCATTTATCACATAGTTCAGTTGTGCTCCGTTATCACTCACACCTGTTACCAGGATGCTGTTTGGCTCTGTTGTGAAGGCAAAGCTAAGCTTGTTACAACAGACATTATATACAAAACCCCAACACAACAACCCTAAAACTAGCAGCAACAGAAATAACAAAACAAAACAAAACCAACCCAAACCCCAAATCCAAGAATCTCTCAGCAACTGATGCTGCTTACTTCCCCACCTTCCCCTTCCTGCTGTCCCAAGTCACCCCTAGAAGACAGACCTCTGCCAAAAATTCTCTGTTTTGGATATTCCTCCTTTCCTTTGTAACAAGGAATGCCCCGAGCTCAGTTCTGCCTTAAAAGCACAGTATACTCCAAGCCACTCTCTTATTTACTTCAAGTATTAAGCGGATTAACAAGCCAAGAGGATATTAACTGTATCTACATACCTGTTATAACTATTAATCTGTATGCCATTGTGCAGTGTAGAACAAGCTGATATTAAATAAAATGAAGAGCTAATCTCCCCAAGGGTACAAACCCTTGCGAGTCCTGCTCCCTTTCCTGGAAACATGCCATGCACATAACTAATTTCTTCTTTCAGGTGTCACAATTTCACCCGATTCAGCTAGGAAAACTGCTTTGCTTCAATCTATTTCTATATGGCTCGAGGGATGAAGGAAGGCAGGTTCAGATCAGCAGGCTCAGATTAATTGTGGAACAGGCAGCAACGTGCTCCCACAATGGAATGATTCCTTTTCCACAGGCAGGAAGGTGGGGGGGAGGTGCTCCTGCTCTCAGGCCTGAAAAATATGAGCTGGGCTCTGGACCTTTGAAGGAATATATCAGAAATAAGCAGGGAATGTTCAAGGGCAGAGCACCAAACAGATATGAGAGCACCTTAGGGATCATGCGCTGACCACTTAAGGCTCACTGAGGCCACTCAGCTGACAGTATAGGGTGAAAAGATGTAGGACATTTAGCATACTATTAAGGAGACACAGCTATGCTCTTCACCAGCCCTCAGGTACCATCAACATCACTCATTACCAAAGCAACAGAGAAGCTGACAGAGGAGAACAAGGACCTCATTCACACTCACAAAATCCAGGAATGAGAGCACAATTATACCAAAGTCAATGAAGTTAAGATGGGAACAGATTTGGTCTCACTGAAGCAAGCATTTGGATATATTATGCAGGAACCTTTACAATCTAACATTTGGCCTTGGAGATGACATTGCTATTTCATCAGGTAATTAAAAGACAGAACCAAATACTGCTTTAACAGACACTAAAAAGATACTCCCTGCATCTAAATAATACTAATGTTAGAACTGAAATAACATGAAAGGAAAAGACTAGTTTTGACCTTACTTTAACTAATTGAGAAAATGACACTTTTATTAAGCAACCAAAGGTAGAAACTGCAACATCAGCTCTCCCTATATAATGTAATTAAACAATGCACATAACCTCAACGCAGCCTCTGGGGAGAGGGTCTGAGGAGGAAAGGCCATGAATAACAAAGGTTAATCACATTGCCTAATGCACTCAAATGCTCCAGTGGCCAGGACAGTAACAAAACCAAATAATATCCCTGACAGCATATAGATGTGGAAGGTCAATGCAGGACAGATACGATTAAATAAGTCAAATGCTAACAACCGCTTTGTGGTTTCCATACGGAACCACTGGAAGGCCTTCTAAAAGACATTAATGTCTTTAATGAGACACTGGGACTCCAGGAAGATAATTTAGACAAGCAATTGAGTTTATGGAGCAGAAAGACTGTTTATGATGAACTGCAACCAGGAATAAATCAGGACAAGAAAGCCAGGATTCGGACCAAAAATGAATATTGGTAAAACCAGATTGTTACAAATATGGATTATTATGACCATTTTATTGTCCACTTAGTGACATCTGCAAGCAAAGTGAAGGGAACTGCAGCCTGAGTTGAAATTCATTGAACTGACCTCTCGGCCCCATAAAGGAGGGCAGCTATTGACAAAAGCTGTAATTACAAGCACTAATTTTGGGCCAGGAAGAGTGTTTCTCCAGTCCTCTATATATCAACATTTTCACTCTTGTGAAGATTGACATCTATACTGGATTGCCCTACTTTGACAAAAAACTTTCCCTCAAAAACACTTTGTTGCTAAACCTGAGACATACCGGTCAAGTATGTCATCCTTTAAGGATTTCAAAGAGGAAAAATACAGAAGGAAATCTGGGGGCTCAAGATGATAAAAAAGGTATGTCTTTCCAGCTGTTACCTAAAAACTTAGGAAAATGCTTCCAATCTACTGTATCTACATACTTATAGGTACATTAATCCATTGACCCAAGTGCTAGTGCAGTTAGAAATGATACTTGCACTGTGTAATCAATGCCATTAACAGAATTAACAGTTCCTTTGTTAGGCTGCAGAATAAGAATTATGTACAGGCCTTTAGCTAGAATCCTGCTAGAAGTTAGATCCAAGATGACAACAAATCCTCAGTGCAGGTTCTTGTGTTTAGGTTCTACATTCAGACTCACCAGAAACACTAAAATCTTTTCCAAATCATTCCTAAAAAGGTTAGATAAAATGTTATTTATGGCGTTGTAGCCAACCTTCAGGTTCTTTCCTGAAACAGTCTGAATGCATTTCCCAGTTCCATTTAAGAAATTTCTTGATATTTTGTTGAAGTGCAGATATTACTACAGTAATTCATGAGTGTTCCCTTGCTCCTACCATGGTTGTAATAAAAACTATCCTTTATTCATCCAAGTCCCATGTATTGGATCTCTACCTGACCTGAACAATTACCATTTCAACACAGCAGTGCCCTTCCAATTTTATTAAGGCCAGGCCTGCTGTGCCTACAAGGTGGTAAAAAAACAGATCCGCTTTCTTTTCTCCTTTCAAAATTCACTCTCAGCGCTGAAAATAAACTGATACTGCAATAATATGACCTCTGAGAATAAGGACAATGAAGATTAGGATATGGTATAGCTCCACAAAGATCAATATGAACACTTCTCAATATTAAATGGCATTTTTGAAGATGGCATATTAGTTAACTTATTTCCAATCAACCTGCTCACAAATTAATAAAAGAATTATGGAATTGTGAAGGTTGGAAAAGACCTTTATGGTCACCAAGTCCAACCCCAACCCACTCAACCATGCTCACTGACCATGTCTCTCAGTGACACATTTCCACGGTTCTTGAACACCCCCAGTGATGGTGACTCCACTACCTCCCTGGCAGCCTGTGCCAATACATCACCACTCTTTCAAAAGTAAATTGTTCCTAATATCCAACCTAAATTAATCAAACCCATCCCAAGGAACTTGAAGAATGCTTTCAAAGCCCAGTATCACACTTGAAAACAGAGAACAGCTGGCCTTTTTTCCATCTCAAAGAATCATAGTATACTACTGAAGATAGACCATGTCCTCAGCCTTGCAGAAGTGCTTAAGACTGAACGTTCTTAAAACTTTTTAGAGTTTGAAATATACCCCACTAACCCTAATGGGCCCGATTTTCTGCTTCTTATAGCCACGCATAGTAAGACGTGAAAAGTAACATCTAAGTGGCTGAAAAGCTATTACTGTGATTTGGGGGCATTTTACATTCACTTAGCACTAACTCTGCACAGGCTTAAATGACTACATTAGATGCAAGGCAGGAAAAAAAGAATCAACCACACTGGAGTCAATATGGTTATTTCTGACTCAGGATAAAGTGTGATCTGAATAAGACTCCTGTCTCCCTGCTCAGATGGTGGAACTATTCCTAGTTCCCCATCCACCCCCTTCAAATTCTTGGAGGTGAGGAGCTATGGGCAAAACACTCTCCAAGAACAAATCCTTATCAGTATTAGCCATGTTTCCTTTGCAACAGGTGGAGATCTTCATTCAGTGACAAATAATTACCTTCTTCTCCCCACTGAATTTGAAATGTATCATTTACATGAGGCAACTGAGAGCTTACGTGGAGAGACCCACATCACTCCCGAGGATTGAACAGAACAAGCCCCCGTGATGTACCGTGGGGGAATGGCAACCTTCCACTTACTATGGTATGGCAAACTCAAGTCTGTAAAACATGAATGAGATCGCAGTCGGTCTGAGTCATTTAGCTATCACTGCCCCAAAGCTAAAAAAGTCAGGAGTTCTCTGTCATATACTGTTGCTCAAAAATGAATATATGTGAAGCAAAAAGATGAAAGGAGCTCATCCAAGCCAGGATATTCTGGGCACATAGATATCTTTCCGTGAGATGCAGGATTCTGGAGAGTGGTTGCAATACCAAACGAGGGGTGTGCAGGTGCATACAGGTTCCCCATACAGAGATGGGTTGAATATTACCTAGTAAAGTTATATAGGATTGCAGGAAAAGAGTTACAGCTCTGAATAAAGTTTCAACTTATGACCCTTACTCTTTGCTGCACTTTATGAAGTAATTTATGTGAAAGCAAAAGGAGTGCTAAATGCTACCAAGTCAGCATGGTGGCTTTTTGTTCTAATGGATGAATGTTACCCCAGAGAAGCAAAAGATGTGACTCTGGAAACGCTCTGAACTAACATCACCCTTCTTAAGCAAAGAATGTGAATAAACAGAATATAATTTGATTTCTTTGAAAAATCAAGAGTGCAGGAAGCAGTGACATAGCTAGGTGCATAGATGATTAAGTCCAGAACATGTTCTCTATGAGTGTCTTGGGTTCTGCTTGTCAGAGACATTAAATATCTCCTTGTTCTGTTGGAACGACCCTCCTTCCACAGTTATACACATTCCTGACATCCAGGACTCCTTCATTAATGATTTCTTTAAGTCTTCAGGACTTTGGAACCCAGCCATATACAGCCCGTGATCACACTGAGCTGCACTACAGAAATAACCAGACAGATCTGTGTAATTTCTGATAATCTGGACTAAGTACGCCGAAAGAAGCAGTTCCACCACATGTACAGCTGTGCATCTGGTGTTCACGGAGCAGAGTGTGTTTGTTTTAAAACCAGAGCGGTAAAAAATGTTCGCCTTAAGCAGATGATTATTATTAAGTATCTGAAGATATATGGTGCCTTTGAAGCATTCTGAATGATTCTAATTTAAGAAAAGAATTAGTCATAACAGCTCAGCAGATGTGACATGGTTGGCAGGGGTCATTTCTTAGGGCCATTCCTCATGCACTGATATAGTGATAAACTCATGATGGACAACGCAGGGAAAATTTCTAAACTGAACCATCATCACCCTTCTTAAAAGGAAAACTAGCACGGAAACAACAGTGGCTGCACAGAATAGAAAGATGCTATTGATGAGTCGTAAATAGGAACATCTGGAAGAACAGCACTTGCTGCTTTAAAAGGAGGCTTTCCACTGGCTCTGGAAGATTTCTGAATCGTTTACTCTCACAGCATGTTTTCTTCAGGGAGAAAAAAGTCTCCCTGAAGCCAGAGCAGCAGACAAGGCAACCTGTCTTCCATAAGGGAACGCACTGCTGTGCCCAGCAATGCATTCTGACATACACACATCCCCTCGTGTTCCTCTCCCTATTGGCAAAATGGGATTGAGTGCTATATAAAGCTGTTGCAAAAACGACCAGCGGTTTATGCAAGGGATATGACAATTCAGGAGAGGATGTTTGTTCAGGTATACAACATCAGGCTCCTTTGCAGTGTCTCCAGCTCTGATTCATGGTTTGGCTTCTTCCATTGTAATGAGGTGCCAAAATATTTGAGAATTTGAGTTCCTCAAGCAAACACATTGCAAACACAATACTTCTACTGCAGGTGGCTGTTTCCCAGACACAGACCTGAACTACACTTTTTAGCAAAGTAAATATGTCATTAAATGTTTTGAAGTTTTGGGTGGTGCTGTGTGGAGCCAGGAGCTGGACTCAGTGATCCTTATGGGTCCATTCCAACTCAGTATATTCTATGATTTTGTGATCACATTAATAGGATTCACCCAGACCATCAACCCAAGAGGAGTCCTCCCCATCCTAGAAGAAATGCACCAAAGCTACGCAGGAGTCCTTTAGCTGCTCTGATTGCTTATACACAGGAGATGCTCAGAGATAAAGCAACATAAAGCCTTGAGACCGAGAAAAATGCATGCATGGGCACGACTGATGATACCATTTCCCATTCCTTTTGCAGTGATTTTATATGATCCATTTTCTCTTCCGTTTTTATGCCACAATGGTAAATAGAACTCAGATATACATGCACACAGGGCTACACTTGCTCTGTACACATCCAAAGGCAATCTATTTTACAATGAGATGCTCCACAGTTGACTCAACTTATACTCTATGTGAGCGGTCATAGGCAATTATTTTGTTTTAACTTCTCCTTCACTGAAGTGCCTTGTGCATCTGCTAGCATTCAAGTTCAAGCAGCGTTTTAAAGTGTTTTCTATCCATGCCCCCCAGTGAGTGCAAGAAGTAGTTGGCTCATTATATTGAGCACGACATATTGAAGATGTCTGAATAGACAAAAACTGGGCTTAAATTAAAAATAATAATAATAAAACACCCAAAGAGATAATCAGATATTGAGAACTAGAGGGAAAAAAGGTAATAAGATGTTGTTTAAGGAGAGCAGAGAATACTATGAATACCCCAGAGAAAATTTTCAAATATATCTGTATCAACACAGTCTAAAAAGAACACTGTATTATGATTTAAATTCAGTGACTGGATAACCAAACTTTTCCCCTTGTTTTCAACACACTTCTTGGCCTCTGGGCAAAGGTCTGAAGATGGGGCCCTATGTTTTTTGGTTCAACTGCTGTCTGACCCACCTCAATGCCATCTTCAGTTTGTGGCCTTCTTAGGTCTTCAAGAAGAAATCTGAAACAGCTGAGTCCCCGTGCACATAAGAATCTCAGCAATTTCAAGCCTTCACAAGCACCTCAGGATTTGAGAGCAATGGAAGTAATAAATGCTCATTTAAGCCTTGATCCTGCAGCACTTGAATATAAACCTTGAGAATTACACCCGTATCTGCAAGACCAAATAATAACCGTGGGTGTAATTCTGCCTCCTCCCCAGTCCCACAGACATTCAGAACTCCAGGAAAAGCTCCAGCAAAGCTGAGAAATGCATTTACCCCGAGGATTAAATGCTTCTCCAGGGAGCAGTCAGTGCTCCTGCAGGACTGAGCTCTATCAGAAGGAAAGAATGGGATGGTTTATGGGCTCAGATACCCTTCTGCTAATAGCAGCATGACTAACAACTATGGGAAACGCTCAACATGTGAGGAAGAACAGCTCTGGAGCTGGCCAATCCGGATTAATACTCACAGTCCTCCCTGGCTTTGAGACCAGTTATTTTTTTTTCAGATTTGTCTAATTTCAGAGTAATGAATTTTTTAAGCTATCAAACCTCTATTCTGGCGATTGCTGTAGTTTTGAAATATGGGGAAAATTAACACAAAGTTACAAGAAAAAAACCAAGGTTCAAATAAACGTCTAGTAACTTTTAATATTTGCTGTAATAGGATTTGGTGCAGTAATTTATAATTTTTGTACGAGCAACAGCTAAGATTAATGTTGGTAGTTATTATATGCAATAATTATAGGCTTTTTAGAAGCTGCCTGGCTGGAGGGACACTGCCTGTTTGTACAAAAGATAATTATGGGACAAATTTAATTTTCCCATTCCTCTAGTTAGGCAGCTGCTGCAGATAAACACATACCTCATTTCAAGTACTTGTTCCTTATCACTGTCTTTGAAGTGTCACAACCCTTATCAAAAGTGCTCTTTCATTCGCTGTCCAACTACAGCAGAGTTTATCTAGGTACTTACACAGCTCTGCCATTACTTCTGTACTTCATAGCCTGGTGATTGCTGACTGCAGAATTTGCTCCCTAGAAGTAAGCAGCTCCTAATCCTTGTTAGAAACCATGGTCCAGATTCACCTTTCCTAACCATATGCAGTAAATAGCTCTTTTTCAAGCCGTGTGCTGCATCCGGCTGCTCAATGCAATCCCAAGAGGGGGGAAATGCAACCACTTGTGGGACCCCGATGTGATCCTACATCCAGGTGGGCATGCCACAGCTTTCTCCCCAAAATCAACACATCCAATGTCGCTAAAATATGGAATGCTTTGAATTGTATCAATGCCAGTAATTTGCTTTGGAGCAGCAGAATGGTCTTTGAAGCCATTCCCAATCGCTTTCATTTGCAATATGTTCAGTCTGCAGAGCACTTTTGGCACATACAAAACAAGTTTCCTCCTGCCTAGCTCTGAAAGCCCTGTTCCAAAGACTGCAGATGTAATCGAGCTACGACCCCTGAGCTTTACGCTGACACCCCCAGCACACACCAAACTCCTTTTACTCACTGCAAACTTCAAGTACTGTCTGTTGTGAGAAGCGCTGCTCCAGAAATCAGAGCAGATGTGATCTGAAATGACATCCCTTCGTCACTTAAGGAGTTTCAGCACCAACTATTCCAAGCGATGATCTGCTCCTCCTGTGCTCATGCGCCTTTAGAACCAAACCACAGTCACCCCAAGAGCAATACAAGAGGAAAATATGCAGTTGTGAGGGTCCCCACACCCAAGTAAGACAGGAACATCCCACTCTTAATTAACTCAAGGGGAACACAGAGCACATGCACTATTTGGGTCTCTACTTAAGACTTACCCCAAATCTGAGGGATTTGCACCTGCAAAACACTGCTTAAACCCCAGAACTATCTCGAAGGCAAGGAGTTGCTGCATAGTTCTCTCAGCCTGTTTAATCATGCAATACATCTCCTGCATTTTCCCTTACGTGACTCCATTCTCTCATCTCAAGCCAAAGAGTTTTGCCATTAATTTCCTGGATTAAAAGCCGGATGAGGCTTTCAGCCCAGACCTCTGCTGGCTGCTACCTGCTAGAAGCAAAGCCTTCAAACATCCCTCTCGCTGCTACACAATTAATTTCTTTTCCCGCAGGCTTTCAGAGTCTATTGAATTTTACTTTTTTTTCGCCTCTGCTGACTCTTCCACCCTTTCCAGAAAGTGTTGCTTAGAAGTTAACAGGCAGAAAGAGAATTAATGAGACGAACAGAAAGGGACTCCAAACACTTTCCTCATTCAGAGCAAACTTCATCCTGTACAGGCTTGCCCATTTCCTGTATTCAAAATCAATTAATAAAAACACAGGTTTTAAAACCATCCACTTTTTGCTATCTTCCTTTCTTTTTTTTAATTTTTAATTAAAAATTTTCTTTTTCCTCTTCACTGTCATCCCTGATTCTACTTTTCAGAACTTGGATCAAGGAGCACCTCTCTGGGCTCCACTGGTGTACAGGATGTGCCACTAACTTCTGGTTTCACCCTCAAGAGATTTAATCTTATGGTGTAGGCCCACCCTCTGCTCTGTAAAACAAACACAATTTGTCTGTTATTCTTCCTTATCTTGTATCTGCTTTGATTATCGATTTCCTGTGCCAACAGATATTTCTTACTAACTACCTACAACACCAGTGTGCTCAGACGTTGACTCGACATAAAGGGCTCAAAATCACAATCTGATTAATTTTCAGAATACAAATATAAATAACTCAGAGGACCGTTCAATATAGAGGTTTACAGAAGAGTTAATTACTGCTTTCTCTTCACGGCTCTCCTTCCTGGAGCATCTGTTGCTAGGAAGTGAGAGCAGCGTTGGAACCAGTTTTCTTGGGTGTTCACATTTGTTTGTTTGCTTTTGCAGACATCTGACAGCAAAGAAGAGCTGTACCATGCTCACCCTTCTGAAGAGGATTCTATGTGTATTTTATCCTTGAATTTATTTTAAATAATATACATTTGGAGCTACATTCTAAATTCGTCCTTCAAGTTAAGAAATCTATAATTTGGTGCTTGTTCAGAGATAGATAAAGAACATTAAGGCAGCTGGCAAGTACAAAAACTCAAGAACAAAACTAGTCTTGATACCAAAAACACATTTCAGTATAATGGACCATATAATTAATCCATGAATGAGATGACAAAGTCCCTAATCATAGAGAGAGTCAGCTGTTCCTTTGTCGATTTGGTTACTAACTCAACTGTTTCATTTAATACTCTGATTTAATGAGGGGTCTCATATCCTAACAAGCTGAACATGAGTGGATTTCTACACTGAATGGAAGAACCTCTGAAGGCTTAGTAGCAAACCGAAGCAGTGATTAGCAGAATTAAAAGGTAACAAAGATGTTCAGAGTTCAGATGAACTTCACAGTGGGTTTACAACAGAATCTATTACCTTGGAAGGTGATTTTATTTATTGAGAGCATGGAACTCATAAACTCATTAAAACTCATTTCAGCACAGAGAAAGAAAACTCACGTGGCTGTAGGAGTGTGTGAGGAAAATCCCTTTCTGGTAAATAATTTGTATGAAACAACATTAACATCTGTAAACACTTTTCAGCAAAGGTCTTGGCGTGCTCTATTTCTAAGCCCATAATAAGTCTTTTGATACAACTGACTCCCACAGATTAATGACCTGGCATTATTAAAATGTTGTTTAGCATTCCCAATTAAAAGGCCTTTTAGTAATACCAATTTGCATAATTACATTGGATATTACAGGGCCCAATTCCCCTATACCCCAGAGTCTCTTTACATCATCTGGATAGCACTAAGTTTCACACCAAAGCATTACACCTGAATTGCTTTTCATTTAAACTCTGGCCTTAATTTCCCTGCTCTCCTCCTCACTGCCAGTCTTGAGTTGGGGGCAGCTTGTGCTGGCTATGATGCAGAAAAGTCAATAATGTACACTCCTATTTGCAAGAAAAATACACCAGCAAAATGTGCAGCAGTGCAGAGTGTAAACCTCAATAAAGGATGGACAGCTGTCCCTGCGATGTGTTGTTATTTAGGATGTTCTAAAACATCATTAGTTTAATTGAATATACATTTAAATGGGGTGTTTCAGTGGTTATTCTGAATGTACAGCTAGTTGGAGAAAATTAACACAATCTATTTACTTCAAAAGGCTTTGGAATGAGTAAATCAACATCATTTACAAATTATATTATAGCACTTCTAACAATTTATGTCATTGAATTCACGAGTGCTGTAGGGAGCAGTTTGGTTGCAAATGTTTTGGGAAAGAGCTGGCGTAGGACTTTGGGAGTTGAAAATGCAGCATTAATTTTCACAACAGCTCCAGCCGTTGGCCTTCCCTTGCTCAAAACACATTGTTACTTAGAGCTTTGTGGGCTTACACTTTAAATAAGGCTCTGTCTTTAGAAAAGAACACTAAAAAAATCTCACGCACACACCCCTTGCATAAATATCTGTTTGTCATAGTCACCACTTTTTAGCATATTCTGAATAAACCTGGCATGAAAGAAGTCACATTCAGAGCTGCTACATATCAGTGCTCTCCCATTCTGCCAGTGGGACTGCCTGCTTCCATCTCAACAATGAACTGAGCCATGGAGCCTGGAGCAGGGCTCTGCAGAGCCCTAAGGAATCACTTCGAGTAGGTAAAACTGCTGCAGAGGCAGAGCTTGGAAAAAGCAAAGCAATATTGTACCTTCTCCAAACCCCTCATCCTTTGGTTAGTTCAAGGCAACTGAAGAACAAACTTACCTACAAATGCACAAAATCTAAAGCTGAAGAACCATTTCTTAATCTTGTAGCTTCCTTATCTATCTCAGTGTTTGCAAAGTGGGACTCCTCGCTGCTTTATTTTCTGCCCATGGATGGGATGAACCCAAACTTCCTGTGAACAAGATTCTCAGAGAACACACAGAGCTTCGCTTACAACAAATGAACTACCATCTTACATCTCAGCCACAAGTCTTTATTGGCATTTCTGGTTTCTGATGCATTTCTCCAAAAGCACCCAAGAGAATCTCAATATATATATTCCTTCTCATCTGGATAATTACATTATGCTTTGTATCATAAGCTGCCAGGTTTAGGCACCAAGGGCAGGTTGGATTGGCACGGATTTCTGACAAGACTTGTCCAGCACCAGGCAGCATGGCAGAGTTTGTAATGTGCGCAACTATCGGTCCCTCCCAGCACCTGCAGTAAGAGAGCAGAGCTCTATTAGCACAAAGAGGGCCAGCTCTATTAAAACACCAAAATCCTGTCAGTGCAATGAGGACAAGACTACATCTGCAGCAAATGGCTCCTAAGATTTAGCCTGATGGATATCTTATTTTACATCCTTTAGCATCCCTAATGGTTTGTGAAACAAGAGTAAACAACATAATGGATCAAAGCTGGGATAAGCTACCCTCCAGAGACTTGATTTAGATAATAAGATGAAATACATTATGACGATTTAAAAAAAACTGGTACAAAAGCAAGATAGATATTTGCCAAAAAGGGGCTGACAAAGGCAGAGCAAATACTTTCCCCTCTGGCACCCCGCTGTCAATAGTGATCCAATCTCAAATCTTAATTGTCCTTGAGTAGCTGGGGGGAGGGCAGGGAACTGAAATCAATGGGATTATTAGTGGCTTTAGAACATAGTCATATGGTTGATATGTTTTGTTGGACTGGAACTGTTCACAGAGGTAAAGTGCTATGTGTGTGCAGTTACACAGAATAAGACAACTGGGAAGACACTGTACAGTGTCACCAAACATCAACCTGAAATAAACACAGAACTTGTTTGTCTTGAAAATGACGTGATATAACTGAAAACAATTTTGAATTCATTTAAGTGGAAGAATGATTCTCCTACCAAAATCATGAGCTACAAAACTGCACAAATAGATTTTTGGTTCAAAACCGTTGTAAGATCTCAATATTTAATTCAAAAAAATATTAATCTTTTGGAGTTCTTAAGAACATTATGGGAAGTAGGGTCTTTTGGTCTGTTTTAATGCTGTCCAACAAAGATCATCCACTTACACAGCAGGGAAATGTGTGGTAATTCAGTTACTTTTTTGTTGTTGCCATAATTTCATAGAAAGGTTTTTTATTACTCCAATGAATTTACTTATTTTCACAGAAAATATAGGTAACATTAATAGATGTGCACTTAATGGTTTGGGAGGAAAATGCTGATGCAAAGCCCAGAAGAACCCCTGAGAAAAGAGAACTTTGGACCATGCCCAAACCCAATAAAACTCACTTGAAGGAGACACTTAGAAGAGGAAACAAAGCAAGTAGAGCCTTTTAAAATAAAAATAATATCAGAAATATCTGCCTGTGCATGCACATCCAAACTGAAGGAGCCACTGACCACATTCCATTCACCACTTCCCTTATGTTCATTAGGAACCACAATAAATCAATGAAACTGCATCCACTTTTTATATTCAAAGCTGAAATCTGGGGCTAGGGTTTCTTTTTGAGGAATTGAATACAGTCTTCCCAGCAATCCAAGTTCATGAAAAATCCCAAATTAGAGAAAAATACAAAACTGTAACATCCCTGGTGGAGATCAGGCTTCTGCTGAGGACCCCATCCCTTTGTATTTGAGGGGTAAGGCCTCTACACAGAAGAGTTAATATAGGGGCCATTAGAAAGTCAGCATGTGCCAACTGTTGCCATGCTGTGGTAGCTAAGATAACCATAATCTGTCTCTGCATTAGCCTAAGAAATGACAGCGACAGTTGTGTGATCTGATGATTTATTTTAAATAGCCACTACTGCACCAGCATGAAAAGCAAATTCCTCACTTAGATTTGCAAGTAATAAGCAAAGGGAGGCAGGGAAACTTTTTTTTGTTTAACAGCAGTAAAATGTCATCATATTAATTCTTGCAGGGCTGAGAGCACCCTGCAGGCATAACCTTTAGGATTACTTAATTCCTGAAAGCAAAAACAACTCTCTGCATTTGTCAGATAGCCCCTAGAATGAAATCTCTAAGCCCCTAGAATGAAATCTCTATTCACACACGCCGTATCAAGGTTTGATTGCCACACCACTCTACCCCAAACTTCTTCACCAGCATATCCAAGAAGCAAGAGAAATGATCACAGCAAACTGTGCCCAAAAAATGGGCCTGGAAGAAGGAGTGGTGATTTTGCTGCTGCAGGAATGCGGACCACAGAATCTCCACCAGAGTAATAGAGCCCCAACAACACTGCAGTCAAGTTCTTGCTTTCCATTGTACATCAGTGTCAGCTATCGTCACTCTGATCCTAGCTGATGAAGCCAAGATCCCTGCTTTACCTCTCACATTTAGGCCAGCTCAACTAGACTCTCTACACTGTGCACCGGCTGCCAAAGTGGCTCAAAAAGCCTATGGCAAGCAGCAGAAGGGATTAACAGAAATTGCTCTCTAAAGTTTGCTTGTTTAATAGTTTGCTCCTCAACAGGCTGCAGTGAGGAAATGAACCAGATGCTCAGCTAATGCTAAATTAGATCTCATTTATACAGCCAAACACCTGCATTATTAGGCTCTAATATTTCTTCAGGTGGAGTGTGCTGAAAAATGTCATTACCAACCTAAGCATCACATACTGGTCATGTATAAATCAACAGCCAGCGTGTCCTTTTGGTGGTCCAGGTCTGAAATGGTTAACACCAATTACATACCTAACCCAACAACAATTAATTAATACACAGAGAGGCAGCTGAGTCAAGTGATATTCCTACCTTGTAAATCTTCAACAAGCACCAAACCAAGCACAGCATATTTTGGGTTATTCAATGTTGAGCAGAACAGGCAAATCCAGTGCATGTAACTTTTTAGCTGTTCCCCTTTCAGACCACTGTTAAGGTCTCTTTATGGATCTCCATCTACAGCATAGGTTCATTTGAAACAAAACAAAGAAGTAATTCAAGATGAGCCAAAGTTATCAAGCTCCCCTCATCCTTCCCACAGTGAAGATTTGCTTGCTTCTTTTAATGTTACAATTCTTTTATACCAATTAGTACAGCCTGAATTTTTGAATGGGTAGAAAGGAGTATAGGCAAAAACTGCTTGAAAGGAAATTGCATTATGGAAATCTTTCTCAATCTTATATCAACATGCAGCTATTGCTATTGGTTCAGCTCCACTGAAGGACAGATGTGGTCATGAGAGCAGTGGGAAACACTTCCATCAAGCTGTGCAACTAACAAACACGTTATGCCCATGACACATCTGGTTTAGTGAAAGGTTAGAAATGCTGCAACCTGGAATGGTATTGCTATCATATCAGCATAGATCAAGGGGCAAACTGAAGAGTCTGGGTAAGGGAAAAGCCTGGACAAGATTCTGGCACCAGTATTCTCATTTAGAAGCTGAAGATATTTGACCTCAATGAATGAACTGTCAGGTAGGTGGAAGATTGGCTGAAGCACCAGGCTGAGAGTTGCGCCAGCTTGAAAATGCACATTTTCTATAAATCATTCCCATCCTTCCAAGATAGCAAGAGCTAAAGATTTCACCATTAACCCTTCCCTACACTCTAATTTGTGTCAATAGAGATGCTTGAAAACAACCTGTATTGATCCAAAACCAACATGCAACTCCTAAAACTGATGAAAACCTAGCTCAGGTAATAGAATCTAACTACATCAGAATTCTAAAATACCAGAGGAATCCATTACCATACACTCCAAAATATTATTAGAGCATTCCAATATGCTTTATAAAAGCACCATGACAACATTCAACAAAGAGTCTGCACATGGCCCTGAAAACTAAAACATGCATGTGGTCTTGCAGCAATTTTCCTCATTTAATGGGAAGCAGTGGGAATACCGTCCTTTGAGCTAGAATCATGGAACAACACCCTCCTCTGCTGCAGAATTAAGCAGAAAAAGAGTACGGCCCAAAAGAAGATCATTAATAAAAATCAAAACACGAGCTTAAAATTGGAATGATATTAATCAAGTAAAAAAAGTGATTCTTTTATATTGGATTTTTCATTTAGATGACACCATCAGTTTTTTATGTATTCTGAACTGAATAAGAGGAAGGAATGTGATAGCTCAGAGCTATGCAGACAACTAGGGGAAGCTTCAGCTCAGTAATCAAACCATGTTTAGGGCCATACCCTATGAACCATCTAACTAGCTGCTCAGTTGGTCCAAAGGGGTGGAAATAAAGAGATTAGACCCATTTTTGCCTTTTTCCTGGTGACACTGAATTACTCCAGGGCATAACAGATGAACAGCTGCTGTTACTGCACAACTCTACGTCATTACAGCACTGCCCCAGAGGGAAGGCGTGATTTATTACTATCACTCACTGGTATAAGAGGAGTCTAGATTTAATCCTAAGCCAAAATTAAGAAATGGTAGATCTCAGTCAGATGCTAGGCTGATGCTAAAATAGATATGATCTACAGTATACTGCCTGTTTTAGAAGAATTTTATGTAGTAGCTCCACATGCAAACCTCTCCCCTCCAGCCTATGGAGATATATATTTGCATGTTGTATTTGCCCAACTCTCATTTGAGTTGTAGGCATGTCAGGCAACCACATGTAGAAGTTTCATGGGGTTTTTGTGAGGATTTTTTTTCTTTTTAATTTGTTCTGGTAATGCAGTCAATTGATTTACTGCACACAGACTGCAGTGTTAAGATACCATTTGATTTTCTAATTCCAGAGCTTCTTGCAAAGGAGCTGCTTCCACAATTTTGTTGATTACTGTTATGAAATAGAAACATTTGATCTATTATAAATACTATACAGAAGACAGGTTTTCTTCCACACTTCTTTTTTTGCATGCTAAATGACTGATTCAGGGACTTCTTGTGAAGTGGCTGTCTGTCCCATCTTTTTGATTTA
The DNA here is from genome assembly GCA_036925125.1 of Oreortyx pictus. NCBI lineage: Eukaryota > Metazoa > Chordata > Aves > Galliformes > Odontophoridae > Oreortyx > Oreortyx pictus. The sequence continues at coordinate 3,209,083 of JAUPFR010000029.1, forward strand.
TTGGTCTTATACGACAAGATTGAAATCTCTAAATGTTTTCATGACTCAAAGATTCTCATTAGGAGTTATCAACAGAAAACTTGAAAAGGTGGGTTATTTTGTACTCAGTTTTTGAAAGACAGATCAGTGTTTAGCAATGACGCTTTTTTTCCAATTCTCTTTGGGGAAATGTGTTTCCTTTATCACAGACAGCGTATCTATATTCATTCATAACTGTTTGGAGAATCAGCATAATATTCCCTTCCCTCCATTATCTTTTCTTAATAACTTTTTTCTGCTTAGTGATTTTTTTTTCTCCTTCTTCGGCAGCACTTTAATATTCTCTTTGGACAGTAAGAAATATTATCCCTGAATAACAAATGTGATTTAGTAACCTTGTGCCTTTATCCTTGACTCAATTATTATTTCTCTTGGATTTACTTCTACTACTCTCATCGAACTGCATAGTTTCTGGGGAAAGTTCCACCACTCCTGGTCTGCCGACCTCATCTCTCCATCATCTTTTACTCAATTGAGCTTTCCATGGTCCTGAAATAGGGCGCAACGCAAGAGCCAAACTCGGACTCAAATACTTGGCTTCAGTTCTCATCTTACACATGACCTTGAGCAAGGTCTGATATCCACTTCTTATTACCCTGCAATTAAGAGTGGCAATACCACCACTTGCTTCACATCTTAAAGCACTAGGAGCTCTGCAGATTGCTTTATATAAATAAGTACACAAGTATACAATTTCTGTTATTAACTATTTTACTAACTCCAGTTGCAGCAAGGTGAAAATGTGCAGACAGATTCAAAATTTTAAGACCATAGAGCAATATCATCTCTGAACTCCTGCAGAGCATGAGCCATCAAATTTCCTCCTGTTACTCCTCTCCTGGGAGCCTTTAAGTTACAACCCCTAGATCCAGGTTGGCACATCCTTCTGAGGAAAAACATGACTATATGAATATTTGGGTTCTGCTATGTGAAGCTGGTATTTGTACAGTATCTAGTGGAGAACCCTTTCCGAAATAAAGGATAACATGTTCCTATGATGGAAGCAATAAACATGGTAGACTTCCTACAGTAAAAGTTGGCAGATGTTCTATTACAGTGGTTAATGAGAAATGAGATGAGAGATAAGCATAAGAGAATTCTTTAACATGGAGATGAGCAGAGGAATGAGTTTGTATTACTAGGAAGCCCTGCCTCTGAGCTCTTGCACACGACTGGGACCAACTAGGATACCCCAAGGTGTTAAATTGGGCCTCACTGCACACACATTGAGACACACACGTCTGTACTTCCACCCACTATCCTCTATGCCACATTTACTGCCCCTGTGCCATCTCCAGGCACTGCACTTCGGGGACAAGGATGAACAGTTCAAATGAGAGAGATGGAAGAAGCAGAAGTGCAGCTGCATTGTTTCTTTTTCTGCCTCTCTTTGCAATTCAAGTCAACCTGACAGCCTCTTTTTTTTTTTTTTTTGCCATACATGCATGAATTTACCACTAGTCTCTTTACTGAACACCAAAGTGACTACTTCTCACCCAACCACCCAAACTTTAAGGTGGATGATTCTGGTCCCGAAGCTCAAATATGCAATCACCAGAAGACATGTGTTCAATTTTTATTCAAGCCAGAGACTTCTAGACTGATAACAGGTAAAGCTAATCGAGGACAGGCTAAAAATTGGATGGCAGCCTCCCAGCTTCATGCCTTGGACAGCAGCTTGCCTTTGGTTTAATTAATACTCAAAATGGAATGAGTATCCTGTTTTCAGCTTTGTCTGGGTTTTCTGTTTAGACTGAAGGTCCTTCAAGAAGGAACAGACACACCTTTTTGTGTACTGTAATGCAAATTCAAGTTATCAGGTTGTGGTTGCCTGCTGCCATTGGCTTGGGAGAAATGAAGCAACACCATGGGAAGTAGTTAAGGGCATATTTTGGTATGCATGCACAGCAGATCAGCAAGTGTTATCAGCTGCAACTTCACATCTTTTTCCCATTAACTTCCAGTAACTTCAGCCTCCCACATCCCAAATCTCCCTTGAGATCTAGCCAGAGGCTTAGGTTTCTTTATAAAATATTAAAAAAGTGTCTGCACTTTGGAAAATTACCTTTCACCCCAACTGGACACCTTTCTGGATAGGGCAAACAAAAAGAAAAACATTTTTTGGTCATATACTAGAAGTAATAAGAGTTTTTAAGGAATGAAGGACTGGTCCATCTGATCAAACCAACCTCAGTGGCTGGCACGGAACCTGCTTTGAAAACAATAACTTTCTACCATAAAAGAGTAAGGTGCAGATAAATTACAGGAACCTATTATACTTAACTAGATATATAGAGGAACCCCATAGAAAAATATATACCAAAGTAAAAATATTCATAGGGGAGATGAGATGCACTCAGTGTAGCTGTTTAAGCACTGCTGGATGGACTAAGACTATGAAGGATAGGTAAGTGGGGCTAATGAGGAAATTCAATGTGATATGTTTCAAAATCTGTGAAAAAAATAACAGTAAAGTATGGGAATGTTTGCTGTTTTCATGCTACACTGGATATGGAAAAAACAGTGGCAAATCATTGGAAGAAAAAAGCAAAAAGGAAAATGTGGCATTTCCAGCATGCCCTCCCTGATTCAAAAGGAGCTCCAAGCTGAAGGGATCCAGCCTGGCTGTCCGATGCTGTGAGGAACTGCAGTCTATGAGAAAATAGCCGGTAGCCAAAACATTACAGCTCCAAGAGCAGATGTCAGAATAGCTAAAGACAAGCTGTAAGACTAAATAGAAGTAATGGCACAGAAGATATTTAAACATCTTCCTTGGATTGAGCACAATGTAATTCCCTCCAGCAGGGGATAGTCCTTCTCTATCCACTGACACATTGTTAAAGGCAACAATTCTCAAAGAGAGAGCAAAATGAAAAGGATAAAAAATTAATGCATTGAATAAGTCAGCAAAGAACAATCTATGGCTAGTTACAATATTTATAATGAAGTCTTCTAAGAAATAGTCATTTAGAGGAGAACTGATGGCTCTCTGATCACTTCTGCGGAATATGAGGGAACAAACAATGGCATTATACTCTCATTAATCCCAGTATATTTATATTTCCCAGTTTTAGTAAAGACCAAGGAGAATATACTCTCCAACTTAATTACCCTAATTAACTTCTTCTAATAGGCCTGATTAACCTTAAGGAAAAAGGTTAAACATCTCTTCAAATACAAGAGCAGAAGCTATTTTTCTAATACTCTGTAGTGATATGGAAAATGATAGGACAGTTAACTTCTAAGGTTTAGTGAAGGAAGGTTATGTGTAAGAGTCCCCGTGGGCCAGAAAGAGGGAACAGCAAGAGCTGGCATTTGTTAACACCTTCCCATGAAACTTGGGGGTCTGCAACAGAAGCCATCCTGAAACAGTTGTTCATGTGTACTACTCCCAGATAAGTCTGGATTTAACAAATCTGCATAATCCCATATCTAATTCAGACCATGCCTTCATCTGAGTTAGTTCATCTGTGTGCATAATCAGAGCCAACCAGATGGCTATATTGCAAACATCAGTTGGGCCCTGGAAAGGATGAAATACTCCAGCAGGTTGGAGGAGGCATTCCCTGAGCCAAGTATCCTGTGTCTGAAAGACTCCAGTACATCTTCTGGTACATGACATAAAGGTTTTTTCCCCAAAGGAAAACAAATAGCCAAGCAAAAATAAATGGCACAGCCCAGAAGAAGCCATCAGTCCCGTGCTCAGTAATAAAGCAGAGCTTTGAGGAGACAGTAATGTAGGAGCCTTCACATCTGCAAGCAGTGAAATCAATATTAAGAACATGGCTGTGGCCAAGAATATCCTTTACAGTTGTAGCATGGTTTACAGGATGAAAGAAAACAGACAGAAATGAGAAAGATACAATTTGTCTGCTTTAAGAGAAAACTGCTAGATAGGAGCTTTCAAGTAATGTGGTTCCTATACTAATTAACTCAGAATGCCAGCAGCTAAGAACGAGAATAACCCAAACAAAACAAAGATCTTTGCCTGTCTCACTATTAAATAAACACAGTTCTTGTCAAAACCTGATATGTTTATCAGCTGAAGCCTATGTATCCTTGCTGCTTCCATCAGAAATTAAGTAGATGCTTATGAACATCTATGGAGCAATGGGATTGGGAAACTATTTCATGTTTTCAAGCTTCTTTAGTCTTATCTCTTGCCATTTTAATTGCACTTATTATTTACTAAAATCCCCAATTCTAAAGACGTGTGACGATGTCAGAAGCACTACAATTTTAAGCCTTCTAGTTACAAGGAATGAAAAGCATAAAAATATTTCCTAAAGGGCTCCACATTTATTTTTCATGATTTCTGGGGGGTGGAAGAAAGAGAAAATGATTTATGATTTTTCAATGCTTAAGTTGTCACAGCTGCTTCACTTTCCTCTGTTATTTGGTAACAAAATAGAGCGATCCATTCTTAACGCATGAATAGAACGAGAATTTCCATGTTTTCCTGTGTAATACAAGGAGACAGGCTCAGTAAAGGAACCAAACCTTCTCCCATATGCTTAAGGTGCTCTGACCTCATTGTCAGTGTTCCTTTTTGTATAAAGGGGAAGACAAAAGGCAGCCAGGCATCACCCTGCCATCATGCCCAACTACCAGAATACAATTAAAAAAAAGAAAGTGAACTAATTCCAGTTTCCACTGGCTCTGGCCTCTGGTGGCAAAGCAGATCTACCCTGCATAAAGAGCTCTGCTTTTAACACCGCTTTGGGCAATTGCATTTGCCTTGTGGAGCTAGCTACTGGTAACAGCTTTCTTGCATGTTATTTCCTTACTTCCAAGCTGAAAGCTCAAACAAGGCTCTTTTCAGCGTAGAGCATAAGCAGTGAATTCACCCTCGATAACACCACATCTGAGCAGTGAAAAACAAGAAACCTCCCCATAAAGAGGGAAAACTCATTGCACAAGCTACCTGCTCCTTTATAACATAACCCAAGCACGGATAAAGAACAGCGTCGGACATGGAATACGACAGCCACTTCCCAACTGCTATTGTAAGGTCAACGGGGTAGAGCCCTAAGGATTTCCTGCTGAGAATTCTGTGCCACTATAAAACTTGAGCAGCAATCAGAAAAGGAATTACGTAGACATGGTCCCTGCTGAGCTGGTGCAGGAGGTTAGGGCAGCAGAGCATACCAAGAATGGGTACCTAGAGGTCAGTTTAAGCCAGAGAGAAACCCCTTTTCCAAATGGGGAAATGGACAGCAGCCACAATGGGACAAGAACTGAATTCATAACTGCTCCAGCAAAGCACTCTATCACTGATCCCTGTACCAACAGGACTCACAGTACTTGCAAGTGAATGACACCATTTTCCTAGATGGGTTTGTGCGCCCAGGGACACAAAACCTTTGGCAGGAAATCACAGGGAAGTTTCCGTTCTTTTATTTTTTTGTAAAATTAACAGCATAGGCGGCTGCTTGCAAAGTCCAATGAAAATGGAAAGACTGGCCAGTTCCAGGCCAAAAAGATATTTCTAGCTATATGAGATCAAAAGCTCTCTTTCGGAGAAGTACATGATGCTTGTTGCTATTAAAAATCAGATACAACAGTATGGTCTGTTAATACTTAGGTCTGAGTGCCATAGCAACCTGGCTGGTCCCATCTGTGGAAATTCAGGCACAACACAGATCCAAAGAAAGGATGAAGGAACAGTTTCCAATGCAATTTCACATAGTCTGCAGTATTGGCAATCTGCACAGACATCTTTTGGATCTGTAAGCAGAGAAAATTTGATCTGGGAGTCTTGGAGAGAGCAAGCAAAATTTATGGCATTCTCCAGGTCATTTATTTTTCATAGCGTCATTTTTCTGACCATAACTACATTTTAAATGGCAACAGGAGAGAACCAGAAAGGTTTCTAAATTAAAATGAAAAAGCCCCATGGTTTCTTTCTCCTTCAGTGAATAAACATATTTAAAAGTAGAAGAACTGAACTAGAAAGAAATCACACGGAATTTTTATCACACCATATATGTGGTAGCCTCCAAACAATACAATACCATCTGCACTTCTGACTTCAGAAAGCGGCAGTGAGTAATAGCACTTGATTGCCTGTAGGAGTTGGGGTAGGAGGAGAGTGGATCTCTACTCCAACCCAACCTCACTGTTTTATAAGATTGAGGAGCAGCATCCTGAACCTGCTTGCACACCAGTGTAAAATGACTCCTGGCATAAGCTCTTAGGGCTCAGGGTTTCTATTCTCTGCTCTACAGGAGAAAGATATTGGTAAGAATTGGTCTAAATCTACAATGAGAACCGAGAGATCTACTACTGCATGTCAGGAATACCCCACTCTGTCTTGTAGAACTTCTACAATTCATCACCACGTAAATTACTGATCACGGTTTTGCTAGTAATGTATTTTCAAAAATCTTGACAAAAACCTGGAAGTGAAGCTGCTCTCATTTCTATTCAATTCCCATCCAGACCTCCAAGGGTTTCCAGATCCCCAGACCTCCTCTATGCATTCAGCCAGCACCATTTTCATTAAAACAAGCTTTTTGTTTAAGAACCTTATCCTCTGTGATAACTATCCAGCCCTAGGATTCTTTCTCAATCAGCCAACAGAGCACCTCTATTCTCTGTTGCCTCTCTCTTTTTGTCATGAAGCAGCATCAGTCCCTATGAGAGAACCTGGAGCAGAGCCTGCACAGAAAAGCAACAAAGCCACATAACGATACATCCCATTCTTCTGGGAGCACACACAAAGTATTCAGGTCTGTGCAAAAGGAACCCACCCTCCTCCCCAAAAAAAGAAAAGAGCAAAGAGCTAAAAACAGATTGCCTTTGCAGCAAACATTCAGACTGAGACACAGGGAAGGATTGCTCCCATTCCAAACACAGAAGAGGCAATCAGGTTCCATCCCATGCTCCTTGAGGTCCTTTCCAATTCAGGTCATCTTAGAGTTCTGTGAAATTCCATTGGTGGCTGACCCAGACAAATTGTGGGGGACTATGTCCTATCCAGGTACTTACAATCAGTAGTGGTGTTCCCCAGGAGTCAGTATTTGAACCTTCCCTGTTTAATATCTATACTGGTGAATTGGACATGGGGACTGAGTGCACCTTTAGTAAACTTGCAGGTGAACACTTCCTCCCAGCTTGATGTCACCTACTTGAGGGTAGGAAGGCCCTACAGAGGGATCCTGGCAGACTGCTCGATGGGCTGAGGCCAATGGGCTGAGATTTAGCAAGTGGGGAGTCCTGAGAAGGGCAGCAAAGCTGTGAAGGGTCTGGAGCACAAGTGCTGTGGGCAGCAGCTGCGGGAACTGGGATGGTTCACTCTGGAGAAGAGGAGGCTCATGGGAGAGCTCAATGCTCTCTACAACTCCATGAACAGAGGTTCTGGTGAGATGGGGTCAACCTCTGCTCCCAGGTAAACAGCAATAGGATGAGACAAAAGGTTGAGCCAGGGGAAGTTCAGGATGGATATTAGGAAATTTTTTTTCTCCAGAAGTGTGGTCAAGCTCTTCTGGTCAGGCTGCCCAGGGAAGTGGTGGTATAACTGTCCCTGAAGGTGCTCAGGAACTGTGGAGATATGACACTGTAGATGTGGTTAGCAGGCATGCTGGGGGTGGGTTGGGGTTGCACTTGATGATCTTAGTGGTCTTTCTCAACCTTAACGATTCTATGATTCTCTCTACGGATCTTTCAATGTAAACACAAGAATAGCTAGCTGGGAAGGATGAAGCAAATTCAAAAAGCATTAAATTCACCCAGTAGTACAAGAGAGGCAGCTGCCACGTCACCTTTAAGCAAGGGAGCAATCAGAGCTAACTGGACTTTAAATTGTCAGTGCTGAAATGCAGTACCGCAGCTGATTTAGAAGCATGTTCTCCTACCTACCTAAACTCAGAGTCATTTAACCTCCCTGTATAAATCAGAAGTTAGAGAAGGATGGGCACAGGCAAAGCAGCAGCTGTAAATTAAGTGATGGAGCGAAGGAATCCAGGCGGAGCATAGACAAAGGCATTGCATATGCAGCCTCTCCCTGGGGAATTATGATCCCAGATCAGTGCATTGAGTAATAGCTTGCATTTATACACTGCCTTTCATTCTGTAAAAACACAGAGTGCTTTGCTGATCATACATAGACAGAGGTCAGTCATCTCCAAGGAAAAACAGCCACTGACGCAGCAGAACATGGCAGCAGCTCACTGCAAGGCAAGCCAACACTTTCTGCAAAGGGAAAACAAAGAATAAATTCTCTGAAAATACACATCTTCATGTTCAGAGAAGAAGAGCAAAATCAAATTTGCAGATGTCTAACAATCACTGCTTCTAAGAAGCAGTTGAGGTGGCTTAAGGGATACAGCATGGGTGAAAGAGGAACGCACCCACCTCAGCTTCACATAACTGTCCGAATTCTCTGGGTCAAGAAAATCAAAAGAAAATAAAAACAAATGTGTAAGAAAGTAGATTCATGTGATTGAAGTCCCTTTAAACGATTTGGAATCTCTACAGTCTGAATCTCAACAGTCAAAGTCCACAGAAGAGCTCTCAGCTTCAAGCTGCCAGCCCTGGTGTCAGGGCAGCAGATGGAAAGTACCAGCATCACATCTTCAGAGGCACTCCATATTTCAGAGGTGCAGAAGGGGCTAACAGAGCACAGACCACAGGAGATACCTCTTTATCACGCAGTGTAGCTCGCTTCCCTTCTGTCACTGCCACTTGTCATGCTCCTGTAATACATCCTTTCCTTCCCCAAAACCAATCTCTACAGTAACACACACACAAAAAAATCAACTAAAGGAATATCAAGAAAAAGGAAAAAAAAATAAAAAAAGACTTACAAGGTTGACTGGCTCCTGGTTTGGTATGTGGCAGGAGTCATATATTTTGCCTAATTAAGATAAGGCTGTTGCTTCTTTGCAGATTTCACTAATACAGAATTTATTGATGCAGCATTACACAGCATTTTAAAGTGATAAAATACAGCTGACGCAGGAGCCAAAGGCACCCTGAACTACAGACTGGAGAACACACTAATTGAGACAGATCTCTGGGCTTTGGCTGAGAACGAGTGCTTCCACTGCATCCAGTGTCTGGTCCCAACTCAAGGAAGCAAGTACTTCAAGCGCTGATTGAAAATTCATTCCTGCCTGCTTTAGCATATGCACAAGTGCTTGCACTTAGCCCAGGTGTGCAGTCACATTCCTGCACATCTCAAGCAGCTCCACATGCCACAGATTCAAAGCAGGAGCCATGAAAGCACTGAGTGGCTACACTTCTGGAAAACAGGCCCAATACATGACTGATGACCTGGATCCCACTCTTACTGCTGATTAGGGAATCCTGGGGTTCTGGTTCCTTCTGGCACAGAGCAATGAGCAAAGGTAACTGAAGTGACAGCTGGAAACAGCAGTGAGATCTGAATCTTCAGTGATTTCAGGGCTGTTCATGGCATTAATGCATCATTGGTTCCTTCCAACTGAAGCCATTCTATGATTCTGTGATCACAAAGAGGTTTTGTTCCAAAGAACTTGAAATGCAAAGTGCAGTTCCACACATCTTACTCAAATTAGCAGAAAAGGTAACAATTTTCAGGCAGAAAGAACCCCTTTTCAAGCAAAATCTTAAATTTCCTGAATAAGGTTTAATAATGGAAACCATTTGTCATTTCTGTTGCAAGAAGGCAGTGATTGCTCCATAATGATGACTGCATAAGAACCACCTGCAACCAGCAATTGGAAGCTTTGCAGGAGCACACGTTGCATTCAGATGTCAAAGCAATGAGCAGAAGCAGATGCAAACAGGCTTACTAACAGAGTTATTAGAGGACACCACACTTCAACACAGTCTTCCCAGTGTTTGCCCCACTGTGCTGCATCACATTGTTGAAAACACGTCCACAGTTAAAGCCTGACGTGCTGTGATACAAGATGCAGCTCAGCAGAACAACACGCTAGCTCATGTTTAATCCAAGCTCCATTTACCATGGATGCTGATAATCTCTGAGATTTACAAAAGCAACTGTGATAAATCACTTGACAAACAAGATTAAAATCGTCAAAGTTCGTTCGTTTTTCCACTTGCTCCCAGGCATTAAAACTGCTATGCCCCATTATTAGAAATTCCTTTTTAATCTTTTAGACGTACAATGTCGAGTGTATCTGTTCCAATTATTTTTCAATAAGAATATTATTCTATAGACACGCACTGCACAATCCATCAAACTGTACCTCTCTCCAAGTTAACAAACTATCTGGCACCCCAGTATCTACTCTGCATGTTTGTAACATCAGGAGCATGCTGTGGGTCTGCAAGCAGGCACGAAGAAAAGTGTAATATCTTTAAATAGCTCCTGTCAACCTGGCAATGGAAACAAACAAACAAACAAAGCATGTTCCCACTAAGTATTATAAACAGAATATCCACATTTATGTTTAAAATATGTCATGTGTTTCATATTTAACATGTTCTAACAGCTGTCTGATGGCTAGAGAATACAGATCCCCATTCAGACACGTGCCGTGTGCTATTGTTTCTGAATAAGTGCCTGAATCAAGATGCAAAATGCAACACGAAAAGTGTCAGACTTCTTGGCCCTGTTGAGATAAATGCCCTGCAATGGCCACGCTTCCAGCAGTGCTTTATCTGAGCAGCCCTCCTGTTCCTGCCAACTGGACAGGAAAGCTTTATCAGCACAGGTTTTCCAAATCTGCCAGCGACCTCTCTGGTTTTGATCATGCTGAAAATATTGAACTGAGCTGCCCTCACGTTACTGCCGCTCTAGGTGGAAAATGGACATAATTCCCTGCAGTAAGGTTATTATTCCAATGATTTACTGATAAGAAGGGGGAAAAATGCAAATAAGAGATTTTTTAGGCAAAGTATTAAATTAAAAAAAAAAGTTATACTGTTGACATAGGGTAAAGGAAAAAAAAATAGGGCATTCATTAGCTTTGTAAATAAGTTAATGGCTTAGGGAATTTGGGGAACAAGTGAGAAATCAGCTAGGGATTCAAACTCTAATTCCATTCTGAATAAATTTATAACCATGGATATTTCTCAGGCAAAACACATCTAAGAATGACTTGAATAAAGATAATACTGCTTAAGATGCCCAACATACATGTGTATGTATATGTATTAGGTTAAAATATGCTCTAAACATGATCAAATTTGTCCAGTTCCACTCCTAATCCCTCAGGTCATGGGAGAGAAAAAAAAAAAAAGGATATGTACAAATAAACCAGAAATGTATTCCTAAGTTTGTCCGGTTTCAAAACTGTGACAAAACCAGTCCAAAAAGCCCACATGCCATATAGTCTACAAGAAGATCTTTTAAGATTAGGGGGTCTTAAAGCAGTGTTATCACTTTAAGCAGACTTTTCTTGAAAACACCTTTCAGAATATTGACATTATTCCACATATACCTTAATTTTCATCTCGCTTTTAAGTTGGTCAGGTTTCTGGGTCTGATCAGAGTCTATTCTCTGTGATTGGGTTCCTCACCCGTACTTACAAATTTCAATGGAAATCAAATCAATCATCTCCGCCAAGAGAGAACATCAGCTATTTAGGAACAAAAGTTAAGCAGCATAATCAAGATATTCTTGTTCACCTGACACTCTGCAACTAGTGTACTGCAATCTAAACAAAGGAAAATGTACCTTACCATCAGATATTTAACGCTGAGAGATACAAGTCATGGGATGAGTTGAAGTTTTGCTATTACAAAATATAGTTTGTGATTAAAGCTGTCTAAAAATGGTTCTGAGGTTGGGAAAGAGACACAAAGTTTAACACATCCTCGTCTGAGCCTTCTGGAAAGTACTGGGACATGAATTCACTGGTGTGCCTGCAGCATATTCATATTATCATAGAATGGCTTGGGTTGGAAGGGACCCCAAGGATCACCAAGTTCCAAACCCCCTGCCATATATTCCTTGTACGTAACAGATGCCTATTTCTGGTGGCTGCAATAAGAGCAATGAACAACAGTTTGAAGGTTCAGCATTTACTGAACCACCGCCAGACATCTGAAAATACCCTGGAGGTCTCCCAGACAATTTCCACACACTTGTGACCCAGCTCAGCTGCATTAAACAGCATTGCTGGAGGCCACCAGCATTGTGCTCTGACCCAAGAGAGAGTGATAATACGGCCAAAACTGTGGTTTTATTCAAGAGAAATAGGCCTGGCATGAATTTGAAAGCAAAGAAATGCAAAAGAAGAAAAAAAAAAGAGTGAAAAATAAGCTATATGAATCTAAAGACAAGACAAATGTTTTCATTTTAAATCATTCATACTGTGTTTCTAACATTCTTTTAGTCACCAGAATCTTGTTGGATAGTATGTCGTACATGAGGATTTCTCAACTGTCACAGTGGGTTATGAAGAACTGCAATACAAACTCCGAATTCAAAAAGGGAAGAAAAAAACTCTTACTCAAGGATTAAGAAATATATTCCTCAGCTGCTCATGAAATCTCCCTTTGTGCCATCTCCTCCTGGCCTTGTGCACAGGCCCATAAGCCTTTTCATGCCATTAATGATGCTTCCAAAGTGCACCCTTTCTAATTCTTCAACTATTGCTTTATGTCAGTTGGTTTGGCGCAGAAATGGGAAAGGACAGTGGGGATCATACCTAATAATATTAATATGTAATATTCATGTAGCGCTGTGAACTCTCCCCATCCCATTACCCCAGCTTTTCTGAGGATTACTTCACAGCATGTCTCCAATTGCTGGATCAGAGCCGTGTAACAGACAACGGAGGTGCCTGCAGCACTCAGGAAAAAGAAAAGTGAGTGATGGTTTAAGGCAATAGGAGAAAAAGGGACACAACAGGACCCCAGATTGCAGCACACAGCTGGCTGTTTTGGAGGTGTTACTGTCACAGACTGGGGAGAGATCCCCAGGTTTATCCACACACATTTGCAGAGGACTCTGTCTTCTCTAGGCGTTTATTTTTACCCATTGCTGCCCCTCTAATGGCTTGGATCCTGGGCAGATGGGGAGTGACACTGCTTCACTGACGTCAATGCTCACAGATTGCAGAGAGATGCAGTGGCAAGGGTTTATCCCCAGCCCATCTCCTCCCCCTGTTTGCATTTAGTCACTGAGAGCAGAGCTCAGGGCTGTGCCATGGAAACACTTCAACAAAACAGCCTTAAGCAAAACGCCTCATGTACACCCCAAAGAGCACTGTCTAAAGGTGGGAGGCAGGGATCTGTAGACCTGGTGAATGTTGTGCTAACACAGGGCTGGGTGCCCTAGCAGATGTCTGCAAGGGGCTAAAAGCTTGTCCTATGGGGTCCCTATAATGTATGTCAATATGTACGTATATTACGTCTCCAAAGCGACACTCAAAACACACCAAAAATTATCAGTAAGCCGAGTAATTAAAAAAAAAAAATTAAAAAAACAACAAAAAAAACCAACTTGTCATATAACAAGTAACATGTGAGTGCTTTTCACTCAACTTCTAGTTAGTAATGCAACACACTTAGTGGTTATGCGAGCTAAGCATATTAGCTCTAAGCAGCAAGCTGAGGTCCCTGTACACTCACAAGGCTCCTGAAAACTGAGCTGTAACAGGGAACAAGGACAGGTGGTGGGGCAACCAGTAAGCTTTGTATGGGTGAAAAATGGGGCAATGGAAGATCACAGAGACCTCCAAGATCACCAAGTCCACCCATCCCCACAGACCATATCCCTCAGTGTCAGATCCCCATTGTTCTTTGATGCCTACAGGGACAGTGACTCACCGCTTACATGAGCAGTCTATACCAATGCATTACCACTCTTTCAGAGAAGAATTTTTTCCTAGTGTCCAACTTGAACGGTGCAACTTGAGGCCATTACCTCTTGTCCCAGATGATGCACCCAGGCTCACGTGCCTTGTGTTTTCTATCATAATCTCAGTTTTGAAGTCGATTTCAAATCAATGGACCCAGAACATTGAAAGCTGGTGAAAAGACTTAACAAGGCATCAGCTGCAGTTATAGCCATGGCTGATGTTTTCAGAATGCATCATTTCTGAATGAACACCAATAATACATCTATGAGATTTCTGTGAATTATCACAATTCCAGGACATGAATCCATTGCCACGCAATAAAGAATATTTAACAGCCTGGAGAATTGGTGGTAACCAGCATGAAAATAATTCAGTTTCATTTTGGAGCAAAAAGCCCTATCCATAAAAGCTTGTGGTATTAACAATATATGTTTAACTACCGTAGTGCAACCATCAAGGTGTCACTTAAAGAATGAGTAATGGGCAGGGAAGGATTTTAAACGATTCCCAACAAGACCCTGACCCTCTCCTTTCCAGCCATTAGCAAGTTCTTGAAGCATTCAGAGCAGTTTCATTTGTTCTCAATCACCAGGAGTTTTAACTGTGGAATTTCAATGGTTCTCTCTTGGACAGATCTAATTTTAGGAGCCATTCAGGTGACATCCCTCTGAGCTGCGGCGCATCAGGGCAGCACTCCACAGCATCTACAGCTCTGTTTGCTCCAGTAGAGCAGAGCAGACAAATATGACTTATCAGAAGTGGTACATGATCTAGGGATAGAGCCGAGCAGAAGCGAGCAAAGGATGAGGCATTAAAAAATCCCCCGAAAATCTGGCACTCGAATTTGCAGCAAGAAGTCTCAGTAGGGGCAGGCTGGGTTTCTGTGATACCGAGTGCCTCTAGCACCTGGTGACTCCACATAATCGTGAAGATCTTTATTTCTAAAAGATCCATGAGATGTGGGGCTGTCTAAGGGAGCATTTGTACTGAGAGATGAAAACATCCATATGCCAGCAGCCATCTCACTGGCCCAAGGGTTGCAGTCCAAGCCAGAAATTAGCTTACAGAAGCCAAGATAACCTCTCACAAAACCCTGTGCATGCACTAATAAAGAACAATTAATAGAGTTGGCAGAGTTCAAAGTGTGCAAACCTTGCACTAAGCACATGAGCCTGCCTTTGTCAGAATCTGTTGCAAACTCCTGGCAGAAAGGATAAAAAGACTCTTTGAAGTGCTGACGCCGCTGTATGCAGACATCTTCCATTTAAGAGATCTGTCTTGTTCCAAAACATTTTATCTTAGCCATAGCAGCAAATTACTGCAGATGTTGAAGCTGTCAAAAAACAACAAACAGAAGCCAAGGAACAAGTTGATCAGTAATTGCTTGCATGCTCAGCCGAAGCCTGAGGTCTTGCACCACTCCATTTCCCTTCCCCATAGCCCAGCAGGAAAATTACACTTTGCAAACTCCAAGCCATCACAGAGCCACTCTGACATCACAGTTTCATACACATGTCAGAGCAGCACACCATTACCTTGCTCTCAGCTTCCTGCTGCTGTGTCTTACACACTGAACATACTTTAAGCATCTGCAGCAAATACATCAAGGAACTTTCTGTCTGCACAGCACTGCTGATTTACTCCCTCACCTGTTCCTACTTCTGCTCTCCTCAATGCTAAGCAGGGTGAGAACTTCTAAACTGGGCAACTATTTCATCCAAGCTACTTCAGAAGATTCAATGGGAGCTCTTGGATAGACTTTCATTTTGGCAATTGAAATTCAGCCCTTTCTGCAAGCGTGGCCCAAGTTCTGTCCAAGACTTGATGCTTCCTGGTAGATTTTACAGTTTGCATACGCTGAGAAAAAAGCGGTTTATGTAAGAACTTTGTTCTAAGAGGAATTTAAAGTTGTATTCATAGCCCCGATAATGCTATCACATTCTGATCTGCACGCAGCAGATGAGTTGCTTTTCCTATGGTTGAATATGGGAGCACAATACATACATAATTCTCTGATAAGAAGTAAATCAAACGCTTGGAACAGAGTACAGCACGCCAGCTCCAGATGTTAAGAAAGAGAATACGCAGCAGGAGTTACACAAGGGACCAACAAATCTTTCTGTGCTGATAGAGACCTGGAGCTGTTTGCTGAAGCCAGGATTCCTGATAGGCACCGTGGATGGTGGGAGCAGGAAAAGGTGGGGAAGGAGTGAAGGGGGCAACAGCACTGCTTTCCCTCCTTTCTGTGGATTTCTGTTCCTGTTAACACCATCACAGCACCAAGTACTGCACGCCCCGGATGGAATTCAGACCTGACCAAAGTGTTTCCCATATAAAAATTCAATAGCAGAGCTTCAGACTGTTTAGCATGAACGAAGCATAAGCGCTTATATATGCTGTGGTGCTTGGCTATGGACGTGAACTCCATATACAACAGATCTTTCCTGCTGCAGTCTTTAATCTTATTAGACTCGACTGCAGATACTTAGTTGGCCCTTGTCATTATGCATAATATTATAAATTGCTTTCTTATTAGAGAGGGAAAAAAGATTCCTCCATTCCCAAGGCTGCCAAAACATGGCATGCTTGCTGGCAGTGCCCACCTGAGCGAGTCAACCTGCTCTGCAGCATCTCTTCCTCCCATCCATGAGACTCACAGGCAAACACAAAGAAGAAGTAGGCGTGATGGCCACAAGTTGCACCAGGGGAGGTTCAGGTTGGATATAAGGAAAAATTTCTACTCAGAAAAAGTGATCATTGGCACAGGCTGCCCAGGGAGGTTGTGGAGTCACTGTCCCCGGAGGTGTTCAAGAAGTGTGGAGATGTCACAGTGGGGGATGTGGTTAGTGTGCATGGTGGGGATGGGTTGGGGTTGGATTTGGTCATCTTAGATGTTTTTTCTGACCTTAAAGATTCTATTGTTCTTTCCTATGAAGGAACAGCATAGGAGTAAAAAATAAAATCAACTATTTTAAACAGTAGCTTATTATGATCTCCCCAGAACAACTACAGTACATGATGCTAGTATAGCAATCTATGAAGAGGATGCACTTCCAGGAGATGCACACTGGTGCATTTAAATGTTCAACATGCAAAGGCTGGGGCTTACAAAAGAGCTAAAATATGTAATACTTCTCCTTTCTGCCTTGCAGAGATGGACAACACCGTACATTAGTTTGGGGAGCGAGGATGTATTCTGACCTCAAAATAGTTCACAATGCCAATGCTTATTGTGTGGAGTATGTTTGGTAATTTAATCTCAGTTAATCACAGTTTTTGATAGGTAAACGCGAGAAGGGTTCATGTTCAGTGGTTTAACTTATCTCACAGTGAGAGCCCCTAACTGCAAGGGAACCCCTCTCCCTGGCTAACTGTGCTGCCAGTACTGCTGCTGGAACCAAGGCAGTGCAAAGGCAGCAGTATTTCCCCATCTGAGTCGACATTTCGTCCACATGGGACCACAGCAGTCACCTACTTAACACTCCATCACTGGAAACCACTAAGCACTAAAGGAATTATTAGGCAAATACCTGTTCAATTAGTCAACAAACCAACACTGATTTCAGGGGAAAAACGATCAATCCTGAGTCTCACCTACTTGCAGGTTCAGTGGTGACAGCTAAGCTTACAGCTGTTGAAACAAGGGATGCTTAACAAGGCACTATTCGGGATTTTAATTATTTTTGGTCATTTTAATCCATACACTTCTGAGAATTTTGAGAGTTTGATAGATTGCAATGGATCTTCGTCTGCTATTACAAAACGCTTTTCATTGCATTAGCAGTGAAAAGATGCTTGCAGTGTAACACTGTAAAATTCTCCCTGTACGATTCTCCCTCCTTATCATCATTCTCTGAGCAGTGCTTCGTAGCGAGAAGATATGCTGCTCAAAATCTCTCTGAATATGAAATTTTCTGAGTAATTCTGTCACAAGTCTCCCAGGACATCCTAGTCAAGGATGAACAATTCAGAAAAAGCCCTACAGAGCCGGAAAGAAATTAATCATGCATTTTTAAGTGTTTTGAACCTTCTTATAGGATTTAATGAAGAATTCTGTCGAGCTTTTAAAACGTATAGGCGAAAAAAGCCTCGCCTAGTCTATAAATCAAGTTCTTGGTACATATTAAATTGATTAACATGAGAGAGAAGATCCTGTCCCATCTATAGGCAATTCCGAGGTAACCTCAGACTTCTTTCTGGATGCCATGATTTTTTATTGCCTACCTGACTGCATCCATTTCCACAGAAGTCAACAGCAAAAGCGTCATTAACTCTGGCCCAAATAACTTCCAAATATTCATTCAGTTTTTAGTGTTCCAAGAGTGGAAGTAGTCTGCTGGCTACTACAGAAGCTGGGCATTTTTAGCACCATTAAAAAATAAACGGTTTTCCTACATAAAGCAGCGAGGAGCTTGCTTCTGGAATAAACCCTTTCATTTTCTTTCGTTTAACACACAAAACAGAAAGCAGTTATCAAATGCCTTCATACCTTCCCTAGCAAGTGCAGTGGGTGCAGGCTGTTAAGGACTTCATAAAGAGGCTCAGAAATAGCCTTCATTGAGATGAATGCAGTTCCCTTTATAACACCCTTGGTGCCAGCACATGACACTTAGTAAGCTACAGCAAACACCACTGCTTTAGGATATCATTTTGGTGTAAGAGTTTAGCCAAAGCCACAAAAGAAGTGGGCATTCATAAGGGTAAAAAAAACCGCCCAGAACTGTGACACATTAAAACAAAAAACACAAAAAATCCCACCCTAACAAGACTTTCAGAAATCATAAAACGCCTTCATACTTCACAGAATAACCCAGCCTGTAATTAATTGATGCCAAGAAGAAATTGTCCCTGGAGGGCATGTTATTCTGGCTGTGTAACAGGGGTTATTTTTGCTGGCTCTGACTGCTGTCAAAAAGAGGATATTGCAACAACATCTATGACTCAGGGCAGTGCTCCATGTATTCAGGAAGACAACAGCACAGAGAGCTGCTACCAGCAGCCCAGGTGAAAATTCTGGATGTTGAATCGTGATCTTAATTTTTTTTAATAGCATGCAAAGACTATGTCAGTAGCACTTTTCATTATCCACTTCAGCAGTCCAGAACTACTTGGTAATTATGCCCATCCACTCTCTTTTGACAGAGCTAACTAACAGAACAAGAGCTTCTGATAATACACAAGCTTCTTGTAAAGAATTCATGTAAGAAGGCAATAATCTAAATAGCAAAGCTGATGAGTTTGCACAGTACCTTGCTCTAGGGAATATGCATTTTCTCCAGTCTGGAGGAAGGATCATGTCCTTGGGGAGCACACAGAAAAGGACTGGGGCACAGGTTCCTTAAAAGCCAATAAAGGACAGATCCTACAGCCCTGCTTTTGCCAAGCGAGTAAACAGAAGTGAAGAAACATCCTCAAATCAATTATTTGTTTCTTGTCAATCCCAAACAACATCTCCAAAGTGCAGAAAAAATTCTATTGCTCCCGTGGATACAGTACTAACAGACATGGCCATCACATTTCATCGTGAAAAGCCAAGAGTGTTCCCTGAACATACAACCAAGTATAAAATAAAAATCTCTGACAGCAAAACCTGATTGAACCTCAGCTAAACAAAATCCTTCCCACTCCAGTAGCTATTGGATGTGGTCTATAGTAGCAGTTTCATAATCGTTTCCCTCCATGCTAATGTTCAGTAGAGGGGGAAAGGTCTTCCAGTGCCTCAGCCACAGCACAGCCCTAGTTCGAGACCTACACACAGTTATGCATTTAATGCTCATTTGCTTACACAGTCAGCAGCACAACACACTAATGATGTGTCTGATTGAGAGGTTGGTACAGAGCAGCCGTTACCCTGCATGTCCTGCACCCAGGCAGGGGTCCTGCCCTCCCAGCTCTAGTCCTTCCAGCAGCCCCATTTGTGCTATGGTGAAAGGGCAAAGGGCTTTGTAAGTATAACTCCCTGACTGCAGACTCAGTGATACCTCCAACGATGTGGAAATGGATCACTGAATTACCTGAAAGTAACAAACATCTCCCTGTACTCCCAGTCAAGCTCATGTTTATTTTCAGTGTCCCTTTATTCCTTACACAACTGAATTCCACACTGGTCACCTCTGCAGCATCAGTCTCATCGATAGCAGCTCAAAACCTCATTTGCTCACTTTTCCCCAACCCATTAATACAGAAAACATATTACCAGATGCAATTAAAAACATGTCAAGATAATCTTAAGAGAAAGTCCACAAAGTCTCAAACACGGTATTCCCCACTGGCAATAAAATGAATTTAGAATATGAAAAAGATTCTTAAAGCCTTCATTTGTTTCATCATAATCTAAGGCACTCCTTTAGGATTAGCAAAAAATCTATAGCAGTTTGAAACCATCTGCTGAATTTCTAAGGTACAGCTTCAATAAATTAATTGAACTTATCAGCTCAGAGATCATCTCCATAGTAGCATGAAAGACAAGAGTTACAGCCAGACAAACTGATGCAGCAATCAATTTCACTTCTGGTAAGCCATCTGAAGATTAAGATTCTCGGCTAGATCAAATATACTAGATTAACAATAATGCCATATTTTAGGCTTTTGCAACCTATACTCACAGACCAATCTTCTTGATGCTGCAGATAAAGCTGCCTCATTAGACAGTTCTCCATGCAGAAGCTTATAGTATTTCAATTTGCCATCTTCCTCATACCTTTAAGTCAAAAAAGAGATACACCTTATTAAAAAAAGGGAAAAAAAAGATATCTCAGCTATTCACCGTGGCACTTGACAGAGTTTTTCCATATACAACTTACAGAGAACAAAGAACTTTAAGAACAAGCAATTGGGTAAAGTGAGCTTCTTGAAATGTTTCTTTTTTTTTTTTTTTAAATGGGCCAAATTTCAAGTTATAATTTTTATTCCGAAATGCTTCAGAAAACTTACTTCCTAACCCACTCACCTGCAAAGAAATAAAAGACTGTTTTATCCAAAGAACAACTTTTTGGGTTATCTACATTTTGTCATCGTCTCTAACAACAATCCTTCAGTGTTCCATTATTTTACACACCCCAGTTAATCCTGAATGTCTGTCATACCCTTCGCTGTGGCAAAAGACTTTTCATTTCATTAAGAAATGGTACTTTCCAGAGAGCAGGGGGCAGGTAACCTGATGGGTGGTGCCTGTCTGTCTGTCCATCCATCCTAGGATGGTCATCAAAGCAGCATCTCTCCCAAGACCAGGTAATGGAAATTCTTGCTGCTCATGATAGCAGAGTTTGCTGCTCTGGGGATGAAAGGGGTGGAAAAGAGGAAATAATTCATGTTCCCAAAAGCACACAGCAGAACTGAGAGAGAATTAAAATCCAAGAGCAGCTTGGATCACTTTCAGTGCTGCCCCTAGAGACCTTCCATCAGGTGCAAACATCCTGCTCATCAGCTGCCTTATTGCAATTGTCATTTACCTCAGGGGATGCAGGCTTCACTTAAAACTATATCCAAGTTAGTCATCCACGTATTTATATCCCTCTTGTACTTTTTATTCCATTAGGAGAGTTATAAAGAAATAAATTAGAATCACAACACATCTACAGCATTTTCTGAAAGAGACTGCTAGCACTTGACTCACCTACTTAGGTGTCAATTTATCACTCTTAGCAGGATTTAAATCGAGTCAAGACCAATCTACTGAAGACAGAATCTGCACCTGCCCCCCACAACACTTTAAATAATTAGAATCAAACAAAAAAGTAAACATTACTACAACTTGGGAACATTCAAGAGCTCAGAGTGTGGCAGGTTTGTTCCCCTGCCTCATTCACCAAATGTGAACGTTGCCCAAATAACTAGGCACAGAACAAGAGTACTCAGTACTGTGAATCTCAGCTGCTGGCACTCATCCTTTCTGTGGTTCTCTAGGAAAGGGAAGGACCAAAGGCATTCCCCATTAGCACCTTGGGATATGCAGCACCTGCAACTACCAGCATTTAATACTGCATGTTGGCTTTAGGGCAGATAAGGGTCTCTTATTTGTAGCATCTAGCTTGATTTTTCTGTGCGGGGATTCTGTGTTGCTCCTAAGAGCAGTGACTTGAGATCTAGCTCTTCTCCCTACCCCACACCAGGCTCTTGGTTCTAATTCTGACTCACTGTCATGGTTTTATGATTTTTGATATTGGTATTCCACATCATAACAACATGTAGTGCATTAAGAGTTAAAGAGTTAATACTCCAACTCCACAGATCATTGATATTTTCCGGGTATACCTGTCTCAGAAGAGAAGAACTATATTCCCCAGAAGACTTGGCGATGCTTTGCATTTTTACGTATTTTCCGCTCAGAGGGAAAAGATAAAAACCCTCTGTGGTCACGGGACACTCTCTTTCCTTCAGGATCGACTCAGCAGTGGGTGCTCGCTGCCGTATCGCCTTCAGCGTTAGCGTAAGGCCTTCGGTTTATCGGACACTCTCTCTTGCTCATTTTATTTGATTCATTAGCTTCAATTCCAATTATATTGTATTATATTGTGTTATTTTGCTTTCTGATATCTTATTTAGTAAATTAGCTTTCCTCCTCAGATCGTTGCCGCTGTTTTGTTTCTAGGCCCATCTCCCTTTTTTCCTTTTCCCTTTTCCCCCTTCCCCTTTCCTGGGGCGTGGGTCTGCGGGTCCCCCACACCAATCGTCACGGAACCGGGCCGATCCAGCCCGGTAAACCGTTGACACTCACTTTAATTTCAGAAAGATGGTCTGGATGGTAAATTATCTGGAAAAAATGTAAAAAAAAAAAAAAAAAAAAAAAAACCCAAAAAAACCCCCCACAAACCTGAGCAAATCCAATCCCACCTACCTCCTACAAACCAGAATTTCTCTGCTGATATCACCACTTATGACCACTCTCCCACAGAAACCTGAAATAATAAAACCATCACAGCCCTCTGATCCCTTCCCTGCCTATTTGAAGCAGATCTCTTAAAGCACATGAGCTGGTACCCAGCTAACCAAGGTGATGTTCAGGGCCCTGGCTTCACGATCACAGAAGCATTCCACAGTTTTATCAGATACGTTGCTTTATTTAATATCAAAGCAGAATCTTAAGTAACAAACCTAATAGCAAAACAGACTGAAGAAACACGCGTGGAGCTGCAAGCAATCACCACCAGCTCAGCCATGGAACATCTAAGGAAAAAAGCTGCTGCCCCTTCTTCTCAGAATACATCAGTTCAGTAATTAGGTGTATTAAGAGCTGTGTCTGTCGCATTTCGCTCATTTCCACAGACATAAGAAGTCACATTTATAAGTCATTAAGCTGAAATAAAATCTTTGCCGGGCTTAATTAATTTAAATATTCATGGAAACAGGATAGCAGGGGGAAGTGTTATTCTTAATCAAAACAGACATTGCTGTTCTATAATGCAAATTACTATTTCTTATATGGACAATGCCAAGCATCTACAAAGGCAGCAGAACATCAGTGATGGCCACATAGAAAAATGCAGCTAAAAGGGATCTGCGTTGTCCTTCACCTCTCAAACAGGAATGGGTATTTACTGAGCCAAACACGTGTTTAATAATAGTGTCACGCCTAAAACAGTAGTCACTTCCAGGGTAATTAATCACAATTTACTCAAGCTGAATGCAACTCTCACCTGCCCCTTCATCCTTTAAAAAAATAAATTAATAAAAACAACACCATGCATCTGCAGACACATGCTCTCTCCTTGCAAGGCCACAGTGACCATAACTTTCTTTTAAAGATATGGTTTTAGTGGCAACAATTGCTCTTCTTCACTAAATCTTTGCAATATGGACACATGACTGCAAGGTGGGAGATCAAAGCTCCCTTTCATTGCCTGCAGAGGGAAACCCATAGAGCGCACTCTTATGGGTGACCTGTGCTGCTTAGCAGAAAAAATTACACAAAATTGGCTGGGCTGAGATGTGACACAACAGATCGCTACAATATGTGGAAAATTGCTTTGAAAGGAGCAGGAAGAAAATACAGTTTCCAATTTTTATCTGTTAATAGCAGCTTTGGTTTCATTATCCGCCATCCCCTATCAGGCTTTGGATACAATTAACATCACAGAAATAAAACACTTGATGGAAGTAGCAACATGTTTGCTGGTAATGAAATGTTTATGGATCAATTTGGTACACTAGTAAAGAGTGAATGCATTTCCTTTAGGATGAGAAGAAACAAAGCATAGATAAGCACTGAAAATCACTTCGTCTTGAGACGTTCATGAAATGTTATTGCCATCCCCCCCCCCCAGAAAAGATAATATTGATTGTTGAGGATCATTTGGACAACAACAGTGAGTTTCCCTGATAAAAGCTGACAGCTCATCTAGCACAGAAAACAGACTGACCCAAACAATGCTCCATGTCAGAAGGCTGATGGACACCTGGAAAAGAAAATCTCGTCCTTGCTCATCAGTTCTCCTTTGCCTGGGACATGTCACCATCACCATGTCCAAAGGACCAGGGGAGAGCTCTCCTATGCTTTTGTCTGTCAGTTTAGCTGTTTCTCCTTCAATTCCTACTATTAAGAAGGGGAAAAACAGTGTTTGCACATTTAAGACCCACCCCCCCCCCCAAAAAAAAAAAAAAAGAATTACGAACCTAAGATCCTAAGGGCAGGAGTGGATTTAGATGGTATCTAGAATAACAAGAGCCTCAGCTGCAATGGAAGGTAAAATAAATACCTTCACTGCACTAAAATCTAACAGAAGTTTTTATTTTATGTATGATGATATAATGCATACATTCAAGGGGGAGAAGTTCTCAGAGAATTTCAAGCTTTTAACAAAGACTAAATACTCTTGTTGGGGTCAGCTGCTATTAGGAACAGCATCATAGCACACGAATAACAAGGATTTACATGGAACCAGTGGGATTCCCTCACTGCTATTTTTACAGTGGCTGGCTGGCAGGAAAAGAAACAGCTCTTCCTCTAATGTGATGGAAAACAGGAGTTGCATGCAAATCACCAGGAGAGACTCCAGATTTTCTTTAAGTTTTGGGATGGTTCACAGCCTCATCCCTTCTGTACCCTTTTCCCTTTGCCCTGCTGGTGAAGAAGAGCTGCAGCACAGAGAAGGGCCATAGATAAAAACAGAGCAAGGAAAGAAAGGAAGAGAAATGAAAGACAGCTGGAAGTACAGGAAAGCAGGACCAGGCTCTGAGCACTCTGACGGAGCTGTAGATGTCCTTATTCATTGCAGGAGAGTTGGTCTAGATGACTTTTAAGAACCTCTTCCAACTCAAATGGTTCTATGATAAATTTCATCCATCTCAGCAGAAGAAAGGGATGGAGAATAAGAAGCAACAGATCCTAAGGAGACCCTGTCACTGCAGGAGGTACCAGGTATTCCAGGAATTTCTCTGGACTGCTCCAGTCCAGCAGCTTTGCAGAGGGCTTAAGTGCAGGCTCAAGGAGCGCATTTATCACATCATTTCTGTTGTCCAAGCTGCTGTTCTAAACCAAAGCCAAATGTTTTCAGACATCACATTTAATCCAAATCTCTGGTTCTGGCCATCACACCCAGCATGAAGAACTAAATAAATGTCATCTGTATGGAGATTCTGCTTTTTTTCTCCCCTGAAGCATAATAAAGTTAAAAAGTCACAATTCAAGCTAACCAGCGACACTTCAGTCTAAGAGCCAACTCCTCCAAGAATTCTGACAAGCAACAAATGAACATGACATAAAATATGCAAAGAAAGACTCCTCTTTGCCTAAGGACTGTAAAAGTTGCTGAATCCCAGCCCACATCTAAAGAAACCATTTCATTTTTAAAAAAAGTGCACTTGCTGAGTATCAGTGCTCCAGTTCTTTGACTGTAAGCAATACTTACCCCTTATAGGCAAAAGCACAACATACCAAAATGGGACACCAACCCACCAAACAGGATGAGTCCATTAACTCAGTACTCATGTAAAAGCTTGACTAATCTTCCAGTTACAGGTGAATTTTCTTCAGAAGACCCCAGAAGCAGTTCAGGGGCTTCCGTGCTTGAGAGCCCAATCTGAAATGGTTTAATTATACTCAGGCTTCCAAAAATACCCTACTTTTGTTGGCTTCAAACAAGCATCTCTTTTAAGGGGCTGTAAATTCAGCTCAACCAGAAGCCCGCAGCAAACAAAGATTTTCAGCTTCCTCTGTACTGCTAGCTGAATTGCATAGTACTACTTCAGCTCCTTACAGATTGTAAGCTGGGGAACTAGGAATAAAAATGTTTCAGGTTATAATTCATGAAATGCTTCTTTATAGACAACGTTTACTATTCTTTTAAAGATATCTAATCATAAAAAAATGGCATTTAAAAATACATATTATTATTAAAAATAATTAACCAACTCCCAATGCCAGAAATAGCATTCAGCCATTACTCCATCAAATTCATTTCATAAACATTCAATATAATGTAGACTTTCACTGACTGAGATTGAATGACATGCCCACAGAACATGCTCCACAGATTCAACGGAAAGCTTCATTTTGCCCCTGTCAATTTCTCTATCCTCAATTTATTTTCAATTTGTTCAATTGCCTCCAGGATAACAAGTTTTATCTTACGAAGAGCGGTGTGCCTCTCAAAGAATCTACCAGTCTGTTTATTTACCACTCAATTGATTTGACCTTTACAGGGTCACCTGCCACTTGAAGTCTTCTTAAAGAAACCTAATTAGTCACCACACAGAAGGAAGTTCTTAAACCAGGTTACAACACAGTCCCCCAGCTTCCAGAAGTGCTAAGTACCTTTACTTCCCAATGATCACAGAAGAATTTGAAAGCACCCAAGAGCTTCAAAACAAACCAGTTTGAGGTATGTTGCTGCTCCAGATCACCTGCAAAATCACCTGAAAAAAACATCAGAGGAAAACGTGCAAAAGAGAATCACAATGAAAAGACAAATACTCAGAAAACAACAACAGCAACAGCAGAAAAACAGGGCTCAAAACTTCAAAGTGTTTTAACATTTTTGATTTACTATTATCAAAGGTAATTTCAGCAACATGACATAGTTAACCAGTGAATACCATGCACAAAGGATTCTGTTAAATATCAGTGGAATTTCAAGGAGGTGCAAGTTGCATCAGTTTCACAGAAGTTGAACCTTTTCTTTTTACTTATTTTTATTTTGTCTTTCCAGATTGATGCTATTTAGCCAAGGGGTCTGGACATGAAATGTGCTTAATCGTGATGAACTCTGAAATCTGTGTCAATTTTTGCAATGGCAGAAATGCAGACATTGACATACTGGCAGGGGAGGAAGAAAAACAGGTATGTATATTTTCAGTGGCCTGGGAATTTTCTTTCGAAAAGCATTACACATTAGGGATATCGATCTACTGAAACACACCAGTGGGTTCTATCCCACGTAATACTCATTTCGTTCCTCTGATTTTACTGAGCCTATCATATCTGCTTCTAATCAGACCCCACCTGTTGAGGTTCCTCAAACAGGCAGCAATTCTCAAACTTACACACAACGACACAAGACAAGGAATAATTAGCTACTATCTCAGAAATAGGAGCAAGTCAACCACATCTCAGGTAAAATAATGCAGAGATGTGCTTCTGAAATCGATAAAGCTACAACACTTACACCAGTCAAGGGTATGATTTCATAATGAGGACCATAAATACTGAAAGAAATTCCCAATCAATTGCTTCTTCCCACCCACTCAGCTCACTAAAGGGTATAAAATCATCTCTTCAATTACTGACATCTTGTCATTTGAGCTGAAAACACACATCCTGGGCATTACTGTCTCTGCTTTGTTGCAGAGTTTATGAACGGAAGGAACTGCAAGGATGAGCTTTCCCTTACCTGCAGAGACTGTGCCAGAGATGGTAGCATCTAGTGGAAGAAACGAAATACAGAACTGATCAGCTAATGTACGAAGAGCACTTAGAGATAGTTTCAGGAAATCTATCACTTCTGGAAAAATCTTGGTTTAAACATTTATTCTACTGAAAAAAAAAAAAAAAAAACCATAAATGTTTGATTTCAACTTTCTTTCCTCTTATTTTCAAGATTACAAAATTGACTAAATTACAGCGAAGCATTTTTATACATTTTTCTGCTTGTGATTACCTGACTCGAAGCAATGCTAACTCAGTTGCAAATAATTCAATCATCAATGGATTTCACCAGCACAACACAACACTTGAAGTTGCATATGGTATTTTAGGGATTGCTCAGACTACAGAAATCTATATCTAAGATAAGACTGGTCCCATCCTACGCAGCATTGAGAAGATTCTCTGGGAGGTGAAGGTATTCTGCAATTCTCACAGATTTTTCCATTTTCATTATTTATAAGTGAACTAAAAAGCTGTGTGGGGATGTAGGAATGAAAAGAGGGATGGAGTAATGAAAAGCAAAAGGACAGAAGCCCATCCTGGCCTACTTGCTATAACAGAAGATTTGCTGATGATTCCAATAGCAGCAAGCAATCTGAAAAATGGGAATTCATTTCTAGGGCAACATTGGTAGGAGGTGAAACATAAAAGTGAGTGATGGGTTAATGAAAATAAATGATCTGAAATAACAGTGGTTCAGTAAAGCACATATTTATCGTGTGATCCAAGTTGGCTACATAAGAGTTATTAAGTTAAATCAGCCCTCATAGAAGCTGAATAAATGAAGGCAATTCTGATGATCCCAATGCTTTAATCTCCCCAATCACACTATATTAGTCAGGGACAGAAAGAGCAAGAAATTGGCATAGTGAAACACCTTAATTTTTAATGTAAACCTTTTGCAGAAAAGTCACTTTAAAACAGGCATACCTCTTCCATTTCTAATTATGAAACATTAAAGTTATTATGGAAGGAACCATTTCATACGCTCAGAACTTACTTGTTACCTTAACAGACAATTGAATTGCGTGGGCAAAGAGGCAAGCACAGAACAATATCATCAGGATATTCTACAAAACAACCTTCTGCTGTTGGCTCCTTATCTTCCAAGGACACGGATTCTCTGTTAACAACGCTGTTCAGAATAAAAAGAAATAATATGGACAGCAACAGTGAAAAGTTGATGGCTGTACAAGGAAATGACGGCTGGAACTTTGGATCTGGAGAGATTCATCTTGTTATTTGCACCAGAATAAATGCATCCCATCTCCATTTCAGCTCACATTTTTATGAGGGCGTCTTACAGTTCTGTTCATCTTCTGACTCTGCTATAATATCCATGTTGAGGGTAGACTATCATGTGAAAAGTTATCACTCACTATGCCTTTCCAAGAAACCCTCAAAACCACAAAAAAGAAACCCACCACTTTTTATCAATCTCCCAGCTCACTCCAAGCTCAAGGATATGAAAAAAAAAAAAAAAGCAAAAAACTTAGCACTGAAAGTTTTGCAGAAAGATTTAAGATGAGTCACCTCTATTCCCCGAATGAGATCATTTCAGTTCCATGTTACCACTACATTTCATGCAGTGAAACTAAACACTGACTTCAACAAAACCAAGAAATCTCATTCAGATAATGTTGCAAAGAAAAAAAAAATATTATTGCCTTTAATTTTCCCATTACCTGAAAAAAATGTAGCATTATGCAAACCTAAGTTTTGCTGTTTCTGAATCTTCTGGTTTTTTCATTAGATGTTTCTCTTAAGGCTCATGGCGCAAAGCACAGGAAGGGCTGGGCTATCACTCCCACTGTAAGGAAGTTCTTCCAAATATTTGTAACTGTGTTCCAGCTTTTGACCATTGCTCCTTGTCCTGTTACTTCACACCACTGAAAAGAGACTGGCCTCCTCCAATAGCCAATTGTTTAATTGAAAGCTAACAATCCTTCCTTCCTTCTTTCTACTTTCTATAGAACCATCAACTTGTAGGTTTTCCAAACCAGAAGAACTTGTGTTTTCATCTTGTGGTCCTTAGTGGCTGTTCTTTGTGAGTAACCCTTTTTTTTCCTCTGAATTCACTGCTAACTCTGTCTTCCAACACACTCTGTGGCAATGAGCTCCACCACAAGGTAATATGTAATGGGAGAGGAAAAAAATCTTGTTTCCTTAAACCTTCTGGTAAGTTTAAAAAGACCACTGCAAAAACAAAACAAAACAAAACAAAACAAAACACACACGCACAAAAAACCTGCAGATGCTTTCAAGTTTGAAAGAGTAATAAGTGGCAAATAATAATTTCTACCTGTAGGCTGAATTTGAGCTGCTTCAGATCCAACTTAATGCCTGCCAGCTCTATCATGCCAGCACACCTATGTAATTTTCCCCAAGCAGCATGTCTATAAGGAAGAGCTGATAATGGTCCAATTCGCACTATTACCTCAAATGTAAATCCAGAGCAATTTCATTTTGTTGAGTCATACATTTAACCAAGTAATGGCTTTAATAAACACAGGATTTTGCCTAGCGATTCACTAGTTTTTCCTTCCAAAACCTCCTCAGAGTTCTACGTAACAATGTACCAAGTGCATCTACTGCCTTGTAGGTAGACCAGATTATAATCCACATGCAAGGCAATGAAGTCTGAGCACCTCTCAGCAGTTTAATGTAATGAAACATAGGATAAGACCACAGGCAAACTGAAACTAGTCTTTGAAACACCCCTTACAAGTTGACTGCTGATGACACTAACACATCAGCTACAGAGTCCAAACACTATTCACATGTTCTTTGCTGCCTTTTGCTCCTAATCCAATTCTTTTCAAAGACACCCAAGAAAAAACCCTACGTTTAAGAATCAAGTTGTTGGGCTGGAGTCTGTGGGACTCCAAACATCTTTAATACCCTTGACAAACATTATGCTTCCCTGCAGTTATGTCTACTGCCAGTCATTTTGCAGTCTTGCAAAGGGCATAATATCAACTGTTATGATAAAAATGAAACTAGAATAGAAACCTCTTGCCCCTGTAAATCAAAAAGGAACCAAGTGTGAATCGATGCCCTCGAGCACCTCACATCCAGGCGAACTGTGATGCACCTATGAGGATCATCAGCCTTATTCATTTAAGAGTTCATTGAGTCTATTTATATCCAAAATACATCACTGGGGAGGTATGTTGGCTCTCAGACTTGAAAAGTCATTTTAGTGGCAATTCTGCCACGAAATATAATGGCCATTACAGAGGTCATAAGAAGTATTTTCATAAAATATTACCTTCTGCTGACACTGTCCTTGGTCAGTGCCTTGGTCAAGTGCTTGGGTCTGATCTCAGCATTTCCTCCAAAGGCCTCCCCTCTGATGGCTGTTCCTGCAGTGACATGACAACCTAATAAAATTTCTAAAGGTCAGACTTGAGCTTCAATGAACACATCAGCAAGAAGTAAAATAAAACCTGAGCTAAACTGCAACTGGTTGCACAAACAAATGGAGGGCACAAACACTAAATATAAAATTAATGGTTAACAGCTGTTTCCACCTAAACTCACAAAGCAAAACCAAGTCAAGGTGAACTGGTATGATGAAAAACACCTCATCTTGCTCTTTCCCTCTCATTAGTGGCCGCTTTCTGGATACGATGCTGTTGCAGTGAACAGGAGCAGATAATACATACAAGATAATTAAGCTTTACTAATTATGTATTAATTGGGCTAAAGGATACAGTTGGTTTCTTTCAGTGATGAAATTCCATCCTGCATTTTGTTGGATAGAAGGCAAGAAGTCAAAGCATCTTAACTAACTCTGCAGCACAATTCTTCTGCTGCATCTGATCCAACTTTCAGCCTCTGTATGTATCAGAAAGCTTCATGCTCACTGTATGACTTCGTATGAGGAAAAAAAGTCCTTCATATTTACAGCTGCATCTCCACCTTTGCTCCGTTAACACCTGATCCTCAGTCATCGACCCCATGAGCACAAACCACCTGCTGCTGATGAGAAGGATGTGACAATAGGGCAAGTCTCATTATCGTATCTCCACCTGCATCTCCTGCCCTCCACAGCTCCTGAGGTCAGCCAGGTTCTCCAGTTCACCTGGATAAGTCTGGGATGAGCACAGAAAGCCACAAAAAGGCCCCAGATGGGCGTGTCACACACTTCTGAGCTCTGAGTACCTTTCAGAACGGTGGCTTTCAGGTTCTCTCTGTAGTGGCCTCTTCAAGGCCCCTTGCCAAGGCTTTTCATCCAAGTTGCACAGTCGTGTTGTCTTCTTTCTTGGGTAGCTTTGAGAACACAGTTGTAACAGAAGGAAAAGCTCAGTTCCTCTGGACCTCTGCTCTGTTTCATTTTCACAGCTGCACAGCACCCGCGTTTCTGAGGCAGGTCAGGAGGTTAAGAAGAAGGTGCAAAAAAGAAAACTCGCCTCCCCAGAAAGAAATTAGTGCTCAAAAAAGTTGCATGGAGGGGAAATAGAGCATAAAAGTGGCTATATTTATTCCAGGAGCTGCAGTACAAGGCCAACTGCCACTACCTTTGCAACTGAAGTAGCACCACACAATTGAAAAAGGCTGCACTTTATCATACAAATAGTGAAAGTTAGGACTGGAAGTCAGTTCAACCCATACATATGACCTCCAACAACAGAGCCTTGCAGAAAATATATATATATATATATATGTATAAATTAAAAACAAAACAGATGAACAAATCCAAAGATGCTGCATGCTGAGATGTGGCAGAAAGCACACCAATTGCCCATTGTCCAATCAGATTTGAAATCCACAGCTGTAATGAATGAACACTGTCCCAAAAGTCTTAAATTTCTTCCTTCACCTTCCCTCTCTCTCATACTTGCATGCAAGTGAAAATCACTGTAAGCCAAGAGCATTATTTCCTATTAGCTCATGCTAGGCAGCTGCGCCCGGTGCTTGTTTTGAGCCCCACCTGATTTCTCAAGGCTCTTCCAAGCTGTCACTTGGAAAAGGTGAGGCAGAATTCAGGTTGCCTGAACACGGCCTTTGAGGCAGAGGTTGTCCCACACTTCTGTTGAGACTCCAGCAGCATTGCCATAAATGCTGCTCATTTGCAATCAGGTCACAGCAGTGTCACACCTAGAAAGACTGAAAGCACAGAGCAGGTTACACAGCGAAAGGGCTGCTGTCAGAGGGCTCAGACACAGGGACGAATTAATTTCTAGAGCTCTTCCATGTTGGGACTGGTTTTGCTGCCCCTTAAAGAATCCCCTCATTTCAGGGCTTTGCAGAAGGCAAGAAGTCATGTTATTCTTCCCACGCCACTGCAGCAGCTCTCTGAATCTTAATGCTTGCTTCTTCCAAGATGCCGCAAGACTGAATTGGAAGTATTGAGAGCTTCTGTACCAGAAGTGACAATGAAACTGGGCTGACACAGAATGGGTTACATCACTCAGTATGGATTTGGAAAACTGACTGTATTGGCAGCACGAGATTTAAGAGGCATGATAGAGATGGAGATTTGAAAACTTCCAGGTTAAAAGTAGAGGAGTACGTAGGTAATGAGATGAAATAATCTGTACCAATGTACAACAACAGATTTCACCAAGAATGTCCTAACTACAGATTTCACTTCCATCTTGGCCATTTGCTTCTCTCCCCATATCTAGCAACTGAATTATTTCATAAAGATTCTGAGATGAGCAATGACTGAGGATTAACCCTCTCCTACTGGATGCCAACTCTAGAAACCATGGATAGGTTCAATTAGGCTCCACAGAGCCCCTCTACCTGCAGCACACCTGGTCAGTTCCCATCATCCAGATGCAGCACGACTACACCTATCATCAAAATTACCGCATAGCACTGGTCAACAGTGGCATCCATAGAGGCAGCAGAGTAGGTGATGTGAGTTTGTGAGGTACGAGCTCACAGAAGGACGAGAATCACAGAGCACCATTTACTCATATTTAACCCCTGTCATGAACATGATGTTTGTCTGTATTTACACAACTGCTTGGGCCGAGGACATTTAAGCACAAGCTGATTGAAAACAGAGCACAGCAAGCTTTCACATCAAAGTACTGAAAACTAAAGACCACCACTTTGGCTATACCTGTAAGTGCCCTGGGTGCCCCACAGCTGTGATTTAGGCATCCCTCACCTCTGCTTTCCACCATATCCATACACATACACACTGTAAAAGGAGAGGCCATAGCCATGTAAAAGGAGCAGACAGCCCACAGCAGTTCACCCCAACAGAAAATGAGATTTCCCATCCAATCTCAAAGCCAGTTTTCAGCTCAGCTCTCTTCACTCTTAGCAGTAACAGCCACCCACTGGCCAAGAAAAGAGCACACTGCCTGTTATTTTATTCATTACATGTGCAGATACTCAAAAAGTACTCTGAATTCAGATAGATTTAGAATGGGTGTGGAACCAGAAGAACTGACTCTGAATTTACACGAGGCTACTGATGCCAACCAAGCAGCATATCTGACACCAACCAAGCAGCATATCAAAAGTAAGCATGGCCCTTGGAGTTAAATTTAGATGACATGTTAACAGCCGCCTATTTTCCATACTGTGTATTAATCGATCGTTTCTGCTGCTTACTGCAGCATTCCTGTGGGCGAAGGCAGCTAGGTGACAGAAGTGAACCTGACAGCACTACCAACTTTGTTGGAGCCCCTGTGGTACATTTTTCAGGTATGCTTTACCCCTGAAGAGCACAGTGCGAAGCAGACAGGTGTGTGCTGGTTGGAGCATGAAGATAAACTTTTGGGAACAGAGTCAGAAAGGTGGAAACGATGTCCCAAGGGTTTGAGCAAAGAAGGAAATACTTCAGAAGTCTGTTGCTCTGTCAAGGTAAAATTAATCCAACACAAATGCATTACTGATCTGCACAGGGAACAGAGATTTGTAGAAGCTACACGAAGCAGCTGTGTGATCTAAGTTGGCAGTCTCAGCTCAGGAAGATGCATCAAATCCCAGGTCTTATTTCCACATGACATACAGGCACCCTTAATATCTTTCTCCAAAAAGAGCCTGAAAACCCCCAAAACAACAACAAAAAGATCTAAACAAAACGAACAAACAAAAAAAGCAGACTCCTAAGGCAGCTCCCAGTTTGGCAAGAGTCTTTACATATTACAAAGGATGCTGGATTCAAAACACTACTGAAAGTCAGGAATATTCATTTGTGCTCTCATGTAGAGCCCAGGTCCTCCATACAGCACAGGACACTACCACAGTCTCAGCACTGCATCACCCACTGTGCTCATTCCCTACATTTTATGCTGTGTAGCCACAGGTTGGGCATCCCTTGAAGTGATTCCTGTTTTGGTCGCTACGCCCACCTCTGTGTGCAGGGTGCACCACTTGGGACACGGCCAGCACACACAGCAGAAACCCATATAGTAAGGCAGAAGTTTGCTCAAGAAGCAGGGCAACAGTAACGGGGATAACATAGACTTGTTTACAGTTACTTCCACTGTCATCCCATGGAAGAGTCATGATCTCCACATTTACACACAAAGAATGAAAACAGCTTCACTGGAGCTTGAAAACACCCCCACTACGGCTCTGGGGAAAGGCAGGGACAGCAGCAGCAGCTACCCAGCAAGCAAGCAGCCTGCCAGGCACAAACACAGACACAGCAGCACTTTGGACCCCATGCACTACAGTTCTCAAGGTATCAGCACAAAACCCTACGTAGCAGTTGCTGTCGGTCTGCCTGCACACCCTTCCCCATACTTCCTATGGAAACAAAATAAAGGAGAAATACTTTCAAACGTTTCTGGTCTTTTACATAAGAGCAGGGAAGCAGAGAAAAAGTAGAGAAGGTTCCCAATAAAATGCTTTGTGCGTTTTGGGGAAGACAAGGACTCTATTTGTTAGTTCCACTGGAAAACAAAAATTGACTTCGAGCTGGTGCCATTCCAAAGCATTGGCTTTCAGTGCGCGCTGTCTTTTCAAATTAGTGAATCTGGTGTCGCTGCTGCATCCCAGACTGACAGCTGTAGAGCACAGCACAAAGAAATCAGTCTCCTGTACTCACAACAGAGATACGGAGGCGACGCAGCAACTTCTCCCCACACGTCTGTGCTGCAGGCGTTCATCCCCAGGGCCGTTCCCTGTGACATTTCATTTCTTCTCTGCCCAGAATACTAATAGGATTGCCAATTAGCAGATGACTGAAATGGGGGTTTGGAGCACAGCATGGGTCAGCCCTCAGATGTCTGCGGCACGCACAGAGGTGAGTTCTGCCCTGAGCACAGCACAAGGCTGAAGTGACAACTCCAATTAGGTGGGAATGCTGTGAGGGTTTCTCCTACTGCATCTCCATAGGGGAAGGATGAGGTTTTTTTCTTTTTCAAAAGGATCGTGGAGTCCGTTTTGGAAGACCAGCAAAATTTACCTTCATTCCTTTCAGGTGCAGAAGGCATAGGGAAGGGAGAGCTAATGACCAAACTGAGCAACAGAATTCAGCAGTGAAGGTGATGCTGATTTCAGGATTCCTCCAATGGGCTGGGGAGGCTGAATGAAACAAAAGTGAAAAACACCTGATTTTGAAGCTTTCAAATCACACATCTTAGCATCTGTTATTCGAACCACTTCTGTTGTAATGTAAAAATACAGCATTAAGGAATCTCATAATATTCTGATCGACATGAAAATGTCGACATGGAATCAAAGCAACTGCATGCCTCCTCTAAAGCAACACACAAAACCACAAAGAGGTGCATGTTGCATCTCTGCACTCACACCACTCTGCTGCTGATTCATATCTTATGACTTCAGACATCATTTTGGAGACCAATCTCACCAGCTTACTTCCACTTTCTATTTCAGAGGTTTTCATCTTCATCACTTGGATTATACAGCAGACTTTCAAATAGTTTCAAAAAGCACACTGAACAGCGTAGAAAAGTAATATATATTGAGTTGAGTTTCCTTCCAAATGTATTGAGCAAATATTTGCCAGTCCCTAAGTAGAGATTCTAGGATAAGAGATAAGCCAGGGGGAAGCTTGAAGGAGAACTGGGCACCAGCCCCAAGATTTATGAACTTCTAAGCCTCACCTGAGTCCTAGAAATCAAGACATTTTAGAAATCTGGCATCTTTACTTTGAGATTTCCTATATCATTTTCGAAACAGATTCTCATCCTTCTCCCATAGCACACAAAGCCAAGCATTCATGTTTTTCTTCTTCCCACCAATGAAACCCAACTTCAAATCTGAGTATTATCATATTTATCTGGACAAACGTGAACTCTGCTGAGTGCTGAAGAAATGCTATTTGTGTTCTCCATATGCTCATCAGGGCTGGCTAAGCCTGGGAGCACCCACATCACACATGCTCTACCCAACTCCTCTTCCCCACCCTGCCTTCAGCAGATGCTAGCAACATTGAGGCATCTGCTGCTGCCTCACAAGTTGGTTTTCTGTGTGCTGGGATTTGAAGGACGCTTGCTGTAAAACAAACCTGTTGCAGCAGCTGGAGAGCACATGGTGGATGAAGGTGATGATGTGAGTCTCAGAAGGAAAGGGAAATTGTTCCCAGTTTCCCTCTGAGTTTTTAGAGCCTAACTCTGAACTCCATTCTAATGTTAGACATGAGGGATTAGTCTGAGACACAGTTAAGCATAAAATCCTCTTCTGCTTCTATCAGCACCAGCCAGTCCAAGCTCCAGAGCTGAGCCATTGTATTTTTCCTTCAGAAGGGTCCATATGGTGAGGATCCTCATCTCTACGATAACATCAGAAGCAAATGAAGTGACAAACTCCTTTCTGTTGCTGTTCATTAAAACTGGCTACTGATTTTGTGTTGGATGCAGATGTTGGCTTTATCCACGGTCTGTTGGACATATTCTCCTTCTCTGGCCCCAAGGACTACATGCCCTGTTACTCCCACCAGGGATGCAAGCTAACAGCACGTAACTAAACAAAGATCCTGCCATATTTCTTAAGTTTTTTTCAAACTCAGTGACCTTTAGGAGATGATATTCAACACATAAATGTTATTAATGCTTGCATTTATGTACTGATATGCTTTAAAACCTCTGGCTCCTCAGCTCCATCTGTTCTACCTACAAATCATGAATTCCTAAGCATGACCAATGTGTTTGGATCCTAACCCAACCTCTATTAAACTCAACAAGAAAATCTGTTGGTTTCAGTGGCAGCTAGGTCAGATTCTCGGTACGAAGGTTAATTTTTAACTTTTTTTTTTTTTAATACATACTTTAAAGAGCTGTTGTGGTAAGGTTCATCACTTCTACTGATTCCATCTCTCTTACCATTTTCATAAGCCTTCAAATAAAATTTCTCCTGTTTTCTCATTGGCAACTTCTGCCCTTAGAGGCTACAGAGAGCATTTGGAGAAAGACTGCAAGAAATGAAAAATGGTCCCGATAGAGCTGATTTGCTCAGAGCCAGAAACAAATCTTGTTGTCAAAACTAGAAACAAACTGGATGGGAAAGTGCCCATGACCAGATGGTGCCCTGTATACCAGATACCCAAATCCTGATTGCACCTCTCGCCTAGCAATAGTCTGTACAGTTTGGCAAGTGTTTAAAGAGATCCACATAGCACTGATGTCACTCACCAGCCAGTAGAGAAAGCAACAAATCACTGAGCCTCACTTCCCTCTTTGGGCTTCACCAAACTGACAAGACACAACATCAACAGGCAGCAAACACACTCCAGCTGACACTATAATCAACTTGCAGCTCACTCGCTTAAAACTGTACCACTGTTCCTGTTGTGTGGCACTGGATTGAAGTCAGAATTCAGAATTCAGGCTTAAGCTCTGTTCAGTGAGCACAGGCACCTCATCACCTCCCAGATCAGGTCCTGAGCAACTGCTGTTCAGCCTAGAGAAGCAAAGTG
Source organism: Oreortyx pictus (assembly GCA_036925125.1). NCBI lineage: Eukaryota > Metazoa > Chordata > Aves > Galliformes > Odontophoridae > Oreortyx > Oreortyx pictus. The sequence continues at coordinate 3,247,602 of JAUPFR010000029.1, forward strand.
AGTCAAAAGGCAGAGCAGGGATGACCAGGGACTATAATGTCTTTGCAGCGTGCTGAAATAGAACAGTCACCAATTAGCCAAGGGATCTGTGCAATGGTAAAGCAGTAGTAACAATTTAAGCATTTTTTTTCTGTGCTCCTATCATTCAACATAATTTTCTCAAGGCCATTGGGAACTAGATGATCTTTAGAATTTCTTCCAACCCAAGCTGTTCTATTACTCCATAATTAGAGATGGGATATGACTAAAAGGTCTAGATAGGACTGCTCTACTGCCGCGGCAAGACACATGATCCCAGAAAGAACTGCACCAGAAAGGCTGCATTAAGTGTCTGTTTCTCCTGGTCTGTCCATGACCATTTATTGTTACTATCGCCCTTCTGAGATTTTCCAGTCCAACTGCAAATTCAGTCTCTCCCTAGCACAGTGAAGCGTGCCAAAACAAATAGCAAGAGTCTATGAAAATAAATTGTCTTACTGCTTAAAATACTTGAAGTAACCTAATACATCAACAAGAGAAAACAGCATGTATGATTACCAACTGGAACAACTATTTTTCCTACCAAGGGCATGCCTTCAGAGCAAGCTCAGATATCATCTTCCCCCTACCTGCATCCATACACAAGAAGGCTTCAAATAAGACAACATTTTCTCCCTAGGATAGTCAGTCATCCTTGGAGAGATGCTAAAATGTAAAACAAAGCTGTCACTTAAACTGACTGTCTCCCTTTCCAGCAGTGAGGATGTCAGGTCAGCTCTTTGGGGTGGTGAATGTCTTCCCTATGGGCTGGCTGGGAAAAAAAACCCCAAAAAACAAAAAACAACAGTTGCATTTCCTGAACCAAGTCATGGTTTGGAACTTGTTTTTCTTTGCAGTGCTATGAAAACAAGACCTTATGAAAGGTTTATTAGAAAACACAAACAACAAACCAACTCAGAGAAAGCCACCTCTCAGTGGTCAGAGAAGCAATGTGAAATGATAGGAGATTTGAGTTCAAGTTTTCCTCTACCTGATGGGAAGAAAGAGCATGGAGCTGAATCACTCCCACCCAGGGGAATGTTCCATTCCTAAAGCTGCAGGATCTGCCTTTGTAAGCCAAACACATGCAATACAGAATGAGATTAAACAGAGAAACTCAGGGTCTGATTTGACAGTTTGATGCATAAAATGCTTCTTTGGGATACGGGAAATCAATGGAGCAGAACGGGGTACCCAGTTCTTCTAGTTCTTCTGCCCCAGGAATCCCCTAACTGCAGCACTCTGTTCACCAGCCTCCGGGGCTGTAAATTCCATCTAGAATAAAGTTTCCAAGCCATAAACAATATGTTTCTCCCAAAAGCTGCATGTCTAAAAGGCAAACATGCTGCAACCAGCAGCTTTTCCTACGGAAATGACTCCCTGGGGTGTCCCGGTGTGAGATGTGCAGCCTACACATGCACAGAACACAGAGAAATACCCCTCTCCAAACCCTGGAAAAAAAAGCAGAGAACAGCACAAGGAATCCCAGGCATCACACCTCCAGGTCCCAGCAAATATACGAGTGAGAACACAGTGCAATCTGAAGTTGCTTTGCAGGGTGGCAATTTATAGCTGGGCTGAGGCCACAGTTCCACATTAGTACCCAGTTTAGCACACTCTCTCCACCTGAGGAACACTGTCTACCAAGTGACACCCACACAGAGCAGCAGTTCTGCTGCAATTCCTGGCTTTCAACTGCTTGTGTAACCCAGACGTGCCCTAGCTGAGGCTCACTGCATTCGATCGGAGCCTGCTGAACTTTCTGCAACGCGTTAAAGGCAGTTGAGGATGCTCCTACCCAAAGTCCCAGGATATTTCCAAAGCAGCACTGCAAAGCTCTATGTGCAAGCAGACACCCACGTGCATGCAGAGGTATCCAAGTTAATCTGATTAGGCCCACTCTCTGTTTGCCATCGGTTCTGCAGTCCTACAGCATCTCCTCCCTGCACCCACACACATCTGGTCCTGCTCGTTTTCCTTCCTAAATAAACTTCAGAGAGGAAAGCAAAGTTTCCAGGGATTTGGCTTCTTTATTTAAATTCCCATCATCTCTGAACTTCGGCTGCCTGGATCCCACAAAGTGTGACTGTGACACATCTGGAAATGCCCTCTCAGGTGTAGAAAATGCTACAGAAGAGATAAGCAGTGTTCAGCCCCTCTGTTTTGCACTGAAGGATACACACAACAAGCCTAAGGCAGTAAATGTCAACTCAAATGAGAATCACTTTCTGACTGTAGTGGCAGCTCTCATGCTTGCAGCCTCTGCAGGATCAGAGCTCTCCCTGCACAAAGGATCCATCAGTCCGGTTTTCCCCTCGGTCCCATCATTCACATCTCACTTTGACACCAGAGCCTTCCTGCCTTGGGGATTTACCCCAGTGAAAGCCACAGCAGTCCAGAAGTGCAAAATGCTGATTTCAGAGATGAAACTCAACTCGGCTTCCAGCAGGAACAAGGCAGCGATGCGAACAGCGGCGCATGGTTTGCTCAGTCACCGTTGGCTTGGAGCATCCCTACAGCCAGCACCTCCTGCCAGAGCAAAGATGGGCAATCATGCACCCAAGGCTATTCCAGGTTGTCCTGTGGAATACTTTGATAGTCTTAAATAAGCCTACTCATTATGTGGTTGGAAAAGAATCACGCAGCACGCTGCATGTTTTACACCCTGCAGACACAGCACAGGTCTCTGCTGTCTCAATTAACCCCACAGTGGTGTCCCGGATGGGTGAGGTTTTCCTGGGTGCAAAACAAGCAGGAGGTCTGGGCAGGGAGGCAGGGGATGGTAGAAATCAGACTGACTTCTGGGAGGAATATATATGAATTAAACCATTGCAAAGGGATGCAATCAGATATAAGACTCCTCCTATCTGCAGGAGAAAGCAGGCTGGGGAAGGAGTCAAAGGGCTTTGGCAAATCCCTCTGTTACTCAGATGGGCAAGGGGGGAGATAATAACTTGTGCAGGGCAACACAAAGTGTGCTGCACCAACAGCCTGGGCATGCTGAGCAGCTTCGTGTTCACACCACCGATTTCTAAAGGCAAGCTGAGCGCCTGTCCTGTGCTATCCTTCTGCCCTGCACCACCTGTTTTCATGAATTTGTAGGATTTCAGTACCTTTCAGGATTCTTGTGCTATCTCAATCTGGTCACTGGGTTCAGAAGCACTCCAGTTCCACACGTTGTGTGTGTCTTGTTTCCTTAAGAAACCAAAAGACTTATTTTATTTTATTTTTAATGCTCCCTCTCAGTGCGTGGCTTGAGGCAACCCATTCTCCTTCTGTTTATCCATCTGTGAATGTGAGAGAGCAGCTACCCTCCCCACAGTGACAGATGCTTCATTAATTCCAAGGGTGAAACTCATCCCCCTGCAGACAGGCAACACGGGACCCAGAAAGCACCTGCACTCCACTTCAAGGGTCGCAGTGAAACTCAAGCAGCATGCATACAGCAGGTTGTGAAGGTGAAATCCCAGTCTTCTCAAGTCAGCTGACGCAGATGCATCTGGTCCCACACAGCTAGAGGAGCACTTGAATCACTCAGGGACGAAGGCTGAGGTCCCACAACTATTTTTTATGTTTAACATAGCTGCTGTTGCATTTCATGGGTCATCCACTTGTTTTCCACCTGCTGTCATGTTGCACCCCCAGAACCAAAGCCTTGCAAATGATTGAGTGCATCCTGAATAAGTTTGCAGATGATATCACGCTGCAGGGAAGTGTTGATCTCCCTCCAGAGGGATCTGGACGGATTGATGTCTGAGGCCAATGTCTGAGGTTCAATAAGACCAAGTGCTGGGTCCTGCACTTTGATCACAACAATACCATTCATTGTTGGGGCAGTGGCTGGAAGGCTATGTGGGGGAAAGGGGTCTGGGGGTGTTGGGTCGACGCTCATCCAAATGTGAGCCAGCAGTGAGCCCAGGTGAACAAGAATGCTGACGGCATCCTGGCTTGTATCACAGACAGCAGGAGCAGGAGGTGATTGGCCCTCTGTACTGGCACTGGTTGAGGCTGCAGCTTGAATGCTCTGTTCATTGTTGGGCTCCTCACTACAGGAAAGACATTGAGGCCCTGGAGTGTGTCCAGAGAAGGGCAATGGAGTTACGAAGGCTTTGGAGTCCAAGTATTATGGGGAACAGCTGAGGGAACTGGGATGATTCAGTCTGGAGGAGTCTCAGGAGAGACCTCATTGCTCTGTACAGCTGTCTGTCTACAACTGCAGCCAGGGGTGGGTTGACCTCTTCTCCCAGGTAACAGTGATAGGATGAGAGGGGATGACTTTAAGTTGTGCCAGGGGAGGTTCAGGTTGGGTATTAGGAACAATTTATTGTCTAAACAAGTGGTAATACACTGGCATCACCCTGGTGGTGGAGTCACCACCCCTGGAGGTATTCCAGAACCGTGGAGACAGCACTACAGGACATGGTCAGTGGGCATGGGGGGATGGGTTGGGGTTGGACTTTGGGGATCCTAGAGGTCTTTTCCAACCTTCATGACTCTGTGATTCTAGATTTGTGCAGTACCAAACACAATGCATCCAATATCAGCACCCAAAACTCTCCTATACTCCAGTACTGACACCAAAAGCACAACTCAAGCTCTGGTTGAACTCAGATGCTTTCTGAATACTGATCCAAAGTTGTTCTACAAGAACACAACATTCACAGGCAATTGCTTCTCTACATATCAACTACTATTTGCTGTACTCTACAGGACTACTTAAACATTTTACTCCGAAGAGCAGATGCCATATGGGTATGTAGGCTCAATTAGCACATGCTGACAGATAGCAAGACACTTTAAAAAATAAAATAAAATTCAAAGTCTTGGCAAGCTTGGAAAGTTACTGTATCGATTATGTCATATCGCATCTTCTGGTGCTTTAACTTTTGAGGCTCCTGGGCAAAATGTAATCAGAGGAGCAACAAGAGATTAAGAGGAAAGGATTAAATGGAAGGGGCTCTGGAAGGCACTAGTTGGGATCAGCAAGCGGCATGGCAGAGCCCACCATGACAGCTCCCCTTGCCAACCATGGGCAGAGGCCCTTCACGGAGCAGACGTGTTATTACTCACACATCTCTGACTGCCCAAACTGATCTTAAAGCACTCTGGCATGTCCCAAGGGTCATTAGAGATGACTTCCTCTCTGCATTAATAATGAAACGGCTCTTAACCAAAATTAAACTGGAACAGCTTAATAGCATTTTAAAATTGACAAATCTTGGATAGTTCATTTCTTATTCCCCTCTTGCCCATACAATTAACAGTGGGAGAAAACTTCAAGGTTTTCTTTCTTAAGAAGCACTGAAGAATCTTCAAAACTTCTTCTGGAGGGAGAAACGAGCAGCCGCCCCTCTGATTAAAGGATCTGTCACCTTCTTCAGCATCACACAGACAAAATGTGCTTCAGCAAAACCAGAAATGACATCTGGCTCTCCCAGTGGGAAAACTGATGAGATTCTGAGATACGAGTTCATCCTCTGCTGCTACCACTGAATTCTTTTGGTGTGTATATATACGGATTTATGTTGTGTACCTGCCACTCCCATCAAACAAATTCAGTGCACATCTTGCAGCGAGCACCAGCTGGACATGGCACATGACCCTTTGCCTCCTGGTAAACGACCATCTGTACCTCCAGACACTGGTACAGACCCGCACGAAAAAAGCAGAACTCTTTCCAAGCCCACCTATGTGGCTTAGAAACCACTTCAGATTTTCAAAATACAGGAGAAATTTAAGTATCAGGAGCTTCACCTAAGAGCTAGGGAGTTCTGAAAAGACTTTTGAGATAAGATTTATAATTTTCAGACAGTTGGAATAATATTGGCACAAGAACCTTGCTGAGTTTTCTGTCTTTGTTCCAAAGCAATGTAGTGGTTTTAACTTATCCTGAATGTAAATCTCAGCAGTGATAATGACAGTGTGAGCATGCACTCCCAAGGTCTCAGCTGAGGATGCTTTGGAGGATGTTGGACCATTTTCAGTTTTACTTCATGGCTGGACATGGAGCTGGATATAGGATTGGAGAGAGGTGTTTCAAAGCTCCAAGTAAGCTCAGCATCCATGGGCAAAAGGTGTTCAAGCTACCAAGACTCAACCACTTGTTGCCCCAGTGCTTCAGGGAAATAGATGGAGACTTACTCATCAAACAGCAACAGGGAGCAACCCGCTGCTCTGCTCTGAACACTGTGCTGAGAATCTCCTTTGTACACATTTATATGCACCAACTGGAGGGGACGAATTTGAAGATCAAGGAATGGTCCCACATCTGAAGATGAGGACAAATGACCTCTTCTAGCTTTGATGAAATAGCAAAAAGGGAAACATCTTTGGCTGTTTTGAAAGGGAGAAAAAGATACAGGCTTGTGAAAAGAGAGAGTTTTCTTGGATAAGACAAGCAGAAAAGCATGTGGCAGAGCAGATTTCCAGGGTGCTTTCAGAAAACTGCTGCAAAGCCTGTGGCAAGAGCTTCAGCCTTCGATGCCGTGCCGGCTGGCAGCCTGCAAGCCAACTCCTGCCGCCATCCTGTTTCTCTCAGAATCATTTCCTTCACCAGCAACCCCAGCACCTGCTGCTCAGCTCCTTGCATCCACTCTACACCACCGCTCCGCTCAGTTGCGCAAAGCAACAAAAAGGAACAGCTGCTTATTCCCTTGATGCCAGCTCCTTTCCCCTTTCCTACCTCGCTGTGCTTCACAGATATTACACTAATGTCTGCCTACAAGTGCCTTCCTGCAGCAGCTGGTCCTGAGATGGGCTATGACAGCCCCTGGCTCTCCTTTCCATTAAAGGCAGAAGGATGGCTCGGTGCTTCCCTGTCTTCTCTTTCTAAAGTAGCTCTCATGTTAACCACTAAACCTTGAAAAGAAGGTCCTTTCCCACCATTCTCTGGTTTTATCCTCTTTTTTGCCCAAGCATCTTCCCAAGAGCTCTATTACAAACTTTGCGGTTGAAGTCTACCCACATGGGGAGAATCCTTCCATCAGACTCTGATGCTCTCACATTGCAATTTAGCATTAACACCAGCACCACAGTTTACTTCCATACAACAAAACTATGGGGAACTTGTCAAGGAATAAAAGGAAAAGCAGCACAGTGGTGTCTGCATCGTACAGCAAAACACAGGAAAATTCACATAGAATCACAAACTCATTACGGTTGGAAAAGACCTCTACGGTACCAAGTCCAACCTTAATCCATCCCATCATGCCCACTGTGTCCCTGAGTGCCACATCACCACTGCTTTTGAACACTCCCAGGGATGGTGTCTCCACCTCCTCCCTGGGCAGTCTGTGCCAACGCATTCCCACTTGTTTAGAAATGATTTTTTTTCTAACACATCTCCGTATTATGCTCGACCAGAAAAACCTTCAAACTGCAGTACCCAAGCAATAACAGAATTTGATGGAAGTAATTCTTTCACTTTCCCAAGAGAAGATCAACTAAGACACAAAGAAGGAATGTTGATTTAAACAGCTATGCAAAAAGCCCTTCTGTTCTTCTGGATAAACTCAACTTCTCTGCTAGGTTAAGTTAAATCTAAGCCATTTTCCCCAAGTACAAACTTTCTTCAATTTCATTAAAATTGCAAAGTAGTCTATCAAAAGTGTACTTTCATGACATACAGTTCTCGGGAACCATACTTTTTATGGATGTAATTATTCTAGCTATTCATCACAGAACCACAAATTCAGTCTTCAAACAGCATTGTAACACAAGATTCACTGAATCCAGCTGATATTAAATATCAACAGGGCTCCATTATCAGTTTTTGTATCTGAACACTGTAATATCAGCTATTACTCTTTTATATTAAAGTTGTATCTTTGGAGGAGAAATACTTCCCTTGGCAACAATGGTAAATGTTAACTACCTTGAATATTTCAGTTATATATACATTATGCATAAGATTGTGATCTGCTAAACAATAATGGAGAAAAACAGAAAGCGACAAAAAGCTTTGCTTTGTGAAAGATTTCTTTCTGTTCTCTGAGAAAAGGCACATGCTATATAATGGAAAAATATTTGGAATAACGTGTCAAATCTTTTTCCACTGGGATGCAGAAATCTGATAAAGTATTTCTGAAAGAACAGAGCTCTGCATAGCAAAACAAAGCATTAAAATAAAATGGTTAATGTTATTTGTATGACAGTAACGCCAAAAGACTCCAAGCAACGCTGCTGTGAATTATGTAAGGCACTATGCATGCAAACCAGAAGAGCTCCTTGTCTTTCCTATGTATTCAATTGTAAACTGTTCCCAGCACAGATCAAATACATCAGTTGGTATACATAGATCAAAGCAGAGCACGAAGAGAACCCAGACTTTCCCAGATTTTATGTAAAGCACAACCCAAAGGCTGCAGTCCCTCAATCCCGTTCCTTCCAAGCAACACAGCGATGTGTTATTCCCACCTCCAGGATCCTACCAGTCAGCAGGGTTGACCTTAAGCCTTGACCTCTGATAGCTGTGAGCAGATCTCGTTTTGAAGAAGCATGCATGCAAATCATCAATCTCACCACTTCCCAGAACGTAAAGCTACGTAAACCAGCATTAGGATCAGGTTTAAATTACTGTTTACATTGATAAGTAAATTGAAAATTACGTTGCTTGCATGCATTACACAAGCTAATTCCACATGCCGATTTGCAAATATTTACCAAGCTCTAAGTCAGTCATTAAACTCGATACTTACAAATCATTTGGAAACCAGTTTATGTCAACTTCATTTTTCACGGAGTGAAATGAGGCATTAATGGGTAGCAAGGCAGCTGAAACTCCCCATCCTGGTCTGTTCACATTCACAAGGCAGGAGAGCAGTTCACAACAGGAAGGCTCAACAGCCTCATCTGGGGTGCCAGCTGCAGCATGTTAGCCTAGTTGATGCTCTCCTTCAATGAGTCACTGTTCCTTCCCATTGCCAACTATTTCACCACTTACCATAGAATCATAGAATCATTAAGGTTGGAGAAAGATCCCCAAGTCCAACCCCAACCCATCCCCACCATGCCCACTGACCACTTCCCTCAGTGCCCCATCTCCACAGTTCTCCAACACCTTTCAGGGACAGTGACTCCACCACCTCCCTGGGCAGCCTGTTCCAACACATTACCACACTTTTCAAGAAGAAATTGTTCCTAACATCCAATCTGAACCTCCTCTGCCGCAACTTGAGGTGACTACTTGATCCATTTGTGGCCAGATTCACCACTTGGCAGCAGAAGCAGGTACCTAAAGCAGTAAAACAAGAAACAAGAGGGCTATTAAAATGAATGCTACCACCAAGTTGTCATGCTACGCACAAACAAAAGCTATTACCTGTCTTGTCTTTATTAACATGTACACTTTAACTAATTCAAGCAAGTCTCATGAATTCAAGGCTGCCTAGGGAGGTGACAAGAGTCACTGTCCCTGGAAGTGCTCAAGAACCTTGTGGCACTGGGGGACATGGTTACTGGGCAATATTGGTGGTAGGCGGACAGTGGGACCAGATTATTTTTTCCAACCTTAATGATTCTGTGTTTCTAAGATACTGCTTTTGAAATTAAGAGATCTATCTTATTGACCTCAGTGTCAGAAGGAAGCAACTCCAAGTATCAACAGTGCTGCAAAGATGTTACTTTGAGGAATGCTAAAACTATTCCCTTCTGGAAAAGGACTAGGATGCCTTTCCTCACCGTAAGTAGTGCTTGACTTTTTACATACTCCAACTAATTTCAGCAAGAGCACTCAAATTGTTTAGCACCACACTGTTTAGCATTGCAATCTAGCATTTGATTATCTTCTACATAAAACTTTCAAGCTTATAGATACACTTCAACATAGATTATAAATAGCCACAGATAGTAACACTTGTTCATCTATAAACGGATCTTATAAAAGTAAAACACATCCATTAGGGATCAATGAGATGTTACAGGCACTCATAAAACCCAGGTCAGAGGTCTTCAATATCGTTACAGAATTGATCTGGTTCTTGAATAATATAATTACTACTAGCTATTTTTTTCTGACATCATTTCTATTTTTTTAGATGGAAATAGTACCTATAATCACCGTAATTTGGTACGAAAAGTAAACTTTACTCATGGTTGGGCTCGTGGTTGGACTCAGAGATCCTAGAGATCCTAGTGCTCTTTTCTACCATTAATGATTGATGTCAACAAGGGCTGCATCACTCTGCAGCCTAAAATCTTATCAGTTGTCTTTAACTGAATTGTTGTAGGCTTGTACAATGGTAAGTTTTTAAACCCGTTTTAACACTTCCCTTAAATTTTGTCTACCTTTTGATAGTATGTCAAGCTACATACATTACCTGCTAGTCTACACGCACCAGGTATTCCCATAAGTGACCAGGTGAGCTCTGTGTTTATACTGGTGATCTATTTTAGAAGTCACATAAAAAATGCACACTTTTGTCCTGCAACAAAAAGAAGCCAGGGAAGAAACAGACTGTGTAAGGAGACTCATCCATATGGTGAGGGGACTACATGCAGCTGGCCCCAGACACAAACATTTGTAGGAAACCCTCAGCCCTAGTTGAAGTAAGGACAGAATGGTTAACAGTTGATGTTTTTGATGCATAAAGAGGGCAATACATTTCATTACCCAGCACTTCGCTGCCATTTTCCCTAGAAGTGTTTAAAGGTCCCTGTAAACTAATTTCTGAGGATAAAACAAATGAACGTAGGTTCCACCAAGAACATTCAGCATAAAGCTTACAACACTGTAAAAACCAACACAGAAAAATCATTTTAAAAGAGAGTCCAAGCCATTTGATGGGCACAAAAGAAATAGCACAGAAAAGAATTGTTGACATTTCCTTCGTATTCATACAGAGCTAAAATTGCAATAGCTATTGATTTTTTGTTTTCTTCACGAGTACATATACATTATTTAATACAACTGAATAGTTCGTAAACTAACTTTCTTGTGCTTTTGAAATATTGATGCCTTTTAGAAGGTTGAAACCTCTACTGTAAATCTCAGTTCCATGTATAATGTCTGAAATGGTGAACCTTAATCCAAACAAAAGCAAAAACTAAGTTTTTTTTTCCTAATTCTACGGGTGTTCTTTATGGTTTCTAAAAGCTGATGTCGAACTGCATCCCATGACTCCCTAAAAACAAATATCTATTCCTTTTCCATGTTCAAAAAAGGCTTATTCTCTTTTCACAAACTTCCCTTCTTGAAAGTTCAAAGATGTTCACAGTAGACCAGCAGCATTTTTAATTTAGCAACATCCCTCCCACTATGGCAAAAGAAAAAATCAATTGCTTCAGAGAACAGACTGAGAAAATTCCATATAGACAATGATCAAACAATCTCCACAGATAACCTGTCAGATTCCCCTGGGAGACAGGAGGACAAGTGGGACATCTTGCTCAGCTTCTGCCAGAGCCACCAGCCCCTTTCCTTCATACAGCATCCACTTCTGCTCTTTAAGCACTCTGACTGCCCATGAACACACAGGTGGGCAGCACTGAATTTATATCAGCATGGACTGAGTGTTGTGATACCTACAGAAATGGGAGGGCTGGATCAACTTTGTTGGTCCTAAAACATAAGTCACCTTGATCTGCTGCTTCTAAATCCTTCAGAAAACTCAGTGCTGAAAACATACCAGAATTCTGTGTGCTCTGCTAACACAAGCTTGAGAAAAAAGTCTCTGATGTTTTCCAGGTGTGCTTTCCACAGGGATCTGACTCAGGCAGGCAGCTGCCTGTGGGCACAGAGAGGGAGCACCAGAGGCAGAAAGCAGAGAAAAAGCAGTTACATACATTCAGTGATCTTGCAAACCCAACAGACTCAGAGAATTAGAGGAGAATGTCCAACCTGCAGCCCAGCACAGCTGGCATCATGATGGTGGCTCTTCCCCAACCCAACGCTCACACAGTGGTGCCCTGTTAACACTGTATGGGCAGAAACAGAGCAGTGCTGACTCAAGTGCTACCAAATAAATTTATGGATTTTCCTACGTTGCCTACACATGGTCCTGTAAACAGTGAAAAATACACAGCCGTTGTGATAAAGGGATTTGAGAACTGGTCTCAAGATTGTCCAAAACATCATCAGTTTTCTGGTTTGTTTGCAACTACATTTGCAGTCGACGTAATCACACTCTGAATTTTCAACTGGAATGTACACAGCTGCAATCAAAAATTTGATCATGTCTTCTTACTAGACTTCTATAAGCCTCCTCTTACCAGAGAGAAATATCTCCTTTCCTCCCACTCAGTCTTATTCATGTCGATGCTTTTGGTCAGTACGTTCATCTGTGAACAATTATTTTTAAAGATGAAGCAGAGGAAGAGTAACATTTCATCAAAAAACTCTACTGACCACCTTCAGAACTCACTAAGAATTTCTACCACTGCCATCAAAGCAGCTTGATGAACTGGTTTCACAAAAAACAAGGTCACATATCCTGCTGGTTTTAATGTTTAGTTTTTCTCTATTTGATTCATGTTTTAATAGAAAAACATTATAAATTAAAATTTATATTATATATTTTATATTTTATCAGGGCTACTCTAAAAGTAATGCTTCCTGTTTTACTCTGTTGGGCCACGATGTTAGTGTCAGATGGTAATGGTACAGCAATAGAGGTTGAACCTTCCCACCAGTATCCCATCATGTTTTGTTTCCATGCAACCAATGTCAGCAGAATGGCATCTGAAATGTAAGTGCATATGAAGAAAAGGTGTGGAACTGAATTCATCCATGCAGAAAAAATGACACCCACTGACACTCATCAACACTTGCTGAACATTCATGGCAATCAAACAGTGGATGTGATCCCAATTAGGAGATGGATGGTGCATCTCAGCAGTGGTGACAGTGACAGTGGGTAGATTGCTACAAGCACAGTTTGCAGGCTCTTGTTCATTGCTGGTAAAAATACATAGCTGATGGTGGAGACTGTGTTGAAAAACAGTGTTTTGTACCTGAGAATTTGCTCTATTAAATAGTGTTATTGTGCTCTTTGTATCAGTTATGGATTCCATGGAAATAAATAGGAAGCATTACTTTAGAAGCAACCTTCATAGATGCAGCCCAAGACAACAACTCTTCGCCCTGGCAAGCCAAAAGGTTGGATACCCCTGTGATAAGATGAATCTGGGTTGCTTTCTAACTTCTCACATTACTTAATCCAGCATGGATACCAGTAGGAAAGAATTGGAGCCAGGGGTAAAGATGGGAACAAGTTTCAAGGCCCCAGTGCCCTCTTGCCCATGGAATCACAGGGGCCTGGTTCAGGCTAATATGGAACACCCACACTCCTGCAGAAGGATTTTACTTCTAGCACATGCACAATAGCTGCTGAGAGTACAGACTCTGCCTTTAGCCCCCCCCCAACACCCTGTTCCTACAGAGCACAGAATGAATGCACAGAGGAAGGTGAAATAGCACATTGGGTACCAGGTGGATGCTGAGCTAGGGGGAATCTCACACCTCCCCTTTGACTTCACTTTAACCAAGGGATAGGTCCTCCAGGGACAGAGCCGATGTGACATCGCACAGCACTCCACCACTTACAGAGAGAGGAACAAAACAAACAAACCAGCATCAACAACATTCCTACTATGAAGAAATATTTGCTGCTAAGGCGCCTGGAATGGAAACAAAAATGTTTCATCTTGCTTCCCATTATTACTTGGATATAAACCAGGTTCAGAGCCCAGATAACGCTGCTTATGATTTAAGCCAAAGAAAATAGATGTGTTTGATCTTGTTTATGTCTCCTGCAACCACAAGGCTCTTCTGTTCTTCACAGTGTCAGAAGAGGCAAATGTGCAGAGCAAGGCATGTCTGAAGTCCAGCTAGTACTACTGGAAGATCAGGATACAGAGGGACTAAGAAGGTTAAAAAATAACCCATGAGAGCACTGAAAACTGGAGAGGCTTTAGTAAGATGCAGTCAACAATTATTATTTACAGCTGTAAATGGGAGATAAGTGAAATGTTTTGATTTTATACAAATTTTTCCTTGCAATTCTCCGCTCTTTTTCCATTGAATTGTGGAGCTATTTCAGATGGCTTTGATTAAACCTGTTTCAATGCATTTTCTCTGTATATAGAAAATGAACCACAAGTAATTGTTTTAAATTAGTGCTACATTTGCATGTGGTCAAACTTTGAAGATGCATCATTTTGTTCAGTAAAACTACAAGTTTGAACACGGTCTTCTGAACACAAATATTTGCTAAGATAAATGACTTATGTAAGATAATGACTCAGGAACTCAAATTTGAAAAAGCATATTAATAACTTTTTAATGTTATTGATGGCAAAAACAGATGGAAAACCAGACAGGCCTTACCCAGGTGAACATAGCTCTCTGAAGGTCTACCCAAATCCCACTTGAAATTTCCAAAGAGGGAGCAATCAGGATGCTTCCACTCAGAGCCACTTCACTGTGCTGCAATGTCTCCCGAGAAATTATTGAAAGTGGATAAAACATGGAAAGTAATTGTGACCAAAAGCTATTAGCATACCGATATACACAACTATGTACTTCAATATCTACTTATTGACAACAGCTGATCAATACATTACCTGTTCCATCTTCACTACTGCATTAGAAATTATTGAAAAGCTTCTCCCACCTTAAAGAGGCCATCTGCCTGGAATTCTATGCTTGTTTCATAAAAACTTCTCACAGCTTAAGAAGGCTGAATGATCTGTGTAGGCAGGGATGGACATTAATTTACACACAATCTATAACTTACCTTACTGTCTGCAGTTCTGAAACTAACCACATTTTGAGTTCAAGCAAAAAAAAGGCTGCATGCTGATCTACTGGGCCAGAATGAAATTCAAGTACTACTTCAAAGCTCACTTGCACAGATAAACTGCTGTGCATTTGCAATTCAACAGGTGTGATTTCAGTTCTTAAATCTTCCTTATTTTGGCACATTTTAAGAGTTATGTACTCTATTTTTTTGGTGTGTGGATGCGGGTTTGTTGCTGGTATCTGCTGCTACAAAGCCCCAAAGAGAAACAACAAGAGAATGCAACAACCAAAGCTTCCAACAGAGACAGGAGCATGGGACTGCCTTCAGCCAAAGGGATTTCATCATTAAAACTAACCTGCCCCTCTCCTCTCCTCTTCCAGTTGCTGCAAATATGCTGTTAATCAATGGGAACGCTCTTTACTAAGCAATGAGTAGCTGCACACTTTCTGTTTTTCAAATGTATTAAGAGTTCATTGCTTCCACAGAACCATTCCTGCTTCAAAGGTGCACTGGATAACATGGGACAGAGTTTAATGCACCCCATTTCTTCAGAAGGCTTTAGCACCTCTTTTATCATAACTTTAGTGCTTTTGCTCTGAGTGTTTCCAGATCTTTGGAGTCCCTGTATGCTTCACAGGGGGAGCAGAGGAGACAGAGAAGTCATTATGGCTGTTAGGACCATGTGGTTAAGCGGGAATCCCAGTTCCTACCACAGTTCCCATTATTTCTTTCCTGTGTGAAGAAAACCAGAAAACTTCAACATTTTAAGGTCTCAAAGACCAGAAAAAAAAAAAAAATTGCCTCAATTCAGTGAAGTTTCTAGGAAGAGAGTCTACGTGGAAATTGAAACTTATAACAAAAGAATGACAAAAAAGAAAGAAAAAAGAGGAAAACACCTCAGATGTGAGGGCGTCCATCAGAAGTGGAGACAGAATCAGCCACTGCTGTAAGCAGGCCAGTAATCTGGAGCTAATTGCTGATAAACACATTCAGCTTTTGCTGTTACAGCACCTCTATCTACTTCCACTTGCCACTGGTACCCAAACCCTGCTGCAATAGGTTTCTAACAACGATGCACAGAACAGGGACACATTCATTCATTCTTGACTGAACTACATGTGAACAAGAAGCAGGTCTAGCATCGATCAGAAACAACCTCCAAGCCTCTTGCTAGCAGGGTTAGTGAGAAAGTAAACGGTATATCATTCCCAAAACACTTGCAGATAAACCGTACAGTAATTAATATCAGAATTATTGATGCACAGCAAACATTTTGCAAAGAATTTATCTGAAACTCTGTCACCACTTCACACTTTACAGCATTGATTTATAAATCACTGAACAAACAGTGGCATGTCCAATAAATACTTTATGAATGTTTGCCAACAATTTATCTTACATAATATGATATAAATACACTGCAAATACTCAGTATGCTATTTATAAATTACAAGCTGCATATCATCAGCTACGGTGTTCAGACATGCTCATTCTTATGCCTAATGTGAGGAACTTAAAAAGAAATCTGGCCCCACGCTTGGGGTGTAGCAATATGAAACACAACTCTTGCCTCTCCTTACTCACTCTCACACCCTTGATATCATCTGCCAAACATGGGCACACTTCCTGCCATGCCTTTCTCAGTGCTTTGCAGGAGTTCCCCATCACCACTGACTACTTATGGGTTCATCCACCAGTGTTTAGGAGGAAAAAAGTCCCCTTGTCATTGCTCAGAGCTTCTTTGTAACCCACTACAAACTGCCAAATTCATAGAATCACAGAATCCATAGACTTGGAAGGGACCTTTAAAGGTCATTCAGTCTAACTCCCCATTTCATCCTGTCCAGCTTCAGGGAAGGCATGAGTATACCAAAATCAGTAAAACTTCATGGCTGACATACCCTCAAAAATGTCCAACATACACCTACCTAGAGGAAATCACAGATCTCAAGGCTGTAAGATCAGAGTTACTGTGCTTGACTTGTCTCGCTCCTGCAGGAGGCACACCACAGCAGGTTGCTGAAACCATAGGAAATTCTCCAGCAAGTTGCCAGGCAGCCAAAAAGGAAGGCTGTGAGCAACCCAATCTAACCCTGCAGTCAGCCCTGTGTTCAGCAGTAGGTCGGCCTGGACGACCTCCAGAAGACCTTTCCAACTCACGTTTTCCTACTGTTCTGTGATTTAACTTGCCCTGCCCTCTTGCTTTTAATCAACAACATGTCCATATGCAGTTCACTTTTACACTGAAAATCCGGACTGAATAGACAAGTACAAATCACATATTTTGAATATCAATGAAATACATATATACTATATTCTGCTTTAAACTATTAGGGTATGCTTTCTTTTTTCTTTTTTTTCCCCAGCAAAAAATGAACACTACTGTATACAACAGCTGCCTTCTTTTTCAACCCCAACGCCCAGGATGACTTTGGAAGAAAATGCTTTCTTTCCCTGCTTCATCAGCCTATCAAGATCCTCTAATTCCTGCTGTTCTGAGAACACACTTTTAGCAAATAAGAGTGCTTCAGATCACTGGGGAGTCCGAAGTGCTGATTGAAAGTCACGAGCTACCATGGTTCTTGCGTTATCAAAATGATTTTGCTTGCCTTTTAAATACGCAAAATAACACTGGGGGGTGGCAGGGAAAGGGACAAGACACAGAGGGATTTTCAGACTTTTCTACTTATTTCTGCTTGTGCTGCACCAGAAGTCACAGAGGGCATGACTATGCTCGTGCAGAATGCTGGGCACGAGACACGCCTAGCAGCTAGGAAGAGAATAAAAGAGTAAATTGGTATTCCCAAGGTCATATGGCAAAGCAATAGAGAGTGAGAAACACAGCTGAGGCAGCAGGACCGCTGGAGCTCTGCAGTCACTGATGCAATGAGCTGTCTGAAAAGCCATTGCTTCCCCAAGGCCAGTTGTGTCCATAGCAAAGCAACAGGAATAAGATCTATTACCTGCATCATCTGCCTCTTGCCTCCGGGGGAGGCAGCAGCTCCTCAGTTACTCAAGGCTGCCTTACAGATGCGCAGTGTTTCAGCTACTACTGAGCTTGGAGTGACTGCCAACTTCGGATACCTCCTACAGGGGGAAAAGAAAAAAAAAAACACCAACATTTAGAAAAGCAAGAATGCATGCAATGCTTTTTTTTTTTTTTTTTTTTTTTTGTACCTACTTTGGAAAGCTTGTCTTACCTGTAGCTCTATCATGCAATACAAAGACGAAACAAACAAGAACGTTGCTTGCAGATCACTGAAGACCTCAAAAAGTGTTGAGTTAGCACTGGGAGCTGCTTGGCACCAACACTGTTTAAGAGGAAGCTGGGATCTGCCTGCTTCACATGTAGTTTTATTTTTGCATCACTGCAATATGACTTAGCACAGTAATGACAAAGGTGTAATGCATCCCTTGGCTCCAGTAATGACCGATATAACTCTCTTCTGTAGATGAATTTACTTTAACCTGCCCTTATATTACCAAAATGCCAGTCACCGGAGCATCAAAGCAAATAATGGGCATTAAGTAGCAGTGAAATAACTGCTCTGGAAGAAAATGAGGGACTGTTTGCTTCTGCTACTCTACCAATGGCCCCAGACCTTGGCCGCAGAACTGCTGTGTTCATGCATTTCCTTATTTCATGTCCTCTTTGTTTTTTTTTTTTCCTGTTTAACTCTTCCATGTGCACGGAGTTAGGGTGGATTTTTAAGGAAACAAATCATAGAATCATTAATGATGGTAAATGCCTCTAAGATCATCAAGTCCAACCATCAGTCCTTCACCACCATGCCCACTGAACCATGCCCCTAAGCATCACATTTACACTATAGCTGGTTTATGGCTGGCTTATTCTCATTTTCCACTTACGATTACACTGATAAGTAAATTCTATATTTTCAGCAAGGAGAAGAACTCCATTGCAAGCAGGGGGAACGTTTGCTGCTGGGGCAAGCCCAAACTCAAGTTCTTTCAGAATCACAGGATATGAGGGATTGGAAGGGGTAATTCTCTATTGCTATTAATGTTATGTGGAAGGCATTCCAAGCCTTGTGCATGGACAATTACATCAGACAGGTAATTTGTTTGTCTTAATTTAAAGCAAGGTTGTGGCTTGATGGACCTGCAGCCTTATCAAACCACTTTTTGTCTGGCTAGATTTAAAAAAGTGACTACAGACATTTAAATGACTCCAATTGCTGGGACCTCCTAAAAATTAATTCCTTTCACTACAATGTAATACATCAGACATATCACCATGATGCTTAAAAACATCTGTAAAAGCACAAGAGTTCCCACATACTGTGTGGCAAACTCCTTCAGGGGCTTCTCCCAATGGGGAACCAAGACAAAATTTTGTTTAACAATCTTCAGAACCTTGCCAGTTCACTAAGGGAAAGGGGCAGCATATTCCAAAGGATTTCTAAATCTCAGGGCTAAACATTGCCAGCCTTAGCAATAAATCAGCAACTTGCTTTTACAGGCTCACGTTCCTTGGGTACAGCTCCTACCCACTGCATTATCAGCACAGTGTAATTTCAGTGCCCTGCTGACATTTGTGAGGCAATTATGAGTTGGAGAGCCAGGTAGCAGTCAATTTCTCCCAATGCCTCCCAGAAGCTGTTATTTGGTTGCATCAGTTTTTGTCTTTTGCAAAGCACAGAGTTCAACAGTGCTGGGCTGAAGGTCAGGCTGATTTTTGTCCAGCCCGCCATGAGACTGCACAACCACGAGCAGCTGTCCTCAGAAGCTCTGTGACATCAGTGCTCAGGTCCACCAGTGACCATAAGGATGCCATAATTAGCAAACACTTGGTAATGAGTTCTCTTCAGTATGGCTGTTTGCTGCTTGCTAGGGGAAGTATCGTTAGGGACACAGCACAAAGCTTTCCTTGGTCCTTACCTGGCATCTGGGGAGATGCTCCATCCTCCCTCAAAAATGCCTGAAGAGGAGGGTAAGACCTTCCTTACAAGGAACTCAGGCAGCTTTTAAGCTGAAGTTGTAATATGATCACGATTCCAGGAACTGACTTTTGGAAAACAAAAGACAAATATGAAACTCATAACAAAAGACCAGAGCTGGATGTATTACACTTCGGGCTTTTTTCAAAACTGGGCTTTATCACATTTCTTTGGCTCTAATTGCAACCACAGCAGTGTGAGATTTAATTTCTGCTACATCCAGAGTCCCAGAGAGGTTTGTAAAGAGCCCTTTTGGTCTGATCACTGCAACCAGCTAATTAACAGTTCTTCAGGTAGCTTGGTACATGCTGCAGTGACATGGAGCTTCTATCTAAAGCAATTCAGCATGTGAATATTTGGCTCTTTGCACATGTAGCTAAGGCACAATGTTACTATATCAGAACATTCACAGAATGTTACCTCCTTAATCATCAAGAACACTACGAAAAGGATTCTTGCCCAGACTGGCATTAGGGTTCAAACAGCACAAAACCAGCAACATGTTCAGGCAGGAAGATGTGAATTCAAACAGGAGACCAGGCACACAGTGGTGAACCCTGTAATACAAACACTGCCATTATCATCTTTTTGGAGAGTGGGAATGTCATACTTTTAAGGCCCACTGAAATGAATTCCACTGCTGATCCAGAGCCCACAGGAATCAACGGGAGTGAGAGGGAGCTTCCATTTTTTGCATAATAGGCTGTGGGTCAATGTTTTAAACTAAGTTTGAAGCAGCGTGGTGTTTCAGGCATCCTTTTTGCTCTGTCTGTGGGAATGTTAAAGCTGACAGACACTGAGACATCTGATAGAGCTGGCTGTAAACTCATCACATCGTCTTCCACTCTATTTTCTATTCATTTCCTGCCTAGCACTTAATTCTAAATTCGTTACCTCCGATGCAGATCCATGTTTCCCTACAAGCTGCCTACTGCACAGAATACATCCACGCATATTCTTCCTTTCCTTTCAGAGAAAAATAAATTTTCAGGTCAGAAACGCAGAAGATAAAATGAAGTTGTACACACGATACAAGAATGAGCACTTACAGAGACTCATGCATTGATTCCTGATCTTCTGGACAAGTGTAAACACCCAGTATAAGTACTAATTAAGAAACACTCACTGTTGCATTATTCACCTTTCAATTAAAAAACATATAAATTCTAATCTGAATCAATTTAGTTTCATCACAGAGTTTGTAACTAGAAATCCTGCCACCTGATGTAAGGGAAAAGCAAGAAGGCTTCTACTTCTCCATTCATCCCACCCCCAGGATCACCCCTAAACATGTTCTTAGGCAAGCACAACTTTTCCAAACCTCACCCAATTTAGCCCCAAACTTCAGCCCCAAGAAGGTGAAACAGGATAAAATTTTGTTCCCTTGGCTCACTGAGTCTCTGTGTCACACATCCAGAGAAATCATTCAAACAGTAATTTGTCTGTGGTGTCCCAACACCAAAATAATATGTTTATTTTTTTTTTTCCACCACTTTTTCTTGTTGTCATTTTATTGATAAAAACTACACAAAAACTAACTGATCAGGATAATTAATTAAAAAACAAAACAAAACAAAACAAAAAATAAAACCAATGTTACACATTCTCCTGTGTTTTAGAAATTGTGTCAGCCAGTGAGTTTCACCAAAACACTCTTGCTTTCAAAGATTTTCCTTCCGATCCATTTCAAGCACATCTCTTCCATTTTGGTTCCCAAATGTCCATTAATTTTGCTTACAGCACTGCTGGACTGTAAATATGAGAGTTGATACACCGTTGCATGTTTTCCCCTTTTTTTAGAGCCCCAGAAGTAATTATAGTGTCAACAATGAAGCACAATGATGATAGTAAAAATCAAAAGCACCCTCCATAGTGTATAGCCTGTCTCTTAAATGTACATGCACCCAAGTTTCTTTGTTTCTGCTGCATCAATTGCCAATGTCCTTTTGGTTCAACATAAGCTGCAGTGCCCATGTCTGAAGTTTGAAATATTAGCGCTTGACCACTTTAAAAAATAAAAAATAAAAAGAAAAGAAATGAAAAGGAAAAAAGAAAAGAAAATATAGATCTATCTTTTGCTTTGTTGAAAAAGAACAAAAAATATTAAACAAATCTTTGAAGAGTAATAAACACTCAATAAGGAATCATGGCTGACCCACCCCACCCCAGCCCTTGCCCTTCCCACCCCTTTATTTTTTACCTGTGGTTCTCCATCCCTGGAACCGTGCAATGTAGAAAAATCAAATATACAAACAAAACTCTTAATCCACCCCTTTATGTAGCTAGAGTGAAATCTATTTTTTTTTTTAATAAGAACTCGACAATCTCTCTTTAATATTTACATTGAGGAATTTGTTTGAAAGTTTAAAGCAAAGAAAATCCTGAAGTTCTCAGTGTGTACTGCAAGACAGCGTTTCCAGTCTGTGGGGTCTGCTTTATCCCCTCCCCTTGGTCTGTGTTGGAACATCTCAAAGTGGAATGGTGGATTTTAGCTCCTGGCACTGCTCTCCTCTGAGCTGAAAGGTCCTTCGGAAGAGCTCCCCACTGCCTCTGGCCCTAGTTTGGTATTCTCTCAATGTAGATGGCCGGAGCCGCCGAGCGTGCGATCGTGGCTATGAAGCTGTGGTCCCGACTGAGTTCCAGGTTGGTGGGCTCTGGCTGCTCCCGGGCCATGCTGTCATAGCCCTTGTTGACGTGGAGGGGCTTGTGGGCTTGGCAGTAGCTGATCACTGGTTGGTCGTAGCTGTAGTAGGGTAAAGTCTTCATGTGGTGAGGGACCTGCAGGAGACCAAACAGATTGAATAACAGAAATGTGAATGATGTGCTTTGCCACGTTTGTTCAGCAATTATCCCAATGCAGCCCCAACACGCTGGGTGCTCAGCATTCAGCTCATGCGGGAAGACATACCTTGATGCTTCCAGGCATCCCCCCTCACTGGGGCTACTCAAACTGCGTGAACCCCGACTTGGGCTGAGAGCCTGTATAGTGGGTTCATCTCTTCCCACCGTGCTGAGGTTTGGAGCATAGGTCCATGGAGGTGACTATGTCTAGGGGCAGATCTCAAACTGCTCTGTCTTGCATGCTCAATTCTGACCTTGCTTGCAGAATCTGGCTATGAAGGAAGCAGCTGGTAAGACAAACCTTTAGGAAAACAGCCCCTCTTCCAGTCCTTCAAAAGCAGCTGAGCGTTTCTACAGAAGGGAGCCCAGCCTGAGCATGTCAAAGGACAGGAAATCTCAGCTGCCAGCTCATACAGCTCTCAGCACAGCTGGACACATATTTATATTTTTCCTAGGACTAAGCTGCTTTCATGATGATTTTGTGGGTTCTGTATTGTACAGTCTCACCAAGAGCCTCAATGATGCTCGCTGGAGCTGAGCAGATCCACACCTTGAAAGAATGCAAAAACACACTCAAAATGCCTGCAGGATTTATCCTGAGTCCTCCTTTTTTAAATGTAAATTGAAGAATGCCCCAATTCCACACGCCCCCCCCTCCTCCCCTTTCCTTTCTTTTTGTAGATGTCCTATGTTTGCAAATGTTAATCCTACAGGTAAATATGATTTATGGCACAACCTCAGATACAAATCATTGCAGATAATTTTATCAGCTGTAAGAGACGAGCTGTTCAAGTAGAAAGAAATAAGCTTTTAGGAAAAAATCACACACTGCAGGAGACAGAGGCGAGAGTCTATTCTAACGCGCCTAGCAAACCTGGGCTCATTATAGCTGGAGATATCCTACATAGAATTCATTCTCATAACCAATGGCTCCTTATTTTCCATGCCGAACTTTAAGTGAACACTACAGAGCTAATTTACCACAAATTTCTATTGCACAGTGCACATCGTTACAATTGGTATGAAAAAAAGTGAAGGCATTAGGAGCAATTGTAAGTCCTGCAGGGTCAGAGTTCCTTTTGCATTTCGATCTGAGAACCAGCTGGAATCCTCCCCTGGTCCCTTTGCAGAATGCTGGAGAGCCTCCAATACTCTTCTGCTACCTGAAGCTCAGCTGAAAACGTCGTTTTACATGACAGCTGAAAGGCAGGAATGCAGCAGACAGGTTGCTCGGCAGAATTTGATGGGACAACTGTATTCACTTGTGGATCACTTTCAGCCACAGCACAAGAAACTCCAACTCCCCTTGGATACAGTAATATCTATGCCAATTCCTATCAGGGCTTGAATTTGTCCTCAGCCTTTAAGGCAGCTCTTTATGATTCTATAAAAGCCAAGGACTGTTTGTGTTCGGGAGAGCTGAGAGATTGAGGTCCTGGCTTTACAGCAATAATGCACAGTACATTAACCACCCGAGTCCTGAGTGCAGCACTGTTTTCTTCCCTTTTCCAAATGGGAGTCAAATGGAATTGGGATTCCAACAGCACCCCTGGGTGGTGGATAAATAAGTTTCCCTTTCAGCTCAGTCTCAGCAGCTGTAGAGAAGCACTCAATTGTTTTTTTTTTTTTTTTTCACTTATAAAAGACAGGTTTGTGTAGAACTGACATTATGCTAATAAGGGCCACATATGAGTAGGGAAGGTGGAGAGTCTTTTATATTGTGAAAATTGGTATATCAGGCAATCCATGAGCTAAGGAGCTAAGTGTTCATTTGGAGAAAGCTTACAAAGAATAACGGGGCCCAACAATGGATGTGCAATGGAATGCAACAACAGAATGAATCCCCTGTTCTCAGGCATGGCCCTTCTTCTGCTTCTCAACTCTTCTGGGACCCAGATGCCATGAAGGGAAGTTAAAAGAAAACTATGACAAAATCCTGGAAGAAGTATTATCCATGAGGTATCTCCAAGTGAAGACCAAATAAAGAAATGCCAACAGGCCCCCACAAGTTGGCTTTTGTGATTCCTCTAGAATGTGGTGGAACCAATCAGCATAGAATTTCACAAGTCAAATGGAAAGGCACACAGGACTGCTGCCTGCAGAACCAAGCCCTCCCTGGAACTGTTTCTCTGAAATGAGAATACAGAGGCCACCATTCACAAAGCTATTATATTTTTTGCTCAAATATTGAAAAAAAAGAATATTTAAAATGAGCTAAGTGGCTGTAAATTAATTTTATAAATAGTTTTCTCCAGATTCGAAAGCAACTTTTACTGTGTTTCATTATTGCTACTGAACTAGTTCCTTGGATGCCAAGAGAAGTGCCCTTCGACATTTTATGAGCTGGAAAATAGGAAGATTATGTCCTGCCCCTGCTGCCCTTGGGACTGGAGGTCTTTGAGTGAGGGTTGTCTGCACAAGGACTGAAGCAGTGCAGCTCTCAACTGAGCTGCTATGGTCTCTGGGAGGCAAACAAAGAAATAGAATGAAAAAACACCAAACAGGCTAATAAATACCCCAACAAATAGATACTGGCTCTGTGATTATGCCACCACTATTTTAAGGCCTCTTCAATTGAAGACACAATTTATACTGGCAAGAAACAGAGTTAAGGGATGAAACACATAGCTATCCCCAGTATTTTATGCTATTTTGTCTTCTAAAAAAGGCATTGCCTAGCACCTAACAGATATAAACTTCTTGCAGCAGGAGAAACATAAATCAACATCCTTGATGTGCGCAGAGTCAGGCTGGAGATGGGGCTCTGGTCAACCTGGTCTCGTGGAGGTGTCCCTACACACAGCAGGGATTTGAACTACTGGGTAGACATTACTATATTACTTCTCAGAAAGGGTGGTCAGGCACTGGAATGAACTGCACAGGGAGGTGGTGGAGTCGCCGACCCTGGGAGTGTTCAAAGAATGACTGGATGTTGTGTTGAGGGACATGGTTTAGTTGGAGCTATGGGTGATAGGTGAATGGTTGGACTGGTTGATCTTGTAGGTCTTTTCCAACCTTGGTGATTCCATGATTCTATGATTCTATGATTATGGTTCCTTCCAACCCAACCATTCTGTGATTCCGTGATCAACAAGAGGGATGCCTTCCAAAATCACTGATGTGTATGCGACGGACATACTGGGGATAACTCATGTGTGGCACCAAGTAGGATGGTCTTCATCTGTTCTACTGCTTTACCATGAGGGAGCATGCCTATCCAGTTGATTAAGTTAATGTGTGAATTAACCTTGTCTTGCAAGAAAGCATTGAGCCTTTCAAGCAACAAGCACTATAAACACTTCAAGTGTTTAGTGAGGGGTTTAGACTAATGGACTGGATTAGTTAGCTAGTATTAACTTCTGAAGGCTGCAGCTCTGTAGACCATCACTCTAAATATAATAAATATTGCATCTTAGCAGTCACACGCTCCAAACAAATGTACTGTTGCAAGCAAAATTTATATAGACCCCCAGCTACAGGAGTAAGATAAAAGATAAAGCAGTGGAAATTCTGGAATGTAAATCTTCTTTTGAACTGACACTGGAGACGTTAACAGCTCAACAGAATTACTGCCAAATAACAACTCCCTGCAAAACCTGATGGAGTTTACCTGGAATTTGGTGAAATTCATTCAAAATGTATTTCTCTACATTCTCTGTCCAGTTTTCCTTTGACATGCAACCATGACGTTTGATTAAAAATTAAGTCATTTCAACACGCGTTTGCATGTATCCACATTTCAATGCATTTTGTACTTTTGTTTTAAACACTGCACTGATTTTTATCAGGATCTTCACTTACATCAACTAACTTACTCTCTAAACTTCAGAGGGTTAATGCACAAGAAAATTCAAATTTAAGAAATTTCAATAACAATTAAGCTTTGAGTTCAGTTTCACAGATATGCAGCCATTAGTATCTAGATTTTGAACAAAACATAAATAAAAACCCTTATTCTGGAACATGAAATGTACATGAATAAAACGAAACCTTGTCCATATATCCATTGAACTTGAGGAGCTTGAAATAATCTTGGAATGGACTCTAAATGAATATGAAGTGACCGTATTTCTAAACTGCTTTTCTGTCTCTATTTCCTTTCATAGCATGCATCCTCATATATCCTTAATTGCTTGCACTGTCTCGTAACAGGAGACTTCAGGCAACCAGAAATTGATCCCTGCTAAGAACTCAAAGCTTGGACACCTCTCTATCAAGCTGAACAGAACACCCAATTCTTTGTGCTGCCTGCTCAGATATTTTCTTAGTGCACAGCAGCAGACTTACTGCAGTGAAGATGAGTCGAGGATCAAAGATTAACACTCTGTCTCACACAGCATCCCTTGCAGTTCAGCAAGATCTAATCATCAGCAGTCCCAGGTTGAAATAATTTCCTGGTAAACTGTTAAATCACATTTTGAAAACACGAGTTTTCCGAACAGATCTATTTCAGGTTGGAAATATTACACATTTTTTTCTTTCAGCTTGGCTTTGAAGAAAGATCTCCAACCATTTTTTACCCTGCAGGGAAGGGATATCTTTCTTGGGAAACAAGGATGGCCATGGATGTCTAAATGACTCATAGCACCAGGACTATCAACCAGCGGGCAGACATGCAATGCAAGGAAGTTCTGACAGCCCCAGCACAGCCTTCTGGAAGAGGTTTGTAGTGAGAGGCAGGTCACATGGACTCAGGTGAACTGATTTATGAGCACACACTTGCTCACTTAGTGATTACACAATTAAATTGCACCCAAGTTCAGAAGTTGTCCATACAAAGCAGAAACTCAGAGTGACAAAATACGGAAGCAATGTTTTTTCATTAGTGCTACTATTTAGTTTCAAAACACCATGACATCACTGCTGAATTAACAGTGTAGATGTTGATAAACCTGATTCAGAGTTCATTTCAAACCCTACCATAACTTTGAGTAAAAACAAGCAAGGTTTACAATTAGTGAAGCACACTGCTTCACCTTAAAGATTGATGGATTAGGTAGATTAGGCGGGTAGAGTTGGTATGAACAATTTCATTGGATTTCCCCCTGAAACATCCCTTTGAAGTTAGTTCCGAAAATCATTCCCATTCAGGAAAATGCACAATCACACACTTCCTATTAAACTCATTAAAAGCAACAAAGTACAGCCACTGGAGTTACGTCTGAAAAATAAATGCTGCTTTATTCTATTTGCAATTGCAATGAACACAAGATCTTCCATCTCTTCTTCTTATTTTTTTTTTTTTTAATAAATAAACCCTTTTGGCTTCAAATTCATGTTCCCTGAGGAAATCCTAAAACTGGCAAAAGAATCACTTTAATTAAAAAAAAAAAAAAATGCAGATCTCAGAACTCTGAGTGCTAAGTAACAAGGTGTTGAGGAGAACTGCTTTTACTGAAGCTGCCCATGTGACATGTAAGAGTTTCAGGAAACCCGTCAGCTTGGTTTTTATGTGAAGGTCTTCCAAACGTTTCATTAGCACAGGTTTTATAAGAGTTACAGATCCCATGGGGAACTCTGCTTGCAGTCAGTATGCCTACATTAGGCACGAAGCACTGAGCAGGATTCCTCTGGTAGCCTGAATTGTAGGTGCAATTCCCACAATCAATTCCCTGCAATTTCATGTTCAATTTCCTTCCCATTCCAGTCAGAAACCACTTCTTTGCCTCCTCTATCTATTTCCCACCAAATCAGGTTAATGATCTACTTATCTCCCCCTGGGACAGGAACCAGACAAGGAGGAGGCCTGTGGTGTAGCTCCAAAATCATTTGCATCAGGACAAGAACAAACACCATGTCGGTGATTTGCATCACTTTTCACCAAGAAATTGAGGGGTGCAACCACAGAGGGGATGTTCTGGGGATGTTTATGTGCAATAGTGTCAACTCCTCATCTCTTGCATGCTTGTGCATATGCACGCAAACACACACACATATATTCAAGGCAAAATGCTGTACACAAAGCAGGCTCTTTTTTTCATAGGTAGAGCAAAATAGGATCTAGAGTGTGCCCAGAGAAGGGCAACAAAGCTGTGAAGGGTCTGAAGTGCCTTACGGGGAGAAGCTGAGGGAATGGGGATGGTTCAGCCTGGTGAAGAGGATGCTCAGGAGAGATCTCATTGCTCTCTACGACTGTCTGAAAGGAGGCTGTGACAAGAGTGTTTGGCCTCTGCTCCCAGGTATCAGTGATAGGATGACCTTAAGCTGTGCCAAGGGAGGTTCAGATAGGATATTAGGAACAATTTCTTCTCTAAACAAGTGGTAATACATTGGTACAGGCTCCCCATGGAAGTGGTGGTGTCAGTATCCCTGGAGGTGTTTAAGAACTGTGGAGATGTAGTACTGAGGCAAACGGTCAGTGGGCATGGTGGGAATGGGTTGGGGTTGGTCTTGTGATCTTCATGGTCTTTTCCAACCTTAACAATTCTATGAAAATACCTGCTTTGATCCACCTTTTCACAGTATCTTGTTTAACTTCGCTTAGGCACACTGTAACAGTCCTACAAACTCATCTTCATGAGCATCTCTCACCCACTAAGATCCTGAAAGGACCACTGGTAGAGGCACACAGGAAGGAATGGGTTTGGTCCACTCGTATCTCCGCAGCTGAGGTGGAATCGTGGTCATGCAGAACCCTGCCAGTCACAGAAATGCAGCTCATGGCTCTGTTTTGGGCCACACTGGACAATGCATTCAGCAGACTGCAGTTTCCAGGTGTCAATCAAACCAAGCAGTGAGATAATGAGATAAGGACTTCTCTGAGCAGAACTGGAGATGAAACTTGCATGTTTAGAGCCAAGTATGAGACAATTTTGAGTATTCAGAGGCTGGAAGAGATGTAATGAAAGCATTTATTTAATCTGGAGATAGAATTCCAGAAGGCTGTAAATGGGAGGTCTCAGCTGATGTCCCAGTACAAGCAAGATTTCCATCAGTGGAAATTTGGAGCTGAAACACTACAGATGAGTGACAGATGGGTCACTACGTTTACTCAATCCGTGTATTTACGACCATGAAAATGGGATCCCAAAATTGACAAACAGTATCAGGAATGATCCTGCTATGGAAAATGAGGAAAAGCAATAGACAGTAGGCACAAGGCAGAAGGAAGTGCAGCCACCAGGTGTGTGTCCTATTTACAGTTTGATTTATAGTTCTTGAAAGGTATCTGATAATTATTAGACATAATAAATAGCCATAGGAATTAAACATCAATGAATTAGATACTTATGGATATATAGGACTATACAACAATGCAAAATTAGAATCATAGAATCATTAAGGTTGGAAAAAATGTTTATGATCTCCAAGTCCAACCAAACCTCATCCCCACCATGCCCACCGACCATACCCCTCAGTGCCACACCTCCATGGTTCTTAAACACCTCCAAGGGTGATGACCCCACCACCTCCCTAGGCAGCCTGTTTTATGCTTGACCACTCTTTCAAAGAAGAAACTGTTCCTAATATTCAACCTGAACCTCCTCTGGCTCATCTTAAGGTCATTACCAGTCATCCTAAATTGATTCATTCCATATATAACAATGTTGATTAAAACGTATCTATTAATTTTTTTCATACGGCATCAAAACTTTCACCAACTTTTTAAATGTCTATAGGCTACACAGGACACTCTGTAAAGACACAATGTTTGGATGTATTCTCTCACACTTGCAGAACATATTTCATGGGTAAAACCTCTATATAATATCACTGTGTTGGTTCTACTTATGGAATGAATGAGATTTTCAGTTTTCCTCTTTTCTCCCCCAGACAGCTTTTTGACCCTTCTATCCAAGCACACAAGTGCCTTTCCCTTCTAAACCAAACCTCTCAGTGGATTACTGAACTGAGAATGCTCAAAGACTAGGACAAAAACCATGTCCACGCCCTGCTTCCTTTACATGCCAATTTTGTCTTTCAATCAGAAAATGAAAATCTTCCCTTAAAGGGAACTCCCAGAAAGGAGGCAGTCTTCTTGGGCAAAATATTTCTTTTAAATTGCTTTATCTGTATTTCATGGACTGTCTGCTCATGACAAAAGAGCTTGCTGATGAAAAGCATGAAGTGAGATTCAAAGCAACCTTCGATTTTCCGCCGTGGAGCGCCGATAAAATAAACAAACTATCTAGATATTCTAATTGGAAAGCCATTAATATTGCTTTCAGTGCTATTAGGATAATTTTCTATAGAATTCAATAGGATGGGAAGGATGGTATTTCAAAAAAAAAGAAGCTTTTGCATTGCTTAGTGACAGATAAGCTTTTCAAAAGTAATGCAGTGCCTTGTGGCAGGGACCTACCCAGATGCAGGATAGTCCCTTTGGGTACGAGTCTTTGGGTGCCTAAGCACACAAACCTTCAAAAACTTGACTGTCTCTTAAGGCAACTCGTTTTTCATTTAGCTACTTTAAAAAGCAATATTCTCAAGGGGAGTTTCTGCTCCCTATGTATGGCATTAAATGCTGCTTAAACGTGGATCATTCGTACTTAGCCTACCAGGATGAGTCAAAGGGCCATTGAGCCAAGTCTCCAAGGGATCAAGAAGAAAGAGCAGAGCACAGGTCAACAGCGCGGTAACAACGTCCACGGGGCATTCTCCTGACCTCCAAAACTCCCGACTTCTGTTAGCCTTCTCAATTGCTGACATTTCTGCCTTCAATGCTACAGGCTGGATCTTCCAGCATCTCTAAGAGCCTGAGGCACTCTTACAAGCGCTAGCAGGTAAGGGGATGCCTTGCATCCTTCAGCAGATGGTTTGGGGTTCAATTGGCCACTGAAAGATCCCAGCACTGGAAGGACATTCAAAACTGGGAGCTGCCCTAATCCCAGTACTTGCCCTTCCCTCTGATTTCTGTGTAAAAGAGAACTAGAACCTTTGCTTCTCCTGTGTTGTCCCCTGGGAGAGGTAGGTCCAGGGTCTGGCACGCAATTTGGGAAACAGAGCAAAACAGACTCAAAAAATGAATTATGACAACACAGGAAAAAGGTAGAGTTGCTTTTCCATGCAATGATTATAAATATGGGATCCTGCTCCACCCACTGCTCATCGTAAATAAGTGTACTATTTAATACTGTATTGTTTAATACATCTGATAATGCTCTGCCACAGAGACAAACAAAGTGCTGGAGAATGAGTGAAATAAGGCTCTGTCTCACATTACAATGCCTTTCCATTTGATCTGCCTCAAATTTACAGTGTGCCAAAGAGCTGTCCAGAAATTGATGCCTTTTTCAAGAGTTTTAAATACTAGATCCTGCACATGATGACATCAAAAACACACTTTCAAAAGCTGGAAATATGTGACTCAAATTGCACAGGACTTTGTCCTTAAGGCAATGCAACCAAACTGCTTGTGATTAAAAACTACTGGTGTTAGAAGAATGAGGATGCTGCAACCCTTATTGGACTGATAAAAATTGGAAGTTTTTCCTTCTTCATTATCTAGTTGTATCACACCAAAAGGTTTTGACTGGAGCTAGATGACAGCCTCAACCCATTTGGATTTTTTTTTTTTAATTGTATTTGTAATTAGCACTAAATTCCATTTAATATGTTAGTATTAAATACAGAGATAGCATGCACCCCTGCATCTGCCACAAGCTGTAACATGTCAGAGTCCTCCTCTATCACCATTTAAAATTCCACATGCAACATCATAGCATTGACTGAAGGGAAGCAGATCATTTGCTTTATTTTTCAGTCATCTCTAGACGATCTGAAGGGGCTTTCTTTACAGAAAGTAAATGCCAAAAAAAGAAGAATAAGTGGCAGAAAAATAAAGAAAGAAGGCTACAGGAGCTCATGCTGCTGTTGTTTCACCTGATCTGGGCATCAGATGGTCTACACTGGATCACCAACAACCAGAGCTGCTGACCAGAAAGGACTTAAACCAAACACAGAGGAATAAGCAAAGCACCATGGCTGCAAAGTGAGAGTGAGCAGAAAGAGTTATTATCTTTCCTGAGGAAACAGTGAGGAACCAATTTCCTCTGGGATAAATTTGCTCCAGTGGGAGAGAAAAAAGAGCTGGCACTACAGACCTGCTTGGACACGGAGGGAGCTCCTATTAAACTGAATTCTCAGCAGGATTCTCTTCATGAGAAATTACATTTTAATTACCTCCACTGTCTCCTAGCAGAGGAATCAGTGTGTGCAATGGCACAAACAGAATGGAAAGAGCATTTATCCGGGGACAGCTTCTCCTCCTGATGCATGTCACTTCCATTAGCACTGATGGGAGCAACTCCAACTCCATGGTTTCCAAAAGGTACTGATAAGTGACTCATATTGGGATGAGGATTCATATAAACCCCATCTTCACTGGAAGGCTGAGGAACAGTCTCTGCATCCTGAAGCACCATAAGGGGAGGAAGAGGTAAGGGCAGAGCTGAAGGGAAAGGGGTATTTTAGGGGCAATGCTATCAGTCCAGCAGCTCCACAAGAAATTCATCCACCCAAACCCTGGCTACAAATACCTGACCATTTAATGTATATTATCTCACCTTGCTTACCAGCATTAAAACTAACACAGAGGAATATCAGGACTTTAATTAAAGCTCAGAAAATGCTCGGGTATGAATTGCTGGGAAACCTGACTGTATTGCTAAGGCACTGCAAACATATCCTATAACTGCTGGTGTATGAGCACGCAACCTGCAAAGGAGGGATGTAACAGCAACATGGTTAGCTGCTTTCTGAGCAGGCTCCTGAAATGGCAAACAGCAAACAAAAAAAGGCAGAATAAGGCCTGCACAGGATTAGAAAATTAATAATCAACTTGGGTTCATGCTTCAGTCATGTTCTATAGAATCTTTGTATATCTGAGATCGAGCAAGCAGAAAATTAATGCAAGACTGCCCAGCGTTGCGGGAGAGGACAATGCACAATGATAGCATTATTTTTTTAATACTCTACGGAAAACAAATGACATCTTCTTTCCTCTGGGCAAGTTTTGTAATATGCAGGGAAATCTTCAGAATATTCAGAAACCCTGAGAAAACTTCAAGAAAGATGGGTTAGAAAATATTCTTGGGTTAGGAAGTATTCTCAGGTTAGTAATTTTTACTGCCACAGAACCAAGCGGATCCATTCAATTACTCCATGAGTGCAAAACTAATGGATATGATTACTGGGCACCAGTGGCTTTAGTGACACTTTTAAAGCAGAAAGGCAGGCCTGGGTGATGTGCACACCGAAAGGCAAGCTTGACCCTCAGAACAGCCACTGTGTAGCAGGAGAATGCACAAACACTAGAAAACATACAGAAGCGATGGTGCAGTGATCACTCTGTCGAGAACTGGCATAGAAACTGCGCTATAGCTAGGAAATAGAGGAAGGGCTGCGTTGCCCAAGGTGTCTTTTCTCTGCGTAAATGGAAAGCAGCAAGTCATCTTCATTTTGTCCCAAGCATGAAACCCCTGCATACAAGCTGGGGCCATCCGTGGCCAGATTAATGCTCTCCCCTTCCAAGGAGCTGCCAGCTGGCAGATGCCAAAGTTGTAATTACTGGCCAACAGATCGTGATGTGTAAATCCGGCTGGAGATTGAGCCTAGCTCAGAAAAAAACAGAAACATCCAGAGGCATTTGGAGAAAAGGAAACCGAGTACCTTTGCTTGTACAGCTGAATGCAGCCAGGAGAGGGCTGCAGAGCACACACCACACACGCTGATGTTCCGGACAAAGTGAACAAAGCAGCCTCATACCTATTCTGACGCAATGAACATTAATAAGCAAAAAATAGTTGTTGCCTACTCAGACCCTTCCTGCGCTTGAGCTCAGCAGTAGCGATGGAGTGTAAATGAAAAGAATCAGGTTCAAAGAACCCCGCTGGAAAAATAAAATCTGCGCTGTGAGCGAGATTTTGGAAACCAAAGGAGCTGCTGTGAGAAATCTCTGCAGCTCACATCAACAGGAGACGGCATGCTTGAACGCTCTCTCAAGCAGCCAAGCGTGAGCCAAGTAGTTTCCAGCTACTGTGGCATTTTTTTCAACTTGTTTTGTTTGGGAAAGGTAACCGCAGCGTGTCCGATGGGCTGAGCACAGAGGTGAGCCGCCCACCTTTGTCATATTGGGTCGGAGCATTGCTGGGATGGTGGAGCAGAGGGCTCTGACCATTCCCAACATCCTGCATGGGGTCTGTGCTGGTTGTACGGAACAAATGCTTGATGTCTTGCTCATCTGTAAGATTGAGGCAGTATCACAGCCTGATCCCTAACTACCCAAGGGTGAAACAGACTGGGAGAAGCAATAGAAGGAGATGAATAAGCGTCTTGTACTCCGAAATCTGTTGTTTATTTGCAGTGCCTAGAGGCCTCGACCAGAACTGGAACTGCACGGCGGTAACCAATGCTCATGTGTTCAGCAGAGCCCTTGCCCTGGAGAGCTCGTGCTGCAGACAGGCGTGACAGATGAAGGGTGGGAGAGAGGAGAACAGCAAGCAAGCAAAGGATCTCAAAACTGATGCACAGATTGAGGGACAGATTTTTCCACAAGCTAAATACATGAATACAGATCTTTTATCCCTAAATGACTTCCCTTATCATGCAGCCACTGTGCCTGCATAGATATGTTAGTGCTACAGGCCGGTGTGAGCAAAGCACAGGAGTTGGTGCTGAGCACACAGTGCCCACAGCACACACATTCCAGAGGATTTCCACCAAACTAGCTCCAGTCTGGACCCACCAACACTCGGAGCAAGATTAGCTCCATCCCAAAGGGATCCGTCTTTGTTCTGGGATGTCAGCACACTAAGTGAGGACAGCCTTGAGATACGCACATCAGAAGCACCACTAGGATCTGAACTAAAGCACCAATTAAAAGGATCCTCTGGGAGCCAGGGATGGAACTCAGCTCTCTGGAGCCCCAAGACAGTACAACGCAACTCAAAGCTCTCCATTTAAAGGTGGTTTTGACTATGACATGGTAGCCTAAAGTGATGCTTCAGATCTTAACACCAGGAGCTTGCCTACACCTACTTTTTTTTTTGCTTTCTTGCACTTAATCCAAGATCAACAAAGCCACGACAGAACTGAGCACAGACAGATGCTCAAGCAGGCCAGGCTGCTCTGTCTTTCTAAGGACAGTAATCTCAGCTAACCCACAGCTCTCAGTTCACCCCAGAACAGCAGAGGAAAGCTGCCAAAGAACAGCTCTTTGGCAGGGTCCCTATAAAGCCTAGCTGCAGCCCAAAACAACACGGTTTGTGCCAAAGACTTGAGCAAACATGAGCCTTGTGGCTGCCATCGCCCTGTGCACTCAGACCATTCTGCTCCTTTCCAGCCTCTTCTCTCCAAACAAAGAGAACAAAGGTGACAATGAGACCACAGGCCACAGGCTATGCACTTTTGGGCAAAGAGATAGAGAGAAGAAGGCTGAGAGAAATGATCCTATGGTAACTGCAGTGAGCAGTGAAGACCCGCAACAAGCAGGAGGGGTCAGATCAAACAAAGCAAATCAAAGCCTCTCTGAGAATACTTTCCTGCTCACCAGGGACGGTCAGGCTTCCTGCAAAGCAGAGCATGCTGCTCAAAGCTAATATCTGCTTAAAGATAACACTCCTTATCTTTTTTCTGCCCCCCAAACAAGGATGGAGCAAACGAAGGTCAACCATAGATATAGAATAGAATACAGGTGATTTACCTCAATGACAAACCCAAATTCTGGAGGAAGAACATAAAGCACTGACCATTTCCCCCTATTCTTTAACATTATACATGTGTGTTTTACAATCACTAGCAGAATGGGCTCATGGGATTGGCAGGGATTTTAGGTGACAAACGATAGCCTGTCCTCTTCACACAGATGAAATGACAATTTTTCCATTTGGCAACTGGAAATAATTCAGTCCTGCGCAATGCAAGTCCAAGTACATCTGTATCTTCCACCAAGCAAAACAAGGACAATCATCGCAGCAGACACGACTCACAGCAAACATACTGTAGGTCCCTAAGTTCTCACACTTCACAAAATTTTATCAAGAGCCTATCTTCAGCCTGCCACATTTGTAAGTCAGATCATGTTAGCAACAAGAATAAACAACAGTTGTTTGCCCTTGTGCTGCACCTTTCATCCAAGGGCTCTGCAGTCATTATTCTGATAAGTCTTGTGTTGTTGCTTTGAGACAAGCAGATATCATTATTCTCACTTCATAGATAAATAAACAGAGGTCAGGGAAATCCCCCAAGGCAATCCAGAGAGTTGAATACCTACATCAAAGGGTTTAACAAAGACTGATATCACTACTGCTACCAAAAAAGCAAAGGAACAAGAAGAGTTGAAGCTAAGCCCAACATCAGATAACTGAGCCTGGAACTTTGGTCTCTGAGATAACCTCACATGACAGCTGGCTCCCAGTTTAACAGCTGGTATGAGCTCTATCTAGAAGCAAACATAACCATATAACACAACCTAAAGCACCCACGCTTGTTTTCTAAATACTAAGATACACAGCTCTTTGTGTGATACAGTCACAATGCGGTCAATTAAAAGGAGCACGCTGATGAAAGACTTTTGGAGGGAGCATTAAGTGGGGCTTTACAAGTTTCAGTCATAAAACCTGGCCCCAGTGTTGATTAGGCCCAGATTAGGGCCAACAATCAACTAGAGACGGTCTGCAATTCAGGTAAGTGAAAATATTATATTATCTCTGCAGCACGATGTGTAGTCTTTTTCTCTCCATCCAATTCAACTGGTTTTATCAATTATGAAATCAACAGGACTCTCCCATTAGGCACTGTATGAGTTCTGGTGACTGACCCTTCCTTGGTAGAGTGGGGCTGCCAGCACAGTGAGGCTCATGGCATCTACTAGAACATTCTAACAGCCTTAACTCTGAACAAAAGGAACTCCAACAGTGGGTAAAATTGATTCCTCTGGATGTCACCTCAGTTCTTGCAGCCAGTTGAATTTCAATGCTGCTTGCTATAGGAGCTCAGTCCTACAAAGCCCTGCTTCAGCTTGTGCCAGGGGAAGTTCAGTCTGGATAATGGGAAAAATTTCTTCTCTAAAAAAGTGGTAATGCATTGGAACAGGCTGCCCAGAGAGGTGGTGGAGTCACCAACTGTGGAAGGATTGAAGAACCATGGGGATGTGGCACTGAGAAACATGGCCATTTGGCATGGTGGGATGGGTTGTGGTTGGACTTGGTGGTCTTAGAGGTCACGTCCAACCATAATGACACTATAATTCCATGAAAAAAATCCTTTTTCTTTGATCTGTGTATTCTCTGACTCATATAAACAAAATTAAGGGAAGGTTATCGAAGAACCCATTAACCTTCCAGCAATTATGTTGTTCTGCTTCTTGCTCTTTACCTTGGAACAAAGGATACACACTCACATCAAAACCCAAAAGGCATCAGAAAGACCAGTGCTTGCAGCATCTCACTGTCCCAACACAATGCTCACAGCTGGACGAAGAGCCCTAGAGCCTTCATCCTGTTGCTGCCCACATCAGTAGTGCAAAGGGATGACGGCAGCGCATCATGCTGGTGCCAGCTGGACACTGGTTGACATGGTTACCCTTTTCCTTTTTGAGCTATGGGTATGTAGTGAGTCCAGCTTCAAAACCTTCCTACAAAATGTAACACAATGCAAGGCAGGCTCGTCCTATTACCATGGAAGAAAAGAATGTGCCATTGACAGACTTCAGTGCCCTTTTAAAGCAGAACAGCGTTGACATCAAAGCTCACAGCACTCCTCTGCAATAGTTATTCACTGTGTCTTTGTGGTCAGGGACTAAAACATTTTTATGAAGTTCTAAGGGGAAAAAATTATCTCCTGAAAATGAGTCTCTTGTAGTAAGTGCTGCAAATAATGAACAGCTGCAGTGTTTCCTTTGGAAGGTGAAGCGGAGGGAACGCAGCCTTGATGTGCATTTGGGCAGGAGCGGTCAGTCTGAGAGACGTTTATTGGGCATAATGGGAACATTTTGTTGTCAAAGGGAACATTCCAAAAAAATCGTGGAGTGTTCGGCAGGGTGCATTATTTAAACACATATTTATCTATCAGAAGGAAAACAGCTGCAGATTAGGGGGGAGTGTGATCAACCGTGGCTCAATTGTAGCCTCAGCCATATGGTTTTTGTCTGACAGATTAGGGGACTATCTTAAATCCTTTTTTTTTTTTTTTTTCCCTGTTCACAAGTGGAGCCTACATACTGCAATAGAAAAAAAAAATGGAAAATAACGAAGCACAGCATTCTTAGCAAGATGTCCTTTCTTTGAGGGCTCCGATGCCACTCGGTGACATAACTGACAGCTCTTGAAGCAGTGCGAATTTGTGCACTAATGCTGCGATGACAGCTCCTGCAGTCACACTGCTCAAAGCCGTGGATTCGGTGCCCTTAACCATCCTGCTGTCCTTTGAGCTGGAAGATTCAGACTCAGTGCCCTTAACCATCCCACTGCCCTTCGAGATTCACTTGCAGGCGGCGCTCCTCCTTATCCTTCCATCTCTGATGGGCATTACACTCCAAAGTGCTTGGTTTCCAGGTCAATCCCTCTGCCTTCTGTCCCCACACACTCAACCTGCTCCATGTACATTAATGCCCCATCATCTCAAAATAGCAGGGAGAAAAAGCATGCACTCCAACAAGAGTGCAGAGCGAGTCTGTTTGTTTAAAACAGAATAAAACATTAACAGCTTATGTGCGCTTTGTGTTATATGCAGTTGTTTGGACTTTATGAATTTTGGGGAAAAACGTTTACAACACGACAGAATAATAAATAGCAGCAGTTGACAGAGCCTTAGCAGAGAAGGGAACCAAAGGAGCTGCACGCAGAAGGCCAGGCTGCCTTCCCAGGGCTCCATTGCTACAGCCTGAATGCTGCGCTGACTTTTAAGCACGAAGGTAGAAACTACAGGAAGACACATATATGAAGAGCATGTTTGATTTGTTTTTGGCTGTACAGTCTGCAATTAGCCACTGCCAGTCATGTGTATCCGTGGAAGTGCACAGCTTGGTGGAATTGTGGTTGTTTTTGTATGGCGTATTGCTCAGCTCAAGCTTCAAAGACACTCCAGATCTGTGCACAGCAATGCAGCAGCCACAATGCAGCTGCGACCCCAGCACAAGACCTTGAGAGTCTGCTGTGACACAGCACCACCAGTTCTAGTCCTGGTGAAGGCAAACAGAACCCTTGCAGTCCATGAGCCTGGCTGCAGGATGCCCTCTAAGGCAAGAAAGGAGTCTGAAATGCTTTTCCTTTTTGCAGAAACCAGACCTTGCAAACGGTGATGAATGCAGCTATCAAACCACAGCATCTTCTCTGTTCTGACATGTTGGACTCTGCCTAACCCCGACGGAAGGTGAGGTCCCCATTCTGCAACAATACAACCCTCAAGCTGTCCTCAACACAACCACTAACCAATAACGTGGCACCAAGAAGCTCCGCTCACACACATTTCAGAACATATCAAAAATGGACTTAG
Source organism: Oreortyx pictus (assembly GCA_036925125.1). Lineage (NCBI taxonomy): Eukaryota > Metazoa > Chordata > Aves > Galliformes > Odontophoridae > Oreortyx > Oreortyx pictus. The sequence continues at coordinate 3,287,593 of JAUPFR010000029.1, forward strand.
TCTATGGCCACAAAACCAGTGGAACCAGTTTCCACCAGTCAGTGGAAACCTTGTGCACCAAGAGAGCAAGGGCCTTCTTTTACAGAATTCTAACAAACTCAGTTTTGGTTTCAGGCACTCCTGCTCAAGTTGTTCTACAAACTACAGCACCTTTGTAATTGATTTGGATAAAATGATGTTACCTCCCCCACACTCCCCTTATTATTATTGTTATTGTTGTTATTATTATTATTATTATGTGTGTGTGTGTGTATTCTATCACAGCGGTTTCAGCATATGTTGATTTCAAGATCAGAGAGCAAAATTATATTATGCATTTTCAGCTGTGGGTCCCTTGCTTAAATCCTACCAGTTCCCATTTCTTCAAGCTCAATATTTCAGGGAGAAAACACTTGAAAACTGCTTTGCAGGCCTGGAGCAGACTTTGCTGCTTGTAGACTATAATGGAACAAGCCTGTCAAGAAACATTATTACCATACAGGAACAAAACTACTAAAGGTTCTGCTTCCAGAGGTTGGTTGGTTGGCTTTTTTTCTCAAAATTTTAAGCATCATAAATAACAGACAAAGAATCATGATCTTCAGCTGTCTATAGGTGGAAACAGATTCCTTTAATGACTTTCAAAACTTTTTTCAGATATGAAAGCGATTGAAAATCAGACTTCTGAAACACCTCCCTAAATCCTACAGAACTGTTCCCTAACATCTTGAGGAGCCTTTGGAGGTCTGCTTCCCATGTTACATATGATTAAAGAGGATAGGCTGCTCAGATTGCTTATTTTTGCTACTCTCCACATCTGTAGTACAGAGCCCAGAAGAAGCTCAGCCCTCTGCATTAGCAAGATGTCTCCAGTTGTTTCTGTTAAACCAAATGAGCAACTAACCTCAACAAGGCACAGATTTCCTCCCAGAAGAGGGAAGAGCCACTGTTAAGAGACTTAACCCCAGTAGGGCCAGATGTATTTCTGCAGATATCAACTCAAAAATTGCAACTGTGCACCAAACCCTGCTCAAACACCAGTATGAAATCAACTGCATCGCTCCTGTATTTCCCCAGAGGTGTTCACTTAACAGGAATTTCTCTGAAACACAAAGCATCTTTAATGATTCTATCAAACCCACATTAACAGCTTGGGGATGTATGGCCATTTGTTCCAGCATCAGAAATGTCTGTTTTAGAGTTTCTGCAGAAACATACAGTTTGTGTTGGGGTTTTTTGTGTGTGTGTGGTTTTTTTTTTTTCCTGTGCCTTTTTAACTCTCAATGAGGTTGTTCGATTTAGCTTGGATCTTATCATAACTCATTGGTACTTAATTGCATTTGCAAACAGCTACATCAGCCTAAAGTCCTTTAATCTTTACTGATTTTATGGAACTAGAAACAAACAAATAAGCCAGTTTCCATATAAATACGTAACCCAGATGCATATTACTACATGTAGAAGTAAAGATAGGAGCTGATCCTCCCTCTCGTTATGCGAATTCCCTTGATGCCATAGATTTCCTCCCTATACAATGGTATAACTAATAAGAGAACCACAACACATATTTTGATGCATGCAGATAAAATGGGACTACATCACACGTCCATCATAAAAATGTGAAGTCTCTAAAAATTTTATACTGCCAGTGAGAAAAAGTGTAAGCAGTGAGAAAGGGGTCCAGCAAATTCCTTCCTGCTCTACGATCTCCTTGCTAACTACAGTCAGCCTCATTTCATTTCATCCTTCTTTGCCATGGTAACCTGATACTGGTTTTGCAGTGCTGATTTTCAACATTGTTTATTAAGTGCACAAACCTGTTGAAAAGTTGCTCTTCCTAAAAACAGCACTTTTTGTCAGAATACCACACACATTTCCTTTTAATTTGGGTGCTAAAATGGAAGAGTTTTGAATAATGAGCGATTTGTGTGTAACAGCATTACCACTATACCAAAGGTTTTGTAAATGGAATCATGCAACTGAATGCAGAACTTGTGATTGTGTACCTTAAACTATTTTTAGCTGCTGTACGTCACTGATGCCAAACAACAGTCTGTTTGGGGAGAGTATGGAGCACAGTTGCATGTAACCAAGCTATTATCTTCAAAAGCAAGTTTGACCCTACTGAGTTTAGCTCATTTCCACCAACAGTTTGTTTTCTACAACAATCTGCTTCCCATTAACTTGTATTCTTTTGATGTTGTCAAAGCACATGCTGGACCCAAAACACCCAGATGTCCCTAATTATCTTTAACTTACATCCCCATGACCCTCTTGTACCCCCTTGCCACATCTGTCTCTTCAAATTAGCACTGCCTTTTGGTACACAATCATCTTTTGGCAAAACCTGAAGTCACAACTTGGGAACAAGGCTCTGAGTTTTTCTCTAAACTCCTTCTAGTCCCTGATCTGAAGTCAAGAACAACAAAACATCAAAGCAACAAAATAACTCTGGCCCCTCGACCAACCCTGGGAAGAGTTTTGGGATTTGAGAAGCTAATCATAGAACGTCTTGGGTTGGAAGGGACCTTGGAGACCATCTACCTCCAGCCCCCTTTCAGTTTGGTTGCCCCCTACCAGATCAGGCTGCCCAAGGCACCGTCCACGCCTTGGGCACCTCCAAGGATGGGGCACCCACTGCACTTTTCAATATTCCACACTCAGTATCACTTCCAGCAGAAAATGAGCAACGAGACCGATTTTTGACAGCAACTGGAAAGGAATGCATGCTTACTGCAAGAAAACCCCTTGTTGACACCACCCTGAGATCTGTCCACTGGAAGATGAGTGCATCTCCCTAGGAGACGTTTCATCTCATTCAGAATCAAGATGCTGCTGCCCCATGGCACCACATTCTCTTGTCTTTTTGTCATTGAACTTTCTGCTGTTTCTTCTAAATGGCAACACCAGCTCACAGCTTGAATAGCACTCAGAGAAAACAGTCCTCTGTGTCCTGTAGAGCTGAGGGCAGGGGAAAATCACAGACTGCTCCCACCTATCACTCAGTTTTTTCTGGAGGTATGACTTGGAGTGCTGGATTCCTCAGCTAGCCAATGAAAGCTTTCTCCACAAAAGCCTTTGGCTGGAAAAAAGGCTGTGTGAGTGAGGCAAAGCACTGCTGATTTGGTCCCATGGAATTTTAAATGATTTCTCTAACTTAAATCCATTTTTGATTTATAGGTGGGAAATGCATTCATGCTTTTTGAGAAATAAAAACTAAACCAATCACCCATCACAGAAAAGCTACAGATGCCACTAGTAATTCACAGTGCCATCACTGTAAATACAACAAGTGCAAAAATCCTCCAGCCCTCTATAAGCGAAGTCTCTGAGATCATCCAGTTTGTGGTTGTATTCTTGAAAACTGTAACATGAGGACTGTTCTTTACACACCACTAGGACTATGCTGTAGTGCACAAACATCTAGAAAAAGATGAAAGCTGTTAACCTCAAAGATTCTGTATGTTGATTCTTTTAGCATCTGATCCAAAGCACCACATCCCTACATACGACAAAATACAGCATCTCCACGAAAAAGTCATCCAATTTTGAATGCCTGCTTACCAACTGTTGGATCAGTGGTGTTACAAAAGGCAACAAACAGAAAAAATGCTGTTCCTCTCCAGATCAGCTCCTAAGGAAAGCATTTCTATGTTCGTACACCGATATGAGCAAACTACACGCTTCCAGTGCTGTAGCACGACGCGAGCAACACCCGAGCACAATTAAAGAAACCAGCATGAGACCTTAACTTATGGAAAGAATTGCAAAGTGAAACAGCAGCACACAGCATGGGGAGGCAGCGGCCAATCTGTCAGCGAGCTCGTTCCGTTCTGCTCACAGGAAGGAACAGCAAAACTGAGTGCATACAGCTCCTGCCCTGGCTCCGGGGAGAGATAAATCCATTCTGCTCCCAGCTCTGTAGGAGCTAATGAAGTCAAACGGAGCTCATTGGGATGAGTTTCCTCTCCCTGGTGCAGGCTGCTGCTGTTCTCTGCTCCACCAGCTCTGTGTGATGGGCTCTGCAGCCTTCTGTTGAGAGTTCTGAAGCACTGAGAGCAACAGGGCTTTTCCCAGCTCCTTGCCAGGCCATTGCTGCTGCATCTAACTAAATGTCACTGAAAGGGATGAAGGCACAGCTCTCATTGTCAAGTGAACCCTCTTGCATTCGTCTGCTCCCTAGTACTCATTGTGCCCTCAGACTATAAAGACACATAAAATTAAAGCCTGCTGAAGACATATAGACCAATATCCTTCATAGGAACAAATGTCAGAGAACCCAAGCTGTGATGTTTATAAAGGGGTCAAATTTTCACAGAGCAGATAGTTGTTTCTTTCAGCCAATCTCCTTCCTGTTATTAAGGCAGTACCTGCAGACACCTACTTACTAGTCAGTGCCAAAAATTAACCTTTATATTTTTAACCTAATGGTGAGAAGCAGCTCTCCATCAATGTCTGTACATACCTGGCAGTGATGCGTAGACTGGGAAAAGAAAGAACCTGAGAAGTTTATAAACAGACATCACCCTCAGAGTTTATAACTTAAAATACATCCCGCACAGACATGGAATTGGATACTGAGCAACTGGGCTAAGTGTCCCAGGCTGCATTTCACTCCATTCCCCTTATTTCACACATTGCAGGAACTGCTTGTATTATGGTTTTATGCTGAAATGAATACCAAACATTTGTTTCCAAATGAACAGCAAGTATTGTTGGGCTCAAATACAATGAAATAAGGAGCTATGTCCTCCCAGCTTCATGGCACCATCCATAGGAAGCGGTGTGTCCCGACCAGAAGAACCTCTCTGCTCATTAGGAGTCCTTGCTAGCAGCTATGGGCTCCTGGAGGCTGCTCTTCATGCACCAAGCACATCCTTCCATTCAACAATGGCTTTTCAACGAACAATCTACCAACAACAACCACTTTGAGTGTAATTAAGTAATTAATTATATTTTCTAATCTATTAAGTCTTGATTGCTTATCAAAGCATTCAGCTGGATCGTTTTCCTCTTGTCATTTCCCATTAATTTTGCCTTTTTTTTTTAAACAAAGGAAAAAGTCTCTCTGACTTCACAGGGAATTGGGTTTTCACTGGAGGTGATAGAGCAGTTGGAACTGTTTTCAGGAGACAGTTTGCTAACAGATGATGATTCAAACACTGCCCCACAGAAGTAGAGGAGTACCTGAAGTGCTTATCTTCCATACTGGTGCAAAACTCATGAAGCCTGTCATGCTCTTTTGGCTCTAACAATTCCTGAAGTGTGTAGTTGCATTCACCAGTGCAGGATTAAACACAGCACCACAGGGTAATTAGCACAATCAAGAACTATACTCATCTGGCATCACATCTGAAAAACGATACAGACTGATGTGTGATGTTCAAGATGAATAACTAACAACAAGAAAAAATGCAGAGGCGTTGTCCCATGGCTGATACTTGCACAGCTCCATCAAAGTCCATGGGACTACTCTGGGTCAAGAGATCTAGAATTCCTGCCCACGTTTGGCAGCTGATAAAATGAGTGTGTATTCTACAGTTTTATCACAAGGAAGACTGATTTTTTTGCCACTAATTTGTCCTGGGATTTTAGGTATGCACAGAAAATCTGTGAGTATCCAATATGGGAAAGGAAATCTTGGCTGCTGTGGGGTTTGGGGAGAGAAAAACACAAATGTGCATTGAAGTGTCATTCCAACCAATTTTTTTACCAAATAAGAGTGTCATAATGCATTTACAAAGAGGGGATTTATTGTACACTCTGACCTGTTATGTTGGACCTCACTGAGAAAAAACAATCAATGGCCAACAGAGACAAAATGCATCAGAGCTACTGAGAGCACAGCCAATTAAACCCCCTCAGACTCTGCCCTTCGAAATTTCACTACTGCAATCAAAGAGACAGAAAACTTTAAAAACCCAGAGAAGGACCAATTTGACCATCAGCTTTGACCAAAATGACCATCAGCTTCTCAAGAACATGGGGGTCTGACTCCTCACTCCCAGCACTTGGCACCAAACACACAGAGGGGCTGAGGATGACGACTTACCCAGAACAAACAGCACTACTGAAGCACTGGATCTGAGGCACAGCTCCAGATCCTCTTACCTCCTCTTTGTCTGCATTAGCAGCAAATTACAAGCCCGTTGTGTGTAGTCATCTATTAAACTATTACAAGGTAAATGAGCCACGTTTTCTCCTTCTCACTCCTTATCCATCTGGACCAGGAATGCTTTTGCATTGCATACAATGCAGGCATGGAGAGGATTGATTGCTTACTCCCCTGAGGGCATATAATCCAGCTGTAATGAATAGCATGGCCACAAATGAAGTGCTGTGGTTCACAGAAAGGAATCTATGGAATGTGCTATATATAAAGTATACAGTACACACGATACAGAAGTTATAACCTGGTATAAATACAATTTATAAATACGCATTTGTGATTACCATGGAAGAAAGAACAATCCCTGTAAGATGCACAACACTGATGAGAGGAAAATTCCTCTCTAATGAGAGAGCAGAGGATAAACTCACTGATAACAGCGTGGATTCGAAGTTCCACTGCAGACTTTGTGCTGTGAAAGCAGATGTGGTTTGTTTGTTATTTCTCCCTTGTGCCACAAAGATTTCCAGGGTGCACCTTGGAGCTGGGATGATGCCATGTTGCCTTCCAGTCACACAGCTCTTGCTATTCAGTCTTTCTGACTCTGCGTGTGGGATTCTATATTCCCAGCTCAGCTTAGACCTTGCGATCCTGCATCCAAGAAAATGCAGAAATCTCTGCAAATCGAACACAATGTGTCTGAGCAGCTAAAATTTCAGATGAGGTGGTTATAGTTATACTGAAGCTGGGAGAGCAGGACTGGAAAATTACCCAGCTGGGTACTGATACATCACATATAAAGTACAGTCAAATGGAACAAACCACACAAAATTAACTGCATTCACATCTGAGGATAATGATTGGAAAAGATGCTTCATAAAATAAAATGTAATGCTAATTAGGTTTTTATGGAACATGGCTATTTAGCCCTACTAGCTACAGGGAGTGGCCCACTAAAGCTGGTACTCACTGAAGACACAGGCTGTATTCCAGCTTTTTTGAACGTTTTTGGCTTTGCTGCTATCAGCCCTGATTTGCCAGCACCCAACACAACATCTCAGCTGAGTTTGTGAACTTTGCACTTCAGCGGTGAGCACAAAAAACTGGGTAGCTTCGAATTTTCAGCTAGGGCTATGGGTACAGACTGATTGTGTATATTGCAGGGCTATGAGCATCCAGTGTAAAAACTGAGGGAAGAGAATTTAAACATTTTGTTGGGATAGTTTTCTATTGAAAAACACTATTTTTGCAATATCAAAGGCTTCCATGGGAATTAATCACTTTTTATTAATTTACTCAGCAGTAAAACACAGAGAACTATGTCTAAGACTCTGGCTAACTGCATCCAAGAGGTAGGAACCTACACATTTCCAGCCCTGAGACCCAAACTGTCCTTCTTCACAGGAGATGAGCTTTATTTCGGTTGTGTGGCAGAATGTCAGGATCAACAGTAGCTAAAATGGTGTCCAGAGACCTCAGGAATGCGTTGAAGATTCACCAGTGTTTCCCTGAGCAATGCCTTTTCCATCTGTTTCAAATCAAAAACCTGTGCTAACCCTTGTCTTCTACGAAGGTCTCTTACTTGTATTTTTCATGATTTTGGGCACATGCCACATCAATAACGTTTCATTCCAAATGTGATAAAAGTGATGTTGCTCAAGCTGAAAAAGTGACCTGCTTTTTTTGCCTTTAGTGGACCCACAGCCAATGTGTTGATACATGCAGTTTGAGATGCCTGCGTGCATGGGTGGGATGGTGGAACGGCAACATACATGGTAGAAATTGCTTGCACACTCAAGAAATTCCCTTTCCTTCTTTGCCCTTTTTCCTTTTCCTTTTTTCAAATCTCAAAGTGGATCATCAGCACTGAAAACCAGTTGAAATAAGACACAATATCTGCTTTCTCTAACATCACAAATACACGTCCTCAAGCCAGCTGAATGCAATGTAAGGCACCAGCAGCTCTAGACAAAGCTCTCAATGATCCCCATTTTCTGCTCTACCCATTGCACTTCTTTAATTGGCCCTTTTATTTCTATGTAGTAAATTATAATACTTTTATATATTGAACTGCAAGATTGAAAGCCTTCACTTAAGACTTAAGCCCCAGTGTGGGTAAGCACAATACAGCCTGAGAAGAACTCAAGCCACCCAAAGCAGGAGAATGGAGCAATGCTGACTGCCCAGCCCCTCCTCTCCTTCCCCAAAATGGATTTCCTTTCTGCAGTCTCAGATCTTGCACATGGTAGCAATCCTTCCCCTTAAATGACAGTTACATTTGAGCTATTATTGACAGAGAGACTGGCTCCATGCAATTCTCATGCTAAAGAAAGGGCTGCAGAATATATAATTCTTTTAAATTGCTGCTAGTAGGATAAACAGTGGAAACTGAACAAGCACAACAGAAAACCTCCTCAAGAAAAATCATCAAATCTATGTTTGAGGTGCAACTTGGTGGAGAAATTCATTTCTCTGTCAATACCACAGCAAAGAGGGTTTCTCATCCTTCTCCTTGGGTATTCAAAGTCATTCATTTAAAAATAGATATATAGATGTATTGCCATTTTCCACTGCTGAAACAATGCACTAGGATGACAGTTAACTGCCTCTGGATAGTAAATAAATTTCCTGCCTTATTGAGTGAGGTGAATACAAAGAGATGAAGCACTAAATCCTGCCCGTGGCATGCCATCTCTGTCTTATGTTGCCATGCCAGCAAAAATTATACTGAGTTCAGTCCAAGTAAATTCTAACCCAGAAACATTCCTGCTAAATACATTGGGCGAGATTTGTCTCTTGGTTACAACAATGTGAATCTGCAGACAGGTCTGTACCCAGTGTTTGAGACACTGACAGCACTATTCTAGGGAGGAGAAGTTCGTGTGATGCCCTGAGTAGCACTCAGCACACACTTCAGCATCAGAAGTGAAGCTGCATAAGCAACGTCGACTGTATCATAAGAACTCCCCTACATCACCTTAAGAGAAAAAGAAGTTTTATAAATGTGGTTTTAGAGAGTTGCAACCTTAAGTTATATTAAATTAATCATAATCACCTTCATATCTGTTGCGTTTCTCTGCAGATTAATCTCACTGCTCCCCCAACCTCAAAAACCACAAATCCCACTATTTTAGGCCTTGTTTGCTGCCAGGAACAACCAAAACACAGCTGCCTTGAGCTATTTGTATAAGATACACCCTGAAAACAGCAATAAACAAACAATCATGGTGTTTTAGCTACCTATAAAACACAACAGGGTCATATCCAGTCATAGCGACCAACCAATTTCCTCCTCACCTTAGCCCATGTTCTTTACTGTTCCTACAGCAAAGCATTAGAAAGTGAAACCTAATATTTTCCTAATATTTTCCTTTCCTTTCTCACTTTAATATAAAGGGAACACAATTGTGAAGTGAGTGGACCTGTTCCTGGAAGAACAGTGTCAGCCTTTAGCACTTGGTATTTGGATTTGTGTCACGGAATGCCAGAGTTTTCAATCACATCAGCTAAGAGCAAGAGATAAGATAAGGCCAGAAAGGGAATTACATGGGATATATCCAGGTATAATTTGGCTTTATAGTTGGGGAAAAAAAAATAATCAGAGGCAGCCACAGAATGCTCGAGCGATTGCAAGATTTCATCTTTAAAACATCTTATTTACTGGGAGCCAAAATTGGGATAACGTTTCAAGCACTGTCTCTGCAGCTTAAAAACCGGAATCAGTTGTCAGCCCTGAGTTAAGCACTCAAACTTCAGTTTCAATGTTGAGTGCCTAAATGCATGAGTCACAGCTGAAATTGTTAGGGTTAGGGGAGCGCAAAGGGTTTTTATTATTTGGTTTGAAAAGGGCTTTTTGTATTTGTGCGCACTTGGGAAGCGTACATTAGAACAGAATTTCTCAGGCACGTTAGGCAATAGATACGCAGTCCACACGAATCTGACTTTAAAACCTCAAGAGCTTTCTCACAAAGGCACTGACTCTTCTAAAATAGGCACACAGGAATACTCCAGGGGGAAAATGTAGGACATTGGCAACTGCCTGCATTACACCTCAGGTTAAACGCTTTCTCTTCAGGTGTTTCTATAGCACACAGCACAATGAGCCCTGATTCTAATTGGAATCATGGGGTCGAACAGGGAAGACTGGGTGGCTGCAACTCGTCTGGCACCACAGCAACATGGGGCAAGGTCCTTGCAGCTCCTTCCTCTGAGCCCTGCCATCCCCCATCAGCATGACAGTTGCCTCCAGCTGAGTGACATTTGGGTGTAGGAAGCAGAGAGAAAGCTATCCTCAGACTCAGAAAACACTGAGTCACGGTTTCAGCTACAGAAATAATACTACGGGCTCATGGTGCTGCGAGGGAAGACTTTTCCCTCTTGGCCCTCCCTGCTCTGTTGCAGCAGATTGCTCGCCTGCAACCCGATGGAAACCAGGAGCAGCACCTGCTACAAGTTAATTAGTGCTTCCTGGCTCCCAGCAGCTGTTCATTTCAGTGTGGGTTTTGTCTTTATTTCCCTTTTTTAGCAGTTAGTTCAGTGGAGCAAGAGATGGGAGCCCCAAAGCCAAGTCGGCATTGGCGAGGTCAGTGCTGAATCGCATCCTCTGAGGTGGAAGTGCTCCCAGGCAGGGTCAGGTCTGGGCAGTGTGGAGTGAAATGCCAAGCCTGGGCTCATTCTATGGAGAAGATAAACTGATTTAATATACACAGAAGATGCCTGTAGTTCTCCTTTTTTTTTTTTTTTTTTGGGGGGGGGGGGGTGTATTTTGGAAAGCACCACTTCCTCTCTTCAGCTTCCAATATAAAATCATAGAATGGGTGGGGTTGGAAAGAACCTCAAAGATCATCTAGGTCCAACCCCCTGCCATGGACTGCGATGACAACCACTATACTAGGCACTAGATTAGGTCAGGCCATCCCACCTCAACTTCACAAAGTTAAGTTCATCCAGAGAGATCTCATCCCATAACCTATCTGCAAAGCTACCAGTGGGAAAAAGGGGTGATTTATGCACCTGTCAGCTGAATGTCTTCTCCTTGGAGTTATGCTCAGGCTGATAAAGTGGGCCATGGAATGGAAATAATATGGATTCTGGGTTCATGTGTTCCTCATCTGGCTTATCAGATGGAGTCAGATCCTTCCTGCACAAAAAATGCCATCCAGTATTGAGCTGGATGAATTCTGACCCAATTGCCAAGTTCTGTCCAGGTCAGGAACTCTGAGACAGTACAGCTTAGAGTGACAGTGAGACGTATGCTCCTATCAGCGAGCACTGGTGTCTCATGTAAGTTGTCTCCTGCAAGCTGAACTTGTTCAAGCACCATCATAATTAATGCTGATCAAGAGTGAACTCACAATGAAATACACTGTCTCCAACACACCCAGATCAGCCCCTTAAAAAAAAAAAAAAAAAAAAAGTACAGAGATCTTCAGAGAGACTGATGCTCTGAAAACCAGCTGAAATAAAGCAACCTAATGAGTCCACTGGATGGACCCTGGAGATGGTGGAGGAGGACAAAGAGGAGCTGCAGTGCTTTGGGATGAAGGTCTTGGACATGATGAACCCTTAACCTGAGGAAGAAGAGCTGCCAGGAAGGGTGAATGAACTGCAACATCCAACAGGGGAAATTCAGGTTGGATATTAGGAAAAAAATATTTTCTTCTGAGTGGTTAGACATTGGCACAGGCTGCCCAGAGTGGTGGTGGAGCCATCATCTCTGGAGGTGTTCAAGAACCATGAAGATGTGGCACTCAGGGACACGGTCAGTGGGCATGTTGCAGGTGGGCCGGGTTTGAACTTAGTGACTGCAGAGGTCTCTTCCAACCTTAATTCTATGATCTTATGATTTCAGCTGTCTTGGCAATCTAATTATACACAGAGTCTGATACAGTTATGTGCTGTCCCTAAGATGAGTTGAATGATGATAACGGTAACAAGTACATGGCCATCTACAATTAAAAATAAGAAGCTCTGTAGAAATAGCAAACCAATTGGCAGATGGCAAACAGATGGATACAAGATTCAAAGATGTGTACATACAAAACTTAATTGAAATGAAAATGATTATTCATTGCAATAAATTCAGCTTGGGTGGATGAAAGGCAACATCCTTAAGTAAGTAATGGGAAAAAATGGTTTTAAATAATTAAGGCTTTACTTATGAATGCCTCCTGAAGTATTCATGAGAATCTCTTCATAGGGATAATAAAGAATATATTGCTTCCAAATGACAAGAAAAGGTATTCATTGAGCTACAACCTCATGGATAAAAGCAGTATCTCTCACTTTCAGGAGGGGAGAGGAATCCCAGCACCCGGGTTAGCATATTATACTGAAAGTATTTGCATGGATTATGACATTCTTTTTAAGAATAACAAACAGTTCTGAATAATAATGATGCTAAAGTTCATTCTCTCATTATGTGATTCTCCCAAACAATATATTAGACCACAATTCCTACAAAAAAATCACATTATGGCAAGTGGAAAGGCAGAATGCCTCAAGCTCCTCTGCAAACTCTCCAGCAATTACAACACCTCAGCTCCCAAACAGACACAAGGAAAGGAAAGGAGCAGGTTCACTCCCACACTAAAACAGGCATTTGAAAGAAAGGACTTTCTCACATCATTACAAAGAAACCTCAATCTCTCTCTCTTTTTTTTTTTTTTTTTTCCCCAGAAAAACATGCCTAAATCATATATATTTCCCTTCAAATCCATCTTTTCTTATGCCTAGGTACAAATCTTGCACTTTGCATCTCCTTCTCTTGAATATGAAATTAAATGAGCATTCATTTCTCCTGCTTGTGGATTCTGTGTGTCTAAATGATGCCTCTGCTCTCTTCACACATTAGTTTCTACAAAGAGTTAATAAATCTACAAATATATGCATCTCTCTGGAAATCAAATCTGAAGACTTGACAGAATCACACTACTTGGGAGCAAAAATGCAAAAACAAAACAAAACAAAACAAAAATTTTCGAAAAAATGGTTGAGATCCCATAACAGAGACAGAAAAAGGCTTGTGTATCTTTGGACAAACCATGCCGTAGCCCAGGTGCATCTACCATGCCCTACAATTGAGATCTGTGACTCCTCCTCCTCATTCCCCTTGCCTCGCTTTAAGAACAATCTCAGAACACATATTTCTCACTGCCAAAGTGACCACTCTTTGCAGATGATACTTAATGAAGAGTAAACAAGGAATTATTTTTTGCTCTGTAACAGAGTGCTGATTCAGTTGTTTGAACAATTCCACATTTCCCTTTCCAAGGACTGCCAAGCCAAAGCACTCCCACTTGCTCTCAGGAATGTGCCAGCACCACATCACACCTTACAATGACACAATATCTACTGTCCTGAAATAATGCTAAATCACTCATGTTCCAACAAAAGCAGTGGGATCCTGGCAAGTCTTACAACATCCAGGATAATATGGTACACAGGGACTGCACTGGGTGATCCCGTATACCTGCAGGTCCTGGGAACCCAGCCCTGCCCTTGGGTCTGTCCTTGGGACAACACCATAGCGGTTGTGAAGCTGCAGAAGTAAGCAATGAAACCTGGCTAGGAACATCAGGGAGAGCAGGAAAAAGCATCACTATATATTATAACGCAGTAAGAAGACAACAGGATTCATTGTACAGCATCATGAAGTGTGTTCTGCAGGGAGAGACATGAACTGTTTCTCTTCTCTGTTTTCTTCTTTTCTCCATACCTTGACATCGGTGTAGCTCCTTAAATAAAGCATCGAGGGCTGCAAAATGGGGGGTTATGCCAACAAAGAGCAGAGGTCCATCATGTTTCTAAGATTCCCCACTTCTGTCCAAGGGGCTCCTGCACTCCCAGCCCTTCCCAGGATGAACCACACTTGTTCTTAGCTTGGTGCTGCTCCCATTCCATCTGGAAGCTGTTTTTATTTTTGCAGAGAGGGGGGGGGACATGCTACGTGCAGATCTGGCTCATCACAAAGCTCTTCTCTCCAATGGAAAATGCTGCAGCTCTCACTCAAGCAGCTAAAAGCACACAATAGGATTTGCTTTTCCAATCGAAACTGCAAGCAGAGGAGAGGGAGGTAGAATTACCTGGTTTGAAATATGCCCAAATGCAGCCCCCCTACTTCCCCTTAAAGGAAGAAAAGAATAAAACAAGCGCTCAATTCTGAGAGGCATACAATGGAGCAGAGCTAAATTAGAAGGAATTTGAATAAAAAGTTCATCTCCTGCATCTTTAGAAGGATACAACAGGTCTCCAACAGCACACAGGCAGATATTTTCCCTGCTGCAGGTGGCTGTGGCTGCTATTTAAATAGAAGAACTGCATTCCAGTCTACTACTTGTATGCTGCCTAATTTTAATCGATTGATACCCAAAATGCACATTTGCCTGCAAGTGCAATTCAACCTTTGAGCTCAGGCTGAGCAAATGCTGCTCTTCAGTGTTAGACACATCTCTGCATTGGGAACACCCATACAGTATCACGTTGACTTGACTTGATATGCAAGAAACTTCAGGTTTTAACAGACCAACAACTTTCAGAAAGAAACAATTCCATCTGCAGAAGCACAAAGAGATTACATTTTTTTTTTTTTGCTCAGCTCCAGCCTCTTGGGCTGCACTATGCCATGTTTCCTCCTCTCCTTCTCCCATTTTCTATGATTAAAAAAAAGAAAAAGAACAACCTCCATGCAGGCTTCTCAGAGCATGCCTGCCATCTCCAAACCCAATTTCACACAATGACAGGCTAATTAATCTTCTTCTTTTGTTTCAACAGCATACAGTCTCTGCTCAACTGTGGAATATGGTGGAATCTTGCTGAGAACACATCTGTCAGGGCTGCAGTGTGAATAAAGGAATGTGGCAGGCTGTGGTGTGATTATATCTGTATTCATTCGGATGTGAGCCTATCAAGTGCTCCAAACGTGTACTATGGAAAAATATCAGGAATATCCTGAATTTTGAGAAACACCTGCAATCTGAGACACTTCAGCATCAAAATGCAACAGCAAAGTCTACGGAGATCTCATTGCTCCTACACCCAGCACTCAGGCGAAGAAGGATGGCACAACCTGCCCAAGGTCACATGGAAAGCCTGCAAGAGGGACTGGAATTGGAATATGCCAATTGCTCAGAGTATGGCTTATTCCTAAGTCAGGCTCCCCTCTGGTTTTTAAGGGTTTGTATCTGTTCTTTAGTCCCAGGGCTGCACTAACAACCACCACAGGCCCATTGTTAGCACTTCTTGGAGCTGTGAAACACGAAGACCTGGGTCTGAAGAACTCCTGCTGATAGCAGAATGTCAGCGTGAATTACTTGGTTACAGCAGAATTCCACTGCTATGAACAGAACTGAAAACCACCTTCTGCTCTATCTTTATTCACATGTTGGGAGCTTCTTTAGCCTTTGGTTACCCAAATCGTAGAATCATACAATGGGCTGGGTTGGAAGAGACCTCAAAGACTGTCTGGTTCCAACCCCTGCCAAAGGCAGAATTGCCAGCCACCAGATCAGGCTGGCCAGGATCCCATCCAGCCTGGCCTTTGACACCCCCAGGAATGGGGCATTCACAGCTTCTTTAGGCAACCTGTTCCAGCACTTCACCACCCTCTGAGTAAGGGATCTCTTCCTAACACCTAACCTAAATTTCCTCTCTTTTAGTTTAAGACAATTCCCCCTTGTCCTGTCACTACAAGACCATGTAAAAAGTTGGTCTCCCTCTTACAAGTAAGTTCCCTCTCAGTAATGGAAGGAAAAGTAGGGAGAAAAGGTTAACTAAACATTGACCAAAATGTCCATAGTTGGATGCTCATGGGAGAAACAGCACCCAACCTGCACCCAGTTTTGCTGTCTACAATGCTGATGACTCTCAGGGCTTTGCTATGTCTTACAATACTTGCTCGTGTTCTTAATTCTTTAGTGTCTACTGTCAGGAAATTATGAGATAACCCCAAACTGCCATTGAAAAAAGGTTTCAAGACCTTCCACCTAAAACATGACTGCAAAGTAAACCCTGAAGAACTGCAAAAGCTCCAAAGAAATCAGTGTTCTGTGATAGTTTGATTGAGGTTGGAGGCTGATGTTTAGATGTCCAGGGCTGCTGGTGCTGCACGTAAATCACTTCACCACAAAGTAATGAAAGGTCACAGGACTTCAATCAAGGCACCCAGCCAGCACAAATCTTGTCTCCCCATGGAAGCCCTTGGTGCTGCACAGACTCACACCTGCTAACGTCAGCCTCAATTTATTGTTCCAGTATCAATAAAATCTGGTTTCTTGGTTTTAAATATGAGAGCTAAATTTGTCTCTGCTTCAAGGGAGTGCAGCTATGTTATCTTCAGTGCAGTTTCTTGCACTGACACTGACAGCGAACTTGACCCGCATCTGGGAATTTTCTAAAGGCAAAAAGCTCTGCTGTGCACTACAATACTTTCTTTCATATTGGCTGCCTAAATTTCTGATAACCGCTAAAGAAATTATTTGCCTAATGAGCAGGGATATCAGCCATCTTCATTAGGATCCACAGTGATAATTAGGGAGACAAAAAAGCAACAGGAGGGGAGCAGGAAGAACCTCCAGGTTCTTTAGGATAATTATAATTTCTGCCAATTAAGACAAATATTTCAATTTCTGGGCAACAGGTAACTCAGGAAAAAAAAAATGTGAGCTGTTGTAGTCACAACATGTCATGAGAATTAGTGTGATCTGATATCTGCAGTCATACAATTAAACCTGGCGTGTAATAATTAGGAAGGCAGGTGTACTCCATGCTTACTACAATGTTTCTACTAGCTGTTGTCTTCTATTAGCCCATCCTGGGTTAAGTGATCATGGAGACAGAATGGTGCTCATCCCAAATACCCTCGGGATGGAAAATAGAGGTTGGAGAAAAATTATTTATGGTGGGTATGATCACGAGCAATGAGAAGTGACTGAAAGGAACTGGAAGTGAGTATGTAGGGAAAGTCTCCCTGCAAGAAGTATGAGCCTGCAACACATGCACCCAGTGGAGGAGGATAACCATCCCATGTGAGATCGTGGGAGATAATGGAGTAATTTCTGAAATACAGAGAATTATCCAATGTATTTTTCAAATGCAACTAGACACCTAATTTGCATCTCTAAACAAAAAACTCAGAACATTTATGATGGTTTTGCCTCTTGGAAAATGTCTTCCGAATCTCTCACATACATATATATATATCTCGTACACAGCTGATTTCCCATTCTGTCATTCTCATGCCTGATAACCCTTAGAAAAACAACAGTCAAAGACCAGTTATTACTAAGAATAAAAAACATCACCCTCTGCTATCATTTTGGAGAAAATTCATTCCAATGAAAGCTGGTGCTAATGAGAACTGTAGTTCACATGTCAGCACACAGTGAAACAATTAGGAGTTCTGTAGTACTTCATAAATACCAATATTGATAAAGCAGTAGAGGCTAAAATACAATCAGGCATTTTTATGGTTCCTAAGAACTTCCTGTGTTAATATTAAGTGGGCTAATGAGTTAGAAAGGAATATAAACTCCCAAGATTCAGCCAACAGTGAAGTGCTTAGAGTCACGAAGAAGACGTCACCTCCAGATTAGGTCATTATAAAATTGTCTATAACAGGAATTTTTTAACCTCTTAATTTAAACTATCTTATACTAGTGAACTACGTACACAATTTAACTAATTCTAAATGGTTGCTTTTATTCCTCACACTAAAAGAGAAGATTTTTCAAAGCTACCCGGGACATTTAGATGTTAAATTCTCATAAAAATTAATGGGAAGCGCGCTTCCTAATTCCCTAAGCATCTTTGAAAATCTCAAATAAACAAGTTCTATTCATTTTGAAGGCTCCTAATGCACTTTACAAGCATTACTGGCTCTATACCGAACACATTTCACTGAAATGTAGCTACCTCTGTGATGAAACATGGCATAGGAACGCTACATAAAAGTTTAAAGACTGGCAGTAAAGAATACCCAGGGGTAACTGGGTGAAACTTAATGGCCTGTGATAGACTGAAGTTCAGTGCAGATGATCTAACAGGCCCTTCTGGCCTCAGATGCTGTGAAATTAAAGTAGCACAGCCAATAGAAAGTTCAGGAAGACCTGGGAAGGTGAAGTGGGCACCTGAAGGAGCTTTTATACTTCATCTCATGCATCTACCTGGGAGATGGACTGGCAGCTCCACAAATAAACATTTACCCAGCTTCCGCTGACCGCCCATCAGAATTGAGAAGTGCATGCAAAACCACAGCGTGTTTCAAGACAGCAAATAATGTTTTTTTCTGACAGGAAGAAATCAACTGCCATCTTTATACATCTCTATT
This sequence comes from Oreortyx pictus, assembly GCA_036925125.1. Classification (NCBI taxonomy): domain Eukaryota; kingdom Metazoa; phylum Chordata; class Aves; order Galliformes; family Odontophoridae; genus Oreortyx; species Oreortyx pictus. The sequence continues at coordinate 3,306,006 of JAUPFR010000029.1, forward strand.
CTGTATCATTTTCACAAAAGACCATCGTGTATGTCTCTTCTGATACTGACACAAAGCAAATAAGTACTGCATAGGAAAGCCTCGCCATGCGCAATTATGGATGAATATATTGGTTGGAGCATATGTAAAAGGATTATCGTTTCACTGTACCCAAAATGATAATAATTACATCCAAAATTTTTCATGCTAACTTATTTTCAGACTACTACACATCCTGTTTAAAAAATTGAAATCGGTGCTTGCAGCCTTGACAGCAAAGGACAAATGCCTTGACAGGTCATAATGCTTCTCTAAGAATAATTAAATCAAAGTATGGCGTAAATCCCAATGGTGCCTCTCCATTGGTAGTATTTCTATCAGGAATCTTCAAAACCTTAAAACCAATATTTAAAATTTATGGGTTTCACCTATGGTTTCAAGGTGAGAGGCAGCTGTAGCGATGCTTTAGCACTTCTGTCTGTCTTGCCTTTTCTTTCAGTGCAATAAACAGCAGAACAAACCCCTCACCAATCTGCTGAGGTATACATAATCTCCATCTGCACAAACACAGGGAAAAGGGTTATGATTGAAAAAATCCCCACAGCTCCAATGGGTAAACACAAAAATAACATAATCATAATTGTTCATACTGCAATATGAATGTTATATATTTAGAGATGCCCCTTGCAAGGTCAGCAACAGGTATTCAGAGACATCACAGACATGAAGGAGAGCACAGCTCTCATTATCTTTGCTTAAAAATAGGTAAGTCGTGCACAAAACGTTTCAATAAATTGCCCCAAATTACACAGAGAGAACTAGCTGAGTACTGTAACTAAAAATTCTTCCTCCAAACTCGAACCAAATACAATCAAGATGAAAAAAGAGAGAAAATGAGAGAGCAACTGAGTTTTTCCTTCCAGCTACATCAAGGTGAACAAGGACACTCCTGCCTTTAGCAAGAGAAAAAGTGAGGGAGGGGAAAAAATAAAGGGAAAGGGAGTGGAGGGGAGGGAAAGGGAAAAGGGGAGGAAAAAAGGAAGAAAAAGGGAAAAGGAAGAAGAAAAGAGAAGAAATGGTATTTTGATAATAATTTTCCAAGGTTTCTTCAATTATTCTGAGTCATCATAGCATTGATTAAAAGCTATCAACAGGCTGTGGACGTAGAGGTACATGACCACAGTTCAGATTCTGACTTTGGATGCATTCAGAACCTAAGTTTATAATGTCTGTCTCTAAGATCTCCGTCTTCTGAGCAGCCCAAGTTCTGATCTTAGGGGTTTTGGTACAACACAAAGCATGAGGACTATTTGCTGAATTCTGAGACTCGTTGGGTACAGCTGTTAACAGCACTCTAGGAAGAAGCCTTGCATGAGGATAAACACTAGATCCCAGAAACGTGAAGGATTGTTTTCCTGCTCTCACATTTATTGCTAACAAAGGCATTACTCTATTAACCTCTCCCACTTGGATTTCCCTTAATCTGTACATGCAACTTGAAACCCTTTAAAATGTTTCCTCTGTCCCTCCTGTGGTTTTAAAAGCTCAAGTTGTGCTATGATCTTTGCTTAAGAGAAGTTACTGAAGCGATGCATTCTAAATGTTATAATCCAAACGGTCATGGCTGGATGAAAATCCAGTTTATTCAGTAATGCTACCACCCCGGCATGCAACCATATTCATTTATGAAACCATTGCTGCCTGATGGGTTGAATAATGAAACTGCAGTTACACCAGCTTTGAAGATGAAGAACACTGGGGCATGAGTTTTATGAGTTTTAATAAAATATCTGTAACATCGTTTAGGAGAAAAACAACTCCTTTAAGGCAGCCCAAGCTGACATGCTGAACTTGATTTTCACCTTCAAAGATTAACTTTGGTAATGTGCCAAGACAGTAATTGCTTGTAGACCTCGTCTACGTTGGGATTTTGCTCCAGTTCTCCCAAATGAAGTCCAGCTCCCAAATAAAGCCCCAAGGCCAGCTGCTTTGCTGGCACGCATGAACTATGTCCACTGAGAGCAAAGCAAGCAGCTGTGCTGGCTTACAACATCTGGCCCCAGATGCGCTCCTGGGAAGCAGTGATTTGCAGTACTGCTAGCAATTCTCTGGGTCCATTCACTGCAGAACACCTTGTTGGTGCTCCAGGCTTACATAGATCTGTGCAACCAGCTGGTGTGAGCTACAGGAGCCAGAAGAGATCCCCAGTGGACAAATCCTTCACATTTATGTGCAGAAATGTGGTCTGTAAACTACCATCTTACAGAGACAGGGTGCGATGATCTGCATGGAACAGACCAGAGAGACACAGATAAACTTCACTTCTGAGATGGATGCCTTCTTCCAGTAAACCTTTCTAGTAATGCAAGGCATTAAAAAAGTGAAGCCTAAGCTAAAACAGTGACCTATGACATCAGTTACTCAGTATACAAAAGGAAAATGTTTGATTAGAAAGGCAAAATATCATTCTCATTTCATGTCAATGACACAAGACACAAGTTCTCAGCCATTCTCCAGCTACCTGGGGACTGCGGCCACACTCAAATGCTGTATTTTAAACCACAAAGAAAAAGCAGGAATGGAAATCAAAGGAGAAAAATTGAAAAGTTTCTAGGAAAGGCGTGCTGAGGCTCTGCCCTTGACAGTACTGGAAAGCTGTGTGCTGAAGATGTGCCACGCTTTCTTTCCATCAAGGCAGTATACGAGGCACCACACTCAGAGCTGGAGCCTGAACTGCTCAGGGGAAGATCCAATGGCAGCAATTCCAGGAAATTAAATCCCCGTGTGCTCACTGCTATGAAATGCCACACAAGCTGAAAGCAACGAATGAGATATCGTATTTGTAGCTCTTTAGCAGGCACACTTAAGACAATTACAGTGATGAAAGCTACGCAGGCAGTACTGTACATCAGACTTATTTTACAGAAGTCCATAAATACATAATTTGACTTGGTAAAGCACTCTGAGATGGCTTGGGGTTTGGAAAGTGATATTGAAAAGTGAATCCACATGTACACATGCTGCTTATTATACTGCAGCACAAGCAATTTCCTATTTTCCTCCACTGCAATGCAATAAGGAGGCTAAAAATGAATGATTGATGCCCCCTACCATTCATTTTTTGGAGAGAGAACACTGTAATAATCTATGCAAGAAGATGGCTTCAAACTCTAAGGAGGGAGGTTTAGGTCAGATGTAAGAAGTTTTTTACAGTAAGGGTGGTTAGGCACTGGCACAGGTTGCCCACAGAGGTGGTGGATGGCCCATCCCTGGAGACATTCAAGGTTAAGCTGGATGGAGCTCTGTGCACCTGATGGAGCTGTAGATGTCCCTTTTTACTACAGGCAATTTGGACTAGATGACCTTTTAGGGTCCCTTCCAAATCCAAATAATTTTACGATACATGTTCAGATAGAACTACATTCCCATATATTCCAAGAACTGTGGGCTCAGTTCTGAAATGGTTTTAAAGAGGTCGCATGGAGGCAGGCAGGCAGCCTACCATGCAGTGTAAGATAGAAACTGCAGAATGTTGGATTTAAAATAAGCTTCCAAAAGTCTTTCCATAGGGGGTGCAGAACAAGGAAGGATGAGCTGATGTGTAATGGCATAGAGAATCAGGCACAAGTGATGCTAAAAGTGTCTGCTTGAAAGACTACTAAAATACATTAAAATGCACATCATGGTGAGAGCAGCGGGCAACTTAAAAAAAAAAAATCTAAGCATCAGCTGAACTAAAATTTTTAAGGGACATACAGTTTTCAAGCACCACTTTGATTATTGACCTGTTGAATGCTAAATCTGCCTCAACAATGGGTTTGTCTTCCACTGAAAACACTGAATGGCCACTGAATAATCTTATATAACCTACTAAAAGATGACCTCTTTAAAGAACATGACTCAGAAATTGACATAAGATTATAACTTGGAGGTTCTAGTGCGAGAGACAGACAGGTGTCTGTTATTCTTATTGCTCAACCTCATTTTAAATTCCTCACACACAAAATACTTCAGTAAAGAAAAAAATAAAAGACTTGAAAGCGCTTGATCCAGAACTCACTGAGAAATACCAACGGGTGCTTTTTTTTCTATTCTCACTGGTCCCAAAAGGGCTGAGGGAAAGACCGATAGAGACCATTATCACATCTCATAGACAGAAAGACACTTTGCCCCTCAGATCTCTTTCCAAGGACAGAGGTAACCCTGTGATAATGAATGTATGGCATGTTAAGTTGCTGCTACATTTGCTCCAAGGAAGATGGAGAAGCTAAGGAGCAGCTTTCCAAGGTTCCCACCCCAAATGACTTCCAGCAAGGGACTTCAACAGACCCCCTATCCCATTAACAACAGCACAGAATGGTCATTTTCTCCTGGACTCCAGTCTGCATCTTTGCTGCTTTTATAACTACAATTTCATTTCTAGCTTTAGCCTTTCTAATTAGTTTGTTTTACACCATTAATTTTCCCTGTAAACTTCTTTCAGCACTTCCCTTCCCCAGATATTTTAAAGTCCAGCAATTAACATCTCCCTTCTCCCTTATCATACCACCATCACTATGGGCTCTGTTGTGTTATTTAGTTCTTAAAATCACATTCGTTAGTTACTGTCAGCCAGTGTCACTAAGTGAAAGACAGACTCTCATTAATTAACAGTTTTTACATTAGGAAAAAAAGAATAATGAACATCTAGAGGGAAAACTACAGTACAGGAACTAAAAATATAGCTCTGATTGTCTATTATGGTATAACAATATATTGCTCTTATCAGACAGTGAATTGAGAATGTGAGTTGAGAATGAAATAAATTATCATTGTTCTGCATTTTCATGGAAATCAAACCCAAAGTGATGAATGCCACACACCCTGCACACCTTAATTTCTGGGGATGGACCCTCATTGCAAAAAGAATGGGAAGGAAGAAGCTGAAAAAACAACTGGGTGGTCAGGAAACCCCTCAGCAATAATAATAACATCAAATTGTATTACATTTTGAAAAAGGAGATTGCAGGGCTGCTAACCTGCAATCAGGTTACTGTGCTTTGATTTGGTTCTTTGAAGGGAGAGTGAACACAAAAAAGTGACCCCAATTTTACATTGTGCCATGTTGTATTTTTTGAGGTTTTGATATAGTAAGCTATCAGCAAATTAAGAAATGTACACGGGTGCACATGCAGCCCAGGGATATCAAAAGTCCATACTGAGGGATGCAGCCATGACAATGACAATGAAGATGAGGAGAGGCTCTGACTATATTAGGGAAGTCCCACCAGCAGCTCAGATGTGGGGAAACTTTATCCATAATTCATGGTGTTAGTCCTTAATGCATGGATCAAAGCCACCAAAACCTTCACTGACTTAATGGATGCTCACAGAGCCTTGGGATAAGCCATGGAGTCAGCAGTAATCCATGGATTAAGAGTCCCTTACATTGTGTTTTGGCACAACAATCTACATCTCCAAGAATGTCTATATATAAAGGCACTTAAAAAAAAAAAAAACAGTCTGAAGATATTTTAGAGAAAAATTAATTAACAAAAGCCAATTCAAAATCAAACTGAGATGCTGTATTCCACTAAGGTTTACAAGGACATAAAATGACAAATTAACCAAGTTTATAACGGAAATTGCACATGGTAATTCCATGATTTATATTAAACACATAATTAATTAATATTAATTAATTCCAGAGATCTGATTTCTATTCTTAGTTTGCACAGTTCCTTCACAAGAAAGACCTTCATGTTCCCAGCTGGGGTCTGTTAGAAGAAAGCAGTGTTTGTTCTTTTTTTTACCACAACTATTCAGACTGCATACTCCAAAAGACAAAAAAAAAAAAACAAAAAAAACTTTTTTCTTCCTTTATCAATTATTGTTTATAAAGCACCTTGGGGCAATCTGAGCAGAACAGATGCTACAATCACCCAATACCTGGGAAGTCCTGAAAATAGTATGACACTTTTTTTTTTTTTTTAATTATTATTTTTGCCCCATGGACAAAAGAGGTATTATCAAGGGAAGTGAACCAGACAAAAATGCAAGTCCAGTGGTCTGGTGCCTGATGGTTGATTGGTTATCAATCCTTCCTGTGGCAGAGGAGTTGGAACTTGATGGGTCCCTTCCAACCCAAGCCATTCTATGATTCAACAGTCCTCCCACCAGACCATACAACCTACTAGTAAGCAGGTTCTGACCTCCTGTGGATCCCTGATAATGGGATGTCAACCTGATCGTAAGGATGGCAGTGCAGTCCAACCCCCCCCATATACCACAGCACTACTCTGTGCTGAGTTTTGAGCTCAGCCTCTCAGAATGCCACATGTCAGCATGAGCAGCCAAGCAAAACACAGAGCACCCAGAGCAGCACTTTGCAGACCTCACCTTCCTTTGCTGCAGAACACAAAGAGCCACAGCATACTGACAAAGATATTCTGCTGCAAAGCAGGTTTGTGCGCCCTGCAAGATCCTGATAGAAATACAGAGCACCCCACTGTAGGGGCAGTGAAAGAAAAGACAACACTTCCCAAATTACCACCCTCTCTTTGCTAGATACACAAGTCCAGCCTAACATCTGTTTATTAGTGCTAAAAGCCTGCACAGCGGAAATTCACTGGGGTAATGATGCTTAGTTTCGGCTGAGTGGCTACAGACCTGTATGAGAAGAGACAGAACAGAGAAGAGAGGAAAGCATGGGACAAACCAGGTATGTCACACGCACCGTGCGACTGGGACTAGGTGACACTGCAGAATTGTAGTGTCACCATGTGACTGTCACCCTCTGCACCTTGTGAGCTAAACCACGCAAGCTGAAGGGTGCAGTGAGGAAAGGTAATGTGATCTGACACTTTTTGTTCCTCTCCAAATTAGTGCAATTCCAAAATGAGATTTTCTGTGACACCACTGCTGTAATTTGGAAGAAAATTTTGTCGCACATATGCAGAACAGTGGGTTTCAGTAGAAATCAGTAATGCAGAGAAGGATTTGGGTGTGGTGCACGTCAACAACACACACATAGTTAGCAATTTTAGCACAAAAAGACACAGCTTGTTAGCCTCATTCGCTTTCCTATCCGCTGAGCAACAGCAAACTTTAAGCTTTCCCATCATTTTCAGGGTGCATTATGGAAGCCTGAATCTTGCCATCTTAATCCCACTGCCTGCTCAGTCCTGTCCTAGTAGAAGCTCTGTTGTGATTCCAGAACAATGTTCTTCCATTGCTTCTTTCAAAAACAGTGTGTGAATAGGAGACAACTTTCAGAATCCCTTTTCTCGGAGGAATGATGAAATATCAATAAGGACTCCGTGCCCCAGAGTCTGCATCACATATGTGTCATATCACACCATACTTCTCTCCTGCAGACCCTTACACGGGACCTGCAGTGTCCTTCCTTGGACCCACATCACCCAGCAAACTGCAGCTGGACAAAGCTCCCCCTGACATGATATTCTACACAGAAAACAATAATTGCCTTGAGAAAAAGCTAAGGGCCAATGATCTCAACTACTGCTGATGAATATCAGTCTATAATCTGAATCACAATGTTTGAAAACAACAATTAGGACTTGAGCTATTTTCGAAGTCCACAGGAGGTTGATGGATAAGTCAAAAAGCTGGAGAAATACGCAGTCCATTTCTTTCCGTATTTAAAGTGCAATGTCCACTTCTTGTTGACAATTAGAGTATTTTAGTAAAGACTACAAAGGAATACTCATATGTATGATGGCCTTGAAATTTAGTGTAGGAAGACTGAAGTTCCTCCAATTTGTATGTTCAATAAAACAGATGAACAAAAGCTTAAATGCAATCTTTGTGGTTAAGAACCCTTCAAAACTCAGAGTAACCACTGTAAAGTCAATTCTCTCATTAAAAAGCTTTAAGATCAAGAAGTTCCTTTGGTAGGATTTTCAGTGATACAGCTATTTATATAGCTATGTATGTATGGCTATGTATGAGCTATGTGCTCATGTGTAACCAAGGGATATGCTCAGAGATGATATAGATATATACATTGAGTTCTCATGGGAAAACTATTTTTATGTAAATTTGTCAGAGAAATGCAAAACCAGGACGATGCTGGCAGCTGTCTGAAAAATGCTGATGGAAACTTAACGTTTACCACTGCAAGCAGATACCAGCAATGAGGTTAGTAAATGAAAAAATGATTTTCCATTAAAAACAGTTTTGTAGGATAGTTTTCTGAAAGATAGCTGAGTATACGCACGCGTACATTCATAAATCAACTACATTCAGACAAATAACAAGTAGGAAATTAAATCTAAACGCATATTACATACTCCCCCAGCATACATTGATAAATATACACCAGCTCAGTAAACATTTTGCTTCCTGTAGCAACTTTTGATGAAAATATTTTTCCCTGTTTGCCTTGAAATATACCAAAAAAAAATGTTCTTTTCCAACAAAGGCTTAATTTTGTTACGAGCTATTTGTCCATAGAAACCAGAGGTAGGTAACTTCTCACTGGTTCCAATATGCTTACACACCGTTGCTGTTGGGGTGTTTAATCACATTTGAATTGCACAGTGCAGGTCTGCCAACACCTTACTGCTTTAACTAACTGAAACACCATGCAAAATGTATGTTACAAATAATGGCATCAGCAGGAACTTCCCAAAAAACAAACCCAGTGTATCTACAGAGTGGGTTACACGTTGAGCAATTACTGCGGGCAATTATCATACACCATTACTTTTGCATTCATCCTAATTCACCACTAAATTCATTGAGAACAAGGAAGGAAAAAGAAGAGAGAAGCAGGAGCTGCTGGAACTTCTGGATTTCTTCCTCTTTCCCCTGACACTACATTCTTTTGTGGGAAGGGAAGAAACTTTTATGCTTTTATATTATTTAACACACCTTTCTCAGTCAAGGCTTCCTCACAGGAGTAATAACATAAAATTAGACACAATCTAGATTCTTTTCCCCTGGTGCTTTCAAGTTCGAAAGCCTTTGTCTGATTTAAAACAGAAGAAAGCAACAAAGGTAAATCCATCACTGAGAAGGATGGCACGATGTGAGATATAATACATATGTCACACATGATTTAGAGGAGTCTGGCCTAAGAGCTAAATAGTAAGGCTCTGTATGCAGATTCATTGATAACACAGTAATTTATGGGACACTATTTAAGAAAAAAAATTATGAAGGAGGAATACACAAAAATAAATTTCCTTCAACACAGCCTAAATTTAAAAAAGCAATCTAGCAACTGCCAATGAATACCAAAACTCCAGAGTGATTAAATAAGGAGAAGCATAAATTATGCAACACAGTTAATCAACGTGCATGCAATATGGAAGAGGTCTTTTGCATAGCAATGCAATGCTGGGAAGAGAAGGTGCCCCATGCATTATGAGACCTCCTGGGGCAGCATTTCCAGCTTGCACACCAAGGGGTGTTCTTACCTTCACAACCCCACCCAACTCTGGGACAGAGCATAGCTATGCACTGAGAGCAGCTGAGCAAAGCAGACTTTCTCTGCTGCATTCATCTTAACCTACACAAAAGGATTTCCTTCCTCCACCCACTTCTTCTTTAGAGAGATTAAGGCTAATCTGAACAGTGTCCCAGTGGAAATCCAGGATTTATTTTCCATACTCACTTTTTCCACACAAACACACTAGCTTGAATTCCAGACACATTTATCAACGTGTTTGGCATCACTGAGTACCTCTATTAATAGCCTTCCCAGTTTCTAATGTTAACATCAGTTTCTTTATGTGTACAGATGCGCACTGTTTTGTTCTTCGCGGTTTTGAAGGAATACATTTAAGCTGGCAATTTCAAAGGCGTTTGAATGGTGTTAAAAGTGCCATTCCAATGAGACAAATGGCTCAACCATCCCTTCACCCATCCAACACCGGCACTGATTTCAGACCAAAACTCTGATTTAAGGGCTCATGTTGGCCATACACTCACATGGATTCCTGTGTTACTCCTTCTAAAATCATCAGCCCTTAAATAACCGTCACCCATCAAACATCCAAGCCCAAAACTTTCTCTTCCTCTTTACCTTACTTTCACTGTCTTTAAACCCACAGCAGTGAGTCCCAGATTTGTGAAGGTAACGAAGCTCGAAATCATGAGGTGTCAGGCTAAATTTAGTCTGCCAGAGACTGACAACTGTCAGGCTCCTTTGAAAATTACAGGTTTAAAAATAAAGTCTGCATTATTATCAATTCTGGGTGCTAAGGAACTGGAGCATGATAAAGACTTAACTTTCTATAAATTGACATTGTGCCACTGCCACTAACATGAACAGGATTCAAATGCCTTTTATTCAAAATTAGTAGCAACTTGTAAATCCTTAATTCATGCATTTCATGCACTCTCACTTCTTTCTTTAATTCAGTTCCAAGTATCACAGCTGAAGTGGGGAACTCATCACATCGGGACAGGAATTCACTCTTCTGGTCCACTTTAGTCTCAGTCACATTGCAGGGTTTTCTTAAATGAACTGGACTGTTCCTCAGATATTGCTTATTTGCCACTCAGATGGTGCCAAGACCTTCCTCTTGAACACACAGAAAACCTTTCCTTACTTCAAAGGGATCAGAGCATGGTTTTTCCATATGAGGCACAAACCCTGATGCTTGTCTTTATTTAGATCCAAACAATTACACCTCCAAATGAACATATTTTGCCAAACTCAACATTTCCCATTCTGGCAACCTATGGCACTGATTTCCAAAGTTTTACTTATTCATGAAGGCAAAAATGTAAAACCCCGATTTTCTTTCCTTACCATTTCAAGGAATTTATTACCACCTCCAATTATTCAAGGTACAAAACAGAAATCTTCAGTTAACATCATTTGAAACCCCTTGTGCAGCAGGCTGAAGTTGCACGCCAGGAGTAAACAGTTCACAGGGTTTAGATTTTGTTCAAATACCTTATATTTTCCTTTCTCCGAAAGTAATCTCCCCATCCTCTAAATAGCAAAAACAGAAAACAGAAGTAAGATTTCAATCCAAGCAAGTCTGGATGTTAGGCTTGCTCACAACAACCTATTTTCAGATGTGAGCTGCATCATTTAGAATCCCCCACACTATAAAACTATCCATGACTTTCTCTACCACCTGATAGGGTTGGCTTCAAAGTGGATTAAATACCTTAAACTTAATGCGATACAGAATACTCTGGTGAGAAAATAATTTAATCCATTAATATCTGCAGAATTGGGCATTAGAGGAGACTCCAACTGACATCTTCTTCCTGACAGATGTTAGCAATAAGGGTATATGCCTTTCAAGAGTCAGCATGTGAAAAAGTGATTTTGTGTTACAATGAGTAACTACAGCTAGCGATGCTGCAGGGCTGCTGGGTATTTCCTTAGGAATTAAGAATCAAGCAAAATCACTTTCGTTCATAGAAATCAAGGCTCAATTGAGAAAAGGAAAAAAAAGAAGGGGGAGAGGGAAAGGAAATAGAGTAGAATTCATTTCTCTGAAGGGGGTAGTGGTTTGAATATTCAACATCACTAGGAAACTCTGGGATCAATTTTTACCTTCTTTTTTCCTCTTATTGAAGTTACAAACAAGTCAAGACTTCCCAGCCGAAGGTGACATTGGAGCTATCACTTTGCAGCTACCTGTATATTTTGCTTTTTTAGGTTAATTGAATTTATGGTGACAGCGAGTTGGCTGGAGTGATACCGGCACAGCCTTCTATTAAGCTGCAGGAACACATGAATAGTGCCTGAGATGCATTTCTGTTCCTTTTGCTTATTCACCTGGCACAGTGACCCCAATGTGCAATGCTCAAGGAGCCTGAAGGCAATAGGGGCTGCACATATTCCTTGGCTACTCAAAAGCCTTCTCTCACATTTATTAATTTGCCTTTTCTAGGCACGCTGCACTAAAAAATAAGAACAACTAATATTTTAATTTCTGCTGCACAACGAAAGCACTGGACATGGGGAATCTTGGGATACACTCATAAAAAGGCTGAATTAAGAAGTCTTCCCTAGAGATAACTCGCAGGTAAAAGCACTTCCCCATCCAGTTGCCCTCCCTGCCCTGTAGATCACAAACTGGTTAACACAAGGATTTGTCTTAAAATGGGCAACTCAGTACAACATACACGTCTTTGTATACCAGTCTGGTTAAATTACTAATTTATCTTCAATTAAAACTAAATCAGCAACAATTTCACAGCAACATTTTGCCATTAGCTCAGTGAAGCAGTATTTTATACATTACTACAGGTTTAATTCTGTTGATCTTCTCTCTCCTCTCCCAGTAGAGTCCTGTTTAAAACTAGGATGACTCTGGACTAATGGGAAAATTAAACCCATACCTGAAAGGTGCAAAAGACAAACTTACTTTATCTCTGCTATGTAAGAAATTAGCTCACCTCTCCCCACTTTTGAGAAAAAAACATTCTCCTGCAGCTCTGGAAGAGTTCCTGGTTATGTATTCCCATCCTTCCTATTGCGATTTATTAATTAAGCACCGAGCGCAAACAAACAAACAAAAAGCACTTTACACCCACGACTGCTTTTTAAACACCTGCATGTTATCCAGAAAAACAATCAGACGCAGATTGGAATTTATCTGCATGACCTTGGGTGATAATTAATCAGATCTGCTGTGAATCATGACCTGTTTGTCTCAGGTGATCTTTCAAGACTGTGCTAAGTTTTATGGGGAAGGGATAACAGGCCCAAGGATGGAGGAATCTGATGTGCAGCTCGTGGTTGTGCCTGACCACTGCCTCCATCCCAGTATGTCCCAGTAGGAAGGGGCTGAGCTGTGTTTGAGCTACCAATCTGCCCCTGCAGCAAAGAAAGCTCCCAGGATGGGGCAGAGCCCAGCCAGCAGGCTGAGGCTGGGATAATTTAGCTCTGCTCAGTGCTGGTGAGACCTCATGGGTGTCCTGGGTCCAGTCTGGGGCTTTCTGGGAGGAGGCATGAGCATCTTGGAGTCGTGTGTGGTCACAAATACGTTTGGGACTGGAGGATCTGAGCTCTGAAGGTAGACAGAGCTGGGAATGCTAAGCCTGGAGAAGGTCCCATCCACGAGGGCACTGGAAAGAAGGAGGAAGTAGAGAAATCTAAAGCCAGTCTCTTTGGTATTTAAAATGAAATAGAGAACATTTCATTTGCCCACCGAAGTTGTGAATGACCCATCCTTGGAGGTGCCCAAGGCCGAACTGCATGGAGCCCTGGGCAGCCTGATCTGGTGGGGGGAAACCAGCCCATGGCAGGAGTTGGAACTGTATCATCTTTGAGGTCTCTTCCAATCCATGCCTTCCTATGGTTCTGCATTGTTACAGAGAAGGTGGTCAAGCACTGGGGCAGGCTGCCCAGAGGGCCTTCAGAGCTTCTATCCCCACAGGTACTCAAAGCCAAACACAGCCCTGGGTACCTGAGCAGAAGCCTCTCCTTTACCTTTAACCTCCACTAGCTACATGTAGAGCCATGCAACAGTCGTAGCATTGTTTCATGCTATCACTCTCGCTCAGCACTGCAGAAAGATGTGTGTAACTCTTGCAGGCAGTTCCTATACACTTCACAAAGCAATCCTCCTAATCATGATCTGAAGCAAAATCCAATTACAGGCCCTCTCTTCTGTCCATTAGATTACTATTAGCAAAGATAAAAGCTATTGCTCATAGCACTGCCCTCCCTCTTTGCTCTCGTAAAGCCTCCCACTCAGGCAGCTCCTGAGATAATACCAACACACGCTGCTATGGAAGGGTCCAGCAGGAGGAATCTCTTCCTTTCCCGTTAGCAGAAAGGAAGGAACCAGCTGCTTTGAATGCCAATGGTGCAAGTGAATCATACTCATTACAAGCCAGATTTGAGAAGAGCTCAATGCCCAACCACTTTCTCCTTTAGGCACCGACAGGGTAGGCAGCATCGCAAAATGTTCTGAACTCCACGGTTCCCACACAGTCCTTTGGGGCTAGATGTTTGGCATTGAAGGCTTTTGAATACAAAAAAGAAAACAGAATCCTGCCTACAATCACAGCTTGTGCAATGGCCAAGCACTAATGATGAGATGCAGGAACACTCTTTCTTCTTTTTGTGTGCACTGCAGTCCTTGGCTGCTGGAAGGAGAGGCTGAAATGGCTTCACTGTGCAAAGGGATCACCTAAAAAGCAGCGAAATCCCCTGCCACCAAGGCGAGCTGCCTGCAGAGGGAAAGCAGATACGTGCAGGAGAGCTGGAATGTATAGTGACAGACTGATGGGTGCCCTGTGGTACCTGCTTATGTCTCCTCTTTGCGATAAGCAAGCTCAGCTTTGTTCCCTTTTGGCCACTCTGCAAAGCATAGGAAGAGAGATAAGCTTGCTGAAGCAATGTAGGCAGAGGATAGGGCATTATTATAATTAATAAATTAATATAATTAAAATGCTCAACCTGGCTTCGTAACGGAGTCCTTGTGGGTTTCCTCACTGCACTGTGCAGGGACTGTGCTCCCCTTAAGCACTGCACATCACTGAGCACAACAGGGCCCCAATCTCAAGGCACTCAAGCATCCTTCTAATATAAACAATAATATGCTTAATTATATATGCTGATAGGGTGAAAAGATTAGATAAACACTTGTTTCATAACCTTAGCAGTCAGTTTGTTGCTCCAAGAGCTCTCCCCAAAGGAGTGAACTGGATCCTTTGTGCACAGACTCCCTTTGAAGTACTACAGGATCCTTTCCCATTCTGAACACCAAGAGTTGTTCACAACTCTTGTTTCCGAATTATATCCCAGGGCTAACCGGAGCAGCACAGCACAACTACCCCTGTACACCTCAGATGGATCCAGAGAAAACCCTTTAGATCTCATTTTTTTAATGCTTTCAGAGTAAATATATCCATTAGAAAGTCTAAATGGTCCTTCATGTGAAGGATCCAACTTCTTGAGACCCCATTACTTATTCTGATGATCCTGGATTAAGGATCTTAACCAGATTTCCTTGAAAAAGATCACATAGGTTGAAATTCAGCCCCAGTAATGCACCCGTAGGGAGGGATGAACTAGCTCACTGCATTTCTAATGATCACCCTTAGGCAAAAGTGCTTCCTGTTGAGGCAGAAGAAGAAAAAGAAATGAAGGAATAGGCAAGGGAAAAACCAAACCCAAAAAAGGAATCATCACAAGGAAAGCCAGAGACCTCATTTAACAGCCATTTTTCATGTGCTTAATCAAGCTTTAGGTCTCTGTGTTTATCTTCAGTGTCTCTCCAGAAACTCCAAAATGCCAGAGGTACAAGGCTAATAAAATCACAAGCAGTTATTGGATTTTAAAGTTGCTCACAGATATGCCATGTGAACCCAGCCTCATTTGTTTTTAAGTATTTACTACCTTCAGCGCAATGAAATGTGACGTCGCTTCTCACTGCCAACTTGCACTTCTTTTTTTAAGGCTATGAAGCAAATGCTGGGTCCTGGGCTGGTGGTAATCTCAGCTTTCCTCTCTATAGCTGTGCTAAATTGCACTTGTTTAGGAAATGCCTGGCTTCTTTATTTTTCCCATTTGCCTATAACACTTCTAATGTACAATCACTACAAATTTAAGTACCCAAGGAAATTCGTAGAGTGGTCGGTTTGGAGAAATTGTTCTTGTGCAGGCTCAGGGAGGGAACAGTATTTCCAAATTGCTCCTTTTTATAGCACATCAGTGCTTTGCACTGCTACACTCGGGTATTTTCCTTGTTGTATTTTTATGTAAATGTTCATATGCTGTGACAGAACATGGATTGATGGTTTTTTTTTTCCCCAGCAAAACAAATCTTTAATGAATGTATCTATATGCAGTACTAGCTAATACATGTAGAAACTTCATATCGTGGAAGAAATTACTCAGGGTTTTAAAACCTTAAGAGTAATGCAGCTGAGCAGCTCACTACATGCAATGGTGGTGATAGAGAATTCTGCCATTAACAAATAAGGCAAATATGCCCAAACAAAATCTGTTTACGTAAGAGGATGCTAAGAAAGACTGTGGTCAAAACTCAGATTATTTTAAAGAGTAGGGTTGACTTGGTTTTCAATATATGTATGTATGTATGTACGCTTTGCCAATCAGGCTTTGCAAATAACTCTCTAATGAGTCTGGAAGACCCAACAGGGTTTGTTGGGTCTTCAACGATGGGCAATGGGCTTTGGTTGCCTAATCCTTTCACTTGTTGGCTAAATTCTGCCCTCCTCACTCCCATTAAATAATAACCATGGGACAAGATTTCATTACAATCTTCTGAAAGTCAGAAAACAAGTAGGGTTGTTTTTTTTTTTTTTTTTCCCAGTCCAAAAGCATTCTAAACAGTGGGCTGCTCTTTTATGCTAACTATGTCTGGGAGAGAATGGAACTACTTGCTGAGAGAGAGGCATAAATAGCTTTGATATCAAAGGCAATGAAAAGCTTTATTTACACTCACTCTGTGTGACTACTGGCTTCCATATGGCCAAACCCATGGATTACAGCTCTGTGGGGGGAAGGTGAATAGGTTATCGTGAGCTTCTTGTACAAATCGCAGTCCTCCAGCAAATAACACAGTTCTCAGTTGCTTCTGTTTTAGTAGGTCCATTCAAACCACTTTATCATTCAAATCTGTTGTGACCTGAAGTAACGTGGACCTACTCTGAACTGAGGGAATAAAAGTGAAAAAAAGGGAGCAGAGGAGATACTGTTCTCTTCAAGATCATTATAACAAGTGTGCTTTCTCTCCAGTAGAGATTAATAGAGTGGACTATTAGATAAAGAAACAACAAGCAGAGGAAAAACACTCCATAGCCCTTGCGTACAACCCTTCCCAATGCAGCTGCAATACTAAAGAGTATTGCAGATACAGGAATGGTGCAGTCTGACTGCAACGGACCAAGTAATGGCTTCTGCCACTCTCTGAGCTGAAGAACTGCTGCCAAAGCAGAGATGCAGCCCTGCAATATATGCATGACAAGAGCTTTTCAACTTGAGCTGTAACAGCACTGAATACACTGGAACCAGGATTTAATACACTGAGGAAATTCCCTGATATGTGTATGAGATGATGCTCCAAATCTCTATCCTGGAGCAGCTCTATTAAAAAGCAGATCTTTTTGCAAACCACAAATTGGTTAGTTTTAAGAGACAGAAAAACAAACAAACAAACAAACAAACAAACAAACAAACAAACAAACAAAAAAACACCCATCAAAAGCTTCCAGCCCTGGCCAGCTCATTCAAGGCACTGGGAGAACTTGGCATGCCTCACAACGGGCACAGAACAGGGGAAAAAGTGGAAAAGGAGAAGGGCAGGAGCTTGGTTTTGGTGCAAGAAGAGGAACAGAATCATAGGATCATAGAATCATTGAGGTTGGAAAAGACCATGAAAATCCCCAAGACCAACTCCAACCCATCCCCACCATGCCCAATAACCGTGTCCCTCAGTGCCACATCTCCACAGTTCTTTAATACCTCCAGGGACAGTGGCTCTACAACCTCCCTGAGCAGCCTGTACCAATGCGTTACCACTTGTTTAGAGGAGAAATTGTTCCTAATACTCTACCTGAACCTCTCCTGTCTTATCTTAAGGTCACCCCCTCTTGTCCTGTCATTGCTATCTGGGAGCAGAGGCCAACCCTTCTCACCACAACCTCCTTTCAGGCAGTTGTCGAGAGCCATAAGGTCTTCCCTGAGCCTTCTCTTCTCCAGACTGAACCATCCCAGTCCCTTCCCCCATAAGACTTGTTGTTCACAGCTTTGTTGCCCTTCTTTGGACACACTCCAGGGCCTCAGTGTATGCCAACAGGGATGAGGGGTGCACTCTATCCACCGCTTACAGGCAACAGAGGCAGACTCACATAGGGATATCCGATGAAAACACAGAGAAGCAAAAGAGTCACGAGTTGCAGGGAGGGAAATCCGGTCTATCCGTAACAACAACAACAAAGGACTTTACCAAGAGATCAGTAAGGACTGAAGCACAGTGCAGAAAGGCTGCTGAGTCTTCATCCTTGCACATTTTCAGAGTGACCAAGGCCTTGTACGACCTGATGTAGCTTTGAAGTCAGCCCTGCTGTGAAGGGAGGAGAGACTAAATGATTATCTACAGAGGTTGCTTCCTAAAGACATTTTTCTTCAATTCTATGACTGTAAGTTCTTCCACCCTGCCAAATCCTATTGTTGCCATGAAAAAATGCCTGAAAAATACTGTATCCTACAGCAATATAAACAAGTTAACATGGTACCAAGCTAGAAAAAGTAACAGGATTCCAAACAATGGCTGCCTGCAAACTGTGAGTGCCCCTGGAAAAAAGAGAAGCTGTCAATATACACAGGGAACATCTCAATAGCCTCCAGAAATCCACTGCCTCTGATGCAGCAATAACAAACATGAAAGCTTCTTTACTTTTCTTTAGATTATTCACATATAATCCTTATAATTCACTGATCTTGCAGATATTAAAGCCAGCAAATGATAACTCTTCATGCTCTTCTTCCGTCAGAATATTTAAAGTCTTATTTACAGATAGAAAGTGCCTTGCTTTGATTGCTGCCTATTTGAACCATTGGGTGAGCAAACAAAAATCAAAAAACAATTATTTTGGTGCCTGTGCGGCTCCCTACATCTGATGCCTTTGAAAAACTAAGAGACACTCTGCATAGAATTTATGCTCTACTTTGCTCACCCGAACAATTAGCTCTCCCAGCTCCTTAAGGATAAGTGCCTTCATTTCAAAGACTACCACTCTTGCTATGGATCAGCCATGCAACAAAATGTGTGTGTATTGGTAGCTAACCTTGGGCTAACAGGAAAAATACAGCTTTCAACAGGAATTAAGAGCTGGCAGAGCAGGTTTGGGCTCGCTTTATGTGCTATAGGTGCTCTGTGTTCTCTGCTATTTGAGTTCTATATGCTCTGCTACCTGTACCACTGGTGCTCTATGTGCTGTGATACATGAGCCCACTGTGCTCTCTACATTTATTACAGGTGCTCTATGTGCTCTGCTTTACGTATTCTGCTACACAAGCCATAGGTGCTGTGCATCCTCTGCCATTTGTGCTCTGCTGCACGTAACTGGTCAGACACAGCATGAGAACCAAAGAACCCAGACCAAACAGAGAGATCGCTATTATAAACATGAATATGAACATGGAGAGGACTTTGATTCTTTGGTTCACACAGTTCCTAGCTCAGCTTCCTTAGTCCTAAGGTACATTCCAGCAAGTAAACCTGCTGTACTCACCCAACATCTGTTAAGATGAAGGGACTGTACTCTTTAAGTTAAGCTTTTCAATAAGAAAGAAGAGTTTCATTAAATATGTAATATTTAGCCCATCCTGGAGTTAGAAACAGTCCTTTGCAACTCTAAAAGAAACTGAAAGCAAATAACTCAAACCTTAGCTCTAAACCAAATGCAGTGCAATGCAACACAACACAGCCCTGTCCTTAACCCAAGTGCAATACAGTGCAATAGAATGCACTGAAACAAAATGCAGCCTCAACACTAACCAAAGGGCAGTGCAATGCAATGCAATTGGCCTTTTTTTAAGTCAAACTCTCTGTTTTTTCACTCGAACCAATTATAACAATTATAACAACTTGAGATTGGCACCACTGGCAAACGGCAGTCTTCTGTGTTCTCCAAACTACTTGAGCAGTGATTATTTGTTAACCCAGGGACTTCTATAACAAGACAGTCCAGTGCTTGTGCCAAACAGCTGATTTCCATGCAGCTGCATGATTTCACACAAAAATATTCATGGCTTGACGATGGGAAAGTTAATAAACATATGGAATAAAATGGCAAGGGGTTGGAAAAGAGAAAGCCTCAATGAAAATTCACAAAATGCCAGCTGGGGAAAGATGAGACTGAAGAAGGAATGTGGAAAAAAAAAATAGGATCGAAGAGACAAGACTGACTTCACCAGTTTTTTGAAGGAGGAATTCCTCTACATTGAGGAAAATGAATGTAACAGACACAAATTCCAGCCAGCAGAAACATTTTGAAAAAACACTGGTGTACACCAACAACTCAGGGCTCATTTTCAGAGACTTCTAATTGCCAGTCCAGATGATAAATCTCAGTGAATGCATACAATATGTGCCAACGTCACTTACAAAAATGAGTTTTCAGCTATCCTGTTACTTTGTTCCGGAAGCTGAGAATGAACTGAAATCACCTTGATATACACACCACATTCCTACCAGAGTAGGAATCAAAGCTCAGATCACACAGGGAAAGAGAATCGGAGAATCATTAAGGTAGGAAAGACCACAGAGATCACCAAGTCCAACCCCAGCCCATCCTACCAGTGACCATGACCCTCAGTGCCACATCTCCAAAGCTCTGGAACACCTCCAGGGGTGGTGACCTCACCACCTCTGCAAGCAGCCTGGCCCAATACTTGGCCACTCATTCTGAGAAGAAATTGTTCCTAATATCCAACCTGATATCCAATCTGAGTAGGAATTATAGATCAGTACACACAGGGAAAGAGCACCCTAGGCAAATAAAACCAGACACGTATATGTTCCATTCTTTAATAGCTAAAATCTACAGGAAGAAGGAATAAGAAGGAACAAACCCAAGCAGTCAGGGCTGTACTTGGAAACTTTTGCTTCCTGTTTCCTATAAAGCCTCCTGAACATATACTGAGCTCTGAACTGCCAAAGGGCTAGCAAGGACAATATTGAAGTTGTGAAGACATAAATGGATAAAGGAGGAAATGACAAAGTCTGCCCAATGCTGGGGCTCTCAATGAAGTCATTCTCTTGTGACCCACTTGAGAAATTTGGACCTGCATTTCATAGTGAAATCCAGCTGGAAACAGAACAGAATGTAACAATGGGATTCCAAACATTCAGACTCCAAGGAGGAGCTGACAACTACCCTGGGTTTTTCTGAATGTCAGAATGGAACATGTAAAATAACACCTCTCTCCTGACATTATCCAAGATACCCAGCTCCATTCATACCCACACCATCTGGGCTGCCTGCCTTCTGCTGCACCAACTTCCCACTTCTATCAATGGCTCCTCTTGCTGGAGGCACTTCTGTTTCCTAGAAATGCCAGTGCAATGCAGTCCTTGGCAAAAGAGGCACCCATCTAAATGATAGATGTGCACCCTGGAGGGCTTATTCCTGTGCACTGCACACATGAAGAACACAGTTTGCATTCTACAAGTATTTCCTGCATTCTGCATAGGCTGTGCCAGGAAATTAGAAGCGATGCTAATTTTTGTTTGTATCAGCGAGACAGCCTAAGCAAGGCAGCATAAAATAAAATGGAACAGACACCAGGCTCCCCCTGAAAAGCTCTGAGATGTGTTCCAATTAAACCACTGTTGCTGCAACACTTGAAATCTCTCTTAAAGTTTGACTTCTATTAAAGATCCCAGTTCTCAGAGCCAGCTGTTCCAAGCGGGCTACGGTAATGCAGAAATTCAGGATATTTTCCCTGATACCCTATAGCATGTCTTAGAGATGGTATTTTATCTCAGACTTTTATTTACAACACAGGATTCCTTCCTGCTCATCCCAAACTACAGCACTGGAATCCCACCTGTCCCAACACAGTCTTAGAGACAATGGATGGGGACCCTGGCATTTGGTTGTACAGGGGGCAAGTTGCATTTAGTGTGGCTTTTTCAGATTGGAACCTGGTAGCACTGCAAGAAGATTCCTGCTGCCTGGCTCCCAGACTAAATACATGCTATGTACACCACAAATCTTCTCACTATCTATCCCCTAATCCTGTTTTAACACAACCTAATGAGAGATTACAGAGTGACTGTAGGATTTATTGTTGCATTCTCATAATCCCCAGCCAGGACAGAGACAGGGGACATTGCAAGGAATAACACTCTTCAAACATAATTATGCTAGTTTTACATATTAAACTTTTAATTAGTTCAGAAGAAAAAAAAAGTTACTAATATCTTGCTATTATCATCACTCGCTTCTCGTTTTTCATTTAGAATCTTTTAAAACTTCCCCAAGTTTGAAAACACTGATTTCTCTGTCTCTCATACTTTGGGTTGGGAAGATCAGCATTAGGCTCTGTGTCTTTATGGCAGAAAACGAGACGGATCGTAGCAACACTGATAGAATCCATCACCTGCTGCACACAGGGCAGTTCTGCTGACTTCAACCACACAAGACAATGGAATACAGTAAGCTTTTATTTATTTAATTATTTTCGGTGGGTGGATAAAGTGCTATCATGCAATGTGCATTTTCATATCAAAAGTGTAGGCACTGTGGCAAATCAACATTGCAATCTTCCACGGTATCAGCTGCTTTCTTCTCTTAACTGCATTTTTCTTCCCTTTATCCAATTCATCAAACTCAGAAGTAAAATGAGAAGTTCAAACCCTTATTTCAAAGGGTTTTGGAAGCAGAACCTAAAGGAACACTAGATATACCTTCATTCATCTGTTAAATCGTACTATTGATTTAAAATACATGAACATTCCCTTCTCCTAGCTTGCTCTGGATGGATCAGGTCAGATCAGATTACTCACAATGATAAGGTGGAAGTGTCACGAGAAGGCAAAGAGAGAGAACAGATTAGCTGAGCGTTTTGACTGGGAAGTGGATCATATTTTACCTTCTGTCAGTTCCAGTGTCTGCCAATTCAGACTGGCACCATGTTTCACTCTAACTGGGGATGGAGGAAGAGGGTTGTGCTCAAAAATCCTTTTCCACCAGCGAGGCCATCAGATAAAGAACACAGTACGAACTGTCAAGTTTTCTCAGATGCACAGTATCAGTGAAAGGCTTCATCCATTTGTGCCCCGAGTTTGCTTTCTGGTCTTTCCATTTACAGTCAACTCCAGGCACAGAGGTGAGAGGGTCTGTGCACACTCCGTGGTGTCAGCATCAAACCCAGAGACACGATGCAAATGAATGTAAATAGATGTGCCTGCTTTCAGCTCCTCTCCCAATTCCGAGATTCTTTGTCTGCTATTGATTTGCGGTACGTACAGCAACAGGAATCGCAGACTGAGTTTTTCACAATTAAATTTAGTAATTCCAAACTGCCGTGGGCCAGTTGGCAGTACAACAACACATCCATCAGCACTACCCAAACAAGATAAGAGCGAGAGAACAGAAGTTCCAGCACTGACTTATTTCGAAGCTCCTTTAGAAGACAAGATTAGGGCAGGTAGGGTGATTCTGAGCAAAGGGTTCCTGCGAGCACTTTTTAAATAGGAATTCAGATTTGCTGTGTACTGATTTACAAGCAGCCCTGTAGACAGATGTGCAAAATGCATGATGGAAAGTGCTAGGGGAGAGAGAGAGAGCAAGCACAAAGTGACTCGGGCAAATGTTTCCTTCCTTGTGGAAGTCAAGCGGAACAGTCTTGGCAAAGAATTCTATTTTCTCACTATTTATAATGGAAGTATACAACGTGGTGTTGGAAAGCCACACTCAGCCTTGCATATTGCAGCCTTGTAATTGGCTTATGGACCTTTCCTTTTTTTCTACAAGGAAGATAAAGTATTATGTTCTCTTCCAGAACACACAGCAGCACAAAGGATCTAATGCAGTGAATACTATTACACCTTTTTGCTTTAGCTGTAGTAGCAGCAATGCAGTCACCTGTAAGGATTTAGGCCTGTCTTCCTTCAAATCTGAGTTTCAGTGGTATCAGCAGCCCGTCACATGTTCATTCAGTAATGCTGGGACTCCATCCTTAAACATTCATTTGCATGAGCAATGCTCAGTTGAACACCAGACCACAATGACAGATAAAAATCATTATTGTTCTTAAAGCCCCACTTCCTTTCACTGCCGTGACCCACGAGTGTGTCCAATCATTTCCTTTCAGACAACAAAGTTACAGGATCCTTTTCAAGCACATTTGCTGCTCTCAAAATGAGCGATTTTCTTTTGCTTTTCATGTGCCACATAAAACACACATGCAGATGCACACAGCCTTCTCTCCCAGAGAGGGAGAAATACGGTCAACTGCAATTATGGCCTCTGTATTTTTGTCAGGACTTTAAACCATTCTTTAAAGCCACTGTGGCCCCTTTCAAGCAGTGCAGAAACACAGCACTTTCAGCACTAAAAGTGCATTAAAAATGCAACACTTGAAGCCTGCCTAATAGATTGATATTTCCCATGAGCTGTCAGGTTCAAATTAGTTATTGAAAATTCACTTGTCCAGAGGCATGTTAAATCTACCTGAAACTTAGCTCTGCTCATTTGCTGGCTTGTTTGTATATTTAAAGAGATGCTTAGATTTTGAACTACTCACAATTTAAATAAATAAATCAGGGGAATTTATGTTGTGTTTTTTTTTTTTTAACAGCATTTTAAGAACAACTTCTTTTTTAAACACTAGCAGACACTCATTTGATCCTGTTTGCCCTCTCCAAAATGCCAAGCTGTCTTGATGCCTGTAGCAAGCCTTGTATAAGATCACAGTGCAATCAGCCTTACACTGGGTCATAATTTGAGTCCCCAAACTCTGCTCTGCCTCCGCAAACTTTTCCCTTAGCTGGGATGAGGACTATATTACAGGAGAGAAATACAGGTCTGCAGAGAAACACGAGGTCAGTTAAGGGTTGTGATAATCTCTGAAAGTGCAGAGTCCTCCCCACAGATGGAGCTGATTTGGGGAACACAGGGGTGGGAGCCCAGAATACTGCTCAGCATCCCAAGTGGTCATCAATCTCAGCAGACTGATGGTTGTCACCATTTTTTGGGTCC
Source organism: Oreortyx pictus (assembly GCA_036925125.1). NCBI lineage: Eukaryota > Metazoa > Chordata > Aves > Galliformes > Odontophoridae > Oreortyx > Oreortyx pictus. Next base: position 3,330,651 of record JAUPFR010000029.1, read on the forward strand.
AATTCACCCACAAAAAGAGAAAGAACCTGACTGCCTTGAAATCTGGAGGTGCTGGATAACTTGAACCTTTCTGGTTGCAAACAAAAACACACAGAATTTAATTCAGAGGAAAATCTGAGCTGTGTTTGCCAGTCTAAGTGAATTCTCCTATGACGGAGATGCTATAGATAGCTTTCTATTTCATTTCATGATATTTCTTCCACCGTGATGTTACAACCAGAAACCACAGTGGGAACAATTTGGGACTGAATAGAAAATGATAGCGTCTAGACAGCAACTGTGCCTGAAGTATTTTCGAGGAATATAAAAAAGAGAATTCCCATCAGCTCTGGGCTGCTAATAGATAGAAGTTAATAATAACAATGTTAATTTTGATTTAAGCAGATTAAAGGCAGGTATTTTTAAAACAAACAAGCTCAATGACCTGGAATAGGAATTCTAAATTTCAAAGCTGGACAATTATTCATCATTTGTATTATTCAATTAGTGGTGACATTTCTAATGAGTAATGTACTTCATGTTTCTAACTGGTATTCAAATGATCACTCAGTTTTATTCTAAAGAAATAAACAGGGCTGCAAAAGGCTTTTTGATGCATACCTAAAAGAAGGAGAGGGAAATCAGTCACTGGATTCCCTTCTGCATTTTAGAAAATTCATTCCCTTTGAACAAAACCTATTTTTGCAAACACTCCAAGGACATACTGCCTTTTCAATCCTCTTTTTAGAGGCACCAAACAACATATTCCTGGTTTCTCTGTGCTGCCAGAAGGTTTGTCAGGTTCGGATGGTCACAATGTCTTCGTGCAAATATTTACACGTCAAATTACCCAGACTGAAACTCGTTGTTTCAGACAGTCAAAGCCATTCCTACAAAACCTCTCTTCTTGTACCCAAAGCTGACTGCTCTGACTCACCGAAAGCACGTCAAAGAAACATGTCACCTCAAAATACTTGCTCTTTATATACTTTATATACTTTACCTCTACTGAGGTAAAATAAAGCTAAACTGCAGTAGTCATTAATTATTTGTTTCATGGTAAAACAAAATTATATAAAATCACACGCTTTGATTTTTTTTAAACAAACTTGGATTTTGAAATTTAAGAATATCCATGTTTATAATGTCAACCATGTCCCACTGGGACCATGTACGTAGGAGAATTTGTCCTTTTTATGTCCACAACAAAATGTACATCTATAAAAGTCTGGTGCAGAGCTCATTTAAGCTTAGCAGCTCGGTTCTAACAACCATCGCTCCCACTGGCTTCTTGACTTCATCGCAAGAAAAATGAGAAGAAAACCTCACTTGTAAGGATGCTTAGAATCAAAACAGCCCAACCTGAAAGCAACAGAAACCTTCCCATTAGCAGAGCAGCTTGTAGCCTCAGCCAAATGCCACAATTCCAAGGGAACAACAGAAGTGGGCTTTAGGGTCTCTAACCCAAGCGGTTCCCTTTCCATAATAACGCCATTACATTCTATTGGTGGCATCTCCGCACGACTGCCCCGATAATGAAGTCCATAAAGGATGCAGTCTGCCTTCTGCAGAGAGACTGGAGCAGCCACAGCCTGGCAGGGAGGGAAATCAATGACTGCGATGCAAGCACCCTGTTGGCTACGGTGCAGAGTTATCAATTTTCTTCCCAGCTAGACAGCAGCTGCTTCACTCACTCCATTTGTTGTGTGCTTTTATTTTTTTTAAGAAAACATAACACACACAAAAAAAAAAAAAACAACAACCCCCCAAACAAACAAACCACGACGACAAAAAGAACAAACAAAACCCATCCTTCATACAGCTGCTGGCCATGACATTGTAAACCAGGTAAGAAGCATTTTTTGAAGGAATTTATATTTGTGTCAAGCTGAAGATCTAGATCCTTCCAATAAGATTTCCATTTTTACCCAGCAGAACTTCCAGCCTTGAACACCAAGGCACGTGGGCACCTCCATGTATGGACCCCAGTTAACAGCCTCAGTTGCTGTAGGGCACTGAAGGCTCTCCCACTGGGTAGTATGCGTTTCACTGTCTTCAACTAAATAGATTCAGTTTAGTGTTGGTAAAAGGAGTCATTTATTCAGTGCCTGATTTTCCTATGAAGGAAAAAAGAAAACCTAACAATATCTGTAACTGGGCAGTGAGCCCACTGAAGGGATTGGTGCCTTGTAAAGAGCATTTGCTCCAGTGCTTGCTGTGCATATATCCTGAGAAATACAGACAGATCAAGATTTTGTCTAAATGAGTTTTCTAAGTATTCCAGCATAGCTTTTACAAATATACATTCCAGTATAGTGCAGTCCTTTCCAGATCAAGCATGGCGTTAGAGAATGAGAATGTTATTTAACATGTTCTCTTTTAATAAAAAATAAGAATAAAACTATATGATGAGAAAAATTATGAAATAAACACAAAGTTATCCATTAAAACCTCAAAGAAAAACATCTACCAGATTTTCCCACAGTCACTTTGAAAACAGATCTGCAGAGAAACAAATGTAATTCATGAATCCTGATGCCAAATTAAGTTTTAAACTTATTGCATGTAATGGTAAACATTTGCACGTGTGCATTTACCCTATGATAAATGAGCTCTACATGGTAAATTTTTACCACTGTAACCACCAGCTTCTCTGACCACGCGCTCTATTCTAACCCCACGAATTCACAGATTTCAACTCTTTCATGGTCCTTATATTAAATAGTTTGTGCTTTTCAACTTTAGTTAGACTTTTAAATAAATAAAAATGCTTTCCCCTTAGATGGTACACAATGGATAACAAGTACAATCATCTCAAATCTATAAAATATGCTGGGACACTCAATAAGCTTGATACAGTGCATGCAAGCCCATAATTAGTAGGGCAAAAGTAGCAGGTATTTCATATTTAACGACTGCAAGTGTCAGCTCTGTGTACATGCATCGCTGAAGGACTGCTAAGTGAAGAGGAAAAAAATAAGAAACTATAAAATGTATTTACTTCAAGCAAACAGAACTCTAGGCGCTCACACAGACAACATGAGCTTAACATAATATTTAATTTACAGCTTGGGCTCCTATGGTACTTTTACTGAACGAAGTTATTTCATACCACTGAAGAGGATTGCCTTTGGGGCAGTGGGGAGCCTGCCCCAACAGGTGAAGGATTCTTCTGCGAGAAGTTTTGACTTTCAAATGGAAGCCTTTGGGGTTGAGACAAATCCATCATTGTAACACTCAGAACTAAACTGTGGAAACCAAAGGAAATGAATCAACGCAGTGGTTCACCAGCCATGTGGAGAACGCTGCTCCTGGAACTAATAGATGCTATGTCATGCCTCTGGACTGCTTCCCAACCATTCCTACTCAGCTAGGAAAGGACAGGAGGAAATTCTATTTTATTTCCCTCGTCTCCTTTCCTGCCTCCTTTTACTTATTCCACAGAGTAACCCGTAGCCTAAATATATCCAAATAAATGGTGCAAAGCATGAATTAACAGAACAGCAGGATACTACTAGTAAGAAGGACTGGCAGACAACAAAAATAAGGTCTGATCTACTGCTCATGCTTCGCCCAGCTTCAGTGCTTGCTCTGGTTACCAATTGGCCATGCAGTCAAGGAGTGCTGCTTACTCTCAATCAGACCTCAACAATAACATAGGTAAAACCATACAGCCACTAATTAATAATCAGCACATAGTTCCTTTTACCTAAAGGTTTCACAGTATGGACCTTGGGATAAATCTGAGTGATCCACTGCACAAACTGCTCCTTTTAGATTGCTGAATGCTGTCATAACCTGGTTGAACAACAGGGAAAGTCAAACCCATGAACCACTGACTTGCATAGAACAGGTCTCACAGCTCAGGGCTGTTCTGAAAAAACATACAAAAATTTAGAGTGTCCCAATTTCTTTCCACTTTAACCCCAGGCTGCAGTCCTGCTGTGCTCAAGGAAACACTGAGTTATCTCAGTACTCTTTCAGTGCCTCACTTTTTCCCCTCTAACACAGAGAAGGAGCTGTGCAGCTTTCAACATATTTCCCCAGCACAAAGCAATGAATAACACCGTGTTCCCTGTCAAGTTGCAGCTCTCAACATATAGCAGCACAATGCTGCAGCAGTGATTTTTTTCTGGCAGTGCTCTTGGTCATTCAGCCTGTCATTCCACTTAGTAACATTTTCCAGTTTTCTGAAATGAGCATATCTGATTTGGACTCTACTTCAAACAGAGAAAGAGGAAAATATCCCCAGACCTTCATTTCTGAGATCCTCAGGACTGCACACAGATAGCAAACATCTGAAACTACATTGGCCATGAATAAAGTGGGCAAAAACAGGCTGTGGAAGGGAGAAGGAAGCACAACTCATGCTTCCGATTGTACTTATGGAAGAAACTCTGAAAGGACTGCTTCCCAAACCGTTGCTTTTTGGCAGCAAGGTCTTCTTGTAGCTCCAAGCGGCTGCTGCACTGCTCTAATGCATGAGCAGAGGGATGGCTTTCAACCTTCAGGGTGCACTCTAAATAATTTCAGATGGTTATACGTGCCCCATCTTTCAATGCAGAAAATACCTTAAATTGCCAACTTAAAAAAGCCATCATTAGTGAGTATTAGAAGAAAATGATTTCTGTTAGACGAACTAAAGGTTTTAATAATGATAATAACCCTATTCTAGTTACTTGTTTTTTTGAGAGCAGAAAAAACCTCCCAAGATCTCACTTCAAAATTGCTTACAGCTGACAGGAATTCACCATCCTTAATGATCTCAATAATTATCGCTATTGAATGAGTATATTGATTTGTAGTTTCTACTGATGACAAATGCCCTTTTTGAGCTGTTACAGTGGATGGAATTACAGTATATCTTTGTGTACAGACTGCATGGATATATGAGCAGACTATGGAGCTAGTATTGAGAAAAAATGCTTTTAAAATCATATAAAGGAAGTCAAGGCAGCATGCTGGGCGGGAGACCCTCAGCACACACTACTTCACAGGATCAGATATCTACTGGCTGCATTAGAATTACAGCAATTAGCAGCAGTCTTTTTAGGTGATGATAACACCTTAAATCTCATAGAGCTCTGTAGACCCCAACACACTATTAACTCCTGTTTCCCAGAGCTATAAAGAGGACTAGGAACAAGAACAAACCCAAAGCATAGGGATATGAAGATGCTACAGACACTTACTACAAGCTGTCTCATCTTTGCAGCTATGAACTACAGAAATAAATGCTGTTCTGATGTAGTCAGCTCTGTGATTCCTCACTTATTAAACTATTGCTTCGTTGTTTCCCTCTTTTAGAGTCCTTCACTGCAGGCATCTCAATGCTAGATCACACTGGCTATTGGTTAGCTAAAGCAACTTTACAGGTTGGTCAGTAGACACTTTATATTCCAGATCATCTGAAGCGTACCATTTCTGCTGGTTTCTCCTCCCAGAATCCAGTTAAACTAAAAAGTACAGTTGTATATTCAAGGGAAATAATTCTTGGCTCTCAAAAATAGGCAAGCTGCCAAAGCATTTTCCAATTTCCTTACTGCTATAACAAAAACACTCCCCTGAACTGGAACTGAAATGGTGCAAGACAAGCGCTTCTGTGCAGTTTGAAACGAGGGGAAGGACTCATTGACATGTCTGCTCATGAAACAGCACAGTTGATCCCTACTGGTAACTGATGCAGATTTAGCTCCTAATGTAGGCAAGCATTTACTTAAACATCTACTGTCTTAGCTACTCAAATAGCAGCAGTAGCCCTAATGTCACTTCTGAACTAAAAGTGAACTGTTGGGAATGGATACGGCTTAAATTAAATGAATAAATAAAATGAACAAGCTCTTGGAAGGGCAACAGATGCAAATTCAAGATCTCTTCATTTTATTCCAAGCTTTTGCCAGTGACTTAATGAACAACCACAGACAAGCCACTTCATGTTGTTTCTCAATACATTAATTAGGAATAATACTCGTCTCACAGTTCTGCAGCTGAAAGGTGCTATGTGCAACAATTTCACTTCTATTTAGTTTTCTTTGTTTTGCTTTTTAAATGGAGATAAAAACAATTTGCCAGAATTCTCCAGATCAAAACAAAAAGCAACTCCCAATAAATGCCACAGGCAACAAGAACAACAAGCTTTCTGCACAGCGTACAGATGGAACTCATTTGTCACAATGAGCCATACATTTAGGATTCTGCTATGAGAGAAGGAAATAAATACTCAGAAAATTCAGAAGCATAGGTTATAATATACAGTAATATGTGTGTGCATATAAATATATATATATATATATATCCCTACTTGCACTTAAACTCACTGCTGAAGGAGATCAGCTTGCTGAGCCACTGGGATATGCCAAGAAAACACTCTGAGAAGCCCCAACCAACACCACAATGCCAGTTCGCAAGGGTGGAGAATGCAACAGTGGCTCAGCAGTATCAAAACTATTTTCTGAAAGTGTGAATTCTGTTCCAACTAAAGCCCGTCACATTCTCCAAAAGAACTACTCAACATGATAACGTCTTACTTAGGGATGGAAAAATCTCCACACAGCCACCAACCTGTGCTGTAAGCTTCAGAATTTTCCCAAAACAGAGTGACATAGGATCTCTGTCTTCAATCAGCTTAAACATGGTGCACATTTGTTAGTTATCTGCTGAATGGAAAAACAGCTGCTCACTTTGCACCAAGTAAGTAAAGAAGGAGTTCAAGCATCCCTGGAGGTGCTAAAAGCCAGGCTGGGTAGAGCCCTGCTCAACCCAATGTGCTGCCTGATTCACTGGCTGGCAACCCCACCTGCAGCACGAGGGTTGGAACTCAATGAACTTTGAGGTCCCTTCCAACCCAATTCCATGTCTCTATGAACGCCCTTGCATAAAGTCTCAACGCTGCTTGGCTGAGTCTGCACCAGGAACAGGGCTTCCTCTGCCTCTAAATACTATATCAGATTTTGCCCTAAATTAACTGATTTTAGCTTTGCAAAAACAACAACTAGAGTTGCCCTCTGCTCACTTTGTTAGCTCAATCCCATTGACAGTACTGGTTGCTGTTGCTTTGAGTTTGTTTCTTAACTGATTCCATTACAGCTATAATAGCTGCCAGGTCACAGGTGACTTTAATATCAAAAAGGCATGGCTATCACTAAAACACACACGGGTGTGTAAAATTATATAGAAGCATAAAAGATAAAGTGGATATGTTATTACAATGTCTTGCAGTTATAATGAAAAAACCCTCACAGCTTAAAAGTCTTAAGAAATCTTAAAAATAACTCTCTTGGAACAATGTTATGTTTTTAGCCTGGAATTTCTGGCAAAGGGCACTGTCAACTGCTGGAATTCACTGCTGTAGTGACTATCATGGTAAGATACTTCCTAAGCATTCAACGAAATGAAGAGCTGTTGGACAGAAAGAAAACAAACTGACCTAATTTGTTGTTAGATTTTTATCATGAAAATGATCTAGGGTTTGCTGACGATTAGTAACTGTAGTAGATCATTCCTTGCAGAATGTATATTCTGCAATAGTTTGGTTATCAGGAAAAACTCCTTCTCAGGAAGAGCGGTGATGCACTGAGACAGGTTTTCCAGGAAGGTAGTGGTGTTACTGTCCCTGGAAATGTTCAAGAACCATGGAGATGTGGTGGGCACGATGGGGGATGGGTTGGGGTGGGGGTTGGACTTGATGATCTTAGAGATCTTTCAAACCACAATGATTCTGTGAAATACAATGTGGCTATCAACAGCTCACCCAATGCCATTCAGCAGAGCGATACTGTAGGGCAAATAACTCACAAGAACAGCACCCAAAAGAAATAGTGTGGAAGATAGCATACTTTTGGAAGGCTCAAGTAGATGGTATACAGTCAAGTAGTAAGAAGAGAGTGGCTCACCTTTGAAGATGGTTGAGGCTTACCAATAACTCCACTAGGAAGGGATCTCCAACAAGAAATCCTTCCCTGCTGGTGGTCAACCCTTAAATGGGGTCTGGGAGAGGTGGAGCCAGACTCCACCCCTTCCAATCACACAGGTACATTACCTTCATCTGTGGCCCTGTGGCTGACTCAGTGCTTACCTCAGGTGATCAATCTGTAGTTCAGGCCATGATTCAACAGTTCCCATACAGGTACTGTCCCTAATTTCTGGTGAAAGCTCTTTCCAGAGGATCTATTTGTTAGTGGAAGCCTGGTGCATGCAGTCCCCCATGCTGCACTCACTACAGGTATCTAAGCTTTGCCTTACACCACTAGAACAATCTCACAGAAATTACCTTATTCAGTGGGAATTAATCAAAGTGTAGCAAGGTCCAGGTGCTCCTGCTTTCTGATGCAGACACTGCCACTAAAGTTGAAAGTAAAGCTGCCAAAGAAGTCAAGCTAACCATTGAAAGAGCTTTTTCACTCCTTATGTATATCTGGACTCAGAAGAACACAGGATCTGATCTACTCTGTTTGCAAGGAAATGGAAAACCTGAAATTGAGGGGAAAAAGCCACTCCCCTAAACCAGGAGTTCATTTCACAGACAAAATAATGTGGGCCTTCCAGCAACAAAACTAATTAGAAGCAAATATTTGCAAAATGCATAGAGGCCGGTTAATGATTTTGTAATGGTGTGATATAAAAACTGGCATCTCCCACATCCTGCCTCAGTGCCATAGCAGGGTGGAACACCTTTCAATACCCAGAGCAGCAACTCTCATTATTTTCAGTTTGTTGTTCCTTTCTTTAGCTGTGAGAAAGCAAAAATCCTCCTTTGGCCATATTTCTTCACTGTAAATCTTTTACTGAGTTGGAATAAGCTGCTCTCTTGATTAAACACAGGACTGTTTTACTCCATCATTTCCAGTATTAGCACCACAAAAAAACACATAAAAGCCTCACTGTAAATGAGCAGTTGCTGAAAAAGAGCTGTGTGAGGCTTGTAAACCATCCCAGTGTCTCAGATCTCCCTTGAACCTATAGCTCCAGCTCAGCATCTCGCTTCAAGTGCTGTAAATGGGTCTGCAAATTATTGACGTCTAATAAAGGTAATTGGGAACTGTCAGGATGAAGAAAGCATCTTATCTGTAATGAGGTAAAAAGAGGTAAAAGAGAGAAGGCATGGAGAGGGGGGAATTTGTGGCTGAAATTTTATTTTCTGGGAGTCAATTCTTGTTGCAGCCTGGGCTGACACAAAGCACACCAGTAGGATGCCTGATGTCAGTGGGTTTGGGATCAGACTCCTGTGTCCATTGCAGAGACCCATGTTTTCTCATAATCAAGAATTCATTAAACAGCCAACAGATGCAAAAAGACGAATATAATAGAACAGTACATGGCTCAACAATGCATCACTGATTTCACTAAGTTCTCTTGGACCTGTTTAAGTGGTGGGGGGCTGAACACAGACTGCAATACCACGTACAAACTGCCCCCAAACTTGGCAAACCAAGTGTGCTTACCTGGCTATGTTAATTATTCTACTTCACATTATTCAAAGATCTTTTATTAACTGGATGGAAAGAAGCCCACTATGTCATTCGATATTTCATTCCATTCCTTTAAAATTCAGTCTCTCCATTAGGGCCCCGTCTGATCTCATCTCTTACTTTTTTGTTTATTTGTTGGATGTGGTTTCCTTCCAATAGGGAAAATTGAGGAGGCACACTGGGGAATGGCACAAACAGCCCAGCTCACTCTTAGCAAGACAAATATTACTCCAAGTTAATTTGAAGGTAGTATACATAATGCAGCATATCAATTTTGTATGACTTACGGGATTGTGCCTGTGAAATAGCAACTTAAAACCACCATTGTATTGCCAGTGACAATTACTGTACTATAAACCATTTCAATGGGGCACACACATTAATTTAATTCATTGCAGCAAGCAGGTAGGCACGCACAGAGGAAAAACACCGCAAAATGACGAATGCTTTACAATTTACAACATAAATAGTTCCTTCAAGACTACAAACCCCTGTCATGTCAGAAGCACCTTCTGGCTCTGCTCCAATTCATTAAGCCAGCCACGCTGCAACAACAACAACAACAAAATGTGCCTGCAAACATACATTACAATCATTGTTAGCTCCATTCTGCTTTGTCAATCATATGGGTGCGATAGCAGGGAGAGCACCTAGGAGTTTTCATCTGAAACTCATGAAGACTGCAATGAAGTGCAAACCCAGGAGCACTTCCCTCCTTCTCTCGTCCAGACAAGTTACTCGTAAACAAGCCCTGGAAATGCATGACAAAGGAACCATTCCATGGGATGCTGTGGGCACTTTGCTTAACTGAGGACTTCAAGAAGGCTGGATTCATTTCGGGTGGACAGATGGGTGTTCTAATCCCACCAACCTCTTGTGTCAGTCCATCCAGTGATGCCAGTAAAACACTGGAGAATCTGCTTGTTGCAGCAGAGCTGAAGCCTGTCCTGGAGAACAAGCACACACATTTGGCTGTAATACTGTACAGACTTCAAGGTTTGATCCTGCAGGGCTGCCCAGCCATTCTGCTTGCAAAGCACTGAAAACACATGCTTAATGCACAGAGGAAATTTCAGAGGTGCACATGCACAGAATATGAGACAGCATGATGACAGGATTTTTGCACAGATTTAGAGAGTATGCAAGAGATAAGCAGTGAAAATGTTAACATAGGCTAGCAAGCACAGAAGAGACTGAAGCACATTAGCTCTCATATTCTGGCTCCTAGCAGGGTTAATGCATCTTCACTTATCTTCACAGAATCACCAAACATCCACTTGGGACCCAAAAGGATCATGGAATCCAGCTCCTAGCTCTTGTCACTTCTCTTATCATCACTGAAAGCTTGCAAGGATATCTCCGACTGTTCTACCATCACGAGGTGTATGCGCAATTGCACACAAAAAAATCTCACAACTCATCCAAACAGTTTTGGTAACTCTAGCTCGGAATTTGAAAGCAGTGGGAAATTCTCAAAAGAAAACCACCAAACACCACCTGTTTGGGTCCGAAGCCAAAATAAGAAAGCAAAATAAGAAAAACAATGACAAAAAAGGAAAGTAAGTTTGCCCGCTGTAAAAGAATTTGCAAATGCAGAGGAACTTTCTATATTCTTCCTGCAAGCTACTGTCTTTTTCTTGTCCTTTCTCTTGACTATTTTAAGCCATTTTATCTGGTGGCGTCAGTTGCTAACCATAGTAATCTCCTTTTACAGAAAAACGAAAAGGCTTCATGAGATTATGTAAAGGCAACCAAGAATAGAAATTAATATAAAAATGAAGGAATATATGGGCTGTTAGCATTCAAGACAAGATGTAATCTTTGCGAAGCAAACATTCAGATTTCTTCAGCAGACATCCATTCATTTGTGTAAGAAATGACAATATCTCACATTGATCTATCTTGACAGACTCTCAGATTTCCAGGAGCAGCTGTTGCAGCAGCAACACCATCAGCAGTGTTACAATCAGCACTCACCATCACTGCACAGACCCGAATCTCTCATTCTTGGCCCTGTAACAGAGAAACTCAGACCTCATCCTTCTGTCTGTTTGTGCGCAGGATGGGGAAACAGTTATGTTATTTAAGAGAGTTTCAGGATTTACCAATTTTCAGGCTTTTCTTTCTTTTAATTCTCTTTCTCCCGTTTATCATCACCTCACGTTTTCCATGGAAAGAACACCCAGAACAACCTGAAGCAGATAGTAAGATGACTGCAATCACACAGAACCCTGACCACTTTGTGGAAATTAGCTGGAGCTTCCAGTTCTAATGAAGCAGGTTAAACACTGGGACATGTTTACTCGCAGGAGAACCAAACTTACTCCAATTACCACCACTGCCTCAATGCCAGGTGCCCAGGGCTGCCAATTTTCTTTTGTTGCTGTTCCCAGAGGTTTAATTTACATCTTTGTGATTCCTATTGCACATGATTAGTAGCTTGCAAAGAAAATGTAAGCAAAAGCAGTCAGGTGTTTTGGGTTGCGTAGCTCCACAATGAGCTCGTGCATTTCACCTCATCATTCTGGGCTATTCTAGAAGACTGAAAAGGTAAATCTTCTTTGAAACTGGACACATTCCTGCACATTACAACAATGCTTTCCAGCTTATCTATAAGAAAAGATACATACAATGGATGCCACAATGAACACACCCTTTCAGCACCTTCCAGAACTACAAAAAATTAGCAGGGAATAATACTGTAGCTGACAAACAGTCGAAGGGAAATGAACAGTTAGTTTTAGCAGTGGATTACATCAACAGGGCACAAAATGCCTTTCTACAATACATCATAATGAAAATTGCAATGAAATTGCTCACAATACTTTTATCCTAAACCTTGTGTTTCAGAGTATGTGAACTTCACTGTAGCTTCCATATTATTTCTTAGCACGCAGAGTTCACACTGCTGTGACAAAAACTCTCAACTCTCGGCCATTGCAGAGCAGAGTATAAAGTAGAACAGGAGTATAGCTGTGCTTCTGTGAGTAGAATGTGCATAAATACTCTCTTGAATGACGCCCTCAGCTGAATGATGCCCTCAGCTCGGAACTTTGTTAAATCTCAAGCAGGATGTATCTGATTTTAGCTCCTGAAAGTCACTGCAGAATACATCTCAGCACTTGGGAGCCCATTTCTTGTCCATTTGTTGCTCCTATGGTCAGTGAGTGCTACCTGCAGGTGGGCTGCACCTTTGCACCCATTTGTAACCACACATGATGAAACCACTGTGGTGCGGCGTCATCTCAGCCACCAACACTCACAAACTAACACCAGGCACAAGGCAGTTTATAATGCCAGGCAGCTGTGCCCTTGCGTGCAGTGCTGCTGGAACGGGCTCACCCTGGTCCAAGATGCAAGCCAACATCTTCCATTCATATTGCATTATGCTGCATGACCAGGCATATCTCAGGACTATGATCATAATGAGCTGCACTGAGCAGTACAGATTTCTAGAAAAACATGGGCGAGTCTGTCAGCGGTTATTCATATTAGAAATGAATTTCATACCTATCTTGTTTGGAACTGGACAAATCACTAGATAAATCTGGCCATAAACCACTTATTAAAACATTATCTTTTTTTCCCCCTCCAAAAGTCTTTCTGCCCATTAGATCAAATATGAAATGCAGAATACTGAATATCAAAAAGTAATACTGAAATGAGTCAATGCTAACACTGTACCCAAAGACTGTGAACTATTATTTTGACACTTGAGCATAGAGGAAACTATTGCTGAAGTTTAAAAGTGATTTCAAGTCACTATGATTAAGGAAGTTGTGACAGTGCCCTGCTGGAACACAAAAAGCCGAAGTAGGACACGCTCAGTTTTTAATTCATTAGTTACAAACAATACAGATGTTTCAGAACAGTGAATTACGTTCTCTCTCACACTGAGGGTTGCAGTAAGAATGAACAATGAGATGTGATGATGATGGAAAGCCAGCCTTTACATCTAAATTTTAACCAAGAAGACTGCATACCTCCCTCACTAATATCATTGCAAGCTGCAAGTACTACAATGCTATCTGCAAAGTAATTAATCTTCTTACTTCTTTCAATCCCTCACCCTCCAAACTATTGTGAAAAATTCTCATACATCCTCTTTTTACAGTAAGATTCTGCTGAACTATCTCCACACTGAGCATGCATGATGAGATCCTCTCTGCCTCTGCAGGATGAGATGTCTCCAGGTTGAAAGATTCTAATGATTTCCTTGGTGAAATAAATGTACGCCTGAGAAAAGCACTCTTCTATCCCTGACAGACTGCATCTGTACCATCATGCTCAGTAGAGATGACTTAGCAGTATGCTCAGAAAAGTGGGGTTATACCCTTCTGCTCTGTGCTCTTGTAGCCGTACAATGGAGCGTTAAAAACTGCCAACAGCAGCAAGACTGCCTTTCCCCTTATGTATCAAAGAATCATAGAATGAGTTGAGTTGAAGTGACCTCAAAGATCATCCAGATCCTATCAGCATGTGTATGGGAACTTGAATCACGGCCTGAACCACTGATGGACCACCTGAGGAGAGCATGAGTCAGCCACAGGAGCACAGGTTGAAGGCAGTGCACCTGTGTGACCAGAAGGAGTGGAATCTGGCTCCAGCTCTCCCAGACCCCATTCAAGGGCTGATCACCACTGGGGAAGGATCTCTTTCTGGAAATTGTTCCTTTGGAGTTTTCTACTGTAAGCCTAGGACATGGGTAAGTGCTTTCCTTTATTTTGACTGTCTCTTTGCATCATAGTGTTCTTTCTAATCATACCATCTGATAACTCACCAACATCTGAACTAGAGAAGCCAATACCTTGCAGCATACAGTTTCATTCTGCAGGGTGAGGCAGGGAATGTACTAAGGAAAACTTGGCCTGGAAGTAAGTGTCCTGTGAGAGATGACGCTTTACCAGAATAGCAATGAAGGTGAAAAATCACACAACTCCAGGAGCTGACCTGTAACACAGCAATAAGCATGTATTGCTCATCTTGTCCACAGGCAAGGCGATGTTCTTGGGGCAGGCTGGATCCTTGGGCGCCGTGACCTACCTCATGGAACACTGCTTTCTTTGGCTGACTTGGTATCTCCCTTTTCTTTTTTTTTCTTGGGATTGATCCACAGCCAGGGATCAAGCATTGCAAAAGAGAAACTTTAGTATTGTAGTTTCCAATTATGCTCCTTTCTGCTTTTTGTATGATCTCAACTAATTACTCTGCGAAGACAAAAAAAATCAGTGCCCAAACTGATACTTATCCATTAAAAATTGTTTAGTTTTTGTGTTGGTCCTCACTATGTTACCAAGATGAATATCTGTTCTCTGCACCTAGAGTTGATTTATGGTCCTTCAGTGATTTACCAGGAAATTGAAATAGGCATATTCCATATAATAAAGACATATCTAAAATTTGCATAACTCATTTAAATCAGTGGGGCTTCCAAGTCTTTTATTAAGAAAGCACGGTTAATGACTGCAAGAAATGCTTATTTTATTTCGTGGCTCTCTCTCCACTCAACTTCACTGATCAGAAAGACAAATTAAGAAAGATAGGGTGCTTACCCAGAAGTCATTTGTTAGACATCTTCAAAAATCGATGCTTGACACAACTGAGTATCTTTTTACAATAGAATTTTATTTGTCATGTTGGGCTAGAAGCATCAGTTAATAATTCACTCCACAGTTCCATAAACCTCCACTGCTATCTTTCACACAACCTTGCAGCTTCACAGGCTGTTGTTAAGAGCAGCTTAAAATAGTCTATTATCAGCGTTGACCCTCACTGTTATAACTCAAACAGATGCACTATCTGTGATCATTCTGACAAGAAAACAAAATAAACAACCCAGTAACTTTGAAAAGGACATATACACGCTGCATGCATACACACGATGGCTATCCACTCAAAAGCTCCTATCCTTAGCAGAGAAAGGTCAGACCAGCAGCTCTGAACTGTTGGCCCAAGTGCAAGCATTGCTATGAACTGGGGATGAGTCAGGGTCATACAGCTCTGATGCAGCTCTGAATTTTCTCTTTTCCTAAGTTCTTGGATGCTTCAGTGAGAGGTTAGAGTTCAGAGCAGGCAAGCTGCAGAAGTCAGAGTGGCTGGAATTACTGTGATTTGAGCATACAGGTCAATATTCAAAACAGCCAAGTTGTGGGCTTAGGATCTACAAGAATCCCTACAGAAATCTTGAAAGCGCAGATTAAAAGCATGAAGTAGACAAACTAGTTTGGAAGCAGTACCCTCCCTGAGTTAAACGCAGTCTTCATAAATCTACAGTTTCGTTCCCATCTTCAGTTGCAAAAAACATCACCTCTGATTGAGTTCAGCATCCCTTTTTTTTTTTTTTTTTGACTCATGAAACAGTGTGTCAGACTGAGACTTCAGTGTACTCTAAAGCCCACAGCTCAGAACCAAAGTCTTTGGTTTAATGAATAAAGTTTTTTGAGCAGTAGCAGAGGCAGATGCTTTGCACATGAGGTCAAGAATGCAGCTCACAAGCACTAATGCCAACACACAGCTCCCTGGGTATCTGTTCCTCCAACAGTTATTTATTCCTTTAACAGTTATTTATTCCTTTATGTCTTTACATACAGTTGGCCTAAGGCTCAAGGGGCGAAAATAATCACAGAATAACAGAATTGCTCAAGTTGGAAAAGGACTTCAAGATTATCAAGTCCAACCTCAACATAACCATACTAGCCTAACTTTTGACAACCCACCGGTAATTCGTGTCCCTGAGCACCATATCTAGATAGTTCTTAAACACATTCAGGGATGGTGACACAACCACCACCCTGGGGAGCCTCTTCTGTAAGGAAGTTTTTCCTGATATCCAACCTAAACCTCCCCTGGCACAACTTGAACTCATTTCCTCTTGTCCTGTCACCTGTCTCCAGTGACAGAGGGGCCACTGTTTACCTCAGAGTAGAAGGCAGTTCCAAAGTTTCTGGCTAAAATTCCACTTCTACAGGCCTGTGCTTACTGTATGTGCTCAGTTCAGTTTATTTCTGCAGTAGTGATAGTACGTGTGATTGCTACAACTTGTTTTGACAGCACAGCAAACTCTCCACAGACTCCCATTATCTCTCTACCACTTAGTATCTCGATAATGTGATGTTGTCTCCACAGGCTCGTGCATTCCAATGGGCAAACAATTGCAGAAACAATTCCACACGCTTTCTCTAGGAAATGGGGGATCCTTGCTGCTGGAAACCAAATCAAAAATAACGGTGGGGAGATGCACAGTAGTCACTTCCAAATGCAGAAGGTAAGATGATGTTAAAGCATTTTAACTTCTAACACAATAGGAGTTCCTGAAATACCAACTTTGATGGATTCTATACAAGCGTACAAACACACCTGTAGATTTGACTGCACAATGCCAGCAAGGAGACTGTTTTGGTGCTCTGTTGTTTACAGCTGAAAGAAACAGAACCTGGTAGACTGAAGGAATGCTGAGAAAACAGACAGGCTAACCCAAATTCACTTCCTCGCTCTTGTAAACCCTTCCTTTAAAATGCAGGATACGCAGACAGATGGGAGATAGAAGCAAAACCCATATGCTTCCTTTAAAAAAAACCTCACAGAAAACTCACTGAGCTGTATTTGTGGAGTTAATCAGAGCAGTGGCAAACATTACATGTTTGTAATGTGCATAAGCAACGTTGTTATGGTTAAAACGGAACTGTTCCATTGCAAACTCCCATGTTATGAGACTAATATTCCTAGCTGTGGGAAAAAAAACAAAAAACAAAAAACAGTTTGGGCTAATTGCAATGGGAATTAATCTGGAAAAGTACCTGCACACATTCAAACTTTCTGACACTAACGCAGAATGTATTTACTTACTGAGCTAGAAATCAATAGGGCGAGAACCAGGGGAAAACGCCTTCCAGATCTTTGCAAAAAGTCAACACCTATTCGTTTCCATTAGTTTAGAAGAAAATCATTTAAAAATCTACACTGTGAAACAGTCTGCAGACAGCACAAGCAAGGCTGGACAGAGGAAATAACTATAATTATCAAAAACATGACCAAAAAAAAAAAAAAGGATACTTATATTTCTAGTTTTGATGCACTGCATATTTGTAAATAAGGAAATACTCTCCAGGAAGGGAACACTAAGAGCATAATTTTGAAAGCAAGTAGCAAAGAGATGTCGCTGTGGTAAAGACCAAACAAATAAAAAAGAATAGGTTGGGAACTTTTTCCCCATTGTAATTGAGATGCTGCTTCTAAAGGAGCATCTAAAAATCTTTCTGCAGTTCCAGTGTAAGTTCCCATGAATAAGTCAGTGGTGGGTGAACTGTTAAGAGATGCCTGATTCCACACTTAGCAATTTAAATGCCTGCATGTTCGGCACTACTTAAGCCCCAGCATGGACATGGCTCCCAATTCTTTGTTTTTAAAGGGAGAAGGAAGACTCTGGAATCTTATTTGCACATCCATCTTTATCTGTTGCAGACTATATACTCAGGTCTGGAATGGCAGCATCACAGCAGTTCCCTGTTACTACCAACTCATTCTCCCATCCATTGCCAGTTGAAGCCAGAGATACTCCTGAAGTGGAAAAAACATACAATTTCCTTGGTTAGGAAATTATCAGAGAATTAGCCCTAGAAAAAGATGTAGCAACATGCTGCCAGTCTGCCAAAAGTCCCTATTTAATCTTCATCTATTATAAAAAATGTTTTCTGTAAAAAATATTTTATTATCTTCACAATCAACAGTTCTTTATATCGATCACTGCGGCAATTCATAAATTAGCTCTATCATAGGAGAATAGTAGCTGTAATTTTATGGTGCTGACTATGGAAACTTCAATGAGACACTGATCTTCCACTGCAAACACATCACCGTTGATAGAAGTTGTATGACAAATAAAACACTCTGTAAAGAGTATACAGAAAAGCTTTGTGCTAAACTCCTTCTCATTATATAAAAGCTTTTAATGTATTACCAGTCTTAAACAAATCTGCTGGGGGGATATTGTCTCTGCATAACAGTAATGGATTTAGATTACACCATCATCAGGAATATCTGTTTTTGTGGCTGAACATGGGCTAAAGGCTTAATGCTTGAAAAAAGTGCTGGCCTCACTGATTTATGAAGCCTGGACGTAATTAAGCATCTTCCCACTTACTGTGAAACTTATGACTTAAAACACACATCATATACTTCTTGTATAACCCCTTCTGTATGTGTACGCATGGTGCAATGAAAATCTAATCGGAGAGGAGAGCAGCAATTATGTAATTGCTCATATTTCTTGTTTAAGTACTTAGACCCAAGACGACTCACCATTTTGCTAGCTGCATCCCAAGGACCTGCTAGGTCAGAGGTTCCCTGTAGGACTTGCTCTGTGGTTACACAGAAGAGCTTGAAGCCTTAGCAAGGAGCCAGATACAGGACAGCATAATCGGGGGGAAGAAGTAAAGTTCATAGTCTGCGCTGTCTTTGTGTACAAGCACTAAGAAAACCCCAACCCCCTCTTCCGCGTTCAAGCAAAATTGGAGCCCTCTTTTTACATTGCCAAATGGACATCAATGTGAGGCTGCCCCTGCAAAAAGGAGTTTTTGAAAATGAGAAAGAATGAATGAGACACTTCCCTGTACAGTATATACATTAAACAAATAGTGAGGACAGGAGTGGCAAGCTAGCTGCATGGTGCTGCTGCTTTAAATTTAATTAATATAAATTATTCCCACCTGCCTAGTAGAAAGGATTTGCAAATACTCTCACCTGGTTAGAAAACAAGTTTCTGTAACTGAAGGTTTACAACAGAGATAACCACAGCTGAAAACAACACTGTCAGATGGTTCTGTCTGTGCATCACTTCCAGCAGACATTAACCCTCGTATCCCTGTCCATATCTGGGCCATGCTTCCCCCCCCAAAGAGTATTTATCTCTTTAGTGCTGCAGTTTTGATTTCTAGTTTAAAACCAAATGTCCTGCAACATGGAGAGGTTAAAATTCCACTCCTGTTACCGTGGTTTGTGTCCATTCTCCACGCACCATCAGATTTAGCCCGAAACCCAGGGTTTAGCAGACTGAACTGCAGCACATAATGCTTTTACTTACATTATTTTTAAAAGGAACAAGGCCAGCGCAAGCAGAAACCATTTTAATCTTCATCCCTTTTATTTTGGAGTAGTTTGATCACCTTAAAGGGATTGAAAACAAAGGTCTGAAAGCCATATGGGACAGCATGAATGGTAATCTAGTTTACATTTCTGCTTTCTGCACTTCCTCTCTTCTGGGCACGCTCTGCTAGCAGTGCTCAGAGCTGACTCTGAGCTGAGGTCAAGCAGCATGCGGGATGAAACTGTTTCGCTCACTATTCCCCTGGATTATCCCAAATGGTGAGATTAGAGGAGAGGCAGGCAGCTGGAACTCCCCCCCCCCCTCCCCTCCATCCACTGTTTGAGAGGACAGAAGCTAAGCATAAAACCACTTGTGCACGTCAGCAAAGGTTTTGAGCTGGGGGAGGGGGTCTTAATTTGGCTGTGTTTAAACTCATTCCCCCACACTCAGCCCCTTTTGGAGTGACAAGAGCAAACTCAGTGAATTCTCAGGTGCTAAATGTCAGAACTGGTTTGAGAGAGATCCCTGGGCTCCATCTAGGGTTAACCGAGTGAACTATCCTTGTTAGAGAGGAGGCAAACTGGATTAGCTAAAGGTTCCTTCTGACTTTAAAACACACACAAAGAAATCCTGATTGTTCGGATCAGCATCCCAAGCCCAAACACCTGGCTACTGAGGAAAATTTCACAGACCATCTTATAAAGGAAAAATGGAAACAGAACTGTATGTGAGAAGTTTCTAATTATTCTTTTACCACTGACACAAATACTGGCCTGAGGCTTGCTATACATTCCCACTTGTTCTCTATCTTTGGACAATCAGATCTCAGCACAATCAAGTCCCATGCATACTCTTTCTTAGAAAAAGAGCAGAATCTGTCATCATGTGTCCAGTTTGATACAGAGCCTTTCATTTCTATGACTGGCACCGTCAGATTCTGCTGAATGTTTGCTCATTTCTCTGAACAAAAATCTCTGATGCATATCCATCTAGTATTGTAAGTTTTCAGGCAGCCTGACTATTTCCTGGAGGTGTTCCTGAACCGTGGAGATGTGGCACTGAGGGACGTGGTCAATGGGCACAGTTGGGTTGGACTTGAGGATCTTAGAGGTCTTTTCCAGTCTTAATCATTCTGTGATGCTATACTGGAAAATAACTAAGGAGAAAGTATCCTGCATCCCTGCTGCACTGAGGTAAGCAGCTCCACAAAACATAAGAAAATAAGAAAACCTGGGGGCAGGAGGCAGGAAAACCTACTTGAGACCCCACAGGTGCCAACATACAGTTTCATCTGTTGCAGTAAGAGAGGACATGGGGACCATATCTGCACACTGATGAAAATATACAAACAAGAATTATGTTTGCTGGAATTCCTCTCTCTCAGCACTAAAGATCCAGATTTTCTACTATGAAAACATAAGGAACAAGCAGGTTTACATAGCTTCCTTCTTAGCTCTGAAAAACTACTGTGTATTTAAAAAAAACTAGAATGCATTTCATTCTTTTAATCCAGTAAAGAAACCAAGTGACACTGCAATTTGTTCATTTACAGCAAATATTAACACAGAGCGCAATTTTCTGCCTGACACAACCGTTTTAATTTCTACCAAGACGAATGTTTAGTACACCAAAGAATAATCAAATCATTTTCTATTTCTGAAGAAGCCTCGTGGTTTCATCGCACATTTTCACCATTTTGTAAATCATTTAATGATTTTCTGCTGGTTTAAATATGACCTCCCCATACCAAACTGATTAGCTAACGTGAAATATTCATGACAGAGGTGCTTCCAGCAGGCACCGAGTTTCTAAATTATCCAAAGATTTCCTGCTATCATGAATCTTCCTTGCCCTATGGAACAAACTGGGATAACACAGCACCAGTAGGGTCAAGTTTTTGCCTGTGATATTTCTGGTCCATTGCAAAACCAACAGTGTGCTACAAAAGGAGAAAGAAATTTCACTTTGAAGTTCAAATTTTCAAATAAAATCTTCAGAGGCTGACAAGAAAAAACACCTCTTGATCTGCTCACAGTACTCTCAGTCCCTTTAAAAAACATGCTTTCAGTCAGCTGTAATGTACAAGATATACAGGAAAGCCAGTGTGTAGACACAAATCAGTATTTTAAAATATAACTAAAATCTGATATACAAAACTCATAAAACAGAATTGTCACTCTCTCTTCTTAGAGTGGTCTACCTGAGCAATGAGTAGAGCTGTTTCTTATTAGAGAATATGGTCTATATTTCACTTTAAGCACAGGGTGCATGAGTAATTTTACCTAAGTGATTTACAGATTAGATTCTTATTCATCATTTCCCACAAAAAAAAAGGGGAAGCAACTGGCTCACCTCAAATAACAAAAAACCTGACACGAAAGCATTGTATGAACCTGCACCAAGTAGGATCCTTTCAGCAGATAGGTAGAAGTGGCAGCAGATAGCCCTACCAATGTCCAGTAATAAGGCTGTCTCAGGGCTCCCCAGCATTCAGACAGATGTTCTGACAGCAAGATTTTAAGAAATGTTGAGCTCCACACAGCTCACCTTTAAAACAGTGCACTTACAGATTAAGGGTCTCGTGGCTATTTGGCACTCATGAAATGTTAGCTGGAGGGCCACTTTCTCCAGTTCTCAGTAACGTTACAGATCCAGACTATTTGTAGGAATCCCTTCTATTCTGATGGATCTTAGAAACTAGTTAAGTTGAGCTTTTCCCCCATGCATCTGGGACAGTTCACTAATACAGGAGGATGGTTAGGCTTGCACATCCCACCAGCGATGTTTTCATGGAGACAACTTTGGTCACAGCCAAGGCAGTAGTGCTTAGAGATGCCATTGAATAGGCAGCATGGTGACACCAACACCATCCCATCGATGCACATCCATGCTTGATTTTCAGGCTCCACTTCCACAGTTTACTCTGCACAGCCTGACCTGGGTGCTCTCACAGAGTTAAGTTCTGCGCAAAGCAACAGAGATCCTCGGTGTGATGCAGCGAGAGAGGGAGCACTACAAGATCCAAACAGAGCATCCTAATGAAGGGCCGCCGTGTTTTGCAAATGTGAAAACCCAATAAACTAAATGAATTTCTCAAGGTCGCAGAAGGAGTCGATAGCAATTGCAAACAGAACCCAGTGGACTGACACCTTAATGACAGATTGACCGTTAATTTGCACTCTGACTCACCCGCAGCAGCAGGAAGGCAGAGTGAAGCTTCCAAGTCAGATCATTACATTTTAATTTTGCTCTGTGCTAGTAGAAACAGAGACACCGGTATGTGACAACAGCTAATCCAGTTTCTAAAGAACAACTTGCTACATGGGAGTCTAAACGTTTCATTGTCAGAATGTGTATGTGCTCTCCATAAATCATACATACCTGCACAGCTATCCCAGTTCCCAGTTGTGTCAGATAAATCTGCCTTGGGACCACACATCAGGTGTTCAATAACCACTGTGGTGGGAGGAGAAACCCAGACTAGAACAATGAAACCAGTTGTCACGCTGAAAGAACGGGAGTAGACAAAGGAGGTTTGTACCCTGAATTTCAAATTAAGTGAATTTCTGTTGGAAACTACAGAGCAGGAGCAGAGATTCCTTTAAAGATTTATTTTGCCTGCCATAATGAACCTGGAATTCAAGTTTGCTAAAGGGTAAATGACATTTTTTTTTAATTCCTGAACAGAATATATATACACTGAATTTTGAAACCATTTTTTATTGGAGGAGGGGTATGACAAGTTTACAGCCGTCGCAAATTACATGAAAGTCATAGCGAAAAGGAGAACTTGCTTCAATTTACACATGGTGAAACAATAACCTTTTCTGCAATACCCCCCAAATTTCTTCCCTTCTGCTGTTCAAATGACAAAAAAAATAACCCACCACCCCAAGAGATAAAGCAATTTATTAGTATTTCAGCGCTGAATGCACTTGTCAAATATTTAATCATCTGCTTCTTTACATTAAAAACTGCACAGACGGAGTCTGCCACGGGGGAATAGTAACAAACCACAGAAGTGGGAATATTTTTGAAGGATACTTATCGAGAAGAAATGGAGATATCTGTAGCAAAGATGGCACTGCTGCTATTGTGTGCTGAGGAAAACATTAGAGGTGGTTGGGGAATAGGATATGAGAGCAGCAGGGCTCAGCCTTGCCTTGATTTGTTAAATGCACACTAGAGAAAACTGGTTTGGAAAGATTTGCACACTGTGATCTAGGTATGCCTTTGCATGCGGAAATAAGGGATTTCTTTGTAAGGGGCATGAAACTGGCAATCTGTTTGGCAATGCTGCCCCTTAATGTCTGCTTGTAGGGAGCTCCAGGATAGCTGTGATCTTTCGTAGACAAGGGACACAAAGGCAGAAAGTCAAGCCAAGTGTGAAAACTCCACATATGACACTGCAGCACAGGGGAACACAATTGAGACTGTAACCCAAGGGATGGGGCAATGGGTCACAAGAATTTCAGTCACATCTGGAGCATTTCTTTAGCTCCCTTGATCACAACAGCATGAGCTGACATAATGAAGCGGGTATAATTCAGCATTTAACAGAGCTGACCCAGCTTCTTCAGCTTTCATTGCTGTCTGCTTCTTTCCTGCCTAGCTGATGGTTGCACTAGATCTTAGCAGGCTTTTCCAACCTTAACAATTCTACGGTTCTAATTCTTTTAATTCCATTTTTTAGTAACTGCTTCTCCCCAGCCCACCAGATGCTTCTTTTCAAGGTTAGATCTTTCCCCATTTCCCTATGACATTAACAACATAAATGATGAGCACACAGAAAATGGAAGTGATGAGATAACAGCTCAATTAGAAACACAAAATCCCATCAAATGACCTTTGTGTCAAACTTGATATATCTGCACGACAAAGAATTTCAAGTCCACCCTGTGTGAAGAAGTCAGCTAATTTACATCTACAGAGATGAAATACTTATCATATATAATCGGTTTGCTCCTGTGCCTCACCATGCAATGGAACTCTTTGGTTAATCAAAATGTTGAGAGTTGAGTCTTTCTTCAGCTAAAGCCTAGCCAAATGTGTTTCCATCAGTCATTGCATGTGAGCCTAGCTCAGCACATCCATCATACACCTCCACTGCTTATTTAGCACTGACGTTTTGTCAGTACTTCAGCCTCCATCTGCACATCAGCATCTACAGACATCATATGGACACATCAGAAAGCTGACTCCTTGACCTGAACAGCTATATTCAAAGAGTGAGCCTGGAGACCAGAAAAAAAGCAGACCAGAAGAATATACAGAAGAACATATCAGCCTGTATTAGAGCTGCCCCCAGAAGATGGAATTTCCCTCCCAGAGAAATTCTTCTGCTTCAGATTTAATTTACCTCTAACATAGGAACAAGAGAACACCTGCTTCTTTCTACAAAAAAGGTCCGAATTTGTTTCAGCCCTTGTAGACAAAAGGTTTCCAATGTTTCTAAAACCTAGTAATACAAAAATAACATTGCGCATTTTCAGTTTTATGTAACACCCTATTATTCACAAATTACATGTAAATCTAAGTAATTTCTACTGATTCTTTTGCAGCCAGAGTCAGTGTGCACTATGAACAAAACTGTGTTTCTCCTACAGGCCTTTTTGTTCAGCAGGTACTCACACTGCATGGCTAATTATAAATCATCTCTCTCCTCCCTGCAAAATGTCCGCATCAGAACTAAGGCGCAGGTAAGGAAAAGTGTGGAATTAATTAAAAAATGCATGTGTTCTTTTCTTCACACTGCGTGTTGAGATGTTCTTCGTCAGGCCAGTGCAACTCAATGCAAGAAGCAACCTTAGTTCTGCTCTTCCTATGATGACCTGAGAGAAGAATCATAGAATAGCCAGAGTTGGAAGGAACCCAAGGGTCCATAAGGATCACTGAGTTAAACTCCAGCCATGAGGGTGTTTGGACAACACATTGTCACTCACCTAAAGAAACATGCCACATCATGTCATAAGATGACCTCCTCACTTGGAGCTGCGAGGCCACTCTATATAAGAGAGGCATCCTTTTGACTGATGGGTTTTAAATGGAAAACACTGAGAACTCAGGGAAAGAGGAACATCAAATCATATATTCCACACAGAAATAGCTATCAGGAGCACAGTGTTGCTTTCCCTCCTGCTTTGACACCAAAAATGAGAATTCACGCTGCCTTTAATCCCCCTTCTTGCTTTTTTGGCAGACTCAGGGTTTGACCACCTGGGAGCCCCACAGGACTGAAATTCAAACCTCCTGCCAACAATGTGAAACATACCATGCTAGAATTCCTCATTGCTGTGGACAACTTGTAATTACTATCACTGATATTTCATCTACCTGGACGGAGGACTAGAATTCCAGCAGCCCTTCAAACAACCGGACTGGTATCACCACCATTCCCAGCAGAAACAGCAGCAGAATTCAAGAGCACAAAGGCCACGCAACCACAGCACTCACAGCTTTTTCTTTCTGACAGTCACGTGGCTGTTCCCTTAATTAGCTGTATGATCCAAATCAGCTCTTCTGGGACGACTCATCCATTACTAATGGAAGAAACCACATGACCCCCCCAGTATTCCATTTCGGTGGAGATACTGAGTCATTCTGCCCACTCTGAGGACATTCTTAGCACTGCGCAATGGGAACACCAAGACCTCTTTCACAAGAGTTGTCTTTCCTCTGTCAGTGTAACAACAGGTTCTAGAGTTCCCCACTGAAAACACGGCTTCTTGCTCCCAAGCACAGTACACATGAGCTATCCCATGCAATTCATTTCTATACAAATCTGTGAGGTTAAAGAGCCTCAGAATGAAAATATACAGGAAGGAATAAATAAAAGCATGGTACGCAATCTACATCTGTAAAGCGTCCTAGGTAGTAAAGCAGCAATATTAATATGAAATTCACCTGATTCACTTTATGATTACTGTAGTTATGACTTATCAGTGCATGGGAGAGGGAGGTAATGAAAACTGACAATAAAGACATAGATAATTCTGAGGTATTAGCTAATGGAAAGGAAGGGAGAGAAATCACACATTTCTCTGCCATATTTACTTCACAATTACCACAGTTTTGATCTATGTCACTGACATTTACTGCTCTGTAAAGGCCATTAAAACTCACCTGCTAAATTACAGGGAGCCATTCCAGGAGTGACCCTCTTGTGCCCCTTGTGCAGGAGTGCAGAGGTATAAAATAAAAGACCACCCCCCACCCCACGGTGGTCGTTAATTTTAATCTCATTTGCCTCATGCCAGCCCGTCAAGACAAGAATGAGACAAAACTGAACAGCCCTATCAGAACCCACCAAATCCCAGGTTCTTCTTTTACCAAACTCAGCTTTTGGAACATACACCTTCAAGAGCAGTTCAAGGAACACTGAAAAAGGAGCCCTCTGGAGAAAGGAAATAAATGATGCCCACCAGTTAGAAGCTGCATATTTTGAGTGCTCTACAGTGACATCAGGACAGTGTGTGCTGAGCCAGGAGCTTAAGGTTTACTGCACAAGACAGCTTAATTTTAGAATTCAAACCACTGCTATGCTAAGTGCTCTTTGGATATGAGGTTTTCATTTGAGACTACAGATAAATCACAATAGCTGCTCCTTTCAACACTCAATTGCATTTGTAATGTGCAGGAGGCAGCAGCAGTTATGTTCTGGTGACTTTTGGCTTTGTTTAGTCTTACAAATTCTTCCTGGCAATTGTGAGCATCAGATCTCCATTTCAAAACTGGGCATGGACATCTCTTCATCAATGCAGGCAGAGTACCACGATACATATGACTGCACAGCACACGCCTATTTTAAAGCTATGTCACCACATCACATCTCATGACTTTAATTAAGACATTCATCCAATTGTATTCAGGACTCAAATGCTTCCCTCCTAAAAATCAAAGCTAGAATTACTGAGAGAGCTGCAGGAAGGCTGAAGGAAATCTGTATGAAACAGATGTGTAGAAACCAACTATACTCCTGATATTTCCAACAGAATGAAAAAGTTCCTACTTCTGAAAAGTTCCTCTTTTACTTCAGTGTCCTGGCCATTTTTCCTTCCCACTTCTGCACTGCATATTTTGACATGCTTTTTTTTTTTTTTTTTTTTGCTTCTGATAAACTGTTGTCATATGTTTAATGAATAATGAAACATAAAAACAACAATTAATTTTGCAGTGAGATTTCGCTCCCTAAATTAAACAACCTAATTACTCTCTACTCTCATTAAATAAGTCACTTTTATTAAGCTATTTTACAGTATACTGAATGTAACTTGGCTCCCAACTATTCTGAACGCAATTACAAAAACCAGTACCTTCTTCACGCCATTCATCTCTTATTATGCCATTTAAACTCCTGCCTCCTGAGAACAGATTTATAATGAGATAGGTTGTAACAACGGAAATCAAAGTGGGTATTCACCTAGTAGGACTGGCTAAGCAGCCCCTGACCTTTAACAGAGTAATGGGTAAACTGAGCCAGAGGGTGGTCTGCCAACCACGTACTTCTGACCTTTTCTAAATAGACATATTTTGCACACAGAAGGCAAGACATTTCCTCAGCAAAACTAGAAACAAAACTTTTAGATCTTTCAGCCTCAATTTGCACATAAATTTATTAGGCTCAAGTGAGCCATATATTTGGCTCAATAGATGACAACAGAAGCACTCAGCCACACAACCTCAGGGCTAGATTTCCTGCTGATACACAATAGTGTGGTTTTCCTGGCTTTGCAGTCAGCTCCCAAAGCAGGAGTGCATTGAAAACTGTTTACAGACAGGCAGCCTGTCTGAAGAATGCTGCAAGGAGCCACATCTGAAGCTGCACTATCCCTGGAAAGAGAAGAGACCTTCAGTTGCAAGGTCATCTCATGAATGAATAAGAGGAGCACAACCCAACACTGCAGGTTCTGCACAGTTTCTGCTTGCAAACATTGCTGCCGATAAACACCATCATGCAGTTTTCTTGGCCTCAGAGAATGGCTTGGGTTGGAAGGGACCCCAAGGATCATCAAGCTCCAACTCCCCTGCCACAGGCAGGGCCACCAACCTCCAGATCTGATACTAGACCAGGTTGCCCAAGGCTCCATCCAACCTGGTCTTCGACACTTGCAGGGAAGGGGCATCCACCGCCTCTCTGGGCAGCCTCTTCCAACACCTCACTGCTCTCTCTGTGAGGAACTTCCCCCTGACTTCCAATCTAAACCTTCCCTCTTTGACCTTAAAACCATTCCTCTTTGTCCTTCCACTATCTACCCAAGTAAAAAGTTGATTCCCCTCCTGTTTATAATCCCCTTTTAAATACTGGAAGGCTGCAGTGAGGTCTCCTCACAGCCTTCTCTTCTCCAGGCTGAAGATGGCCAACGAGAGTGTCAAAAAAACAGGGCCTTTTCCAGGAACATTTTGCAATCTTAACCATGAAGCAGATACATCAAGATGTATACTGAAGCTTTGCAAACACTTGTAGAAGTAGTTTCCCAAGTTTATATTACACATTAAACCACAATTTCAGTCTTGGCATTGGGGATTTACGGATGTTAACAATGTAACTCAGCAAGCCATGCACTTTACACGTGGGGGTGAGAGAAGGCAAATGCAAACTGTCAAGTCGTATATATGAGGGCTAAAATCTCAATCAAGCATTCTGAAAGCTTGTCAGGAAAATTAATTACCCTCTCGATTTAAGGAGTTCATTATTGTCCCAACAGACAAAGGCAGCATTTAACTATTATAAGCTTATATTGGTCGACAAATGACAACCAATTCATAACATACCCAAAGGCAACACGTAGTATATTCAAAATTGATGTTCCCCAGGCACCTACTTCCTTAACCCTTCTGTGCATTGTTTTGTGAAAGTTTCCTAGCAACAGACCCTATACATACGCAGAGAGATTCATCAAGTTGTTCTTCAATTCATCATATTTTCTTGAAGAAGTGTTTTTTAACTTTACTTCCTGTGAAGACACTTCAAAAATTAGCAAAAATCTCTGCTTTTTACATAAAAAGCATAATGAGCCCCAGAACACAAACACCACACCCTGACTCAGGAGCATATTGCCTATCCTAGTGGCTAAAGTACAGCAAGAAACTAGGCTTACTTCCTACCAAGCCATTCACTGTTAAGTTTACCATGAAAAGGGAGCCTGAAGAGTAATAATAAGCTCTAACACAAGACACTGGACAGAAAACAAGTCTGCAAGCACGCACTGAAACAGAGTTTCTGAAATTAAATGCTCTTCTTTAATGACAAGTAGTTATGAGTCTGTTTGCAACGCCTTTTTATTTTCATTTTATTTTCCCTCCAGAGGAAAGACAGAGCCAAAGCAAACCTGGAGCTATGTGTACTCAGAGAGAGGAGACAAATATGAACCACATGCAGACGCACATTCTTTAAGTACATACAAGGCAGAACAAAAAGGAAGAGAATGCTACCTTGCAATAGGCAACAACTTTGGGCAGCAAGCAACAAAAGCAGGGAAACTTCAAAATATGTACAAGAGAAACTAAAAAAAAAAAACAAAAAAACAACCCTATAACTTTTTTTTTTTTTTTTTTGCAAACTTGGATCTACAGCAACAAATTTCCTACATGTTGCAAAAGCCTTGACCAATAATGTAAAACTCATGAGGAGTTTTTCCCACCTTCTACACATGAAGCCACTTCAACACTGTCCAGAATTAAGTCTTTGGATTACTTGATGAAGTAGGTAGTAATTATCACCTATGTTTTAAGTGAGCAAAGAAATTTCTCAGTGTCAGCAGACAAGTCAGTGGTGAAATGAGGCCATCACACAGCTCACTGTATCTCATAAATCACAGCAGGATGAATAAATGCATCCATCCTTACATGCATTCATGTAAAGGCAGGGCTGCCAACCATCGTGAGAAAGTAGCCTATTACAAGTCCTTCAATTTTCAGACGTCTAACAGGCCAGCCATCACTGTTCTGCTTTACCTGCACAAGGCAGATTTCTAGTTCACAACACTCAACTCCACACCAGATTCCCTCCTGTAATGCCTCTCAAGCCTTTAGTACTGTGAAAGTCATCAAGAGATGACTTCATTTTGATATCAGGCTAGGTGTGTTCTATTAGAAACAACAAAAATCACCCACCAGTTTTCCAAGAAGCATGATTTGGTAATGTGCCAAAGTAAGTCACATCATCATATGAATGCTCCTAGAAGGGTGTTAACAAAGTAGACCTTGGATCTCTTCCATTTTATTTTTACTGAATAATGCAAGGTGAGCACTAGCATTTTTTCTTTTGAGATGACTGACAAGTACTACACCCAATACACTATTTCTTTTAATTTGTCAGTATTTCACAATGTCTGTTAGTTAGACAGTGACAGAATCACTTGATGTTTGGGGGATTTATATTTGATATCCCCCTTTGCATGATTAATGCTGGTTCACACACCATTAAAATACTAAGCCATTAAGCTGCCCTAATGCAGATGATACGGTCTTCAGTCGTGCAAAACAGTAAGCAAAAGACCAGCTAATTTTATTACTAAGACTGATTTCTTGTCACTGTGTTAGCTTTACACGTGTACACCATCACATTTGGATTTACCTGTCAGCCAAGTGGAAGCAAGAACACAAGCATCTGGAGCCAGCCTGAGCAGAGAACAAAAATAAGAGAGGAAACTTTGGCTTTGGAAGGAGAGAGAAGGGTGGCAAGGGAAATCTTATTTGCAGATTGCCAGACATGACTTGATTCAGAAACAACCAAAATCAGCAACACAAATTCACAAAGCAAAAACCCAGAAGAAATCCCCAAACATTCGTATGTACTATCTCCAGCAAAATACTGGAGGCTAGAATTTAATACAATTCAGCACCCAGGACTAGAGCTAGCAATGCTGGATTACTACTAGTTTCCCAAGCTCCTTTCTGATCTCATCAAAACTGTAAATTATGGACCCAAGTATTTTTGCATCCTATGTTTTCATTCTTGTCACGCTCACCATTTCCTCTCCAGCCTCCCCACTCCCTCCAAACCTACATGGAGCAACACTACAATAAACATACTGAGGGCAGGCAATTACCAACTTGCCAAAATGAAATTCACAGATACCTTATGTGCTGCAGGGACTCTGCAGCACAAAATAGAATGAATCATGTGTGTCCACTGAAATTAAACCAAACGCAGTACAGTCCAAGTAGAGTCATTCATCACTCAGAGGGCCAAAGGGACTGTCATATTGTATAACACTCTGGTTGCATTCTGAAAGGAATATTTTCTCTTTGTAATTCAGCATGAACGTGGAAATCATAGCACAGCAACAAGAAACTGTCAGTTGACTTAAACTACAGAACCAGGTCAGAGAGAGGTTTGGGGGATTATTTACAAAATAATGTGAACAATCTGCAGCATTCAGCATGTGACCACCTATATCCCCCTAGCAGTTCAAAGCTGATTAAGGCACCTCTTCGTACCAACACAGAGGGATGCTCCTGATGAAGGTCTTCCAAGCTAATCATTAGACTTAAGACAAGAGATATTGGAGAAGCAGCAGTAGTCCACACAAACTGTGAACTCCAAGCATTGCTTAAAAGCCATTTCAGACTTCGTTGCAGACAGCATGTTGAAAGGACTTTTGAAAGAGCAATCAGGGTTATTTTGCAAATTACCATGGAAAATTTGCAGGCACATGGGGAGAAGGCATAAAACTGCTCGTAAATTTAACATAAAGAAACAAACACAATTATCCAAGATAGAGCCATTCAAATTGCTACAATACTTCTAAAATGCATAACATGATCTTGATCACTTCAAGTCCAGTGCAGGGGGATAATGAATACCTCCTGCAATGTGCTGAGCACCCTCATCACTTCTCAACGGCAACACAAATTGCTGCCAACAGCTGACAATATACAATGCTGGCACTAAGTATGAGTTACCTGCTCCTGATTTTATCCCTACTAATTGATTTACTGGAAATACGCTGGCTCAACCTGCAGTCTCATAGCTGCCCTGCTCTCTGGGCTGTCTAAATGCTAATGTGATTGCCACCTTTTTTTGATTAGAGTAAATCCCAAACAAAGAGGACAACCAAAAAATTCTTCCTCAACAACCACCAGGCAGGTGACATCACCTTTCCAGCTACTCTCCTTAAGGGAATGCTTTTACAGGATCTGTAACTGTTATTGTTACATGATGCTCATCAACTGAGTGTGTGAATTACAGAGAAATCACAGTGCAGTTGGGTGGACACAGGTGGCAGAGGAGGGATTTTTCTGGCTCTCATCAGTGTGGTACCCACACATGTGATACCAGCATTCACTACTCCCTTAATGTCTTTGCAACAGGAAAGCTTTATTAACAGTTTATTAAGAGGGGAATAGGAGATGATTAAATTATTGGTTGAAGCGAAATCTAACCTGAGCAGGGAATGCAACTGATATCATCAAATTATAGAATCGTTAAGGCTGAAAAAGACCTCCAAGATCCTGAAGTCTAACCCCAGCCATCCCACCATGCCCGCTGACCATGTCTCTCAGTGCCACATCCCCACATTCCTTCAACTCTACCAACTCTCTGGGCCAATGCCTCACCACTCTTTCTGAGAAGAGAATTTCTCCTAGCACACAGCCTAAACCTCCACTGGTGCAATTTAAGGCCATTGCCTCTTTTCCTAAAATATCTGCTGGGTCCCAGTTCTTTGCCCTGCCCTCTGGGTCAAACTTATAGTGAGACCACCTATGACCCATGGTTTCCAGCCCTCTTACAGCTCTGACTGCTTGTGATGAGTCATTGACACCTGGTAGGTAGGGGACACAACACAAAGGACCAAACAGCCTCAGCAAGCTCAGCAGGATGTTCTACAAAGCCCAATTCTCTTTTCTACTTCTTTTAAAGGAAAGGAAGCCAAGTGGTGTCTCTAATTTTACAACTTGTGCAAACGGCCTGAATAATTAATGGCTTTTGTACTTGATGTAACCATTTTGCACTCAATACAGATCCCTTTTCTGAAAAGAAATGAGAAAATGAATGGATACATGCATAATATTTTAGAGGATGAGAAACCTTTCTCTTCCATTCACCCCAATGAAATGAACACTGCTGGTTATGGGAAGCAGTCATGACAGGATCAGGCAGTTTCTTCATGTCTCGTGGGAAAAAGGTAACTATGGAGATAGTCAGCAAAATCATCAGTATAACTGGTTTCATTAGCGCCTAATACAGAGCATGCAGACCGTGGGCAGATTCACCAACCTTTTTCCTTCTCTTAATTATTGAAAGGACACTGCTTTTATCTGGAGCAGCTAAGCTGAAGGAGGCAGTTTGGGTTTTACGCTATGTACTTGAAAGAAAAATATTAAAAATTTCCCAGTCCTGGCCCTTGAGAGCTTTCACTATCAAGTGAGGACAAGCACACACATTTCAGGGAACAGCTTTCTGTCAGAATGTACAATTTCATTAAATCGGAAACATTTCATAGAAACATGCCTATACTGACAAAGTTCCTGTCAAAATGTTTTGTTTGAGATTTCTCCTTTCATTCTGAGACTATTTGGACATTTGGACCTTTCATTTTAGCATTTATAATTCATTCATTTCAGTATTCATGAGATTATCAATCTGATTAGTTGGGAAAAACTTCTCTTTTTTTTCCAATCTGCTTAAAGTGATGAATGTATTTCACAAGCAAAACAAATGAAACACTTAATTCTAACCAGTCCTTGCAACAGATGCTCAGCCTACAGATAACACCAGTTGATGGACAACAGAATCAAAGGGGTTGGAAGGAATCTCTGGAGAACATCCAGTCCAACCTTCTGGGCACCACTGAGGAGAGCCTGGCTCCATCCATTTCACTCTTTATCCATGAGATATTTTTTGATATAGGACAAGGGGAAATGGCCACAAACTGAAGCACAGGAAGTTCCATACAAATGTGAGTGGGAACTTCTTCACCGTGCAGTGATGAAGCACTGGAACAGGCTGCCCAGAGAGGTTGCAGAGTCTCTGTAAAACATGTGAATGTGATTTGTGTCAAAAGACACAGAGTCAAAGATACTGATACAGTACCTTTAAATCCAATCAGCAGATAAAATTGATTAAAGGAGTAAAATTTCCTTATAAGGCATGGAAGGATAAACTAGGAACAGAACTCTATCTGCACCTCAAACACTAACCCTCCTAAACGGAGCCCAGAAGGTGCATTCCTCAAACCAAGGGGTGGCAGAGATCAGCATTTCAAATACAGACCTTGCAAGACCGGCCTGGAATACACAGAGGGATGAATCAGAGAGCATTAAGGAAGACAAACAGCCTTCATCCCAAAGGCCACCTGAAGGAATGTGCGACCCCCCTAGCAACTGGCCACACAAGTGTAGAAGAATAAAATGATTGACCAAGAGGAGGAGGGGACTTCAAGAAATTTTAAATAAGACACTGTATAAAAGAAGAGGGAACCATCTTCTCGGTGTGTGTCACTGGTGGAGCGGAGACTCCCTGGCATACCCAGCGCTGCTTGCTTATTGCTTTTCACCTTTTGATTGTAATAAAATATTCCAAAAACTCCGATTGGACTGTGAGCATTTATGACAGTCTCCTTCTCTGGAGATATTCAAGACTCACCTGGACACCTACCTGTGCAACCTGATCTAGAAAGCTGCTTTGGCAGCGAGGTTGGACTAGATGATCTCTAGAGGTCTTTTCCAACCCCTACAATTCTGTGACAGCATGAACAGACCCCCTCTCAGTCTTCTCCTCTCCAGGCTGAACAGTCCCAGGTGTCTCAGTCTTTCCTCTTAAGGGAGCTACTCCACAATTATCTCTGCAGCTCCAGCAGTTCCCTGTCTGCCCTGAACTGGGGAGCCCAAAACTGGGCCCAGTGTTCCAGATGTGGCCTCACCAGAGCAGAGGGAAGGATCACCACTCTCAACCCACTGGGCACACTCTTTGTAATGGACCCCATAGTCCCACTGGTCTTCTTGGCCACAAGGATGCACAGCTGGCTCATGGCCAACCTGCTGGCCACCAGAACACCCAGGTCCTTCTCCATAGGGCTCCTCTCCAACAGGTCAGCCCCCCAACCCGTACTTATGCATGCAGTTATTCCTTCCCAGGTGTATGACTCTACACTTGCCCTTGCTGAACCTCATGAGGTTTCTCTCCACCCAATCCTCAGACTGTTCAGGGTTGAGACCAAGTGCACTTCCCAGTGTAGGTCTGATGGGCACTGCTTCTAAATTAGTGTTCTATGATTTTAAATGTGGTTTACATCACTTAGAACCTCAATGCTCTGGTTTTTGGGTTTGTTTTTTTTGTGTGGGTTTTTTTTTTTTATCTATCAAGAAACATCCTTAATACTAAAATCTTGTAATGTCTTCTTGCACCGCTGTTGAGTATGAGCAGGATGATGCTGAATATGGTAATAAGGCAACGAGAGGTATCACTATCACGAGATTTATCAAAAAGGAATTAGCAAAGGGAATTAACTGCAAGGAAAGGCACAAGTAGTCACCATATTTCTCAATGGCAGTATCCTCCTCCCCCCAGCACAAACATAGTCAGAAAAAGGCTTTTTCCTGATGTGCTTTCAAATGGTAAGCAGCGTTAGCAACAGTACTTCTGCTGGTTCAGAGAAGAAAGCAAAGCTGGGGAGACTGAAAGAAACAGGATGTGACAGTAAACTGATAAGAATGCTGAAGCAATCCATGCTTCTCATTCTGGTTGCACTGCATTCCTCTACTGACACCATCTTTCTGTTCTAAACTGGAACACACAAGAACAGTGGAAGTGGAATCCCTTCTGAGGTTTCTGGTCCTTCGTCCCACTCCATTCTCATCCTAGACATAAACTAACAACTCAATATAGTAAACCAAACAAAAAAACGTTTGTGACTAAGCTCACCAAAAATGAAAAGAGGTTAAAAAATAAAATAAAATCAGGCCAACCTGGATGCCTTGACACTTGCAGTCACACATCTGTCACGCAAAGAAGTCACATTCCATCCATGTGTCTGTTTCCAGTGTCAGACAGCTCCACAATGCCAGACATATCCACTGCTTGCCTTAGACACGTGCCACTATTAATCCTTAGTGTCAAAATAACAGGCACTAATGAATATGAAAGGACACTACTTCTTCCACAGTAAGAAGCCTTAAAACTTGAAAAACATTCCCTTGCAGAAAGACGCAGTAATCTCTGCATGATTAAGAACTGTGGATATTTAGCCCACACACGAAGAATTAATTATCCACAGCTAGCCACGAGCACTGCACATCCTTCAACTTGCTAAATGCTCACCAAAAATTTAACGATGATTTTTTCGTTATACCACTTTCCCCTCTTCCCCTTGCTCCTTGCAGAGATATTATTGTTGGAGGATGTCATCAGTGCTGTTTCAGATCTGTCAGATATAATCTTCTAATCTGCCAACTTTTCACAAGGAAGAGATGAGCTCATGTACTGACTGACAAGATGTGCTGAAAAGTCTGGGCTTTCTCGAAGACTGTTAAAAGTTTAAGTTCCCCTATTGTGTGAATACTTTCCAACTCGGCCCAGCAATTTTCATAATGACAGCTGCTGTCAGTTTAAAAGGGTAAATTATTCAGTTCAACTGGGAATGCTGACAGTAACTGTAAAAAGGACCCTAGCAATGGAGAAAAAGGTTCCAGGTATCTAAGGAAAGATGTAGTAAACTCACCAAGACGCCTTAGGAATGCTCAACTCCAGCTCATTTCCATCCTCTCTTCAAAAACCTGCAAAGTTCTTCACTTTGGCAAGAAAATAACGACATCAAATTAAGCCACATCAGTAATAAAGCTTAGGGGACCTAGTCAAGGGTACAAGGTGCCTGCCATTACACACCTTTAGACCATTTACAAAGGCACAGTACAACATAAATGGTTCATCTCTTACGCAGGGGAGATCTGAAGCTAGCTTGAGTGCTTCTCTGCAGTTCTGAAACCCTGTTTCTACTATTTCCTGTTATGAAGGAAACTTGACATGTATACTCCACAATTTCTTACCCTCCGCCCCACAGCAGAGCTAAAAGCCCACCTTTGCAAAGCACATCTTCCACTCACTCCACTTTAGAACTGGACTGAGAAATGCAATGCAACTTTATCGCTCTTCTTGCTTGAACGAAAATGAGGAAAGCAAAGAGAACACCACAACTTAGCACTGCAACAATTGTCATTTCTGCTTTGCAAATGCCTAGTATTGAGATCGAAAGTTCTGCACCAGCTTTTTCCCCACACCGTGCAGGTACAAAGGATGACAAGCAAATGCAAAGAGTAGAGGACTTGCTCTTCACAGTGTAATACTGTACCTGAAGCTTCCTTCTGGAATAGGTTAACATGGAAGAGAGTTTCAACTACTGCAGTCACAAAATTATTACAATTAGAAAAGACATCTAAGATCATCCAGCCCAACTGTCAACTGTACTAAGAGACACTGCAATGCTCCCAGCCTGAAGTTTGCAAGTACATTTCAAATGGGAAATGGTTTTTGTACAAGATGCACTGTATTTCCCATACACTGTTAATATCTTTGTGGTTCTGAGCAGTGAAAGCAAAAAAGTGCATGAACCAAGAGGGATTTGATTCTTTGAAAAACCTGGGGTTTGTTTAAACTGGAATGCATTAAATCACTGTGGAATGAGACAAAATATCATGACTATCTACTATCTAAATCCATTACAACTTGCACCATCTATCTTCAATTACACTAGACACCGTGGTAGTTGCACATGAGCTATCACAAATATTAAATTAACTATGAAGTGATACAATCTCCCTCAGCAATCGTTGTCATCATCTGTTCACTCTCTAAAGAAACAAGCATTGCTAGCTGTAATTGTTCCAGAGTTCAGAGCGCCTCTGCTCACCTGCTTTCCTACTAACTTCATGCTCCGTTATCCATGCCTCAGCAGACACAGCTGCATATTTGGAAAGAGGATTTCAGTCTTTATAAGAATATGAATTCTGTGCTCTGCACATACTTGCTGAAGTAGGTACTCATTCCTCATTTGCCAAGGGAGTACAAGAGGCCAATCAATGCTTCAGCACTTGGGGCTAAGGAGAGGCTGAGTATTCACAGACTTATGCGGGTTCACATCATCTCCCCCTCCTAACAACCATATTTTAAAGTTTGATGCTGCAACTGCTGATAGACTCAGAGAGTTATGTGGATTCAATGCCAGAAGAAATGCATCACCCAATCTGTGAAAGGAAAATGGTTGGTGAATACCCTAAAGTTGTCTGCAGCCTTTTTCTATCACTTGGGTCAAATGAGCACTCACTCTGTGGAGAGATTTGTTACAAGCTATTAGCCATTCCCTTAAGATATCTTCAGCACATTCTCTTTCTTCAACTAGAACTCTCATAAATCTTCAAAAAAATGACTCTGAGTTCAGAAAACTTTCAGAGCTAGCTTGAATTTAAGTTTTGTTTCTCCCTATAGCTACTGCTGAACAGGATCATAATTTACTGAGAACATCACGTAGCCATAGCACATTGCCCGGCAAAATCCAGAATGCTCCATCACATTCTTACCAAACACTAACAACAGTTTCCCTGAGTACCTCATGGTGCCATTAGTATTCAAGAACTAACAATGCTGGTGAGATTGAACTGATAAGAGAAGTGGTTTAGCGGGAAATACTGGTTAAACGTGGACAGCTGGACTGGATGGCTTGTTTTACCCGTTGTAGGGAAAGGTGATGGTGGATAACCAGATCTAAAATACGTGAAGAGGTTGATGGAGTTATGGTCACAACCCAGTTAAAGAAAGAAAGATTTGCTTACCTGTCCCAAGAAGCAGGGCTTACCAACTACCCCAAAAAGAAGGATCTCTACCTAGAGATCCTTCCTTGGGGGCAGCCACCCCTTTAATGAGGCTTGGGGAGGGCTTGAACCTGGTTCCATCTCTTCCAGTCACACAGGTGAATTGCTTTCACCTATGCTCCCAGGGCTGTCTGTGTCCTTTCACCAAGTGCTCAATCGTTGGCTCAAGCCATGACTTAGCAATTCCCAAACACCAGCTGTAAGAGTAATGCATGTACTTAAAGGTCTTTTCTAACCTTGGTGATTCTATGATTCCGTTTCACGTGGTTCCCATATCCACTTGAAGATTGATGCTTATAAATAAAGCAGTGCTTCACCCACCACATAATTTTTTAGCAAGTCAATCACATCCCCTCTTTATCACTTGATAATGTGCCTTCTTAGTGGCCACTTGACGGATATATTTAAACTTAACACAAACATAGATACAAATGTGCATATGCTACAGGATGCACGAGGCCAATCAAAAAATCCCTGAACACCAAAGCAGAAAATGAAGTTACTGCTATTAACCATCTGTCTTAGAGCAGCCCTGAGGCTGTATCCCTGTTGCAAACAGGAGCTGTGTTCAGCATACCTGAACTAAGGCAGCTGTGTCATGTAGGGTTAGCCTATGCGTGGTTATCAGGTCCCATTGGCATCTCAGGAGCTCTCCCATCAGTGACAGTATGCTCTCACTGCCATTGCTGTGTCAGCTACATTGGTAAGGTCCCCCCAGCAATGAAACCAGGCATCAGTGCCACTCAACAAGTTGTCTACTCCTTACCTTCCAACGAATGGATTAAAAATGTTACAAAAAGGAAACGTGCTTCCCCCTAATGCGGGAGAAGCTTCTGCCAAATCACAGCCAAGAATAGTAGCCTAAGTTTTGAGGCTTGTATTTCTTAAGCAAATCTGCCCTAAAACCATGTAATACCACATCTGAAGCCTTAAAACCAGACCTCTGAGATTGGTATGATCCAAAAGTTTTGCACAATTTTTATCTCCCACAGAAGCACTGCATTTCTAATTAACACCAGAACAATCTTTTAGCATATTTTTTTCACTTCTAGTTGGGAAACAGGGAAGGGAAGGACATGAATAAAGAAGAAATGAGGAGTGGAAGGGGCAATCACTAACAGCCAAACCAAACAAAAAGAACCAAATGATGCCCACTTCTTACTCAGGCAGTTCAGTGGCTTTGAATTTTATTCAGATGATTAGTCAGTTTCCACTGTCAAAAAGCTTATGAGATTGATCTCTGACTAGGATTAGAATAAGGCTTTTTGTATTTTATCCAAGCGCAGTGCACATTTTTAGTAGAAAGCTTCCCCTTCCAGACTCCACTATCGGATCATTAGGAACAATCCTGTTCCTTTTCTTCTTTCACAATCCTTCAGACACTCCTTATGGATGATCAGATGACAGTGCTACTATAGCAGCAGCTTGTGTAGTAACACTAGGAAAGTGTATAAGATGAGTCGGGTTCTATGTGTGCAGTCTAGCTGCTGGGAATAAGGAGGAGGAGCTGATCTCACAGGAACAGCTCTCCATGAGCCACCTACAAATCACAATTTAGGAAGTTCTGTGTTATAAAGAGTACAAAAAGAGCGATGCTTGCATTTCATCCATATGGAAAATGTTACATAGGGACCATAGCACCAGTGGGGGTCTTCTGTACTGCAGGCAGCTGGAGGCTGCCAACATCCTCCACGATGGGTGGATGCAAAGGTTACAGGATCTTTCAAGAAAGCATTATTATTGCTAATCATTTTACAGTATCATTATACATGAGAACAAGTAATTCTGGGCAGAGAAAACTACATTAAAAAGTACTCTGTGCACATGCTGCTGCTTCAGATGATTGAAAAATTGATGGAAGCTGAAAACCTCCCTACTGAGAAAACTAGAAGGAAACAAGTGCTAGTTTTGCAAAACAATCCCCTTCTTCCCACACACACCGCTAGCTGCATTTAACAGCAGATTTCAAGAAGTCACTGCCCTTCTCCAGTGCTCCTAATCTGCTATTTTCTGAACATGAGTAAATCTCATCTCCACAGAGCATCCATCTCCCTTTTGGTGCTCCATTAAGAGGAAAACACAAACCTATTACAAGGATACACACTGTAAATGGAGAAGAAACACTGCAGTAGGCACACAGGACCGGCGATATGCATCACACCTCTTCACTCGCAAGGTCTTCTTTTAATTTCCCCCATGCAGAGATTTGGCTCCTCCACTCTATCTCTGTGTGTATCTACATATGATCAGCTTGCCCTCAGTGCTGCTTTTTCCGTTTTTGCAATATTCTCTCTATAATGAGGTCACTGAGATCATTGGGTTTCAGATATAGCCTCCTGGAGCAGTTCTACAAGCTGGGCTACAGCACATTAGTTACTCTGATGTAGAATTGATGCTTTATCTCTAGATTTTATTTTTGTATTGTTTCCTTTAATGCTTTTAAACACTGTAATAACATCTATCATTTCAGTATCCATCCAACAATTTCCATCATTTCAGCGTTTCACAGCTAATGACTTCATTTCAATTCAACTTTGAAGGTGTTCTCAGTACAATTTTAGTTCTATTTCTATCCAGTTGGAAGCATAAAATAAACAGTCCTGTTTTCATGTGACACTCAGTGCCGAACACAGAGAAATATCAAACATTAAAAGGTCCAAAGCAAGGATAGCTGCCTCCTTCAGAGAAGTTTCCAACTCTACCAGTTGGATCACAGAACCAGTATGTAGTGAAC
Organism: Oreortyx pictus; assembly: GCA_036925125.1. Lineage (NCBI taxonomy): Eukaryota > Metazoa > Chordata > Aves > Galliformes > Odontophoridae > Oreortyx > Oreortyx pictus. The sequence goes on from JAUPFR010000029.1 coordinate 3,372,718, forward strand.
ACCTAAAATCTGACAGACTACAAGAATGAGCTTAGACAAATTATGTGTCTTTTCCCTTGCATTTCCTAGCTGTCCAAGTTTATTTTATTAGCACCTAAGTCAATTTCAGCACTTAACTGGAAATCATTGATGCTGAGCGCTGAGCATTGACCACCGAGCTTTTACAGGACTGCTTACTTTCATCTGGCAAAGAAACAACAGCTGATGCTATAGGTGCATCATTTCAGCATTCAAGCTTCTTGTACTGCAAACAATGAACAAATTAATGTAGACTTATAATCAGCTAACAAATAAATCCAAACCCCATTGTAATGACAACCACAACTCATCACGGGCTCATCTCCTCCTCAGAATAGTTGAAATAGACTATGAGACTGATAAACCATTAAAATTCTTAATTTTCTTTGTTCTGAATTTATTGTTGCCACAGGTTATGTATAGTGCAATAACAACAGCACTAATAAGCATGTGCTGTAAAAATACAATTGAAGTTAAGAATTCAGAGTCCATAAACTAGTGAAAAATGCTACGAAACAGATTACAGAAGGATGAGATTTGGATTCCTTAGTTCAATTACTGACCATCACATGAGCTGATGATTTCAAGTAGAGTAAGATTTCCAAAAACATTCAGTTTTGACTTTCATCTGCTCTAATTCAAGTCACTGAGAATGCTAATTGCAGACTCCAGTCAGAGGAGAACTAGATCAACAGAGTGGGATTTTGGAAATCCCACATTCAATATATTCACAATCATGCCTTGCCATCTTATGGAGGTGTTGAGAACATTTAATTAAAGCTGATACAACACTGAGGTCCCAGTTGTGAAAGCAGTAGACTGATGCAAAAATTTGTTAATTAAAGGCCCTCTATTCAGATAGCTTTCAAAAAGTAGAGGACAATAAACAAAATGTTGCAAGAAATCTCTTTCAAATCAAATTCTATCAGTTAACTACTAGAAAGTCCTTTAGTAGTACCAGGTTTTTCCTTTCTTTTTGTTTTGTTTTGCTTTTCTAAGATATAATCAAATATCAGATTCTTACATTAACACAGAGAAACACTTCGTAAAAGATCTTCGAACAATCAAAGAAAGAGACAAACAGAGAAGGCATAACTTTGTATGAAATGGTGAAGAAGAGATAAATTTCCAGTAAAATTATTTTTAATAGCAGCTAGCATGATCTGAGTTTGATACACTGGTCAGATTCACTGCAGTGTGTCGTATTTGTGTGTGTGTCCCTTGCCATGCATGCCAAAAAAGTCTGTACACAGGCATTGATACCAAAAGAAAAACTTCAAAGCCATCTATTGATTTCAAATGGTTCTTTTTTGAGGTATCACACTTCACACTTCAGTATTTCGGAAACAATGTGCACTATCATGACTAACACTGGATGGAGAACTACTGCTTTGGGGCACTGCAAGGACATTTACAAATGAATTGTTTGAATTTTTTGGTAAATACCTGTCCTTTTGTATTTCACATACAGAAATGGGGTAGAAATGACTTGCCTACTGTCTAGTGGAGTTTACCAGCAAGAAAAAGAAAAAAAATCCCAGTTCATTCTCTGTGTCTTGCTATTACAAAACAGGCAATTTGCAGTGCTGAATATATTTATGCAGGTGCATGAGGTTTTGCAAACTATCTGCTGAAGCACTCTCATGCTCTGAGTGTTACAGTGATAAGTACTATAGAAAGTAAATAAATATTTATAAAGACACCAGATAAGACCAACAGACATTAGGTCAACTTCTGAAACTGCATAAATCCCATGGCTCAGTGGTAGCCATTCCTAAATAAGGAGGATAGGATGTAAGGCACAACTAATATTGATGCATACCCATAGGCATGCGCATGCTTCCCCCAATCTCCATTCCTGTTGATGTGCTCCATTTTTTGGTGGCCCTGGGGCCACACAAGAGCAATAGGGCCCTGCTGTGTACTACAGCTTTGGTCACATTGCCTTATAGGATCACAGAATCATAGAATCATAAAAGCATAGAATGCCTTGAGTAGAAAGGTGCCTCAAGGATCAAGTTCCAACCTCCCTAACACAGGCAGGGTTGCCAGATGCTAGATCAAGTAGTAGATCAGATTGCCTGGGGCCCCATCCAAACTGACCTTAAATACCTCCATCCACAACCTTTCTGGGCAACCTGTTCCAGCACCTCACCACTCTCTCAGTAGAAAACTTCCCTCATACATATATAAATCTCTGGTCAACCCATTCCTGTGCCTTACTACCCTACTGTAAAGAACTTCTTCCTTATAACCAGTCTTAACCTTCCCTCCTTTAGTTTGAAACCATTTCTCCTTGTCCAATCAGAGCAGATCCTGCTAAAGACTCTCTCCTCTTCTTTCTTACAGCCCTGCTTTAGATACTGAAATATGTTCAAGAAGAAATGCATAGTGCTTTGGAGAGGCAGATATTTTTGTGCTAAGATAGTCCTTGCCCTGATGAGGGATGAAAATTCCAAGTCTGAATGCCACGTTGAACACTTAATTTTTTCTATTCAAATGGATTGAAGCCTCACATGTACTGAAAGACAATCCAAGGTATTCCTCCCCTCCCCTCCCCTCCTTTTCTTTTCTTTCTTTTCTTTTCTTTTCTTTTCTTTTCTTTTCTTTTCTTTTCTTTTCTTTTCTTTTCTTTTCTTTTCTTTTCTTTTCTTTTCCTTTTCTTTTCTTTTCTTTTCTTTTCTTTTCTTTCCTTTCCTTTCCTTTCCTTCCTTTCCTTTCCTTTCCCTTTCCTTTCCTTTCCTTTTCCTTTCCTTTCCTTTCCTTTCCTTTCCTTTCCTTTCCTTTCCTTTCCTTTCCTTTCCTTTCCTTTCCTTTCCTTTCCTTTCCTTTCCTTCCTTTCCTTTCCTTTCCTTTCCTTTCCTTTCCTTTCCTTTCCTTTCCTTTCCTTTCCTTTCCTTTCCTTTCCTTTCCTTTCCTTTCCTTTCCTTTCCTTTCCTTTTCTTTTCCTTTTCTTTTCCTTTTCTTTTCTTTTCCTTTTCTTTTCTTTTCCTTTCCTTTCCTTTTCTTTTCCTTTCCTTTTCTTTTTTCATAGATAAAGTGTAGTGCTCCCAAAAATTGTTCCGCTTGTCATTTAGACAGTTTAAAAGCATACATGCAAAGTGCATTTAGGATACATGAGCACACTTGAAGCATTTTTACCATTCTCCTTTACTTGGAAAGAACAAACCAAGTCTCATTTAAGCTGAAATTTGATGAAAAGGAAAAAAAAGAGATGTTATTGCAGTTGGTGGGGTGAAACCCTCTGCAAGGACTTGACAACTGAGAGAAATAATGTATATTGGCTCAAAGTAATGGAAATAATGGGGAATAATGGGAAATTAAGGGGAGGAAATGTTAGGAAGCAGTACTGCTGTCAGAAAAATGAGGTGGTTATGTAAGCAACTGTGTACGTCAAAAAGCTCATTGCCAGGGCCAGCTCAGAGCTCACCGGGGTGATAAAATGGGGAGAGTGGAATATATATCCTTGGAGTACTTAGAAGGGAATTATAAAAAGGAGGGGAATCAACTTTTTACTTGGGTAAATAGTGACAGGACAAGGGGAATGGTTTTAAATTCAACGAGGGAAGGTTTAGGTTAGATGTTGGGTCGCAGAGAGAGCAGTGAGGTTCTAGAACAGGCTGCCCAGAGAGGCTGTAGATGCCCCATCCTTGGAAGTGTTGAAAACCAGACTGGATGGAGCCTTGGGCAACCTGGTCTAGTAGCAGATCTGGAGGTTGGTGGCTCTGCCTGTGGCAGGGGGGTTGAAGCTTGATGATCCTTGGGATCCCTTCCAACCCAAGAATTTCTATGATTTTATGATTCCATGATTCTATACTGAAACTAATTTAAGAATCCTTACACACTGTAAAGGTCTGCACTACATGATGCATCATTAACAGGGCCAATGCCCTTAAAAAAAAAAGATATACAAAATTCATGAGTGATGTTGAAAGCAAGTCAGTAAGGCCAGGCCCAGCTGTGAGGTTACAGAGAGGTACAGTGGAGCAATGGGCTCAGCCTGCATTGGCCAAGAGGAAGAAGATTCAATTGACCAGCTAGTGCTGGATGTGTTTTACCAAAGTTTCTGACCAAAGAACCAATACCAAGACTTTTTTTTCCATGGGAAGGTTGAACAGAATGCACTGGAGTGACACCTGGAAGCGAGAATGAATTGTTGTTCAATAAGATGTGACACAGAGAACACCAAGGGTTGCTGTTTTACTCAGTTACTGTGATTAACAATGTTGTCCACAAAGACTGAAGCTTAATTAACATTTTTAAATTGTGCTTTGACATTTTTAGCTCTTCCTATAAAAGCACTTGTGCAGCTGTGTCGTTTAAACAGAGAAGCTTTAACTGTTCAAACTACTCACCTCACAGAGGCAGATTGCTTCTAGGCTTCTGACAAGAAGAAAACACTTTGAGTCCAGACATGACTTCCTGAACATGATACAGGCGGGTTTGTTTAGCAACAGGGATCAGTATATTAGTTTAAGGACCAATATATTAGTTTAGCAAAAGGAATCAATGAGTGTGAGTTCTAAAACTTTTCATTTCAACTTTGCTCTTGCTTAATGTATGAACAGCCTTGTTTGCCTCAATGATTCTACTTCACATCCAGTCATAATAGATGACTTATCTTTGCATTTCACCAGGTGCAAGGAGGTTTTCCTTGGATTTTTGTGTGTATTCTTTCGGACATTGCTCATTATGGCCTAACAAGCAATAGAACTTTGCCAAAGTGGGGAAAAACAGCTAAAGGTCAGCCAAAGTCTCAGTGATGAAGCTGAAGGTGGAAAAATGAGGATAAAGCAAGTAGGCCTGTGACCACCCTAAATGCAACTGTGCATGCCCAGAGAGACATTCGCATTTATTAATGAGTTCTTGGAAAAAAAAAAAAAAATACGTTTGCAAATAGACTGCATATGTCTTAACTGTTTCAGTGTTGAACTTGAACTTTGAGAGAGTGTACTTGTTTGTTAAGTTGCCCAATATGTATTGTGGGGAATAAAGGAATTCCACATTGGAGTTACAGAATTTTCTTCCCGAATTTTGGATGAGGAATATTAGCAATGTTCATCAGCTTTCAGAGAACTCATACAAGCTACCAAGGTAATTCATAGACCATATCAGGCCTCTCCTTCTCAGTCAGGACTTTGATCATACACAAAATGCTGCAAAAGCGTTTTGTTCAAGTCGTATATTTCAATGGTAGAGTGCTATAAGCTTGTTTGCTCTTGGTGAACTGATAACGTACCTTTGGGCAGAAAAGAACTGGACATTCAGGCTTGTCCATGAAATGTTTGTGTGTTCCTCCACTGTTTTTCAGATTTTAAAGCAGAATTACCAAGGGAAGTGCAGGAATGTGATGTAAATGTATTCTTCCCCTTGCAGGGCCTGCAATCAATTCTTGTTCTCCCCCCACTGTCTGAAATACCCAACTCAACATGTAGACAAACAATCCCATTGGAAAGGAGAAATGTACAACTGAGTGTACCCCTTTCTAGCTGACTTCTGAGCTCCCAAAACATTGACTCAAGTTTAGGCATCTGCAGTGGAGCTTTGCTACTGTTTCTCTCCTGTTTTTCAATCCCACATGATTTGTGCAACTGGCTTGCAAGTCTGAGCCCAATTCCTGAGTGGGGTCACAGCTGAAGAGTCACAGTGACCCAGTGCAGCAGGTGGGGGAATGTCCTACACAGCCCCAAAGTTACTGATGGTTCTATCTTTGTATGGGTTTATGTAGCAATTGCACAAGAATGGCTGCTGCAGGATGAAACTCAGGATTGCACTTTACTTTAGGATGCTAAATGCAGAGCTTCTCAACGCCTTACCAGTATCCAACAGTTTAACTTTCTATTATGTAACTTCTAAACAGTGTCACAGGCTTTGATCGAAGAAGGGTCAGTATTTCTCTTTGATAAATTCTATCCCTCAGGGGCAAAAAAAAAAAAAAAAAAAAAAGAACAGAAGGACATACCCAGTGGAAAAGAGGGAAACTTTAATTTTCTGAAGAGGGAATTATAATTCTGTTAAAAGAGTAAAAAAAAAAAAAAAAACAACTATTTTGCATTATACATAGAAAAGTGTGTGTGGTGGGGGAAGCTGAGGTCTCCAGATTTTCCAGGAAACTTACAGCCTCTCACACATGCAACAGAAATTGTGCCTCATCTCTTTTACTCAGTGCAATTTAATAAAATTCACTCTGTTGGGCAGAGGAATTTTGATAGCTGGAATTCTACACATTGAAGTGGGTGCATACTGCAATGTGTACATACACCAAGACAAGCCACAGTAAACAACTGTCATTTGTTTTACTGAATATTTAACAGCTTCATTTGAAAAGCAACGCTATTTTACTTTTTATGTATGCTCTAGGTGTCAAGACACAATCGCATATAAATCTACTCAAATCAAACCTAAACCAGAGCCTCTTATATAAATACACAATACAATTAGAAAGAAATGGTCATCTCAATATTGCCACACTAATGAGAACTGCCTTTATGAAATGACTATATTCATTTAATTAAAAAGCCCATTATGGATCCCATTCAAAACACTGTTCGTTGAACTCTTTCATATGAACCTTTGTAGAATGTCAGGACTACGACGTTTATTTGGAAAACAGGTTCCGAACAACAAAGTTGTTTTGTTTTTTCTCCCTCTCAGCTCAGAGGCATAGGTAATGGGGAATTAGCTCCCATATGCAGATCCATCTATTTCAGTAGTTAAGATCCAGACAGGTAACCCCTGTATAATCGCAGAGTCATAAACTCATTCAGATTGAAAAAGAACAGTAAGATCACCAAGTCCAACCATCAGCCCACCACCACCGTGCCCACTAAACCATGTTATTCAGTACCACATCTACCCTTTTTCCTTGACATGCACTGCAACGCACACACAGAGCTGCTCTATAGCTATGTTATAGCATAACCTTAGTTATGCTTAACTATGGTACAAGCCTTTGTACCACATTGCTTTGCTTAATACAGCCACATTCCTGTGTACTCAGTGATCAATATCTCCATCTCCTTCAGCCACCTGACCCGCAGCACCCCCAGCTGAGCAGGAATGGCAAAGCATTAGTTGGGAAGAAAGCACATCTGACTGATGTATTCAGTTTTCAGAGGTTTGGGGATCAAGTATTGCCCATGCAATATGTGTCTAAATATGCGGGCCTCTAATTTCAGATAAAGTTCCTAAAGGAACACAGAAAAGTTATGACCTACATGTTAAAGATGTACTCAGTTCCAGGGCTGAGCTGTAGTTTCAAACGTTAAACTTAGGTCTAGACATCACAACACTTGAATTATTTATGTGATTGCTAATGTTACGTTCCAGAATTTAAAATAAATGCCTTATGCCCCAGACTTTGGCACACACATTTACTCCTAATGAAAGCCTGCAATGCCAGTGACCTTCATTCCAGATTTCAGCTATGCTTAAAATTTAGTACTCTACAGACTGAGAACCATGGGCTGCCTGTATTTATATCCCATGCAATCCTCTTGAAATTAATAGAGCTTTGTAGCATACATAGCAGGCAATTTGGCCCCGAATAAGCAGAAGGCATACTTTCAGTTTTTACTGCAGATTATGGCACATTTTGTTAAACTGTCAGGCCATGTCTGGTAAAAGCAGTCTAAAAAGAGTGACGAGCCAGCACCATTGCCCTTCAGGACTTTACATTTTGCAACATTATTAGCTTGCACAGTCCCTCAGAAAACAGGATTTTAGGAGAGCTTCATTAGTTGTAATTGTGTAGTTCTTGTCAGTGCAATTATGTTCTACCAGATGTTGCCAAGTGCCTTCCATGTTCTTCTCTAGCCTACAGGTCTGTACTGTTGCCCACTGTCATGTCAGTTCAGGATCTTCTTGTATCACACATGTATCAGTAAGGTCTATGTGATGTCTATTGGATCAGTTTGGGCACTGCTGCTGGCCAAGATTTGGTACTTTTCTTATAGAAAAAAAGGAAGAGAGAATGCAAGACAGTAATATAAAGAGCCATTTAATTGGAAATCTTTGTCAGAGAGAACCACTTGATCATCATTAGTGAATGGTGCCATGCTGTAGATGTGTCCAGGCTTTTCTGGAAGCTCAGTTTTTGAACTCTTGGCTAAGAATATTCTGTTCTACTTCGTATGTTAGATACAAAACACTATGAACAACAAGCAGTTTCTTAAAGAAACTGGCAACTCCATTTTAGTCTCATGCAGGTTTGCACTACCACCACTGTATGCTGAATGTTTTTGCTACATACCAACACTGCTAAGTTAATCTAGATGTGAAAATATTAGACTACAGTCTATTAAGCAGCATTAGTTCTTAAGTTTCCCTCAAATCTCCAGCACGAAAGCAATCCTTAGACAGACATCGTCTCCCTGCTTACTGAAGCTCTGCGAGGATAGGAAAGCAAGCTATAAATGCAGCTCCTCACCCTGCTTTGCTATACAGCAAGAGCAAAAACTTCCTGCCTGAGGAACAGAACAAGGATGGGAACAGACCTACTGAATCAAACCGAAAACCAATTCAGTCAATAACCTGTCTCTGTTAGAAGAACTATATGCTATCGAGCAGTGTAAGAACACACTAAGCATACACGGTTTTCTTTCAGCAACGTAGTGACATGCCTTTCCAAATCAGAGCTGTTATTTTTATGCCGTCAAAACCCAGAGCCATGTCAGACACTTGCAGTACTACAATACAAGTTGTGTAGCACCCATAGGCACCTTTCTGAAAGTTAACAGAACAGGCAGAAGAAAAAGAGAGCTAGAAGACCCATTTTTAAGACACTGTTGAGGAGTATTTCCATGCCTATAGCAAGCCCTAGCAGATGGGTCTCAACCGACTTTCAAAGCACTCCCTGTGCCTAGTTAATGGGGAAAGATAAACTGGGCAATGAGTTAAAATAAAAACCATTCTGTTTTTTTTTGTTTGTTTGTTTGTTTTTTGTGACACTTCAATTATCTTTAAGACCAAACAATTCCCCAAGAGCTCCAAGAGCTCACTTTAGGTAGACTCTACCTGTTAGCCTGTAGTGCTTCCTTAGGGAAGAGAAAGCATTCGATTTTGTCCCATCTTGTGACTTTCAGTGGAACCCAAGCACTGTGACTGCCTTTCTGCATACAGCAATCCCTCTTTGAAGAGGGATTTTGCAACAGGATAAAAACCAAGTGGTTAAAAATTGTAATCAGGTTTTTAAGGGTGCCATTCAGAGGCAAAGGAGTGTTGAAGTCACATCTATTAGCTATCATAATTTAATTCCTAGATCATTCTTCACCACAGCAGTTGCCAGTATCAACACTACATGGGTTCTACTTCTCATCAGTGTGGTTCTGCCTTTGAATGCTTCCAAAAAATAAAAACGCAAAGTCTAAGAATTATTTAACAAAGTAAGATGGTAAACAGCTTTCGGCAATGCCTGTTTGCCTGGAAATTGCAGTCTGTCTAGAAGCAGCACAGTAATGCAAGCAGAAACAAAAGATAGTAGTGACCATGATTCCCTTTGCTTTCTTTCCAACAGCTTTATCAAACACACAGCCATCTTTGTGTCTGCTCGCCAACACCACCACTGTGCTGCACATGAGGGGGGTTGGATCTGGATGATCTTGGATGTGCCTTCCAACCCAAACCATTTATGTTACTGTGAAACATAGCCAAATGAACTCAGAGCTTCCAGCCTGTTGCTGAACAACTTGCACTGACTTACAGGTTGTTTTCAAGGTGGTTCAAAGCCTTGAATTTAAGAAGTCAATCAGGAGTTTCAAAGTGATGCTAATAAGTCAAAATTAAGGTGTGTCAATAGGTTTTGACAGGAAAGGTATTATCTACATTATATAAAACACATTATTTCATATAACTGTTCTTTGGCATATCATTAGAGTACATTGACATTTCGATTTAAGCTATTTCAGATATTGCTATGAATACCCTTTAAACTACTACTAGTCTTAATAGGGAGCACAAAGCAAAAGCAAAGGCAGTGAGTTTCTAAAAAACAATCTATGTCACAAGGAACACCTTCCACGCAAAGATCCTCCTAGCAAGGAAAGGGCTCTCCCAGTCTAGGACTGGGACAGTTGCTACCTATGATCATCTTCTGTCATCTCCCACTGCTCACCTCTGGGCAGTTAAGCCTTTTCCCAGTATGTATCTTGAACACATCCTCTATTGCTTCATCCCTACTCATCCTCGTGGCAGCACATGGCTTCCCACTCTCCATTCTGAGATCCTCTTGCATCCATTAATCCAATAACACCAAAAATTGCTCAGATATGACATCTGCTCCTGGATTATGTTAAAGCTGCATCTCAACCTGAGGACAGGACAATTTGTTTTCAGAGGAACATTTATTTCAGACAAGCCAACGTGAAACCTTTTAGCAGCTTAATGCAATAAAGCAGGGAGGAGGGAGAAATTGTGGGTGTCCCACTAAACTCAAGGAGTTAAAAATAAAAGATAAAATAATAGCTATCATAGGAAGTTGTGGGGATGGAATTCATTCCACTTGTAAGGAAATAATTAGGATAAAATAAATCCTAAAATATAGGATACATATGCATACAAATACAGTAAGGAAAAAAGATGTCAGGAATTGCATAATAAATTTAATCCATGTCTTCCAATTCAAAGTGAAGCTCAGTGATTTACATGACAAATCGATGTATATGCACATGTGCATGACAGGAGAGTGGACTGCATGCATTTTCAGCCACTGCCTCCTATTAACAAGCCCTGGAATATACAGATCATTATACAAAATATTTTTCTGGATGACTTTTACCAAGAATTTAAGGAATTTTGTTAGCCAAGTCTGACTATACTGAAATAGGAGATACGGATTATTCCTTAAGAAAAATCTTAACAAGACATGTCTATTAGGTTTCCTGTATTGTGGACTGTTAATCCCTGCCATAAAGCAATCTTTGGAAGACCTTCTTTGCTACAGAAGAGCAGAAAAACTTCTATAAGAACACGGAATCATAAAATCATTAAGGTTGGAAAAGATCACTAAGATCATCTAGTCCAACCATCAACCCATCCCCACCATGCCTACTAATCGTGTCCCTCAGTGCCACATAACATTATGCTTACAGGATATGTTTTTTCATGATTGTTAGTAACTTTGCCATGATGCACAACTTAAAAGTTGTCGTTGTGTTGTCTATTAGATCACAATGGCTCAGTTTTGGTTTTACCAGTGCTGCCTTTGTGTCTGCAAAATTCCAAACACATTGAGTAAACCAGTGTACTTTGTAATCGCCTCAGGCAATCTTAATTAATCAGAAGAAATGAATAGTATGTACATTACTGCTTGCGGCACCACATAGGTGCAAAACTATTCCTACTTAGTCATCTTATTTTGTTTCTTCCACTCAATTGCTGGTACTACAAGAATGGTAAATACAGACATAGACTGTATTTGCAGACAGACAGTGAAAATGGCATCATGAGAAGCATATGCAAGATTCACACTTGCTGGGCCTTGGTTCCCTGGTGCTGAGTGACCTTGTCTATGCTGACTTGGAAGAGCAGACAATCTGCTAGTGCTACGAACCAGGCCATGCTTCACTCCTTCTGAAATAAAGCAGAGCAGAGAATCGTGCTGCAGGGAAGGAATATATATCCTGTGGGTGAGATGGTAGGCAGCCAGCACATGCTGTGCTCTGTGTATATCTGGAGGTGCTAGTTTGTCTTCAGGGGACAGGCAGACAAATTTAGAGCAACCCCTAAGCAGCCCTTGAAGCACAAAGCTACCGTGGAGGTTATTTCAGGCATTTCCTGAGAGTAGAACCACATTCTGGCTTCTCCCTTACATATAAAAGATCAAAAGAACAATATGAGTAAGGTTATTAATCAGCAACACTTCATTTTCAAAAAAAATGAAAAAATAAAACAAGGAGCTCCTTTCTGTGTAATTCCTGCTCAATGCAGCTTTGTAGTTAACATTTAGATGCTTGAGTTTATGTTAAATATTGCTGTTCTGCCCTTCATCTCCGTAGCCATTATATATTATCCAGCAGATAATACAAACAGCTTTCACTTAACAGGCAAAGAAGTAGAAATGACAAGGCCTGGCATTATATTAATGCACTGAAAAGCACAGTATTATTCTGTTCAAATGTGCTTTTGGAAAACAGTTATTGAACTCTGAGGAAATGGCTCAAGAAAAAATCATTCTCCGGACAAAAGTAATAGCTGCCCAACAGCCTCATATGGACATCTGTCACATTGTCCTCCCTCCCTGAAATGGTCTATTATTCAAATCCTGCAATATTTCATGTTTACATAGGAAAGAAAATTTCCCATTCTGTGATATCATCAGGGGAAATTCAGGGGTGACAGATAACGGCCGTATAAATCTCACAATGTCAAGGACATCCAATGCAGCCATGTAAGAAGCGGACAGCTGGAAGGAGCCAGGGCTCCATCAACATGAGTTCACTGGTGTAAGACTGGTCAAGCAAACAAGTGCTGCCTTGCTGAAAACTGGTCTAAGGTTTCCACTACCAGTATTGGTCTGTTCTGCACCTAGTTGCTACACTATTTTCATCTTTTGTAAATCTAATTTCAGCAACATCTTCTTAAAAGCAGACGGAATCTCTTGAAGGCATGAGAATAAATTTGTATTGACACCATAATTTTGGTCATTAACAGGTTAAACATGCTTCCACTGCTCTCATTAAAGCTTGGTTTCTTTATAGAAATGAAGTGACATTGGCTTCTAACATCAGATTCACATCAAAATTTAAATAATTGCTGCCATAAATACATTAATAGTTACACTTGCTAAAACCAGTTCTTAATTTGTTATGTGTGCTTGATTAAGATTACTTTTATTCCCCAGAGGCTCCTGGAGCTTAATGCCAGAAAGAACTATTTCACCCATGCAGTCCAATGACATATTTATTATAAACAAAAACTAATTCTAAACACGTAAAATCATGACCCAGCAGAGCTAAATCAAAACTCCTCAGCTCCTGGGAAAAGATACATTCCTTTTTTTTTTCCCTGAGTTTTCCCAGATATAAAGCAAAAGGCAACACTGAAAATGTACTGAGTCTAAGCCTACATAAATCAAACTGCTGTTAACAAGATACATACAAGGTCTAAATACACAGGCAGTTAATAAATCCACCCTCACCATACAAAAAGTGTTGTTCAGAAACATCACTCTATGACACTGCAGAATATAAACGATTCCAACAACACATGGGCAGACTATACCCCCAAACCATCATCTTGATGAGGAATATCTCATTACTGGCCTTTTCCTTATGCCTCGTTAACTTTTTAAAGGAGGGGGAATAAAATGGAGAAAACACTTGACACCTCAGTGGGGTCTGATGTATATTACAGAAAACAATGATTCCTACTGTTCAGTGTCTGTTTTGTTCTTTATAAACCAACCTCTCTGCATTAGTCCTGACATTTGGGACTCATAAGACAAGGCATGAACTGTGAGTTGACCTCACTGAATTCCTTTTTAAAAAGAAAAAGCTCTTTAAGAGAACTCTGTGTTGAAAGAAAGGACTGAGATTATTAAAAATGAGAGTAAAAAAAGGAAATTTGCCAAAGTGAGAGCAATGCGCACCCAACTTGTTTGCACTTTTAACATAATAACTTAATAACACCTTTCTTGCTTCTGAGATAACCACAGAACAAAACACTTTGGAAAGATTCTCCAAAGATTCAGAATGTTCATTATTCACAAATTAAATAATATTCCTCCTGCTTTCTTCAGTTGAAATACAGATAATATGACAGCACTTTCTGGACACTGCATCCCAGACAGACAGAGGACTCCTTCCCATAGTCAGTCCATTTGTGTATATGGCTACATCCTGGACAAATAGTTTCATCATTTAAAACCTTAGGGATTAAACTATTCCCAGACAGAACCTACCTTGGTGAAATGCATCTTTAGAGTGGACAGCCCAAGACACGTTAATGGACAACCAGTGAGATGCTATTCTTGTGCTACATGTACCGAGGCTCAAATGTGATCTGAATGACTCCCCAGTGTTGGAATTTATATGCATCTTGGGGACACTGGATATTGTGTGTTGCTACACAGAGCTAAAACATTGCAATCTCTGTTTATAAATCTTTGAGAAAAATGCATTTTCCTGAGCTGCAGCTATGGCAACAAGCAACCCAATATTGAGCTGGGTGGCACAGTATACTATACAAAGGGTTGGGTTTTTTTAACTTCTGAAATAATTTATTGGAAAATCTGAGGCAATTAGATCACTGTATTTTTTCAATATAGACAGACTTCATATTCTGGAATGTTATCTAGTAGAAATAGAGATTTTTTTTTTCTGAGCTCTTTTGTTTCATTTTAATTAGAAAAAAATAAATACCTCAAACTTCCAATTCTGAACTTATACAAAAATCTGTTATTCCACCCCTGGCCATACACATTCCATGTGTATTGCCATTAAGTTGTTTAGACTGTGGGACACCTTCAGCACATGGGAGGAGTAATTTCTGAATGACAGCAACACGGTTGTAAAGTTCTGGGTCTTAAGTCTATGCCTTTGTTAAATACAACTGTGAGGTATGTATAGCTTTGTTGCTAAGAATTTGAAATATTCAACTTCTGGCACTAACATTTCAATCAACAGCACCCTTGGTATTATCTGCTTAAAAATGCTTAGGATGCTAACCCTAAAGTTGCCACTTTATAGGGAAAAACTGTCATCCTTATGCTATTTTGAAAAAACAAAATAAGGTAAACCCCAACAGATCATCAGTATTATTTATTTGACCAACGGAGTGACATTCAATGGTGAGAGGCAATACATGGCTCAAGTCAGATAACCCTTTTTCTTGTCTATTTGGCCATTTGTTCTCAACATAAAAGCACTGAAGTTACACTCTCCGAGGCACAGTTTCACCCTTGGAATGCTGCAGAAGTACCTGTCAGCTCTGTAAGGCAACGAGATGTGGCTAAATGAACTGAAGATAATAATACATAGCTCAGAAATTTCAGGGTTTGAAGAGGACCTTCTCCACTCTGCCTGAGCAGAAGGCTTTGATCTTAATGCTGGGTATAACAGCAGATGAGTGAATAGCAACTATGAAGGAAGGGCAGAGTCCATTTTGAATAAATGTCTTAATTTCAACTGGGATGGAATTGTTTTCTTCAGAGTGTCTGATATGATGCCATGCTTGGTTCTAGAAGAAAAACAATGTTGATAACACACTGATACTTAGAGTTGCTGCTAAGCAGTGGTGTACAGAGCCAAGGTCAATAGCAGCGAAGGGCCTGAGGGAACTGAATGAGCGCAGTTGACTGAAATTGGCCATAGGAATATTCCCTAACAAATGACATCATGCAGAATGAGTTTTGAAGGGGGTGGAAGTTCACCTAGCTCTTTTACACAACTCAGGGGCCTGGCTGGGCATTGGCTGGGAGGTGGTGAGCATTGCTTGTGCACCACTTGTTATATACATTTATATATATATATAATCCAAACGATTTTCCTTTTCCTTTTCTCTGCCTTAATAAATAGATTTATCTCAACCCATGATTTTTATGACTTTTTTTTCCACTGTTCTCTCCCCCCATTCCATTGGGAAGTGGGGGAATAAGAGAATGACTGTGTGGTGCTCAGCCACTTGCTGGATTAAACCACAACAATAAAAACATATGAGTTGGCTCTAACTGCAATGCGACTCCACAGCCATGACTTCTTTTCCTAGCTATGTCCATGAGTTTTTAGTGAACAAATCAATACACGCCTTTGTATCTCAATTTCCCGCTTTGTAAAATGAATATAACAATATTGGTCTCCTCTGTAAAATACCTTGAGATCTATCAGAAAAGGTTAGGCATTGCTGGCAGTATCCAGTTTGAAGATGAAATCCCTAAGTGTGGCTCCTGCAGTCCCAGGCAGTCATAAAGTAATTGAGAAACTGTCCGCATACAAATTACTAAATAACGGACTCCAAATGCTTGCATTTTCCTTTATTTACTCCTAACACTGCCACAAAAAGTGCAACCTTTCTTAACTGCTTCTGATGTCAAGTACTTATATTCGCCTTTACCCTGTGTTTACCCAGAATGTTATTTTCACAGCTGCCGAGAACATCATTATCAAAGAAACAGCAAGTCTAAATTATTAAGAAAATGGAACAATTGATGTTTCCGTAATACACAGTATTCCCCATCTGAGCCTTGAAATCAATTATGGAAAACATTAGGCCCCTCTGTCTTCCCTTGGACCAAATTCAAGATCCAGTATTTTATCATCATTTGTTCCAACATTATAATTGTGCGTTGACTTTGATTAAGCTCTTTTTAGGCTAAGCTCTTGAGCAAGAAGACTCTTTCTTGCCTCTGAATGCTCAAAGCAGCTTGCTTTGTAGCACTTCCACCCCCTCCCCCATTATTCTTTATTTTATTTTGCAGCTGAATTTGTTATTCTCAAAGCATCTTCTGCAAATTCTCTCCCATAAACCTCTCTTTTCCTTATATTTTCAGTCTTCATAAGTGGAGGATGGAGCTTATTCCTCAGGTTACTTTTCTTAGACACAAAGCCTTCAGAGTTGGAAGTGGATCAAAATGAGGAGAAGCCCATTTGCTAGACAACTACTTTCAAAATTTCAAGCTGGACTTCATAATACTTCAACCAAATTATACTAAGTATTGAACTTCGCTGCAAAGTTATTGCTTCTCTGAAATTCTGGGGTGTCCAAGTCTTGTGGTAATTCAGCATATTCAAAGCACCCAAAATGCCAGCTCATTCCTAGCACCGCCAAGTACTTGTTCCACCTGGATATCAGGAAAAAAAGTAGTCTGAGAAATGAAACAGGTTCCAAGACTCAGAGATCACCTGAGATATTTTTGATCTATGGTTTCTGCCGAGCACTCAACAAAAATGACATTCTCATGCCACAGAGACATGATATGCTTAAAAGGCTCTCACCTCATAAAAATAAAAATTCAGTGACATACAGGAATGTTACAGCATGTCCTAGATTCCACCATTTTCATGATGGGATTAAAAGAGTAGAAATCACCAGGGACTAGCCAAGAACAAGTTCTTTGCTTAACTGTCAATAATTAATAGACAAAGTTGGCAAATATGGACCACCGAGAAACTGACGCTATATTCTGACATCCCAGCATACTCATCAGGGCCTTTGTCATGTTCTCTGATGTCTGTTCTTACTAGGAGTGAGTCACCTCTGTCCATGTCTTGCAACCACCCAACCTTCATTTCACTGAGATTTGCATTGTCAGATTTCTCCCCCTGCTCTCTCACCTCAGTACTCTAGATGATTACCTGTAGATTAGAGCAATCAAAGGTGGAAAAGAATCCTCTTTAATAAAGAAAACATAGACAGATAGACTTTCTGATTCTTGAAAGGATCCTTAGTATTTTGCTGTTACAATACAGTTTTTTGCAGTACAAAATGCTTCTTTCAGCATGAATATAAAGAATGAAAAAGATGCCTATTCACAGCAAGTGCTTGACCTATCTCCCTCATTCAGGAAGACAGTTCAGCATACACACACTTGACTCTAAGAGAACCTCTTAGGGACTATCTGTGCAGCCAAGGAAGTTGTTCAATGACCATTACTCTTACCACAGTGCATCATTCTCCATCCCAAATAAATTAAGTCTATAAAGAATCACAGAATCATTAAGGCTCTAGAAGACCTCTAAGATCACCAAGTTCAATCCCAACCCATCCTCACCATGCACACTGCCCGTGTCCCTCAGTACCACATCTCCACAGTTCTTGAATACCTCCAAGGATGGTGACTCCACCAGCCCCCTGGCAGCCTCTGCCAATGCCTCACCAATCTTCTGAAGAAATTGCTCCCAGTATTCAACCTGAACCTCCTCTGGCATAACTTGAGGCCATCACCTCTTATCCTACCCAAAGCTTAATTTTCAGGACTGAGCTTCACCACAGAATAGGGAAGGGAAAAGAGGAAAGGAGGGAGAAGGTTAAGAGCTTTTGTCAGGACCTCGTGGGAGAGGTCTAGTTCAGACACCAGATACAGACTCTTGCAGTGCTGACATAAAACTGATGGTGTTCAGAATGAATGTTGTTTAGCTTCTGTAAAAGACAGTCCTTTTGCTGGTTGCTGCTGAGATTAAATTTGAGCCCCGTGGAGTAGGGATGGTTTAAAATCATTATTACTCAAGCAGAAATGCCACTATCCATTCAGACATTCAGCCTATCCTCCCCCCCCCCCTTTTTTTTTTTTGCCTTATATCTTCTTAATGCTACTGTGCATCAGATGACTGTATTGACTCATCCTCCCACAAATATAAACGTTCTTGGATGTTGAGAGCTCATTTAAATCAATGTTTTTCTTGACTCTCTGCTGTAAACACACAGTTCTTTGGGCACATTTGGGGTCCCTCTCTAAACTGAAAAGAAAAAGTCTCATTAGAGACAAATTGGCTACATCGTACAGATCCTTAAGAACCTGAAGGGTCTTGCAAAGGGAACTTCTTTTGCAAACACCAATCAAAGCAATGGGCAAGAAGGGTTAGTATTAAACCATTTCATCAGCGTCTTACATGGCAGCTTAAAGAAGAGAGGACATGGAAATGGCATGAGCAGAAGCAGTGTACAGGGACATAGTCAGCAATATTGGTGGTAGGTGGACAGCTGGAGTAGATGATCTTAGACATCTTTTCCAACTTTAATGATTCTATGACAGGTTTGTACAAGGTGTATCTGAATTACAGATGTGTACCTGAAATATATGTGCTGAATTTCCTCCCTCATGTTCTACACCTGTCAGAAGATGCACCAAAAAGATCATGCCCACAACTCCAGTGGCACGTCCTTCACAATTCAACTCACATGTTCCAGACAATTAAAGAGCTGCTTTAACTCAGCCCTCACTGCCTGGAGAGCAGATTCCTTTACAATGCATAAAGTTGTACATCCTTTCCCTTATTTATTGCTTTCTACCCTATGCTTGAAAGCTTGGCAAACAAGTCTGAGATTGTAGGCTCCTGGAATATGTAGGAAATGCATATAATGAACCTGGAATTACATGGCAATGATGTCCAGCCTGGTACTGTAATTTTCAGAGGATTGTGAAAAATTGGAAAAGTACAGCAAGAAAGGCAAAAATGATTGGTAGGCTTACTCAAATGGCCTTCAGCAAAAGACCTTAAGACCTCAATCTATTTATCCCATTAAAAAAGAAGAGTGACCAGCTTATCATGTATATGTTCCTTTTGAAAAAGCAAATAGGAAGCACCAAAGAGATTTATAAAAGCTTGTGTAGGAAGATATCAAAAGAAACAAGTAGCTGGACATGAAATGCCAGACTCATACAAAATAGAAGTGAGGATTTATTCAGTTATTTATACAGCGAAGGTGAGTAACCACCAGAACAAACTGTCAAGGGAAATGGAGGCATCTCTGTCTTCTGAAGTGTTCAAATCAAGACTGAATGACTGCCTAAGCAGCAGGTATGATTCGAACATAAGTTACTGGGTTTAGTAACCCCAGGTGAAATTGGGGGTCCCTTCTGGTCCTACAAAGCATTAATTAAGAGCACAGTGCCAAGCATTTTAACAACATATTGTGCTTTCCTGTCCTTATGCTTTGTGTATTTTAATGAACAATTCCAAATTTAGCTTAGCTCCCCCAACTTTTGAATACAGGTTTGTATTATAAAAAAAGCTCAATTATGATACAATTGACTAAATTCAGGGTTACAACACTAAGGATCTCTCTGTTGTCCAGTAAAAATTACTGCTAACAATTATTTTAACTGTTTTGTTCAGTAATTCTCAGAGTATCTTCTCTTTGCAGTACATCTGGTAGTCAATGTTTTAAAACTGAAGTTCATGGAAAATCTGTATGACGTGGACACACACGACTCTTATATAGACATACACAGATAACATGAGTACGTTCAGAATGAACCCGCTTCTCCCCACACAGACAAAGAACTGCATTCTCCACAAATAATTAGATCTGAAAAAAACGTTGGGTTGTATTATGGATCCCAACCAGAAAGATTGCTTTCAATGTAATAAGGCTTCCTGCTCTCTTTTCCTTGTGCATACATGTGCACACTTTGAGAAAACACTAATTTCCTTAAAAGCTAAAAATATCCTTTCCTATAGCGTGCAAAGTCCTCTTAAAAAGATGTATTGCTGTCTTGATCAGAATCAGTACCTTTACTTCAAAGACTGCTAATACGGAAAGCAACACCAAAAATATATGCTGTATCTAGGCAGCACTTCTCCTTTGTTTTAAATGAGAATCTCTTTCATTTCTTAAAAAATAAAAAATAAAAAAATCTCACCAGGAGTTGCAGATTCCCAGGGACAGCACTGTCTCTTATGTTCTGAAGAGTTTTTAGCATATAATGTGCAGACTTTTAAAGAGGAGACTCAGCTGAACTGAGTACATGAGGGGAGAAAATTATGCCTTAGAGAAGGTAAAAACAAGAGTGTCTCACATGTCTAAAAGGAGGCCAGGGGCATCCACCTGCTGCTACTTTATTACACAGTAAAATATTGCCTATTTAAAAGTATCAACAGGTTTCAAAGTCAGTCACCTTTAGGAGGAGAAATATGAATGGGTAAACAAAGTTCTAAACTGAAAGTCATAGAATAGTATTTTGAGTTGGAAAGGGCCCTTTAAAGATCACTGAGTCCAGTCCCCTGCAATGAACAGGGACACCTACAGCTCAGCCATATTGCTCAGAGCCCCATCCAGCCTGAGTCATACAAGTAAATGGGATTTAAGCTTTTCCATTAAAAATAAACAAACCTTGATCATACAGCTAAGCAGAAAGCCAAAGCCACAACTTGTTATATTTAAAATACCATCGTCTTCATGTCTATCTTAAGATCCTTCCTTCTGCCCCTATCTGCTTTTTCTCCACTTGGACACATCCCATATCACAGAACAGTTTGCAGGAGGCTCTGCAGCAGTCCCAGTAAATCCCAGTAACACAGATCCAACGTGGTAGCACTGGAACAAGAGATCTCTTGGGATGGGAGCGGGAATCTAATGAGCTGTGTATAATATACAACACAGAATGTACTGCTGCATCAGCTTTTTAGAAAGTACCATTGCAGCTACACCGGATAATGGAAACAATTTTATCCAGCCAGCTTGCTATGTCTTTATGTCTGTACATACTTCTATTGAAGATATATGTTGGAATAGAAAAAAAAAAATCATTTCTTGACCTTTTTCTTCTGGGTACTGTATTTGTTACAAACCTGAATCTAACACGTGCTCTGAAGGTGGCAGGTAAGAACCAAGGCTGGAAGAATTAGATTGTTAATAGCAGCAAAAAATAGCTCCACTTCCAACCACTGCAAACCAGCAGTGTTGACAGAGTGATGGAAGGCTGACAATACTTTGCCAAGCAGGGTGAGGCTATCATAACCGAGCAGATGATTAGTTTTAAAACTTTTAATGGATCTCTGTCCACTGCAGTCTGATGGAGTGAACGGTG
Organism: Oreortyx pictus; assembly: GCA_036925125.1. Classification (NCBI taxonomy): domain Eukaryota; kingdom Metazoa; phylum Chordata; class Aves; order Galliformes; family Odontophoridae; genus Oreortyx; species Oreortyx pictus. The sequence goes on from JAUPFR010000029.1 coordinate 3,394,199, forward strand.
CTGGTACCTGAGGGAAATGTGAAACTATTTTATATCTCATTTGCAGGAATGAACACCCAGGAGGTATTTTCTTTTGACAGAATACATAAGACCTACCTGAATGCATTGCATTAGCTTTCTGTGCTGCTCCATACAGCAGATGCTAATATTTTTTTATCCCAGACTGGCCTCATTAAACAGCCTCAAATAATAGGGAAAAGTAAACCTAATAGAAAATTTTAGCTGTTTTGTGTACAAAATGTATTGGCTGTGGAGGGGGGAAGCATTAACAAATAGGAACAAATAATAAGCTGGGTTTAAGATAAGTGACAAAGAGAGACCTAAAAATGAGCTTACATAGAAATGCACCAGGAATGGAGAAAAATATGGTCTGATTTAGTAATGACAGCACAGAAAAGCCCATTCTGTTCCACTAGAGGAAGAAGTTAATGTCCACCTCGGACGCATAGGGTGCATGGTTTGTAGCTGTCAGCTGAGAGAACAGGAGCTTGTTACCAGATGCTGACTGGATGGTGGCTCTTCCTAAGCTGAAGTGGCAGATGCCTGGCCAACAACTTCATACCTATAAGGCAGGCCCTCCAGCTAAAGAAATAAACACTCAGAACATAAGACACCAGAACAGATGAGCTAAAAAGGCTGCAGAGTGTGAGCTGAGCTGATGCAAGCAACAAGTGCTCAATCAAATTGGACAGAGCTGAGACATTGTACTTGGATATTCAGCTGCTTGTCCTCAAATCTGACTTACAGATGGTTCTTTTTTCTTTCGGCCTCTTGTATGCTCACACAGTAAGTCACCTACCTCTATGGCAGCTGAGAAAGTGGCTGAGGTCCCTAAATCAGCTGCTTTTCTGCTGGAGCTCAAGTTATCTACATCTTCACTGTTCCTATCAGAGCACAGGTTGAAACACTGCCCAGGGCATGCAGGTTGTGACCAAGAGCAATCTAAACCTTCAGCATCTGCAACCATTCAACAATTAGCCACGTAGGCAATGAACTGTGAGTAATTCTGCTCTTTAGCTGAGCTCTGCTGGTTCTGTTGTTACTTCAAGTACTTCCACCACTCGCAGCAATCTGTCTGGTGAGCAGACGGTTAGGTCTCCAGGGAAGCAGATACCTATTTGTTCCAAAGCAAAGGCAGTGCCAGGCACTCTGGGGCCCCCATTCTTGACTAAGGCTAGAATGCAAATTTTACATTCGTGTTAACCCAAAATGAACCTACTTTGTAGAGCTAATGAGCTTCTCAAAGGAATCCCAGAGATTTCATAACATGTTCCCACAAACAAAGATCCTTCACTGGTACAGTATCTTCAGAGTATTGCACATAAATATTTTAGCAAACAAGATTAAAATTCCAGAGTGCACTTTCTCAGCCCAGAGGTATAATGTTCACCTAAATAACAAAAATTATAGAAACATTCAGAAACATAGAAGTTTCATTAGTTTGTGAAGTGAATGTTGAGCCACAATTATTCCAAGGAAAATGTAATATTGCAAAAATTACCAGAGCCATCCTTTTTATTAATATTACTTGATAAAATGTGAGCAGGATCATGTTAAAACTATTACATTAATATTCCTCAGAGAGTTATACTATAATTTTAGCTTCTCTTTCTCACTCTCACTCATTTTGCCCTGTGAGTCAACACGGGAGGATGGTTGGCAATCAGCTCCTGCAATTATCTTTCTCCCTAGATTTGAATTGTTAACCGTAGCTTCCACTAATAGAACTGCAAATGAATAGTATCCTTTTCACTTGTATTTACTGGATGAACATTATGCTCAATGACTCTTGTGCTCGAGGCAGGATGCTAAACAGAGGGCAAAAAGGACAAGCTTTATTTCTATTAGCTTGCTTAATGGCTGCAATGAAAATAAAGACAGGAGCAAAGACCACAGGGCCAGACTAGCATATCCAAGGTGACTGGATGTCTCAGAAAGAATGTAAATGGATGACAGAGACATTTTCTCACTTGGGAAATTCTTGCACCAACACAGTCTCTTGTTCAAATGGCTGTGTATTCAGACTTCTGGTCAGGCTCCTCTGAGCCACATTCAATAGAGAACTTCAAAAGAGACTTCTTATTTCCCATTTGAGTTCCCCACTGATTTCATTTGTAAGTTATGAGCACAAAAACTGGTGAATCTGGGTCTTTTTTATGTAAGTCCTTTTGGAAAATGGAATTTATGCTCCAAACTTGATTTTCAGTAATTTATTTGTAGCCACATGTTTCTCTGAACATGTGAGGAAATTACTGGGGTGGACTTCGATAAAATGATCTAATGTTCTTTCTAATCTGCCTAATGTTCATTTTAAAAGCATAAAAGAATGGAAAGGACTATGAAGAAGCTCCACTGTACTCCTTCCTGGACACTCCAGGAAACAAATCTGAGATCCGTATACATATACAGCAAAAGCCATTGACATTAAATGTGCATTATGTCCCTTCTTTACCTGTCTGCTTATAGACATTTTTAATAACTGGACCTGCTTTTTTAGCTTACAGAGTGTGTGCATGGCTCTGATGTAAGCTGCTCCAAGCACAACTTTGCATGTGGTCATTTTTCTATGTGGCAAAATGAGACAAAGACTCAAAGTCCTGAGGAAAGTCCTTGATTATAAAGACTACTTTGATCAACTTCAAGACCGCACTTCAGAACACTCGAGTAACAACGCGAACATTTCACAAAGAATGAAAGAAGTTCACCAAAACAAGTGGATAACAATTGGCTTTTCTACTTGCTAAGTATGCAGCTGCCCCACTAGACTGCAAGCCACGAGTACATTGATGGCAGATGTGTTTATGGATCAAGAAATTCCAAACAAAAAGGAACAGTTTGTGGCAGCAGTAATAACATGGTCCTATGATTGCGGCATGGTTCTATTAATTGAAACATACAGGTAAATTCTTGTTAGCAGTGCTCTTTGCTGGCATTTGGAATTCATACACAACTCAAAACATTGCAGGGAAGCTATTCTAGGCTCACAAAAGAAACTGGCTTACAAACTGGAGCTATCTACAGTAAAAAGAATAAAGGTAAGGCAACCATTGGGCTATGGAGCTCTTCAGTGCATTTGATGACGGCACATCGCTTTCAGAACTTCTGCAATTACCTAGCTCTGGAAAATGTTCCCTCGGGAGAGGATGTGAGCCAACGGTACTATAAATCTCTGCGGATCTTTATTCTGTACAGCCTATGAAATTTCAATGCCAAAGCCCAGACATGCCCATCCCTGGTCATCGGCTGCCGGCAGACAGGCTGTGAGATGACACAGACATTAAAGAATCTATAAATATTCTTTTAGATGTCGGCTTTCACATTATCAATACTGATTCCTGAAGAAAAAAATAAAACACAGCTATTAACAGTATGTGAAACATTCTACACCCAGAGATTTCAGGTGTTACATATTTTGGCATTTTTCAAAAATGAAGAGCATTGTTTGAAAATGCACAGTGTCTTGCTTTGTGGCTATGGTGCTCTGAGGTCAAACAATTGCACCACATGGTACCCAACACCCCAAAATACAAAAGTCTCCTGGGTCTGATTGGTTTTCCGTCCTTTTTGAAACTGTACTCCTTCTTATGCCTGGTGCTTTTTATATTGCTCATACATCATTATTCGTCTTCATAAAAAAAACCAAAAAAACAAAAAAAACCCAACAACCTGTTCCTTCCTGTGTTTCCTAAATGTAACCAACTCACATCTGAAAGCAAAATGCTTTTCATTTTCATCAAAACTTTCAGCATAGGAAAATAATTTCCTTTCTCCCACCACCTTTCATTTTCTGATAGGCTCTAATCAACATCCCACATGCTAAACTCTTTTGAAAATCCAAAGTGGAATCATGTGATTCAAAATACTTCAGTCCTGTTCAATTTCAGTAGTCTTTATCCAGAAGATACTTTTCTCTTCGGAAATTCTGGAACATAATAAGTAAACATTATCTCCCTTTTTTGGCTCTTAAATACTCAGGTCTTTCTATCCTTCTGCCTGCACCCTTTTAAGACTCCACAAAAATGCATCTATTTTATGCTATTCTCCCTTTACTCTTTCACTTTCTTCTACTGGAACATACATGGACTTCTGTATTCATAAAAAGGAACCAGTATTCCCCAGATCCATTCATTACTCCTTAAAACATTTTTAGTTCTTCCAGCACTGAGTGTTAGTTATGAAGGCAATAGCTCTTTGATCTCTACAGCACAGATCAAAGACACAAGAGCCAAAAACCAACCTTCTAAATCAGTGCCAAGATTGTCATCTGAAAGAGAACCAAGACACGTCAATTCCCATTGGGAACTTCTGCCATTACTTGAACAGAATGATCAGTACTGAAGACTTTTATAGTAAAAAATCACAAGGTACATAATTTTTATTAACTTGTAATAAATTCAAGGATGCACAGAAATGATGGCATTTTCCAGTACTTAACTAGTCTCAGTAACCAGGTTTGTCAAAATACATTCAAGAAAACCAGCTGAAATGATTTAATATAGAGAAATTACATGCATTGGAACACATCATTCCTATCTGTAAAGCCTTGCAAGCAGCAGAATTTGCTGTTCATTCATCCAAGAAGCAGTTATATAAGCAGAGCAATGGGGAAGTATCTTCATATATATTAACTTCTTCACCAACAGGTCGGAGAAACCATGAGAAAGGGAGGTCACAACTTGTATTTCAAGGTGACTGAATTTAAAGCTGATCTTCTTATTGGGATTTTTGTTTTGTTTTAAACAGAAAGTTGGTAGAATATACAATACTGACCATCCTCCAGAAGCAAGGAAATAGAAGTAAAAAAAAAGGGAGGTGGGGGAAAGGAACACTTCTGAAAGATCTTCCTCTGAACATTATGCTTACAGTTTTAAGTACTTCCTTACATACAAGATGAGAGGATAATCACAGTACAGCTTCACAGTTAGGAAGCAACAAATAGACTTCTACAACAGTATAATGCATACCAGAGCTAGAAATGGATGAACATCACATGCTGTAGTGAAGCTAAACTACTGAGGCAATGCAACCCTTCATGCCAGATCATATCCTACGTCTAAAAAAAAAAATATTTATTCTACAAAGAAACTTTTTTTTTTAAATCAAAATCTAAAGATACCAACAAAATGATACAGCTAAGAAATTTAACATGGTGCAAAGTTCCTTTTCATATTCTAATTTACAGCCAAGACATCGGAATACAAAACGACAGGTACAATTTTAAGAGAAGTCAGTTCTCATTTATGTATCCAAAGAAAGAGATGAAATGTAATCACCGTGTCTGTTTTTTCTACAAGTGGTTGAATGCTGAGTAGTTTTGAAGTTTGGATTGCTTATGTACAAAGCATAGTTTCAAAGCATCTGAATGCCTCAGAAATGTTGTGACCACCGTCACAACCTCTAATTCAGCAGCTCAAGGGCAAGCTCAGTTCTTTGAAACTCTCTCTGTGTATGTGCTATGTGCAAATTTAGTCATAACTAATTTTGAATCTCTCTACCAGTGTATCTGCATAGGGATTCCTGGGTTTCTTCTCAACATAAGTTGAAGTCAACATGAAGAAATAAAGATATGCGTTGTGCAAGTAATATTCTCTTTTCTATTGCTGCATACACATACTATGCTATTTAGAAACTGCATCATCAAGCTTTCCTAGTTGAGAAACACCTAGAAACTCTATTACTAAAAAAAATACTAAAAAATTACTAAAAGCTCCATCTACTGGTTACGAGAGAGTACTAAACTCAGAGACATCAACGTCCAACTTGCCTGCTAGTCCATAAACGATGCCAGAACATGATTTAATTCCTGTTCTCTTACTTCAGTTTCCCTTCAATGTGTCCCCAGGCTCCCTGTAAGCTGCTCTCAGTGGTAAAACATCTTCTATGCTGTTTGTAAATCATCAGGAGAAAACTAGAGTTGTAAATTTCATACGCACACAAGTTTCATGAAAACATATAGAAAAATGGGTCGAAAAATGGGTCAAAGCCACCTCAGACTTCAGCCACTAGCTCTCCTGTCTCTTCTAACCCATAGGGTCACACAGCAAGCAAGCGATCAAGTCCCAAACTAAAAATCCTGCCTGATCCATCCACACACATCTCACAAGTCAACACTCTTGCTCTTACAATGCTTGGTGCTGGCTTTCAAAGCTTCATTATCATAACCCTTCACCACTTTTCTGCTTCCCAGTGATTTTCACAAGGCTATCACACTTTCAGTGAAAGTCAGCAGTCAGAGGAAGGTAATACAAAAAGTCAGTGAAGCGTCTTGAAAAGCACCTGCATTTTAAGGAATAATTAACAAAGAATTATATTGTTTATTTGCAGGGCTGAAAAATCAAGGCATAGGAATGCCGAAGCAAGCTGCAGGATCTATCATTACACAGATGTAGCATAAATCACATAATACTGTTTACTCATTTTTGTAATATATGGAGAAAAAACAATAGTCACTGAAACGAATGCAGCAAACTGCTGAATATTAGTATTATTTATAAATAATAAATGAAAATGAAATACCTAAAGAGCCAAAGCCCATCTATCATGAGAGCTACTGTACAAATACTTGGTAAGTAAGAATGTTCCCCAGACAGTTTGTAACCTAAAAAAAAAACAGACTAACACATTTCTGAAGGGATTTTTCCAGGCATGTATGACAGACTGGCAGCAGTGAAGTTGAACCTCATTTTCTTACACTAATTTCTATATATTCTTCTACTGAATTTCCTTAGTGAGTTTGTTTGTTTTTGAAAGCTTTCAATGCATATATATTTGCATGACCAGCAAATCTAGGAAATCTATTTGCTGTCATGGTTTTATGATTTTTGGTATTGGTATTCCACATCATTACAACATGTAGTGCATTAAGAGTTAAAGAGTTAATACTCCAACTCCATAGATCATTGATATTTCCGGGTATACCTGTCTCAGAAGAGAAGAACTACATTCCCCAGAAGACTTTGCGATGCTTTGCATTTTTACATATTTTCCGCTCAGAGGGAAAAGATAAAAGCCCTCTGCGGTCACGGGACACTCTCTTTCCTTCGGGATCGACTCAGCAGTGGGTGCTCGCTGCCGTATCGCCTTCAGCGTTAGCGTAAGGCCTTCGGTTTATCGGACACTCTCTCTCTTGCTCATTTTATTTGATTTATTAGCTTCAATTCCAATTATATTGTACTATATTGTGTTATTTTGCTTTCTGATATCTTATTTAGTAAATTAGCTTTCCTCCTCAGATCGTTGCCGCTGTTTTGTTTCTAGGCCCATCTCCCTTTTTCCTTTTCCCTTTCCCCCTTCCCCTTTCCTGGGGTGTGGGTCTGCGGGTCCCCCACACCAATCGTCACGGAACCGGGCCGATCCAGCCCGGTAAACCGTTGACAGGAACAGGTTTCAAAAGTCTCTTAAGAATTAGAAGCACTGCATGTTCTCACCATAAAAATAATGTACATGAATCAAAATAAACCTTGATTTCGGAAGGCTTCATCTACAACTTCACAGGGTGCAATAAGGGACAACATTTATTGTGAAAGAGGTAACAAAAGTTGAAAGGAGTAAAATGAAAGTAATCTCCATGCTTAGAAAAAGAGTTAAAACACGAGTTTTAAAACAATATTTCATCTGAATAAAAGCACGTAGCTGCAGTGAAACTGACAACAGCTTCATTGTATAATGAAAATAAAGCACAACAGCTAAACAGTTGCTAAATTAGCATGCCCAAATCAGTCCATAAATGATTTTTACTTTTTTTTTTAGTCTGAAACTGTCAGTTCACAGCTATAGGCAATGAATATGGGTATCATAAAAAGGATGGAGAAAGACAGAAAGAGAGTTTATTACAAATGCTGATCTGAATGCACATGGATTATCTTTTACAAGGCTGTAGCCATTATCAATTTGAATGAGCTAAAGAGCCAGTTTGTGAGAAGTTGGTAATGGCTGCAATGCTGAAGCTATGATCTCCTTAATTATTTTCCTGCATTCTTTTTACCCCTCTAAAACTTCTGTCTCTCAAATGTCCTTTCTCTCCAGCTCCCACTCCTTTTCTCTCCTTTCTAGACTGCTAAAATCATGTGTGATTTCTCTCAGGAAGCATAAATACTCGTATAGGACCTGTATGAGATAATATGTGGTTTGGTAGAGAAACAAAAAGAGCTAACACAGAGGCCACAGTTCAGTGATACAGCAAATCTAGCTCTAGGGTTCCTTGAAGCAGATGAAAACCATTGTGGCCACATGATGTAAAGCGCTGATTTGGTAGAAATGCAGTCTTGTGAGCATAATTTGATTACAGAAAGCTGATGTTTTAACCACGCAAGTCTAACAGGCTTTATGCTGGGTCAGATATGTCTTTCCTACCCACACTACTCCAGCTTCAGGCTACATCAGGTACTGCCCATTTCTTCCACTCCCAGCAAGCCATCTGCATCAACCAGCAAGGCTGGAACAAGCTCGATCTTTTTCTCTAGCTTGAAAGAGCTGTGATCCTTTACTCACATCTGATCTAGATTAAATTGGTGCTACTAGGAATGCACAGATTAAGTGTAAATGATTGCTGAACTACAAGCTAGCTTTGTAGACATGAAGGCAGAAGGAGCTCATGATAGGAGGTGGACCAATTATTTACATGGTAGTGACAGGACAAGGGAGAATGTCTTTAAACTAAAAGAGGGGAGATTTCGATGTTGGAGGAAGACTTCCCAGCTAGGGTGGTGAGGTGCTGGGTCTGGGTGGACTATGAATGCCCCATCCCTGCAGGCCTTCAAAGCCAGGTTATATAGACAGCCTGATCTGGTGGGTGTCATGCCCGACCATGGCAAGGGGTTGGAATTAGATGATGTTCAAAGGCCCCTCCAACCTAAGCCATTATACGATTTACTCAGCTTCCTTCATGCACTGTTAAAGGAAACATTGAAAGCATCGCTATAATAACACAACGGTGACTGTGAGCTTGACAAAACCACACAGGACTTTGAGAATTCAAATAGTCCACATTTCCTTGACTCTACTCTATACTTGATTCTTTACAAAATTCCTGGTGACTTTCCGTACGTGTTCACAGAATAGCTGAGGTTGGAAGGGACCTCTGGAGGTCAGCAGGGCCACTCAGGCAGGGTGCTGAGTACATGTCCAGGTCTTCACATAGGAGAGTTGCTCCAGTCCCTTGCTGAAAGCCCTTGGTACATTCAATTCCTAGTCCAGTCAAACACAATTGCTCACTGCAAATCAAATTACTTCCCCTGTAAAATGTATTATTATTTTCCTATTATTTTCAAGGTGCTCTCACACGACAATTTTGAATGTTATATAGATATCTGCATTTCATACCAATTCTGTTCGGCTGCTGTTTCCTACAGCCGTATCACTGGTGCAAGAAATGTATCTACCTCGCACAGAACAATCAATCAGAAAACAATGAAAATGACTTTCCAGCCTCCCTGAGTGGCAATATTCCAGTCAGGAGCTAATAGGAGTTGCCTGAAGAAGCCGTTTCCCACAAGTTATGAGAGTTCTGCAAAATGCAAAAACCTCACCACATTTTTAACACTATGTGCTCACATCTTATGTGCTACAGCCACGTCTGCAACATAATCACTTCTTGTATAGATAGAAATCAGAAGAATGGCTTCAGAAAATTGTTTTCCTTCGTGCATTATGCTGTAGTCTCTAGGTCTGATTCACTTGCTCCACTAATGCCCTGTTGATTAAGGGACTGTTTATTTGAGTGCCTTCATCCTCATCCAAAACACAGATTTAACCTTGATAGCCAGATTAATACTTCTATTATTTTCATGAAAGTTTATTCTGGGTGCTTCTCTGTATTTTGGTAAGGACATCTCTCCTTGTTTAAGCATTAAATTCAAATCCGTATTGAACTGCAATTCCTGTTTAAATTCTTTCCTCAATTTCGTCTTACAGTGTGCCATGCTATTTTCTGTTCCATCATAAAGGCTACTGCTCCTTTCCAGAATGAAGTACAGTCCAGCATTGACTTTGGAAGTAATCTCTCTTGAAGTCCCACAGAATGAGCCAATGGCATTGCAGTGTCTTTTGTGTTATCTTTTCCAAGCTGATGCCAACATGAGTCATTGCCACACTCCACAGATCCAAAACATTAAATTCGCTCACTTCTCAGGATGTCCACCTTCAATAGGATTCCCTAGATGATATTCTATTAAGATCCTGACACGGGGAAGCACACAGTTACAGACTTCAGCAAAATGCCCACTGAACTTCACTTGCCTTTGGTACATGCCTGAAGTTTAACACAAACTTAAATACCGTTTAGAGAGGAAGACAGCCCTTAGCTGACACCTACAAGCCCAAAATTCCCAACAGAAGTGTATCTACTTCATAAGACTTCAAAAAACTTTCTGTGTGTAAAGCACTTTGAACTCCCTTTAAGAAAGTTCCTATGGGTATTATTATATTCATGTCACCTTGGAGAAGCTGATGATATGACATTAATACCTTGCAAAGAATCTTCATACACCACAAAAGGAAAAAAAAAAAAAAAGGTTTCTTCCTCCTTCTGCTAGTAGAAACTTAAAAAAAAAAGGCATTTTACTTCATGCTAATAACATCTCTCTACTATGATTTAAAAATAAAATACCAGTCTGTTTAGCACTTTTTGAATTTCAGTCCTCCCATGATCCTTCTTATTTTAATCTGTGAAGAGGGGGGAGAAAAAAAAAACACCTAAAGAGTCACCTTGAGAGCATATTTGAAATATATGAGAGTGCAAATTAAAATGACTGATGAGAGGCTGAGGTGCTGTGAATGTGTCATATTTTTAGAGACGTCCACCGAATCAATCAGCAATCAAGGAAGATTAAATCACTGCTGGGTAAAATATCTTTCTTCTGTTTGTATTTCAAAGCATTGGACCCAGTGCCCTTTTGATACTGTACCTAATCTTCTCTTGGGATTTGTACCTGCATTGAAGCTAGTTGTTTAGGCCTCCTCATAGGGGTTGGGATAATAATTAAGAGTTTCATAATGGAGAGCCATGTTATTGGTTGGATTTATAGCATGCCAGATGGCTGGGGGATGCCAGATAGATTCCAGTATCTGACTGCAATGAAGAGTAAATTTAAGATTTCCCTCAATGACCTAACACAGAGGAGAGAGATTACTGTGGCAATTACTGCATGACCTCTGTCACCCCTGCAACATTCTGTAAAGCCACTGGAAATGCAATTAGTTTTCTGCATGACCCACCTTATTTTACAACATATGCTGTTGTGTTAGACTATTTTGCAGAGGACAGTGATTTCCAAAGCCATGGCAGTTCCAGGTGTTTGCATTTAACCTAGATATAACAAGATACAGTATAGAGCACACAGGTCATAATGTAGGAAGCCCACCAAAGTAGATTGGATGGTAGAGGTCTAGGAAACTATTGTTCTCTTTGCATACTGCCAAACAAGTGTCCCAAATTGCTGCTCCTGTCAAGGCTGACATCGCAAATTGAGCTCATAATAATATTATGCTAATGTTGACATTATTGATATCATCGTGCTTATCGAACTTGTAATCTTTTTAACACAATACACTGGTTTAATAAGATCTATAACTATGGTTCAGGCTCCAAGGGAAGAAGATGGTCCTGTGAGTCACTTCATTGTATGCTTTTATGGCTGGGGATGGACTGCAAGACCCCACTGCTCCTTCAGCTCAGTGTTCCTGTGTTCTTGCTAAACAAGACTTTTTGGGAAGCTTCTGCTGACAACAACATTAATAAAAGAGAGAGGAAGAGAAAGTGGTTCACATAAGGCTACACACAAGTTAGATTTGAGTATCATTGCAGTAAAAATGACTTTAAGGCTCCCTTAGCACTAGGTTTGGTAAAATACCCTGCACTTCTGAGGCAGCTTGCCCAGTCCACAGGTCACTAGATGGAGCTTTTATAGGTATCATCCCTTTAGCACCAATCATCTTTGTGACTGGAAAACCCAGCTCTCCTCCTTGCTTCTCCTCCCGTTTGAAGTTTGTTTTCTCTACTAAGATGTGTCAAGTAATGGGTACCTGGAATGCCATCTACTACATGTGAATGGATACTGCTTGTGTTTCAGCTGATAACAGCATGGAAGTGCATTTCAGCTGCTATGTCACTATTCTCATTTCTGTCCACAAATGTTTGCTTTATACAATTGGTTAAAAAAAAAAAATCTCAAAGCAAGAGAAACAGCATATAACCCATTAATTAAACATTCAAGGGTCATTCATTTGTTAAGAAAACAGATTCCTAGTGAGTACTTCATCTGCTCTGGCTGGTGATTCAGTGGAACTCAGAGTCATCAGTGTTACTCTGCATTTTTTTCTCTTCCAGAGCAATTTCTACTTCGAGAAATAGAAAAAGGAAACTGAGAGGAACATGAGTCTCCACAGAAAGAACTTTATATTAGAGGCAGAGAAAACACTTTCTCTTACATGTGCATGAACAGAGACACAACCCAATTCACACAGTAGTCTTTAAGCTGCCCTGTGTGGAACAACATTAGCTGGAGTGATACAATCACAAACTGTGAACCAGAAAATAGCTTCTAATTTTGCATCTCACATCAGCTCTTTGTTACTTGAGTTTTCTCATTTCACCAATCCGTACAATGCAAATATCTTAATAGAAACCTATTTCATGGCTGTGGAGGTTGCAACATCAGTGAACACAGTATTGCTTTTAGCAGAATGGTAAGTCATAGGATCTTTCATTAAAATACTTTCAAGATGAGAAAGTATTTTCATTATTGGGTATCAAGGTATCTTTTAAAGTACCAAGAAGACTGGAAGCTGCATTTTGGGAGAGTCAAATTAACAATGACTATTGAAATTATAAAGCTATTATGAAAATGATGAACACTGCAGGATGAATACAAAAATGGCTTTCTAAAAGTATTTTGTGGTACCTTTCCTTTCAATGTGAGCTGGCTGATTTACAACACTATTTCGTCAAGCAACAAAAATTTAGAGGGTATTGAGTTTTCTTTTTAATAAAATTTAGTGAAGCAAAGGGCAAGTTTTAATGGAAAGCTTCCCTGACAGCTCCCAAAACAAATGAATGAAGACACAATTTTTAAAACCCAGAAAACCTAAGTCAAGTTACAGTCCTGTCCAACAGGTACTATATACATAAGAAAGATCAGTCCATAGTAATTTATTTCTTTTAGTGGGAACTATGTTAAGATTTGTTGTATCTCCCCCATCAGAGCAACTCAGGGGGCTTAGCTCGTTACTCACTGTGACACCTAATATTGGCTAAACAACGCGTTAATGAGTCATATCAGGAGTTGGATGATTCTTCTTCTACCAAGTCTGTCATCCTCTATTTGGGTAAAAATCTGTTAAGTTTCCCACCCTATACCTTGTCCAATGCCACCACAATTATCTTCTGCCATACCCGACTCAGAACACGGGGACAATGAGAACGTAGGTTCCCCACACTTTAGCACCTCCTCTTCCTAAGTTTTATCCTTAGTTTATTTCTCTGTTAATGTGTTTGCTCCTACTCATCTAGGATGTATATGTTAACTAGATAGAAAAGACTGAGTCAGGTTGGTATTTTATTCAAAGGTACACAACGTATGAGCCTTTGGGACCAGTTTCATCTCTGTTTGTACAGCTTCTACCACAATGGGCTCATGATGAGATGCTACCTTTTAGTGCTACCATAATAATAAAAACAATAAACCATATACCACTGCCTTCCAAACAATAAGGTAGTCGTAGCTGTATGAAGACAGCAGTTTTGATCAGCAACAACATATTTCTTCCATGTTTTCAATCTCCAATGAACTTCCCTAATTTACTTATACAGCTGCAATTACCATGGAAACCATCTTCAATACACTTACCCTCAGAACACCCTTGCAAGGCATGGGAGCCCAGCAATTCTGAGGGTAGATAACTCAGATTACTGGCTTAAGCTTCAATTCATGTCACTATGTATTCACTGTTACAGCCCTCCTCGCTAACTAGATTAAGACCAGCATACAATATGGCTCCTATAAATAGATCACTCCCATTTGCTCTGAAGTCAGTTAATGGGGAGCATATCTGGAGACCCCAGCAAGCTCATCCAATCAAGACCAGTGGCCATGCAGGAGAATCCTCTCTTAATAAGCTATCTGTAACTAGATGAAAGATGAATGCACACGACTACCTGCATTCCAATCATGTATTAATACTCTGTGCAGAAATGCCTACAGAAACATGAAATTGGCTTTCATTTCCTCTCCTCAGCCAGTGTACCTATCTGCCCCATGTTGCAGAGTATGTACAGTGAGGCACAACAGTGTGCATTAATGTCAAGCCAGCGACTCCTGCTTAACTCTGAGCTGTGACAAGAATAGTAAATGACTAATGAACCCTTCTCCAAAACACTGTCTCATTAACACTGTGTCCTCATTAAAAGGGGCAAATTTACCATAAACAATTGCATCCCTTATGCACAGTCCTCAGCAGCAGCTGACAATAACATCCAACATCTACCCCCTGCTATCCAGTAGACAGCAGGACTGAATTTAACAAAACGTATCATGTGGACAGCACTCCTCCCCAGGACAGTCAAAGCTCTAGGGAGAGCAAATCAAATGCAATAGGCCTGAAAACATTTCTGTTTAACATTCTTTTGGTATATGCGGTGTAACATTCCGTACATCTCAGCTGACACACATCATCAACTCCTCCACCTTCTAAGGTCGAGGCATTCACGTACCTTCAGAAATCCCATCAGGCAAACAAATATTCTAGTGCTTTCAATATCTTTGAGAAACCAAGCCTCCAAATATATTTTTGAAGATAACTCTTAGGCACTTAAGTTGCCTGAATCGAGTGCCTGAAATCACCAAAAAGACCTCTGATGTACTTGAATGAAGACTTTGCATGGTCTATGAAAGAATTCTGATAGAGAAGTCAGTGAAAATATGCTGAATCAAGACTAACAGAATACTAACTCTCCTTTGAGATGCAGCTGCCTTTTGGGAGCAGTTGATTTATTGCATATGACTATAACAAGTCTTTCAATTGTATTCAATCTTTAGCAAAAACTTATGAGCCAAGCTTAGGAAAATTATTAAAAGACAGACAAGTAGCCAACCTAGTTCCAATACCCCCTCAAATGAAGAATAATAATCTCTTAAATTAACTCTCTATCCACATGATGGCTTTTTTACAATCCATGGTCATATAAAGAGGATTTTCTATAAACAAGAATTATGTCCAGAGATTATCAGTTATACACATATTTGCAAATAACACATTTGTTGGACAATGAACATATAATGAGAACATTACAAACCAGATGATTGGAGAGAACCTTCATCTGCTGAAAAGCCACTGAAGTTTCAAAGGCTAATCTACAGTATTATGTTTTAAATCAAACTAATAGCAGTCAGTCAGCTCGGCTCAGAGAATCTGTAGTGAAGACAATATAATAATTATCTACTGTAGAATTAGCGTGCAGCATTTATTCAGGTGGTTGTGCAAAGAACCCCATCGTTGGCTCACTGGAGGCAAGACTTCATTCTCTTCCATCTCTATGTTCTCATCTTGCAAAAATATGCTCTGTAGACATCACCTCCTGAAGACACTCAGATTTTATTTAGCTATAGCCTTACTGACACTCAGCTATGTCCTATTCCCGTATGCTTTAACAGCATCACAATTATTTTGTGCATTTAATCCTCTTAAAAATCCACACAGAGATCCTTTTGGGGTACACAGTGGCTTTCATCATGGGATATTGTGTAGCTGGGAACATGTCCATAAATCAAGAAGTGCTCCCAAGTACCTCATCTCTGCACAGACCACATTTCATTACTACATTTCATCAGACGTTCTAGCAATATGGCTAATGGGAAGTCCTGGCAGCAGCTCTAGAATAGTTGGGTGAACAGTGCCTCCATGAGCCATCTCTGCTCCCTGTAAGCTTTGATACTGACAGTGTGGGATTGTTCAAACTTAGCAAAACAGTCAACAGAAAGCTGAACAATACATTCCTCATACTGAAAAGCACACGATCGTAAAAGTTCTCACATCATGACCAAATCCGAATGCTTTTGAGAGACTTGTGATGAAAAGTGTTGCTAGCTACGCATGCATAGACACATAAATATCCTTTCACATACATGTCAGTGGGCAGAGAGTTGGGATATAAGAATATCTGGTGAACAAAAGATAAACGAGAAACCGAGATTCAAGCAGCCTGTAATAACCCCACATCTGCTGAGGCAGATTAGCGCCACTAAAACAGCTGCCAATAGGTAAGTAAAACTAAGTGAGATGAACAGTATAATGCCAGTCTCTTTACAAAAATCAGCCTAGAAATTAGTTAAATAAATAAGTGAATGAACTACTTGAGAAGAGATTGCAGGAATCAACTATGCCACCAGATCTGACATTAATTGGGAGACTCTAGGACAAGGAAACTACATGGTATTTTGATTTGTTCTCAAGCATAATGGTACATATAGATGATTCAACATTTTCTTTTTCATTCCTCTTTTCTCTTTTACTTTAAATGCACATCTACAGATGTAACAGCTGAAAACTGGTTCATTTCCACCTTCACCTTTATGTATATAAACTGGTTTCTTCTTCTGCAATTTCCATTGGAAAAAAAAAAAAAACAAACTCAGAAAAAGCAAAAATGGATATACGTCACCCTACTGTACAAAATAATCACTGCATTCCCTATAGGGTGATGGGGTCAGATAAAGCTTGAGTCTATACATTTAATCACACACATTTCTATCCACTTTCAGACAGGTGCTGCTGTGTCCAATTTCAACACTCCAAGAAACTCTGTACCCACAGTACCATGCCTTCTCATGGCCTGGAAGGAAACTGCTAATTTATTTCATCAGAGAGGGATATAAGCATTAAAAGCTTAATGATGCAGCTCATTTAACTACTGAAATCAATGAGGCTACTCACATGAGTAAATGCTCACCAGTAAAACGTCTATAATCTGATCCCCAAATAGTTATTGCTTTTGTTTTTCATACAAAAGCAGAAAGAAACAGACATAGGGCAACATTTTTTACTAGGCCCTCCATTCCCCAGCTTTCATTATTCTACCTCCAAACACCACATGTTGCAAGCCAAGTTTTAGAAGCCAGGAACATCCCCCATTCCCATAAAAGCTGATGGACCTGCAACACCCAACTATGCAAATTGCAGATTTCCCATTTCTGAGCTGCCTGCTCTTGCTGCTGGATGAAATGAACACAGCTACATGGGCCAAGTACTCTTCAGTCTCATTTATCACAAGCCCCATCAGATAACACTTTTTAAGGAGAGAAGAGATTCCAAGACTGCCATCCTGTTTTACCCCTTCATTTCATTCTTTATCACTTAACATAACAGCATCATGTTCCGCTGGCAGCAGAGCAAGCTAGGGCCTGTTTCCATAAGTATAAGACACACAGGCCACAGTACAGCCTGAATAAGCTCATGCAGAGCCTCTGGCACCAGGTATGCCTTGATTTCAGGCTGAAAAGAGAGCGGGTGGAACTTTAACCTCCTTAAAGCAGTCCAGTTTTTTTGGATCTTCTCCCACTTGTCATAATCATATTCATTCTGCATATGCCTGAGTGATGAATTTTCAGAGAGAGGAATAAAACAGGTTTTTATGCAAGTTCTATGCATATCTGAATTTTTTCTCTCTCTCCCCCCTCCCCCCGCCCCCCCCCATAAAAAAAAGCCTTCATTCTTCTCCTGAAAGCACTGCCAAACTTAGGTGCTATTTCTGGTTAGCAATTAGCAAAAGAATCAGTCCCAAAAATACTGCCGTTACCAAGCAGCAGGGTTTAGGAAGGAGGAAAAAAAAAAGAAAAAAAAAAGAACACATGCTAGAGCCCACTGGCATATGATATTCTTTCAGGCTACGAACAGGATTTCACATCACATACTGTGCTTTAATTCTGGAATCCGCTCCTAATTGTGTGCTCTTTTTTGCCTCTGCACCGCAATTGCATCTCGCCATGTCCTCACACCCGTCTGATTTCCTGATCCCTTGCACACCTTGCTAATTGACCACCTGCACCTGCCATCACCTGACACGTGGGGCAATCAAATGTCTCTTCTCTTAAAGTTCAGCTTGCCACTGTGCGTGGGTTCTGCCTGCTGCAAAGTAACCCCCACGGCTGCCTTTGATGAGATGGGCTGCAATTTCTTTTTTCACCCTCCTTAGGGATGGCACATCATTTCTGGACAGACTGCATGAGCAGACTTGTGGTGAAAATCATTATTATTACCCCCTCTTTACAAGCAGGGAAACGGCGGAGATCTGCAGAAATAGAGTTACCCACTCAAGGTCAGCGGAGCAGCTGCACGAAGCTCAGGACTCTTGAACTCCAGTTCATCACGACTTCCTGACGACGCAGCATCAAAGAAGGCGATACGCAGTGCAAATCTGCAAGTCACTCTGATTGCATTTACCGCTGATCCCAGGAGATATCGTGTCTGTCACAGCTGTCAATAAAGCTGCTCCCGGCTTCCTGCAGAACCTGGCTTTGCCTCTGGGAGTTAAAGGGGAAATAGGTAATGTGTGCAAGATGCACTGTGCCTGAGATAACAGAAATTCAAAAGCACTTTGTCAGGGTAGCTCTTCTCTGTTAGCTAATACCAGCAGTAAACAGCTCTCTGGCCTAACTCCGGCAAACAAGACTGGAAATGGAGCCTGGTTCCTACCTCACTTGTGCCAGAGAAAGAAAGAGCACAGTCAGATGGCCCTACCCACTTCTTCCCATTATACATTAGCACAGAGAACAGGTACTCACATGCACCCTTCTGTTATGCATAGGGTTAAATGGGCTCACAACCTGGAGGTTGTGAGCTAGATAAGCCAAGGTAGTTTAGCAACAGCCAGCAGTCAATGTTGGGTGCAGTTCTACTTTCCAACCCACAGATTCCTAGGGGGAAAAGATACAGCTCTTTAAAGATTCCACAGAATTGCACTCTAAGACCGGTTCAAAGGTGTTTCTTTACTGGAGTAATAAGTACACAGGAAATATTCAGAACACTGGTAGAATGAAAAGTCTATCCATGAGTGAACTCTAGAGATGAGTCTGAGAAAAAATAATGAAGTTTAGCATGGCTGTCTCTCCCCGCAGACTAGAAGAGAGAGTTGTGATTTGCTGTGTGCATTTCCTGTTGACAAGTAAAGCATGTAGTGGAACGGAGGGCTCCTGCCTCTATTTAGCAGTGGGCACAAAGAGGTTGTTAGAACACTTTGTGATTAATGGGTCTTTCCTCTCTGTTTCTGATAGCAGGTAGCAGGGCTTGTCTTTGGAGAACTGAGCAGTGTGAAAAGTCTGGTCATGCTCTACTAACTAGCAGTCATGTAATTCACTAAGTAAGTCCTGTTTGTGAGATTCAGCTACCAGCTGCAGCAAATTGGGCTTGACTTATTTTGATACTGAACATCAGCAAACCAGTTTTACTTGAAGTCTTGGGTTTTATCATTTTGTCACATCTTGCTTCAGATACACATCACAGAGCTTCTCCTCAGTGCCTGCAGAAGCAAAGGGAGAACAGGAGCAGGTAGGTCAGTTCCTTTCTTCACTACTTTCGTAAACACTGTCATTAACCTCTTTGCTTCCTTCAGCAAACAAAAACCTTAAATTAGCCTTCACCTTCTGTGTCAAAGATCTTCTTTTCATATTGCAAACTGGCACCAGAGTCTTGGTGATGGGTTAATGGTTGGACTAGAATCATAAAAACATTAACAATGGAAAAGACCTCCAAGGTCATCTCAACTAACTGTCCACCTACCACCAATATTGCCCACAAAGACATGTTCCTCAGTGCTTCATCCACCCTTTCCTTAAACATCTCCAGGGATGGTGACTCCACCATCTCCTTGGGCAGCCTGTGCCAACACCTCACCATTATTTCTGGGAAGAAATTGTTCCTAATATCTAACCTGAACCTCCCCTGGTACAACATAATGCCATTACCTCTCATACTATTGCTGTTACATGGGGAACAGAGACCAACACCCCCCTCACCACAACTTCTTTTCAGGGAGTTGCAGAGAGTGACAAAGCCTCCCCTGAGCCTCCTCTTCTCCAGACAAAAGTATCCCAGTTCCCTCAGCCACTCCCCGTAAGATTTGTGCTCCAGACCCTTCACAGCTCAGTTTCCCTTCTCTGGACACGATCTGGAGTCTCAATGTGTTTCTTGTAGTGGGCAGCCCAAAACTGAAAACAGCCTCACCAGTGCCAGTACAGAGGGACAATTACCTCCTGCTCCTGCTGGCTGCACTATAGCTGATACAAGCTAGAATTCCATTGGCCTTCTTGACCACCCGGACACACTGCAGGCTCATGTTCCACTGAACACTGACCAGCACTCCCAGATCCTTTTCTTCCATATGGCCTTCCAGCCACTCCAGCCCCAAACCTGCAGAGATGCATAGGGTTGTGACCAAAGTGCAGGGCCAGGCACTTGGTCTTCCTGAACCTCATCCCACTGGCCTCAGTCCATAAATCCAACCTGTTCAGATCCCTCTGTAGGGCCTTTCTACCTTCAGGTGGATTGACATTTCCCACCCAACTTGGTGTCCTCTGCAAACTTACTAAGAGTGCACTCAATTCCCCCATCCAAATCCATCTTAGATGACCTTAGTGATCTTTCCAACATTAATGATACAGAAACACACAGAATCCACTTCTAGCACCTCAAGGGGAGAAGCTATGGGCAGGAGAAACCAAGGGACATAAATCTAGTCTCAGATCATTGGCCTACGCAGTTAGCTATGGTACCAAAGGCAATCATTACTGGAAGATACATTCTCACGATTTCAGTGTGCCCAGCATTGTCAATATTCACTAAGTTCTCCATGAGCAGTCATTCAGAACAATCTACAGGGAGAAACTGATAAAGAATACCCTACACACTTGTCAAGGATGTGCTCTTCAAAGTGCAGCCATTAGCAGCTAAATGGATACCTAAGTAACTTCTTCAGTAAGAATTAATTACTTGAAAGTGGATGCATACAGGGACACAAATGCTCAATTTAAATACATGGGGACAGTACATAAGGAGGAGAAGGTGAGACAGGAGCAGGCTCATCAGAATTATCAACTGCTAACCAAGGAAAACAGTAGGGTTTATGTTGCAGCCCCTGCTTGAAAAACACTGGACAAAAGTTGTGATACAGTTTTATATGTAAGTGAACAAGTGAGATGATATAGCTAAGAAAAATGCTCTCAGGACACACAGTGTCTCTTCTAAAGATGTTCCTTCAGAAATGTTCTGAGGTTAAGTACTTTGTTTTGCTGTCGCCAGGTTGGGAGCACAGAGTGTTTTTCAGCATACAAATCAATTCAGAAAAAAAAATATTAGACTGTCCTTTCATATTTGCACAGTGCTCAAGAGACTGCAGTCATATCAGCTGGAAACTGAATGCTACTGTAAAATAAATTAAGAGTTGTAACAATATTTAATCTGCTGAAAACCATATGTTGTTAATCTTAGCCTTTTGCTTGTGTTCTTATTTTCAGAGGTTAAAATTTAACCATAATTTGTGTGATTAGTAACTGCTTTAGCATCACACCTAATAATATATTTCAAATCTAAGGGACTTGAGATAGTTTCCAAAGAATTGAAAAAGCAAAGAATACTTCTAAGTCTCCCATACCCCAAACATGGTGATATGGGAAGGTCAGCACAGGGTTTCCTGCAGAGTCCACCAGGATATCCATGCCCATCATTGACTTATGGTTCTGCCTTTCAAGAGAACTAAGCCACTTCAGATCCTCCTCGTCTTCAACATCTCATCCAGAAGAATTATTCCAAAACTTGAAAGCATGTTATAATTGAGAGCTACAAAGCATTTGTCAACACCATTAACTAGAATTAGCCCAGTCAAGCCACTGCACATTGACTGCATATATTTTTCATACATAAAAAGCAGAGGGTGGATAGAAGTAATGCTTGGGATATGCTATGCAATATAATTTTAGTTGTTTTGATGTAGAAGGGAAAAAATAGAATTAATTCAAAGGATGGTATTTTAGTCTGTGTTGCTGTGCATGAATCCAAGTGCAGCAAGTTCCTCTAAAAATAGGCCTGTGCAGAAGAAATTAAAAGAACAAAAAAGAAAGGTTGGAGGTGTGATGAAATGACTAATGGTTCTATAATAAGTGAGCAGCTTTCAGTTAGTTCCATCATGTATTTGGCTGTTATTTTTGTTAGTGGATTTTATGCAACCAACACTGCTGATCATGTATCTTAATTACTACATTTCTTATTACCAGAATTACGATGAGTACAAATTGTTATTGCATTACCATACATACATGAAACAGTCTTGACCCAGAGCCCCTGAAAACTAATGAATATGATTAGTGGAACACGAGCCTGGATACAGCTCCATATCCATGCCAAGGTGGTTGTAAGAACTCAAGGTGCATGAATCAAGAGTGTGTTACTCCAGGATTTTACCTCCAGAGAACAGTTCAGTGACTCCTAAAAATCAGAATTTCCCTAGAAGTGTATTTTCTGACTGTGAAGCATATTTACAGAAGTGATATTAACGTGAATCACTTTAGTACCTACCTTTACCTGGAGTGAATTCTCGCCCAAACAAACCCAAAAAAGAAGAGACTTCAAGCTCTTAGATCATGAACTCAAGGTTTTTGATCAGATTCTCAAAAGTGAGCATTGAATACAAACAATAGAGCAACAAAGGAATACTGAAGCAGTCCAGGTGAAAATCACAGAAGACAGGCATTTTTAATAAGGAAATAAACAAGAGCGCTAAGATTTCCAGACAGTTGATCTCTTGACTTATGTTTCCTCACTGACTTTTCAAGTTCTAGGCAACCTTTCCATCAAGGTTTGAAATACCAGTCATCCTGCAGTAACCCTGGGGATTAAAATAACAATCCCATCAAGGCATTGCCATGCCACTGATGTACAAAGATGCACAGAGATTAATTTAGCCATGGCATTAGCAGAGAAAACACAATTGGTTGATTTCTGTTGCATTCATCATCTATGTTCATACACTTATGCCAAGGGTAGAATTGGTCTTAACATCCAAAAAGCAGAAAAGCACTTCAATTAATTAGCTATTCAGCAAACTGGTAAATCTGTGTTTGAAAGTCCAACTTGGAACAGTGATAATCAAGTTTTCAGAGGTTCTGGTTTCAGCAACTCTGAAGTTAGCTAGAACAGTTTCTTGCCAACCTGAAGAACTTTATTTTCAAATATTCAGTATGCAGAAGTGGTCACTAGTCCCTATTTAAATACTGCCTACAATGGTTGGACTTTGGAAAGAGCTCCAGAAGTTATATATAAATATATATTTTTTAAAATAAAACCAGTCATTTCCTTAAGTACTGTAAGTTGAAGTAAACTCTTTAAATATTTCAGTTGTATTTCTAGTTGTAAGAGTGTAGCAATCAAATTTTGGTCTTAAGCAGTCTTTGCCTTGGACTGCTCTTCATAGACTAAGAATACTATCTTATTCTTTTCTGCAAAGTAGTCTGTGACTAATCACTACTAACATTATTCAGATTGAGTGCTTTAAAATACAAAGATAAAACAGTTGCAAATAGGACAATCCATTTTTCTTATTATATGAAATCCCATGAGGGAGGATGTTTTTCTTTTTGAATAGAACTTTCTGTCTCACACTCAACTCAAGCCCTCCCCAAAAGACCTGGCTTATAGCACTGTGATAGAACACAAGATTTTCATTTACTGTCCGGTATGTATCAAGGTGCTTAATTATACTGGAAGCATCCAGTTATGCCACACGTAAAAGTAATGATGAATATGTAACTCAGTCATGTTGAGTTTTTTTAATTCATCTCTCTTCCAATCTCCTACATGATCTTTCAGATGAGGTCAGACATCTGTTGCCTTCTGCACAGGTCACACTGCCTGACAACACATTCTCATTACTGTCAAAGTGAAACTCAGGCTCTTATCACATCCAAACATTTTGAGGGAAACTTTACATTTTGTGGTAATTGCCTTCAGTTTCAGAGTTCATCATAAAGAAGGAAAACTTCTTTTTCTTTTTGTGTTCAGTTTCAAAGTGATACACTTACCACTGTTCTATTTTTTTGCATAACACTTCTTAAATTGGGTACAGTACAAGTGAGAATACTCACATGCTTAAGTGCTTTTCTTCTATACTGGCTCTTGTATTCCTCCTCAGACCAGTTCCTAAGCTTCTTCCAGTAGATGACAGATATTAAACTCTTTTAACAACAGCCAACATGAGTAGCTCTGTCTCCTTTTAATACCAGTAACAGAAACACTCTTACTTGTGTTCTTAATAGAGTCTATCTATTGCCTTGATAGTACATTTTGAATGTAAGTTATCTGAGGTAGTAGTTCTGTATGTGTAAAATGCCGCCTACAGTGCTCCTACCTGACATGTAATTAAAAAAAAAAATATCAAAGAATTGTTTCTGACGTCTTGAGAGGAAAATGGCCAGATCTGTGGCAGTTACTCATTTCCTTGGAGGAATTAATGCCCAACACAATGGAACTGGCCCTCAAAACAGGCTTGCCTTGGTATCAATGAACTTTATTCACAAGCATTTTTAGAATAGAGAGAAGAGTCCTTAGTGCTTTGCAAGGATCAAGTCTTCACAGCCAATTAGCCTCAGTGCAAATTAATGTGAATATACAGTAGTGTGCCATGCATTCTGGGATACAGTTTTGGCAGCTCCTAGGATTCCACAGAATTGTAATGGCAGGATTTTCACTAATTCACAGCAGAACTAATAAAAAACAAAAACAAACAACTCCACTCCTCCGAAACAAACAACTCCACAAAAAATCTGCTATGAGGTTGGCACATGCCACTTACCTGAAGATGCTAGATCCAACTGACACAGAAGTGTACAAGAAGCCTATGGCATGCTACATAGACTTCAAATTAGACATCAGTTATTTCTGCAAAAGTGAACAATGAAAGTGAAGTGAAGAACAGAGTGAAGCCAAGGTGCTCATTACTGTTTTGTAGGAGAAGCAGAAACACAAGGGGAGGGAACAACACAATGGGAAAGTGGCTGGCTTGGGGAATGAAAGGAGTCATTCTGCTGTGGGTCACCTTACATGAGCTCGGAAGAGATTGAACAAGAGAAACCCATTGCTTCGCAAGCACAGAAGAGGGGCTGTCTTCCCCATTCTTGCTGGGTAAATAGCCACCGCTAGATTAGTACTAATGGATGCCCCCAAAAGTAAGGCTGATGCCAGTTACCAGCTCGGTTCTCTGGGTCTGAAGGGCAGGCCTGGCTGCTTCTCCTAGTACCATCAGCAGAGCCTTCTGGCCAAGAATTAAATTAAGCAGTATCAGGCCCAAAACATTCAAACAACACAAAGCAAGTCAGTGCCTAGCTATTTATCATGGCTGTTAATTTTCTGTCATTTGAAGACTCCTGTCCATTTCGATTAAATAAAAGGTGAATGGCAAAACCAGTTAAAATATGGAAACTGTTCCAAATGGCTTAGGTTCTCTTGAATAGTGATTCAGAATCCAAATCCTGTGATTTGATCTGAGATAGCATTTTGATTAACATTTTTATTGAGAAGCTCATGTAATGTTTGAAAAAATGGGACTAGACAGAAAGGATAACAGCAACACAGGGTCTGTAAGTCCCTCTCAAACAGCACTTGCCTTCTGACTCTATCCAACACTGGATGGCAAGCTGGAGGAAGCACAGGCAATTTCAATGAGGAACAACAAGACCAGCTCCTCATTATTTCCACCATTCAACAGCTTCAAACTGATGCTTTTTCGCCTGGCTTAATGGTGCAGGGGAGACAAGGAGGCAGTGAGCCAGGCTGCAGCAGAGCACCCACCTGAAATGTTTGACACATTATCTGTCTGCCAGCAAGCATGAAGCACCTATTAAAGAGTGCTGGTACCCTGAAGGGCGGATAGTTTTATTCTTATTTTAAGCTACCTCATTATTTTAAGGCAAGTCTTGCAGATGGAGAAGCATTGCACAGACAAGTTTGCAATTGCCTTGATTACAAAGCAAGCTCAGAAAGTAAAGATTAGAGGTTAAAATTGGCAAACAAACATTGTACATATTTCCAAACTATAGCAAGTATATAGAAACTGGAGTCTGTACATCTATAAAACCAGAACTAGATTCTCTAAACAATGCTTGGCAATAGCATATGATTTAATGGCACAGAAAAGAGTAGGGATCACAAAGTCTTTTTCTTTTTTTTTTTTTCCTGACCTTTCAAAATAAGTCTTTGTAGACCCATAGAAACATAAGTGATTATGAGCAAGGCTGGAGCTCAGTGGATTTGCTACTGGATCAAAGGAACACAGCAACCTTCTAAGGCCAAACCTCTTGGCATCATATAGAACACAATCTGAGCAGACAGAATTCTGGATTTCAGGACAGACCAATCTAACAGTCAGCACAGGCTGATCAGTAGTCAGAAAGCAAATAATTTCAGATGCCACTCTATGTGGAACAGTTCAGACACTTGCATTGGTTTTTGTACTGTGATAGAGACTAGAATTTCTAGCAAAGGCTCCCTTCTTAGCATTGGTATTGACAAAACACCTGTAAAGTCATTTTCTGCTCTCCTCCACGCCGTATCCTGGGCTTGCATGTACAGACAATACCATTATATGCAGGAAAGGAAGAGGATGGAACAACCCCCTGCATTTCTGCATCTCACTTCTCAATCTGTAAAATGGGAGTAATATTGGACTTTGCTGTCTTGCTCCTATTGGTTTTAAGCTCTGTGTAAGAAAATCTGTCTTTTACCCCTGAATCCCATGTGCACATCCTCAGTAGGACACTATTTTAACACATGCATTAGCTGACACATGTATATTACTGATCATCCTTGTTCTGCAACCCAAAGCAAAGACAATGTCCTCTCATCACTAATGTTTTATATACATGGTATCCAAGTTAGTTTTTCTCTTTATGACAAGACTGTCATAAGCAAATACAACTGCAAAAATCTACGTCCTTTACTCTGCACACATTGCTGCACAATTACTGTCAAAAACTATTTGATTTAGTGGCAGACAGGAGAAGGATTGTGCTCAGTTCCAGCCAAAATTGTTTTTGGCTATTGGTAGTGTTGGCTATTTTTTGGTTTAGTATTTAGCATACATATATATATAGTATTGTCTGCTCTGAACTATGTTGGAAACCGGTACAGGTTCAAATATACTGACTGTCATCCATTCATCAAACACCTATTAAAAATGTAGGTGACCTTTCAGACTTCATCCCTTACTACTTATTTTACATTAGATTCAATATCCCTTCCAATAATTATGACTTCTTTAAGTAATAACTGCAATTCTGAATGCTCTGACTAATCACGTACATGCCTTTTGAAAATACATTATTATTACACCTTGTTGCTTTCTTGATTTCAAAGCCATCTCACAGTCATGAGTTCCAAAGGATGACTTCATGTTACATAACATGAAAAAAATACACTGAAAAGCTTTTGTTTTAAATGCTTCTTGTCAGCTTCTCAAAATGTTCCATTATTCTTCAGGCTTTTAACTGAAATTCAAGTACTACAGAATGCTTTAACAACCCTCCTTGATGAGCAAAGACTTACCCTTAATTCAGAGCATCAGGAATTATATGTCATATCGTGAACTGATGCGTGTTCTCATCAGAAAGATCTGGAAACACACAAAACCTTGATAGAGGCTGTCTGCATTTTGTCCCTTTTCGATGCCTTTTTAGAAATGAGTTATCATAATTTAACACGTGGCATTCGTTAAATATTATGCAGGCCAAAAACAGGAACTTTTCATGAGCAGGAAGCCTAAGTTCAGTACAACCTCGTATTTTGCCTAGTGTTGAATAGGAAGGAATTTGTGCGCTGAACTGTAAATGATCAAATTAGGTAATTTCAAATACACCTCTGAACTCCAGTCACAAAGCATAGCTCCCAGTTTTTCAGAAGCAATGGCTGATGTTCACCTACAGACATTTTCTGTTCCTCGCTTTCTGATTTTTGTGTACAATATGCAAGGCAGCAGTTCCACGCAGATGATAACGGATCATTTGCAGCCTTCCCTGAAGTGACTAATGGATTCAAGCCATTCAGCACAGATAGAACCGAAAATAAACTGAATCAATGGAGTAGAAAGAATGGAGTTCTGTAATCAGATTATTTGACCCCAGGCATAGCAGAGAGCCTACCTCTCACTTAAACTTGACTGAGCGTTGGTCACAAAGCATCCAAGGCGCTGAGCAGAAGGACACAGGTAGTTTGTCATTTAATAAAAGAAAAATTATGTCTTTCATGAAAGAATTTTAAGAAGCCAGAATGATTTACATGCTCCTATTCTGCTCTCATTCAAGGGAAATTACATCCTTCCCTCCTTTATCAGCTTTCGAAAAAAATTAGTGATATTGCAAGCAGTTCCTTGAGAGTACAGTTTCCTTGTGCACCTCTAAAATGAGCAGACAGCCTTCAGACTTCACCCTTCTGTCACACACAGCCCACCTAACTACTATTAAATGCAAGAAGAACTGTCTCATTTGAGTTTTGTTCCCTCTCCCTCCCTTCGAACTCTGAAATGTCTATACAGGGTTTCTTTTAAGAAATAAAAATATTGTTTTACCAAAAGCTACATCACTCCAGCTGGAATTTGGAACTAAAAAGATGAAAATATCTCAAGAAGGGCTCTTAAGATATTTCTGTTTGCGCTCAAAAGCAAGGGAGAGCAGAAATTCTGCCAGAAAACTTATTCTGAAGTTTTTCAGCCTTGAGTTGAACAGCTGCTGAATTCCAGACTTCTGAGTTTCAGCTCCCAGTGCCTTGCATGAACCTGATGGAAAAAGACTAACAAGAGCTGCCTTCAAAGTCACATACGTATTCCTGCATCTGGAACCTATTTCATAGCCAGTCATGCAGCACTTGGAAAGGGATACTGAAGCAAATAAAGCAAGAAATAATGCAGTGCAGGACTGCTGTTGTTTTAAAGGCTGGGTAATGGAGAATACCACATAAAGGATTTCACAAACCCATGCAAGGCTGACACGAATATTTCCTTCCCTGGAGATATTCAAGACCCATCCGGACACTTCCCTGTTCAACATACTGTAGGGAACCTGTGTTAGCAGGGGATTGGATTGGAGGGATCTCCGAAGGTCCTTTCCAAATCCCAAGATTCTTCACAAGTGGCATCCCAGCCACCAGTCCCATCTCTGTGCTGCCCCTGTTGCTGCTGGCACAGATGGTGCTGCAGCTGCACAGTGAACTGGATCAGGGAACTGGTCCAGCTCAACAATTTTCGACTTATTTTTCAGAAATAACCATCATTGTGATCCAATAGGAAATCACGGGCTCATCTCAAATATCCAAAAGTAGATGAAATCTGAAAGTTATTTTCCCTTTAAATAAAAGTAACTTTTTTTTTGCCCTTAAATAGATGTAAGAGTTGGCACTGCAAACCACTAACCCAAACATGGCCTGTGCAACAAGCTCCTTCACTGTGTCATCCACATAAAACAGTTATCAGCTAGATCTCACCACATTCAAGTAAGGCCCAAACAGCATCATCCCCATTTGAATAAGAATCGTCTTGATGTAGTTCCGAAAGTGCAAATTATACAATATCTATCTCAACACTTTTTAAAATATACAGGTCACACCATGGGAGGTTCAGGATGGATATTAGGAAAGATTTCTTCTCCAAAAGAGTGACAGTGCATTGGAACAGGCTGCCCAAGGAGGTGGAGGAGTCACCATCCCTGAAGGTGTTCAAGAACAATGGAGATGTGGCACTGAGGGACATGGTTAGTGGGCATGATGGGGATGGGCTGGGGTTGGACTTGGGGATCTTAGAGCTCATTCCAACCTTAACGATTCTATAATTCTGATTCTATTTGTAGAAACTGTATTTCATACATGGGTAAATTCACAATTTAAATAGGTGGAAGACAAGATTTTTCTTTTTTCCTTTTTTTTTTTTTTCCTGCCCACAGCCTACTTCATTACCTCTAGTTAAATCTGCACAGCATTGCTGCAGCTGTACTTTTCGAGGTTTCATGCTTTTTCCCAGAGTGTGATGCCTGCTGTAACTCTGGCAGTGCATAGTGCTTTGCTGTATCTTGGAATTTATTAATCTGATCCAATTCACAATGAAAACAATGCAGAGACCCTCATAAAACTGATCTGTTTGACTGCTGAAGTCAACAGATGATGCCTTAATGCAGTGCCAGATCCTGACTTGTGAGCAGGCAGTAGCTTGGGATCCATTTCATTTCTTAAAATGATCTGATGCTATAGAAACTGTCCTGTTCCACTGACATCAACCCCATCCTTTATTTTAATTCTCTTTTCCTTTTCAGTATAAAAAGTAAATTGTATTAATTTGGTTTTAATTAGTTTGCGATTGATAAATCTAGACTTTCAGCTCTAACATCTGTTGAACCACAGTGGTTGTAACAGAGCTTTTAAATTCGTTATGAGAATAACATAAATCAAGTTTACACCTGCTACATACTGAAACTCATCTCATTTATGCTTAACCAATTTAATGGTAGCAATATTACCTTCAAAGAAAATTGCAAACTTTTTTTTCTGCTCAGCCTGGAAACTGCATGCTCAACATACAGAAACATTTGGCAAACTTACACAACGAAGGAAAAAGTTAAATACAGAACTTGCAAACCCGCCATCAGAGCTGGGGGGCTCTTCTTGCATGCTTCCAAGTTCTGTGGATTTAAACCATCTTTGAGTTTTTCTGGAAAACATTTATACCCATGAATTCTGAACTATTGGACTGGGGATTAGATATTTACCTTCACCCTTTTCCATGACTAACATGCCATGATCAGGTACCCTCCTGAGCCTGGCTGTAAGACTTCCATTCCATGTTCAAAGTCTCCTGATTAGGGACAATTTCAGGTCTGCTCCTACATTTCCCATTCACCTCATTCGCAGTGCTGTATTAGCTGTAACTTAAAACATTCATCTAAAACACAATGTTCTTTAGAGATGACATCAGTGTTTGCAGAACTGCAAGTCAAAATACTCCCTGTAGTAAATTAATGGATAACTTATGTAACACTTAAGAACCATGCTTTTATTAAGCAACATTTCTAATCTGGAATGAACGTACTGAATTAAACACACTTGTTGACAATGTGCAGTGAAATTCCCTAGAATGTGATTCTCTTATGAGATCTGAGTGTCACTGTTACTAGTAAAATAATAATGTATTACCAGGATTTGCACAGGGAATAAACAGAATTTGGAAAAGAAATGTGACATACACAGATGACTTCTACTTTGGGTAGAAAACAAGTTGTTAGTCAGGAGCCTAACTTCCATTGGTGTAATGCTTAACCTACAAAAAAAGGACTAGGAAAAGGAAAAGGAAAAGGAAAAGGAAAAGGAAAAGGAAAAGGGAAAGGGAAAGGGAAAGGGAAAGGGAAAGGGAAAGGGAAAAGGAAAAGGAAAAGGAAAAGGAAAAGGAAAAGGAAAAGGAAAAGGAAAAGGAAAAGGAAAAGGAAAAGGAAAGGAAAAGGAAAAGGGAAAGGAAAAGGAAAAGGGAAAGGAAAAGGAAGGGAAAGGGAAAGGGAAAGGGAAAGGGAAAGGGAAAGGGAAAGGGAAAGGGAAAGGGAAAGGAAACGAAAGAGAAAGAGAAAGAGAAAGAGAAAGGAAACGAAAGAGAAAAAGAAAGAGAAAAAGAAAAAGGAAAAGAAAAAGGAAAAGGAAAAGAAAAAGAAAAAGAAAAAGAAAAAGAAAAAGAAAAAGAAAAAGAAAAAGAAAAAGAAAAAGAAAAAGAAAAAGAAAAAGAAAAAGAAAAAGAAAAAGAAAAAGAAAAAGAAAAAGAAAAAGAAAAAGAAAAAGAAAAAGAAAAAAAAAGAAAAAGAAAAAGAAAAAGAAAAAGAAAAAGAAAAAGAAAAAAAAAGAAAGAAAAAGAAAAAGAAAAAGAAAAAGAAAAAGAAAAAGAAAAAGAAAAAGAAAAAGAAAAAGAAAAAGAAAAAGAAAAAGAAAAAGAAAAAGAAAAAAAGAAAAAGGGCTCCTTTGAAGTGTAACTCATCACCTCTGAAAAATATTTTCCTTACAGGCAACTGCCTTAGCTGAGTCCACCACCATTACTATCACTTATGCTCAACTTTGAACATTTGGATGTGTCTGACATGCTCGTGCTAAATCACTATCAGCTGAAAAGCTCATGAATGCATGGCATGTCCCTAGAACACATCTGAGTCCTTCCTCCCCCAAGCTGGATTTGTTGGGATGGAGCTGGAAGCAGACATGGGCTACACAAGATAGCACAGAAAAGAATGTTTTGAGAACCTCTGAGATTATAAATATTAATCTCTGCTATTAAAAAGCACGGTATACATTGTTTTTCACAAGAAAGATTCTTTTCAACCATGATTAATTTGTAAAACAGCTGTGTTCTGCCCATGCATTGTATCTGACCTAATTATGGTAATGTGCATGGAATAGATTTGATTCAAGCGCCACAAACCATGGCACTGTTAATCATGTACAGTAGTGTGAATAAAGAGATGAACATGTTCTGGCTCTGGGCCACCTGGTAGAAATGAAATATCTGTGCTCTAACCACATATCACCACTCACTTACGGATCTTTAATCAAAACATTTGACCTCGCCTCAGATCACTCATAAACACTCCAACAGCGTTGGCTTAATGCTTTCTTTTGTCGTTCACATGGGATGGTCAGAATGCAACACTCCCCCACATGCAGTTGTAGCAGAGAATTTAAAAAACACTGAATTCCTATGAAAGTTGGGCACGCATCACACTCATATGTCTGAAAAGTGGAAATTTTACCTGTTAATTCTATGCTAAGTGATGCTGTTATTCCTCAAAGGTTGTTTAGATGCATTGGGATGTTTTTCCCCTCAACATCTTTAGAAGCAGTCATTAGAACAAGGTACTAAGATAATGGCCCATTTTTTAAATAGTGCCTTTAATAGCTCCAAACACTATTAACTAGCAAACAAATCACAGAAAACACTGGGTACTGTGATGAACACGCAGTTGGTTATTAGGATAAAAAAAAAATACACAAGCAAACAAGTCTAGATACAAAACTGAGCCTAAATTCCTCAACTCAGAGTAGAATTATCTTGGGAATTACTTTCTTCATTATGGGATTTGATTTTTCATAATTATTTTCTCCTATTCCAATACTGAAATAGCAACTGTGAAATTTAATGACGTAAACATCTAATAAATATCAGACAGATTTTTGAGATCAAAACATTCCTATAGAGAAATGAACACCCTTTCAAGTGCAAAAACATTCTATTTTGAAGTGCAGACTAAAAATGGGGTTTTCATGAGATTTTTGTTTGTTTGTTTCAGTTGACCACTTAATGGTGTGTATGTTGAATAGAGTGCTTTGTGTCCAAGTTTTGCTTATGACAATCTTGAAAAAGACCAAAGCACTCGACTCATTTTTCTCAACCCTCTTCTTCAGTTTCTCTCTCTCTCTCTCTCTGATATAATATACTGCATAATTATCTATATATATTTATATTATAATAATATATATGATATAATGATATTTTTACATATTATTTATATATAATAATTTATTTAATATATATAATATAAATAATAATATATATATATATTATACTGGGGGGGATGTTTCTAAAAGTCATGCATGGAGATTCACTGCAAAATGGCTTTAAACTGGAAGAGGGTAGATTTAGACTGAATATCAGTGAGAAATTCTTTATTATGATGGTGGTGATACTGGAACAGGTTGCCCAGAGATGTTGTGGATGCTCCCACACTGGAAGCATTCAAGGCCAGGCTGGATGGGGCTCTGAGTAACCTGGTCTGGTGGGAGGTGTCCCTGCCTATTGCAGGAGGGTTGAACTAGGTGATCTTAAAGGTCCCTTCCAACCCAAACCGTTGTGTGATTCCATGATGACACACACATTTAGGGAAATACTGGTCATGTGAGAGCTGGAAGAGCAGAAACCACAAATCCAAATGCTGTTGGGATGGCAAAGGCTGACCAGAAGCAGGACTATGTGAAAGGCATTTCCTTAAAGCAATTTAAAGAGGAGTCATTGCCTAACACACTTTGCAGTTATTCTAGCAGTTATTGGGGATCTCTGCTTTCAGCCAGCATTGCTGATTTCACTTCCAACCAAAACTTCAATTGGATGCTTAGGATAAAACACATTAAAACTGGAGTCAAGTGTATACTGATGGGATATATTAACATGAGATCTCAATTGCTTTACACTGAACTGTTGAATTGCATCCTTGCAGGCCATGCCCATACTGCTGATCAACAGTAAGGCTTTCCATTAATAAATGATGCAAAAGTTTTATCTGCTTTAATTACTTTGAAAGCTACTATCCTTCAAAACAGCTTCTCATACCTTCTCACATACCCACACAAACCCCTAAAACACCCCAAACACCTTTTTTTCCAGCACCAGGATATTTTACACCAAAATTCATCTCAATGATAATTTTGTGCCACCTTACATTCTCAAAAACAGCATTGAGAACAGAACACCAACAGGCTTACTGCAGCTTACACTAATCTTGTCTACTTACAGCAGCAATTTCCCCCATTTCAGAGGGTCCCCTCCTTCTCTTCCCCCACAATACATCCTCAGTAACACCTCAGTAAGATAGCATTATGCAAAAGAGCTGTCGCTGCAAAGCATTTTATTATGCTTTGCCTGATTATGCTAATTCTAACTCTATGAAGTCACTTTGCTTCCTCTCTTCCCTTCTTCCCTCACTTCTCTGCGCTGCTAGCAGAGTTTGTATTGAAATGGGGAACATGAACGCAGTTATGAAACAGAACAAATTAAACAGAACAGTTGCGATTACTTGTCTTTCAGAAGGCATCGCATATGTTGCAGTACCAGGGCTACAGAAAGTGGCAGCTTTACCTTATGCACTATCTGCTCTTATTTTTCGACTATTAACATCATATGTGAAGGAATATGGTGAATGCCATACTAAGGGGTTGGATTTTCATGAAATCCAGAAGCCTGAGGCCATGTGCCACTGTGCCCATCGTGGGTGTGCAGCAGGCCTCAAGCCTACATTGCTGATCCAAGTCCAACAAAACATGCGGGGATGATAACCTGAATTTGGGATTGATTTTAAGAACACAGAAGTGATGTCTGTACTTGTTAAGTGCCAGAGCCTCCTCTTCTCTAGGTTGCACAGCCCCAGCTCCCAGCCTGTCCTTAAAGGAGAGGTGTTCCATCTCTGGGATCATTTTTGTGGCCCTCCTCTGGATGTACTCCATGTCTCTGCTGTACTGAGGACTCCACATCTGGATGCAGTGCTCCAGGTGAGGCCTCTCAACGCAGAGCAGAGGGGCAGATTCCTTGCCATGCTAGCCACACTGCTTTGGATTCAGCCCAGGATATGGTTGGCTTTCTAGGCTATAAGGGCACAGAGCTGGCTCATGTCCAGCTGTCATCCATCAGTACCACCAGGTCCTTTCTGTCAGGGCTGTGCTCTATCCTATTGTCCCCAACTCATACTGTTTGTGGGGCTTGCCATGACTGAGGTGCAAGACCTTGCGTTTGGCTTTGTTGAACCTCATGAGGTTCTCCTGGGCCCACTGCTCAGCCTGTTGAAGTCTCTCTGATGGCATCCTGTCCCTTGAGCATGTCAACTGCGCCATACAACTGCTGAAGGTGCACTCAATCCCACTGTCAGTATCACTGATGAAGATATCAAAGACTACTTGTCCCAGTACTGACTGCAGAGGGACACCACTCGTCATTGATCTC
The DNA here is from genome assembly GCA_036925125.1 of Oreortyx pictus. NCBI lineage: Eukaryota > Metazoa > Chordata > Aves > Galliformes > Odontophoridae > Oreortyx > Oreortyx pictus. Next base: position 3,429,948 of record JAUPFR010000029.1, read on the forward strand.
CATCCGGACACTTAGCCATTGACCACCACCCTGACTCATCGTATTATTGATAAACATGGTATCAATAAAAGCCTGAATCCTGGGGACATCTACAAGTAGAGATGCACCCGCCAGCAACATGAAACTGTATCATCCCCCTTGTACACTGAGGGAAACACCCAACAGCAGCCTGCATCAGTCAAAGCCCCAGTACCACTCCATCACAGAAAATAATGACTGCTCCAAAAAGTTTTGTAGTAGGAGATAACTGCAGAAGGAATAAAAAATACCAAGGACTTGGTGGTTTCAATCCTCGTGAGAGCAGGGGATTTGCTGATGGTGAAGACCACTCCAGCCATGACCCATGCTCCACAGGAGGGCAGAATATTTCTGGCAATTGACCCTCAAAGGATCATTTCTCCTGGCCTTCACATATGACCACTGTCTGTATTCTGAGCCCAGGTACAGTGTGTGTCAAACAGGCACCTGAGAAATTTCATACTAATGCAATTTGTAGCCCTGGCTGATCATAAGCGCTTCAGAGGAAGGAAATGCAGCTTGCTGCAGAACCTGCCACACATCAAAGAAATGTGGAAGTGATTTTCCTCCTGGTCTATGCAGGCAACCAACAAAACCCCTGAATGATGGGATTAGTACCATGCAAGCATGGTGCAAATGGGCAGAAACATATTTCCCTCACAAAGTATCTTGTAAAAACCAATGCTGAAAGTATCTGAGAGCTTTTATCAGAAGCTTAATTATTTCTCTCCAGGAATTCTCCTACTCTGGAGGAAAAAAAACAAAAATACAGATTTTAAAAGACTCAGGAGCCCAATCTCTTCTCCACCTTCACTCCTACACTGTCCTGACTTCTAGACCAAATGGAAGGGAAAAAGCAAATTAAAGCCTGACCCTGACGCTCCAACACAAGAGTGGTCCTGGCGATGAGGGAGAAACAAAGATCCTCCCTAACTTCTCTTAGCAAGAACCACTCAAAGCCTGCTCTTACTTGAGTGCTTTCCCCTCTGAGGTTGTTGGTCCATCCACACCCTCCCAGAAATACCAGTAGAGTTATGCTGAACATTTCTAGGAGACATGTTTGCCCTTATCAATGAAGAACGCATTACTCCTTTTGTCTCAGCTAGGTAAATTTGGTTTCAATCATCAGATTGCATCACACTTATTTAATGCCTGCAACTTCTATGCTTAACACAGAGTAATTTCCTCCTCAGGAGAGGGATTTCTTCATTTCCTGTACCAAAGGTCCCCATTCTTCACACAGTGAAACCAAACATTCTCAGAGTTTTCTGATTTATTTGTAAAGAACATTTTTCTCATATTGTCCTCTACCTCTTATGAGCTTTCAAGTCGTGATTGCAAAATCAATGAAAAAACAGACAGCACCTAAGTAAATGTTCAAAGCCCCAGGAGACTTCCAAATTAGCAAGTCTGATGTCATTCTACATCAGGCCTTAATTAACTGCTGCATTTTGTGGTCGCTGCCCTACAAGCCTGTCAAGGTGGGTGCGTGGCACTCCAGTAATTGTGAAGGTAAGAAATTTATCACCTTCTTTTAAAAGGCACCATTGTCTAATGCATGTATACAAATCACAAATACAGTACGTTTTACAAAAATAAAATACACCTCAGTATTGAAAAGCAGTGACAAGAGAAGATGGATGAGTGGAAAATGCTGCGTTATGAACAGCGTGTGAATTCATTGTTCAGCAGATCTGTTTTCAAGTTTGTATTGCAACAGCCCAACTGCTTGCAAAAACTATACGTTTTGAGCTCAGGGTTCCTGCCAGAGAGGTTCTTAAGAGCTCAAAGAAGGCAACATAGGAAATGACAGCAGCTCATACTGAATCCCAGGGATGTCCAGCCCACAGCTGCTCTCCTTCTCGCACTATAATGGTGCACTGAGCACACACCCATCACTCAGCAACAGCCAAACCATCAGTGTGCTATGAACACTGTGACAACAGAAACCAGGGCACGAGGAGGACATTGCTGTGCAGCGTTGATTCAAGGGATGGCAAATAATTGCATGCATTTTGATACAGTGGCAAAACACAGCGCTCTGAACAGCAAAAAATACGCAGCTGTGATTTCCGCTTTGATAAAGGAATTTGACAATAGGTTTCAAGATTGCCAGAAAAAAATAAATAAATCATGATCTTATGTTTTTAGCACCATTTTCTGTTCATAGAAATGTATTACCTGCAGATTTTCAAACGGAATGTATAGAGTTGCAGTCAAATATTCAACTCAAAGATCTGATCATGCCTCTTTACCCAGACGTTTCTAACCCCTATCTTACCAAAGAGAAATATCCTTCACTTCACAGTCTTACCTTATCTATGTCATCACTTTTTGGTCACATGCACGTTCTGAACAATTCTTGATAAGGGTGAAGAACAAGCAGAACAAAATTTCATCAAAAATCTCTGATGAACACCTTGAAAGCTCACTAAGAATTGCAGCCACTGCCATCAAAACAACCTGATCCTTTAGTTTCATGAAAACAAGGTCACACATCTCACTGTATTATCTTATGGTTTTGTTCCTCTCCATTTTTTTAACATTTTAAGGAAAATATTAAAAAGTAAAATTCCTTGTTTCTTATATATTAATGATATTGTATATTTTACAAAGTCTGCTCTGAAAGTGATGCCTCTTGTTTTATTACACTGGCCCATAATGTCAGAGGCAGATACTGGTTATATGGCAATAGAGGCTGAACCTTCCCAACGATATTCCATTTTGTTGTTGTGTGACAGATGGCAGCAGGGGGGCAGTCTGATGGAATGGTGCCTGACATGGAAGTGCTTATGAAGCAAAGAAGTGGAACTGAATTCCTCCATGTGAAAAAAAGTGGCACCCACTGACATTCACCTATGCTTGCTGAATGTTCATGGAGGCCAAACAGTGGATGTGAGTGCAGTGAAGCAGTGGATGGTGCACTTCAGCAGAAGTGACACTGGGTCACCTCTACTGGTGGAGATTTTTATGATGGCAATATGCAGCTTTTGTTCATTGCTGGTGAAATTACTCAGCTAATGCTAGTGACTGTTTTAAAAAATAGTGCTTTGTAGTTGACAACTTGCCACGTCACTCAGTGTTACTATGCTTTTTGTAGCTGGTATAGTTTCCTTGGAAATAAACAGGAGGCATCACTTTCAGAGCAACCTACGTATATGCAACCCAACACAATTCCTTTTCACTAGGTGTGCCCCAGGCAAGTCAAAAGGTTAGATATCCCAGTGTGATCCAGGATAAGGATTAGTATCTGGAGAAGTCTAGACTGACAGGTATCAGTAGTCTATACACCCAACTGCACACTTCCTTTAGGGTTAGAAATAAAATGAAACAATGGCATTGATCAGAAAATACTGATGTTCAACAGTGTCACTTACTGCTTCAGAGGCCAGACATTCTTTCTGCTCAAAACCCTCAAGTTCTCCATAAATGGATGTTTTATGGCCAACACTGATGTTAGCCATTATGTTGCTATTTCCTCTTCATTTCTGAAAACATCATCTTGGGAGGACAGTGGAAGTCCTTCACGTTCAGAATACCCAACAGCTAATTCCCAACACCATAAACAGCACATCATCAGGAAACCTGATGGCACAAGGATCTCAGCAAGCCTTTAGCAGGATTAAATATTTCTCGGGCTTTTGACAACTACCACCCTCAACTTCTGTTAGTAGGTTTAATTGTACTTCTTTGTTGACCAACTCGGTGTCTCAGTTCTGTCTCAGAGTTGGAAGACTCTCCAATCTTTGTTTTGAACATTCACTGAAATTCCAGACATTCTTTACCAGCTTGTTTTTCAACTGATTTAGAAAAGCCTCTGTAAACCAGAACTCAAGCTGTGGGAACACATTCTTGTCTGGAGCTTTGACATAATTACTAGTTCTTTCTTAACTGAATCTCCCATCCCATGTTACATCTCAATCATTAATTAAGGATGGCTTAAAATCTAAATCTATGCTGTACGGTCAAGACTTCCTTCCACTTAGAGACACGTTGATAATTTCTTTGATCCTCCACTACTCGAACACCATGGGATACCAATTTTGCAGACCTTTCTAGTGAACAAGTCTGAACATCAGATCTTTTCCTTCCTATGAGACCAAAGTCAGATACGTGTTGGAATAGGAAACTGCTTTTCTGCTATTCAGATGAGTGTCTCTGAGAATGAAAAAGAAAAGATATTTCTAAAATCTCACTTAATACACTTAATATATCAAAAGTACCTAAAGACATCATGGAAAAAATAATTCCTGTTCAATCCCAGCAGTGTTAAGTATCATTATATAGGTCACTCTTGAAACAGTGATGATTCCCCTTTGGAGCGTTTGCTGAAACAAAAGAAGTTGTCTATTTAAAAAAGAAAACTAGTTATACTGAACCTAAAGGAGATTCGGGAGCCATGTTCTGTATTTCCAATGTTTTGTTTGATATTCCTAATTAACTGTGATAAATTCTTCCCATTTCCAAACCCTGCTTGAGTCTGAACATATGGAAATCCCATCCTGTCTAACTGAATGGAACTGAATGGAACAGATTCTTCCAAAGACCTGTCTGAGAGTTGTCATTTTTCCTGTCACTACTGCAACAGAAGGATAAGTAGAAAAAAATAAATAAGACACTGGTAATGATAATAGTGTTTTCAATGCCATCCTGAGGCATGAAACAGTACATTTGCATTTGCTGGATTGCATCTTGAGATATATATCAGACCTAGAGAGAGTCCCTTTCTGTTGCTAAGTAGTTGTACATGTTCTTTAAAGGAATTTGTCATTCATATGCTTTTATCAGCTATCCTCCCATCCTAGGGAAAGTAACTAAATTCCAGAGCCTGAATTTACACACACAAGCTTTCAAATACCACCAAATACGTGCTCAAGACTTATTTTTAATTAGCATCTAGAAGAATTAAGATATCTGTGAAATTCTACCTACGTTCCACAGTCTCTCTCACCAAATACCCAAGGATTTTGATCTCTGCAGTTCACTGCAAGATAATGCACTGGCTGTAGTTACTTCCGACATAGAACAACGTCAGCAAAGATAATGTCTTATTTATTTATTTTCTTCATGTTATTCAGTGCCCCTAGACTTCTAGCTCTGTTTTAAAGCTGTGAAGACAAGATGTTAATCATTATCTTCCTGGCAATGCAGAAATTTCACTTTTTTCTTTACGGTCTTATATAAAGAACTCCACATGAAGCAAGGGGAAACTGGAGCATGTCCTCTCCTTTGACTATAAGGTGGCTATTATGGACAGAGCAGTGACAGGCCCATGCAGCTCTGGGGTCAATTCCTGCATTTCAAAGAGTTGTGAGATGGTTGACAAACTGTAAAACAACAAGAATTAAAAAAGACAACCAACGGGAAACCACAGGAATTAAGTCTGTATTCCTAAATGTTTTGTGTGTGTAACCTTACATCCTTGTTAAACATAAATAAATCACTTCAAGTTTTGAACTGTGATCAGTTTCAGACGAGGATTAAAGAGAAATTTGAGTCAAGAGCTTGTCTTAATTATAATTAAAAGGAAACGGGGACATAAATAATGGATCAGCTGTGAAGGAGGAACTCTCATCCCTCATTGACTACCAGGCTACACTTGGTGCCCAAAAGCAAAGTATTACACTCTTTTAAGGACCAATTACCAGTTCCCCTAATCCTTGCAGAAATAGCTTTTAAGGGTCTTGGCCAGTGGTCTGTCTAGATGCTCAATTCCTCCATTTTTACTGTTTGTAAGCAGTACTGGAACACAGATTATTTTTACGTTCCGTGCTTCAAACCAAGGTAGAATCTAGAAAAGTTAATATAATATAGGCAATCATTTCACATACACATATACCAATAAATGATAACCAGCTCAAGTTTCAATAAAATCCAATTTTTCCTGTTTTCATGCACATTATTCTGCTGAAGATGGACGTTTTCATGTTCTTTTGTCCTCTGTTTTTGTAAATGTTCATCCCTTTAGTGATATTATCCTGATAAAGGAGTGACAGAACAAAGGGGAATTAAGTTAATACAGTATGAGGTGTGATAGATCTAGGTGCAGGACTGATGGTCTAAGCAATCACTGCAGATAGCAATAAAGGATTACATCCATAGCACATTCCAGTCAGTAAACATGCTAACTTGCTCCTCTACCTCCTGAAACGTAACTGAGCATTTTAACAGCATAACAGCTTTCTCATTCATACACCTAAGACACTGCATGTGAATGATTTATATCCAAAACCAATGACCTACTACACCACCAAGCATTGGTTTAAGCACAGCTACAAGGGAAATAAAGGAAGTCATGCACTTCTTCATCAAAGGGTGCAAATGCAGACAAAACATCCAACAGGATCCAGTTCCAAAATAAGCAAACACTCTCTCTAAAGTAGGAGCAGGCAGTTCCTTTCCACACAAATTCCTTTCACAGAATTCCCTGGTGGACTATTCTTCCTCTACTCACTTTAAGTGGAATTTTGGCTCTGCTAAAAACAACAAAAATTACAGGACACCATTTCATCTTTGGCTTTTACATACCCAGGAAACACAGGTGGATAACACCTCGAAAGGAAAAGAAACATATGTTCACTGTCCCGACAAATTAATAAGAAGAAAGCACGAGGAGGAAGGCAAACAGTTGACACACACACACACACACAAAAAAGAAATGAGTGCAGTGAAGAAAAAAAGTCTTAGCAATAGCATCTAGAATGTTGGTGCTCATTAGCACAAACTAGTTGTCAGCTTCACCTGTCCACGGGTCTAATTGTCTTCTAATGAGATTAGTATTGCTGCAGTCATTGACATAGTGAAATCAGTTGTCTCATGTCAGCAAACAAAGCAGGAATACATGAATGAGTCAGCAGCCAAACAAATGTTTGTGCATACTCATACTCGAAAGAGCTAAGTAACTTCGGTTCCAACAGACTCCCAAAATAATGTACCAGATCTAAGAATGTAGGTGACATCAAAGACACAAAACCTTTTGGGTTGGAGGAGCTAAGATTACGTAGACTCCTGCTCAAGAAGGGTCAGCCACAGTATCTATGAAGAAAATACCTACTCCGGCATATTTTGGAAATAATTGTCCTAGAGGTATTTAAGAAACATGTGGACATGTACATGCTTTAGTGATGGGACTTGGTTGGCAGTTTGACCTGATGACCTTGAAGGTCTTTTCCAACTTAAATGATTCAATGACTCTACTCAGAATTAGGCCATAAAAATAACTTCAGCCTCAAAAGCATTTATGCTTGCTCCTTCCTCTCTATTTCCACAAGCAAAATAAATAGATCTTACAGTGTATTCCAATACTTAATAAGCTCTGCCTGCCTTAGATCAAGACAGAATGGATTCTAACAATACCTGTCTCTCTGAAAAAAAGAGGCTCTTGCCAGCAGTTTCCTCCTATTTGCATCAAGGGGGTTCAAGCCTGAGTTCCTCTATTGATTGCAGCTGTGGGAGAGAGGGAGATTTCAAGTCTGTCAAGACTTCAGAGGTTAAAAACAACACCTGAAGTTTAACTGCAAATAAAGCAACCATTTCTAAGCACAGAATACCAATACTATACAGCACCATCATTGTATGTTACAGAAGTGGCAGGATGATGCATTGTCTTCACCACTTGAAACACTGGGGAACAGCACCATAGGAAGAAGTAGTAATACAGGAACAAGCACGCAGCGCCAATCAGAGCATCACAAAACTTCCAGATCAGGTTCTTAGAGAGAACACTCATACCTATACTGAGCTAAATGCATCTTTGTCAGACACTCCCATCTACTGAAATTCTTGCTTTTTATTAATGAAACGGAGCACTTACTTCAAACTTAACTCCAAGTCCTCTAATGACATTTACAGAAGGGAAAGACTTAATGTAAGATACAGGTTTCAGGTTCCGAAATTGAAGAGAAATCCAGCTTAGCAAATATAATAGTGTTAATCCACTATAGTTTTAAATAGGGTGAAGTCCCTACTTTGCCTCTTGTCTCTCCCCATCAGAGAATTCAGCTTATATAAGTAAAACTTAGTAAAAAATAAAATCTATTGTAATCATGGCTGACTGCAAAGCAGTTCCAGAAGCCCTACACTATTTCTGATTCACTGTTCCACAGACGGAAAATAGCAGAGCCATGGCTGTGCTCACTCCACTGGCTGCTAGAAGTCCCAGCAAACTCTATGCCATCATACCCACGCTGAGTAGTGTTTCTGCACTTAAACACAGGATGGGAAGAACCACTATGTGCTACAGTTAACAGGAACAAGAGAGTGTTGCTTAATTATTAACTCTTGACTGCCTCATCTGCCAGCAAACTGCTGACAATATTAAAAAGCATTAAAAATTATTGATGAATATAATAAAAGGACTTATACTCCAAAGTCACATAAACTCTTCTGAAGATCTTGTTATATCCTGAAAATGTGCATTCTACTCCAATTAAGACTCCTTAAGCCCAAAGGTGTCATCTCATTTCCATATATATGAGCCTTATAAAGAAATGAAGAGACAACGCTGATGCTTGTGTTTGCCTTTTCATTTTTGGTAAAGCCAATAAACTTTCTTTGAATATACAAGCTAGTCACTTTTACTACATTTAGTCATCACAGAAAAAAAGCCATGGAGGACAATGTTTGTGGATGTCTTGGCAAACTCTGGTGCCTTTTGGTCAGCTCCCAGCTTCCAACATTCCCCAAGACTATTTAGGAGTAACAGGTTATTGACAAATTGAAGAAAGTGAGACAAGACCCAGTACAGATTTCTAACTGGTTAGAATTATTTTTCAATGTAAAAATAAAATTGACACTAAAAGAAAAAACAGTGATTCAGTTATTTTAAACTAAGACAAAATTAGGCCATTAAAGTCAATTGAATCTTGCAGTCTTAAAGGTTGAATTCTAAGCCTAGCATACAAAAAGGGGTGTTATTATTTTCAATTCTTTAATTTGCTTTAAAGTGCTCAACATGAACTTTATTAATATTTGCAACGCTGCCCTTCAGAAATTCCCAATCATAATCTGTGGGAAGAAAAAGCAAAACAAACAAATCCCCCTCCTTATTTTGACAACTCTACATTAACAGTGAACATCCACAGATGATAACTCATTACCAAAAACAGTTATGCCGCTATTTGTTATAACATTAACTCTATTAGCTTGAAATGTTTAAGACATCTTTGCTGAGTCCTATCCTTTAATATGAACTTTCAGCACTGCTCTTCAGTTCCATTTCCACTTGGCCAGCGCAGACTACTTTTATGAACTTTTGATCAACTAAATCTTTGGATAGATAAAGAAATCAAAACACTTCAAAGGAAAGTTTAAATACCAGAACAGGAGAGCTGATTAAATCTGCCCTTAAAGCAGAGAAGAATGGTGAGGCTATGTTTTGTCTTGCCTTAGGCAGTTGGATTTTGTTGTATATTTCTTCATCATACTTTACGAGAGCTATCTGTTGTCTCGTGCAACAAAATAAGCGATAGAATTCTCTCAATCATGCTGAATTTTGTGCCAAACGTGAAAGCAGCTTGACCCAATGCATTGAAATGGAACAATAACATCATCAGCGCTGTGCTCTCAGAAAAAAAACAATCAAATAAACAAATAAAAAAAAAAAAAAACGAAACACCAATCTTTCTCAGTGCCGGTGTTAAAAAAGTAAAAAAAAAAAAAAAAAAAAAGGATGTAAATGTAAAGATGTACCTTCTAAAAGGAACATAAAATTACAGATCTTTCTTTTTTTAGCTGCCTATCCCTTTCTCTTCTACACTATTAAGTTTTCTAATATTCTTTATTACATGAGTGTCTTGAAAAGGAGGATGGCCCACCTGTTAGGCAACAAAGTGCACCTTAACAGATTGGTGTTTGGTTCTATTCTGTACCTCAGACATGCTGTAGCTTTGGGCAAATCACCCTAGTTCATTTGGTTCTCATCTTCTCATTGAAACGAATGAAACTTTGGTACTAAGATACTACTCCAATTTCATTCTAACAATTTCTGGGGATTTACATCACTGAGCAAGACCAGGACACCCTTGGCATCACCCACAGAACAAGAATATTTCTGTGTCAAAGTAACAATCCAAACAAAGCAGGAAAAGATATACAGACAAAGAAGTTTTGGATGTTTCTGTTGCTCTTTTTTTTTTTTTTCAGCCATCTGAGTCAAATAATTAAAAGACAGCCAGACTCAAAGGGTCTTCCTTGAATTCAAATATTGCAGGCATCTTAATTTTTATCTATTTTAGAGATATTAACTTCATTAATAAGGTGAGTTTAAGAGTCATTCCTTTAGCCTGGGGAAGGAGCTACCAGTGCACAGACAGCTCATCCACAGACACTCAGCATTCATGAGCTCATGCCTATTAAGAGCTAGTTGGAGGATTAATTAATGCCTTCTTTTAAGATCAGGCTGCTAACTACACCTGTATGGTGTGAACATGAATTCCACAATCATATCAGACATTTATTTCCGAGGCATGGATACCCTTGCTTTTATTTTCCTCAATAAAATCTTTTGATATCTTTTTTTAATAGAGCACCATTATAATCAGTCAGTGTCAAGCAATGAGGAATAATTCTGGAAAGTCTGTTCCGGACTGATATTTATAAATCCATTGCATATGACAAGAAAGTGGCATTTTCCAATACTCACTGCTAAGAATGCAGAAATCACTGAGTTACTGTGGTTACCCTAACGATGCTCTGCCCACCATAATTGTCTCTGGAGCTTTCACAGAGTGATATGCTGCATTTGGACCATATTTGGATTTTCACTTCCTTTTCATTGAAGAGTAAATGAAATGACAAGAACAAGAAATGAGAGACTTCCGTGCAGATCTGTTACCTTCAGTGTGTTCTGCTCCATCTGCATTCAACACACAAATTATAGTAGCAGAGACCAAAATCACAGCAACTGCTAAATAAAAGTGTGTATATGGTAGAGATGACAGGCAGCCCTACGAGAAATATATATACAGTGGAAATTTCCAAAAAAAGGTACAAGCTTACTTGACACAAAGAAATTACCATGGTATTTAAAACTCAGGGCGTTTCAGCTCCACCATAATAATGTAGATGCTTCAGCTGAGGTAATGGGAAGCTCTACAGCAACAATGAAAAATAACTGCTCAAATGAGAATGTAATCATTTCCCTCATGCTCCAAGACCAGTTTAAAGGTGAAAAAGATGAATTTATATCTGAGTATATATTTTAAGCATTAAGTATAGAACCATTTGCTATTTTTGCTATCTTTGTAAATATGTGGTCCTCTTTAAAGCCAAGAAAATTTCAATCTATGGACATCTTGTGCCAACGACTTCCAATAATCTCTTTCTTCCTGTGAAAATCCCTATCCTTCAGTTTCTCTGTCCTCTAATTTTTGGGTAAGGAGACAGAAGAGAAGCTCCAAAACCCACCATTATTATGGCAAATATGATCAAATATGTCCACAACACCTAAGGTGCATTTTGCAAACAAACTCACAACAGTAAGGGAAAAAAGCAATCTTTGCTGGATAATTTATTCACAACGAATAATTCTTCCAGCTCTAATAGTAATACATAATTACATATCACGATGGGGTATTATGTATTAGTTGGGGTATTAATTAGTTAATGTTTGTACAGCTTTCTGAAGATGTAATGTGCTTAAGCATTATTATTAACCAACTGGAGCATTCAATCCTAAACTATTTTTACTATAACTCAGAGCAATATCACCTACACTCTTTCCAAGAGCTGTGATCAGTTGAACATGGTGTCTGCTGATCCTTTGTCAGGAAGTAAAATTCACAGCACAAATTAGGTAACCAAGAAGTATTAACAGCTCCCCTGTTGCTGAGCAGATTAAAAGTGAGGTGATTTATTGCCTTTTCAAAGGACCCTTCCTTGAAATAGAGGCATTATGCTTTATCTGGCACACACCAGATCACACCAGCTAAAGCTTACCAGGTGAGATCAGATGGAACCTTGATTCGACAGAATACCAGAAGCTTCCGTGTGCCTCAGAGTGGTGCTGTGTTGCTCAGTATCTCTGATAAACATACCTCCAAAGCAATGAAGCCACGTAGGTACCTCATACCATTGTGAGATTAGAAGAGTCAAAAGCCAGTGGAGGAAAAAAAAAACCACCCTATTTGGTATTAAAAGCTTTAACATCTGCTTCACAGAAAGAACGAACTCCAAGGAAGTGCAGCATTAGCATTAAGAAAAGTTTTTAATTTAATAAAATCTTTACTATACATGGGACAAATGTAACTTACCCATAAACACTGCGGCTGAATGTTCTCCAAGCAATCTTGCCAGAAAGAGCATTGCTTTTTTCTTCCCCCAGCTACAGAGACAAGGAATAAAGCAAGTGGAACTTTTCAATGTCAGAGTAGCCCACTGTCACTGGGAAGAGAGTATATTGGTATTTATAGCTGTCAGACTCAGAGCAAAGGACACTAATGCAAGGAAACGTGCATGCATTTTTATGCTAAAAGCAAGGAGGGTTGTTTTTCATGAGAAGTTTCATCAAGCTCTCTTTCAAAACTTTCAGCATTTACATTTTTTAATAGTTCTGGGCCCCAGGTAAATGATCCATGAAAGAGAATATAGGGCACATCCATTTTGTGCAAGATCCACTGAATATGCACATCAGTTTGCACTGACAAAGGCCAAGCATTTGGTTTCTGTCTCTGGAACTTCTCAAGGAGCATGCACACAAAAAATCCCCAGGACTGAGAGTCAGGATCCTACAGGTGAACAACCACTGATGGCTCAAGGAAATGGATAATGAAGGCAATTGGACATTCAACTTGTTTAAGTTATCTAGAGCCATTTCTTAAAGGGTTTTGGCCTCTGTTTATGAACTCAGAGAGGAGATTCACTCCACAATGTGCAATCGCATTCAGTTCCTGACAGTCTATTTGTGTACACACATTGCTCTTGACAGATGCTAAACTGAATGTATCCGAAACCAAGCGCAGTGTGAAAATGAAAATCAAATACTTTATGTTTAGCTGAGTCACTGCTCTTAATGTCCTGGCTCTGGATTCTTCTGAGAGGCTGACACCACAATCTCATCCCTGCGCGGTGTTTTAATTTTTTTTTGTTTTTAATTGCATGTGAAATTAACACAACTGGGTGGCAAATCTTCCTCTTTTACATCTCCCTTTGTGCATCCAAGTTTAGTTAGTGACGTGCAAGCACACGTCCGTGTGGTCCAAGTGACAGCTAATGGATGCATTAGCGCTCAGTATGGAACGTTTCTGCTCAAGCTATGCAAAGAATGAGTAATGGCTTGGGAGTTTTTGCTTCAGGAAAGGGATGAGTTGGCACCTTTTCAAGGACAAATGAAGACTTTCAAAGATTGTGCCTGCATTTGTTTGCAGCAAATGCATTCATTTATTCCCCCAAATTTTTCGTCCATTTGTTAAAGCCGTAGGTGCAACTTCCACAGCACCACAGCTATTCCTAAAATACAAATGCTGAAGGAAGACAGTGCATAAGGACACCTATGAGATGAGCATAGTTACATATAGAAGTGGAAAAACACATTCTAGCCATGGAAGCCAGAAGAAATGATTCCTTTACAATGTTACGGTCACAACTGTGAGTTTCAAAAGGATTCGGTGCAGCAAAAACAAAGTACTTTTCTCCAGTGTCCATTTTTGCAGACTCTGCACTATTCTTTCATTCTCTGATTGAAATGGTTTCACAGCAAATCACGGTCTCCTAGCATTTACTCTCTGTTCCAGCTTTCCTCCCCTTGCGAGTAATTTTTTGACTTTGAGCCCTACAGGACTGGTTCATTTGGAAATTGAGATGATTTAGTCAGAGGCAGCACTGAACCGCTTTCTGGCAGTGGTTTCATCTGTCAGACTGCTTCAAAGTTAAGGCACGGGTCAAGCCAATAGTTGGCTAAACATCTGCACGCAGACGCTGTCACAGCAGTATACAGTCAGCACTGATATTCTCTTGGGGACAGCACTGATGTAAAAGGCTTAAAGACTTTGCAGGAGCCAGGCCTAACTCCAGAACACAACATACTATAAGGTTAATAGAGCACACACGTAGTTGTCTCTAAGTATATCACCTTTCCTTCTTCAATAATTTTTTCACTGAAGGCTTTAATAGCACAGCCTTCCATATAGAGATAACTGATTTATACTCTTTTTTAAAAATCCTTGGTTAAAAGTTGATGCCCTCTAGCCAAGAATCAAGTGCAGCATGTCACTACTGATGGTATCTATTAGTAGTATGAATACTTCTGTGGTTTCCTAGTAGCACTTGTTCACACTTGGCTAAATCAATAAGCAATTTCCCCATATGTATGTAATATACAGTAGCTGTGACAGGAACCAGATGGCTTCTTTTATCTCCAATTGAGTTTACTATTTTACAAAAATAATAAGAAGAATAAACAGAACGAATGTTTCAGAGAGACAAAAACTACCCTTTACTTAATTCCTCTTGTACTACCTACCCACAGCAGAAAGAAAATGAATAGAAACAATGGCACAACAAGGTAGTGGCAAATTAGAGACTTCCACTGTGCTACACACTGCAATCACAACGAGGCATGAGACCAGCAGAGAACAACACCGGCTATAAAGCAAAGCAGAAAATGACTCGGATAGGTGGAGAGCAAGGAGCTGACACAGGCTGGTGCAGGGCACTGAATGTCCTACTGAAATGTGCAACTGTAAGGTCTAATTGCCAATATCCCCAGAGGCATATACAAGTCATGGGAGAACAGAATAACAAGGAGAATATCAATCTTGCAAAGTGTCATCTTTTCTCCTTAATTTTCCTTCAAACACCTTTGATAGCCCCCTTGCACAACAGCTTGTGAATCTGTTTGCTGTTTCCCCTGTGCCTTTTTCTAACCCTGTTCAGGCAGTCCCAGCATACAACTCAACGACTCCTGCTCCTTAGCTGTTTTCTAAATAGCATCACATGAAATCACAGTGAGCACTGGAGAGGTAAATGCTTGCAAATGACATTTTCATACGGTTATGTGCTGCCTGCTTTTTTCAAATGGCAACCAAAGCTGAAGAAAAATGTGAAAAGGGCAGATTTATTATTTTTCTAAAAGGAGCCTGAAAGCCATCAGCAGAGATCCAGATCCAGGAATGGAAGTTATGCACAGCCCCATCCCAAAGACATTCAGACTGACAAAAGAAGACAGGGAATAATACTGGACTACAGGAAAGGAGACCTGTGTCCCAAGGCTGTGCTCTTTGTGCCTGTCCTCTTTACAATACAAATGGAAAATCTGACAGCTCTTGCTATTGGAGATAATCCAGAACATTCAATTTGCTTTTCTGCTTGAGAGAAGGAGTGAGACCACAGGGATGGGGGTACAGACAGTCTTTGGAGCGCTGGCTTCTCAACTTTCTCAGTGGCAGAAAGGGCCTATCATAAATTATAGAATGACTTAGGTTGGACCTAAAAGATCATTGAGATCAAACCTCTCTGCCGTGTGGTTCCCCCTCATCAGATCAGGCTGCCCTAGACCCCATCCAACCTGGCCTTGGACACTTCCAGGGATGAGGCAGCACAGCTTCCCTGGGCAGCATTCCCTGGGTGCCAGTGCCTTGCCACTGAATAAAGAATTTCTTCCTAACATCTAACCTAAGTCTCCCCTCTTCTAAAGTCATTCTCCCTTGTCCTATCACCATGTGATTGTAAAATGTTGGTTGTTTTCCCTCCTGTTTCTAAGCCCCCTTCAGGTACCAGAAGGTCAGAATATGAGGTCTTCGTGGAGATAAGCCCATCATCTAAGTCACTGATAAAAACATTAAAGAGAACTGGTCTCAATACTGACCACTGCAGGACATCACTTGTCACTACCTGCACCTGGACATGGAGTCATTGACAGCAACCCTCTGGCTGCAACTGTCCAACCAAATCTTTACCCACCAAATACTCCAGCCTTCAAAACCATATCCCTCCAGCTCAGAGACAAGGATGTGATGTGGGACCATATCAAAGGCCTGAAATAAGTATCAGCAGCTTGGTGCAAGCCATATTATTTTCTTTATTTATCTGCACATGATTTAGAGGAGACTGAAATAAATCACATCCATGGTTGGGATGTGCCTTACTGGAGTAGATGGATTCCTTGTTGTGGGGGCTTCCAGATTGCCAGCCCTAGAAGCAGAAGACCTCTCTGCAGTCACCAGACAGATCCAACAGCTGTGCCGTCTCTTTTACAGAGAACTGCAAAGCTGAGGAGGAAGGAGTAACTGACTCCTTTCATTCCTGGTACGTCCATCAAAGTTGCTCAAGTGTTTCTTCCGCACTGTACCATTTCTGCAAGGATTACTTCTTTCTGTTGGTGTGATCCAGTGGATCAGGAACCCAGTGTTCTGGGTGCAACAAAAATACAGAAAAACCTCTGCTCATCCTTTTGAAAATTAGCAGGTGCTTTATACACAGACCAGAACACTACAGAGGACTGAATCTTTTCATCTGTAGCTAATGTAGCTGGATTTAAGCTGACAAATCAGAGGTATGATCTGATACTGACTGCCTAGTGGCAGAACCTCTTGTCTTTCAGGATTACACTCACAGAGATGCATTCAGTACCCATTCCTCCCAGCTGCATTTTGGAGGTGCTCCAGCTGGTCTACATAGTTCTGATGACAAATGGTTTTCTCAAAGCATACCAGATCCTGTGCATTACACCAGACTCACTTGTACCTGCAATCCAGCCTTCTGCAGGGAGTGGATTCCCCTGACACACACCTCTAATATGAAAGGGACACAGTGGATCCCACCAGAGTCTGAGCTCTTTCAATCCTACAGTGCTCACCACTGATGATTCAATGTATTGCAGAGGTCATTCTCAATTAAAAGTGGTAACGTTCCTCTCTACCTCATACTTTGCTCCCATTAAGCTATTTTTCTGTTCCTCAATGACTGTTCCATGAGCTGATCATACAGTGCTCTCCACAGTGCAGCCAGAGTGAGTCAGCACATGGCAGGGCTCCCTACCAGCATTATGAAGAGGTTTTTAAGGTCTTTCTGTAGTTATGAAGCGGAGGACTGGAACACCCAAATTTCATTTCTAGGCTTTGTTTCCATAATTACTCCTTGCATTCCATTTCTGCTGTTGCACACATACGTGAAATTGCATTTTCTAATAAGCCTTTTCTAAGGCAGTTCAAATGACGGGGAAGAGCATCTCTCTTTTGAATAGTTCAGTCCTCAGATCTCGTGGATATTCAGATAATCTCTTAATTGGCACATTTCACTCACCACTGCAGTGTGCTCATTAAGGGGATCCTCCTGCTCACCCTGCTGCATGGGGCACCTGAAAGACCGGCTGTGCAGGCAGTGCCAGGGGACCTGGCTTCACACCAAAGGCAGTGGTCAGCAAAGCCCCAGGAACATCGTGCCTGTTAATTAAAGGGAATCAGGAGTGGCTGGAAGCCTTTGCTTATCCCTGCGGTTAATGGAATATCCAGAGAAAGCTGGACAGACATAATGGCATTTCACACCTACCCTGGGTGCTCCAAACACTCCCAGCATTATCTCAGCTGTCCTCTAAGAGCATCCCTCACAGCACTGTTTGGATAGTGACCACACACGGCATGCTAAACGGAGCAGTGGGGAGCCTGCATTTCTCAAATGCTTCAGAAGGAGGAGAGCAGCACTTCTCAGTGTGGCTCGGCAAGAGTCTTAGAAGATACTATATTCAAGAGAATTGTATGCAAAACATAACAGTATGAACAATGTTACTTTCTGGTCAGCTTGGTAATGATGTGGGTTCTAGAACAGAAATCAGACAAGTGATAATGGGAACTCAGATGGCTGATACAGAAAGCTTAGCTTAAACCCAGTACGTTCTGATCCTGCTGATTATTCACATGGTTAAAACCATTAGACTACATTTTGGCTTCCATAGGATTCTGAGCATGTGTAAGGAGATTAGGAAAACCAATTTATAGGCTGGAGGTCTGGTTAATAGCACAAGAGAGGAAAATGTTGTAGAAAGAAACAGAAAGCTTGTAGCCAAGCCACCAGACCATGATGTGAAAGCAGAGTAACAGCCTGCAGGCAGGGACTGGTCTTTGGCTGTGGTTGAGACAAACACTGATCTCATTGCTCTGTAGGTCTCTAGTTGAGGACAGAGGGATAGAGCCACCATGCTGCTATGGCAGAGCCATGTACTATAGCGGCACATAACCCGAGTAAGGATGTGTAAGTGAAAGAGTGAGAGAGAAAATAGCAGTAGAATGAACAATTCCTCCCATTGTAAGACAGCGATGTGGGAAACCACTCAAGTCCAGGGCACTCTGTTCCTGAGCACAGATGCAAGGTCACACTAACACAGCAATATTTTTTATTGTTCTAGAACGGCCTGTGTGTCACGCTGGCTTGCAGCACACAAAATGAGCAGCACTTTGTCTCTGCTTGTCTGTACAGACCTCCACTTAATAAAATGGAGGGACAACCTGATTACCATTTATCAGCATGTTTACAGGCTCTTTAGTCAATTCTCTGCAGCGGAGACAGTCTAGAAGTAAATGCAGCATTTGGAATGGGGACTGTGGGGGGGGGGGTCACTCTCAGCAGAGCCTCTACAACGCTCCACTAAAATAAATATAAATTATTACTATTAGGAGCAAAAATGGGAGGAGAATCATGATCAAACTTCTCAAGAATGAAGCGAGTTTTGTGCTAGGAAATTTAATGTAGCCTTGTGAAACACGAGAAGAGAAATATCGCCTCAAATTGCCTTTAAAAGAGAGAAAAATGGACAGCCATACAGCAGTAGTCTTTTCTAAGGATTCTTACTGTAAAGAAAACTGGCAAGTTCAAGGATCTTCCTTGAAGAAATCAGCCGAGGCTCACAGGTAGGTAAAAAGACATGCCAAATAAAAGAGAAGGGGAAGGGAGGAAAGAAATGCATCAGATGATAAGACATCAAATGGATAAAAGAAGTGGAAATAAAACAAAAAAAGAATCAGAACTGACTCACTGGAAAGGAGACAGGTGGCAAGCAAAGCTTTTAACAGCTCTTTTTGATATTCATGCTGTTGTCTGATTCAAAGATGATAATGAAATAGTCCCAAGCAAATGCCCTCAAAAGGAAACAAAGCAAACCTTGCATCCACATAATTAGCAATCAACACAGGGAGAGGAGGAAAATATTAGAGTGCCTACCTGAAAGGAAACAAATATTGCAGCACTCTGAAACAAAGGCACAGCCTGATGCACAGAGACAAGTAGCCATAAACACTGGCTTTCAATGAGCTCGCAATGTATAAATATTGATTCAGTAAACACAAACAGAGAGAAAAGCCGATTTTTCTTTCCCCTTTTTGAAAGGTCTGTAAAGACTCTGGACTTGGAAGAACAAATTGTATGTGTTATCTGAAAGGAGCACAGAACCGACGCACACAGTGATGGGTGTTTCGCTCCTCTGGCAACACATACTCACAAGTGGGGCAATTTTGGCAGTAACTGCCTCACTTGAATCATTCCTGTTATCAATGAAAACACCACAGTATCTTCTGTTATAGGGGAACAATGAAGGGCAAACAGGTACACTGGTTTTGTGGTTCTGAGTTCAGGTTCTTCCAGAAGGGAACTCCCTACAGCTGCTATCACAGATATTCAGAGCATGAATCCTCCAGTGAGAAATCCATGCAGCAAGTGTTCTTGAAAATCTGACCCTAAGCCCATCTCATACTAATTAAATCAAACACTTAAACACAAACTCAGCCAATCATCAAGCCAACACTTGAAAATAAATGTTCAGTCTTTTCCGTGCTAAGGGGTAATGTAGTGAGTCTCTTGACTGCAATAAATTAAGTAAATACACACAACTCCTGTATATAAAAAGTCCTGCATGATGAAGCCTGTCCAAAATGAGACCCCAAGCATGGCGCTGTCTTTTTAAAATGTCCTCTTCCACAGTGGGAACTGGCTTTGCGACAGGTCCCAAAGGCTCCACTTCAAACTTCAGCATCACATATGAACAATGAGCATTTATGTGTTGTTCACTCAGTGGTTCAGTTCAGTTACTCTACTGTTCACATAAGGTAGATGCTAATTTTAAGAGTTTCTCATGTGCCCTCTGACTACAGCTCATTTGACTGTGTTTCAGATCTGGCATACATTTGTAAATAGTTTATCAGGAGTTAATAAATAATTAATGCACACTTTAAAAACCGATCAGAAATCGCATGTGACCTCTTATTTATGTGCTTATCCTGTTTTAAAATTCATCAATGATTAACTAGCACGTTTTAAACCTCTTACAAAATGTATCTTTAATCCACACTGTGACTAATTAATTACTCCATTAAGCTTGAAATACAGCTAAGCCACACCGTGCCTCCCTGCCCACCCAGCGGAGATTCAACCAACCAACCAACCGAGGTGAATGGTAAAAACAATTAAAGAAAAACACAACAAGTAAACTAAAGGGAAAAGGTATTTTCCACTGAAATATATTTCCTTTGTTTTTGTTACCCTCCTCCATCTCACTGTTTTGCATGCATGCCTCAAACATTTACATTTAGATAGTGAAAACTTTGTAATTCTGGCCTGAGCTGCTGGAAACTCCCTTCAGGTGATGGGAGGCAACAAGACCTTACCTAAGTGATACTCTCCATGTAAACAAAAGAATTAAAGCCAGTAGCAGAGCTGTAGTCCTGACAAAGCTTATCAGACAGCAGCATATGGTAAAGCAAAGGCTTGAGCATTTAATTGGATAGAAGTAAAAATAACCCCACTCCTGCAGAACTCAATGGAAAGAAGAGAACCCTTAAATTAATTACTTCAGAGAAGTCACAATCAAATTCTCCTTTGCTATCGCCGACCTTTCAAGGATCTTGGCAGATTGCTGAGAACCAAGCCCCCCATGTTACATGCTGCATCACGTTGTTTGCAGGGCTTGGAGCCTTTGTTGGCAAAGAATCCTTGATGTAACTGAGCGAGAATTTAGCAGGGTAATTTAAGGCATGTTGGTGAAGTAGCATATTCATGTGCTAATTTAATTTCACATCCTGGATACTAAGCACACAATAAAACTTAAACATTATTGCTATTATGCTAGTAAGAAAGATGGGTTGAAGGATGGAAAACCAGGCATGAAGTCTATTGGTTTCTTATGTGAATCATGCTTTACAACCAGTCTTCGGTTCTTTTATCCACTCTGTTCCCCTATACAAATAAAACATTAGTGCATATCACATGGAAAGATTCTCAGAAACAACACTAAATCATTTTCTAGCACAGTACTCCCACTAGAGCATTAATTTTTGAAATAAAGGCTGTTAATAAGAGGAAAATCATTTGGAAAATCAATAGTGTGCTCTGACCTGGCCCTGATATTTGATGCATCTGCATATGTCACATTCCCACATACACCTGTGTGCAAATAGCATGCTCTGCATATCCACAGGATGCAATGCATGACCTTCCTGCAGCACAGTCAGGTATGGAAAATGTTCGTCCAGAAGCTTGTAGAAAAAGAAAAAATATATATAAATATATATATCCAGATAGACCACTGGACATAAGTCAGTGTAAAAGGTGACAAAAGACTGCACCCACGTCATGAACTGCTATCACAACAAGCTATTAAAAATGTATCTGAAATGATATTAAGAAATGCATACTTTTTTACTGCTGTGGCCAAGATCCATCATGAAGGTTCTACAGAATGTTGCTACTGAAAATCTAACCAGTAGAAAAGATTCACATACTAAAAAAAAAAAAAAAAAAAACACCTCTATTTGAATGGAGACACAAGTATTTTACTAATTGGCCCATGCCACCACTCAGCCTCTGCAGGCTGGGGGAAGCCTCTCCAGTCCTCTCCTTACTCCCTATGCTTTCAGTTCATTTCTGTGGGGCTCTTCTCATTCATAATCCTATGACTCACAGACCCATGCCCTGCCCTGGGGTCAACAAGGCCACCGTCACCAAGCACTGATGTTACCTCCTTACTTCCTTACGGTGCCTTCTCTTGTGATTCATGCTGTATCCCAGCATTGCCAGCATCCCCAGACAACATTATTCCTTGAGTTACGAGGTAATATAGCCGTGCCTGTAACCCAGTGGCACTCTTTTCACTGCTTCCTGCAGCACTGTAAAAATTTCAGTGAACATCACTTTGGGTTTTGCCTTTTCCATCCAGCCATGAAGGGAGATCTGCTGTGCCCATCACCAAGCAGTTGATGGCTGTAGCAACAGCTGAAAATATTTGTGAAGACACTGGTATATCTTCACTTTTAAGGAGGTACTTTATGTGCAAAATAAACCTCAGCTCTGGATCTGTCACCCTGATGAACTGTTTGCCTTAAAAAATGGCCTTTATTAATTCCTGATCATGAATTCATTCAGAATAGCCAGATATTTAAGGCCTACATCAGCTATTGCTTCTGTTGCTTGTTGTTAAGCACTCCTAATACGTACAGCATAAAATATCTCCCACTGTTAAAACTCTCCTTTAACCACAGCATTGAGATTTATCATCAATGCTTTCAAAGGTTGGGTCTACGCTTTTGCTAATCAGAGCCCAGAAGTGCTACACTGCCTGAGAAAGGTGCTTTGTTCCCCATAGCAGGCTGGGCTGTTTGACTGAGCCTGCTTCTACCATCCATCTTCACCTCCTCTACTCCCTAAGTGCTAGGCACTAGTAGAGCTACGGACAGACTCTTCTGGCAGGGAAGCGGACTGCAGAGGGCACAGGGAAACATTCACTAGAAGGCAGAGACTGACAAGGTGCTTGCTCCTTAGTGTGGGAGAAGAAACCTGTGTGCAGTTATCACTAAAAACAAGGAAAGGAAAAGCAAAAAAAAAAAAAAAAAGAAGAAATGAAAAAAAAAAAGAGAAGGAGAAAAGGAGAAGGAGAAAAAAATAAGAATGGAGAAAGGAAAAATGAAGACAGAAGAAGGGAGAAAAAAAGGAAAAGGGGAAAGGGTATAGAAAAGGGGAAAGAGAAGGGGAAGGAGAAGGGGAAGTCAAAGAGGAAGGCAAAGGGGAAGGCAAAACAAAAAAAGGAAGAAATGACAAAAAAAAAAAAGAGCAAAAAGAAATGATAAAGAAATAAAAATTTAAAGAGGCCTGGAAGGATCTGAAGAAAAGGAGAAATGCGAGCTGAAAATCAGTGACAGCAAACTAATGTACCTACAAGAAGAAGTTTGGTTGCAAGTTACAGTAAAATAAATCCATTAAATGAAATAGTGCAATTCTGGACTATAAATAAACATTTTATACATACATGCATACATATACATATGTACATACATACATATACATATGTATACACGAATGAGAGAAAAGCCTTTGAACTAAATTCAGCTGAATGCTACAAATTTTATATAATACTGACCAAGAAAGGTGGGACCAGATGATTGCTGAGGTCCCTGCTAACATGGGTTCTTGCATCATTACTGTGATTTAAAACGGTGGATACAAAACAGTTAAATGACTTAGAAGGTTTTTCTTTTTAAGCAGGGAAATGCACCTGTCAAAGCCAGGGAGTCGATACTGCTGTGGATGAAGGGAAACCATTTCCATTTGTTCACTTGACACATTTTCAAAGGGAATAACAATTTTCCCTTTCAAGTCCTCATATTTCTGCCCAGGGATGATCTAGCATGCTGTTATACCTTCAACTAAAAATGCAATGTAATTCTTTTCAGGTAAGGGTTAATTTCACAGTAGCGTTCTGTGTCTGTAAGGTACCTCAAAAAGTAGAACCTTGGCCATGAAGCAAATTCTGATGTCACTGATATTTTCAGAGTGAAAAAAGTATTTCCTACTCATAAATGAAAGCACCCGCAGAAAACAATCAGTCACAACAAAGCTTGAGAGATAAGTAATGAAAAATAAGTGATGAAAATGTAAGTGGCCAGTGAGAGATATGGCCATTTGTTGTTTTTTATTTTTGTTTTTCTCCCTACAAAAATATACCTTCAAGTTTGGTAGATTTAAGTTTAAATGAGGTTTTAAAAATCAAAGATGACAACTACCACATTCCCCCCAAACTGAACTTCTTGGTTTTTTGTTGGTTTGTTTGTTTTTTTTTAAAGTAAGACTTGGTGTCCATATCAGAAACGCTGTGGGAGCTGCACTCAAGAAAAAACAAAGTGCCTAAAAATTATGTCACTACGTATAATAAATCCACTCAGAAGCATACAATCCCAAGGAGATGGATGCAAACAGATGATGCATCATGCAAATTCTTCATCTGGAGGTCCATGGAAGTAGAGGAACGGTTAGCAAATATATAAAATAACAGGAAACCATATGAAGATTTTGCAACTGTAAGCAGTACAAAAAGCTTAAATGATGCACCAAGCTGGGTGCTGGGTCCGGCTTTCTAAATAAGGACAGAACGATACCACTGAAGTATCTCAACACACTTAAGATACAACTTGGGCAATTCTAAGAGCTCAGTGGAAGGAGGGAAGACAGGTGCTCTGAGAAGAGCACAGAGTGGTGAATGCAGACAAGGAGGAAGGTCTGAGCTTTGCATCAGTTCAGAAGCAGTGTTACAGGAAGGCTTTACCAGGGCTTGTTTTCACATGGTATTGCAGTTACCCTCTGCTGTGGAAGGCATGGCGAGCTGAGGTAGTCCCAGTGATTGTGTTGTGAATTGCCATGTTCTTTCGTCATCAAGTGTGAATCTATCTTCATGCCAAACTAATGGCGGGAGAATGAAGGCTCCTGCAATTAAACTCATGATAAAAAATTTCTGGACTCCTAGACTCATAATGATTTTTAATTAATTACCTATATGTAGAACATTTGTTACTTCTGCAGAACAAGACAGACTTGGGATCACTGACAAATGCCTTTGTTTTCTTCTTGGCCCAATTGACACAATAGTTTATTTACAGAACAGTTGACTATAGTTATTCCAGAATGACATGGAGCTTCTTATGGGTACAGCTAACTGAACAAGTCATCAGCAATCACATCCCCACTGAAGCAGTTTATGATGAACAGAATAGTAATACACCATGTAGTCGAAACAGGCAACATGCAACTTTTGGGGAAAAAAAAAATGTAGGACTGAGCTTTGTTTACAAATTATAGAATCACAGAATATTCCAGGTTGGAAGGGACCCATAAGGATCACTGAGTCCAGCTCCAAATCTTATTAGAAAGTAAGAGAAGAACCTTGTTTCTGCAAGTTCCTTGATCTAGGAACATCTTCCCCCAAGAGAAGATGAATAAGTTTCATTTCATCTGCAAGGCTAATGTAATTTCCGAAGAGTCCATTCAAACACTAGCGTCGTCCTTTCAAGTTTTATGAGTCTACTTTTGTTAAAAATGTTTGCAAGAAAACCTAAGCTAGTTGCTTCACTATGTTGGCAGCCCATCACAAGTTAAGCTAAATGCATAGAACACTTAAAAAAAATGTTGACATCAAAGTTACAATGTATAAACAAAATCTTAATGGGATGTTGGGTTACTGTATATGGTCAATAGCTCCCCAGAGGAAACCTTGATGACTTCCAGGTGAATGCAAATTTCTTTAGTGATGTATTTCATTTTCACTGACACTAGGTTGAGGTTGGTACCATTGTTTCAAAAATAGGGGCCTTGCCACAGACTTCAGTGGGTCTCTGGTTCTTTGCTGTAGGTCTGTGCTCAATGCAGGATCAGGAACTAGAGGTGAGCAACTGGAGACCTGGTCAAGAACAGGGTCAAGGGAAGAGAAAAAGGAATTTTCATGTGATTTTCTGTGAGTTTTTTTTTTTCTTCTTTTCTTTTTTTTTGTAACCTCTGCTTGGTGAGCTGGATATTGTATTCAGCTATCCTGAGTGACATTTTAAATATCAGATCCTTCTTCCTCTCAGATGAGTTTAATCTCTTTGTGGAGAAAAGAACGATTTTAACAGCTGAGCAGCTATTTTTCACTGTGAAGGTTATTAACCTTTGGAACAAAGTACCAGAGAAGCAGAGCCCTCTTTAAGTCTTCAAATGACTTTTGTGGAGGCACTTTTTAGTCAAAATAAGCTACGGGATTTATAAGCACTGTAATTTCCTATATGGTTATTTTGGCCCTTGATATACAAGAAGGCAAAGCAAGTGGCCAACAGTCTCTTTAACCCTATTTTTTAAAAATCTATCAGTGTAAAATATCCCCTCTTCAGCCTTCATTGGTCATGAACACAATATGCTAGGAATACCTTTCATTTATAACCAACACGGAAAATTCATGGAGCCAATATTAACTTTAGTCCCTGTCTGTTAACAGAAAAACAAAGAAGCTTGAATCATGTTTTTGAAAGCTAATATAATAAATGTTTGGGAGCTAATCACGAACGGAGAAAGCATAATCAGTGCCTTGGATTGACAAAGCTTTGTGCACACTGGGACTCTTAACATATTCAACAAATAAAGGGAGGCAAAGAGAACACCCATTGACTTTGTTTTTAAATAAAAATTTCAAACAATTCCAAATTGCCA
The DNA here is from genome assembly GCA_036925125.1 of Oreortyx pictus. Taxonomy (NCBI): domain Eukaryota; kingdom Metazoa; phylum Chordata; class Aves; order Galliformes; family Odontophoridae; genus Oreortyx; species Oreortyx pictus. Next base: position 3,456,390 of record JAUPFR010000029.1, read on the forward strand.
GTAGGTTGCTTCCTTTTCTGATTTGTCCAATTTGTGTTCCGTATGCAAAACCACACAAACTGCCTTCGTTCCCCTGTGCCACTTTGCGCATGACACTGATGTGGCTTTTGAAGCCAGAAGCCTAACCTGTGATTTAGAAAGGGAAAAGAAATGGATCAGAAATTTACATTAAAATCATGCAATTGCACTGCACTGCAGAAAACTATCAGGACCAGGGTGAACCTGAGTAGCTAGGAATAAATCTCCGTTGCATCTGAATATAGTATAGACATTTTAAAAGAACTAAATAGGCATGTGCTAATACCACACCAACACAAAGCAGACCACTTCAGACGGGCTTTTATAGCAGGAACAAAACAGACTCAGTGGGAGTCCCTCAAGGCTTCCGAAAATGCTTTTTTTCTTTCTTGCTAAAGCAGTAGCTCAAGCCCCAGCCCTGTTGTTAGCACCGCATATGGAGAAAGTGAAAGGCAATCCTCTCCAGCTGACCTCCATGTAAGTAGATGGGAGGGCAAAGTCTACAAGAGGACAGGAGAAATTTTCAAAGATTTACAGACTGATTTAGTTGCTCAAATTCTAATGAAAGCCAGTGTGACCTCGCTTGCTTTTTTTTTTCTTTTGACAGTCTGACAGTTTGCAATGCTCACACTATAAATTAAGGGAAGAGTTTAGAGCAGTCCCCAGTTCTTGTGGCCTCCAGTGCTGGCTGGCTGGTTGGTCTTTGAATGCCAAATCCACGAGTATGGACATCCTCCAGTCTTGGAAGGTAAGGCTGAGCATGGAAGCTCTCCCTCATATATTCTTGAATCTTATTTAGCTCTGAATCATGTCAGTCAGTAAAACACATGTCTACCCCCAACAGTATTGAAGCTGTAAGGTTTATTTGTCTGATCAAGAAGGATCCAGAATGGTAGACAAAGATCTAGCCTGAGGTTCTTCCATGAATTAGAGCTATAAACAGAGAAAATTTCAGTGCGCAGAGCTGCATTAAACAGGAGCAATGCATAATTGCATAATGGAGTTATGCATTATGCAGAATTCAGGATGTTCCCTCTTACATCGCTTCTACCTCATTCTCGCACACAGGGACAGAGCTTTCTCAAGCAGAGGAAGATCAAAAGCCAAGTAGATAGTTTAGCACAAATTCTTGGTCAACTACAGTATTTGTAGCTTTTCTTCCTTTTTAGTAGTAAATATGAAAAGGACTGTAAGTTGAATTTGTTACCAAATAATTAGTGATCTTATTTCATTGTTCTGACTTTTGCCAGTTAACTAGCACAGCATCTTCTCAGGTAAAGGCTATCACATGGAAGAAAACTATGTTAAGAACACAGAGACCTCTATTTCCACATAATCTCTGGGATATTACACATGGAAAAAGAACTAGAATGAAAATGTGTTAGTCTTAGAACTTGTTCTTTACATACATATGCTTGTGTCTACACACAGACACTGAACATCTGTCCTGACCATCAGTCCTTCTTAGTACATATTCTGTTAAATTAAATGGATAATGATGACCCAGAAAAATCTTCTATAACGTGAAAAGCACATGATGGTAATTCACTAGCCTTTAAGACTGACACTGTTGATTATTTTAGGACAATAAAATAATAGTAGAGAAATGGAGTCTGAATGAGAAAGAGTGTCAGAAGTACAGTCTGAACAATAGTGGGTTTTACCCATCATTCATACCAAATTACTGCGGGAAGGGGGGGGGGGGGGACGACTATTTATAACCTGTCAGTCTCAAGAAACCACAATTACGATGATTTAATTAACACATGGAGAAGCTTCAGGCAATCACATCGTTCTAAATTTAAGAAGTAGCACATTTCAGGCCCAAGATGATTTAGAACATTAACAAATGCTAGTTGAACCAGGGCAAGAATTTGATGGCCTTGTTGGTTCCCCTTAAAGCATCCATCATGGCAGAAAGATAATCCAAATGGATGTGTTAGTGAAAGATGAGAGCAGTGAAGAATCATCTGGGGTTTCAGAGGCCATCATGCAGAAGGAGAAGCTGGTTTTTAATGAGAACAGAGTTTGAAAATGAGCAAAAACACACAACTTGAGTCTATTCATCAAAGCCACAGTATGCATTAGAAAAGTTTGACAAAAAGTGGAGCTAGGATGCATGAAAGTGCAAAGCACCAAGAGTGAGTCTGACCTCCCCATGGGGAGCTTGTTCTCAGAGATAAATGGGTCCTCCACTGCCCCAGTACACAGGAGGGGACTTTATCATGGGCACAGTGCAATCACAGGGCAGTTTTTCCCTACACAAGACTGACACTTGGAGCTATTCTATGAACAGAATATTGCCAGAGGTTTCTTACAACTTGGATTTCAGTCCTCACTGGGTGTGAGGCAAGAGCTGCCCAGAGCTGTTTGTGCCCCAATCCTTGAGGAGCCCAAGGCCATGGATGGGGCCCTGGGCAGCCTGAGCTGGTGGGGGGCAACCAGCTCATGGCAGGGGATGGAACTGGATGATCTTTAAGGTCACTTCCAAACCAAGCCATTTCACAATTCTATGAGCTCATCTGAAAATAAACTGATCCTCACATCTCTATTTCCTCTTTCTATGCCAAACCTCTTTGAATTACACTGGATCCTACTCTTCCTAGCGAGGACTACTCCCTTCAATATTTCCATTATAATAATTCCATGCACGAACTTGGAAATTGTTACAGCTGCTGCTCAAATACAAACAGTTGTAGTAATAATACTATCAGTACAATAAATTTACCTTCTTTCACTTTCTGTTATTGATTGCTTCTAAATTGTATTAAAATACAAGTAACATACAGGAAAATCCTACTTCTTCTATACAAGAGAGGAAATATGGCAATGTATTTGTTTACTAAGAACAACAACAACGAACCTTCTTCTTTAAAACTGTTTTTTTCATTGTCTGTTAAGAATTAAATATTTCTTTTACTGCAACATGTATTTATATCTGTATGCAATAGGAAGCACTGCACATAGATCTTCTGCTGAGTGTTCCAAAAGATCTTTGTACACAACACCATTTCTAAGCTCTGCCTGTTGCAATGAAGGACATGTCACATTCCCACAATAGATTTAATAGGCACTGAGTTTTAAAAAACATATGATTTTTCTCCTGATATAACACTTTTGCAGTGCAGCTGCAGTCACAAAATAGTGAATACTGTTATACAACAAAAGAATTTAGAAGTTTCAGTATCAAAATCAAGACTCATTTATTAATGTCAGTCTTCCCTGCTTAGGTCTACACAGAACACATGCCTACACAAGAGCACAACAGAAACATTGCACCTCTGATCATCTGCAAACCTATCATGCTATTTTTCCCTATAGGCTAATAGCAGAAAGACTATTTTTGCTTCTGTTTTTTTTTCTGTATTTCAGAGGAAATCAGACAATAGCAGTGACAGGGAAAGGAGAAGAATGGAACTGTAGCAGCGAGGAGCTGCTGCATAAGATTGCAATCTGGGTGATGCAGAAACTAAAAATTAGAATAATATTACTTACGTGATGAGTTTTGAGATCTACAAATGAAAAAATCCTATGTAAAAAAAAAACACTCTTTTTTTTTTTCCCACAAGGATTAAAAATAAAAAATGGTAAGCTCACACATCCACACAAGTTCCTGTCCTTTAGATGTTTCCCACTGACATAGCACAGAGCTTTCAAGATAAGCCTTCCTGGCTTGCTCACATCCACAAACTTCTCATGTCTTCATTTAATGTGTCTAATGAATCCCCAAAATAATCAACTTGAACTTAAACTATGAAACAAGGATGGAGATTTCACTGTAGCAATATACCGTGGAGGTGAGAGTTTTCAGCTGATCAACATTTCCTACTCTTTATGGACTTTCCTGCTCTTGCAGGAAATCTTGCAAGATTTCCATCCACTCACCCACAGCAGCTGGATGGCTGCTACATCTATAGGAAAGAACTTTCTATCTCCCTTCACTTCTACATGGTTTTAAAAGGCACTGAGAAAACAAATCCATCAGGCCAAAAAGCCAATATTCCCAAAGTCACATCCTCCTGCACCATCCCTTACACAGTGTCACAGAATCATAGAATTTTTTGAGTGGGACCTTCAAAGGCCATCTGGTCCAACTCCTCTGCAATAAACGGGGACATCTACAGCTAGCTCAGATTGCTCAGAGCCTGGTCCAGCTTGACCTTGAGTGTCTCCAGGGATGCCAGTGCCTCCAAGGACAGTGTCTCCTAGCTTCTAACAAAGTAGGCGCACAGGCAACAACCCCCAGGAGATTCCTAGGAGTTGACTCAGTCATCTTTTTTTCTTCATGTCAGACAGAGATGTAAAAGCAATCCAAGCTTATTTGGCTGCACAACAGGCAGATGTGATAAAATCTGATTAGTGTCAAAAATGTTTACTGCTGCAGCCCATCTGCGTTCAGTCCCCATATACCTGGCTTGCTATGGCCAAATACCAGGATGTTAGTGCTATGAACACAAATCACAGAGGAAATTTTCACGTCAAAATGTTTACAATATGGAGAGCAAGACAGAGAGCTGCTCCACAGTTCTCGCTAGATGCAGATCCATCTCAATGGTTAATAACACACCTGCACAGTGGGTCACTTCTAGTACCATCAGACTGCTTCCAAATGTGGATGCATCCAGGAGCAAGAAGCAGAGCCAAGTGCACATCCCTCAACCAGCACTGGCTCTGTGTTGGATGGCATAAGTAAGGTAGCAATGTCAAGAACCAAGTCAGCACAGTTATTCTGGAGGGCAGCTCAAGGAATATTTCCAGCAGCAGGATACTTACTAACAAGACTGCTCGCCTCTTTTTAAGTGAGATTTTTTTTGTGTGTGCGTGTATTTAAAAGAAGAAACAAATGAATGAGTTCGACAGATTTCTCCCTGTCTCTGCTAGCATTCTCCCTCCTGGCATGAGCTACATAATGGACTAAAATTGATTTTTTTTCCCCTCCTTAAAATACTGGCAGCACATCACAGAGTTTGAGCAGAAGCAGAAGAAGGGGTGAGAGAAAAGGAGAGATTGAGAGGGTAAATTGCATCTGTCACAATTCCAGCCACACAGGAATCCTTCACAAGGCCTGGGCAATGATTATAAAAGAAATACAATTATTTTCTTCTCTTGCACAAAGCTTTTATAGTGCAGTTCCATCAGTCCTCACTGTGCATAACACAAACTGGTTTTCAGCATATGGCAAAAAAAAAAAGGGAAGATGAAGAGGAGATTGGGATGCCATTCTGTTGGATATTGCTGTTTGAATAGAGCACATCCTCTATGCAGCTTCAGATTTCTATCAATTAGCTGTCAGCCTCTGGATGGGACATAGCAGAACAAATGTAATGCTGGAACACAGGAAAGTTTCAAGCCTAAGTGAAAATAAGAAGATACAGAATGAGCTTCTTCCTCTGCTACTGATTTCTTACTTTCTCTCAGAGCAAGCTCTCGGCAGAACACACACAGTAAGGCCAGATCTCTGATCAGCTAATCTCCCAACCAGGCACCTGAATGAGGATTGAGTAAGACTCTCAGAAGTGCTCAGCATCCTCCTGCAGCTCCCTTTTTAAATTCACAACCAGCGTCTCAATTGCTGCTGATGCACAGCTGGCTGAGCTCTCCCGGAAATACAGCCAGGCATTTTGGTAATATCTTTGGGAAGTCTCATGCTTTGCAAGTGCTGAGCCCTGGAAAATATGCCCCTATGCATTTATGACTACATTACTTAGAGCTTCTTTAGCACAGCCTCTGGCCTACTGACATTATGCTTGCAACCACAGATAATAGCAGTACATGGAAGACTGCGGGAGTTAACATAGAGTGATGCTAATAAACACACATTTCTACCTTTGGCCCTAGTTCTGAAGATATTTCCAAAATTTACCTCCTCCTCAAACCTCCCACTGGCCCTGTGCCTCAGAGGTTTCTGGTTTCTCCTCCTACCCACTTGTGACATATTCCTTTCAGAGACATTGCACGGAGGAAATGCACAATCACCTCAATCTTTGCCTAATTTCAACAACAGAGCTTATGACAAAGATTCCTTGCATCTCAAGCAGGAACTTAAGGTCTACTTCTAATCACAGAGAGGTGGAGAAAAAGGTGGAGGAAGAGCCACAGCACCAAAGGATATGAGAAAACTGAATGAATGGGGGCCATCTTACAGCTTTTCTAAATACAGTCACTGGAAAAACGATTGCAGCCTCTTTGCCCCTAAAGTGAGGGCAGTAGGCTGTGGAACCAACAATCACTGCTTTCCACTTGCCATTTTCTCCTCTTTGCAATGCACTAGCTGGAAAATCACCATCTGCTTACATCACCCCAAGCCGTGTAAAACTTAAGCCTCTGCCATCAGGTCCTTGCTAGACATTCTTTCTAAGAATATATGAACAAAGGGAATATTGTCACTGTTCTTAATAAATAAATAAATAAAACCACATAAAAAAGACAAATACAACCCACCATTCTGCCAAACTATTGAGGGATTTCTCTCTCCTGCGGCCACCCACCATGTCCCATAAGTTCATGCTTAACCCCTGGACAACACTTCCAAAATGAGTTACAGACCCACAAAAGCCTTTGCAGAGCTGGAATCTTGGACTAACCAGCATTGGAAAAGAGGAAGCTATTTTGTTTTTTTTTCCTTTTTGCATCTTGCTCCAAACAACACAGTATGATGTTTAATAAATATATGATAATCAACAGCAGTGTGTCAACATTTCCTTTTAAATTAGGCTCAAAAAGAGGAGGTCAAAAGTAGCCCAATATGTTTGCATATGTTATATTCCTTTACCAATCTATTTCTTCCCACTGGCAATAGGGGAGCAAGCAGAATTCAAAGCAAACATAATTTTGCGTGACTGATTTAGCAAGTATGAATACAAGTGACAACTGCCCTGGTTTTCACTCCAATGAAAAATACAGGAGCATCACAGCAGAAACATTCTTATATGTGAACAGGTGGGCTTGTTTGTCAAACTCTGGGGTATGGTTAGACATGGAGACATGAAAGTGTAAAGAGCAACATTGCAGGGTCTGTGTCAATTGTCTCTCAAAGGGTTTCACATCAACTGTGCTCAGCTAACATGGAAAAGATGTTCACTTGGTTGGTTGGTTGGTGGTTGGTTGTTCAGTAACAGCCAGCCTGAGAAACAGGAGAGGAAGAACCTAGCAGAAGGGAGGAAACATTTCTGAAGCAGTGTCCCTACTCCCCACATAGTGTGCTATATGTGGATACTGTGTGTGCTACACATGAAATATATTGTTATAGCCTGGTTTATAAAATTGCTTTTTATGCTCCATGATCTTCAGCAAATGTACAAATAAGCATGACAGAGAGAGGGAACAAGATGCACATGCACAAAGCAAATACTAAAATGAGATAGCAGCAGTTTGCTAACTGGATGGTGAGAGCCAAAAGCATAAGCATCCAGTTATTTTAGAAAGCTTTGCCAGCCGACTAAATAGAATACCATGGGCCAGGTGTCAGTGATTATAATCCCACTGATGCCAAGAGAGTTGCTCCCATTTACAGCAAGCCTGACTTTGGCTCTGCCTCTGTAGTATGAGAAATATTTCATAAAGCATAGATTTAAAAGCAGCCTTGCAGAGTGCCCCTGGCACCCACTGCTTGCAGATAACGACCCAACATAGGGCAGCTCCTGTACACCCATGTTGCTTTGGTGCAAATTCACTGAACTCAGAACAACCATCATCACCACTACCTACTCACATGCACAGCTGCTGTGAAAAAAGAAACCTGCGTGAATGCCTGAACACATTGCTCCAGTTCTGCCATGGAAAGCTGGTGGTTATGTATGGGAAGAGCTGGACACGTGAAAAGCAGATTCAGAGCTGTGAAAGTAATGGCTGTGCCCACCACAACCCTAGGCCATGAGCTGGAACATCCGTTATCACCAACTTCCAACAGAGGAATATGCTCAGGCATATTCTTTCCTAGGTTAATGCAGAATTAACCCATAACTAATTATCCCATTGACCCTTCACAGAAAAAACACACAGATTTTAGACACCCAAAAGGTGCTTAAAGGTGTGTGGGGGTTGGTGTGCAAGAGCAGATGTTGAGATGAAAAATATTAAGTAAAATCAATAGAAACTTAAGTAATTGATGCTGATGATTGCTCTGCTTTCTTTTTGATAGCCAGGTACTCTTCTCCTTCTACACATTCCTGTTTTGGGGGAAACCTTGGCATAAGCCCAATAAATCATCAAGTCAGACCTGCAGGAGGATGGGCCTGACCTCTCACCTGTCCAAAGCAATAGTTTTGGTAATAGTTTTCCCACAAGGAGGTGCACCTGTGTAAATTAACTATTGATAACAAAATATTCCATTTTCTTCCTCCCCCACCCCCCGCAACATTAAGCCTTTCCAATGCTGAAAATACTATAGGGATTTTTTTTCTTACCATTCCTAAGTACTGCACAGTGCATATCTGTCCTTTCACAAGTGGAACCTTGTAGCTATGGAGACGAAGGATGTTAAATCCAAGCTGAAGATAGTATTTCAGTGGGGACTTATGGCTGTTTCATGTGTCTTCAGTGATCTGCTGCTGTCTCCTCTGTGCTAATAGCCAACACATAATTAATACCTCGCAGATACAGAGCATACATTCTCTCAGTCCCAGCACTGTTGCATTCACTACAGGCTTCCTGATTTACACCACCACGAGGAACCCCAAGGATAATGGGATAAACAGCCTCACTTCAGCAAACTTGTGAGCCAGCGTAACTTAACCTGAGCAGCAGCTGAATCAAGCTGCTATGGCACTGCGATAGCACCTGGATACCAGGTGAGCTGGGGTCCCCTTGTGTTTAAAGCTGTGTCTAACACTCAGCAGCAGCAGGAAGAAATGATGCCATACTGACCTTTGGATACCAGACCTGTAGGTCTTTTTACCTATTTATTTATCTCCCATAATCCAAATTATTTGAATTTCAGCCTCCCAAACACAAGCAGATGTCTCCTTATCTTTTGTGCATTGTAATTATGATCCAGATTTCCTTGCAGTCATTCCATTACGTGCACTTTTGGATATGGCACAGGGATTTAACTGTCCTCCAAATCATCTTTAAATCAAACAGGTCCATACTGAAGCTAATGACACTTGAGTGGTGTTGAACTTGAACAGGAAGACAAGATAGCCTTTCAGGTGAAATTAATGCTTCTAGTGACAGCCAAAGAAAATTCACAATAACTTTGTTAGCATCTGTTTATTTCAGTTTGAGCTGCTAACAGAACAGAAAAAGCCAAAGCACACATTCATTCCCATAATGCTGGTAGAAATGACAAGGGCATGACGGGTGCTTTTCTCTTTCTGAAAGCAACACTGTTCCAGACACAGTAACCCCAAATCATCTCTATTTTTGCTTCCCCTTAGTACTGTGGTCCAAACTCAGATAGTGATTTCAGGTGCCAAATACCAGACATCTTACAGAAGCCTTATTTTCTGAAAGTGCAAAACACCCAATTTTCAAAAATGGGGATCCAAGAATCGCAGCCTGCTGAGCACTGCTCAACTTTAATACACCCTTCAGACTACCTCGCTGCTCAAAATCTACCATAGTCTATTCAACTCATATAAGAAGATGTGAATAAACGTCAACAGGCACACTGATAGTGTATTCAGGTAGGATACCCACAACCAGGGAACCAAAATCCACCATGACCCCCTGATACCGCATCATGAGCAGAGTTAAGTAACAGGTACCAAAATGTAACCATGGAAATTTTCCTCATTAGAAATAAATAAGCAATTATATTCACAAGTAAAAACATTTCTTACATACATATTAAATAGTGTCAATGACAATGCAGCAATGAAAAAATACAGTATTTTCTTGCCAAAGCTTAACAACAGAGAAAAGAAACAAGCTTTCCTATTTTTATTTCCCACGTACTTTTTAAATCAAAACAACCATAGATATTAATGCTTATCCAGCAAAACAAGTAAATGCCCAACCCAAAGCTGTGCTGCAGTCCTGCTGCTCCCAGGTTTACCCTTTGAATCAGACAGGAAAAGCAGAAAAGCTCTGGCATTATCACTAAACGCATCAGAAAACCCCCAAGATGTGACATGGGGTCTGGAGTAGAGAGGATTCCATGCTTATTTTTGAAACAGAAAAGGTTCTTAAATTTCTCTGTCTCTAGCAGTGCAGGAAAGATGGGCCTCTTGCTACACCAATAATTAAATAGATGCAAATGAGAGGAGGATAATGCACCTTTATCATAGATGTTTACTTCACCTTAAATTAATTCTTTGTTAAGTCTGAATTGTTCAAAAATAATTACCATCACTTCCCTGATTGCTACAATTTAATGAGATAACCTTGCATGCTGAGCAAACCCCAAAGCAAAAAAAAAAAAAAAAAAAAACAACTCATTAATCTTTCTAGCATTCAGAGACACCTCAAGAGCTTCAAACATTTACCTCTCCTTCCCAGCAGCTGAAATGGTTTTAGGAGGATCATGGTTCATACCTCACATTCCCTGGAGCCAGAGATGGTATATGTGCAGGGCCCAGATCCATTAACGGATACATCCATGGTCTCAGAGTTTGTTGGCTTGTAGTCCACGTAATACTCCTGTAAAGGGGAGTTCATTTGCCTTTCAGACTCCCTGGCCTTTTTCCTGCGCCTCTTCATGAGCGAGTGCTGCTGGAGCTGCTTCATGCTGGCTGGGTAGCGCTTCCATGACACGTAGATAACCAACAAAATCATGGCCACGGAAAGAAAGAGGGCCACACTCCCAGCAATGATTTTGTGAAAGGAAACGTGCTCATACTCGGGTTCCACTGCAGGCGTTGGGAGGTCAGTGGAAGGGCTTGGCACAACAGACGTTGGCTGATTGCTTTCAAGTTTGGAAACAGTAGGCTTAGGAATAAAGACAGGTCTCTGGGGGGTTTTGGGAGCCTGATACGACCTTTCAGTAACCACCACCTGGATTTCGGCACAGATATTGTATGTCTCCACAGCATCGCTCACTTTTTCACCCTGGATTTGTTTAGGGCCTGCACATATCATAGTGCTTTCTTTATTTCCCTTGAAATTCTTAAGCCAAGTGAACAGAGGGCAAATGCTTCGAGTACATTCCCACATATTTCCGGATAGAGTGATGGAGATGAGCGAGATCCATGTATTGATGGTCTCCTGAGAGATGTTGGTGAGTTTGTTGGAATCCAGGTTTAGCTTTTGCAGGTTGGGGAGGCACTGGAACGTCCCGGGCTCTATCCCTGTAATGTCATTTCCTGATAAATCCAAATTGTGCAAGGAACTCCAAGTCCACGTTAACCCTTGGCTGATAGACCGGATCCTATTCCACTGCAAGTAAATAGAGCGAAGGTTGAAGAGACGTGGGAAGTGGGCAAAATTGATCTTAGAAAACTGGTTGTGCTCCAAATGGAGCTCTGTCAACTTCAAAAGGCCAGCGAAAGCATTACGGGATAAGCTCCGCAGGCGGTTGTAGCCTAAATCCAGAAAGTCGAGGTTACGACAATCTTGGAAAACTCGGATTGGCACGGTCTTCAGTGAGTTAGACCTCAAATGCAAGATCAAGAGTTTACGAAGGCCCTTAAACTGCTCAGACTGCAGCACCTGCAACTTGTTGTACGAGAGGTCCAGGTTGCGGAGGTTGGGGACTGGATGAAACGTTTTGTTGTGCAGATGGGTAATTTTGTTGGAGCTCAAAATTAATTCCTTCAACCTGCGGATCCCCTGAAATGCATCCTCGTCCACTGAGTTGATGTAATTATGGTCAAGATAAAGCCATATGAGTTGATTCAGGCCCGCAAACTGATTTGATTTAAGCTTCTGAATGCTGTTGTACCGCAACGATAAGCCTTGAGACCCTCCAGAAATATTCTGAGGGATGTCTCTGAACGCGTGAGATTCGCAGTACACAATCTTGCCATCGCATCTGCAGTTCTTGGGGCAAGCTCGCTGAGCCCCCGCAAGCATAACAAACAGCACCACAGGAAGTAGCACTAACACCACACTCATGCCCCTCAGCTGCTTAATTAAATGGAAACCTACAATATTAAAAAAGAAAATAAACGTGCATTGTAAAGCTGCCGCAACGAATCGCCAACAGGTTACTAACATCAACAGGGTTTCTGATACAGCGTTAGCGAAGCGGTGGGTTTTGAAGACAACCTGTTTGTGTCATGGCTTGCACTTTTGGCTGCATAAATGTCTGCTCTTTGAGCTGCTGGCTTGCCATTTCTCCTACCTGCACCATCACCAGCACTGCTCTCATTATTCAATTACTTGTGTGTGATTTATGAGCCCTTAGAAGGACCAGGAGCCCGTTCTCTATTCACTGTTCCCCTGTACATCATCTCTCAGGGCTACTGGTATATCCTTATGACTAGATGCTAGGGTTTTAACAATAAACATATTTGTCAAGTCACTGTGCTGAATGCTCCATAGTTCTGGGAAGGAAATGAGCCAAAGCTTCTGGTATTTACGTGGTACTAAATATGCTCCCTGATAAAAGCAATTGCAAGTTCAGTTTCTCCAAAAATTACTGCAAAAAGTGAGATATCTACTTATTGTAAAGTTTGATCCATCTTCAATGCATGTATTTGCTGTTAAATTAAAAATTATAGGCTTTACTTTTTGCACTAAGTAATTTTACTTGAGAGTGGGTTTCACTTGCTCATTATTTTCCACGTTCCTTAAACTTATAGAGATGCACAGAAACAAAGTTCAGTCATATAGGGAGGTATACTATAAAATGTAAGCATGGGACCTGAGTAACAAGGTAATGTTAGGAGACATGTACTTAAAATGAGTCACAGCCTTAATACTTATTGACTTAAAGTTACCTACATGTAGGGATGAATACCTAAGCACTTGCTATTTCTGGTAAACATTTATTGCATATCCTCCATGAAAATATACATAGAAACACTTAGATATAAGCACTGCCTTTAGAGCACCAATACATCCAAAGTTTAAAGGGGAATTTCTGTATTCCAGCTACCTCCTCTTTTCCCCAACCCTATTGATTTTAAGATTCTGCATTTCAGATGTCAAAATTTTCATGTAGCACCAATTCTGTTGCATAGCCACAGTGATATTATCCACATTCTTTGAATAATTATGGAAGGGGCTGCTTGGGGCTGTCAGAACCCCCAGCACATATGAACGCTCTCCTCAGCCTGCAGTGATTTTAAGACTGATGTCTCTGTGTCCAGAGTTGCAATCTTGCTAGGATTTAAGATGCATTCTTCCAATAGGAAGTATTCTAAGGGCCGGTATCTCTTTGATAAATAATCACCTCATTATTTGTCACCTACACAAAACCACCTTTGTGCTGCAGTTATTTCATCTGCTTTTAAACCAAAGGGGCAATCTACAAAATAATTCCTCATCTAAAATGCTCCTGACTATGCATCTCTGCCTTTCACTTTTAGGTTAGATTTTTAATTTAAATCCTCATTTTTTTTTGCTACTGCCTATGTGTCAGCAGCAGCCAGCTAGAAATATGTTCTTGCTGTTACAGACTTGGGGGCTGGGGTGAGGGGGGAAGGAGGGAGGGAAATAAACCTGTCACACTTGAAAAAATAAGACTGGCAAATGACTGCTGGAAATCCAGCAGCAGTATTAGGGGGTATCTATTCAGAACCACCTCTAGGACCAAGAATCCTCTCCCTTTGGCTTCTAACCTAACCACAAAGTGTTAACAGTCCATTCTGACAGCCCAAATAATGCCACTACAGGCTCATCGAATAGGAATAGAAACCCAGAAGAAATGTGGAGACTGCCTCATGCAAGCATGTACCTCTGTGCATCGTGTGTGCAGGTGTGTGGGTGGCTGGACAGACAGGAACATACTCCCTGCACCCCTTCACCCTGTGCATGCATGCACACATTAATTAACATACGAAACCACTGCAGGAGGAAAGGTGTGTGTGTTGGGGGGGTTGGGAGGGGGTGAATGCACAATCTAAAAATACAATAGCAAGTACAGTGAGTCACCTGGCACAGGAATGCGCTGCTGGTTCGGCTGTTTTTCCCACCCGGGCAGCTAATAATCTGTCTGAAAAAATATGCCATGCAGCTGCAGCTGTGCTAACAAACAAGCAAGAAAAGTTCACTTACCCATCCTTTTGTCACCAACGAAGGTCCTCCTTCTCCTCTTGCCAGCTGTTTTCTTCTCTCTCTTCCCCTTTTTGCTTTTTTTTTTTTTTTTTTTCCCTTTGCCTCTCTCTTCTTTTTAAAACTGCTCTCTTTTCCTTAAACCATCAGAATCTTCATGTCACAGCGCGGCTGCCGCTCGCATCACCGCCATCCAGTGTGCACACCAGAGCCCCACACAAAGTTCCCTAGAGAGGACAAGCAAGAATTTTGGGGATGAGGAAGGGAAAGGAGAGGGAAGGGGCTGGGGGTGGGGAAGACAGGACGAAGGACGGGGGGGGGGGGGGGGGGGGGGGGAGTCTGTTGGGGGGGGGGGGGTAGGGAGGGACTCTAAGCTCTGAGAGCCATTGTGTAAGTCATCAGAGAACCATCAGCATTAAGTGGCAATCTGCAAGGGAAAGCTACAGCACACCGCGAAGGTTAAGCAACTTCTCTGGAAGAAGTGGGGAAAAAAAAAAATAATAATAAAAAACGCTTTGCCGGTACCTAGCATCTCTCATTCTGCTGCCTTTTGCCATTCCCAGACACAGCAATCCATCTCCAGCTCCCAGCTCCCGAAGCAGGCAGGCCTCCCGTGCCGTGTAACCCCCCAGTTAAAGGCTGCGCAGGATAGCTTTATCCATTTAGCTGGTCAGGTTTAAAGTGTTTTGTAGCTGTGCTGAGAGGCAGCTCCTGTCTAATTCAGAAGGCTTTCCAGAGAGTGATGATGCTTTGGAGCTTGTTGGTGCTAATGTTCTAGTTTGTGATACACTGAGTGCCCTCCACTGGAGAAAACAGATCACACATTAAAGGCATGAACAAGTGCTCCTGTCATTGCTATGCAGACTTTCTTCTTTCAGAAAAGAAAATTAAAGATACAGCATTGCCTCGCTTACCACCATCCCTCCCCAGACCCCTCTGCCTTCCCTTGATTATTCAGTGTTTATGGGGTAGATTTTCTCACAGCAGTCGTAGAACACTGAAAAAACAACACCTGATCCCTGTGTATTTGGTACCAGATCTCTTTCTAATCCACCTGACCTAAATATTTATTTTTCTTCAGCGCACTCCACACTGATTTTATTTTCCTGCATTCCCTAGGTGAGCTCAGGGAAAGGGATGTCTGCAAATTCAAAGTGAAAGTCATGTTAAGGGCGGAGGGAGGGGTGGGGGGAGAGAGGGGGGAAGACAGGACGGACAGGAAATGCACAAAGTAATCATCCACATACAAGGAATTCAATTACACACATCAAATCCAATTGTAAACACACTGAAAACAGCGTTGTTTCCCTTTTTTAAGTGTTGGGTTGTTGCTTCTTTTTTATCAGCAACGATGAACAAAGCAACAACTTTGAGAACACGAAGCTGACGGGGCTTTTCTCTCCTCAATTCTTCCCCCTTGGCCTCCCCCTGCTCCCAGGCAGAGACTTCTCACGCTGCTCAGGATGTCAGCAGGCTTCAGCCCTGTGCTGGGATCCAGGACGTGATGCTTCCGCTGTGCTTCACCTTCTGCTATTTGTCTGGCAGGTTCACCTGGGCTGGAATCAATTCTCCCTCAGCCAAAGGGACCTGGAGACGGTGCAGAACCATAGAGTCCTTTCACCTGCTGCTGTTTGGCCCCATTAACCACAAGCAGCAAACAGACCTCCCAGTGGATGCCCATGTAAATGCAGATTTGACTTTCGGAGTTCCAAAGCCATCTCATAGGGCAGTACTGTAGTGTCCCCTAAAGCTGTTCTCCGCGTTAAAAAAAGAGAAAACTGTCATTCATCATAGAATGGGTCCGTGGGTTCCTAAAACTGCAGTCTGCCCAGCTGCTCCCCTCTCCCTGTGCTACACAGACAACAGGTATTTTAAAAGCAATTCCCAGCCCAGATCTTTTCTTCAGATGATAATATCTGTCGTTGATTTTCAGTACGTGATCGTACGTTATTCCTTTTTGCTTAAGTGTTTTTTAAGTATTGCCCCCATACGATTTAATAGGTCTGCCCAGCATTTTACAGCCCATTCCACTTGAGGTTTCTGCCTACATCCAGCAGTTGCTACACGCCAATACAACAAAAATGAAAACTGCACAAAAGTCCAGGCTGCTTCATTTCAGTTTAAAAACAAAGGAACATGTAAAAACTTCCCCAGAAGCCAACTTCCCTTTCCCATACCTCTATCCAGACTGCAAACTGTACAGGTCGGAGACAGATTTGCATAAGGAAAATATAATTAATCACTATTTTTACTCTGAATGGACTAGCTATACTCACACCTTCCTCAAAAAAGATTCAGTGCTTAATTATCATAAATGATGTTGAAAGTACTTCTTCCATGTCTGTATTAGCTACGTCTGCATTAGTCAGTAGCATTTTAGCTAGCATTCATATTTATTCATGATACAATTTCCTAATAAAGGTAAAAGCTGAAGTGTGCAGCTATTATACCTTCTGTTGATAGTTCTCCAGGAAGAGTCCATTTGAAACTCTGCCAGATCTCAGAATGAACCGAGCAGAGTGATGTCTACAGACACCATACAGATTTGCAGGGGATGTCTTTTCCTGGATTCCTGGATCCTTTGATCCTACATGAGCTGAAGCAGCATTGCCATAAGCTGTCCAGCTGCTACGCACTCACTGAGACTCCAAAAAATCCCATTTCTACAAAAAAGTTTATAAGAATTTTACTTTCATGAAAATCTTCTGATGCCATAACTAAAAATACCATGCATGCTAGAACAGGAATCTTTGGCACCGTATGGTACTGAGCAAACTTTCACTCAAAAGCATAGGTATTTTGTTTTTCAGTTGGGTTGGTGAGTTTTGTTTGTCTGCTTGTTTCTTTTATTATTATTTATCTTCTGACCCCCTCTCCCCCTTCCCCCCCCCCCCATAAAATTGTCCAAGAAGAAAAAAAAACAGGAAATTTGCAATCGATCTCAGTAAGTCTAACAGGTAAAAAATAATAAAAAAAAACAACTCAAAAAGCTCACAGAGTAAAAGAAGATGAATACGACTGTTTGTGGTTTCGTTCCATTTCTTTAGAGTGGTGAGTGGAATGAGATACACACAACTCAGAGAAACCTGAAATGTTCTAAGTGCTTGGTTGAACCTCATCCAGCTGGCATGGTTTCCTGCCACCTGACCACGACTTACCTAGATAAATTATCCATACTAATAAGTTTGTGTGCTATGGGATCTATAGTTTCTCTTCCATGATAATGAACCTCCATTTGTCTAGCTACGTTTCTGATCAATACTAACAGCTGTAATTTTATATACATATTTGTCAGGTATGCTTAGAATGTTGGCCTTGAGCCATTCAGCTTTCCATTTTGTTTCCAAGCACATGTACTTAACAACAAACAATTCATTATCTTCATATGGTGCACCAACATTCCCAAGTGTACCAACACCAACAGCTCTCAGCGCTTGTCAATAAGGAAGAGAAGCTCCCAGCTATGCTCTCCTATAGAAACAGCTGTCCAGTTTATGGGAATATACAGCCCTGAATATGTTTTCCTAGTAGTATGAGTTGTAGAATAAATGCAGAAAGGAAGGGAGCTAATTCTCTTTGGGCAATTTCTTCTTTTCTATGTACGTAGACCTGTAAGGTGTACACTGTTCCTGCACAATAAAAGGACACAAGAAGAATAAACAAACCCAAGAGGTGTTTTGGCCTGTCCACATATAGCCAGATCGAAGTTTACAAAGCTCAGGCAGCAAATGGTATTTTTTATTTCCCCTTGATCTACTCAGCCTCTCAGCTACATTCAAGATGCATTTTCAAGGCTTTACGAATCATTTAGACTTCTCAGACAGATTTATAGATTTCAGTCACAAAAAGAACAATTACAGTCATCCAGCGTGGCCTTCTATAAAATTGAAGATGAGAACACTCCCCAAAATTCTGCTGTTTTAAGTATTTAAGAGCCAGGCTGGATCCTATACTACCCCACATTTTAGATGCCTCCAAGGCTTTATTCAAACCAGCATTCTCCACAGGCATATATCATATTCAGCAACACGCACTTCCTCTTCATCTTATTATTGCCTTATTTAATTATTTTTTTTCTCAGGCATCTAACAAGTATTTTTATTTACAAATTTATCTGATTAATGACAAATGTCTAATCTCAGCATTAATTGCTTTTGAAGCAGTCAATAGCCTTAGGAAACCCAATCCAAAAATAAACAGGCAGCCCAACAATGCAGAAATGTCATACTCTAACATTAATTAGAACACAACTCCTCCTCAAAGGAAGTCATGCTTTTGTACCCAAATGCCAATTCCTGTTTGTGCTTCTAATCGTTCTCAGTATCACATATCAGATTGGAATTTGCAGGCAGAATGATGAAACCAGAAGGATACTGAAGATGCTCACTGCTGTCAACATTTGGGTCACTGAAAAGGAAAGATGGTTGGAACTACAACAGTTTGACCACCGTTCATGGTAGATGGATATGTAGTCCACCGTACAAAACAGAAAACAAAATGCTGACAGTGTTTTCTAACAGTGGGTAGAAGCTTGTCCTTGGCAGATAGCAGGAAACTGGAATGCGAAACTTTAATACTGGGACAAAGTTCGTAAAAGAAAAGGAACTGAGACAGATGGACATCCTCAACTCCTTCCTCTTTAGAGTAACCATCACAATGACTTACCATGCTGTAAAACCTTGGCTAGATGAAACATGCTCCCCACAGGAGCACTCAGTATCAGTGCATTCTGGTGAGTAGTGTGTGGTTTTGCGCTCAGTTGACCTTTGGTTAAATTTCATTTGAGTTACAAAAGTTGTTTGGTTGTTTGTTTGCTTTTGTGTGTGCGTTTTTTAAATTCATGTATCCTACAGAAGCCTTGTTGTGCCACCACCACTCTTCTCAACATGGTGTATACACAAATGACACACAGCTGAGGTCTGAAGCAAAGCTCAGTAGGTTTTCCCTTCCATCTCTCCTCCAGTGAAACAGGAATGCACACTGAATTGAAAAGACAGTTTCCTAGTGAAAAATATTCTTCAAGGATATATCTGATATCTTTTAAAAACAAACAAACAAACAAACAAACAAACACTATCCAAACCAAACAAATCCACAGTTAACTCACAAAAAAAAAAAAGCTAGTTTTGAAAAAATAATTCCTACATTGGTTGGAAAATACCCATATCCCCAGATGCCAAGCACAAAATTTTGCAAACACAATGAAGTTCTCTTTCATTTAAGCACTTCTGTTGTACACTGCTTTTAAAAGTAGCCAGGTTTTGATTTTTCAGAGATAACATTTCTTGAAAACGATCATCAGAAAACAGTCTACATTTTAAGTTTTAAAAAGGGAAAGGAAAAAGAATTTTTTTTTAAATATATTCCCCATTAACTGCCTATGATTGACAGCAAATCACTGTTTTTATTGCAATACCACTGTAATTTAGGTATAAGAAGCCAGGAATAATCCTACCTGCGAAAATCAACTTTTAATCACATTTCTCTCTTTCTTCGTAATATATTGCAACAGTCTGTTAAGCACAGTAAGATTTCCCCTACAGTTTCTCATAACTGCAGCCAATTGAGCAAAATTAAACTGCTCTGAGGATTAACCAGATAAGATATGCAGTGGGAAAAGAAAACAGCAGTGTCAGTGGAAGGGAGGAACATGCAGATACAAAGCTCTTGTCTACTAATGACAACACCAAAGCATTGGTCAGTGCCTGGGAAACCCACTGAATGTTTGTTGGACCACTCTTGTCAAACGGCTGGAGTTTGGCAGACATTTGAGTGAGCACTGAAGTCAGAGTTTCATTCCAGCTTTTAAAAAGGGTTTCATTAAAACAGATAGGATTTAAATAAATGAATTCATCCCAAAGGACATCTGGACATCTGTTAGTACCGAAGTAAATTTCTGTTTAGCTAAATCCTGAGGCTTTATCTATCAGATGGATAATCTTCAGCATTTATATTCACTCACCGTTCCCATTCTTCCTTCATTTGGCACCTGCCAATCTTGTCTATACATTCTGGAAAGAACCCTGCCCATCTACAGAGATGGGACTGTGAGAGAGAGTAATGATCCAAATCCCTGGAAGCATCTGACCTTCTAAAGCCCGTGGAAGTGTCAGAAAGTCCAAAGGACTTTTTAAATGTGAGCATATCCCTGAGAGGTGACTTGGATCAAGCCTGGAGCAGCTACTGCAGAAGCCACCAACCTCTCCCAGTCTGAGATATTGGTCAGGGAAGCATCAAATAACTGTATCTCAAAGGTATCTGAAAATCCATAACCTTTGTTAGTAAAACATTTCCCCACTTAGATGCCACTTATTAAATCCAAGATGAAACTAAAGCATGTAATAATATGCCCTTTACCCACATTTCATTCCTTCTTTCCTCAGTGACTGTGTTTAAGGTCATCATTTCTGTTGAAAATGATCCTTGAGTTAGTTAACTGAATAAGAGTAATTCAGATCTGGCAATTATTAATAAATTTGAAGTCCTACAATTTGGTTAATCTTTGGAATCATCTAGAGGCTAAGAAGTCACTTGCCTTTATCTCTGATATTAATAAAGATGGAAACATCCAAGCTTTGCAATACTAGGTTGCTGCATTAATGTATGGTCATTTTCATGTTCCAAAAGTGAGAAAATGTTTCAAAGCAGAAAATGAGAGGGTTGGCATTCAGGAACAGAAGTAGTGACAATTTTTAAATGAAGACAAGATTTACTAAACATGTCCATACCATTCTAACAGAGCCCATTTTGTGTCCTAGAGACCTTGTTTTCTTCGCCCTATGGATTTTTTAGGGGGAAGTTTTTGCTCCTTTGTTTCAATGGGGTGAAAAAGGAGGGCTGAAACTTTGTAAATACAGAGACTTGATCGATTAACACAGTCCACCAGAGAAAAATTTTAATAAAAAATGGAGGGGTGCAATGAAAGAGGGACCTTCTGACTGCAAGTGCAAAGCCTTTGAGTCATCAGTGCACTCCAAACAAAACTTCTTCACAATTGTATTATCAGTCTCAGAGTCTACACTGCTTCCTTGAAGTCTGAATTAATCTGCAGATTTTCTTTCTGATGATTTAATACATATATATATTTTAATGTAATTGAATGAAGTCATTTATCATCTGTGGAATAAACATCTCATCAAGACTTTTTACTGCAACCTGAATAAACTTCCTTTCTTTGTCTAGTGTTAAGCACTTTATGTCTAAGCTCTGTCTAAAAATGAGTTTCCTCTATACGAACACTACTTCAGGAAGTTTATAAAGGGTTAATACAGTATTACTACATGTGTTAATATGCTTGTAATTGGCAGTTGCAGTCTTACATATGATTTATAATGATGCTTTAACCATCTCTAACACCTACAAACCATGCATGCAATTGCTATTAAGCATTTGTTAGCCCTGCATAAATTACATTCAACTATAGTCTTAATATAAAATACGATCAGTTTCCCTCTAAAGGTGTAATTTTCATTCTACATTTCTCTTCTATACACAGCACAT
This sequence comes from Oreortyx pictus, assembly GCA_036925125.1. NCBI lineage: Eukaryota > Metazoa > Chordata > Aves > Galliformes > Odontophoridae > Oreortyx > Oreortyx pictus. The sequence goes on from JAUPFR010000029.1 coordinate 3,478,005, forward strand.
GGAAAGTGCTTAAGCATAGTAAAGTGCTTTTGTGTAGCAAAGAGGAAACTTAGAACACTATCAATCTGAAGGAGTGCAAATTCCAAGAAACCACTCAAAGAGAAGAAGAGAGGGGGTTGGGAAAGCTGGAGATAATGAAAGAGGCTTTTAGGTAATCTCTCTGTAGTTTTCCTAATCCTAAGAAGAGACTAAGAAAATACCATGTGGTTATTTTTTGTCATCTTCCTATATTTAAAAAGTGTTAAATTAGCAAGGTATCAAAATATCTATATATGTTGTTCTCCAACTGGCAGCATCACAACTAGCTAACTGCAAATAAACTTACATATTGTCCTACCAACATTCTTTATTTCAGGAAATGAGAGCTTGGAAGACCATTTCATCTCCAAAAGCTGGTGAAGAGGTCAATGAGACCACTTACAGCAGTGCCAGTTGTGATGGTGCTTTTGCAACACATGCATTTGTCCTGTAGACTTTGAAGAAGGATGGCCAACTGATTTCCATACTGAGCATCATACTGTCACTAGTCAACCCTATCTGGAATTGGAGCAGCCTGGACTCAAACCAATGACCTCCTATGAAAGGCTGTGTCAATGCAATTCCCAAGCGCTACTGAGGCAGAGAGAGATTTAATTAAAATAACACGAATAAGAGACTATTCCAGCTGGATAATTATTCAACACAGGACTGACTATGCACTTCATTAAGAGATTGTTACCGGGACAAGTCACGTCCATATTATTGGGAACTGCAACTTTCAGCAAATTTCTTCCCAGCTCTTTGCTGATTCAATGTGAAGAAGTGCTCTTATCCCTGAGAAGATTCCGAAACTGCCCACAGCTTGAAGGGAACCCCATTCAACATTTTGAGCCCAAGGAGATAACTGGATGAAAGATCTTGTCATGGACGCACCACATGCTTCCAGATACACAAAACATTTCAGATACAGTAAAACATCTATGTTTCTCAGATGGGAGGATCAAGGGAAAGTTTTGTTCACACTCTCAGTATGAAACATCATTGAAAAAAGCCTGCTCAAACAAGACCTTGCACAGACATTTGGGATCTTCTTGTCTTCCTGAAATGCCTCTTCTGTTCCATCTACACCACTACACCACCATACTCTTAATATCATCCCCAATTGAAGTTATCGACACTTGCAATTCGCCTGTCTGGATTTCATGTAAATATCTTCAAATATCTTCTCTTAAAATGAGCCTGCAAATTCTAGAGACTAAAAATGTGTACAAATTCTCTAAGCTGTTCTGGCATATTTTGAATGAGACAGATGTGTTCACAGTTGAAGTGCACTAGGTACACAGATGAAAAGGAGTCTTTGTATATGTAAATGGGTGTATGTATGTCATGAACTAGACTGTGCATCAGATTTTGCTTAACATGCTTTGTATGGTGCCACTGAAATGAGGAGGACTGCAGACATCCGTATAAAGTTAATTAACAAGTCTTTCAAAACATGACTTCTTTAGAGGTACTTTCCAAGCAAAAACAGTAATTATGGAGGCACAATTTAATGTTTTCTAAGACATCTATATTGAGTTTTGAAACGTATCTGAAAATGAGTGCCATATAAGAACACGATGGAAATTGAACCACGCCTTCCTGAATTATTTTAGGAGAGGGTCCTGGAAAATGGTGTTGGGATGGGCACAGTAGCAGGTGCAGGAGGACAGAGACAGACAGAGGGGGGACATGCATGCAGTTCTGTTCTTTAATGTAATCTTTTGTACTCTTTTGTACTTGTGTGACATGATGTACTCAATCCATTCCAATCCAGTCCAGTTCAGTCCAATCCGATCCAATCCAATCCAATCCAATCCAATCCAATCCAATCCAATCCAATCCAATCCAATCCAATCCAAATGCTTCTTCAATTTCTGACCCACAGAGACGCCTGAATCTTCTGGATTCTGGTGCTATGAAGAGTTGTCACAATCCAGTAGGGTAATACCTGGTCTCTCTGAGGACAGATGCATGCTAGCACAGTTAAACTGATTTAAATGGGCAAATAAAAACGAAGCATGTCCTTTGCTCATGACTTTGTAACCAGTAAAACATTCTCAAAACAGATAAGGTTCAACTCATAGTAGGCATTTTTTTGAGATTATGTCTTCCATACAGAGTTGTGTAAACCAACCAAAAATAACCATCAAATCACAGGATCAAATGCTATGAACTCAGGGTAGATTTTTATGGAAATGAGAACGTTTCACTACACCATCTTGGACACAATCACCTTACTTTTGTTAACATTCAGTTCCAGAGGAATGATTCAGTGATAAGGTTTACTTCAAGTCAATTTATCTTTGCTGCATTCACTTCACTTCTTTTAATCTGGTCTTATTTCACAATAGCTGAAATAGATATATGAATCAGAAATCATATTCTGCAATTAAAGCTAGCATGCATCTTTGTTTCAAGGGCTACTGAATTCAGACCTTGGGTTTTTCTTTCCCCCTCTCTCCCCACTGCTAGTAAACTATGAATAAATTAGCAATTAGAGTGTAATGGCTGGAGCAGGTTCATTAATATACTGCCATCCTATGCAGAGGTACAACTTCTGACATTGAGACTCTAATGTCCTGTGAATTATTGATGGAAAAATATACATCCAAGTTCTTATCCTCAGCTCTTCACACGCTAAGCATTTAATTGTCAGCAATTCATGACCACTGCCAGTTGGCTGGCACATTGAAAACAGCGCTAAATAAAACTATTTCTGGATTCCTGGATGTTCTTCTAACCTGGTCCCAGCTTGTCATGAAAGTATTTTCTATTTTTGTGCACTAAATACAATTAACAAAACCATTTCCCTAGTTGTATGTATGGTGCCATACTCACAGCTAAGAAAGCAGACAACTTAATGGTAAACAAAGGCACAAGGTGATAGAGGCAATGAACACAGGAAATGCCATTGTGGGATAGTTGCTTACAAAGTTTGTGGAACCTCTACTATCACAAATACTCACAATTAGGCTGGACACAGCTGAAGTAGTATGATATAGCTGCAATGCTTTGAACAGGAGGGGTTGGCATACAGACAACCAGAGGTCCCTTCCCACATCAATTGCTCTATGAAAGGAACTGGAACTTCAAGGGTAAATCATACATACATACCTTAGTGCTTTTGTGTAATTCTATCAGGCAGCCTTTTCAGCAAGGAAGAAGCTCACTCTGTAAATTGAGACCAAAGCTCTTCATAGGACACTCTCAATTTAAAGGATGGGTTTTCGAATGTGCAGTACCCAAAGTTGGAACCTGAAACATAAACAGAAAGCTCTCAGCACTTCAAATGACAACAGGTGAATAAACTGCAACTGAACTCTTTATGAACAATGCATGGCTAATTAATTCTCAGGTAAGTGAAAAATTTTCAATTTTTTTTTTTCAATTTTTCAATTTTTAATTCAATTCAATTTTAATTGAATATTTTATTGGATCTTTATTCGAGTGTATTCAAAATCAGAAGTCTCCCCCAGGTAAGATTTTTTTGATCAGTTTTGATTCCATCTGACATATACAATCTGGAATATCGAAAACATTAGTCCTTGATATGGTTTTCATTTGTCCTGGAGTTCAGAAAGCTTTCTTAAATTCCTTCCCTCACAGCCCTTTCTATGTTCTTCATAGGAAAATTTCAGCCTAGTGAGCAGATTCATGACTTAAACACCTACTATAGGGAGTTGGACGGCCTATAAACCCAATTGGCATTAGCACCAGGTTATTTTTTCACTAAGAAGAAAAAGACTGGATTCCATCAAACTGTATGCTGAAATTTTGCATAGGCCTCAGGAGTACATCCACAGTGCAGACAGTTCATGGAACTGTCCATAGAACATGAGATAAAAGCAGGCTACTAAGGAAGATTTGCAAAAGACTGATTTCTACCCCAGTGAAGGCATCCATTAGCTTTTTCCCACAGCTGTGCTCCTGAGTACCAGCCATAGTACGAAACCTGTTTCTTCTAAGCTTTTGGAATCTGACCAAAGGTAATTTCCTTTCTCATTCATTGATTACAGCCAGAAAGACTGAGAATGGCAGCCTGTAGCTGTCCTCTTCTGAAAACCTTTGTGGAAGCCAGTGGGATCCAGCAGCTGCTGGTGGTCATTCTTCCTGCATCATTAGATTCTCTTCCCCTCTCATACAGTAGAGTGGAATGACAGACGAAAGGTTCTGTGGCATGAAAACTTCCTGATCTCATTTTCTCTGTACCTACTGATGTCACCACGGCAGGTGTAACTGCTGATGAAAGTTAACAAGTATGTGGCCCTAACATCACTAATTTGCTTGCATTCACGGCAATTACAAATGTCCTACTGGAAATTTTCCTGGCCATGGAGGAATGGTGCTATTCATTTTGTTCACTGACTCCAGCACAGCCTTGAGGCTTCAACTCAATGCAGAGCCCCACTGATGGTATGAAAGCACATCAGCTCCAGAGTACGTTACTATTTATCTGATTTAAGTATAGTATTATTTCTTTGCATTGCAATGGCATTTAGAAATCATCATCGTGGACAAGAGTACAAGGTGCTCTGAAGAAAGAAGACAGTGTTGTTCAAGGAGCTGATAATGTAGATAAACCAAAAAGAGGTAATGTAAACAGACAGTTTTGTTCCTATCACATAAAAGTATGAAACAGAAATGATCATTAACATGTTAAGATTGAAAATATATATTTATACAGCTCTTTATACATTTTGCAGGAGAATAAAGCAAGAAAGGAATTTTGGGAAAAATAAGGAAACATTCTTACAAATTATACAGATTCCTATCCGAACTCGGATTCATCTGAGAAAATATCATTCATCAGGTTGTGGGAATGTATCTTTCATGTTCTTCCTTATTTAACACTACTAACTAGTGAAATTTATTGCCACAGGATCTCATTAACCTACGAATCAAGATTAAAAATAATTATGAAAGTTCACAGTGATTACTGATGCCTTCAAATTAAGAAGGAGCAAAGCAATATTCAAGTATTTTGAAAAAAGGGCAAAATCTTTTTATGTACATCAGTCTTTTATTAAAGCATGCTAGGGGGAATTATTTTCTCATGGAGAGGATCATCCTTTACCTACTCCAGTGCTCAATGCACCTTGTCTTAACGGAGTTGCTTCTACCTGCAGCAGGAAAGGAGGATATTTAGGCAACTGGACACTTGTGTTAGTCGTAGGGAAAACACTATTTGACACCCTTTCAGAGTATTATGTTAAAGAGGCACTAAATTCCAACATCAGTAAACTTCCACTCAGACTGCTCTACCCAGAGCTAACTAAACAGCTTGGACACAGCCCTGGCAATCTGCTCTAGGTGTCCCTACTTCAGCCTTGAAATAAACAGCCCAACACTATATGAGAGAAAGACTTAATGAAGCAGTTCATAGAATGATGTTGGAAGGGACCCATAAGAATCATTGAGTCCAACTTGGTTTTGAACTTACATGCAATTTGAAGTCCTACAGTAGTCTGTGATTGTTTACAGAACAAAACTTAAAATAAAATTGATGGCTGATTTAGAGAATCACCAATCTGTACTTCTGAATGCTCCTATCACACAAGAATGCACTTGGAGACAGTTCAGGCCATGTTCTGCCATATGTTATTATTGGAGTAAATCTAGAGCAGCTCATGATAATCCCATTGTGTCTTCAAAGAAACAAAAAAACTGTGAAAAACTCAGCGCTTATTGCACTGCAGGCTTTGCAGTATTTCTCCAAATGTTAACAGTACTGTCGTGAAGCTGGGCTTGTTCTCCACGTGGCATGATGGTTCTTTGGGTGTGACATCATAATTCGTGCCACCACAGCAGCAAATGCTGTGTTACAAACATGATCATTTTTTGGGAGCCCTGAGGTTATTATCTGTTTGGGTTTCTTTTATTATTATGCCTTCCGGTAAAGCCTTCTTAGAGATCTGTAACTACGAAACAAATAAAATGGTATGTGCTATATACCTGTAGCTCAAAGCAAGATCCCTTATTGATTCAACCCTACCAGTTTTTCTGAAGTTAGACAATTTGGGGTTTGGGCAGCTGCTTGGATACAGGTCCCATTTAAAACATCAGTGTCTGCCAGCAGGCTTTCACTATGTGATAGGTTTCACTACATTTAGTATTCTGTTAGAAGAAATCCAAATCATTTACAAAGCTAATGAGTACAGAAAAAAAAATGAGATAAGACCATTTGAAAAGTAAAACCTATTAGCCAAAAAAGGGTGTCTTAAAAGTACCAGTAACACACACCCCCCTTTATCCAGGTGGTTGTCAAAGGAAATGCTGTTATTCAAAAATGGTGGGTAATTGTCTGTACGTTTTCATCCTCCAGGACTTTGATTGCACTGAACCACAAAGATTTTCTTGTAGAGAAATGTATTGTGGTTGAATAATACTGTCCCTTTAGTATTCTGCTGTGTGTGTACTCGTTTTGAGTAGAAGAAGCAATCACACAGTCTAAGAGATTGTCACTGATGAACCCTGAAATAACCATTTAGCAGAAACCACAAGCAAACACAAAAATAAAGGTCATTTATTTAATTCTGAAATTTACCTCTCTCCTTGCATTGTACTAAATATGCTATAAGGATGAAAATTAATTGAACACACATCCTGACAATTAGGAAAATGAAAAAAAATCCCGCCACCTTTTATTTGCTTCTAACCTTTCTTATTTTCATGACAATGTCTGCATTTTCTCTCTCTAAAACACAAACAAGTCAATGTAAGCATGGCTGGAAGGCTAAGATGATTATGGGATAATTCGTGTTTGCAAGACCAAACAAAATCAATTGCAATTGTTTAGGAACCAAGCACATTAAATGGTGGTGAAAGATATTTGCTGGACTCTTTCAACATGTTTTTTTTTTTTTTAATCCCAATGATGATAAGGAATAGACTGACAAAAGCCCTCAGGAAATGTTTCAGAAATGTGCACACTATTCTGTCCACAGTGGTAATACGATGAGTTGTCCGTAACTGCTGCAAATGAAGTAAAATCTTGACAACACTTGAGTAACAAGAAACCAATCTCCCACAAAACAAACAAAACAAAACAAAAATAAACAACAACAACAACAACAAAATAACATGAGAGATAGATTGGTAAAGGAAGCTAATTTAATCCTCTATTAAACCAGATTAAATATAGACTTAATGAACTTCAGATTAATTACGTGCCTCTCAGGTAAACACAACTGTCATCTCACACGGGGCATTGAATCATGAGGTTTTGAATGAAACACTTCTCAGGCAGACAAGATGACTTCTTCTTAGAAATCCAAAAAGCCCAAATCCTTTATTTGCATTCATTACAATCCTCCATTGACTGGATGTGCATGAAGTGAGCCTATGCACGTTCTAGCTGGATGCTCAGAAGCAGCTTGAGTACTTCATTACCTATTTTACATTCTCAAGTGACGTACAGGAAACACTTTGCCCTCAAGTTTGTAATGCAGACACTTACACCATCTGTGGAGGCAGACAAAGGAATGTGGAGATGTGGCAATGAGGGACACAGTTAGTGGGCATGAAGGGGATGAATTGGGGTTGGACTTTGGGATCTTAGAGGTCTTTTCCAACCATAATGATTCTATGATTCTTGAAGGACTGTGTCAAGGAGACACAGCAAGCCTCAAGAAGAAAAGGCTCAGGAGAATTGTATCCATGTGCCTGAGTACCCAGTGGGAAGGTGTGAAGACAACAGAAGCAGGTCTTCATGCTGTTCAGAGGCAAGAGAAAAGGGAATGGGCACAAACTGAAATAAAGCAAATGATGTTTAAAACTAAGGAGAAGCGTTTTATTGTGATGTTGCTCAAACACTGTAAAGACCCTGTGACTCTAGGAGAAGGATTAGGCATATTGAAGGTGATCTACATGCAATAGAAATTATTTATAAAATGAAGGAACTTCAATGTGCTTGAGGGGGAAAAAAGAAAAAAGGGCTCTCAGGTAATGTGTCTTGGTTTAATTATTTACGATGATGCTTGATGGTCTCATTACTGGGTCATACATGACCTCTGGGTAGTGTCTTCATCCTTCCACATTAATAAGTTATTGTGACACAAATAACTTTGGCAATTATTTCTTCTTTAGAGACAGAGAGATATGTACTTTTTGCTCAGGAAAAGGTCAATTTTGGCACACACAAATGTCCTTTAAAAACAGACAGTATCTTCGTACTCAAGAGGCCAATTATTCATTCTTAATTCATTTTTTTTTAATCTTAGTTTCTGTTTTATAAGACTCAGACAATCTGTGAGGGGTTATCTCTATCAAGGTCCTTTGCACAAAAAGCATGAGAGCTTTTAACACGTAGAAAAAACTGTCAAGCTGCTGTAAAGTATGTACGTTGTCAGGAAATACCCATTTTTAAGGCAGTCACTCTTATTCTAACTTAATAAATTAACATCTTCCATTATTTATCTCCAGAACTCCCTCACAACATAGAATTACCCACTCTCCAAGAGCGGCTAGGCAACAGAATATCTGTTTCCTGGAAATAAGAAGTTTCTGCAGGAAAAAACCACCAAGCATAACTCCAATTGAAAAAAAGTCAAAGCATTGGAGATTGAATTCTGCATTATTTTAGAACAGAAACACTTAACTATATTACACACCTATGTAACGACCATAGGAATTAAATGCTTATCAAATAGGACAAGGTGGGTTCCAACTTGAACTTGAGACAATAGAGTGGAAGATTTCACTGTTGTCTACTGAAATTTACCAAAACTGAGTATTGGGTCACTTTCCCTGATGTTAATATTACATTTCAAACAGATTTTTTCACTCAGCAGTTTTCAGCTGACACAAACACTGCCCCTCAGCAAAGGGATCAATGCTCTTGGCCGTGCCCTCCTAACACCCTGGGGTGCTGCATTATGTAGGCTTGTGGCACATCTATCAGAGGGCTGCCAGAGAGAGATATTGTATTAATTATTTTCAGAGATCACTTTCAGCATCTGATCATCCCCTTTCGCATCTTTGATTTCCCCTCTCAGAAGCAAAGTACATTTGGAAGGTTTAACATTCATCTTCGGTGCATGACAGTGAAAGGCTGTCTCATCTGTTCCCTGCAGTACTGATCCACAGAACAACCCGAGTTGGAAGGGACCCACAGGGACCACTGAGTCCAACCCCTGGCTCCACACAGGATCACCCAAACCCTGTGTCTGAAAGCAGTGTCCCAACATTCTCTGGGCTCTGGCAGCTCGGGGCCATAACCTCTGCCCTGTTTCATGATCATCACTCCCTGGTGAATTATTTGGTGACCTTTTTCAGGCAGGGCAAACTCTCACTCCATCAAGCAACAGTACTCAAGAGCATTCAAAGAAAAACATTCAGAGAAGGGAAGCTAGCTGCATTCCCCAACAGCTGGGGAAACAACTTACACATTCAAAGTACAGAAGTCCTTTGAGTCCAACCTTTTCAGGTGGGACATTAGGAAAAAATTCTTTGAAAGAGTGGTCAGGCACTGGATTGGGCTGCACAGAGAGGTGGTGGAATCTCCATCCCTGGAAGCGCTCAAGAAACATTTAGATGGTTTAGTGGAAAATACTGGTGACAGGTGGATGGTTGGATCAGATGATCTTGGAGGTCTTTTCCAACCATGTTGATTCTATGATTGTAAGTCATTCACTGCTTTTAGTGCCAGTGTCCCTTCCTGCAGATGTTTGTCAATCTAAAGAAGACCATCAATTAGAGTTAAATTCTCACTTAATTCAAGGTTACGCTCAGCAAGAAATGCCTTGAGGGGGAAAAAAGCAAGACTGCTACAAGAAATTATGTGATCTATAACACTTTGAGTCAACACTCAATTGTGATTATGAATGCCTTGAAGATGCTGACCAACAATAGTCTGGAGGGGAAAAACCAAGGAAATAATAATAATAATAAAAAAACAACTGCAAAAAGCAGCAAGTAAAGCGTAGGAAAAGAGACAGCAAAAACGTTACTGTGCAGACAGAGTGGGATGAACCTAGAAATTTGGTTTCTATTTCTGTCTACACTCTGACAAGTTACCTCCCCTACCTGTTGTCACCTTTCTTTCTACTGGGGCAAAACAACCAGTTACATATGCGGGGCTGGCATCTAAGAAGATAAGGAACAAATTGTGCCCCACAAGAGACGTTCCCTATTGAAAAGAATAGCACAAGTCACCTGTAATGTTTTCTGGGTTCTGTTAAGACTGGTCTATCGATGACATCCTTTGAATTTTAAGCAAAGCATCAACATTAGCATGCTGAGAAGTGTCTAACAACTTTTCTCGCCTGTGCTTGTCGGTAAGAGCATGTTCCTTAGGGAGCACACTGAAAACACAGGAATCCAAGCAAGCTTTTCTGGGGTGAACAGCATTTAGCAAGTAAATAAGATGTTCTCACATTTATAAAAATACACTTTGATCAATTTTGAAATAATTCTGAAAAGGCTGCTTTGGTCTGTCATTTAAACATAGATTACAGTTGTCCAAAAACCTGCAATGCTTAAGGAAATATCTTCTGTTAACAAGTTTGTTTACCTGAGAGATTGGAAAAGTTCCCTCAAGACTGTATTCAATCTCACACATTTTTATTAAAATCATATGTATGTAAAACCTTGTCTTTATGCTCACCTAGTCAAAGAGCTTAAACAGCTCCTAGGGGGGCTGTTTGGTCTGTCCTACGCATCATACTGTACATTCAGCAGAAATTGCTCCAGGAACTCTCTTTTCTTCTCCCCCTTCTAGTAACAGTGGGAGTGTTGTGCTGTTTACGCAGGTGGCCAAAATACATGCCAGCATGGCAACTAAAATAAACCAGTTGTCAAAATTAGGTACTGTCTTGAAGACAAATAAAACATAGTGAAAGTGTAGAAGAAAAAAGGAAAGACTAAGAAACAGCAAAGCTTTTTTTCCTCCCCTTTCCAGACTAATAAAAAATGGATCCCAAATACAGGACCTTGATTGGAGTCCATTGGAATCCCTCCTCTGCTTGGTTAGCGCAAGGCAAGTGTGATGTCAAGGGTGGACATCAAAGGAACAGACATTTACAGGGTTTCTTTGCTCCACGTATCCCATTAAGAAGTTAAAAAAACAGCACGTCTTGGATGAGAATTTGGGAGCAAAGGGAAGTTCAACTGAAAAATGGCTGTTGGATGAGACAGGAAAATCCCTGGGTTTGGAGTACCACCTTTCGAGCTTTGAGGAACTGAAATATCCTCTGTAATGTTCTCTGTTACCTCCAAATCATGTGCTTTTGTGAAATTTGCTTCTGCTTTTTCATTTTCCTGACAGCAATGATGAAAAGTTCCTTTCAGACTTTCAACCTCACAATCTCAGATCAATCCCTCAGAACTCTAAGGCTATGACTTGCATCCCTTCAGATACGTTTCCATTAAAATGCAGTTACCTGAAGGATTAATAACACATAGAGCTCATCTAACAGCTATATCATTCTAATATATACCAGAGATAGAGATCTGTAGAAAATAGATATCTGGATTCCAACTTCATCAAAGATTAGGAGCACTTGCCAAACAGAGTCCCTGCTTATTCCTGGCTTAGCTATATTGAAAAGGGATGTATGCATTTGAAATATGCTTTTTATTCAAAAAGATTCTGTAAAAACATACCTGAGTTCATCTCATTACTGCCACTGACATAACACTTTGTTAAAAGGGACATCCTGCATAGGCAACTTTGAGCCATCTCTCAGGGAAGTGAGCACGTTACAATAATCAGATCACACTGTAATTTACTTAACACACATCACCTGCCTCCCTGTAGGTTTCAAACCTATAATAATGGACCACTTGTGTGCAGAGAAAACGCATGTTTGTCAAAAGGTTCTGCATATTGCTTTCATTTAGACCTCAATTCAGCATAGCATTTAAAGCAAGCTTACCTTTAACATATGGTTAAACCCTATTGAAGCCATTCATACATGCTTAAGTGCTTTACTGAAGAGGACTGGAAGTAAGCACATTCAAAAGCAGAAATATAAGTTACATGTTGAATGGGCCCAACTTTCTACAACAATGCAGAATTATTCAGTCTGCTGTTATAACTGCAGCGAATTCCTTTTTGCACCATTACAGAGAAGAATTCTGACTTTTTTTTTTTTTTTTTAAAAGCTTTACAAGAGACCACATGTGGCCGAGGGATATTTTCCAACTGCTGCTGTGTAAGTTTTCATAGTGCACAGCTGCCCCACACGCAGAAAAACAGAGCAGAGCAGAGCCCCATCAGCCACAAACTAATTCCTGGCAGAACTCAAGGCAACAGAGTCATGCACAACGCTGTCTGGATTAATTAGCTTTGCTCAGAGGCTGAGCTAACTAGCCCGTGCACTGCCCTACTACTCACTATACTGCTTTTAGATGAATCAGGCTGCTCCAACCTGCTTTCCAGGCTGTGGGTACAACCTAGAAGATGTGTCCCCCAGCAAAGTTAGAAGCTAGCACGTTAAGAAGACTGTATGAGGGATTCACATGGTGACCTTTGCAGTGCTAACAGGACTACATCCCTATCTGTAGGAATAAACAGGAACAAAATGTCACTGCAATAAGGAAGGCAGAGGACAATAACGGCATTGATTCTAGCAGGAAATATTAATCCAGGACATTCAAATCTCAGCCATTTTTAGCATACCCTCTTCTCTCACCCTCACCTCTGCTATCTCCCTGACTGTTTGTGTTGCTTAGCCTGGGTGTTCTTTGCAAATCTCAGCGCTGCTTTGCTGGACAGATGAAAGCTTCATTTACATGCCTGTAGCAGCTGTAGTGGAATTAATATTGGTCTCATTATCTTAGCTTAGGATGTACAAGCCACTGGTTTTGCAGTGCATACTGATGTAATAAAGAGGGGAATAAGGAAAAGAGATCTGGCTATTTTCATTACAAATGATTTTCTAAGATACAGCAACGTGTGGAGGAAATCCTAGAAAGGAGAGAGTTAATCTGAAGTAATACTCTGAAAGCTAATAGCACCTAATGCAATTCATTAAAAATAAAATCTGTTGAGGTACGCAGTCTATGTCACGGTAGTTTTAATTAAAAGGCAGAAGAAAAGTGAAATCATTTATTCAAATCACCCCACTTAAAAGGTATGGCCCGCTTCTGAAATATTCATTTCTGTACATCTGTAGTATGGGCATTACCAACTCCAAGACTTAAAAATTCAAGAGACTATCAAAGAAAAGCTTTATCAGTTGCCACTGTTTAATGAGCCTGTAGGGTTCATCTAGGTCACCTTTTTTCAAACATTCCCCTACAATTACATACGAAAAAAAATCACTGTTTTGGGAGGAGGAAGATTTAATAAACATCTAGTAGTTTACACACTATGAAAACTATCATGGATCTGTTCCATGACAAGGGAAGGTGTCTGCTACTGAAGGAAAAGTAAAGCGAATGGGATGTTTCAGTGAACTTCAGTAGTAAGATTATGACTTTGCATTCTTTCATAAATCATCTACAGGCATCACAGTCACAACAACATGCTCTCCAATGTAGCACCCTGCAAATAGAGATAAATCAACATTTGCTTCACTTGTATCTATGCTTTATGCAGAGGAACATCTCCAAAAAACCCCACAGCAGAACAAGACACAACTTAAAATGAACTGAATTTTCCTCACTAATTATGCCATCTTTTGAGATCAACTGGTATAAAAATGAGGTCTGATTCACAGCCTGTTCAAGTCAATCTCCTCATTGATTTCAATGGATCTAGACCAATCCCATCAGTATGCTATGAATCATCTAACAAAACAGGATTTAAAGCTGACTGCACAATGAAGAAATATACCAATTGTTTAATGATTGATGAGGAAACGTCAGATAAATTATCTGCCAAATTATACTAGTCCATCTGTTACAGGATTTTGCATGTAATAACAGAAAGAAATTAATTATACCTAGTTCATATACAGAAACATTCTAAGCTGTGAAGCTCAGCTCATTCCATAATCAAGTCCAGCATCATTATCTTCATTATTGAAGTACAAAACTGAAGCATTAGTGGAAAGGCAGTCAGAGCTCTTAAGTGTATAAGTGACAGTGATTATCAGAAGATATAAACCCCGTATACTGAAGATTAACCCATTTCAGAAAAATGGTCATTCAAGCATTTACAGATGAAGGAGCTTAAAAAGATTCCTCCTGCTGCTGCTTGCCATTGGATTAAACCATGAGCAAACATGAACACTAAAGAACTCAATACCAGAAGTCCCTGGGTTTCTTCTCTTACTAACAATGTAGTCCCTATCTGCCAGCATCATGTTGTTACACACACACAAATACTCGTGTACTAACAGTGCTGCTAAAAGGGGAAAAAAAAACCCACCCTGTAAGACCGAGGACATGTCAGAAAATATCTGTAGGCACCATCTGCCACCAAGCTCTCTTCATAAATCCATCTGCTGTTAATCTTTCTCTTCCCCAGACCTGTCTGGTTGAGTCAGATGCACTGAGAATCCAAAAGCTGAAAAGGTCAAATGGCAGCATTTGCTCTCTTTTAGTGAGGTGCTTCTCCTATTCTTCTTTGGAAAGCAAAGATCACCACTCTTAAAAATTTTAATCACATGTGAAAGCGTCATGAGCTGCATAAAATGATAAAAGATCCCTTTATTCATAGTTGAAATTAAGTATCTGCAGTAACAAGCTGCCAGCGCTGTTGGTTTGGGTTCGTGTGTTCTGTGTTCACTCTATTTGGGTAAGAAAAAGATGGGGAAAGACACTGAGAGAGAATGATGAGGAGACCAAGGAAGGAAGTGAGGGAGGAAAAAAATATACACTATGTGGTCCTGACGTACTGAATCCAATAGATGCAGCAACAATGACAAAATGCTGCTTTTGTCAACTTAGTTCCCATCATCAGGGGAACGCATGTAGCAATGCCAACAGAAAGACTTTTGTTGGCATATGCTGTAGCTCTACATTGAGAATCTGCAGATGCAGGTTTGCAGAAATAATCGCATAAACATCGATGTCTCCCTGCTCCCTTCAACTTCTCAATGTTGCAGCTCAAAGATAATATCCCTGCTACTTTCCCTATCACCTCCACACACAATTCAGGAACACAGAAAGCAGAAGATAACAAATTAAAGAAAGTTTAGATTTTTCATTTGATTATCACAGCCTTATTCTTATGCAAATTAGACTTAGCAGCAACACACAGGAATTCTACAGCAGTAATCGAAAGCATCTCCCTATCTCTGGTAACAATTCAGTATCTTTCTTGCTGTTTTCAGGTGAGCAGCGTGAGGCACATGGAAATCAGGTGCCTTTCCAACACGCTGGTCCACACAGTGACAAGCAGCATCCAGAAGAGTGGTACCCTCAGATCAGAATGATGGCCAATGCATAGTTAAGAGTATTAATATGGAGGGCCAGCAAGCATCACACGTGGGCAGGACAAGCAGAGTTCCTACTGTACAACACTTACTGCACTGTCCAAGTCTCAATATTGAAGAATTCCCAAGGAAGTGTATAGGTTCTGCACTGTTTGGACCACCAGCTACAATCAACAGTGAGAAAGGTGTGGAAAATGGTTCTGAAAAACTCAAGTTACACAAGATAATTTCCCATTAAGGTAGCATGGCCTGATTTCAGTTACAGAATGAAATCAGTCATGAAAAACAAGTTATTTTGAAATAATTTCTGGCACAATTTAGTAATAGATGGTGCTAAAAACCTATGAAGATACAACGATTCCTAGGTTTTAAATAGTGCTTTCAAAATTGATATAAATTTACATTTCAGCACACTGAATTCCAGCAGTTGCCAGTGTTAGGTGTGGTGCTATGAGTAAGAGAAAAGAAGTGCTGTACTGTGTATAAGCTCTGCTAAATTTTCATAGCAGTGTCTGTAGAATAGACCAGTATAGCCCTTTTCTTTATGAACAAATCCTGTTGTTAGTAATAGGATTAGCATCAAGAACAGATGCAGAGTAATTCACAGTGCGTTTTATCCAGATACAAAACTGCACAACAGTTACTCTAACAGTAACAGAAAAGATAAATTAATGCCTGTCGTTATCTGAAGGATAATGAAATCATGCATCCTTCCAGGGTGCATTCTAGGCTCAGTACATGAGCACAAGACAGAACACTTGTACGGGGACAAAGTAGGTGCAGTCATTGTTGCACTACAGTGGTTGGTGGCAGAAGACTAAAATATTCCATAGAACATGCTTCTTTCCTAAAAGACTACCTTGTTAAAGTATTTTTTGACTGTTAGTGGAAATAATACCTTTGCTATTGACTATCTTAAGGCTGGTTTAAAAAAAATGGCTTTTCTATTACAGTATATACAACCATAATACCTATATGACAGACTTGCTTACAGTCTGCTCTCTGAAATTTCTCCTGGCCTGTTCTTTGAGAAATTGTTGACCAGTAAACCTATATCTTGTATTTCAAAGAAACTGAAACCACAAATCACGATTTTCAGAATTTCCAATTTTTACCTCATACAGAGTATAACAACTCAAGAGAACTTCTGAGCTTTCACCATAAAAACTTGACTGTCAGTGCCCCTGCTTCACAATCAACCAAATAATTTAAAAAATTAGTTTGCTATCCTCGGGTCCTTTATGGGACCTCCTTTACATCAACGGAAGAGAAAGTCCACATATTCCTCCTCTGGAGTTCTAGATGAAAAATTATGACGACAAATTTAAGAACATTAACAGTTGATTTTAGTATGCAACATGTGCACTAATGAAAACAATAAAAGGAGGGAGCATTGAGCTGGAAAAGGTATTGATTTTGGATAAGCTACATTGTAATACAAAACATCCTTTCAATTTTGTTATAAACCAGGAACAGTATACAACAGTATACATTTTTGTTGTTTAATTTAATCTCTCATTTCACAGCCAGCCAGGCAGACCATCAATAAATGGCAAATGAGGTCAAGTGATCTCTTAGAGAATCTGAGTTCATGCACAAATCCCATAGATTGGAATCACAATCTCAAGTTATTATCAACATTTTTGCCAAAGAAGTAATAAATAATACTCGGTATTTCCAGCATACTACTCACTGAACAAGCTGTGTGACACATTAAATGCATTTTAATTAATAAAGCCTTCCATAGGCAGAGTATTACAAATACTTTATGTCTTAAACAGATTCACCATTGGTAATTACATTAGAGAACCTCAGAGAGAACCTATTTGAAGTCCAAGTCCACAGCTGTAAGGACAACATATAAAGCATTCAAGGACCTGAAGTCTGAAGGACCTGAAATTTAAATGCAAAAAACAGAAGAGGAAAAATAATATTTGTCCTTATTTTCAGATGAAGAACAGATCTGCAGAGATAGAGAGCCAGATTGAGCAGAAAAATGCTATAATAAATGCTTACCAGTTCTGAAAAATCAGACTATGCATTTCAGGCTTTCTGGGTAAGCTTCTATTTTTCCATCCCCTGTACCCAAGTTCTATGCCAGAAGCCAGGAAGTATGCCTATCACTCTTCTAAAGTGATAGATAATGACTTTTCAACATCACCTTCCATTCTAGTTCAGCTTCAAAGACAAATGCCTCTTAGTTTCAGGGCTTTCAGTAGTGTGAAAAGGTTCACAGGTAGCACCTGCAAAAAAAAGGAATGACCCACTTCAACTTCACTTACCACGCAAAACAAGGAACAGTGCAGTGCACAACAGAGAGTTGGCATTCATAAAAATATTAGTGATACCTGGTCATTCAGCTCCATTTTTAAAATACATTCTTGACATATATCCCTTTTTAAAATTCTGAGCATTTTGCTTAAAATCATAAGCTCTGAGAGAAGTAGGCTTCTTCTGCACTGAGATTCTTTGATTCAAAGATCTATTTTATTCTCTGGAGGGATGCCACACGTGTTCATTTTTCAGTTATTAACTTTTGCTAACAGTTAAATCTCTGCAAGATCAAAGATAGCTTTTCTATTTAGGTCAGCCATATTTTTTCCCAAAATGAACCAAATGAAACTTTATGCAGAGTGCTATTAAAAAAAAAAAAAAAAAAGTCTTTCAAGACATTTGCATGCTCTGCAAGAAAAAATGAGTTGAAAGATCTGTATTATAACATTTGTACATTTGTTCCAGTAAGACTCATCCAAATAAGGAAAACCCAAAAGCTAAATGTACACAGGTTCACATCTTATCTTGAATCTCTTACTCTCTGCTTATACAATATAGTATCAGCCTTGACTTGTCTGCTTATCAAGGAGCAAACGCTATGTGATAATCCTCGCCTGAGGTCAGCTTTGCACCTTTACTCAGAACTTTCCACTGAATCCTCTTCCCAAAAAGTCTGTGGAATTGCACTGAATGGCAATATCACAACTCCAGTTTTGTTTAATACTATCGACATTATCCACCAGTGAGAGAGTTGTCCTGACTTCACATCAAAAATTGCCAAGTCAGTCCTCTAGAACTGATTCATCTACAAATACAGGGATTTGGTTTTGCCTTAATTCCAACTACTTCACACACAAAATCATAGAATGGCTTGGGTTGGAGGGGACCCCAAGGATCATCAAGTTCCAAACCCCTTGCTGCAGGCAGAGCCAGCAATCTCCAGATCTGCTATTAGTCCAGGTTGTCCAGGGCTCCATCCAACCTGGTCTTCAACACTTCCAGGGACAGGGCATCCACAGCTTCTTTAGGCAGCCTGTTCCAACTCCTCACCACTCTGTGAAGAACTTCCCTGACATCTAATCTAATCCTTCCCTCTTTGAGCTTAAAACAATTCCTCTTCGTCCTTCCATTATCTATCCAAGTAAAAAGTTGATTCCCCTCCTGTTTATAATACCCTTTTAAATGCTGGAAGGAATACATGCAAGGCTGAGCAATCTAGTCCTTGATATTACTCACTCCACACATATTGCTAGCAGGAAGATCAATGTTATTTTGGCAACTGAATACTTTGTGGCATCTATAAGTCAGAACTTAGCATAACAATGCCATTGAGGATGAAGCTTCATAAATCCAACACAACTTCCTGCTTGTATACTGCCTACCCAATTGAGCACCCACTCGCTGTTCTCTCTTTGTCTGCTGTAGAACAAATACAAAAAAAATTAGACAGTAATACTCTCAGGAGAAGGGTATTTCCAACTTAGCATGCAGCCCTTGCCAATATGTGGTTAACTCAACTTTTAACCACAGTTTTATTTTTGGGGGACCAGTAAATTTACTAATTCTTCACAGAAGTGTTATTCCTTTCTAACACTGTTATACTGTCAAATTATTACACTATAAAATTAAAGGGGGCTTCTATATTACAGACTTTAAAGGTGAAATCAGGAACACGTTTTTCCAGTAATTTTACTCTCTACATATGTATTATGGAAAAGAAAAAGGAAGACAGAAATACTATATAATCCTGTACTTCATAACAGACCAGTAGAGAATACATTGGTCTCATCTTTGGGGTGCAGCGCTACCTAAAATTTTCTAGGCACGCTTTTCTTCTGGCAACGTAAACCTTAAAAAGAGCAGCAGAAGTGAGAGCTGGCATAGCACAGAAAGCAATTTAGTAGATTATCATAGCGCTAAATTGTACCTCCAGAAAAGCATATGTGGACGTTCCAAAAATAATCTGACAGTTTATCAAAAGTGGCAGGCACTGCCCTGGGTCATCAGCATAATGGCTAGGAAGATATAAACCATATATCACTGATAGAAGTGGATGGTCAGATTGGAAGGAGATGGGGGCAGGGAGGAAGAGAAAAAGAGGGACAGGATAATTAGCATGCCAAGCTGACGATGACCGGGTTGGTGTGGCTATAGAATACTAATGCAGCTCGTACACAAGGAGGATCAATTTGAAGTGTTCCCCTTAAAGCTTTAGCAAGGAGTAAGGCTGCTGTCAACATATCTACTAACAAATATTTCATTGGAGCGTATAAGAGCGTATGCAAGAAGGTGGGCCTTTTTCTTCCCCTACTATTTATCCTCCTGCTCTCCAACCATCTATTCTCTTCCCTATCTCTTTATTTACTGAGCAAAACTAGACTTTTTTTTTCCCTGTTTTGTATTACTTCAGTTAAATACAATTCTCTCTTTTGTCATTACAGGAGGAAAATGGTAATGGGAGTTAACGACATTAGAAAAGGAAGATATTTTTTTATAAACATCAACAGCCAAGTGATTATGCTTAGTAAACAGTACTACAGAAATGCTCTTAGGAGTGGAAAAGAATCCAGACAATGAAAATATTTAATCTCCAACCCCAGATAACATCAGAGTCATTACTTACACTAAGCTTGAGATAAGGCAAAGTGCTCTAAATATCACACGTTTGTGTTCCAACAGAGTTTAGAAGTTTTCTTCCCCTCCCTTGTGCTGGAGGAGGGTTCTGGGAGCTGCCACAAAAATCTGTGCCTGGCACACTGCTCATCAAGCAGTTATGAAAATCCCGAGCCAGTACTGGGCATCATGAAGGCTGTGTTTGTGCTTTATATATATGTATATACAAAAAAGCACAAGCACCAATTGACATGCCCAAGGCAACAATCTCTGTAGGAAAGCCAGAAACCGCTGCCAGCTTTCTTGTATCTTTTTCCATTGCCACAAGGCCCCTCTCCTAGCAAAGCCAAATGTAGTTATTAAAAAGAAGAAGAGAGGAGTCTGTCCTTTAAAAAGAATTGCAGCATGAATTATGTTTTACAGAAAGAACTCTTCACGACTGCTTGCTGAAGCGGGTTGGCTTCCCATAAGGAGACAGCAGTGCATTTTTGGCATCTTGAAAAACTTCAGTTTGAGCCTATTTCTGTTTACATTCTTGAACAGCAAAGGGCAATTCTTCTCAGTGGCAGGAGATCTGAACATCAGTTCAGGCTCTCCTTTACATGGCTGACAGCACTGAAGCACTGGCACAGGTTACCCAGAGAGATGGTGGATGCCCCATCCTTGGAAACATTCAAGGACAGGCTTGGACCAGGCTCTGAGCACTTGATTGAGCTGTGTCCCTCTTCAATGCAGGGGACTTGTACTCTAAGGCCTTTAAACATTCCTTCCAACTCAAACAACGCCATGATTATCATCACATTCTAACAACATTCTGTCATTTTTTGCTGTGCAAAGCAAAATCTCTCTGCTATAGGTGTTGTCAACGTATAAGATAAAGAACCACAGGGACAGAGGTTGGTGGAAGGTGAGAGCACACAAATTACTCTTGCATTTAGACTTAATCAGCACAGTCTTCAGTTTCCAGCTGAATCCCAGTGAACAGCATCAGATTTTCCATCATCCTGCCTGTGCACTGAAGCCAACCAGGACAACGCTGCCTAATTCACTTCTGGCTGTGCAAAGAGCTGTGCTGATAGGATCCCCTTCACTCCCAGCACTAGGAGTTAAAAGTAAGAAAGAAAAAAAAAAAAAAAGAGAGACATTAAGAAGTCGAGAAGTTGCAGAAGCAGAGCAGCTACCGCTCCTGGCTCACCCGTGGGTTTCTGCAGCTTTAAGATGTTTGGCACCCGGACAGAGCAGGGACTGCTGAGCCAAATCTCACACAAACCCCTTTTATTTAGTTGGCTACTCACTGAGGGGGGAAGAAGAACAACTGTGGCAGAAACAACATGTGACATGAACACAAAACAAATGCCTGAATTTCAAATAAATTCCCCAAATTCACAGAACTTTATTGCAGAATGCAGGAAGAAAGCAAAGGAGAAGAAGGGTTTGTACCCTCTGCAGCTGAGATAAAAAGAACTAATAGATCAGCTCCAGTACTTTCAGCAGCAATTATTGTAGTGAATGCAGTCCAGAGTTTGCTTCCATAAATGTGTATGCAGAGTAAATCCATTGACAAGGCAATTGTGAGTGTCAGACCAGAAACAGACCCACCGAAACAAACAGGCAAGTCTGCATTGGTGAGCAGCAGATACACTGAGAAACAGGAGCACATCACAGGAACCATTACTGTACATAATAAAAAGGGCAACAGATGATCTAATCCTAACAGTGGCACCAGCATTCATGCGCCTGATGTGTACAAAAATTCCAACCAGCTTCATACAAATCACTTTGGCACACACGGTTATTTTATTATTACCGAAAACACTGCACTTAATTTACAGTACGAAATTGTTTCTGGCTGTAAACCAGTTCAAAAACCAAAACTGGGCTGAGTTCACCAAAGCACCATGTTTTGCATCAACTGATGAGGAGCTCTGTTTTCAAGTTAAGGTGAAGTACTGTATCCCATATCTACTCCTCTAGCAAGGAAAAGAAGCATATGTTTGCACAGAGCCACCTGCATTAGTGAACATGAAAAGGAGACACGAGGAGCTGGGGCTTTGGAGAGCCAGGTGACCTCAGTCTGGAAAACTGCCTTAATGGAGACGCTTCAATAAGGATGGTGAAGCTGAAGGTTGCTTATGTTCAGAAGATGAGTTTTTCGAAGTTCTGACAAAGAGAAATATTGGTCCATCAGAATTGTACTTGTTGACATATCCAAAAGTAGGACAAGATTCATCTCAACTGCTAAGCACCATTAGTGATACATCTCATCCTGTATGCCCAAAAAGGGCAGAGTTACTTCTAAGCAGCCAATCCTTTAAACCATTGTAGGTTCTAATCAGGTGCTAACAAGGGTTAGGCAACACCTGCTATTTTCCTAATAGAAGGAATCACAGAATTGGAAGGGACCTCTAGAGATCATCTAGTCTAACCCCCTGCCAAAGCAGCTCCCTAGACCAGGTTGCATAGGTAGGTGTCCAGGTGGGTCTTGAACATCTCCAGAGAAGGAGACTCTACAACCTCTCTGTGCAGCTCCAGTGCTCCATCACTGCACTGTGAAGAATTTCCCATGAACATCTGTGTGGAACTTCCTATGCCTCAGTTTGTGGCCGTTTCCCCTCGTCCTGTCGCCACACACTGCTGTGAAGAGTCCAGCCTCGTCCCTCTGCCTCCCACTCCTTAGATATTAACAGACGTGGATCAGATCCCCTCTGAGTCTTCTTTTTTCATGGCTCAACAGACCCAGATCTTTCAACCTTTCCTCATAAGGGAGGTATTCCACACCCTTTATTATCTTTGTAGCCCTCCACTGGACACTTTCAAGGAGATCCCTGTCTTTTTTGTGCCCAGAACTGGACACAGTACCTCAATTTGCAGAAAAAGACATCAAAATAGAAGATACGAGCACTCTCAAGATCACCCAGTGACTCAATGACTGAGTCAGGAATGCAGCTTACAGTGGATTTCTAATTTATGCATTCTATCACGCTGCTAGAAATTTCTTAATAGTTTGAACACCTTTAGTGTAACAAGGTTATTCTCCTTGAAGTGCTTTTCTTGTTCCGTTTGCATTAGTCCCTAACCATTTTCATCTCAGCATCCCTGCAGCAAACAAAATCTTGTAGAACAGCTGATGTACGAAACAGTGTTTCAGCTTTGTGCTGTTCTTAATGTGTGTGAGTGGTTATTTCTGAAGAGTTACTTCTTCACACTCCTGTCCATTAAGCCTGAGGGTAACCAAGTGCTCAGCGGGACCTGATTTCATTCTGGCAAAAATAAAATGTTCTTTGACAGCTTCACGTTTCTTACTGTCAAATTCTTCAGAAGATAAATAACCATTTCAGTGCATGCACTGTTAATGAAAAAAGTTTCAGTTTTCCTGATTTCCCGGATTCAGCAGGACATTGTGTTTGATTCTTTTATGTGAGGCTCCCAGTAAGTCTCTTCCACCATCCTGCCTACTTGTTAGAAATCATTTTTTAGTAGGGCTGTTTTCCAGCATACAAAATGAGAGCTGTCAGTCTCACACGTCTGCACCAGGAAAGATCATGGACCAGATGCTCAAGGAACATGGAAGACCAGGAGGTGATACAGGAGAACCAGCATGGCTTCACCAAGGACAAATCCCGCCTGACCAATATAGTGGCCTTTTAATGGTGGTGTAACTGCACAACTGGACAAGGGAAGAGCCACTGATTGTCATCTACCTGGACCTCAGTAAGGCCTTTCATACGGTACTTCACAACAGCCTTTTCTCCAAATTGGAAAGATGGATTTGATGGGTAGACTGCTTGATGAACAAAGAACTGGATGCAGGATTGAATCCAGAGAGTGGTGGTCAATGGCACCATGACTGGATCAAGACCAATGACAAGTGGTGTCCCCCAGAGGTCAGTGCTGGGTCCAGTATTCTTTAGTATTCTTCATTAGTGACACTGACAGTGGGTTTGAGTGCACCCTCAGCAGGATCATGGATGACACCAAGCTGTGGTGTGTAGCTCACACACCAGAAGGACACGATGTCATCCAGAGGGACCTAGACAGGCTTAAGCAGTGGACCCAGGAGACCCTCATGAGGTTCAACAAAAACAAGGGCAAGGCCTTGCATCTGGGTTCAGACAACATCCACTTCCAATAAAAGCTGGAGAATGGAAGAATTGAGCACAGCCCTGCTCAGAAAGAAATTGGAGTACTGGTGGATGGGAAGCTAGACATGAGCCAGCAATGTGCCCTTGCAGCCCAGAAAGCCAACTATATCCTGGGCTACATCAAAAGTGTGGCCAGCAGGACAAGGGAGGAATATAAGGAAAAAGTCTTTCACAGTGATTATGGTGGTATGGCACTGGAACAGGCTGCCCAAAGACATGGTGGATTCCCAATCTTCAGAGACACTCAAGGCCAGGCTGGACCAGGCTCTGAGCAACCTGATCGAGCTGTAGATGCCCCTGTTCACAGCAGGGGAGTTGAACTAGATGGCCTTTTTAAAGGTCCCTTCCAACACTAAGGATTCTGTTATTCTACAAAATTCAATCCCATCTCCAAAATATATAAAGTATACACAAGCTTTTCCTATACCCAAAAATAATA
Source organism: Oreortyx pictus (assembly GCA_036925125.1). NCBI lineage: Eukaryota > Metazoa > Chordata > Aves > Galliformes > Odontophoridae > Oreortyx > Oreortyx pictus. Next base: position 3,502,817 of record JAUPFR010000029.1, read on the forward strand.
CTATGTGACAACCTTAGACATCAAAATATGTAGAAGTTTGGTATTTCCAATATCCTACAGCAGAGAAATCCAGTTCAATCATGCAAGGAGGAAAAAAATGCCATTTCAATTGTTCCAAACACTCTTATTTGAGGAACCCTATTTCTTATATCATAAGGGAGACTGTATACTAGTTTCTCCACAATATTCATGATTTACAGGTCTTTGTTATATTCTACAAGTCATCTCTTTTTCAGACATAGTCCTCATCTGTTAAGCTGTACAGAGATCATTACATGTTTTTCATGAACCTGTTATTTTTTCCACAGACTGTTTGCAGTTCACTTGCATAGCATGAACTTGGCTGCAACCAAGTCACAAGAATCTCTCCATGTCTCAGTGCTTATTATAAAATGTTGTTTTGTACTTCTCAAGAATATTACAAAAATTCTGATGAGGCAATGATACTAAAGTGATTTACCTAGCAACCTAAAACAAATCATATTGCCTACAACCCAACCTCGGAGAAGCAAACATATTTACCACAAATGATCAGCCAGGCTATCCACATAAAAGCACGCTCTTGACATGGTTGGGTTCTATAGGAGTATTTTTTTTCTTTTTTCCCAATCAAACAGAAAAAGATTAGAATAGAGATGTGACACTGCTTTAACAGCAGGTCTAGCTTTTCCCTTATCTTTCTCCAGAAGAGATTTTAAGAAACAAAGCTATCAAGGTGTTCAGAACAGCTGTAGAAAGATATTGACATAATGTCAAAGAAGTGAGAAGTGCATTTCTTTCACCTCTAAAAATAGTGATCATTACAAACTTGTCATCTTTTTACAAAAGCAAATCAATGATGCTTGTTTTCTTGCTTTTACAGCATAATCTGTGCTGAGGAAGAATTATACTGATTATTTTGCCAATGTCTAAAAATCATGAAATAGGGCTGGACATGGCTCTTCCTGTAAAGGAATGCCTTTCAGACACACATCCGCAAGTTAAATTCCTGACACAAGACTCCCTGGCTGAAAAGCATAGGATCAGACAGAACTCCAGGACAAAAGCATTCTTTTGACATTGACCACGAAGATAATTGGAATCTTCCCAGTGTTTTCCATGGAAGTCTGTTTTCAGCCTACAGAAATTAGCTCAGTTTTACTCATTTCTATGATCTGTATGAGCTGAGTAGAAAAATGCCTTAAGGTCTAAACCTGGAGTCATTTTATCACTGTAGAAATATCACTTCATTCTGCACCAGTTTCAGCCAGCCAAATTCACCAAAGCTGATACCATCATTTATGAGCCAACACAAATACATACAAATTGCATCAGAAGTTAGAGCTCTCCTTATCAGAAATCCCACTACTTCTGTTAGAGCTCTGCAGAGAAAACACAAATAGCGTTACCTGCTGGTTGAGTAATTATAATAATAAAAAAATAAGAACACTAATATCACCACTAGGAAAGTAAACACTAATTTAAAAGAATCAGATCTTTGCTGAGGTTCTCAATCATCTTGTTTCCAGAGCTCTGAAGATCCACAGGGACAACCACACTCTCCTGTTTGGCCCACGTGACAGAGGAATGAGGTGATCTTTGAGGTTCCTTCCAACCCAAGCCATTCTATGACTGCACAGTTCTGAATACAAGGTGACCATTTCATATTTCTAATTCAAATTGGAAAAAAAATTAACACAAAGCTAAACTCATTGGGAGCTGCAGATCAGATCCTACACAACAAAGAGCCAACAAAAATTGCAAACCTCCAATTTCAAATTCAGATCTTATGAATAAGCACCAGTAACCTTCTGAAATAGCAGTGCAACACAGTCCTTCTTTAGGTATACTGACAACCCTGGGCTTGATAAAAATACACCAGTCAGAAAAGGTCATAATTATCACTGTATTTTAATGATTTTAATAAGCTCTGAAAAATGAAAAGCAGGTTAACTATTCATCTGTACCAGTCAGATTTCATTAAAACCACACAGCATCTTGATGCTGAAAGGTCTCATTTGACACATTTTATCTCCAGGTCAAAACACAGCACTTAGATCTTTTCCAAATGCAATCATATCACATTTACAGCATCTGTTTTTCCCCGTAACAAAGGAAGATTTTAAGAGGGTAACACATAGGAAAGTCCTGTTTGACAGATTAGGTTTAAATACAATAATTATCCCAAACACTGCTTTGGTCATTTGTTTCTCCCTCTGCTGATGACATTATCCACTTGCAATGAGTATTGTTACCTCTGTGCTGGGTGCTGCACAGTCTCTAGATAAATAAAACTAGAAATCTTTTGATACTGCAACAATTAATTGATTACATTGAGAAAGATTATAGAACTATAGAACAATCACAACAAAATTAAATAAAAACTCAGTGAAGAAAATATGTTGGTTTTTTTTTTATTTAAGGGGAAAAAAATCTTTAATTAATGATTAACATTTTAAGTAAGAAATTTTATAATGGCTTTTTGTATTGCCGAGCTGTCGGTGTACACCGGGATGTGAAGGATGTGCCACCTTTCTACCATAAGGAAGGAGCAAGAGATGTGTTTGGAATCCAGAAGATGGAGAAAACCAATCTCTCATTTGGTGTCCGCGATAAAAATCACCATCTGACTCCACTAGGTGAAGGAGCAATGTCTTCTTTTTTTCAAAGACAAAAAATAATAATAAAAAGATTGTTATCCAAGAGGAAAGAAATAAAAGAAAACAACACAGTCTATCATTCCTCTCTGAAGCTCCGAGGGAAAAGTACATTTCAATAACCTTTCTTTTCCTGAGAAAACGATCTGTTTGAAGACAACCTTTGGCTCTCTCCTCACCATGATATTCCTGATTTTGCACAGCCAGAAGTTCCTGGTCTGAAAAGAGCAACTCTTAGAAGAAAAAACAACACCAGCAGACAATGTATAATAAGCAGCCAAAGGAAAGCACAATTATTTTATGTATTTAAAAAAAACCAAACTGTTAGACAACAGCTCCTTCTGAACAGACGTAGAAGGTATAAATATTTTAGATAAAACATTTAAGCATGCCTTCATTTTAAGAACAAAAGGTTCTGTTTTAAGAGTGATACATCTAAGAAACAGAACAATTGTTTGCTAAGAAGAATACAATGTATTTATTGTAAATAATACAGTAAATAATTCCCCAGTGCTCTTTTAGTTTGGTAATCCTTTAAAGCATTTTATTCCATTTCCAGAGGCACTGTTCCCTTTGCCTAAATGCTTTGGACCTGGGGGGTGGGCATATAATGCCCCGCCCTTTGGGAAAGATGCATTATTCCCAAAGATGGGGCGTTCAATAAAGCAGAAATCTAGATATTTTTTGTTCACTTTGTTTGGAAATCCAAAAAATATGACTCAAAAGAACCAAGCTGGTTAACATGAAAGCAGTTTCAGACACTTGGATGTATGTTGGCTAGGAGTTTGTGCAGAGAACACCGTGAAGGTTAAATCTGAGGTGTCCAAGTTCAGCTGCAGACTCCCCGTGTGATATCAAACTTGTCACACAGACTTTCTGTGCTTTTAAATGGGAGAAGTGAATCCTTTTGCTTGCTGGACATGTTTAAATTCAGAGCTCTACAAGGATCTGAGGAGTGAACTGCCACATCCTTGGCTCAGCTAGGCTCTCAGTGCAGGCCCACTATGTACCATGTATAAGAAATAGTGGTGAGGCCAGATAATTTAATGAAAAGTAAAATGTTAGTTTCATAAATCTACTTGTACATACATACCATGGAATTTAATTCATCTCATACCCTTCCTAAAGGATGCTTCAAAGCCTTGAGGAATGAAATGCAACATGTAAGGCTTTGTGGAGCAGCTCAGAGCCTAACAGCCATGCCCAGCAATGCTCCCCAGTCATAAATCAACTTCAGATTGATGGAATGTCAGATACTGGACAAAAAGGGGCTGCTGTAACTTTAATGAAAATATAATAAAAATATTTTATTATAAATATTTATTGATTAACATTTATTAAAAGTGCCCTGGGCAAAATGAAGGCTGTTCCACATGTAACTTTGGCCTCAGACAAGGTTACACACCAGCCTAAAGTGCTCACAGCCTGAAAAAGCAGAGATGCTACTAAGGGTGACCCAACACACACACCTTGAATTGCAGTTCAAAGACCAGGAACACATCCCATCCGTGCTGGCAGATCTCTTTACTTCTCTATTCCAGCATCTCCTTTTCTACTTTAGCCATTCAAGGTAAGAGGTTTGCCAACAAAGCTCCTCATTAACATTCACTGAGGATACAGAACTCGGCTTCGGCACAAAAGTACAAGATGAATTTCATAAGCAAACACAGGAGATACTGTAGCTCATAAGAGATGCCATTAACAGCAAAAGGCTTTATTAAGAGACTTTCTCAGCTCTACCAGCAATTCCTTTTCCTTCCAAGGACACTGACACAGACCAGGCAGGAATTTTCCTGCAGGATACTCAAGAGATGCTTGCAGCTACTTGCTAACATTAGGACAGCAGAGGAATACCATAAGGGAAATTACCAGCCAAATAAAGATAATGGTAAGAAATTAGTACCATGAAAGAGGATTAGCTATACTGAGCTTAATAGGATCACATATCACCTAAGCCAGAAAATGTAAGCAAACACAGGCAGCAAATACCACCCTCCCTGCCTCCCTCCCATGGGCAGATGTTGCAGCTAGTTCAGTTGTACCCCTGGCATCTCTTTAAAATAAATGTGGCCATCTGAGGTTTCTAGGAAATAATGACTTGCACTAATTACTCTAATGAGGATTGTACTTCGCACTCCCTGGACTTCCCCCTTGCTAGGTTTCTTTTCTCTTTAATACAAAAACACACTGTTCAAGGACCTAAGTCTAATGAGTTTGGTGGTGTCAGTCCAGTTTCTCTTGGAGCAACCTCCATAACCTGCAAAGCCAAACACTAATTAGGCCCCTTGTTGCTACTGTCTGCAGTAAAGCCAAGGACAGAAGGGATATTAACCTACCTCCTTTATTAGTGTAATCTTAAAGCGATCCCTATAGATTTAAACTGAATTAGAGCTGCAAAGGGTCAGGAAGAAAAAAAAATACACATTCAGACTCCTCACTTCTGCTTGAGGACAAATCAAATATTCCGAGGCTTGATGCATCCCCGACTTATACCAATGTAATTATAGCTTCAGTGAAGGTCGTTATATTGATTTGAAACAGGTGAGAATACAAGCAGAGCTCCCCCATCCTCTGATTCCTGAGGCAGTAAGTGCCTAGCAAAGGATTTGAGGGGAAAGAAAAGAAGGAGCCCATGAGCAATGCAGTAGTGAATTCTGTTGGTACCAAGAGAGGATTTTTTTTCCTAACCTACAGAAAACGTTTCTTTTGTGCCCAGTAATTTTCTCCATACTGAATTCATGCCAGGTACTGTGATAATTCCCCTCTGGGTCTTACAGTGCACTTAACCTAACATGTCAAACCTTCCATGCATCATTTTGAGACTTGAATGCTTGATGAAGGGGAGGCCACGCTAATGGTAACCAGACCACAGGCACTGTGGGAGCTAAACTCATGAACTGGGGCACTGGGGAGCAGATAACTGTCCACTTTGCTGCCTAGAAGCAGAGGGATGGGGCAGATAAAGCAAAACATCAACATTCTGTGAACCTGAGGCTGTTGAAGACAATTCTTTCCAGTACTTGGTTGCCTCCTCACGCAGGTCCCAAGTCAGCAAAGTACACTGGAAAGGAGAGAGCACACTGCTGGGATACCAGGTTACCTGGAGAGTGCTTTTTTGGAGGGATAAGACATAACTTAGCAGTTCCAGACATGCAGGTATGGACATCATTTACAGAGAGAACAGTTCAAAGTTTTAAAATCAATCTGTTGTAAATTATTTCGAACTGGGATGCCCACAAATAAAATAAGAGTTTATGACAGATGAGTACCACTTTCTGAAACCTCCTGAACCACAGCTTTACTGATCATTGCAAGCAGCATAAAATCAACAGGACAATGACATGGAGACTCAGCACATACTGTGATGTGCACTCTGAGCACTAGAAATCTTCCCAACTCTCCTAACACGTCCACAATTTTTCTTTTTTTTCTTTTTTTTTTTTTTTTGCTGTGATTCTTAGAGTAGGACAATAAAGAACAAAGGGGCTATATTGGTGTAAATGGTGGCTCTCTCTTAGGAGAGAGAACATGCAACAGGAGGGGTGCACAAGAAACTGGTGGGGTTGTGGAAAACCATCCAAACTGATGGAGACAGGAGCATTTGCATCAATTGTCAGTGTTTTGTTGGCCAGTCAGAACCAGATGGCTGCCCCCACTAAGCACTGCAGCCACATTCTGCACTCATCTTCCATGCACAACTCCCACTGAAGCCCAGTAACATCGAACAAACAGCAAAAGTCTGCTACAAAATCCAAAAACTTCAGCAGCAATTCCTGAGAGATCAGGGCTTGCTGTTCACTTACCCTATAGCTCCTTCACCCTAGGAATACAGAGAGGGTGTGAATCTAAGCGCACGTAACACATAACAAAACTGAAGGCACAATAGAGCTGTAAGCACCAGAAGAATATAGCAGTGAATACTTGATGTGACAGCAGTAGAAATGCTGGGCACTCTTTAGAATCAAGAAGAAGCAAACACCCTGCTTGTGATCGACTGCATTTTGAACCTTTCCTGGAAGAAGCAGAGTGAGCTCCGGATGTTTCTGTCTATTGTGCAATGAGAGAAAGAAAGGCTCAGAATGTGAACATCCACCTTGTTTTCTTCTGTGGCTCTATGCCGCTTAAAGTCTACCAGTTCATAATCTTCTTTCAGAAGATTTAGCTGATCTGTATGGCTGAAGGAAGAAGAGGGTGCATTGGGTACTACAAGAGTAGGGAGGAAAGCAAAATCTTTAAATTGCCGTCTCTCATCAGAGTAACCAAAACCTGAGGCTGATGACTTCAGGTCGGGATTTGCTTCAAATCTGTGTCAGGAGCAACTGCATGCTTCTGGGGATTGGTAACAAGATATGGAGCCTTTTACCCTTTAGGACACCAGTTCAAACCCAGGTCATGAGTGGCTTTAAGCAATAACCAGGACAGACTGGAAAAAGATTTCCCCTCATAGTCTAAAAGCGAAGCGGAGTTCTGCTGCAGCCGGCTGCACTGCGAGCTCCCTCTTCCGTCCTGCTCTCACAGCCAGGGACACGGCGTAGGAAACCAGGGCTTTCAGGCAGTACACACTAGTGCTGCTCAGTGGGCACAAGCACTTCCCGTTGCTTACAGCTCCCTGCTCAGAAGAAGCCCGAGAAATGAAAATCCCAGCCACTCACAGAGGCTGGAAAAATACATGTTCCACTCATTGCAAAAGAACCCACGATCTCAGAGCCACCGGTCAATTAATTAAATAGGTTCACATAACAACGAAGAAAAAAAAAAAAAAAACTTGGGGACTTGCATTGTACCTCCATTCTCGTGAAAGTAGTTACTGCCACAGTTTAGTTGCAGAGTATCCCAGAAACTGCCCCATTCCCTCCCCAGCAGCAGTAATTCTATCTTAACAGTAACCTTTCCTCTGTTTTCATCCTTCAGCCTTCAGCCTCACCAGTCATCCTGAGTGAAAACAAGCCTAAGAGCAATCACAGAATGCCTTTGGATGGAAGAGAGTTCCAGACAAACACAAAGCTCACCACACTCAGTTCCAAACCTGTGCCCCTTTTGTATGACTTCTGTGGAAGCCACACTAACCCAGTGTCAACTGTATGAAATAACAGACAAGCAGGGTCCCTTGATTGCCATACTTCCCTTGAGTTTGTTGTTGTCAGCTCCTGAGCAGCCTGGCACACATTCAGGCTGGAAAGTAGTGTTCAGGCCTCACATGATTCGATGAACTGGAGGTTTAATCTGCAGTCTTCCCAAAATCAGGCATATTTGGAGTAAAAATGAGACATCATGGTTAGCCTTTTCAGTTGTAGCTCTGTAAATTAAGCCATCCCAAAGCTGACATTTACACAGTCAATTTTATCAGCAGAAATACAAGTACAGACTACAAAAGATGAGCAAAATTAAGTTGAATTTCAAGGCTGACGCAAAGAAAATTCATCCACATAGGCTTTCTGAATTTTCCTTAGAAAAGGATCTCAGCATTTGACATCAGCACTTCCTGCAGATCCTTGTGTGCTGAAAACTAGATAGAGATGCAGCAAATAAGAACACAATTCAGGACAGCCCAGCACTTGACACACAGAGCTCCCTGTAGAGCCATGGCTGAGCTTTCTTCCTGGTGAGTTAGGAACAAGTCACTCCCAGACCAGACTGATCTCGACCACGCTGACCGAAGGATGGTTTTGCTTTCAATCCATTACAGGAGCAGAATTGTTATTTTCAAACCAACACATTAGGCTCATGATACTGACATGCAGAAGTTCTTCACAGCACCAAATTACAACAAATGAAATCATTTCCATGGAGAAAATTGAGAACAATCATAGAGCTCCACCTTGCTATCTGAAAGCTGTGCACTCTCATGCCTGCCATCTGTAACAAGCACGTCTTCACTAAACCTCTCCTGGGGAGAAAATAACCCAACCTCCAAACGAACTGAATTCAACATAATGCATCTTCTGCAGGGAGAAAACAGCCATGAGGTCACATCGAAAGAATTCATATACAAGGGAACACATCCAGCTGATCCTCAGAGCACCATCACTAAATATTTGAAGGGACTGTGATTTCTGTGCAGGGGCACAGAGCTTCCCAAAGCTCCATTCCCCCCAGGAGCCATTAGCAGGGCACCCAGCAAAGCAAGGGTTGTTCTTCAGTGCCTTTCTTGACAAGGAACAAATAACTCGCATTTTATACAATTTCGTTCTCAAAACATGCTTTCTGCTCGTTGTTACAGCAAGAATAATAAAATGGAAATCGCTTTGTTTTGACAAGTGTTGAGTAAAGCTTGCCATGCATCAAAACATTCAGTAGTATTTTATATAACATATAGGTTAACCAAGAAAGCACTAAATCAAGAAAAAAGAAAAAAAATATTCACAAGAAGGCATATGCTCCGTTTTGTACACTGATTAAACACTACTTATCCATACAATTTGACACAGTAATTACACCAAAATGTTTCTCTGTGAAGGCTGAAAGTAGAAAATGTAATGAACATTTTTGCATTTCAGTATGATTCTCCAAATTCGGCTGCCTCGCCATTCACATGTCAGTCAGGTACATCAGGAAAGAAAAAGATGAAAGCACAAAGGTTCTACTGAATGCTCCCTAACAGCAAGAAAATATAACTGACAAGTTCCTTAGGAAACACAGCGTTTAGTGCAATAAATTCACCCAACAGTCCAGTTTGCCAGTCAGCAGATCCTGATTGTATGGTTTCTGCTGGTCCTTTTTCTTAAACCAGCTGCATGCACCTTGCACAGAAAAAGATGGAAAATCGAATAAATCCAACCACAGCAGGTGATAAATGTGATAAATCTAACAGTAATGAAACAGCATGGGACTTTTCTTAATGAGGAGCACAAATTTCCTATGCTGAGTGACTTACATGAGTAAGGCTGTGGAACCTACAACACAATTCTTAAGTGGACATTCTATTCATGTTAAAAATCCAATCAGTATGACTGGCAGCTGCAGGACGTTGCCTTAACAATGTTGGCTAGATGAGGTGATTCTTTTTTTAGATATTTCTATACTGGAAAATTTCCTTGCAGAAATGCAATTATACCAGCAAAATATGTTTTCACTGGTCTACTTTGTGCTGTTTCCCTGAACTCTCTGGCCAGTGTCCTTTCCATCTGCAGGAGAAGGTTTACAACACAACACTGTTTTTTCCATTCTATGCAAGAGATTATTAGAAAGGAAGCATCCACTAGGTAACAAGACCAAGCGATGACTTTTAGGAGGCTCTCATTAGAACTGGCTCAAAATTCTATTTTTGTTTTGGTCAGTAATTATTTTTAAGCTGAAAAAAATCTCTCTTCGAAATTTTTTGACAATATTTAAGACATTACAATTTTTCAAGGGATGTGCTTGAAGCAGGAACCACGAGTAGGAAATTAATACAAGCGACTGTTTGGTGTGAGCACAACACAAACCAGTTTTCTGCTGCAACCTGCAGACTGTATCCTGCACAATTACCATCTGTAATTATAGGGTGCTTGTAGGAGCTTTATTGACTGGAGATATTTCCATATAACACTATCAGTGCAGCCAGACAGTTACTTCAAGACAACAACCACAGCACAGGTTTATCCCACACTCAGACACTGAGCTCTTGCAGGGGGAAACATCAGGAGCTGGAGAGCATTTGGGCTGATCTGTGGCTGGGTGGACAGGTGAGAAATTCAATTCGAGTTCTTCACAGGCAGAACACCACAACAATTTGTGCATATGCTTTAATTGCAAGACTAGAAGATGCTACACTATCTGTAGCATTAATTTCTTATCATTTGGTAATATAGAAGAATGATCCTATAAGCATACATGAAACCTTTTGACCACAGCCAGGCCTTTGGTTCCCACAGGGAAGATCAGTGAGATAACTCTGAGTTCAAACAATCCTAAGTAGGAATGCCTCTTCTTGGCCTCTCTAGCATCAGTGGAGTGGGATAAAGTTCTTGAACACCTCCTGAACAGTGCTGAGTTATATTTCCCATGCACACCCCACAGGAAAGATGTAAGGAGATAAATCTGACTACAGAACTAACCTAGAAGAAATCAATTCCCAGATTAAATCACTGACAGTGGAACACTTCACAAAGAAATAGCTGAGGTCTGAATTCCTGGACGTCTTTAACTGGTGGCCTGAAATCACTCTGGAAGGTTACAGGGCATCTATAAAGTAGTTAACTTCCCAGGCATGCTGCCTAGCCATCCTTTTCTAATGCAAAAACTTTGCAATAGCATTAGAGATGCTAGCTTTTTTTTCTTTTGGAACCCATTCATTAATTCCCATGCCATTTACACTGTATCAGATGACAGAGAGAATACCTAATGATAGGCAAGTTTGTTGAAGCCAGTAGCTAATTTAGATCTGGCTCTCCTTAGCAAACCAAGAATCTTCATCTGTCCTTTTAAGTTATCCTCAAAAGACTATTTCAACACTGCAGATAAAGACACAGTCTTTTTAAGTAACTGTTTTTATCCTCTTTGGGAGGCAATTAAAGAGTGCAAGAAATTACCACCTTCTGTTTCTATTCTTGTTATGGATGGATAATTGGTTTGTTTTAAGAGAGAAAAAAACTAGCCAGACATTGCCAGTCTCAACATTTCTAACTACTTAAAGATCATCAGTGGAAAAACATTTTACCAAATTGAAGGACAACATTCCTAACAGGCTTCCAAATTTCCATGCAAACACATGCACACTCCAACACCCAGTCTGCTAGTCATGGGACTGTTCAGGCCCTTGGAAATACATACCATTTCTTCAGCAGATGCCTTCACCAATAAGCTCCTGTCATTAGAACTCTCTGTAATTCTTCTCTCTAGGACATCAAATCTTAAATCAACCCATGTAAGTCTTTGCAAGATCAGACCCCAAACGTGCTTCTGCTTTCCTCACTATGGCACCGGTGCTATGTCGCTTTACTTGCCAAAACCAGATGTACATTTCAGCTGAAGGTGAATACAAAATGAACCAATGCAGATTATGCTGATTGCCTGATTTAGGATGAGGTTAAAAAGATATATGAAGAATTACAAATTCAAGAACACTGCCCAGCCTGCAGAGGAAGGAGGAAATGATGTTCAGTTTGTGTTCCAGAACAGTTCTGTTTGGAAGGCCTTGTCAGCAGCAATTAGCAGCATGATCTATGTTAGCTTTCTGTCAATACTGTAACTAGTTTAGAGATAGCCCTTCAACTACAGTCTGGGAATCAACTTTTGTAAAGACAAATCTATGCAATCACTAAAATTGATCAAGAGTGGATGAGAGAATTACAGAAAGTTTCTGAATTGGATGTATACACAGCACACACATTTAAACTTGAAGACTTTGAAATTCAATTACAGAAGCTAAAATAAATGACCACAGTGTTTTCCATTATCAGACACATAGAAATCATTTCCCTTCCTTCCACATACAAATTTCAATGATTTCTTCCTAATCAACAAACTTAACCTTTTATCAGAGTCCTTAAATAATGTACAACTTTTTAAGTTAAAATAATGTACTGTAACTGGAGAACAGCATAGCTGAGCACAAGATCCTATTCTGAAAATCAAGCATCAGGTGCTTATAATGCATCTGGACTAACCAGATAAAAAGCAGAACACTGCACACAGGCCTTTCAATGCAGCACCTAGATTGTGGAAAACAACTGTGCAATTAATGATTTCCTCATGCTCATTCAGTTGCTATCTGAGACATGCACTGTGTGAGCTCTGGAAAACACACATTATGTCCACACAAATGCTCAGCAACAAACCAGCTTTGCAAGTCACGGAAGGGAGGACACTGCAGCCCAGTTAAAGAACTGTCTTCAGCTGAAGAGCCATCACATTAAAGGCCATGGCATCACCTGATTCATTGGCCCTTTGTCTCTCCACATTGCTTCTGATGGAAGAAATCAGAGCCTCCACCTCTGATAGTCAAGATCAGTCTTAGCTGATTAGGCTTTTTAGCAGAAGATTTCATTACAGTGGCACTTTTGCCCATACAGCAAGGCACAATGACGGTATTACCTTGTTTAAAACACTGCAATCACATCTAAGCTGTCTCAGCTACTCCTAAGCTTTCTTTTATAGGTATATAAAATCTACATTAGAAAAGCATTCTAAGCCTTTCCCTCTCCATCCTCCCTCTTCATCCTTTTAATGCAGTGTGGTTGGGATGTTAGTTCTCCATTGCCACCAAAGGCGCTTTCAGTTGTCAAAGGAGCAAAGGAGAAGGGAAAACAAATGCAGAGTTGCCAAGGTTACTGACAATCCTTGCTGAAGGAATGAACGAAATTGACAGGGAGGAGACAGGAATAAAAAGATACTTGACTCTAACTTGATTTTAACATACCTTCTATTTCAGATGTGATGGGTCCTAGACATTTTTTTTTTTCCTAAGAAATTTAAATTGATTTGTATTCATCAGTTATTCATCTGCTGTCTTGCAAATATAAGACTCAGAGAGTACTGGTGCAACTGCCCTAGCTCCATGCTAAGGCTCCTACATTCTACATTACATTCAAATGATATAAGGACACATTTATGATGCCTCAAAAATCCTAAGCCAGAAATAGTAAAGCTAAAAATAAGACTTTTTCCTCTGCCATGGGAAAGATGAATAAAAAAAGAAGCCTTTCCTCCTAAAAGTACAGAAAGGAATTGGCTGCTGTGCCTGAACCTTAAGTCTGTAATTTCTTCACTGTGTCTCATAAGCCCTCTGCTGCAAACAAGTTCTTCGCCTTTGTCTCTGACAGGAAGATGAAACTGCCTGCACTGCGCCTTTGATTTTGCAGCACTAATTTTCAGCCACTTGCTGTGGACTCCTAGATACAAAGTTATGCTTGCCACTAATAAGCTTCTTTTTCTTCCTTACCTTTCACAGGGCTCTCTCTTGAGATCCCATAGAGAGAACCATTACGCTGTGTGACCAAAATCACATTACAATAGCAAAACACTCTAACATCAGTGATCTCAAGTGCTGGAAATTAGGTATTTGCTTCCCCAAAACTCTCCTTTGGTATCACAACTAAACTATCACAATGAAAATTCAAGTAATTCCAGTGGAGATTCCAGTTTCAAAATTTTAAATCTCTAGACCGGAAAGAAAGTTGGAGTTCTCTCAATTGCACTGTCAAGCCCCAAGCACTGCCAATTGCTCATATACATGTTGTCTTCTTTAGGTATTGGTACTGGATTTACTCTGCACATGGAACTGGCTGATGGAAACAAGTCAGCTCTGAAAACAGAAAAATTTCAACAAGTTCTACCTAGCAGAAGGAAAATTATAACATAATGTCAAGTTAGAACTAACAAGCTTTATTTTCATCACTGTTCACCACGAAAGAATGATAATATAAAGCCACTGGGATTTGTTGTGCTACCAACCCTTGAAACTTGTACAGTTAAAAAGCCACATCACCACAGGATTTAATCCTTTCTCCCCTGGGCCCCTAATTTATCTAATGTTCTCTGTCTTAAGTAAATTAATATGTGGTAGAGTTTGAACAGTTATTTATTTTCTTTTTGACAAAGAAAAATACAATTATTCAGTTAATTTCTTAATCACAAAATTATGAACTTATCAGATTAGAAAGCCCACTCCATAGCAAAACCATTTGTCAAGTCACAAGCAAGAACCAGATGTAAAATAAATCTTAGAGCCTGTATTTGTCACAAAAGACATGAACCATAACTATGTTACACATTGGCCAAGTAAAGGCTTTGATTTCATTTGGTCTGCATGCGTAGCTTATACAAGACAGCTGTGTTCTAATTGCTTTGAAAATTTAGTGTTTGGGGAGAAAATGTCTCATTGAAAAAAATCCAAGAAAGATCAGATGGAAATCCAATTGCGTCTATCATTAAGGAGCTTGATGCTCTTTTGTAACACCCTCATATAAAAGTAGTATGCAAAGGAATCAAGCGTTCATAAAAGACTAAAACCAACTTCATAGTGCCATTACTCTTAAATAAATGCAGTAAGATGCCTTGAGCATAGCTGATAATCAATCAGAAGTGGCATGCACTTTGTATAAAGCCACAGGTACCTAAAAACTCAATAACTACATAGGAAATACAAACACACAGTGAAGTTCACCATCTAAACACATCTGATCAGTTGGCAACCCTGCCCATGGCAGGGGGTTGGAACTAGATGATCTCTGACACCTCTTCCAACCCAAGTCATTCTAAGGTGGGATATGAGATTGGAACAGACGGATTTGATTTCATTTCACCATATGCAGAGAAGAAATGGAAAGGAGATGGAGAGATGCCCAAACTGCTTCAAGTGCTGAAAGAAGTACAGCCTTTCGCTGAGATATCTGCAGGTACCTGTCTCTTTCCGACATTAGTTCCTACAGCTACCATGAGGCTGATTAACTAATTCAACCTGATTTGGGTATTTTCTGTGTATTATTGCTCTGGATGATACAAATATAAATTCAGGAAGAAAAGAATTTACAGCAGCACCATGTCATGTTAATACAAATAAAGCCCCTTCATCAAGACTTGCATATACTTAATAAAAATAATATAGCGCTTTTATATGATAGTTGTAGTGCATGAACATTACAGAACAGAAATAATTTTAATTAAATCCCAAATTCAAAACTCAACTTTCTATTTTCTCACCTAAATAGAAGAGTCAGAATTTAGTACCATGTTATAAATACACTGAAAGTCACACTTTGACACATCCATATGCTGCATGCTCCACTGGATATCCAGCAAACAGATTAAGCACATGTTTTAGCCAGAGTGCAAAAATGCACTTGACTGAAATATAGGGAAAACATTGCATGTCTCTGTGTATGAACATGATAAATTGGACTTGACAAGTCTTGGTAAAAACTTTCTTCAACTCCTGTTCAAATAACCAGGACCCAGTTATATAATAAGTGTTCTTGTGATCACTAAGAAAAAAATAAATAAATGAGTAAAATCATTTTTAAGGCTATACTGAAGATGTCTCAAATAAAATGTCTAATAAACCATGAGCTGTTTCATATCATGTTGAATGCATAAATAGATTCCCCTACTTTTGCCTAATTTTTACTCTTTAAAGATCCACCTCAATGTCATTTTACTAAACGAAGCCCTTCTGTGTTGGAACTGCTATGAAAAGCATTAGCCACACAACTACACCTCAGGTAAAATTAGCTCATGCAATCCAAACTCATATTGCATGTGACCTTTTCCATCTTTCTAGTCTGATTTATTTTTGGACGCTTTCAGATCATGTAAGGATTTGCAGGCATTAGAGGGTGAAGGATCAGAATAAATGTTGATTACAGAGAAGGAAAGATCCATACCTCCAAAGAGAGCAAATATCAATTTCATAAAGGAAACAAACCTGAAGAAGCTGAAACAGCTAAAGCAAAGCTACAGCACCTACTCCCCATTCCACATAATTTCTCAACTACAAAATGTTCTCAAGGTTTTTGACTATTTGCTTGTTCAAGTTCACATATATTCCTCCGGTACTCTAGGGAGAGAGAAACAAAACAAGGGTCTGATATAACTCAGTGTTGCCATATAGAAACTGAGGATTTCCTACTGGAGATTAAGAAATAGTGATGACCACTTAAGACCAGCCTCTTTCAAAGAAGGGAAACAAGTGCAGTTTCACTGGAAAATATTTGCCTTTTGACTTTTTCTATTTAGAATCTACAGTCTTCAAAACATGAGTCAGCTTCTCAGATTCCTGACTCAGCTGCCTGGAAGCAGGAACACTTGAAATTGTATGCAAGTGTTATGCACAATGTCAGCATAAGAGACTACTGTCCAACAGTTACAGAAAGGAGGATTGAACATCAACATTATTCATCCCATTTCTATCAAACCTTCCCAGTCACATTCCTGTCATACCTCTACTAATGCAGCACTTCAGTAGCAAAGATCTGGATCCGTCCGTTGAGCTTTAGGCAACTCTTTTCATTTCCCTTCACTAATGTGTGCTCATTTCTGGAAAAGCTAATTTTTTTGGCCTATTTAACTTGCATATTAATCTCCATTGAACTATACAAAATGAATTTCAATCTTCATGTAAAAAATGGGAGAATGGTTTTCAATTCACACCCCTCTTGATTTTCATCAATCAACTTTTTCTGCTTAAGTACTGTATAATAATAAAAAAATCCCAGATGGCTCTTAAGATTTATCTGGGCATCGCTGTGATAGAAAATACTGCCTCAGCTTCCACGTGTAGTTACTCATGAGACCGAGTTGTATCTTTATAGATACAACTTTCCTCTGCCTCTGAGGAACACCAGAGGCAAAGCCTCATCCCTGCTGATTTGTGTACTGCATTTAGCTATGCTCCTAGCAGAAGGGCTCCTCTTCCAAGGTAGGAAGCCCTGCACATGCCTCATCCCACGATATCCAGCCTACCTCAGGCACTGCCTCATTATCACTTCAGATGCAGTACAAATACATCTTCCATTTCTGTCCATGTCCTATGTGCAGTGGGGCATGCTTCAATCAGTATGTACTGATGGCTGAAGACATCTTGCCCCACGTCCCCTGTGTCACTAAGTGTGGCGAAAGAGTGACCAAAAAAAGAAAGCAGAAGAAACAGGAAAGTCACTAGTCTGTCTATGAAGACAACAGATGAATGGAGGAAAAAAAAAAAAAAAAAAAAAAAAAAAAAAAAAAAACACCCAAGCACAAAATTCACTACAGCAAGGAATTTGCTTGTAAAATACTTCGGCATTAAACAGTAATGATTTAGAAGAACAATGTAATTTTGGCCTTGGAGACACTTAAGGTGAGGCTGGACCAGGGTCCGAACATCCTGACTGAGCTGCAGATGTCTCTGTTTATGACAGGGGAGTTGGACTCAATGACCTTTTAGGGTCCCTTTCAACTCAAACAATTTTATGACTCTGTGATTCTATGAACTCTGGGCATTGCATTCAGGTTTAAAGATCTGCCAACAAAGCAAAGCAATGATGGTTGAAGCAATACAGCTGTGCCTACTCTGCAGGGAAGTAATTATGTAGAGATGGTTAATCCTAAACAAAAAGGAAAATAAAACTTATTTGCATAAAGTGCAAGTGTAAAACATTTCTGTGTTATGGACTATGTTAAATTACATTTAGTGTTTGTATTCCATAATAGCTTCCCTATCGCCCTATGTGTACTCAATACAACAATCAAATTTCAGTCTCAGTTGTAATACGGAAATCCATGTTGCTATAAAAGTTTAAGTTACTGTATATTCAAGGCCCTTTCCAAAGCTCAGTGGAGTCCTTGAGTGCATTTGTTCTCAAAGTCCATAGGGTTCAATCATTACAAATCATTAGCAACTCAAACTGGCAGTTGTAATGGTGCTCAGGGGACCTGGGCACTCAGCTTCCATTATACTTCAATTTCACTTTGTTATCTAAGATACCACAGAAGTTTTGAAAATACTGGCATAAACAAGATCCAGGATAAGTTACAGTACTGCAACAACAGAGTACAGAATAAAGTACTGAATGAAGTATCTTACACAGTGTTTCTTTTTCATATAAGGGAGAATTGTATCTGTCTATTAAAATCTATCAAGAAGCCCCCAAATTAACCTGGGGTTTTCTCCTATTAATCCTATGAAATACACTCTTTTCCAGCCTTCTATTTGTGATGTGAAAACAACCTGGATCATTTGCTGTCCCCTCAATGCCTCCAGAATGCACTGATGAACCGGGATAAAGGTCCCTTTGTTAATATTTTGCTTTAAGTTTACTGCTGAGAATTTCAATTTGCGTAGAACAGACTAAAACCATAATGGTTAAAACAACCGGAGTGAAAAAAAAAAAAAAAACAACACTACACTGCTGCTATAAATGCTGTATAACAAGTAAATGCTGCTCCATATGCCACGAGATTGCTCACATGTCAAGACATTTTGTGCAGAGGTTATAGATGGAACAGTTCTATTGTTAAAGATAAACCTGCCTTGGGATCCATTGATTTTCATATTAGGACTGGCTGAAGATTCGCAAGGACTGTCAAGTACACACAGATGCACACATGCACACAAATGCTCCTCCTGAGAGCAACACCGATTGCCAAAAAGGATAATACAGAAGGAGAAATTCTGCCTCCCTGAGTGTTAACCACTGCAAAAGAGTGGAGCTGGCAACATGTCCTAAATGCACAGAGAAAGGAATTCAGAGAGTATCCTATTTTTAGAAAAGTACAAATTAATTTTAATATTCAAGACATGCAAATAATCAGGAAAAAAATATTTTACCATCTGCAATTAGCATTTTCTTGACCTAATCTGCCAACCCAATCTTCCCATTTCAGATTTGTCCCTAGATTTTGCCTTGTTATGGAAATACAACTGTTAAATTAATGGCTTCAAGCTCAAAGAGAGTAGATTTAGGTTGGATATAAGGAAAAAATCATTTACAGTGAGGGTGGTGAGGCACTGGAACAGGCTGCCCAGAGATGTGGTGTATGCTATATCCCTGGAGACTTTAAGTGTGGCTGGATCAGAACCAGGGCAACCTGATAGAGCTGTGCCTGTGCATTGCAGGGGAGTTGGACTAGGTGACCGTTAAAAGTCCTTTCCAACTCTAGGGATTCTATGATTCTGTGTGTACCTACATATGTGCACAATGAATGTTTGGAACACAGCTTCTCCCTTCTCACAAAAATCTCCTATTCATTTTCAAAGCAAAAAGATCTTAGGGGAAAGATCTTCAGTCAAAATAAAATAAACCAAAAAAACTCCAAAACCCAAATAAATCCCATAGGAAGCTTATGGAAACATATCGAACAAGAACATATAACACTTTTCTTGAGAGCTCTCCTGCTTCTGCCCAAGTGTTTTTCCAGCAATGGCCAAAATGTTGTGGGCATCCACATCCCTGGAACCTACAATGAAATAAGGAAAAGCTTCTTCAACTTGTCCTGGACTGGAGCTTGTTCTCAGCTCCTGCAGAGATTCCTGCAGCATTTCCCTCCAGCTGAGCTTAGGAAACGTTTCAATTTCTTGAGCAGTGACACTGGGACATCCCTTCCACCACGCAGTTCATCAGAGCTGCTCAACCAGCTGGTGTCCGGTCTGGAGTTCTGCCCCTCTTCTGCTCCCGACCACAGCATTAACTCCCAGCAGGACATTCTGATGTGGAATACTGGTATCAAAACCACAACAAACACTTTCAACATACTTGGCATTGAAGAGCCAGACACAAAGAAGCACCACAACCTGTGGGGCTCTTGGCAGTTTGTAATTTGGACTACTTTGACTACCTTCTTTATATGAGAGTCCTCTTGGCATTACTTCTGCCACAAGCATACAACAATGTTGTACCATTAGTGCAGTGTATTCTTTACTGTTGCACAAAGCAAAAGCATCTCTCATCCATTTTAGTACAGAAAACATATCACATCTAATCTTTTTTCCGTGATTTTTTTCTCCTTCTAGATATTTCCTATCTTGATTCTCACCATACTACTCTCTACAGAAGTTGATAAATCTTAAGCTACACAGAACTGTCAAAAATAGAAAAACTGCTTCTCACTTTATCATTACAAAGCTCCTTGTTTCTCAGATTTATCTGTGGTATTAAAACTCTCTTTGTTTTAATTAGTACTGTTGGATGATTCATGGTAGTCCATGACAATAATAGCTGTTCTGGATTTTTTTTTTTCCTATTCAATACTTCTTCAGATAATTTGTGTTGGCTGTGTACTGCTTCTAAAGACCTATATCCATCAAAAACATTAACCTCCAAAGAAAACTAACTTCACTTACAGACTGCTTGCCACTGCATTTTCCAAGAGATTTAGGCTGTATTCTGCATTTTCTAAGGGCTAGTTCATGTACAGGTGGTTGTCTTGTGTGACACTCATTGTGCTAACATACAAATTTCTGCACAATATCCAAAAGTCAGCCTGTGTGATCAGCCCATGCACACAGAATACTTTCCATCTAATTACTGCCAGCAATGATTCCATTTGGAGTAGGGATGAAAAGATCCATTATTACCAGCAGATGACCGCTACTGGTTGAGAAGTGGAAGAAAACCTATTTAAACATGCAATGCCAGCCCATCTTTCCATCTAACAAATATAAGGAAGTCTTTTCTCAGTAATTTTTCATGTGTAATCACCCATTTTCTGAAGCAAACTCATGCAGACTTGTATTGAAAACAAGGCAGAGCAAACTGCACTTTTAATCCATAGATTTGAAAATACACGCAGTCAAGAACATAGAAAACATCACTGGGGAATTAGGACAAGGATATACTGATTCTTTAAGCCTGTGAAAGTGAATTTACAGACAGTATTCTATTCACAAGGTCGTGAGGTTGTTTCTGACTTTCACTGCCAGCCTGCCTGATGCACCATACACACTTCACTGCCTTCAAACACATATTCCTCCCTAGAGATGGGTATGCTCCTGGTCCCTTTCCTACTTTTTCCATTTTTACAGCATGTTGCCCTAGCTGCCACACAACAATTTCCCGGGGGAGCCAGCTGCCCTCTCCGTATTCCCCACACAGTCCTCCAACTCACAGCAAAGTTGACCAAAAACTTTGGAAGAAATGACAACTCATTGCAATGCTAACATCTTGCTGAAATTCATGCCGTTTCAGGGTAAAATTCCCCTAGAATCAATGACAGAGCAAGCCCGGATCTGTCCAAAGACTAGTCTGGGTGGCAACCCTTCAAATTTTGATTGAAATCCACAATCAAACAATGCAGAGAAGGAGCTTTTGAGCTCTGCACAGACACAAAGCTCACGGGGGTTGCACTATAGACGTTCAGTGCAACTTTCCACTCCCAAGAGTGGCCCCATTGTGGCACAGACCACTTTAAGATATTGTCTTAGAAATGAATCTGCAGCTTTCTAACCTCAACTGGTGTATTTAGCCTCATGCATGTCAGGAAACCATCACAGATTTCCATTCACCCAGATCAGAGTTGGAAAATGCCATTTCACTAAACAATGAAAGACACAGCATTCCGTTTTTAGTACCACACCGCAGTAGAGAAATGCAATAACAGAAGGGATTGCAGATGAGATGCGTGGAAGTATTTGTAGATCTGATCAAAAAAAAAAAAATCATTACTGACAGTGATTAATTTAGGGAAAAGTTGACTGTAGTGAGACATAATAGTCACCTTTAAATACGTGAAAGATTAATGCAAGGTGAAAGGGAATCTACTCTCTATGTCTATGGTGGACTAGTATAAGTAATGGGCTTAATCGAGATCTAAATTAGGTATTGAGGAAGACTTTTAATCACAGTGATACTTGCCCTGAAATAGCACCAGAATTAAATGCTAGGAAAACGTGTCTTCCCATCAACGGAGGTTTTCAAAAACATGAACAAAAGAGCTGTTAGCAATAGCACAGACACACCACTGCTGCCTCAGGGCAAGGAAGTGACCTGAATGGTTTCACATTCCAGTAGTTATATTCAGCATGATTTCTGTAATCATGCATTTGGATAGCTTTCCTAAAGATGAATACCAGTGGTTAGTCTATTCTGTGAATGAAGACAGTAAATAGCCTCCCATCATTTCTTTAATGTGATGGATGCATGTATCTAAGACAAAAGGGGAATTTGTACCAGTGCTACCTATTCCACAGCTCAAATGAGGATTTTGTCCAGAGAAGAATTAGGTTCTTCCTGCAGCTTGGCACCCGTTCTTAAACTCCATTAATAACATGAACTATGAAAGCCTACTCTAAATTTTCCCTTATCATAGTGTATACCCCATTGACTGTGTAATGATGCTGCTATATACATTGACATGTGTGACATTTTAAAAAATGACAATCAAATGACAATATAAAAAAGTTTGAGCTGCCTCTGCGATACCATTTTCCATTTCCTAAACATTGTGCCAGAATGGTTCATTAAAGTGCTGAAATTTTCATGTGCCCAACACAGGTAACTCCTACTGCTGCGGAATGTGCTGAAGACCTGGGCACGCATCAATGCATATTAACATCTCAAATATTAGATACATAGATGTGCATGGAGAATGTGGTTTTCCCTCCCAGTCCATCACCACATTTGGCTCAGACCTCTGCTGGAGCAATGAATTCTCCACCATCTTCTAGCAGATGGCTTGCTGTATGTACACTTAAAAGCTGTTTGTTTACTGTATGGTATAACAAATGCTCTGGAAGCAGGTAAGACAAACAAGAGGAACTAAATTATTGCTCCATTATTTAGTAGGTTGCATGGGTAGTATCCACAGGAGTTGAAAACAACACAAAACACTTAACCTGCTTCCACCAACCAAATTCTTCCATGACATAGTAAAACATGGCCCAGAAGTGTTCAGTGATTGTATTAAATAAACACCGAGTGATGGGAGGGACGTTGGGATTTAGAGGTCTGGAAAATAACACAGCTCTCCTGAGACAGTTATCCATACTGCTAAGCCTCACAATCTATTTAGGACTTTCTTTTGAATCTTAGTGAGGTTTTTAAGCCTTATCTGATGAGCTTAATGATATTAAACTGTTTTTCATTACCCATAAAAAACGAACAAAAAGGATGAGGCTGCAAGCATCTCAGGCTATTTGGAAGGAATCAATAGTCCAAATCCCTTAGTGTATCCTGCTCATAAAAAACATTTTCTTGAAACAAAAAAAACTGTTTGGACATGAGAAACTAGTTTCACACAAAGCACCTTCACAAAAAATATGTTCTAGGAAGATAGAAATTTAAACCAGGATTTTGCATACATCATTAGAAACAGATATATCACATATATGTAAGATGTATGCACATGCATTCATTCAGTTATAGATCACAGAAATGTAGAGGTTGGAGGAGACCTCTGGAAATCAAGTCCAGCCCCTCTGCTAAAGCACAGCAGGTTGCACAGGTAGACATCCAGGTGGATCTTGAATATCTCCAAAGGAGACTCTACAACCTCTCTTGGCAGCCTGATCCAGTGCTCCATCACTCTGATGGTGAAGAAGTTTTCTTGTGTTGTTACAGAACTTCCTGTGCTCCAGTTTCTGCCCAGTGCCCTTTGTTCTATTGTTGCTCGCCACCAAAAAGAGTCCATCCCCATCATCTTGACTCCCACACTTTAGATGTTTATAAACAGTTATGAGATCCCCTCTCAGCCTTCTCTTCTCCAGATTGAAGAGTCCCAGGTCTCTCAACCTTTCCTCATGCAAGAGATGGTCCAGACCTGACACCATCTTTGCAGCTCTCCATTGGACTCTTTCTATGAGATTCCTGTCTTTTTTGAACTGGGGAGCTCAGAAGTGGACACAGTAGGCTAAATGTGGCCTCGCCAGGGCAGAGTAGATGGGGAAGATTACCTCCCTCATCCTGCGGGCCACGCTCTTCGTAATGCACCCCAGAGTCCCATGGGCCTTCTTGGCCACCAGGGCACGCTGCTGGCTCACAGCCTACCTGTTGTCCACAGGACCATGAGGTAGAGCTCCTTCAGAGCTCAGTAGAGCTCCTCTCCAGCAGGTCAGCCAGCCCCATACCTGTACTGATGCACATGATTATTCCTCCTCAGGCACAAGAATCTACACTTGCTGTTACTGAATCTCATCAGGGACCTCTCTGTCCATCTCTCAGTCTGTTCAAGTGTCATTGAATAGCAGCATAGCCTTCTGTGACTTCCCTGATCTTCGTATCATCAGCAGTGTTGCTGAGGGTAGATCCAGCTCACTGATGAAGATGTTAAACAAGACAAGACCCAGCACCGACCTCTGAGGAACAGCACTAGTTATGGCCTCCAACTGGACTCTACACCACCGATCACAACTCTGAGCTCTGTCTGCCATCATTTCTCAATCCACCTCACTGTCCACTCATCCATCCCATACTTTCTAAGCTTCAATACAAGGATGCTGTGGGAGAGTGTCAAAAGCCTTGCTGAAGTCAATGTATACAAACACTGCTTTCTCCATACCTACCCAGGTGGCGATGCTATTAAAGAAGGCTACCAGGTTGATAATATGGAAGAACCAAGTTCATCAGGCTGGATAAAGATTACAAATAAAATCCTAAACCACAGCTGAAGGAAAGGTGACAGTTTGGGCAGAAGGGAATGCAGTAAGTTGGAGGCATCAGAAAAACGAACCAGAAAGAAAAATCTGCATCTGGAGGCATCAGAACAATAATTTCTAATCTTTCTATTCATTTTGCTCCTTTTTCCTAGACAGACACAATCCTATAATGGAACGCCTCACAACAAAGTGTTAGCAATTAAGATTCAGAAGCAGAACTAAGTGTAAAGTTCCCAGCACCATTTTTATTTATTTATTTTTGTCTAAAAATATTGATTTGTTGGAGCTGTAGCTTTTCACATGAATACATCCATTTCAGGAAATAATAATCATGGAAGTATTCATACCTGACACCTTCTGGTCAGAATGTGAGATAGAACAGTTGTAACAACAGTAATGTGTTTTCCAGGCTTTATAACTTCAAAAAAGGCTCCAAACTGTGTTCAACAAGTTACTATGTGCACTGACTAATTTCATGCTTCAAGTTCTAGCTTGGCTTGATTCACAGCTGGGCTTAGAAGTTCCAGAAAGCTGCTGAGCAAAGTCTTGTGAGAGTGTTACCTTTCTTGAAATTCTTTTTTCACTGTAGGATTGGAATAAATAAGTAAATAAATAGATAGATCCAGGACAGTGAAGAAAATGAAATTTCCCAACAATTTTACCAAAGAAAGCAAGCAACTGTTTCTCAGCAGTAATTAGAGGTGGCAGCTTTATTCTCACTTGGACCATTGGAATACGGACTTGGACTGTATATTCATTTGGTTTGTATAGTGAATGGTTGGAGACAAAGACAGAAAAAAATTAAAGCATCACAAATCTTTGTGATGTGTAACCGAGTCACTTTTCTATCACTTTAGAACTATTTGATCTCTATTCTTTGAAACACACTGTATTATGCAGTGACTGATTAATGTCATTCCTTTAGTAAAGAATTTGTACATATTAACTTAGGATATTCAAATCTAAACCATCTTAAAATAGAAAGGCTTAATCCTCCCATGGTGTAAATAAGGATAATTCCTTTGAAGTCAATGAAGCTAAGACAATTTATAGCAACTAAGGATCAATCCTGCATGCCTCCAAGGCTTAATTAACTGTGTACCTTTTCTAACACATAATGCTCTCAGGTGAATTAATATTTAAGCTGTTATCACCTGTGAGATGTGGAGCATATATTACTCAGAACAGGATATTATTCTATTTATATTCTGGTGATGGCCTCCCAGGGACCCAGTGAGCTTTTCTTCCCAGGAATAGCAACAATTACTTTACTTATGCATTCAGTTCAATAAATAATAATTAAAAAAATCCAAAATCAAAACCCAACAGTACTTCTACCAGAACTACCAACAGAGCTTCAAGCCTGTCCATAGGTAGTCCTTGAAACTGCTTCGAGCTTGTGAAAATATATCTAATTCCCATACATACAAAAACATATAGCAACTACCAGTTTCCTTCATCAAACTTGAGGGGCACATGGTGCTTATCAGCACAGGAACTTATCTGCAAAGAGCTCAGAAACAGGAAGGCAGAAGAAAGCCTTCATCCCCAAGAAAGGCTTCACTATTAGAAACAAAGATGAAGAATTTGGCAGCTTAGGAAACAAAACTAACACATGAAATTGTAGTTTTTATCCAATATACAGTATTTGGGGCCAAAAGAGGGAGACCAGTTTTCAGCACAGTTTCCTGGAATGGTGATCAAGGTGGGTATTCAAAACCTCCCCATTCTCAGTAGTTTCAGCACTTTCTTCTTACAGCTGTGGAAGCAACTCTAGAACATCTGTACTATTTTTAAAGGTTTTTAATCTTTATTGCTTCCATCTTTGGTTTATTCTAGTAGACTGTCTCCTAGTGAAATAAAAAAGCACTGTGTCGTTCTAGGGCTGCATATTAAATTTTCATATGCAGCTAGTGGAGACAGATTTATAAACTAATTAAGTGTAACAATCTCATAAGCACTGCTTATGTCTGAAGAGTCTCGTATCAACCAGCTGAGTTATTCCAATGGATAAAAAACTTCTTCAGTAGGAACATGTTTCAGAATTAGGCCAAAATTATTTTCTGTCTAACGTAGAACAACTCACGTGTAAACAATCTGTGCAAACACCTTCCTCAGTTATTAAATTATTTGATTTTTGAATAAAGAAAGCTTGGAATCATTGATATACTTTCATTAGTTTCCTTCCTGTATTACAGTACACATATACCAACTTCTCCTAGTATTTCTAATTCAGCTAAGAATAGGTTGCACAAGAGCATAGGAATTGCCATCTTTCTCTCTGCTATAACTTTCTTAAGTCTAAGCCACTGTTTGTTTCTTCACAGTTACACTTCAGTCTTTCCAGCAATCTTTTTTGGGTAATGTTTACGTACTGCACTATAAAAAGCTTATGGAGGCATTCAAAATAATTAACAGGTGAATAATGAGCAATATTTTATATTCAGCTTTACTAGAACAAAACCACAAAACCAACCAAAGTTAACAAAATTTAGTACTTTGCTAGATTGGTAGCAAGTTTTGCAAAGAGAGCAGATAAAGCTATCTTTATTCCTGTCTATATTTTTATTTTCAGAGCAGGAACACACACTGCATTCATTTTGTTTTATGTTTGGCCCTATGTCTAACATGCATTTTCTGCACTCTTAGTCACTTCAACCTGCTTAATTCTTACAAAAACTCCATAGCAATATATATTTAAGAACCTATTTCACCCATTGCAATTTTATTATAAGCAGGTACTGAAGCAAAAACTATCAACCACCATTAAATGAGGAAAAATCTCAGGCTGCAGCTTTTCTTCTCCACTGCTCTTCCACCACATCAGAGACTACAAAAGAACCGTCTTTATGATTCCTGGTTATAAATTTTGGTTGTTTATATCTGTTTATAGTCAATTTTCAAAAGGGCACAAATGCCTTTTCAAGAGAACTGAATGTTATTGGTATAGTGGCCCCTATACTTAAGACACTTTCAAAACTGCCTGTTTAGATACAGACCCGTCTTTCTAAAGCTGCGCTGACAGCAATAGTAAATAATCCATGGGGCTGAGAACCATGACTGGCTTTGGGATTCCCAGTGGTGGGATCAGGGGAGTACTTAAGGAATTGGTTCTAAAATAATTCTTTTGCTGAAATTTCATTTTACTCAGTGACTTCAAGCACATCATTAGTATTGATTAAGTGCAAGCACAATGATACAGATTCTCATCCTTCAACATGATTTCAACCAACTGCAAGAGTCACTGGGTAGATATTACTTTGAAGTTCCTGGGTCTAAATTACAAAAGATGTGTAAGAAAGAAAACCCAAACTGTGGTTCATTACTCAACTAGACACAGCACAAGGTCTTCAGCTTGTAAGGACCCTGGAAAAGAACAGCCACTTACCATTGCACATTGTCATGCTCTTTCCTTCTGAGGTGACCAAGATGATTATTTCTGCTGGGTGCCATCATCAAATGCAAGCATTATCTCAGAAACTTTTTCCAAACACAAGATATCTTCCAGCTTGCCTACAACAGTAAGGACTTACAACAGACAATGTCTTTTGACTTCTTGTGATTAGATCAAAGTTACTTTTCTTACATAAAAACTCTTCGTAAAAATGGATGCATGTACATGCAAGAATCACTTTCATAAACACAGTGTGCACCTGCAATTTCCCTTCAATCTGAACAATTATTTCCCCCCACTATAAAAATCACTAAATGCTTCTAAAACCAAACAGGGCTGTAACAATCCAGTCATCAGCTGTCTACTGCAGAGTTTCACTATTAATAAAACTCAAATTATGATCACAGCATGCAGTCTTGAGTAACAACTGGAACCAGATTACATTCAGGAACCTTCAGTATGTACAAATCTTAAAATCACAGTGGAATAAATCCATTTATGACCTACTACTGCTGACAAAGGTAAAGATTTAGCTAAGCAACTATTTGACTTAGAGACACTTTCCTGGGACTGCTTTGCTTGGCATATATCAAAAATAGAAAGAAAAAGAAATCTTAGGGCTAAGCCTGCCCAATGATTGATGCTCTTCTATTACTGTTACAGAATCAGTAATATATAGCCTACTGTTTAGGTAATAACTTATGTTTTCTTACTTTACAAAGCTTTACGATGTAGAAATTGATGCATGAAGAGTTTTATGCACGTCTACACAAAATATAAGTAATTCATTTTCATTAAGAGAAGATGCATGTAAAACCTTTCTGAAGAGACTGTGACATCTTTCTTTTAATAAACATCTAATTCTGCAACTCCTCCCACCATAGTAAGTGGGATGCTTGGAGACATCCAAGGGTTTCTTAGGAAACAGCAACACATGGTAAGACCTACCTCATCTTTTCTTTCTCCCTCTCTTCGCAGCTGGTATCTGAAGGGCCAGCTCTCTTGGGGGGCTCTAAGCAAATCAGTTTGTCCCAGTGTAGCACAGATACAAATTCTACCTCGTTCAACTAATTGCATTCATAAATTCATTTAGAAAGCTACCTTAAAACTAGTTAGATTTTGCTTCTGATGATTTCATAAGCTATTCACACCTGCACATGTTTCTCTAGCTTTTCGCATTTCTCACCCATTCATATTATTGAATTGTTTGCTCGGCACCAAAGACGATATAAACTTGCTCTTGTATTAGGCGTGGACTAGAGAAAGAAGCTATTAAGAATTGCATAGATTTTTTTTTTCCAGCCTACAAAACACACACCTATGCAAAACATAGTATATTTCACACCTAATTTTTTCTACATATCACATGTACATATGAAACGTATATATTTATACATATACGTACACTAATAATTCATTTTAGCTTCTATATAGATGCAAAATTTCTACGGAAAAAATCAAGAGACTGAGGCTTTACAAAGATAAAACCTCTAGTTTTAAATCTAAAGTGTTTGAGGTATGTCGCTGCAAAAACTGGGAGGAAGACAACCTAGGACAGCTATTATCGGATCAGATCCTCAATAAAAGCAGCAGTATCAGATAAAATGACCATACCATATTTCCACTAGTTCACAGGAATCACCCACTGTAATATATTTTATATTTCTATATTTTTAAAAATACTATACGTACACCCATATAATCTGCAGATTTTGCATCTCAGAGACTTTTCAAACAGGTGCCATATTTCTGTGCTGAACAGCATCTAATGGATTTTTCTTCCAAAATCTCCTCCACTTCTTTCTTTTTGACACCCATGGACACATTATTTGTTTTGAGCCTGCCACTAAATTGTTTCCTTCAACAATGTGTGCACCATGAAGAATTCCTATTATGTTATCCTGTAGACATCTTCTACCATCATTTCACATACCCTTCCCCCCCACCTCCCCAGGTTTTCCCCTCAGATCTACTCTTTTTAAGGCTAAATATAATCATTCACTAGTATATTTCCAGGACTTTTGTAAATCAAGGCAGATTCCTGTTTCATAAATTTGACTATTTCAATTGATTAATTTAAGGCTGGCTCCAAATTAAGTGACTCTGGAGGTAAAGCTGAGACTCCATCTATAGTTGTCTACCCCAGAGAATCGTAGAATGATTTAGGTTGGATGGGACCTTTCAGATCATCTAGTTCCAGCCTCCCTACTGTAGGTAGGAATACCCCACACTAGACTAGGCTCCTCAACGCAGCACCACAATTTTAGTGATCATCAGTCTCTTCACAGTAGAGGCTCATGACCTGGATGATGGAGTTATTTCACTTCATCTCACTTCCTACAACATGTCTCTCTTCTGAAAAATATGTTGGGTAAGAAGTTGACGCTTTTAAGGTAACTTTTAGCAACTAGTTTGTACATGTTTGTACTAGTAGTGTACATGTACACACGGCCTTGCTTATGGAGTCTACATCACTGTAGGGACAGTAAGAAGACAGAACAATTTTCTTCAAGGAAAAGGCTTTCCCAGGTAAACTGTTCACAACACAGACAGAACAAGGACAAAAGTGGTTCCAGTTCTGCTTTCCTATCAGGATGGAAACAGATTGATAGACTCTGCTATATTTATAGCAATTTTCTAGATTTATATTGACAGAACTGAATAGAATTCATCCCAATGTATGGCAGATACAAACAACTGTGATCATGATATAACATCTGTCTTCTTTCCCAACATCCTCATTTTATCATTTAAAGCTAATACGGTAGAGAAATACATAATCATAATATTTAATTGCCAGGTGCTTGCTTATTGTAAAATCCGTTTTGACAATGATTTCCTATCCTCTAGGTGACACATTCCTCTTCATGGAGCTTCTAAGCCTAAATTGATTCTTTCGCTCTACCTCTCTGCTCTGTTGACCTCCATCAAGGTCTTCAACCATTGCTGTACAGGATACTAGAAACTTGGCTACAGTTCAAACATTTTGCAGAATAGGCCTCCTGATTTTTTAGAGGAGATGGGCTATAAAGAGGTATTTGCTTTTGCTGTTCTCAGTTCTTTCTTCAAGAACCATGGGGATTTAATAGCAGATAGGCAACCACGTTTAATTCGAATTTTAAAAAGCCATTTGGAGTGCTGTTTATGTACGTAATGCAAAGTAATTTATGCTTTTCTAAATCGTAATTTTATCTCACTGATACATAAGATAGGTCATGTAAATTTTTAAGTAATCTTGTTAAGAAAGGGTCTTTTTTAGCTGTTTTTGTTCAGGGTGAAGTGGGATGTTGTGTAAAGGTGTCCTGAGTTCCATTTTTATCCCACAGGTTTTTCTCCTAATCAACATGAAAAATATATTATATCTGAAGACATGGGAAATTGCTCACTGAGCACTCACTCGCTTCTTACAGTAGAGGGGAAAATCACTTCTTTTCCCCTCTGCTAATCCTGTTTGAAAAAATCTTTTAATATTTCTATCTTTTTGACAGCAGACTGAATCCATTAACAAAGATTGAGAATGGCTGAGAAATCCCAGATTTGCTCATCAGTGCATTTTTCCTCCTGTTTGCCTACTGTCCATTTCTATTACTAATTTAATCAACTTCTAGCACATCTGCAGTATTTATCATAAGCTCGTTTACTTTAAGCTAATGACTCTAAAGAAACCATAAAATCGTGGCATTACATTGATCAGAAGTAAAGCATATTTTTAACAAAATAGTTACGTACTGCCTTAAATCCTAATAAGGCTGATGGTTACTCAGCAGCAGAACGAGAGCAGAAAATAGCAGTGGTTTTGCTGTGCTGTGACTGAAACCACTACATGAGAAAATTTTTACCATTGTATGACTACCAACATCCCTCAGAAAGGGACAAAAACCAGAATTCCACATGTACATACTTCAAGCTTTGAGCTTACTTCTTGTACAAATACAGTCTCATGCTCGGGAAATGACATGTAATTGGATGTGAATTAAATGAGATCTTTTGGGCAGGTAAAAATCAAGACCTGTAATTTTTAACTTGTTTCACTCTAATTTTCCTGCTTCGGTGAATTCTTAGACTATGAATCTTTTTATGAATATGTTATGAGTGGCTGGAGAATCTATTACGCTCCTTATAAAAATGGAAAGAACGGAAAAATATTAGTCATATCAAATAGAAGGTATCACATTTAGCCTCACAATAGACTTGAGACTTTGACATGAAGCTACCAAATATTTTTCCAAACTCTTTTGTGGAAAAGAAATTCTCACAGTTGGAATAAAAACTCAGAACAGGAAATGTGTGGAGAGGGAAAAAGAACAACAACAACAACAACAACATACAAAACACCTTTTTCCTGCTTTACCTTTTTTTTTTCCCTTCCCTAGAACACTCCATCTTCATTTTACACCTCCTTTTCTAAACAGATAAGCACACATATTCATTTTACTAAAAGCCAGTGTAGTCTGCTGCATCTGTTAGAAATTCTTTATTGAGCTTGCCTCAAGTTTACTAATATTTTCTTTCCTCTGAAACTGTATTTTAGGGGATAACTTGCTGACCAGAAAAATTAATGCCAATTGCAGCTATTTCAGCTCCCATCAGGTGAGAACAAAAACAAGCCCCAGAAGACCATCAAAAAGCAAAGAATTGACAGGCTGACTTCTCCCAAGGATTAAAAAAGCTGACACTTTCTAATACCTGTTTCTATAGAAATGACTGAGAAATGGCTTTGTTTTGTAGAACCTTCATCTCAGTGTCCCAATAGGGACCACATGGCATCAATACAGATACTCATTGGTGCTGGTCAACAAGAATGGGATCTGTGAGTTGTTACCTTCCAAGAAAAAAAAAAGTCTGCTATTAGTATTGTAAACATACAAAGAGAAGCAGCTTTATCAATACAGATTGGGTTTATATTACATAAAATCCTGAGAATGAAAAAGCTGAACTGGAAGCTCATCTAAACCTGAGCTATCATTTGCAGCATGCAATTTAATTAGAAAAACCACAGCATTTTGACTGATGTGGACATAGCAGTCAATATAGACTACATTCGACGTTTATAATTTGATAACATACTTTGAAATAGTAGTACCATTCCCTCCATCTTCCTCCCAACCTTCCCACTTCGATTTTCCAAAGTATCTACCCTTCTTCTCACCTTTGCACTATGCTTTTAACACTGCTATTAAATATGTATATTGCAGTAGAGCCCTTAACTCTGTCATGGAAAGCACTGTGAAATCACAGAAAATGGCAGTTTTTGCAAAGAAGAGCCATTAATTGAAGGAGCAATGATAACACTGTAATACAATAACACAAAAAGTACGGGCAAAGCGCGCAACTATGCTGATCTCAAAGCTAACTGCAGTCAAGCCACTAGAAGATTTCAGACCTTTACACACAGCTGATTCTCCGTAAGCCCTGGTGTACTCTGACCAACACTACACAAAACTTCTCATCTTTCTGGTTGTGCAGTTGCAGCTTTAAATCACATAAGCACCAGATGATTTGTCAGCTTAACTGGAAAATCAGGACTTCTCTCCCACAGAAAACCTCTGAGATATCAGAATACAGGATTGATGGAGCACAACAGACGTCAGTCAACATACGCAACACATCTAAATGAGATATAAACATATTTAAATATATACTGTTACTGACTGTTGGTGAAGTAACACACTGTTAACCATAAAGGG
This sequence comes from Oreortyx pictus, assembly GCA_036925125.1. Lineage (NCBI taxonomy): Eukaryota > Metazoa > Chordata > Aves > Galliformes > Odontophoridae > Oreortyx > Oreortyx pictus. The sequence goes on from JAUPFR010000029.1 coordinate 3,536,519, forward strand.
TATAACCTTACCTGAAAAGAGCAGTAATATGTGAATGCACCAAAAATTAAAGCAGAATAGTCAGCAAAATACCTAATGACACAACTAATAGAATTAGCTATAAAGTGCTCAGGAAAGAGTAAGTTCGTGTGTTTCACATATGCCCTGTGGTCATCATGAGCTAGGTAATTAAAGACACGTCCAAGAACAGAATAGGATAACTCTATGGATTAAAAATCTGGACAGCTGTTTTATTTAATCTTGCTCCTTGTGTATTTTATTTCATCTAAGTTTCTCCCTCATAATCTTCCACCTTAGTGCTGACAAATCTTAATGGGGGTGGAAATGGGTTATGGGAACTGTAATTTCAATCAGAGATGCTCTTAATCCAGACAGGGAATTTAGCTTTCAAACAAAAAGCAATAACAGACATTTGGTTTCAACTGTCCTTAAGAAATTTTTCCTCTGCTTTTCAACATTCTCATCTTCTAGGTCCCTTTTTTCTGTCCTTCACATTCATACATGGGAGTTGGACTCGATCTCTGGAGTTCCTTTCCAATGCCTGTAATTCTGTGATCTTTTATCTTAGTACACATCTGAAATTCAAATGATCCTAAAACCTATATAACAAATTCCCTACTGCTTTCCATCTTTTCAATCTCACCATCCCAATCTAAATTCTCTTAATTAGTTTTACCCAGATATTTTTATTTCCCTATCTCAGATTCCTTTGAATAATAAAAATAATAATAAAAGAACAACCTGCAGACCAGAGCTCACCTAATTCATTCTTATTACCAAGGTCTGTCAACACAGAGTTTCCATGTTAGACTCAGCCCAGCACCTGGATGGTAGCAGCACTGACATGGAGGTCAGCCAGTGGAAAAGGCAGAACTCACATCTCTGGTTGTACTGAAAAGAGTATGGAAACAAAGATTTTTACAGGCAGACACTGAGTAGTGTTTCACAAAATCATAGAACTGTAGGGGTTGGAAGGTACCTCTAGATATCACTGAGTCCAAACTCCATTGCCAAAGCAGCTCCCTGGCCCAGGTTGCACAGGTCTTGAATATCTCCAGAGAAGGAGATCCACCACTTCTCTGGGCAGCCTGTTCCAGTGCTCCATCACTGCAATGTGAAGAAGTTCCCACACACATTTGTGTGGAACTTCCTATGCTTCAGTTTGTAGTCATTTCCCCTTGTCCTGTTAACCACGCACCACTGAGGAGAGTCCTGCCTCATCCCTTTGCCTCCCGATCCTTAGATATTTATGGACGTGGATCAGATCCCCTTTAAGTCTTCTTTTCTCAAGGCTGAACAGACCCAGGTCACTCAGCCTTTCCTCAGAGGGGAGATGCTCCACACCCTTTATCATCTTTACAGCTTTCCACTGGACTCTTTCCAGGAGATTCTTGTTAAGCCTCATCTTCCTCTCTGCCCAGCTCTAACTGAATGGCAGCATGGCCTTACAGTGTGCCAGCTATTCCTCCCAGTTTTGTATCATCAGCAAGCTTACTGAAAGTGGACTCTATCCCCTCATCAAGGTCACTGATGAAGATGTTGAACAAGACCAGACCCAGCAGTGACCCCTGAGGAACACCACTAAATACAAGCCTCCAACTGGACTCTGCACCGCCAATCACAATCCTCTGAGCTCTGCCAGTCAGTCCTCAACACACCATCCATGCACCTATTCCACATTTCCTTAGCTTTGTTATAAGGATGCTGTGGGAGACAGCATCAAATGCCTCGCTGAAAACAAGGCAGACTACATCCACTGCTCTCCCCTCATCCATCCAGCTAGTGATGACATCACAGAAGGCCACCAGGTTGGTCAAGCATGACCTCCCCCTGGTATACCTAAGCCAACTACTCCTGATAACATTCTTCTCTTCCAATTGCCTGAAGATCATCCAGAACAAGCTCCTGCACCACTTTTCCAGGGACAGAGGTGAGGCTGACTGGCCTGTAGCTTCTTGGATCTTCCTCCTTGCCCATTTAGAGTACCAGAGTGACATTGACTATCCTCCAGTCTTCAGGCACCTCTCCTCCCAGACCTCTCAAAGATGATACAGAGCAATTCAGTAATCATCTCTGCCAGCTCCTCAGCATATGTGGATGCATCTCATCAGGGCCCATGAATTTGCGTACACTGATGTTGCCTAGACACTCTTGGACCTTCTTCTCCCTCACCAAAGGGAACCCTTCCATTCCCCAGACTCTCTCACTTACATCCAGGGTCCAAGAGTCCCAAGGGGGAGTCTTTGCAGTGAAGACAGAAGCGAAGGTGTTCAGTATCTCAGCCTTCTCGGCATGCTCCATTACCAGCTGTTAGTACAGCTCTTCTTCATTCAAGTGAAACAGAAAAAAAAAAAAAAGAGATTCCTCCCTAACCAAAATGATGTTATTTGAAAAGATCTCATGATATTTTCCATAAGAATTGCATCTTAGTTTGGCTCATTCATTCAAAATTTATAGCCCAGTATGGGGAGCATCTGCCACATGAAAAAGAAGCATATTTCACTGACAGATCAAACCTTCAGAATCAACATACTCTGATACGCCATTTTCCTGTAACCAGCATTAGGGATCACCTGTCCTATATGTTACATCTCCCAAAATTTCTTCCTCACATCTAAACTCATAGAAAAACCTTAGGCTGACTCCATTCACTGCTGATTTGGTAAGACACCGATTCCCATTTGTATGTGGGAAGAGCTCTGTACTCCTAGCTGGTGAGCAGAATGTCATGCAAAATGAATAGACTCCATAATTATGGAAAAACTAAGTACCAAGGTGATCATTAAAAACTGCATTCACCTTCAGTCAACAGTTTATCTTCTAACCAGGTGACATGATAATATTGAGATGTTAACATAAAGCATCTGCTTACCATAATCAGAGATATATCTAATGCATCTTAAGAAATCCATTGTAAGGACTGTTAAAAACTAATTGTTTGAGTTTGGAGAAAAGTTATATGAAAGTCCTAGAGAGAACTGCAATCTAAACTTTATTCTTACAGATAAAAAAAAAATCAAACTTGCTGTCAGTATCCATGTTTAGGAAAGGAAAAAATGAAGATAATAGTGCTTAGTAAAGGAATAACAACACAGTTAGGGAGGCAGTGAAACCTCTCCGGGTGCAGTTTGCTTTGGCTGCTCAGTGAAGTGAAACCAATCTCAGAATAAAATCAGTCTTAAATATCAAGATCTGAGTTTTCAGGTATTCTTGTAGTACCGGTTGCATTGAGGAAAAGAAAAATGTTGATTGTGTTTTGTTTCTTCTTTAAAAATATTTCCTCCATATCAGGCAAATGCTAAAACTGGATGTTGGGTGGCAAGCAAACAACAGCAGTACTTCTTGCTCCAGAGACTGACAGACTCCAACAGTCTTGCAGCTAACGGCACCCAGTGACAAGCAGGGGCTGCTCTACTAACATTCAAAAGTCGACAGTATCATGTGCCAGTTTTAGCAACAGCTCTCTTCTAACATTGAACATTAGCAGGAAATGCAGCAGTCAAAGGAGAGTCCTTGAATCCAAACTGTCTTTCTGATTGCAGTCAGGCTTCTCTGACATAAAGATAGCTCAAAACGTATAAAAATCTATACTGTTAGTAAATAAGTTAATGATAAATGAAGGCACACCCAGTGCTTATCAGCAGTAACACTGCACAGAGGATTTGGAGATTTGGTCCTTGCATACACTCCCAGCAATTAGAACCCAACAGTTAATTGTCTGGAGCAAAGCCCAAGTAACTGCTTCTTGTGCTAAGGCCTGACATTTGGGTGTATTTATTTCATTTCAAGGTTATATTCTGTTTATATCTTTTTTTATTAGTTCTGCAGCACAACATCATAATTGGACATTTTTATGATCACGCTGATTCTTATGGTTATTTTTATGGCAACAATCGGTGAGTACCTGTTCTTCCTCTCCCTTCTCTTGGCATCTTATTAATCCAAGGCTGGTTTTAGAAGTCAGATGAGAATGTAACAGTAGTGCTGTTTTCTAAGCAGCCACTTTCAGGGAGCTTTCAATAACACAGTCTTTATTCCTACCTTACCAAGCATTCCACAATAGTCATTTCAGGTCAGCTATGTTCTGAAACAGCACTGATGCTGACAGAAGCCAACATTTCTCAACCAGCTTTGCAGCACTACACAGCATAAGACACTACAGACCTGTATGAAGGTACTGTATTGCACGCAGTTTGGAATATACCAAGCAATCTCCTTTGCACTGCCTCTTAAAAGAGCATATTACATTATGCCTGAAGTAATGGACTGAACCCTTATCCTCAGGGAGGTGGTGGAGTAACCAACCCTGGATGTGTTCAAGGAACCTTTAGACATCATGTTGAGGGACTGGATGATCTTGAATGTCTTTTCCAACCTTGGTAATTCAATGAATCCCAAATAAATGCCTTGGTTCTGGAGCAAGCCTCAGCTTTTTGGGCTGAGTATTTTATCACACTGAGGTAGAGAATGCAGAGGAATAATTGAGAGGACAGCAGAGACACCTAGCACATCATCTTCAGCACCTACAGAGCTCAAAATACACGGTTAAATAACAGACTCTTAAATAACAGACTCAAGCTGCAATTCATCACCTTCAGAGAATTGAACACATATGGGGAATCCAGAAATGCAGTATCTCCACTTCCAAAACTGACCAAGAACCATAAATGTCTTAACAAACCAGTTAATTACTCAGCTGTACCCAAAACAGAGTTCTAACATCTTTCTCTATCACATGCACACAAAGATCACAAGGGGCAAAGCAGGATCAATTCCCATGAATGGTGTCAGTCTCCCCATTGGCAGCACTCACCTTCCCAACTTGTCCCATCTCAGCTGCACAGGTCAGGATGGCACTAAGAAAAAAATTACTTATCTAGTGAATGGGAGCACTAGAAGTTCACTTCAAAATTTATGGCTCCAGTTCTAAAGCTTGAGAAAAGATGTTCCCTCCCTCATCAACAAATGGGTTTGATGGAAAGTCTCCAGAAAGATTTTCCTTATAGTGCTGATAAAGTAAAAAAAAAAAAAAAAAAAAAAAAAGAAACCACACCTCAAAACATGAAACCACAAGTGAAAAGAGTGAAACCACCTAGAAGAGCTTGCACCCAACACACAGTGAAATAATTCAAATAAAACATCTCATTAACTTCTGTAAGTCTGAAGAATTAAATAATGAATAAGAGCTATCTTTTCTCCCCAGAGGTATTAACAGGCAGCATGCTTGAAGGCAAAAAAACCACAAAAACAAAAAACAAAACAAAACAAAACACTAAATAAAGCTTGAAAATAAACAACAATTTTAACATATATAATAACTAGCATATATATTTAGGCAGAACAGACCAGAACACTGTTTTTTTTTTTCCACTTTTTTTTAAGACATTTAAAAAACATCTCCTCCCACAGAGAACATCAAACAATTCTGTAAATTGCGTATACTTAAAAGAAATCAAACTTGGCTACAACAAGTGATGAGCAAAGCTGCAGCTTCAGGAAAAACAACACTGTTCAATCTTTTTTTTTTTCTTTTTTTTTTTTTTTGCCATAAACAAAGCTAGAGGTTTTATTTGTTTTAAAGTTCAGCTTTCATTTTGTTCGTAAAGTATCTGATGATCCTGCCTTGAAAAATGTCAGGAGAAAAAAATAATAGGATACATGCTCTGACAGGAGAAGGTTCCTCCTCTGGCTCCTCAAAGTACTTATCTGTTGTTTCAGTAAAACAAGATTTAAATAACTTTTGTTACTTATATGCATCAACCATGCTATATATTTCATAAAGGCTGCTCCAAAAGTAATGTCTTCTATTTTATGTTGCTGCCCCACAGTGTCAGATGCAGATGGTGATGGTGTGGCAGTAGGATTTTCCCACCGATATCCCATTACATTCTGTTGCTGTGCGACAGCAACTGCAGAGCAGTCTGACAGAATGGTGTCTGACATGGAAGTGTGTATGAAGCAAAGGTCTTCAATTCCTCCATAAAAAAAAAAAAAAAAAGCACTCATTGATGCTCACCAGCTCTTGTGAATATTTACGGCACCCAAACAGTACGTGTCAGCACAGTGAGGTGATGGGAGGAGTGTTTCAGCAGTATCAACACTAGCCACCTCTGCTGGTACAGATTTTGAGGGGTGCAGCATGCAGCTCTTGTTCATGACAGCTAAAAATGCACAGCCAGTGATGGCAACTACATTGAAAAATTGTGTTTTTTGAAAATAGTAATAGGGAATTTGCTCTAGTAAATAGTGTTGTTGTGTTCTTTGTTTCAGATGTAGCTTTCGTGGAAATATATAGAAGGCTTTACTTGTGATACAACCTATGTATATGAGGCCTCAAGACAACTCCTCTTCACTCAATGAGGGCCAGGGAAGCCAAAGGGCTGAACACCTCTGGTCTGCACCATGAATTTGATCACTCTGTATTTCACTCCAAGACTTTTGCTCCTTCTAAGATGACATCTGGGTTCTAGTGATGGGACAGTGTACAAGCCCAGGGTGAAATGCTCCCCCTTCTAAGGAAAGCAGCCACCAGCCCATCTGGGAGTCATGTAGCTCTGGCCTGAGCCTTTTTCTTATCTACAGCTGATCGTAGGCAAGTTACTTCAATTCTGCAGTTGACTTTAAAACCACAATGCAACAGCAAATAGTTCTTAAAAACACTTCCAAGTTTTGAAGTTTTGCTGCTCTCAAGAGCTATCCAAGAAACACACAGCCAACAGTTGGGTGAGCTCTATATACACTCCCAGGTAAGCTGTGTGAAAAGAGGAGGGGGAAAGGCAATTCAGGCAGAGGGAGGGCCATTAAATACTAAGATTTCTTCTGAATAACCCACATTCACATGGGATGCTTCTGCTAAATCATCATTTTTACTTCAGGAAAAGAGGGAAGTACTTAAGTTTATTTGTAAACGCATGGTCTATATTTAATGGAATAAAATTTCTGTTCACACTTCAGACAACGCTTTGAAAGCTGCTAAAAAAGAGAGCTAATGTTTTCTAATAGCACATAAAGATTACACCACTGAGATTGACAGAATCATTGGCTTTATGTCACAAAACACAAATGCTTTTTCTCTTCTATATGATGGTCTGTGCCACAGAAATCCCTCAAAATCAGGGGGGAAAAAGCGTATAGGAAAATTATGATTCTAATGAGAAGCTGAAGAAACGAACATTTGTTTTGTTTTTGTTTTGTTTTTAAATTAAAACAAGCTTGACTAACAACACTATTATACTCACAACAAAGTGATTTAGAGTACTTAATTGACTGAAATGCTCCACAGCATGGACAGTGACAGCAGGCACACTTTTTCCACCTCAGAGAAATCTCACTGAACAACAAAGCTCAAGTGGATGGACACAACATGCAGATTAAAAATGATGGATGAATGGCAAGATTTGCATTCACAAAAACTTGATCACTGAAAAAACTATTTCCCTTCTGAGCATGATTCCTACCAGATTATGGAGAACACAAACAAAAAGGATCTCAACTGCACAGAGCTGATGAGTATACTCTAGTGTGTCAATAGGACCGAGAAGTGTCTAGTACACTTCACCTTTGGGAAACTTGGGTCTTAAATCTGGAAGAATAAAATCTTTAACTTAACAGTTATTTCTGCTACCTTTTGCACGAAGAATTGCCGTTTTTATTTTTAATTTTTGCTGATCACTCTCCTATGTGCTTGTTTCACATCTCTCAGAACATCACAGATTCCAATGGCACATGGTTGTCGAGACTTCCAGCAGATCCTTTGAGCCAACAGCCTGATCCTTCTCCTTTGAACATAAGGTGAAAGGCCCTCATGTGAGATAGATTAAGAACATAGAGTCTTAGGTATTCTTTGTAGAAAGCATGAAGTAGGACAGAGAGGAAAAAAAGGCTCTATTAGTATTGTTGATCCGCATTTTGATGAAAGCTTAAAATGTAAATGAAAAGAGAGAGAATAGGGATGAAGCATCTTTAAACTTGCAACAAATCATTTTATATTGATAGAATCCCGGGCTTAAATCCAAGCATAGCTATTGCCTTAATGCAGACTGATTTCAGGAGACTTAAAAATAGCCAAGATACTATGGTGATTGGCAGGCATTGTAGAGACAACTGCCAAAGTCAAATTGATTTTTTTTTTCCCTTTTGAAGGACTCCAGATAATTTAAGAAAGGCTACAAATTAAAGCGCACACAGACACAGCTTCTTGATGATTTATAAACACAGTCCCCCCAAGAGGGGAGCTGTTTCCCACCCTCACCTTCCAGAAACGCAGGGAATTCATGCACAGACTGACCCTCAACACTGGCCAGTGTCCAAAGGAGAGGTTTGCTGCAATTTTGCACTGTTTGTGATCGTACCCAATTCAGCTGCTGTGCTTACAGTTCAGACACGTATGAACTCCAGGGCTTCAACAAATGGTAATTTCTAGTATTATACACTATTAACAGATGGGATCATCTCACAGTTTCACTAAGCGGAAAACTCAATTATACTCTGTATCTACTTAAGGGAGAGCTGCAACAGGAGGTCACACAGGCTACGCAAATAGGCAGAGGTCATGAGCAGTAATGCACTCAAAAACTCCAGTGGTAGCTAAACTAGAGAAAGTCCCAAGGGTAACAGACGGCATGAGTTCGGCTGTGTTGGTTTTTCATTCCCCTTTATTAAAACCTTCAGCTTGTACTGAAATGTCAAGCAGGCAAAGGTAGAAAGGACTTTGGGGGGAGAGAGAAGGGGGCTTGAATCATTTTCTAATCCACTGAGAACACTGCCTGCTTACAGCATTCACACATCTGTCTAAGGCTCCTGAGATATTACTTCCAACAGCAATATAAATGAATTCAAACATGCATTACAGCCCTGATTAATTTTCAGCTAGTGACATTTTTAAAATAAAATACATGTCAAGTAGTCCCTCTGTCACATGGAATACAATACTCCTCCAAGCGCTCGTACTTCCCCTATGCAAGAGGTGTGCTGAAAGCCTCCAATTGTTCCTGCCTGTTAATATTCCAGAGCGGTTTTCAATGAGCGATATGGGACACTTGTTCTAACAGTGAAGGCAACAGAAAGGAATACCAACCCATTTAGTTTACAAGTACCTACAGAGTACTACTTGGCACACAGCTTTTGCACATGGTACTCTCCGTGTTCAGTTTCATACTACAGAGATGCTACATGTAATAGCTCATGAAACAGCCCCACAGTCACCTTTTCTGCACATAAAACCCACACTGATACGGGTGGATAATTACAAACAAAAACGTTAGCCCTGTTAATCTCATCTCCTCAGCTTCCCTTTTCAATAAAAGGGTTCATTGCAGTTTATGGCATCCTTTCTGCCTATGAAAGGAGCCAAGGAAGATTGGTCTCACAGTCATTACAAGTACCAGTTACCTGGTAAGGACAAGGTTATTGCCTTCATGTCACTGCACCACCCTCTTTCTAGACCAAAATTTCTCCCTGTACAGGTAGCAGAAAGGGCCCTCAGTGAAATATTCACTTGCAAAGCCTACTAACCAAGGGTGAATTCATTCATCTGTCAAATTCACTAAGTGTGATAACTGATACCAGTGTTCTCGCACATACTCCTATGTTCTTAGAAGAACAAAATAGCCTAACACATGAAAAAACTCCAAAAGAAAAGTTCACTAGACGGAATAAAAGTCAATCCAGAATTATGGATAGAAAACAAAGCATTTTTTTTTCCTCTGAAGTGCACTATAACTCATAATGCAATGAACAGATAATCATGAAAGCATTAAGGTTGGAAAAGACCTCTAAGTTCACTGAGTCCAATCCCATCCCATCTTACCAAGCCCTCTGACCATGTGCCTCAGTACCACATCTCCACAGTTCTTGTGTCTTGTAGACAATTTTAGCTGTGTACTTAATATAAACAACTAAATATAGAAACATGTTCTGAACAACAGCAAATAATCATTAGGTATAGTGCTCTTTACCTGGTAAGTCTGTGCAGATAGGGACAAAGTGACAAATGTTTGGTACTGTAATTTCTCCCCACCAAAATCTTGAGTGGTCAGAAAGTCTTTGCTTTCAGTTGAGTTTTCTGGCTAAAAATCACAACCTGCTTGTTCTCGAGGACCTGAAAACAAACGAAAAGCAATAACAAAAGCAAAACCCAGCCTCTGTCATTCTGCAGATTTCAATAGGGTTTTTTTTTTTTTTTAATTATTATTATTACAAATATTTATACCGTTGCAAGGATAGGGGAGAAGATGGTGATTCCTCATTATAAATTTGCCTCTGTTAAAACAGCCCTTGTTCAATCACTGAGTAGGATCCCTATTTAAAGCTCACCTTTCCTTGGTCCTCCAAGACCATTAAAGCCTAAGTATCCATTACATGTTCTGCCCAGACTATTATAAAGGTCAAATGTTGTAAGACAGCTACCATTCAGCTCCAAACCTAATTACACTTCCTGAAAATCATTCTGCTCACATTCTTTTTGAAATACATAATGAGATTTTCATACAGAAGTAGCACTGCAGAAATGATCAACCCTTTGTATAATAGCAAGGCTTAGAAAATAACATCTCTGCTTAGCCAAACTCTAGACAAGAATGACAAAGTCCCAAAGAAGTTCGTTGAGTACATTTTGAGCCAGGGTTAATACTAGCTCATCAGGAATGGATTCATGATGCCTCAGAAAAATAATTAAAATTAAAACTGAGTTTAACGTATCTTTAATTATCAGAGGTAAGGACAACGAAGTCTAATGTATTAACTTTGGGGGCTGTGTACCGTGTTTGGCACAAACTGTTTTCTCATTATCTGTATCACTACGGCCATCTAAAAACCACAGAATTGAAGGTAAGCTTTGTCTGCTTATGAAGCTATTAGGACGCATATATAAATAAAGGCTAGTCCCGAGGCAAAAGCTTAACCCAGGCATCAGAAGAAAACTGCAAGAAATTGTCAAAAATACAAATGAGGGTGATAGGCCAAAAAGGTGAAAGTGGGAATATGAAATCAGTACATGAAAAATAGTGTGGCAAACAAACAGAAGACACAGCTCTTCATCAAATTCAACATAAATTCAAGTTTCTGACATGCAGTGGTATTATCATCTTAAATAACATCCTCCATTACAGCTAAAAGGAACATTCTGATAAACAGAGGTTATATGATGTGCAAACAGAAAGCTGAGAAGAGAATGAGCAACACACTTGACATTGACAGAACTCACTAACACTCCCCGGGTCATAAAAAAAAATTATATATTTTCTGAGTTACAGAGACTCAGTTCTGTCACTCCTAATCCCATAATGCTGTGCCTACATCCTCAGAACTGCATGAGATAAAACAAAGCAATCAGTCGAGACACCAATACCACTACCAAAGTTTCTAAGAGAAATCTGGGACATTTCTCAGAGACCAGCTTAACATGAAAGGTGGTTCACCTCTGTTCAATAAAGAGGGTGAAGTCCTTGACAGTTTAGATTAGAAATGAAAATAGCTGCTTTTGTTCTGGAGCCACGAAAACTTAGCTTGTTTTATTCACATGACTACTATTTTCACAGATTAAAATTTGCTCTGCAAATGAAGACGCTGACCTACATCTTTTGAGTGCAGAGACAGGAGAGTCACTACTCCTGTTAAATGAAGAAAGAACAGTCTTGAGACACGGATCTTCCCTGAGATCATCAGGAATATTATCTGAAACAGGCTGAAGGCTTCAGAAAGTATATACACAGCAGAGAAAGACACCCATGGTTCTTCTGCATGACACGGAATCAAAGAATCACCAACAATGGAAAAGACCTCCAAGATCATGCACTCCAACCATCAACCTACTGCCAATATTTCCCCACTAAACCATGTCCCTCAGTGTAACATCTAAATATTTTTTAAGCACTTCCAAGGACCATAACTCAAACATTTATGTTAAATGCAGTATAAGTACAAATGCCCTAAGAGTTCCTGTTAAAGGAGGAACAAATTAAAATAAGCAAACACCAGAAAACTTTTGTTTCTCAATGTTTTTTTTTTTTTTTCTGAAAGTACTCAATACAAGTGTCACACTCCGACAACCAATCTTGTCCCAGCAGGTGAATTACCCAGACATCTACTTGCAACTCTATCATTAAAAAGCCAGTGGACTCAATTATTTGAACATCACATCCACCTGTGTGCAGCTTAAAGGTCAGAGTTCCTAGCAGCCAAAGGCTCATTTGTATATATGTTCTACAGTGCAGTATCACATGAGAACCCATGCAGAAGCCAAGATCACAACATGATAGAAGCTGCATCTCTTAATCAACAAGATGCAGTACATAAGCAGCAGCTCTACTGTTAATCCCTAGAGGATTTGCTGTTTCTGCTAACTTTCCCTTTTCATCCAATCTTACGTGTTTGCAGTTTTCTTTCACTGTTAGAACCAAGAATCTTTGTACAAGATGAGTCCAACAATCTCAATTTAAATAATTGGGAATTCTAATACCAGTGAAATCTCTCTCAATATTCCCAATAGCTTGTTATGACTATTTGAGTATTTTAAAAGCTCCAAATGGGGACATCACTACCAATTACACTCCAAATTGAATGACCTGGGGAAAATTATCTGTGAAAATTATCTTTAAAAAAATTGTCATTAAACTAGTAATAACCCCAAAGAAGTAAAGCACATCCCTTTGCTATATATATATATATATATATATATATTTCCACATGGGAAAGCTTTTAAGTTATTCAGGAATGCACATGCTGATATTATTTTGGCAATAATGCATTAGGATAACAAAAGGGATAACCCAAGCTAAGGGTTATGATGTTAGGGCAATGATTTAGAATGACAGAAGAATTTCTGCATTCAAACACTTATCCCCAAGAAAACTTACACCATCTATCCCCAAGAAAACTTACAACATCTAAGTCCAGGGTTTAACAAAATTTAACAAAAAAGCACTTTGTCTTATGTAAGGAAGGAAAAACTGTTGTCTGAATTTAAGTATAAGTTTCAGCACTGGCAGTATGTAGTTGATAGAATAACGTACTACTTTCCAAATACATATTAATGAAAACTAATGGACAATGTTCTCAACAAGAAACAGTGCAGAAGAGAACTCTTTTATTCAGTCTGGGAGACTTGTTGCAGGCTACACATTCTATTTTCTTTTCTATCCAGAAAGGCTTAAATCATGAAGTATAAACAATGGCATCTGGAGTTGCAAATTGCACACAAGAAAAATACATTTTCTCCTGTGGAAAATATTACAATAGACAAATATAATTGTATTTGGTTTCTAGAAAAATTCCATGATATCTCCTCCCAATTTCCTACCTATTTATATAATAACCTTCCTATATAACTCCTCAGAGCTTAGAGAATTACACACGAATTAAAAGGCAGATAGGTTCCCATGCATCATCTGACAGATATTACAAAGATGACCAAATGGAATCAAGAGATTTCATCTTAACATTCCAAAAAAGCCTTCAGGACTGGTACTGAATATATAGCAAGCTCAGGGCTGCTGCTCAGGCTTTACTGAATGTCTTGCTGGTTTGCAAAAACATACAATGAGAACTTGAATGGTTAAGGACAAAGTAAACAAGAACAAGTGGGGAAGAGAGTTGATCCAATTCTGTCATTACGTTCCAAAGAAAGTTGTCTCTATCAACAGAGTTACATCCTCATAAAACCCAGAACAGGGTGGAGAATCAATTACTAGTAGATTTGGGCCATCTCAAGGTCTCTCTGCTTCTGTCTGACTATTTCACTGTTTGCATGTGAAAAGTACAGATCTTAGTTCCAAGGATACACTGTCTTTCCACTGTATTTCACATAAGTACAATGTCAAACAGAAAAAGATTTCTTTTCCTGACTAGAAGGAACTTCAAGGTACTCTAAGCAGTACAAATAAGCACTACTCATGTTAAGTAAGAGATAATGATAATAATACCATGCCACAATACTCCTGGCACAATTTTTATAGACTTTGTCTTCTGCTTTCTCATTTGTGTTTTAATTAAAGTTTAGAAAATGTCCCTATTAATCTTTAGCTAGCATTTCCTCTCCCCTTTCTTTATAGGCTAAAACCACGAACAATCAAGAATTTGCTTTAAGGGATATTTTGTCGTCACTTATACCTAAAGAATAAATAACATCACTTCAACCCCTGCCCTCTCCCCAAAAAATCCAACATATTAGTGCAACATTCTACATTTCCCATTAATGTCATCTACTTCCCTGAGGAGTTCTCCTTCACATATTGTTTCATCATAGAAGACATTTCCAATGTGACCTTTTCGCACAGCTGTATTGCAGTAAGCAGGTACTACACCAAGCCAGTCAGAAGTAATAGCCAAATACAATTTTCTATTACAGTCATGTCAAAGCGTGTTTTCGTCCTAATAAGGACAAAAAACTTGAAAACGGGAAAAAGAAATGCTGGACAAAAAGAGAAATGAAGTATTTCAACTGGCATAAAAAAATCTTGTGGCAGTTTATACTGATAAATTCTACTGTATTAAGATACAGCACAGAGTATCGTACTGTAACTGAATTAATACAGATCTGGAATTTACACAATTTTTCCATTGAACAGTAACACTACCATATCCTGAGGTACTTCAATTTAATCAAAAATTTTTGCCTGGCAAAACTGCTCTCACAACAGAAAAAATTAAACAAAATAAAATACAGACAAAGAATAAGATCAACCAACATATCCATAGTACATTAACTCTTGCATTAAACAAGTCACTTTCCATTTTAGCTGTTTGTCAATGACCTGTGCTGCCCTTGTCAAGAAGACGTTTTCAGAGATGCTCAAGTAATAGCAGCTGTCTTTATCCTCCTAAGCAAGCCCTGGATTCAACGTTCCTCCTCCAGCTTGCCCTGCTCAGCGTGGTATTTTACACTATATCGTGACCTCAAACATTTGCCTCATTATACTCTTTTTCTTGTTTTCAGAGATATTTTTAAAGAGCTTCCTGATAAAGTTGTTCCCCATTCCACTTCACTTTTCAGGAGAATGGAAGAGCTGTCAACATATTTGAGACCTGAATGCAAAGTCACGAAGAGATTCATGCAAATTCCTCATGCACAAGAGCTTTCATCCCGCTGCCAGAGCACATCTCCCAGAGATCGCAGTAGTCTACAATCATCCCTTAAAACATCCATACTCATTTTCACTGAGGACTGTGTTTCAGTCATCCCTGTAATTGTATAATGAGTATCAACTCTGGCACATTTAAACTTCCATCCCTTTTCTAGGCTAAGTGGATAGGAGGGAAGGGAACAGAAGGCCTTTAACCAAATCCAAGGTCAGCATTTAATACTCTTTAATGCAAGACTATCAGTGTTGGAGGCCTACTTAATTCCTTTTAAACTGTCACTTAACAAGTATAATCCTTGTAAATAAACAAACCCTTTTGTGAACAGGCTCTTTTGATCCTTAAGAATAAGGCTGAACAAGCAATGAGAAACATCTGAAGTCTGATGTGATAATCAAAGCATGTCTTCTGTGCGTCCTCTGAGCTGGCAGCTAACAACAGCTTCAATGCACCTCCTGAGCAGCCTTTCTTCTCCAATGCTTTAATAAAACACAATATTTTCTTTAAACTTCAGGGAGTTTGAGCTTTATTATGGATATCTGAAATCTCTATCAACCTCTGATCCTAAAATACATTCACAACTTTCCTGTGAGTTCTGGAGATCTTGATTTACTCCACTCTCCTGTTACTAGGATTTAAAGTACTAGTATCAGTCGACTGAGGTGAACGCTTTCTTCACTGGATGTCATCAAGAAACCGATCCTTCATCATGTACAAATTAGGATTTTGGTACTCTGATCTCATGAATTCATGCTGACTGTTCTTCACCTATCTTAACAGCTGTTTGGCATTCCACTTTAGCTATGTGAACTTTCAGGAACAGCTGTGGGATGTGGTGCTTGACATGCACCATGGCACATCTTCTATGGAGTAAACAGAAAATAAACAACAGCTCAATTTGCTTGTGGACCTTCATAATTATACCTATCAGTGGAAATGTAAACGCAGCCCTCCAGACCAGCTATTAGTCTTTTTAATGATTCTGAACTACGCATATGCTAAGCCAGCATCTCATTCTGCCTGTGCTCAAGTCACAGGTGCTCCACAGACTCCTGATTTCTTTGGTCTTTTATTAAGTTGAAGTCTGGATAGACATGAAAGCTAAAGAAAAGGATTACAGGGGTTATTCAGCGCTGTCAGTGAAAGAAAATCCCTCTCCCACTGCCAGATGTCTTAAACTACTGATCTCACAATGGCATAAAATCACTGGCATTAAATCTATGTTAATTCAACCTAAAGAAAGAAAAATTATTTAACCCAGAGCCCTTTTCCAGCATCATTCAAAAGCTCTAATTAGAAAAACGTTCCTGTTCTCCCATCACACTATATTATTACAGGTAGTATTTAAAATGTATTATTCACATACATTAAGAAGAATGAAAATATCGAGAGGGCGTTTGCTGTTTAGACATATGTGGTCATGGTTTTGTTTTCTTACAAAAACATTCACCTCTTGTTACATAGGCTCTTGCTCAGTGTCATTTGTGGGAGAGGCACAAAAGCAGACATTCCAAAGTGAGCGCTATCTTCTGAATACCTAATTTCAACAAATTAAAGGCAGAAATCTTCAGTATGTCAGAATGACACAATCAGTGTTATTTAGAATCACCATTTGGACTCGATGACCTGAGTGGGTCCTTCCCATCATGAGATATTATAATGATTCTACAATTTTTTATGTTATTTTTTATTTAACTTGCCCACAGGACATACAGAACAGAAGGACAGACTATGCTCCACCACTAGAGGCTCCTACTATGAGACATGGCACAGAGTAGACCAACCAAAAAAGGGCTGCTTTTTATACCAAAGGATATGAAATTGAATATTTGGGGTCTCCATTTGCAAGTGAATTAATGGGAATTAGAACAGACCTTTCCATCACTGAGATCCTTCTATGGCAGTTGTTTCTTCAGAAGCCTACTGTTGGTTTCCCTTTAATGAGTTTGGCACACGCTTGTGTTAAGGCAGACGATCTGGCTAGACTGATCACTAGTCTGTTCTAATACAGCAAATTCTATGATTGTAGAGGAAAAAATAAAGTAGAGCAGTAACACTCCAGGGAAAAATCTAGCAAAACTTAAAAATTAAAATAAAAACATAAAATTTGCTATAAATTAATTTCCTCCTCCTGTGTTGCAATATGATTTTATGTGCAACATTAAAACTACAACATGAGTTATCTTTTCAAGCGTTACTTGAAAGGGATTGTGAATAGAGGCAGGCAGCTGAATCTTGGTGGATGAACCGAGCTTATATCCATTCTAATTACGTTCATAATACACTTGTTTGAACTACTGTAGGTATTATTTAGATGTATGCTATACATTCTGTCTAAAGTAAATTAAAATAAAAATATAATGCATAGCTGAAAAATATACTCTGTACAAAGTACTGTATCTCACTGACAAGTACTTTAAAAAAAGGCTAAAAGTAATAAAAATTACTGCTAGAAAAATCGAAGTGTTCCATTCCTAGATTTTATGGGGGTAATAAAAAATGAAAAAGCAGCTCTAGTTAAGCTAGACTGATGAAGTGATATACAGCCAGAAAGGCATTCAAGGTTGTGTTGAAACAGATTTAAAATTGATATATATCAAATACAATAATTCTGGTGCATATTAAACAGTCTAGATAGAATACTAGTGCAGACTTTCAGCAGATGATGGGGAGTTAAAATAAAAAATAAAATACAGTTTGACCTAGACAAACTGCCATACCCAAGAGCTTGAATGAAGTTGTTAATAGTTGTTTTAACCCATAAAGTGTCATGCTTTAAAGCAATACTGGAAGCTTTTTTTTTTTTTTTTTTTTTCTATTTTATTTGCACGTGTTTCAGAATTCCTGCCATTTTAACTCTTTTTCAGTTGTAACAAAGATATGTTTCTGATTGCTACGAAGAAGCACACTGAACTGTTTGGCCTTTGGTCAGACCAGCTGAAAACATGGTCATGTGTTATGAATTATTTCCAAGGTCAATTCCTACAGTAAGAGCTTGAAGAAATGCATTGCTTCCTAGGCAGTAGTGAGCGTAGACACTTAGTGACAAACATGAAATGGATGAGTTTAACCACTTCTTCCATACCTATGACTCAGTTACAGGTAGAGCAGCAGGCTAGTTAAGAAAGTTATCTCTGGGAGTGAGGAGGATTTGCAGCGTAACATTTTCCTTTTTATCATAGAGTTAGAGAGCTCATCAGTGCTTTGAGTTCATATAACACAATGGAAAAACAAGGCAAGAACATCATTAACATTCTGTCCACATTCTTTACAGGTTCAGGTTATGACACATCATTTTTTCTCTTAAGCGAGATGCTTCAACGTAAGTTCAAGTGGAAGAATGAAATGATCTTTTCAACACGACCCCCTATTCATCTTCCTCCTGCTGGAATTAGATAAACTTAAAGACTTCAAAAAACTCCCAATGTGGCTGTACAAAACGATCAGGAAAAGCATTTTTAGAGTGTTGTGACACACACATTTTCTTTGTAGTTACTTGTTCTGAAATTTAACCTCAGCAAAGGACCAGCACAACAGCTACATGCTACTCTGGTCGTAACAGAACCAGATTTTGAAAAGGTAAATAGTACTCAGAAACAAATGGACTTCATACTCCTGCTCTGTAAAGGGGAGGACTTGAGTTTTGTCCTAGTTTCACCAGCATTTAACTAGTTACCAGGGCCAGGTGCACATACTCAAAGTAAAACACCTCATTGACACCAGCATCCCTCCTCAGTACAGGAGCTTTGCCTTGACTGTACTGCACATCACCAACTTCATCCCTACAGGCAGCGTCTTGCCCATGTTGTGACACTTCATACAGAAGTAAATCACCTACAGGCATCAAGAACACAGTACCATTGACTGAACAGAACACTTTCACCCAGCTGCATTCAGTAACACCCACACAAGAGTGGCAATGTGAAGTGGGTGAACTGTTACCAACAGCTTCCCACCTGTATCCCAACCCAATGACATGAGGTAGCTTGAAAAAAAAATCAAATGTCACTAGAGACAGCAGCATCCTCTTGTCTACAAAATTGTTCCATCCACCCATATTAAGGAGCAAGACTCATCTGTTTGCAGCAGAAA
Organism: Oreortyx pictus; assembly: GCA_036925125.1. Classification (NCBI taxonomy): domain Eukaryota; kingdom Metazoa; phylum Chordata; class Aves; order Galliformes; family Odontophoridae; genus Oreortyx; species Oreortyx pictus. The sequence goes on from JAUPFR010000029.1 coordinate 3,555,686, forward strand.
CGGAAAAACACTGTCAAAGATAAATCAGGCAAGTATCTGGCAGACTAAGCATGCTGTACCAATTATCCTGAAGAAATTGTAACTACACCGTCAGCTTTGTACAGAGGACATGTGTACTCTGACAGTGACAAAGCAAGAATCTGCTTTTGAGACATTCACACCTCTAAATGCTCACCAGCCTATGACATCCTGTAAGAACAAGCTGCTTTGGCAGTTCAAAAATGGAAAGCATCCAGGCTGGATGTACACTAAAAAATGCTCAATTATTAGCAAAAAAAAAAAAGTTATTAACTTGTCTCCTTGACTACTAAACTTAAAGAGATCCCCTTCATAGGCCACTGATTCTTTTCTACTAAAAACATTAAAAAAAAAAGATTATTGTTATGTCCATCATGCCTTTGTACAATCACAGTGTACTCCAGCCAGCCTTACAGCTTCAGAACTGCTCCCAACCTCTGCACCAGCCCTCTCTTGGGCAGTTTAGACCCAATCTTGGCCTAATGTCTTTCAGACATGGAAAACAGACCATCTCCTTTCATACTGCAGAAGTCTTTTCCTTTTCAGAAGACTTAAATATGCTACCCTCAAATGCCCATGCAAAGCAGGCTAGACTTCTTTTCCTCCAATAAATTACTGATTTACAATACAAATCTTTACCATGCATATACAAATGAGAGCAAAGGCATGAGACTGATCTGCTGTAAGTAGGAGAGGCATTCTACTAGCTCTTTAAGAATATAGTAGGCATGTTTGTTGCTGTGATTTACAACATAATTATACAGGAATGCTAAAAGAGTTGGTCTTCTTTCTCTAGTGTTACCAAATCCCTTGTTACTCCATTGCCTAAGCTACAGAGTTCTTTGCATCGCAAATGCAAAACAGGAGAATTTACAATATAGAATCATAAAATCATTTGAGTTGGAAGGGCCCCTTAAAGGCCACCTAGTCCAATTCTCCAGCAATGAACAGGGACATACATCTGCAGCTCAGTCAGGTACTCTGAGATCCATTCTCTTTCACCTTAGATGTCTCCAAGAAGATGAATCTCCAAAGACCACAGAATGTTCTGAAACTGTAAAACAAATGATTTTTAATGCAACCTTGCAAATATTTGAGCTATGCAGAGTAGTTTTAAAATAAACAGAAGATTGAAAGGCATTTAAAGAGATTGCAGAAATTCCTAAAGGACAGATTCATTCACAGCATCAACTGCATGATAAAATAACCCCACAATTGCTGAGATGCCACCTATGCCTGCTGTTTACTGTTTCAGAAGATGTAGAAAGGTCTAACACTGTTCTGTGAATGCTCTCCACTCTCATTGCTTTTCCTTCACATCGAACATCAGGCAGCATCACAAGTGGAAGTGCTATCAGAGACAGACCTTATATTTCAGTGTCATCTCATCAGTCGTGGTCTCAAGATATGAATGTAAGATACAGGAAACAATTTATTTTAAGTCAGAAACTATGCAGAAAATGTCCACTAATTAGGGAAGAATGTTAATCCAATTTTGCCCTTCATGCCCTGTATTTTACAGCAAAAATGAGAAGTATAAATAAAACCTCATTATTACAAAGCTTCTACAAATCAGTACCATACCCATTCCAAAAAGAACTTTGGGTAAGAATTTATTTTGCCAGGTAGGAATAGGGATAACAAAAACAGTCAGAAGGATTTGCTCAGAGGAAAGCAATGTGTGCAAATGTTAAAATTCACCTCTTGTTGAAGGACTTTGGTATTATCACATAGCTGGATACAGCTCTGCTGTATGCTGTAATTAAGCATACAGTTGCTGCATGCTGTATTCAAAAACCAAAGATCTTCAGCAAAAAAGAGGAAAAAAAAAGTGAGATAAATATGAGAAGACAAGAGGGAACTGACAAACTGACATACCTTCACTCACATAGTTATCCAGTAACAAGGTTCGATGTAATCCCGGATTCCAATCAACAACTTCATATTGACTACCTATAAGGAAATGCTGGTGTGGCAATGTAAGTAAAAGCAATTGGAAAAAAACAACAACAACACAACAACAACAAAACCATACTCGGTACACAATGTCTCCTTGTAGGTTTTCAGCCACTTATTTCTTTTTTTTTCGTTTTAATCATAGATGAGGGAGCTTTATCTCTAGGTATAAAGTAAATATCACAATAAGGAAGATCCAGATAGACTACACAAGAGCTTCAAAATCACAGCAGAATAGAGCACTGCGCGGATAAGAAATCTGTCTCTTAAAGTAAACCAAGGGGATTAAATCAAACTCTGAAAGAAGACAAGTAAATGATAAATGACACACGGCTGTAACTAAACTAAATCTTTGGTGTCTAAATGAAATACAGAGGGCTGAAGAGATTATGCAAATTGAAATGAATCAGACTGAATCAAGACTTACAGCCGACCTAAACTGCAAGGGAACGAGCTGCATCTGAAGGCAGATCAATTATACAATCTGGGACTGAACAGTTGACCAAAGGATAAAGGATGGAAATTGCATTTGGTACCTGGAGTTCTCTGAGAATAATGGTGTAAAGAGGCGTGGGGAGGTCCACCTCTATAGCTGCTCTGAAAGAGGGTAAGAAAAAAGAAGGCTGTATAAAACATGTATTAGGGCTTGCATACATAAAGCAGACTCTCACTGCAAGCCAGCTGAGGTCTCAAAGCCATACAGGGTCAAAATCTGCTAAGATTTTTCCGCTACAGTACTTTCAAAATGGCACTGCAGTTGCTTTCAGTTGAAATGTACTTATGTCGTTAGTAGGCAGTTGGATACTTCTTTTTTTTAAAGCCTCCTAAAACAGATTGCTCTGTATTATTAGGTCTGATCACTACATTCAGAATTTGTATACAAGATTTCACATAAGAATTGCACAAGAATTAGTTTATTCACCCTTATTCAACCACTCCGTTAAGTACGTAGTCAGTCATACAATGGAATAGAACTAGTAATACAGAAATTAAGCAATGTTTAAAATGATGCAAAATTATTATGTATTTACTTTATTCACTATTACCAGACATTACAAAGCATAATACAAGAGTCTTCTGACCTTTAGAATAACTGACACAGACTTCTGCAAGCTGAGCAAACCAGCTTCCCCAAGAACATAGGGAAGGGAAGGACAAAAGTCAAGTGCTGTAATTAGCTGCATAATTATTTTCCAAAATAAAATGTTCTATCTTCACCTCTTTGGCACTGAATGGCGTCATTGGGGCTGCTATCATTAAGCTGCCATCGCTGCACTATCATTATGGGGCTGATAAGGAAAGACAAACACTTCGAGATCCGCTAAAGGATGCACTTATTTCCCAACTTCCTCAACTAATGTAGTTATGTGCTTATTTTTGGTGGATGATGGGATTTTGAGGGCAGGAAGGAAGGACACTGCCACTGGAACCAGGAGGGATAAATTTTCTCAATGGGAATTGAGTCTGGTGCTCTGATAATCATGAGACATTACGTCCTAGCTTTTATTCAGCCAATGACAAAAATCTCATCAATTTGAACAGGGACAAGATCCTATTTCATGCTTATAGATATTCAGACACAAGAGCAAAGTTATATATAGAACTCTAGAAGGAATGTAGGGGGAAGAGAGAATCCCATCTTCAAGAAATGCTGCTTAAGTGAAACTCCTTCCTGAATCTGTTTTCCCAAACAACCACCCAACAATCAAAGTTAGATATTGCACATTAAGGCTTGTTTACAAAACACATGATAAAACTTCAAGCAGTCCATTGCTTGAAACAGTTCCATGTTATCACACACATTGAAAGGAAGCGATCCCTAATTACTTTTGAAAGGTTGGTTTAGTGCCATGACCTGTTGAGAGTAAGATGCAACTGGATGTTTTTTGCAGCCAGAAGCTGTCAGCTACCAGGCATACCATTAAGAGTAGACTTTTATTTGCTGAAGAACTGAGTCACTGAGCTGAATACTACACTGATGTTACTTATTTACCTCAAAACCAAAGTTACTCTTCGTATTACAGCAACAGCTTTCTTCCCTCTACATTATATTAGGGAAGAGTGGATTACAGAATCAACATTAAAACCCTTCAGCTTTCTTCAGATATGTTTGGAAAAGGAAAAAAAAAATCCCTTTGTCATCCACATGACTGATCACACAGAATTGTGCCTCTTGGCCAGCACAAGGCTTACCATGCTTCAGTCTGAGGTAGATCCAAATCAAACAAGTCACTGCAAATGCTATTAATTCTTAACCTTTATTAAGTCTCCACAGGTTGCTTTTTAAAATACATTAAAAGAAAAAAAAAGAATCCTTAGGGAAAAAAAGACTTACAAGGTTGCTGGTAGATGAAGGAAAGCAAATTAACACAAATTTTCATGCTTAGACCAGCTAGAATAATGTAATAAATGCTAACCTCATGCAAGCGTGTCACTAACAGCCATCTGATTGCTGCCAATGCTACAGTGAACTTGAATTCAGCGTTGTGTTCAGCATTACTGAAGGACCAGAAACTGATCTACATCATCCAAGAGCTGTACCTGGAATATAGCAGAAAAACAAAAGAGAAGTAATCTGATAGAAACACAGAATAGTAGGGGTTGGTAGGGACCTCCAGAGATCACCTAGTTCAACTCCCCCACCAAAGCAGGCTCCCTAAATCAGGTTGCACAGGTAGGTGTCCAGGCAGGTCTTGAACATCTCCAGAGGAGGAATGTAGGAGTTATAAGGATCAAACACATCTCAGCCAGTAAACCACACACCAAGACACTTATCTGAGTTGATATTGGCTCTTCAGTGTTATCAGTAGGAATACTCCACAGGACCACAGAACAACACTTATAAATCTGCTTGCAAAACCAGAGACTTATTGAGATTTCCAAAATCCAAATCATTGCACCAAACAGATGGGTCTGATTTTTTGCCAACCCCCAGGATAGCACATGGGATCCTCATGACTACAAACATTCCTGCTAGTAATTCTTCCCTTGGAACAGAAGGCAAAGACTAAAACCTAATACCAAATCCAGCGATAAAAGAGTGCTCTTACTTTAAGTGTGAAAGACCAATAGGAGAAGGACCACTGGGGAATGTGAATTCTTGCAAGGATCATAAAACTTAAGGGAAGTAGTCAGAGTAATGTTTCCCTTGGACAGAAACTCTAAGGAGATGCAACTGCCAAGGATGGAACACAGTAAAAATATTCACAGCTTTTGAGAGTTTTGGGTGTTAGTTGTTGTGGGGGTTTTATTGTTTGTTTATTTTTAAACAAAGACAAAAAGTCTTAATTATTCAAAAGCAAAAAAGGATTGAAAGAATCAGTCAATTAAAGTGACTAATTAAAGTTTATGGTTGTTCTGAAATGCTTAAAAGAGAATGCAGAATACTATATGCAAGTAATTCTTGTGCTTGCAACAGAGCCTGGCATTAATATTAAGAAACAAATGCATGCATGAAACCTAAACTTTTAAACTCCTGCAAAGGAGTTTTGTCCCCCTCTACTGTGTTTCAAAACTGCTGCTAACAGAATGGAAAGGAAGGCCCATGTAACTAGACTTCCACATCACCAAGTCTACCCATAGCAATCCCAACAACACTCTACAGGCTGTCATCAAAATTCACCTCAAAACATGGATTCTTTGTCATTTCACACTTATTTCTAACTCCTTCCATTACTTCTTTTTCAAAAACCAACCAGACTTTTAAATATGGGTTACATAACTGCATTTTCTCTAAGACAATACAAAACAAGTGTGAAGTTGACATATTCACTCGTATTCATTTTCACAGTATTTTTTTCACCTATCCATTCCATACTTACACTCTCCAGTTCATGAGCTCTGTCAAATTTAATTAACAACAATATTAATGCTGCTAATATTAATATCTGAAAACCTTAGGTAAATGCATGCATCTGTTGGAAAAGGAGGTTTCAGGGCACCCTATTAGGGAATAAAGCCAAAAATGCTCATTATTTTCATTTAGATGCTGTATTATCATCAGTATCTTTTATAAGCCAGTAATTAGGCTTTCACTGACTGTATCTATCTTGCACAATCCAGACTAGATGTAAACCTCCAAAAAACTATTTTCACATACCTGCAGATTCAATTTTCAGCTATAAGGGCTCTCCATCAAGGCTACTCAACAGAATGCAGCTTCAACAAGAGGTGATGCTGTTCAAGACTCATAGAGTTTACAGATCTTTCTAGAAGTGATCTTCAGCATTTGATTAACAAAGGAAGTTGAAAAGTAATATTAAACAGAACAGTAACAAAGTCTTCTGGGAAGATACCAATTTTTGTTTCATGCATAACATAAGTTCAAAAATAGGTATATACACTGTTTTGCACTTCGCATTCCTTCTAATCCTAAAAAAAAGCTCAAGCAGAATCATTTGCAATCATTATAGGCAACCAGATCTAGCTATGGTGCCCCCATTTATCATAGGGAAGTTGGACTAGATGGCCTTCAGTCTTCCAACCGTTCCTGGAGGTTTTCAAGAAAGGGCACATGTGGCACTGAGGTATATGGTTTAGTGGGCACAGTAGGGATGGGTTGGGGTTGGACTCCTCTTCATCTCTTCCAAATCCTAAAAATTACAGGATTCTATGATGTATAATTAGTCCAATCCTTTCCTTAACAGTCCTAGTGTTTCTTTAGGAAAGCCCAGAAAGCTTTTCACCCCATTTTTTGCCTATTTTATGCTGTTATGTTGTAAATACAGAGGATGATTCTTCACATTCAGTGTTATGCTTCTACTTTACTTATAGTGACTGCAAAACAAGAAACGATATCTTCAAAACCAATTTGTACTATGGTACCTCCTATGCCACTCATTTACCCATCAACTTTATATCCTGAACTTTACCATGAGCTTCATGCTAGTTTCTACTCCATTACTAACATGTTACCACTTTGCCTTCTGTTCCAGGAAGCAACCTTGACTAAGAGTTTGAGTCTACCTTGGCAGCCATCAGGACTAAAGGTATATTGTAAAATGAAAATAAACTTTCCCAAAATCACACGCTATAGTCTTTAACGTAAAAAATATCTGGTAAGAGTCCTAAGAAACTGTTAAGACCGTTCAGGATTTTCAATTACACAAGCATTTAACAGAAGGACAACAAAAGTCCAAGGCAGGCACAAATTGCAGTAGGACAAGGAGAGCTGCTGTTGTTTTGCTGGGGCTGTGTGAAAATGTGCCACTCCCCATCACAAACAGTTGCATTGCACACGCTTACTGCATCAGCCCCGTAAGGAAAAATGTTAAGTTTCCATTCTGCAATGCCTTTCCCAATGCAGGCAGGACTTTGGGCTCCTGCTTAAATGCATTAAGCACAGGATTGTTTTAATCAAATGTGAGCTACAAGACACTGAAAATCATTCAAACACTGATCCATTGGCAGGATTGTATGTGAGACATCTTGCTAATCCAATCTGAGCAGCTCGTGTTCTGTACCTCCTGAAATAAACTTAAATATACTGACTTATGAACAGGAAAAGAACACTCTTAAGCAGATCAAGGTGAATCTATTGCTGTCATTAGTGAAAATGACACACACACACAAAAAAAAAAGAAAAAAAAAGAGAAGGGGTAATGAAGAATGAATAATGCACCTTTTTCTCTCTCGCTCTCCCTAGAGAACTCCTGGTGTCTACAGAGCACAAATGTAACAGCAGCATTTACTTTAACATACTTAAAAAGAACTGGAAAATATTGTACACTTATAAACACATGTATCAGCCTGAGGCAGAGAAGTTGTCCATACTCAATATATATGATGAGGAAAGTACACTTCTGGATTGAAAAGAGAGAGAATTTGGGTATCCTTTCACCCTGAACATACTGGAAGAAGCAAAAACGCAAACTGACTTTATACACAGTAGGGGGACCAACTCTTCACATAGTCTGACAGTCATAAGACAAGAGGGGATGACTTATAAAAAAAAGAAGGGAAAATTAGCTTTGACATGAGGAAGGAAATCTTTATTCAGAGAGCAATGAGGTGCTGGCACTGCTGCACAGAGCTGTGTGTGCTCCATCCCTGGATAGGCCCAAGGCCATGGATAGAGCCCTGGGAAGCCTTAGCTGGTGGAGGCAACCAACCCAAGGCAGGGGGACTGGAGCTTTGAGGCTCAAATCCATGACACTCTATGATTCTGAATGTTCTGGAATAATATATTCCTAATGAAGAGCGATATATGGTGATATATGACTGCTTTTTGAGGAGGGGTGATTTGACTGGAGAATTGTGGAAGTTTGTAAGACATTTGGGAAACATGATCAAGTAGATGCAGTTTGGGAAGAGGAACACCTAAGTATGGTTTAATTACTCGTCATAATCCTGGGCAAATTCTGCAGAAAACATCCCTGAGCTTTGAATGAAATATAAATGACATGTCCCCACACCCTTGAGAGGTGTAAATGGGTAATGGTAATGGGTGGATGGTTGGACAAGTTGATCTAGTAGGTCCTTTCCAACCTTGTGATTCTATGATTCTATGTGCTCTGGTTTTAAACAGGTTCTGGATTTCTTACTCAAGCACCAAAATTAAATGTAGACTCAAGTGACTTCTTGACACAGGAATTAATGTTAAATTAATTTCAACATTGGTTGAAGCAACATTCCGTATCTAGCATTTTATCCTAAGAAAGAGAGTTGTATAACTAGGACGTCAGAGAATAGACCAAGGAAAAACACCAATGAAGAATAAACCACATAAAATGTGGCGTAGGGAACCTGCTTTGGCAGGGGGGCTGGACTCAATGATCTCTTGAGGTCCCTTCCAACCCCTATGATTCCATGATTCTATGAAAATCTGTTAGCTCAGGGATGGCTGTCACTGGGACTTCATACATAATGAAGGCTTGTTCTTGCGCCCATGTAGGTTCCTTGGTGCAGCCATTTCAGGTCTAGATCAGTTTTTCTGTACCACTGTGTCACTAACACTGCTTGTGGACTACCTGGGCTCAGATTGTAAAGTCTTATAAGGGAGATGTGGTGAAGGGGAAAAATGGGAAGCAATCTGACAGCACATGGACAGTACTGAACAAAGAGCAACTATGTGTCAAATATTTTGGAGAGGATGAGGATTACATCCTGTTATGAAGAGATTGAAAGGATTTTTCTCAAGATGTCAGGTGGGCTGTTGAAATGATGAGTGCTGCTAAGGGCACTGTTGTAAATGATGTTGTGGCACCAAGAGATTGTCTGCATCACACAGTGCTCCATAAGCTACAAGGAAGAACCAGGGCTAATTAGCTCAAGGAAATTATTAACAGCTATACATTTTCTGGCACTCAAGCTTGTTAACTTGCTTACACAGAACTTTGCTGTGAAGACATACAAGTTCATTCATCACTAAATCAAGCATCTCCAGAGCCTTGAATAAAGGTCTTATTATTAAAACTCCAATGCTTGATCTCAACAGAAAGGCCAGGCAGGCAATTACAGTGTTTATTGTAGCAGCCTTCTGTCAAAGTGAAACCAAGGCAGTCATCACAAGTTACTTGCTCTAAGTCAGATTCCAGTGATCCTTTGTATTAAATTCTACCTTAAATTCAAAAATACATTTCTCCTGATCCTGACATTTGCTTTGGAAAAGCTTCTTCTCTCAACTTCTGCTCTGTCCCTCATGGACTCCTTTCCTCTGCTCCTTTTCCCCTCCTACCCGTACACACACCTCTTACCTATTTAAATCTTGAAAATCATGAACACAGATCTCATGCATTTGCAGTACATTAACACAACTCCATCTTTTTTCTCAACGTGCTTCTTCTACTATGAGTAATATTTCTCTTTTTCTGCATTTGTCTTTAAAAGCATGTCACTTAAAAAGAAGACGGAGTGTCTTCTTAAGCATTTTTAAGGTAAATATGCAACAATCCTGCTCACCTCAGTAAAATAAAAATGTGTAACTGCCAGCCTTAAAGCTGTAATTTGCATTAATATTGTGGAGTAAACCTCTTATGCATGCAGTGCCATAGTGGTAGCCTCAGCAGTTGTGTCTCCTTCTAGGTGGGAAGGGAAAAATATTGCTGAACACATGCATCACTGCTGACCATCCCCGAACAGAACTTCTCTGATTAGATTTGGGAACTGGCGAGGAATTGACTTTATCTATGGACTCCATTTCCTGGATAATGTTATTAATTTATTCATTAAAACGTTATCAAATTATTGAAAAGAAATCTCCAGCCTGAGTGTTAGATAACAGCAGCTCTGTTTCCCATCTCAACGGTACATTCACTTTAACAGTACTTTTAACTAGCAATATTGTTTTGTGATTTTATTATTACCGTTATTCAATTCAGCCAAGCTTTTTTCCATTTTTTTTTTCCTTTGCACTCTGTTTACACATTTTAATGAGGTTTTAATCTTCTCTGACATGTTTACTCAGGTTGTTTGTTTTACAAAAGGAAAGGGCCTCAAGTATAAATGAATAAATCAATATTTTTTTTAAACCTGGATCCAAATCTCCTGTTTAAATATTCCTCAGATTTGGCCAATCAAAATCAACTACAACCATCCATGTGAGTTTAGGAGAATGTAAGCAAGAAGGTTAGGAATTTTTTTTACATTAATTCAAACAATATTCCAATTCTTATGGCAGAGCCATAAATCCCCAGAAGAACAACCAATTGCAAAATTAACTTGGGCCATCAGAGATTCACAGATTAATTTAGAAAGTATTTCTACATGAAAATGTGTGAAATAGCATGGCAAACCTGAAGCTAGAACTGGTCACAGTAAATCAGCATTCCCTTACAATTGAGCCATGTGTGTTCCTTTCCATTATGTTCCTGTAAACCTCTGTATATATGGGTTGCGTTAGGTTTGAAAGGGATCGGGATGTTGTGTGTATTTTGAATAAAATAGCCTGAAATATCCACCTGCAAGAGCAACAGGTGGGACTGGATGGACTTTACATGGAACAACATGGCGTCAGCTCCGGTACCAGGCTCCAAAAAATTTAGCTCTTTACTTATAGAGTCTCACACAGGAACAAAATTGTACACTCACGTAAAACCATCAGAACTCTGAAAATGATGCAGTTGCACTAATGCCTTAAACTACTGATGTTTCAAGTGAATCCAATCAATATGCAGTATAACAGAACCTGAAAATGCAGAGTGATTGGAGTACTGTTGACATATTTCTTGAATCATACTGTATATATGCAAACATTTTCCACTCTATGGAGACGGAGGAGGATCCAGCAAATTCCTTACACAGAGGCCAAGAAATGCTGCCATGTGGTAAACTACTTTCAATTCAAACTTTCAAAGACTGTACCCAGTTACCCAAATTGAAAAGTCAGTGGGCCCTACTGAAATGTACTGTCCATCAATGCTGCTTTTCACCAGACTGATAAAGCTCAGTGCAAGAGCAGGTACAAAGCCAGACCTGCTGTAGCACCTTAACAGTAAATAAGAGCGCTAAAAGTTAAAAATTTAAGTATCTTACATACAGCGACTTCTGTGAAAAACTTCTCCTGTAGCACTTGTCATGCTGAATACACACATTATTACCTTACATGTAAGATAGCTAATAAGATGTTTTCCATTTAATTTTCTGAGCAGCAGAAGTATTTAAAGAACATTAATGTAGTCAGACTTAATTTACTCCTTTTTTTCTTCCCCATGACTTGCAATCATTTTTCACCATCCTCATGCTAGTTAGCTATTATTTTGTAAATGAATGACTTCATTTAATTTAGTTTCAGATTTAATTGTTCCTTATTGGAAATGTCAGCTTTCACAGTTCATTAATAAGGGCATTGGTGGAAAGAAAGCAAGGAAAGTGGGGATAGGGAGAAATGAACTTATCTTACAAGCAATAAAGAGCTTTAGTTAGCATTATGTCCACATATTTATTTTAAGTCACTCTTGAACCTTGGTCTCCGGATTAAGATTACTAGGGATACTTGCTGGAATTCAACAGACGGCCTTCTCTGACAGATGCTGCTTGCTGACAAAGATATACAACACAATCCTTGAACTTTTAAGGCTCTCTTCCAAATTCAGTTGGCAGAAAAATTCAAAGGTGGCAATCAGCCATCTTTCTGCAACAGTGGTTGATATTCAGATGGAAAAATGGTTCTCCCAGGGAGGACAAAACACAGTTCTGAAAAACTGACCAAAGATAGAAAAGGGGGATTTCCTGAGTGATACATGCTTTGGAAAACCTTTGCAAAATCTGGAATATTTGTAGTTCTGGTCATGGCAGGGAATCCCATTGCATGAGGGACAATTCACAGTTGCCTACTGGATGCTGGTTCCCTGGATGGGCAGCTACACACTGCTTAAAGCTAGACACATTCCTTAATAAAGTATTCTCTTGGAGCTCTATGACCTCTGTTATACAAGAGGAAATACAAAGAAAAACTGCTCCCTGTTTTGATGGATGCAGTAGTAATAAATTAATGAACCCAAACCATTAAATGTTACTGTGTTGCTTGAATTCCTACAGATATTCCCAAATTAACATGTTGGAGTTTTAAACGTATTTATACAATACAAGGTCAAACAAATAACAAAAACATTATTCCTTCCTTTGCCAACTGGTCTGTGACTGAAATGATCATTCTCATAGTTTTTTCTTTAGTGATAACTTTTGTGTGTTTTCTCATTTTTGTAGATCCAAACTGTCTTGTTAAAGCAGTGAAACACTTGTGAGAATGACTGAGACATTATTATGTCTCCATCCATTAACTGGAATTCATTAGAAGTTTAAGTCTGGTCAAAATTTGTCACTCTCCACCACCAGTTAATATTAATAAAGTGGATTACTGGCAGAGAGAAAAAAAGAAAAAAGAAAAAAAACAAGAATAATCTGTGAAATCTTTATGACATAATCAAGACTACTAGTTAAAATTGATATATAAATCCAGCAGCATCACACTGCAGTAATATATTATATAATGAATGTATCTTGCAATCTATTCTGTAGTTTGGATATTTTCTCTGTAAAACGCTTTCTAAGCTCATTTAGCTCAATTAGCATTTATGAAACACTTTCTATGAAATGGCTTTGACTTTGTGTTATTGGTCTGCCTTATGCTGCTTGCACATGCTTAAACGAAAGGTTCCCTACAGCTTTTTGGGAAAAAAAAATGCAATTTCATTTCTTAAACAAGTAAATAGTGCATAGAGAATTGCAAAAGAAATGAGGATAAAATTAGAAATAGGCTTTTGTATGTCTATTCAGAACCTCCAAAAAAGACAATAGCTGAAAGAAAACAGAACTTTCGTATGCAGAATATACTACACATAAAATGAAGCAAAATCAGCTCTATTTACCACATATGGGAAGTAAAGCAAGATACTGTGCATTGCATGGAGCAGAAGATATTAAGAATTTGAATGAAATTGTGGAGGAAAAAAATCTCTGCTAATTTTAGATGTGCTGGATCTGGCCCTAAGAGCTGCACACCAGTTTTGCCATAGACTTGCCTCCAGTTCAGCAAAACATTCAAGCATACCACTTGCCTTCAGCAAACCAGTTAAGCAGAGAAGGGTATTTGAGGATGCCACCAAGTTGAACCACTGGGTTTGATCTCGATAATGGGACCCTATTTCCATAGATGCACACCAATCTATTGCTTCCATTTAGTTCAAAGAAAGAAACAAGGCACTCAGGAGATTACTGCCTCAGTTTCCCCATGTATGCAGCAGTGGACTCATTTTACAAAATAGGGGTTTGACAGGTATTCAGACCACTGTTTTAAAACCACGTTCAAATTTTAAGATGAAAAATATGATATAAATGCAAAATATTGTTAAAATAAACACTGAGCTATATGAACTACAATCATATTCATTTTTTCCTTCCAAAACAGCAAAGATAAATACAATATCAATACTTATCAAGGTGAAATTACACTGTCTTCAAGAGACCATGAAGGGAAAATTCTAACATGATATTTTCTTGGATGAAAGCTCCCGTGAAAGTATAAATTATTATCATTAAAATAATGAATTCTCTTCCCAGTTTCAGCTTTGCAGCTCACTCTGCAACTGAGAAATGCTCTCTGCTCAATGGAGCTCAGGGGGGTACTGTAAATTTTCCACAGCATTTGGTTTTCAACTACATTGTACAGACACATGATTAGGAGGCAAAATCCCATTTAAAAAAAAAACAACCAAACAAAAAAAAACTTGTGAGTAAGCACCCAGAGTAGCTGTCTTTCAGTTTTAATTTCTGGATAATGTGGATGTTGGTCATTAAAACAGAGCACTTTACAGACAACCTCATCAGTTCAAATGTGGGTCAGACAAGACATTAAGAAGAGCTCTTGGATATCCTATATCAGATGCCACAGTCCTGGACAATTTCCCAGCTCACATACTGATACATGACAGAAAACTGCCAAAACATCTCACCAATTTAGGCAACTCTTATCCCACAGCAAAGAAATGCAGAATTAAAGCAAGTACTGATTTGTAACTGACTTCTCAATACTGAAGATGCTCTCTTGGATGTCAAGGCTGGGACACACTGTCCAGCACCACATTCACATGCTCTCTTGACTTCACTGGTATTAAAAATGCTAGGAAAATATATGAGACCAGTGTAGATACACTTTCATGTGCTGCCCATAGCCAAAGCAAAAGCAAAAGTTTTAACCTACCTAGAAAGAATGAATCGAATTCTTTCCGTTTAATTCAGAAGTTGCATCCAACTGTTTCAAGATCTAAACTACAGAAAAGGACCCATCAACGTACAGTAAAATGCTTTTGTCATTAAAAATTCAGGAATATTCCTTGGCCATCTTTGTTTGACTGAGAAATTAAAATTTAAATCTCAGGATACAAACTCACTTGATTTTCCAGCTCTATTTCTAAATTTTCTGTTAACTTTTTGGCAGTTTTACAGCTCTTTGGAGACTGTGAAGGTAGTGGATTTGCTGATTTCAGTTGGATTTGGGGATAATTTAAGAAATACAGCTTAGACTATCTAGGATGCATATACAGTGCTCATAATTAAAGGCCACCTCTGACCATGTTTAAATTCACTTTAAGAATGATTATTCATAACATAGAGGCTTTAGGATGAGCTTATCAATGATAAACAGATTATGTTAGCACAGTGGCAGCATCAGTAGCAGTCCATCTAGAAAAGTTATTAGATGTGAGTATAACCCACTGCTCTAAGTGATGTCTTCACTGATTCGATCCCTTAGTTACAGCAATCAATTGACATTAATACAGCAATTCCATGACCTACTTTTGTAAAGAGGTCAGACAAAATGATTGAATGGTCTCTTCTAGTCTTCAAGCCTATAAATAAAAATGTATTAAGATCGCTAATAAGCATGTATTAGCTAGATTGAGCACAGAAGCCAAGCCATCTGAGTCAAGTTGAACAAAGATTTGCAGTTCAGTTCCTGAATCAACACTCTTTGTAGGGGATGGAAATTGGTCATCTGTATGTTTGCCTCAGCCCTCCCATGCCCCCCAGCTTTACAAGTTTGAAAATGCTCTGTCTTCATGTGCAAACTATCAGCAAGTCTCAAAGAAGTTCATAGAAAGGAAAATCAATAGTCTGTTCATTTTTTGTATTCATAGAATTGCTCAGATTGGAAAAGACCTTCAAGATCATCAAGTCCAACCTAATATTAATCCTTTACAGCCTATTTACGAATGAAACTTCAAATTTTGACACGAGGGTTTAGGAAAGTTATTGCAATTCTTGGGATAATGTCCTTGCCTATTATATCTACCAGCTGAATTAATCTACACAACACTATTTAAGAAGAGACTCTCCCACTCTTCTCCCAGTCAGCTGTCTGTTGGTGGCTTATAAGCTATCAATCATGTCCAAAGTGCAACGTAATGCTTTCAAGCGGTATGCAAGTGCAAGTGTTGCAAACTTTGCCTAAGAAAAGGCTAAACAATCCCAACTCCCTCAGCCACTCCTCGTAAGACTTGTGCTCCAGACCCCTCACCAGTTTTGTTGCCCTTCTCTGAACACGCTCCAGGGCCTCGATGTCTCGTAGTGAGGGGCCCAAAACTGAACACAGTACTCGAGGTGCGGCCGCACCAGAGCTGAGTACAGGGGGATGATCACCTCCCTGCTCCTGCTGGCTGCACTATTTCTAATACAGGCCAGGATGCCATTGGCCTTCTTGGCCACCTGGGCACACTGCCAGTTCATGCTGAGCAGAGCATCAAGCAACACCCCCAGGTCCTTTTCCTCCATACAGTCTTCAAGCCATTCTGCCCCAAGCCTATAGCATTGCATGGGGTTATTGTGGCCAAAATGCAGGACCCGGCACTTGGCCTTATTGAACCTCATCCCATTGACCTCAGCCCAGATGTTCAGCCTATCCAGATCCCTCTGAAGAGCCTCCCTACCCTCAGGCAGATCAACACATCCTCCCAACTTGGTGTCATCCACAAACTGACTGAGGGTACACTCAATCCCCTCGTCTAGGTCATCAATAAAGATATTAAACGAGATGGGCCCCAATAGTGACCCTTGGGGGACAGCACTCGTAACGGGACTCCAGCTGGACTTAACTCCATTAACCACTACCCGCTGGGCACGGCCCTCTAGCCAATTCTCAACCCAGAGAAGAGTGAACCTGTCCACACCACGGGCTGCCAGTTTCCCCAGGAGAATACTGTGGGAGACCATGTCAAAGGCTTTGCTGAAGTCCACGTAGACTACATCAACAGCCTTTCCCTCATCTACCAGTCTGCTCACCCAGTCATAGAAGGAGATGAGGTTGGACAAGCACGACCTGCCCTTTGTGAACCCGTGCTGGCTGGGTCTGATCCCCTGGTTGCCATGCACATGCAGTGTGATCTCCCTCAAGATCAACTGCTCCATAACTTTCCCTGATACCGAGGTCAGGCTGACAGGCCTGTAGTTCCCTGGATCTTCCTTACGGCCTTTCCTGTAGGTGGGAGTCACATCAGCAAGCCTCCAATCTTGTGGGACCTCTCCGGATAACCAGTATCTCTGCTCACTGACATGCTTTCATACTGCCTGATCACTTTGTGGGCCGAAAACTATAAAAAGGTAATTTAAAATAAACAAAGAAACTCAAGGGAAGTTATACCTGACAATACTGACATAAAATTGTAAACAGAAGGCTTCAGTGTGACAGAAGCAGATGAAGACATTTCAGGTGCTGTTCAAAAAAAAAAAAAAAAAAAAGTCTGGGTTATTTAATTACATCCCTGAAGATTTCTGTAAACTGAAGGAGCCCTACAAGGAAGGAGATATGAGACGTTTCCAAAGATAATGACCATTATTTCTAGTGTTCATTTTAAGCATTATTTGTAGTGATAGTAATTGCAGGAGATAACATGCTTGACTGGCAATAGTCATCTTCTTGACCTCAGTCAACCGCTGCACTCCCAACAAAGCTACTGATGAGCACTTGGTCCTGACTTTCTATTTCTGCTGTGACACAACACACATCCTGAACTCATTCATCTGAATATTTACAAGTTTTCTGCTCTACCAATTCCCCAGGTGAGTTTGCTAGCATTTCATCCTTTGTCTGAGATTTCTCAATTACAGCAGAATTTGCTCTACTCTGTCCAGCTCTGTTACATGCACAGCTTGTTTCTTCATTTGACATTAGAACATACAAAGCTGACTTCACATCCAGTATGCATGGCATACATACGATTTTCCCCCCATGTTCAGAGCTGCATGTTTCCTAAGGCTGAGAGAAAGGCTGTGCTGAATAATGCTCTTGAGACTTGCAAACTGAAAAGAATGGGCTCTGCAGCACACTGTAGACAGCCTGGGGACATAGCGAGGACAGTCAACTACTGCAGATCAACATGATTTTCCAGTCCCCCCCAAAAGCAATATACACCTAACAAGAAACAGAACTGCAGACAGAGAGCATCCTTGGAGCCTACCTTCTTTTACCACTCCATGCTCCCAACCATCCAACTTCACTGCATGTGTTCACACAGCAGCAGCTTTCATGCTGCATGAAAAAAATCCTGTCTTAGTGCTACTGCATTCTGGAAACTTTGCAAGAGAACAGCCCTTGGCATCCAAAAAAATGGCAAGGAAAGCTAATATGAAAGCAAAGTCAAGAAATAGGACAGGTGAAAGTCATTCCAGGAAGTTTAAACCATGTTTTCCAAAGATTTGTTAAAAAAAAATAAAAAATAAAAACTTGATTACTAGCCTGCAGATGTTCCTGAGCAATTCAGAAAGAGGAAGAGTAAGTCTTTTGTGCGTATTATTTAATCTGCAGTATTTGGCATTCAGCAAGTTAGGTAATTCCACCTACAATCACAGTTATTGCCATTTGCTGACAGTTGACCAGAGTATGAGGAGTAGAGGGGCAAAGAAAGAAGGGGAAATAGGGGGAGGGATGGCAATCATCAGAATGCATGAAATTTCACTGCTACCACTGCAATGAAATGACTGGAGCAGCATCAAATTTAGATTCGATGCACATGTATCTCATATGCAAACACCATCATAACTGCCTGGGAGGAAAAGTCAGTTATTTTATTTTTCTAAATCTTTTTTTTCCTTATCGCCTATAAAATGTTACAATAAAAAAAAATAATCATCTCAGGGGTGAACTGAAGTCACAGAAGGTGCTCGTCAAGGAGAAAAATAATTGTTAGCCAGAGCTGATTAAATAGCACTGTTTTCACACAGACTGAAATGATGGCTGAGAAATCATCCAGGAGATATTAGCTTCAGTATTCTTAACTTGTCACGATCTGTTAATTTGTTCAGAAATACATTTTAAAGAAGTTGATGCCACATGTCCCCCCCTCCCCCAAGCCACACTAATTGTTTATTAGCATACAAAAGAACCAATGACCTTTCAAATGGCATGCTTATTGTCCCTTGTAGGCAGAAGAAATGAGCCTTGGCATGGCAAACATTACTTGGTTCCTTTTCATTTTTAGGAAACTAACCTTTTAAGCGATGAACTCTTCATCGGCTCCGTTTTTAATGACCATGGAAGTAAAAGGAACTCTGTTATTTTGCAACTTCATCTTTGCTATTGCAAAATTCAAAAGCTTAAAACAAATTAAGGCTATTTTTAAGCGTTACATAATTAATTGTATAGATGGAAGCATTGCAGGGATTTGAAAACATGCTAAAAAGTTCTCAGGTGCTTCATATCAAGCACTAGAACTGAATGCTTATGTGCAAGCTTGAGAAAGGTATTCAAAACTTGGACAGTTATTTCAAGGGATTACATTTCTCTTCCACTCAGCGCTGTAAGTGATGGAGGAGCCCAAGTCTCACTTTCAAAAACCATTTCAAAGTCTAAGACAGTTATCTTCATTGCCTTTCAATGTGGATTAGATTCTTAAATCACAGAACCACAGAATAGCTGCGGTTTGGAAGTGACCTCTGGAAGTCATCCAGTCCAAAGTCCTCCTCAAAGTAGAATGAGTTAGAGCAGGCTGCCCATGGCCATGTCTAGGTTTTAAATATCTCTAGCAATGAAAACTCTACAGTCTTTCTTGGAAATCTCTCATAATAAAAAGCTTTTTCTTACATCTATACAGAATTTACCATATTTCAACATTTACCTGGTGACTCCCATCCTGTGAGAGGATACCACTCAGAAGAGTTTGGCTCCATTTTTACTCCCTCCCAATCAGGAACCACAGTGATAATAAATCCCATGCTTTCCCTTCTTAAGCTGCTTTCAGAAAGCTAGTGCTGGTCACAAAGCACAAAACCCCGAAGTCCAAAAAGTGCTTCTTACTTGACAGTTGCTGCATTCAGGGGAACAGAGAAGCCCATCAGAGAAACTGGTTCTGTCCAAATTAACCTAGTAACTCCATGAAGTTCAATGGAGATGCACCATATCATTTATTAAGGTGGGCACAACATCACATAAACAGTGCTTTTCTGCCTGTAGGCCTGAGTTGATATCACCCCTTGAAGACTTCCAAGACGGGTTAGCAAGAGTTCAAGAACTTTCGTTGTGCATGCTGGTGAAATTAGCAGAGGTGTTTTCTTGGGTGTATAAACACACACAGTCATTGCTTTTTACTTTTAAATTAGTCAGCGCATTATATGATTCTTTAAGACTGTAAGCTCTTCCTTCCTTAGAGACATGAATAGTCTTTTAAGGTCAATCTTGATGAGCATTCAAGACCAGTCTGAGAAAAGAAGTACTAGCAATTCTGAAAACTGATTAGCAGAACAGGTAACCTTCCTACCCTGTAAACCAATATTAATGCAATTGTCTAAAATATCTGGTAGCCCTGGGAGCAAGGAACATGCAAATGAAAGTATTGAAGTTCACATTACCAAAATATGCAAGAACCACCTCGTAAGAACACAATGCTCCAGAAGATTTTAAAAATCCTAGATAAAATATTTTGTTTCCTGAACAAACTAATTAATAAATAGACAGGCAGATAATTGGGTTTTGGTCTGTATGCATGGCTTCCCGAGCATCTCTGGAAAGCTGTATGAAATGACAGACCTCTGAAAGACCCTCAATCTGTTCCCCTGGCCATAAGCGTGACAGGATACAACACAATGCTTAATGCATCTTTTAGGGAAGTGAGCATAATGCAAATGATGATGTGACTTTATTTTGTTGATTCTAGAACAAGAGTCTATCGAGGTTCAGTTCAAGGCATCCACAAGGGAGACAATTTTCAAGACCTAGCAGAGAGCAGGCAATCTGTTAGATGCAAGAGCCTTAGACCATTAAGTTTCTGAGCCAATTCATGATAATGTTATTTAGTGTAAATTTCCATTTGGGCGAATGGTAAAGAGCTTGATCTATAACATTTGTAATTGAATTAGCAACCTCTCTGTTTCCCTATTCTTTTTATGATAGGGCCATGTATGCATTTTGTGCACATTCTGAATTACAGTGCTCAAGTCATTAGTGGGGAAAAGTGCTGCATAAAGGGCTTTTGGAAGTGGATCTTTATTCCGTTCAATTTTTTCTTCCTTTCTAGAGAGGTGGTGTTTTGCCTCTATTTAATTCTGTTTGTTTCACGTCAATTCAGTTGGATTCCATAGATCTGCTTTGCACGGCTGATATAATTTGACCTTTATAAGCCTAAAGCTAGGGCTTCAGGATTCATTTGTTTTCCCATTATTTTTCTGGACAGGAATAGTAATGGTAGATTAGGAAAGAAGAGACTAATTTAACAAGGGATTTAAACACTTGCTTAATTACATCTCTGCTGAGGGCAGCACTGATTCAAGTGCTTAATTGGGTGTTATGTGAAAATATGGAAGGATTGCACGAAAAGAAAGAGCTTTGTAAAAGTACCTGAACACATACCATTCACCACGTATTATAGTGCTCTGCATTAAAACAGGCCGACATTTTGAGTTCATCTAGTGGATCCTATGCTGAGCAAAGTTTGAAGAAAATGGATGACAAGACAGGAGTGAGGATACTTCTGCTTTTGTCAGATGTTTACCTCGAGTGTTACCTTCATTTTCCAACACAATTACAGCAGTATGAAAACTGTAATTTCTTGAGGGTTCAAGAAACTGCAGCCCATTTTTATAATTATTTACATACTCCTCCATCAGGATCAAAACCTTCCATGCCAGGGTGGAACACGATTCTGGCCACCTCCCAAAAGGGTGGAACTGACACCCAGAGTTAGCAGAGGTTAAGCACAAGGAAAAGAATAGAAACATTACCATGCCTACATCAATTAGCTCAAAATTAGCTCAAGTATTGTATACTGCCCCTGAAAGGAACGAGTTGTCTCTTCAGTTGTTCACTATCACTTGGACTATCATATGACTATCCAATCCCTCCAGCTTCCCGAGCATCAAAGTCACTTTTATAAATGAGACATATACTCCTAAATTAGTAAAGTACAAATGAAAGATTTCCCTGTACTCCAGCTGAATTTTAATCAGCAAAGCCTTAGCAAAGCTTACATTTTTTCTGGTGCTGCAAGACAGAGTTTGAAAAAAAATTATTTGTCACATCTTTTAAAGGTGAGATACTGGAATCAAAGTGCAAACACATCAATGGTAACTAGCAATTCTAAAAAAAAAAAAAAAGAAAAAAAAAAAGAAACACAAATATGTACTGCTTGCATGGATACATGATTATACCCACACCAGTACAAGTGAGGTGAAAGAGCAGCTTGTCTGAAAGGTTTAAAGGCTAGTAAGAGTGAGATGTCACTGATGCTGGGTAGGGTAAATGATAAAAATTTGCCAGTGAATTTACCTTCCTAAGAGGAAAATGGAATTCACTAAAATGTTTGGAACTTTTCCCCTTGTGAATATCTTCATAGAATGGCGTTCTGTATCATATTAGCTTAAGCCCTTGACTTAGAGCATTCTTCTTCCCCTCCTTTGAGGTGTAAGACCTTAGGGTTCCTGCCAAAACGTATTGCTGAGAGGCATCTATGAGAAACAGAGCCAACACACACACACTACAGCTGGGAGAACAACTGAACAGCCAATTCCTTCAGGGCCCAATTATTTGCCACAGAATTGAAGGGCTGGGATGCATTTCTGGCTTTAGATACTTCCTAGCCCACTTTGTTTTTTCTACTGTGCTTCAAATAGTAAGAAATAAATAAAACCATTTACCAATAACATGGTGAAAGATCCTTTGCTGAGTTTGAGGCTATTAGTATTCAAGTAGAAAACACTAGATATTCATGTAATCAACCTGATTATCGTGAATATGACAGTACTAAAAGCTAATCTGCGCTGTCCAGAATAATTTAAAATAGTGTCTTTCAAAAGCACGAATATATTTTTTACATTAGTAATCATTTGAGTACCTGAAGTTAGGATCACTGCCAGAAGGTGATTTAAAAGATGTCTCATTTTAAGGGGCAGAAGGAACCATTTCAACTACCAGAAAATGGCTGGACTTGATATTTAAAGAATGCTGAACTCGTGCTTCAAGAACCAGCTTTTCTTTTTAACTTCCCAGCTGGAAACCCATAGAATACATATGAAATACATCTCACAAATCAGTAGAAAATAAACCTGTGTATTAAGCACCTTTGGGTAGAGCAGTTGCTACAGTTTGTTTATAAGATTGCTAGTAACTGAAGTGACTTCCAACATTTGTGCTAGCATGTGTTCAATTTGTTTACTGCTTTATATTAAAAAAAAAAATACAGAAAGGACAGATTGTCATGATCTCAAAGGAAAAAGAACCAATTTGCATAATGTGGCAGAATAAAATAAAAATATAGAGAAAGTCAGTCAGTTTAATCTAGCAACTCTTGTAGCAGAAGAAGAAGAGACAGAAGTTAACCATTGATACATGTGGAGTAAGAAAACTTTGGAAAAAAGTTCCTTCGATCACAGTCCATCCTATTCCTCAGCAGAAAAGATACTTGGCTTAGGGCTTTCCAGTTGGCCTGTTCCATGCTGCACTCTTGGCATTTTAAACAAACAGACTTTAAAGCATGTTGCAAAACCAAGCAAAAAGTGACGCAGCTATCTTCAAATAAGAGGTGCTACACATCTGCAATGTAATTGACAAGCATATGTTTGACTGAATCACAATTCATGCATGCCAAAGTCAACTAAGTAGCAAAGGAGTATGTAATATGAGTCACAATTATCCAAATTAATCAGTATTGATTTTGAATTTCCTTATTAGGCTAATTATTTTTAGGTATTAAAAGGCAGAAAGAATTGCACTAGTTTGTAACAGAACAGCTGAGGGAAAAGAAATATTCTCTAGCTGGAGAATATTTTTACTTGCAAAAACAAGGAAATATCCAATATCGTAAGACTTATTGTTATCAATGGGAATCGGGACTGGCAAAAACAAGAACCCAACCAAAAATGTAGACTGCTTACTAACAAACCTTACTTTTGAAAAAAAGGGAATAAATAATGTGAAAACAAAAATCAAACATGTTGTGTATGTAAAGATGAGATCAAATCAGACTGTGGAAAGAGATAACACAAAATAATTATAGCAAAGCTGGATTTCAGAAAAGAATTGGAACCCTTACTGAATGAAGAAGTTCTCATTCTTGCCAGTAGTGACTTCTGTGGATAGCTGGCAGCTACCATAATTCCAGGTTTAATATCTCAATACACCAGTTTATAGAATCATATGATCACAGAATCACCAAGGCTGGAAAAGACCTCTTGTCCAGTCCAACTGTCCACCTGTCACCAATATCTTCCACTAAACGGTGTCTCCCAGTACATCTAAATGTTTCTTGAACACCTCCAGGAACTTCAGTGAGTATTTCCAAGAAATAGTTCTGAAACACATCAGCTTGTGGTGAAAGATGCCCATAGAGGGCTTGCCCTGTATTAAATAAATGAACCAACATGTCAACAAGCAAATTATTTCACAAAGGAAAACATTGTAAGGAAGGATTTACACTTTCTGGTGTAAAGTCCTAATCCTTCAGCAATCTGTACAGCAGATGAGTAAACATATCCACTTAAAAATAAGAATAATAAAAAAAAACTTCTCGCATATACAATCCAATGGTTCTTCAGTTGCTTATGATACCCTCGTCCACTAGAATTAATGATAGTTGAACAAAAGGAGAAAGAGACACTCTTTCCAGTCTCTTTCCAGCAATGCATGTCCCAGTCTTGCTCTCTCATGTTATTTTAAGTTCACTAAGCACAGAGTTATGGCAAGGACACACACACACAGAGCTTAACATACAGACAGGTAAACATACTTAGCTTTTTATTTTGCACAGTCACACTGGAAAACCCCATAAAAATGTATCAATTGGATAATCATCTCTTTAAAAGAAAACAAGCAATTTTCACATTCAGAGTCATTCTACACAATGCTGGGAACAAGGCATGAATGTTAAAAACAACTTTTCATCCATTGTTAGATCTTCACTTTATCACTTCAGATATATACATGTTATTTTAATTAAACAACACAATTCAGGGTCAGCCCCTGCAAAATGCCAGGCATGCTAAACAGAAAATTTCTGCATGTAAGGGAGCAAAAGTTGCTAAGATGAAAGAATAAAGTAGTTCTCAAATGAGGTTTCTGGATTCCTACCTATATGTAAAATCTCAGTAAACAATCAGTAGGAAATCTGGGGAGAACATTGGTATTTACTTAGAAAAGCTGAATACATTCCCCCTTTCACTCCTCCCTTTTTCCTTCACTCCCATAAAAATCCAATGTCAGAACATTTTGATGTTCATATGTAGTTAGAAATCTTAACTTGTTCCAGCAAGAAATGAAGTTTTCTCCTGAATTTACAGCATTTTCCATGAAACTAAATACTCCATTACGACAAATTGCTGTTACAATAGTACTAATGCTGTTTGACACAGAAACCAGGACGTATCCATTCTAGCAGCGGACTCTGCTTCAAAAGCCTTGCATAAAGCATGAATACTCTTCCAACTCCATGCTCCATAGTCCAAGATACCAAATATTCCTTACCATAGTTCCTCTAAAAAAAAAAATACATATTCTGTAAAGATTCCTCATTTATTTATCAGTGTAATAGATTTTTGTTATGCTCTACTAAGGTAATGGCAGCTTTTCAGCTTGTGATTTTTATACTAGAATGTATCTTGTGTCATTGCATCTGGAAGGTATGGTGTAAGTATGAATTTGCTGTTTCGTACCAATATGAGAGCCACTCTCGTGAAAAGGGCAATGTGGATTTTACTCTGTTATGTTTGGCCTCCTTTATGCTCCTGTGCAATGAAAGAAGGTCACAACTGCTGAAATGCCTTCATTTAGTACCCTAGGACACGGATCACAGCCTCTCAATTCCCCTGTGCTTCTGATATACTGAAAGGCATTGGCTGAGTCATCCAGCGTCTGTGCCTTCATTTCCTTTGTTATTGCTCTTGTTCATTCCCCTTGTGGAGATTTCTGGAGAAGAAACAAATTTCCCTCATGAATAAATGCACAGCAGTGAAAGGAGGAGAAAGTCTGTCTTGGGGTATGTGAGCTAACATGACTACATGAATGAAGCCTGACTGGCCACAACCTATGCATGTCCCTGAAAAGTACCCAAAAAGTCATGCATCAACTTCGATCCTGTCTAAACATGGCCTGTAGATGATGAGAAAAAAAAAGTCTCAACAGAAAAAATCAAACTAATGCTTTAGGTGTCTTTTGGCTAAAATGCTGCTTTTAGGAGGACATGGGAGACAGTTTAATTTACAATGGAAATGACTGAAGAGAATACCAGCGGATTCATCTGTCACATCTATCAGACCACCAACTGTATGCATGGCCCGAGGCTATGACGGCATTACTGGTTTGATTTGTTGTTGTTGATTGCTTGCTTCATGTTAATTCATTCTACTGTACTAGAATGTTTCAGGGGCTCATCTGTTATTATTAATATTAATAGTCCAAAGCACTTTTGACCAAAGAACTCGAGGCACTTTACAAACATTAATTAAGCTTCACAACACCCCTAGGGGTAAGTAAACTTTCCAGATCTCTTGAAAAGGTCAGAGAGGGCTTGGCTGAAAGCAGCAGTCTTGGTTAAGTTCAATGGACTGAGTAACAGGAGACATGATTTCAAGTGTCCATTTTATCACAGATACTCTCCCCTGAGAAACTCCGTATCTCTGTGCCTCAGTCTTACAACTGAATAGGATGGGTTATGGGACAGATCTGGCTTACGGAACCTGTAAGAAGGACGAGCTGACAAATTATCAGGAGAAATAAAACAGATACTGAAAGCATCAGGCTCGAAAACAGAAAGACTGATAGCTGTCTTCAAAGCGGTACCTGGAAATTCACTTCTAAACTGTGGACTTGAAGTGCTTCATAAATTCCATGGGAGCCTCTGAGGTATAAGAAAATGTGATCCAAAGGCAATGGAAACTGAGGTCCTTGAAGGCTCACAATCAAGGTCTGTGCATGGGTGCTCCTGGTGTGAATGTCCCTTCATTACCTGGAGAATGACCACCTGCTGCTGCAAACAGAGCCCTGGCTTTTTACAGAAAAGTAAAGGAAAACAACATCTTTGTAATGAGAGAAAGGAACTTCTGCAAGATCTGTCCTGCTCCAACAGCAGTTCTCAAAGAGATCACTGCAATGGATTGGACCAGAAAACACCCTAACAGCTGCGTTACATCACCGAACAGACATACCTTAAAATCCATGACACTGTGCCAAATGAAAAAGCCCTCATCTCTTTCAGAACTAAAACAGAAAGCTCATCCTTTCCACTTGGTTTGTGAGCAATAATTCCCCTAAATGCAACTGCCTTCTCCTCATTTAGCTTTCCCTTTTTGGATTTCTTTTTATTGTTTTTCTAAAGCAAACAATCTGTCCATTTTCATCATCAGTATTTCAGGGAAAGAGATTTTACGTTTGATGGGAAGAACTGAGATACTGTGGCGATGGGCAGTGAGATAAAAATTGAGGTAAGTGCATGCTAAGTGCCACAGAATCCATTAGGGGAGGAAACACTGAATGACTACAAATAACTTTTTAATATTTCCTTATTCCAGGAAAAAATCTCTGATATGTAGAATGTGAGAGATCATGTGAGCCAGGTAATTAAATGAGATCTGGGAAAGTTGCAGCAGCAAACTGTACATTTTGGAAACCAGCACTGAAAAGAAAAAAAAAACAAAACAAACACATTAAACTATTTTTCCAAGATTCAACAGGAAGCCCACCCCTGGAAAACAGAGCACCGTCACCTTCTGTCAAATTCCTCTAACTTGAGAATCCTGTTTCTGACCCCATGTCACGTTTATTGCTCATAGGTCCGCTTCCTGCACAGCACAAGGACTGGGCGCTGCTGCTGCACCAGGACAGGCTCTCAAAGCATTTTCATTAGCTTGCAAAACGTTTTTCCTAACGTTTGGGATGGAAAATTCCTCCTAATAAAACGATGAAGAACACAATGACTCTGTAATCACTCCTTACAGGTGAGCAAACCAGACTGAACAGTTCATGACCCCAGAGAGCTCTGTGAGTGCCTGAGATGGGAACCTAATGCTTCTAGTATTGTTGCAAATGTATTGCTGTAATTCATTAGACTTTTGAAAACAATGTTTCTTTAAATATATTGTTAAATCGGTCATGCAGGAGTGGTTAGTCACTCTTGAGATAAGGGCTTGTTTTCTGCTTTTGAACTCCAGTCCTTATCTTTTAGACAAGCACAGCAACACTCCAGCTATTCACTAAACAAGAAATTAAAACCCCAACCAAAACATGCTGCTGAATTAACATGCAAGCTATCTGCCACAGCTTGAGCTTTGTCTTGAAAGCTCTATGGCAGCAGAACGTTCACCGAAACCAGCTGCAGCCCCGTAATTCAAAGGCTCGTACAGGATCAAAGCTCCATGGTACAATTCAAGGAGAGTATTTCCACCGATTTCAAACGGGAGACCTGGGTTCAGGCCTTAAACAGCTAATTAACTGTGAAACAGGTAGACACTGCAAAGACAAAAGCGTCACAGTAGAAGTGCACAGATTAGCCAACTGCTTAATAACTGTAATTACCCTCTTCCCAAGTGTTTTGTTGTTTTCACTGCACAACTCCTCTGCCTCCAGCTCCGAGATAAACTTCAACGTAATGAAAATTGGAAAAAAAAAAACGAAAAAAAAAAAACAAAAAACAGAAAACACTTCCCACACTTAATATTTTCATGCAAATGATAACCTTTCGGTCTTTTTTGCATCCAAAATGCTAAATGTTTTAATAAAGCAATAGCCAATGTATTGTATTGTTTGGCATTTTTCAGTGTTATGTCAATTAATAAAAGAGCACAAACCTCAGAACAGTCAAGCTTGGAGACAGCAATTTATGGAACAATAAAAGGAGTTCACAAGGTGCGTAAAAGGTATTTCAAAAAACCTTCTGTAACAACTAAATGTCTCCATGTTCATATCATCTATTAATAACATCCATTAAGAAACAGCTCCAGACAACCATCAGCTGCAGACTGGTGCAGAACACAAACTGAGGGCTACTGCTCACCTAGCAAAGTGCTTTGTCAACACTGTGGAATCCAGCACAAGCACCATCTGCAGATGTCATTACAGATCCTCCTCCCTGGGCTTGTGAACCACTGGTTGCATTCTTAGAGCACAGATTTTTGTGTTGCCATTTGTTGCTTTGGTGATAAGGAAAAATAATGCAAAGCAAGCTGTTCTTTCACTTAGAAGAATTATATATGGCGAGAGGCTCCAAAAGGGATATAAGCTTTCTGAATATACACAAGCCACACTTTGAGCCATGTGGGATAGTTTCCATTGGTTCGCTTTCAACCTTCATCCTTCCAATTAGCTTCAGCATAGTGTGTTGAACAACAGCCTTATTCCCCCAGCACCAACATATTGCAACTCCACTCTTTGGACCTTAGCTTCCGTTGTCAACAGTTTTTAAACTGGAGATGAAAGAAAGGCAGGTGGTTTTTATTATTTTCTTTTCATGTATGTGTGGGGGTTTTGGTTTTTTTAATGATTATTCATTTTGCATCAAAATAGTGTCTTTCCATCCCTTCTCTCACTCGCTGGGAGCTCAAAGTGAATTGCCACTGCCAACTAGTGACAAATATGAATAGTATGTGGAGAATTATGCTGACTGATTTTGTCAGTAATTCTTGAGCAAAATTAAGAGACAAAAACCCAGCCAAGAGAAATATAAAAAAGTTACAATTTTTTTAAATGTTGCTAGATTGCAACTAATTCTTATTATACGGCCTTCACTTTCCAAGCTAGAACCAATCTGAGATTCACATACAAGAAAAACAAATGTTTAGGATGGCAGATGCATGTTGTACTTTTAGCAGAGACAGTGACATTTGCCATGATCATTACATAATTTGCCAGGATTTACCACAAAAAAAAAAAGACAAGTTTCTTCTGGAAACTTCCCGAATTCTTCATTGTGTACCTGCCAGAAAGAATCTGGTATCTGGTGGTAGCTAAGTCAGAGCTGGACTGCTACAAATGAATGGGCATCCAACCAACTCTGAACTCAAGATTAAAGGAAATGGTTGCCAAAAACACCCAAGAGTTTTGGCAAAAAAATGTGACCTGTCAGACAAAGAACTCAACTGGGCAAAAGCACAGATTCACTAAATTCTGAATCATTCCTGTACCACAGGTTGAATTTTCAAGAGAAAGAATTTTTTTTCAGCTCTACCCGGTAGATGTTTTTCACTCCCCTCTCTGCTCTGCTGTCCATTCTTCTAGTTGTTCCACATGGAGAGGTGAGATAGGGCAACGTTCTGATCAGTGTTTCTAGGACTGATGTGTGTATTTCTCACTTTAAAAGACAGTCTGGGGAATGAGAAAAAATTTAAGCCATTTTCCTAACCTCGTGGCTCCCAGAAGGCACGAATAAGAGTCCCATATTTTTGTCATCAAGATGATAGCAGCAATCTTCAAATCTGTGTGAGTCCACAAACATTTACCTGGCAGAATCCCTATAACTCACAATAAAAAGATAAGCCCAGAGCAAATTCCATTTCTCTGGTACTGTTTCTGTTCTGAGCTATTTCTGAGAGAGCATAAATGGAAGTTGACTATTTAAACCCTTCTCAGAAAGTGGCAAATTCTGACCCTATGTTGTGTTTCTGATGGAAGCAACAGCAGAGTGTAAGCACAGCCGAGGTTACAGAAGCTTTCCTTAGCTGACATGTCTCTGAAGGCTAAATCTGTTCCCCAGGTTGCAAGATGAACTTTGGTTCTTCATCACGAACATGCAAGTCTGAGATAAAGGAATAGACCTCTCAAGTGGCTGTTCACACTTCCATGCTACGTGTCAAGCAATCGTTTAACCTGTGCACTGCACAGACATCATTATTTGATAGCTCAGGATACCACCCCTGTCATTCATTTCCAGGCACGCCACATTTTTACCTTGTGCCTCAGTTCTACATCTCCTCAAAATGGAAAATAATACAATTTTCCCTAAGTGGCTTGTTGACAACAAAGCCCATAAGGAGGCATCATTCACTGTCAGCGATGGAGTCCGGATAACCACCTGAAGAACAGCTGTGGAAAATCTTTGCACTTTACTCCTCACCTAAAGCAGATTGCATGGGCACGATACATCAGCTTAATGTAGCTTCAAGGATGCACAAGCTGTGCATTTTAATTGTGCTTCTTAACCGTTCCGTATTTTGCCTGTGAAGGACAGTTTGTTTTAAAAACTCTAATAAAAAGCTTTTTGCATTGCGTGGATTTGTTCAGCAAACATACAGAATGGTGAAACCCATGACAGACAGAAATCTTAATAAAGAGTTAATACAGAAGCAAAGCAAAAAGCATCAACCTATCCTAAGACCTAAGTATAAATGACAGAAACTATCTCCTTGTATGTCTAAAACTGTTTTTCGTACATCTGCATCTTGCAAAGCAATGTAATTCCATTTTCATTTCCATTTACTTCTCTCAATAGCTTTCCTATTTACCCCCTCTGAGCTCTACATTATTTACAGATTGCAGAAAATACGGGTTGTTCCAAGCAAAAAAAGTTTTCTAATAAAAAACAAGAAAGTGGGAAAGAAACAGGGAAAAACAAGCTCTATGAGAGGATTGCATAGTTTACTTTGAAAAAACAGTAACAGCCTGTAGATGGTGCCTACCTGCTGCATCATTTCTACAACCACAGACTATTTATAAACTTGGACTTCACTGCTCCATTGGAACATAAGTTCCTTTCACATCCATGCCATCCCCACATCTCTCTGCTTCTTGTGGATTGAGATTTTCCTTCCTTTTCCCATCCTTTCACTCTTTTGCAAGGAGGGTTCAGAGAGTGGGAAGAAACTGATGATAAATGGTAGTGAGAAGATGTAGCTGTACCACAAGTCTCAACCTGCTCCTTTACCTGCTAGGGCAGCCTCCCACTGAGCCACAGATAAAATTCTTCCATCACTCTTAGGGGGGCTGAGAAGAAATTCCCCCTACCTCAGAGAAGGAAATTCAAGCAAAACCTTTGGCAGAATTTTGTGTGTGGAGTTAATCTACTATTGGAAGATCTAAGAACACTCTATTTTAAGGAATTTGCCATCACAACAACCACAGCAACAACAAAAACCTTTTAGAACTACTCAGTATTACCATACTATTAGAAGTAATAAACTTCATACAGAAAAAGCTGCTGTAATGGCAAATGTAATAAATAGCTTGAGAAATATTACTGTAGTGCTGTCTTATACAGGCAGTCCAAGGCAGCACAATCATTAATCAGAATTTGTCAATACAGTGCGAGATAATCACTTTTAAAAAGCTATCTTCGCTTTTGCTCTCCTTTAGTCTCTCATCTGTGGAACTTTCAGATGCACTTAGGGCTGTCTATGCTTCATTCACACTTCTCCTGAACCCCTTACAGACCCAGAATCACATGCAAAATACTACTATATTACCAGGACCCTTAAATCCATTCTCATGGGGCCTAAAAACCTTCCTGCTTCTGCAGAGGTTGGGCCATCTCGCTGCATGGACATTCTACACTGGGGCACCCATGTGGCCATTGCCTTCATTTTAAGAATAAAAAAAAAAAAAGGTGGATAGAAATGAAAGTAAAAAAAAAAATTAGGGCTAATACCAACATGAAAAGAACATGCAAGGAAAAATACAGAACGGTAGAATGGTTGAGATCAGAAAAAAAAAACATACTAAGATCATTCAGTCCAACCACTGATCCATCAAACATTTTCACATCTCAAAAGAGAAAGATACCAAGATGGGAAGGGAGCTGAACTGAGAACTGTGGTACATATAAAAGTGATCAGCAGTCCAATTACATTCAGAAGTAACACGTGGGGACAGAATTCAAATTAAAACCAGACCGAACAGCAACAGAAGTTGGTAAGAAAGTGGAAAACTGTTTTGTTTTCAGAGGGAAAGAGAGGCAAATATATTATTCTCTTTGGAATGACGGCATGCAGCCTGCTGGCAACTAAAGCCAAGGGATTGCTGCTCCAACAGTTTCCTATGCAGGCTGTAGTCCCAGGCTCAGCTCCAAACACAGGACACATTCAGACCTCAGACCTGTTTTTTCCATGGTGAAGAAGGCTGCACCTTGGAAGGTAACCACAACCAGGGAGCCTTGCCTCTTTGGGGACATCATAAACAAGCATGGGCAGCCTGCCAGATCCTCCAAACCCAAACAGTGTGGAGTGAGAGAAGTTCCCTTTTCTTGTTCTGTGAGGGGAAAAATATCTCCCTTTGAAAGGAAAAAATAAAATAAAATAAAATACTTTCATGTAGATAAAGAAAGATTTAGCAAAGACCCATAGATAGGCTGTGTGAAGACACAACAATAGAATATTCTTCAACTGAAATTGTATGAGTACTATTACACAAGACAGGCCATGGTATCCAGTCTCCTTTAAGCAAATACAACTGTAGCCTAAAACAGTGATAAGAAACCCCAGAGACTGGTATGAACCGACTTAAACATTGACTATTTTTAAGTTTCGCTACCTACTCAAATTAGCGCAAAGTTTCCTTGGGGTTCTTCTGCAGGAGATTCTTCTGCAGGGAGCTGGAGAATGCAACAGCATTGCCAGAGAGCTAACTTATTTCTAAGAAACAAATGGTTGTGAAAGCGCAGAGATTGCATTGTCTACCCGTTTTTAATCCAACTCCTGGCATTCAGGAATATTGCATGCTGCAGTCACTGAGGTTGGTCCTTCTTGGGAGAACTTATTCATACTCAGAGCAGCAATGAGGTGTGCAGGCAAAATGAAGCTGCACAACAACAGCCTCAGCTGCTTGTTAGCTTAAAACTCAGCAGTCAGGGAAAAAAAAAAAAGCAGGTTGTTAGCATTTAGCAGATTATCTCTGCCCAGAATGAGTATGCTAATGGATACAGAAACAAGAGATTTTTTTTTTTTTTAGCTGCTTTTAATTATCCATGGAAGGTTCTCTCCGTGCAATCCTTTAGAGATGGTGTTTTATATGCATGACCCACAAACTCTCCAAACATATGACATTTTCCTCTAGAGCAGTTCCAGGTTACTAAAACCACTTAGAAGAAAGAAGAGTAAAATAATAATAATTACAATCTATCTATTCTATTTGGATGTGAAATTCTCATCGTTAAAACTAACCAAGCCGAAGTTATACTCACATTTAGGTCTGCTCAGGGGATGAAGAAGTGAAAAGGACAAAGCTGAAGGGAAGAAGAGCTGTTTTTTTCTTATTATTAATACTACCATTGTATGCTTTGATTTTTTGTTATTTTTTCTGACAAAGCCCTGATGCTACTACAATACAGCCTGAAACAGGATTTATTCCCTGAGATAATCCCAAACTGGTTTTCTTACTTCTTCTCTTCTTTGAGAAAAATATGCATGAGTTGGGTGATCAATTTTGTGATGTGCAGTTGCCAAGCAGCTTTGAAGCAATTTAGTCATTTGTATACTTATTTCCTGTCCTCACCGATGGCAGAATACGATATAAGGATATTGAAGATATTCATTTCCCGGATCAAACTGGGGGAACTAGAATCAGAAGCATCTTTATGATGTTCATTTTGTACTTACAAGAGCCTGTTTTTCTGTAGTGGAGTATCTGTGCATGCATTTAAGAACAGCACCAGATAACAAAGGGCCAATTTGAAAAAAAAAAAACACCCAGACACCTCTCTACTTGCATCTTGCAACCATCTGCAGATGGACACTCAGGACTTTTCAGAGGCATTAATTGCAATAGTTAAGTTAATGAACATCTAAGAAACACCCATGTGAACACTATCACTCAAAAATGAAGCATCTTCTGCTCACTGCAGTTTAATACACCTTTGAGAACTGATTTCAACCACATAATTTAAATTCACTAAACACATTATCAATCTGGAATTCACCCCATTATTAAACATTTATTGTAACAGAAAAAGCCTACATTAATTATTTTCATCCACATCCCCCTAATTACCCTGTATAAGCAGTCTACCAATCACATCCCATGTGCCAAGAGGTGAAGGAAGGGGCCCAGGTCCCACTGCTGAAGTGACTTGCTTATGGTCACCAAGGAAATGAGGGAGAATCAGGAATCTACTGGGGTGCAGCATCCTCAAAGGCTTCTGTGGCATCATGGGATGGGACATGGTTTAGTGGCCAGATTGGTGAGAGGTAGATGGTTGGACTTGATGATCTTAGAGGTCTTTTCCAACCTTCATGATTCTATGATCATCTACCTACAGAAAATATGAGTTTAAGGAGCTGAAAGTCAACCTCCTTACTTAGAAACCAAAACAAAGGATGTTCTTCCCTCCAGGCCTTAAAACTGATTCATTTGCTAGCAGCAGATCATGCCTATTGTTTCCCCCAATAGATTCTGCTTGGATTGCATTTTTAAAAGGACAGGAATGTTTTATGAAGAAGAATACACAATCTTTCAATTTAAAGCAGCATTTTGGAGAAAAGCAAGGAGGAGGTGGATGCAGAAATTGATAACACATCAGTGTGCAGCCAACGTGCTTTACCCTACAGCACGTTCCAGGAACAGACACTTTTCTCAGCAGAGGATGGAAGGAGCTGGTGCTGCTCGCAAAGCAGAGCTCGCAGCACTCCTTCCTCCAGCCCCTTCTCTAAATGCTTCATCAAAACTCCTCTGCAATGAGCTGAATATCTCTGTGCTGTATCTGCCCACTGCCACTGCTCAAAAAGAAAGCACTGTGCAATTGCAAAGCTCCCAATGCTCCGCACCTCTGATCCCTAATTAGTTTCCAGCCGTTTCTGTAATTTAGGTTCTTACATTTTGGGTCAAAGGAAACACTCACATTTCAGATGGGAAGCAGTGAACGTGAAAAATATTTCTGAAACAAGAATCGACCACTTCAGAATTAAAAATAGCACAGAGTTATGCACAAGTAGATGCTGTGAAATTTTCTTGACAGAGAATCCCAAGCTATAGGTATCTCTTCTCTCCATGTACTCAAGCACATTATCTTCTATTCATTTAAAAGTTATGTGGCTATTTTCAGATGATGTATCCTGGAAGACAAAGGTGACAGGCTTTAACTAGGTCACCCTATTCTATTTTTATTAGCAATTCAATGTCCCCTCTTCACATCAAACATTTGGTTTACGCTCACACTAAATGCTCATTAACGTGTTACTTGGTGCCGTCTCGTTTTCTCACTGCTCACTCCTCACTACACAAATGAAAACAGAGAGCAGCCCCTCTCTGTAGCACTTAATACAGCACTTCTTCTGAGCTGAATTTAAAGATTTCAAGGCAAAGGGTTCCCATATCTTCCCTGGAGAGTGCATTTCACAGCACAATGCATCTTTAAAGCACTTCCATTGCTGACGATGTTCCAATGAATTTTCCTACAGAGATTTTTCTTTTCCCCCTTAGAAGGCTAATTTGTGAATTTTAGAAAATGGGAAATACTGAATAAAACATCAACACGACATTAAGCTGGCTGCAATACTGGTAAATAAGGAAAAATCTGAGATAATGAAGGATTTATTCAATTCATGCTCCAGGTGTGGAGCATGAAGTGGGGAGCAAGAAAGGGCCAGAGTAACCATTTGTGTTGAAAAGAAATCTATCTCAAAGGAAACAGGAACTCAGCAGATTATTACTATTTTAAACCATAATGCTGTTAATATTGATTCTTTTCTGCAGAGATCAAAGAAAAATTCCCAAAGCCAGAGGTGTGTCATCCTGCAGGCACTGCCTACCAAGCACGAACAAGCAAGGTAATGCTCACAAAGAAAGAAAACAAAACAAAACAAAAAAATCATTTTCCTGTTCTGTTTGTTCGAGTTACTCTTAAAGGAAGATATTTTCTCTTTTTTTAAATAATGCGCTCCCTGTTATTATTAAAACTTTATTAATAGCAGTATGATAGAAGCTTGGAAAAAACCTGCAGCAGCAGCACTGGGAGATGAGACCTATGGCAGTACACAATGTACTTTAATCCTTGTTCCCACCAATTTCTGTCCCTTCCCAATGAAGACACTGCATCCTGAAGGGCTTTTCACTAAACTACCACCAGCTTGGGGAAGAAGTGATTGTTGACTTGTACTATGCTGCCAACCATGAACTGCAACAAATGCAACAATCATTTAATTGAATGAAAAATAAAATACAGTCTTAAGTTTCAGCTGGGACAGAGGGTTTCTTTTTTTTTTTTTTTTTTTTTTTTTAATTCAGAAGGTCTGACACAAACCTCTGTTTTGTTTTTAGGAGAAAAACCATGCTCATAACACACCAGTGTTTCTAGTTGCTGCTGAGTGGTGCCTTAGAAAGCCAAGGCCATTTCAGTTTCTCAGCAGAGTGATGGGGGGACCAAGGAAGTGGGAGAGGACAAAACCAGGTCAAAGGGATATTCCATACCATATGACATCACGCAGAAGGAGAGCTTTGAATGGAGTGGGAGTTCATCTCTCTCTCTTTTGCTGTTGGGGGGCTAGCTGGGCATTGGTCAGGGGGTGGGCAAGCAATTGCTTGTACGTCACATATCACATACGTTCACATGCACATATTCGTCATAACTATTATCCTTTACCTTAGTAAACAGTTTTATCACAACACATGAACTCTACTTTGGCTTTTTTTCTCCAGTTCTCTCCCCCGTCCCGCTGGGAGGAGTGAGCGAACGGCTGCGTGGCGCCGAGCCACCCGCCGCGTTAAACCACAGCACCTACGAACAGAATCGCTGCCCACCACTGTTGAGTCCTCTTTTCAAGGTCTTTCCATCCGCAGCCTCCAGCATGCCGCCGCCACCTGCCTCCTCCCCAGCTTCCCAGGGCTCTTCTGTTGTTGAATGCCACCCGAAGATGCAATGTTGACAGAGCTAATGGCTGGCTGAACAGATGGCAAAGAGAAGTTAATTGATCTACTGGGGCAGAATGAGTCGGCCTTGTTGAGGAGAATATGCAAAGATCCATAATGAACTTTCATTAGAGATGGAGAAAGTTCTGTCACACGTACAGACTCTATTATGTGCATTTCATGATGCATATCCAAATTCCGGCTTAATGACTTGTATCCACTTCAGAAATCTTAGCTCCTTCAAACTGCTATGGAAAGGAATATAATTTAAAGCTTTTCCTTTATTTTTTCCAAAGCAAAATTTCTTCTGCCAAGCTATTCTCCTCAGAAATAAAATTCTAATTTTTACATCGATGGACAAGTCTGTTTCCAGCACTTTTACATTTTTTCTGCAATATATTTCTGACCAGAGAGAACGGAACCTCAGAGAGATGTTTAAGAAAAAAAACAAAAAAACAGAAAATGGAGTATTGACAGCAACATCAGCATCACTCTGAAAAATGTACCACAAACACAACCAGACTGAATTTTAGCATAGAAATTTTATAGGATGGTGTTAAGTTCCTGCCATAACTTCAGAAAAAAAATCCAGATGTTAGGAATCATTCAGGAAGAAAACAGACAGATTTTCCTGCAATACCAAATCCTGTTTTTTGCAGAGCAACATTAAAAATGAAAACATATTCAAGATCACAAGAAAATTCTGGAGATTTGAAGCAACAGGAAAGAAACCTCACTTGTCGACCAGTAATATTAGTTATTCTTACAACTTTTTATGATTTAAGCTGACAATTTTTGTGCTGCCATACCACACAGAGTCTCAAATCTGCTAAAAACAATCCAGAAGCTTCCAGTTAACAACAGTAGATACACCGGTGGACAGCAGACTAGATGTTCCACCCCAAGTGCTAAAAGTTTATGAAGGATATACTTCTTGCAGGAGCACTGTGCAACACAACCTGTTGTAGCAGATGCACCAGTGAACCTCAGCCCAAGCTTAGTTAAAAGCATCACGTTTCAGGTACACTTGTATTTAATGATGAACAAAGATGTTGGGAGATTTGAATTTGGCTCCAATAATTAACAAGCCTCACAAAAAACAATGGACTACAAAAATAAAAGAAGAAACAAAAGCTGTACCAGATCAACAGAAACATCTGGCAAAGGTAAAAACCAACAAAGTTTTTTATAAAATTTGTTCTCTGGAAATGGGTTTTTCAATAGTTACACGAGGGCTAGCAAAATAAAAGCCCTTTCAATGCACTACACAGCTTGCAGATAGTTTAGGAATTTCCACATTCCAGGATTTATGAGGGTGCCCCAGTCACACATAAGCACCTGAGTTTCAGTTGTTGTTCTCTTCTGGATTAGAGGAGTAGGGCTGCAGAAGGCCATCAGTGACTGGAGAATGCAAACACTTTGTGCAAACATCTGTCAGCCTGCTCCCAGCCCAACTATTCAGGAAACATGCTCAATGAGTGCAAGAAAGCAAGATCCCTCCCTTCATTCTCTCCTGGAACTATGCTGTAAGTAGCAGTTTTCCGAGACACAGTTTCAGGCAGTGAATTCAAGGCAAGGCAAAGTGAAGAGACCTCCTAGGACTTAGAAGGTAAAATGTGTTCAGATAAATGAAGCAGAATATTCCTGTCTGCTCCGGACTGATCCATTGCTTTTCCATTCGATAGAAGGATGATCTGTAATGTGTGTACCCTAGTGTTAGCTTATTTACCCAGGGCAAATACATACAGTGCTGTGCTAAATACTCCAAGAGGAAGGTAGAAAAACAACAAACCAATCATGCAAGAATTAGACCTGCATAATTCAGATAATCACAGGTAGAAAAAAGAATATATTCATGCGCATCAGATCGTATAAAATTCACACTTTGCATTTCTTGGAACACTGCTTCACTGTTTTCCATTTAGGGAGGAGGTCAGGAACTCTTTCTCCAAGCTGCTCAGCACCCACAGCTTTTACAGATACCTCTTTGAGGGGTGTTATTAATCCATATTCTGTTGTGTGCAGCACCAGGCTGAGGAGCTGCTCGTTTCAGTGCTGCTTAGCATGCCAGCCTCAATACCTCACAAAAAAGGGCCATTATGAAGGATATTCGTGAATGCCAGCAGGGTGCACATAAAACCCCAGAAATGACCCAAGTAAAGGCAGAAAAAAGAGACAAGAGCAGTGCTTCAGAGACCTGGGCTTGTTACCGGCTCTGGTGACCCTTATCCAACTCAGCACGTTTTATTACAACCCCAAAAATCTGTAGCATGGGAGCAATGACATGGACGCCCTTAAAATCCATGGCTAAAAAGTGCTTTAAGACGCAAGGAGTGATGTACTCTGGGCCTTCCACAGCCAGTCAGCAGCTCCCAGTTCTCTGAATGGACTCATACCTACCTCCATCAGGTGGACCTGCATTTTTTAAGACCAGTAAGATCATAATGACCTCTTCTGCCCTCCTACATAATGCAGGCGACACAATTTCATCTAGTAACTTCTGCAGTGAACTCGACGATTTATTTTTTAATAACTTGATATATATTTCATCGAAACTGTCATTCAGGCCCTCAGAGCTGGGAAAACAAAGACAAGCATTACAGAAAAGTTTATGATTCTCTCACTCAGAGGATTTCCTCTTTGCATTCATTGTTTTTGGCAGACTTACTGTTGGGAGGTTTTCTTCTCCTTGGTTATAAATATTCCATGCCGACTTTTAATTAGAGCAGCATGTTTGTTGGCAGAGACGAAAGTCATTGGATACCCCCTTACCATTTGGGCTTCATTCCTCTGGATGGACTTATACTAACACATACACATCAAATCCCTGCATAAGTAAAGCAGAATATATTTTATTGAACTCAAAGCTTAACTGCTCTTATCAACAGGTGAATATATCACAGCAGGAAAAGAAGTATTTGAACTGGCCCTCCCTTTGTTCAGCAACATGTGAATTCACGACACAAGAAAAATACGGGGATTTTACCAGGTTGTTTTCTGGGTTTTAACTGGCCTTTAAAAATGCTTCATTAAACATGAATGCTTATGAATCAGCTTACAAAGTTGCTCAGATTCATTCCAGAAAGCACTGGGTTCTCCCTAAGCCCTCCCTCCATGTACGTGAGCAAAGCAAGTGGAATTCTATTGGGAAAGATGAAGCAAAAATGACAGGAGGAAAGAGAAGCAAACATACCAGCAGTGTTTTGACAGTGAAATACAAAGAACAGTATAAGCAGAAGACTTGATGTTTGTAACCACATCTAAAAGAAAAACAATATTAAACTGGGGCCCGTGATTCAGTTTCCAGGTTCATGAACTTATTATCACAGGAAGAAATCTTGTTCCCAAACCACATCATCTAATAGATGATGACTGACCACAAGCAGCATGAAAACTGTAAGCTAACAGATTATTTTCAAGAATATTCCTTGTGATGACAGCAACCTGTCCTCATTACATTTCTTGCATTGCTACAACCTCTGTGTATTATTCAGATTCTTTTTCTGTTGTTTACATCTCTAAAATTTCTTTGGGTGCCTGCTATAGTATTCTAAGGGATTATATATTTTCTACACATCTAATGTTTTAAGCCCTGACTGATGTCAAGGTTTACTGCCTTGCATAACCCCACGTGAAACTTACACTGCCAGAGAGGTTTTGCAGTCCTTACACAAGGCAGATGTGCTAGATCCTACAGCAGCCCAGACCCAGGATGACACTGGAGAGCAATCCAGACCCATCCATCCATGCTCATGGATGTGGGTGTTCCTATCACAGATAGGAACAATAGCCACTGTAGTCAGCATACAGCAGTGATACAGATGGGACAGCATTTGGGACACCACGGTGTAGGACACAAGCACAGAACACACATACATTCCAAGTAGAGAAGGATCTTTCCCAGCAGCCTGAAGATCCATGTTTTATTCCAAGGTTTCTCCTTACTGGCTAAGATTTTTTTGATGCTCAGATTTCTCAAGCTCTTATATTTTATGTAACTATTTTCTACCCTTATATAGAAGTCGTTCTGCTGTTGTTATTTTTCCTTCTTTCTTTCATCAAATATTTTTATGCCCTGAAGAAACAACAATCAGAGGAATTCAGAAAAGACAAATTTGAAAGTCATTCTTTCTATAACACAGACAATTACAATATATAAATTTATTGCTCAGCCCTCTTTATTCTGCACAATGACTTCAATTCACAAGACGTGCTCAGTTTTAAGCGCAATGATTCCAGCAGCTCAGACCCCAACTGTTCCATTATGACAAGCAAGCTATAAAATGTTGCTGATGCTCAAATGGATGGTTCCAAAGGGCAAGGGCACTCTGGATGCTTAAATTTACCCCAAGTCTGAATAAAAGAATAACAATTTCCATAGGCCACCACCTGAGTCATATTCAAATAAGTTATCATGCCCACAGACATCTAAAAGCAGTGCTTGGTGGTTCATTATTCTCCTGTGCATTGGTCCAGGATGCACAAATGTGATTTGGAGTTGGTATTTCATATGCAAATACACGGTGACTTTCTGCATCACTGGCAGAATGAAGGGAAGAAAAGCAGCTGTTAAGGAGACAGTATGTCATATTATTTATTCATGAGCAACTGAACGGAAAAGTTGATGGGTTTTCCGCTAGAAACACTAAGATAAATATAAGGGTAAGGTATTATATTCTCACTCAAAAAACTTAGCTTAACACTGATATGTTGAGTCCTCCAAGTTAGTCTCGTGAAAGCCACATAACTTGGCATTGTGCTCACAAACACTGACAGGAAAAAATGAGCCATCAATAGAATGTCACCAATAATTCCTCTTTCCAAGAGAAGAAATTACTTCTTCAATTAAAAATAAATGTAAGCAACACTGCATCAACAGAACTAAACACAAAGTCACTGGGAGGAAACATCTATGTGTGGAGAAATACTCCACACACTTGACCCAAACGAAATCTCACTGCTATAGGTATCACCCCAGTATGCCTGGAATTCCTCGTATCCTGGGCATGATATCCAGAACAGCAATTTCAAGTATGAAAATTATCCTGATGAGCAAAGGCAATCTGATTGGAGTAGGTCTACTCAAGTCATTAATGGACTGAAACAGACCAAGATATTCACTAGACAAAGTGAGCTGCCTAAAATGAACATCTCCGGAATTACTTAGGAAAGGAAAAAATCTGCAGAAAGTGAGTCAATGTTTCTTTATGCCACTCTAGCTATGCAAAAAAAAGTTGGAGCACACATAAATATACACACCATTAAAGAAAAATCTCATGATAAACTCAGGAGTGCACATAAAAATTACCACAAATACAAAATTATGGCCCTAATGTGCATTATAACATCATGCTTGAATTTCCAAGAATTGCTTATCTGAATTCACACTGTATTCTCATTTCCTTCTCAAGCAAGCTCAGTTCCCATGGAAGGTACACAACTGATGAACTTTAAAGTTAATTCAGCTCCAGTTTAGTTAGCTGAAGCAGAAGAGACACCTGAGACTGAAATGCTGTATACTTCCTCAAAAAAACATCAGGATTGGATCTTGCTGAACCAATTTACTCTTTTCTCGCAGGACACTGAAAGAGCCATTCAGTTGCAGCAAGTTTTGATCATTACAACTGTGAGCCAAATTTGATCTTGTGACCTCGAGGTTGAAACTCCCAATTCCATTATCTGGCCCCTAACCGCTGAGTACGAATCGAGACTGTGCTACATAAAGGACTGTATCTATTTCATTTGTGCAGCAGGGAAAAGAGGTGAGGGAGAACAGAAGCAATAACACCAGCTGGTCATCAACCTTTTTTTTCTCTTGCATCAGAGCAAGATTACTTTATTCCTGGAAAGACATGGGGGCAGCAGCAAGAAAGAGGACACTGTGAGCTGACCCTGGGTTGGTAGCAGAGCAAGACAAGAAGCAAAGTCAATGCCATGCTGTGAGAAGAGCAAAAGTGGCAGTCAGGGAAGCACTGCCATCTATTCCCTCCCCTTCAAGAAGCAAAAATATCCCAAATAAATAATAACAAAAAACAAACAAAACAAAACAAAACAAAAACAGACAAACAAACAAAAAGCACAGACACAGATTTACGTTTCCATCAGAAATGAAATGAGGACCTGAACTCTGTTTGCATTATCCCATTGTTAATGGACCATGGCCAAGACAGGGCTAAGCCCTTGGCCAACAAAATACTTTTGTACC
Source organism: Oreortyx pictus (assembly GCA_036925125.1). Lineage (NCBI taxonomy): Eukaryota > Metazoa > Chordata > Aves > Galliformes > Odontophoridae > Oreortyx > Oreortyx pictus. The sequence continues at coordinate 3,599,536 of JAUPFR010000029.1, forward strand.
CCTGTGGATTGTCATTGTCTGCAGACAAACAGAAAGGATATTGGAGAGAAATGTCTTTGAACAAAGAGCACAATGTGTCAAGGCCAGGCTGGGATGAGCATGTGCATGTGCTGTCCTTTAGACTGGCACCCCACCCTCTGGATACACACACACATCTCAATCCAGGCTCTAAGTGTGCGCTCATCCTTCAAGCTCTGTGTTTGTTCTGCAACCCAGGTTTGCATTCTAGTCTCATCTTCAGGTTATTTCTCACCACAGACCTAGAATGCATGTCACACAAAAAAATGCATTGGAAACCATAAAAATTCCTGCCCTTGTTCTCATAATTTTCTCTGTGTTCTACCCCGGGCAAAGAAAAATCGTTTGGCTTTACAATAAATTCTGCTGGAAGTCAAGTGCTATTAAGGGCTTCTTCATACTATTTACTATGTGAATCTACCTTGATGTCTTTCTGAGCACTCCTGTAAATGTTTGTTTATTAAAAGGTACAAGTGTTACTACAGCCCTCGAAGCATCGGAGTGATGAGCTCTCTCTTTACAGTTGTGGAATAAATAATACAAAAGACCAGAAGATAACTATAGATGTTATCTCGTTTGACAGAAGAATGTGGCTTTTACACCATACAACTAAGGATGTAGTCCTAATATTATATAGCAAAATAAAGGTAAAACCACTGTGCCTTTAATGTTACATAGCAAAATAAAGATAAAACCACTGTGCCTTTAATGTTACATGGCAAAATAAAGATAAAACCACTGTGCCCTTGGGACTAAAGAGCAAGAAGCTATTTTATGGTACTGTTGGTAGGTACTATTCTCCAGAGCCTTGCCCTTATTGCTGTCATTTTCACCACGCAAAATCAGTGCACATCGCATACCATGAAGCAGTGTTCTGCAACTGGCACTTCACAGGGCTTGAAATCCCAGTCTTTCAGACACACTTGAATTTCATTTTGTGTAAGTCTTGTAGATGGGTACAGAAGACAATAGCTGCTTTTGGTAAAAGAGTAAAAGGATGAAGTAGAACGAGCATTTGTCAATGAATACAACAGTATCTCCTTCCTCTGAATCCAGTCATCCAGCTTCTCTTAGCTCCTCCTACTGCAATACATTACGACTGCATAAAGGATTTCCTGCAAGGCACAGCTCACCCGGTGCTGCACCTATTGCCTTTGCTCAAAGGATTCACTGTGTTATCCTTGCTTGATGAGCATTATAATGTATTAAAAAACAATTCCAACTCCCCATAAAAAGAGCAAAGAAGAGCAAGCTACTCATAAAGTAAATGCACATTACTTCAGGAGCAAAGAAAAAAAAAATAGGAAAAAAAGAAAAAGAAAAGAAAAAGATACATTTTAACATCCAAAGATTAGCATAACTTTCCTATTATGCTAGAGACCGCTTGATTAAATTAGTCTGTATCACTTTAAAAAGAATGAGATAGGAATTCTAAAGAATAAGAGCTTAAAATTGCAATTTGAAAAATAAAAACCTAACAGGGAGTGCATAAAAGCAGGATAACATAATATTGCCCATAACAACAAACACTGTAATCCCATAATACAACAGAACAAACCATCAACCTCATGCCCACTTGAGATGGCATTCAGCCTATGTTACTGGAAACTCCTTATCATTTGCAGATTGACTACTACGTGCCAGATTATCCTCCCTCCAGATGCATTCTTACTTGCAGTTGCTGATGTAAATAAGTTGCTCATGTCCTGCTCTTACTTGGCAGGTGAAATAGATGGGGTGTTGCTTGACTGTTTAAACTGCAGTAGACACAATGGTAGGTTCAGATAGTATTTCCAACCAGGACTTTATATTGCTAATAATGGAAAAATATTTGATGGACACTGCACCCAATAAAGCTAGAACCAAAGGCTGGTATAGTTCAAGCTTTTGTTGCTATCTTGACAGAAGAGTCACTTTATTTTAAGTATCATATTGCCATGATTTCTTTACATGGTTCAAATACAATAATTCAGAATAATATTTTCATTATGTTTACATAAATGTCAATCTATAAGGGTATGCATTGGAACTGGTTTATGATATTAAGATACTAGTACAAGGTATGACTACATAGGATAGTACTGATGAATATGAGTAAGCACAGTTTACATCGCAAAGATGATATCCTTCAGACCCGAAAAAAATAACCACTGCACATACTAGCAAGCTAATCCCTTTCAAAGAAAGACCACAGCAGCTTGGTTTCAAGTGTAGGTTATATGGTGCGCAGACAACTAGAGAATAACTTGTCTTGAGCAGCAACAAGAGAGAAGGAACAATGTTTTCTTTCCTTTGAACTCTAGTAACACTTTCAGGGCTTCATAGTAATCCTGATTGCCTTTCTCACCCCTAACAAAGTTCACAACCCACTGATGGAAACATTGATCCCTATGATCCCTAATGTTAGCTTTGGTAATGGAGAAAAAAGATTTCATTGAAACCATACTCCAATTAGGAACCGTGGTTATCTGAACATAAAAGACCCAGTAATTTTTGCTGATGCGATCATTATTGCAGAGACTTAATTGGCCAGAACTGTCAATGGCAATTAAATGCTTACTGTTGGGGCTCTCAGAGGCTCAGTGACTTACGGCACGTTTTTTAAAGCATCCCATTTGTTCAGTCACAGTAGATGACTGTGATAGCGCCTGGAAACCTAAATTTTGTTCTATGGTAACAGTTAAAATATCCCACAAGCAAATCTTCTATAATTGGTAGCTTTATAGGCAGCAATCAATTCCCTTATCTTTGTATAGAGAAATTGTGCTTTTTGTTATTATTTTTTTTTCCACCCCTTTGCTATGTGCGGTGATTGCAATGGGAGCCTGTAATTAGAACTGCAGTGAACCATTTTGAGATTTGAAAGGTTGAAAACATTATCCTTCTGGGACACTTTGAGAGCTTTTGGACTGGTGGCCCAGTTTAAACTTCCCTAAGTTCATCTGGTGATGTAACCTGCAAAGATTTACAAAAAGGAATTGCCAATATAAAATCTGGAAAGTCAAAATGGTGGGAAAGGTGGCTCGCTAAAAAGCTCAGTTGGCTGGTGTGGAAAGCTGTCCCAAAGATCTTCCCTAGACCAACAGAAGTCTGTATAATTTCTACATCACGTAGTACCTCCAACACAATGGCATGCCCAAACACAGATCAGGCTCTGTCATCACACACTATCAAAGCACAGGAAGGTACAGTCACTTCAAGAGAACATCACAACTCTAGGTTTAAAATGGAGGTGATGCAGTGGGCATGATGACAACTCATTAAGAAGTGTAAGGCAGATGTCTCACTGTGATATAAATCAAAAAGAATGGCACAAAAATAACCCAGTGAATCAAGGTCCACAAGATACGGCTTCTCACTCCAGTCCTGTCATTGACTTTTCACACAACTTTCTATGTCCCCAAGTATTTATCTCTGTACACAGGTCTTAATTATTATCTAAACTAAACATCCCTGTTTCATCTGAATCCACTCCAAATGCAGGACAGTGTTTTGGGGCTGGGGGCTAACAGAAGGTAAATGCTATTGCTGGTTGGCTCATTCCACTAAGTTAGCCCACCTTTGGTCTTCAGAGAGATAACAAAGCACCAAGCAATGACTCATCCAATTTAGCAAATCCTTTTGCATGACATTATAAAATGGGTACACAGTTAGGTAGGTTTAGGGGATGAACAGACATAGGCTTTTTCCCCACATACGGTGCATGTTTTTCACAGATTCCTTATTTTCAACATTTTATTCCAAGCTATCACACAAGAACATATATCATTAGGGTAGGAACTGGCTTCATGCTAAAGAGAAAAAATAATGAAACTGGGAGAGGCATCCAAAGATCCGTAAAAGAAAATAAATTCACTATATAAATCACTACAAAACCAGGTATCTATGTTCTAGGTCTAGAAAAGAGCTGCATTTATAAAACTCCATACTGTCACCTGGAGTCTACAAAAGAGAAACAACAAAAAGAATTTGGATGTTAAATTTGTCCTTCATTTAGAGCCTGCAAATTGTGACTTCTTAAATTTGGAATAAATCAGATACCTTCTGTCCCTTCCACTAATGGCATTTTGTCATATAGATTGTACATTAGATACTACAAATGTGGATGCTAAATTTGTCTTTCATTTAGAGCCTGAAGATTATAACTTCATACATTTGGAATAAATCAAGACAACTTCAGTGCCTTACACTACAGGCATTCTTTATTACAGATTGAATGTTAGATACTAAATGTTAATATTAAGCTGTATTTCTCTCAGAACAGGTTTTTTTTTTTTTTTGTGTTGTCTCCATTATTTTGGCTAACAAAGCCTGTACCCTTCTAAGACTGTTCCTTATACGAGCACCAACTTCTGTTTTCATTGATAGGTCAGCACGAAGCATCTTGGCATTATGTCTTGTGGTACAACTAGAAGCATAACGTTAAAGCTGTTTAATAAAACAATACAGAATGATGGAAAATCTCCACAAGAAAGTATGAAGGCTGTTGTGTTCCAAACTCATGGCAAGCTAAGCCCTTTTTCTGCTGAAGGAAACAAGGATTACAGACAAGACACTCTGTGGGAGTCAGAGAGCAAAGCCTAAGGAACTGCAGAGTGCAACTGGCACACGGTGCAATGCCAGGCTGCCATGCACTTGTGCTTGCAATGCACACTTTTGCAGAAGAGGACGGCAGCCCAAAACATGAGGTTTGGAGATCTCTGGAGATCTGAGGAGCAGTCCTAACATGAAACTAAAATGCTTGAATCCCCCGTGATGCAGGGTGACACCACAACATACAAAACCAGTTGCTAAAATCCTCCACAGTGGTTCTAAAAGTTTAAATGGAGAGGAGGCATAAGGTCAGTGAGAACAGATCCATGCTCACATTTTCACACTTGCTGAGGCTGTGGCTACAGTTTTTCTCAAGTGACAAACAGCACTGGATGCCAAGGCTGAGAAACGAGGCAGGGTTGAGAGAGATGAAAGAAAATAATCTCTTTAGCAGATGTGTGACTCTGGGTGAATGCAGGAATGGATGCGTCTGAAGGAAATTGTCATTTCTGGAAATACCGTTCTCATAATGAAACCATTCCTCAGCAGGAATCTGCCTTTCTGTCCTGACTCTCCAGGAAAGTAAATACTTTATTTGCAAATTTAAACATCCCAAACTCTATTGAACAGACCACACTAATAAAGAGATGCATCTTTGTAGGAACTATTGATTTTTTTGAGGAAAACAGATGGAAAAGAGATAAGATAATGCTAAACCTCATTTAGTAAGTGAAAAAGGATGAAAAAAGAATGAGAGACGCAGTTCACATTTTGTGAACCAAGTTTCTAGAGGTCAGAAAAAAGTTAATTAGGCCTGCAAAGGAAAAGCAGCCCCAAAATAAATAATAAAAACATTGCTCAAACAGTACAATGGCATTTGTGTGGTTTTCGGGGTTAGACAAACATATAAGGTTGTCTTTGTGCTCTTGAAAATCTTCCCTAAAAGGAGGCTGAAGAAAGCCTGCTGAAATCAAAACAGTTTTGCACCCAACAAAAAAAAAATAGTTCACTGTGTAGAAAAGTTTACAAGAGGAGAAAGAAAACTGAAATACAAAAGTTGATGGATAGAAAAAAATGCCCAGTTGCTCACCTGAAGTAGCGTGTAAAGAATTCAGATGAGCAATGCCCGTATCACTGAACGCTGGATGCACCTATGCTGCAATTCCAACCACCCATCTGGTGATGTGAATTTATACCAAAAAAGACAAAGATCACATGTTAGGAAGCACAAAGTCACGTATCATTCACATTGCCTTATAAACTACTTCAGCCTGGATGCTTCATTTTTCTACTCTAACAGCAGATAATACTGGTGAAGTGCTCACTGAATTTGTAAACCAGGTGACTATAATGCAGCATAAACACGTTCATTATGCAAATATGATTGCCTAAATCTTCAGTATAGCTCATTTATTTGTACGAAGCCAAAGATACTCAGTTCTTTGCCTTTCCTCGACTAATTCAGTAATGGATCTTTCAAGATAATTGTTCCTATTCCACCAAAAGCTATTCATACTCCAGTAAAAGTAAAAGAAGGCACTTTACCCTCCAAAGCATGTCTGATAAAGGAGAAAAAGTTATCTGGGATTTGAGCTTGGATTTTGCTTCCTAATTCAGAGGGATGGGTAGTAGTGATAAGAAAAATACTGATGCCTCATTTTCTGAAATATTCAGAGGTCTTTTAATTTATATTTTTGAATAACTTTGATGTTCTACAGAAATTTGATTGCTCTGGCAAAGCAGGGGCTAGACACCAAATAACTGCAGGTTGTAAGAACAAGAAAACAGGAAAACTGTACGGGGGTACCTTAGAAAACACCCCCTTAGAAGAAAAAAGAAGAAACAGTGAAACTCCACAAAGTCTCCCGCTTCCAGGAATACCAGAAGTTCGCTGTTCGAAGTGAAAGTAAGAGACAGCGAATGCAAATGCAACTTGAGATGGTATAGGACACAAAAGCCCTAAGGGTGATTTCAGTGCTGCCAACTCCAGCATTAAATAATCATGAAACTGGCTTGAAAATAATGAATTTAGGAGTATTTTGTCTTTTAACAAATTGCACTTCTGTACAGGTTAAATATTCTTGCAGCTATCATCTCCTGAACAGTGAGGAAAGACAAAGTCAACTGGAGGGAAATAACATATAACTGACACTGACAAAGCCAACCTGAATGGAGAAAGTCATCTGTGAGTACAACAAATCCTCATCGCATTTACTGATTTTCCTTGATTATCCATGAAATTCTAAACCTCAAAGCATTCACACACAAAGACTCAGCTCCACCTGGGACCAGAGATGAGCCGGCTAATGTATACACTGCTCGTGGGACGCATCATACCCATAAGAAAATTCAATTTTATTTTGTTTTTCTCAGTTTCACAATTTCCATCCTAACAATTGATTGATACACTTCACAGCCCATTGGTTTGGACAAGACATAACTAAGGTAAGACATTAGAATACGCAACTCTTTTTTTTTTTTTTTTTTGAAAGGAAATGAGGACAGACTCTGCTAGGATACTATGCTTAATTCACCACAGCAGTATTGCACAAGAGCATGCTGTGGAATGCTCCTACATTTGAGGAGGAAAGGTTGAGTAACCTGGGTCTGTTCAGCTTGGGGAAAAGAAGGTTAAGGAGGGATCTGATAAATGTATATCAATATCTAAAGGGAGGTGGGAGGCAAATGGATGAGGACACGCTCTTCTCAGTGGTATGCAGAGATAGGACAAGGAGCAATGGCCTAAAACTCGATGATAAGAAGTTACGTATTAATATGTGAAAAAACTTCCATATGATAAGGGTGACAGAAAACTGGAACAGTTTGCCCAGAGAAGTGGTGGAGTCCCCTTCTATTGAGATATTCAAGACCTGGCTGGATGCCTACCGGTGGATCCTACTGTAGGGTACCTGCTTTAGTAGAGGGTTGGACTCAATGATCTCTCAAGGTCCTTTCCAACCTCTGATTCTGTCGAGCTGAATCTGGCTTCTCTCCAAAATACACATTTTCTGTATCCTCCAAAACCACACAGGCCTATTGAAGCCACTCCTGCCATTTCCACGCAAATAGGCAATGGGCAATGCCTATCTCCAATTAAACTTGAGCATTTCTTTAAAAATGTCCAACACTTGGCCACAGGCACAAAGCGTCTCCTCTCTGCTGGTTCTCTTTTTCGAAGCAATGCAATCCGGTTCCCAGTGTTCTGCTGGGTAGTGGAAATGGAACTGGTGACACCATCTCCCATCGGCAATAAATATCTTGCTGTTCTTCCCTTTGTCTACACATAGGTGCTGACTCTGTGAAATCGTCATAGCTGGCTGTGAATGAAGCATGAAATGAAAAACCCTTGTCCATTCCACAGAGAGATGGTGCAGAATCACTTTTTACACCATGGAAAGGGCCGTGTGCTGTATAAATAAAGCAGCCATGAGTGCCTGGAAATTCTCTCACACATTCCCTTTCTGTTTGCTACATTATCCTCTTCTTCCTTTTCTAGTTCAAAGGATCAGTGAAGAAAGAAAGATCCACTTCCACCACTAACTCCCTCCTCATAAACACAATGGGGCCTGATTCATGTAAATCCATTAATTGTAACTGAATCACTTAATATTAGAATGAAAGCAAAGAATTCAGTTCAACCAGAATAATGCTGGTTACAGCATTTGAAGCATACAAGTGAACAATACCTTTGTTTAAAACACATTAAAGCGTTATTTCAACCTTTTCTTCAGCTGCTCTTTTTCTGCTAAGATGAAGTTTCATCTCACCTACTTGGAGAAGCATAGACTTCAACAGGGCTTTCAGGTTTGCTGGCTACAGACATTGTTCCACATGAAAAAGAGCTTTCAAAAGGGTGCACAAGGCAAGTTCAGGACCTGCTGCTCATTGAATATGAAAAGAAACCAAGCTGCACCTGAAATCCAAATGGTGAAATATTCAGGAGTTCACACAAAACATTACAGACTGACAAGCTTCTGTGGGGCTGTACAAAGGTTTCTCAGGAGCTCAGGCTGTGTCGTATCACTAAATAAAGACAAGCCACGGAGCAACCATTGCCTTGAAGCCAAATGGCATGGGCAGTCTCACAGCTGCATACCTCCTGGCCTGAAGTGAGCTCAGCCAACAAGTCCAGCACTGGAGTTTGCTCCTGGGGCTGCGCTGGGAACAAACCATCCAGGACAAAACTTGCAGCACAGATAAACCCTGATTTTGGCAGCCCAAGACTGCAGTTGCTCTCTGAAAACACTGCTATGAAATTAAGCTTAACAAGCCAGAAAATAAAATGCACTGCCAATGAAAAAGAAGTCTTTTATATAAGCTCTAGAAGCTTACAATCTATGTTATTTAGAGTGAAAATGACGTAAGTTAGCAAGAGGAAAGAAGAGCTGTATCAAGAACCAGAGGCAAGCCCAATGGAACATGCTTGTGCAAGCAGGCAACTTAGAATTTCAAAGTGAAGTCTTTGGTCGTAACAGAGAAACTCCAATTAAAAAAGCACAGCTATGTAGTAATGGGCTTTTCCTCCTCTACAAAGCATACTTACAACTGTATACAGGACACACACAGAACCCTTTAAGTCCTATCTCAGCATTTATTGCTTCTTAGATGTAACACAGCACTGCAGCTGCCTTTCTTTTTGTTACAGACCACTGTTCTTGAGAATGTCCTTGCCAGGAACTGGGAGTGAGAGTACATCAGTGCTGATATTAAAAGGTCACTGCACAGGAACAGAAGAGGCTGCAGAGTATCAGCACGAAGAGGAACCCAGCGATGCCAGCAGAGGCAAAAGATGTGTCTGGAGAAATGATGCCAATCAGAAAACACTGAATTATAGAGTAAGTACACAAAGTCGAGATGGAAGTGATAGGCAAAAAAAAAGAACAAAAGAGTTAAAGTAAAAAGTGTGTTGTTTTTCTTTTGGTTGGTTGGTTTTTTTTAAAACCTTCCTGTTTATTTGCAGAAATCTGAATATGAAAAGGCTGCAATTTTAGGGACACTTTTTGGTAATGCTTTGCATTGTGAGATCTGCATTTCACCTTCTTCTGCTCTCTGAGTTGACAAAAAATTAGGTAAGTGGCAAATGAAGAGAAAAACCTGAAAACCCCCAAACCCAAAGAACCCTTTAAATCCAAAACACTCCCTGAAAAATCTTTGTCTGCTTTGAGCATTTTGAAGTGTATTTTGAAATTTTGGGGTCAAAAAATCTGTTGTTCCATCACAGTACATCCACTTCAAAAGACATCTCAACTCCTAGCCCAGTTTCTTTGCAAGTGGGCTCTTTCTTGTCAGCTTGTTGCATCAGGGACAGAACAGCAATAACTCGATGTGTACTTAGCAGAGAAATACAAGAACAGGATGTCAGCCTCTATTAAAATCCAGGTTGTAAAACAGGGCAGCGTTCATTTTTTTTTTTCTTTTGTGATGAAATAATCATAGCCAGAGTTTTGTTTTGTGTGAGGAGGCATGTGTGAGGCTCTGTCATCTCCGTGTTAATTGCCCAGGAGTGAGAAGGCTGACAGCGCGACGGTTCCATCAGGGGATGCTGCTCATGGACTGCGGGTGCTGTAAGAATTATTAAAACATGAAGGGAAGCAAAAGAAAGCACCTTTCTTCTTCTACTGGCTCTATCCACCAGAGAACTGACAAAACTAAATCTTCACTTCAAATTCCCCTTTCAGTCTTGTTTGATTTTATTGACAGGTTAGCAGAAATGTTCATGGGGTACACTTACAATGGAGGCAAAGGTATGACTGCAGTAGGTGCAGCCAGAGCAATGACAGCATTACAGCTGCATCACTGAATTGCCTGCAGCTGAGAGTTTGGCTCACCAAGGGTCTGAGAGGAATGCCACATCCTGCACTGAACTCTGTGCTGCTGGAGTGTATTATCCACTGCACACAAACTACGCACATCCAGGTGCTTATGATTTCAACTTTGTCATTTTTAAATGGCATTTTATTCAGTGGAAGCATCTGCATTTCTCAGAGAGGTGGATGCAGGACATCTTTTAAGAGAGAAGTGAGAGGCTGTGCTGCACCCTGTACACTTACATGACTGCCTTAAAACTCCCTGCCTAACAGCACGCAATGCAAGCAGGAGAGGCAGGGAGGCATGATCAGGACAGTGCTTGGGTCAGAAGAAAGAGCATCAGAAGGAATTCCAGCTCCAGCTTCTCAGCTCCTTTTCCCTTTTCTTCATTTACTTAAATTGTGGAATGTTAATCACATCACATTGACAAAGGCGTGCCCAGTTGATAACACAGAATCACAAAGTTATTAAGGTTGGAAAAGACCTTGAAGATCAACAAGTCCAACTCATCCCCACCATGCTCACTAACCATGACCCCAAGCACCACATCTCCACGTTTCTCAAGCACCTGCAGGCATCGTGACTCCACTACCTGTGCCTGTGCCAGTGCATTACCACTCCTTCCAAAAAAGAATTTTTCCTAACATCAAACTCTAAGGGGAAGAATAGCTTTGTATCGGATCTCAGTCTGCACAGGGTGTCATTAAGAAGTTCATTAAGTCCTTTGGGAGTCACCATTTTATGGCAACACATAAGTGTAGAAACATACATACTTCTGTTAGCTTGAAACCCAACCTTTCCCTTTTTGCACGTGTTTTTCCTCAGGAAGCTGTGGATCCACACATGAAACCAAGAGCATGTGTACTCAATCCTCCCCATCTTCTCAACACACTGATGTTCTAAATACTTTATATTCCATTCAAAGTAAGACCCTGATCCTGCCGTCCTCAGACAGGGAAAAATCTCCAGGGAGTAACAGTAGGATCAAAACCATGATGCAATGCACGCCTCCTGGTCGTATTTATTATTAACTTCTCAGCAGAATGGCTGGAATTTGACCTGACAATAACAAGCCAAACTCTCTGTCTCAGCTATGAATTTACCATCTTATGTTTCAAAATGCATGCTATTATTAGAATATGCAGTGCTGCATCCATGCAGAAATGAGAGCTGTACTCTGTACGGTTAGAATTCTGCACCGTCTGCATACAGCGATAAAAATTAAGCTCATATACATAAAGGAAAAAAAAAAAACAAAAAAACAACTACTGCATTCTTGATATTTTAACTCCTCGGAGAATTTCCTGGGAGATGATGATTCTTCATCCAAGTAACTGTTATATCTCTATGATAAAACAAAGACTGTGTGACATTTTAAAAGAGAATTAAAATACATAGAGTGGGCAGAAGGTCATGGGAGAGCCCATGCCTTGCAGTTAGAAGAAATATATTATCAAGGCACGAGTGAATGGAACAGAACCAAGGACTTAATGGACAGATTTAGAAATGTTACTAATTCTGTCACTGAATGCATCATTAACTTTGGAATATTTGCATAACTAAGTAAGGAAAAAATTTAAATCCAACAAAAAAAAAATTCATATCTACTTTTAATTTTTGCCCCTGCTCCTTGATTGCCATTTGCATGCTCATCTAGACACAAAGCCCCTGGAGATTGTGTCAGAGTATATGGAGAATATTTGATAACCTAGCTTCATGTATTTAAATCCCAGAAGATAAAATGATTCTCCAGCAATGCTACAACACAGAAACTTGTAATATATTTTTCATCGGCACAATTTATCACCTTGCTTTTTGTTCATTATATGAGGATGACAATGAACGTGCTTCCAAGATAGATGGCAAACAAACAGACCCCTGCAAGAATCTGCTATGCTTCTCTTTCCCATCCGTACCTTTTTAAAGTGAATTTACACAGCAACGAAAGGCAGAGTTGTAGACCCTGAAAGGGAAAGTTTAAAAGTGAAAAAATAAATTGATGCTTAGGAGAGGATAATGAAGACTTGTTATGGACACTTCAGTGAGTTTCAGGACAGCATTAAATACAAATACCTAAGGACGCACTATCTCAAGACTTTGAGAACTGCAACCTATTCCAATACAAACCCTCTGCGCCAACTTGAGCAAAAGCAAAAAGATTCTGAATTTCTTAGTAATGAAATGCAGATATGCAAGTATTCTCATTGAGGCAGTGAAAGAGACAGTATGTTCTATGGCCATTGAGAGTGTATAAAGCAGGCAAGCAAATCAAGGTGAGCATAGACCTCACATAGATCTCCTGACCTAGTAGGAGCGCATTGGGCTGTGCCAATGGAGGATAATCCAAGACCATGAAACTTCAGAAAGTTTCTCATCCCTTCTTTAAGAGCAGATCTCTTTTCATCCCAGCAGGTTTGCTGGCCCTGCATTTCACATAAATAAGGACCTCTGGCGATGATTTTATGCTTGTCAGGTTCTATACTCTGTATAGAGATGTCAAGCACTGTTTCAACTCAACTTGGAAGTGACTTCAAATGCCTGTTGTCAGCAAAAGTTAAGACAAAATAACTTTGAAACAAGCCAGAATACAGAGAGCCTCATTCGAGACAATAATCACGCTATTTCTACTAATATTTTTGGTACAAATTAACAATAAAAAAAAACAAAGGGAACCCTTGTATTGGCTAGTGTGTACTTCTGCACACATAAGCATCCATCAGATTAATAGTGTGAGGTGGCAGCAGTTTACAGAAATTCTGTTTCCATTGCCATTTGCGGCCATGATGAAATCCTCCAAAACATTGCTTACCTGTCACTGTACAGCTCTCTTCTCCTGAAGATAAACTTGGACCAAATATCTGAGCAGAGCTGGTACTTCAAGGTCTACAGAAAAACCCCGTCAGAAGAAGGAAACCCAATGTACTTTCATCTAGGGGCTGAAGTTTCAAAAGCTTCGATAGTCTGTGATGGTGGAATGAGTCAGAGGAAGGATCTTGATGTGTAATGTTTATTTTCTTTGTTTCCTTGTGCCACAGCATCCATCCCAAGATAGAAAGCAGTGAGCAAAGAAGCTCTAGTTTAAACGTACACAAATTTACCACTTGTAACACCGACCCATACATTGAAGAAACTCCAATCCTTAGGAGCAGCAATAAGATGGTGGCAAAAATAGGTGGAAACACTTCTAAACTACAGGTTAGAAAGGAATGGAAAAAGTCTGCAATCCAGCAGACTTCAAACACAGACTTTTTTTTTTTTTTTTCACTCTAATCTGGGACATCTCCAAAGTCAGTCCTGGGGAACTGTTCTGCTTCCAGCAAGCCCATCCATTTTACCCTCTGTGTGAATCATTATAAGCATCATCTCCTGGCTCCCTGACTCAGTTTGGGCCAAAATGCACAGCTCAATTGTGAAAGTTCAGTACTCGGTCTGGAGAATCTGGGCTAAAGCCTCTGTACTAAAACCACTATTGCATATATAGATGAACATGCATATTTTGTATTTTCTGCCTTTTTTGCATATTAAGAAAATACTTCCACAGCTAGCACTGGCTGCAGTAAGTTGCTTCTTGCAGAACTGAAGGATTTTATGTGTAATTCTATGTTCTTGGACCCAAAGAATCTCTGGAAGAGATAAACAACTCTATCCCATAAAAATTTCCCCAACCCTATAACTAAAATACAGCAGCCAACACTGAATTAATGGGAGAAACATATCCTTGTTGCCACACAAAAAGTTAAAAGTCTGCATTTGGGCTACTCCATATGCATCGCATACCCTTTCTGAATAGGATTATGCTCAAATTCCCCACACTGGTAATTATTGTATGTAAATACCCAAAGTCAATTTGCCAACCGCGTGGCTGTATTTGACATCTGCATATTTCTTCCATACGCTGTAACTCTGCACGCAGACAGCTGCCTGCTTATATAAATCTGCCATTTGACTTCATGAATCTCATGAGCTGTAGTGTAAGCAGGTCAGGTTTTGTGTAGAAATGGTGGAATTAATGAGACCCCACAGTGCAGGTGTTTCTGGATGAGCAGGCAGAGGCTGAGGCCGGCTGGAGGAGGCAGAGTTGTTGTTTGCAGATACGATTAGCAGTAAAGCCCTGATGGTTGAGACAGAGCAAGTCCAGCACCACTGCAATTAAAGCTAAACGGCTCTAAAACACAAGCACTCGTTTTTAAATGCATGTATCTTTACCTAAAGCAAACAGAAACCTTCTCAGCTCTCCACTCTGTGCTGTGTGCCTCAGAGGCCACAGCTGCTCTGCACTTATTTTAAAGACATAGAACTGCAGGGCATGGGTTAGAGGAATGAAGCTGGCATACCTTTTCCAAAGGTAAAAACATGAATGCTGTAGATCTAGTAAATATGGAATCTTTGAACTGTTTCAGAAGCAGAAAGTCAGGGACTACTTCCTTTTGACTTGAGCAACGTCATCTGATATTTCAATCCTTTCTGGTTGTAGCTGTTGTTTTTAAAGGAAATGAAAATATTAAAATAGAAAACTATTCAAACAAAATGCCTTCAGTATTTTTACTTTTCCTTAGATTCTGCTTCAACAAATAATTTCCCGCCAAGTTTTGAGAGCAAGTTTTCACTCAGCTCTTAAGATTGAGAGGCTCATTTGGTCACAGATCACTCGGTAAAAGAATGTCACATACATCTAAAGATTGAATGAGGAAACACGGGGAAAAAAGAAAGAAGGAGCAGTTCTGACAGAAGGCTGCTCAGCCTGCACTGAAGCAGTTATCACAAGGATTGCACAGGGGACAACTGTATTATTCAGAGATGCTGAACAACAGGATTATGGTAGAAAATGAGTCAAAGACTCTTACCGATCAAACAATTCACTGAAGAGGAAGGCCTGAGAAGATTACTTCCAGTTTCTGAAAATCACCAGCTATAACAGATATCTCAAACAGGGATCTCAGAAGCCTCAGAAGGTGTCTAAGCCTTTTTATACATCAGTGTGGGGGTGAGATATTACACCCTAGTCCTTGACAGAACTTCAACCCACGGGATAGAATTTGCCATCATGAATAAAGGAGGCAACAAGTTTTAAGAGAAGATTTCAAAACCAGGAAGAGGAGAAAGTAGAAAAGGAAAGATTTATAAGTTTCATCCCAAATAGCAAGTACGATTCTGTTCGCCAAGGTTAGCTGACACAAGCACAAAAATGTAATAGCTATAAATTTGTCTGCAACAAGATCTATCGTCACTTGGAGATGATGGAACCTGTTTTATCATCTGACTTTTAAAATATATACACAGAGCGAGACATGCTATTAACCTATAAAATAATACTGCTTTTGAAATTTTAAGAGGATACCCAGTATATATTACTTAAAGTGGAAATAAAATGAGTATGCGGTTAACCATTTCCCCAGTGAAACATCACTTTCAAGAAAGCGCGCATTGAAGACTTCAGGCCATCTTATTCATGCAAATAGTTCTAGATAAATCAGCACGAAGGAAAAAAAAATAAAAGAAAGACAAACGCCTTCACACAACGCTAGCTCTACTGGAAGCACAGAAGTGAAACCACTATATGAGCAGGGATCTTCCCACTGAAATCTCTTTCTCAGGGCAAAGTGCCAAACAGAAGTGGATGGTAGGCCAAAGTGCGCTGATTGAAATGATCAGCATTTCCCTAGCTAGATAAAAGTGAATAAGCAAATGGCTTCAAATAGTTGAACGCTGCTTGTACAGGTGTGTCCAAGCTGTGTTAGTTGTCTACTTTTAGCTTCACAATCATTAATGATGCTGAAGTGGCATTCATTACTTGTTTCCAGTTGCAGTTGTACTCTTTGGGCGCAATTTCAGCAGGACAAGCAAAGGAAATACCAGCTCCTCATTTATTATTCCCCTCTTCAGTGTGCACACCCTCACACAGCAGGAGAAAGTTGGAACCTCTTAGCTCCATGGACATACTGCTCATTTAGATCAGCTCTGTCCTGTCCATCCCTGCTGATCACTCTTCTTTTTCACCTGGTAACATTCTGGGCACAGGAACAGAGAAGTCTGAGTCTCGGAGAAGAAGTGATACATAACATTGAAAGCAGCTGCCTGTTCTGGGCTACAAATGCCTCTGAGATCTACATAAACGAATCTGGATAGCAGATTTCCAGTCCATACCCTACAGGATATTACAAAAAAAAAAAAAAAAAAGGGGAATATTTTCCTATTAAAAGTTGGTTAGAAACATTCTCCAGAGCCTAACTTACTTCAGGAATTCTCAGGTCATCCTAAGGAGATCACGAGCTATGTGCATGCCCACATCGATTTGTTTGACCTTTTAAAAACTCTTTGAGGATAGTGATTTTTTTTCTGTCAGTGAAAGCAGTCACTGCAGAAATATTTTGTAATGTGTAGTGCTGAAAAAAAAGAAAAAAAAAAAAGAACAACCATCCCCAAATATGAGAAATGGCTCTTATTTATCATAGTCTACCACAAGATTTAGAACAGAATAAGATGATTCAATCTTAAGTACCGATAAAACTGAATATGAAAGAAATAAGCCCAAAAGTGAGCACCATGGTATCACAGACAAAAGAGAAACTTGAATATTGCCCCAAGAGTTTGAAAATACAGCTTGTTCACAGCAGCAAACTATCACCCACACTGAGGATGTGGAAAAGACACCATCCTGATAACGTGTTTCTCTAGTGTCAAAAAGTGGATTTATACCAGGTTCTGAATTCAGAGAAATTGTGAAGCATTCAAATGGGTGGACACATTGCTGTTGCAAATGGGGATATAAATGGTCAAGCTAAGAACAAACAATAGCAGCTATTTCTTTGAAATCCTCTAGAATCCAGGGGTTCTTTAAACAGAACTGTAAATGTTTTTGTAACCTTTTTTACAAATGGAAACACATACAGACTTGGACAGCACCCTCATATTTCCACTGTGAAAATCTCAACGTAGTGGATACCTAAAGCAAATGCTTATGTTTCATTATGTATTTCCTAATCCCCAAAGAAGCACATCTTTTGCTATAATTACTATTATTTTCTGTGCAAGCAATGATTTCACCATCACCTAAAGCAGCACTGAATAGAGTCTGATGTTTCATGTTCTCCACTTTTTACTTCAAGGTCTGGGATGCAGCCATGGAGCAACAACACTGAAAAATAATAGCGTGTGTCAACAGCCAGCCCTTTGAAAGAAATGGGCTTTTGGATGATACTTTATATGCCATGTAGGATTCTTCCCCATGGCACTGGATGTCTGCATGGAGGAAACATATGGGACTCTACTGCCTTCTCAGAGAGTTTGCACACCAGTTGCAAAATGAGTACAAAGCGAACGTTTCCATAAGCATAAACAACTGCAAAATGCATTCCAATATGAAACAGAAACAACCTTCCCTCCCCCCCTCCCCCCACCCCTTTCTCTGAAAAGTGAAGGGTTTCTTCTGTTAATCATGTGGCAAATCATTTCTAGAATAACATCTGCGAAGATCTGAAGCATGTCCCAGCAATATGGGCAAACTTCTGACCCATACTTGGCAGATCAACAGAAGACTGGGCTGGCAACTGCTGCCTCCCCAAGAGGTTTTGCTGCCATTTGCCCTTATGGGACTCTGTTTGTCACTCCCAGCAGTCCTCCAAAATATCACCCATAAAGTCACCTTTAAAGGGTAGTTGTGCAAGTATCAAAGTGATGCCTCTTTGCATGGGACAGCTGCATTAGAGCCATGGAGGAATACACCTCTGGATTGCAATGATTCATCCTGCAGTATCCCTCGCGTAAGCACTCACTAAAGAAAGGAAACAGAAGTATATTCCAGCTGAAGAATTTGAGCCCAAATGCATGCTAAGACTTTTGGTCAACAAAAATTAAACCTGTAGGTGTCACTGCACAAATCTATCCCTGGTGCAAGCACTACTTATTTCAGCATGAGAGCTGGTGAGGACTGCACCAGCTGGCACGTGAACTGTGAAAGAGGCACTGCAGTGATGTTTTCCTGCTATATTTCTCTTGGGTCATACATCTCAGGACAAATCTTTACATGGCACAGCATCTTTGCTTCCCCTGCTTCAGCTGCAGACTGTTTTCTGTGGCTGGCTCTCTGCGGGTTCGGTGCTGAGAACTCAGATGTATTTCACATTAGCCACCCAAGAGCCGTGGCACACTGACAGCACTTTGAGCAATCCACCACTTCTGACTCTCAGCCAGTTGCCAGGAGCACTGCACGCCTTCAGTCCCACAAGGCCTCCCTCCCCTCCACCTCCTCCTCTCTGCATTTGTTTTTATATATAGACTATAATGAATTATTGGAGACACATGCTGGAGGCATGGTTGAGCAGTCATGCACACAAAATAGAAGAACAGGGAGAGAGAACCTACAAGAGGTACAAGCAGAGGTCAGGGGTACTCAGGCAAGAATAGAAAGCCCATCCCAAAGGGCTGCTTCCCTGAAAATGGCACTGTTTTGTTATTAATATGCCTACCAAATACATTAATATAGGAATACAGAAGTAAATAAGAATCCTGTGGGGATAAGAAAATGTAAGAGAGGAGATGTTCTGTTCTACTGGGAACGTATCAGCTCATTTCATCACATCAGCCAGACCTCACAAGCAGCATTTTGTGTTCCATAAGCTCAGAAAAGCATCTTTGCTCTGCAGTTCTGAGCCAGGTGTCTCCAGGTCAGGGGAGACAGATATGTAAAAGGAGCTAGATTTGCAAAGCTACTTTAATGTAGGCAATTTTGCACAGAATTAGGTATCTCATTAGTAGAGAAACTGGCATGCATACACAAATATGGGGACAGATCATGACTTTGAAGTAAACCCTGCTTAAAAAGAGGATGAATTCAAACTTGCATAAACTCCACTTGAGAAGCTGCTAAGAATTCATGTTCTTATGATGCTCCTTCTCACTGAGCACCATTCAGGACACCACAGTCCCAAGTTCTACTCTGTTCCTTAGGAAGGATGGTTTCAGACAGACTCCTTGAGATTTAGAATTTTCTCTTCTATCTTTCTTCTCTTTCTCATTGGAACAGGTCCAGCATGTTCTCAAGAAACACCTACGATTGCTCTAGGACCAACCAGGGACACTCAGCAGAAGCATCATTTGGGGGAATGTTGCAAACCAGGCAGATCTAACCTTGGCTTTGAAGATGGATTCACTGTGCAATGTAAAGCAAGTTGCTTCCCTTCTCTTCCTCAGCTCCCCACAAGTGAAGTGACAGTGACAATACTCACTGTTTCTTAGAGCCAACTCCCAAGCAGTACTGTCAGTATAAATCCACAGCACTTGGAGAATTAAGTGTATTTTAAGACAGGATAGAAACAAATGGGAAGGTGTTACATCAAATGATAAAATATCCTATAAAACATTCAACAAATGAAATATTTCCTCTGCTAAACCAGAATAAAAATACAAAAATCTCAATTGTCCTCTTACTTTATAGTTGTATAAAGAAGGAAAATTTCATCCAGGTTACTTATTCATTGGGTTCTATTAAAAAAAAAATAGGAAAGAAATAGGCACTTCACAGGCCAATTCATCCTGCTGTAATACAGGTAAGATAAATTGCTTTTAAACCTTAACATAAAAGAAGCCATAAGAACACACTAAGAGTAGGCCCTTAAACTTGCCAAGCCAGCTCATATTAACAAAGATGAATTTCATTCTACTTGAAAATCCAGATAAGCTTTAATTTTGAACCTTTGACTGTCAATTAAATTTCACTGTTAATTAAAAAATTCACGTGTAAAAACTAAGCCTTCATTTCACACAAACACTTCCTGACCAGCTCTAACAACTGAGTGTTAAATGTACATTTGTTTTGGTCGTGGTTTTATTTTTTTTTTTCCATAACTTAATAAAACACAATAAAACCTTCATTAAAATGACTCAATCTGTAGGAGGCAGCAACCTCGTACCAAAACCACAGTGCCTTGAGCTTCTGCAAAACAAAATAAACCTCTCACCATTTCTGTTGACCATTCCATTTGAAAACCTAAAATGTTTCACTGGCACTGCATTTTACCCTATGGAATGACTTTTAAAACATAGCTCCTATTAAGAGACAAAAAATACTGTGTGGTTTGTATTATCTGTTGACTGTCCCACATACAGGTATCAGCATCAGTATCCAGACCAGGCAGCAAATGGAATGGATTTTAAGCACTACATTTTAATAAACTATCATGATTACTTAAACACAAGTCAAAATTAGTTAGGTGCTAATGACTGCATACAGTAAAAATAGGAATCACTAAGATCACTTCAAAAGAATAATTGGTGAAACCGCTAAAAGCAAAGGAATTGCCTACGCAGATTTTCTATAAAGCAAATAGTAGGGGTTTTTAGCCATCACAACCACCAAAATGACAACTGGATCACAAGCACTTGCCATGGCTGGTTGTTTTTTTTTTTTTTTTTTTTGGGGGGGGGGGGGGGCGGGTTGGGTGGCGGGGGGAGGAAACTCACCTTTCTGATACTCACTAATTTGGGTTCAGCTCTGATTGTTATTTCCATTCTATTCTTGGGGGCAAAGGAATGTGTTAGTCTCTAAAATAAAACTCCCCTGAGATCTGCCCTCTAGCTTATAGCAACTTATCCTCTTCATGTTTCAAACTTGTTTCTAACATGAGCCAAGTAAATGACTCCAAATGGCAAAGGTTAGCGAGTACAGCTACTTCGTGAGTGGATAATAGGAAGGAAAGCCCATTACACTTGTTATTTTTCCATTAGGTGCCTCTGAACAAACAGCTCTCATAAGTGGAGCCTTGGCTTGATTCTCCTTTGTAATTAGAATTGTTCTGCAGTTCACAGTCCTGTAAAACCTATTCACTTACTAGAACACATTTTACTTCTCCGAGTCCCAGTCTGGAAAGACTGAGAGTTCAAATAATGGGCTTGATCATTCAGACCAGAATTTTTATGGTTGAGAAGGACATGACCTAGACAGGGCATCACAAAAGCCAGTGTCATGAATAGTGGAAGTAGCAAATGGGGAAAAAAAAGCTGTTCACTCAATCGCAGTTATTACTGAAGCCGTCTGAGATTCTTGGATATGAAGGATACTTTTACAGTGACTATTTTAGAGGAAAGCCACAGGTTTACTGTGCTCTACAGCAGCAAAAAGGGAAACAAAACTTGGGTCGAAGCCTGTAATGATTCAGGACAATTCCACCCATGTAACAGTAGCAAGACAGTTCTGAAAACTTTGCTCTTTGTGTTTAATAAAATCATGCACTTCCAACAAGGCCGTCACAGAACCACGATGGCTGCCAATGTGTCTTTACACACCATCACCTGACAGCGAAGGCGAGCTTATTAAATACTGAAATCCCCAAATGTTGTTTGGAGCGTGGAATTATATACTACAACCAGGTTTTTCAGTTGTACATAGTAGTTTCCACAAAGCATTTTTCTAGTTATCTCTTTCTTCTTCTCCCCTTCGATTCAATGAAAAGAGCTAAAAGACAGGAACAAAATCTATACAGCCTCGCATCTCCAAACCAGGCAATGCAAATGAGCTTTTTGCCCAGAATAGGTAAAGATGTCCTAAAATAAAAACAACAAGCAAATAAGGCATAGAAGCAATCAGAGAAAATACAGATGTGACCCTTGTAAAATATGTCATTTTAGTGGAAAGTGCCATAGTGTATGTGAACTGTTGAATCATGGCCTGATTGATCACCTGAGGCGAGCACTGAGTCAGCCACCAGAGCACAGGTGAAGGCAATGTACCTGTATGACTGGAAGGCGTGGAATCTGACTCCACCTCTCCCAGACCCCATCTAAGGGCTGACCACCACTGGGGAAGGATCTTTTGTTGGAGATCCCTCCTTTGTGAAGTTTCTCACAAAGGCAGAAATAAAGTCTTACAAAATTAGCCTGCCCTTTTGCGGTTGCTGCTTTAGGACTTCTGCATGGAAAAGGTAGCACTCAGCCAGCTAAAGCATAGGTCTTGCAGCACACACTACTCCATGGTAATTCCCTACAGCAGTGATCTGGAACAACTCCCTGCTAGACAGTTTTCCCCAAGAAGAAAGCAAAATCAGTAAGTAAAACAAAGCTGTGTGTTACTCAAATCAAAGCTCTCACTGTACAACAAAGCACAATTAAAACTAAATATCAGTGATACGTAAAAACTGTAGAGAAGGCCTTTAAAGTAAACCATGCCATACAGAGATGCTTTTGATGTGCAAGGAAAGCAACTACCTGGGAGGTTAGTGCCAAATGCACATCCTACATGACATCACGCTAACAACTTCTCCAAGTTCTGCATTTTTGTTCTAACATATTAAGAGTCGCTGGCATCTCTGAAAGACACCAAAAGACCCCAAGACACAGCAACACAAATCATGGTCCCTTCAAGCTGCTGGTCCATGTCTTGGAGAAGAAATGGAGGAATAAACTGATGGAGGCCGAGCACACAGCGTGAGGTTAGCAGATGAAATACGAAGGTTAAGACCCACAATTGCTGAGTGTCAGGCCAGTCGTGGCGACAGTCAATCTGTGGGGCCGAGATCAGGTGCTGACATCAAGTGATTTACTGCAGCTGAGCAAAGTGTCTTGCCCCCTGAGGTCCAAACATAAATACAGCCATGCTTCTTTCCCAAAAGCAGTCCTATAAATTGTGCCTCATTTTAGAAAGTTATTTTCAGGAGGAGAAATAAATAAACAAAATAAAAGGCGAAGATTCTCTCATTTCCATGTTTTACATCTGTGAAAAGCTGCTGCCAGGCTCACGCCCTAACTCTGCACAAGGCAAACCTCTTAATTAACACACTGTAGCCAATTCAACAAGCCACCCAGAACGCTGGTCTCAGCTCACGGAAGAGAATTACTTCTTCCCTGCCAGTTTCAGAGGACAATGCTCTCAAAGAGAAACAAAAGAATGAGTTTTTGAGCACGTTTAAAGAAACACAGCAACACCCAGGATGCTGGTTTCCTTTGTAAGCCATCCTGAGCTTGAAGGACACATCATCAGGGTGTAATGGTCTTAGAGCAGAGGACAGGTGGACAGCAAAATAATCCAACAGTACTCTGGATCTGAACTGTACTCCCGCAGAGGTGAACACACAAAATCTAATTACAAGTTCTGCATCATCTTACCAGGTACTTCTGATCTCCCTTTTGCAAAGTATTAAAGAGGAGCATTTACCTGATGCTGAGCACGTGGATTAATGAATACTGGAAATTATCCTTGTAGCAACACACACCGTCTGAGAGCTTTGGCAGAACTGAAACTAAAGAACAGGAAAGAATACTGTTTTTGCAAAGCAGACTGCAGACAAAACATTGAGGTGAACATCACCCTGACAGACTGCTGCAAAGAGGAAAATAGTCTGGAAGGCAGCTGAGACAAATAAGCTTTTATTTCACAGAAAAGCAGGCACCTCCTTCAAAGCTCTGTGCAGTACAGCACTACAAAAAGACACTGTGTCAGTGTTGATGATGGAGAGGTGAACCCCAGAAGAAGCAGTTGTTACCACCTGCAGTAGCATCGTGCTGGCATTCTCCTGAAGCATCCCATTCTGCCACATTTGCCCACTTTGCACACAAAACTGTTTTCTCAGGTGGAAAGCTAAATTCTGAGCGTATTCATACAGTACCACCCTATTTTTTTGCCTCCATTATTCTTGCCTTTTCCCTTCTTTCCGTTGTCCCACTAGGGCTCAAGAGTGATTCCAAAAAAAGCCACAACCTTCATGTGAATTATCAGATGAAGCACATATTGCAAAGCAGATAGCTTTCCTTGCAAGGTATTGTGCTTTTCTCCCCTGGGGAAGCACGATACCACCCACTCAGCTCCAAACTAAGTTCTCATTTTATACCATCTTATCAGATCCAAAGAATAAGTTGACAAAAGTAAACGGGGCTGAATTTAGACATTTTAGTTTCTGCCAAGAAAAAATAAAAAAATAAAAAAACACCTTAAGGCAAAAACAATTCATATAATGCAAACAATGAAAATTATACAATTAAAGGAGCTATTTATAGTTCTAGAGCTGCAAATGTGCTGCAGGTAACAGAAAGTTTTCTTCCTACTATGAAAGACAAGTCACAAATTAACTTGAAGGAGAAGGAAGGATAAAAATGATCTTTTAAGGATGAGTGTGTGGGAAGTACCTTTGAGCTTTTCTGTTTTGTCAGCTTAGACTTATCGTTAGAGCAAAGAAAATAAAATCCACTGGAAAGGAAAAAAAAAAAGAAGAAGAAAAAGAGGACAAGGGCCCATCTGTCTACTGGTACAGAGTGAGACTGCTCCACTGTCTCTGGAGCTCTAACCTTTCACACCCCCAGGGAGGGAGTTCACGCTCAGAATGATCTACACACAGAATTTATCTCTCCCTCAATCCTCCACTTCAACACAATGTATAATGCAGCTATTTTGTATTACTGCTTTCCAAGACAACGGCTTTCCTAAGGACAACAGTTAATAAGGAGGCACCCCAGTGGGTAACATGAAAATCTGTCTTGTGCATTCCTTCTTGGCTTGTTTACTTAAAGGGGAGGCAAAAATACACTTGTGCCTAAGCAAACTGATGTATTTTTAGAGCTCTGTGTTCCCAAACATTTGCATTAGAATCAACTGCTCATAAATCCAGCATACCCAACATGATTTTCTGTATCTAAATTGCAGGATAGTGGAAGGCGCGACATGCAGCGTGCTTATCCCTCTTTCAATCTGTTAATCTCACTTTTTAATATAATTACCCACCTTTTTGCACTGAACGAAACTAAGTCAGGGCTACATGCAGAACATGCCGCTGCCTACCTGTGCAAAGCTAGCAGCATGCAGCTTTTCTCTATTCCAGATGAGCATAAGTAGGAAGGCAATATCCACAAACACAGGTGTTGCAGGTGTAAATAGCAAATGGGTGTATGATTGCATCTGTGCTAACTGCTCAGCTCACCACCTACATGCACTGTATTCACAGCTTTTCAGCAGGAAAAACCAATCTGAATTCACACTACTGGGCAGCACAGACAAACCCAAGTGCTGCTGTGTGCTGGTGGGCTTCACGTGCCTAGCTGAGTCCCCCCCTGCACAGCCTGTCCAGCTTTGCAGTCTCCTCATTGCCCCCAGGTAAAATCAGCAGGCTTGTTGTGCATCTCAGCACTGTCAGGCTGCTGTGTCAAAAGGCGGTAAGCTATGGAATCGCATCACGTAACTTCAAAGCAGAAATACAAAGCTCAGGCCAGTGAATATTTCATGCTAACGCCTGTTCTCTTGGCCCGTGATTCTGCACACAGTGTTGTCTAAGCTATTTTCTCCAAAAGGATAAAAAAAAAAAAAAAAAAGCCATGTTCAGGAGAGAAGCAATAATTTATGGCTTCCATTTACTGTTCTAAACCACAAGAGAGCATGAGATGAACCAAGCTGACTTCTCCATCCCTACCTGTGTGCACCCCGCAGGCAGCCAGCCAATATCCGCAGCTTGTAAGCCAAAACCGATGGTGTAGTACTCATCAGGGGCCATACAGGGAGATCTTAACACCTCTCTCACTCCAGGAAAGGGACAAATAGTCAATAGCGCAGTCGAACCTCTCACATTTTCTCTAAGTTATTCCTCCCTTGTTTTCCTTTGTGGTGTTTTATCCCCCGTTCAAAGATATATCCCCTTAGAGCACCCTACAGAACCCTCTCCTGGTGGGTGCACGTATCTTTCAACTGCTCCCAGATAACTTTTATAGACCATCCTTAACAGTTGTTTAGTCAAGCCATACATACTTCATCACTTTAATCTCCCCTTATAAATCAAGCCCTCAATCCTCTTCATCATTTTTGTTGCCTTTCTATAGCAGTTTATTCCTTCTTAGTTGCTGTTCCCCACACCAAGTTGATAAAAGAAGATATCAAACATTTGGACATATCCTATGTTTCACAAATTATATCAGTAGCTTTCTTGTACTTTTCTGACCTCTAGGTTATGGTGTTTATTTCGTCTGTTCATTGCATTCTTTTGCTTAAAATCTCACCAGCCCTTCAGCAAGGAAAGAATAAGCAGGTAATCAAAATACTGAATACTAAAAAGGTCAACATAGTACAACACCTGAGCTACTACAAGGTATTAGATATTAAAATTTTTATATCTCACACATCTGAGAAAAGAACAAGTGAGAAAGAAAAAGAGCAAAGGATGGAACAGTAATCCATTCAAGCATCAAAGACTGCAATGAAAGAAGAAAAAGATGAGTTCTGAGCTACGTATCCTAAAAAAAAACTTTTTTTTTTTTTTAATAGGAAAATGGATTTCCCCTTATCTGCTATAAGCTCAATATTTAGAATAAAGCTGCTTTTCAAGATCCAAAATAAAGACTGGCCTGGAAAGGACAAGTGGGTAGGCCGCTACAAATAATTTAAGTAGACAGCCCATACACTGAATCCCTAAGATCACATTAGTATTGTTTATATTATGGTAAAACACATATTGAAATGATATAAAAAATGATATGAGGAAAAAACAATGTTTCTCACAGAAGCCTTCTATTGAAATAGATATAAAAGTGTTAGGAAAGTATTGAATCATAAGCGTTGAAAGTCTCAAAACATTTCAGATTTTTCTGTTTACATTTTTATGACATATTTTTGCTCCGTAAAAGCAAAAATATATATTTTTAGCTGATGAAACACACACCCAAAGCCCATGTTTAAAATGTTTATGGAATAAAACTCAGCCATGGCTTTTCAGACTATGTAAAGTTGTAAGTAAAAGGAAATTAATGATTCCCCTCAATAGAACAGATTCTGTTTTATCTGCCCTGCTGCTAAATGGGTATAACTGCATATGTGTTACATATATTTTCCTTTTAACAGCCGTATCCCTTGTTTACAAGGTCGAAAATGATATAAACCCTAAAAATTTTAAAAACATTTATGCAGGTTGGCAATGGAAGTGACAGCTATCAGGCTGCAAGAGAACTGGTGAATGAGAATGAATTCAGTCCTTTGGCTATGCATCTGTTACAGACCAAAAGCCTTGAATTGGAAGAGGGAAAGGCAATGGCAGCAAACCAGGACTTCATTCATCAATTAAATTCATTTTTCATAGTAGCATAATGAATATCCAAGGGAGTGTTTAATGCCAAGCAGAAGAAATAAATAATGCAGAGCAAACTTACAATTAAGAATAAAGATCTGGAGAAGCCTTCTACAAGCTGAAGAGATTGCTGTTTTCTTGCCCAACAATCCATCCTTCACAGGAGCACGCATCTATTTCTGCAAGAAAAGAGAGGTCACTCTATTACAATATGGATGAAGAACACACTTGTCTGAAGTTTGGCTCTCAGCGTACACATACCGTTTTATCCCTGGAAAGTGGCAGTCTGAGATGACTCACTAAAAGTGCACAGGATGTCATTAGATTTCTCCAAACTAGGAAACTTCCTGTCCTCACATGAATGTTAATATCAACGCTGAGCGCATAAAAAATCATCACAGGAAATGATCCATTCAGCACTTTTTCTGCATATGAGAAGCTGAAGGCTTTCTAGACCTAAAGCCATGACTCAAAGTGATTCACCACTGTTTTTTTTTTTTTAATAATTATTTTTGGTTTGAAATCAACAGTGTGTGAGCAGCAGTCAATGTTACTTGGCACCTTCCTGAAGAGAACCAGTGCAGAAAGGTCAGACAGGCACTGGGCTGTACTGGTATGGCTTTCCTTCCATTCTTTACTACTGCAGAGTAGTCCTAGATCCTTCCTGCTTCCTTTCTCTGTAGCTCTGCCGAAAGTCAAGCGCTCTCATGAATGCCAGAAACACACTGACCAGTTCTCTCAACAATTTCTTTGTCTGGAAATATTGCATTCCTTCTCCAAGAGAGATATTCATCATGGGGACAGGAAGGACTGAGAATGGGTAAGAGAAAGGGACAGAGGTATAAGGGTGTACATCACCCAGTAGAAAACGGAGGCCACTGTGCTGGAACTGTGGGAAAACAATAGAATTTTTTAAAAAGTAAAAAAACAACAATAACAACAAACAGTTGTGTCACAAAGGCTCTTCCTCTAAATTCTTCCTCATTAGAATATTAAAAAAAAGACAAAAGAACAACCATGTCACGATTTCTGCTTGATGCTCCATTTTATTTATGTCACTTTGCTGTCCCCTTCACTTCTCAGCTAATAGCTCATTAATATCTTTTTTTTTTTTTCTGGAAATCACAGTTAAGTGAGAGTAGAAGCAGACACAGTAAATTTCTAGATAAGTAACTTGAAAAGATACAATCAATAAAATCCTGGGTGGCAATAATGTTTCCATATTAAATTTATGGCATCTGTTTAAACAATACTCTCCCTCCTCCATTATTCTAAATGTTGCTTCAGGAGGTCTTTTTTATAGACCATATTTTTTCTTTTATGGAGGGACTGTAAACAGGCAGTTAAACTAATATTTTGGTACGTTCGGCACGCTGGGTTTCGTTTTATAGAGCCTTTCAATAAAAACTCATTGCAGCTTCAAATACTCTCTTACGGCGTGAAAACTGGAATGACAGAAATTTCCTTTCTGTTCTACCCGAGGCTCAGCGCTGCATAAAGATGGGTCACAGAGCTTCCTACGGGATGCATTAGAAGCATATCATGAGAAATGGGAAAGTTCTAAAACAAAATCCATCTTTGGTTTCATGGCCAAGGCTCAAGCCAAAATGAAACCCACAGCAAGGTCTTGCAATTTCTGTGCAATGCTCAGAAAGAACCAGCCTCAAGGAGCCTGGGCAGAACCAAAGCTCAGCAGTGCTCCAGCTGAGTAGTTTAACAAGGAATGTATTCATTTCCCACTCCAGAAGTTTCTTCAGGACTACAAAATATTTTGCCTTCTGTTTCCACCTCATTTCCCAGTGAATTCATAGATTCATAGATTCATATGATAAACTCTGAGCTATATCAGAGATGTAGACATAGACATGAACAGTTCTCCATGTCAGCTGAACTAAACATCAATTTCTTTGTTTAGGATGTTCTCTGGAGAGACTTTTAAGGTTACTTTTTTGTGAAGGAGTTGACTTCTTTCTTCTCGTATAGCACTGACCATATAGAAGCCTTTATGACCCATTGGAAGTAACACTAATAATGCAACAGGGATACCAAAGAAAGATATGGCCTTGAGCAAGTACTTCTCACTTTTTAGAAACAAACCGCACCGTAAATAGGATTATTCCTTCAAAACCGAGTGGATACGCACTTCTAACCCAGAGAAGCAATACTGCTGTCTTTAGAAAAAAACATTATCCAGAGCTCCATTTCTCCCTTGCCCGACACTGGAGCAAGCTATCTGAGCTATAGGACTCTCTTGGGAACTTCTGCTAATGTCACAGTTTTTTGGGGCAAGTGATTTCCTATCCAAGCTTAAGCCCTCTCCTAGCAATGAAGAGCCAGGTATTTACTTTCCAAGTAACCAGACATGCAGCAATTGGAAAAAAATAAAGGGAAATGGAGGATATTAACTGTCTCTGTTTCTTATTTTTATTGTCTTTATTGATTGGGAGAAAAGGTTCTAGGAAGGGAACTCTTCTGTAGGAGCTTTCTTGATGTCTCTGAGTCATAGTCTGTGCTCTAACACATGATGAGTTTCATAGAATTTAAAAGAAATTAAAAAAAAAATCACAAATTTATTAACACCAAATAATGCCAACATTTTATAGAGAAAGATTTCTCTATAGATGTTTTCAACAGCACACTTCTTGTTGTCTTGAATCAACTCTGGATTAAACTAATAATCAGCAGTATTTTGTAAAGCCTGAAAGGAACTGGAGCCCCTATTTGAGTTATTCCATGGAGGAAGATTCATCCCTAACCAGACACAGAGCTATACCTGGCTGCAATGCAGCTCTGGTTGGCCAGGTCAGAGAAGTGCTTAACTCCAAAAAGGAAAGGGAGAAAAAGCCTTCACTCCATTCTCTTCTCCTTTATTCATCACCTGCCATTCCTTATCAGATCCACATTGAAAAGCTTCCTGAAGTGAAGCAGCTCCCCAGCAGGTGTCAATAATCGGAAAGATAGTTTGGAATCCCTTCCTCAATCATATTCTAGAACAATAAACTTATTGTGTCCCGGACACATCCAGCTGCTGCTTCACCTCCTCCCTCCACAGAACATTAACTCCCATTAAACAATTGGAAAAAGGGGAAAAAAATAAAATAAAAATGGGAATCATGAAGCAAGTATAAGCAAGAGCAAAAGGAGGAGCTCTCCTTTTAGTAGTCTCAGCCTGTAAACTGGAAACGAAAAAAAAAAAAAAAAAGCAGCTAAATCAGCAGAAAGGAGAGCAGAGCCCCAGCTCTGCATCAGGCACAGCAGCCCTTCACCATACATCTGAACATTCCTCAGGTGTTCCCTATTTCTTCCCAAATGCAATGATTTAGCAGCCCTAGCTAGCAAGATGAGTGGATTTTAGGGGTTTCTGTGCCTCCGATGCTGGGTGCTGACCTGGTTCCTGAGCACTGTGCTCTGCGCTGCTGCCATAAGCTCTATTTATAATCCTCCTTCCTGCACATCCACTCACAAAAATATTATCAGCCTGTCTGGGATGTGACCTTTTCCTTATGCGAGTATTCTAGCTAAAAACCTCAGCACCAACAGGCATCAAGCTCTGCTGTCATTCGTTACCTCTCCGCTCCCTTTTTTGACAGCCCGTGGACTGAGATCTGTGAGAGCTGAGAAGAGTTTCAGAGTCTGATCTAAAGCTTTCCGGAAATTCCAAAAAGCACATCTTTGGAGTTTTCTATATTTACTTAGAAAGAACATTATCTTGTTTTAGCAACAACATAAATCCAACAAATAAGATTTCCTTACCTTGGGAAAGGTCAGCCTCCAAGAGATAGGAATTCTGAATAATACTTCACATAACATTCTCTCCCAAGGTTTAATATGAATCACCACCTGCAATTGTCTCTGAGCTTAGACAGTAAGTGGGAATCAGCAGCACTGTGCTGGATAACAGTCCAGACTGCTCAGCGTTATCCTTCCATATTGACTAGTTCAGCTAATTAAAGCTTTGTTTCCAGCTGATGATAGCTTTTGGGGAAAAAAAATGCATCAAACTTTTCCTCCAAAAATCACCGAGCCTTCGAAGTACTGTAAACAGAATTTGACAATTAAAAAAAAAAAAGGCAGATATTTGGCAGTCTCTCTCATTTTTGAATGTAAAGCATGAAAGGAAGCATGTGTGTGTTTAAATCAGAGCGTTTTTCACGGGCATCTTTGCTCCTCTGACATGCTTCTTCACACAATAAGTTTGACAGAGACAGTCAAGAGCAGATGAAGTGAGAAGCGATAAAAAATGAATGTGCTATACATAATCTTGTAATTTGTTGTTGTTGCATATCCAAAACAAAAATCAATTTTCTTATTGACAGTCCTCTCCATCCAAAATGCATATATCCTGCCTTATTGCCAGTGGTTTCTCTATTGTGGGCTCTTGCATTGATTTTTCTTGTTTTGGGAAGGATAAAAACCATGCTGAAGAGTTCATTTTGGGAAGAGAGCATGAAATACTGCAGAAAGCAAACAACAAATAGAGGCCATGTTCGGGAGACAAGGTTGAATTTCTGCAATATTTCCAAGTCAAAAAATCTACGAGACTATTTAGCAGCACCTGAAGATCAACCAGGACCATTTACACAGAGGCTGGACGGCTCTAATGAATTTGATAATAAGGGTTCTGGGAATTTGCATAGGCACATTTACATTGTAATGGTTACACTGACATTGCGTTGGGTGTGAAGGACCTGGAGAAATGATTGATGACGCACGTAGCGAACCGGCGAGCTGTCCCATGTTTCTGTCAAGCTCGCTTTGTGCTAGATAACAGTTAACTTTTGACTAATGCCTCTGCGATGGAATTGCTGTGTACTCATCCCAGTGATTAAAAACACTCGGTTGATTTTTCATACTATTCCAGATAAGAAGTTTTGAGCTTAAAACTTATTAGTGTTGTGAAATTAAGATGGAAGTTTAGTTCCTTGGTGCCATTCAGCCTCTCCAGTTAATCCTGGATACGCTACCGAAGGATCTGGGTTGGCTGCTTCAGCCCCACCACTGTAAGAGTTCCCATCCTCACTCCTTTTCATCCGATTCCCTCTCCTGCTGCAGGGCCCAAAGGCAGCTACATTCCCTTTGCTGTCTTTCTTCTTGAATGCAGCGAGGAGATTACGGCCCCTATTAACATCATAGAATCACCAAGGTTGGAAAAGACCTCCAAGATCATCGAGTCCAACCCTCCACCTACCACTAATAGTTCCCACTAAACCATGTCACTCAGTACAACATCTAAACGTTTCCTGAACACCTCCAGGGTCAGTGACTCCACCAACTCGCTGGGCCATAAGATGTTAAATACTGAATCCTAACAGTTTTAATAATACCCCAAATGAAACCCCAATGAATTAAGAAAGGACAGTGAGATGCACATTAGAGATTTCACAGCATCAAGCATTTGCTCCTACGCCCAAGCAATTTTTACTGCATCTTCCCTGAAGCAGCAAGCAGTACTGATAATTATGCAGTGTTGTAGCCACAAACACCTCCTCTCCCCCATTCAGGGTAAACTATTAATGAGTTGTAGATTATTTTCATGTGACAAGTCTAATACTATCTGACCTAGCTACTTCTGAATGCAGCAAACTGAATAAATCTCATTTCTGTCACGTCAGCAAAGCCTGACAGGACACGAGTAGTTCTGAATATTCCAGATGTGAGCAGCAGGTACAGCAGCATACATACCTCCATGGAAAGTCATCAAGTCCTAAGCATTTTATTAGCTTCCCTTATGTCCAAAGGAAAAGTAAACAGATTAATAGAGGAAGTGAATCCTAAATAAGGAACTCTGGGCATACTGTCATACTGGTTAAAAAAAAAAAAAGAATGAATAAATAAAAGTAGGTATGGATTTGTATTTAAAATGAACTAAATATTGAAAAACAAATACTGGTCCATCATCACATTAAGGGCTGTCACAACCACAGCTTGTATGTAACACTAATACATAACTCTGCCTATCTACCGAGTGCTAGCTAAATGCATAACACTATATGACACAATGAGTAATGGAAAAAGTATGATAGGAAACTCAACTGACCTGACACCCAAAAAACAATTTCTATATTCATTTCCAGGGCAATTCTGTTCCTCACTTGAATTTGGCAGCTCAGTTTTTATCGCAGGAACATACAAATAATAAACATCAGCTGCAAGATCTTTCCTTGCAACCACCCTGCCTCTATCAAAAAAAAAAAAAAGAAGGAAAAAAAGTGAAGCCAAAAAACATTTGGCAACAAAATGACACTTGATCTTGACAGTTGGTGTGACACTAGCAGCCCCCCCTCATTTGGACTGCAAGAAATGCACAGCAGCGCTCCACAGCGGTGTGCCATAATGATACAGCCACACGTGATTAGCAAAGATCAATATTACTTTTACAAACAAGGCACCTGCAGGTCCCCTCCAGCCAGGTGGGATTAAGCAGTGTGCATTTACACAGAAGAGCTGGAACAGAAAGCTGTGATCCGAACGCAGCCAAACTCACGCTATATAACCAAACATGACTGCCACCTCCATGCACTCGCAGCACAGCGAGCCCCACAGCCCAGCTCTGTGTCATGTACTGCTGGTGTTCCCACTGTCGTTTCAGTGTCTGCTAAATGCTTACAAGCACACAGCTGGCCTTTTGTTTTCAGAGTCAGCCTTGCAGCATATTCATCAACAGATGCTCGATATGCAGTTGTAGGAAGAAGGGTTCTGGTGCAGGGTGAGGCTCCTTACTATCCTGGGTAGAAGGGTGAGAACATACAAGCCACCGTGGCAATTTATCTCAGCATAAACTGAAACAGCTCCACACCAGGGTGATTTCCACACTGAGGGCCTATCTGGGTGCCAGTGAATTTGGAGGAGGCTCATTGCTGGCATAAATGAATACAGAATGTTTTCAGGTTACCAGTCTTGCAGTACAAAAAAA
Source organism: Oreortyx pictus (assembly GCA_036925125.1). Classification (NCBI taxonomy): domain Eukaryota; kingdom Metazoa; phylum Chordata; class Aves; order Galliformes; family Odontophoridae; genus Oreortyx; species Oreortyx pictus. The sequence goes on from JAUPFR010000029.1 coordinate 3,633,835, forward strand.
AAAAAAAAAAAAAAAAAAAACCAATCAGAGCCAGAGAATCACCTTGGCACAGATTTAAAGACTCATTTTGGAGTTTAAAAAAATCACAGAATGGTTTGGGTTGGAGGAGACTTCAAAGTCCATCCAGTTCCAGCCCCCTGTCATAGGCTGGTTGCCACCCAACAACTCAGGCTGCCCAAGTCCCCATCCAACCTGGCCTTGGGCACCTCCAAGGAGGGTGGACCCACAGCTCTCAGGGTCTCACCCCCATTTCTATACTGCTCCCAGGTAGAATTTAAAGAAACCTATTCAAATTCAACCTATGGCTGCTACCCAGACAAGTCTCCCAAACACATTCACAAAATTCCTTTGGTATGAATTCAGATCAATCCAGCCACGTGAGCTTGGAAACAGGAGGTATAAACAAGAATGATAGAAACATAAACCCAGTCATTGTATTTGAAATTTTCTAACTCTCTACATTTATCTGTATTCAGATTAAAAGTGTGCGTGTAAGACCTGGACAGCTCAAAGGGTCTTTTATCTGCAGATTATAGGTTCAAAGCCAATTTGTGTTAATAGCCACTTAAAGTTCATTTCCATTCAAAAGCTGTTAGGTATCATATGCGTGTACAAGCTTTGACACAAAATTAGTCGCAGAGGTGAAAATTATCTTGGAAATATCTACAAGAAAGAGACTGACACTACATTGTTCATAAGTAGATATTCAAGCCATGAACTAGCTTCATCGTCATCTACATAGAGTGCCGTTAAACAAGAATATTATAATGAAAGAGATGAAAATAGATGGAAAATCCTAAGAACTGTTTCAGTAAACATTTAAACATTATATGTATATCAAGTGTTTAACCATTACTGCATATATCTGAAGATCATTATACACATACTATTCAACATTATCTAGTATTTTCATAGAATCATAGAACTGTTCCAAAGACTAGTGGGGGGGGGGGGGGGGGGTCCCTGGGACTCAGTCTTGGAGAGCAAAGGTGTCCAGGACGAAGAAGGAAGTCTTAAAGGTTTCAGGAGCAGGCTGTCCCCCCGAGCCACAAAATGAGCCAATGGGGAAGAAGACCAATGTAGATGAACAGGGAACAGCTTTTCTTAAGGCTCCAGTAGAAAAAAGAGCATTTAACACCTGCGGAAGAAGGGATGGACAACTAAGAAGGAGTACCAAGAAGTTGTTAAGATGTGCAGAGGGAAAATTAGAAAGGCAAAAGCCCAGCTTGAACTCAACCTGGCCAATGGGGCAAAAGGGAACAAGAAACTCTTCTACAAATTTATCAACAGTAAGAGGAGGACCAGGGAGAATCTCCATTCTTTACTGGATGAGGCTGGGAACGTGACCACTGAGGATAAGAAAGAGGCTGAGATTCTCAATGCCTTCTTTACATCTGTCTTTAAAAGTCAGACCAGCTATCCTCAGGGTACTCCACTCTCTGACCTGGAAGTCTCGGTTGGGGAGCAGAATAAACCCCCCACTATTCAGGAGGAAACAGTCAGAGACCTACCACTCCAACTGGACTGCCACAAGTCTATGGGGCCGGATGAGATTCACCCTAGAGTGCTGAGGGAACTGGCAGTTGTGACAGCTGATCTGCTCTCCATCATCTATCAGTGCTCCTTGTTGACTGTTGAGGTCCCTGAAGACTGGAGGTTTGCCAGTGTGAATCCCATCTACAAAAGGGGTTGTAAGGAGGACCCAGGGAACTACAGGCCTGTTAGCCTGACCTTGGTGACAGGGAAGGTTATGGAGCAGGTTGTCTTAAGGGAGATAACGCAGCATGTCTGAGACAACTGGGGGATCAGGCCTTGCCAGCATGGGTTCATGAACGGCAGGTCTTGCTTGACCAATCTGATGTCCTTCTATGATCTAGTGACCTGCCTGGTACATGAGACCATTGATACAGTCTACCAAGACTTCAGCAAAGCCTTTCACACTGTCTCCCACAGTATTCTTCTGCAGATGCTGACAGTCTATGGCTTGGACAGGTATGCTCTTGGCTGGGTAAGGAACTGGCTGGAGGGCCAGGCCCAGAGAGTGGTGGTGAATGGTGTTCAGTCCAGCTGGAAGTCATAAGTTGCGCTCCCCAGGCGTTGGTACTGGAGCCTATCCCCTTCAGTATCTTTATTAATGACCTATACAAGGGCATTGAGTGCACCCTCAATAAGTTTGCAGATGACATCAAGTTGGCTGGAAATGACAATCTGCCTGGGGGGAGCAAGGCCCTGCAGAGGGATCTGCACAGGCTGGAGAGCTGGGCAGATTGACAACATGAGCCGACAGTGTGCCCAGGTGGCCAGGAAGGCCAATGGCATCCTGGTCTGTATTAGAAATAGTGCAGCCAGCAGGAGCAGGGAGGTGATCATCCCCCTGTACTCAGCTCTGGTGCGGCAGCACCTCAAGTACTGTGTTCAGTTTTGGGCCCCTCACTATGAGAGAGACATCGAGGCCCTGGAGCGTGTTCAGAGAAGGGCAACAAAACTGGTGAGGGGTCTGGAGCACAAGTCTTACGAGGATTGGCTGAGGGAGCTGGGATTGTTTAGTCTGGAGAAAAGGAGGCTCAGAGGAGACCTCATCACACTCTGCCACTTCCTGAAGGGAGACTGTGGTGAGGAGGGAGTCAGTCTCTTCTCCCAGATAACTAATGACAGGACGAGAGGGAATGGCCACAAGTTACCCCAGGGAAGATTTAGATTAGATCTGAGGAAAATTTTTTTCTCTGAAAGAATGGTCAGGCACTGGAATGGCCTACGTAGGGAGGTGGTTGAGGCACCGTCCCTAGCGCTGTTCAAGAAGCGTTTAGATGAGGTGCTAAGGGATTGGATTTAGTAGCTTGGTGGGTAGGGATGGTGGTGGGAGGATGGTTGGACTAGATGATCTTGTAGGTCCTTTCCAACCTAATGTATCTATGAATCTATGAATCTATGACACTTCTCTCCAGTTCGGTATCACTGCAAATTTACTGAGGGTGCACTCAATCCCTTTAGAAGCAATCCTTATAGTGCTTGTCTCATTTGAACAACTGAAAGTTCATAAAACGCACAAGGAACGATCTTATCCCTATATAAAGCATTTTGGGGTACTAACCATGTAACCTTTCAAAAAAAACCCAAACCATGTAATACTTTCAACAACAGAATCAATCAAGTTCTGTTTTTTATCAAAGCTCAAAGCAGTTCTTCTGACACTGCACTTGGATGCAAATAGGTGAAGGAACTCAATGCAAAGAAATGAAACCAGGGCAATGCTTTTTATGGCTGCTGAAAGCAGACAGATCACAGACAGCTCTCTACCCTTCTGCATCTCTAAATGATTAATACAGATTGTGTTGACTGTTCTGTATAAATAATTGGCCCAAGCTAAGGAAGAATGACACCAGAAATGCACAAAAATGCTAATTGTTATTGTAAGTTTCTCTTGGAGTAAACTTTATTAATGGTTTCTTCCCCTGCATGCAAATTTCAACAATTCTCACACCATAATTAAATTAGCATTGTTTATGTTTTAGAATATTTAAAGTCTGAAATTACAGGCAATAACTATAAAATAGAGTGATAATTAATGACAGCAACTCATTCCTACAGAAACTGGGCTGAGGCTCTGCAGTTACAACACTTTTTATTCACAACAGCTACTTTATGGTACTTGAAATTACTTAGTAATTCTCCAAAGCTAATTTTTATTAGCGTGGAAAACTTTCAACAGTAAACGGGAGCGGGGGGGTGTTCTTTATGTTCATATTTGAATTGCTCAAGTTTTAGGTCACTTCTGACTGCTTACTCTGTGGCACTAAAACACATCACTCTAGTGGATTTGACTACAAGCAGATGCTTTGTCCGGACAACAAGGCATTAGATTAAATGTGTGGTTCCTGATGCAGCATCTACCAATGCACGATGCTCGAGATGTCTTCTACAGCTTGTGCAACCCCTTTGGTAGCTCCAGCCATTTCCAGCCTAGCACATCTCTTCACTGAAGAAAACTTCTTGCGCAACTTTGGTCAATAGCAGCAGGAAAAGTCTGTTAGAAGTACGAGCCTGAATTCCCCATGTTGTAAAAGCTGATACAGCATCTAAATCTTCAGAAGTTTTTTGTGTTTTAGCATGGAACAAAGCTTTAAATCATGGAGACTACAGTAAAATTGTTTTTGCTTTTTAAAAAATAGGGCTCTATACACCACAAAGTCGAGGGCAAGAGATCAGCATGGCAATAGCTGAGAGATGGCTGGAGACATTCAAGATAATAAAACCTATTAACTCTCCAAACTCCAGATTCCCAAAAATCCCAGGATTAAAAAAGCATTTTGGGGACTTTGAGCAACCTGGCCAAGTGGAAGTTGTCCCTGCCTATAGCAGCCGGGTTGGAACTAAATGATCTTAAAAGGTCCCTTCCAACCCAAACCATTCTATGATTCTACAATACTATAATTTTGAATTTTGGCAGTGATCAGTTAGGTTTTATTTTAAGCTTCTGTAAAGATGGGAGAGGAAAGGGAGAGGAGTTGCCAATTAAAAACCCCGAAGTACCTCCCAAACCTAGGTTTATGAAGTCAGTACAGAATAGCAGACTGTCTCAGATGCAGATATTTCCTTTAGAAATAAAGGAATCTTTCACATAAAGTGAGTGTCAGACACCTGAAGAGCCAGAATTGGTTCACCCAAATTGACTTTCACTTGGAGAATGATCTTCCAAATTTTTTCCTGTTTCAGGTTCACAATGCTGCAGCTGCTGGATACCCACATATGGGGTTGGATTCTCAGCTGAAGCGTCTCCATGGAGTCCCAAAGGAGAAAGTTTGGAAGAACTACAGGGAGTTGGTCTGTTAAACAATGCAAATACACACAAAAGCAACCAGATTCCAAAGCCTAGCTCTGCTTCCACCCAGGCCTTTCATGAAATGATCCCCATCAACGCTTCCCTTCACAGTTATGCCTGCTGCAGGAGAGCTGACTAACCACCTGTCTTCATGAAAGGAAGGGCAAGTGTGAACAAAACTTCTTGAAATCACAAGGATCAATTCTAAGACACGTCAGTGTGATTTGTATGACGAGGTGAGAGAGGTCCACCCCGCCCTGCAAATGGCTAACAACAGACAGACTCTGAAGAATTTATAGTCCAAACAGACAAGATCGATACAGTGTGAGACTCTCTTTATAAAAGTGAAGAGAATTAATTGCTACTATTATAGTCCAGGGAGAGAGTTAAAAAGCTGAAGTCACTGGACCTGCACTCCTCAATAGCTATTCAGTTAGCCAGGAATCTATGCTACTTTTCCTATACAAGAAGGATTTAAATCCAATTAGTTTCCCCATTTGGTTGGCAACGTTTGTCTGTGTATTTACATCACACTCCTTACAGTGGTATCTCATCATCTGTTCCAGGAAATCTTTCTGAGCACAGCTAGGTCACTCCATGTCCATCCAGCCAATTATTTTAGGAGTGGTTAGAGATTTCCACTTTTGCAAAAGTAGTTTCTTGGCAACTAATAGAGCTCTGAGGAGACATCCCTCTTGATTAGAGCATAGATCTTTACTTTGACACCCCTGAACTTTTTATGGTTGGTTGGAAGTTCTGCAGGCACAGAGGAGAGAACAAATTCCAGACTTTATCAGCTGAGGAATGAACATTTAGCTGCTGCTGCCACCTTGCTTCTCAACTGTACTCAAAAAAATGCATTGGTCAGCTGGATACTGCTTGTGCCTTTGGCTTGTCTAGAGTGAATACATCATGCAAGGAGTGCAAAACAGCACTTCAAACCCGCTTTGCTTTGGTAGGAGTGATCTATACCATCATGGGTTAACAGACACCTTGGTGCCCTTGGGCATCACAAGGAACAACTTCACCTTGTAAGAAGCGTCCAGAACAGTGCAGACCAGCTGCTGCTCTTAGACCTGAGCTTGTAGTTCTCCTAGAAGCACGCTGTTCTTCCAGAGTGGAACAGTGGTTCAGAAGGTATCGATTTCAGCTCTCTCCATCCATCCATAACCTCCCACTCAACAAATCCTACTTGGATTTGCTACATTAATGGAACACACAAGATCTTTTCCAGTCCAAGTATCAGGACTAACAAAACTGTTTCAGCTAATCCAGCTCATTTAAACTGGAATGAGTTTAAAGAAAGAGCAGCTATACGATAGGCACTTGACAAAACATATCAGGTAGGAAAATGATGAGTGTTTGTCTGTGCATTAGCAAGCCTTAATCTCTTCTGCCAATGCATCTGCAGCTAGAGGCTGCAGTGTGAATGAAGCTATAATGCATCCTCACTCATTTCTGCTTTTTCTTTACTACCATTAGTCTATTAGTACACAATCTTGTGTTACATGTATCAGCTTAACAACATCACTTCACACAGAAGTAGCTTGTGAATTCAGTCACCTCTCCCACTCACACATAAATCCCCAAAAGGCAGTATCCTTTCTCTGAACCACACTGCAAATGCTGGTTTGCTCAGAACACAGGGCTGGATGCAGAACTCCTGGCTCATACTGTAATCCCAGTGCTTATAAAACACAGACAATTTCCAGATTATTTCCTGAGTGCAGCTGTTGAAGGTGTTGAGTTGGCAGAGTGGGGAAATAGATGTGTTGTTTATTTGCAAAGCAGGTACAGTGTGAGCATCATTGGTCCCAGCTCCCTCATACTGCCCCTGCCAATGTGTTGTACCTCATCCATGGCTGGGCTAAATTCCAGCCAGCGAGCTGAGAATGAATGGGGCTGCATCCTATTATCAGTCCTTGGAGCAATACAATCCCCTCAGTTTATGAGCTGTAAAATATGTACTTCTACCTAGTGGCTTCCTAGGGCTAGCATCTTCAGCACTGAAATCAGCAGAGCTTTGCCAAGGTACACTGCAGAGTGCATAGGATGCCATAGAGGAGCTGCAGGTCTGGTAAAGGGACACAACACAGACAGCTCCTTGGTAAACAGGACTGAACAGCAAACAGATTTCCTGGCATTTTTTCTGTTCATCAGATGGGAACAATAATATTTAATTCTTGTTTTTCTTTTTCTTTTTCTTTTTTTTTTTTAACTGCCCAGCAGAAAATTTGATGCAAGGCAACTGCATGCATTGCTATTTACAACGTGCCTCATACTAAATGCCCAAGATTTCAAAACCTCTTAATAAATAGATATACAGGTGCTGTTATACCCAGGACTACAGTTTTTCCATAAAATTGGTTGAATTTTGCTTTCTAGAAACCTACTCTTTAAATGCTTGAAAGTTTTATACAATTCCTCCACATGTATTACCAATTGACTATATAAAAATCAACCTCCAGATCAGAAGAAACCAAATATTTGCTTTCACTTTCATTAGGAACGAAAATGAACTTCTCACTTCTCTGACAGGATGAGGTGAAACTGCATGATTGAACCTCCTCATTTTACTGCCTCCTTATAAACAAAATGAAAGAAATATGGCACAGCACAGCTCTCCCAGCACCTCACCCTGGAGGAACACTTTCTAATTTACTGGCAATTGATGGGGACAGAAGGAAGGTGGAAAACAGAAGCATAAAGAAAGCCTGTCCATGCCAAGGGTTTTTCACCTATCAGTTTGGGCCCAGGCATGAGCTGGTGCAAACCAACATTTGGACTATGGACTTCACTAGGCAAAAAACAATTTCCATTGATTGAATACTTGAAAAACTATTGAGTTTTCCAGAGTTTTTGTCCAGTCCCTTACACGTTGCACTCTGAAGTGCTTTCAGATTTGCCTCATAGCACCTAAGCACCAATTCTGTCGTTATCATCAAGAACATCAAGGTCTGAAAACAAAGCTTGATCCTTTTATGAAAGGATCATACAGCGTGGTGAGAAGGAAGAGAAGAGCATGAATGAAGTTTTGCATAAGCAAAAAAGTGTACACAGTCCTTGGCGGTGCAATTGTTCTTGGGAATATCATTGGAAATTATGGCTCCATAACGATGATAGCTGGAGGTTCCAGGCACAATCTAGGCTCCAGTTCAGTAGATGCTGAACATGCACAGATGAACAGATGTTATTAACCTAATTTGTACACTGGTACTTTAACAAACTGAAAAAACAAAGATGAATTTACTTTCCAAGGTCACATAAAAAGCAGCTGACGGCAGTAGGGATATATCCAAGTCTCCTGATTGTTGGTCCAACAGCAATCCACTTCTGCACCTGACTCCCTGGTCTGGGTGTCCAGCCACTCAGCCAAACACCTGATGCACACACAGCACTGCGGATTCAAGGAGACAAGCATGGAATTCATTTCTCCATTCCAGTTTTAAGTGGCAAAGAAAAAAAACACACCAACGCCTAAGCTACTCCTCCTTTCCATACTAAATAATATCAGCAGAGCTTAATAGACCTAAGATTCTGCAACTTTCCACTTTCTATGCACAAAGTACATTATAAATCTGTCTCTCCAAGGATGAGCATCCCACAAGTAAAGTTTAACTCTCACTATGAAATGTTTGTTGTTGTTTGTTTTTTTTTTAATTTCCCTTAAAAAAGTAAACAAATTAACAAAGAAAATCTCAAGCAAACAAAAATGATAGAAATTGCACAACAGTAAAGGATTACCTGAAGCTCAAACTGCATGCTCTGTGCTTCCTAAAAAAGATTTACCAAGTTGGCTATTAATTCCAAGAAATCACAAGGAAAGCTGGAAGTATATTTCTTTGAATGGGAAACCTATACTCAAACACAGCAAGCAGAAAATGGGCTGACACAGCAGCAGCAGTTGAATGCAATGGGTTACCCATATAGGCTCCTTAATCTCAAAACCAAAGCTCAATTTGCTTCGTCCACTCTCTGCTGCTTTCTCTTTTCATTCCAGGAAACATCAAGCCCACTCCATTTCATTTCCTGACCTTCCACCGCTTCCCCCCACTTTTTTCAGGAGACTTGTGTTTGTTGAGATAGCATTTGCCAGTCCCTTCCTAGCATACATTACTCTGAAATACACTTGATATTGAAAACATACAGTGAATTCTGGAATTAAACTTAACAGCAGACTGCCTCAACATGAAACAGAAAATAATAGTTACTTATCTCTTAGATAACTAAATTCAGAGATTACACGGTTATGACCAGCAGATTCTTTATCTTTCCTGCCTAGCTGGGATCAGAGTCATTAGCACGAGAAAATCTCAGCGTGTCGAGAAAAATATCCCCCCCGTCCATGTACTGTTTGCATTCAAGTTGGGCCATCTCTCACTTTAAGCTGCAGATATCTCTTTCTGCTCTGCTGTCTCAATACAGCTTGCAGCTCCTCTGCACAGCCGAGCGCTGGGGCGGGTTGGGGAATTAATTTTGAGCAGTTGGTTCACCAAATCCCATGGGAACTGTGCACTGCAATAACCTCAGCAGCTGGTGCTCCAAGTGAAAGGTACACTGCTTTGACCCTGCCTTTAGAAAAAGAAGAAAATAAAAAGCAAAGCAATATGACATAAGAAGAAACAAGAACAGAAAACACTTTGCCGTGTACATCGCTGCTTCTGGGGAGAAGCAGCCGCATGACAGGGCTGTCAGTCATCCTAATTAATATACCATTGAGATGCACTCAAATACTGTGATGAGCAGTACAACAAAAGCTGTACAGAAATACTCAACTCTCTTACAGCTCTTACTCTGATACAGATTAAAGGAAAATACCACTCAGCCTGGATGATTGATTACATTTTCATTTGGTAATGAAAATTCTTCTAATAATTATGTTTTGCCAAGAAGTGCACAAGTTCCCCTTCTGAAAGGCTGGTTTCTGAATACAGAGAAGGTAGAAGAGCAGAGGCTAACATCTGTTTAATTTATAACACGCTGCCTGTAATAGCCTTACAACCATTCATAATTTAAGAAAGTTTCCTTCGTAAACGCCAACAATTTTTGTTTGGCAAGCTATTTATTTGCTAACAGGACATCACAGCCTGCTTTACTGACCTTGCAGGATACCTCCATTCACTGCCAGATGCTAACAGGAATCCCACTGTGGCACTGCAAAAAATATCAAAGTTTCTGTACAATTGATTCTAGTTGTATTTTACAAGACCAACGCCACTGACACTGCTTAAGCCACTTATTTACATTCTCCAGATAAAGTCTAGGATTATTTAAAGCTTTAATGCTGCTGTTAGACTACCAGGGCTCCTGTATTATAGAGCAAAAGAATGCAAAGTGTTTTCTTGAAGAAAAAACTGCAGTCTTTACAGGAACAGAGGGCTGTGCACGTGGAGGCAGCACGGAGTCAAGCACTGCTCCAGTACCAGGCTGTGTTTCCGCAGTCGCTGGGAACTGCAGTGCAGCGTATGTCACCAATTTAGGGATCCTCTTTTGTGCAGAGTTCTGGTTACAAAAGGTGGGGAAAAGTAGTAAAAAAAAATAAAAAATGCCCATCCACAGTTCTTCATGGAATCAAGGCAAAATGCTGCACTGTGCTCCCTTCCAGTGTGGGGTGGAGAGACTGACCCACAAAATGTGATCAACTTTCCACCCGTTCCTTTGCCACCGGCGATGTCAGCAGCCACCTAAACTTTTCTGAGGCATTTGATTCCTTGTCAAACAAGACAGCTTCTTGTGCAGTAACCTTCAAAGCATTAGGGAGCATTGCTGAGAGGCAGCAGCGATGCACCACCGCTGGGAGGAGGACAGTCCATGGAGATTTAATGCTGTGCAGCCACTGAAAATGTGGGAAGGCAATTATAGCTACTGCAAATTGCACTGAGAACATCAATAGATCAAGGCAGTGATCCAGCAAAGCACTTAAGCACGTGCTTAACTTTAAGAGCACACTCCTCCCAGGCTAGAGCCTGCTCCATTGCAGAGGAATGGCAGAAATCCCACCAAAGGAGAATGGTGTGCACTACTCCTACCGTCAGCAAGGTGTGCCAACAGGTAGGTGGTAAGGACAGACTGGCAGAAGTCTCAGAGTTGTTTTTCAGACTGCAAATGCCTCATCCTGAAGAAGAATCGATAGGAAACTACTGACCAGGGCAGCAGATCAAATGAACTCAAACAAGTAGAGTAACTACAGGAAGAAATGTTTCTAATTGGCATCAGGAACTTGCTGGAGCTGTTAAGTGACTCCTAAATAATCAAGAGATGTGTAATATTAAAAATAATGCAGTAGTTTCTTATCCACATACATTTTGCTGAAGATACCAAAGTGCTCCAAGTAAGTTCAGCCTCATAATTCATCCAGCAATTTTTCTTGCAAATATACCACTGTCTTCCCGTGTTTGTTGAAATGCACGATTGATGGTTTCTGAGAATTTAAGCATTTTGAAGCGTGGTTTATTGTAGCCAAGAGTTTATTTATAGGATGAGCTCTAAAAGCAGACAGAACAAAACAGAAATAGCAGAAATTTAAGCAATGGGATTTTCTTAAAGGAAAAGAGAGAGAGGAGAAATGTGTCACAGTCATAAGGAATTACAGTGGGATCTAAATACCACGTTGGGCATCTTCAGAAATTCCAGCCTAATTTTGCTATTCCTATCTTCTTCTATTAATAAATTACCCATATGAAGATTCCACTTTCAAGTATTTTCTGTAACTCAGATTACTCCACATGACTTATTACGTATACCTCTGATTGCCAACTGCTCCTCGTTATTTGTTGCCATCGTTACTTTGGCAACATGCAATTTGTTGCCTTTGTTGTGAACTCGCAGCCAAATCAGGGAACAGAATAAAGAGCAAGCCTGGAATTAATTACAGAAGATGAAACACTTCTGTGGAATTTCACTTTATACCAACGCTTTCAGTATTAATGCATCAAGCAGAATTTTGGTACCCTGAAATTTGGGATTTGCCTCAGGATTAGCTCTTAGAACACAGATAATCAGTCTGTGACCTGTGCAGTCTTTGTGAGCTTGCACAAGGCAGGTTCAGGCGGATCCTATTCTTCAAACTCTCTAAAAGAAATACTCGTTCCTATTCCTTTTCCCTTCTCCTTTTATTTAATTATAGATGCTTCCAGGAGATGATTGTTTCTACCAAAGACACAGTAAGACACTAATCATGGCTGGACTACTAAACATTTTAAATCAAAATCAGGTATAAATAATAAGGTTAGGATTCTGAGTCGTGGTCAGTGGAGCTGGTCAGCACTCTTCTATAGAACATAAATAAAATAAATATCCTAGGCAAATACACTACTTTCATTGAAATTATCCTAAGGAATTAATAACTGAAGCAGCAAAAAACATTTTAAATCATTTGAAATAGAACACTGAAGTCAGAAGGCACCCATTTCATCTGACTATAATGAAAGGTCTTGATAACGTCAATGTGAAAAATTCCCAATGAGAACGTTAAAAGTTCTCTCCCTGCAAGAAGACGCAGTGATGAAGATGCTGCATTAACTCACTGAACTATTTTTTGCCAGAGCATCCTCCTGCAGTCACCTCTAACATCCCAAAGTCAAGAGAAACCTTCAAGCGCTTAAGGATTTGGAATTAACAAAAACACTGCATTCCTACAGAGCTGTGATCAAACAGCAGAGGGGGGAACTGTGAGGTGTACACACCGGGTTAAGGCATGATAAATGAAGTCACTAAGAAATTCCTGTCAAAACAGCACCAACAGACAAGACTCCATTCTCCTGCCTTCCATCTTCAATTCCAATTCTTTCAAAACAATTGTTCATGGAAATGGTCTGACTAAAGTACTAAATAGCTTTTTAATTAAAAATTCTTTTTTTTTTTTTTCCATTTTAGAATTCTACAACACTAAAGCAGAATAAAAAAAAACAGAATCAGACTCGTTGGTCCAGCAGTTAATAACAGAGCTGGCATTTGGTTGCAGAGGAGGAAAGTTAACCAGTTAGTTACAGAGATGGGCTGCACGTGCAGATGAGATGAGAGGACTCCCACGTTCTGCTGGCAGCCGCCAATTCATAATTGCTACTGGGCTCTTCATCAACATTCCGCTGCCTCTGGCGTAAGATAACTTCATCCATGTCCTTGTCAAACTGCTGAACATTCAGGGAATAAAATATAGACACAGATATAGACTTTATTTTCTCCTTGGAGAATTTATGTACCATTACATTCCATTATATTTTGAACATTTAAATGATGTTGAATCAGTGATCACTAAACCAAGCCCCTTTTTATTCAGCAAGGTTAGGATCTTTGACCCCCAACTGCCTCTACCTAGATGAATCCTTTTATAATACTGACAAATTATTACTTCTCTGCCTTGACTTTTAATTAAACATTTGGAGTCAGCAGCAGTCAAATCATAACTCCACACCAGCTATATATAATACATATATAAACTTCTATACATGGCATTATAACACCCTTCAAACATGAGAAGTCAAACATCATGAATAAGGAACACACTCATTATTATGCCTATTTGCAATCAAAGAAATGGCCTAGGTTATTTATTTCATTTTCTGTCCAGAAGGGGATGATCAATGGAATGCATCACTTCATGACACAGCTGCTGTAATGCATTCATGAAATGTTGCCGATACTCAGAAACAAACACTTTTCAATTTGTAAAATCTCTGCAAAATACTTTCCTTCAGCCAGCTATTAATCACAGTAAATTATGGCAGAAGTTTGCTGTGCTGTCTCTTCTTAAAGTTCCACATCCTCCCTTTTCCTTTTTTTTTTTTTTAGGCAAACAAGCTACACCTGGGAGGAGAGCACATACGGTATGTGCTTGGAAAGGGGAAAAAAACCCTCAGTGTTTCGATGTGAAACACAGAGCAGTGTGTTGGTGCCTATTTCCTTGGGAACAGGCAACAGCATGCCAATGTTACTGTACTCCGATGAAGTCTTGAGTCTAGAGAAATTTTAGCACTACAAATTATGAAAATGGAATTTCTTCTTTCAGCTTTTTATTTACAGAGTGATACACAATCACCGTGCCGCTATGAAAAAAGCGGTGCTAAAGGTAAGGAGGAAGGGTCATCCTTAAAATGAAGCAGAATACAACTATAAAGGCAAATTTTTGGTAGAGAAACGGAAGAGAGCCTTGTTATTACCTCATCATAGGATACATTTCTTTACACTAAAGTTGTGTAAATGGAAAAACAACTCTGCCTTTACTAGTTTTCACAGAATCACAGAATGGCTTGGGTTGGAGGGGACCTCAAAGGTCATCAAGCTCCAGCCCTCTGCCACAGGCAGGGCCACCAACCTCCAGAGAGACAGCTACAGTTAGTTAATTAAAATCCTAAAACTGCCCTATGTGTCAAGTCAGGAGAAGTACGCACACTGGATAAGCAACAACAAGTACTTAAACACGTTACTCTCTTCTTTCTGCTTTGCTGCCTAAGCAGGAGTTCATTTTCATGGGCCAATTTCCAATTACACCGCTTCTCGTTGATTCAATTTTCATACTGGGGCATCTAGAGTCTTTTACCGAAAATCTATCAACAGCATGGTGACTGCTGTATGTTTAGGGATTTGTTTTTTTGGAGTTACACTTGCAAAGAGCTCAGATGCATAGCGAACAAGGTCAGCTAGCAAGATACAGCAGCAAACTGGGATGCTCTTAATTGCCGAGAATATATTAATGCAATTGTTCTTTGTACTTTATTAAAGATGATACAGGTGTTAATCCGTTTACCCATGACTAATAACACTAGGAAAATTAAATCCCTTGAAAACAATTGCCTCTTCACAAAAAAGGACTTTAGACTGTAAAACAAAGGACACAACTGTGCGCTACCCGTCCTAAACGTGTCACCGAATGTCATTTAAGTGCAGAACAATCTATTAATCTTAATTGTTAAAATAAGAAAAACACATCATTGGCCTGCTTAATCAAAATCTAGAGCTATAGAAAAAAACACTTGTCATTTATGTTATTGCAGTTTCTTTCAAAATTAAGCAGGTGAGTTGTAATCATCAACTGATCAGCATCACCTAGAGACCTGTATTTCACTGAAGACTATTCACTGTGCCTTGAACACTGCTGATACCTGAACCCCTCAGAATACAGCAATAATAAAATCATAACCAAGAAGGAGTAAATTCCCTATGGGATGGGAAGACAAAGGCTTAAAAACTATCATGTCATGGATTTTCAAACATAGTTCTGCTCAATAAGGCACTGGAGTAAGAGATGAAAATTGCTGCTTTGAAAAACAGCTAAGTGAAATGTGTAAGTACCCAGGACATATTCATTGTCCAAAAATGTTACCAGCTTGCACGGAGGGTGCTAAGTACTTATACCAAGTAGAAAAATGGGAACTGTACTCTTCTGAAAACAGCACTCCTAGTTCCATCTGTAAAAAAATTAGGGTACCTGTAAGGTAGGACAGGAGGTCATAAAGGGCTGAACACGGCTTTTAAGCAGTCTTTTTCTGCAGCCTTTAACCCAACGTAATTCTAGAATGTAGAACTGTTGCACTGAGTTTAACATCTTCAAATTACTACTCTGCTTCTTCCTCAAAACAGTGCCTTTCCTGGGGCATTTCCAAGTGTCAGTCATGAATCAGCTGTTTGTCAGAGCTCCTGCCATTTAGCAACAGAGCAGATAGAAAGGATGGAGCAGGCACCAGGTGCTGCCCTCACTCAAGTGCCTGAGGGCTGCAAAGGCAGAGAAAATATTTCACAGGGATAACCAGACAGCTGTAGACAGACCTATGCCCTCCAATCCTGTTGCTGAGTGTTGCAGATGGGGCTCTCTAATTCTCATTTGGGATTAGGTATTCATGGCAGTTAAGTGAGAAACGCAGTGCAAGGAGCCAAGGAACTGAAAAGGAGAATGTTGTCATCAGTTACAATAAATGGATCTTTCTGGGAAAGACCTGAGAAAGGACAAAACCAAATTTAAACATAAAAAAAAAAAAAAGAGAGAAAGAACATTGTCTGGTTTCTTTATACCTAAGGAAAGGTTCTGAATGAAACATAACTATTTGCAGAAATTAAATATAAGCTTCAATATTGAAGAGACGTTGGAGAGAAGCTACGTGACCACTATCAGCCTCACATACCACTGTTTACAAACAACCACATGTGATGCAAGAAAATATTATAGTCCCTTCTATGTGGAAAACAGCATTACTAAGACAGAAATTGCCTTATCTGAAGTCTGAAAAATCAAACAGGGAGACAGGATGGGAATATGATGAGCCACTGGCACAAGCTGCCCAAGGAATCCTTGATCCTGGAGGTGCATGAGAACCATGAAGATGTGGCACTGAGGGACACAGTAAGCGGGTTGGGGCTGGACCTGGAGATCTTAGAGGTCTTTTCCAACCTAAGTGATCCTATAACTATTTATTTCTGTAAAAATTCTGTAATCTGCATTTCTCTCATTTGAGTCTGATGTGAAAACAGTTGGTGAGTTTATTGGTTTTGCTTGTTTGGTTCCGTTTTTTTGACGCTGCATCCAAATTCACACAGCAAAACTGTTTTTTTATGGGGCTTCTTCCCAAGACAAAATACAGGTCACATGATGTCCTTTCGTACTGCTGTTTACCAAACTCTAAACCTTTTTTTTTTTTTTTTTTTCAAAAAAGAATCAAGGGAAAATTATCAATGAGCACTGCAACTGAGTCCTTGCCAGGTAGCAAAGCTACAAAGCTTTATTCCACATTTTCCCTTACAGTCTTTACGCTTGAATGCCTTCACTCTGCTCTCACCCCCGCGAACAGAAAGCAGAACACTGTCACAACCAGAAGGTACATCAAGATATGACAAAGACCTCCTGAACAGACATGAGTGCATTTCAATTAAAGCTTGGGTTTTGTTGCACTAATTGTTCCCATGATGTTAATGTCGTAATTGCTGCCATTTTCTTACATACTTTTGCTGCTTCTAACAAAGCAGAAAAGTAACCCACAGAAATTTTGAACATGCCTTGAGAAGCTCCAGAGGCAGAGAACAGGAGGTACAGTTAATTTGTGAGAAGATTTTGCTTGAGTACTACAGAATAATGCAACTCATCAACTCTTCATTACGTTTAGGAAGCCAACCTTTTAAATCATAATTAAAATATACTCTCTCTTCCCTCCTCCCCCCTCAAAAGTCTGTCAAGAATATGTCTTCTGAAAAGATATTACAATGAAATTTTCTGAAACGTAATCACTAATGGATTAATAATTGGATAGTTTGCTTAATAGGAGAGTGCTTATTATTAATAGAATTGCTAACAGTACAAGGTATGGCTAATGATCCCTTGCTTTTTTAGAACTGATATACAAAGGAAGGAACACTGCACAACCCCAACGAGAGAATGTATCTCCCTTTGTCTTTCTCTTGTTCTCCTCTCCTAGAATTCTGACACTGGACACCAACACTATTTGCACTTGGAATGAACTACTCAAGATCTTGAAATACCACTAGCTAGTATTAAAGAATCATCATCATCATTTCATGCTTATTTAGACGAGCTTATATAAAGGGGGCATGTTTTATGCAAGTCTGGAGCAAGCTAATAGCAGCAGTGCTAGCCAGACCCTGCTTAGCTGTTTATTCTCATGGTGCTCCACGCTATGTAATGCTGTGCAAGCATGAAGCTGCACTGAATACTCTAGTTTTTCTTCTGTATGCTCACTTCTGAGACATGTTCCAGTGGCACTCCTGGTCAGCTATCACCACAATTTCTGGTGGTTTAACTGAAGATTCTTCTCCCTGTAGGCACACATATCTTGCAAATAATTACAATAGCAGGCAGCTTGTGATGGATTCTCACCCCTGACTAACCCACAGGGTGAAGGTAAAGCAAGACACAGAGGAGGACCAATATAACCAATGGCACTGACTGAGCAAGACTCAACATGATGATACTCACAACAGGCTCTCGGCAAAAGGAATAGCAGTTGGCAACACAGTGAACACAGAAGAAATAAGATTTACTCATATGTCTTGAAGCTATTCCACCCAGGTCCATGGAAACTTCTTAACATCTTCATAAGATCTTCCACTCCAAGAATTTAGCTTAAATACAGCATGCGAATAGAGTGAAAATGAAGAATATCAATGTTGTCTCTAAATAAACAGCGGCATATCTAAGTGGCTGGAAACACTCCTCCTAGCATCATCTTTCTTGCTCTGGAGCTAATAAACCAATTTCAAATTACTTGTAAACTGTCTAAATAATGAGTGACCTACTATTAAAGAAGGCTAAATGGATTAGCTTAACTGCAGTTCCTACAGCAAGACCATGGATACAAAGGGACTGATTTTGGTCTCTTCTAAGGTTGATTTACATCATTCTGGCAGTGTAAAGGGGAATTAAATTAACATAAATGTGATCTATGTCCACTTAAAAAATCCCTTCCTGCTTCTGTGTTGAATAAAGGTAACTTACTGTAAATAAGGCTGAGAAAAATGACATTCAGGTTGCTCTCTTGGCAAGAGAGTAAGTTAAGTAATCCTCAGGGTAAGCGATCTGGCAGAACAGTGTTAGCACCTGACTTACAAAAGGCATGAGGACAGTAAGTCCAGCTGCTCCTTTAGCCAGGGAGACTAAAACTGGATGGCTTAGCAATGTGAAAGAAAACAACTGAAATTAACATCACCAACAGAAATGACCCTCCCAGAGTCAAACTTAGTTTCACAACCGCATGGTAACAACAGTGTATTGAAAATTAACAAAGTTCAGCACGTTGGAAGCTAAATGCTCTGAAAAATATTAAACAAAACCCAATTTTGAAGCCAGGGTTCTTGCCTTTTCCCACAGCTGGATCTTATATTGCCTGCTTTTCCAGCTGCCTTCCTGCAATCTGAGACACAGTACCTCGGCACCCCGGTGGAGGCATCCTTCTTCTTCCTTGAATTCCCTTCTATACTTCCTTTTTTTTTTTGCTGCCATCACAGTGAAAAACTCAAAAGGACTTAACAAGTACTGAGACAACTGTCTGTCATGGTGACCAACGGTTTCTGGGAAATTCATATGATTGTATCCACATGCTTCCTTTGGTTATACCTTCAGATCATTTCTGCTTTGAAAGGTAGACTCCTTCTTGCATACTGGAGGATAACCAGTACTTCACATAGTCCCATGGCCACCTACACACCTTTTCAGATCTCTTCCACTTTGTTTTATAAGGGTGCTGTTTTACCTCCCTGTATGCAGCATAAATGTAATGCTGACACTGCCTACATCGAACACAGCAACACATTCATGAATGCCTTGCCACAAAATAAACACCTCAGATCCAAGTACTCTACATTTTGCCACAAGTCTGAGCTGCTGCTGAGTTGTCTTCCCTATGAAGAAGGCATTTGAGACACACTCCTTCAAGAAACATTTCCATAGGAATAAAAATAAGGAAAAACATAGCTGCCAGATTTTCATCTGGTAACAAAAAAAAGCAGAGCGCGTCACATTCTGACACACTTTTGTGTGTGGCAATTGACACACATCCCTGATAACCACCGATGTCCAGGTGTCCTCTTCTGATGGAGGAATTCAGATCTCGCAGCCCACTACACTTGTTTTCAGCAAGGCAACTTTTTTGTTTGTTTGTTTGATTCCCAGCTGCAAAGATTCCAGCTTAGCAAGATGCAAGAGGAGCGGGTCACATATTCAGCAAACAATAGTCATTCCCTGAAGATAATAAAAAAAACAGCTTGTCTGTTACCAGACTCCTTTGTGTTTGACTTTGAGGCACATCATCTTTGCAGCAAATAAAATGCAGGTAATAAAAGTGGGAAAAACAGAGCCTGTAAACAAAAAGCATATCTCAGAGGGTAATAAATGAAGAGTAAGAAAAAGTTGAGCAACTCCAACTTTGTGCATCACCATGGGATTCTGTACTCCCTGCAATGCCAACACACACACTGTGAGAAACTCACTGCACTTGTCCTAAACACTTGATTTCTTCTCTCCCCTCTCAACTTATTTCCATATAGACATCCAAAAAAATTGTGAGGATCCTCACTCACAGAAGAACATATTACAAAACAGCCTTTTTCAACAGCTTACATTTTCTGCCAAGCTTACTCTAGCACATACAAGGAAATACACTGATACCTATCTTTAGGAGGAATTCATTTTCTGAACATCTCAGAGCATTTCTGTAAGGACTCCTTCAGATGGATTTCAGTTTCCTCTGACAGACTTAATAGGCTTAAACCAAACATATCTGTTTCAGCAAACGAAATTTGGATTTAAACCCCATTAATTACACCCATAGAAAGTTCATTTCAAATGCAGACTAAATAAGTCCATTTCAGCATCGTCACACTGTCTCTGTTAAGATAAATTCTTATTTCAGACTACAAATACACTTACATGAGAACTGAGCCTCAGGCAGGGTGAACAGACACAGTTTACGATAACTTGAAGCCAAATGGCACCACTTCACTGGAACAAATTTATGGCTGCTGAGGATCTGCTCTACACAGCAATCCAGGCTACCCCACTGCTGTATTTCCACTGCCAACATTATTTATAAATAAATATAGTAATTAACATTCCATTTGCATTACCTTCAGCAACCCTTGGTCTTCACCTTTCCACTCTTTGACAGCTTGAAATATAGCTTGTATAATTAGAAAATCATCACGCAACTCACTGGGCAAATTCTTGCATATCACACAAATTCCCATGTGGCAACAAATTAATGATTCAGACTAATTTCACATTTAACTGTGTATTATTTGAAATTTCCTATTTACAAGCAAACACCACCAATAAAGACTAAAGAAGTCAAAATCAGACAATCAGCCCCTCAATAGCCTTCTCCCGTAACTGCAAACAATAAATCACTTCATATAAGTAGTTTTAAGCCATAAAACTGCAAATAAGGCATTTTGTGCTGAAAATTGATTTCTATTGAGAACTATACCTCCATACAACTTAATTTGTAACTGACATGAATTGCGAACAGGGTCTGCAGTATAAAAAATAGATGACAGTAACTAATTTAGCTGCATATTGGTAGTCTTGCATCTTCCATATAAATGAAACTCATGGTACTTTTTCAAAAATGCACGGGACCTAAAATAGAAAGCTATTTGTGCAGAATTGAAGCGTGAGTTAAAGTGCTGTTGCAATACATCTCTGGAGTTCAACTATAGTATACTTTAATTTTTCTTTTGCATTTGTTTTAACATTTATTGCAGTAGGGTATGATCAGGCATTAGGAAGGCGAGATTTAGTGTTACACAAGGATCTGAGCAGACCCAAAGAAAGAGCACTTGCACCGTGATAATGCCAAATAATATCTTTGCCCAATTCTAAGATACAGTAAAAATAAAAGCTCTGCATTCATGCCCTGCATTAGTGATGAAAAGGAGCCCCAGAGAATGTCTTATTACTGCAGTGTGAGCTATCAAGTTGCCAAGAAAGGCGACTGCAAACTATTTTTATGATGCTTGTTACTGGTAAGTGGTAAAATTTATGTTGTCACACAGGAAACACGGATTATTAATACTTCTATAGAATAGCAGTTGTCCTAACGAATTCAGCCTGCCTCAAAGCCAAAATACAATAAAAACTAAAGCAAGATTGCATTCTAGCCAATTTCTGAACATATAGATCCAAGTCATCGTGACAGACAAGAGTGGGTTTACCTTCTCAACACAGGATGATTTGGGCGAGAGGTCAGTGGCTCACTTGGTTCTTGTCTTTAGTGAAGGGGCTGGCACACTGTTACTAGAGATGGAGACATATTTGATATATTCCTATTCTACATCCTCGGGGAAAGAACGTAAGTAATACGACAACACTTGGATTCCCTGAATCGATTATGTTAGAGTACTTACACAACTGTAGTTAATTACCTGCCCAAAGTCATTTGTGTGGATTAGAATTATGGTGCTCAGTCTTTTGCAAGCTAGAACACTATGCAGATTATTCCCAAAGACCAGCAAAGATACAGCAGGAACTGAAGTTTTATCCTCCATTTTCTCAGAACAATAACATCCTCTGAAAACTTGGCCCCACTGGAAACAGGGCAATTTTATTACCAGCTTTGATGGAGACATGATTTCCCCGAAGTGTACTGTTTATTATAAACAGGGTACATAATGGACTTCTCAATGTTGAAACCATAATGAGGGAATTCTCTTTTTCTCCCTAAACTGCAATTTGGAGGCAGAGGCATTTTAAGACAATTGCATAAAAAGGATGCACAGTCAACAAACTTCCCCCACCATTCCACCACCCTTTCTGCTGGTTTGCGGCCTTAACATACATGTCAGATTGCATTTACACACTCTGCAAAAATTATAAAGCCATCACTGAGCATAAATATAGCTATATTCTTTCCCAACTTATTTTTTATTTTTTAACTGGGTCATCATGTTGATTTAAATAAGTGAAATTGTGCCTGCGAATGTTTAATGAAAATAATGGCAAGTTAGTAACATATAAGCGGAGACAATTTACTGCCCCATTCCAATTTCATTGGAGTTTTTTATTTCCAGTTACAAAGACAGTTTCTGAAGTTGTTACAAGATCATTTCCTCTTCTCCTCCATTCCTGCTAACCCTTTCATTCTGTGAAAATTAAAACAAATACAAGGGTCTGGTCATAAAACCCAAAGGGGTACAAGATTCACAGTTATCCGCCCCTAATCCCTTCAGCCTGAAGACCACACACACCAAATGGTCTGTTTGCATTGACAGCATTCTCAAGTAGGTCACCATTTTCCTTTCCTTTATAAATCTGAGCCCATCAGCAGCCCCAGAAGACACTTCAGATATCTCTACATGGCATAGTGTAGCACCATATTGTTACTATAACAATATGAGAATTCTGAAGTGCATAAGTACAGCACTGGCAGCGCAGTGCCTGAGCCACGTTTATACACTCTGCCTTAGGATGGAGTTATCCAGAACTGTTCCCACAACTACCTGCTGTCTGTCCCCAGGCCAGAACACTTTTCTGCCTTGTACTGCATCAGTTGCAAAAAGTAAAATAAATAAATAAATGAAATAAAAGTAAGAATTCTCAGAATTCACTGTCATTAAGTGCAATTTACACTACAGTGAAGGAGAAATATTAAAATCCACTATTATCGTGGTGCTGCTTCATTGTGAGTTATTTTTATAGACAAAGAGTACCCATATTTTCCCTGTAAACCTTCAACTGTGAAAAAGCTACATCACATAAAAGATTTCCTGTAAATGAAATCTACAGCTATGTTTTTCCAGGAGATCCATTAACGCTTTTCTTAAGCAGAGGAACACAAAGTATTTGCTGAATCACAGCTCAAGTGCCATTCTCAGTGTGGTCTTCATTTGCAGCTGCTGACAAAATAAGGGCCATGACTGAACTAAGCTTGATATTATTGACCAAACATCAGCTTAGAAATTCTGCAGCAAAAATAAGACTGAATTACTTGAAGGAAAAGATAGACTAAGTACAAAGATGTCGTCCGTCCAGGACAGAATATCACCTTTCACTACCACTGAATGACCAATGTTTGTTTTCATACTCTCGTGAATATCACTCACTTTCAGGATGAGGGCTACTGTGATTAAAAATTAAAAATTCCCCTTCCCTCATAGCTGTAGACAGCTCTCAAAGCAGAAAGTTTCACCCATGCATTAGATAAATGGTCAATCTTAGACTTCACATTCTAAAATAGGAATTTTTTAAGAAGAGCAGCTATTGGTGTACAAATGAAGCTTGGATGCTTCCACCCACACTCAGATAGCACAGTACTACCTTTCCCTTCACATGCAAATCAGACAACTGCTTCTGTTCCAGCTCTCAAGCCATCTAACAGACCTTTAACTGATCTTCACTGATCACACAATGATTCTGTGTGCCAACAACATGCCTCCAAGCAGGGAATATTAGTGTTGAATTGAGTGTCCCAAAGACTTTTTCCACAAAGAACAACACTTCAGATCTGTATGATTCATGTTAACATCCTGTCAGTATACAAAAAAAATAATAAAATACAAAACGTTTACTCTCTCAAGGGAAATTTAGCAATTATTTTCTCCGAAGTTCTAGAAGAAGAAAAATTGGACTAGTTGATCACACAGGAGAGATTTAGGTTAAACATCAGGAGGAAGTTTTTCACTTAGATGGTGGTGGTGACACACTGGAACAGGTTGCCCAGAGTGGTTGAGGATGCCCCATCCCTGGAGGCTTCAAGGCAAGGCTGGATGCGGCTCTGGGCAGTCTGCTCTAGTGGTTGACAATTCTACCCTGACCTACTTGAGCAGGTCAGTGAAACTAGATGATTTTTAATGTCCTTTTCAACCCAGGCCATTCTACGATTCTATGATCTCCAGAGGTCCTTCCCAATCTTAACTGTTCTGTGATTCTGTGACTTCAGCTTCTGTAAACTCTTTTATTCTGACATGAAGTATGGTGGTTAAAAGATGCATCAAAAGCACAGTAACATCAGTCCACTCCCTCTAGATCCATATAAAACCACATGAACATCCAAAAGTGGACTCCAGGTTTCTGCTAGTTTCTTTTGGAACTGTTTGTCTTCAAACCACTCTACTTGGCAGGTTACAGCCTTAGTGCCATTCAAGCATTTAGAAACAGGCACTTTTTTTTTAAGTGTCTTTTAAGGAGTGCAAAATCCAGCTGCATTTTGTGGAAAGCAAGATCCCACAACTGAGTATTACTATATTACTCTCAGAAGTAATATTAAACCAGTGTGAATAATTACTTCTCTTTTTCTTTCTGACTGGTTATGAAGTACAAGTGATTTGGTTGGTAAAACTTAATGAAACAAAATCCAAAATAATTGCATACAGAGTAAAATTAAATATCCCAACTTGAATTCCTTCCATGTGTTAACTAGATTTCACTTTTTAATACCGCAAAAAAAAAAAAAAAAAAAAAAAAAAGAGATCGTATTTACCATGGAAGAATTTCCATTGCTCTAATAAACATTTAGTAATTTGTAGTCAAATTTATTTATATTTTTGATTAATGTAAAGAACTTTTATTTATTTATTTATTTTGGAAGACAGAAATCTTACCCATTCAAAATATTCATCAAATATGTAATGTCTTTTTTTGCATTTCTGAATGTCTGCTGACCATGAATAAAATACATAGCTGGATCAGTCATGAAAAGTTCCCTATTTATATATGGTGTAATACTTCTAAATGCAGCGAATGCCCAGGAGAGATATTCCGATGAATAGTTACCTCCGAAAAGACTTTCAGAGTTACAGTGATTCACCTTGTAGAAATGACGGGCAAGAGACCTCTGTTACAGCAGTACATCCTCCAGACTGTGAAAAAGCAGACGATGCTGATTTGTTAGTGGCAACAAACCCTTGAAAGAATCTTCATTAAAAATTCAAGTTGGCTTTATGAGCCTTGATTCAAGTTTTGATTGCTATAGTGATTTTATGTACATCTTTGGCATGAGTAACAAACCTGGAATTTGGATTGAAATTACACTCATAAAAAGCAAGTATTTACTCTTCGTTCACTGTACCTGCCGCCTCATAAACTGGACTAGTTTGACCTGGAATGTATTTAATATTTAAAGGTTACAATTCATAGAGATACTCATGTAATAGAAGGTATAGTCCCAGCCAATTCCCAGTCTGACAAACCCCAGCTACAGAAGTTCAGATCTGCTGCACTTTAAAGCAACACAACCCTCACTAACAAAGGAACTCGGTAAGGAAAGTCACCTCAGTACCTCTCCCTTAAGTGGTTATTCTCAAAGATCCTTTTTCCATCCTTGCGTGACACTCATTTCCATCTTGTTCTGAAGACAGTCCATCAACTCAGAAGTTTTCCAAATGCTATGACCCTCTATCAATGCAGAGTTTAGGAAAAACAGTACTTAATATTTCAATTTTACCTCAGTGTGTGTTTTTTAATTCCACTCTTGGACACAAGACACCCATGCTAGCTATTAGATAAAGCTTTGAACTGAGGCTTCTATCCCAACATCTGACACTTCTGATCATAAATCTCCAGCAAGGAGCTCAAGTGTCAGGAGTTCTTTCTCATGCTATAGTTATTTATTGAGTGGACTACGGGAAGGTCACTTTCACTCATTTCCACGCTATTTATTTAGCGGATGCATGTTATATATAAAATACTATTAAATTCCTTTGAAAAGTATTGGGTTATTTTTGTTTTGGTTTGTTTCTTTTTTGAGATCTATTAACAAAAAGCAGCATGTATTGCTGCTGCTAAATATGCCGCTCATCTGATCCCATCAGAACTCTCTAACCTGCTTAAGGAGTGGAATCTAGGAAAAACAAACATGGGCATTAGCATTACTGGGTTCACCTTGAATCAGCGTGAATGCTCATAAAAATAAATAAAAACGTGTCTGATTCATCTCACAGAGTTAAAGAAAGCTGTCTTCAGTGATGGTCTTTGCTTAAACTAGAGTAAGGCTGTTGAAGTACTTACATTAATGAGGTAAACCAACAAACCAAATGCTTAATTTCTGTAACGTCGATCAAAACAAAAGCTGGCAGTACACTGCTAGCCCAAAAGAAATACAACATACACCCACACACTGTTCCAGAGAAGCCCTCAAAGTATTAAAATAAGAGATTATTTGCACAGCCTGTGCTGCTCAGTGTGCTGCTGTGACACGTCTGTTGCATTTCATCAGTGCTCTAAATTAAACCACAGGGCCCTGGGAGCACTAGTGACCAGAGGGGATAGAAAATAGGCAAATACAGCCCATTTTCCTGTTGCCCATACTCAAGTGAACAGCACGCTCAGGGAAGGGTGATGAGCAGAAGCACACACCAGCCACACTGGTGAAGAGAATCTAGCATAGTTTCTCCTTCTCGCTGAAGATGCAAACCGCTAGATATTTGATCTGAGCCATAACGCTTGGTGCCACAACTCAAGGTCAAGAGGAATAGAGAAGAGGCTTTATAATATATATATATAAAACACAAGCATAGAGTGGAATGAAGTCTCCCTTTCTACTCATTCTTAATTTGAAACTGCTCTCAGCAGTTTATTTCCTGTAAGGACACAATATTTTCTCCCGCTTTTTCAAATATTATATTAATCACAGAATTTGCTTTGTATCTAATCTTCCTTTCCTTTTTGTAAAATGACCTGCAACCATAAGCACTGAAAACATAAAATAACCAACTGAAAGTGGGAGCTCTGAATTGCATTCCTTAGACTGAGCCATAACAGCTTGACATAAGTTTATGTAATGCTTACTGCATTAGATTTGTAATGAATTTCACTGATAAAAGAACTGTGCTTATCATCTTGCAAAATAACAGACTTGTTGACATGCTACTGGCTGCTTCACCCTGGAGACACTTAATAGATATTCAGCAAAGCCTTTATCCAAAGTCCACTGCATGTCCCATGGATTCAGCGTGGTCTGTATTTTTCTCTGGGGGAGATTACTACCACCCCAATGATAATCCTCACCTCAACCCCCCACTCAGAGCTTTTACCCAGTTTAACCCATGAGAAGCATCCACATCAAGCGGAGTCTCCAACAGGGTAACAAACCTTTTGGTTTATGCTAACTTATATGGCTGTATCACTCTGCATCTCCAGACTGGAAGACAGGAAGCTGTGCCAATCACCAGTCCTGTCATCCTCACTAAAAGATGGTACCTCAAGGAATTATGAACAAATACAAACCTTAGAAACTGCTTCATAAACTTCATTTGCATTGCTGTCCCTCAGAAGCAGGCGGGGTCAGAGACTGCTCGAGGACTTGAGCAAACCCAACACAATCCTTACTCTGAAGTTGGCTAACTTTACTTGCTTCTCTATTTCCCATTAGTCATCAGTTAACTTGCACTTTTTACATACAGTTAACCTAACAACACTATAAAATATATATTTTTAAAAGACTTGCGGAAACTTAGGAAGCTACACCGGCCACACTGCAAAAAGCACTCGAGGGTGCGCCTACATTAATCAGGCAAATGAATTATGCAGATGCCCTATTAGATCTGGCCATGTTTTAGGACTGTTTTCCATTTCAGTAAGTGCAGAAAATCCAGCAAAAAGCCATTTTCAACAGTAAAGACTTCAGTCAATTATTCTAATGAGGACCTGACACACTGATGTTAATTAATTGGTGAATGATTATACATCTTTTAGGTGTCAAGACAGCAACTTAACGTTGAATTTAACAAACAAAGCTAGAGTAGAGTCACACATCTACAGTTCAGGCAATGCTAAATTAGGAGCATGTTAAATGGATTAAATTACTTAAAAGAAGTTACAAAACGTTGACCAATGCTGTTATGAAGTGACAAATCAAGATGGCATTGCCCTATCTGTTCAAGAAAGGTGAGTTTCTTGTCTCAGAATAAGCAGGTGAACCTCACCTAATCTGGTAACAGAAGTGCAATATAGAAATTTTTTTTTCCAACTAGTAGACCTTACATTTGGCAAAAGCACGCAACTGAAAGAGATACAATCTTTTCTTTTTTATTTTTTTTTAAAGAAAGAAACCTTTAGTGCACCACAAGTTAATGCAACTCCATCAGATCTGAAATGCACAGCAGGAATTGCACTGGAGACTCAAGCGTAGATGTATAACTTACAGGAGCAGTTACATACAGTGCAAAGAAATCATACTATTTCTGTGAAGAAGCCTTTTGAAGGATTATGTCTGTGGAATAGATGTAACGCTGACTGGCCTCAGATAGCATTATGTTCCCCTCCAGGGGTGTGAATCTGTTAATGCCTTTATTCTACTGTAATTCAATCTTTAAAGCTGTAGGGGTGAGGGCTCACACATTCAGATTCAATGTCTGATCCAGTTCTAGCAGCGAACTTCTCTGGGTTTGTTGACAGTGAGATGAAGGCATTTTGAGTACATACTTTTCACAATAGGGGAAAGAAAAACTATCAGTTTATGTCTTAAATGGAATAAAAGAGGAAATGAAAACACAACTGTCTATGTTATATAAAAAAATGCGTTCCAAGCGTGGAATTAAGTATGGCTTTAAAAGGTATCAACATTACCCCACCAATTACATACTGTAATGCCCAATACTTTGGAGAACAAGTGTTTTAAATGGCTGAAAGATAGCATGGTAGTGAAGGAATACTGCATTCCCATGCCTCTGGAGCTTTACCATGGCATGCGATGAGCACCCAGCATGTGCAGAAAGCCTAGAGAGTCCAAGTTCAAATCAAGCAGACACAGTGAACATTTTAACTAGTTTATGACAGCGTGAGCTAGTAATACTGAACATGCGGAAAAACTAGCTACATTTTTCCCAAACCTGCATAGGTATTTTGCTTGACAAACTCAAGAACCTTCTTGTAAAACTCATGTCAAACAATGCCTTCCTTGCAGTTAAATTTAAACACAACAGCAGCAATAGCAGAAGCAAAACTTTCACGGTTTACACAGTTGTTTTCAGATTCAAGAAGCCTAAACAATTATGATTCATGACTGCACGCTTGCAATTTCTCTTTTTTCAGGAGAAGTAACTTCTTATCAGTTTCAGACAAGTTTCACAAAGGGAAAGAGTACACAGAGTTTCTGCTAATGCCTTGTTCCCAGCACATCCCAGCCAGAAATTCAGAACTTCTCTAAGCTTACAAGCAACAGCAAAATCCACACATGAAACACACTACCAGCACCATCTAAAAGAAAAGAGTGATTTTTAGATACCAAATGCATCACCTCTAACCTCAATAATTTCTTGTTTGCTTAATAAGGAACAAAAAGAAAGGCTTTATTGACACGGTTGTTGTTGCTAAGCGTGAATAACTGGAAACACTGACATCTCCCTACTCAAAAAGGTTGGAGTGGGGAGGAGGGTGAAAAGCTGTCTGCTGCATTTTACAGCTAAATAGTGGATCTGATCTGCAAATTCAACTGCTCTTCCCCCCAGGCACCTATGAACAAGCCCTTTTAAGCCTCCAGAACAGAAAGCTTTAAACTGGAAGATTCAGACCACGTATCAGAAATAACTTATTTACTGTGAGGTGGTGAGACACTGGAACAGGTTGCCCAGAGAGACTGCGAATGCCACCTCCCTGGAGCTGCTCAAGATCAGTCTGGATGGGGCTTTGAGCCACGTGGTCTAGTGGCAGGTGTCCCTGCCTATAGCACGGGGGGTTGGAACCTTCCAACCCAAATCCATTCTGTGAAAGAAGCTAAATGCTCTCACTGAGCCTTCCTACATACCCCAACAGATGCTGAAATTCAAGTTCAAACACAGAGGTTCTCTCTGCTTTCCCCATTCCCTCTTCTAAATAAATAAATACTTAGAAACCATTGCATGCTGTGTTATTTTCAGGCTCCTGTAAGTAGCAAATTTCTCACCTGCAATGAGATTTCACCTTCAAATATCCCATTTCCCCATTACTTCTGTGGGAATGTCTCCACCACACTGCTCCCCTTTCAAATCATTTTTGTTCACCCCAGCTCAAGGGAAAGCAACAAAGAATATAATTTTTCAATCATTTTTTTCTGTATTTGAGCAGAGATACCTATGAAAATATTACAGGTTGAAAACTCTGTCACCAGCAAAAGCTAACAGCTGACACACAACAAAGCTCTCGGGAATTATTTCTCCTTCTCTTGTCTACCTAACTGGAAAGATCTCTGTAAACCCACAATATAACTCCAACTTTTGAAGCTTCATCCTCTAATACAGAATATTTTAAGTGCATCTGTCGAGGAGCTTTGTCTCATGAGCACTTTAGAAGAGCTGAAGGAGCTTGTTTAAAAGCAAAGCTGAGTGCTCTCCCAGGACACATCCGGCCTCATTCTCCACTCACTCAGAATGACACAATTCAAAACAAGTTGAACTCCTTTGTTCAGACTTTCTTGGTTTATTATTCTCAAATATTCTCCGCTCCACTAAAAAAAAAAAAAAAAAAAAAAAAAAAAGGGTATTTTCCTAACTGCATCAATATACACATAACATGGTTTCCACATTTCTGTGTGCAGGCTCACAATTCCTCTGGGTTAGAAAATGAACATATGCACATTTGTGCATTTGCAGATGCCTTCTGAGAGCAAGTGCATGCTGAACAGAAAATGCATCCATCAGAGAGAACTCCGACGTTAAAATAAAATAATGGCCAATGCACTGCGACGTATTGCAAGCATTTCTTACAGAGCCTGGAGTCTCAGGCATGTACCATCCCAGCCATAAAGGGCAGTCTCCTGTGTATTTACCAGGAATTAAAACCTCTGTACAAGAGTATGCATGTACAAACAAAGAAATATACAGCTACTTCTGTAGCTACCAACAATTTACTTTTATCAATGCATAAACTCATAGGAAAATATCACTCCCCTTACTTCAGAACTCACAGAAGCTGGTAGTTACGTGTGCAGACAGACACAAGCACACAAGGTCACTGCATTCTATGTCTGCTGATGCACCAGACATTCTGAGAAATGGTTTTGTTACCCTCTAAGTCGTAAGTGACAACATTTAAATGAGGCAGTATTCAGTAAAGATGGAAAAGGCTTCGGAACCTATCACATCCACATGACAGAAGTGATCCTGTCCCCCAGGCTACAGAGAAAGCATGAGCAAGGTGCTCTACACACACTCCCCAATCCACCAAAACAAGAGAACCTTCTGAGCACTGAAAGTAAAGCGGAACCACATCTGCTACCGCTCTCTCGGCTGCCATGAAAATTCAGCACGTGTGCTTCCCCTGCAGTTCCTCCCTAAAGTAAGCTCCCAGTTTTTGGTTTGGAAACTTTCTCTCTCTCTCAATTGTTCAATTTTATGAGATTTAGTAAAGTTACCGTTCCTTCTCAGATCGTGCCGTTGTTTTTTTTTTTTTGAAGACCCATCTATTCCCTCTGTTTCCCCCTCCCCCCCCCCGGAGTGCACGGCTCTGCTCAGGCGGCCGCATGGCCACTGACAGTGCAGTTTTTGTTTTTGTTTTGTTTTTTTTTCACTTTCTCTCTCCCTTCTCCGTTTCTCTTAGGTCACTGTCATGGATAACACCGTGACAAATTATCATACTGGTGATTTTGTCAACCACATCTCCTGGGATGTGACGATGCCCAACTTGCCATTTTACTCCTAGGAACTGAATTTCTTGGGTAGGTCCCTTCACTTTGTTCCATTTGATAGCAAAACCAGCACCCAGAAGAATTTGGATTATTCGCTCTCCTTTTTCAAAAACTTCCCCTGCTGTATCACCCCACACAACAATGTCATCAATATACTGGAGGTGCTCAGGTGCCCTACCCTGTTCCAATGTGGTTTGAATCAACCCATGGCAAATGGTTGGGCTGTGCTTCCACCCCTGGGCCAAATGGTTCCAGGTGTACTGAACACCCCTCCAGGTAGAAGCAAACTGCGGCCTGCATTCTGTGTCCAAGGGAATTGAAAAGAAGGCATTGGCAATGTCAGTGGTGGCGTACCACTTGGCTGCTTTTGACTGCAGTTCATATTGCAGCTCTAACATATCTGGCACAGCAGCGCTCAGTGGGGGTGTGACTTCATTCAGGCCACAGTAATCTACCGTCAGCCTCCATTCTCCACTGGCTTTCCGCACCGGCCATATGGGGCTGTTAAACGGTGAGTGGGTTTTGCTGATCACTCCCTGGCTCTCTAGCTGATGAATCAAGTTGTGAATGGGGAGAAAGGAATCCCTGTTGATGCGGCACTGCCGTCTGTGCACTGTTCTTGTAGCAATAGGTACCTGCTGCTCTTTTACTTTCAGTACCCCCACAACAGACGGATCTTCTGACAGGCCAGGCAAAACAGACAGCTGTTGAATGTTGTCTGCATCTACAGCAGCTATTCCAAAAGCCCATCAGTATCCCTTGGGATCCTTGAAATGTCCCCGTCTGAGATAATCAATACTGAGTATGCATGGAGCCCCCTGTCCAGTCACTATAGGATGCTTCTGTCAGGTTGTACCGGTGAGGCTTATTTCTGCCTCCAACACAGACAATTCCTAAGAACCCCCAGTCACTCCAGAAATATAAATCAATTCTGTCCCTTTACAACTCGAGTGTATTAGAGTGCACTGTGTACCGGTACCCACCAGTGCCTTATATTTTTGTGGCTCTGATGTGCCAGGCCATCTAATCCACACAGTCCAATACACTCTATTATCCCTTTCCCCCCCCGGCTGAGGGCAGGGCCCCTCATCTGGATCTTCCTCTTTTTTCTCTGCTTCTTCTTTTTTCCATTCTAGGTGGGAGGACACTCGCTTCCATTTCTGACCTTCCACAGGGGCAACTGACACTGATGCCGGTGCTTCCTGTGATTGGTCAGGTCTAACTTCGAAGTTTCCATTTTTGCTTTGGACCTCGGTTTGGAAACCATTTCTCTCCAGAATATCAGTTATAGCTCGATAAGCACAAGCCAAACCCCAAACAATCCGTTCATTCTCATATCTTCCTCAGCCACATGATCCCTTACCTAAACACTCACTGAATTTCTCAGGATCTCACAGGTGCTCAAGATCAAAATCACATAGCACCGGGGGTCCCCACGCTTCTAATTTCTTTCCTGATTTTTCTCACCTTCCATGCCATTCAACACTCTCTGGTTTTGAGGAAGGCTTCCTCCACATGATGTAAATTACTGTTGCAGAGAGTACATGCAGAAAAACGGATAACACAGTTGCCAGGCTGGCATCCTGAACACAGGTAAAGACCTGAAAAAGAGTACCTGGAAACCAATCCAAATGCTGTATAATCTGTCACATTAGCCAGAGTGTTTAGGCAGGAGGGAGGTAACCCCATCAGCACACTAAAGCAGCTGTATGCAGATATGACTCCGGTACTGAACATGAGGAGCTTAAAAAGACGCCAACATGCTCTAAGGTACATGAAAACCCTTAGTCCACTTAGCACCAGTTTTACGATGGAGTACAAATACTGCGCTGCCCGCATTCGCCACCAATCATTTGTCACGGTGTTATCCGTGACAGTGACCCAAGGGAAACGGAGAAGGGAGAGAGAAAGGGGGAAAAAACAAAAAAATTCTGCACTGTCAGTAGCCACGGGGGGGGAGGGCGGGGGGGAAGGGAACAGAGGGAATAGATGCGTCTACAAAAAAAAAAAAAAAAAGGCACGATCTGAGAAGGAACGGTAACTTTCCTAAATCCAATAAAACTGAACAATTGAGAGAGAGAGAGTTTCCAAACCAAAAACTGGGAGCTTACGTCATTGAGGAACGGCAGGGGAAGCACACGTGCTGAATTTCCACAGCAACAGAGAGAGCGCGCCAAGAGCCGAGTGGGGCCTAGCGTCTGGTGTGGAGCTCCAACCCTCTGCTGCTCCCACAGCATTAACTCCTCAACTGCCTGCATGATGTGGAATACCGGCATCAAAACCACAAAACCACAACACAGCTTCAGTAACCAAGGATGTCCTTGATAAACGCTGCTCCTAAAGCAGACATATTTTAAGTTCTCCATCCTGGCATTTAATAGTACAAAACACTATGATAGAGTTGTAGAATGACTTAAGTTGGAAGGGATCTTAAAGATCACTGAGCTCCAACCCCTCAGCTGTGGTCTCATTGCCCCCCAACAGATCATCCTTGCCATACTTTTACCAACAGAAGTCAGAGCGAGGAGGCGTGCAGGGAATACTGGCAAAAAGAATCATCAGGAAGCTTTGATATCTGTCTGAAGGGTGCCCTCGAATTACTATGCAGCTCATTCAGCAAGATGAAAAATTCCAGGCGATGAGATGTGACATTAGTTTGGACTGTATTTTAAGCTTTCATTAAAAATGATCGACTGCAATAAGAAATCTGTACAGAAGATGGATTCTTGTACCAGTTGTAGGCCCTGTCAGAGAGTGTTTAATCAGATTAATACAAAATACTATTTTCAGTATTAGTTCTAATAATGATCACACAAAGCATGCATGGCTCTGACAGTTTGAGCAAATGTTTATGTGAAATTATTTAAATGAGTGAGATTTACCCAAAGAATTTTGGAGAATTATGCACCCCATTCCCAGGATCATTTCAAAATCCCCCACTAAATAAATCATCTTTTTGAGGAGTTTCCATGAGTTAGCACAGAACAGGTGCTTTATTAATTTTTCTTACGTTCTGACTGTCAGGAATAACAGGGTAAGTTAATATTGCTGCATGGATCGTGGACAGCTCTGAAAAGGATAAAAGGTTTTCTAAATAAGAACTATAGGAACAGCAGAATTATGACAAACACCACAGCATACAAAGCACCATGTGGCCCTATTTACCAATCCTTTGCCTTCTTGCTTGCTAACATTACGCTGATTTTCAAGTTTCTGTAAAAGGAGATCTTGATCTACATTTAAAAAATGTGCTAAAAATTGTTAAAAGGTTACTTACAAAATAAAGCATTGTTAAAAATTGTTTAAGGGATGAGGAATTTTTCTGATTTCTCAAACTTCACTTAAGTTTATCATGTTTGTGCTTATGAAATACAAGGGCATCATTCACAGACAAAGAGAAAACATCCAAAGTTTGCTCTTCCATGTTTTCCTTCTCAAAGAAGGAAATCCCGTCAAGCTTACAGTGTGAGCTTAGCTGGAAATGCACAGAATTTCTACCGTAGAAAACTATGCTTTGCCAGCAAGTCTCAGCATTGGTCCTCTCAAAGGCCATAAGCTGCCAGAAGGGCTGCTCCTTCTCTTGATAGCTGGGGGTGACATAATTGAAGTAAAAGATAAAAATAGAAAAATTTGTTTGTATAATACACTGCAAAGCTGAACAGCAGTTCTGCAGGGTAACCTAAGGCTGTTGTTTAACGAAAACTCAGATGCATTGTTGGTCCCTGGGAATGGCAGCACTTTGTCCTCTTCTCAGGAAAAGGCACCTATCTGAAACATAAAGCTCCACTATTCCCCAATGGGAAAAGGCAGCCAATTATCCAGAACAAATTGTGACTGTAGCAGTGAAGATCATTTTATTATTGCCTGGAGGGCTTTTGAAGCTCTCCCTATGAAATTGTCTAGTAAATAATTCAATGAAAATGATTTACTTTGGTGGGGAACTTACAAGGGAAAGCCTTTCAAAAAGAGCATTCTGTCAAAAGTTATTTAAATTAATTTAATCTTAAATTCCAAACAAATTGACTTAGATTAACTTTCAATATCAATTAACAAAAGCTGGTTGTTCCTTTGTGTGCTCAGTTAAGGGGCTGAGAAGGAGCTAATAACATGGTTCTACTTGCTCTGTTCCTTTCCATAAATACAACAACAGGGCACTAAGAAGTTGAAGCCCACGATCAGAAGTCAGGAATGACTTGTAAGAATTAAACTGGCTTCTTCAAAGCTCTGCAGCACATCTCATCCTCCAGCTGTGATGCAACCTAAACTGAACAGCACGCAGCACAGCACGCTCTCATTTAGCAAAGCTGTGTTTGGAGCTACTCTGGAGTTCATAGCAGCGCAGGTCACAGTTAACAGAATCAAATCGTGTTTGTGTAAGACACATTGACCCCCACAACAACCTGAGTGGGCTTTTCACTTGAAACACACTTGTCTGCCCACTTCCTGAGCATATCATAGCTCTCCTCCTCTTCCTTCCTGTCCTAAACAGTTGTCATTAAACAGTATCAACAAAATCACCCCTTTACTTCCCCCCTACCCCCTGGAAGAGGCTGCCCAGGGGGGTTGTGTAATCTCCTTCTCTGGAGATATTCAAGACCCGCCTGGATGCCTACCTGTGCGACCTGGTGTAGGGAACCTGCTTTGGCAGGGGGGTTGGACTCAGTGATCTCTTGAGGTCCCTTCCAACCCCTATGATTCTATGATTCTACGAAATAAGATAAGAACTGTTCAAGTGTTGCCCCATCTCATTAAGAAACTGCCAGAACATAAGACAGGTAACTGGTGCACTTTCAAAACAACAGCTTTCACTCTTAAAACTAGTGTATTTAGTCTTGGGAGAATTCAACCTGGGAAGAAGATATTTAATTGACATCAAAATTGAGCAGGGGGACTAAGATGGACTTTGCTCACCTCCTCAGTCCCAAATGGCACCCGATCTCCAGGCCATATACCACAGTCACTGCTTCAGAGGGCCCACCCATGCTGGAGCAGTGTCCATCCATCACCTGTAAGAAGCAGAAGACTGAAGAACAGGAGCCCACGTGCCTGTGTAACCAAAGGAACATGGCCAAGAAGGCATTTGATGTTAGATGAAGCTCCTGAATGCTAGTACAGATTGTAGCAGCATTAAAACATGACTTAAAGTGACTAAGGGAAGAGAAAATTCCAGTGCTCAGATATTAACTATCTGGTTCTATTGTAAAGCACAGCCAGCAGAATGGAAAGGAAAATACCATAAATATCATAAATACCATTTGTACTGGAT
Source organism: Oreortyx pictus (assembly GCA_036925125.1). Lineage (NCBI taxonomy): Eukaryota > Metazoa > Chordata > Aves > Galliformes > Odontophoridae > Oreortyx > Oreortyx pictus. The sequence continues at coordinate 3,670,952 of JAUPFR010000029.1, forward strand.
ATCTCACTGTATTTTTTTCTATCCTTTGCTGTTACTTTCTTTGAGCTTTTGCTGTGCAACCACAGGAAAGTGAATTCTTACAAACCAGCTTGAGACCATCTTCTGAAGGCATCTCAGGCTTTTGAAAAGATTTAGCATGATATCAAACATGCTAGGGCTTGCAGATTACAGTGCAAAGTCCTCTAAATTGAAGACCAAAATAGAGAAGCACATTTGGAGTTACCACAAGCTATCTTTCATGAAGTGCCAATCCACCTTTAACAGCTGGAGGCTTGAGAGCTCGTGAACATTATTATTACAGGACCCTAATCAGAAGATTTAATTTTCAGAAACTCTCATTTTCGGGGGGAGCAAAACTTTCTATGGAATTGGATTTTTCTGCTACCACGTGTGTACTGGTATGATTTTCCTTCAAATGTCTCATAGGGTTTGATAAAAAAAAAAAAGACTAGGAGGACAACACCAGTGCTGTTTCAACTCCATTTCTGAGTTATTGTTCCTCAGTAGTTAGTGCAGCTCGTGGGAGGTGATATCAATTCAATTTGCAAACTGAACTTTCCTTTTCCTCCCCCTCTCTTTTGATTTTATACCAGGTTTTATTGGAAAACCAAGCGTGCTTAAATCACTGCGGCATTGATTAAATGCACAGCAAAAAGGTTTAAATATGTATCAAGGATGAACACAAACTATATTGGTCTAATATAGCACTGATTTGTCATGATAAAGGTGGATGGTGTGCAACCTCAAAACCAGGAGCAAACAATTACAAGCAAGTTAATGTACTTCCTCAAATAGTACTCCCTCAGATTCTCCTTTTGCCACCAGAGACCACTTTTTCTTTTTCTTTTTCCTTTTTTTTTTTTAATCAGAGGTTATGAGAGTAACCTAGCCTATTTCTGACAGACGGAAGGGCTCAAGACAGGCTCTCCTTTATTATTTACAGCACTGTCACGTCTCATCTCCACCTGAGACATAAAAGACACAGCAAAATGTTCTTTGTGAGGAAATCCTAAACCGAGAAGTGATGGTAAACAATTAAGAAAACAACCATAGCTATTGAAACAAATTTTAATGCCTGAACTGATTCAGGCAAAATAGGAATATTCATGTATTTCTTTCCATTCCCCAGGTGAACTCCCGATCTTTGATAAGTATTCTCCCATCAGTTTTAATGCAACTAGAACTCCTGACATTGCTCTTGGAGATGTTTTTGCTATACTCCTGCAGAATAGCTCCTTTTCAGTGTATTAACAGTCTAAATAACAATCAACTTAAACATTCCTATCTTTAATTGTGACCAAACTAAGGTACAAAGCATTTGGCTGGAGTTTTGTTTAGATCTCTGGTCCTACATTTTTATCTATAATGATTATTTGCATTCTATCACTTTCTGTTGATGGAATCAGGGCAATGCTTCCTAAAACTCTAAATAACAGGAAAACAAACGTAAGGTAACCTGCACTGCCCAGGGATTTAATCTCTACATCTAAGGAACAAATCCCAAACGTCATTTTTAATAATGGTGAAACTTTGACATAGCAGTTTATAAAACAACACTCTTCTACTAATCCTAATCATCAGACGGGATTATATGACAAACATTACATACTTTAATATTGCAGTAATCACAAAAAGTGGAACTTTTTATAGAATTTTTTTAAAGCTCCTACCAAATTTGGATCTTGTATTATTTATACCCTCAGTCTCCAAATCCATATTTTATGCAACTTCCTATTACTCTTCTAACATAGTCCTTATTAATTTAAAAGCAGTGATACTTACCAACTTTGATTCAAACAGACGGCTTTGTCATCTGCATCAGCAGATTAACTCTTTCCAAGTGTCTCACCATTCTAAATATCTTGATATTTCCTAACTACATCATCTGATGCAGAATTAACTCTACACCACTACATGCTGAAAATAACCCTTACTCGTTCTTACTTAGCAGGTAGGAATTCCCCAAGAACCAACGGTTCATGCACGTGACTTCAGTTCATGATTCTCTCCCTACATTCCCAACAAAGTGATGATAAAATTTATCGTGTATAAAAGCAGTATTCTCAGTTTACGCCCATCCTTGCATTTATTTATTTTTAAACTCACACTGAAGTTTATTTAGAGCAGAGTGTATTCTTTTATTAGCCCATATAACACCCAATACACAGAGACTCCCTGCTGGCAGTGAATTCCAAAACACAGTTTTGAAGTTCACGTTGATTAACATTAACTGACAACAGCAAAACAAACATCTCTATGATGCAGTGGAGTGAGTTCATTGCAAAGTCTGTAATGTTTGCACTGTAGAATCAAAAGCCCTGTTAAAAACAAGCAAATAAAATACAGGTCCACTGTAATTTAATATAGAATGAATAAGAAAATGGCTGGGATTCCAGTGAGAAACAAGAAGCATACACTGAGAACAGAGAGAAATAATCCTTAAACACATTACCCAGGGAATGTAATGTGGATTCACCATCAGTAGTTTCCAAGCTAAGGCTGGATGGCCTTGTGAAAGACTATTTTAGATCATTATAAATAAGTTTAGGACGCCATCTAAAACCAAGAAGGACTATTTATGCTCATCCTCAGAAGTGTTAAAGAGTGAAGGGAAACTCCTAAAAGAGCTCTGAAACAACAGTGGAGATGACATAGAATCATAGAATCAATTGAGCTGGAAGGGACCCTAAAAGGTCATCTAGTCCAACTCCGCTGCCATGAACAGGGACACCTACATGCCATTTTCAAAACACCACTTTTAAACCTGAAGTACCATAAAACAAAAATCCGAAGTGCTTTTGAAAATTCCACGCTCCAAGAGTCAGAGCATTTTCCTTCAAAACAGTCAAATTCTCTTTCTCATAAAATAAAAATAAATAAATAAATAATAAAAATCCCTAAAATATTAGTACAGTTTTGATGAACAGTGATTTACACACGAAAATCCTCTTAGGAAGGCAGATTACACGGTCAGTAATAGCTACAGCTTGCAGAAAAATGAAGCAGTCGCATATTTCAGTGGTGCTAAAGCAACGCCAGAATTGACTGCTTCAGAAGTTGCTGTGTTTCTCAAACATTTTCTGTCATCCAAAATACTTCTGGAACAATAAATAGGAGGAGATTGCTCAAAGATGTGGATAGCAGCTTTAAACTTAAAGATCACTTGTTTGCGATGACACAGTTTCTAAAAAGGACTTCTGACATGTTACCTTCTCTTGAAAATGAAATAAAACTCTATTGTCCACAGTTCCCTGTAAACAGTGATCACAAAAAATAACAGGCTTTCATAAATAACCGTGATGTTAACTCCGAGCAACCTGAAAAAAGAAATTGTAAAGGCGTCACTTCAGAATGTCAGTGCTTGGCCTTTCTTTAAATTAAAGCAAAAACTCAGAATCTCAACACCCAGAAGTTATTTTCTTAAAATGAGAAGGCTGTTCTTCAGCCACGAGAAGAGTTGGGAAAAGTCACACACTTCTGTGAATGTTATGGTTCTCAATAAGGCAAATTCCTGCCCTTGGGATCTATTCCAACTAAGGAAGAGCAGAAGGGAAGAGCTGAAGAAATTCTTACTTTGTGTTTTTACACTAACGATGGCTTGAAAATAAGTTTGTCTAGGAAGTAACTACACAAAAAAGTTTAAATTACTGAAAGCTGTATCAGCTACTCAGTACAATATTTTCTTGAACATCGATTTTTCTTCATAACAGCAGAAGATTATAGGCTTACTACCCACTTCTGCCTCGTAAGAAATTATATACAATGTTCTTCACATTTAAAACTGCTTTTCTGGACAGACTGTAACATCAGTAGAATACTTAAAAAATGGTATAATTCAAAAGTCATTGGGTAGATTGATTTGGTAAGGAGCCCTAATTTAAAATTTTAGCAGGACCTTATTTGCAAAAGATCCATTCCTTGTAAGACTAAGATAAAAACATCATGCGTCTTTTCTATGTTAAAAAAAAATGATATTGTGGTCTAATGACCAAATTTAAAAGACAAAGACTGGTAAATGTCAAATTTGAACAGGAGAAAATGAGAGTTCATCTAATTTAACTAGATGAGAGGGGAAAGATATCTCATTTCATGTGACTGATATTTACAGTAAACTTGCAGAGAGTTACTCCTTTGTTGAAATTCTCAATGTTTCAGAGGCCCTAGGGAATGATTCTCCTCCTTCATCCCTAACTCAAGGTTTATGACATTGCAGAAGTATAAACATAGTTGTTTTTCAAGTCTCAGTTGCATGTTTAGGCTGTGTATTATGTAAATAAATAATCAAACTGCAAATATAGTGGCAGATGCTGTCAAAGCAACTCCTGACTTCACTAGGGTGGAGAGAGGTTGGGTACGTAGAACAGCCCTGCTGCACTATTCCATCACCAGCTTTAGTTTGCACAAACACACGGGGAAAAAAAATAGCTTGGAAACTGAGAGCAGTTCATTGAAACAATCAAGCTCTGTGCAACTCTCAGAGCAAACAGGACTCAGAAAATGCAGTCCTTACTTCTCTAATGCTTAGATAAACAAATTGAATCATGCAAGATAAAATACTGAAATTAAAGAGACAGTGAAGCATTCTGCTAGGGTTGAAAGGTAAGAGAAATGTCCACATTTTCCTAGAATATGATTCCCCAAAGTAGGATCTTTCCCTTTCACCACAGAAACTTCCACTCTTAAAAGAAGGAAGAACAGAGAGAGTGGAAGTCTTCCCACATATTAAAAAAATCAAGTACTTTTCCCCATATCTTGTACAAGCCATTAAAAATAAATAAATACCCGAGTTTTAGGCTGTGTTGTGTTTGCCAATGAACAAATAAAGGTCATATGTGTGCAGCGAATGTTAATTTCATTTGGTAAAAAAAAATAAATAGATACAAATGAGCCTGTAGATTATAAGAAAATCCTGTCTGAAAGGCTTATTAAGAGTAATTTGTTATGTTTTCCTCCTAATTACAGGAATTAATAGTAATAATATATCCTACACTCCCCAAGATTAATGGGACACATTTCCTTTCCTTGTGTACACATTTTTCAGCATGAAACAATTGCTCAAAGCCCCATTTTAGGGCTTAGTTTAATTGGGGGAGCTTCAAACAGGTATGAATTGGTTGAAGTGTGAACTGTTCATATACGACATGAGAGTGCACGTGTATACAAACAGATAGTCTTTAAAAAAAACACCAAAAAAAATCACTTCTCCCTTTTTTTGATTAAATATATTAAGGCAGTTAGTGAACTATAAAGACAAGAATATTGCATGCTTGAAAAATTCAAAGGTGTCAACCATTTTAACTTGAGGAAATGGTGCCCCGTGGCCCCATCCCAAAGTAGGTCTCAAGGGCTGATCAGACACCTGTGGTCCTCAACTAAATGCCTCTCCCTGTGTTTGCCACATCTTCCACCAGCATTCTGGGAATAAAAAATATTTAGCCAAACATATGCAAAAAATACAAAGTCATTCTTTGAGCATGAGCTCGTTTTTGCTATGTAGGATCCAGGCAGCTCCCAACAATCCCTTTTCAATCTTGTCACTAACAACATTAAAGGCAAGAAGAAACAAGGGAGGAAATACCAAAACCCACAGATTAAAATAGATTTCAAATCTCAAGATCGCTTATTCTAAATAAATAAATAAAACATCTATTAGCTATGTCACGTCCTTAATATAAAGGCTACAGCAATAGTAATTGTATAATTAAATTAGCAGGCTTTTCCATCTTCTTGATTCATTAATCTAAGAACCTGTTGCAGAAAATATGGAATTAATAAGTATCTGGCTTATAAAACAGCTTTTTGTAATTTATTTCCCAGTTCATTAAATAGAAACAATAAAATAGAAATAAGAAAAGCAGCCCAGGGAGGGTGGGATTTTTTTTCTGTCCCTACAGGTAATTTTACAGAATGTGATGGATTACTTTTGCTTGTTGGCTTCTCTTCTATTTACGCTATGTTTTAACACTAAATGTACTAGAGAGGAAAATTGTATCTGCGTTGTTGTGGGGTCCAGCAATGTATGTTACGTTAACTCTCTTTCCACCCTCCCAGCAGTGCAGATATAAAAGCCAACAGCCATCTCTGACAAAATACAGCGCTTTGAGAGGAGAAAACTGATCTCTTTGTCTATGAGACTGTTTTTCCCTCCAGTGTCCCTGAAAATCCTTGAGCTGTTTCTCTTCTGCTTTCCCAGGTAGAAATAAAATCCAAATGTAAACTCTGGCTAAAAATGCCTGAGTTTTTGGTTGGTTGTGAAAAAGATTTGAGTGCAATTTCAGGCTTATAACCTAGCCTGGTCCAGGTCTTCAGTAAAATGTGCGGACTTCCTGCACTCTCTTTTCTGTGCTTCCTTTAGAGCAAGGTGTGAAGAGGCAGTTCCTGCTTCCAAACAGAAAAGGCCGAGCAAGTTCCCACCACAAGTTCAAGAAAACTCATGCTCCAATCTCACACATGGTCAACTGTAACAAAAAGAAATTCATCAAAACATCCCACAGCCCTGTGATGATTACATATCAGGTAGAAAGCCCTCTGGAACCGTGTTTGGGTACAGTCCCCTCTTCCTCACATCAGTCTATCTAAGGAACAATGTTGGTAGCTGTTCCAATAGCCAAAGCCCACAAAGCAAACTGAGCATGTTTGGTCTTCAAACTCTGAGGTTTTGAACCAGAACTTCATTTTATATTAGGGGAAAACATTATCCAAATGCACCCCTGTTCCCTGAAACTTGTTTTCAAGAAGGAAGTCTTCTCGAGTCAGCTGTGCTGAAACAAAAGCTTTACCCCCTTGCAATGCCCATCTCTTCAAGGATGCCGGCTGAGTGCTGCCTGCATCACTTCAGGACAAGAAGAATCATTTGTTGAAATTGTTTTGGGAACTTGTTGTTAACTTTGCACCCGTTTTGATGGAAACAAACAAACAGAGCCTCTATAAATAAGCAGCTCTGCCAGTGGGTTTAAGAAGTGGTGAGCTCCATCAGTGGAGCAGTAATGAGCATTTCGTGTCGAAGAAGGATGGCAGTAGGTAGTAACATCTGCCACAGGCACAGCTGCTTGTGAAGTGCACATTTATCCACACCCAGAGGGAGCACAGCATCAGGTACGCTCATTCCTTGAGCTCAGAAACCTCTTCCACAGTTTTGCTGCCCTACTCATACTCAGCGCTGCACTGCAAATCCCCATCCCCACAATTATTCTTTTAACCAGAGTAATTCATCAGCTTCTCCATCCAGATCTAGAGATTTCGCAGGAGATGGCAGCTCAGGCTAATGAACCATTAATTCTAATTAAAGATTTTCACTGTTTCCTTTCCATTAATTGCGTAAATAATAAAAAATAGCCCTTTACCGTATGTCAGGAATCTGCTTGTGTTAAAGGCAGCCTCCAAATGTTTTTCTCCGATGAAACATGCATCACAACAGACTAAAAGGCACCAGGGTACTCGCTTCCTGTTAAAAACCAGAGGTCTGCTTTATGTGCACTTTGAGTCCAACAGAGATAATTAGACTGGCAGGGTGATTGCCCCTGTTAAATTGAATGGATGAGAAACACTAATGTTTAGGAGCCAGAGGAGATGCGTTGTTTCTATTTGCAGCCAGCCTTTCTTCATTTCACTCATTTGGGCAATACCGTGGCTCAGAATGTGCTCTCCACTACAAACTGAGGAAGCAAGGCATCCATGCTCTTGTGCTGCCATGAGACTTCCACACCCAAGCAACACAGCAAACATCCCATGCCTATCTGCTCCTGAATGTCAAGTAGCACAGCAAAGCACGAGTTTGCTAGCTAGCAACTAGGTAGTCTGCAGCACAGAGTAACCAGGGAGATAACGAATTCTAGGGCATTTATAGGCATTTTTCAGAGTTGGGTTGAAAGCTGCCTTCTTTTCACACTGGACTAAAACATAATTATATCTTCACTCTGCCAGGAGACATTTCAAAAGTAATTCAAGATCTTCAAGGAGTCCTTAAAAAACCCGCCAAAAGGTCACAAGGGAGGTTGGAAGAGGTAGAGCTGATCCTTGGCAAGGGCCGGGATTACTCTAAATTAGCAAACAAAATATTAGTTCTGTCATCTCCAGACTTCAGGTCCATATCATAAGTTCTGCCTATCTCAGAACATCTTCTCCCTAGGGACAGTTTCACCTTCTGATTTCACTCAAGAAGATGCATGTTCCAGCACAATTCATTGCTCAGCTTTTTTATGCCGGTTCACTAAATGCAGGGATAAAAAAATCTAAGGAAGTGATCTTCTAGGATTATGATGTGGCTGCTTACCAGCCGCTAAAATCTCCCTCCTGCCACCTCCCTGATGCGACCACAAATTCTTTCAAAAGGAATCATATCTCTATGCATCCCCTAAGCACAGTATTTCTCACCTCCCCTCCCCCTCCCCCCTCCACCCAGACACTCCAGGAAAAAACCTGTCACCATTACTTCATTTCAAGCCCATTCCAAACCCCAGTTTAGTCCATGAATCTGCAAGTTATTTCTCTCTTAGGCTGAAGACTGTGTGCCTTATCATCACTTAAATACACATCAGAAGATCTGGTTTCCATTCCTGCCTCTATCCAGCACCACATGCAGGCAGCTAAACCTCTCATCTCATCTCTTCAGGTTTGTACAGGACAGTGTCTGAGTACATCCTACCACCGTACAGGGGTCCCAATTTCAGTTGGAGCACAAGGGCAATACATTCAGGCTAGGATTCAGATATTAGAGCTTTTGAAAGCAGCACACCCTGAGAAATTTGCTGGTAGAATCACAATTTTGGTTTGAATTCCCCCAAGCGTATGCTTTGAACAGTAAACTTCACTGACTGTAGAACAATTTGTTCAGACTCACGTTGGCATAAGAGGAAAGGATGACATTACCCTGTTATCGTTTTTCCCTCTAAGCATTCAGAAAGTTAAAAGTATAACTCAGAATTTATCTATACATATTATGTAAACACCTGCCAATGAATGAAGCACAAAATATTCCACACTGAAAGCAAATCCAGAGCTGTCATAACTTTCACTGTCTCCATGAATTCTGATGATAAACAGGACATTCAGGATTTGGGCCCAGAGGAACTAAGAGTGGGTGAGAGCTGGAATCAACACCTCTGAGGTCATCTCAGTCTCAAGAGGATCAAGAGGGAAGATAAAACTCAAACACAAGAATGAATTCCGCACTGAAGTTCAGAATCAGTTGAAAGAAAAAAGGAAAAGCATATTATGACTGCCTTTCAGAACCACCTCAGTACATATCTTTACAAAGTGACTCATCTAGTTACACATACAAAATGATAAACATTTCTTCAATGCTTCCAGAAGCCAAAGGGAGTCAAAGCAAAGACTCTGCCAAGTTAAACAGCTATTGAGTCAGACGTGAAGGTAGCTGTCACTGGGCTTCAAACACACTTAGTGTCAGTGTTCTCAGCTCTCCGCATCAGCTTTTAGAAAAGGAGGCAGTTCTTTCAGTTTCGGAAATTATTCTCATTGTAGAATTATAACCCATGCTAGAAATAGAAGTCTTTTGCATTAAAAAACAAAAAAGAGGCTGAGAGCACTGTAATAGTTTAGACTGAAGATAGGGAACGGGAAATCTCACCCACATGAAAAAATACGTGATGGGAAGGACCACGGAAGATGCAGCCATGCCTCTGTGCTATGCAGAGAGAGGTCAAGGGGTTAACAGACAAATGTTGATATACAGGATATTCTATTTAAACACAAGAAGAAAAAAAACATAAAACAAAACTTTTTTGTTTGAAGTCTGTCACACACCAGGACACTTTCCCTAATATTTTGCATTTTTGTTCCTGAGAAAATGTATTCTTGAAGCAAAAAAGAACACGATGTGAAGGCTGGAGATCTGTCTTGGGGAACACAAGAACCTCATGTTGGATGGGATGCTAAGGTAATGTAACCAAAGCCTGCTCTGTAAAGCCACATTAAACCTGTTTGATGTGAGAGTTCACTGAGGTCAAGTTCAAGCCAGGGATGATATTTCCCCACAGATTTACAGTAGTATAGAAGTAAAATGGTAGGTCTAGATTCCCTAGCATTACACCCAAGAAAATTTTTTGCAATTCCACAGCAGAGAAACAGAATTGGTGGTTAAGGCCAAAAGCAGGGTGTCAGAATTTTCCATCAACAAAAACATTGCTCTTTCCACATCACAGTTTTAAAAAGAAACTGTTTATAGCTGTGTAATAAAAAGAGAAGGCAGTGTTCACCAGGAAAAACTCCTTCCCTGGACTCCTGCCACAGCACATACTGTATATTAGGAAATCATTTGAAATATTAATAGAGCAGTTTATCCAGGACATTTGTATAGACACTGAGCTCAAGACATCTTGCTGACTGTTTGTGCCAAGTTCAGTTCTGCACTGGCTCCCTGGAGAGTCTGCAGGGCTGAGAAGAGGGGGGAAGCTAATGAAAAACTGCTATTTTGAAGAAAAGAGGGAGAGATAAAGGATTGGAGAAAGGACAAAAAGATCCAAAGGATCTTCTCTTTCCACAGCAGTCTTCAGAGCTTAAGAGGTCACAACTTTTAACAAAGCCTCTGGCTTTCTAAGCTAACAACAGATTTCATCTGGGTCTATCCAGTAACCCTGACCCTTACTCATCCCTTCCACTGTTCACAGGGGTAACATTGTCCTCAGCGTTTCAGCACTCTCCTCATTTCATCCAAGAGAAAGAACAGCTCTGTCTTCTGTTTCTTTTTCTTGACCAGCTCCCAGGGTGACCAACAAACAGAAACACAGGAAGCCTTCTCTGTCTGAGCATCACTTGGTGTAAAATATTGCATATTATCTCAAATACAGTTTTATTGCATGGGTCATAGTGAGCCGAGTTCAGACTTGGTACACTGGCAAGATCTAGATACTGAATGGATTGGCTGCCCCTAACTCAGCTACACCTGTTATGATTTTACTGTCCAGGGTCACACATAATGTAGAGAAAGAAAATACATGGAGAACAGGTGACCTGCACTGCCAGTGTAAAATACACAGCAACAGCACAGCACTTCATAATGGCAAGGAAAACAGAGATATACAATACTTTGCTAAACAGGAGGCATTTGTTGTAATTATTAATGCAAAGATTGAACATTATTACCATAATGTAACTCAGGATGCATCTGAACAGGGCCCCCTGAGGGAAACAACTTGATGTATGTTTACAATCAAGCATGCTAGGGAAACAAAAGGACACTCGAGCTAAAGAGACATATTTAACCACACAGTATTTATAATAAGGCATAAGAAGAGCATCTAGTACATAAATCATCACCTTTCTAGTAACACAGTCTTTGCACTCAATAGCAGATCAAATAATCTCAATTTATAGCAAGGTCAACTCCTATAAAGTGAGAATAAATAATTAACGGCTGTTACAGATGAGAGTAGTGCTTTAAAAGCACATCAACAGCAGTTATTGTAGGGGGGTTACAATTGACTTTAAGCTCCACAGAATGCTTAATCATTTGCTCAAGTTTTTATCATTTATTGAACTACTGATATCGTCTGCAGTCACACTAACAGTCTAAGCGAGTCCCAGATCTCATTGGGGATTAGAATGGAGAACTGTCAAGTGTAAATACTGGGCCTCCATTCAGGTGGAAGAGCTGGGATATAAGGCTTCATTCTTGCTGCACTCTTCCTGGTCTGGTTCCCTAACTTCTTCCTTCCACGGCACACACTCACATTTGCTTATAGACTAGAAGACTCATTTTCCAATTGAACACTCTTGTGCATTCTGTTCAGGCCACAATCACTGTGTCAAAACATGTCAGTGCATTATGATATATCTGAAAAATCAGAAGTGCTAAAAATGTTAGTGAAATACATTTGAATTGGTGAAAAGCAAGCTGCAAAGCTGGAGTGATTTGTTTTGACAATACCTCCAACTAAAACTTTATCTAAGCCTACATCTTCCTGGGAAATATTTCAATACTGACTAAAACATGTTTTCCAAAAAAAATGAAAAAAATCTGTCCATGTCCAAAATATTTGTTTAGCCACTGCATCACGTAGGGTGGAACAGGCTCTCATTGTGTGCTTTAAGCTGTTATTGTCACCAGTGCAGCTTTGCCAGCCATGAACCTAGAGGCAAACGATAACCTGAAGGTCCTGGCCCAGCATACTGCTGCCGTTTGCCCATTACTTTCCTTTCATGCTCCAGCACATTGACCTCCCTGCTCTTCAGCTGACATTAACACCTGTGTCTCCTTAAAAGTTGTAACTCATAGCTACCTCAGTGTAAACAAACACGCTTGTATCACTTTTCAGAGGAAAACTAACTGCTATCCAACTCACGAAGAAGGGCTAGGTCAGAAAAAAAAAAAAAATTGAATGTAGTGCATTGATCCAAATTAGCGCAGGTACACGATGGCTTGTGTCAGTCTACCTCAATGAAAAGGTTTTCATCACAACAAAGTGAGGGCTTTCTCGGGTTTTTAACTCTATTAATAGAGTTCATTAGTTAAAAAGATTCATTTAATAGGATGTGGGGAATGGCCCTAAGTGCTCTCTAGGTTGGAGGAAGTCTGTAGGCACCATGAGCATTAAAACACATTAAACAGCGCGAGCCCAGGAGCCCTCTGGAGTTTTGAGAGTATTACTTTTAAATTAGAGATGGGAAATTTTCCCTGTTGAAGCTGGACAGAAAACAGCTGTGCTCATTAAAAGAGGAGGAACTGCTAAGTAGTTATACAATCAACACTATGTAATTAACAGATAATTATAATAGTAGATCTTATACTGCTTTAGTTATGTGCAGGCAGAATGCTAAAAGCTTTGCAGTCTGCTCCCTTTTACGCTGCTCCCCTTGTTCAGCTGCATTGCTCAGGGTGCAGATCCCAAAATGCTGCTGTGTTCCTCAGCCTCGTGCTGCAACCGAGACCAGGGCTCTGTGTGCCAGTGTGTTGAGAAGTCTGCTCAAAGGGGTTACCTCTTCCTGCCTGACAGATGAGGTGAAAGTGTCTGCTCTGTGTTTTAAAGTGAGTATCAGGCAGTTACGTAAAGCTTCCACCAAGCAAGAGAATGAGGAATACATGCTCCCTCCAACCAATTTCCACGTGCTCTTGGCCACAAAAGCACACTTGAGCAATGTGAGAGAAGTACTGAAGCAGTCCTCTGTTTAGATCTGTGGTGACTGTGCTTGCATGGAATATCTGGCTCTATTCACCTGAAAAATCCCGTATGCAAGACTCACCTCTGACAACTGAGGGTGACACACACCAGTACCAAAGTGTCTATGAGAGTCAAACCCAAAAAACAAACCAACAAGACCTATATAATCCTGTGTGATTTCAGTTTGGATTTCTGCACTGTTAGCTGGAGAGCACCCCATGTAAAATCATCCCTTCAGCAGACAGGATCAGCTATGGCACCATTGCTCAGTGGAAACCTTCAAAACTTTGGGAGAGGAACTGTTAGTAACTGTCAACTGTGCGCAGTGCTCTGCTGCTTTCTTCTGCCATCCTCCATCTTCAGCTGTCCCACAGGACAGGATCTTCCTACTCAACGTTAAGCCAGAAGGAACTCCCAAGCACTCCAGGGCTACACATTCGCCTCTGCAGAACAGGAAATTCTGGACAGGAGAAACACAGCATTTCCAAGTACAACACTTCTCAGGCTTTCTGGGATTCAGTGTTAGTACTCTATCAGCTTGCATGCTGCCAAGATTAGCAGAAAATAATACTCATTATAGTTGATGGAAACAAAGGGTACAGCTCTGAGTCCACAACTGCTGACATAAGAAGCAACGTCAGCAATGAATGAGTCTACCACTGAATCACCAAGTTCATAACTGTTTTGATCACATTTAAATACAAATCCACCAGAAGTATCCTCCCTGGGTTTTCCAAAACAGAATGGAAACAACTTCAAGTTCCTTTGTACAAAGAGTTCTCCTGGTGGCACATACATCCTCCAGTTTCAGACTTTGGCTTTCACAAAACCGGGAAGTCCCTTGGGCTAAAACTGCCTCTTCTCCTCCTCATTCCTGCCTTCCACAGAGAAAAGGGATATTGAGATTGTCAAGCTCATTCATCAAACAGCAAGCAGGTAATAAATCTAATCTCAGAGTCCCTATTTCCTGGTCTCCTTCTTTAACCACTAGATGACAGTACTTCTGTAATTAGCTGCTCACTTCCCCAAGGTTTCTGAGAGCTTCCACCTCTTGTTGGCTCCAGTTGGAATTCTGGATGCTCTGGAGCTTCAGGAATCAATTTCTAACTACAAGAGAGACAAAAACGCTCTTCACATTTACAGCTATGTTGCAAAATTTTCTCTCAAAATTTTTCCTTTTACTTCTCACTTCTCTTTCCCCACTCCATCATAATAATCAGGCTGTCCTATCTTGATCTTCTGTGCATTTTCATGTGGTTTTTTTTCAGTCTTTTACAAGCCTTATTATTACCAAGGTACACTGAATCAAATAAAGAAGAGCTAATTAACCAATTAATAAAGATTCCAAGCAGCTCTTTATAAACTCCTGGATACAAGGTTATTCCTATGGATCAAGATATATTGGTTTGAGAGAGTTTCACTTACAACAAGAAACTGAAGAAATCCTTCTGCAACAGGATCTGCCAGAACATGAACGGAATCATAGAACATCTCCGAAGTCTTAACTTTGCTTTCGTGAACGGGATACAAAAACTGGACATAGAATTGGTGTTACCCTCTGTTTGCTCATTTTTAGGGATACGTCAATGATGCTGTAATGCAAGTGCCACATGATGTACTAAAATGCACTATTTCTACTGCTTCTGGAAGGGTTTAATGATGAGGAATGGACAGACTATTTTAGCTTCCCACGTTAAAACAAAATTATTCACTTTATTTTATACTTCAAAAACTCCTTTTTTTCCCCCTTTTGCTCAAGGGATTTTTTTTAATTGCTTCTGGAATAGCACATTATCATTTAACCCCCTTGTTCAGTCTCATTTTCCGCCTTCTCTATTTTCACACACAATTGAACTGACTTAAAGCAAAATGGAATTTATTAAGCTGAAGACAATGTGGGTAATCAACATAATGCAGTGTCTGCTAATCCCCAGTTACTCCATTTTTTACTGTTTATTCAACTTATGGTCTACACTGTTTAGAGCAGAGAATATGGATTTTCTTCACTGAGAAGAATCATTCAATTAGAAAATGTGTGCAATACTGTGCACACTGTATGCCCTATGTACCAGCACAGCACTTGATAAGAGGACCATCAATCAAATACATGCAAGGAGTTTAAATTCTCAAGGCTCTGAATACTCCTCTTATAACAGTTGGTTAAAGCAGCAGAAACATGGGTGCTACATAAGCATCCCCAGCACAAGCATGGTCAGAAGGTTGTCATTATTCATTCCAAGAAGCCCACACAAGCCCTGGCTGAGATCTGGCTGCCTCTGCATAACAATTTGTTTACACACAGAGATAACCTGCACAGCAAAGGGCTTACAATTCTGAATTTCAATCTGAAGAAGAGCCCAAGATGTGATTTATCACAAACACCTTGCTTCACACCACCTAGCCATCCCACAGCACTGCCACCACAGACATCACAGTAGCATTCTGGGATACATGGGACCATTACTGCAAAAAGACTGTACAGGAAAGATGCACAGATACATCTATTCAACACAGTCCTGTTATTTTACTACTCTAAACTTATGCTGCAGTAGCTAATAGCCTTAGATGCACCAAACATTGCAGAATACTGGTAGCAAACAGGCTCATCTTCTAAGAACGACAAAAATATAATAGACAATAATTTCAAAAGGATAAGAGCTCAGTATCCCGGATTGTTTTCTTCAGTATATAAGCTAAGATCAGTCAGAATAGCAAAATTCTATCGTACAGCTCAGTATTAGCTTTCAGAAATTGGGGAATGTAGGGGCAAACACAGAACTCCAAACCAATACTCCACGTGGCCAATTTCCCCATGTTTCCTCTCATTTGAACAGGCAAACATCTAACCCAAATTATTGCTATTCTGTAGGTACCCAGATATCAAATTACATACAACAGATTCAGTCATGTGAATAATTGACAGAAAATTAAGGACAGATCTTTTACAAAAGCACATCTGACTGCAGAAGCAGACAGTGTTTTCTGTAATGCGGGGTGGTGGGTTTGTACAAGATAAACAAGAAAATAAATTGAAACATTTTACTAAACATGGGGAGATATTTAGCCTTTTGTTGATTTAAGGAAGCATATTTCTATTTGCATTTAATTTCATTTCTAACCAACATGCCATTAGGCTTTGTTTGGCTCTCTGTTCCAGAGTGTTCTTCATTTAAAGGAATCCAGAGCAACGTAAGTGGCATCAAAAAATAAGAATAATTCCACACATTGCATGCTAAAGCAGAATGAACATTCATTCTTAGCCCGCACTGATGAGCTATGGAAGACAGCTTTCATTCGAGCATCACAGTTTTAGACAGTAATTCGTAGAGCATTATGAGACCTGGTGGAGAAATCTCAATGCCTTTCAGCAGTTCATCACCAGATGTTACCTTTTCTATCCCGACAAGCCATTCCTATCTCAGCTATCTATCATGTGTAAGTAACAATGTAATGAGAAAAACAGAACTGTTTATATAAATAAGTCTGCTAATTTCACATATTTAGTTTTCTAAACTCATCACATGACTTATTTCCAGACATCTCCAACTATCCAATGAAAAATCAAATGAAGTAAAACATTTGTCATAGTCTTGAGAAAGGAGGTAAACTGTATTGGAAATTTTCATTTCTAAACTGCTGAGATAATAATTTGAAATAAGTGATTGTAAGATTTCCAGGCTGTTGTCGTCTGTAAGCAACACTGTCATTTCCTCTTCTCAACCATCTCAGCACCCATTTGGGTATCCTCTGAAATGTTTTTTGAGTTTGTTGATTACAGTTGCCCTTGGTAAGCTCTGCTATACAAGTAAACTACTTAGTGATTTAAAAAAAAAAAGCAAACAAAAAAAACCCAGGAAAATTACATACTTCATGCCAAATTTACAGCAATGTCAGAAGGGTTTCAGTGTTCAGAAACCATTTCAAGTTTCTAGAATTGGACATATGGTAATTACTGGCCTTCAGAAAGTCAATGCTTCTTTCAGAGAGGAATAAAAATGCAACAAGATAGCTCAACATTTTTCCCATACTCTTTATGGCTGATAAAATGTTTGAAAAGGAACATTACAGAAGCAGTTCTGCAAATTAGTGTATTTCTGAAGAAAACAAATAAGCTTATAGAATTCTCTTCAGCTCTTTATCAGCTAAACTGGATCTCAGAGAGATAAAATCGACCAGTGCCATATCTTTAATCTATTATTTAGTAAAACAATTTTTTTTTCTCAAAGGGTAAAAGCAAGCCTGACTGCATTTTGTAGTTTGTCAGGTGTGCTCAGCATGTATTTGCTTTGTGTTTGTGTTTTAATTTCATAGCATCTTCCACTCTACTTTAAGCCAAATGACAATGTTTAATAACCTTGTTATCCATAGAGACGTAACTGACAAACAGTATGCAGACGCTGTGTAAACAGTTTTATGTGTTTTGACTCTTCTAGCAAAGGCATTAATGCAAAATTTTCTTTCACTTAACAGCAACGTAAGAGGAGTTAAGTTTCCTGAAAAACAGATAATCAAGTTTCTGCAGTTTAATCCAAGTGAAAGAACATGAAGGTCACCCTGCAGGGCAGAATTTATCCTGGCTTGAGTCTGCATACTGTCAGCTTAGGTCTGAATTAAGTGATTAGATACATTTGGCTGGCTCTGCACACAAGTTGGCCTTTGCCCATTAAGTTCTAAGAGGTTATTTGAAACACTTCGACTGGTGTTTCCTTCTTCTGCCCACATTTGAGTTCCAAAAAACTGCCTTTACATTTTCTGTTTCATGCAGAACTTCCTAACACGTTAGGAATGCTCATTTCATATGTTATTGCATAACTATCATTTGTAATAGAGCATTAATGCATGTTCACCAAATAATTATAGCTGTTCTCAGGAGAGGAAAGAAGTTTATTTATTGTACATATGCACAAGCTTTATTGTTATCTGAGCAGTAAGAGGATACAGAAGAGATGATGGAGCTTTAGGCAGATAGCATCATACAAGTCAAACTGTGTGTTGGCAGTTCCCACCTCATAAGAACTTACACATTTTCCTGGTGAAAAGGCTTATTTACTAAGTCAGTTCAGCCCAATTCCATTTTTCTTGGGGAAGACAATGCTGTAAACAGTCACAATTCACTGCTGGGCGTTATAAAGATTTAAGCAGGAGTTAAGTACTCTGAACTTCTTGCTTTTGCCCCGGGTGTGATTTGTGCTGAATCAAATCACCAACCAGCACAGGTTTCCAATAAATCCACTTTTAATCCTTAGCTCCTAAAGAAAAGGATTCCGTGATTCTAAAACACCAAAACTCAGACATCTTTCACCTGTCAGAATTTTCATTATTTCAACTCTTGTCATACCATTCCTATTCAAATCTCCCTAGCAGTTTAAATTGCAAGTATCAGAAGTCCCCACTTCTTCCCCAGAAAACTTCATCTCACTCTGTTCTCCTACTGCAACTTGAGAAGGATGAAAAGCCTACAAGTAAGCTCACTGCTGTCCAGGATGAGGATCTCCAACACTTCCTGAGATACCCTCAAGCCTGAAGGAGTGAATCTGCTCTCCATTTTGCCTCTTCACTTCTAATCAGTTTATTAATGGCCTTTGCAATCTAGATAACAATTTTAGCTGGCACACGCTCACTCCATGAAATTATGATTTGATTAGTTCCCACTTTTGTGATCCTTGAAGCCATCTCCATCCTTCCAACAAAATTTGCTGTATTTCAGTCTCTCTTGGAAACTGAAATGATTATTGTAAGGCACCAAGCAAAGACTCTGAAGATTCAACGTCTAAAAAGAAATTGGGACAAAATAAAATAAAGTAAAATAAACATAAATACGGTAGGAGCTCCTATATGAAATAAGTGACTTAGTAAAAACATTTGGAAACACTGAGAAGAAAAACAAAACCAAAAACAAAACCTTAGACACACACAAAAAAAAACTCACCTAAATTCAGGCCCCAGCGCCATGTCCACACCCTCTCCATGCGGCCCTCCTTGTCTCATAACACATATTCACAGAGCCCAGGGAAGCAGCTGATAACATCGCTGAGTGATTTTGTGTTTCGTTTCTGATACAGCTTCCACCCCTGCCCTCTGGAATGTAACTCGGGCTCCAGTTGGATGAGCTCCTGTTGAATAAAAGGAAGGAAAGAAAAACCACCTCCTCCAACCCTTCCAGGTGGCTCTTTGCCCTCCCCAACCAAACAACAACACGCCCAGCTACCACGCTTCCCATTGCTTTCTTGGCTCGCTTAAACCTCTCTTTCTCCCTGCTCACTGTCATTATCTCTGCAGCTGCATGGCCCACATTTGCTCGGTTTTATGTTCACACTGCGTGACCCAGCGAAGTGGCTGAGGAATCTTCCACCACTCACAAGCAAATCTCCAGGACCCTCTACCCAAAGCCCTCTGAACTTCCCCTTTTCTCTTCCCTTTTGGGTCTTCGATAAGTGCTGCCGATTAACCTTCACAAAACGCTCATATTCTCTTATAAAGCATCTGCATACTTGCTTAGAAAGCTTTTGTTATCCTTTTCAAAGGAAGATGTTGTTTCAGCTCTTTCAGTTTGGCCTATTGGCCTGTCCTTCCCAACCCTATCTTGTAACATAAGTGCTTCTTTGAAAGCTTAATAAATCTGTTTCTCCAATAATGGAAAACTAGGTTGATTCTCCTATAGCTCCCGCAGTATGGATTTCTCAGAAAAACTCTGTCATTTTTGACAAATACAATCTCCCTGCTTCGCTGTGTAATCCTACCATAGGCCCAGCAATCACAAAACTAATAGGCCCTTCACAGATTACATCTGAACCTGAATTACTTCTTTATAGCCTATGAACATTTTTCATAGTAAAGCAGTGATGTCCACTTCCAAAAAAACTTGCCTGTCATTTGGTGTGATTTTTAAGTCTCTGTAACTTACAAATACAATTATTTTTCCTTCTGATACCTAAACATGCAGAGTGAGCAACGGAGCATTATTAATAACGTTCTGGTTCACTGAAAAAAAAATAAACCCCAGGTTCAGGCCTGAAGGTAAGGACCTGGCAGACTGATGGATATTTCTCTTGTGCTTCTACTGCAAATGGTAATTTATGAGTTTCTGGCTATCCATATGGATCGCAACAAAAGCTTAAGTGCCCTTGAGATAGAGAAAGATGAATGGTTAGGCAGATGTGGGGAATTGGATGGATTAGTAGAGTACTAAGAGGATATAAACAGCTCTCCCCCAAAACCTTTACTTTTCTCCCTGCAGTCACAGATCTGTAGTTGTAAAACTTTATATTTTACCATATAAACGGCACCATGCCACACACCATTAGCTCTTATTTAATTTCAACCAATTAGCCAACAGCTCAAATATTTTGGCCCAAATGTGGTGAAAACATGTCTGGCCACTACCAATACTCAATATAAACCATACTAAATATTCCTGTCTCTAAAAGCAAGTAATAATTTGCTTTGCTACTCCACCTCTGCTGGAACCTAATGCAAGTCTTACAACCTTTTTATCATTTTCAACAGTTAAGTTTCAAAACTAAAAGTTTTAGTTGAGTTTTAGCAGCACATGCAAGTACACAGACTATCATATCTGTGATCAGTTATTCTTTCATTCCTTGTCACCCAAGAGGAGGCACATGCAAAACGGCTCCAGCAGACCCTAAGGAGTTTGAATTTTTTATTTTAATTGTACTTACCGCATAAATCAATAGGACTTCAGTTCTTCAAAAGTGTTCGCTCTATCATTTTGATATTAGAAACAGACTAGCTACAATATTGATCCAAGTTACACAAGCATACGTGGATGTAACATTTACTTGAACGAATAAATTTTTAAGTTCAAAGGTAATTCCTTTTTTTCCTCCCTACTTTTTTCAAGCTGGAATTCAACATCTACAAAAACCTGCTAACTAATTTATGGGAGATATTGAATATATATTTCAACACTCTAACATTACACAGAGGGGATCTTTTATTATTGCCAGGGCCATAAAAGATGAGCAGATTCAATATTTTATATTCCCATCTATTACTTGGCATGCAGAGGATTCTGAATCACAATGGTGAAAAAGCATAATATTTCTCCTACCCAAGTCTCACCACTGACTTAGTGTCTATCCACATGCCACAAAGCCATACAAACGTAACAGATGTTGTTCAAGCACCAGGCATCGAACATTACATTAGTAGGATATGTTCAGGAGGTGGTAGACTATGTAACCTCAGGATGGTCTATCAGGCAGATGAAGGTAAAAAGAACAATCATGTTGTATCTAGTATCCAGTCTAAAATATCTATACCCCCCACACTATCAGAATGTATCCCTGTACAGCAGCCGGCATAGCATTTGCTTGAGCAAAATTCACCACTGTGAGGAATTAAATGTCATTTGGATCTCTTGCTCGCATCCCACAACACATCCATCTTTGGTAATCACAATACAAATCTCTGGCAGTCAAGCAACAGGAGGCTTACAAACTACTGAAACCCATTCTTAAAGTTCAAATTGGAACATAGAAGAACGTTCACAGACGGTTGCATTACCAGGACAAGGCCTTGCTCAGACCCTTCACAGTGCACTACGTGCACACGCATATCCCACAGAGAGTGTGAAACAGTTTATTTTTTATAATCCAAGAATCTTAAATTTACTGTCAGGTGTGCCCACACAAAGTTATAAAATAAATCAATTTTATCAGTTTCTAGCACCTGGTAGGTCATCTTTATTTCAAAGATCTGGAGGGATGTATAATATTCAGCATGAACATTATGGTTTCATTTCAGCATCAAAGACTTCAGCACCATGGAACTACTAAAACGAGCAGAAGTCTATAATCCATGAGAAAACTTTGTTACTTACTGAAGAATATTGTGAATATTATTTTACCTTAAGCACAAAAATCCTGTACTGAAGGCACATGCTTCCCTTTAAACTCAGGCAAAAATGCTTGTGCCCAAGCAGTGTTGAAAGGAATTTATTTTTTATTTTTTCCCAAAAGCTCTAGAGAGACGAGACATCAGGGATAATTTGCTGGCTCTGCCATTAACCCAGTGTGTGGCCTGGGCTGATTTCAATGGAAACTGAGATGGGCTGGAAAAAGAGGTAACTGAAATTGCAATGATACACAAAAGGTTCTATTAACTAAACAAATGAGGCACAGAGGTTTAGGATGTCTTTCAGGAAAGAGGATTATTTTCTCAGTGCCTAGCACAAAGAAGCGCTTACCTAGGTGGTAAACATCAGGCTTGAACATAATGCAGATAAATAAATTAATAAAGCAATTAACAGACAGAGGTAGAAACAAGCTGAAAGTGTGCAGCTTTGTGGCTATTTTTTTTTTCCTTCAATTTGGGCTGTTTACTGCAATTACTTCAACATACAGTATCTTTTTTCCAATCATTAGCAACAGCGTACACTGATTTCCAAGCTCTTATTATTATCTAATTCTGATTAACAGAAGACTTTGCTGATGTCTATTGTTTTACTTGATTTTATTTTAAATCCAAACACATTCAGGCAAGCAGATAAAGAGAAACAAAGACAATTTACATCAGCGTATCTTTGGAGGTGCCAGCAATAATTGATGGCTTTTGTTTTATTTCCCTAGGTGTCAAACAGCACCTACTCCCACCTGAAAATAATTATCATTCCTCACCATTAACACAGCTAAACTAATTAGCATATACAGCACCCTTTCTGGCTGATGATTCACAGGGAAGCACAGATGTTGCCTTTAGAGGGAATACATTTCACCTACCTCTTCAGTTCAAGAGATGGGGTTTCCTGTGGCTAAAAAAGGCAGTTGTAAATGGCTACTGCCAGAATAAAGAGACAAGGGGAAAACTTATGAACTCGTAGAGCTTAGAAACTTTACAACATTTCCTTATCCAGTACAGCTTCTCAAAATACACCCCCAAGTTTACTGTGCAACTTCAGTTCAGGTGCTGCGTACAGAAGATTGGGCAAAATAGATTATTAGTAGTGCTCGTTATTCACTGCATTTTTTTTTTTTTTGATGTTTCATTGAATTGAAAATGTTTCAAAGAGCAGTAACATCCATGCTCACATTACTGGGGTTTGCTGTGATTGCACCTATGCATTTCAAACTACTTTCTAAGCTCTGTCTTCAACACAGAGCATTCACGGCCTCTCCTAAACTTGAGTTTAAGTACTTGACCAAAGTACAGTTACAACTAACCCAGAATATGTGGAATTTTCTCAAACAAAGATGCTAAGGTGGTGGCATAGTCTCCTTTCTTTCTTTTCCCTCATATTTTAGGTAAAATGTAGTATGAATCTTTCTGGATGCAGTGGTATCAAAAATGCTGTCTACAACACTCATCACATGAAAGAAAATAAGAACTCATTAAAACCAGATCATCATATCCAAATCTGTTTGGGTTTTTTTAGCCACATTAAAGCTATGTTTCACTGTGATGTTTAAAACGAAGTGCACACTTTTTCTTAAAGGCTTGATGTCTTTATTTCAAAAATGTGTTTTTCTGTTGAAAATACCACCACACATACAAAAACAGTTAGCTCATCTTTGAAAATCTGATGTCAAACTTTGCTTTTCTTTGTTTTGCTCATATTCAAAACACGTGGATGTTGTATGTTGCATAAACCAAAGAAAAGATGATGGTGCTTACAAGTGAGATGACTCTTAGATCAGGTTTTACAGTAGACTGCTTTGTACTGCAGATAAAATGGGCCTAAACAGATCTCAGAAGATGCTTAATTACTCTTATCAAATATCAAAAAACAGCATTGGATTTGCTGCACTCAGATTAGGTATGCAGTCTGTTTTTTTCTCTCTCCCTCTTCTCTTTTCTTTCTGGGAGGTAACTGTACCACAGACCATGATATAGACTACAAAAAAACTTTATGTAAAAAGCTTTCTGAAGCACCAAATACGCTTCTTGGTTAGTCATGATGTTACACAGCTCTGTTTGATCTGATTGGTGTACATAGCAAAAAGCACAGTAAACCTCTGAACAGGCTTAGACTGAGTGCATTCTTTCCTTTGACATCCAGAAGCAGCTCTTCACATTTACCCTTCTATATCAAGGTTTTAATTGCACCGTACTATCCCATTACTCCAAAAACTGTATGCAGCTTTAATGGAACTGCAGAGTTCCAAAAGTGATCTGCGCTACCGAACAGTATAGAAAGTGTTAGAAATATAAAATAAATCCTCATAAAAATCACCTTAAAACTTAACTTTTCTCCACTTCCATTAGTTTAGAAACAGTATATTATTTCAGATTCATACTGTGCCTTGTGCTACTTCAAAGCACATTGTAACTGACCCTGTTCAAAATCTAAGTTTAATTTCTACCAGTGTATTCAGAAAGACCTTTCCCCTCTCCTTCCTTGCTGCATTGAAAGTATACAGATGGGAAAAGCAACTTTCATAGCTGCATGAAGCCAAATTATTGAAGAGAATAAAAGCTCTTAGAAAGCCTAATTCACTTAAGGTATCCCACGTGTCACAGACCAATGACTTACTGTCTAAAGCTCATTCATGTCAAGAGAGAAGATGCTTCTCTATCCAACAGTGGTAAGAATTTGTCTGAAGTCTGCATTTATTTTGGACAAAATAGACCAAAAAAAAAAAATATGAATACCAGCTGAATAAGTCCAGCGAAAAGTGGCAAAAACTATCAGGTGTTCTAAAAATACAGCCTGAGTGGAAAAGATAACTGGATTCATTTTACGCAGGCTGGAGATGGCTGGATTTCAGCACTGGGGAAAGGCTGCAAATCTAACAAAGTGAACAGAGCATAATGAAGACAATCTCTGATCTTCACTGAGAAAGAACTGATATCATGAGCCTTCTTCATTTTCTCAGGCGCAGAATAAGAAATTTCCACTGAAATACGGAAGTAAACCCGAGTGAACTGCCTTGATCAACACCTTGAAGCAGACCCCTAGCAAAGACAGCCAAAGACATCTGTGGTATGAACTCTTAACTTTGTTCCACACTCACTGGACTCACACAAGAGAACCTGGAACAGTACTGAAGGGATAGTGTCTGTGCTAAATGTAGGAAATATTTCCTCATATTGCAGAGAAGCAGATCTGTCTTTATTATTTTTTTTTTCAAAGAAGAGGCATTTCTGTTGAGAATTCATATATTAATGAATTCTTTTTAAAAACAAAACACTATGATAAAACATTTGTAGTTAATATGAGTACACCAGTTAATACCTGCAACGTGCACTCCACATCAGCACTGCTAGTGACAGCAATAAAATAAGGCCCTTCTGATTCTTATTTTCTCCTCCTTGCAAAAACTGCTCCAGGATTATACAGCTAAGTCTCCAAAGACTTAAGAGTATATGTATTCTGTTCCTTTCACAGCTCATAATCTATTTTTGAAGACATAATTGATAATATCTATCAAAATCTACAAGCATCTGTTGACCTGGGAAAAAAAAAAAATATGTTCCTGGAACTCTGAAGTAATACACTGTACTACGACTTCAGGCATTGCTGCAAGCTTTCTACTTTCTGGGTCAGAAATATCACAGAGTTCAAACCATACATAATGAAAATCCTAAGGCACTTGTACAGTTTATTAGCAATCAGAAATCACACTTGAAATCAGGGCTCCATTGGGAATATACAGTCAACTTATATGACAGAGGTAGCAGAAATTAATATATTTGTATAGGCATTTTGAAGAGCAGCCAGCTCTGCTGGGGGGAAGATAGGGATGGTGGTATCCTGGCAGCTTTGTGAGTAAGTATGTAGGACAAGATCCCAAAACTGTGCATGTTCTACTTCTAGAGAGCAATCGTATAAATAGAGCTTAAATTCTGTTCAACAGCCAAACAAACCTATGTAAACTGTGAGCACTCAGCCATTCATAGATTACTTTATTATGCATAGGACCTAAACAAATATGTATGTTTTTTTCTGAAACAAAGCCAATTAAATCCCAGTAGAGTGATGACCTAATGTGTTACACACCTCTACTTTAAAAAGTTTTTCCATTTACTCTATCATATTTAGAGAAATCCCTTTAAACAATCTCAGATTTTGAAGCAAGAGGTGTCAGTAAGGAATCCCAAGCACTGTGTCATACAATCTCCCTAACTTCCAGTCAGTTCTTCTCCATAGCAGTTCATTCTACAATTGCCTTTTGCAGAAAGGATGAATTCATATTGGTACAGGAATCCTACTTACCAAAAATGGCCTACAGCACTTCTTTTACATTTCCATATTTCAAGCTCAAACATTTGAGATAGATATTTTTCTCTTTACTTTCCTCATAGTTTTCAGATAATAGCAAAGAAATAAAAATAAAAAATAATTCCACTTTCAATAAGTTGAGTCAAGACATCCATTAATCATTGACTTCCCCAAATTATTTTTTAAGCAATTTAGATGTTGCCCTGATTACTTCTGCACCATTAGAAAACTCTGTCACAAACAGAGGGAGGCAGAAAACAGTTCTCACTCAAATCAAGGCAGAGAGCCTAAAAGGAAAATCTCCATTTGAACATCTTTGTTCCTTAGTTCTTCACTTCTGAAAAGGAGAACAGAACTTCCTTATGTCACAGAGGCATTGTCAGAGTAAGTACATTAAAAGATTAACAGTTGCTCAGATAGTACAGTAATGAAAGACAATACCAAAGTTAGTACTTTATTTATTCTAAGCCATACAAAAAGAGCACAGCTTCAGAAATACTGCAATATGCATCTAAAATGCTTAAGTATTCTTAAATCATTCTAAATATATATCACAAAGAAAGAAGGGTTTTGTGGCCAAGGGTAAAACAGCTTTGTTCTTAGGGAGAGGAAATGGCACTTTTATCAACCTTCCTTTTTTATTCTCCCACTTCTATCCCTATGTTCATTTCCACTTTACACCGCAGTAGAAGTCAACAGTATAACTTAGAGCTTTGTGAATAGATGTTTGTTCAGTAAACAAGTTAAATGTGTTTGCATAATTCTTACAAAAGTAAGATTTAGCTTTCATGGAATGACTAAACATTGCCTATTTCTCTCTGCAGATACATATCAAAATAGCAAAGGTAAAGAACACATAAGCCACAAAAAGTTTCCAACCATGAATCTTATTACAAAGAGGAGAGTGAGCCAAATTGTGCCAGAGAATACAAGAACAGTATAGCAGAGAATCACTCAAATGGTCCAATATATTTCCACGACAACTGTGCCAGTACCAAATACAAGGGCAAAGAGAATTAAGATGTGCATGGTTCAAGATGAAGAAGTTTCAAACCTCCATACACTTTCCTGATTTAAATAGAACTAGTTAGAAAATAACATACTGATTAAGGTCAGCAAAATGAGCTCAGTAGTCTTAAATAAAATCATTTTTAAATATTGTTAATCAGCATCCATTGATGTTAATCCAGCTTCCACTGAAAAAATTAACTGAACACTGATCTCTGCTGTTCTTTTGTTGCACGTGAGGGGATTCTTTTTTGATGGGTTTTGTTTGCCACAAATATTTAGAGAATTACAGAAAAACCCTCCCTTAAACAGAGATCTTCTAGCAATATTGCGCATTCAATGATTACAATAAACAGTTCATTTCTACCCTTTGCCAGCATCCCCTCCCCACCAAACCCAGTGCTGTAGCTTTGGTGCCATGAGTGAAGCTGCTTAGCAGACCACAGTTTGAAAGTGTTTAATCTTCTCACCAAACCATACATCAAGACACATTAAGCTATAAAACCTCCAGAATGGTGTTCCCAGTGTTATACTCCAGGCATGCAAAACTGTTAAGAGAAGAAAAAAACTCAAAATTTTTTTGAATATCATTTCTTCTTAAGAATTCAAAGACATGAGCTGTGTATGAAGCTGATGATGATCCCACTGCTGATCTGGTCCCTAGTTTTACACCTCTTAGCTACCTCTCCAAGAGTTAGAAATATACATTGCTCCAAAAGTAATGCCTCCTATTTGTTTCCATGGAAACTACGCCTAAGACAGAGATTATTATAACACTACTTGATAGAGCAAATTTTCAGCTACAAAGTACATTTTTTCAACACAGTCACCATCATTAGCTATGCATTTCACCAGCAATGAACAAGAGCCAGCCTGCTGAGATTATACAGATCTGCACCAGGAAAGGTGTCTCACTGTCACAGATTTCATAAACATTCAGCAAACATCAGTAAATGTCAATGGGTGCCATATTTTCTGTGTGAAAGAATTCAGTTCCACACACACACTTCATACTCACTCCCATGTCAGATTCCATTTTGTCAGACTGCCTCTCTGCTGTCATCTGTCAACAAGACATAATAGAATACTGGAAGAAGGTTCAGCCTTTACTGCTGGACCACCAACAACTGCCTTTGACATTGTGGGCCAACATAATAAAATATCAGGCATTACTATTGGAGCCTGACTTTCTCCTGATGCTGACCCTGTGCTCCCTGTGAGGAGATGCAGGTTGCCATGAAGCCTTCCCTCAGCCTACTCTTTTCTGGGACATACCAACTATTGGACCTCAGCTGCTCCTTGTCTCTTGCCCTCTAAGGCTTCCACCATCTTCTTAGCCCTCCTTTAGACACTCTCTAATAGTTAGCTTCCTCCTAACTGCTCTCCCTTGGTGAAAATAACTGTGGTATCTTCTATCCTAGTGGTCAGTTTGTCAGCTTTTCCTTCATTTAATGTCAGTTTCCTGAAGGAGAATGTGAAACTTCTGAGGAATTAATTTTCTCAGTTCGCTTTATCTCCTCTGAAGTCTTTAAAAACAACCTGTTAGCAGTGTTTGTATCTGTGGCATGCATGCCTAGAGAGCAAAGCCACAGCTGAAACAACTGTTGCACGCATACATACATTTTACTAATGATGTTTGACATCAGTACCATCCCAGCAGTCTAATTGCCAAGACTCAAAGCAAAGTTTCAAGACTGGCTATCACCAGAGCTTTCATTTGGAGACTTGGCTCAAATGTTCCTCGGTTAACAACGGAAGAATGGTTTTATGACAGCGAGAGTATAAATATTCCTAGCTTAAAGGCAGCTCTTTGAAGTTCATAATCTCTTCTCTCTTCCGTAGCCTTCTTCAAACAAAGAACACATGTCTAAATGCTTTATCATGGCGACTGTGTCTTGGCATTATCTTTGATACTGTCTCGGCGTGTGCTGTAAAGATAATACAAAATCTAGCTGCTGGGAACCTGAACAAGTTCCCACAAGCATTTTCCACCTCTCTTCTGTTTATAACACCAGATTCCTGCAAAGCGTTTACATGGAACATTAGTGTTACAGTTTCTATTAACTTTGCAGCAAGGGGTGTTTCTTCCCTAGCATTCCCATGGAGAAACGTGTTGTAGTTTCAGAGTAAAATAGTGGTGTTCTTCCATCCATTTTTTCACCTTTATTTAAATTATTAATGCTGTTTATTGTGCAAATGGGCTTAATGCTCTAAGTGGGTCCAGTTATAGAGTAGGGCACAAGCGCAAAGGTGAAAGTTTAATCTGTTGCATTCCACTTACCAGGACCATGTCAGGACTCACAGAAGTCATGCTTTCTTTTTTGTCCTGTTTACTGCATTTGCACAGTATTAAATGGAGTTATAGATGCAATTATACATTATATCAAAAATAAGCAGCTAAGCAGATCTACCTGTTCCCACTCATTTTTCCCTGTGTGAGGGGTGGGAATTAAGAAGTTGGCATGAATGCAAGTAAGTATCTTATTTACTGAAAAATTTCAGTAATAGTAATCATTGATAAGAATTCATTATTAAAATTGGTCAGTTAACTATGATTATCACTGCTCCGAAATTAATATTGCAAGAACTTCCTGGGGAAAACACTGTACATCAACATAAGATACACTTACCAACTATTAAAATTCATGTCACTAATTGTTCCTGGAACACACGCAAATACTTTCCAAGGAGATCACCTGGAGATCTAAGACCTCACCCAGTGTTCAAAGCAAAGGGTTTCTGCCTACAACTGATTGCATTAAGCAGCAAAAAAAGCATGATGTAAACTTCCCTTTGCATAACTTCTCAAAAGTGAGCATTGAAAGGTTCGGGTTTCCATTCATTTTTCCTCTTGTAAAGGAGAAGACAGTGTTTCATCAGCCTTACTGTAATTACTGCATGTAGCAGGGTGTTCAAAGGTATAAATTTTGTTGATAGATTGTTCCTTCAATTATTTCACTGGATGATTTTCTATAATTACAATAGTTTGTCACTAGGTTGTTTTCTCTAATTTGTCACCTCAATTACATAAATTAAATTGATTTACAGAAGT
Source organism: Oreortyx pictus (assembly GCA_036925125.1). Taxonomy (NCBI): domain Eukaryota; kingdom Metazoa; phylum Chordata; class Aves; order Galliformes; family Odontophoridae; genus Oreortyx; species Oreortyx pictus. Next base: position 3,701,310 of record JAUPFR010000029.1, read on the forward strand.
GTGTTAATATGACTTACCTTCGATGCAGAATTCACAAATGGAGCTCTCTGTCGACTCTTCAGCTCTTTGACCACACAGTGCTTTTTCCATTGAAGAGCATCCCTCCCAGTCTGTGGGATGTAGACACAAAAACATTGACAACAATGTAAAGCAAACACTAGTGATGCAAAGCTGTTTTTCCTTCCATGCTTGGCATTTTGCCTAGCCTGTATTTTGGAACATATGGCTCCTCCTTAAGAAATAAAAAAAAATAAGAGCTATTATTGGTTTTGCTTGGTGGCAAAGGAAAGGCAGAGAGGTAAATATATTTGTGTTTTATTTTAAGCTCCACCACCGACTTGTCATGAGTCCCTGGGGAATTTTAGCCTTTTGGCATCTCTGTTAGCTCAAGCGCAACATAATTAATTCAAATATCTAATTACACATTCACTTTCATCGAAGACCACAGAGTGTCTCCCATATTATTACTATTACCAATAGCTCCAAATACCAGAGGTCACAGCACTGCTGTTAGTTTGCAAAGGGCTGTCAATTTTGAATAATTTACTATATAGGTAGTGTAAAGCACAAGGTTTTGCTGTATCCAAAGAGTGGGATCCTGCACCAAGTTCACTTTACTAAAATAACAAGTAGGGATACAGTCAAGATCTCCAGGATCTTGGGGTTGGACTCGATGATCTTTTGATGTCCCTTCCAACCCCCATGATTCTATGATTCTATGATACCACTGAAATGTATCAAGACATAATTGTTTACTTAGTATTTAAATAAAAAATATTTCTCTTACTTCCAAACTCCTGGAATATTACATCCAAAAGTAAGAACAAAGCCTTAGGATTTTCTCATATAATGCTCTATTTCTATATTAAGCAGCATAATACTGTACATTATGTCATTGTTAAAATAACTGAAGCATATACAGATCAAGACTTGCAAGAAATTCCTTAGGTTTATGTAAAATAGCACCTCCTGCTCTTACTTAAGATTTCAGAACTAAGAAAAAGAAGGAAACAAAAACTAAATTAACTTCTTCCAAGTTTAGCCTGAATCATACAAAGAAATGTGATTCAATACTAATTTGAAATGGCATTCTGTCAAATGTAAGGTCAGTTCCGTTACTGGTAGCTTTAATAACTTGCATAGCCCTTTTTGCTGCAGCAAATGACAAAAGAAAATGTAAAAGGATTTGCATAGAACTTTTTTCCTAAAAGAGAATGCTGTTCCCAGTTGCAGAAGCATAACTCGGTAATAATTTGTTGAGACTGAACCCAGACACAGCATTATGGGCAAAAGTAAAACAAAATGAAGAACCACCTCTAAACCTCAGCCTTTGATTGAACATGTTCTACCTTTTGCCTCATCACATTATCTAAAAGTTCTGTTAATAGCAGAAAGAAATTTTTAAGTCATTTGGTAGGTTCCTTAAAATTCAAATACTACCTCAAGGAAAAAGTCATCCAGAAGACTCACATAGGCTCAGAGAGGTGGATTTGATTTTATCATGCTCAGCATGTATTACCTGCCTGGAATAGCTCACTAATTGTCACATTGCCCACTTGCATGTCATTTGGATGCCTGCCCTAGGGCATAGGTGCTGAGCAGAAATATTTTCACTTACAGGAGGTGGAATACACAGCAACTCTTGTCCGATTAGCAGTCATATCTCTGCAACACAAGATTGCATATGTTTTTGCTACATACTGCTTTACATTTTGGTGAATCCTGCTGAGTTGGACATCAGAAAGATGCAACCAAGTGTTTTCATTACCCCTTACGTTGTGCTTTTCAATCTTCAGGACAGACATTTGGCCAACCAGCAGCTGTATTTCCTCTGGTAACCTGCCTAATCTCTTGGCTGAAATAAATCTTTGCTGCATTTTCCCTCTCACTACATTCTTCTGAATAGTAACACAGTCTCTGAATTATATCCTTTCCCTTATTGCCTTAACAATATTGTCAAAATCCTTTCTTACCCAAACACACACATTCATTGCTCTGTTTACTGTTGCAGAATTCCTTGTTTCTACAAGAAGTTACAGCCATTTTTAATTAGCATGCTGGTCTGCAGCAGCTGTAATGGGAAGGACAAATGTGACAGTAAAACACCATTCATCCCTTCTAGTCCCACCAGCAGGCTTGGCTCAACAAAACACATTTAGGGCTTCTGAAACACAAACATTTTTGCTGTTTATGAGTATTTCATTTCTTGATAGTTTCAACATATAAAATTTTAAAGAGTTGAGTGTCTTAACAACCTGTGCATTCCACTGAGACTTGCTTAGGAGCTTTTCAGTACTTTATCTTCACACCTGCGAACAATGAAATCTCTCTCGGGTCTTTGACACTGTTTCTTTTCCATGTTTGAATCCTAGAATCCTAGTCAGAGGCAGAAACTGGCTCAAGTCAGGAGATTTATCTTAATTTATTACCAATCAGCATAAGTTTTACTGACTGATTCTGGTATGGAGTGATATAGGTTGGTTTGTTTAGCAATAGGGATTAGTACATTATTTTAAGAATTAATATATTAGTTTAGCAAATGGAATCCATAAGTCATATTACTAAAACATTCCATTTCAGCTTTTGTGGGTGAATAATCTTGCTTTTCTTCAATAATTTTGCACTGGGGACATAGTAGAATACATTTTTACTTCTGCCTCAATAGTTTTGCCTCATGAGAAGTACTGGAGTCACAACAGAATACTTTCATCTTTTGTCTCAAAATGTGCAAGGACATTTTCCTCAAGTTCCACAGATGTTGTTTATAAAAAGTGACTCACTATGGCCTAATAAGCAGTGGATATCTTCAAAACTGGAGAAAAGTAGATGGAAGTGAGTCAAAGGCTTCAGTGATGAAGCTGATGGTAAAAAAAAGGGGAAGAAGTAGGTGGGCATTCCAACATGGTAGATACCACTGAGAATGCCCAAAGGGACATTAGCACATATCTATGAGATGCTGAAAAAGAATGAATCTGCATGTCAATTTACTGCATATGCATGTCTTAACTGTTTAAAATAGAGCCTGACCTCTGAGAGGGTGTGCTTGTTTGTCAAGTTACCTGGTGTGCATCATGAGGAATAAAGGAATGCCACTTTCTAACACTCTTAGGTTAAGAGAGTTTTCTTCCTGGATTTCGAATGACAGGAGAAACAGATGTAGCCAAAAATTAAGCAGGAACTTGAGAAAACATCTCAGCTTCACTGCTTCACTCTCTCCCTGCTGCCTCCCACTATTTGCCCACATTACATTCTGCCACTTGCTGAGGAGAGGTGACTTCTTGAGGTTGAGGTCAGGGCCCTGTTTCCTTTCTTTGCTGCTCCTCCTTTCCATCTCCCTCCACCTTTATGCTGTCACAACCCACAGCCCCTTCAGGGATCGATGGTTGGAGGTATCTCCTCACTTTTCCCTGCATACCTCCCTCTGGTATCTCCACTTCTTCCTCAGCTCCAGCATCTTCTTTCAAGACTTCTGTCTTGACCCAAGCCTTTCTCCTCAGGGCTGAAGTTGGGCAGTCAGCAGCCATGCTTGCTCCAAGCCTACCCTCAGCACACCTCTCACAACCCTGCAGCCATTATCACGACCAAAACCCTCCAGTTCCAGCCAGCACAGGCTATGTGAATGTGAGACTGATACCAAAGACTTAAGCAATTTAGTTAGTGTTCAAAGAGCAAATCCCTTGGTACTCCAGACAGATGAAAATAGGCTCATTTGAGCAAACATTATGGGGAAGCCCAAAGAGCAATCTGCCTACTTCAACATCTGTACCACCTATGGGCAATGGGAAAGACTAACGCAGACCCTTGGCAAGAACCCCTTAATTGAACAGAGCAGGTGCAGTGTTAGATTTAATGTATACGATAATTCTGGGAATAGGTGGGAAATTGCATGAAGATTCATAGGTTAAATGTATCAAATGGGAGTGATTTAGCTCTGGGGTGTGAATGCTTTGTGGAGAGATCCCAACACACCCAGTGCTGCAATAACCCAATGTTAGCTTTCGAAACTATCATTTGGTTTGGAGAGTTTTCTTGGGTATGATTTTCTGTAAAAAGACTATTGTTTCAGGCTTTAGAAAGGAGGCCAGGAAACAATGCCTTCAGGTTTGCTCTCTCCTGTTCAGGTGCTGCCACCAACTGTTTCTCAGAGGTGGGAGCAAAAGCAGATGAAGGCTGTGCAAGCTGTAGGAGCTCTAATGTCAAGGTATTCCTTCCCCAAATACCAGACAGCTCAGCCAAGTGCAAGCAGGACCCAACCATCACCACAGCCAAGGAAGCCTCACACAGCTGTCTGTGGTGAGATCTCTTACCCGCACTACCACGAGCTCCAGCCACAGACTTTCCAAAGGTCCAAACCATGTAGTTCAACCCTTTACTTATTCTTCGGCTTGGTATACAGGCAGTTGATGAAAAATCCAACAAGTGCAACCAGTGAGTTTTCATTTCCAATTGAGGCCTGCAGGGATTCTGGCACATCAAAGCAATGGATATGCAACAGAGGAGCTCTCACTCTATATTTATTGGTAATGCTTGTCAAAATGTATTAAATGTTTTTTCTTCTCCCCTTTCCATCTCATGAATTCTTTGGAAAACTGTCAGGGGATCCTAAATAGGTATTTATCTGGAGACAAAGCTGCTTTGTCTGCACTGCACTGCAGTGCACACTGCCTTTAAGCGTCCAAATTATGGAGCAAACATGTTCTGTGTCAGCTTCTACTAAATATCACAGCTTTATAACAAAAGCTTCAGTGTGATGTATGCTCACACTTCTCTGATGGTTGAGAAAACCCACTTCATTCATGTAACCAGCAAAAGTCATAACAGAGGAAGGTGTTTACAAGCCAGTGCTGGCTCTCCCAACAACAACCTGTAGGCACCAAGTGGGGAATTCAACCAAGTATTCAATTTGAGGCAGGTTTTGTTAAAAAAAAAAAAAAAAAAAACACTTTTGTCTTTTTTCTTTAAAAAAACATGGGAAAGCGAAAGTTGATTCATTAGGAATTAATGGTTTTATTGTATTATCAGCCTAATGAGAATACTTACATAGGTGGCAGTGCTCCCCGGATTTCCCCTGCAGTCAGTGGGACTGACTCTGTCATTAGGATTTCACAGTAGGAACTAACTGAAGTGCTCTACATGTCCCTCGAAGCACAGTCCTCTCGGTTGCTGAGGGACAATATGCAGACCAGATTCCTGGATCATATGTTTATGTTCAGCATGAAACTTTGCCAGGGTGACTCTCTCTCACTTTTAAGTTTAAAGGATATTGGAAGAAACGAGCTTAACCACAGCTTGGCTATGACACTAACTTGAGCTACAGTTCCACAGAAGCTTAAGTGGATCCATTTCATCCAGCTAACCTGGCACAAAAACACTAACCCAACCTAAAAAAAGCAATTAGCTTTCTGCTAGCTTACTGACCTGCAACAGCTCTGTGCAGGGTCAGAGAAGCACCAGAGCTGGCACGAGAGAGGGTATGAGACTGCAGCACCCAGTGATTAGATTAGCAGAACATTAAAGGAAAGGCAGACCACTACAGACAGCTGCAAGCTTGAAATAATGATGAAAGTTTATGACACCATACCCACCCTGGAAGAACTCCAGGATTCCCTCTCAGGGACTACATATTCTTTATAATGAAGCTTTTCAGGGCAGGGATCATGTCTGTGAGAGGAGCAGGTAGCAATAAGAGAAAGCAGAGGAGACATGAAATAGTGGAGGGAGACAGAAAAGTTCTGGGTCTGAGCCTGTTTCCAGCTGTGCTAATTTAGACACTTCCACTCATGTATTTTGAATGAAAAGACGAAATTCCTTCTCCTGCCCTCTGTCAAATTGAGGTCCTGAAGCTGTTCAGGACAAGAAGGGTTTCACAGTGCCTGCCTCAGCTAGGCACTGTTTTGACTTTTAATATCACACTTGTACAATATTAAAGAAATATATATATATTATATATATCCTCATTTGAAATGAGGATGGAGAGAATACTGAAATACAACTTAGGGAAAGAATGGGTTGAATATAGTTTTGTATGCCACAATAAATCCAATTTGGTGCCTAAAGAGGAGATAAAATGATAAAGGTAATATACTTGACAAAGTTTCACAGAAGGATACATTGGAAAAATCTATCCAGACCATTTATTCCTCTGTGGACAACAGAATAGACTCATTACAAATTCTGCCTTTGTTGCTGTGTAGAAATGAAAATGCTAATTGGTTTACTTGAAGTTTAATTGAAAATTAATAGAATTTCACTAGAGATTTGCAGAATAGGAGTAGAGTTAAAATGACATTTGATTAAAGTCATACTAAAAATCTACTCAAGGACATTTTGAAGACAGCAGCAGTGGAGTTCCTTTTAAAAGCAGAAATAAATATTTATCATTAGTAATAGCTACTAACTACTATTTATCATTTGTAATATCTACTAACAAGATCCACAGTTTTTAAAGCAGCACAGTAAGATAATGATACCGCAGCAAGTTTTCATTTTTTCTCCATACCTGTGCAACTCAAAGAGATAAAAGAGCTTCTTACTTTCTCCAGTTAGCGGCATCTCTACATCCTTTATGAAGAAAGGCTAAGGGAGCTGGGCTTGTTTAGCTTAGAGAAGAGAAGGCTCTGGGGACATCTCAGTGCAGCATTACAGTACTTGAAGGGAGCTTACAAGCAGGAGGGAGACTGACTTTTCACACTGATAGTGACAGGACAAGGGAGAATGATTTCATACAAAAGAAAGAAGATTTAGATTAGATGTTAAGAAGAAACGTTTTACTCAGAGGATGGTGAGGCAATGGAACAGGCTGCCCAGAGATGCTGTGGGTGTCCCATTCCTGGAGTCATTAAAGGTCAGGTTGGATTGAGCCCTGGACAGCTTGATCTGGTGGGTGGCAACCCTGCCCATGACATGGGAATGGAACTAAATGACTTTAAGGTCCCCTCCAACCTAAGTCTTCCTATGGTTCTTTGATGTCTTCAAGGACATCATTACAGAAAAAATAATAGAATCATAGAATCCTTAGAGTTGCAAGGGACTTTAAAAGGCCATCTAGCCCAACTCCCCTGCAATTAATAGGGAAATCCACAGCCCAATCAGGTTACTCAGAGCCTAGTCCAGCCTGGCTTTGGAAGCCTCCAAGGACAGGGCATCTTCCACATCTTTGGCCAACCTGTGCCAGTGTCTCACCGCCCTCACTGTAAAAGACTTTTTCCTTACATATAACCTAAATCTATCTTATTTACGCCTGAAACCATTTCCTCTTGTCCTGTTGCTTCAGTCCCTGCTAACAGTTTGTCCCCTTCTTTCCTGTAGCTCCCCTTTGGATACTGAAAGGCCACTATCTGATCACCTCAAAGCCTTCTCATCTCCAGGCTGAATAGCCTTGGCTCTTTCAGCCTGTCCTTATAGGAGAGGTGTTCCATCCCTTGGATCATTTTTGTGACCCTCCTCAGGACATGCTCCAATAGGTCTACGTCTCTTTTGTACTGAGGACTATACTATATATATATAGGATGCAGTACTGCAGGTGAGATCTCACAGCTCAGAGTAAAGAGGCAAGATCACCTCCCTCATCCTGCCAGCCACACTTCTTTTGATGCAGTCCAAGGGTATAACTGGCTTTCTTGGCTGTGAGGGCACATTGCTGGCTCATGTCCAGCTTCCCATTCCAGTCTTTTTCAGTAGGGCTGTGCTCAGTCTTTTCATCCTCTGGCTTATAGTGGGGGTTGCCAGCTGTCATGTCTTTTTAATCTCAACAGAGGTCCTACCTTCCAGCTGCTATTTCTCAAAGAAAGATTCTGTACTGTGCTGGAATTCGTGGACTGTCTTTCATTATATTTCAGTAAGATTTACATTTCTGGTCTTTCAGGCAAGAAAGGGCTACTCAATAACCACTCCGTGCTTATGAATATAACCATCATTAAGAACTGAATTAACTCAGAGGGAATGTAATCACCAACTGTATGGGCATGAATTCATCACCATACAGTGACCAGCACAAGACCAGGAGACACTGAACTTTTTAGAAATCTGGAAGTATGAACAAGAATACCAAAGTACTGGGAAATAAGTCTCAACATAATACATCTTCTTGTTCTACAACTCCGTAAAGCTTTGCTACAAAAAACAGGAGGACAAAAAAATAAAAAATAAAAACCAACCCCAAAGCAGAGTCAAGTTCTAATGGTCTAAAGAACACAAGTATCTGAGATTTTTAAGTAGAAAGCAAAGACAGAAATTTTCCTATAAATTTCCTGTGTCTTCTTGAAAAAATTGTATAGAAACTGGCCATCTGTTTGTACACGACAGCATTCTCAGCCATTAGAAATCAAGAAATATACAACTGCAATTTTTTTTCCTGTGCCACTGCTTTCCTCCAAAGAAACGAGGTCGGGCTCCAACTCTTCACAAAGGATTTCTCTCTTCCCACTAAGTTAAACTTCATGAAGAATTCTAAAATTAATAAAACAACAGTACAGTATAAAATATCAACAATGATATTTTCTCAAAAGAAAAAAGAAATATTTGAAGAATAGTAAACTCTTGGCTATCTGTAGAAACTCTGTGCTTGAATATTACCAAGTGTTGGCATGAAATGAATATGAAATCTCTTTATGGAAATGAATGGGATCAACTGAATATTCATTTCATGGACTGAAATTCAACTCGTATTAACATTACTGTGGTAACAGTATGGATGACATTTTCTATCAACTTCAACCATAACTTCAACCAATACTGTGGCAGGGTAACCACCCAGGTGCCAGGGTTCAGTCCAGGAGTCAGAGAGAGGGAAGTTTTTTTATTATGAGCAGGATCCCTTCTTATACCCTTGTGCTCACATACAGTACTTAACAACTCATTGGCTAACCATTCTGCTTAACAGCAACTGCTCTATAACAAAACAGCTCCCGACTGCAAGGCTCCCAAGGATCTTTTCACTACATTACTGATTTCCACTTCTCCCGGGGCTTCATGATGTTTTCACCAGCGACAGAAGTGCTGAGTCACAAGGCAATATTCCCACAAATACTATCATGAGAAACAGGACATTTAACTGCCAGCTCTGCGAGCACATGCGTGCATACTTACATGTTCCTCAGTCCTGACTTCATTGCTTTCCTTTGCAGTCATAAAGCAAAATGAACACTAATAGAAAGTATCTATTGATCTTAACCACAGGGCCATCTATTCCGAATACTGCTACTAGTAGACTATGGAGAAAATAAAGGCGTTCTCTTAAATTATCAACTGCTAAAGCATTGCTACAGCATTCCTTCATCAGTTTTCCTAGGAGGTCACAAGAAGGTAAAAGATTAAAGATTCATGGAAATTTAAAAAGTATTTTTCAACTGTGCTGTTTCTATTGATGATAAAATCAACTTTTTTCTAGAGTCACCAGAACTTCTATTTAAGGACATGACTGAGCAGCCATATTTTTAAAATAACTAAGACAAAATGTCCAAGTTCTGGCATTTACATAACTAACAGCATGATTAACCTCTGGGTCAGTTACAACTAGGGGCATGAACTAAAATTAAATCATAGCAAGAATAATTCGTATTTATAACCTCAATTTTAAATTTTGGGAAACATTAGCTTTTACTGTGTACGTCTGCCAATAGTTATGATGACAAAATTAATTAAAATAAGATAACATGAGTTTTGCACATCAGGTATTCATAACGAGTATTACATGGTAGACAGTTTTGTGTCTAAATTCTGTGCTTCCAGTTTTCCACTCAACAACTGCTTGTGTATATCCTTTATTGCTAATAAAATAAGTATACCTTGATTGCAATGTATAATAGAAACATGCATCACCCAAGCTTTAAAGTTCAATTCTACAGAAACTCTTTTATTCCATTCCAGCATTGCAAAAAGTCAGTAAGCATCTCTTTCAGAATAATAGCCTTGATAAAAAATGGGATTCAGACCTTTACAATTTCTTTTTGCCGCAACTAAATTAAACAAGGATGAAGCCAGTGAGCTTCATAACTCTAGGGTCAAACAGAAGTAATTACATTATATAACTGTTTTTCTTTGAGTACTTTCTCAATCAAGATTAGTTCAATATACAATATGGCCTTGCATATTTGATGATTTTCAGTCAGACTATAAGGGCAATAGCTATGGCACCTTCTTGTCTAGAAAATTCTTTTCTGCACACACATCACAGAAAACAAATTTCAGCAATAAAATTATTGTCTTTCCCCTACACCATCAAGTGTTCTTTTGGAGCCTGAACATTTGTTGTCCAACATGTTCTAATGTAGCACATAGCAGAGGTGAAACCCGACTGAAAAACTTAAAACCTCAGCTCACTGAAATCCTGGAACACATGAAAAACATTTAATAACACACAATACAGATACCACATACTAGTTCGGTTTTACAGAATTGGATCCTTCATGCCCTCAATCCCTAGAGAATTAGAAGCTACCAGAATTTAAAATTGGTCTATCACTAAAAATTACAGTTAAACCACTATCTATACCAGGTAATAAATGTTACTTTTTTTTTTCCTCATCACTAACATCTCCTTTTCTCCTAATATCTCTCTCCTCAGCAATTTGGCTTTCTAGAAATGATTTCCCAGAGAAAAATGAATCAGAGAGGTGTGATAGCACTAAAACAACTCTCAAGAGTTCCCAGATTAAAAATGTCTGGGCATAAATCACTGGGAAACCCTGCAACTATTTCTCTTTCTCCAGGAAGAAAGTACAAAATTGGAGAGTCTACAAACAGTGGCTGGCTGCATGCTTCTGCTGTGTCTTTGCATTGTAAATAGACACTCGAATGCTGATGAGTGACAGCAGTGTAATAGAATCAGTCTAGATCTTCACCAGGTTAAAATCCAGGAGTCCCCCATCATGTACTGAAAGATAGCTGTAGCAGTCATAACATAAACTTAGTAAACAAAAGAAAAACCTCTGCCATTCCCCAAGTCCAGTGGGGGTAATGCCAACAACTGCCAGAATATCCTCAGCAGAAGAGAAAAAGCTCCTATTAAAACTCCTTTACCATCATCATTCAAGGAAGTAAAACAAGTACATTGTTTGTGCTACAAAACTGACCTTGAGCGTCATGGGAATCCCTAAACATTCAGCAGTGAACAAGGAGAGCAAGAAAATTTCAGAAACATTCTTCATTAATTTGCCCTAAAATTATCTGATTTTCATACCATTTTTCTTCCTACCTCTCTTCCATACATTAGGAAAATTATAAGAGTTCTACACAAAATCTGTTCTCTATCCCTGAATATTTCATGATATTCAAGCTTTTATCTTAATCTTTACAGCCCTTCAGAACTTCAAAACCTTACTACTCCTTCACCCAGCAGCTTTAGTTTTTTTCCAGCCCCCAAGTTATTTTCCTTTGCCTTATGTCACTACTTTCTCTTAGCTTTCATTGCCAAATAGATTAATCCTTTCATTTCGATCTCTTGTCATCATTAAAATCTCATTTTTGTTGTTGTTGTTGTGCTATATCTGTTGCAGAGTAGGATTTTGACCTTGTGCTTAAGTTTTAAAACTCACACCTTAACCAATTGGATACATATTGAAAGTAGAAAAATATATATGTCTTTGTTTCTCATTCACAGCACTGGCTCCTAACAGAGGGGAATGTAACTCCAATTTGATTTTTCAGGAAGCCAAGGGGAAGCTATGACTGCAAAAGATCTGTACTGGACATTTTATGCAGATATAAGCTCCATCACCAGAGTTCACAAGTGAGGCACATTTGTAATAATGGAAACTGTCACACGGCTTGCACCACAAGCCTCTTCTTTCAGTATCCAAGAGGCATCACTGGATGAAAAATAGATGTCTACCAGAGATCCTGAATGAGCAACTGTGAACTTAACATTTAACATTTAAACCAATGAGCTTTTGCTGGCATTGCACCAAAGAAGAATCATAATATCAACATGAGAAGCAGAGACATCTATTGTAGAGATGCAGAGACTCAGGGCAAAAAGGAATTTGCAGCCTACATGAAGATGTTCATTGTCTTTGATTAGTACTATAATCATTCTTCTTATTTAGAGTGCAGTAACTCATTCATGTCAGCGCATGCCTGACCTAAAACATTTTGCTCTTTACATATTTCATGAATCCCATCACTGGGAAGTTATCAGTGCACTGCTGCTATGCATGACATGTTTGACTCCGGTTGTCCCAGAAGGCAGTTGCTGATCACTAGATTGCTAAGTAGAGTAACCTGAGTTGTTCACGAATATTTGATCAAACATGAAAAGCCAATGTTTAACAGCTGTAAAAGAAGGAGAAAAAAATAGATAATGATACATCAGTTGCTGCTACTTGGAAAATCAGTCTTCATTATTCAGAAGGGCAATGGAAAAAAATGCTTATTTGGATCTACTTAATGATTAGAGAATTATGTAACAGAAATCAGTAGCTTTGTTTTTGAACAGACATTTTCTTTCTTATTCAGTTAAACAATACCCCACTTTTTTCCCTCATTCTTTAGCAAACTCAGTAATTGAACACATACATATGAAACAGACAAGCAAAACTGAAGAGGTGAGAGGAATCATCTTTGGCAGGTGAATGACCTCCGAGTTTCCCTTTGTATTTTGGTAGATACCACACTTCCACATGAAACAGGTCAACTGCCCCAAATAAATACAGAATTATTTCTCTTAAGGAGTGGAATATGAGAGGACATGAATGGGGATCTGCAAATGAACCTTGGAAATGGCAAGGTGACATAGGCAGAAACATTTAGGGTGAGGAGGAATGACCTCAAGTTGTGTCAGGGAAGTTCCAGGTTGGATATCAGGAAAAACTAAAGAGTGGTCAGGCACTGGAACAGGCTGCCGAGGGATATGTTTAATCACCATCCCTGGAGATGTTTCAGAAGATGGAACCATGGAGATGTGGTACTAAGGAACATGGTCTAATGGGAAATACTGGTGATAGATGAGTGGTTGGACTAGATGATCTTCAGAATCTTTTCCAACCTTAATGGTTCCAAGGTTCTAAGATTTTTCTTAGGAGTAACAGAAGCTTAGAAGCTCCACATTTCTGGAAAGCTTTTCATTATCATACATGCTGCACAGGTACGTGAGCATTCATTCATATACATACATCTTAAGTCACTAGATGATCTGCTACCTCTTGTCAGGGTGAGGGAATTCTGCTGCTAATGAAAAAAACTCACCATCCTAAACTGTAAACTGGTCACTTCCAGCTCTGCACCGCCCAGCTGTAGGGTCTCGGATACATCATTACCATTTGCATCCCTTTGGTCTGTTTCTTTTACCTATTTAATTAATAGAATTATCATGCTTTTGTAGACCTTGGAGATGCACGTGCAGAAAGTAGTGCGTTGTGTCCCACTCTCATTTTATACTTCTGGAAATGAACATAAGACAAACATTAAATAGCAGTGAAGTTGACAAGAGCAGTAATTATACCAACTAATATCTGAGCTGAGCTGGGCAGCCTGTATACATTATCACAGTCACTCAGTTAAGAACATCTTAACAACAACATCCTCTTAAGAATATGCCTGTGCAAGGTCAAGCAATAGTAGTAGCATGGAAGAAGGAAATCTTTAAGATGAGTACTCAGGGAACCATAAGTAATACAAGCAACATTCAAGCACTCCATTGAGAACACACGGTCCCCAACTGAGTATTCAAATATAAATTGGTCAACCAGGAACATTTGAAACCAATTACTACTTTCCCAAGCAATTGTAATGGAATGATTATGCAGGCAGATGGAAAGGAGAATTAAATGCTTTGGGGAAAGTGTGGGAGGACAGCAGCTCACTCAGTGATAAGATGTACTCTGTGCTTTTAATAAATAGCAACAAATTGCATGAATCCAGTTAAAGCCAAGCAACAAGGCAAATACTTGACTTTGTTGAGTTGGATCCAAAAAACTATTCTCATCCTTCTTGGCTTAAAAAAAAAAAAAAAAGTGTAACCATTTTGGAGAGCACAAAGTTGCCAGGATATTTCTTGTTATCTGACACATCTCAGAAAGGGAGCTTGTCATCAGCTCACAAAATTGAGTCATCAGCACTGAAATGACTAGTTTAAACCACTTTTTTTTTCCACTAGGTGCTACGTGCACATCTATGTAGCCTTTAATACATGTTACAAAAGAATTTATTTTTCTAAACAACACAATTTTGAAGCGCTGAGTTCTCAGGAGAGATGGATAGACCAGGGATCCTTCTGTAGCTGAATTTTGTATTGTTTTAGGCCTTGTTTTTATTATTATACATAACCTTTTCACTCAATCTGACATGAAACAATTCTGACAGGTTTATTAAAACCTTTTGTTATTACACTTGACATTTATGAAGGGTAGATGATAAATAAGCAGAGGAATGACATGTTTGCAAGAAATTCAAACTCTGGTGAGAAATTCTTCTCCCCAGTCTCATTTTTAAATGAAATCTACCCTCTTCAGACATTCATGTCTCTTTAGGAAAAAAGAAAAAGAAAGAAAAAAAAAAAGATGCAGTTTTTCTGTACTTGAACAACTAGTTTGATCTTGCTTTTTAATTCAGAACATCATGACTTTTCTGTCTGTTTCCAAACCGCAGAGGTCTTATGCAAGTTAAGATTATTCACTTTATTTAAGAATAACACAAAGGGCAGTGAGCTTTAGTGTAGTAAATTCATGCTGAAATTTAATATAGTTTGACACCAGCCCCTACCAATTTGAATTGCATATTGCCTGAGAAGCTCTTCACTAGCCACTGAACCACAGCCACTTCTAGGGAAGAACATGGAAAATATATAATGCTATCTTAACACGGATACGCAGAAATCATGGAATTCCTTCGAACACTGTCTTATTCCACAACAAAATATTAGAAGATGCATATTAATTCTATTTACAGCACTCCATGGCCAAAATTTTTGACACAGGTAGTGAAAACAATTCAAATCAGAGTAGACATTTTTAGAGCACAGTACATACAGCTGTCATAAACCATGCGGACTCGTGCATTGCTTCAGTAGGAATCACCAGGTCCCTGTTAAAACTTTGTCAGATGTGCCTCACAGCCAGCTCCACAGGCTTAACTCCACCTTGAATATGGCTTCCACCATACTGCAAGCACAGATTTATTCTCCAGTGAATCAAAGGTGTAGAAGAGTAAGGTTGAGTTGGACCTTATCCCAGCCCAAAGTCATGACACAAGCAGGAGGAATACCCAGATCACAGAGCTCAGAAGTGTTCCCAAGTGACCATATTTGATGATCTGAAGAGAAGGAAGCTTTTTCTATTAAAAGATCAAACTATTCTTTTGCTTTTGGGTCTGTATTTTAGACAGGAGCCATAGTAATTTCCATATGCTGCCAGGTAGGTGCTTTGTTTCTGCTTGTTATTGTGTTTTACCACTGCTATTTAATACCTCCTGTTTCTCAATGCTCTGATGTTTTTGCACTTTTGAAATTTAGAGCACTAGATGAAACGGGAGCAAAGGGAAAAATAAAAGATTGAGGAGTATTGGCTGAAAGTGAGTCACTGCAGCGAGCACCATCCACTGGGCTTTGTTGCTGGCCAGCTGTGTGACTGAGGGAAGCAGTTCCCTTTGAGGGCCTTATCTCTTTCCATGCTTTATAGTTCTAGTTATACAAGTGAAGCACAACAGGAACTGTCTTTCAGTGTATGTTTGTCTTGGAGATCTGGGTTGGAATCAGCAGGCAATACAGTAATAAGTAAATAAACAATAGGGGATATTCAGCTTGGTCTCCTTTAGAAATTAATCCAAAGCCCCCCCTCCTTTGTACACTCAGCTTTCACTTGGGCTGTAAAAACCTGGCCTGGGGGACTTTTCTCATCTGTGTGTCCATTTCTAAGCACAGACATGAACCTGTCCTCTCAGTTCCTCAGTCACTGCCCTGGGAACTGTACCAGTGCTTGTAGACTTTGCAAGTAAAGCCACAGTCTTCTTGGAAAGGCCTGGAATTGGTCAACAGGGGGACAAAATCTACATAAGGTATTCCACAGCTATGGTGCAGTGTTTGCAAACTCAGCCTTGCTTGTTTCTCTATGTTAAAACACTCTGTGAGCGACTTGCAGACTGCTCAGTTGGGTTCACACTATCATAGGGAAATCTGTTCCCTCTCCACTGTAAAGCCAGGGGTTATGAAAGGGTGTGCAGGGAAAAGTCATTTCAGTGGTAATGAAGTGCCTCCATAATTCAGCAGGAGTTAATAGCTGTAACATACAAGTGCTACAGCTGGCGGGATCCCAGGAGATGCAGCAGGCTGACCTCCAGGTGGGGTTCAGAGGTTGCATTAGCCTAGCTGGCACATCCTGCTGCCAAAACCAGCCCTGTCTCAAAATTCAGCTTATGTCACTTGAGAGGAAACACAACTATCAGTGGGAGCTCGCTGATGTTTTTAACAATAGTGCATAAGCAAAAAAGGTGAGAGGAATAGCAAACATTGGAGAGCTCTGTCACACTGAGATTGTGATTCAGTCACTGCAGTTTTCATTTTTGCAGGAGTAACTACTGAAAGGAATTAAAATGGTGAATGGGAAGGAAGGTGACATCCATAAATGTCAGAAGGAACATGGAGTTACTATAGAACTCCACATTCATCACCAGTTTCTTACAAAGACTGCATTCTTTAGCAATTAGAGCTGGGGTGTCAGGCAATATTGCTGAATTATTTCCTTGGCATTCTTGTATTATTTAAAGGATGGTATAACTCTGCAAATGGAAGTGATCTATGTCTGAAAATATGCTTTGGGCAAATTAAAAAGTTCTGCAATGGTCAACTTTGTAAAATTTTCTGCAGTGTTTCCTTCTAGAGAAGAAAATAATGAGCCACATTTCATTTTCAATCAGTATTATTAAAATGCAGACATCTCACATTTCTTAATGTCTCTGAACATCTGAATAAACTGGTTTGGTTTTTTTGCCTTTATGATCAATATGTTTTTCAATTGAAGTTTTATTTTGATTACATCTGATATTGTGAACAGGACCCAAGTAGAGTACAGAGCAAGCAGCACGAAGTTTGTATTATCTGTACTGGGTGTAATCAAATGTGAACAAATATATGATTCCCAGACACAATAAACACTGAATGTTTAAAGAGGAACTAGCCAAAAACTTTGGTAATCTTGGTGCTTTCTGTACGTAAAAGACTTTCAAAGTCCTGTCACAAAGCAGAGTTGTCGAATGAGTTGTTCCCTCTCAGACTCCCGGAAAGGGAAATCATATTTGCATAAGAATATAACTTTATGTAATCTTTAACCTTGTCCGGGAGTCAGAACAAGAGAACACAGAATAATCCCCACATTACAGCACACTATGGCTGCACAAGCAGAGGACACGTAGCAGATCAGCTAGCAAAGCATGACAAGGTTCTTTTCTTTCATAGCATGTGCAAAAATGACAATAATCAAAATATTTTATAGAGGTCTGTCAAGGAAAACAGAACTTATTTTTACATAACTGAGCCATTTGGTTACTCTCCATTCCAAGAGCTAATTCCCAGCACCCTCGAGTGCTTCTTGTGTGGAAGTGACAATTTCAACACAGTCTCAAGTGAGACTGCATGGAGAATGATGAGCCTTTGATTTATGCAAGAGGTATGCAATATTAAAGCATAAATAAAAATACAATCCAAGTGAAGTTAAGAGTGACTACTGCCTTGATAATGCTGTAAGTAAAATTACAAATTAGAAAAAAATACTTAATATGTACCCTGTGGGAAATTTTGGATTTTTCTTGCAGGTGTTTTCCAGGGAATGAATTCTCCAGCTCTGACTAACCCTGTGTATAGCTCTACCACTTTTAAATCCTCCTTACATATGGTCATAAAAGTTTATTCAGAAGACAAATTCCATATCATTTGTAATCATACGGCACATCCTGAGGTCATATACTCCTCTGCCGCAGAGACATTTGTCTGCATTTCATATGCAGATGCCAATAACAGAGACTGAAATCATATTAAATACTGAGGGGCTGTCATAAAAGCACATCTAGTAGATAAAGAAAATCTTTACAAGAGGTGTGATGGACAAAATCTGCAATAGGAAACAATCTGATTTATCAAGCATGTTCCACACTGAGAGATGCACAGGCACCTTTGAAATGATGGCCTTCAATGACTTTGTTTTAGAAAGCAGTGAATTTATGATACAGATTTAAACCATGGGTACATAACTTGTGTGTTCCTTTCCATTCCAGACCCATGCACATGGTTCCTGTACTAAGCTGAGATTTATTCTAACATTGTCTCTTTAGTGGGAAATAGTGGTGACAGGTGGACAACTGGATGACCAGAGGTCTTTTCCAACCTCAGTGATTCTATGATTCCATGATCTTCCTGTCCATAATCCAATCTTTAAACACTAATTTCATTGTGCAGACAAGGCACTGTGAATGCTGCGTGCTTTCTGTTTGGGTTTTTTTGTTTTCTTTTTAGAGAAAAGAGAAATGCTGCTGGCAGATATCAAGCAGTGAAGCACCAAACTAAGAGAGCTGGGTGATCATGGAGCTTAAGGCCGTGACCATTCTGAGGTGTGAATACTTGTGGATCTGCTTCATTTGTACAAATCACAGTCGGATTAACAGCATATCAGGAATAACAGATGGCAAGTCGCTATTTTTAATAAAGCACAGAAACGACGTAATTCAGAACTAAAAATACAAAATAAAATCCATTTCTTTACACCGCAATTCTAATCAGCGTTAATCAGAGTATTTGATACGTCAGTGTGTGTCTAGGTTTTAGAAACCTCACATTACTCTTCTGAAGGGGTAAATTGCCTTCCTGCTCCCAAAAAAAGGTCTCAGCTTTGAAGTGCTTGGCTCCTGCTAGAAAGATTCAGCATTTGAATTATAATGACAAGGAATCTTACAGAGAATGATGGTCTGAGGGTAAACAAAGTGAAAAAGAAAGATGATACGTATTACTGAATGAGAGGCTTTTCTTTTTATTCAAGGCTTTTTCTTACTTGTCCATCAGCCTGGGAGATGACTCATTAATCCTATATTTTGTGCTATATTCTAAGCAGCCTTGCTGTGTTTCTTCTGTGTTTTTAAACTGTCAGTTATGTGCACAAAGCCACTCAGAAAGCTCTGAGGACGGCTGCTAATTATCTCAGAGAACAAACAATAGTCCTCAGCTGGAGCAGCTAAGTGGGAAAGCCTTTGTTATTTTTAGTACAAAGTCTCTACTGCTCTTCAGAATGTTTTAAAATATTGCTTTGTTCTGTATATTGAATTGTTCGAGCCTGTAATAAAGTGCACTCAGCTGGGATTCAGGGCTGCCTTTCTTGCTTCTGTCACTCACCAGCTTGATTTTGCGTCCAACTGTGAGACTGTGCATAAATAAATCTGCTCACATGCACGTGTACCTACAATCGGAGTCCTGAGTGTCAGGAAGAGGCTCTTAAAGTCAATTAAAACTAAGAACTAAAGAACAGGTAAAGCTGCTGGTGCTTTAAACTTTGGACTTTTCCAAACTTAAGCAGCTGAAAAATCCATTCCGCTACTCCTTATTAAGACTATAATTGTGCCACAGGCTTAAGCTAAAGGAAAAATGAGGAGCTAATTAGAAAGAAAAATATTAGAAACAGTCTTAAAAAGGAAAATAATGGCAGCAAGTCAAGTTGAGCCTATGAAAGGGAATATAATGCAAAGCAAATTAATACACATAATAAGGTAAACGGATGCAATTGTCAGATTCAATTTAGAGCCTGAATTAGTTCCTAGTTGAATTTCACTTAGAGAAATTCAGATTTGTTAACCTTAAATTAAGCCAAATTTATTTTTCAATTAGCTTGTGCAACATGAAGCAGAAAAAAATTACAGTAATAAACAGCCATGGCATTTGACAAACTAGGTAAACATTTCTTAGACTTAAAACTACAAAACTACATTAGTCTGAGATATACTCTGGTTATTAGGTTAACTTCGCCTGGTGGGAACTGACATAGGTGATCCCAAGTCAAATTTCTAACACTTCCTGGAAGAATTCACCACACGTTAGTTTAGACAAATAATCATGAGGAGAGCAAAGCTCAGCTATGTTATAAAGCTAGAACACTACTGGACTTGAAATGTCTCTGAAACAAGTTTGTGTATAAGCAGTGATAAGAGTGGATTTGCACAATTTAAAGCGCTTCTTTGGGACCACACAGCAGTTTTCATTCTCTCCAGGGTTGGTGTTATCATAGACATCTTCCCAAAACAGCTGAAGAAACAAGCACTATCACTTCACCTTACATCTTTGATATTATCCAGTTCATTACCAAACCCACAGACAAATTACCGTTCTTTCCATGTGCAACTGAATACTCCACAAAAAAAATTATGCTTAGAAACCTGGAGCCTACCAACATTCCACTTCTAACATTTACCAAAGACCCCTGAACTGACCATTTTCTGTGACAGTTACAATCTAGCCTATGTAATCCAAGTCCATATCATTGCTCATTATTCTGTAAGAATAGTGAGAAGCTTGCATGTTACAGATTCACACAGTTCTTTGCTATTGTGGTAAAGAGTTTCTGGGGGCCATTTCCCACTAGCAGTTCACATTGCTTTTACTAAACTGTCTGCAGCTCACAGAAACACAAAGCAGAAAAGTTTTCTGATCTGTCTTACAAAACCTCCTTGCCAGGAGACTCAAAGATTATGATTCTCTACGTCAATCTTACACAAGATGTATTCACAGATATGCATGAAGACAAAGTCAGCACCCTATCAAACATCAATGTTCTGAGGCTAAACACGAGCTCTGTGTCCTACCCTCCGGCTGGGCAATGTCATGCAGTACACCTTTCTGACAGCAGAATGATAAAAATATTATTTCCCTATTAGCTGAATTCCTCTTTAAAGCTTCAGACAACAACCTTAACACTTTCCTTACCAAAAGATTATGGCCCTGACTCTCAAACAATCAACAAGCACTAAGTGCATAAATGTATTTATGGAGTTAGTACATAATTTTTTATTCAGTTCATTGGTTTGGCTCTGTTAAAATCAGGATTTACCAAAGTGTAATGACCCACAATGGGGCTTTTTGAGCTGTAGAGCATTGCAATGAACCCTAATCTGGTTGTCCAAGCTCCAATGGTGCTGTGTCCCTGTGACACATGGGGACACTCAGGTGTCCAAAGGCAGGCTGAACAGAAGGCAGTGGGTTGCTGGAGCTCACTAGCCCTCCTTAATCCCCAGTGCTTCCTTCCAGACTTGAGGAGGAGGTCAATCAAAAAGGTAATTGTGCTTATCCTTGCCAGGCTGAACAAATGTGCAACATTTTGGATCTAAATGAGATTGCAAGTGAAGGGAACTAGGGCTCTGTTCCTTCATGCTCCAAACTTTCAACCAAATGATCTATTCTGTGTTTTTTTTTTCTGAACTGTTATGTCCCATCCTATTCCCCTCCTCACCCATGAGATAAGGACATTTCATTATCAGGCAGAATAATCCCTATTTGCAGAATTAATCGAGTTTCTTGCAACCTCCAGAAGAAAGCGGTTCTATTAAACATGTATTATTAACAATAACAAATGCTTCAGCCCTCTGGGTACTACTCAACATCCACACTAAAAGTATTATCATAAAATACACATTCTAAAATTCTAAAGAAATAAAGCTTGGAATCATTTTGGTTAAGATGGTTCAGGCAGGGATATCTATCAGGAAAATCCATTATGATGAAGAGAAGCACTTACAGCACAGAAGGGCTTTGACAAAAAGCAGTCAAAATGTTTTCATCAAGAATAATCTATGTGCACTGTAAATCCCAGCTCACAAATACACCACAAGACACAAAAGTCTTTTCCATTATATCTGCATTTTGTTCAAATGGTTAGCCAAATACTGGGTTTATTTTTCCCTTTTCCTTCAAAGAGTATTTCACAGACAACTCAATGCCTTTAATCCCCAAGTCACACCAACATGAGTATTTTTGTCTCTGTTCAATCAGCTACAGCAAAACTAAGTAATCAAAATGACCCATCTACTTCATCATCATCACATTCTTAGCCTTCAGAGATGCCTTTCTGATGCTTGTTCTAGACATAGGCACTCAGCCTATTGTTTGGCCTTACAAAGATGGAGAAAAAAGAAAGGGTGATGGCTTTCAGTGATGTCAAGATGCCTTTTCTCCTCTCCTCCGCTATTTTGTAGCCATCTAAGAGCTAGGAGAAACCAGCTATCTTCAAAGATGTCTGCTACACTAGAGAAGAGCAACGGCCTGTTAGCTGGCCCTTGTAACCAGGTAGAAATTAGAGAGAAAAGTAGAACAGTACACACTGCAGAGGAGCTGCTTCTCACCAGCTACTGACCCACTTGGCTCCCTCCAAAGCATTAAGCCTACTGTGACTCTTCCCTTTATCAAGTCCCCCGTGGAAGGGGTAAGTAGGGAAATCCACTGAACACAGCAACTAGTTCTTTCTTACATTAACCTGCATCCACTATGGAAACCTCGAAAAAAGGGACTGGAAAAGAGTGTAATGGAAAAAGGAAAAACACAGCACTTTCTGTGCCTATAGAAATCCTAAGTGTTTTAAGACATTTGAAGAGCGGAGTAAGATAAAAGCACAACCCAAACCATTCCATCTTTTTCTCATCTGTCTGCCTTTTTTCTCTGAGTGTAAAGGGGATCAGGAAATCAAGTAATTTGTTACATATTCTATTGTGTAACGTAACACTTCCCCATCAAGTTTCTTTTCAACTCTTTTTCCAATATAAAGCATTGCACTAAAAATGCAGTTTAGTTTATACACTAGCAGTACAGGTCCTGGTTTGTTAAAACTGATCAAGTGTTGAGAGACCAATTACTCAAGGGCTAATTGCATGAGCAGGTAGCTTGCAAAGTGGCAGTAAACCCTGCCACTTTCACATTTATGGGTCAGAGCACACAGTTCAAGAGTGGAGCCTTGCTTGGGCAAATCTGCTGCAACAGCCTCCTGGAAGGTTAGCTAGTCGATTTATTTTATAGTTTATTTGCTCCTTTCCTCTCCCCAAAAAACTACAAAGGAAAAAGCATAAAAAGAAGGGCAAAATAAGTCCATCAGCCTTGTGTGTTCTGCAGTGTAGAAAATTAAACAGTGCTGAAAAAAACACAAGAGGCCACAGGCTGAGAAAGGATCCCTGTACGGCCACTGCGTAGCTTATGACAACTGTTTCATGTACTGCTTTGGCTCACTACATCTGTGGAAGCAGATGGAGAAATTTAGAGATGGAAGAAAAAAAGCTTCTTGCAAAGCTTTTCTTTCTTTTTTTTTTTTCCTCATCTCTTAGGAAAAATAATTTCAGTGTTCATAAAGGAATGAATTTGGAAGTGGAAATGAATCTGTTGAGTGAAATAGAAAACAAATTTGCATCCTCCTACTTAAGGACTTCAACGAGGGGCTCTGAAGGAAGGTGCATTTTTAAAGTTTCTTCTGAACAGTGGCATTGTCACTGTTTGCACAAAATGTGGCTTTGAGAAGGCCTTAGATCTCTTCATTACTATCTATGTTATGCACAAGTTCAGGTAATCTATGCAAGTATGAAATCAGAAACCACATAGATGCTTTTTTTCCTTGGACAATACATTATTCAACAGTGATTGGCTGGATCATCTGCAGCATGGATCCTGGACTCACTGGCAACAGCCATGCCACCAAGATCCTTCCAGGATCTTCACTTCTTGCTCGAGCAAATTCAAGACACATCACACTACTGAAAATGAACTTGTCAGAAGTCCATGAAGTTCTTCATGTTAGGGGAGCAGGCAGTGCTGCTTTAAGCTAGAGGCAGAGTTAAACAAACACATGGTTTAGAAAGAGCCAACAGCTGAGTCAAGGGACATTTTGAGCATCTATCGTGGAATGAATCCTGCTTAATGAATCTAAGTGCATTTTCACATATGGCTGTGTGTTCTTGAAGGGTTTGTACTTTTCATTTTTCTTGTATTAACTGCCTTTCATAGTTCTGCTGCCTCCTAGAAAACCCTGATGTGTGTATTTCATTAACAACCAACTTCCAAAAGAAAATATTCTGCCTAATTTTTGAAGGAAACCATGACTTGAACCTCTCCCGAGACAAAATGCTGTTTATGGAAAAGGGAGGAGAAAGAAAAAAGGTGCAGAGTAGAGCTTCAAAGGCCTACTTTCCATATGATAGAGCCTGAAATAAAAATATATTAAAACGCATCTGTCTAATGGCTCAGCCTGAAAGGAGTGCACAGCCTATGCTGGAAACTTTTCTTCAGCCCAGCCTACTACTTTTCAGTACAGACCTTCAAAACAGATTCTTAAATTTTGGCTTATACATCCTTTCACCATTTATTACCTGGATTTTCAATATTCCAGTAGACACTTTAATCATCACACCGTGCTTTAATTGTTATTAGCATTTAGATTATATGGTAATCTCACAGCCAAAAGTCAATATTAAATTACTATCCTTGCCCGCTGAAGAGTAATATATATGGAACAGAGTTGAAATGTGTTCTAAAGTTTCAGTTCAATTTTATGTCCTAATTACCCCAGAATGTTATGAGAAGACTGTAACATCGTATCATATATTCTTGTCATCACATAGGCAGCTTTATAGTCACATAACAAAAGTATATTGAACTCATTACCTGGGAGCATAATTGAAATGATACAGAGAAACTGCTAGCTGTTAATAAAGCTGTGTTGTTTTTGGTATTGCACCTATCTGCTGTCCCTGGTTTTCCAGGATGAAGCTGGATTGACAATGACAAGTGCCTGGTAGAAATGGATACGTTCCTAACTCTCCATCTGCTTATAAGATAAAGAGCCAGATTCTTAGCCCAACAGCGTCAAGCGACTTGTAACATGGCTACACCAAATTGCACTGGTTGATTATTTTAATAAAAGTGTAGATTTTATTTATTTTTCACTGGGGGATCACATACAACTGCTGTCAAGCCCAACTAAGCACAAGTTCACCACCTGCTCAGCTGATGAGGTTCAGCTGGTTCTTTAGGGAGGCTGTTCTCTGTTACACTGTGAGCACTTCTGCTCAGAGGTGTAGGAAGTTCTCACTGGGAAATCTGAGCAACTTAGTGCCTTTAAAGTTTGCTGTGTGGATCACAAATGGTGCTTATGAGGTTCTGCAACACAAGCCAATATAAGGCAGCAAAACATATAAACAGAATATCTGACCAAATTTCTGAAAATACATCACATTTCTACTCATGGCATGACTATCTGCTACGAATAAGAAAAGCAGACTTGTTGCTCTGTCCTAAATAGTTGATCTCCTATGCATCTTCACATAAACATCTCTAGATATGCTTTAAGAACACATCCTGAAGAGTTCTTCTCATCAACAACATGTGGAAATTTCCTCTCTCACCTCAATCATTTTGACAGAATTTAGACACATGCTCAGCTTTGCTTGACATGCCCTATGAGAAAAATATTGCTCAGGAGATTAAGTGGAACTTTTTGTCCAGTCTGATTTTAAGTAAATCCAGTGACAGGAATTTTATCACTTTCTTCAGGTTATTCAGACAAATGGTTAACATGCACTAAGCATTGCAGTACCTTTTCAACAGAGGAAAGAAAAATCACCAAGCTGCTTTTAACACTAAATCCTCTTATGTCTATCTTGCTAGTCCACTATCCTTGCTAGTCTGCTGCAGCCTAAGCAGGGTATGATCACATTACTATGTCATGCCACAGCTATACATTTCATTTGCATATTCATTCTGCATATATGTATATTCTATAGCTATATATTCTATAGAATGAACACACACACACATACACACACACATACATATATATATATTCCTTAGAATGAGCACACGTTATAAAGGGGTTCTCAAAAAATAAAGCTACATTCATTCATTCATTCATTCATTCATTCATTCATTCATTCATTCATTCCTACATTGATTTTATTGGAATTGGTTTTTCCTCTGTTATTAAGAGCCCTTAATTTGAAGAGATTTCCATATCCATATCCTAACCTAATGAGGAAATAGGCCCTTTCAGAGCAGCTTTTAGGCATAGCATTTAAAACCAATCATGTGCTTACATTACTTTGAAACCTGCTTAAACTCAAGCACGTGTTATTTCTAGTTATACCCTTTGACTATCTTGAGTCTGATTTAACACTGATGACAATATCTGAACTTTGTTTTTGGAGTCTGTCTCATGCTGACATCACCACACCATGCTAAAAAAAGCACATTTCCATTACTGTCCAAAATCTGTGTGTCCTTGAAAGGTTTCATACAAAGTATTAGCCCTTGGTATTAGTTATTAGTATCACAATTAAAAACCAGCATGAAACTGCTGCCTTTACAACTGCCTGCTTGGAGGGCTTGTGACAGCTGATAGCAGTCAACTAAGGCAAAAATATCCACAGGCTCAGACCTCTGGCGGATTCAGGACCATTTATACAGCACAGACTTTGGCTGCACACTGCTCCTCTGCAAACTTATAGATCTCTCATGGTATTCTACCCATATGTGCAAAAGTCTTCTTTTCCATGTTATCCCAGACTCAGCACATTTTTAATTGCTTTAAAGACATTCACTTGAACAGTTACTCCGCATCAATGTGAGCAATCTATAATAGGACAGGGAAGCTGTTCTGTCATACTAATAGCAACCACTTTGCATACCTAGAGCAAAGGCAATTCAGTTTGAAATGCTTCGTGATCCCAAATATGAGTTGAATATATAGCCAGCATAATTCTGAATCTAAGGGTAATTTATTACTCTACATTACTCGTGTAACATTTAGCATTTAATCAAAAAATCTAGTATAATTGCTATTGCTATAAACCCAAATGATTGTTGACAGTTTTATAGCATCTCCTAAAGGAAGAGGATATAGTCCATTATTAGCATATGATAATGCAGAAGTACTTACAGAAGGAAGGGAGTTCTTACACATCTTGCTAATAGGGGGGAAAGGCATGTTAAGATGAAGTTAGGCAAAACCTGATTGGAGCCAGACGGTTTTGGTTTTGCTGAACTGACCTAGTGAACAAATTCTGAGGGATGCCATGAATTTCTCATTGTTTTCAGACTTCGAGGAAAGTGTCTGTTAAAAATATGCCCAGCCAATCTATAACAAGCAGAAGTTATGGACTTGACATACAGAATGCTGGGTGAGGTTCTGGGGACAGTGTGTATTAGGTCTTTAGCAGGTGACCATAACTGCATTTTCCTGCCCTAAAATGTAGTAATACAATCTTACTCCCTTTGGTGTTTCAAATACTCATTGCTTGGCTGCCAAATGCTGTGCACACACTAGATAGAGTGTACTGATGATGCACTTTATACTGCCATGATTGATTATACAGACTTGTTATTTTGAATATTCAATGACAAACTATATTCTAACAATAAACCATTAATGTTACACTCTTTACTATTTATCTGCTTGGTACTCACAGAAGCTAAGAAATTCATAATTGGGTGGCCAAGAAGTCTCACCATACCACAGTAACTGTGCAGTACATTCTCATTTCCTAAGACAGCAAACACTGATTTTCTCAGGAGTATCTTTCAGCATCATTTAAAGTTTTGAATATCTCTGGGTATGTGTTGCTTAGAAACAATACCATATTCTAGCAGTAATAGCCATTTAATTGTGTTATTTATGGAGGGGATATGCTCTCATTTTTTATGTCTTCACACAGCAATAATTCCATCATTTTTTACACAACATCCCTTTCCATGAAGGAATTCTAGCAACTGACAGTTTCTGGATAACAATAATACCGTGAAGATGGTACTCAGCCAAAAGTAATTTTGAAAACTGGTGAAATTATTCTCATAGTCTTGCAGAAGCAAGGTGGGACAAGTGTAAGCAGGTGGGAACAGACAAGCTGACAACACAGCTTGAAAGAAGAACCCATGGCTTGGAAAGCGTCCCTAAAGATGACTGTGCCCTTACAAATAAGAAGAGATAAAATAATTTATTCCTGGAGCAGCTCATGAACCAGCAGAAGTCAGAAAGGAGTTTTATAGGAAACAAGTCCAGATGATGGGACACTGGATCAAGATAAGAATCCAGCTCTGCCAGGAGATCAAACGCAAATCGTTGTTTCACTCAGATCTCTACATCTGAATTAGTTTTTCAAATTGGTAGTAGTGGTTTCCAATCAAACCCATATGGGTAATACCCAGCTGTTCTAGAGCAAAAGCTGATCGAAGTATGCTGCTTTTCTCAGGTGTCTCCAGGTAAGCTACCACAATGAAACATTCTACCAACAAATGTGTTATGTTGTCTCTTGACAACAGAGGAAGGAATGTGGAAGGTAAGCCAAAAATATGCTTCCTAAAGCAGTTCAGCTCACAAATCTTGCAAAATGTATCAAAGAATGGCAAAGGCAAGAAAACAAAGCAAAAACAAACAAACAAACAAACAAAAAAACCCAAACCAAAAAAACAAAAAAAATAACAAAATATCCAAGTGATTTCCTGCAAAATAAAAGCTACATCAGATGAAAGCTAAAGCTTTAATAAAGATACATCCTAGTTAAAAGAAAACACTATTAAGCCCTTATCTCACTACGGACAAGCTAACCTATCTGGAAATTTGTAAGTGCATAATAATTTAACATAGCATCCTATTGAAAATGAACCTTCACCCAACCATGTTCTTAATTCAGGGTAGGGCTAAGCATACTGTTAAGATCATACATACACAATAAATTAAAGGAGTTTTAAAGTTCCTACCCCAGACCTCTGGAGCTGACTGCTGAAAAGAGTCCAAAATTCAGAGGCAAAATAACTACTAGAATGATGAAATATATTGATGATATAAGAAAAAAAAAAGAGTTAAAGTTGCTTCAGACTTTGCATTATTGTTGTTGAATTGCTGGTCCCTGACAAATATTTTAGGAGATTTATCCTGGTGAGAACTCAAAGACGATAGTCTCTTGTGAAGAACACTCACTGTACAATGAATAAGACAAGAACTGTATAGCATCTTGTATTTAAGTTGTTACAGCTTAGTATTGCTCTTTTCATGGCAAGTTCCTTGCAAATTCTCACTTTACCTACTGTTATTTGTCATCCAAATGATAGTTTGGTTACTTCCATGCTGAAGGCACTGAGTCAGAGAAGAGCACTCAGAGGTGACTCACTAGTGCCAATCTCTTCCAGATTTTTCTTACAAGTATTGACCCAACCCAACTTTGCCTAGCTTTGAGAATTGACAAGGACAGAGACCGATAAAAAAAACACTGTAAGTAATAAAGAGTCCCCACATTTTATTATGTTATGCAGAAACAGAAGTCTGAAGCCTTTCAGAAATCAAGATTTCCACGTTCACTATCCAGCAAAGGGCATAGTGTCCAGGATTTAGCTTAATATTTTATGGATAACATGGAGGGGATAGAAAAAAAAATCTCAAGAGCATAAAGCAAAGCTTGAAAGCCACAATTACCTTTTTCCTTCAGAATTTACATGTCTCATGAATACACAGTTAATTTTCAAATTAATCCTTTGCTGATGAAAAGAAGTCTTTCAGAAATTATAAAAACACTGAACAAGGTTTTTATTAGCTTTTAATTGAGTGCATTTACTAGAACCTGAACCATGCTTCTAGACTTAAAGTGTTTAAAGTTGAAAATGAGCTTTTTGGCAAACGTAAAATTTCAATTATGTTTGAGGAGCAGTTGAAAAATGAGAATCAAGACAGCTTACATCATTCAATGTGAAGGTGGCTCTGTAAGCTTTCACAGATCACCTACCAGCACTTCTGAAGCAGTTTTGCACGTGACAGTGGACACTTCTGAAGTTTTCAAGAGAAAGTACTCCTGTGTCTTGACTGATAGGCAGAAAACTGCCACGATGGTGTAGATAGTAATTATTATATATTATTATATACTGCCAGTTCCACAATCTGAAGGTTTCCAAGTGTTTTGCAAACACTAGTGGATTCAGTTTCATAATTCTTCTTGATATGTAATTAAATCCCAGCACCTTTGTGCAGACAGAGAAGCTGAGGAATACTAATTTTGCTAAAGGTTAGCTTGCCTGCCTGTAAACAAAATCTCTGGGAATGCCTCTCCCACTCGAATCAGCAGGAGGTACAGGCTGCTTGGCAGCACCAGCTCCAGAACTCACTGTGATTCAAGCTTCAGTGTATTAAGTCTCCTTTCACAGGAAGGATTCCAGCAGCAAATGCCATTAAAGCACAGCCTCCTCCTTCAGCAGGAAGGAATACACACACACACACACAAAAACCACACAGAGAAAATACCCTTACGCCTTCTTTTCACTCCTAGCAGCAATCATCCCTGGGAGATTTTCCATCACTGCTCCAAACTTGAGTTCATTATTACTTCCAACCCACAGTTTCAGTGACATTGCACTGCCCACATGACACTATTATTGCACCATCCTATACAATGGGATCAAGTCCGTCACTTATGGGGGCTGTTTTTCCCCAAGAGTACTCTGGACTTCTGAAAAAAGGGAATTTCCTTTGGATGCCACATGGAGAAAGGAAAAGCCCAAAGTGAATGAGGGCTGTAATTATGTATGAACCTACTGAATGTGCAGAGGAGGTGGACAGCTCTCTTCAAGGTAGATGGAAGATATATGACGTCAGGGTGGGGAGAGGAAAACTGTATGTTTCTAAAGGAGATATGTGCAAGCTGGTAGAAGAAAGAGTCTTGAATTCAACTTCCCCAAAGTTTTGGGTGGTTCTTACTGTGTCTAACTGCTCTGTCATCCATAAATCCCTAATCATAACAGATTAAAGCATGTAGAATGATGACACAAGCACCATGTACAACTTGTATCCTCAGTATACAAAGCAAGCAGGAATAACTTTGTTCTGCCCTTTGCAGTTGGGAAGAATCTTCTCCAATATAGTTGAGCACGTCTGTTGCAAGTACAAAGTATTAAGAAAGCACATAAAAACAACATTAATAGTTTGGCTGGAAGGCAAGAAAATCTAAAGTTAAGTCTGTAACTCCATCCTGTGGTATATAGGTATTACAACACATTTTTTAAATCCAGGGAGACAAATATTTTTCAATTATATACACTAATACCTAGGCAAATCAGAGTGCCTTTCACATTTCCTTTTGGATATCCTTCTTCTCACGTATGACCTAGACAAGGTGAGCCTTGCCAAATTGTGTTTGCTCAGAGAATTTTACTGCAACTTCAGTGGGGATATTGATGGAGATTTGTCTAAAGTGCTACAACTGCACAGCATTCAGCTAGACAGATATTCTTATAGAAAACACCTAGTCTGATTGTGTAACCCCAGATTTCTGATTTAAAAATGCAGCGCTTTCCTATTTATGTGGAACAGTTTAAGAGAGATGGAGTTATCCCCATCAACTTCAATGTGAGACCAAAAGAAATTCTATCCACTTTTAAAGGGGTGGCAGTTGAAGAAAATGTAATCCATTCTAGAAACAGAAGAGACCCAGATCCTAACACTGCATCTCTAAATCTCTACATCCACCTTCCTGGGAAGCTGAACAATTCTAGCAGTCTGTCCATATCTCAGGTTGCCACTTTTGAGTCATCTGCCATCATTCTTCCTGCTTTAAATAAAATAGGGATACTCAGGTTTGTGCTGGGAAGGTCAGTGAACAAACAACACATCATGTTAATGCTGTTTGCTGCTCAGCACCAGAGTGGTGCAGAACTAAACTTGAGACATTTCAGACCACTCAAACACTTTGTTCAGAACTTACCTGTCAAAGCTTAGCACAAGTTTGGCCATCATTCACCCTGTTATCAGTCTTGTAATGTTTTTAAGCAGTGTTTTTCTTGTTCCGGTGCCTGAAATGGGAGATTGTTTTAGTAAAGTTACAGTTGCAGAACTAGAGAACTGGGGATTAAATGATTCAAGGGATGAAACATCTCCCCATTAGGTCAGACTGAAAGAGCAGGGGTTGTGCATCCTGGAGGAGACTCCAGGGTGACCTGACAGCAGCCTTCAGTATCTAAAGGGGTGCCATAAGAAAGAAGATAAACTCCTTATGAGGGACTGTAGTAATAGGACAATGGGAAATGGTTTCAATCTAAAAGAGGGGACGTTTAGATTGGATAAAAGGAATAATTTTACAATAAGGGTGGTGAGGCAATGGCACGCCCAGAGAGGCAGAGGATGCCCCATCCTTGAGCAAGGATGGGCTGGGGGGGCTCTCAGCACCCAATTGAGCTGTGGATGCAGGGCAGTTGGAGGAGATGGCCTTCATGGCTCTCATACCATTCAAATGATTCCATGATTGTAAGGGACATGGTTTTCAGGATAATCTGTAGATCTGTACTTTAATAGTAGCGAAGGTGTGAAATGTACTTTAATCTTTTTTTTTTTTTTGCACCAGTACTGAAAAGGCCTCCTCATAACAATCCAAAAAATCATTCTAAAAATCTATCTTTCCACGGATCTCAATGCTTCTGCTACTACTGGTGGAAAGATATCTGTTCTGTAAGTGGTCAGGGTAGGCACACTTGGTGTTTCTTTCCAGCACAGACCTTGGGATGGAGCTCACCTTCCTCAGAGATCTGCAGGTGAGGCAGTTCATGCTCCTTTGTCTGCCTTGAGCAAAAACAGTTGGGTTAGCATGGTAACAGGAGGTGGTTCTGCAGGCAGAACTGGCTGGCTTCATGCGCAGCTGATTAAGAACAGCTCATGTACCCCTGCAAGGAGCAGAGTTCTGGGAAAGCATTCTCAGTGTGTGCCATGATAACTATCTAAGGGCAGGCTATCCATGTGAGCAATCTGGTCCGACTGAAAATATCCTATCATTTCCAGTCAATGTACATCTGCTTAGACATTATGTGGTACTAACCAGAATATTGAAAAAAAAAATCTGCTGATGAGAAACAGATGATTTTCTCCTTCCCCTTTATGCCTGGCTTTGTTTTGTCCAGCTGAATCAACCTCTCCTTGATTTGCGGCAGGCAAATCAGCTATATGATGCTCAAAATTATTATTTGTAGGGGAAAAAAAAGCAAAACAAAACAAAACAAGTCGTATCCACTGCAACATACTACCTTCAAATTCCCACTTTAGACAATTTCTCAGCATTGTAATTTCTAAACTCCAAAACTCCAAACCAACTTCTTGCTGAAAAGGCTTTGACAGACAGTGGAAGAAAGGGAGGTTAATCGCAGATGTGCATTCCCACTAGAATTTGTCTTTAAGACAGACAAGCAAAGGGAAAAGCAATAGTTACATGGCAAAATGAACAGTGTTTCTTGAGAGGAAACATCATAGCAAATCACACAGATTTTCACTCATATAGACATTAAAAGTGTACTTTTTTCTTAGTTGAAAGAGACAATCGTATGTCTTGATTTTTCAGCATAAACAGCACAGATTCAAAGAGCTGCTGTCAATTCACCAAAGACAAGAAATATCCTCTTATGGCAGTTTTTAACATGAATTCTGTACGAGCAGAAATGTTCTCATTAGCTCATCAAATCCATATTTACATTGAAAGCGAAAAGTAGAAATTCAAACATTTTAATGGCAATCACAGTTAGAATTTCAGCACTCCCAACCCAACCATGTGCCATCTCACCATCATCCTCTCCACTTTATCATCCCCCTCTCTTTCCATTTAAGCCAGGAAAACCTTTTCCACAAACTCTACTCTTCCAGCACAGGATACAAAGTGAAGAGCCACAAACAAGGAGGAACACATTGGAGGCTGCTATTCCCCAGCCACTGATTTAAGTGAACCATCATGATTACAAGCAGCTTTTAATTTGCTTTGTTTTAAAGCAAACTCATTCTCCTTTACAAATAAGCAGCTCTTCTCTCATGGGCTTAAAAAAAAAAAGTTGGAAGAGGAAAGTGAATTAATGTTTCCTACTTTCTGCAGTGGTAATATCTTGTACAAAGATACCTAGAATAAAATTAAAGCCTTGGAACAATTGAATCTTCATGTTCTGCATACTTGGGCCAGAAGTACCCCACCTCCATCATGGTTGGGGCTTAACATAGTGCAGATTGTCTTCCCTATGTCAATAGTTGCAAAAATTGTAATGGCTCCGTCACAGATAATTTTATGAGCTATAACTGCACTTAGATATTGAGGTATTATTCTAATTAGCACCCTACCAGCACTATTAGCAACATGAACACATTCTAATAAGCCTCTAGGATGATTCTTTTTTCCTGCACAGGTGAACTTGGGCTATTCAGAGGAACACTGAGCTCATCCCACATACGGACTGGACACGTGGAGCTGCTACGCATGACTGAGCAGACACCATATCATGGTAATGCCACATTTGGGGGCCCCAAGCTGTCATTTATTCCAGCACCACCTCACACCATGGAATCACTCATAATGCAGTTGCTGTGTAAGTTCTTCCTCCACTGCCAGCTTGAATCCAGCTGGATGGGAGTCCAGCTACACCCCACGAGGAGCATGGCACAGAGAATTAGCTTCCAGCCTGACTTCAATCCCCACCAGAGTGCTCTGGCAGAAATTTTTAGGACACTCCTGACAGGACCTTTTTTTTTTTGAGCTGCCGGAGGCAGAGGGATGCAGGTGTACGTGCTGATTAATTCATGGCTAAAATCTTGCTATTGCTACAAACCATTGCAAGTACTTCTGCCTGTGGGCTCAAGGGTAAAGAGACCAAGCACCAAGCTGTAAGACTCACGTCCCTTGTTTGAGGATGGACAATTATAGATTGATATATTTTGTTCCCCTTGACTGCAGTTGGAGAAGATCTCAGAAAAACAAAAAACAAAACAAAAGAAAAAAAACACGAACATATCAGAAAAGGAGAAAAAGTACTGGCAGAGCGACTCTGCTCTCCTCTACAGAATCTCCTTCCCCTTGCAGTGTAGCCCATCTCACTAAGACCACACTAGAGAGTAAGAATTTGCTCAGTATTGAGCAGTAGTGTTGGGCTTGACCAATATTATGGGTCCCTTTCTACTCGGGATATTCTATGCCAGGTGACTTTTTACATCCCCAGCATCCTAAGAGAGATAGAGGAGAAAAGCAGTCTTAATTTCTCTATTTGGAGCTACTACTAAACTGGAAATTAGGCTCAATTCACAATTAAATAATCTGAAGCCGTTCCAACTTTGGCAAGTGTTGAAAACATCAGGCAGGCTGCAGATATCTAATTTATAATGCTAATAAGAAAGTTCTTTGAAATAGTTGTGCCCTCTTGCCTCCTGCTTGTTCATATCCTCAGCTTCATCTGTTTGTAATTGAGAACACAGCGTTTCCTAAAATGTATTGGGTTCAATACTTAAGATGTGAAGTTGCAGAAGAATTAAATGTGTTTTCTGTAAGTGGGATGAAGTGGGCAGGAATAGGCTAATCCTAAAATAGTACTCATCTGTGCTGGAAAAAAGCCCTGGCTTTATCCTGGATACAAAAATCAAATAGAGGAAGTATCTCACATTTACAACAAAGCATATGCTAACTTCAGATCATCACACACCTTAGAAATAGAAACCTAACAGAATAAGGAATTCAACAGTGTTATCTACACTGACTCTAAAACTGATATCAAAGCTATCTTATAGTTCTGTTAAAAATAGTTTAACATCTTTGTGATACACACAATACAGATGAGGTAGGGTCCCATGATTAGGGGAGAATTAGAACTGCCAGCAGCTAAACTTCTTACCAGGGCTCCCTTCACTGCAGCTCCAAGGAGTCTGACATGTTCTGTCTTTGTATTCTTCCAAGTTTTCTCTTGCAGTTTGCTTTAATTTATTAAGATTCCTTTAATTATAGTACATATTAAATAATTAGAGTGGAGTCGGTTGTTTTGTGCAGTAGTGTTTTATTCATTCTCTGCTGGTTCTCCTGCTTCCCTCCATTTCCACCATCTATTTATATTTTCATTCTTCACAACCTTATACATTTTCAGAACAAAATTTGCTCAGCTTGTTTCTGGGTTGCTCTCTGCTTATCCAGGTAAAAATCTTGTTGACTTCCATCATTTCAGTAATTAAGAAACAGAATGATGAAACAAGTGCCTTCTAAGCAATTGTCCTCAGAGTTCCCATAATAGTCCTTTCTAATAAATTTTGGCAGTAGAGCGTGTTTTCTCTGCATGAACTTTAAGGCACCTGAAGACATACTGAATTTGGCCTTTTTTCAAGAAACCCTTTAGGAACTCCTTAAATGGATGCTCACCTTGGGTTTTACTTCATATCCATGATTAAATATAGCAGATAGCATGCTGATTACACAAAACAGCCACATATTTGTCATTTCTTTAAATTCCCTCTCTGAGCACAGAATACCAAAGCTCAGTGTTTCTTTAACCTTCTACAATAGAACTCTGCCTTCTTGCACTGATGCTGTAACTGTATAAATCAAGTAACTCAGGTCAATGGCGAAACAGGATCCACTTGTGCAAGAGGTGTAACTTCATGAGCAAACCAGAGCGGCCACCACTTCATCCTGTTCCCCATGTGAAGTTACTGCTCACTGATGATTCAGCAGTTGGCTGCCATTATTTCTGCTTTCTGAATACAGTGCATCTGCACTCCAAGCAGTCATGGACAGATAACCAAATGGGTGATTGGGTTCTGGCCACCGTCTTAAGGCTTATACCCTCTGGAATAGATTTTTCTACCTGTAAAATAAGAGATCAGGCTTGATCTCCAAAATAAAACATTTTACGAAGTCCTGATATAATTACACAACACTCAGCACATACGCAATACCTGTTTTCCAAATAGGACTCTAGATGAATAACCTGGCACCAAGAGACAACAGTAAAGATATGAAAATATTCTTAGGATTTTATTGCCAGACCTCAAGAAACAAGAATCTCAAATGTAGAAGGAAGAGCAAAGCACAACACTACTTCAAATCCCTCTTTTACAGCAACATAAAACGGACATCTATTGCAGTGCTATCATAAAATTAAATCATGCTCTCTTGTCATTTTGTATGGTCTATACCGACAGATTAAAAACTACATGGCAAAATGTAATTTTCCAAACTGAAGGTATGAGAGGAGTTTGAAATATCTCCCTCTATACTGTCTGCTCAGTCCTATGTCCTCATGGTAATAAAACAACAGTCACAGATGGATAGAATTTAGCACTGCTAGTTGCCTCCAGGGTACAAGCAATACTTGTCCTCACAGTGCCAAAGGAAAGAGCAAGTGACAATTACAGGTTATCTCCTTTTTTTTTTTTTTTTTAGAGAAACCTTGGGAGCTAAGGGGACAGAACGTGAGGTTTGCAGAATCTTAAACGTCAAAGTCAATGGGAACAAAGATAAATTCATCCCCATCTTATTTGAGAGTATGGCTGTTAGTGTTGCTCTTCATGAAGATATTGAGCAAGGGCTATCCCTACACAGGATACACAGGAAACACAGCGTGGGTAACTCAGTGTCTCTCTGTAGACACTCTGTAGACTAACCTTTGCTTTTCAGAGTATCATCTCCATGCAAGTGCTAGCAAGCAATCTGACTGTCATGGGTGCTACATACAGGGAGACAATGAGCAGCCCAAGCTGGCTGACTTCTGCTACATGTCTTCAATGGCATGGCTGCTGTCCCTGGGTTCCAGTTGGTGCTCTCATCCACAGTCCCAAGCCCTGTAATTATAGAATATCTCATCCAGCTTCACCAGCATCACTTCCAAGGTACCTGGGGGTGGTCAATCTGTTCTTGCATGTAAGCAGCAGCAGGAACAAGTGGACTGCCAAAAAAAAGTCAGAGCGGCAGATACAGATGAACTCTGTTATTAAACTCAGTGCAAAGATTACTGAACCGAATTACGAAGCAACATCACTGGCCTTTAGCTTCTGCCCATAAGTGATATTCAGTTCAGCGCTTCAGAAGGTCTTGAAAATGACAACACGGGCAACTTGGAGAAGTTAGAAAGGGGGTATAATGGAGCACAAGTATATCTGCACACTCATACACACCTAACAAAAATAGCAGCACCAGTCAAAAGGGCCATTTCTCATTTATAGTAGCGCCCTGATGTCATCTAAATTGGGAAATAAATTGTAATTTAAGATCATAGTCAGCTTAAACATCTTCCATGAAGCAGTGATATAACCTCTTAGAGAGTGGCTTATCCCAAACAAACGTGCAGGAATTCTGAAACTTTACCGAAAGTCGTATATATTCCAGCTGGCTGTGTTCTCTGGCACATGCTCTAAGCTATATAGATTAAAAGGTCTGCTAAGATTTATCAGACTCAAGAATGCACTCTAGTTGATTAAAATTTCTGACTTCAAACCTCAAGTCAATACAAGTTCTCATATGCAAGAGAAAGAATGGGAATTTCTACCAATCTCATTTGAGATTTGACACGAAATTTCTTGTTCTCAGTATTGGAAGAGCAGGAACCTGACTCAATCAAACCAAAGAAATCACTAGAACTAACAGAGTATAAGGGCACTTCACATCTATCAGAGCTCTAGCAAAACACCTGAGAATGAAACGAGAATCAGAATCTGTAAACGTCTGCAGAAAGGCAATAAATGTGAAATTCAGGCACACGGAGCAATAATTCTTGTTACTTCAGTGATGCCTTGCAGCTCTGCAAAACATAAGCTTCATACCAATACTCCCCAGAAGCTTCATAAAGGATTTTTTTTTCCTTGTGAGTGAGAAAATATGGAAAAAAGTACACCTCAAATGAGTAGCATAGTGAGTAGGATGACCTCTAACAAAAGAGCTGCATGCAATTTATTTCATCAAAATTTATATACTCTTCAACTTTTACAAATGTGTCAATTTTTAAATGTCGTGAGTTAAAGTTATATATTTTACAGATTTTGTCAAGGACTCAGGCAGGACTCAGAAATGTGACTGATTTTCTCTCATTTTAAAGCTTGTGGTCAACTGCATACATATTTCTGTTGCTCCATCATCACAGACAGAAATGATCAACATTTTAAAGCTTTCATAGCTACAATTCAGCTCTTTTCTCATTCTAAAAGGAGGAAGAGTTATTTGCATCTGAAGTTGAGTGCTTGTACTGTTGCTCCTTCACATTATCTGAATTTTAAATACTAACAACACAAGGTGACCTTTTGAAATGCATCTGGTAGATGACAGGTTGGTCATGAGCCAGTAGTGTGCACTGGTGGCCAAGAAGGCAAATGGAATCCTGGGCTGCATTAAGAAGAGCATGGCCAGCAGGTCAAGGGAGGTGATCCTCCCCATCTACTCTGCCCTGGTGAGGTCTCACCTGAGTATTGTGTCCTGTTCTGGGCTCCCCAGTACAAAACAGACAGGGATCTCCTGGAAAGAGTCCAGCAGAGGACTACAAAGATCATAAAGGACATGGAACACCTCCCTTATGAGGAAAGGCTGAGAGACCTGGGGCTGTTCAGCCTTAAGAAAAGAAGACTCAGGGGATCTGATCC
The DNA here is from genome assembly GCA_036925125.1 of Oreortyx pictus. Lineage (NCBI taxonomy): Eukaryota > Metazoa > Chordata > Aves > Galliformes > Odontophoridae > Oreortyx > Oreortyx pictus. Next base: position 3,740,624 of record JAUPFR010000029.1, read on the forward strand.
ATGTCTATAAATATCTAAGAAGCAGAAGGCAAAAGGACAAGGCTAGACTCTTCTCAGCACTGTGTGGCGATAGGACAAGGGGAAATAGCCACAAACTGAAGCATAGGAAGTTCCCCACAAACGTGCATGGGAACTTCTTCACAGTGCAGTGACGGAGCACTGGCACAGGCTGCACAGAGAGGTGGTGGAGTCTCCTTCTCTGGAGACATTCAATACCCATCTGAACACCTACCTGTGCAACCTGGTCTAGGGAGCTGCTTTGGCAGGGGGCTTGGACTCGATGATCTGTAGAGGTCCCTTCCAACTCCACAGTTCTGTGATTCTGTGATGTGAAGATGGACCATGCAAACAAGATCATATCCCCAATGAGAAAAAAAAAAAAAAAAAAACAACTTTGAAATTTGTCTTAAAACTTTGAGACAAGAGAACCAGTCCTAACAAAGATCCACAAAGTCTCATCTAGCTTTTGTTCCACTTAAGCAACACGATCTCTACACGTGAGGTATCTGAATGTACTTATCTTCTTAAATAGCAAACAGGTATCACTAGGATTTTCAAAAATACGTGAGAGCATAAAAACAACAGAGGATGCCTTTTTTAGGCACTCAACAACAATCTTAATTTTTTTTTTCAGATGCCTAAATGCCTTAAAAAAGCTTCCTCACACAACAAGATCATTGAAAATGTGTGCAGGAACGGGCAAGCAAGGTGCAACATTCAATTTAACAAAGCACGACTTTTTCAGAAACACAGCAAAAGTCCAAGTTACAAAAAAAGTCATGCATGTGAATCATTATTGAGTGTAGTGTTAGAGCACTTGCACATCTCACAATCAACTACGAGGTGCTCTGTGAGAATCATCAGCATATGCCATTCTAAAAATACCAACCAAAACAACACGTTATCTTAATTTTTGTTGTTTACATTTGTTGGCAGCTTTGAAAATATGAAGTGGGATTTAATAGTGCTTGGAGCATCTCACTGATTCATTTTTCAAAATCTGGACCTCAGCGTTATCTTTGAGTCATTGTACTTATATTTAGCATCAAGTAAACGCCTTGTGATTCTTTCAGAAATAAACACAAAGCAGCTTAAATCAAAGCCAAACAGAAGAAACTACGACTGCTGAACAGTTGTCCTATTGGAAAATTTTTCCTTATGTTAATTTTAATGTATTAGGGACACAAAAAAGAGTTTTCTCGCAATAAAATGATGAAAATAAGCTGGACTGTACTTCTTCGTGATTCACTGTGGCAAAGATGGGATCGTAACATAAACAGCACTGGGAAATACTGACACACTAATGAGGACATCTCTGTTAATCAGTATTCTAGAAGATCCAATATCCACCTACAAGCTGCCAGGTACCTATAGCTATAGAATTGCTATGAGTTATGAGAATGAATTTCAGCTCCATGAACTCTCCCTCTTCCTCCCCCATCTCCTTTTCCCAGTTAACATCAGTGGAGAGTAATACAAACATCCAGACACTTGCCTGTGTAAGGATTACATTTCCATCAAAAATTAAGATAGTAACTTATCTACAGGCTTTGACCAATCCCATATTGCTGCATCTCCATCAGCATTCTTATTAAAAGCAGATGGATTATTTCCTTTTCAAAGCAGTCATTTCAAATTTCACTGTTACTAAAATGCCGACAAGGCCATCCCATTCCTCGAAATGTATTCTTGGAGCTAAGTTTTAATTTAAGTTGATTCAGACACTGCTCCTGTTAATATCAACCTGAGCTGTTTATGAGCACGTGTGCAGAGGTGGGCACAGCAGTGCCACTGTCTGTGTCCTGTTTTCCCCAGTAATCAATCATTAAGACCTGTTCAAGGAATTTTAGCCAATACTGCTCAAAATATCATCCTGTTTGTTTGCTATCATCATACACTAGGATGCCTATAGCACAGTAGTACTTGTGGTGACCGCTTTACACATTGAAGACTATTTTCATTGCCCTAGGATCTAGTGACAGACACCAGGTACGAAGAATCCCAGCATTAATTCAAGGCATAAAATTAAGAAGCTGCCCACATTCACACAGCCAGTTCACGCCAACATCAGGAACTGAATGCAGATTTTCTTGTCTCCGTCCAGGTCTTCAGCCTCAGAAGTACCCTTCTGAATGGTTCTCCTTCCCACGTGTTTTCTTCCTTCTCTTGGAACCGTACTGAAAACTGACTTCTCCTCATCCTAGCACTGTGCTTTGGCAGCACCTTTTGCCTGCTGGCACTGTGGACATTCCTCTGCACATAAGCACTTTTAGAGAAATGTTATGGCTTCCAGCATATTTCAGAGTAAGGATCCTGCATAAAAAGGCTGGAAAGCAAAGGATTTTATTACTGTTATTATTTTTAATCTTAACAGTGTAAATCTGGTGCCAGCTACAGAAAAAGAATAGATGGTGTCCATTTATCTGCAGCTCATGGTAAAGGTTGACAGGACACTCCTTTTTCCAATTCATCAGCAGATCTCTGCTGAAAATTATCCACACACATGAAGGGTACACCTATATATCAGCACTCTGCATATGCCATTACTTTGGGGGTGCCTAACGTGGGTAAAATACAGCACAGTAAGATGGCACTTGTCAGTATTTGTGTTGAGACAGTGCCATTTCAGAGAAAGCCTATGGGGACAACCCCCCTGGTGAGAGGCACAGTCACAGCAGATGTATTCACAGCTGCAGCAGCCCACAAGTACAGCCAGTACAGTGGCTTTTGGCAAAGGGAAGGAAATGTGGGGGGGGCTGGATTGGCTCTTTCTTGTGTTTATATTTGCCTTCTCATCTAATAAGGCAAAGAGACAGATGCCCTCTCCTAACAAACACAAGCTAAGCCTCTGATACCCTCCAAGCAGTAAGGAATTCATTTTTAATCACCACATTCTTGGACCAATATACTGCCTATAACTTAACATCAGAACTGCCAGAAAGTACAGCCCAAAGCAAGAAAGTTTTTGCTAGCTAATTATCTCTTGTATTTAAACCAAAACAGAAACACTCTCTTGAAAAATCTCGTTTTCAAATTAATTAGATTTACAATCCTGAATGGGTGACCATCCAGCAGTAAAAAGTAAGATTCCTATACAAGTAATGAATTAGCTCAGTCATCCAATAAACCAAAGCAGCAGAACAATCTTTTTGGCCCTCTTATGAGCACAATTGCCATCCTTGCTCCAAATTAACAGCTTTTGCCAAGTATTCAGAAGGCCATTAGGGAAGATGTTTCATATCTGCAAGGGTAAAGAACATTGAAAAAAGACAAATCTTGGCTCAGATGTTTGCATAACCTGCCTGGAAGCAATGTTTTAGTAGCAGGGGACATTTGCACACTCCTAGATGTTGTGGCTTTCATAACAAGACCCTGGGAAGAGACATCAAGCATTTAGGACACTGCTTTGCAGTGCCAGAGTTGCAGCTCTCCATCCCCAGCTGCTAAAATTTGAAGGTGCTGCTTCACATGAAAACAGAAGCATGATCACAGCTGATAGAGAAACAGGATGGAGGAGTTGTTTAAGGGGAAAAGGAGTGTTTGTGTCTGCCTGCTGTTAAAACTGACAAGTTTGTGGTATATTTCAAAATCTGGTCCAAACCTTCTTTCTACAAATAGGTTTCAAGATGTTCCATGAGACTCAGTGCAGAGAACTCTGACTTGATGTACATGTTTTGAGAAAGTTCCTCAAGAAAAGCCCATTACACCTGCTGACATTTCTGTAGTCACAACCATATAAACTTTTTTTTTTTAATCTCATACTGCATTTATTCAAGAGAGCTTTAAGCAATACAACCTGGTTGCACACATTTCCAGAATGCAAATTACCAATCATTGTGGTTCTGATGGAGCGATTAACACCATTGTATTTTGTCCTTTGTGTTCATTAACAAACAGCGACTTGGGTATTCTCTGTTTACTCCCCTACCCAGCTCTTAACCTTAACCTTAACCTAAGAGCTTTCTTAACAAAACTTTCCCCTTTTGGGATCAAGGCCCCAAGGCATGGGTGGAGCCCAGCACTAATCTGGAAGTGTTCTATCACTCAGTTATGGTCAATGGGAAGCACGAGCCACAGTCTCCCCTGCGCTTTTCACCACTGCTAAGCGCTGCCAGCCACAAAAGCTACTTTTACACAGAAAGAAAAATACGAGAACGCTACATATCATCCTGGGCAATAAAACAAGCAATGTTTGGTCAATCATGAGATGTAAACCCATCTCAGGGCTACGGCTCAGTGTTGCATTACATAAATGATTCCTTATGGCATCACTTAAAAATGTGCTTTAATCCCAAAGCACTATTCAGGCTATTACTTTCTTATGAGTGACTTCATAAACGGCGATTATCACTAACCCACTACAGTAAATAAGGAGAAACAGACAGTTTTTATTTTCCCATAGCAGAACTGGGGGAAAATACATGGCTGTTTTATGCTTGCTTAAGCAGTAATGATCCATTCCATGATCTCTCGCTGCCCCGGCTCTACCCTCGGGCAGCCTTTCATTCATTGCTGGGGTAGGAATAACTCAAAAGGCAGAGCTGGAGTTGAATGGGAGATACTGTACTGTGGTAAGTGACTTTAATTGAATGTCAACTCTTTTTTTTATTTTTTTCCCTCCTTTACCTTCCAGGACCTATCTATTTTTCATATCTAGTCTACTTTTGTTCATCATAGACACTAATGAGTAAGAAATATCTATATATTTATCTGAATAAAGGCAGCCTGGCAACAGAACAGACTGGAGGAGTACAGGGCCTGACCAATTTTAGAAAATAATGAACATCTCTTCCTCTAACAAAGGCTCTGCTGTCATGAAAGGATTTTTAATATTGATAACTTCTTCATGCCCAAACTCCTCCATCAGCTGTGCTGTTACAGAGGCTTCACCCAAAACAAGCACTCTGATAAAGGGCAAGTCATCATAAATCAGGAGAGAAAACCTTTTCTTAGTGAAACTTCATTTGAAAAGGATGTGGGGAGAGGAGGCAAAAGATAGGCAAAGGAGCTGCTACCTCAGAATATTTGTTTCAGGTTCAGTAAGAATTTGGTTTTCATTTGTTTCAGTAGACCTTGTACAGAAGCATGGACCTATGTGTACTGGGATAGGAATGAGATGATCTTTGCGGCTGTTTCTAACCCAAGCCATTCTATGGTTCTGTTTATAGGAGGAGCCATGCTTTTACTTTGCTCACTGTAAAAGAAGCTTGAACTTCCTAAAGCACCCAGCAGTGCCAGGCACTCTGCATTCAGGTGCTGGGTTATTTAATTATGCAACTTGGCCTCGAGTTGCTCTGCATTTGGCCTGTTGCTACACTTTGTGAATAAGCCAGGCCATGCCTAACCTGTTCCTAATGGAAGAAAAATCTTGTGGAGCTCTGAGTAACATTTGTTCTGATCGCTGGGGCTGTGGACTGCATCAGAAAACATCATCTTTCATGGCAAAATGAAATCATCATCAATATTATGATCTCAGAATATTGGCTAAAGGCAAGTGAATGCCAAGCTACAGCTATTGCAAGACAGATTGTTCATACCCAAAATAAATCACGTGGATTTGCTTCTCTCAGAAGCTGCTGAGAATACATAACAGAACCAGGGGAAGAACAGCAGGATCATTTTCCTCCATAATCTGCACCACAACGAGAAATTATCACCACATTTGTGAGACAGAAACTCTGTGTTTTAGCAGCTTAAGATAATTTGAAGCTTCTAGCCAGGCTGGGTTTCATAGGCACTCCAGCACTTCCCAGCTGCCAGCTTACCCTAATCACTGTGACATTTCCAGTCATTGAAGTGCATTGTATCAAGTAATGGGAAACCTATTTATATGGCTATCGGAAAGGAGAGGCGCTTTTACATCACACCACTGGGTAAAAATACTACCTTGCTCCTTCCAATACAAAAGAACATCTCTCATAATTTGGCTTCTCCAGCTGAACAGAACCACTTGCCTGCAGAGCTAAGGGGATGGCAAAGGGTTTGATGGGTTCTCCTGCAGACCTCTTAGCAGCAGCTGGCTCGGTCTTTATTTCCCTCCCAGCACCTCATGTCCGGAAATGCATTAAATCCAGTGCTGATACAATAGGAGCTGTGGCACAGCATCACTAATAAAGCAAAAATATCCCAGGCATAACAGAGAGAACAATAGATCCCAACGTGTTGTCTCCTGTAACACACAGGTGAGATTTGAAAGGCGCTTAGGTGCTTAATTCCTTTTAGAAATCTGACTCTTGGTCATAAATGTACTTTCTGTTCCATTTAAATAAGTCAGAAGGACTCTGCAGAAGGTGGGTGCTGGATGTGCCGGACAATAAGGCACTGAATCAAAAGCTCAGCAGAGGAGTATGTGTTATCGCTATTACAGAACCAGAGAATAAAGCATTGGGTTCTGGAAACTTTCTGAAACACATTAGGCATAGCAGAAATAGAAAACACCTCTAAACTCTGCAGAGTTCTTGGGAAATTGTTTCAAAGAGTATGGAGATCTTCAAATAAGAGGTGCGTTTTGCAGGTGAGCTATCCAACCCTTTGTGTTTTCTGACGGGGCTGTTCTGTCATAAGTGTAAGCAAGCAGCATGCAGACTTCTCCCTACTGGCACAAGAGATACAGCTGCTTGTGGCAGGCAGAAAGAAATGATTGTGTGTGATCACTTCCATCTCCCCTGCTTTCTCTGTGCCCCCAGCACAGCAACAGCCACAGCTACTGCACAAGAGGGACAATCCAGAGCAACAGATCTCCCCTCCAGTCCCTCCTGTACAGTGTCATAGTGACTCAGTGTCATCCCTACAACCCCCTTCACATCACCCCCTTCAACGTGGGGACTCACTGAATGCCAACTGAGGAAGCATGGTGTCTGCTGCAGCCCCTCTTGTTGTTATAATGAAGGTAGAAGTGGCATATAACTTCACATTATTTCTTTTTTTTTTTCTTTAAGGGAGATGATAATTTGGGGGAAATAAAGAAGACTGTCCCTCAGCTGAAGAGCCATGCTGGCTCTGCCTCAGTATTTGTACAAGTGCTTTCCTTTCCAGTGATTGCACACAGAGCAAAACATGCAACGAAGCAATGCGACATAAATGACATTTCAGCTAATTAATGAGGCTATGAGCAACTAATCATGCAGCATGTCAGTCACTTGAAGAAGTCACCCTGAATGCCAAGGGTATAAATCAGCAATCGAAATGTTTACCTTTTTTTTAGAGATGCACTCTGCCCCAAAGGGTAAACAGAGACATTTTCAGCAGTTCTCTCTCCCCTCTGGAAGAGGAAAAGGCAGCAGAAGCTGAAGGAGCTCAGGACCTCAGCAAAAGCAATTCAGTGCATTGCAGACATGGGCACAAAGCAAATCTTGTTCCAAATGCGGATGTAGGAGCCCCATGCCATGCAAGGAGGCTCCCATTAGCATTATCAGGATCTTAATGAGCACCTTGCTCAGCCACTCACCGTTTAATTTCAAGACCTGATCTTCTGCCATGTCATTCCAGAAAGCTTCTTTGTCTTGAGTGAAACCACATCACCTCCCAGGAGCCAGGAACAGATGCTAAAGCATTTATTTTCCTTTGAAAATGTTCAATTTTCTAATAAAAAGGTGTTGTTTTTTTTGTCCCACAACTAATTCTGCTATCTCTCAGTGTATTTAAAAGGAACATTAATTATACTTTAAATAGTTTCCAACAAATCCTCCACATCCTCCCAGATTCCAGTATTATCTAGTAAATTAATCCACAACCACTTATCTGGCTTAAGGTTAATTGATATATGACTCAATCTCTTTTCTTCCTAAAGTAAAGCAGCCCTATTCACACATTCTACACTGATAGGTAACTAGTTCCTATTCACTTTTCTATCAACAGTTACCTGTCTTCATTCACAAGTCCTTCTCCCTGAAATGTTTTGTTATCAATCTTTATGTGTCCCAGAATCACTTGATTTCATCCACAAACTCCTCCACGCTTCACCCCACAAGTAATTTGTCAAGAATTTTGGGTAGAAGGGAAAGAGTGGGCACATACATAAGGAAATGGCCACCTATAGGATTCACTGCAAAGCTCAGTATTGCAAATATACCAGAGATGTGTGTGCTTGCTGTCATGTTGGATGTCAAAGACAGACAGTGTTTACTTGTCCATAAATATAAATGAGGAGCACAGGATGTTACTGAAAGTGTAGTGGTAATAGCGTTAAAGCATTGAGCGAAAAGGAACAATAGGATAAGCCTCTAAGGAACAGAGTGACCTTAGTGATCAGTTTTTAGTCCCCAGACCAGAAGATCTGTTTATTTTCCTCAGACAACAGCCTGTACTTTAGCAATCACAGAAGCTGATGAATTACAGAGTATCTTATCCTTCTGCCATCCTTACTAGCCAAAAAGAAATATCCTTGCAGTAAGTGACAATTTTGGAATTATTTTGGTTCCTGTAGGTGCAGGTGTTTACTCAGATGTAAGGAACTTAAAAACTTAGCCATGTAAGTGTAATTGTGGTCAGCAATTAGCTATCAGCAACCCAGAAAAAGCTAGCAAGCCCTTAAATATCTTAAGCCCTAAAGAGCAGTCTCTAAACCATTCAGGTAAAACTGCTCAGGATATTATGTTTGCATTACCCAGTGGTACAGGGATCAAACAACAATGAATGGCTGCAAGATCAAGGATAATGAAGGATCTGGCGTGTGATCAGCTCTTTAGTCTGTTGAGTCAAGAATTTTTCATTTGTCCACTATCAAAATCAATCTCAATGAGAAAAACTCTCTAGAGAAAGCCTGACAACTGGTGCCTTTACAAAAAAGAGTTCCCTACTGCAGTGTGCTGGTCACCTTGACATATGATTTGTCTGTCAGCATGTGTGGGCAGATCTACTGTTGGCTGTAAACTCATGAAGAATTTACTGCCTACAAGAGGCTTGAGCAATTTTCTAGCACTAGATATGCATCTTGCTTGTGTGTGTGTGTGTATAAGCACAACCTATGGCTTCTCTGATTATTTATGTACAAGCAAGTAATTAAAATTTTTATTCTGCCTGTTTCAAAGGTTAGAACAAAAAAAAACCTGCTTTTTTCTTTCATCAACAAAGCTCCTGCCCAACCTCATAACTGTCTACATACTATAAAGAATGGTGTGAGTGGCTTCTCATGAAACACACTTCACATTTTATGCAATGTACTGAGAAACAAAGTGACTTGCTGACTTAGATTCATAAAGGTTGGAAAAGACCTCTAAGATCATCAAGTCCAATCCCAACCCACCCACTAATTATGACCCACACCTACATGCTTTTGGACCCATTCATTGGACTTCTTCCAATGTCAGGAAGGGGGACAACTCAGAACAGGCCTTCCACTGCTGGTAAACTGTGTACACTCCCAAACATCCAGCTTTCCAGGAACAAAGATCAGAAAATGTCCACTCAGTGCTGGGTAAATGGGCCCAAGGACTGGAGGAAGTCTGCACCAGACATGCCTTGTTCTTTGCTTTAGCAGCTGCCAGCAAGTCTTGCTTAATCCTCCTATGCATTCATGCTCTGCTCAATTGAATACCTTTGCAAAGGATGCCTTTCAAAGAGAAAATGAAAAGCAAGGCACTTACAAGTGCAAGATGGGGAACCAGGGCTCCTGGCTTCTATGTGCAGCTCATTCATTTTCTTACTTTGTGACCCTGAAAATAACTACTTGGCCTTTCAGTATAAAGCTGAGCATAACCAATTCTAAGCACTATACAACAGCGTCATAAAGGTTGGCTGCCAACTATGTCAAAAACATTCTGGGTATCTTCTGAGAAACCAAATCCTGCCCCAGTAGAACAGTTATTGTGTGTTATGAAAAAAGAGGCTGTCTGCATGTAATCAATCATGTTGGTATTTTAAGAGTTTATGGGAAGTCAATGAGTGCTTAGAGAAGAAAATCTTGCACCTAACATCAATCTAAGGCAGACAGAAGCAACAGGACCAAGACTGAAGCATTTAGATTACCTCTAAATAGATAGATAGATAGATAGATAGATAGATAGATAGATAGATAGATAGATAGATAGATAGGTAAAGGGGGATGGTTAAAAAAGAGCAGGGGCCAGACCAACATAAATTTAATTTGTCAAGGCTGGTTGGAAGGTGGTTTCTTCCTGAAATGGGCTCAACTACAAAGTTCGTGGGAGTTGGTTATTTTCCCTGCAGATGAAGCTGCCTCTGATGACCGTGAGCATCAGAAAAAAAAAGAACTAACAATGAAGCCAAGGTCTTAAAGAGTTCCTGAGTCATAGTGGTACCTGGATTCTTCTTTCCACAGTAACGTTTTTCCACAGTGAAAGAACTGAGAAAATGTCTCAGTGTCTAAGCAAATGCCAGAAGCAACACTTCCTTGAGGAACTGAGACAGGCAAAGAGATGTGAGTCACAACAAGGATTTTTCCTTAAAAAGCAATCCCTATAAATATAACAGCAGCCACCCAAGATCCAAGTTCATCAGTAGACCAGAAATGAATGTCCAGGGAAATGAACATAGTCAATAAAAGCAGAGATTGGCTGTTGATTGCACATCTGCATCAGCTTCCCTAAATATCTTGCTCAGTTTTGAAGGCATTGATTTACTATTTTTGCCCATTTACCTTACTTGCTTGATAGAAAGAAGACACAGCATGTAACAGAAGTGCCCCAATTAGAGAATAATTAATTTGGAGGTTAAGGTGAAACTGTGCTTTTACTAATTCCACTGAAGGCTGCTGTGCATTTGTTGGCACTAGAAGAACCCTGTGCTAGTTCCCAGGCTGTGAGGTTTGCTCAGCAATATTTCTTTGCAGCACCATGAATTTAATCACATCAAAATGTCAGCTAAGAAAAATGAAACATGCATGGGTCTCTTTCCCTGGATTGATGTTTAGCAAAAGAAATAGATGTTTTCTTAAAGAGGCAGTGGGCAGTGTAAGTTTTTACACCTACACTTTCACCTTCAGGCTCGATTTGAATTCCACTCCTCACAAATGTGAATCCAAAGTTGTTTTACTATATTGAATACAGTTCAGCTGCAGCTATTTCTTTCTTCCCTTCATGTATTTTAGTGCAGCATGGATATGAAATGATGGTGCTTATCTTCCAACATGCCAGAGGAGTTCCCTTTCTAGAAGGGCTGGGAGCCAGTATACACCCATACATCACAACTGGCCAAAAAGCCACGTAATCAGTAACATTGGACATAGTAGACTCAACTTCACATCTGAAAACTGTCACAAATCCTCATTCTTTTTGCTGAAAACTGCTGATCTCCAAGTGGAAAACACTGTATGTAAAACTTACTGCATTCTCTGTCATGCGTTTATAGATCACCCTAGTAACTAACATAGGCACCACTCCTCTATTGCTTTAATGTGTAGGCAGTTATAACAAAGATATATAAGCATTGTGTACAAACCTGACAAATCATGGTTTGGCACTAAGTAGGCAATACCAAAAGAAAAACATACAGTGAAACTGCATAAAAAGAAATGGTTCTTAAGACAAACTGCAGTACCTCTAGTAGCGTATAAATGCCCCTTCCCCCAGTATCTCATTCTACATCTAATCATGACATTAACTTGGACTACTGCTATTTAATGAGCTGTAGTGAACTAAATGCCCACTTCAAAAACCAGGTAGGATTAAATGCTGTTGCTCCAACTAGAAAAGTAATTAAAGAGAATTGATATTAATCCAGGGGAGCTAAAGGAAAGGACAATGATTTATGAGCAATATTGCTGGCATTTTCAAGAGGCATAAAAGTCATTAAAAATGAACATCTTAAAACTATTAGGAAAGCAGCTATAATTGGATAAGCAATCCAGTAAGTCTTTAAGGCATTTGGTTCCTAAAGGTGAAAATAAACAGGTAACCTTTCAGGAAAATAAAAAAAGAAAACACCTTTGCAAACTTAAATGTCTTTAATGGAAAAAATGAAATGACTGCAACTAAAATGTGCATAGTTGTTGTATTCAAAGTCATTATAAAACACATTACAAGTTCTAATTGTTCATCTCACTCAGGAAATTTGGCAGAAATTTTAAAAGTATTTCATTATTAAATTTTAGTTTTGTTCTGATTTTTTTTTTTCCTATTTATTATATCAGTAGATGTAATTTCTCCTGGTGAGGAAGTTATTAGCAACCTCAAAGATGAAACTTGGGAATGAGTTGAGGGTGCTCTAAACTGGAATTTTACAACTGGTGTTGTGGACTCCCCACCCTTGGAGACACTCAGTGGATGGGGTTCTGAGCAACCTGCTCTGGTTGACCTTTGAGCAGGGAGGGTTGAGCAGGATGATCTCCAGAGCTGCCTTTTAGCCTCAATCTTTTTGAGGCAAAGGACACATTTAAGAACATTTTGATGCACTGAGTGATCTTTGAAGTATCTGTGGGTAGTACCTAAAGCATAAAACTAACCATTCACTTTCTCAAATATTTGCCTTTCAGCATTATGCACATCTTGGCAGGTTGTATATAGATGAAACATCTTTGACTTTGACTTTAAATGGATGTGCACATTCACTTAGTAATCAATACATCCTGTAGACATATTTATCGGTCCCTATTCTCTGCAATTAAACTAAGCAAGAGCAATAACAATACCTTTAGTATTCATCCTTTAAAAGTTGTCCTCTGCTTCTTTTAATCTGTCTGAACAGATGGAATCTTGTGCTATCACCTTGTAAACTTGTTCATTATCCATTAAGCCACTGAAGAAATTAAGGGGAATAACTGAAATGCAGGAATGGTTTACTAAGAACAGCCACCTCACCTTTGTCTTTAGAAAAGTTTTAAGCTGATGAATAAAATGGGTGCATAAAGGGCAGTGCTCCGGGAAGTAAAAAAAAACATCCCACTGATCTCAACACTTTGTCAGAGAGATTTGTAGCCAATGTTTTCTCCCCATGGGGTATTTAAAGAACTGTGATCTTACGGCATTGACGCACCAGTAAAAACCCAAATCAGGACTCTGACACTAAATCACAGGAAAACCAACAAGTCAGTATTTCTGACAATGCATTGAGGAAGCTAATTATACCGTCATTCATTTGTCCTCCATGTTTCCAATCCCCAGGGCTGAAAACAACTTGCAGTTACCCAAATCCCGGCATATTGGTGAGCCCTCACTTCTAAGATTACCTATATCAAGTTCAGTTAGAGCATTTGTTCAAGCAAGCAATCACAAACAAAAGGCATCTACAGCTTCACCCACTGTAAAATCTGAGTGATGAGGCATCATTTGGAATACTGATAGTAAGTTCACTGAGAATCAGTAGAAATACAGGAATCTCATGGAAATGAATGTGCTTAACCTTATGATGTTCAGTTATGGAAAACCTCTCCCCTATGAATGATGCCCTCCCTATACCACAACACATTTGTTGTCTTTTTGCAGCATTTCTGTACGGAGATACAGAAGGCAGCTCACATAACCAACATCAAAAATGCATTTTTCACAGGTTTAGCTTTCCATGTAATCAGTTTGACTCCAAAACATGTTAACAGGAGCAGGACTGAACCCTACTCAAAACACCAAACATAAAACAGAGCTTCCAGGCTACCCAAAATGACAGAAAACATTATTAACAATAGAGAAGTCAGGCTTCTTACAGGCTGCTTCTCTTGGAGATACACATCTTAGTTTTTCCTAGATCTTACATTCTGTTGACCAGTAATTTAATAGAATGAAGATAATGGTGTATGGTACTGCCCCAGTTGAATGAGAGCTTATCAGAAGGCACTCACTGGTCAAAAAAGACACATCTACTAAGATACAAGAAGAAAACCATATGGTAGATGGGGTCTTAGCATTGGCTTTAATAGCATGTAGCCTCAGCCATGAGTTAGATCACATACTCAGGCAGACAGCTGAACTGGCTCTGTGCCTGTTGACAACCAGAACCAGAACCCAGTCCTGACTGATGTGAAGACCTCTTCCTGCAGTGGCCACCATGGTCACCAAAGAGGTTCAAGGGAAGAAAGCCCAGTGCAACTGACAGTCTTGGAGAGTTTTAAGAATTCTCCAGCTCTACCTTTGGTCTATATGAGCAATAAATGGGTTCTTGTAAAACACTCATTAGCAAAATCTGCTTTGAGTCTCAATTTGCAACAGAAGCACTCTCACTTTTACATTTAACAAATTCAGAATCATTTCAATTAATACATAGCATATTGCTAATACTGAATGCTTTTGAACGAGGAAGGATACAAATCTATCAGCTCTCTTACTGAAACTTATTTCGTGCAGAGATACACTGCACCATTAACTCTCCACATATACAGGAAAAATGCATTCCCTCTCGTCATGTTATCAATCTCACTGCACTGCCTGCAGGTATTCTCAGACAAATAGAAAAAGATATCTCCTACATGAAGTCTTTAGCTGTTAAAATAAAATAACCACCAACTCCCTCCCTCCAATCATGGTACAGAGTAACTTACAGAGTATGGACCACCCAGCAATTATAGTACATAGTTCTGATTGCTGGCTGTTATCTTCTCTCATGTTCGTTAATTACTTACTTACAGACCATACAGAGTGATTTTGAAGCAATGCACTGAACTGAAGACACAGATCATGAAGCCCATTATCTTTCTCCATATGCTTAAGGCGCCTAACACTGGTGAAACCTTGAGGGATGGCGAAGCATAACAACCCTAGATGTTTATTTTGGTCACGGACGATGTGCTGGAGGCTTTCAGAGCTTTCACAGACTTTGTGCCAGGTTACAAAATACTGCTTGGAGCAAACAGTTTCCCAGAGGTGCAATGGCTGCGGACTCCTCCAAGATTTAGAGAGTTCCCATTCTCTGTAGTGCTCACACCATTTTGGCTATGAACCAAAGCTTAACTTTGGCCACAAGGCTGGGCAGCAGAGCAAAGAAGACTTAGTGGTGCTCCCACTCTTCCCCTACCAGGAGCCAAACTCACATTATCAGCGTTGATTTGCAATACATTCCAATGGCTCTGTACATTTGTGGTACTGAGAGACATGGCTTAGTGGGTAGGGTGGTGGTGGGCTGATGGCTGGACTAGATGATCATAGTGCACTTTTCCAACCTTAATGATTCAGTGAACTACAAAGGCCACCAAAACACATTCCTTAACTTCTTAATACTCAACAGGTTACATTTTGGATAAGAAACTGTTTACAAATATTGGAGAGTCACTTGGTGAATATCTTCTTGGATCTCATGTACTTCATCACCCTGCCTATACTATCTAATACAGGCACACATCCTTCTTTCTGTTATTCCTCTTTGGGGTAAAATCTGCTGGGAAAAAAAGAAAAAAACATCCAGCTGAGACAATTAAAAATAGTGCATAAGGGGTATCATTGACACTCTGGAATGCTGTTGACAAAATTAAGACATTGCTTACAATTACACTCCTAGTAATTTATGCAGCCACTAGATTATGCCAGCACAGGCAATGCCAGCTCCGCTAATGAAACCGAAATCAATTTGACAGCAGAATGATGGTGGATTTTGAAAACAAGTACCAACAGTTTGCAGGTGGTTCAGGCAGCTATAAAATTTGATTTATAGGGCCTTTTTAATCCTTATTTTAATTCACCTTGTGGGAATGCACTATAATAAACCATTCTGCCACGTTACAAACGCCAAGCTGCTCAGGTTCCAACTCAGTGAAATTCCATAGATTTTATTGCAATTTTCTTTTCTTTATATTCCAACTACTCTCCTCCCACTCTCAAATATGGGTTTCATTTTCTGGTGTACCTATTCACACACTCATGTATTAGAGATAAATTAATTAATTGAGGCACAACAAAGGCTTACTTGAAAGTTGGCTGCACCTTGTCATTAAGAGGCTGAAACTTGTGCCTCCAGCGTTATATCTGAAGGCACATGGCTCCTATCAGTCTCACTGCAACACTGTTTCTGCTCCTAAGTAATAGGCAGTTCAGTGCTCCTCCGTGTCCTGTCTGCATAAAACTGGATAGCTGGAAGGGGACCTCTGAAATTTCAAACACGGCCTTGTGAAATTACTGTAACATGTTGGAAAGATTCATAACAAAACAAGTGGGAAAAAAAAGTTGTGCAAAAAAAAAAATCCCTTTAATACACAAAATCTTCTAATCCACAGACAGAAATCCAGCAGCCTGTATTCTCCTACACTGAGCTGCCAGCATCCTGCAGGACTCCCTGCTTTCTGCATCATTTGTATTCTTGCCATCCACTGCAATCGATTCAGATGAGATCCTGGTGCTGCTGTTCTCCACTGCAAATACCTTTCACAGTGCAGTGGGGTTTTACAATTAGATTTCGTAACTACTGAGCTCCATAGGAATTAATTAAAAAAAAAAAAAGAAAAAAAGTAAGACTGGTCGGCTCTCTGGAATGGGCAGAACTGATGCTGGAATGAGGTCTTCCCCTGAAGAAAAGAGGAATTGGAGTCCTTGGGCTCAGACTCAGAATTATGAGAGTTCTTTAAATAGAGCTGTGGATTTCCAAGACCAACAACCAACACTATTACTCACTGGTTTGGGGGACAAAATGTTATTAGCATCACTTTCCATAAGCATGTTTTTACAAATTTAAAGAGTTTTAATTGGACAGAAGTTGAGAAAAGCTAAATTACACTCCTTTAGAAAGACAATAGCACTTTTGTAAGGCAAATACATTTCATAACCAATCCAAAGAATCACCTGAGTGCTAATGGGTATAGGGGAGAGAAATTACTTTTCTCACCTCTGACTGATAAAGACAAAATGTGCCCTGTGGGGCTCCATCTTTAAGTTTTAAATGAGATAACAACTTGAGAGCAAGATTAGAACAGAGCTTCTGGCCAGCAGAACAACATCTGTCATCCTAAAGCATGGGAAGCAATCCTCTGTCTGCTAAACAGGTAAATAATTAGCAAGTTTGGATTAGGTTGGAATATGTACCTTCTAATTTCATTTTACTCATAATTTCTAACACCATTGTAGACACATAAAAGGGCCTCCAGGCTTTTTAGTATTGTAGAAGTGGTATAAAGAAGACTTGAGACAAATTAGGATCGGCCTTGGAACATTCCTGATATTTTAAGACATATTTCCTACAGTCTTAATACACAGCAAAGCAGAAAAAAGAATCTGAAGATTGTAAACTGTTGTTTACAAAATCAAAACAAACCAAATAAACCAAAATCAAAGAGAAGACTATCACTGTATGCCACTTCTTGTCTGTAACTTGTTAGAGTGTTTCCTAAGTAAGAAATTATACAGACATCAGAAGAGGCTTTCAGCATGCTCATATAGGACAATGGGGAATGGTTTTAAGCTCGAGGAGAGAAAATTTAGATTGGATGTCAGGGGGAAATTCTTCACAGAGAGAGTGGCAAGGTGCTGGATCAGGCTGCCCAGAGAGGTTGCCGATGCTCCATCCCTGGAGATGTTTAAGACCAGGGATGGAGCCCTGGGCAACCTGATCTAGTACCAGAAATGGAGGTTGGTGGCCCTCCCTGCAGCAGAAGGACTGGAACATGATTATCTTTGGGGTCCCTTCTAACCCAAACCATTTTATGATCTCCTAACACAGCACGGGCTTTGCTTGTACAAGCGCCCAGGAGGTGCTTTCATCCCCCCCAGCATCCTTCCAGAATGCCAACAGATCCTCCCAGAAGAGAGATTTGGCTCTCCAAACCAGACACCAATAAGGCACAAAGACCCCATCTCCACCTCCTTACCAGTTTCCACTCAGACACTCATTAAATATCTACTGAGAGGATGAGCAGTAACTGCTCAAACAAAGCATCTGCAGCACCTGGCTTTTCCCTAGAGGTCTCCTACCTCACTGCTAATTCAGCCAAATCCTGTTTAGTTACTGTAATTTGATAAGTGCTTTTTGAATGGTTACAGCTGTGTAAGCCCTTGGTTCCCAGTGCTTTGTGCTTCACCTTGGTTTATTATCCTTTAGGCAACTATTTCCTGCTTTTCATTTTTTTTAATTTATTGCATGTTTACCTGTTAGACCTCACTGCCACTTTCCCAATCAATTACATCAGAGAGAATATTGTCAGCATGGCTCTATTAGCAAATACATCACATCGCTCCCAGCAGAGCTCTTGGTGTGACTGCCACAGTGATATCTGCACAGCAAATTACATAGATGAGACTCAGGTGCTGCAAGTGGCCACTGCATACCTTATCAGCAGAAGGCAGGAAGAATGATGAGACCAAGCAGGGAAGCAAATCAGCGCCTTAACTATGTTTGAATACTTCCTAAATTTGTGTAGCAAGAAGTTATTTCTCTTTGGTCAGATGTACTATTTAGAAGGGTTACTCCCATACAACTGTGGTAATAGTAGATACGTTTATAGCAGCCCTATGAGGACTGTATGATTAAGCCTAGGGGAATAATATTCCTATTGAAGTTAATATTCTATATGAAGAATAAACATACAGTTTTGTCAGGAGGAGGAGGAAGCAGATGCAGAACACATAGGGATGCTTTGCTACCATGGGGCAGAGCTGAAGGCAATTTTTCAAGTTTGAATTCACCATGAGTCACACCTCTCATTAGCATTAATTAGACATATCTCTGAAGAGGAAGATGAGAATCCATTCTGCTGTGATGTCCTCAGAGTCAGGTGGTCTCATAGAATCATGAAGATTGGAAAGGAACTTTAAGACCTCCAAGTACAACCCCAACCCATCCCCACCAGCCATGTCCCTCAGTGGCACAGCTCCACAGTTCTTGAACACCACCAGGGATGGTGACCCACACACCTCACCTGGGCATCCTGTAATAGTGCCCAACCATGCTTTTAGAGAAGAAATCATGTTCTTCATTACTGGAAATGGATGCAAGTTTTCTGCCATTTCCATTTATCTCCTTCTACCAACAGCCCCTTTGAAAGGGAAAGGAATTCAAAAGCAGACAGGAAAAGGACATCTGTACATTCCAGTCAAGTCACATGAGATTATACATCACTTCAATTACATCAAATTAAACTTCAGATAATTATTTTGACATCTAGACTCACGCATACCCACCACAGTGATTTGCAGCTGAAAGGCTTGTGTGGTTTTAGCACAGTTTTGATGGGCAAACTCTATCCTTGTCTATGAGGAGGTGAAACAGGAAGCAAAACATCAGGGACAAATCTGAGGCCTGTCTCTTCCACATCCTCAAGCAAAAAGAAAGGGAAACTCAACCATCACAAGGGTAAAAATGATATAGAAACAAGAAGTTGTCCTGCAGTTGTTTGAAAACCCACAGGAAGATCAGAGGCCGATGGCTGTACAAAACCAAAATATTTAAGGAGTGTATGCATTTGAAGGGAAATTATACTGCACTTTACTGGGAGGATTCCCTTACCATTCAGATCCAATGCATATTTTATTTCATCAGCTGCACGGAATATAGGGGATCACCAGAGGCCTGGAAACGTATTGTTTCTCATTTCCTTGTCAAGGCAGAAGTACCCACATGAAGAACAAGGAATGCATTAGGACAGGACCAAAAAAATAGAAAATGTATAGCCTTGTGCATATTTTTCTGCCAACAGTTGCACCTCTTTTCATTGTTTGTGGCTTTATATTTAAAAACAGACTGTGTTGTCTCCACAAACTCTCTTTTTTTCTGACGCTATGACAAGGCCCCATGACAAAGAAAATCAAGGACGGGATCTCTGCAAATTATATTTATCAGTCAACTTTCATCAAAACCATTCACCCAGGGGACTGACTGGAGAAAAATAACAAAAAATACTCTTTCACCTTTCTCAAAACCTGAGTGCCACAAAAATTCATCCTCAGTAACCCTATCTGAGCCTGTGTCTTAACCATACATAAATTCTACTGCAGCTTTTCTATCAGATACGCAAACCTTCACACATACACAGTCTCTCAGCAGCTGTGCATTTAGCCTGTGAAATGGTTTCTTAAAAACTATGTGTGGACAATCTAGGTCAATATTGATTAGATTTTTAAATTACATTTGCTAAAAAATGGAATAGATCCTACATTGCATAATTCCCACCTCTGGGTTTATCAGTACTCTGAGGAAGAAAATAATTTCTGTTCTTCAGAACCAAAGAGTGGCATTCCTGAGCAGATGGAAGAAAAATCAAAGAATAATGGAGCACAAAGAATAAGTAGAATTGATCTCTGCATTTCCCAGAGCAAAGCTGGATCATAAGCACATTACAGACACAAAATGGGATTGGGACACTACCACCATGTCAGCTTTTGCCTGCTCTTGTAACTGCAGCATTGCATTGCTCTCCCTGGTCCCTTCCTATGGCATGACATTTGTGATGGGACCAGCAAAATGACAAACCCAGGGCATCGCCATTTCTTTTTATGTTCTGTCTTCTCCTGGTTCCTGAATCCCTACCTATTCTATTAAAAGATCAGATTGCATCCAAAGCCTTGTGTACTCAGCAGAAAGGGTCTGATCACAGATCCCCATTTTCAACCCCTCTGAGATTCTCTTCCAAGAGAGAACACCCAGCTGACATTACTAGAAACATTTTCATCCCTTCTTTTTTGCTGTAAGACCTTGCCATCTGGGCTGGACTGCTGTGCCATCTCAGTGGCCTGACCACACTGATCCAATTGCTTTTAATCCACCCAGCCCTCCTCTCTGTGCTCCACACATGCGTTCATTCCTTAATCCCTGGCAGCAAGTGCACCAAACAGATGAACTGTGTCTGTTCCAGGCCAGCAGAGATTCCCAGCATGTCCTTGGGGCTGAGCACAGAGCAGAAAGCTTTCCTTTGTACATATGGTTATTAATGGGATTTGTGCAGTTTTTGACCCTTCTCCCTGTTTGGGGATGGCTGACCCATGCAAGCAGCCACACTGGCAGCTGGTGAGAAGGGAGATCCAGCAGAGAGTGAAGATATTGTCCCATTACTGTAATTACTCAGAGGACATGCAGATATTTAGCCTTTCACAAGTTCACAGCACAATGGAGGAGAAGGAATAAGGCTTCGCTAGCCTCTGCTGTCACTGGCTGATGTTGCATGAAAGGCAATTTAATGAAAAGAATGTTTGTTTTACTTGGGGGAGGGTTGTTTGGAAGGGCTGACTTTTAAAATGAAACCTTCCTGCACTGAGGAGCACATGTAATAAGGTACAGGAGTCTTCTACAGCTCAGGGCAGATGGAAAAACCCACAAGAGAGAAGCAATCCAACAGAAACTGCTTTCTATAGGCTGCTTTGCTGTTTCAGAGGAAGGTAAGTTCAAAAGACACACTAAGTCTGTTATTTTTAGAAGGAACACTTTCTTCAGGTGAATGGGTTCATTGCTAAAGCAAGGCACCAGCTTCCAAAAAAAAATGTCCATCCACTACAGCCATCACCCAAGTGTGTTGCATCTGGACTCTCATCTCCAAGGTTTCTATCAATTTTTTGACCACCCCTAAATTTTAACATCACCTCAATAGCTAATGGCTTCACCACTGACCTATGGCATAGTTATTCTACAGAGAGAAAGGAGTTGAGCTTTGGCAGATGATATTGTCACTTTTAAGATGGGATCAGGTATCATTTACAGTATATTACCAAAGTATTGCCCTTGTAGGACAATCTTTTATCTTTTTTTTTTTTTTAATAGAAAAATGAAGTTGCAATGGCATTCACATGGAATTACTCACTCCTCGGAGAAGTAGATCTAAAGGAGCAGGCACAAGTGAGATATTTTTTACCTATTTTTAAAACAGGAATCTTTTTCTTTTGCTGTTTCTTTCATTTTTCTGTCATTTCAAGAAGAGAATTAGTTCAAAGCATGGATTCTTTCTTAGAATGAACTGGGCCAAGAAAGGCCAAAGACTAGTTTTTCCAGAAAAAATGGAAGATATTATTTCAGCCTCCCTACATCAGTGCATGTATCTCTGGAGAGATCACTCAAACAATTTTGAGGCTCTTTACATCCAAGAATTAGGATATCTGTGCTAGACTGAAATCTGGGAGAGATCATGCAGAAGGACACCACTGTGATTTGGATGGATAGGTCCAGTTCTAAACTTCAGCTCCCAGAAACAGAAGATGGTTCTTACCATTTGAAGCATGAAAACCTACATTGCTGTAAGCACACAACAACCCCCAAGTTCATCAATACATACAGCTCCTTTATCTCCATCACCATGACCTCATTAAGATAGAAACTTTTGAATTTATTTATAGTAAAAGTTAATTTATTTTATTAATGACTAAGACAGCAGGAAGCATCTAAGCATCTCAGATGGAAAATTCGGAGCTATATCGTGATCTGCATTACAAAAAGCTGCTCTTCTGCTCAGCATGAAGAGACAACCCTGTAAAAAGGTAGCTCCTTAGAAACCCCATTCATTCCTCTTAGTTTCATTTGCTGGTGATGAATATCGAATTCCATGTCAGCACATACATAAGGAACAAGGGTGCACCTGAAAATTATAAACCTTATCACAAAGGATTTAGTCCAAGAGACTACAAGAGTGGCTGCATATTTCTGATCAAGAGAATAAATGTCTTCCAAAACATCAATTTTGTTTCATCAAAAGGATTCATTTTCAAACAATATTGTTTTCAAACGAACTCTGGCATACAAGCAAAAGCTACAGTCCACAACATGGACTAAATGCCTTCATGTCCCACAGTGTGCTAATTTCTGATCAAATCCTACTGTCCTTTGACTGCCTTAAGTGATATGAGTTAGAGGCAGCCTGCCGAGCAATCTGAAGTTCCTCCAGCACAAAATTCTCCATATTAAAGAATTACAGTGAACCAGTGCCCACCTCGAGTTATGCCAGGGGAGATTCAGGTTGGACATTAGGAAAAAAATTCCTCTCCAAATGAATGATCAGGTGCTGATGTTGCACAGCTAAGGGAGGTGGCTGAGTCACCATCCCTGGTGGTGTTCAAAAACATTTAGACGTTGTATTAAGGGACATGGTTTAGTGGGGAAATATTGGTGGCAGGTGGGTGGTTGGACGAGATGATCTTGGAGGTCATTTCTAATCTTGGTGACTCTACAATCGTATAATTCTTTGATATCTTACAAGACCTTAAAATAATTGTTTCCAAGGAAGAAAAAAAAAAAAAAAAGGAAAGTACGTGTTATTTTGCTGTAGCAAATACTGCAACTTTTCTCTTCCTAAATGATTTTCGCAGATTTGATGGCATGTCCTGTAGTCCAAATGCCCCCTCAAACATGAGATTAAGTATACTTGAATAAAACAGTTTGTAAGAAAAGAAATAATTGTATCCCTCCTTTCATTAGTAAAAAAAAGGACAGAATTATCTTGAACAGGAGTGATATTGAACAATTAATGTTAATTGCTTATGCTTGTATGAAAGACCTTGACAAATTTGCAGTAATGGCTTATTTTCCTTTCAGGGACAGAAAATTAGTGGTTCTCCATTGGCTACAGGGACATGGTATGATGTTAACCCTGACATAGGTAACCATTCAAGAACCAATTAATTGCATCTGTGAAGGAAAGGAATAAAAGAAAAGCACCCAGTAATAACAGTCATAGACAGATGTATTCCAAAAATCACTTCATTCCCTTCTATATGTCAGCTCATTAAAATAAACACATTCAACAATGCTTTTAAAACAAGCAGTTCCAATTAAAGGAAGAAGATATTGCCAGTCCCTTAGAAAAAAAAAACAATTTATAACTCTTTTTTATTGAAAGCTATCAGGTACACATGTGCTACTCCTATACAGGCTGTAAAAAATGAATTTTAATTAAAAGTTTAACCTGTGTAAAGATCTTTAATCATAGGTAAAAGAAAGATCTTCAATTGTTAGGGTTCTTCTCAGCCAAGATATTAAAGAAAGCATAAAACTTCCATGAAATGTAAAGGGTGAAGGGCATAACTTTCACCTTCAGTTTCCTCATCATTGGACCCCATTCAGTATTCAAGCACATGCAGTATTCAAACCATTTTGGACAAAGTGATACTGAGATATTGAAGCAGCCCAGAGAAATTAAAATTCTATGGGAAGATTTCTTACGGTCTTTCTGTTCCCTGTGTGCTTAATGTTTGGTATAGGAGGATGCTAATCAATGCTGTGGAGTTGTGGATGCTCTTGAATATACTCCTGAATAGACCACAGACTTATGCAGTATGAAATCAAGAGATTAAGTAGTTTTCCTTTCTGCAATATATAGCAATATTGTACCAGAATAGAAGTTGAGTTTCTCCCAGCTCCAGCATTAAAATAAAAGTGCGAGGCTATGGGCTGTCTTATTTTGTGCACAGTGCATTCAACAGCTGCCTAGGGCGGATTGCTGTTCACAAAGGCACTGGAACTGCAGAAACTTGGCATGCTCAGTGTGTCAGCCCACTGATTGGAAATGATTTTCTGCTTTAATAAAAGAAAACAGAAGTTGGGACTGGAACACTCTTTGCACACACTTGGCAAGTTCCAGAGCACAAAAATCTTGCTGATCACAGTGCAAATCATGTTGTTAATTCTTCTCTGTTGTGGGATGTGCAACGGAGCCCTTTAGCATAGATTTCCCAATTGATGTAGGCAGGAAAAATGCTCCACAGATCTATCACAGGGTGCCCAGGAGCCCTCACACTTGGCCAAGTCATAATGCAAAGTTCAGAAACTCAACAGCTCTTCCCAGGAGGCTGTCACTTTTGCGGATGGACATCTTTTGCTTCATATCCAAGCTACCCCTACCCATTCCAATGCAGAATTTTTGCAGGGTTCAGTGCTGCATAGGCTGAAGGTTCTGTGCATCCAACATTGGTCACTTGTGGAACACAAGACAACAACCCAAACAAACATCTCCTCTTCTGACATTGCCACACTCTGAGAAAGTCAGGCCTCTCATCAGGCATCTTAAACACCATCTGTCCACAATGAGAATCTATTTCTAAAATTTGCTGAGCCTTATGATGTATGTCCCTTGCTAGAAGTAAAAACGCTGCATGGAAGATGATGAATTGAACAATATGCTTGCTTTAAAGCTTCAAACTGCTTTCAGAGCGTATGGAAATGCCAGGCAATTATTACACACTTCTGTAATTCTTGCTCAAAGATATTTCCCATTTTAATTCTCTTTGGAAGAAGATGCAACAAGAAAAAAAAAAAAAAACTTTTCAGGTGCAGGTTAAAGAGAAATAAAGTAAAAATCTTTTTTTTTTCTTGTCTTGGCTACTTGATAACAGAGCTGAAAGATTTAAAATTCTAGCATCTGCTTTAGGGAAGATTCCAATAAAACATAAACTGCTGGTCTGGGTCAGGTTCCTTATCCCTCCTACCCACATTGCTGTCAGAAACAGCCCAGGGAAAAAGCACCAGAGCTGCCATACCAAGTGCTCCAGAAGAATTACACCCAGCCCTTTGAGATTTCAGAACACCTAATCACTAACACTACTTCACCTCTAAATTTTCTTATTGCCCATGTCATTTTCCAATCCTTCCCTCAATCTACTGGTCATGTTCTTGAAGATTTAAAGAGCTCTCTATAAATATAAAAACAAGATATTGATTCCCACGCACTTATTGAAGTTTTGGCAGAACTGAGGCACTGAAGTTTGTTTTACAGTCCATTAATAGAGTGATAGATTTGTTGGTTTAGATTCTACCTGCAGGAAGACCTGACCCTAAGGAATAAAAATATTTAGTTTCCATGGTACTGGATGTCACCTACATTCTCAATTGACACAAGGGTGGATAAACACAGATGAAATGTAAGAACTGTTAGTATTAGATATTCCAGTGTGGGTTTTAGGATGCAATATATGTTAACCAAAAACTGCATCATTTGAAAGATGTGGTCAACTTAAAGTTGCTGTTTGCTTTGGGTTTGTTTTGATTGGAAGCATTAGAAGGATATTCTGGTGGAATACAGATTGGAAAGCCTTTGGAAGAAGAACACATTATTGACACACAGGAACCATAAGCTTTCTTATTTACAAGCAGTGCTTCATATTTATGGATCACACAGCCACTCAGGATATAACAATAGTGCCATTTTATACAGAGGCAGAGAGTAGAAGTTCTTACAGTACTTGAAGGGAGTGTGTAAGCAGGAGGTGGAACAGCTGCTTACATGCAGTGATAGTGATAGGACAAGAGGGAAAGGTTTTAAACTGAGACATGGGAGATTTAAGTTTAGTATTAGGAGGAAGTTTTTCACTCTGAGGGTGGTGATGCATTGGAACAGGTTGTGGATGCCCCATCCCTGGAGGCATTCAAGGCAAGGCTGGATGTGGCTCTGGGCAGCCTCCTGTAGTGGTTGGTGACCCTGCCTACAGTTAAGTGGTTGAAACTAAATGATCTTTAAGGTCCTTTTCAACCAGGCCATTCTACGATTCTAAGAACAGAAAAGATCTGCAGAGAACTGTGCAATAAAGAAAAATTGCCTCTTTAGAGAACACATACCAAATCATAAGTGCAGAAGTCACCAGCTTTGTCAGTTCAGTGAGTGGTGGCAGAAATTCCCCAGATAATATACAAAGAAGCCTTCTCCATCAGGGAGATCTGGGCTTTCACCCTGGGGCTGCACCAACCTCCTCCTCTGCAGGTGTGGTGAAACCTCAAGCACCTCTGAGCAACACCCGATGTGATATTCAGCATGTTTTCTCCCACAGCAGCCCTATACAT
Organism: Oreortyx pictus; assembly: GCA_036925125.1. Classification (NCBI taxonomy): domain Eukaryota; kingdom Metazoa; phylum Chordata; class Aves; order Galliformes; family Odontophoridae; genus Oreortyx; species Oreortyx pictus. The sequence goes on from JAUPFR010000029.1 coordinate 3,767,174, forward strand.
GCTCTATTATTAACAGTGCAGTAGAATCACAGAGATGCTAATTGGCTTCCCTTTGTTCATACACCAACTCTTATCATTCCATTTGGGAGCATCAGGACAAAGGTGAATACTTCAGGGTATCTCTAGAATGGAGGATTACCCCAAAGAGGAAATGCACAGAATTAGGTATCAAAATGCAAATTTGTTTTCATTCTACATTAAAGTTATTTGGCAATAAAGCCAAGATATTGTGCTGCTTTCTGAATATAAGTGATTCTAAAAATCTTGTACACTCCCAAATGGCTCATGACAGACCACCCTGAAGACCTAGCAACCAAAATGATCTCAGTAGTGCTTAATTGTAGTAGCAATAACATGCAGTCCTTTGTGTATTCTGTTAGTTACAATATAATAGAATCATGGAATCATTAAGGTTGGAGAGGAACTCTAAGATCCCCAAGTCAAACCCCAACCCACCATGCCTGCTGACCACATCCCTCAGTGACACATGGTTCATGACTCCACCACCTCCCCTGGGCAGCCAGGGCCAATAACTTCTCCACAGAAGCAGAAGTTTTTCTTAATATCCAAGTTCATTACACTTAAATAAAGTCGTTCTACATACACACACACAAGTGTTGGGTGCTTTTCAACTGCTTAGACTTTATTTGATGTAGAACACAATGTTAGCTAGATCTGACTTTGCTGAGCCTCTGATTTGCAGGACTCCTCAAAGCCTGTGAGACTGGATTCATTTCAGTTCATTCCCAAAACCAGCAAAAATGTGAAAGCATGAAAACCAAAAGGTATTCCCATGCACTGAGTCTCATTGGCACCTTATCTGAAACAGAACAGTCTCACTGGTTTGGGGAGACAAGGTAAAGGAAATTAGCTGCTAGTGATCATGTGAATTTTTTTCTGGGAAAAGCAACTTACATTAAGTGTGTGGGGGAAAAAACATTTTACTATTATCAACAACAAACTTCACCAAGCTTTTTTTTTTTTTTTCTTTTACTCAATAGAGCTACATTTCAGTAGCTGTAGAACAGTCTTTAAAACTCAGTTTTCACCTCAAGCAATTCTGTGAGCATCTCACATTGCACCCTTTCTGTTTCATAAATCACAGCATATTTAAGGCTGGTAGTGACTTCAGGTGGTCATCTGATCCAAGCCCTGCTCAAAGCAAAGACATTCAGTTATCTCCAGTTCTTTGGTTTCTGACTAGTAATAACTGTCTTTTTCTAGCCCCTTCACTTGCATTGAGCTGCAGTCAACTGCAGTATCAGTCTAGAAACTGCACACAAGACACAAAAACTGGGAGGAAAAAGGAGGTGTCAGTAGCAGGTAATGCAAGTTATTGAGACAATTTAACAGAAAGAACCCATTATTTTCTGCCATTTGTGTGGTGGTAGAGCTCTCCAGCAATGAGCAGCCAATTCTACACCCTCCTTTTTAACGTCAAAGTGACTTTGAGGAAACAGCACTAATGATTCCTGTGGTGAATGCCAGCATTTCAGCTATTCAGAGAAACACAAAAAGAAGGAAAAATATCTTCCTAAAATTCTAACACTCATTCTACTCCCCCTCCCACTCCAATAAATATATACCTATATATTATTCTTGAGACCCACAAGACATTTTGAGACACTATGGAAAGGATCCACATTTTTACTCCAGCCTAATAACAGCTGACTCTTTAAAAGTAGCTTTACAGCAACTACAAAAGACACTTCATAAATCTACTGAGTCTCTAAAGTGACATCCTCTCCAGGAAAGAAAAAAAAAAAAAGGAACAATCATTTTCTGCATAGCTGCAGTAGACATCATGAAGTACTAATTTAAATTAACTTTTCCAGGAGTGCTTAAACAATCCAGAAGTCAGAGAACCATTGTCTTTTTAGTTTCTTACATATCTACATCTTTTTCCCATAACAAGCTGAACTTCAATCAACAGGTTATTAACAATTGAAAAACTAGCAAAATTGGTTCGTTTAAATTATTTCAACATTGATACAATTTCAAATATGTAAATTTACTGTGTGGTAAACATGACAACTATTTTTAAGTGTGCAATTGAAATAATCAAGTAAACATCAGTAGGATGCTTCTAGAATGGCTGCAGTGCTGAAGAGACCACTGAGAAAGAATACCCCCGCTGTCTCTCTGCCATGCTTTCCATTTTATCTGTTAGGTGTTCTGTGTAACCTACTGTTACAGCATTATAACATTCCAGCTGTAAAAACTGTAAGCATTCTCACCCCGTCGAAACAACACAGGACTTAAGAATTCAAAGGAATTTTTAAAACCAGAAAATGAAATTCCTCTTTATTTGTGACAATAAAGGCAAAACTTCCCTGGGAAGTGCGTCTGTGCACACATAAATGCACACTGAACAACCATTGCCACTGTACTTCTCTATACCAAGAACAAAACATAAGATTCTGCAGGCAACCATGAAAGAGGCAGCTTTGCCTTTTCTACTTCATTACCTTTTTCAGGACAGTAATATAGTTTTGTTTTTTTAAGAAAATGGAATAAAGTGGCTCTGATCCAAAGAAAACTATTCTTTCATACTCTTGCATCTTATTTGAATGTATGAATTTACCTTCTCTCCTTGAAGTTACATGTGAAAATTATCTTTGTTAAATAAATATTTACAAAAATGTGAGCATCTCTGCCTCAGTTTCATAACTGTAAGCAAGTAAAAACAACCTCTACTTTCAACACAAAGGACTACAGGTATTCTTGGTGCCCATATGTTTATATATAGCTGTAGCAAAACAAAACAAATGCATTTGTCCTGTAGTTCATGTATGTGAAAGAAAACCATTGGGCAAGTCATCTTTGTTCTAGTTAGAAACAGTGAAGGTACTTTTGGTCCAAAATCATCATTCTGTTCCAACACATTACTTTATTCAATTTGATGAAAATTGAATGACCAGAACATAATTAATGGTTGAAACTCTTTCTGTTAAAGAAATTGAAATACTTTGAATACTAACTAGCCATGTGTAAAGCTCATCAATATTAATGCAGCTTTCTGAAACATATCATTTATTCTCCATGGGCAGAACAGACATTAATTGGAAATAAGTCTGATGAGCCAGGTTTTTCATGAGCCACAAAAGCAATCAGGAAAAAATTAAGAGTTGGATTCAAGAGATTTAGGAGCCTAAACTCCATCTTAAAAAGATTAACATTTTGAAAATCTCAGTCACCTGTACACACTGTCAATGCCAGAATAACCCTATAAAAGCAACCTTCAGTACTGAAAACCAGGATTCATACTCACTTGCAGTAAGACACAGGTTCCCACATACAAGACCTCAAAACAATCTAGAAGAGAAGGAAATCCAGGTTGGTTCTGCCTTCATACCTGGTGTTCAACCACGGTTTCAAGCTGTGACTTAGCATTTCTGCTGCACTACCTAAATATCTCAGCAAGTTTGCCACTACTCCCAACTCCAACTGTCATACACCTCAAATATTCCTCCTTAGGCAATGACAAAGAAACAGTTTTGCTAACATATATATGAATACAGGAATTTTTATTTTTTTTTAACTTTTTGTTTCTTTCTCATCTCAGCTGTTCATTAGATTAAATTTAAGAAGGCTAAGAGAAACATGAGTCATTAAATCACTTAAAGGTGCTTCCTGTTTATGAGGTAATAACCATATTCCTGGCCCAATAAATTCAAGGCCCAAGGCTAAACATTTATTAGCCCAAGATACTGCTATTGTTAATTGGAAGCACTCTGAAGTTGTTACTATAATGAAACTTTTATTAATTAAATATTTGGGTGAAATCAGCTGTTTTAAAGTATATAAGGTTTCTTTGTTTGATTGCTCTTTTTTTTTTTTTAATGAGGAACAGAGGAAATCTGACAACACTACTGTTCTTTACGAGTTCTAGTACCAAAGGAAAATAATTGCATCCAACCCATACTGTGAAGCCAGAAGCGCACATATTTGACACCCAATGGCTCCTGGTTGTTCTGCTTACTTCCATCACTCTTACTGAAAACCATCAACACTGTCAGATATTTGGACATAACTTCTTGTTGCAAACTCATAGCACAGGGGATTGGTTCAATTGTGCTTACACCACTCCAGCCCAGTACGCTTACTGAGCAAGCCAACACCACCGCACAACCTGCAGTGGCACCACCTCCGACAGCTCTGCAGACACACTGTTTCCCTAATGAAAGGAAATAAAATTCCCTCGAAGTCCCCAACCCAGAGCCACTAACAGAAATGTTGAAGTCCAAGGAGCTCCCTTCCTTTGAGTGCAATTTGATGAGTGAAATTAAGCCCAAATAGTAATTGAATAGAATTACAATTGATCAAGGCATGGATTTCAATTACTACAGTAACAGAATGGAACAACTTCCCCCCCCCAAAAAATAATAAACCCATGTATGATGCCAAAATACTCTCTGCAAAGCACCTGAATGGAGAACAACAAGTAAAAATAGGATAAAATTTTGATCCTCACTCTTTAACATCTAGGCTTGGTGTCAACGGTTCATGGGCTGGTTCAGCCCGGTTCTGTGACGACTGGGGAGGGGGGACCCACAGACCCATGCCCCAGGAAAGGGGAATGGGAAAAAGGAAAAGGGTGATGGGCCTAACACAATATAATACAATATATAAAATGAGAGAGAGAGAGAGAGAGTGTCCAAAAACTGAAGGCCTTATGCTAATGCTGAAGGCGAGATGGCTAGGGAGCACCCACTAGGTCAATCCGAAAGGGAAAAAGCCCTGTGTCTTGTGACACATGAACAGTTTTTATCTTTCCCTCTGAGCAGAAAATGGAAAAATGCAAAGCAACGCAAAATCCTCTGGGGTACATAGTTCTTCTCTTCTGAGATAGGTATACCCAGAACTGTTGATGATCCATGGAACTGGAGCATTAACTCTTTAACTCCGAATGCACTACATGATGTTATGATGTGGAATACCAATAACAAAAATTATAAAACCATGACACTAGGCTTCCTCCTCAACTTTGCTTGTGGCTGTATCCCAAAGCATCCATGAATCTCCAGCTGGTGTCATTCCACTATCATTTTCCTTCAACACCAGTTTTTTGAAAGACAACTATGTATGTGTTCATTTGGGCTTTTTCTCAAAGTTCTGGGGGAAAACTATGCACAAATCCAATTTCAACAGTAATACAATGCACTGGTTTCCGTGCTGCTACACTGATTTCTCACAGCTACTGCCGTGCCAGCTTTCCAGTGGTGGAAAATTCACCAGTAAAAAAAAACAAAACAAAACTCTGATGGCATCTCCTTGGCTGTGCAAACAAGCAGGATGCTAGTGTTGAAAGTTTCTGAAACTTCGCAGTCATTTTGAGGAGTACAAGCAAGGCCTGTATTACATACACCAGTGAACAAATATTTGTCTGTAAATATTATTTCCATTCCCTTTAAATCAAAGATAACTTTCTTTCCATTGACTTCAGTAAACACTAGATCTGATGTAAAGTGATCTGGCTAAAAGGCATGTAAATGCAGCTGTCGTTTTGAAAAGCATGGATTTAACTGATTTGCCATTTGAACAGCTGAAATTAATGTGCCTTGTTATACCCTTGCACAGCCCCCACACTCCAGTAGAAGTATCTATTCCTAATATCATAGCAAAGCAATAATTACAATAATTTTAGCAGTTATTAGTAAGAGTTGTATCTATAAATACACTTTAAAGATTATAACATCAACAAGAGAGCCTCAGAACATTAATTTTTCAAGCAACTCCATCTATATAGCTTCATAATCTAATGCAAATTATCCTATATATCCAGAGTTTAGTTTATTCCTATGACTTTTTTGCTGTTTTTCCTCATATAACCACTTTTAAGAAAACATTATCAATCTTTAGCTCAATTCTTGCTTTCCAAACAGTGAAATATTACACCAAGCTCTGATCCTGGGAAATAAAACATGTAAATTCACTGTCTTTTCTCCATTCCAATATAGAAAATATAATTTAAACTCACTTTGCTACAGAAAATGTTTGTAGAGACAGTGAATAAGAGAAAAAGAGGGAGCGCCATCCTAAGTGCATCAGCATATGGCAGTGTTTGTACAAGAAGGGGACCTGGGTACTCTGCAGCTCCCCAAATCCAGCACAGGAGGACCAAGCATTGGAGAATACCAAAATTAAGGCCACACTTGAAAAATCTTTGATTAACAATAGTTTCTATCTGCTACTGCTTTCTATAGTCAGTTTCTTGTATGCAAGCCAGGAAGCTAGATCTACAATCTTAATACATTTCTTTTCTCAAAGACTTTCTCAAAATATCAGAAAGCAGCTTAACCTTGAACATACCGCTTAGCTCACAGGAAAAAAAAAAAAAAAAGTTTATTCAGAAAATGGTAATTAATTTTCTACAGAGGCTGAAATCACTCTGCCTAAAGCAAAATCCTTCTGACATTATTAAATGTCACAGTGCAGTTAAAGTACAATTATAAACTAATTCACAGAATAAATCTCATTAGTTTCCTGAGGCCTTATGAATAAACTGAAAGAAAAGCATTACCACATTTGACTTTCATCTCAGCTTTCCTAAACAGACATACAATCAAAAAGTATAACATAATAATAATTACAGGTGATCAAAACTAGAGAGCCTGAGAAGTAGCAAGGTACAGATTCTGTGCATATGCTGAATGAGACCAATGGAAAAGTGCTCCACCTTCCTCTAGTGCTAACCAATAAAATTCCATCTAGGAATGAAAAATACAAAATAAAAAATGAGAAATTCAAACTACAGCAGCAGCATGCTCCATTCTGCAGAGTGTCATCTCTGCTCCTGAAGCTGCAAAATGGAGCTCGCTGCTGGAATCCAGAAAAACAAGATGCATCTCTTCTCAGTTTGGAAAACAACTGCAATTGAAACAAGCAGTGCTTGCAACTAAGTTGGTGGAAAAAGATTTTCACTGGTTAAACTATTTTCTAATTTTTATTTTTTAAGAAAGCTGAAGTAAAACCAATAGGAATCTGCGAAGCACTTCTATTTTATCTGCTTGCAGTACTATTAGAACCTCTCCAGATTTATCTGTCTCACAGTCACAGGGGATGCACTTAAGCAAAGGACTGGATCATAGAACCATAGAATCATTAAGGTTGTAGAAGACCTCTATGAGTTCAAGCATCAGTGCACCGCCACCATACCCACTGACCATGTCCCTCAGTGCCACATTTCCACAGTTCCTGAACAGTCACTCCACCACCTCCCTGGGCAGCCTTTGCCAATGCGTTATCACTCTTCTTGATAAATTTTTCCTTATATCCAACACAGACCTCCCTTGGTGCAATGTAAGGCCACTCCTTCTCATCCTATCACTGTTACCTGGGAGCAGACCCTGTTAACCCCTCACCACAACCTCCTGTCAGCGAGTTGTAGAGAGCCACAAAATCTCCCTTGAGCCTCCTCTTCTCCAGACTGAACTATCCCAGTTCCCTCAGCTGCTCCTTACAACACTTGTGCTCCAGATACCTCACAGCTTTGTTGCCCTTCTCTGGACATGCCCCAGGTCCTTGATATCTTTCTTGCAGTGAGGGACCCAACACTGAACACAGCACTTGAGATGCAGCCTCACCAGTGCCTGTAAAGAGGATCATCTCCTGCTCCCGCTGGCTGCACTATTGCTGATACAAGCCATGATGCCACTGGCCTTCTGGATCAACTAGGCAGACTGCTGGCTCACATTCAGCCAAGTGTCATCTAGCACCTCCAGATCCTTTTACTCAACACAGCCTTCCAGTCACTGATCCAAGCCTGCAGCAATGCCTGGGGTTGTTGAAACCAAAGTGCAGAACTCAGCGCTTGGTCTTGTTGAACTTCATTCCATTACCCTTAGCCCACTGATCCAGCCTGGGTGGCATATCAGCTGAGAGGAAAAGTACCTCAGTTATGCCTGTTCCCTTCCTTATGTTCTGTGTATGGCATTCACCTCCACACTAAGACACTGAGGTCAAGACTAGCCATGGGGACAGGTGTCATGCTCCAATATGAAGGAGGGAGACGAGGTTCTTAAGATTATGTGTATACCCAGCGTGAGATTAAGAAACCACGGTCCAAATGTTGGTCCGACCAGTTTATTACCAATATTGACCAGGGAGATGGGGAAGGGGAAGGCGGACACTGTTAAGGGTGATGGGGAAGGAAAAGCAAGCGATAGGAAAGATATGAAAGAGGCAAGGATTTGTACAACGCAGGGAAAGTCACCAGTCAGGATCCTACGGGCGGTCCGGTTGCAAGTGGATCTGACGGTCTGAGGCAAAGGGCAGGGGTGGAGAAGCGGGGAGAACAGCAGCAGCGACGGGCAGCCTTGAGCAGCAAGCAGTTGTCAGGAGAAGCAGTGAGGGGTTAGCACCGGAGAAGCAGCGAGGGACTCAACCCCGTTTCGGGCAGCAGCGAGCAGTGATCAGCTCGTGAGGTCTCTCCTAAGAGAAGGCCTCTCGAGGAGGCAGCAGTGATCAGCTCGGGAAGGTTCAGATGGCAGAACCCCTCGAAGGAGCGGAGAGGTCCAGGAGAAAGCAGCATGTCTCAGGCAGCAGGCCCAGGAGGGAGTTCAGCAGCAGGGAATCAGCTCATGAGGTCTCTCCTAAGAGAAAAAGCCACAACTTCGTGGCTGCAGGATCCCTCTGTTTATCTTCCAGATTCCTCCAGTCTACGTGACAAATCCCGTGCTAGTGTGCCAGGCAAGCACACTCTCCTGAGATGGCTATCTCCCCACGGAGATGAGTACCAAACAAAAGAGTGTTCAGCGGCCATTGAGCTGCAGCTTATCTCTCTTTCCTTGCGCCAGGACATGCCCATCTGCTTGTCCCTTAGACAAAGGATTTCACAACCTTGTCCAGGACTTGCTTGGACATGTTCGGACATGTTCATCAGCAAACTTTGAGACAATGGTATAAAAGTCTCTTAGAACAGGTTATCTAGCTAATAGTTAAATTAAATTCTGCTGGAAAATAAGGATGATTAAAGGTGGTCACAAAAGGCAAAAGTTGCCTGACAGTACTGATAACAAGGAATCTATATCTATCACTTCATTTCTTTTGGTGTGACTTGCTTAAAACACTTTTCTGCGTTGACTTGAAGAAAATACATTTATTATAAAATTCAAGAAGGTTGAAGGCATAGAATCTCCCTGTTGGATTAGGTTTCAAAGGAGGAATTTCCTTCCTCTCTGTAGCAGATACACATGCATGGCTGTTTCTCTTTGTTTAAATAGGGATGAACCTTCTGGGCCTGGGAATTTGGCTTTGATTCAATTACAGCTGAAGGCTAAGCAGCTTATCCCCAGCTTAGCTGGAGCAGAGATCCAAGTGGCCCATAAAGCTTGGGCAACTGAAATTCAGAGTAGAAAGCGTGGGTCCAACATTTACTTCAATCCACTGAGAAGACAGAAATAGCAGTACTCTTTTCCTTTTGTTTTTCTGCTTCCCCTTGTTTTGGTCAGATCTATTAAGAGATCTGTTTCCTCCATAGTTCTTTACATGAAAAGAGACTTCTCGTGGTAGAAGGAAAATGCACATCCTGTGAGCTAAAACACTGGGATGAGACTTAGTATGTTGGATCAGAGTTCTTACAGGCTGTAAGAAACTGTGTTAAGCAATTCTAACCCTGCAGAAATTTAGTGTTTAACTCAAAGTGCTTAACTCATCAAGTACCGAGTATTTAACTCAGAAGTACTACTCAATATTTCCTTAAAAATATGTTCTAAAGAACTTCCAGTGATAGCTGAGTACTAGAATACCACTAATATATGAACTCCTTATTAAAGTGTATTAAACAGTAATGAAGCACTTCTAATTCCTCTTTGTATGAAAGGAAGAGTGAACCTGTCAGATCTGTCAGAGAATCCATAACTGCAGCCCAAATTTTGGATTGTAATCCAACAGTAGCAACTTGCAGCAGCTGAGAACCTGACTTATCACATAACAACAGATGTGGAGGAGTTTGAAGGAGCTCTGCAGTTAAATTCCAAATTACCTTTCAAATTATGGAGTTATCATAATCAAGTAGCACCTGAAAATGTAATCCAAAGCAAATAGAAGATGGTGGAAGAGTTCACTAAACAAGGACTGTGCAGAAGACTAAAATACTGCAGTTTAATACCATACTGCTAAATGCAATAGCAACATTTATTTTTGCACTGACTTATAGGAGTTCATTTTATCGAAGTCAAATTTATAAGTTTCCTTTGTTTCTGTGTGTGTTTTCCTTTATATCACTGTAGTCAGTGTATTATATTTAGTTGATTGTAGAAGTCAAAACATGACATAACTGGAAGCAATATTTGATTATATCACGTTGGATTTAAGAAGGTGAAAAAGGACCAACCTTATTTGCACTGTAACTACAGTTGCCTGGGACATCTTAGTTGCCAGCATTTTTTCCAGTCTCCTAACACATGGGAAATTTTAGGGATAGAAAACAAAATAAAGAGGTTTAAAATTCTGGTTGTTTTTATTGATCTGAACAAATTCAATTACTCTATTGTAAGAAGTAATAATAATTTTAAAACAAAAACAACAACAAAACTTAGTGAGGACTTCAGTGTTTTTATGCAAAGGAAGGAGATAAATGGGTACTCAAAGTGTGAGGTCCTAAAACATATCTAAAAGACTGAAGAGACACATCCACACTTGGGCCTGGACTCAACTCATCTAAATCAGGAAATCACATGTGATTAATTCACTCAACAGCAGATAATGAGACAGGTATTTGCCAGGCAAGTCAGGAGTGTATTAAGCAAGGCCGACTGCATTAATGACAATATTAGACGTGATGAATTTCATCTTAACATTTTTCTGGTGCAACTTATTTTAGATTCAAGAAATCAGATATGCAGCCCATGCTGCAATTGTTTCATGGCTGAAGCTGCAGCTCCAGTTAAACCCAGTGGGACTGTTGCAATCATCTTTAAATAGGTGGATGGATCTTATGAATCAAAATCTAATCGTCCTAACAACACTACAAAAAATAGGAAAAATGCACTTGGCAAGAGAGAGAAAAGTGAGTGCAATCTCAAAGTTGCTAAAACAAGGGGAGAACTGCATTTGTTTGTATTTGATTCCTACTGTGGTAATTATCTCTGCAGATTTCGTGATAAGTCTCTTGGAAAGAGGCACTGAGAGCTGTAACATGTTGTTCAGTAAATGTCACTTTGTGGGAATGGAGCAGTGTTCATTAGAAAGCCATAAGCAGACTTTTTACAATGAAATTGTAAGGAAGTAGGCTGATTCTATGTTTGCACAAGGAATACTAATTTCCCTGCTGTCTCTGGGAGAACCTGCTGTTTCCAAGAAGAGTTTGCTAAACCAATATATCCTGCGTCAGCAAGTGGCCCAGTAAAGATACACAGATCTTAGCAATTCATCATAATGCTACATAATTCCTTCACAAACATAACCTGCTTATAAGGATTTGTGATTCTTGTGTTCCACAAAAATATTCCCAATCAACCTGAATGGAAGAACCCCAGGGTTTTTTTGGCTGTGCAGCTGAGCTGAAGGCAATGATTCATGCCCATCAGAGACCTGTGCAGCAGATGTAACAGCCCTAGCACAGAGCCTTGCAGCTGTGAGAGGGACTGTTCCCTCCTATTTACAACCCCACAACTCAAGCCTTGTGGCACCCAGCTGCCCAGCTCCAAGAATTGGATGGCCGTTGGGCCGTAGGTGGGCAGATGTGGCTCACTGTGCTGGGAACCTGCACTAACTCTAGAAATTAATCTAGAACATGAATGCCTCTGGTGACATGATGTGGGGTTTTCTGTGCTCCCTAACTCAAATGTCTGATGACAGTCTGATTAGTGGATGGTCCTGTGTGAAGTCAGGAGTTGTACATGATGATCCTTATGGATCCAGCTCAGGATATTCTATGATTCTATGAAAAGCATCTGAGAGGATGTGGAAAAGGTCAATATTTCAGAAAATTGGACTCATCCAGAGCCATTCTTGCCAAATTTTTTCCGTGCTTTAAGCGTCTACATCCCAGTTCTCTGGAAAAGGGATAGAACAGCTAGATCTTTTCTCCTACCACCCACCTCTCGTATATTTTTATGCTACCATATAAACTATGCCTAACCATTTAGGAGATGTCCTTGCACAATATTTGCACTTTCTTAACAATATGACATTAATCAAGATGTGTTGACACAACCGGTCATTCCCATAGTTTTATCTGCTCTTGTATGGACATGAAGGAGCTCTACTGGGATATGTACAGACTGACTTGTTTTCATAGAACCATAGAATCACTGAGCTGGAAAGGACCCTTAAAGGTCATCTAGTCCAACTCCTCTGCAATGAACAGTGACACCTACAGCTCGATCATGATGCTCAGAGCCTGGTCCAGCCTGACCTTAAATGTCTCCAAAGATGGGACATAAAACACCAGAGTTGCTTCCATGCTAGTAAATTCACTCACATCTGTGTATTGCTATGTGGGGGGAAACTAAAAACAAATGAAGAAAACATTCTTTTATCCTAAAAATGACAATCTGGGAGGTGGACCAGGGCTGAGCTGATAACATGGACAGAACAAAGGATTCTCAGTATCACAGGGAAAATCATGACCTGCCCTGAGCTGCAAAGTTAAGAGAAAGAAATTTGGTTTAACTCAAGTCTATACTTCAGAAAAGTTTGTTTTTTTCCCTATGGATTTCAAATCTAACTGGGAACTGGTTAATTGAGTTTCCGATCCACGAAGAGAAGAAGAATGACAAGCTGATCCTTAACCGACACAGTAATGCCGATGGCAACTGGAAGGGTAACTAATTTATCTTCAAAGTCAACACAGTTTCATGCTCTGGGAGAAGTGCATAATTAACACTGCAAGGGGAGCTCCAACACTCTGCACTGAGCAACACTATCGATGCTCCTGTCCTCAGGTGTAATTCAGGTTTGGAGTTGACAGTACAGGTTGTTCGTTGATGTAAAACAGCCCAATGGCACCAGTTGAGCATCTGGTCCCAAAATAGAACAGCTCAGGGTAGCTGCACTTCACCAATTAGGCAAGGTTTTCTCCCTTGCAAAAATTATACCAGTCATTAAGTGAACTTTAGGCAGTTCTCCCATGAACAATTCTGTTAATAAGCAGGTACTAATTATATTAACTATGCTTTTTTAAATTATTATTCCTTGAGTTTGTTATCACTTAAATTCACCAAGGTCAGAGATGTACCAAGCAAGTGATGCTTGGAGCAGATAACTTAGAAGTCAATGGTGCTTGGAGACTGATAATTAAGGTCCAATCTTTTGTGTTTCAAAGCAGCAGTCCACAGTCTTGCTTCTCTTTAAATAAAGGAATTTACTTCCCAAACCATATTCAGGGACCCCTATGAAAAGAAAACATTACTTTTAGCTACTTACTGGAACATTTGAGGAAAAGCTATTTGCTGACATAACTACAGTACTGAAGAATAGTACTCAGTTAAAAAAATACTACATAGATTAAGTACATTTTACTCCATTTTTCAAAAAACTGGAGTATCAATGCCATACAAAGTTCTCTTCTTAGAGACAGGCTCACAAGTCTTCCACAAGCCACAGTAACACATGGAGTAGTGCTTAATAAGTACCTCAGATACTCATCAGTGTGGTCTCAGGGCTGACCTCTATTGGAAGAGCCATGGGAGAAGTCCCCAAACACACTTTCTGCAACATAAATAAAGGAACTTTCAGCATGCAGGGAAACTGTGAGTAATAGAGCATAAACTGAAATGTCTATGCCTGGTAAACATCCAGGCTGGCCATTAGCAATGGCAAATAAAGCTGTTCTTTCAAAATGGTCACTTAGGAACATAAGCATAGCCACACTGGAGCACAGTCAAAGCTTTGTGCGTAATAAACTATTTTTGGTTTGCTGGAACAAGAGAAGTTATGGCTGAACCTTTGAGTTTTTGCAAATATGAAATGTACTTTTTATTTTGCATATATGCATGCATAAAGAGTAATTGTATATCTCTAACAACATGGGAACATGACTCAGTGGATCATCAAAATAATTTATTGCATTTCTTCCCAGAAATTTGACTTAGATCTGAAGAAAACGTAATTTTTTTCATACATTCACAAAATGTGTGTTTATACACACATACACACAAATTTTAAAACACGTGACAATATTTATCATATATAGTGTTCTGCACAGGCACATCCTCACTACTTTCAGTCCCAGTTTCTGAAGCTGGAGCAGTGATACACTGAGACCAAAATACAGATATGGTTTAACCCTGAGAAGGTGGCAGCTCGCTCTATATGAAGGACGTGATGTGTCATCCCCAGTGCATGACACCTCTTGGCCAAAAAGCGACATTTTTCCACACAGGAAAGAAAGGAAACAAAACATATATGTATGTTCAAGGTTTGGGCAAGCCATAGCACACTAAACCTTGATGTTAATGATTTGCTAGCCACAAATGAGACTGAATCTGTCACTTCAAGGCTTAGGAAAGCAGTGCTTGCACTGGGAGTAGTGCCATCTCAGTGCTGATGCACAAATGCTGCCACTGGGGCTGTGTGGCACTTTAGCAGCTAAACTGTCCATAGCTACAGGGACTTTTAGCTCAGGTCTTGGAGCCAGCAGCTTTGTTCCATCTTCCCCCAGCAGCAATCTTCAGCAGGAGCACTGCTCTGGATATTGATGCAATCTGCAGAGCGTGATGTTGTCACAGATGTGCAACCATTTGCTCTTGGCTTGAGCTACGGCTGGCCTCTGACAGGAGGCAAGTTGCTCAGTGACACAAGTGGGAAGTGAAACAAGACTGAAGGTTCTTGTTTTTGGAAACATTGTGCTCCTACAACTCCTATTCCTCTTTGCTCAGTGCTTGGGAGGATCAACAACACACGTTGCTCTTTGCAAGCCCCTCCAGATGTCATGGGTTGGGCTGAAAATGATTGGAGTTCCAGAGTTTCCTCTCAAGCACACAGGTGCAGTGTCTGTCTCTAGTCTTACAGATGGACAAACAAAAGATGTCCACTTGCTGTGGCTCAGCTTTACTTGAGTCCTCAGTCATTGATACTGATTCATGTGACAAAAAATCACATCCTCACTCACTAGGAATTTGCAATGTATGTAAACATTTCATTATATAGCAAAAAATGATAAACACAAGAAGCCTTGATTCAGCATTGCCATGTAGCTTCCCTACCTCGTATAGGTCTCTCCACTTACAAGGGTCCCTTGGACTAACATTTATAACTTTGTATAAATCTAAATATTATTTAAAGCAGAAACAAAACAACACCAAAATACAGATATTTCTTGAGAAATTTTCTTTATCCTTGTTACACTTCTGTGTGATAAATTTATTTATGCAAGAGACAAATCCAACAAATATTTGAGATTTCATTGTGTAGAAGCCTAGTTCCAGAAATCAGCACTGGAAATAGTCAAAACACACTCAACTGTGCTGATTCTATTTTTCAAGGATTCTTTGATTAAAATTATGAGGTTGGCCTACAGGCTTCCTCTGAAGCTTGAAATACAGCTCTGCTCCCTCCTTGCTGCACACAGAGAGTATTCATGAACTGTTTACCACTGAATAGTTGTATGTGGGCTCTTCCAGGCACGAAGCAGACTCAGAAAATAAGACATTTGTTTTTCTCTCTGCTATCTTTTGGTCCACTAAGAAAGGCACCATCAATACCCAGAGGTTTGGAGCACGCTGGTTAAGCATGGTAAGGAAAACTAGTTTTTCCATATTTCACTGTTGTTTTTTTTTTTTTTTTTCATGGAAAAACTAGATACTATTGGTTTTGTAACAGTCAATTCAGCACTGTACATATGAAAAAAAAATAGAAAATAAAACGCTCAGAGCTTTGAAAACACACTCTTTTGTTATCTCAAACAACCTTAGAGGTAGCCAAGATTTGCGGCACTCAGACAGATGTGCATTTCAGCACTGAGCAGATTGCACATTTTCAAGCTGCTGGTTTCCATCTGATTTAATATTCAGATTCGCTGGCATCCACCAGCAGCTGAAAACGAAAGCCTTCCAGAAACTCAACTTTTCAACTCATCATACGATTGTTCGTGTGCAGCAAAACAGAAAAAGCATATGGGAGAGGCACACCAGAGCTCTGGGAATAATTTCCCTCTCTACATTTCTGAAATGCAATTGGGAAGCATTTTGAAAAATGGGTTTTTGAAAACAGAAGCTAAACAAAGTTTTATCTCCCTCTTGTCACATGTGCTAACAAAGAAGTGTACAGTCCAGGAAAGGGCTGTGCTGAACTTCGTGCAGCTGTGAGCAAAGCCATTCTGTTCAGAGCAAGAAATTCCATACTAATTACAGGAACATTACATCAGCCTCAAGTTGGATTTAGAATTTAAAGGTTATCCTGAACACAGCCATATGTAAGTCAAAATTTACCATGAACATGTATGATGGTATCAGTTTTATTCAGGGTGACATTTTTCACTACACTATAGTAATTAGATTAAGGTTTGGGATACAGCTGTCTCATGCAATTGAAAATTTTCCCTAAGCTGTCATTTACAGAAGGCACTCCTCCATATTTCCCATGTGGTCCTTTATGCTCATAATTTGAATAAATAATGTTCCTACACTTACCTCCAGCCAAGCAGTGATTTGAAAATTATCACTCTGATCATGCAAAGTCTCTCCTAATTCTAACAAGCTGTCAAGATTTTGAAACTTGCAGTGAAAGGAAGGTCATTAGTGAGGGCAAGGAAAAAAAAGCTGAGGAACGGATTTTCGTGTTGGCAGGAAGAAAAGAAAAATCAGGCATTCTCTCTCCTGTTCTCCTGTTTTTCTCCAAGCTGTGAAAATATTTCTTTGAGTCCTTCCAGAAGTTATACAAGTACTGAGACTTAGATGGAATAGAGAGGGAAAGACTTACAGATATAAGGAGCACCTAATCTTTTGTCCCGAAGTTAGTATTTTATTAAAGGTAGAAAAAAAAGAGAGGAGCCGTATAAACAAAGGTAAAAGGACACTGGAAGGAGGCAGAGGCACTCCAACATAGATCATGTTTCACTGACACTTGACCAAATATTCAAGCACAAATTTTGTAAACCAAGCCCAGTTAGTTTCTCCGAGGTAGCACAGAAAGTTAGCAGAGATCTGAAACCTGATCGAAAAGCCCAGTGCTAGCCCATGTTTTATTCTCTGGAAACAGAAAACAGACTGCCTACAGACTGATTTAGTGACACTTCTCTTTACCCTTTAGGACTAAAAGAACATTTTCTGCCATTAGTGAAGTCTGACATTGAGCACTGAATGGAAAGTTTCACCTTACATGAGGCAGACCCTCCCAAACAGCTCTATAAAGAGAGAAGACAACAGCTGCTGGCTCATGCTCTCCACGGTGCACTATAACTAAAGACTTGCTCCCTGACAGCATGCAGCAACAGAATCATTATATTACTTAGTGCAGCAAGACACTGTGGATATAAAGAACCCAAGACACATCCTTCAGAAACACACTACAGATAAATTACATTGCCTTTGGCATTCACTTTTCCTCTTGCACTTTAAAAGGCTGGCTGGACGTTCGAGCATTATGAATTTTCCTAGAGATGTTCAAGCTAATTTAATTGAAATAATCTGTTTATTGTAATGTACATAGATCCAACCCATCAATTGCAGAGCAGCTGTGTGGCAAGGTTGCTCCCTTGGGTACAGTAACAGCTAAGCCCCGCTGTGCTTCACACGCACTTGTTAACTAATAGATTATGCACCATATCTCAGCGAGAAACTGTGTTCCCTGTGGACTGAAAAAGAACAAGCAGAAAGACAGTCCATGTGTCACCTCTAAGGTGTTGAAGAGGAATGATAAACCTGAAGAGCCTTTTTATAGCAGGTGCAGGACCAGAAGAGAAGATGTTAAACCAAACAGATGAGGAAAAGAGTCAACAGAATCTGTTGCTGCAATCCACATCAGGGTTTGAAGTCCAGTGGTTTCTAAATGGATTATTGAATTTCTTTCCTCTCATGGTTTTGGGAAAACAAGACCTCACATCAAGCACATGGACTTCTTAAAACAAAATGAAAAAAGAAATTTCAATACTTCTGCACCATCTGCTTTTATGGGACATCAATTAAAAAACACAGAATGTAGCATCATATGCCAGGGACCAAACTTCTGTTCCGTGACAGGATTTTGTAGAAGTGCATCCATCTCTTCTCCCTTCTCCAAAGAGGTAGGGAGAGAAAGTAGAACATATGTAAATACCAAAAATACTGAAAAGATTCTCATGTGAGGTTTGATGTTTGGATAATACTATTCTTAGACAAACACAGTTCAGTGATTGGCTTCTTCCCAAAAACAATGAATCAGGTATTTTACTGCTTTTCTTCTTTAACAGCACTGTAAAGCTACTGACAAGTAGAGCCTGAAGCAGAAAAGGGGCAAGCAGTGAAAGGATTCATCTATCAACACGCAATCCCTCACACAAGTATAGTTCCAACTTCAGGTGCTAAATGAATGGAGGAAACATTTGACCTTTGCATTTTGGAGAAAATTTCTTTTTAAGGCCCTCAATTCTGATTACTCTGAGTGAACACAGTATAGTTCATGATCTTGACTCCCAGCTCTTATGCTCACATCCTTCTGATGGGTGAACTCCTGTGTTTTTGATACCTCTTGCATCAGGGCACAGGTACAATGGCTTTTCACCTTCACAGGGCAGCTTCTTTATCTAGCAGAAGAAATGTTTCTAAATGTGAAAAAGAAAAGCATATGATTTAGGAAAAATGGGCAGAAAAATGCCTTGGACACTAAGAAATTAAAGCTAGACACTTCTTATCTTTTAAGAATATAAGCATTCAAGAAGCAAAGAAATACAGAATTCCATTGCAAACTTCATGGCTAAAGTATTTTAAAACCTTACTCTACTTGGCTTCTTGGTAACAAATAGAATGTGTAGCAGAGCTGTGGTTTTGCTGTCAGAAACAAGTGCCATTTTACTGTCTATATTAAAAAAACCCACCTCCTTCAGGGCTGTGCGTAACCAGACTTGGTGTTCACATTTTTATTTAAAGCAAGCTTCAGGAGACAAAAGATGTAGACACAACATTGTCCTCTGGAGTTCTTGAAATCTAAGTATCAAAAAGTTGATGGACAGGCCAAACAACATGAATACACATAGATAAGAACTATCAAATGGAAGGGATCATGTCACTCAAGAGAGTTAACATTTTGATGTCAAAACCTTCTCTTATGATAAAACTACTGGCTGAAGCAAGGATGAATTGTACCTAATCCAATTTCTCTGATCACTTCTTTATGAAACTCTTAAAAATAATAAAAATGGATAGCTCAATAACCATCACAAGCTGGCATTTGGATTGCACATCTCCTGAGAAAGGAGTGGTGAGATCTACCATATTACTAATGCCAACATCCCTCCTCCATGGCTTGCAAAGGTTGATGAAAATTCAAGGTGAAGTCTCAAGGAAAACAGGCTGCCCTTGAAGGCTTGCAGGGATAAAATTATATCAGGTTTCTACAAAGGTAAATATATTAAAGGTGCTGGAGGGATGAGCATGGATCTGGAGTGCAGACGGTATAGAAATGTTTAAACAACTCAGATAAACAGCACCAAGATATACAGGCACACTGAGAACCATGTAGTTTAATTTCCTGTTAAATGATACTGTTTTATAAACAAGATTCTGTACAGTTCAACTTTTTTTTTTTTTTTTTGGTCGTTGCTAGTGCATAATAAACTGGAATGGATAGTTAGGAGATAATTAGCAAGAGTGCTTTTACAGTTAATTGGCAAGACTTATTTTTCTCTGCACAATGCCAGGTGCTGTCTGAAGTGCTTGTCTTCTAAGGCACTTCAATCAGCGGCTGTGCTTTGCTAAACCGCAAAGGGTCTGTAGACTCAGGAAGGAATAAAATCACATTTGGGATGGACCAAAAACCAGAAGAGTGTAAAGACCTCTTAACAGCCTCCAGAAGGTTCACTGCCGCCAGTCTGATGTTGGTTTTGCCAACAAAAAAATGCAAATAAACTCAATGTGCAGCAGCGAAAACACAAATTGAAAACTGAAAATTAATAAGACTTTCACTGTCAAGTTTCTAGCTGTAAGTATGGAGGCAATGCTGTCAAATGTTTATGAGTGATTAATTTTCACACGTCAGGAGATTACAGAAGGGTTTTTTTTCCCAAAGCATTCTTCACTGCCTCAAACCTTGTGAAATTATTTATAACCATGAAAAGGGTATGCATCATTTTTATTCTGATTTGTTATTATACTGCAGTGGATTTTCTCTAATCTGTGTAATTGTACAAAGCTTAGGAACCCTGAACTTCTCTTTCCATCAATTATTTAACAGCAATTTCTGTTGTTTTCCATTGTACACTAATAAACGTCAAATTGCTGTTTTTCTACAATTTTCTTAAGCAGAAAGACTGCTGGTAAATTCTTAGCAGGGACAAAACAACATTGGTAAGTACAGCTTAAATTTGTGTATTTCTTATCCAATCTAAGTTTATATATAAAGTTTATATAAATATATACATGTATATATTTAAGAATTTACAGTTGAACCTGTTCATTAAAGGCCATGTACCAACATAAAAAAGTTTTACTCTTACTGTCTTGTACTCACCATTTTCAGAACAACCACCTTTTCAAAGGGTATGTTCAAAAATTCAAGTTAAAGATTCAAATTTAAATCTTTCTATTTTATTTAAAACTAACCTTAATGAATGAGGCATCATAAAAGAATCTGTACACATTCACTGCTGTGTTCAAAGGGGCCTGAACTGAATTTCCAGTTTCCAAAATGTTTCCTTTCCTCCCACACACTCCTTCTCCACTTAATTAATCAGTAAGAAGCCTTTCACAGCATTTTACAGCTACATCACCCCAATGCAGAGTTGATAAGCTTCTGTAGCATGTCAAGCAACAGAACAGTTACTTAATTATCCTGCCAGTTTTAGCAGATATTTGATACAATCATTTATAATATAAATTACTTCTACAGGGAGAGTGAACGTTCAGTTAAAATCTCACAAACAGCAGCAGTTCCCATTCACTAAGTGTAGGAGCCTACTTAACTACAATTAACAACAGCCACATGTAGTTTTTTCTTATAAAATCTGTTCTTGACTGAAGTTTAGTAAGCTCGGAAACACCAAACCATCCAGATCAGTCACAATGTTTGTAATAAAATTATATATATCATCCATATGCCTCTAAATTCCAAGAGAAAAAGTCTTTTCTACATCAATGGCACATTTGTTTTATTAAAGATAATTTTGTTAGTGGTGGTGGTGGTTGTTTTTTAGTTTGTTTGTTTTAGGTTTTTTTTTGTTATAAGTACTGACACACTGATGAAAGGGGGGAAAGCCTTGAAAAATCTCTATTCCCAAAAAGTGATCATTTGGAATGTAATAGTTCTTGATTAATGTTATGGTTAACTCCAAAATAAAACAAATCCCCATATAAAAAGGAAGCTGCGTATCTGTTTTTTCTGCTTTCAGTACTGAAAATCGAAGTTATATGAATTAAATTTGGCACATTTTTTAGTACATCTCACATACATATGCTACTAACTTCTCAAAACCTTTTATCTGGGGTTACCACCAAATAATCCCTTGGTGTGTGAAACATGTCCAGGCCTTTCTACCATAGACTCAGGCACAAGGTAGGTGCTGTTTATGGTAAGTACTCTGAAACCAGTTTCTTGATCCTCTCTCCATTTTACAGAAGTCCAGTAAGTCCTCACAAACATCAGTAGGGATAGAAATAATGCAGATGCAGATGACTGGGGCTGTCTCATTACTCAAATAGCTGCTCTTTAAAGAGCACTGTAAAACTGAATTGAGCAGAAGGAATTTCTTCCTCTTGGAGCTTATTCAGGCAAAATTTACACTGTGAGAAATAATGTCCTCCAGGGAATCAGCAGAGCATGCTGCAGAACTACTGTTACATATAAACATGAGATGATGCATTTTCATCCAGCTTTGAGTTGACATTGCAGCATAGAATCACTAAGGTTGGAAAAGACCTCCAAGACCACCAAGTCCAGCCATCAACCCATCACCACCATGCCTACTGAACATCTATCTATGTGCTCTCCTCAGAATATGAGTTGAACTTTTTATGGAGGTGCAAGAATATTAGGTGCAAGAAGTTCTGGTCAATAGGTTTCATGTTTTCCTTCCTCACCTTTTATTCCACATTTTTATTTTACTGTGTTCCTTGCATGCAGCCAATTGTAGGTAATAGCTCTTGGCAGATTCATGCTGGTAATAACAACACAATGGTGTCAAGCTGGTTTCAAATCAAGGGCAAAGAAAGTTTTTTAAATATATGTTGTTTAACACAGTCTGGCAGACTAACAGTACCCTCAATTTATGCTACATGTAGGTCAGGCATAGGAGGTGGTCAAAACCTTTGCTATGCAGCCCTGCCCAGCTCTTATCAAGATGGTATAGTTACACTGGCATATGTAGGTGGGAGACTTGACCCACACATTTGGGTTTTGCGTTTAGTGCATATGTTTGGGCATTGTTCAGAAGAGAATAAAGCTTAAAATAGAAAAACCCAAACCACCAAAGTTTATAAAATATTATCAAAGTACATGATCATGTATCTATCTACAGGTAAGATTATTGTTTTTTAACATTAAAGTACTCTTTAAATTTCAGCAATTAGCACACCAAGAGTGGATGAAATTAGACAAACCCATAAAGGACACAGATTTCATTGCTAAAATTACAGCTTTTCTAGGGTGGATGGGAAGCTGTAGATAATCTATCACTTCAAGTCTGTGAAATACCCCACACTTTACCTCAGCCAGAAGTTATTATAAGGATCAATTCAGGCATTACCGAGTGCAATTCCAGACCGCATTTTATGAGCAGGATTAAACCAGAGTAGTCTGCATTGGCCTTAAAAAAATCCAGGCCTATGAAAGTAATCCTGCTAAGCCGCTTGGTTTGCTTGTGTGGGTGAGGATAGCCACATCCTTCAGTGTTACAGGATTAAGACCCAAAGCCATGAGATACATCTCACCTCTGATTAAAACAGATCGAAAATGTGTGTAAAAATGCCGTGGCTGAGACTGCCACTGACTTGAGTTTGGCTCACATTCCCAAAATCTTGCAATAGTTTTGGAGCTGGGTACTTAATGGGAATCATTTCTCCCTCAAGAGCAATGTGCTCATGACTCTCCAAGCTTCTGATTTGCATTTAGACTGAGAGGAAAAAAATTTCCTTTGCAACAGTCATCACCCAGTTCTTCACCATTTGAATATTTCTCCCCTAATTAATGTCACTTATTGTAAAATATTATTCAGCATTCCACAGAGCAGCTGTAAATTATTTACTTGTAAAACATGTTGACTTTTCCTGAGTTGTTTGTACAGTAAGCACTGCACCATCTAAACTGTAGGTGGAGAGAGAAATCAATCATTCGTAATAATACCCAATAGGAGGTTTACCACATGTTATATCAATTTTTATGTCTGACGCAAATAGCTGCAGCCATTACTTTGGATTTTTATTTTCTGAAGGGAATTAGAAATTCACCGTTACCTTCTGCTTCTCTTATGCTGCTTTCGAACTAACACAATTTGAAGGTGTTCGGAGGCTGTTTTAACCACTAATTAAGGCAGCACATTAATAAAACACCATTTTAGAATATTCATTAAAGACACAGTCTGCATGAAGCAAAACAACTAATTTTGTGTGTGTAACTTAATGAACCAAGCATAAAACAATGATAGAACATCAAGTTAATCAAATGCTTTAAAAAAAGTCACATCTAAACTTACTTCTTGTTCCCTATCTAACATATTCTATGTTGCTTACGGTATGCATTACAATTTTAGGTATTTCTTTCAGTGAATGAATGATCAGTACTCATTACTGTTGCTAGCGAAAGGTGTCTGCATCAGCTCATCAAAAGGCAAGCTTCATAATTTTAAAAACCTATCAATGAAAAGCACAGGTTTAGTGTCTTGACACACTCTCTGGGTACTTTTTCTTTGGGTATTTCTGTTCTCCTTTTCTTTTCGTACTTACAATAAAAACTCTCATCCAGGTAGGATAAGCATAAACCCACCACAATAATGCTGTGGATTTAAGGATTTCCCACAACTGCAAGATGCTGTCACACTGTGCAACCACTGATCTGTGCTGAATGCTAGACCTTACAGATATCAAAGCTGCCATTTGCCTGGGGCAACACTGTCCATGTGGCCACCAAAAATTTTGTAACCCCGGTACTCCTCAGTCACCCAGGGAATGGGTCAGAAGCTTTAGAACAAACGAGCACTAATGCAAACTGTCCCCAGGTTGAGATAAAACATCTCCTCAAACACATATAAATTAAAATAGTAAGCTCACGCTGCTCACTTCATCACAGAATCATATAACACAATCACAGAATCATTAAGGCTGGGAAAGACCTCTGGGATCCCCAAGCCCAACCCCAACCCATCCCACAGTACCCACTGACCATGTCATTCAGTGCCACATATCTCTTGAACACCTCCAGTATGGCGACTCCACCACCTCCCTGGGCAGCCTGTGCACCGGCACAGGCATTACCACTCTCTGTGAGAAGAAATTTTCCTAATATCCAATCTGAACCACCTCTGTTGCAACTTAAGGCCACCACCTTCTATCCCACTGCTGTTACCTGGGAGCAGAGACTGAGAATTCCCTCGGTGCAAACTGCTTTCAGTGCATTGTAGAGAGCCATAAGGTCTCCCCTGAGCCTCCTCTTCTCCAGAGTAATCACATGGGGTTCAGTTTAGATAGGAAAGAGAAAAGGGTTTTTTTTTATTATTATTATTATTATGAACAGGATCCCTTCTCATACCCTTGTGCTCACAGGCAGTACTTTTCCACTGTCAGTTCATTGGTCTAAACAATAGCAAGTGTTTTGTGAACCCTTATCAGTACATGCATAACAGAGCAGTGCAAGGCGCCCAATGATCTTTCACCACATCCTTTGTTTTCTCTTTTCTTGCTCATCTCTCCCAGGGCTTCATGGTCAGGAGTCTGATGTTTTCACCAGCTACTGACTGTGCTGAGTCGCAAGGCAATATTCCCACACCATCCCAGTTCCCTCAGCTGCTCCCCATAACGCTTGTGCTCCAGATCCTTCACAGCTCCATTACCCTTCTCAGGACACACTCCAGGTCTTCGATGTCTTTCTTGCACTGAGCACAGCATTCAAGATGCGGCCTCACCAGTGCCTGTAAAGAGGGAGGATCAGCTCCTGCTCCTGCTGGATGCACTATTGCATAGAAGCCAGGATGCCATTGGCCTTCTTGGCTACCTGGGCACTCTACTGGCCCATTTGCAGCTGAACACTGACCAACAACCTCAGATTCTTTTCCTCTGCACAGCCTTCCAGCCACTCTGCCCCAAGCCTGCGGTGTTGCATGGGATTGTTGTGACCAAAGTGCAGCACCCAGTGCTTGGTTTTATTGAACCTCTTTCTGTTGGCCTCAGCCCACTGATCAGCCTGTCCGGATCCCTCTTTAGGACCTTCCTTCTCTTGTGAGATCAGCACCTCCCACCTACTTGGTGTCGTGTGGAAATTTACTGAGGGTGCACTCAATTCCCTCCATCCAGATTATCATTAAAAAAAAAAACAGTTTTTTTTTCATTCTGACTGCAAAAATAAAGTAGAAAAAATTATTTATTTACACTGAAAAGCTGGATTCATCTCTCCTAACTTGTTCTTTTCAAAGGAATGAAAGCTTTCGGGCTGCTACTGCAATGCTGCTGTCCCCTGCTAGTCTTCAGCTCAAATGGCTGTGAGCACCTACTTACCCGATATCCAGAGCTCTGTTCTCCCATAATCTGCCCCATTCAAATCACAAAAAGGGGCAGAACACAACAAATCTGCTAGCTCTCTGCCTCTTACAGGTGTTGTCCGGGGGATTATTTGTAATGTCATGGCTTAAACGTAAGCACTGTGCACTGATAAATGTAATTGAGAACTGAGGTGCATAGATCTATAGGTAAGATGGAAAATTCCAGAACAGTATTTCACTTTAATTCCAAGCCTGAATCAGAAGGCACAGTAATCAATACATGGAAAGCATCCCGCCTGCTTCTGTCTCCCACCAAAACCTGCTCTCCACCCCCCTGTCATTCTGCCATGCATCTGAAGTCCCTTTCCACCAAGCTCTCAAGAGCAGCCAAGGAACCTTCGCCCATTCTACTCTGCTATTTTTTGCATCTATTTTATGTAAGCAATGAATTATGATGTGCGTTGAGCTTATGACATTTAGCATACAGGGAAGCTGCTAGATATTTATCAGTCTACTCAACTGCTTGGTGTCAAAATGTTTATTGTAAAACTTAAACACAGAACAGATGTACGAAACTGTGACTCAAGATGAATCACCCATACTTTCTGTGCTGTGATCAATACGTCTGCTTTGGTGAAATATGATAGCAACAAAAACTGATGTGAAAACTGACTGAAACACCAGAACTCCAACAGAAGCTTTGCATTCATTTGAAATAGTTCAGAAGGGTCCTCAAAATCGCATGACAGGTAAACCTATTTTTTCTCTGGGACAATTGGCATAAATTGAAAAGCATCTATTTATCTCCACTGATGCTTAATGCATCATTTGATCCAATTTGCCATGACATTTTCCCCTTTGCAGGAGTTTGAGTGTACCTAATTGGCTGCAGTGTAGCTAACATAGAGACAGGAGTTCGTCCAACAAAGAGTAGTTTAGCTTCTGTCCTCAAACATTAATAAGATCCTTATAAATACCCAATCTATTCAGAATGACACTGAATTATTATTTTCCTATTCTTACATTCTGCTTTCTTTCACTTATTTACATACCATGATAAATAATTAAGAAGTCAATTTCAGAAAGTCCAGTTTATCCATCCTTTATTAAAAAAACCACCACATTACTTAGGTTTCCAATCACAACCAATTTAATTTATTGCAAAAAGAGAAACATCATAAGATTTGGATCTACCATAGGTACCAAGAGGTAATGGAATGTTAGAGTATATTATGACTGTGAAACACGAAGAAGGGAACAAAATGATTTCCATTTATAGTGGAAAGTAAATATTTGAGATAATAAACTGGGCCATGTAACTAGGATTAGAATTAGAATGGAAAAGAAGAAATAGAGGGATTCAATTTTTAAAGGCCTATTGGTTATTTATGAACATGCCATAACGACAGGTTATAAAAGGAAGAAAAATAATCTTGTGATAAAAGCTCCTTATTGGAACTAAATCTGAATTCGAATTATGACTGTTCCTGTGTGAGATTGTGTAAGTTCTGTACACTGCCTGTGCTAAAACTCCCCAGCCATAAAATGGGAACAGTATTTCTTCTTTTGCTAAGCTTTCATGTCTTTGGCCTATTTAAATTTGACACCCCCCCCCCCCACACACAAAAATGATGACTTCTTTCCACCAAGACAGAATAATAATGTCCCAGTCTTCAGGGAAGAGTTTTGCCTCTTTATTCTTATTTCCTATGAAATGCTTATTAGTTTCTTATAACAACAAACATGTGACAGTTTGTCTCAGTCTAATGCCATTCTCTCTTGATTTTGTTAGGTTTGCAGCTTTTTAGTAATGCTTTTTCAATTTTCAAATAATTTCACAAGACAAAACAATGACTTTTCTAAGCCCATGCCTGATTGCATCCATTTTCACCTTCTCCCAAAAACTTTGAATAGAAGAGAAGACAGTAATAAGCCACAGCAAACTGTCCTCCCTTTCAATGGGTTGACACTTGCACATGCAGAAGAGGTCAAGTTAGCTAAATGGGTTAGAAACAGTGTAAAGCCTCCACAAATTTCATTCACCACTGATTTTCTGCATACATTTTTTCAAGTCCTAGAATTTTATTCTGCCCTCTTTCCTTATCAGTTATTTCATTTTGCTTATTTGTTCTTGAGTAGATACCTTAACTTGGCTTAGAAAAAAAAGAACGAGTTCACTGATGTTATCCAACACCGGGCAATTGACAAGTTACAAAAAGAAACAACCAACGTTATTTTAATCAAACCACAAAAGCAGATTTATGCCAACAGCTGTAGCAATGAAAGAGAAGCTGAAAACCATTATACAATTTACCAAGCATCAGTGAACAGGCTACGGCTCAGTTACTGCGCTCCAGCAGATGATTTCTTTTTTTTCTTCTGTTATAAAATTCAGTGCTTCATTGCTGATGGTCCAAAAATGGCACTTTGCTCGTCTTTTCTTTAAATACTGAGAATGGAACAGGGCAAAAAGTGACAGGCAGTAGCTAAATGTCTGGTACAGTAGAACAAGAGGAAACATTCTGTGAAGCTATTCTTCCTGATGGGTTTTTAGTTATATGGAAAGCCCTGTTTATCGCAGCTAATGCTTAACCATCCTGATCAGCACTGGGCTGAAATATCATAAAACATTTATTCGTATGAGAATTCTGTATGGTCTCATTTCTCAAAAATAAAATTTCTACCCTTTATGTTAGGCTTCTTGCAGTGAGATGGGAGTACTCTCCCCCTTTAAATTAAGGGTTTTGTAGGATTGGAATTTTGGAGTCCTGTTGAATTTTAAAACTGTTGTCTTTCTGGGTTGTTACTTCGACATATGTCTTTTCAGTTTGTGGCTACATTGTGCCAGGAGACGCACAAATGCAAAGCAGATCAAAAAGGCAAATGGCAAAGCAAATTATTGTTGATTTTTCTGTGTTGTTTTCTTTTTATTGCTTTGTTTTTGAGGTCAGCCAGTTCAAAACTGATGCTAATGAGCATTTCAAGCCTTACTTCTACATCTCAGCCATAAAAACATCCCTCCTATGCTGTCAATGGTAACAACAATTCAGTTGCTTTAGTTCTTGCAGCAAGGAAAGAATGATTTGACCTCAGTGGAAGGTGAATACAATCCCGTTCATCTCTAATCTCTCATACAAAAAACAGCCAAGCATAATCTACTCAACATGGCACCAGTATCCTTCCTGCTGGTGGCTGGACTGCCTGCACTTCACACGTATACATCCAGCACAAACAGAAACAGAATGACTTTAAATATCCTACTGGCTTAGACATAAATACCTGGGATTTAATGCCCATTGCCTGAGGAGCAAAATAGCTTCACTGAATGGCAAGCATGTAACAACAGATCTGAGTTATGACTTAATGCTGGTTGTGGTCTGCAAAGTGCTAGAATATTGATGTTGGTTTCCTCCTCTAATACCATGTATTATTTCGGATAAGTTGATGTTAGCATCTTCTTGGCAAGCAATCCACAGAAAATCAATATATAAAAAAAAATGAATTATTTATGCAGTAGAGCTTAGCATAGGGGATGAATCTTACTTCTCCACCTGCCATTTAAGTTAACGTAACTCCATAATAATGCTGATGTCATTATCTGAAATGTTAGTTCTTTAGCCCTTTTTTCGATGTCATTGAAAACAATTTAGTCAATATGTTTGCTTACAGATGGCAATTTTCCAGAGCAGGCAGAGAAATTAACCTGAAGCCAAATGTCATCATGTAATTGTTTACATATTGTAATAGATCTATTTATTTTGTTTCCTCTTTTTGACCCAGCTCATTTCACCAGTGCAATTTTTATGTCCAGGCTGTAGGCAAAAATTAACCATCTGACTAGCCACAACATTCCTTTCACAAATATCCCTGAAATATTTTCACTCTCAACAGGTGTTTTATTTTGACTTGAACTGACTTTTTAAAGATTTCAGAAAGGTAGAAATGAGCCACTTGCCAGGCAGACTCAGTAAAGTCTTGAGTGACAAAACTCAGAAGACGACTCTTCCCACAGAGTCCCAAACTTTATTTAAGGAATCAGGCTCCATTTTTCTCCCAGGCAGCCACAATGGGCATTTGTCCTTCCATTAACTGCAGAGCAGACCATGCAGTTGAACATTAGACACTATATTTTGCTTTTGGTTAGACACTTAAGGATATGAATTGCCTGGAGTCTGCCAAACCCACCTCATGAGCTCAATCCATATCCCTTTTATAATCTAATAGAGATGCATCTTTACATGTTGAGTGTCTATCAGAAAAGTAGCTGAAGAATGTGACTATTAAAATAATGGTGTATCTATAGACATCCCAAGAGCAGACAGCACAAGATTACTTCTCCCTTAATAAGTAGCTTGGGAGACTTCTCAGTTGGAAGACATCTTTGGAAGTATCTTAAATAAATCAAATACTACAGCAATACCAGTTGAAATAATCTTCCCCCAGATTTTATTTCAAACAATCACAGGTTTCATCTCCTGAACTGGCTTCCCAAATCAGTGAGTTGTCTTCTACCAGTACAAACAAATGCAACCAAGCTTCTTCCCCAACTTCTGGTCAGCAGAAATCTTATGCTGACCACTGCTGTAAAACACAAATACCAAAGTCAGATAGGACATCAAAATAAGATGCTCAACTGCAAACTTTCCAGTGGCAACTCAAGGCCCTTAGAGCTCTTTTCTGCAGCCATTTTGGGAATAAAACTTTAGAAGTTCAGACATCTGGAGAGGAATGCTGCCAGAGTGAATCTTCACAAAATTGCGCTCTGTAGCTGCAACCAACAGCTCCACTTCTGACTTCCAGCAGAGATTATATCAGACATTGATTTTAACTCATACAAGAAAGTACTTGTTGAGATGTCTGCAACAAAAGCAACTGATTGTACCTTTCAAAAAACACCACTTGAAAGGGAAAGAGAAAAGAGCTTGACTTTGCAGAGACTCAAGTTAAATCTATCATGCTATTAACTTAAAAGACGGGAAAATCATCTTATTGCAAAGTTGCCAACTTTAATCTTTCTGAATTGGTTTGAAATACATCTTTCAAAGTGGAATGAAATACGTGTTTTAGTGTACAGTAATTTCTGGACTTGGGGGGGAGTTTCCTCCTTTCACTGCCCTTTTTTTTCAGAGGAATTCATTTCTAGCAGCCTACTGCTGTCTTGTGATTGGTGACTAGAGGGCACAGAACAACATTTGCCAAGCAACTGCAATTCCTCAGAGTTAGGTGCTAAAGATTTCTGAATTTTTTAGGCTTTCATAAATCTCCAATAGCCTGAATATGCTAAATTGAAATGACTGCACCAAGTGTCAGTGTATAGAAAACTTTTTAAAACACGCAGACTGCACCCAGAGAGAACTCCTCCTCAGATTCTTACACACTGCTGTCTCCATAATTTCCCAATATGGGGTTTCCTTTGGCAAATCTGATAATTAAGCAGAGCCCAGGTGATCCAGCAGTATGCTCAGTGGGCTAACAGTAGTTAAAATAAAAAAAAAAAAAAAAAGAGCAATAACCACTTTATAAAGTGTCTAATGGGTTAAAGAAGATTTTTGAGCTAATGGTGCCCTTCTGTATGACTCCATGAAGGACTAGAAGTAGATATGCAAGCAGCTGGTCAGATGTGACTGCAAACCAATGGTGAGTGAGGAAGAGAAAAAGAAAAGCAAAGAATAGCAAAGAGAAAATGAGCCTAGTGCCATGCTAACAAAGAGCAAAGCCAAGTCTCCTCTATTCTGATCAGTGTGTCTTACTGTCAGAGTGCAAAAGTGCCTCAAGAGTTGAGGGCAGCTGCTCACCCAGAAGAGCAAGCAAGAGCTTTTCCATTACTGTAATCATTTTCCTTGGAAATGTTATATATCTCCCTCAAGATTCAATTCTTATGTCTCAGGAGATTCATCCACTCCCAACAAATGCATTGTTGCATCTGTTGTAGTGATGATTATCTGTTTGCAATCAGCTGCAATTATATGTGATATGCTTCAGCTTGCTAATCTGCCAGTTAAAATGTTTACAGAGAGGATCCCCTCCTCACTGAATGAAGCAAATTTCTGTCTTCTGCCCAGATCCACAAAAACAGAGAAGTAAAATAAAATCCAAACTTACCGTTGTACAGAAGAAGTCCTACTTCCTAGTACAAGTCCACTTCCTGCAAAGATAGTCAGTGCTGAAAATCTCAGGTATATAATTTATTTATTTATTTATTTATTTTTACTAAGGGCATGAAAATGGCTCCACATATCTTCAGGACCACAAGGCTTACAACACCATCAGCTGTGTTCTGCATATGAACTTTCATTAAAAAAATAAAGTCATACGTTAGCATCGAAAAATTCTCAAGCACTGAGTGTCAGTGAAAAACTAATTTTGCATAAAGTCTTTATCTTATTGATATTTTAAAATGCCATTCAGAACATGCAAAAAGTATCAAAATGGATTTTCTTATCTGGGGAAAGTTAATCTAAATATAACAAAGAAAAGATTTTGATGATCAATCCAGTTAAATTTTCCTGTGTAACTAATCTCTCTTTAAAAAGCACACACATTAAGAGGGGTTTCACTTGTAGTTTTGGTTTTCCTTAGCTTGGATTTCCTCCCCAAATCACCACACATGATCCCATTTGATAGTTTTGAAAACTGAGGCAACAGTCTTAAACTGGTTGCACTTAAATTCACAGAAAGTTCAAAGTAAGGCAGTGACTGCTGTTCTGCAGTGGGTGTTCCCATATACTTTTCTTTTTGAATAAAATATCGTTTTTCTTTTCTTTCCCAATCTCTGTATGAAGGTAAGTCTGCTCAAAAGATTACTATTACTTAAACTAAGAAAACTCCCTTTATTTAAGCATTTAATGTATCTGCTAATTCTCAAAGCAAAGGAAGATGTCACAGGAGAAACTTTTTTTTTTTTTTTTAACTTCTATATGATGTTTAAATATTAGGATCTCTAAATTCTGCTATTTCATTTCTGCAAAAGTCCTTTTATTCAGACTTCACTGCAGCATCCAAAAAAGGTGCAAGTTGCCATGGAAATCCAAGTCTCCATGGCAATGCAGCACACAGCAAGACATCATGGTGTCAGTGTGGACACGGAGCACGAAGCAAGCTGCCTGTGGGATAGCTAGGAAGCAGGCGATGAGGTTTTGTGTTTGTAAACACATCACAGTATTAATTGGGTTCGCTTTTAAAGGCAAAGTTGGGAGAAAATGCAGTCAAAAAGCAAGCAGCTGGAAAAGAGAGTAAGGAAAAAAGCCAAGGGAAAAAAAAAAAAAAAAAAAAACAGCTGTTGGACTTTGAGACCTGTTCTAAACTAAGCTTGTATTACTTGAGCCTGTTGGCAGTTCCAGCTTGAACAGTGCCCAGCAGCTCAGCCCTTAATTAACCTTCTCAGCATTACCCTGTGGGGCCTTAGAATAAATAACCTTTCAGTGAGTTACTAAGCATTCCTCCTTCCCTCCGCTCACTCTGCAGACTTTCCCCTCTCCCACTCTCCATCTCAATGTGTTTCATACCAGGGGTTCGGATTTTATTTTTCTCCTCCAGAAGACAACTGACAGCCACTCAGCTTGTTCTTTTTGGGCTCCCCTCCCATCCTGGAGCTTTTCTCCTCCACCAAAGCCTGGGAAATATCCTCCTGCCTTCACAACCTCAGTGATTTCACACCATCTCCCAGTGATGTTTCTTCTCTTCTGACTCATTCTTCCCCCTGTCCCAGTACACACAATTCTCCACCTCCTTATAACAGATGCATTCGTTCTGTCAATAAATAAAAAATGAAACAAACAAGAAAAACCTGCCCACGTTTGTTTCCCTATCTAATGCTTCATCTCCATTTCATCTTTAAATTCATAGTGATGATTTCATAGCCCTCCCACATCAACTGGATGGATGGAAAGGAACCGCTCCCAGTGTCCTTTCCTCTTTCTTGTACATCCCATCCCTGGGGAACCTTATTCAGAAGTACAAACTCAGCTCTGCTGACAGCTTGCAGATCTGTCTGTACTTCTGCTTTTTTCCCTTAATGAAAATTACATAGGCTTTAAAGATTAAATCACTTTTGAGATGGAATATTCAAAAGCATTCACTGGCTTGGAAATAGATTAGTAGATATTTCCCTACCCGTCACCCATTCCTGTGTATAAATTGCTGACACTTGTTTAAAATAAATGGCTGATAAGTACTTAATATGCAATGTAAAATCACCTGTGACATGATTCATGACCTATTAATCATCAAGACCTAGAAATATGGACTAATTATTTCTTACAAAGAGTATCTTGCACATCTTTTGTCAATTCTAAATCTCCAGATTGCATAGAAGAAAAAACATGAACATCTCATATAAATCATGTACAAATTTAGATAAATCTAATCTCCATCCAGTACTATTTCTCCTTCTAGGCAAGAGAGACATTTATCTGCTCAAATATCCATTCAGTTACCAGGTGCTTGGCCAGCATTTGATCACAAATATAAATAAAAGTATACATGACATACTGCTGGAAAACACCAACAAATCTGCCATTGACTTAAAACTGAAACTGCAGAAAACTGTGTTGTTTTTTTTTCCCTATATATGCAAAATTTGCTAGAATATCAGGCTTGGGAACCCATGTGATTAACAGCAGTTATAATGCAGTGAAAGATAAAAGAAGACTCAACATCAGAGGGACACATTTACTCTGCAATCCTTATTAATATAAGAGAGTAGAACTTTTTCAAAGATTAAGGAAGAAATGGAAGAGTGGTCAGGCTGCCTGGCT
The DNA here is from genome assembly GCA_036925125.1 of Oreortyx pictus. Taxonomy (NCBI): domain Eukaryota; kingdom Metazoa; phylum Chordata; class Aves; order Galliformes; family Odontophoridae; genus Oreortyx; species Oreortyx pictus. Next base: position 3,801,692 of record JAUPFR010000029.1, read on the forward strand.
AGGTGTTTGAGTCACCATCCCTGGAGATGTTCAAGAAACATTTAGATGTTGTACTAGGGGACATGGTTTAGTGGGGAAATATTTTTGATAGGTGAACGGTTGGACTAGATAAACTTGGAGGTCTTTCCCAACCTTGGTGATTCTATGATTCTATGAAATTCAAGGCCACTCCACTGAAGATTTGAATTAGACCAAGATCTCACCACACAACACAGCATGGGCCTAATTCGTAGAATCATCTAAGATCATCTAGTCCAACTGTTCACCTACCATCAATATTGCCCACTAAAACATCTCTAAATGCAATGAAAACAAATTGCTAAACTTAGAGCTTATCAGCTTTCTTTTATTTATGGTGCGAGTGGATAAGATAGGAGAATGGATCATCATATTACACCAACAACTTTCCTTCTCATACAGACTCCCAGCTGCTTCCTAGCACAAAGCAGTAAAACAGATGGGATATTGCCAGGAAATCTTCCCTTTGTGTTGACACACAAGCTCAGTATCTGTAGAAAGGTCACTGACGGCAGTGACACTGTCATTTTACTTCTCAAGGAGGGAGGTTACACAAACATTTATTCCTTTCCACTGTGCTACTTAGCCATTCATCTAAGTTTCTATGCCGAATGAGTCCCAAAGCTCAGAGCAAATACCATCTGAGGCTAATGAGCATTTGCCTAGAGAGGGGGGGTTGAAATGCCTGGGCCACTGAAGAACTGGAAATCGCATTACAACTGCAACAAGGGCCCCAATTAGTGCCAATTGTAATGGTGGATTTAGCTGCTTGGACAACCATCTGTTGGGAACCAACTGGGACAGAACTCCTAATGGTCAACTAAAAATAATCAGACCTGTGGACTTCATTAAAAACTATGCCTTGAATTCAGCTTAGTTACATTGGCAGTAAGCTTCTGTGGCAAAAAGAATTCAAACCTCACTTGGTTATTTTGCAAACAGAACAAGGGCAAACATACATCTAATTCTGCAGGGCTACAAGCATGCCCAGAATAACCAACCAGCTTTTATGAAGTCAAATTAAATAGCACTGAGACATCTTGTTCTCCTACATAATTCCACCATCTACAGTACTATCCCGGAAGTGTCACCAGCTCATATATCATATTACCCTCCTACTTCTCACTGCTAATCTGAAGAAAAATTTTATTATTGCTGTGTGAATATTTGACCCAGAAGAGAGGGAAAATAACTACACAACTAAAAGCGAGCAAGCAAAGTTTCCCTGTAGGCCACTAAAAGATGAGATGTCAGCTTGGTGCTCTATCCGTGGGTGGGATTCCTACCTTCTTTCACATTCATTTTCATATGGAACAGGCCTCTAGACTAGAAAAAAAGGGATAAAAGCTGTATACATACTTGAAACTGTCCTCCTTGACATTATCTGCACTTTAATGCAGGTTTCCCCCAAATTAATGACCCCCAGATGGGGAGCACAGTCTGTTTTACAAGAGCTAGAGGCATAAGTAAATGCTTAGCTGAAGAAAGCAATGGGAACAGGACACACAATTAATTCAGAAGCAGTCAGTGCAGGATTTAGCACAATGCTCTTGCTACCCTGCAGAACCTGCTAGTACACATACAGCAGGCTTGCAGGGAATGTTTTCTTAGATTTGGAGGAGTTTCCAAAGATAAATAAGAACTTTGTCAAAAAGCAACACTCACACAGCACCAGATCTCACCGCTGACTTTGTCTTCCCCTTCATAAACCTACTCTACAGAGCAGCAGACCAATATCTGTATTTCTGTCCCTTGCAGCACGGACTCATTTCTTGTTTCAACATCCATCATCTTCCCCCCCAGAAGAAATAAAGCAGCTCCTGCTTCCCTCCCCTTTATTGTTTCTCCTGCACAAGGTGCTCCTGACCTACATTCCATGCTTCTCCTATCAGAGATTCCCATCCATGTGAATGTCTTGGGAGCTGACCTCAGCTCTCTCCAGAAGAGAAGCAGCTGATAAATCCCAGTTGGCATTGCAAGGGTGTCCAACCTTTTGGCTTGCCTGGGCCACACTGAGTGAAGAGGGGGCCTTGAGCTGCACATCATATAAATAGGTCGGTCAGAAAGTAATGACTGTTTTCATGGCAACTACAACCAAGACAAAGAGAACAATAACACCATCTGATAGATTCTCATCTGCAAAGCACTATTTTTCAACACAGTCACCACCATTCATGACTCAGTGTTGCTGTCACTGCTGCTGCAGTGCACCACCACCTCACTGTGCTCACATTCACTGTTTGGTCCACATAAACACCCAGCAAGCACTGATGAATGTCAATGGCTGCTGGTTTTTCCACGTGGAGGAATTCAGCAACAAACCTTTGCTTCATAAACAATTCCATCTCAGTTGCCTGTCTCCTGCCATCAGACACGTGGCAACACAATGTAATGGAATAGTGTTGGAAACTTCAAACTCTACTGCCATATCACCACCATCTGTCTCTGGAGTTGTGGGCCAACATCATAAAATAGGAGGCATTATTTTCAGAGCAGCCATCTATGTAATATAGTTAATGTATATAAGTGACAAAACTTATTTTCACAGTCCCACCTTATTCACATCATAGGTTTTTGTCAGCACGTACATTTGTGAACACCTTTTCTCAAGGACGAAGCACAGGAAGAGTAAAATTTCATCAAAAATCTCTGATGAGCACCGTGAGAGCTCAGTAACAAATGCAGCCACTGCCATTGAACCATGCACTGGTTTCACAAAAACAAGGTCAAGTATCCCCCTACTTTTATGCTTCCGTTGCTCTCTTTTTTTCACTGTTTTAATAAAAAATAAATAAATAAATAAAAAACATTTGTTGCTTATATACATTAAATATATTTTACATTTCTTTTGTGGCTTGATACGTTTCCTCTTGGTAAGCCAAGACGCTGGACAGCCATGCACTAAACCATGTCCCTAAGCACCACATCTTCATCTCTTAAATAGCTCCAGGGAGCAGCAGGCAGTGGGTACTGGTGCTGCTGGAGGAGAGCTCTTCAGCCTGGAGAAGAGGAGCCTGTGAGGTGACCTGATCGTGGCCTTTCAGTATCCAAAGGGGAGCTACATGAAAGAAGAGGACAGTCTCTTTAGCAGGGTCTGTGGTGATAGAACAAGGGGAAATGATTCCAAGCTCAAAGAGAGTAGATTTACACTGGATATGAGGAAAAAATCTTTTATAGTGAGGGTGGTGAGGCACCTGAACAGGTTACCCAAAGATATGGTTGGTGCCCTCTCCTTGGAGACTTTCAAGGCCAGGCTGGATCAGACCTGGGGCAGTGTGATCTAGCTGTGATGTCCCTGTTCACTCCAGAGGAGCTGGACTAGATGTCCTCCAGAGGTCCCTTCTAACTCTAAGGTTTCGGTGATTCCATGATTCTACAGCCTGTTGCTTGGTGACATTATTTGGTTTGGAAAAGACCTCTAAGGTCACCAAGTCCAACGATTATCCTAGCACTGCCAGCTCTACCACTAAACCAAGTTTTTCCAACCCACAGGACACATATGGTCCAGGACAGCTATTATGGCCCCCTTTGGTTGTAAACTTTTAACACTGTATGTGACTTTGAGCAGTATTTTCCATGGGTTAATTGCACATTGAATGAGTGCACTTGCATAGACAGCAACAGAACCCTGTGGAAAGGATGTAGAAATCAGTGCTAACTCTGCCACTCACATCTCTATACGCACTCTGTTGAATCAAAATCCATGTGTATCACACATTATGCACACTTGTGCAACTTGGCACGTAAAACACTGTGATTGTCAGTATTTCAACCCACCTACACATGTGCCTGTGAAGACATGCATTTATTGTTAATTAGCAGACGTATTTTTTCTTATTTAATCATTAAATTTAGGCTTGTATTAATTCATAAACTAATTTAATAAGCTAACACATGCACTTTAGACAAAATATCCAGAGTATTCATGCAGTGCTGACAAATTACATGATTTCCAGCATCTTCAGGACAAGAATCAACTTCTCTTCTCACTAAGAAATGCAACCACTGTCATCAAACCAGCCTGAAGCATTAGTTTGACAAAAATATTTGTTTTAGTTGTTCTCTTTTTTTAATGTTTTAATAAAAATATATTAAAAGATAAGTTTTGTTACTTATATACATTAACTATGTTATATATTTTAGATGCAACCCAAGACAATTCTCTTCACTCAGCATGGTCCAGGCAAGCCACAAGGTTGGGCACCCATAGTCTGGTGCAATGCAACAAAGCAGAGCATCACTAACTTTTTCTCCATTTGTCTCTTTTTAAGCTCTGTTCCAAATCTTTCTTGATGCCCCCTCTTTTGTTCTCTCCCCTTTTTCAGCTGCACACCCTGTGCCCAGTCCTTCACACAATGCTTATATGAGGCTGCAGAGTTTACAACTTTTTCCTCCATTCCAGCCTATAGACTCACCAGAAAGCTTTCAGACAAAGTTGTAGCAGTGCCAGAAGGATGGAGAACTATAAATACAGGCAGATTAAATCTATCTTTCACATCGAAGGTAGGCAGGCCTTGGATGCTTTCTGATAGTCTGTGGTTTACACGGTGAAATTTAGAGCTCAGAAATCTGTAGCTGAAAGATCCTAATAGTCGAACATCGTAAGCAAATGGGTGAAATTGAAATGGTGCTATTAAACTTTATCATGCCCTAGGTGCTTTGAGACTCAAATGGATTTTGACCGAGTGTCTCATATTTACAGGACATGTCAAATATTTATTATACTTTGTCAGCTTCTGCCAGGTGCCACTTACGCACTTCTATGCATAAAGCTTTTATTACCAGTTGTTTGGCTTCATTTCCATAAACCATTTGGTTAGCATAATCCTCTGCGAGTGTCTGAGTAACACACATAAATTAAGGGATTTTTTTTCATCCTCGTACACCTACCTGACAAATACTTGAGCTTCAGAAGTCTCTCAGCCATTTAAATTGGTACACGTCTTAAGACTGTATTAGTGAGAAAAAACACGACCGACATCATTCCACAGCTTTTGCAGGTAAATACAAGGGGAAAATCATAAAATTTTCCTCTATCCTTTAGATAGCTAGGCAGTATTTTTCTGTTCTAAAGTATTGGGTAATATAAGTCAGTTCTTGATTATTTCACTACCTAGGAAATACAAACCCAGCAATGAGTGACTGATAAGTAGTCTTGTGGCATTCTCCAAGATTTAAAAGATGTAATAAGGAAAGACATTGGTTGGCAGCCTTGACGATGTATGGGGCCTGAAAACTTACCAAAGAATGTTTCGCAGCAGCTTTATAATGTTTACAACCTAATCCAGGTAGAATATAGCGAAATAGTTGATAGACACAAGAGACCCTGCAGATTTTACACGGAATCAAGTGAAAGAGTTGAATATTTTTGCCACTTATTCCCCAACACTACTCACATTTTACAAAGTTGGGCTAATCGTTAATTTGGTGGTCAAGCCTGAAGTGGGAAAAATTCCAATGCCACATAGGTTTTTTGGCTAATGCCATCAGCCCCTTCAAGGTCACTTAATAGGTCACTCCACATATCTGTTAAGGCAACAAACTGTAACAGTGCCTGATGACTGGAAAACTGGCAGTTGCTAATTATCTCCCTTTCCAATTTGCTGAGAGCAGCATCCTCTAGATGAAAAAGCACTCATTCTGATAATTAAATTATAACAAAGAGTCGACAGATACATGCAAAATTTACATTTTTATGTCAAAGATGACATTTGATAGTGACAATCCAAATGCCTAGAAATCTGTCTTTTCAGCACTAATGACTCTTACAGTAATAAACACCTTGTGCTGTGACCCTTGCCAGGCTCTTTGTAAAGTTGAGGGGACGTTTATTACCCTGTGTATGCCCATTCCATTAAAGTTATTGCCTAAAATAACCATATTCCTCCAGTTGCCTTGGTGGATTTATCCAAGTTTTCTTATTTTACACCTTGTTGGAGGAGAGACTGCTTGCATGAAAATTTAGTATGCTATATAACTCGTCATGAAGAGATCTTGGAACATCTGCAGATACAGAACACAGAGCTTATTAATAATTCTTCTCTAGCTGAAGGCTACAGACAAAATTAGAGAAGCAAATACTGAGCATTTTTCATATCTATAAGGCTACCAAGTAACCATTTCTGGGTATCATGCTTTTTGCTAAATTAGTTATCTGCATCATTGAGCAAGGGTATGAATGTGAGCATTGAAATTACTACCCACGCACACAAACAGGTCCTTACCTACGTACAAATACGTATTTCTTCTGCAACTCAGACCTGGAAGGGAATTAAAAATAAAAGGAAAAAGCGTGTGTGATTTTTTTGTTGTTTCCAGTCTCCATTCCTCAGCCGGTCATTCTTTGGATATGAATTACGGTCACCACTAAAAATTTCAACCACAGCCCTGGATCCTTGGTCTGATGCACACATCCTATGCATCTTTCTCTGCCCTGAATCTGTCACAACAGTAAATTAAGCAGACCAAGGAAGGGGGAGGTTATGGAGTAGGTCAGTGGCAGAAGGGTGTGCTGAGGATTTCTGACTGAAGGACAGTAGGGTGATCAGTGAACCTGAAATAGCCTTCTTGAAACTTTGTGTACTCCATATCAGGGTTGGGCCAGGGGGAGAAGCAATGTGGGAGAAATGCAAAAGAAAGCTATCATAGAAATCCATTCCTTGAGAAAGCTTTGAATTAATTTCAGGGGAAAAAATATATATGTGGTGAGATTTAAAATCTGATTGGGATAAACAGAAAAACACAGAGTTTGCTAAATGCATTCTTCTCACCCAGAGATTTTCTGTATGTCTTTGCAGCTCTGTTTTTTAGCAATCCTCATCTGAAATATCATTGAGGGGGTGTTTTTTTGTTTTTTTTTTTTTATTTTGTTGTGGTAGTTTGCTTGTGTTTTAAAGCTCAGGCATGGAAGTAAACTGAAGAGTGCAGTGGAATTTTGCTGAAGGACAGCATGGCAGAGAAGGAACGGTCATCAGGGCTAATGGACCTCCAAGGGAAACTTGTCGGGGATGGAGCAAGAAAGATTTACCCAGAGAGCCTAAAGAAAAGGAAATAAAGAACATGTCAAAAATATTACCCCAAACTGTGAAATATACAATGTCAGCAAAAGGCAGATAAGGCACTGTTATTGTAAGCGAGCCTTCATTAGTGCCGCTAGGAAAAACAAGAAATTTCACATCAGAGTGCAGCATTATTTTTACATTGACCTTGATAACTCATGCTTAAGCAATTAGCAGATCCCAGGAGAAGGGAGCACAAGAAGCTGATGCAGGAAAGACCATGTCACGATCCAATATAAAGGAGGGAGATGAGGTTCTTTGATTATGTGTATACCCAGTGTGAGATTAAGACACAACGGGTCAAACGTTAGCCCAACCAGTTTATTACAAATACTAGTTGCTTAGGGATATGGGGAAGGGAAGGTGAGCGACAGAAAAGAGATGAAAAGCAAAGAAAGTGATATAATCACCACCGTGGATCCAACGAGGTTCGTAGTCTCAGGAACACGTCTGGTCACCGCGGGGGATGGGAGATGGCAGCAAGCAGGCCTCAGGGTCCGTCTTCGGGAGTTCTCCTCAAAGATTTTTTCTTTGGGAGTTCTTCTCCAGGAATTCCTCTCTTCTACAAACCTTGGTTCAGTGAAGGCGTTTTATCCCCCATTTCTCAGGTTTTTTCCTTTTCTCTTGGTTTGTGTGACATGTCTGGCCTAGCAGCGCAAGTTGCCTTCATTGCCATGCAGGAGCATTGTTGTCTTTTCGTGGTGGTCAGCTTCTCCAAGCCATACCCCCCCCCCCCCCCCCCCCCGGAAAAGACTATTTGCCCCTATTTCTGCTTATCTTTACAACCATAAGCAGAGACAGTGAGGCACCATAACACCCATCTGGATAACCAGCAATTATCAGTCAGAGTCTTGTCACCAGAAAAGGCCTTACAAAGCAAGATTTGAGACAAAAGAAAAGAAAACAGTTTCTGTCTTTCACAGACCAGGCAGCCACGTATGTTCGGAAAAAAGACATTTTGGCAAAGTGATGAAAATAGAACCCAACAAAATCAGAGGGTGCTGGAGAGAAATAAAGACAGGATAGAGGAAAGCTTTACAAACATTTTTCTCTTCTTTTCCTCACTCTTGTCACCTACATTTCAGTCATTTTCATCTACTCCACAGGGAACTGAAACCTTGAGCTCCATGGAAAGAGAAAGGAAATGAACAGCTGTTGGATGAGCCATTGTTGTTGAACATCCTAACTCTGCCAGCCAAACTCTTGACGTCTTGAGATGTTGTCCATACAATTTAACCCTCCTCCTATGATCTGAAACCCAGAAGTCATCAGGAAGGCTCCAGTTGGGACCAAAAATCAGGGCACTGTCCCAGGGTATCAGTAGTAGAAAATAAAGGTGCCAGTGCCATTAATTTCAGTATTACATAGTTGCACCTTAAATTCTCCTGGGCTTAAAGCTAATAGTCCTGGGCAGCAATCAATAAAAACAAATGCAAACAGCCAGCAAGGATGATGAACACCTGTACTTCATTTGTGCACTATCTTATTTCTTCAGCCTGAAGCTAAAGATTTTCTTCCACAAGAAAATCAAATGGCAATGTGTTCCCCATGGAAAACATTTTTTTTCTTTTGGTTATGCAATACAGAATACTGCTCACATTATAGAAGAAGGCATTTCTCAGTGTTACTTTTATTGACATCAATTAGTCCTTTATCACATTTTCTGGGTTTCATTATGTGCAGTAATTAATATACCAGGCTACCATTCAAATCTGCACCTGTTTAACATTTATGTGGGAAGTGAACTAAAACTACAGAACAAAACAAAACAAAACAAAGGCCACAAACAAACCAAGAAACCAGTCTTAGACACACAGACACACACCTAGAAAAACCACAGCAAGACCAAATCACAAAGCCAGGCTCCTCTGAGGCAGATGAGAGTACTGACTGGGGTATGAAGTGAAGGAACATAATTTCCAGATGAGGTTAATCCAGATAAAATATGCACAGTGTTTCTGAGCTTTTAACCATCTAATTACTGAGTCCCAAATTAGCTAATGGAAGATAATTATCTGAAATTATATTAACATATACATATTTTGCTGTTTTTGAAGCAAATCTTGAAAACTTAAATCACTCCCTCCATGAATTGGTACCTCTTGACTGCTATTCCTCATCTCTCCTTTTGACTCCATGAATACATTCTCCTAGATGACAAAGTGCCTTTTAATATTCTTCAAAAATAGAGCACCAAAAGCTATTGAAATTAAGAGTATTCAGGAAAGCACTGACACCTTCATTATGAGCAGTTCTTTTTTAAAGTTGCTTAATTACAAAATTGGAAATACATATGATAACAGAGCCATTCATACTGTATATTAAAAAGATTTCATTATGCACAGGCTCTTTCAAGCAATTCAACATAGTCATTAAAGAATCCACCTATTTAAAGCAATGTTTTCTTGATGGAAGAAAAAATCATTAGGTAACTGCTTGTTTTCCTTTTTAATTTAAATCCTCAAGCCCTGACTCTTTTTATTTGTGGCCAATTAAAGTTCACATCTCAGGGAAAGTTCCTGCCTCAGTTCAAGGCAAATATTACCTATTAGATTTCCCTCTTTCCCTTCCATTCCACAAGACATATGACAATTAACACTAGCAGTATGAAGTTATTAACTGTAATCTCCTAATCTTCATTATGTAGGAGGTCCAACTGTTGCATTATCTCCTTATAGGCTTTATTTCATATTTTATAAAGGAGAGAAGAATAAAATTCGCTTTCCATGAACCTGAATACAAGCTCTTTTTTGAAATAGTTCAGATTAATGCACACTGAACAATGCACACGTATTTCGTTTTTGTTGCAAATGTGATTTCTAGTGAAAGTGAAGGGGAAAAACAGAAGCAGCAACTGATCTTTTAGTATTTGTCTTTAAACAGCTGACTCCTCCAACACACAGAATAAAAACAAAGGTTTGGTCTCACATTCCTTGTGAGATTCCTTCCTCATGCAAGTCATGGTCATGAGCTAGAAGCTTGCTTTCCTTTACTGGTCCCTCACAGCCATTTGAATCGTGGAATCATTAAAGTTGGAAAAAGACCTCTAAGATCCCCAAGTCCCTCAGTGCCACATCTCCATGCTTCTTGAACACCTCCAGGGAAGGTGACTCCACCACCTTCCTGAGCAGCCTGTGCCAGCGTATCACCGCATTTTCTGAGATGAAATCCTTTCTAACATCCAACCTGAAAGAGAAAGTCAAGTGTGCCAAAACTCAGTGAACACATATTTTCCATCTACATTGCTGGACACAAATCCAAACAGGTCTGAGTCCAGATTGGCCTGAAGCCCCATATATCCACACCTGCTTACATCTAAAGCATTTGGAAACTTTTGTGGGAAGATTTGCAAAAAAAGCATCCTTAGCATGCTAAGAGAATTATTAACAAAAAATTTTTCTATGCCAAAAATAACTAACTGGCCATCTTCTTTTAAATTCTAAATTCTCTGTAAACCCCAACTTTTGACTTCTATTAAAGATATCTTTTTAAAGGAAGTAATTTCTGAATTAATCAACAAAAATTAGGACAGTTAGCATGGTTTCCTGTAATTTGTCAAAAAAAGAAGCAACCCTCTGTGTTTTATTCTCATTTTCATGATGTCATTCTTCCGGGTAAATGGATTCATACAGTGTTAATTAGCCTTGTGTTCATTCCCTGTAGTCCAACTGGGGATAAAAAAATTAGATGTCATTTATAATCTTTAACAGTAGTCTGCTGAATGGATGTGAAGGGAAACAATCCCAGCCACTTGGTCTAAAATTACTTATGAAATATTCAGTATTTTAAGAGGAAAACATAATCCTATTTACTCAAGATCACAGCCCCTCTTTACTCATTTCTTTCATTATTAGATGAGACTAAAACAATTAAGATAAAGAGAACCCTAGATGTCTGTGTTAAATAAAGAACAATCCTTCATGTCTACTAAACTGAATCAAGAGGAAAGCAGATATTAAGGACACCTATCGATACAGAGCAAGGAATTTGATTTTGATCCTGAGAAAGAAAAGAGATTGGAAATGATAAAGTGCTAAACAGATTTAGGAAGAAAACAAAGAGCAGGTTTGTTTTACCCCTTCTCTCCTTTCCCCTTATTCTTCACTGTTAGGCCACCAGATGGTAACCTCAAGCACATTTGCAGTTTTTGAGTGTCCAGTATTCACTGCATCTCAGCGTAACTCAGTCCAGTGCAAGTCCAACAAGTCCCCCATACACACCTGTAATGGGGTTGCTGAGGGGCTTATTTTGTGTTTATTACTGATAATCCCAAGCAGCTTTCCACATTTATCTTGAAAATAGCTCAAATTGAACTTGCAGGCATTATTTACAAGGGATGACTGCTCCAGGACCACCTGGAAATGTCATGGAGTGAGCTAAGCTGTTCATGTGCAGAATCCTGACCCCCGACTCCTTCTAAAATACACATTGCCTGTCCAATTCCAAAATAATACTCATTTCTTGGGTTCCATAATTACATTGTAAGGTGTTAGCAATGGTAAATATTACTCTGAAAGAATCCAATTAGAGGAGCTTGATCGCAGCTCAGCTTATTATTTTGTCCAAAAGCCATTCCTTAAGTGTTTCCTCACTAATTAAACAACAAGCTACTTCTTTCTTTTCTTTGTAGGCAATGCATAGATACTTTAAACAATGCATAGATACTTTAAACAACACAGAAAGAATGATTTTCTGCTTAGTCACTCTCTTCTTGGTGCCAGTTCCTGTTTAGAGAAATGAAAATTTTAACTGAGTCATCACCTTTTGTCAAACTCTGTGCTCCTCAGCTTTATTCTGCATGTTCATATTGCATATTCAGAGGACAATCAAGCCACAGCCCTTGTGCTTACTCTTGTAAATTGGCATCTTCTTGTACTAGTGCTCTACGGAGCCTACAAGGAACACTGGTGTCACCTGAAGGATCAGGAAGAGATGGGTGCCAGAAAAATTACTATTGTTCTGCATGTCTGTATGCCAACCACTGCTCCTTGCAGGGATCATCGTAAGCAGAAATCTACACTTTTTGGGTTGCGAAAACCTGAACCAGCATCATGTACAGGAGCCAAATGAAGCGACTGAAGCCCTGAGATAACATTCAGGAAGGGATTGCTTTGCTTATTACAAATGGGATTTGTTTAGAGGGTATACGTGCAAGGTGAGGATTAACTTGCATTGCTTTCAGGTTTACACTTTTTGAAGAGACAAGAGAATATAAGGGAAAGCAGCAGGTGAGTAAAGATCAGCAAGCAGATGAAGGCAACTGAGGATGGAAAGAAAACAATTGGAGACAATATTTTGGCATCACAGGAGTACCTCTAAACCTCTCAAGGGAGGAGGAAGAAAGATGCTGTGTTAACTTTGACCCAGTCATCAGCAGAACACACTCATAGGACGCAATGAGCTCTGCAGGAAAGCTGTTATGACAAGCCAACTAGGAGCAGTGATGAGAATGTGTATCCTGTATGTCTGGTGCTCTACAGGTCAACTGGGAGAGCAGGTATCTTCAGCTTGTGTGGACCATTTCCTCATGCTGCAGTGGAAAGCTCCCTGGTTTGTTGTAATGAAGTGGGAAACCAACAAGTCCCTCTTACCCAAGCCCATACTCAGAGTTTCCTTGATATCAGGAGAATTAACAACTCAAAGGAAAATAGATAAATTTAATAAATGAAAATACATAAATTAATACATATACCTCAACCAAATGAAACCCAGGCCCAAATTGCTAATTACCAGTTTACAGTCCACATGAGATTTTTCACAGCTTATTACCTGTGGAACTCAGCTCTTTCCTTCCAATCCTGAAGCAGAGCTGAGCTCAGTGGAAATCTTGTCCAAATACTGCCTTCACCAATCTTACTGCAGTTACAAAGGGGCAATAGGCTTGAAAGCACACAGTTAGAAATACAGAAATTCCCTTTCCTAATGTTAGGATTCAATAAACACCTACCGCTCCTATTGATTTAGGTACCCCTGGAAGTCAAAGCATCTCTATATTACATTCTCTCTCCTCCATCCCCATTCTCTCCTAATAATCCCTTCTTTCTAGCTCCATAAATAACTGATCTCTTTTCTGCATTTCGAAAGTACTCTTTTTTTTTTTTTTTTTTGGAAAACAAATCATGACAGCCTCTGGGATATTTCTGCTGGAAGTCCTGAAATGATGCATTACTTTCATACATCATCAAAACAATAGCACATAAATGATGTATTGCAGCGATGGATTATCCAAATGATGGTAGCTTGATGACAAAGTGCCACGCTGCTATTAGAGCAATGTTGGCAGGAACATTGCAGGCAAGACGAGAGAGTTACACTTTGCTCAAAACAAGGATTAATGTCATGATGTGGGAACAAGCTCGTAAGCGAAAAGGAATGTAGTTATACCACACCAAACAATTACTATACTTAACACAGTAATGAGATTACAATGTCTGTGTTTGCTTGGAAAATATATTACCATTGCTCTATGCTTGGGTGCTAGAAGAGAATATTGCTCATTCCCTAGTGACAGCCACTTGAAGGTTATTGGCTTACATTTCATAGTCTGTTTTAAGAAAAATATCTAGAAGAAACTAATATCTCATATGTTGGTTTAAAGCTACAGAAGTCTTCAGATTACTTGCATACATAAATAGAGATAAAATGATAGGCTGATTCTTATCTCAGTCATTTAATAACTGTTACATTTGTCTGTCTAACTTTAATGCCTTAATCCATTTTTTCCGGAATTACACCACTGTAATTAAGATCATAATTAGTTCTGTCACTTATAACATTTATAACACTGAAATGTTGAATGCTCACTGATTCCTTTCAGCCTATCTCCCACCTACATCCAACTGCTGCCATGTAATTGTCAGTACAGTATTTTCACATCTTCACTTCAGAACCTCAGATCCCAACATAATTATTATGAACCAGTCAAGACATCTAAAAATATTAATAGATATCAGTGGGTACTCTAGAGATTTGCATACCATGAACCCCAAGACTCTGCTCTTCAGAGCCTTCTTAGTCCCCCAAACAACAAGCATTCCTTCATTCCATGACAGGCATTGCTACATGCTATAAATAGTGTCGGACATCTTCCACTTCTGAGAGCAATTCCCATCTCCTTGTCGGTAGTCTTGGCATACTGAGCACAGTGAAACTTGCCATTTCAAATGCTTTCTCCATCCCAAAAATTCAAGGAGAGCAATGCCATGCCACTTGCAACACCAAAGTATTTTTCAAAGTTCAGACTGGTTTTGCAAATCCATATCAAGTAAACAGAGCAAAGAATTGCAAAAATGTCAAAATGAATGTTTCTGACGTTCCTAGATTTTGCTGGAGAAAAAAAATCTTTGTGATTTATTAAAGACAGGAACTCACAACCTTACAGTCCAGTTTTGTCACAGGCAAAACAAAGAAGTACTTCATTGCAAAGAAAGCATTGAACAGCTCAGCAGTAAATACCCTAAGCCCTCAATTCTACTGTGAATGCAGCGTAGAGTCAATATAAAACAGAAATTTAAATAAATTACAATACTTCGAATGTAAATTTCCAATTCCTGCACACAAGACTGCCCTCCCCTTAATAGTGTCTCATATTTATTACAGAGGAAAAAATATCATTTGATAACTTCACTGTAACAACTGACCTGCCACTGTGAGCATGCTCAGTGTTCCAGCATTAAATTTCAATAGCACTGAATATCTAAAACTAACTTCATTCTCCTGCTTCCAGCTGTAGCAATGTGTTATTCTCTCCTTGCACAGCCCCATGGTCTTATCTGGTTTCTGCACTCCCGTTGTCTTGCTGTTGCAATATCGATTCTGCTCCTGCCCACCCCCTGGCTTTCTTTCATGCTTTTCTTTATGGCAGCCCCTAACATAAAACTCTCTAATCTTCCCCTAACATGTAATTTTCTGGATTCTGTTGTCAACTTTTAAGATCAGAGTTCATCAAGATAGGTTTTTTTTGCAAAAAAATACTCCAGGGGAGTAACAGGGCACCTATCATCTGGATTGTCTCAGGAAGCCTATGACTGACATGAATAGACAATAAAATGTTCAAGACAGTATAGTTAGCAAACTGATGGTTAGAACAGAGAAAGACCTCCTGACTTTTGCTTGTAGTTTCTTCCTCCCCCCCCCCCCCCCAAAAAAAAAGCACCTTTAGTATATGTAGAGGAAGAATGAGCAAGTAAATCAAGAATACTCATCCTCATTTCATCATCATAATCAAACTCTGCTGCAGTGTGGTTGGAACTAGGTGACCTTTGAGGTCCCTTCCAACCCAAGCCATCCTGTGATTCTATGTTTTCAAGTTCTGAGGAAGATTGTCTTACAAACAAAGGAGGAAGGTGGCTGGGAATCTGGACCCAGGCTCTCCTGCCAAGCTCCAGGAAGGTGCAGTTTAAAGTTTAAAGCTGAGTGTCACACATCCCTCCACATTCTCACTACTCCAAGCCATGAACTTTGTGTAAAATACCTCTTGATCTCCTTCAAGTCAATATATTTTCATCTAAGAAACAACAGCAGGCAACCAGTAGGTCTGGGTCCATTCTTTTAATCCTCCCATTTGGAAGTTCCTCAAAATGCTTCTTTTGAAGGCTTTAGTATTCTTAGAGATCCTCATTCCACGCCTCAAAGCCATTGGAAGTTGTCTCCAGAACTTTCATGAGCTTTGGAACAGCACAAGTGATGACATCCAGAGTTTAGAGGGGTTTCAGTGCTTTGCTTATTTTCTCACTAATGGTTATACAGTTTGAAGTTCTGTGTCGCTGGTGTTTCTGCACACACTTCAGATGACTGAGACCTCCCACTGTATTTTTGCAGACTTCTCAGTGAATGTCCAGTCTTTGGACAATAAAAGCCATCAAAGACTGGGATCCTGCAGTTCTTGAAGACCTTCATGACTGTCAGCTAGGCTTTCTCAGTTAAAGACAACAATATCCTTCTATTAAAACAGTAAATTAAATCTAATCTAATGAACAACTTGCCCCATCTCCTCCTGGCTTTTGGGCAATGCTGTGTTTTCATCTATATTCTGATTAAGAGGGGCTGGAGATGCACAGCGTAACTGGAGGATTGCACAGATTTACAATACAGATTTGGAGTCTGTAATCTTGCTGCTGGTCAAAGTATTAATGATGGTGTTAAACTGATCATTTTCTGCTTGCTTCAGGGCATGTCTGACTTTTTATTTATACATAGCTAAGGATAGGGGTGCTACTTATTTCCAGAGAATAAGGCCATGACAGAAATATATTTGTGAGCCTCTTTCAACCCTTCAATTGCCTTCAGTTATCTTCATTTGAACTTCTGGATTCTTCTGATAAACAGGTTGCTCAGATAAAAGCTGATTCTTGGCATTTGAGAAGTGGAGATGAAATACTCAGCATTGCATGTAAGTTTCAGACTTTAGAAAGGAGAAAGGGATTTAATTTCACTATGCAGTGACAAGTTTCACTTCCAGAGTTCCTTCCTCCAAGTAATCTCAAACCACTTTACAAGCTTTAATAAAGGCACAATGCTAAAGACATTTCTTTTACTCTAATGATTTTTAAATCCATTTTTATACAAAGCACATTCAATATTATAACCTAATTTTTCTTCACTCCCTCTCCCCCTCTCCTTTTTAAACTTTCATTATAAGCTATTATTCCATTTGTCTTTTTCGTTCTGTCTTTCTTTCTTTTTGTATGCTTTCAAAGGTCATGTCTATTAGGGGAAATTCATTTTCAAGGAAAACAGTCAAACAACTCTTACACATAAATTTTGTCAAATATAGAATCTATAAAGAAACAATGCAGTAATTTTATATCAGATTTCAGATTTATTTAAAGCACAATATGAAATTCTTAATGAGTGGCTGAATATTAGGCCTTAATCTCAGGCCTTAAATCTGTTTTCCATATGCTCATCTAGAATACTGAAAGAAATACTTTATTTCTTTCACATACAGCATAATTTGTTTCATTCTTTTAAACTGCAGTAACTGGTACTCGTACCAGCTCACTCATCCATTTTCTACTATTTCTAGCATGGTAGAGGTGATTTACTTTTAGGTAGTAGCTCACTGCCTGTGCCCATTCAAAAGGAGAAATGGTCTACAGTGGGCTACAGGAAAAGTCAACCTTTCTTCTTTTTAACGACCAGTAGATTCAAACAGGGTTTATTTAACAGGAGCCAGGATAACAAGATCATCCTTCCTGTTCAACACGCTCCTGATTTCCTGAGTCCAGATAAGAGTCACAAAGCTGTACGGATTTGATCAGGCCTGGAATCTCACTGAGGACTTGGAAAAACATTGTATTTCACCAATTTTCTCCTTGTTTTTTCTTAAAAATGTTGAAATAAAATAAACACAGCTTGTTAAAAAGCACCATATCTAGTAAATACAGAGCACATTAATAAGTTTGCTAACTGTTGTTGCATAGAAACCACCAGACGTTATTTGTGAGTCCTGCTCCAAACATAATGCCTCCTATTCAATTATGTTGTCCCACAACACCAAAGGCAGATATTGGTGGTATGGCAGTAGAGGCTGAAACTTCCCACCAATATCCCATTACATTGTTTTGCTGTTTGACAGATGGCAGAAGACAAAGAGTCTGACAAAATGGTGCCTGACATGGAAGGGTATATGAAGCAATGGTGCATCACTGAATTCCCGCATGTGGACAAAATGTCACTCATTGACATTCACTGATGCTTGATGAATGTTTATGGACACCATACAATGGATGGGAGCACAATGAGGTGGTGAGCGGTGCATTTCAGCAGTGGCAACTGTGGATCATGTCTACTTGTATAAATTTGTACAAACATGGCATGCAGACTCTTGTTCATCATTAGTGAAAATGCACAGCTAATGAAGGTGACTGTGTTGAAAAACAGTGTTCTGTAGCTGAGAATTTGCTCTACCAAACAGTGTTACTGTGATCTTTTATCTCAGCTGTAGTTTCTGTGGAAATAAATAGAAGGCGTTATTTTCAGAGCAACCTACATTTATTGAGGTACTATGGAAAAACAGTAACTGCTTTTTATTTCTTCTCTACATCTAAAGGAGGCTCAGAGGAGACTTTCTCTCTCTCTACAATGCCCTGAAAGGATGTTGTGACAAGATGGGAGTTGGCCTCTGCACCCAGGTAACAGTGATAGGATGAGAGCTGATGGCCTCAAGGTGTGCCAGGAGAGATTCAGGTTGGATATTAGGAACAGTTTATTCTCAGAAATGGTGATCAGGCACTGGAAAAGGCTGCCAAGGGATGTGGTTGAGTGTCTGTCCATGGAGGTGTTCAAGATAATGATGGATGTGGCACTGAGAATACATACAGTACAAAAAAGACTGGGATTTCCTTGAAAGAGTCCAGCAGAGGGTTACAACGATGATAAAGGGCATGGAATATCTCTCTTATGAGGAAAGGCTGAGAGACCCGGGTCTGTTCGTCCTGGAAAAAAGAAGACTCAGAGGGGATCTGATCCATGCCTATAAATATCTAACAAGCAGGAGGAAAAGGGATGAGGCTGGACTCTTCTCAGCATTGTGTGGTGATAGGACAAGGGGAAATAGCCACAGACTGCAGCATAGGAAGTTCTGCACAAATGTGCATGAGAACTTCTTCACAGTGCAGTGACGGAGCACTGGAGCTGCACAGAGAGGTGGTGGAGTCTCCTTCTGTGGAGACGTTCAAGACCCGCCTGTACACCGAGCTGTGCAACCTGGGCTGGGGAGCTGCTTTGGCAGAGGGGTTGGACTCGATGGCCTCTGGAGGTCCCTTCCAACCCCTACAATTCTGTGACTCTGTGAGGAACTGTCATGGGTTGATGGTTGAATTAGGTGCTCGTAGTGGTCTTTCCAACCTTACTGATTCTATGATTCTATAATTGCAATTCAGGTACTTGGTTGGTACTAGGCTGCATTCATTCAACAATTTTAGGTCCAGAAGCATTTAGGTTCCTCACTTTGCGCTCCTTTAGAACTGATTTGTATTCAGTTCTTTGGCTTTTCTGTTTTGGTTTATGGTTTGTTTGTTTGTTTTCCCTCTTGTTCTGTTCTTCTTTTTAAACTTACAAAGCATTTTCAGAGTCTCTTTTCAGCCCACACAAGGTGATCTGCCCTGCAGTTTTCTTCCTGGGCACATCATAACATATTTGACTGTATTAAACACAGTGTGCTGGATGAAGCAGAGGGGTGCTGGCACCTTGGTGTCCCAGTGACAACAAATGTGTGCTTTATTGACCGTTGACTAATGTATCAATGCCCTAACAGCCTTCTCAAGTCCAGTTAAAATGAGAAAAAGTACCTAGCACCTCACAGGATGAAGCCTTAATATAGAAGAAATCTGACTCAGGATGGCTGAGGCAGCCAACTGAAAAGAATCGCCTGACCTGGACATCTAAATCAGCCTGTCACACTGTGTGGTATTGGAAATAGGACTGTGCAATTGAGCAACTTCTGCTCATCACTCTTCAAACATCTGTGACCTGCATGTTTCAGGTCAAAGAAATGAAAGACAAAGTAGCCCAACACCAGAAAAACAAGATCAAGAGGTCAGAGAAAAGACATAGTGCTCAGCAACTCCAGCCTCATGCTGCAGTGATTGTGTATTTTGAGGATACCACTTAAGCAGGCAGAAGCAGCTTTTGTGAATGGCCATTCCAAGTCATCCTTTCAGATGTCCTGCATAAAGTACAGAATGTCCAGCTACCAAGTGAGCCCATCTGAGTGCCCATTAACCATCATCATAATGGTCATATAGTAATTTATGGGCATGATCATGAATTCTGTCTATTAATCTATCATAGAATCATACCCTTAGAGTTTGAAGGGATTTTTAAAGGTCATCTAGTCCAATTCCCCTGTAATGAACATCCACAGCTTGATCAGATTGCTCAGAGATTGTTCCAGCCTTGCCATGAAAGTCTCCAGAGTTGGGGCATCAACTACATCCCTGTGCAATTTGTTCCAACCTCACCATACTCATTTAAAAGACCTCTTCCTTATACCCAACCTAAATCTACCCTCTTTAAGCTTGAAACCATTTCCCCATGTCCTATCACTACAGACTCTTATGCTCTTTTGTACCACACCTCCATGGTTCTTGAAGACCTCCAGGGATGATGATCCCATCACCTCACTCAGCAGCCTCTTCCAATGTCTGACCAATCCCTCTGAGAAGGAATTTTTCCCAATATCCAACACAGACCTTCCCCGTGCAACTCAACACCATTACCTTTTGTACTCTTGTCCACTGTATTTTGTTTTATAAAGGAACCATCTTCTCCAAAAAAAATAAAATTTCATAGCTGTATTTTCATAGTGGCTAGCCCATTTAAAAAAGGCTCCTAGCTATTGCAATTGTGTCCTACTTCTAACCAGCATTCAAGAGGGAAACCTACCAACATTCCCTACCAGGGCAATAAATACTACGCCCACATAGATACATACCCCCTCAGCAAACTGACAACAAGAGGCAGTTTAAGCTGATTTAGCCACTGGAAGATGTTTCAACAAACCTTAGTTACACTTACGTGACATCAGGTGGAACATGGTAGGATATTACCCTACAGATTTTTGGTCAAACGAATGGTATTAGAGGTTCCCTCCACTGTGCCAAACTGACAAATAACATTTCCCACCAGATTTCAGTGATAAGGTTGGGCAAACTGGGTACAAAAATTTACTATGTGCTATTCTTGACTCTAGGATGTTGCCACATGGGGTAGTACTAAGTAGCACTGACAAATTGCATGAGACCTCTGGGCTTTGAAGGCATTCTTCCTGTAAGGCAGGAAAGTTCTTTGTAGTCCCCTAACTTTGATTACCTGTGTTTTTCCCCCTCTAAAATAAACAGACAATTCTCTCTCCAGGGAAAACATGATGGTAGGACTACAGAATATTGCAGCAAATCTGCAATAATCATAAGCTGGGAATTAAGCTCTGATTTAAGGATGGCACACAGCCTGCCTGCTCTCTCCAAAGATACAACACAGCAAAAGCAAAAGCAAAAGCACATGGCTTGGGAAGGGGCACAGGCAGCAAAATTCATTCCAGGCATCACATTGTGTGAGTGAGGCAAACCTAGTTGTTAGCTTCCTCTATCCTACCGGGTAAGCTTAATTAAAATATAAAATGTCAAAAGCCAGTATGAAATATAATATCCCTGTGGGCACTCAGAGTGAATTAGGCCTATCAGCAAGTGAAGAGCAGGCAGCAACCCTCCATTTGGAGAAAAGATTACAACTATTAAGTCTAAAGCAGCTCCAAGCAAGGGGAGTACAGTGTTTGCTGAGCCTTCTATTTGACTGCACTTGTCTGAAATTGAGCACAAGATGGACCAACCTTATTTCTTTGTACTTTATGTGGAGTTCACATCTTGACCCTGTGCACATTGCGCTTTCTCAATTTTTTTACTTTTGTTCTGTGATCATTTAGTTATGCAGTGTTTTTGTTCTTCATGACATGCTAGCCTCAAATCTAAAGATTTTTGTTGTTTGGGAGAGAAAGTATCACATACTGATATTGACTACAGACAATGAAATGAAAGAATGGCATGAGGTCAGTGCTGTTCCAACAGAAGAAAACACTGCTCAGTTTTTGCATCTTCCAGGGAGACCCTTTACTGTACATGCTGAAATGACACAAGCCACAGTGCCTCCATTCTTTGCCCTCTCTCAGAAAGGCTCTCTGCGTACAGGAACAGTAGAAGTACAAAATACTCCTATGTACGGTTCAAAGAACTGTACTTCTGCCCTCCAGACTGACAGCAAGAACTATCAAGTTCTGAAACCTTGAGCTTTTAGCTTGAGGTTTTAAACTGTCATATCAGAGCATAGCTTCTTCGTGGAGAATTACTGGTATTTTAAGTCACCAGTGCTTCTGAGCTTGGAGCAAAGTACATGGTTTCAATATCGTGAAGATCTTCATGGTTTTTATCTTGCACAGAGCATGAATATAGCTAAAGCAACGTCAAACCCTAATTGATGTTAACTTGCAGGTGATGGATACTCTCAGCAGACAATCTTGTTCCCTTTAACATTCTGCTGACCTTCCTCAAGCATATTGAAAGACCGGAGTGGAAGATATGCCCCACTTACAGCTTGTCTGTCCAGGAAACTATGTATGTCTACAAAGGAGATTATTCATCTTCACACTTTTTATTTTCAGTAGAAAGATGCCGTGCACATGGCAGAGGGATGGTCTAAGACCTTCTCCAAGATTGTTCAGAACAGTGAACGACCACTTAATATCACTGGAAAAAAAGAATAAATTAATCCCTGAGAATAATTTCAGCTCAGTCAATTGACTTATTTTAATACATTAATTTAGCACCTTATTTCTGTAAGTATAGTGCTTGATCCTCCTTCAATTTATAGTGTTCCAGACTGACAGAAGGCCACCAAATCAACTAAGTGACATGGCTGAAGGACTGCTAAGTCCTTCTGCAGCACTCCATTTCACCTTCCAAAACTCTGTAGGCAATATTAAGAGTCTCGCATGGCACAGACAAATACTGTGATGTGCAACACACCATCCAGTTGAGCTATTTAATAAGGTGTCTCTTCCACTGATATCCTGTGACATAACTCTGGTTTGCAAACAATGCATTATTAACATCTGAATATGTAACATAAAAGAATGGAATACAGCTTTACATCAGAATACCAGCATTCACGAAAACTGTGCTCGTATGTTTTCACAGCCTAAAAACAGACAGAGAAATGCTGTTGTCATTATCAAGATCTGGAGATGAGCAGACAAATGACAGACTCACCAACCTGCACTGAATCCACTTGAAACTATAGAGGGAGTGTCAAACACATAGCATGAGTTTACTCACATGAGATATAATTGAGAGTTTCCCAACCACATTTGCTTTCAGATTTTATAAGATGAAAACTTGAGAAAAGGGCTTTTGTCTCTTGGATTGTTTGTAATTTGTTACCACTTGCCATGGCACAATAGGACTGTTTACACTTAATCACTGCCAATCTGAATTGAATTCATATTTCTAATATCCCAGCAGTTGATTGATACTGCTTAACATTAATAGTAAAAAATAAAATAAAAATTACTGTTTAGTGTAGTCTAACTCTATGAGAAAAATATTTAAAGATAGCTATATCTGACATCTGTTTATTAATCAACCTATTTTTAGAAGATAAATCAGTCAAGAAAACAGCAGGAGTTTAATAAAGTGTACATTAATAGAACGATTATGGAGTAGTTGCAAAAGAATGTTCCCTCTGATAGGGAGCAGTAGGAAACAATGTTCAGTTGGAATGCAATGCAGTATTCAAGTGAATAATGAATTTCATGGCTCTCTACATCTTATTCTGCAAAGCAGGTTTTGAAAAAGTTAGGAAATGCCTGCTATATTTCCATAGCACATATAACAGCGAAGGACATCCAAATCATCAATGGTTTTATAATCACATCTTCCTCCTACAGAAGGAAGCATTAATATACGTAGTGGAGAGGGATGCAGCCTGGATTTTATGTCTCAGCTAAGTGAAGCCAGGGGCAGGAGCTGAGCCTATGTTCAGGGCCTCCTTTTTTCTGGACCACTCCTATACTACACGCATTCTTTAAATGACATATCTTAAGGTAATTCCAGGGAATAAAAGGACAAGAATGCACCATGCATTTTCTTTAATGGAAAAGTAGACCGCCATATACAGCTGTCTAAAAAATAATTTCCATATTATCAGTCATTTTTACCATTTAAAGCACTAACAGCTCTCAAACATGTAGAAATGCTCAATTGGAGAATTGGAGACATCCTAAATACTGTATGTTTTAGAAAACACCCATAAATATGTATATAATATATTATATATAATTTTCACCTTCCAACTTGTCAGCTGGTCCCAGGATGAAAGTTTATGTAAATTAATGTAAATTTTATGTTAATCCAGAAGGCCCTAAAGATACTAGATAACATTTCATCATCATCCACTCATGCCATCCCTACTAACTCAAGTGCTAACAGTTGTACAAAGTGATTGTAAGGGATGAAACAAGATGCAGATGTTTAGACTTCTCCCTTTATTCCCTTTTGTCTGTACATTTTACCAACCACTAAGTGTAATTACTGGATCTCAGAAAAAATAAATTGCAGATAGCAACACACTGGCTACTATGTTTTGTTTCAAAGTAACTCACAGGCACCGTATTTCCCCAATGCAGTATGAGTCCTTTGCAGTAATGAAGTTGTTGCATGCAGCATGTGATAGACTTTTGCATGGCTGTAACTGCCTTTTTTGTATTATAACTGTTTGCAACTTTATGTCATCTTCATAAATTTGATCAACAGCAAGAGTAATATTGTAAACCAGATTATTCTTTACCCCCATAAGCCCAACCTCACTGCTGGTAGTAGCTCTACTTCAGTTTTCTCTAACTTTCTCACTATTTCTTGCGTGGAATTCGTACAAAGAAAAAACATACCAGTCCTTGCTCCACCTGGCTGCACTATTGGTGTTATGTGCCAGGATGCCATTGGCCTTCTTGGCCACCAGGACACACTGCAGACTCATATTCAGCTGAGAATCAGTCAGCACCTCCAGCTCCTTTTCCTCCATGTAGTAATGTCTGCCCTGTGCACATTTCTATGTAATTATACATATCGCTTGAAAGTCTCAGCTCCCAGAGCTCTGTACAAACCACGACTCCCAATACCAGCAGACAAAGTAGGCAAACCAAAAATTCCTGAAAACTCCACAAAAAAAGAACTGTCTTTATGAACACTCATTGGGATGCTGACCTAGCAGCTGAGTAAAGCAACAATGATTTCAGTGCACATAACTGGACAAACCTACTGCAGGGAACCTGCTTTTGCAGGGGTTTGGATCAACAAAGGTTCCTTTCAATCTCTACAGTTCTATAATTCTATGACTCCTTCTGCTAGAGGAAGTCTCAGCAGACAGACTTCTTCAGAACACGTGATAAAGTATTGGGCAGATAAATCCTTTTCAACTCTGAAAAAAACAGCAAAATTGAATCTGAACCTTTATGACTAATTAGGTTAATCAACACAGCTTTTGCTATACCTCGGGCATTGTGAAGTTTCAAATGAAGTATTGCAGACACTAGCAATAACATTTGTTAAATAAGCTTAACAGGAGGTGGAGGCTGCTGGAGAAATACACACATCCTGGAGCATTACTCCATCTATCATTTTCTTAATGACCAACTATAACCTGATGGTTTGAGGGACTGGAAATGGCAAAGCGTTGCTTCCAACCTGCAGATTTCCATCCTATGATGCTCCTGCCTGCACATTTTGCATTGAGTAATTCAGCCAACCCTTAGATAAAGCTGATCTACAAGTGTTTGCAGAGCTGGGGCCTGAGCAAGTGCTGCCACAGGGAGGAAACACAAAGGAAGGTGCATCCACACTGATATCTCTATTACAAAGTCCTTAATAATTCAGAAGCTTTTGGAAGTCCAGGGAATACAATATCACTCTCCAGAGGAGAAATAGTGTCTCTTCAGTTTGTTTGGATTAATTTTTAAACAAGTCAAGCAGTGTTCTTGCGGAGGCTTTATGGAAGATTAGGAGATTTCAGAGTTGTGAAAGGATACGTTGGTTCTTCAAAGAAGCAAAATTTGACTTATAAAAATGAAAATAAATTTGAAAAAAAATAGACAGACTTTCATGAATCTATTCTCCAAGATGGAGATGGGATGGAACTCCTCTCCTATGAGGACAGGCTGAGAGCTGCAACTGTGCAGCCTGGAGTCAAGAAGGCTCCAAGGTGACCTGATAGCACCTTTTATTACCTAAAGAGAAGCTACAGGAAAGAAGGGGACAGACTATTCAGTAGGCTCTGTGGTGGCAGAACAAGTAGAAGAGATTTCAATCTTAAAAAGGGTGGATTTAGGTTGGATGTAAGCAAAAAGTCTTTTACAGTGAGGGAGGTGAGGCACTGGCACAGGTTGCCCAGAGGCGTGATGGTTGCCCCATCCCTGGAGACTTTCAAGGCCAAGGTGGATCAGGGCAACCTGATTTAGTTGTGGGTGCCCCTTTTCACTGCAGGGGAGTTGGACTGGATGGCCTTTAGTGGTCCCTTCCAACTGTAAGGATTTGACGATTCTATTCTATTACCCTATTCTTACTTGCAGACGTTAAATTTTATTTGAAGCTATGGCTCTCAATAAACCCATAAGATCTAAAGAAGTGACTGAATTACTACAGGAAAAAAAAGAAAAGAATCAAAGGAAAAAAAAAAAAGAATGTGAAAAAAGAAATCCCATGTTTAAAACAAACAAAACACAGAATAAAGCAGATACAGTTTTATGGCAGAAGGGAAAGTGGTGCCGTGACAGCACGATGGATGAGGTAAAAAAACCTATGCAGAGATAGCTTAGATAATAGGAAAATTCTGAGTGCTGGGCACCACCAGAACGTAATGTTAATTTAAGGCAGAGCACAACCTTGCAGAATGCAGGCTGACGGCAGCAGCTCCAGTGACAGCTCTGAGGACTGTGGCTGTCATTGTCCTGACACCATGAAATATAGGGAACAGCAGAGCATCTCGATCTATGGTGGAACTGCTAGGTGCTGCTTGGCTGAAATTAGACCCTGATGAGAAAAAGAAGTCATAAGGATCACCTGGACAAAGTCAGCTGTTGGTGGCTTACAAAAGGCAGGTGTAGTTGTGTTCTTGTTGCTCAGACATGCATCAATCTTACATACAGAGCTGTGTGAAGAGCACATGACATACATGACATACAGAGATGATGGAATTCAATCAGACTTGCATGGTTAATCCTACATTTATTTTTATTTATCCTTCCCTGCCATGAGGATTTCCAAAGCTACGTTGTTTGATTCAAAGCAAAAGAAAAGTTTGTATACGAGTTGTTACAGGCAGAGGGAAGATGATCTATCAAACAAATGCAACTACTATAAATGAGAACTGATTGAAAATGTGGAAATAAAAAAAGAAGAAAATCTGGCTCTGACTCTTAAAAAATTACTGAATTTGCAGTTTGTTCTTCAAGATCTTGGTTTTACAGAGAGTGATGAGATATGAGGAGTAGAAGCAATGTCTCCAATGTCCTGTGTGGAGCCAGGGGTTGGACTTGATGGTCTTTATGGGTCCCTTCCAACTTGCGATGTTCTATGATTCTATACAGGACAACTGTTGAAGGCAGAAATTCAACACAAAAATTTCTAGCAGAGCCATCTGTTCAGATCTCATTCTTCTGACTGGTCAAGGTCAAACAAAAAGCCTTCATAAGGAAGGGAAATAGATCTTGGGAGAAAAACAATTAAAAACATAGCTGTGTGGATACTCATGTCACATGGCCTTCCTGATGTCATGAGAAGCACAACCAGAGCACTTCAGATTCTGCCTGCATGTCTTTTCCAAAGCATCAGAGCATTCTCCAGTCACTCCTACCAAAGTTTTTATATTGGTGAACATGAGCAAATACTCCTAAGAGGATGAAAGTGAAAGGGAACCAGGAAAACTGCAAATATGAAAATTATGATTTTGGTCACTTGGCTTAGAAAGAAAACTGCCTGGAGAAGCAATTATTCACAGGTGCTCAAAACAGAAATCAAAACGAGCATGAATCAAGAGTGGCAGAAAACAGGAAGATGAACAATAAACAACTGTGGGGAGATTCCATTTGTCATGGCCCCATCCCTGTAAGGGAGGGTGACAGATGGACGCAGTAACATCTATATCACCTCTGCATCGCATCCTGAGTATCAAGGAATCCAGTGCTGTTACAGTCTGCATCAAAACGGATGCTAACGTGTGTTTGATGGGAAAGGGATGGAGTCATCTGTAGAGATGAAAATCATCTGGCTAAAGAAAAACCAAGACAGTTACACCTCTGACATCAAAATCTAAACTAATCAAGTGCTCATTTTCAGTTTTCATCTCCTGGCCCACAAAAACATGTAGCTTCATTGTTCAGGTTGTCTACCCATTATGACAGGTTATGTTTTGTTGTTTCTTTTTCAAGAGGCCTTGATCATTATTATGCCACTGATCACTACTGCTTCAAATCAACTTATAATTGTTAATTCTCTTTCCCTCCTTTCTACCTTTTGCTCTAAAAATATTTCACTGGATGTGATATTGTTTTACAGCAGGGAAAAGGAACACTGTTTTTGACACACTCAGAAATTGTGAAGGAAAAAGTCTATTTTTTTTTCTTTAGAAATAATAAGAAGGATTACAGATATGTGAACAAATGTACAGAATAATCTGCAAGCTATAATTTAGGAGAGAGCTACAGATTTCACACTTGTCATTTAGAGAAGGAGACAATTACAGAGCAAAGGAGTCCTGGTGCTGTGGGTGTGCCTCTCTAACTACAAATGCTTGTTTTCTATGTATTAAAATGTATAAGAAAAATGAAAACTCTTGAGGATTTGCTGATGCAAGAAACATTTTGATGGCATTTAAGTAAACAGGCTATTTACCTCAAAATATTTACATCACAATGTAACGGGCAACTATCTACATTCCTACTTGCAAATGTCCTACAAGATCCCAGAGAAAATAAATGGAGTTTCTCTAAGGTGCAAGTGCTCTTAATAAAAAAAATTCTGCTGTGCAATGGGAAAGCTACAGATGTCTGTAATTAGCATGCTTCCCTGAAATAATTAAACACTTGAATTTTCTTTTCACATAGCCTAAACAGCTTCTGTGTTACAACACAGAGGCATCTCTGGAATAGAGGTGCTAGGAAAACTGTTCTTGATGAAAAATTAAATGTTTTTTTCTCCTTTTTTTCTTTTTTTTTAGAGGGAATTCTGGGCTAAGGGAGATAATGTCCTTTATAAAATAAACTGATACAGATTGGTTAATGTTTTCATGTACTCTGCCTTAGACATTACTGGCAGAAAATGGGACATCACAGGATTGATTAAAGATGTCAGAAATGTTCATGTGAATCCTCCTTAGTGAGAGCATTGTTTGGTTTCTTTTGCATGCAGTTTGGTGTTCTTCAGTCTACACCTTCCTGCATTTTCAATTATCCCAGAAAGATGCAATTATTTTCAGAATTCTTTTTAATTCTTTTAGTCCTTTTGCTTTAGAGATAACAGGAAGACACAGAAATACAACAGCCAGTTTGAAGTAGCTGCTCTGCACAAGCAAGTCTTTTAACCCACTTTCGTACACCTCTGTGTGTAAAATGGCAAGGACAACACTGTCATGGTTTTATGATTTCTGGTATTGGTATTCCACATCATAACAACATGCAGTGCATTAAGAGTTAAAGAGTTAATACTCCAACTCCATAGATCATTGATATTTCCGGGTATACCTGTCTCAGAAGAGAAGAACTACATTCCCCAGAGGACTCTGCGATGCTTTGCATTTTTACGTATTTTCCGCTCAGAGGGAAAAGATAAAAACCCTCTGCGGTCACGGGACACTCTCTTTCCTTCGGGATCGACTCAGCAGTGGGTGCTCGCTGCCGTATCGCCTTCAGCGTTAGCGTAAGGCCTTCGGTTTATCGGACACTCTCTCTCTTGCTCATTTTATTTGATTTATTAGCTTCAATTCCAATTATATTGTATTATATTGTGTTATTTTGCTTTCTGATATCTTATTTAGTAAATTAGCTTTCCTCCTCAGATCGTTGCCGCTGTTTTGTTTCTAGGCCCATCTCCCTTTTCCCTTTTCCCTTTCCCCCTTCCCCTTTCCTGGGGCGTGGGTCTGCGGGTCCCCCACACCAATCGTCACGGAACCGGGCCGATCCAGCCCGGTAAACCGTTGACAAACACTAATCTGGTTCCTTGCCTTGCCCACTGAGACTCTAAGCTCAAGAACCAGAGACTGCAGGAGCTAGGAGACAGAAAACAGAAGGAGTTCCAGTCTTGCAATGGGTAATCCAGAGAGTGCACTGTCATTCTATAACTTACTGCAAAGCGTTAAAGCAACTGAAGTTGGCATTTTCTATCAAACTGCAGAATAGGCTACGTTCAGAGCAGACTGTTCACTCTGTGCTTCAGGAATATTTCCCAAACTCTTCTTTCTCCAAACCAGTCTTATGTTTACAAGATGGTGAGCAATCTTTGTTCTACCCACTGATGGTGCTTATAGAGACCCTGACACACCTTTCTGGAGGTGCATTATCCCAAACAAGAAGATGGGGAATGAGGGCATAGAAGCCAAAGCAATGATGGATGGCACCTCCCCAAGTGAATTATAAGAGAAATCAATATTATATCAAACATTTGGGTTTGAGGTTGGCAGCAATTTGTGATCATGCTTTCTAATTAGGAAATGCTAACAGGGTCAGGCAAAGTATAGCAAGATGTTGGTTTTAGTACGTACACCACTAAGAGATGCCTTAATTAATCAGCAAGGAGATGAAAGATAGCGAAGGACACACAAAATGTCCATGCAGTATCTCTAATGTACCATGCCTGGCTATCAACACGAGAACACAGAGCATAGTACCCCAAATCAAGGGAAAAGAGTTATCAAGGTGGTATATAAAAAAGTGTGAGTGTGTGAGAGTGTTTGTTGTGCCACAGGACTAATAAAAGCTTTTGCCCATATGTTTTCACAGACCACGTTCAGCAGAATTCTCTGTAGGCTCAAGCAAACGCAAACACAGCTTTCCATTACTTAAGGAACACAACCACAAAGTTGAAAAGTTGCCACAAAATAGCTCTAATCCAATTCCTAAGGATAGCAACATCTGTGGAAGCAGGTTTTAAGTCATCTGTGTAAGACCATGAAGCACCTTCCTCCAGACACCACTACAATGCAACCTGAAGCTGGTGTTGCCATTGCCTAATGCTGTTAGCCCATTTTTGCTGCATTTCTGCCTGCCTGCCAGTGCACTTAATTCTATTGATACTGAAACCATGTTCACAGTGGAAGGTGAGGGAGAGGAGAGCGAGCTGCTGGGCTGGCACAATACTCAACAGGACTCACTTGTGTGATGTTCAAAGAATTGGTCATTCTGCTTGGTGGTACCTGACACCATAACACAGTATGACAAGAATCATTAGTACAACCTCAGATCTCGAGTTCTAGCCTCCTGGAACAACCTGCTCCCTGTGTCCACAGTTTACTTTAACATCCCTTGTACCTGGGAGCTGGGGCAGTCACTGGTTTTAAGGGATACAGCTGATTTATTCCATCCTTACTTTTGTTGTTTGTTTATACTGCTCTGATGTTCTAATGAATCATCCCCAGGTTAACCTCAGATCTTCACAGTGATAACTACAGATATCACCTTCTGGCCAACTGAAAATTTATTTTAGTGATCACTGCATGCAAGTTTGCCAAAGAAAGAGGGCATTCTGACAGTAGCATGTTTTGAAATTCAATTTTACTGTCATGCCCATGGTCCCAGTGTCCAGCCAGTAAGGCAGATAGCATGGGAACAAAAATGAATCTACCAGCCATAAAACTGAGGATTATTAAAGTGACTCTGAAGATCAAGCAAATTTAATTGATCTCGTTTTCTTTGATGAAATTGAATATCAGAATCATGTCCTTATTGTAGAAATCAGGAAGCCTTCATCTTTGCTTTAGGTACTGTTCTACACAATCTCTTCCACAGTGACATGATTCTGCCAGATGGCATTGAAGGAGTATGCTCCATTCACACCAGCCAAATGAAATAAGTCATATTTCATTTTCAGCATTCAAACAAGTTCCTACACTAAAAGCTATTCTGAGATTGCTTGAAAAGTCTCTGTCTGAAGGAAAAGTACAGTAAAAATATTTCTAAATTTTCATCTTGAGTTGAGCACTTTACAACAGGAAAAAAGTTTTTTTTTTTTTAATAGTACAGATTAAACTATGGTCGCTAACCAGTAATCAGACAAAATTAGATTATAATATCTAGCTAAAAGGTCTGCACTACGGATAATTTGGTTAGGTTAGGTAAATACTCATCCGTTATGATCTAGCCAGATATTGAAAAATGTAGTTGATTACTTTGACAGCAAAACTGATACAACTCATGCAGCTACACATTTTACACCTCTGCAGTCATACCCAATAGCACAAGAAAATCTGAACTGATGTGCCCTTGAATGAATGTGTGCCATCTCTGTGCCTGTAAGCTGGTATCCTCCTTGACAGAGTCCTCAGAGTAGCTGTCAATGAGTACAAGTATTCTGATGAATTATTCCCTGCTCACAGTTCAGACCACAGAAACGCATCATGTGGGTCACCATACATCCTCAGGGCTTTTCCAGTTGCTGTGGTCAGTATTCTGCCATCTGTCACCAGTCAAGGTCTCTCCTTGAGTACAACTCCTTTGGCACATTGCCATGCATTACATACTGACATAGCTGTCAGTAGATCATACCCTGATGGCTCTTCCTGCTCTTGCACCAGGATTCAGCCACGCTGAATAACACAGGGGGTTGCATTCACCATTAGTGAGAGAAGGGCTTGAAGGTTGGTATTTCACACGTCTTTCAAAAGGTGCAATTAAATCTCATGCATGTCCAAAGAAGGGCAACAAAACTGGTGAAGAGTCTGGAGCACAGGTAGCATGGGGAGCAGCTGAAGGAACTAGAATGGTTCAGTGGACTCAGGGGAGAACTTACTGCTTCCTACAACTCACTGAAAAGAGATTGTGGTGAGGGGGGTCAGCCTCTGCTCTCAGGTAACAGCTAGGATGAGAAGTGGTGACCTTAAGTTGAACCACAGGAGGTTCAGGTTGGCTATTTGGAGCAGTTTGTTCTCAAAAGAGTAGAAATGCATTGGCACAGGCTGCCCAGGGAGGTGGTATGTCACTGTCGCTGGAGGTGTTTCAGAAGCATAGAGATGTGGCATTGAGGGACATGGTCAGTGGGCATGGAGAGAATGGACTGCAATTGGATTTGGTGATCTTAGAGGTCTTTTCCAGCCTTTAGTATTCTATGATTCTATTCCCATCTGTCCATTACACAGAGTTCTCCTTTCCTGAACAGGAAGGCAATTGAATTTCAAGACAAGAAGGCCTCTACATAACTGATAACCTAAGTACATTGTAAGTATTTTTGTCTTGAACAAAGATGTCCAGATGCAATTATCCACGTTACCTAAAGAGAACAATATTTCTTCCTATTGCTAGCCTTACTGCTACACATTTTTAATCCTGCCGTAGCAGGCAAGAGATGTTCAAGAGAGTTTGCATGCTTTCCTAAACCTCAAGATCATCTTGTGTGTCATACTGTTGCATACGTTTAAAGCTTATTTAATATCTACACCTAATCACTTCTTAGAAAATGACACTTTTTTAAAAACTCTGTTGAATTCATTTATTTCTTTTATTCAGTCAAGATATCATTTAAGATAGGAAATCATTTTTAAAAGAAAACAGATTTCCTTATGAAAAACAGACTATTTCATAGAATCATAGAATATCCTGAATTGGAAGGGATCCACAAGGATGACTGAGTCCACCCAAAAAATAAACTTTCATTAAAAAAAAAAAAAAAACAACTCCCATTGAACTTAAATTTTGCTGCAGCTGTACACCACTTAATCTGTACACTGTTGGTGTGAAACTTAGACTTGTCAACCAGCAACTCCGTTAACATCAGTCCCAATGCACCATACCTAGTGAAAATACCAGTGCTGAAAATTCCGGCTATAAATGCAGAGTAGCAGAGATTGATGCGTATGCAGAGTGATGGTTCCCAGAGCTGTGCAAAAATGACTCTGGTGCTCCAACAGGCAGCAAATGGGATGGCTCCATGATGGTTTCTCATAGGGAGGGCATCTCTCCTGCTCTCCTGAGGAACACCAACACGTGACTCTCACAGCAGGGATTTTAATTTAATTTCTTTCCCTAGTGCTCATCTTTGGATGGAAATACACAGATTAATTTCCTGTGTTCACGGCAAAGCAGTGATAACCACATGGGAACACAAAGTGAGGTGGCAGAAAAACTCCAAGCATGGTATAATCTTCTGAACAGTGCCACCTCCAGTGGCAGAATAACCTCAGCCTTTCTCCCCCTCCATAATGGCATAAAAATGCAATTGTGTATTGCTTCCTCTGGGAAGGTGATGGGCCGAGGAAACTAAAGGGGATATAAACTCTCCACATTCTCAGCATGAACCAATTATTGGGAGATAAAAAGAAAAGTCTGCAGGTGATGTGCCCACATATCATCTATATAACAGAAATAATAGCACCACTGCTCTGCTCGGTTTAGTATTAAAAGGATGAACACACTGGAAACCTCAGGAGTACCAACAACCTTCTTTACTCCTCCCTAAACTTTACTTCTGAGACATGAATTCCAAAGACACCATCCTCAAATCTTCATTTTGTCATCAGTCCTCAGGTCTCTCTGCATATGCTACAGAGGGAGGTAACAGGGGCCGCATACTTTTGCATTTGATTCAATCAATTTGCTTTGGAAAGTCAGTTTTTAATCATTCTCAACTTGAGAGCTGGCAATGCAACATTTCAGGCTGGTATCATGGCAGATTTATAAGGGAGTTACCGACAAGATCTTAACTATAGAATCATTAATGTATTGCTACAGTAACCCCAGAAACATTCAGTGATTTTTATTGGAACATACATATTTCTTCAAGACAGTTCATGACATCTTATCAGATTTGCTTCTGTAAAGAAAGTTTTCATATTACAACTAAGCCATTTTACTGTTGCTGTGGTAACTACAGCACCGGCTACAAAAGCTAACCACAGAACAAATGCAATTGCTATGTAAAACTCATAGCCAAGTTTTCTTCGTTATCTAGTCTAGGAGAGAGAGGTGCTAGAAATAGATATGAATTAAAATTCAACAGCAAAGAGCAGCTGGGAATCTGAAATTTGAGGTCAGCCCTTTAATTCTGTGTCCTTCCCAACTTGATGTCTTCCACTTGGTTGGCACTGGACTGGTGTGACCAGATGCTGCTGGTGCTCCTGCAGTCACCATTTCCCTTTCAACACTCAGAAACTCAGAATTGCTTTCAACCCAAGAATTTTGCAATCACAAACATCAGAGTACTGATGTGACTGAGCTGAATGGGTTTGAAACTACTTTGCTTTGAGGAAAATATATTCCCCATGGACTGATTTTCTCAGGCTCATTTTCATTTAAAAGTACTCTGCACTTATTTTATATTTTCATTCCCAAATCTCAACGCAGGGCACAGTGGTGTATGTAAAATCCTGGCTTCATCAGAGTGAAGGTTCATTTGATCACCTTCAGTGCAGCCAATGCTCACCTTCCAGATGTGTCAAATCAAAAGGGATATCAAGAAAGCACAGCAGTCACATGAATTCACCCCAAATCTAGCATGAAGTTTGACCTTATGCAGGAGTACAAATTTTGTTCCATTCTCTCCCAGAATATGACAGCAGTCTAGCACATTGCCTATTATAGGTGGATAATATGTTAAAAATGGCATTTTTTGCTCTACAACAGTAATTTCTGAAATTCTCAAGTCAGACTCCTGCAAGTCTGGCAGCGTTTCATAAGGTTGCCTGTTCTCACTTTGCAAAATTGATACTGTTTCATTAAGTTTGAGGAAGGAAGGCTGTTGAACATCAGCACCCTCCGGAACCGACGTCATCTCCTTTAATCAAGGAAAATAACAGGCATAAATCATTTGATATTTTAACTTCTTCAACAATGATGGTTACAGTCAGTGTGTGCTATTTTATGGCCCTTGTTGCATCTCGTATGCAAATGATTTTGTCTTAGAGCGTACGACAATAAATACTGCATACAGAGTTACTGGATTGCTTCCACTTCCTTGCATTGAGCTGCTGCACATACTCATACACTAATATCTGCACAACAAAGCCCTCAGGGCAAACAGTGTCATCTGCAAAACAGCCTCAGTGGAGGCAAGCACAGGGTTATAACTGGAGTTACCAGGGCCAATAACATCACACAACACTTCAGAAATAGGATTTTTTGGCAGAGAAACTACAAATACCATTTCTGTAGAGATGGAGTGCTGAGAAGATAACTTCGAGTTGTTTGAAATCTGTCCTTCCCACTCTTGGCAGCATCATTTTGGATGAGTTCATTCATTCAGTCTGCACTTTCTCATTTACAAAATGGACAAGTTGCTTGTCAATCCAGAGAAAATCTGGTCCTGTTGGCCTTTCTAGACCAAGGTGTTGCCCCAGTAATTATGAGGACTCTGAATTATCTTTTAGAAAGCTAGAGTACAGTGAAAAAACCTCTTCAGCCTCTGAAATGTTGTCATTTTCCATTCAGTTCTGCAAGACCTCCCTGGAAGAGTTTGCCTACATGTACAGTAATGACACAAGATAATTGCACAGCCGCTGAAATAATGCATGAGTCTCTGGGAATGAGACCTCAGAAAGGTCACAGGCTCCCTCATTATCTTTCTGCTTTCTTTTGTTTCTCTGCTCTGCCCTTTCTCATCCTGAGAAAATGCTTCTGAATGCTAATGGCACAGTGCTTGGCATCCTCCTCGCCAGCCATGTCAGCATAATTAATTAGGATGGTAGAACAAACACCATTTCACACAGGTCAGGTAAACCCATTTTGACACCAGAGGAAGAGCAGACACAGGAGGATGATGCACAGTACCTAACCACATTGCCAGGACTCAGAAAACAATAGAAGAAAAGACATTTCAGCTAGAAGTCATGGGATGAAATGGAGAGAAATGCAGCCTGCCTATCAATGGAGATGTATTATAGTGGGGAGTCACCTGGGAAGGATGCTGGAAACCAGACAGAGCTTTGAGGCTCTCCACAGACAGAGTTAGACCCTGCCTTTAGGCTCAATGTGAGCACAGAACAATGCAGCAAAGCATTTATGGCTCATTTTCCCTTTTCCTTCTGTCTTGCTGACTGGCAGGAAGATTGGCACCGAAGTGTTTTCTGACAACACTGAACACTCCGATCCCTTCCCATTGCCCACAGACCTTTTCCAGGGACTTGGTTAACTAGAACAAGCCGTTCATTTCATTCTATTTATCCTTTCACATGCACACACTTGTGTTGCAAAAGGTCATTACAGAAATAAGGCAGCCTTTAAAGCCATAGGGAATATTTCTGCATCTTCAGTGAACAGATTGTTCTTCTCATACACAACCTCACGTACATGCTACCCCCAAGGAACAGAAGCAAAATACTGTTGCTGCTCACAAGATGTTAATCATGCTGAGACGCCACGATTCCTTCTCATTTAACACAGGTGCCTACGAGAGCTGCCACATCCATAGTTCAGGCTTAGAAATCAAAGGAAACATCCCATATGTCAGCATTCCCTCTTGCAGTCAGGGAGTGCCCCGACGGGAGGTTTTGAAGTGATATTCTGGTGGCAAAATCCTGCAGTCTCTCCAACCAACACCTTTAACTCATCTTTAATGTACAGTTGGCATGGATGAGCTTAACTAGAGCAGATCTCTGGGACACCTTGCTTGATGTGGGTGTCACACGGGCAACCACTGGGACAAAGTGCAAGACAGCTAACAAGGGAACCTCTCCCTGGTCTAGTCTGGCTCACCCTGCTCGTTCCTCCCCACTTGGGAATTTGCTCACATTTGAGCCGTACCAATGTAAAATGCTTTAATTTGGCACCAGACTTATAGGTAAGTGGAGGGCTATAAGCAACACTCATTTTTCCTTTTCTTCCTTAGTATGAGATGAAGGTTGGGGGAGGAATGTTAATTTCTGCAACTCTCATCTGACTGATCAAATCTAATATTTTTAAATAGAAAGTGTAAACTGAGCAACTTCAAATGTCAAAATGTGGCAGAGTGGTATTAATATATTGATTCCTATGTCCTCTGACACACAAAGAACACAATCTCATTGACTGAGTTCTCCATTTCTGAATATTTTAAATGTCAGAATGGACAAATTGCTATATCTGATACCATGGCAAGGAAGGATGTGTGGCCAGACTGTTTCTCTCCTATGCATTAGAAACAGATGCTATGCATTTTGGGGAGGACAATACTGACTTTTGATGTCACACACTTTAGTGAAAGCATCTGCAACATGAATTCCTGAAGAAACAGCTCCAAATTTTGCTGTCACTTATTTGTCATCTCTTACCCTTTAACAAAAGGAACTCTAAGTAGAAGTTCTTTAGGGAAATAAACTGAGATTGAGGCAGAAAATGGACAAAATCCTGGTGTAAATAAATTGCAGGAGCTAATGGGCCCACCCAGAAGAGTAGATAGGCAGAAATGTCTGCAACGATGAAAGGTAAACATTCAGACAGAGCAAAGCAGACCAACTGCACAGTGGTGAAATCCATCTGCTTCAACTAACACGTGGTTCAGGTCCCAGAGTCCAGTCTAACTACTGATATGCTGATTTTTATATCCAGAAAAGTGATTAATTCAATGAGCAGGGCCAACTCTGAGTGCATCTTCTAGGCCTCCCTTGAAAATCCTGCAGGATGCTGTAGGGCATCTCACAGAGGACTTACAGAGCACTCATGCAGCTTGCAGATCAGTGCAGGGCTGCATCATGCTGTGGGGATGGGAGATATTTCCTTCTACAGTTATCTTTCCTGTCATTTTTAACGCCTTTCTTGTAGAGGTCCACATCTCTAGTACAACTTCTCATCCAGCTCCATGGGAATTTATTTCTTCTCCTCAAAAAACTGCTTTTCAGTTTCAAACAGAAATAGGTTTGTCAACTGGATGGATTTGATAGTTAGATGAATGTGTTTTATCAACGGAATGGATTAGGCTGTTTGCATTTTGTCACCACAATCTCAATCCATCCTGCCAATAAAACATATTTCATCAAAGCTTTAGGCCACCATGCTAACAGAATGTGTTTTGTCAACAGCCTAAATCCATCCTGTCAACAAAATCCATTCCGAAGGAAAATAACTCAATCTCTTCTGTCAACATCAGGAGCAAAAACTTGGTTGTTAGTATATGGAAAGCAAAAACAAACTCCACCGTTAACCATCCATATTTTCAGGTCAAAATAGGAAAAATACTAAAATATCCGTCAGTTTAGCATATGTAAACGACAACAATTGGGAAAAATAAACTATACGTAAGCATTTACTGGTGTGACTGGAATGTGAACAAGCTATGGAGGTGTCCAGTGTAAAGCCTGAGGCTTCTGCCACCCAGACTTCAGAACTAGTTCCGTATAAGTCATGGTTAATAAATATTTATTAAGAAAATTCAAAAGCTCTATATGCAGATTACTAGAATTCATAGAAGACAGAGAGCCAGAAAACCTATTTCTCCTGCTGACAGAAAGTTACAGTGGCAGAAACATAAATAATGCTGTCGTGGAGGCTCCATCCTGTCCCTTGTGCTTTAATTAGAGCTTGCAAATTAGTTGGACTGATCCAGCCAGTACGGTCAGTCATGACACTCCTTATCTGTACCTCTACTGTTGCTTTCTACCATCACTTTAAGGGACAATGTAGATTTTTTAAGCAAGAATAATGTCAGGCCAATGACAGAGCCTCTCCTAGGAAGCTCTGGTGTAGCAAGGGCCTTCTAAGTTCATAGGCACAGAAGCAGAATTTACTTATGCTGGGTTCGAAAGGACTCTCTGGTAGGTGGCAACCCTGTTTGTGTATGCACATGCACACACACAGAAATAATAACTATCACTTTGTAGAGGAGTAGATACAGAACACAACCATTCCTGTGCTCCCTGGGGAGCAGACTCATACAGAACTCCTTTCAACTCTCAGTAATGTACGATTCACTACTTCCAAAGTTTATTAGGATGGTCTCAAAGCAAGACTGCAGATACTGAAGTCTGATAGCTCCAACTCCTTTACTTGTGAAAGCTTCCTGTCTCTGCTGATTAGTGCTCTCAAAAGGACACTGTGAATATTCACAGTAGTTTCCATTCCAAGCCCTAAGTCACTGCTGTCATATAATAAAAGTCAGATGGGTTTTCAAAAAGGGTTTACAGCCTTTGGGTGCCTACCTTAAAATGCTATAAAAGAGCACAAGCCAGACACCTTCTTTCAGAAAAGATAGTCCATGAATTATCTTAGCCAGGCATCCAAAATCAACAGCCTCATTTAAGAACAAGATGTTTGTTTCACTCTCAGATTAGCCATTGTGACCTGTAAACCTTAAATTTCGAAAGGCAAAAGAATTTAATAAAATGGCACTCCATTAAACACTCACATGACTTTATTTTGATGCTTTATGTTTTAATCCTTGGAACTGGTAATGTTAGGGCAGCCTCGAGCAGTGGAAGGTGAGAGAAGAGGTGGAAGACCAATAATCTAAAGCAGATAAAGTCTAACAAATCAAGTTTTCTCCAATAACTAAGTAGAATATGCAAATACATAAACCTGAGGCCATTAAAAAACAAGCTTCATTTGTTAGCCTACCCCGAATCTTGATACAAGCACAAATAAGAAGGAAAAACCTTCATGTGTCATGGAAGGGACCTCTGAGTGCTTGGTACTCCATTAAAAATTCATCCTGAGCAACAAGACGCCACATACATCACTCCCTGCTAAGGAAAGGCTTGCATCATTAAATTAATTCAATTTCTCCAGTTGCTCACTTCAGCATTTCACGACTTGAAGTGAAATTCCTGCTATTTTACAATTGGTTCCAGCCTCTTATTAAAAGGAGCCTTACCTTCCTCCAGATGGTCTGTGCTAATTATCAGCCTTTTGTGCTGCATTATCTTAGTCTGTATTGTGAAGCAAAAGGATTCATTTTAATCACACAAAACAGTAATAAAATCATCTCCATGGGGAATTCCACAATGTGCTTGGTTTTTTTTTTCACCTACAGAATAGTCTTAAGTGTTTAATGATTTATTGATGGAGTTGCTTTGGCTTTATAAGCTTTTTAATTCTCTTTAATATGCATACTGCCTTCCAGACCCTTGATTACACCACTTGCCTTAATCACTTACAACTTGACATCATCTTAGCAGGCTCTTACCAAGTTCTGTTTCATAACATTTGGCAAATAAATATAAACAACAGCAGTAGGTATTTATTTTTCCTATTAATAGAGGTTCTTGTATTGTGACCTCTGGCAATGGGATACTGCACCCTCATCATTGACAGGACCAAGTCCTTTAGGACAGAGATCATCTATTAATTACCATAGCAGAAATTCATACTACTGCAGAAATACTGTCATCTCATAATGTCTTATCTGCATGCCAAACTCTCATCTGGGTCTTGCAAGTACTAATCCATTGACAGCTTTGCAGCAGGACTTTTACTCTGTCATCAAATGCCTCTATACAGAGATTCACATATCACCTGTAACTGGATAACATGGGGATATTCAGATCAAACGGCATAAGGAACATCAGTGCTGAACTGGCAACAAGGAACAGAAAGATTATTTGGCACAGTCAAAGCCATCAGTCATACTGACAACATGAACCAAAAGGAGAAATCAAAATGTGGTTTGCAGTAGTAATGCAGAGCACACTAATGAGCTGTTGCTGTCACAGTTCAGCATCAGAGCTAGCCAAATACATTGGGAGAAAATGTCTGTATGTGCATCCATAGACACACGCACACATACATGTGTGTATTATCATAGAATCATAGAATATTACAAGTTGAAAGGATCATCAACTGCAGCTCGTGGCTCCAGTACACTCATATTCATCATCATCACAGATGAAACAAGTAGTTTATTTTACTTCTAATAGCTTACCTCTGGCTCGTACTCAGTGCCTGTTCATTTCCAGTGCGGGATTCCTGTATTTGCATTTTTATTAAAACCTTATCAAGTCTAATGCCTCCATTTGTCATGGTACAATTATATGAAACTAGAGATTAGGCAGTCTTACACATCCCGTCTTTTAGGTGCTTTATCATGCCCTTGTAGTGATGGCATTCATCAAGTCAAACCCAATGGCCCCCTTAACCACCACATGAACTGGTGGTTACTCTGCCTGTCACCTTTGTTTTTCCACTGTTTCTTCCTAGACAGACTGTTTCTGAGTAATGTCAGTGCTGGAGTATCAGCACCAGTTTCTCCTAGGCATTCACTGAAGGGCTGGGTGGAACACACTGATTATATGTGAACTCAGAAAACATTCAGATCAGAAACCAGAAGAATCAGTTAGCCTTTAATCCCAGCAATTTTAAGAAAGAAGCAGCAGGTATATAACTCAAGGAAGCTTTCTTCAAAAGCACAGAGGATATTGTGTCCCCCTGCAAAATCCATAGCTTTTCTTCACAGTTTTGAATCAGCTCAGCTCAGTTGGGAATGTACACTCTTTCTGGAAGAAGAAGAAAACAATCAAAACACTCTTTGATTCTCTTTGCTTCCCACAAACAAAGCACTGTATCTACAATCCCCCTCCTGCAGCATAAATTCATCCATTAATTGGGATCCTAAACCACAGCTTTGAAATAAGCACTGCTTTCCATTAAATGCATTTCATCATTGCTTATTAGACATAAAACAAGAAGTCTTTCATTTAAACACCACCGTAGCTGTACCTATTGCTGGCTTCACTCCAGCTCCCAAGGCATCAGTAAACTTGAGAAGAGATTTAGAATTCAGAGACTTTTCCATCACTTTTCCTCTCTGGAGACACCAGTACTAATGCTCTCTCATCCCTGAGGAACTTCAGGAATAGTAGACTCAGCAGTGAAGTATCAAGATCCTATGTGTTATCCTAACATAATTTTTAAGCCACTATATTATTTATTAAAGGAATTTCTATGGAAATATTACCAAGCTGAAACAATTATATAATTTAACTTTGAGGATGACAAGACTGTATTTTGACATGTGCCAGCACTGGACGTGCTTGCTCATGGTAACATGAGGACTTTTCCAAATTCAACTTTCTCCCTGTTTTCAACACTCCCATAGCATCATTGCGCATATGTCAGTAATCTGAGATCAAACAGTATGTGACAAATTCGCAGCTGAACTGCAGAACAATGTTTTTATGATGACTACCCCGTCCTATGGAGGAAGGATTTTCCATGAGATAAGATCGTGGTTTTTAGAAATAAATGCAAAGCATTTGTTGTCTGAAAATCTGCCAGCTCTGCAAGGGGTAGGCAGTAGACTGGCCAAATGCCATCAACACTGGGGAAAAGATGTCTGACTGCTCAAATTTATCCATCAAGACAGAAGATAAGGCAGTGACAGGTATCCTCTACAGGGCCTTTTTCTTGAGGGTTCACATTATTAACCCCAAACTCAACTGCGGTACCGAAGTCTCAACTCCTAGTGAAGTAGATGGGAAAACTTGA
This sequence comes from Oreortyx pictus, assembly GCA_036925125.1. Taxonomy (NCBI): domain Eukaryota; kingdom Metazoa; phylum Chordata; class Aves; order Galliformes; family Odontophoridae; genus Oreortyx; species Oreortyx pictus. The sequence continues at coordinate 3,844,901 of JAUPFR010000029.1, forward strand.
ACTGAAATTATTTAGGGAAGAGCTGAGTGATGCCAATTTCCTTCTGAATCTGATGAGACTTGACTTGTCCAAGTAACTCCCAGGTGAATGAGAAACTGTCTTCAGCCGAAACCAGGCCTGTTTTTATCAGAAGGTGATGCAGTAAGGAATGGCAGCAATCGTTAGCTTACCTAACTTGCTCTCAGGCTTGCTTGCTTCAGGAAGCAGAGATCTATATTATCTGGAAATAGCTTAACAGACGCAATATTTCAAAGTGGACATGTGCAAACAGGCAGTCGCTTCTACTTCTTAGTTCTCCAGAGAAGGAGAAACCTCTCACAGGAGCTCTTATCTAACCTTAATGAAAGAGAGAAGTGGAGAGTCTAAAAACTGGGAATGTTTATCTCTAAATTTCTAAGTGTTCTTTTATCCTTGCAGTGAATCACATCATAAGGATTGAGAAGTCATGAAGAAACATCCCAATGGGATGAACCTGTCCCTACTTACTTCTAGATCAGAAAGCATCTATTGGTTCCATGCAGAGGACTTCCTGCATGAAGAAGAGCTGTAAATCAGTGCATGGCTGGCAGAGATCTTCCAGACGTTTGCAGTGTGGACTGGGGAACAACAGTGGGGTGACATCTCTAATTTCTCCTTTTGGCCACAAATACACTGCTGCAATTGTAATTTATCAATCATGGATTAATTCACATCCCCTTGAACTTCACTGGGCAAGGATCTTCCCTATTTCCTTCTCCTAATCCAGCTCTCTAGTTCTGAAAAGTTACTTTCCAGGTGAGCAACTGCAATTGCACCCCCCACCAAAATTTGCTGCAAAACGTGGAGTTGGGCTGATGGTGCTTTGAAGCAAACAGCGGCTAAATCACTGTGAAAAAAACCCTCACTTGGCACAAAACACTGCAAGCAGCAAAGCCAGTTTGTAGCAGCATGGAGGAAAAGAGGCTTAGCAGTCCAAGCATTTCCAGCACTGTAAAAGCTGGTCAAATAATGGAAAAATTTATGCGAGTATAAAGTCATTTGATGATAGATGGGGAGGATTAAGCTCTGCTGAATAAGTTATTCTCTGCAGAATATATTTCAGCCTTACCATCCTGCTTGACAAATAATGGGCAGATTAACTGGCTAAATTTACATGAGGTAATGTTTCCTAGTGTTGTAAACCACCTCTTTCACATACTAAATTAAATAATAACAATAATAATAAGTATTTTTTTCATTTGAAACTTGCTTTTTCAAAGTTTCCCTCCCCATCCTTAAAAATTTATCCACACAGAAAAGCACAATAAAATTGATCTGCACGAAGTCCCAAAATGGATTTATTAAACTATTAAATCCCCACAATGACTATGTGTTCATTTTAATATTTTTCATAAATGCAATATGATAAAATGACCTAAGGTACTCTGAATCTAGATGAGAATTAACAATGTGGTTTAATTAACACACTCCAGGTTCAAAATTTCTGTGGCTTCACCAAAAAAATTCTTAAAAAAGTTTAGAAATTTGTCTGCACTGTGGCAGTCGTCTGACAAAAGGCAGAAGTATTATTCCAGATCCTGTTTCACTATGGAATATTTTCACACCAAAGCCTTTGTTATGCCAAAGACCCTCACAATAAATGATCTGCAGACATCTCGAGTTCTCTGGCTGAAAGTGAATACCAATACTATTACTTAGGTTTCCCATAAAGGGAGCAAAGACATTTTTCTTGCCTTCCTGTCTGCCTTCTCCTCCCAAATCAAATAAATTTTATATATTTAAATGAATTAAAAGGTAATAAATCCTCACCTGAGTAATGGTAGAAGTGCATAGCAAACACCGTGCTTAAATAATTCAGAAAAATGACCTGCTGTGATATTATGCCTTCTGACGTTCAGATATTTATTAGAGTCCCTTTCTTTGTGCTTTGGTTCTTTCATGAATACCATTACATCAGTAGAGGTGTCCCACACTGCAGTAACAGTTTGCTGGCTTAGTGCACCTCTAACAGCTCCTCACATTCCTTCCTGATGGCTGTGGCACCTTGGAATGAGAGCAATTATGTGGTCCATAAATTGTGTAAGGCCTAAACAAGTGCAAATAATGTAACATTTCTGAAGTGGAGGGCTATGAATCTCCTCAAAATCCTTCCTGCAAGCTCAACCAAAGACTCAAGGTCACTCCAACTCCGATAGGACTACACCAGTGACAAATCTGGTCCAAAGCAGGAAGTTGTAGCTTATGTATCCACAAGAACTAATTGAACACAGCAAGATACTTTAGCTCATTTCTACAAAAGTTAGCTACAAGAAGAGTGAATATTAACAACCATGTTGCTCCTCATCAGAATAACATCCATACCTCCAAAGCCAATACCGATCTCAATTAAAAACAAACAAACAAAAAAAAAACACAACAGATTTCTAGAGATAGAAGGAAGGTGATTTCACAGTTTTATGAATGATTTTATGAAATGTTTTATGATTCTAAACAAGCCATTTTATTTCTGACCCCCATCTGGATAAGAAAAAACAAACATAACACTTCTTTTTTTTACCTCTCATTGCCTTGACTGTAAATTCTCTGGGGCAACGATCACTTCTTTGTATGTCTCTGGACACAGATTAACACATTGAGCACTTGTCTCTGCTCCAGCATCCATTAATGTAATAATAAATGGAATACAAGCATATTTTCTAAAAATGTTCACACTTTTTTCCACACTCCAAATGGATTTTTGCCACAATAAACCTGCTTCTTAGAATACCCTGGCTGAATTACCCTTCTACAATGCCCAAGAAAGAAATCTTTTGCTGGAAGGTTATACACAGATGTAAATCCCAGTTCATAATACAGCCCAAGAAATAGGAGAGTATTTGAGAATTACTGTTCTTCATGTAGCACCTGCTATCAAATAAAAAATTAAGTCTTCTTGGATGGATTGATATTTTTTTTTCTGGTTCATGAAAACTGTATGTTGAGTATATGAAGCTTTTTTGGGTGTCACAGACCAAACCCTTTCCAATGCCCTCATTTCTCATCTTCAGCTCAAAGCCCTCACAGTGCTGAGAATCCTAAACAAGATATTTCATACTCATTTCACAATAAATGCCCACTGACAGATATTGAGCCCACACTGGTGCATAACTTAATCAACAGCCAGTTTCCAGCACTCTGTATAGCAAATTAAAGCTGGCATTTAATAGAACTGTAAAGCAGAAATAGCTTTAACACACCAGTTGGTATTTTAAACCACATAATAAATTCAGCGTTACCCAGTTACATATCAATTAATAGCACTAAACATCTTTAATGTATTAACAAAGAAGTCATTCAGACATTAAAATTTGGATTAATTAAAGCAGCAACGAGGTTATAATTGGCTGATACTTTAGAATTCACCTGATCTTTTCAGCCATTACAAAAGGACCTTTACCCAACATATAACTGCTTTGTGAAATTTAAACACTAGGGAAAATTAAAAACATGCACTTGCAAATATTGCCACGGTGCACTTGACTCTGGGTCAGCACAGGGCACAGTGGCAGCCCAGAAGCAGCAGAATGAACAAAAGAACTGCTCCAGAAGCTGTGTTATTATTTGAGGTGATCTGAACCTGCAGCAGATCCATGCACAAATGGAAATCAAGTAAACTTCCATTAAAAGTCTCACCCGTGACTCTGTGTATTTACCCACAGTTTGTGGCTGGCTGGGTTGCACAGTTAACTGGGAAAAAGCAAACAGGAGCACCAGAGCCGTGTCTGCAATGGCACCTGCTGACCTGTAAATAGTGGAGCAAAGAAAGGGAAGAATAATAGGTTGGACTCACCCTGACACAGGCTTTTAGCACAGAGGTACCTCCAGGATGATTACAGCCCATTTGTAGGTGTACATTTTTGTGCAGATGGTTTCACAATTTGCAACTTGTCTGTGTGCTTGCTCCCTAAGGCCAAAAGGAAATGTTTACACAAACACCAAGGCAGTGTTTTTCCCTCGCAGATCTTTACACATCATCAAAAGAGACATATTTACAACAGACCTTTTGCCTGTTATTCTCGGGATGCTTTGCACAGGGATTTACAAGACCTGAAGGTAGTGTAGAAATGCTGCCTTCATAGGACTAGCAAATTGTACTAATGAATTTAATATAATTTTCCTCCCTTCACCTTATTAGTTAGGGTCCCACATTAAATCAATCAACCTTTATACTGCGGTCATCTCTGTCTCCCTTCTCCCGCTCTCTCCCATCTTGTCCCATCTCACTTTTTGCTGAGAGCTGCACAGAAACTGCTGATGCTCAGAAATATTTTCCTGTGCTGATGAGTGATGTTGCTCAGGGGTCCATCTTGAGTACTCTTTAACATCTTTATCAATGACACAGACAGTTGGACTGAGTGCACCCTCAGTAGTTTGCTGATGACAGCAAGCTGAATGGTATAGTTTGACACAATAGAAGGGAGAGATACCATCCAGAGGGACCTGGACAGGCTCAAAAAAGTAGGCACATGAGAACCTAATGAGGTTTAACAAGGTCAAGTGCAAGGTGTTGGGGTGGGGCAATTGCAGATATGAGTACAGACTGGGAGAAGAACTTGAGCTGCTCTGTGGAGAAGGACCTGGGTGGATGAAAAGTGGGACATGAGGCAGCAGTATGCTCTTGGGGATTGGATGGCCAGCAACTTCGTGGACTGCAGCAAATGGGGAGGTGACAGCAGGGAGAGGGAGGGGTTGTCCCCTTCTGCTCTGTCCTTGTGAGGCTCCATCTGGAGTGCTGCATCCAAGCCTGGGGACTCCAGAACAGGAGGGATGCAGAGCTGTTGGAGTTGGTCCAGAGGAGGGCCATGAGGATGCTCAGAGGGCTGGAGCATCTCTCCTATGAAGACAGACTGCGGGAGGTTGGCTTATTAAGTCTGGAGAAGAGAAGGCTGTGGGAAGTTCTCATTGTGGCCTCCTGGTATTTAAAGGGAGATTATAAACAGGAGGCAAATCAGCTTTGTGCGTGAGTGGATTGTGATAGGATGAAGGAAAATGATTTTAAACTAAAGAAAGGGAGATTTTGTTTAGACATCAGGGGGATATTTTTCATTGAGAGGGCACTGAGGTGCTGGCACTGCTGCCCAGAGAGGCGTGGATGCCCTATCCCAGGAGGTGTCCAAGGCCAGGCTGGATAGGATCCTGGGCAACATGATATGGTGCTTGATTTAGCGGTCAGCAATCCCTCTCATGGCAGAAGGGAATGGAACCAGATGATCTTTCAAGTCCCTTCCAACCCAACCCATTCTATGGTTCTATAAGAGTGTCAGCATCTTACCTACCAACGCCAGAACTCCTTTAGAGCTGCTGTAATGCTAGGTTAAAAAAAAAAAGGGGGGGGGAGGGGGTTGGATTAGAAAGGCTTATCCACCAGGACTTCCTCTCATCACCTTCTTAGCAGACGGATCATAAAACTTCGTCCCATCACTGAAGTACACAGACCTTTAACTCTTGACTCCCATCAGGTGTCAAAGCAATGGGACGTACGCAACATTGTACAGAACCAGTGGTCATCAACTGATTTCATTGGTGTCACTTGAGTCCAATTGCCCTCTGCATCTGTATGTTAAATTTGTATTCCACCTGTTCTGACTTGTGCCTGCACTCACAGACAAAAGACTGCTGGATTCCTGTCTGCATTCTGCTTTATGTTAAATTCTAGTGCTGGAAACACTAAATCCCAATATCTACTGTGATTTTCTTTCCTTTTGAACAGCAATCATATTAAGCTTGACTTTTACTTAACTGCCTCCAGGTGGGCCCCCATGGCTGAGGTCTAACACTGAAAGCAGTAGGTGTATAATCAAATAGAGTTAGACAGTGATTGATATTTTGCATACCCCCTAATTATGTTATTAAGGATCTGGCATGTTGTTTGATGTCAAATGATACGTGGTTGCTAGAAATGAAATGCAATTCATTTCTTATTTTGGAAAGGGTGAGAGAGGCTGATAATAGGTTATGAGAGACACGAGCCACATCCTGCCAGCCTTTGGGCTGTGCCATGTGCAGTTTTGATATTCATCTAAATTAATCCATCAGTGTGCCTGGACTGAGCAGACTGTATACTGGTACAGTTCTTTATCTGATAGTTCTTTATGTGATGTAATGACATATCCTAATGTGACTGGAAAATCTGCACCACTAGGAGCTTCAGCATTAACACAAGAAACAGATTTGGTTTTCAGCCATTGTGGAACTGGTGTACCTACAGTACAGCCAGAAGGATTTCCTCCCAGCATTCCCACACCTGCGACCAGGCTCCAGACTCCCTCCATTATGGGAACCATCATAGGAAGACAATGTTAGTGGCAATTCCTCACTCCTATGGAATAGATCTTATTCTCTTTCTTCCACTCACCCCAGATAGAAACCAACCTAACTTAAAGGCTTATCTACACTTGAAAGTTAATTCAAGGTTATAGTAGAATTTAAAGAGAAAGAGATATTCTTTAATAACCACACAGAAACAGCTACTCTGGAATAAAAAGGTTGTATTTAGTTTAATTCACTTCCTTTAATCACTAATCCTAAACAGGTGATTAGCTCTTTATTACCACACGGTAATACCATGTCCCAACCCTTCAAAAGCCATTTCTTAGAATTCCCCAGATAACGAGCCTGGTCATAGATGGTAATTAAGCTCAGAGTGAGAAAGTGCTGTTCTGCGTGGCAGAGCCAAACTGAGCTGACCGGGTGTCAAACTGAAGCTATGCTCCAAGTCCCACGGCCACGTCATCTTTCTTTTGTTGGTAATTGCAGCTCTGGATAGAGAGCAAACTTCTCAAAAGAAGCATTAGCTGAACTGCCCCCTTGTTTATTTGTGCGATCAGGAGGAGTGCTTTGGAAATGAGGTTTTTTATGATCCGTTATAACAACCCTCCAGCACAGAGACTTTGCAACCAGAGGTTTCAATTTATTTGCATGATCGTTTCCGAAAGAGTTGCCCACAACAAGATGCCCTTAGAGCATCATAAATAACACACTGCTAAGGCTGAATCTTCATAAGAAATCCCTCAGCAGAAAAGAGTGAAAGAAACTTACAGAAATTCCAGAAATACAGAAATTACACAGGAGAAATAACAGAGGCAATATTCTCTTAAGCCTTCACAAGGAACTAGCAGCATTTCATTCTTGGATAATTTATTCCTTTTATTTAAATTAGAAATGCATGTAGAAAGGAAAAAAAAAAAAAAAAGGAACTTGACATGTTTTTTGAAGCAGCCTCACAAGCCTGGGTTATTAGCCTTGGATTTAAGGGTGGAATCCTAAGGAACCAAGACCCCCGCCAACACTCCCCAAGCCCCTGAAGTGTCACCAAGCAAGCCTTGCGAGAAGAAATTTGGGAATTAGTTAATACCTATGGACTTAACACACTTTTGAAAAAGCAAAAGCACATTTGTGTGACCCGTGTGGTTTGCATAGCCCTCAACTTCCCAGGAATGTTTAGAAGAAAAATAAATCAACCCTGAAATATATTCAGGTACTTTGGCAGGAGACACCTGTATCATGAAAAGGACTTAAAGAGTGACTTTGAGGGCTTCACAAAAATAAATCTTGCCAAACACACAGATTCAACTCATCCTGTAGACTTGTTTGAATGGGATACAATAAACTGCTCTTTTAAATTTACAATAATAGAAAAAAAATTAAATTAAGTTCAAGAGAGCTTTTTAATCAAACAGCTTGAAGCCCAACAAAAAACCTACAGTGGTTTACTGAAGTAGATACTCAAAGCAGGCAAGCATTTGAAAACTGAATCCATACCTTAAATAATTTGCTTTACATGGCCAGTATAAATTTTAAGGACCTTACTTTAGGAAGAACCTGCACAAAGAAAGCCCTTCTTTTTTGTGTGACACACAATGAGCAATCAGATTATAGTTTCACAGTGAAGACTTGAAATCAACTCCATCCATTCTAAAGGTGCAGCCCCAGTCTGTAGGGTCATGCAGTGCACAATGCAAGCTACCACCACCTCAATTCAGAATCACAGAATCGTAGGGGGTGGAAAGGACCTCAAGAGATCATCGAGTGCAACCCCCCTGTCAAAGCAAGTTCCCTACACCAGGTAGGGAATCCTCAATCTGTTTTTATTTCCTATGGAAAACATCACCTTATCCTCTACTTGTCAAGAATTATAAGCATTGGAGAGATATTAAGAGCAAAGTCTGGCCACTCAAACCAAGACAGGACTTCTCTTCGACTTTAGAGCCATATTCAGGTTGATAACATTGAGTTTTGGAGGACTTGGGTTACTTTTCAATCTCAAGTATAAAACAATTACCGCAGTATTTGTGTTCACATCCATCTCTAAAATCAATAAACAATGAAGTTCTCTATTGCAAATACACTTGGTGTGGGAAGGCTGAGTTTTAATCTTCCTTCTCTCAACTGAAACTGAGACACAGGTGTACTCTTGAAGGCATGCTGCTGTTCTAGGTGCACTTGACCCTTTGATTGAAGATCAGTGATTGACTGAAGAATGCTGCTTTCTTTTCATTCATTTTGGACACTTAGTCTACAAAATTTGTGGGCGTACACTTACCATAACCAATGGGGTTGCTCTGCATAGTTAGGAAAGGCAGTCCTCTCCACTGTTGTTGCTTTCCCTTGAGTATAACTTTCAAATGCTAAAAAACCACATGACTATGCTGTTGGAATATGAGATACTGGATATGAGAATATCGTTTTGTTCAATTGTAAAATACTTTAAGACACTGGCCAAAGATTTGAAAATACTGCCAGTGTGCCTTCTGTGAAGTAGAAGGCAAAATAACTACATTTAACAAGAAACCTCTCCCTCATTACACTGAGAGTTCCTTGGTCATTATTTTTGAATATTTTTTTACTGGTAATGGATACTTAGATCCTCAGATACAACTTTAAAACCCTAAAATGAGTTTGAAGATTTTCAGATTGTGGCCTTTTCTAGTATTTTTTCTCTTACTGCATCAGTTGGTGTGGAATCACAAATTGGCCTGGGTTGGAAAGGACCTTCAAGATCATCTACTTCCAATTCCCTGTCAGAATCTAGTTGCCACCCACTAGGTCAATGTAACCCATAGCAATCAGAACAGGAGGCCACAATAACCAGGCAGAATCCCAAACTCCAATTCACAATTGTTTGTGGTCTTTATTCTTCCTGTTGCAGGTCATTCTACATGCAGAAGCTATTTGTATGTGTATAAGCCTGCACTTGTTGTCAGCCAGATGGAATCACATTTATGGCCCAGCAGTAAATACCTGTTGCACAATGAACTTGATCTATTGGTTCCATTCTGTACAGTTCTGAACCTTTAGATCGAGTGAATAATATAAACTGACTCCTTGTACACTCACAGCTAAGCACTAAATATAGCACTGCAGAAGTCGACCAGGCTCAGGATGCTCTACCCTTCCTTCCTCACAATCAGAATTGACGTGAGACTTAGAAGCTTCACTCATCTTCATTAAGAACCACCACTGGGACTGCATAAACCTTATCTTACCTTTAACAAAGCTGCTTTCACAACTGCACTGAAAAGCTGCAAATATGATGCTAATGCTCAAGGTCTTGGATTAGCTTTAATTATTTATGCAAAATCTTGAGAAGGGCCTACGCTGGGAGAGATATCACAGAATCACAGAATTGTAGGGGTTAGAAGGGACCTCCAGAGGCCATCGAGTCCAACCCCCCTGCCAAAGCAGCTCCCTAGACCAGACTGCACAGGTAGGCATCCAGGTGGGTCTTGAACATCTCCAGAGAAAAAGACTCCACCACCTCTCTGTGCAGCTCCAGTGCTCCATCACTGCACTGTGAAGACGTTCCCATGCGCATTTGTGCAGAACTTCCTATGCTGCAGTTTGTGGCCATTTCCCCTTGTCCTATCACCACACACTGCTGAAAGGAGTTCAACCTCATCCCTTTGCCTCCCACTCCTTAGATATTTATAGACGTGGATCAGATTCCCTCTGAGTCTTCTTTTCCCAAGGCTGAATAGACCCAGGTCTCTCAGCCTTTCCTCATAAGAGACGTGCTCCACAACCTTCATCATCTTTGTAGCCCAGTCTTTTTTTGTATTGAGGAGCCCAGAACTGGACACTATATGTTACAGGATGCAAGGCTGGAATGATTTCTGAGGACTACCTATGGAAAATTCAGTAAAATCAGAATGTTCAGAAGCAGAATGTGACAACTGGATGCACCAGTTTAAGAACAATACCAGTTAATTCTGCTCCAGTTCACATCACTGTCCAAGAAGACAGTTCAGTGCATGTCATGGAATCACAGAATCATCAAGTTTGTAAAAGACCAATAAGATCACCTAATCCAACCATCAACCCATCACAAGGATTGTTTCATGAAAATAGGAGGTTCATTAAAATGACCTGCGTTCGTTCTTCACTCTCTCTGAGCTGGTTTTCTCTCCCTTTCAGCTACTAGGAATGAAACCCTTTCAGGGCAACTTTTCTACTTCTAAGAGTACAAGCAAAATTAGTGTAAAGATGGTAGATAGGTATGAATAAAATATAAAATAATACATTTAAAAAGTTGCCACATCCCATTTCCTTAATTTTCCAAATTATTAAAGCTAATTTTAATAACAACACCTGTTATATTACTGGTATCCATTCAGTCATTATTTCTTTGTAGCTAATTCACAGGTTCTGCAAAGTAAATCTTCATACATTCGAAACAAAGATGTGGTAACAAGAGCTACAGGATGTTTACATAACACGAAGCAGGTCAACAACCGGAGAAGAAAGAGAACAGCAACTCTCAGCACAGCAAGGTACCAATTTTCTCCACTATTCTGTGGTATTCTGCAGAAAACAAGGTACAGCATCCAAAGAGAAACGTCAGAAAGTCCGCAACCACAATTATCACTTTCACCGAATGCTTAGCACCCTGCAGCTCAATTAAAAATAAATAGGTCAGCTGGATTGAATGAAAAAGCACTAATTAAGGCATTTTTTAGTTTTAATTTTGCCCATAAGAACTGAATACTCAGCTAGTATTTTTATTGAAGCTACCTGATTTATGTAATGCTGAATTAATTAATTCTCAATCACTATTTGATCTCTTATGATATTGCTTTACTTTCTTCCTCCTGCTTGCAAAGAGTGATTAGGCTGTGCCACTAATGAGAAACATTAATTTAATAGTTTTAAAATACATCATTAAACTCATTTCTTGAACACATTAATATTTCTGATTTATTTTGAATTCAAACACCAGCTCTTCCCCTTTAAGCAATGAAAATTCCACTCTGCATTTCTAATGCAGACAGTTGATGGTGTACAGGGGCACCTGCTCTTGTGGCTCTACTTCTTTTCTCTCTTCTTTCTTTCATATCCATATCCAATAGCTGCAATGACCGCTAGAGCAAATAACAGGAAAACTTGTAATGCATCATACAACCCCAAATGTTTCTCATCCTCCAGTGTACTCTATGTTTCAATTGGAGATCAACATAATCACTATGGCTAGATCTCTCAGTATACCAGGCATTTCATTCATTCCTAGGAAGAGCAATTCTGCCAACACCCAGCAGCCAAGGAGATCATCCCATAGTTTCAAATACTGCCAAGCAAAGTATTTGCCCCATACCGGATCCCTAAAGTCAGTGCTAAGCCTGTTGAGAAATGATTTGCTTTTATAACTGTAGAAAGGGAAAGATAAAACTAACTGTGTGGATTTCTTTAGCTTAGGCTCAGTGAAGAAGGAAAAAAAAAAGACTCCACAAAGGAAAGATCTCCAACAAGAGATCCTTTCTCAGTGGCAGTCAGCCCTTGAATAAGGTCTAAGAGGGGTGGAGCCAGGCTTCTGGTTGCACAGGTGAACTGCCTTCAACTGCACTCCCAGGGCTGACCGGTTCTTTTCTCCAGGAGCTCAATCAGTGGTTCAGGCTGTGACTCAGCAGTTGTCATACAGATGCCAAACATGACTGTTTCATCAATTTCATGAACCCATCTCACAAGGTTCAGGGGTTTCCAGGTTTGTATTGTATCAGTGGTTGTGCACAGTTCATTGCTTTCAGATGTGTTTACTTCAGATTGTTTGACTGCAGCTGGAATTCATTTGCTGATGGATTGCATTGAGAAATGTAAGGAGGCATTTAATAGCAATCGCATCAGATCACTTTGCTTGTTCAGTCAAACAGAAACATATTACTCTGCTAGGGTAAAGCAATAATGGATTTAGGCAACAGGGCATAGATACATGCGTGTATGACAGTGACCAGTATCTCTGAGCTATATCCTTTCCTTTACTTCTATGGAAAAGAGAATGGAGACCAAATTGGTATGTATCCATCAATTGAAGAAATTCTAGAACAAGAAATACAAATAGGCATTGCCTCATTTGTAGTAAAATCAGATGCCAACACATCTGAAGTTAAGCACAGGTCCTACTTCTGGACAATGAAAGGCAGGTGGAGTTAGAATAAATAGGCTCAGTTAGAATAAACAGGCTCAGTTCTGACCCAATTGTACTGATTTTGCACTAAAAACACCCTCCATTTTCTCCAATTTATTCTAGAAATATGGTGTGAATTTAGGAGCACAACCTTAGGAACATGATAGAATTTGAACACGTTCAGCACATATTTAAATCCTTTGCTGTACAATAAGTACTGGAGCTCATGCTTGAGTGAGTGCACTTCACTAATTGGTCAGGTTGAATGGTCTTGTGCCATATTTTGCTCTTTATCTACTGCAGTAGGTGGGTGAGACTATCCACATAAATGCCTTCCTACCACTCAGTCCTCAACACAGGAGTGGGGGTCATTATGCTGTGCTGTACTCACAGTAAAATCAGAGGAAGGTTTGGTGCAATTATAGACCAGTTAAAAAAACACTTGCAAAGCTTTGTCCCTTTGTAGAGAAAAAGTTTCTCTTCCTTTCTCCCATTCCCCCCACTGTTATTTAGAAGTACTTTAAGCAGGGAAGATCAACATCCATGCACACATCCAGCTCTTGTTGTTGCAATTTCCATCTCCCAGATGCAATACAACAAAAAGAGTGAAATTTCTTTCCAAGATAGAGCCCAGAGAGAGTGGTGCTTTTTTGTTTGTTTGTTTGTTTTTTGTTTTGTTTTGTAAAGCAGATCTAATTTATTGGTGAACAATAAGGGTTATAAAAGCAGTCATCTCAAGGTTAACGTGCTACTCAAATATCCAAGTCAAGAAGAGTGAATAATTCAAAACTAATTGCTTATTTAATTGCACGCTCTTTGTACATGATGCAAATGTAATATTCCTGGAGGCTTCAGGTTCCCCCCCTTCTTTTCAGGGAGCCATAAAACTTCTATATCTGGTCTCTAACACATGTGCATTGCTGCTTCACTGTATCAAGCAAGGGATATTTCCATTTCCCAAATAGATTACTTCCAAAAGCATTAATTGTAGCATCATAATAACAACAACACAGTGAAAACTCTGAATGAAATGAAAACATTTTTAAACGCTGGCTGTATTTTCTTCTTTTTTATGGTGAAATAATGTGAATCATACATAGGGCTCTTGAAGGAAAGAGACCCACACTGAAGTCCTTCAATGAAGAAAACAAGATAGTACCTTGTGTTTGGTACAGCATGGTCCTGTCAATGTTCTTTGCCAAGCAGCATAGTCTCAGTTACCCAGAACTGAAGTAAGGGATAGCATGCCACAAGCCCAGTTTTAATTATTGTCCTACTCATTGCCTTTTTCTTCACTTTTTTTTTTTAAATATCAAAACAAAGTTTTGCTTCTTGTTAATCCAAACATGTTCACCTTGGAAACTTTAATTTATTTACTTTTTATCTATACAGGAATATACAGGAATATCAACATGTAATAACATCGTATTAATTTTTCTGAAAAATGACTATGGAATACCCAGTCTTTGGACCTGAATACTTAATACTGACTTGTTTGTCTCTCATATATCTTAAGTTCCCTAAACTGGATATGTCATTATTCTTAACACACACTTTAAAGCAGAGCTTATAGCCCTAAGTGTCCTTTGTGTGGAGACTGTCCTAAAAAAACTGTATTAGCTCGCAATGCAATCTTGTATCACTATTTATAGTTTTATCTACATTTCTTAGCAGGAAAGTCTAAGTTAAGGGCAAAACCCTCTTGGAGCATTTCCAGGTACCTCCTGACAGAATTTGGGTTCCTCTTTTTAACTATCTGGACTATACTTTTTCCTTCTCAGACTATCCCAATTAAAACCAGACCCTTCTACACTTGCTGACAAACTTCAAGTGCAGTAAATAGAATTAATTTTAAACTTCATTAACCTGTTAAAACATTCCTGTACTTTGATGCAATCATACAAAACTAAATAGTTCACAACAAAGATAGTCCGTATCAATTTATTCAGTTCACATGTGCATGCAATAAAAAATTGCCAGCATGTTGAACAGCAAATCCCCAGTGTAGATCATGGCATCCTGGAGAAAATGTCAGGAATAATGAAGATGGAAAACTGATCTGGCAAGCGCTGCTACCAGACGCTATGGGGGGATAAAAGAAAACCAAGAGCTGTTAAGAACCTTGATCATGAATGCTGCCTCCCTTCTTCTCCTACTGAAAAAAAAGTAGGATCACCAATCAAAATAAAGTAAGTGTTCTCTGTGAACGGAGGCTTTTGCCTCACTGAATATCAGACTTAGTGGATCACTTCCCATTATCCCTGTCGATACGGGTTCTGAGGAAGATGCAGGAGCACATTATCACTTGCTGTCCATAGGTCATAGGCATCAGCAGACCTCTTCATGCCTAACATAACTGTCACCACCACATGCCCAAGTAAAACACATTTCTCTTCCAATTTACTACTTGCAAGTGGAATGCACTGTTCTGCTGCACCAGCATCAGACAATAGTTTGTCAGTACAGACACAACTTTGCAACCATTTCTAGCTCAAAACATCCATTTCTTTACCCTTCTTTCTCTGTGCCCTTTTCTAAACTGACTTCAAGCATGCAAAATATCATCCCCACATCTGGATGATACCCACAAGTGTTCACAACAGTGCAGTGACATTTTACCATTAGCCAGCACATGCATTTTGCTGCCTACATACAGCAGAAGAGAGGGGTGGTGATCTATCAAGATTCTAATTCTACTCATACTGACATTTACTGTAGAATTCCAGCAACAGAAAAAACCTCTCATTTTCAAGCTCTTCTCACAGACAAGTGGCCTAGAAAATGAAGTAGAAGTTTTAAGCCCCTGCAAGAAATTTGCAAAACCAACTAACCAGTTACATGAAAATACCAGCATGTTTTAATTAATCAAAATAAAATAAAGTATTGGAAAGAAAATGATTTTTACTACTAAAGGTTAGTCACTAGGAATACATAGGCTTTGATTTTTCTGTATTTTTTTAAGTGAAGTCTAGCCACCAGCATTACAAGATGCCAATACAGACAAAGAAAATAATTGGACAATTCTGCCTACACACATCTGCAAGGAACTTTTAGGTAAAGGAGCCCATCAAGTCATGGCAGTCAGCAGCATCCACACAAAGGGAACACACAGCTGGAAATGAGAGAATAGTTTCTTCTGACAACAGGAGTACAGGAAATAATTTGTGGTTACATCTTGCGAATCAAAAAGCAATTATTTCCATTGACAAATACAGTCATTTACTCACTGTATTCTGCCCACTCTGCAGCACAGTGCAAGAACCGTATCAAGGTAACTTTTGCAGGACTGCAAGGTTTGGAATGCTGGTTGGCCACCCATGTGAGCAACTCCCAGCTTTTAGTAGATGATCTTTCAATCAACGAGGCACAAAAGTCTGGTAAAACCCCAAGTCTGGTAACATCTCATATCAATTTATTCACGTGACAAGTTCCTTTCTCTTTGTATTTTAACGATGCTTGCTATGAGAAAGACATAGGCCTGAGAGTGCCCTCATCTTTAGAAGTCTTTAAACTAGCTACCAGCCACTGCACAGCAGGTTACTAAGCAAAGCTTTAATGCCTACAGCTCAGAACACAGCCCATTTTGCATAAAGTATTGGTCTTAAAGGCAAAAAATGCATTAAAGTATTGCAGATAAATCCATAGGTTCACTTTCTTTGTAAAACTATTTGAATAGCTCTGAGTTTATCAAGGAGCATCAGCGAGCATTCAAGCCCATTTCTATATAATCTATCAGTTAAATGTGAAGTGATGAGCGTGTTTCAAGTCCCAAAAGTTGTTAGGCTCAATCCTCTGTTTAAAATGAGTGAGGTGCATCATTAAATCAGGAAAAATCTCATTTCTCTGGATTCCATCATGCACACTCATGAGAATGCATTTTGCATACTGCAATAGTTGCTCTCACCACCAGAAGCTGATTCAGTAACTGCAAAATCAGGTGACAGATATGATAACGTCAAGAATTTCCAGTGGTGTTTCCTTTTAACTTATTCCATGAGCTCATGTTATGGAGAACCTGCTCTCAAAGGTGAAGAATTGATTTCATCAGGGGATCGAAGAATTTAGGCTCATTCAGATGAAGCCTCTTGGTTTGCATCCATCCAGCCTTGTTGATTGTGATGGTTTAATTCCAGAAAGTCTATTTCAGTTCTTCTGCTTCAGCCACACACCTTCTCTCTTGGCAGAAGACATTCCCTGAAGCCAATACTCCATCCTTTATATTTTTAAGTGATACAATTCCCAAAGAAAACTGAAGAAACAATTCAATATTAAAACATTATTTTTTTTTTTTTAACTCTTAAGAAATGAAGATGTTCAAGTCACTACCTGCCTCTTGGCAGTAATTTGCATGCCAATGGATTATGTAGGATTTTAATACGTAATTGTTTTGTAATTTAAAATGAACTGTTGCCATAGCAATCCTTACACACTATGTAAGATGCATTGTTAGTGAAGTGTCTCAAAGAAAAAGCTTGCCCAGACATACATTGACAGCTTGAATAGACTCCAAGAGCTAACCCATACATCTTGATGTCTGCACACTCCAGACATTTCAAAACCAGAGACTCAAAAAGAAGGTCAAAAGAGCAGACCATTAGTATTAGCCATTTCTTTATTCCTTTTTCACAACAAAATTCTTATGCAACTTATGTACATTGTGCATTATTTTCTAGTAGATGAACATTCCAGTTTTCAGATTTTTCTATTCTTATTATTTCCTAAACAGCTTGACTTGTGTAGTTACATAAAGAGAATTTCTTGTAAATGACAACATTTTTAATCCTCAAAAGAAGGAAGTTCTTCTGTCAGCTTATTAGAACTGGCTCAGAAGTTCCCTGATATTTCTAACTGCCACAGATTTCCTCAACCATCATTTGAAATAATAAATAACAAGACTTTCATATTTGTTTTTTGTTTGTTTGTTTGTTTTTTAGTATTTCTTTTCAAGGGCCATGATGTAACCCTCAGCACAAAACTACTGTGAAATGCAGTGTGTAGGGATCAACAGATCTGTGTTTGTGTCAGACAGCCCTGATTTGTGGTTTCTTTACTTTCTTCTAGTTGCAAGAACATCCAGAATAAGGCAAAAATCCCTTTGTGAGCATCATGGCAGCTGGGCATGTGTATAGAAATGATTGCACACATGTGCAGTGATTGCATTTGCACAAACAATCATTCTAATTTAATTAAAAGTTCTATCCAAAAACAGACCTAATGAAAGCTTACCATAGGACTTGCAAGTCTATTATATCCAATATTAATTAGTGTTCCAAACTAACAGGACTGAACAATTCATCGAGAAAGCTTATATAATGAAGTATGAGCCTGCGCTGAACTCTGTTCTTCACATAGGAAAGGAAATGCATGAACAAAACTCTTCTGAGATCCCAGAGTTCAGGTAACATGGTGTCTTTTTTAGGTTCTCTGTTGTCCAGAGCAATTAAGAGTTGCCAGAAGGACCAACGCAAACTTATTGCAAAATCACAACAGCATTTTTTAGTCTGAACAGCTAAAAAGGAGCTGATAATGTCTTATCAGCTAGATTACTTGCAGTTTTGAGACTACTTATTTCAAAATTTTAAAGGCATATAACACTTACCTTGATGTAAATAGATTACAGTAAGTAAACAAACATTGTCCTATCTTCACTGAAGAGTTGTCCACATTCTCTCTTTGAATTCTCTTCTATTTCTAGAAATAGAAGTTTTACCAACCTGTAGTCAAAGGCCTTTAGATTTCTTTGCTGAACTACAATAGTATTCATTTACACCTCCCAACTCCCAGTGCAACATATATATCAAGCTACTCTTTCAACTCCTGCATTTCCAAACATTCTAAACACCTTAATGGCTTTTCTCACTGAACCATAAAAATTATTTATAAATTCATTTTAGGACATTCACACAACAAGAAACTCATAATATATCATGAAACACAAATTATGTTTACTGGAGTATAAAAAAAAATTATTTGGGTCTATGTATATGCAATGAATAAAAAATCCAACTGGTTCTCAAAGTGGTCTCTTACTACAAGCAATCACCAACTGCAAGGTGAAGAGGTAATGAGTTATTTGTTCCAGAGTAATTTTTTAAACAAACAACCTGACAGGAAAGAACAATATCTTTTAAGACTTAATTTGAATTAAGTACATTTGTTGAGTTGCCGTACGATCACGGTACTTTATCCACTGTTTTTCACATCTAAGTAGCTGCAGCATCTGCTTTTCTCTAAGGTTAATACTAACACCATGGGCTATTAATCTTGGTTATCTCTCCACAACTGAGCAATATTCCACAATCACCCCAACACTGACATTTCAGGGGAAACATTTTTAATCAAGATTCATGTGTTATTGGGGTTCCAGAAGAAGAGAGGTTAGTTTTTACATAACTAATGGTATGTGAAGCGCTACCAGCTGGCATTCATTTTGGAAACATTCAGCAGTTGCAGACAGAAGTGTATGAACACAAACACATTCAATCAGATTCATAAGATTATAAAACACTAGATGTAAAATTTAAAACTAAATTCAAATTCCCCAAACCACAACCAGTAGTTTTGAGCTTTTACTCCCAAGAGTCACACACCATGCTTGCTCAATTAGGTCACCATTACACAAAATGGGTCACACCTCAGTCATGGAACTTGGAAGGTAGAAGAGGGTCTCTCTCCAGTTGTCTCTGGTTTCTGTTTGCCTTTGTCAGGAAGCTTACTGTTGTAGCTCATCCTGTAGCATTATAGTACAGAGAGCCAGGGGTACTAACTTTTGGATACCTTTTTATACCCAGCTGTTCACTTTTGGGAAAACACCTCAGCCCTTTTGGCCACTCTCAAACAAACATTTTTCTCTTTCAGTCCATCAAACATTGTCCCTCTGTCACACCTTCTCTTTCTCTTTAGTAAAGGGCACAAACACAGATTGCTCGCAAGGAACCATTAAAGGATGATAATGAGAGAGAGCACAGTATCTTTTTAGCATCGATGGAGTGGAATTCTCTTCTCTGTTGCAAATGGGTCATAACATCTCTTTTTGAGTTTAGTATAACGTATTTCAAAGATAAGTGTAATCTGCCAGATCAATAATGTAGATTTTTAGTAAGAACCTTTGTGAAAGGAAAAGGATATAAACCACCTGCCTTTGAATTCAGATAGAAACGCTGATGATCTAAATCATCTAACCCTGGTATATAAATGAAAGGCAACAACCAGACCAGGGACTGATCCCTGGAGAACTCCTATATGATTCACTGTGGAAGATGAAAAGCTGTCTATGTAAACAAATTCTTTATGGTCTGTTAAGCAAAAGTAAAACCAATGGAGTGCAGAAGATGCAATTCCAGCTGAGGATTCAATCTTACAAAAGTGCACGGGTCTGACCCTGCAGCCCTTTTTCATAAGAACCACATCCCTGCAGACACTCAAGCAAGGACTGTGGTATTTGCCATCTGTGCCCAATTGGTCTCCAAAGAAAAGAGTCAGAGCTTGAAGCAGCACTTTGTGTTCTACCATTTGAAGGAAGGCAGAGAAGCTGCAGCCAAAGGCAAGCTCTGGGACTACAACAGCATCACTCAGTTTCTGCATTGCCACCATGATCATCCAGAGGCACTTTATTTTTCCAGAAAGCTTTACTCTTTCAGGTTCCAATCTTAACTCAGTTATAGAATCATAGAAGCTTTAGAGTTGGAAGGGACCTTTAAAGGTCATCCAGACCAGCTCCCCTGCAGAGAACAGGAAAATCCACAGCTCGATGAGGTTGCTCATGTTTTGATCCAGCTTAACCTTGAAAGTCTCCAGGGAGAAGGCATCCACCACATCTCTGCAACCTGTTCCAGTGTCTCACCACCCTCCCTGTAAATGACTTTTTCCTCATATCCAACCTAAATCTACCCTCTTCAAGCTTGAAAGTTAAAAGCAATCTCTTCGTTTTCTGATGGACTGTAAAGATGGTGGACATTTACACTGTAATTCTGATTAGTGGCCTCATAACCTTCCTTCTCTGTTACTGTACCCCACCAAAATGACCTCCCTGGGATTCTCAGGGAAAGATCTAGAAGGACCACAGTTTTCAAATGATCTCACAGTGACAGGTGCATTTTAATAATGTTAGAGATTCTTACGCTTTTCTAAATCAACCTTGTCTGACTTTCACCATTTCACCCTGCCATTTCCTGTTTATTTCCAGACATCATTACACTCAGCCTCAGATTTCTTCATTAATCCAAGGAGCTGGTATTTCCCAGGATTGCGTGACAGCTGCACCATGCTGAGTGGAGGCAATAAAACATCTGTGTGCTCAGTGTACTCATCTGGGTAGACAGGAGCAATAGGGATTCAGCTAATAACCCTGATGTTCTTCCATGCTCACCTGGCCTCCCTTATGGCATCCTTTAGGGCATTATACCTCACACCACTTTTTCACTTCAGTTTTAAAACTAACAACCCTTTGACATTCCCGGTTTACAGGCTCTTGATAATTGGTACTGTCATTAGACAGCAAGAAAGAATAAACACTGCCCAGCAGAGCCCTGGGGAGGGGATTTATGATTGCGTAACAAATTTACAGGTAAACTAAGATGTTTCAAATCCATTCCTGTACTCATCATTTGAGCTTTAGGGTTTGTAACCACCCCATGGGTCCCAATTAAAACTGGCCTCTGCAGACCTGAACCACAAGAAATACCAACTCTCTTAACAGAAGATGGATAAGTAGGTTTCTGGCACTGGGAAGCATTCAAAAATCCAATCTAGCATGAAAGATGTGATGCTGGAAATAGAAATAGATAAACGGTATTAAGTAGTAAATAAGTGAGACAAGGCATGCATTGTTCAAATGTGGCCACTGAGCTAGGGAGATAATAGTCTTTAGGAGAAAAGTGGAAAAGATTATGAAATATGTAGTATTTTTGTACTTGTCTGAGATGCACACAAATCAGTTCTTCTAATTACTTCAGAAGGGGACAACATTTATCTCATTAATAAATTAGTGCCAACAGCAGATAAGGAAGATGCAATGCCAAACCAGCTCTTTATCCTCAGATGCATCTCTACGAGCACTGTCAAAATGTCCATATCTCCAGAAAACAAAAAAAAAGTCATAATCACAGGACAAATCTGAGCTTAATAAGCAGAAAATCGTAGGAGCTTCCCACATCTGTTTTCCTCTTATTAGATTAGCAGTGGTGTCACATTCGATGTCATGCCACTATACACTGACCTTCAGCAACTTAGAAGTCACTGAAGCTTTTGGAAGGAAGATTTGGGAAGCTGCTTTCCTTGGCAAGGAACATATATACGCAAACTGTATAAGCAGAGATATCTAAGTAGTGCATGACCAGGGATACAGGGGAGCCCAGCTGCAAGTATCCCTAAATAGCATCCAACAGCCCTTAAAGTTTCTCCAAAATCTAAAAAGTATTTGTCTTAAAAATGAATTTTAAAACCAAATTTTTGCACATTAGCCACAGATGAGGAAATGCAGAAAGGAAACATCCCAGGATCCAAGAAGATCTATTATGCAATTATGCACCTAAGTAACTGAGCTGTGAAACTTGATTTCCTTCACTGGTGTAGCCAAACAGTCCTTTAAGCACCTGCCTAGGAAGGTATCTCATGTGAAGTCAGAAATTTAGAAATGAAAGAGCTCAACTCCTGAAAGATATTCTGCAATGGCAGCAGAATTTGAACACTGCTCAACATCACACATCTGTGTAACCTCACCTGCTGAGCTCAACCATGCATTTGCAGCACCATCTGGGATGAGAAGAATCAGGTTCAGGGCTTGATGCTGAATTCTCTTTTGGCCTTCCATCAGACGTAAGTATGGGTCTTTAGGGACTAAGACAGCAATGTTTTGAAATTGGTGCAGGAGATGTAGCTTAAACACACAGCTCTCTTGCACAGGAAGGAGTTTTCAGAACTCATACAGATATCCTGGAAAACTTAACAGAATGTCACAGGCGATCACGTCATGACTTTCCCATGGCCATTGCAAGCTGGTAGAGAAGCCCTAGAAAGGCTTTTGCTACTGGCTGCAAGTAAGGAAAGCTTAACGTAGGGCAAAATACTGCTTAGTGACTTTAAGTCTGTGTATGTTGCACTATTTCTGAAGCTGTAAGAGAGTCTGAATGTTGCTCCATTCTCATTAGTGGAGAGGACTATGTGTTCTAGGCAAAATTCCTCACCAAGACTCCTCTACAGTGATGAGTACGATGCTCTGCTTCAAAAATGTCTATTTTTGCACTCAGACTATTTTATTTCTGTACTGTTGAAATGAAAAATTGGTCAAACCATTTCAGCAGTGCCTGTCACACACTTACTTTCTCCTGCAAATCCTAATTTCTCTGCACAGAATCACAGAAAATTGCAGGAGCTGGAAGGGACTTCTAGAGATTGTCTAATCCAACACCCCTGCCAAAGCAGCTTCCTAGATCAGTTTGCACAGGTAGGTGTCCAGGAAGGTCTAGAAAAGGAGATTCCACAACCTCTCTCCACAGTACTCCATCACCCTCAGTGTTAAGTTAGTGAAAATAAAGACAGGCCACTATGTAAACTATCACCAACAAAGTTAAATGTACAGAAATGATGTAGAAATTGGTTTGTAGTATCACTGCAGCACAGTATGAACCTTATTAAGGGGAAATACTTCCACATTCACAACACAGAATTCAACACAAAGCAATAATGACCTGAATATTCAAAACCTTCTCCTATTAAATGCTGTGAAAGGATTCAAAAGCTTTCCAAACTTTATAGATCATTTAAAAGGAAGAAACATGCAAATAAAATAGCCCACCTCCACTCTATACCAATAAAGCCAGCAACTGTGAGAAGACAAAAACAATAGAGTTATCAATCACTTCTCCCCACAAAAATACAAGCCGAGCTGAAGGTCAATCCAATAGTCTGTCAAGCTCAGTTTATCTGGCAGTGTACGCTTAAAGAACAAAGTAATCAGAGACAAGCACACAATGATATGCCACTCATTTTCATCACAGACTTGCAGCACATCTTTCCAGAGCTGGAGGTAGCACCTAAGACACTGCTGAATGCATCCTTCCAGAAGTCCTATAACTCTCTCTTGAATTAATCTATATTTTGAGTTTCTGCAACACCAAGTTGTAAGGATCCTGCAAGTTAATCACTTGTCTTCTTCAGCATTACTTCTATGTTTTAAACCCACTCCTTTCTAGTTTTATTTAGTGTCTCTGCTTCGGGTATTAAATAAGGTGATAAATAAGATTAAACAATAATAATTGCCCTCTCTATATCCAAGTATTTCATTTCTACTACTTCATCTGAAATTAAAAGCCATGCATCCAATCATCCCTGTCATGCACAGGGGCTAGTATGGAAGTCCAAAACAGAAACCAAGGATAACCAAGCTGTACCCCTACATGTTCATCTGATCTTTAATAATAGAGCAGTCAGAGTGTAAATTCAGGGAGAAGACAGAATGGAGATTTCTGTTCTCTTTCCCTGTGCCATATAGCTTGGCATGGCCATGTCATTCACTTTGTCAGGAGAATACGAACTAAAATATGGCACAAGTGATTACTATGGCTGCAGGAGCAGTTCCCTGTATGGGCACCAGTTCTCCAAGCACCAGCTGAGCACTTGTCCAAGATAAGAGTTGCCTCTTATCCTGAACTGAGCATTTGGAAGTCAGTGGGGAGATTACGGCTGCTGCAATTAATCCAAGTGTAAAAAGATTAACGACAGTTTATCCATCCTTTATTCTCTTATGACTGACTACAGTTAATGCGACTAACACCTTCAACAACACATGGTCTGGGTTCAACCACAGCTCAATTGTTCCAGCACCCTCCATACTCTTTGCTCCCCCTGGAGCATAGACTTGGACAGAATCAGGAAGTCCCAGGAGCAGAAGAACAGCGTTAGGCAGATGGTGGAGGTCTTTCCTTCATTTGCATCCAGACGAGACTCTTGATTACTGAATACAAGTTTTGCTTCTTACACACAACCCTGCATATCCATGATCTGGAAGAACTTCATTTTTTTTCCATCTTGCATAGGAACACTGGTCACGTTCTTTCATGTTATATTCAAAATCACATCAGTGGGATAATGCCAGAGATCTCATTTATTCCATAGGACAATAAAGTCTTCAAATAAGGTCTAAGGAAGTGTGTGGAAAAGAAAAAACAGTCTGGAAAGTGTGTGGAAAAGTAAAGAAAAAACAGTCTCTTTCATTTGGTGGTTTCTTTCACACCCTTTGCCAGAATGCCCCCTCTGTCCTTTCCCTAAAAATCTGCAGTGATGGCAACAGTGCAATGCATGACGTTTCTTGGAGCTGAAAGTGCTTTCTAAACAAATAGCCACATCTTCAAGTACAAAACAAGCAGACCTGACTTTTAAACATTTGGCAAGGTGCAGGAACATAATGACAGTGTGTTAAATTCATTATTCAACACATTGCAAAGTGTAATGTGTCAAAGTGACAATTTACACTGTACTTACCTCCAGTCAAAGGTATTAGAACGGCTGCTTGAGCAACAGAAGCAATACAACAGAAGAGACATCCAACCTGGAACAGCAAAGAAAACCACCTACAAGACTTAAAAATCTTCTTAACTACAGGGAATTAAAGGAAATACGTTGAGCTGGGACAATTTGGTGGATAAAAACCATTTCATTTTGTTCACAGACATTGTCTCTTGTGGAAGAAACTTGCAATCGTTCCAATATCCCTAGAGATTCATATAAAACTGAGTTCCCAAATGATACTGTACATACTTCCCTTTTATTCTTAGTGATCCTAAGAACCCAGTGGGATTTTCTGCACTTAAATCTGCTCAGACGAAGGAGTAGGTCTCATCTGTGTCCTTGCTGATGGGACTATGACCCAGTATCCTGGAGGCTGGCAGAATTGGATCATCCCAGCTCCACAGCCAGCCCTGAAGGATGACCTGGAGATGGGGAGGTCACTGAATCAGCCTGTCTGGTTTTAAAGTGAGGATAACCCTCATACTCGCTGCCAAACACTTAAAATGTGAAACACATTCTACTACAACAGGCATCACTGTTAGTGCTGCAATTAAGTGCAAGACCGTTTCATTTCTTGTTGAAGAATTCTCACAGCTACAAGCAGGCAAAACATCCTGAAAATACTTAAGGTTTAAGTTGATGAACAAGAAACCTCTGTTGCAGGCACAAGGGCGTAAAGGCAACGACTGCCTTGAGAGCCCAGGTATCTCAGCCTTTATGGCGGCGGCAGTCATCAATGCCACACAACCAACAAGTGGCAGCACAGGGCTCTTATTCATGTTTATTGTATATCATTCACTAAAATGGGTGCTACCCAGCATTAGAAGTATGTTGGGTGTCTGGGTGCAATGAAAATTAATTTATCAATCACAAAGCTTCTCATTTAGTTAAATCAGCTGTGTTTCAGCTTTGTTATCTGTGTGTTTCTAATGTATTCCTTCCCTATATTTTTCCAGAGCTGACTCAAACTGAGCTTTATTTTTTATTATTAATTTAATGTGATTTGTACATATTGCTGGGAGTAGGCCATGTTGTAACAATGGTACTGCTACATTGCCATCTCCAGGCAAGACGAAGAACTGCATAAGAAGCTCTTTCAGAACTGAATGCAATTATACACATCTATCTGAAGTGGTTTTGTTTGTTTTTCTTTTTATTTTCCATTAAAAAAAAACAAAATTTGTATATCAAAATCAGTCTTAGAAGACAGAATGACAGTGGTGCATGTTATATCTAAGCTGACAAACTCTCATTAGATAAATGCAATGCCTAGCCAGAGCACTGGCCCATTGGAGAAGAATACAACCAAAACATAACTAAACTACAGTGCATACATAGGAACCAGAAGAGCATTTTTGTGCTTAACGTTTTCTATTTATTTAAAGGACCTTTTTCTCTCCTATCACTAACGTCATTGCCGAATTTAGAAATTGGAAATATTACTGAACATTTCTAGCCAAGAAATTAATAATCATGATAGAGAAATACAATTACAGATTGACAAGAAACGTGGTGAATTGATGGCAAATGTCAAGGTCAAAACATTTCCTTGACCAAATTTTAAGACATCCAACTTTTGATAGCAAAGGCAAGATTCTTGCCCTTTCTTTTGTTAAACCAATTCTACCTTTTCACCATCACCCAGTGGCAAATACTGGAAATCATCAGTAAAACACAGATTAGGTTGAGAATCCATAGAAAGCCTGCACAAATGCTATATACCAAAGCAAACAGAAGAGATTCACCACTGAGGACCAATTAAAGCAGAGCATCAACATGATGCACTCTGTTTTACCAATACTTTGAAAAGACATCAAGAGTCTAGGTGAAACAACAGATTAATTCAGGTGTCATTTTCAAACTCATTTCTCATCTCATGAAAAAAAAAAAAAAATGTATGCAGCGCAGAAACAAATAGTTCCACGGTTCTGAGCATATACAATGAGATTGGTTGACACAACAGTGAGTTGTAAAGGCCATCCAAATCCATTTATTCTGACGAATTTCCATAATCTATTGTGTCTGCATCTGGAAGCATTTGACTCCATCACTTTCAGACGCAGCACATTTTTCCAAATCCCTTGTTTTCCATCCCTCTTCACTCATGTCTTCTTTCCTATTTTCACTCATTCTTTTTAAGTCATCTTCATGTGAAGAATTCCCTTTGGATCAGTTGAGAAAGAATATAGCCATCCTTATGGAGTTCAGAGTAGCAATTTCTATAGAGCTAACATCTAACATCCTAGCCATGAATATTAATCACTGCAGTATTTAAAGATCAAGTCAAGGTAAGAGAAGTCTTCCTATAGCATTCAAAACAACAAGCAAACAGAAAAATACAAGTGATATTAGTCAGAAGAAGAAAGCATGTGCACTCATTTTAGATCCAGCAACAAATCTTGTATCTGTGTCAGTGCAGCATTTTACTATCTCTAAGAGCTCTGATCACAGAATGGTAGAACCATTACGGCTGGAAAAGATGTCTAAATCACCTAGTTCAACCATCAACCTGTCCCCATCATGCCCACTTATCTATGTCCCTGATGCTACACTGCCTTCAGACAAGAAAAATCTCTCTGCAAAGCACCATCCTGCACCCTCTGGTTGTGAAAGCATTGATCCCTGCTTTCACCACGTGGCGTAAGTGCGTCCACAGGAGGCACTCTCCTCTGTCATAAGATCAGTCCTAGCACAGCAGAGAAGTGAAAGGAAGCCCCAGACTCAGTATAATGGTGATTAACTCACCTAACCAGCCTTGCACAAGGCTGCCACTTTTGCAAAGTCTGAACAAGGCAAAAGACCTTCCCAGTTCTTGCTCTTGGCACATAACTGAGATCTAAGTTGGCCCAGGTGTTTAATTTCTCAAAAGCATTCTCCCCATCTTCAACCTGATTGCATTAGGAGAGAATTTTTTCACTGAGAGAATGATCAAGGATTGAAACTGGCAGCTCAGGGAAGTGCTGGAGAACCATCTCTGGAGGTAATGAAGAGACACATGGATGTGATTTAGTGATGGGACTCAGCATATCAGTTGCTGGTTGAATGTGACAACTTTAAAGATCTTTTCCAACCTGAACTATTCTATGTGGGGCATACCGTGCACCAATCCAATTGCTGAAGAGCAGGATTCAGATCTCTCTTTGCATATTCTGTATTGCATCCAAACCAAAACAGAAAAATTATATGTCCCGTGTATTTTAGCACCCTGAAGCAGCACCAGGCTTGTCTCAGGAGAGATGACTCAGATAGCCACAGTTCCTTTGTCACTGAGCTGCAGTTCCATGACTTTGCAGAAAATCGGAAGTAATTCTCCCATCAGTGAGACAGAAAAACCTTATGATTCTGAAGTGCCCTGAGTTGTGTGAGTGAGAAGTGCTAAGTGTATTATTATTACTTTTCACAGCCATCAATCATCAACCTTTCAGCAGCACTAAAAATTCAGTCCAAGCAAAATCTCAGTGGAATTGCTCCAGAACAGGTCGTGCTACATAATGAGTATTCTCTCTTTTAGGACTGATGGGCTGATACAACACATACGAGGTCTAGCTCAGCATGCTGCTCTGCTAATGCTTTCTCACATACCCAATTATACTCTTGTATTTGTTAATGTTACATGAAAAATCTTTACAATTACAGTAAATCACCCACTATGAATCCCAGAGCTGAAATTTTTTAATGAACATTCATTATAGGAAAAAACATCTCCTCAGACAAAACCATGGGAAAAAAAATATAGTTTTATGTCACAAGAAATTCTGGCTTTCCTAATCTAGTGTAATTTATTTTGTAGATTAAACCCAAGATGCAGCTCTTGCATACACAAAATGCCAATTTTCAGCCTCCACCCAATCAATTAGTAACTGAGAAGATAAGCAATGTCACTAAGATTTTTATTTCATTACGCCAGACAAAACGTCATCAGAGCTTGGCCATTTACAAATGTCACAGCAAGCTTAGCCATCACTTGTGGCTGAAGTGAACCATAGGGAAAGAATTTATTTTGGTGCTTTGA
Organism: Oreortyx pictus; assembly: GCA_036925125.1. Taxonomy (NCBI): domain Eukaryota; kingdom Metazoa; phylum Chordata; class Aves; order Galliformes; family Odontophoridae; genus Oreortyx; species Oreortyx pictus. Next base: position 3,873,832 of record JAUPFR010000029.1, read on the forward strand.
GTTAGCTGTACACCCAAGAGCCACTGAAACACATTTATGCTGAAAACACTCCATGTTCTATAATCTCAGCTAATTTGAGAGTATGGGTTTCCATTAAATTATTTCTGAGGCATCTCCCCCCCAGGACACATCATCATTGATGGAGATGTCCACACTGCTGGCGCTAAGAGGGTGAGACCTCCCAAGCAGACTTCCTTCCAACTGCTGTGAATAACTGGACTTTTATTTGTGGTCTCTGAAAATCATCTTGTTCTGAGTCCTTCTAATTAGCTGTAGCAGAGACTGAGAAATTATTTATGATAAGAGTGACCGTGCTTGCATTAAGAAGGTGAATTAGAAACTAATAATTCACACCAGGATGCAGTGGGGTGGGGAGGAGAGCAGGACCAGGACATGCTTCGCAAAGCTTTTTATTGTAAAGCAAGCTGAGCAATCAGCACTGATGATACCACCACTTTATCTCTGACGGTAACGCAATAATGAGGCACTAGGCTCTGGCCTTCTGCTGTCTTTTTGCCACAGCACAGCTCTGCTACTCCCTGGGAAAGCATAAAGAGCCAAAACACAAGTGTGTCGATGTTGTTTGTACTGAAAATTAGTCGAAATTGGGAAAGAAAGGGAACAGTAAAACCACTGGGCATAACTACGTACTTATTAAGGAATCCTCCTGCTTAGACTGCTGAGACAACAATGTGTCTGAGCAGCATTATTTCGTCGGGTAGATACAATGAACTGGTTGTTCACTAGAGAGTAAGTTTTGTAGGTGCAAATGCAATTGACACAAAAGGACGTGAGTGAGTGGGACAAATAATTCCATGCGGAGATTACAAACAGCTGCAGTTACTGCTGTGATCTGAACACTACTTTGGGGAATCTTGGCTTGGAAAAGTGCAATGGGTGCCATGTGGTTAAAGTCATACAAGACTCATCAGTTAGACTAATATCTGCTTCCTTGTTTCTTGAGGATCTGAGACCTAATTAAATACACATATCTGCATTTCAGGATTTAGTGTGTATCTATTTATATGCTCATCAGGATAAAAATAAGGAGGTCTTTAAATCTGGAACCTAAAGAAATGAACTTGAGGTAAATCAACTTCATCCACGTAGAATGGAGGAGCTGTAGTATCATAGAACATCTCAAGCTGGAAGAGACCCATGAGTCCAACTCCTGGCTCCACAAAGGACATGATCTCTTTAATAATGTAACTCAGATTAATACCAGAAACTACCTTCACCACTTCCTCAGTGCTCTGAAACCACTTTAATTAATAAAATGATAAAAAGATAAATGAATCACTCTCGAATTTGACATGAGTGCGAGATGCCCTACCCAGTGGCAAACAAGGCAGGAACAGATCGTGCCACCTGCAGGCAAATTGGTAGTCTGCTATCCCTCAGTGATACCTGTTGTAATTTGACATGCTAACTATTATTGTGGCTGAGCTTTATGCGGTAACAGAGGGAATAGATGGGTCTTTAGAAGCTGTTCATTCCACAGAAGAGAGAATCAAGGCCATTACGTCAGGGAACAGCTCAGTTATTGCATTTGCTGCTACTGGAAACAAATCTGTGTGCCAGAGGCACAGCGAATAACTGTGGCACGTAAATGAAGAAATTAATTCCAGCGGGTAATGAAATTCAGTTGGAGTTACGTATGATAACCATGTGAAAACTGAACAAAGAGCTCACTGCAATGTGGTGGGAGTGACAGCCATCAGGATGAGCTCTCCATCTCCACCTACAGCTCCCATTTCAGATTTAAACCTTTCCTATTTTAATCCTTAGCCTGGAAAACATTCTAAGGAATATTGCTGTTAGTTCTCAGCTTGCTTTCTCCAAAAAGCAATACTGTTGCTGTACTAAGTGGTAGATGGAAGAATAACAAACACCAACAGCCTTTGGTGCAAAGATTAATAGATGAGTGAGGCAGCATCCCTGCAGATAATGCGGATTAGTGATAACAGCAGTAAGTCCTTATCACGCATTCCCCATGGTACCAAAAAAAAAAATTTTTTCGATGGAAAAACAAAGAAAAGGGTCAAAAGAAAAGTGTAATTAATTAATGGTGGGGAACTGGAAGACAAGAGATAAGTCTCCAGGCTGTAAAATGGAAAAGGTTTTGGTAAAAAAATCTCGTCTGTCTTAAATTAAATCTGTTCCCCACTCTACAGCAAAACAGCTTCAGAGAGAGTAGGAGAAGAGCATGGGAGCAGGAGCTCAACTGGGCTGGAAATTTGACATGGGATTTGGCTGCAAAAACCAGATCGAAGGACTAAGTTATCTGGTTTAATAAATAGACCAATAGACCCCCGAGAGATTTTCTAGAAGGTCTGTAAGTTTGGGTCTCAAGTCCTTCAAGCTGTTTTTTGTTTGTTCGTTTGTTTAATTTGAGTGATCCTGGATCAAGCTTGGTTGAAAACAGAATGGAAATTGAAACGTAGACAGCTTGGTGTCTATGCATACTGCAACTTGTGCCATGGGAGCAGTCAAGACCCTCAAGTGTCAACCCACAGGCAAGTTACCCAAGAGAAACTCTTCTTACATCTTCATTCTTAGTTTATGAGCTCAGCTTATACAGCAGGAAAGTAAGATGCTGCTCTTTTGTGAATGGCAGATTCTGGCAGATCTGCCAATTCGAAGCTGGGAAAGACGAAAGCCGTCTAAAAATCATTATGCAAATTCTCCTGTTGGCTTGAGGGGGGTAGTGACATTAAGGTCGTTTTGCAAGACCTTGAATATTTTTAATTCAAAATATGTATCACATTTTAATCAAAGTGGCTTGGCGCTATTTCTATACAAGTAATTTGCATTCTGGCTGTGTCATGGGGGCAGTTATGAGTCAGCTAAGCTCTCTAATATAATAACTATCAGAAAATTGTCTTTCATTATTCATGTTAATTACGCTGAACCAAACACTACGGACAGGAAAACTTATTTCCTGTCATGATATTTTTTTGCTTCATAAAGATTTTAATAATCGATTGGACCAAGATTTTTTCTTAAGATTAAACCTTTAGAAATCAGCATGTCAAATACACATGTGCCTTTGCAAACAGTAGGAGTTCCAGGTGCAGATTTTTGCTACCTTCAGCTGGAATAGCTACAGCATATAGGTTTCATCTCCCCTTAAAAAGATAAAATACAGAACAAAAGCCATTGCCCAGAATTAGCAGCACACTCATCATTCACAGATGCCTAGAACATGCAAATAAAGCATCTGTTAAGAAAAATCATAATTTTTCTGGCTTACCTCCACTACAGTCAGCCTTTATTTTGACTTCTGATTGAAAGTTTTAAAAAACTGGAATTCAAATAAAGCAAACTAGCATGAGCCAAGTTTGGAACATCTTTTCCTATAATACACCTTCACCAAGAAGCTATCTGGAAACACATCCCCACACCACATCCATCAATGCATCCATCCATCATTTCAGCATTAAGACCACAATCTTCCTGCAGCCACTAACATTAAAAAAAACTAGAATTTATAAAGTTATTTCAGAAGGTGAAGATGATGTCCCTCGTCTACCTCACTGCAGATATACAAGGGACAATTTCCCACTATTAGCTGTGACAGAAGTTTAGTACACCTTGTCACATTTTATGTTCATTAAAAAGTCATTACCCCAACATTCTTCTATGAGGTCTCAGTCACACAAAAGTGTAATTGCATAAGGAATTCCTGATGTAAAATGTCACAAGCAGTATTGTCAATAAATTGTTAGGAGCTTCAGCGGGTGGCAGACAACACGCAGTCAACTACTCCAATAACATCAACTAAATTAATTACTTCCTTTCTAGGAGTGTTGCGGGTTTTGTTGATTTATTTATTTTTTATTGTTGTGGTTCATTTTTGACGCTTAGCAGGTCGATTTTTTTCTTTCCTATATTATTGAAAATTAATTGAGGAACCTTGGTTGATTGCACACCCAGAAGTTTTCCTCCAAATTTCTAAAGAATTAGTCTTTAAAAATAACCTGGTCTGGCAGAACTGCAACCACCCATTAGCAGCTCATCTGTAAGATGACATCTGTATTCTTTTTGTCAGAGCCATATGAAAGTAGCTTTCTGGAATGGCATGAAAAGTAATGTATTAATGAAAATGTTGAAGGAGAAGGGAAGACTTCTCCTCCGCCTGAACTTCACAACTCTGACATAAACATCAATGAAGCAGTTAGGTAAATATGAAGGTGCAAAGGCTGGGGAAGCTGCTTTTAATTCCAGAAAGTGGAGCAGATTATGTTCCATTTGCACACCAATCTATCAATAGCAAGTTATACAACAAAAAGAAATTTATCAATATAAAGTCAGCCAACTCACAGTCATTTTGCTCCGCATAATCTCAACAGCTCTCCGGCACCCCAGTATCACTGTATCCTTGAGGATTTCTAACATAAAAGACTATTAGTTCTCATTGTAGGTAGAGACCTGCACATAAATGCTGGCAGATTTATGCTGCTGCAAATACTTGATCAAGTCTGTAATCAATGAGACAGATTGATGGGCTGAGCACACTTAACCCCAAAGGGCAGAGTGATCATACTTAGTCTTCATTATAGTAATTCAAGAAGTATGTTTTGGTAATTATTATTGGAGGCTTTATGTAATCCTGAGTTCCTGGTTAGTTTGTGAGATATAGGCTGAGCCAGAAGGATAACATACAGAGAATCTCCAGAATTTCTATGAGAAAACATACCATGGGCTGTATGCCAATAGGTGCTTTCGAATTCAGAAAGTTTTCTTGAAAAGGACAAAGCAATAGGATACCTCCACTGTTTGTAGCCTTCTACAAAAGAGGCCAAGTAAGAAATTGAAGAGATCTGTGGTTTAGAGCTTGATTCATAAATCCTTTTAAGTATGTGTTTTCTGACAGTTTTTACTGAGGAAATTGGCCAGAACCAAGTTTAACAGAGATGAGTTTTAATGATCGTCTATTATTCTGTTCTTTCAGAGCAGACTCTGCTAGGCTTTGGAGGGTGCAGGTAACACAAGGTGCAGCAAGTATCAGTGTTTATTTTTTAAGAAATACAAACTGAATGTAATAAAAGAATGAACCTGACATGCAAAAATAAATATACAATATTAAAGGGACGTGTAGAAAAGACAGTTGCTTAGCTTCTGGGTAGACCATTGTTTTTACATCTATTGGAAAAAACTGTACCCAAAATGACATGGATATTTTGGTCATGCTTGTTGATATTTTCCTTATTAATCACAGTAATTACTGAGTAAGAGATCATCGGGAGGTAGCCCAAATATTCACTATGCTACATCCTTGACTGCATTTAGAAAAAAATGTAAACATTTGCTCTAGAAGTCATGAACAGTCACTAGGTTTTTCGTCACTCCTTTTTTACTTTGCACGTTGACCCTTGCTACACAGCGATACTGGGTGCTCCTCCCAGCATGCACACCTGCAAGACAAAGCACGCAGATCTTTTACTTTTTTGCACGTGGGTAACCCTACAGTTTCTATTAAGTGCCCACCTACTCCTAACATTGTTATATACATTAAAATCTAGTACTAAAAATGCACCGTATTAATTTGGGGTTCTGGTAAGGGGTTCCTGGTGGTCGTATCCAGACAAAAGTTAACATGTTACATACACCAGGTCCCATGTATGGTCAGAAAACTATTTATGTCTATTGATTAAGCTTTTAATTGGCATTTTAACCTTTTTATTGTACCTATTATCAGCCCTAGCAGGGTACAGGTACCTCCTACTCAAAGATGGTATAGTGTTGAGTCTTTGCCTTTTAGGCTCCTCATGCCCCTCTTGTCTTAACAAATGCTTTCCCAAGAGAGTAGTTCTGTTAAGGCATTGTAATTAATTGCTGGAAGTCCTGAATTTATTGATAGTGAAGGCTCTGAGTGTATTGACAGGTATCAGTAGTATCACATGGGCACAGATTTCATGATGGCTGACATTCAGGCTCATAATTACCCACTGCAACAATACACCAATTATCAGGTCAACTGAAGATGTAGTAATTCTTCTTAAGAACTTAAATAACCTTTTTACCAGCTAAATAAAAACGAAGGTCAGCCAATGCTAATTAAATATAATGCTGCTTTGTACAGCAAAGACAAAAGACCAAGCAAGACCATTAACAAGATAACAAAATCAAAATAAATGGCTTTATGCAACACCTCCCATCAGTTATTTTGCAGTAAGTATCTCAGCATACAGCAAGTTATCCAGGCTGACGTTTACCTTACTGTTTTCAGTTTGACATGAGAATCCATCCAACAAGTGGGATATTACACAAGAACTAAGGTCTAGGAAATTTGATGAGCTACTTCATCTTTCTGCTAATGGATCATACCCCACCTCCTGTTTAACTTGCAGGAGCTGTTCCTTGCAATACAACACCACTGCATCTGATGAGGTTGCAAGTTCTAGTTGTAAAAGCTATTGAGATAGGTGTCTGCACCAACAGCAGACCATGAAGAAGATGCTTTCACAAGCTGGTTTACATCAGTGTCATCTTCAAGACATCAAAAAACTCCAACTCAGTGCATCATTAATTTAGGCTATTAATGGACCTTTAGGCAGAAATTTGACCTTGTACTCTGGAATGAAATCTGACATGGGTAGGTCCAACAAATATATGAGGAAGGTGGACCAAAAGCCTGAGAGTTCAGACTTCTAGTTGCCTATTCTGAGAAAACATTATGCTGCTGAGTAACTACATGGCAGTTGCAAAATACAGGTTTTGCTGGTACTGCTTGGGGAGCAATTGAGTCTCAGTATAGTGACAAGACAAAGCAAAGTTTTTAATCATCAGACCACATTCCCTGCAAGTACAACACTGCATTAGCAGCAATTCCCCTAGATATCTACTCGTATAACTATACTAAGCCAATGGGAGTAAAAATTCATGCTCCAGTATTTATGAAATTTTCCTTATTAGGGGAAATAAGACAATTTCTTCCAGGATTTTCTAGGCTTGTCTACAGTGTTAGATCCCTTCAAGTCTACCACAAGTTGCACAACCCTTAACCAAGTCCGTGGATCACAAAGCCAGACAGACTGTCTGTACCACAACCAGCTGGAGTTTACATAGCTGTTTTTAAAGTCTCTAACTTCCTACTCCTTGGAACAAAGTTTTGAGAGGTCAAGGTATGAGTTTGAGTGTCAAGATATGTCACAGGGATGTACATGGAAAAGCTTTTACAACTAATCTGTGTTAAAAAGTTTGCTTGATTGTTCAGTACCCTCTAAACCCTTGACAGAAGGAAAGAAATCCATGGCTAAATGATGATGAATTTACTGTAGGAAACGATAAATGAGTCTTTGGGTACAGATGATAGTACAAACTGTGAGAACAAAACTTACATGTCAGTCTTAGTTCACAAATACCAAATTCACTGCATCCATCTCCACTCATTGTTCTCTCTATAAATCTCTTCTGCTAAGAGCAATATCAGGTTTCCCAGAGGCAACATTTACTATTACAAGCTTCTTTCTTCAGATGATTTTATGTACGAAATTATTTCAATTTAGGAAGCTTGCTTATAGAAGTTTGCAGCTCAGACTTTCAAACAAATAAACCAGAGTTTTAAGCAAATAGATATCCAGCCCCAGCATCCCTTCGTGAATCTGAAAATCTTCAGAACTGCTTTCTCTCCTCTGTTTCCTTCTGTTATTTGAAAAATGCAGGCATACTTCAGGTAATTTAATTCACATTACACTTAATATCTTATCTAACTCTCCCAGTGTTCTCTCCCACCAGTGCTCTCCCATTATTTTCCCTTTCCTGCAGCTCACTGCAGCAGCAGGAGGACAACCAGCCACAGCAGAGCTCATGCCATAAGCTCCCATCCTTGAATGGGTTGGTCGGGGTTTCCATTTTGCCCAGATATCTCTACGTTATGGTTTCCATGGCAGTTTGAAGATGTATGCTTCAACTGAAAGCTTTTTGGTTTCAACTATTTATTCAGATAATAAACTGAGGCAAATAAATATTTATAACTGCACATTCAGCCAGACCCAGATGGGAAAGACTTCGGGATTCTATCAGAATGAAATGGCAAAATTAAAAATAAAAATAATAATAATAAAAAAGAAGAGTTTAATTCTGCATATCTCATCTCAGCCAGCTTCCCAACACAGTGGGTGAATAGCAGAGCAGAGTTTGCTTTCCCATCACAGTAAACTGAAAATGTGTGATTTTCCTTTTGTGCCGTAACTATGCAAACGCACAGTTTCTACTGACAGCCACCGGGAGCTGCAGGACACGCATTTACCTTTCTGCCTCATGTTGGTGGCTGGCCATTTGCGTGACACCACAGTGAGCACTGCAGTGTATCTCTGTCCAGAGGAAGGGAAGAAAACTGGTTGTTGATGCTGAAGGACTGCAATTTGGAAAGCCCAGCAGTGTCTTCAAAAAAGTAAGCTTCACTACAGAAGACAAAGATGAGATGTGACAATTACTGCAGAACCATCTATCGCAAGGAACACTCAACAACCTAAAAATGTCAGCTCTTGTCATGTTACTGACACCGCCAGTGATTTTAATTGCCTTTCGTCCTTCTCAAGTGAGTCGTATAAAGGACAGGTGGAATATTAGATTCCAGTCCCTGGAAGTTTAGTCCAACAAACATAAAACAAATGTAAAATCTTTGTCGCATCCTCTTCAGCAAGAGAGGCTGTCAACGAGCAGCTTCACAACCACAGGGCCAGAAGGAAAACTTCTAATGGGAGAGTTTTGTCCAAACCCCATTGAAATTACAACATGTCAGCTGTATTCTGTTTCCAGATTCTTGACCATTTGCAGTGTTGGAGAGCATGAGGAAAAAATATCTGCTCAACTAAATTTGAGTTGCTTAAAACATCTATGACAAAATGCTGTAGAGCAAACCAAGGCATGGTGAAGGATAACAAATAGATTCTGTGGCAGAGGACAGTCTTCAGCCAGACCCCAGATGGATCAAAGAGTAGGAAGGTGAGCAAAGGAGTAAACTGCATTAGACATCTCATTAAGGACAACATGGATCAACATTAATCTAAACACTCTACAGCAATCAGAAGACACATCCCAATCTTTTAACTTTCTCTCCTTTTTGACCAAGGAGAGAAGCAACACCTCCAGTGTCCTTGTTCCATGGGGGATAGTGCTTTCCCTAAAGCCTCTTCTCACATCAACATCAGCTGTCTCATTTCCTTTCCAGAAGGGCTCCAATAGTCACAGATAGTTACAGGATTTTGAATGACAACAAAGTGAGGGTGATGCTACATCCTCCAAGGATACTTCTCAACAGATTCAGGACATTTTCCTCCACCATTTTTATTTTCAGCCTCTATAGATTGAGAAATCATTATAATTTTGATTTTTATAGTTAGTAAAGGAAAAAATAAAAGAACAGGGAAATTTCTTGAAGACATTTGAACTATGTTTTCATAACAATTTTTTTTTATTTTCTCACTATCTGTAATCAATTTCCCATCAAGATTCCAAACATATTCAAACTTCTGGGAACATTTTAAATGCTCCCTGACAAAAAAAGGCACTTTCTATTCTGAAGCACTGTGTTCTTTAAGCCTCACAAAACCCAAGACAGAGTTCAGATTTGTCAGTAGCAGTCTGTAAATCTTTTGTGTTGGTCGATTGCTGTGGGCATCTGCACTTATAATTCCCCATACAGCTGTGTTGCAGCTCAGCTGTAATGCAGCAAGATTCACACACATACTCGTGGCACTACACCTTTCCAGTATTCACTTGAAAAGAATCAGTTTCCAACTTTGGTCCAGTGGTTCCACAAGTGCTGTCAGTATACCCATCACTGATGAGCATGCTAGCATAAATCCCAATAAAGTTGGAGAAACCAAACTCTGAAAGCAAATATCTCAGCTGCTGGTATGAATGTCTCCCAAACCACCATGAAGCACGTCCCTCTGGAAAGCTGCTCTTCAGGAAGGTGGTAATAGATGAGCCTACAAAGAGAAAACTCCAGGAGATTTGTCTAGTGAGACTTGCAGGGTGGAAAATTGTATTTAGATATATGGGAAGGATGCATGAAGCTTTCTATTACAGTGCCTGTCATTTAAGACAGTTTAATATAACTGAAGCTCTATTACTATGAGGACCAGTGATAGCTGTGGATGATTCTAGTTTAGAGGATGTTTACTGGTGCAGGAGGGGTTCATTGACAAGAACTAAAACACACAGCTGAGATGTGTGCCATTTCATTTTTAGGGGATCAGACATTCCCAATATAGGAAAACAGAGCACAAGGAGAAGAGGGAAGAGGCATTTGTCAGACTTGAACCAAAGTTATTCTGAGCGGTGAACATCTGATCTCTGCAGAGAACAATTTAAAGAGCACACAGGTACAAACAAACCATGTAAATACTGCGAAGGACAGAAACTGTTTTCCTTTCTTTTGTCTCAAAGCTTGCTTCGTAAGGCCTTTTCTGGAGATGCGTGACTTTTGATAATTTTGCATATGATGCTCATGCACCAGAGGTTACTGCCCTGTCAGGAGCAGAAGGTGAAGCCTCTCAGCTGCAGTTCATTCAGCTTCTTGTTACCCTAAACCACAGCAAGAGCACAAAAAGACATGAACTGCAAGGAGCAGACACACAGCACTTGGAAGGTGAGGCATGATCAATAAAATCTGAATGCTCTGGAGCTAAAGCCAATAAAACCCATTGCCCCTCTCAGGATTTGCAGCCTAATGGAAAGGTTCCCATTGACTTCAGTGAGCTCCAGGTCGTGCCTTGGGCTTTGACAGGCATCCTGGCTCCCAGCGCCCATGTCTCTCCTGAATTACACAGGGCCCAGGGGTGACTTATCCAAATAACCCCTCAGGGCAAAGGTGGTGGTCCTTAGAATCAATTCCCCTCAGACATCCCTTCCAGCTACATTTATTGAAGCACTAAGCACCAAGAACGATGTAAGTGGTGTGCAGGAACTCTTAATCCACAGCAGAGTTTTGAACAGTCCAAGAGTTCTTCTTTCTTTCTTTTTTGCCAGAGTTTTCATGCCTGTTAATACTGCAAAAGCAGCTTAGTGTTCTGGAAGTAATGCAGATGTTTGAACATTATCTGGAAAGTTCAGAAGGATTTGTTGCGTTCAGATCTTGAATGGGAAGAGCCAATTCCACAGAAGCATCCCACACCATGCAGGGTTTTATTCCAGGTCTAGATAGACACATATGCAATTTTTAAGCAATAGAAAAACCCCACAACATTCCAGACCTAATTAAAATAAAAATAAAAAATCACTCAAGTGTATGCAATTCCCATGAAAACAAAGAAGATCAGAGAGGTTTGCGGTAGGACAAACTGCTCCACCAAAAAGTGTTTTTTTTTAATTTTTTATAATGCCTTCATTAAAATTGGAAACTTGGAGGAACCTTGAGCCATTAATTTCCTTTGCAAAGCAATTTTCTGCCACTCAGGGTACCCTGCTGTATCAACAAATCTAGAAGAATCTCATTGCATTTCTAATCAAATGGAGCACAACAGCAGGGAATCTTTGGCACCGGCGAAATGTTCGCCAAAAAATAAAAGATAAAAATAAAAAGGTGAATTAAATCAAATCTCAAAATGTAGTTGGGAAACAGTAACATAGTATCTACACAGCTCTGTAAATCTTGGGAGCAATACCAAGCCATGGCTGGGGCAATGTGAGAACATCTATGATGTGTTGTAACATGAGGCTTTAAGCCAAACTTCAAATTTCAAATTTGTTCTTCTTTCAATTTTAAATAGAAATGTCTTCTCTTTTTTTTTTCTTCTTATAACTTCTTCATAACAATGAAAGTCGCAGGGTACAGTCAGCACCTTAGGGTTCTCTGTTCACTAATCCAAATCTTGGATGGTTGTTAAAAAAAACTGGCTTTGCTAGTATCTGAGTGTTTAAAAAAATTGGCTCTGATAGTTTTGTGCCTATAAAATGAGGATATCCTCCTATATTTTATAAATGTTGGAGACAGTACTTAAATTTCTCAGCAAAACTAAGAAGTCAGATCTTGGTTCTTATGAGTACCAGCAAAGAGCCAAGTGATGAACTATTACTCTAAAGGAATACCTTTATCCCTGAGACCTTGGACTTCAGACCCAATGGACAGGACAAAACTCAGCTTTCTGAAGAAATTTGGACTTCAGGGGACTTTGAATAGAAGCTTACCTGCAGATCACACCAATATAGCATGAGATGAAATGCAGAAGTGCAACTTTTTACTGCTGTGCACACACAGTGTCCATGACACATATGCCCTAAGGAATATAGTGGGATGTCTGGCATGTGCTGCTCACAGCGTTGCCATGAATGTCTCATTTGCTGTAAGTTCATTACCAGAGCTATAGCAACAACTTGATTGTTTTCCCCTCTCTCTCATACACATGCTGAGAACTTCTCCGAAGTTACTCATGCAATATATTTCAGGAGGTTAATTCAGGACAAAAATCCCAGGAAGCGAATAGCACAGAAACTACCAACAGATTCCCTTTTTTATTGTTTCTGACAATCAGTAGTAAAATGTGTTGTTGCTACCAAGGGAGCCAGTCCTAGCATTACTCATTTTACATTACGGTCCAGAAGAATAAATCCTTCCAGAGCTCTTGCTGGCATTAAGCTGAAACCTAAGTCTAGATTTGTAAAGGAAATGTATTAAACAGACAAGGCAGCAGTAGAATACAGATTTAAAGGAGACGAGCTGTATCTTCCTGCCCTATAAGCTATTAAAGAATAACAGAAGGGAAACACATGGAAACAGATGAGCTTCAAATAACTATGAACTGATAAATAGAGGTGTCACCTGAACGAGAAATAAATCACTGCATTCCACTGTGTTCTAGTAAGAATCTGGAAGTTTCTGCAGCAGTAGATAGAGTGTTCTGGGAGAGAGCACCCACTGGTTCAGATGGAAACCACCCCAAACTTACAATCATAGAGTCATCAAGGTTGGAAAAGACCTACAAGATCATCCACTCCAACCATCCACCTAACACCAATCATTCTCACTAAAGCATATTCCTCAACACAACATCTAAATGTTCCTTGAATACCTCCAGGGTCAGCATCTCCACCACCTCCTTGGGCAGCCCATTCCAGTGCCTGACAACTCTTTTGGAGAAGTAGTATTTCCTAACATCCACTCTGAATTTCCCCTGGTTACACAAAAGAAGAGGCCGACCCACAGCACACTACAACCTACCTTCAGGTAGTTACGGAGAGCAATAAGGTCTTCCCTGAGCCTTCTGTTCTCCAGACTGAATAATCCCAGCTCCCCCAGCCATTCCTCATAAGCCCTGTGCTCCAGACCCACCACCAGCTTCGTTGCCCTTCTCTGGACACGCTTCAGGGCCTCAGCATCTTTCTTGCAGTGAGGGGCCCAAAACTGAACACAGTACTCAAGGTGCAGCCTCACCAGTGCTGTGTACAGGGAGATAATTTCTTCTCTGTTCCTGCTGGTAACACTATTTCTGATGCAAGCCAGGATGCCATTGGCCTTCTTGGCCACCTGGGCACACTGCTGGCTCATGTTCAGCCGAGCATCGACAAATACCCCCAGGTCCATTTCTTCTACATAGTCTTCCAGCCACTCTACCCCAAGCCTGTGGCATTGCCTGGGGTTGTTCTGGCCAAAGTGCAGGACCTGGCACTTGGTCTTGTTGAATCTCATCCCATTGGCTTCAGCCCAGCAATCCAACCTGTCTAGATCCCTCTGTAAGGCCTCGATACACCCACGTAGGTTGACACTTTCCAGCCAACTTGGTGTCATCTGCAAATTTATTGAGGGTGTATTCAATGCCCTCATCCAGGTCATCAATAAAGATGAAGGACAGACCCCAGTATTGACCCCTAGGGAACACCACTTGGGGCCAGTCACCAGCTGGACTGAACTCCATTCACCACCACTCTCTAGGCCTGGCCCTCCAGGAAATTCCTTACCCAGCCAAGAGCATACCTGTCCAAGCCACAGGCTACCAGTTTGTGCAGGAGAATACAGTGTCAAAGGTTTTATTGAAGTCTGTGTAGGCTACACCAACAGCCTTTCTCTCATCCACCAGACAGGTCACTAGATCACAGAAGAAGATCAGTTGGTCAAGCAGGACCTGCCCTTCATGAACCCACGCTGGCAAGGCCTGATCCCCCAGCTGTCTCACACATGTCGCACGATCTCCCTCAAGACAACCTGCTCCATAACCTTCCCTGTCACCAAGGTCAGGCTGACAGGACTGTAGTTCTCTGGGTCTACCTTACAACCCTTTGTGTAGATGGGATTAACAAACCTCCAGTCTTCAGGGACCTCACCAGTCAACCAGGAGCACTGATAGGTGATGGAGAGTGGATCAGCTGTCACAGCTGCCAGTTCCCTCAGTGCTCTCAGATGAATCTCATCCAGCCCCATGGACTTGTGGCAGTCCATGTGGAGTAGTAAGTCTCTGACTGTTTCTTCCTGAATCGTGGGGATTTATTCTGCTCCCCAGCCAAGACTTCCAGGTCACAGAGTGGAGTACCCTGAGGATAACTGGTCTGACTTTTAAAGACAGACGTAAAGAAGGCATTGAGAATCTCAGCCTTTTTTTCCCAGATGAGACTGGGAACATGACCTCATTCAGTTAAGAGTGGAGATTTTCCCTGGTCCTCCTCTTACTGTTGATATATTTGTAGAAGAGTTTCTTGTTCCCTTTTACCCCTTGGCCAGGTTGAGTTCAGGCTGGGCTTTTGCCTTTCTAATTTTCTATGCACATCTTAACAAATTCTTGGTACTCTTTCTGAGTTGCCTGTCCCTTCTTCCCCAGGAAGTAGATTCTCTTTTTCTCCTGGAGCCTCAAGGAAAGCTGCTCCCTGTTCATCCACATTGGTCTTCTCCAGCAGCTCATTTTGTGGCTCAGGGCAACAGCCGGCTCCTGTGCCTTTGAGACTTCCTTCTTGAAGAGGAGGAACAACAGATAACATGCTGGTGTTGCACCCCACAAAGGAAACTCAAGAGGAGGTGTGGACTGGATGGTGGGGGAAAGGAGGCAGCTCTGCTTGCATCAGCATGCTTCAGCAGATCACCAGGATGTGTAGTGATGCAGGAATCTCCCATATCAGAATGCAAACAGCAGAGGGATTTGCAAGGCGCACAGACATCCTAGTGCAGGTCTTCTTGGGACAAATGTCCTGGTCAAGCAAGGCTGCCCAAGGCTGGAAAATGATCTGCAGACCTTCAATGCATAAAATTGATTTCTCTTCGCAAGGCCTTTATCCAACCCACCTTAAATAATTGATACTTTCTTCTGCTGTTAATGGCCAACATTATCTGCAAAGTTATGATTCCTTTTGGATGACTGTTCTTTCAGAATCTTTGTAAAACAGTTGGAAAAGCCAATCAAGTAGTTGCTGAAATGCAGTTGCAGGACCAAGGAGCCAACTATTACTAGAAGTACAGACACAAAGAATATGTTATTTTAAGAAGTATTTCCTCACAAGTAGTGGGAAAGGGATTCTCTTTTGTATCTTGATATCAGAAAGACTGTTCTAGTAAGCTGACACAAGTCATCAGCTGGTGATGTTAATTACCAGTCCTTCTCTAAACATTCCCTCCTCCCCTGCAACCCAAATGCAGTGCACTACCAGCACTGACACAAGGCAGAACAATCTATTGAGCCACAATACTGGATTTGTCTGCTGTGACCACTCAAGAGCAATGACATTGCCTGTGATATCCACATATGCCAGAAGAGTCAAGGAATCATTAAGGTTGAAAAAGACCTCTACGACGTCTAGGTCCAACCTCAGCTCATCCCACCATGCCCAATAACCATGTCCCTCAGTGCCTCATCTCCACAGTTCTTGAACTCCTCCAGGGACAGTGACTTCACCAGCCCCCCTGGGCAGCCTGTGCCAGAGCATCATCATTCTTTCTAAGAAGAAATTGTTCCTCATATCCAACCTAAACCTCCCCTGGCACAACTCAAGGGGGACACAACTCACAACTTCTGTCCTAGCCAAACCCGTTGAGAGGACTTGAAGTTCCCAGCAATCCACCATCAAACACACATGGCTTGCACATTCCATTTCTCTGGTGCCTCTCCAAGAGGAACATGAGGAATTTTAGTATTCACACCATATCCTGCAGGAAAAGTGCTTTTCCTTCCTTTCTACTATGAAATTTTTCAGTGCTCCTTCACATCTAGAGCTTGGCACAACAAGAGAAAAACCAAGGCTTGTCTATAGCTCAAGGTGTCAGCATGGGTGAGAAATCATTTCTACCACCTGCTGTTGGAGATCAGATCCAGTGTGGATCTTGAACTCAGCAAGTGTTGCTCAAGGTCTCTGTACAACCTTTGGCAAATCTTCCCACTATCTTGTTCATCAGCCATGTAACACAGAAAATGCCATCACCTGTGTGCACTGCAAGAAGTCACAGCACTCTCCTATAGAGCATTCCTAAAATCAGCAAGGTTTGTCAACATTACATTTGTTTCCAAGTCATGTTCAGTGTGAAAGACACTTGTACACATCACCAAATGTTATGCTCCATACCTAAGAAAGGCAGAGCTGAGCAGTAATCTGCATTTATCAGCATGCTGCTCTGATAGTTGGATTCTTTATGGGGAAAAAAAAATAAACTATTCAGGACAGTTTTATAAGAGCCAGTGCACATGTATTAATAGAGAAATCAAGAATATCCCATTGAATTTCATCCAAATTACATGCATTGAGCTGGGGACACTGAATAGTTTGGAGAACATAAGGAAACCAAGGACAAATAAAACCTAAACACTGCTTAAGCGTTTCAAAAAATTCTGCTCAAGGGGGAAATCATAAGCTTAAGTACTACAGTTACTATCAGCAGAAGCACTCATATGTTAGTCAAAACTCTATTTATTTCCAACCACAGAGCTTTGATGTATGCAATTATAGGGCAGAGATTCCAATCCACTATATTTACTTCACTTAACACTAGATAACATTAAAGTGGCCCAACACACAAAAACAACAATTACAATAAGAAAATGGTTTAGGAGTCCCCTGCTACAATAATATCCCAAACTACAGCAGTGTTTTACCATCACACTACACGAATGGCAGCCATGGATGATCATAAAGAAGATTTGAGGGTATGAGTGGGTAACCATTATGTCTGCACAAAGTGCCAGTCCATGAGGACAGAACTATTTTCTGAAGGTATTGAAAGGTCTGGATAGGAGAGGAATTTTATTTTCCCTGCCACCAAGGTCATCATCTGCAGCACAATGGAAAACTTTACGTGAATTCAAATGAAGTTATTTATTTCCACATGAGTTAGAGAAGGCTGCATTTGTTGTTTAAGCAAATCTTCAAGTTAAGTTACTCAATGAAAATGGCAAAATTGAAACTGCTGGTTTTTTTTTGCTTAACACATAGAATCACGGAATCATTAAAGCTGGAAAAGACCTCTAAGACCATCTAGTCCAACTACCCACCAGTACTGCCCACTTAACCATTTAGCCACATGAACCACATGTGGCTAAATGAACTGCCACAAAGCAGAAATAGTCTGAAAAGATAATCAGTCTTGAGATGTACCTACACCACTGAAGGAAGACATATTAACAGTTCTAAAACAGCCCAGCCCAGGTTACCAAATTCACTCATACTCTAACTAAATACTGCTGTGCTATTCAGATACAAGCATTTAGTCTTCAATTGCTTTTTTTAGTGAAGCCTTCTACCAAGTCATGACATAAGAGATTATTCTTTAATAAGACAAATTAAGGTCTATACAGACTTCAGAAGCATCACATTTAATGACTATTTACTTTGAGCCAGGACTGTAAATTGTAACATTTAGATCTGATACACCCATGCTGCTAGAGAATAAATTCTCCTTATATCACAGCAAGATTTGACTAACCTGCTTGTTTAAGGGTGCTTACCCTT
Organism: Oreortyx pictus; assembly: GCA_036925125.1. Classification (NCBI taxonomy): domain Eukaryota; kingdom Metazoa; phylum Chordata; class Aves; order Galliformes; family Odontophoridae; genus Oreortyx; species Oreortyx pictus. Next base: position 3,891,703 of record JAUPFR010000029.1, read on the forward strand.
CTGACTTGCCTACTGTGCTTACTTTATAGTCCTTAAAAATACATTTTATTTCTACGATGGATGACAAAGTCAGCTGTGGGATGCTAGTCACCCTTTTTTTGGCTTGGTTTCTTTCTGAATGAAGCTGCTGATGTCTTGTTTGTGACAGTTAATTCTGTGCAGCATCGCTTTGCTTCAAGCTGCAGCAAACCCTGGGGACAGCCTCTGCTGAACACCAGCACCATGCACTTCCTGAAGCTGCCGAGGAAATTCCATGAGAATAGCACAGAAATCACTGAAGGGAAGGCTCCAGCCGTCCTCCTAAGTTGACATTTGCAGATTTTATCTGCAGATTTTATCTTCAGCTGCACTTGTTTGCGTTATAGCATCTTTAGTTGAAGGAGCTGCACAAAGCTTTACAATCCCAGGAACAACAAGCACTGCATTGGGGTTTATTCCGGGCTCTCTCCCCAGTGTTGCCAAGTATAAACAGATTAATGCACAATTACCTCTGACATAAAGAGACAAGAAGCCTTAGAAGCTCTACTTGAAGGAATCAGCTTCCAATTTGAAGCACACTAAAGACACCAAAAGCTTTCCTCCTGAGCATTAAGCTATTAATCCAAGCCCTCCACACACACAGGGCTGCCTCAGAGCACATGTAACACAACCAGTCCTACCACACAGGGTGGGCTGAGCTCAGATTTGGTGCTGTGCAGAGCGCAAGTTGCTGCCCAAAAACAGTGGGACAAGCAGATAGTGCTCTGTGCAGCAGCATGATGGCTGGCAGAGCATTTTACAGCCTGCTAATAGGGCATAGGAACAGTTTTTTCCTCAAATGATTCCACTATGAGTTAATAGGTTAATGGTTCGATGAAGTTAGTGATGTCCAATGGGTTGTATTCAAAGTTCAGCTTTGTCTACTCGATGAGTGCAAAGCACATTGTGCAGACAAGACTGATCCCAAAATGCTGTGTCTTCCTAGTTCTCCTTCCCCAGAAAAAATCTACTGAATGCATTTCCAGCCTTGACAGAAAGTAATGAATGAGGTGATAAATGTTAATGGAAGTAGTTGTGCTGTTTACAATGACTTCATTATTAGTATCAAATAATGCATTAACTTTTGTTTTATTAATGGGAAAATATAGCTTAATAACCCAAACCATTGCTAGCAGAGCATTGTAGAGTTTAATTAAAATTGTGTTTCTTTCAGACTTTTTAATCAGCCAAGTTGACCATCCTATAGTTGGGCTAAGCAATTCTAGTGGTAATCACCAAAATTTGTTATATCCCCTTCATTATGTGCTTTCCCTCCAAAGTAATACCTCTGCAACGTTTAATTATGCAGTATAAAACAGATCCATCAGATTTCCAGTAGAAACAAGCATATATGAAGAATTTATTTCATTGCATCCAAGGATAATTTTACTGCACACAGGTTCAATAATGCAGCGTGTTATCTGAGTTAGTTACTCAGCAAGACTTCTAGATTACGAGATTCATACCTTTCAAGATGACTGTCTTTTAAGATTAAAGTTACACAAATATATACCGCACTTTCACAGACAAATATTATTTCCATGCCTATGATATGAACCAACACCTAGCACTCATCAATTTTGATGGCATCCCAGTGGCTTTCATTAAATTATCTAGTTTTTTCTTTAGGGAAAAAGGTCTGCATTTACTGGAAGTCCCTCCTTGGCAGTTTTTGGTTCTCCACTTTGTGTGGCGTTCCTGGTCTCTAAACATCTGTAGAACAGGCAAATTACAGAACACTACTCCCTTATAGGGGCACTATAAAAGCAAATACTCAAACATCTTGCTCTCGACTGTTCTTGGGTTGAGGGTCTCCTAGTAGAACCAGTCAACTGATGGGATTTCCATACAACCACAGGTTTAGGCTTCATTAGGTGGTTCTTTCACAAATCCTTGAGTGGGATCTGCCAGTCTGATGTAAGAACCAAAGTCTTCCATGCTTTAACATTAATACGTCAACCACTCTGAGCTGAAACCCAACCCAAGATAGACTCTGGGTCAGATGCAGATACAAATGTTGGTATTTCAGTAAGAAAAAAACAACTTTAAAGACCGATCTTCAGGACTTGGGGATGCTCAGAAGTTTCAAAGGACTAGGTGTGCAGCCTCAAAACTGCCTTTCAGGAGCCCTCCAAGTTTTTTTCCTCCATCAAAAGGGAATATAAGCTGTTTATTTCAGATGCAGCACTGGGAGGAAAGAAAAGGACAGAGAGCTAAAACCTTCCCAGGTGGAAAAGGAGGTTGAAAAGAAATGCAAGACTTATCTGCAAGGTTTGTGATAATTTCTGGCTTCCTCTCATCATGCTCCAAGAGCTGAACCAGGCTATGACCTAACCCTCCAGGTTGTTCTGTTTTACACTCTGCTTCCCACTTCCTTGCATGATCCCCCAGAAATAAGCACTGCAAAACACACTCTGACATTGCCTCTAAAGTACCTTCTGCTGGGAGAAGTGCCAGGGTGCAGCTTCCACATAGCACTGAAGCTGCTTTGTTTTACAAGAGCACATGAAAAGGGATTTAGCATGACAGAATCTGGTCCCAGGAGACAGAAAGTTTCAGAAGTTTGAAATCAAATGATTTAAAATGCCCCAAGATGGTTTTTCAAGGGGAAAAACCAACAACAAAAACAACCACCACAAAAGCCTTTAAAAAGATGCATGTTACTTTGACAGCATCCACTCCAACCTTCAATTTTATGAAACAGATATTAAAAGAATTTGTGCATATATATTAAGGGTAAAGAAATCCACATCTCTACTATTTTAGCCTTGCCAGACTAAAGACATTCATTTGGGACATTCAAAATACACCATACAAAAGCCTTGGTAAGAGAGATTTAATTGCAACTGCAGTTTCCATTTTCACTCCAGCTGCCTCCACTTGATTGCAGTAGGGCTTAGGAAGGAAGGGGAATAAGATCACAGGGACTCCCAGAAAATTTCTAGCATTCTTAGCACCCAGCAGCTTCGAACAATGACGTGTTGGGAGAACCAAAGAGACGAACTATGGCTCACATCTAAAATACAGAACATTTATTCTTACACACTTCTTCCATGGTGTCAAGAACAAGATACTGCTCTAACACTATTTGCAACCCTACTTGTATAGCTAATTGTATATGAGCAGAGCATGGCAAAACTCACTCCTTGCATAGTCAAATTAGGACTTCTCAACTATGTCAAAGTTGGCTGGGAATGCTCTTCAGATTGGTTGCGAACCATGCGCTTCCAGCACGTAACTCTTCCCAGTGCCATAAATCACCTCTTGGTTTGAGCCATTGAGCTCTTGCTTCACAAGTCCATTGTTCCACCTGAGCTGCCTGTCAGCTTTTACAGTTAACTTGGAAGCCAGAAAAAACTGAAATGTATGAAGTGAGATTGCTAGCTGGCTTGATATCTTTGCCCTGATTTGAGCTCTGCCTTAATTCTGAAGCTCTCCACAGCACTACTTTTCTAAAATGCATTTGTGTCTCAACATCTTGGTAGGCACACTTTCTCTTCGGAAGCCAATTTTAGTTCTAAAGAAGCTGTCAAACCACAAGGCCCAATGACACATCTCAGCCAAGTCCAGAGCTATAATTAAAACTTGCATGGGAGGAAGGTAGGTGGCATCAGACTTCCAGCTGCTCTTTTTAATATATCACTCCTGTCTAGTATAGCAGCCCATGGGCCCATGTGCAATACAAACAGCATGCTCCTGCTCTTTCCCACCCTTACCTTTGATGAAGGAAGGCTTGCTAATTGGTGGTTAACCACTTCTTCCAACAGTGTATGTAGCAAGTGGAAATTTGATTGCTACCCTTGTGAGAACCAAGATGTTCTATATGCTGCAAGTCGCTGGCAAGTTCTGTTTCGCATAACCAGAGAGAACATGAGCCAGCAGCATGCTCAGGTGGCCAAGAAGGCCAAGGGCACCCAGGGGTCCACTGGGATTGCCAACTTTTGCAACTGCATCATGTGCTTCTCCTTTTTTTTCTCCCTTCTGGCTGCAAAGAAGGGAGGCTTTCTACACTCTTAAGAAATAGCTCTGAGTCCTTAAAGTTTGCAAGTAAATGAAGCTGAAATTACAGGCTTAAGAATTTTCAGATTTCTTTGGAACTTCCCCAGTAAAGATCCATTCCCTCACCCCTGTGCTATTGACGCTTCCCTATTTGTGAAATAAACAAGTGAGCAACAAAGGGGAACTCATGATACCAGATTTAAAGCACACAAAACGGTACAACTAGAGCAGATAATCTCTCACCAGGTACATTAGGCATTCCAAGGGCTGTTTTCTCTCACTCAAGCAACTAGAGATCTGCCCAGGTCTGAGAGCAGGAAAAATAAGCTTTGTGTCATACAAATAATTGAACATTAACCAATGGCATTAAATGTTTCCACACTTGTAAAGCAAATGAGAAATCAGCTGGCCACTCAGTTTTACTGAAGCCTTCACTTGCATACAGATCCCAACACTCATTGTCAGCCGTCAGTATGGGCAAGAGCCAAGAGGACAGAAGGTCTTTACAATGGGGTTAATATGGATAGTTAAGATCCTTAACTGTGGTAGTAAAGGGAGAGCATCCTTCAGAATAAAGTATGCTATTTCCCTGCTTTATCTGATAACCACCAGGCCTTCTGCCTGAAATAGGACTTTGTGTGGAAGTCCAGGGAATGGCTATCAAGATGGGAGAAAGTTCTGTATATTTGAAGAGTCAGTTTTAATTAAATCTGCCAGAAGTAACATTATTGTTTCCTTAGTGGTCCCTTGCTTTTTCACTTTTATTTAGTCCCTTAGCTCCATCTAGTGCCAAAGTGAAATAAAAAGTCTTATTATTTCCACAGCCCAAACCTGGTTCTCACAGCTCACCCCAAAAACCAACAGTTTGTTTCCTACCCAGTTTGTAATGCCTGTGCCTCCACACGGGGATTTCTGCTCAACCAACCCCCCAACCAAAAAGGATTTACAGCCTAAGCTCAGAAAAACTCATCAGGCAAAACATGGTTATCAGGTGTTCCCAAGGCAGTTTGCAAGCAGGAAGATTAAGAGCCCATCTGTAAACAATATCTGCATTACAGATGGGTAAACAGTAACAGAAAGACTTTCCCAGAGCTAACATTGATTTCAGCAGCATGCCTTCTCCTCCCGTGGCCATTTCCAGCAGGAAACAGGAGGGTACTACGCTATGCTCTTGAAGCTATTATCCTCAGGTACCATCAGAATTCATGATTCCTTTCTGACAGTGATTTCATCGTTTTAAAACATATTTTCATTTCAGAACTTCCCTGGAGATCCTCCCTGAAACAAATCACCTTTACAGAGATGTCTCAGACTATACCTTATAAATGATGAACAGCTTTCTGTAGAGTTTCCTGAGAGAAGCAAACCAGCTTAGTAAATACAGTCTGGCAACATTGCTGCAATAAACGTGTTATTAACTCTGTCTTCTCCAAATCTTGTGACACATAAAACATTTTCTTAGAAGTCTTAAGTAAGAGCTACGTGAAGTATTGGGCTTTTCACTTAGTGTTAATCACAGCAGAGGTAAACCTAAACTACTTTTAATAAAGGTGTCTTTTCTTAAAAACATGTTTTCTCAATGGAACATTTGAAAACAGTACTTCTGCTGTCCTTTCCATCCTTTTTTTTAAGTGTAACTAAAAATTACATCAAGAGAATGAAAACATTGCATTTGAATTGTATTAAACTGGGATCAAAGCCTACATTCTCATGTTTGCTGAAACATTGCTGAGCAGTAACACAAGGAGCTCTAGACTTTACAACAGTCCTAATTCTTATTTTCCTGCGCTGAATGCCAGATCAGATCACCTATTATCAGCCTCTGGTGCCAGACCGATCTTTCAGCTCTCCCACAGCAAACACACACTGCAGCCAACAGCCAAGGGAACTCAGCAAAAAAAACCCAAATGTGTGATTTACACCCCCCAGTCAGGAATTTGGGCTTCTCATTTGTGGAAGTCAGGGGGTCCATAACTGCAATTGCACTCTAAGTAAATGGTGCCGTGAGCCTTGCAGACCTCTGGGTCCCAGTTACCCAGCTATTGCAGCACACTTCCCATAGCTGTGCTGACTTGCCATTACTTAGCGTGGAAACAGACGCACTGTGCACTGGATAATTCCCAGCATAATTTAAGCACTAATTAAACAAAATGGATCTTTATAATGAATCTTAAATATTTATCCAGTGCAAGAAGCATCCCTTAAGAACAAAGGCTTTACTGCACATTCATTTAGTAACATGATAGTTTTACAATATTGTGTGTTACCCTACTTGATAATCTGGAGGAGGGGATTGAAGGCACTCTCAGTAAATTTGCACATGACACCAAGATGGGAGGAAGTGTCAGACTCCTACAGGTAGGAAGGTCCAACAGAAGGATCTGAGCAGACTGATCAATGGCTAAGAACAATGGGATGAATTTCAACAAGACCCAGTGCTGGGTCCTGCACTTTAATTACAATAACCCCATGCATCACTGCAGGCTTGGGGCAGAGTGTCAGGAAGACTGTGTAGAGGAAAAGGATATAGGGGTGTGCTGGTCAGTGCTTGGCTGAACGTGAGTCAACAGTATGCCCAGGTGGCCAAGAAGGCCAAAAATATCCTGGCTTGTACCAGCAATAGTGCAGCCAGCAGGAGCAGGAGGTGATTGTCCCTGTGTACTGGCAGTGGTGAGTGAGGCTGCAGCTTGGGTACTGTGTTCTGTTATGGGCCCCTTACTACAAGAACGACATGGAGAACCTGGAGTGTGTCCTGAGAAGGGCAATGGATCTGTGAAGGAGCACAAGTCTTATGGGGAGCAGCTGAGAAAACTGGGATGGCTCCATTTGGACAAGAGGAGGCTCAGGGGAGACCTCGTAAATCTCTCCAGCTCCCTGAAAAGAGGTTGTGGCAAGGTGGGGGTCAGCCTCTGTTCCCAAGCAACAGTGATAGGATGAGAGGTGATGGCTTCAAGTTGCACCAGAAGAGGTTCAGATTGGATATTAGGAACCTGTGCATCGGCACAGACTGACCAGGGAAATGGTGGAGTCACTGTCCCTGGAGGTGTTCTAGAATCATGGAGATGTGGCACTGAGGGACATGGTTTAGAGGGCATGGTGGGATGGGTTGGGGTTGGAGTTGGTGATTGTAGAGGTCTTTTCCAGCCTTAATGACTCTATGAAACTGATCACAAACATGATCCAGCTGATGTTTGTATCTCGACTTGTATCTCAGTGTCTTTCTATAGAAAATAAATCATGAGATTTACTTCAAGATCTGCCCTATAAAAAACCATGTTTACTGCACAAGCTGAGGCTTCACTTTTCAGTTGTTTTGCAGCCTCAATTTGACACATATTTGGGGAATAACTGCAGTATGTTTGATCAAGAATTGTGCCCATATATGTGCTGGGATACACTGTAAGATAGCTGATGAGATGAAAGTCTGCTTAAAAGAATCAGATGATAGCAAAGGAATACTCCGGAGTTGTGTATAACTGTAGGCTACCATGTAGTGTAAATATGTTAACATTTAATAGCATTTAATGCAAAATCAACCTGTCTGAGCTCTCCTAACGTGAGCTAACATGTTAAGGTTGACAGTGAGGTTTTCCAAGAGCCCTTTCAATGAAGAGAACATTTCCATAGCAAAGCTTAAAATCTGTAATAGTTGTTAGCAGGAAAGGAGACAAGTGCATGCATGGGAATGTGCCAGAATGTGTCAAGAAGAAAAGACACCAAGGTAAGCAACCTTCCTAAGGGTAATAAAAATGCTGTTTTAAGCAATTGTTGAAGCAAATATCAAGAACGATAGGGAAAACCTTCAACCTAGGCGTTTGCATGGTGTCAGACAATGTGTTAGCAGGCAGCAGCACTGCTTTCATGTCTCATGACAACTTAATCCCCACTGAAAGAACACAAAAACTCTAGAAGAGGAATTCTCAAAGTCTGGATTTAAACCCAAGTGTAGGACTCACACCTTGCATGGATACAGCTCTTCTGCAGGTTGGTATTTGCACAACATGAGTCAATGTAGTCAATGAGATGATGGGTTGGGCACACCAAACCCAATTTTCAAACAGTGGGCAAATTTCTTAAATCTTGCTAGCATGTAGACAGAGGTGTCTGTTGTTATACTTGAGTATCTATCACATTAACTGCTTAAATGTATCTAAGTACATCCTCTGTGGCTCAACTTGAAAAATATCAGGTACAAAATGTGAAGCAAAGTAATGAAGCCAGGGCTACACTAAAGGGTGAAAATCTCAGCTGCAGTAGATAACACTGTAAAAGCACAGCAAAAAACAAACAAACAAACAAACAAATCAGAATTCTCATGAGGCACAGTGTAATTTTTAAAACTGGGTAAAAACACACACCGATGCCTGTTTTCTTGTATGTAAAAATATCCTGCCTTTAAACAGATTGATTAAGTGAGCATAAGAATTTTGTGCTAGAGGTTCTCATAGGAATGAAGTCAGGCACATGGAAATAGACAATAAAATATACGTCAGAAGATAAATTGTCTGACTTTAGAGACATCTAATGAATCAATCATTGCTAAAACCCCAGTGCTTAAAGGAACCAAAGGGCAAGAAATTGATATATGCCACAGACTCCCCAGTCAAAAACAACCTGCAAATGTAATACCAGGTGGCAGGATAAAACGGACTTATGAAGTGAACAATATCATGATTTGGAGTGACCTCCAGCCTCCCTAATCTTAAAAGCAAAACCTTTCTGACACCCAGGAAAGCGTGATGGATCTTTTATGGCATTCAGCTGCCTCTTGAAAGATGTCAAAAGCAACATGAGCTGGTTCATCTCACTGCAGCGCGGAGTGATCAGAGGGGCTGAGGGGATTAAGGAGTGAGGCCGGTGCAGTCAGGGGCGCTGCATTTTGGGAAGATAAACTGAACATCAGAAGCAGTGATTTAAAATCATTAAAGAGGGCGAGGGCAACCGCTAAGGCAGTGTGAGGGGGAAGCAGAAGGAAGAACTGCAGTCAGATCAGATCAGGTGCTGTGTGCTGAGTGCATCAAGGAAAATCCCCATGGCGAAGGTGACAGCCAAGGACTTCAAGCATCTTCCAGACGTGCTGCCTGACCTTGCTCGATGTGATGTGATGGAGCCTCAGTCCCATGTATAAAATGGTGACATGATTTATCAAACCTACTTGTAAAAAGTTTAACAAATGGGTATTGTGAAAAGCTTTGTAAAGAGGTAAGAGTTATTACCCCAGCTGGATAGATAAACTGTGGCTTGGTGTGGAGCAGTTATTTGTTCAACAATACCCAGATGCTGTCACAGGATGCAAGAGCCAAATTCACCTGGGTTCCTTGGAATCAATGGCCTCGTTATGCTGTTCTGTATTCCTCAGCACACGGCCACTTATTTATCCATTTAAAAAAAATAATTATACACAGTAGGGTATTTAGTATCAGTGCCCCATAGCAGAAAGCCATCTTCAGAACTGGGAGAAAAATCAAATTAAGTGCAAGAATAATGAAAGCCTCTGCAAAATCACAGGGTCCTACAGAAAGCATAAGGGCTTTGCCTATGCAGGATCTGCCCCATTTAGCCCTCATATACCTTCTCATCTCCTATAAAAAGTACCAGGATTTCCCAAATGTGATACATAAAGATGATGTCTCACCATGATGTCAATTTCAATCTTGGTATGTCTCATCAGAAAGTCTAGTTCAATCTCAATATGCTGTTTAATGCATACAGACCAAAAGGAGCTGCGGCTCCTTCCAGCTACACAGTGTCCTGGGGAAATAAAAAAAGAAAAAAAAGCACGAGAAAAACCCAAGCATGTTGCTGGGTTTTTTTTTTCAGAAAAAAAAAAAAGAAAGAAAGAAAATCCTATGGACTAAACACATTTCAGCCCTGGGTCCCACATAATCCAAAGAATCTCCAGCAAAGTAATCTGATCCTCTGCCCTATATTTCCCTTGATGAAAAGACAATCAAAATGGAAACACCGAAGGCCTGAGTGGGAAATTGCTCTGCTTGTAGCTAGAACTTGGAAAACGCACCCAGGGCCTTCCTGCTCAGTGCATATTCAAGCTTCAAATTGAAACTTGGAAAATCAGTGCAAAATTCCAAGGCAAATGGGCCTGTCCTTCTCTCAGCACCCACACAGCAGTGATGATGCTTGGAAGACTTTGCATTTCCAAATACTAATTACAAGAATGTGATGGATGCACTGCCTGAATTAAATTTACAGGAACAATGGAGTATGGAAGGGAAAACAAACAGAATGTGGGAGGAGAAATTAATGATGGATTTAATGAAGAGAAATCAAAACTCAGTGGTTGTTTTGGGAGGAAAAGGCAACTTTTAATGTGATCGCACAACTAGCTGAACAGCATCAAATTGATGTCTAGCCTGTCAGAGCTGTAGTCATAAATTATTATTTTCCATGATTTATTTTTTCCTTCTAAAGCAAATACTTCATTCTGTTCTGCTTCAAAGCCGCATTATTTAAAAACAACTAAAAAATATCAGTGTAATGAGCTATAACATAGACATTTGTAGAATTCAACATTTTGTGATGAGGTATTTAACTTCCTAGAAGTAATAAGGAGCAAAAATTTTTAGTAAGAGGTGCATTTTCCAAACAATTAGGCACAGGAGCCTAATTAAAAATTAAGTCAATGTTCAAATAAGCATAATAGATTATTATCTGTAGTCTGCAGAAGCACAATAACAGCTGGAATGATGCTTGGTTTTACTGCTTCCTTAAAGAATGCTGAAAATTTCAGGAATGCATTCCAGGATGTGTATTTTCAAGGTCACTTTTGGAAAGTATACATTGCTTCACTCTGGGGAGTGGGAAAGCTAGATTTTTCGTGGTTGTCTTTGGACAGGTTTGCTTACATCTGAACTTATGTAGAGATAGATAGAAACATAGATAGAAACACATCTGGTTGGTTATTAGAAAATACTTCATCAGAAAGAGTGGTGATGCATTGTCACGGGCTGCCCAGGGAGATGGTGGGGTCACTGTCTCTGGAGGTGTTCAAGAACCATGGGGCTGTGGCACTGAGGGACATGGTCAATGCTGAAGGAATGGCTGACACACTGGAAGACTGTGCTACCATTCAACAAGACCTGGAGAGACAGACTGGAGGGTTGGGCAGGGAGGAACCTGATGAGGTTTAACACAAGCAAGAGTAGAGTCTTGCACATGGGTAGGAATAAGCACGTGTCAGTACAGGTATGGGGACGACCTGCTGGAGATGAACTCTGGAGAGAAAAACCTTTGTGTCTTGATGAACAACAGGTTGGCCATGAGCCACCAGTGTGTCCTTGTAACCAAGAAGGCTAATGGTATCCTGGGGTGCATTTAAAAGAATGTGGCTAGCAGGACAAGGGAGGTGATATCTCCCTTGATTCTACCCTGGTGAGGCCACATTTAGACCACTGTGTCAACTTCTGAATGCCCCAGTTCAAAACAGACAGAGATCTCTTAGAATGAGTCCAGCAGAGGGCCATGAGGATAATGCAGGACCTGGAGCATCTCCCATATGAAGGAAGGCTGAGTGATCTGGGTCTGTTCAGTCTGAGGAAAAGAAAACTGAGAGGTGATCTGATTCATGTTTCTAAATATCTAAAGGGAGGTGGAAGGCAATTGGATATGTCCGGGCTCTTCTCGGTGGTGCATAGCAATAGGACAAGGAGCAATGGCCTAAAACTTGAACAGAAGAAGTTCTGTATGTACATGAGGAATTAACGTCTTTAAGGAAAGGGTGATGGAGCACTGGAACATCTCCTTCTATGGAGATATTCAAGACCCATCTTGATGCTTACCTTTGTGACCTATTGTAGGGTACCTGCTTTACCAGAAGGGTTGGAATCAATGATCTCTTGATGTCCTTTCCAACCTCCTGTGATTCTGTGGTTGGTGACCATGATGGGATGGGTTTGGGTTGGATTTGGGGTTCTTAGAGGTCTTTTCCAACCTTAATGATTCCATGATTTTATGAGATATACACACACCGAGAGTCAAGTCTGGCTGTTAACCTCAGTTTAAAAGTCAAGGAGAATTTTTGCGTATTTTTTGTCACCCGAGATTCAGCTACCATAGCTAGAGTAATTCCAAGAGTGCTTTCCAAAATCAGAAGGTAACAATCAAAGGTGATAAAGTTTAACACCATAGGAAAAGCTATATAAATATTTACCACAGTAAGAGAAAATACACCAAAAGGTGCAAATAAACAGCTATCTGTAGGCTGCAGCACAAAGGTCTTCTCCAGAGACCCGAAGTGCCACTGAAAGATTGACATCCGCATCTCACAGTGTCACCTTCCAGCCTGCATGGATTCACAGGCACACAGTCCTATTTGTATTCTTCATACCTACTTGTGAAAAAATAATACAATCTTTGATGAAGGCAGCCTTAACCTTATCTGTGACATGGGGATTAGACTCAAGGCAGGGATGAAGTGATCAGCTGCAGTTCACCAAAGGCGATGTGATCTGAAGATGCAGACAGCCTAGCATTTAGCATACTCATCCACCATATGTAGGCATTATTCACTTTTCAACACAGCCCCAGGATAATTATAATACTTTGGTCACTAATGTTTGACAAAGAGAAATCTATGTATAAGTACAGCCAGCAATTTACTCAGAAACCCACTCTATGTAGCATACAGTGTAGCTACTATATGTAGCTACTGAGCATAAACAAGCTAACACAACTCACACCCCAAAATTCTTCTCCATGTGACACTTTTCAAAGATATCTCAACAAAATTACTTCTTTTGTCAAAGATTCAGATGCCCACATATATCACGGAAATGAATCAGCAAAACCCAGCTTTCCTGTCACCTCCTGAAGGACAACCACCACCACTTACCAGAAAGGATGAAATTCACAGCCATGCTTGAAATGAATTGATTTGTTGTTAATTGGCATTAATGGGAGAGCTTTTTACATTTAATAATTCCGAGTGATGATTCAGGTCTCAGTGTAATGAGCACAAAACTAACACAGATTATGGGAACTGTGATTACACAGTCAATGAAAGCAACAAGGGACATTTAAACACAACGCTGACATTAAAGGCATATCCAGCAGGTTAACCTGCAGTCAGTTAACACTGAGGAAGTTAATTACTAAAACCATCTCACTTTCTCCCAGTAAAATTCAATTTCATGTATGTCAGAAACATCTGAGAAAATATTTAGGAGACAAGATCTCTGGTGAAAAAAATTTTAATTCACGATTGCAATGCCAGATGTCCTGTTTAAAAGCCCTTGGGCTACAGTCTCATCAGAGTCCATCCCTGAATACCTTCACATCCTGACTTAGCCTCCGGAAATTCCCTCAGGGTTTCATCTTTACCTTTCTGAACCTCAAAAGCTTTAGTAGAATTCTGGGGCTTTGGTATTGCAGAACAATTCCCACAGTTATTATAGCTCTCAAATCCCTCAATGTTATTCCCATGTTGCTGATTGTTATTATCCTAGTTTGGGTCTGCTAAACAAGTATTTTGGTTGTTGTTCTGTTGGGTCAACCCCCCCATCCTTGTGGGTGAGTCCCCTCCCACTCAGCACAGCTGCTCACCGATGAGCTCCCATTCTTCTTCTCTGAACAGCATGCTTAGAATAAGCATCATTTCTTCCCAGAAGTAAATGTTTGGTCTTGCATTGCTTTGGAGTTTTTAAGGGGGGTGGGAGGTTATCTAAAGGATCCCATTTATGATCTTTCTACTTTTCTCCTTTTGAACTTCAACTCCTAGTGAGGAACTGTTTTACTTCTTGCACCCATTAAGTGGTGTAAGCTGATTCTGTTTCAGAGAAAGGGGTCTTATTGTTTACATATGAATTCAAAGTCTGACATTCCCAGTCTCTGCCAGACATGTAATTTGACCAAAATACTGATGCCTCAAGTATTGGTTTGACAGACCACACTAATATAAAATGTCTGACCATGGTTTTCTTATCCTTATTACTTGTTTTAGTGTTGTTTCCCCAGTTTCTTATCATCCTACCCAGGGGAGTATACTTAGGCACAATCCCAGAGATCTTTTTCCCTTGTTCTTGGGGGCTCCTACTCTCCATCCCTCCAGAACACTGCTGTGAACTTCCTTGCTCATGTGACAAAATATTACATATACATCCTTACCAGCTAAACATAAATTATTACTAGCTATACCTGTATATTGCTTATCAATTTATAATCTTTATTTCTAATCTCTGTGATTCTAAATGGTCGCAGAGACCATGAACTTAGAATTCTTGTTCTTTTGCAGAAACAACATCCTATTCCCACAGTGCAGACAACCCCTCACAAAAAAACTGCGAGGAAAAAATACACACAGTGTTTATTCTTTAAATAGAACTGGAAGAAATCTCGTGGTGATGAGCACTGTACTTTCCCTTCTATCCATCTGTGAATGTGTTGCAAAGATCTTGACAGCAAGCTTGGCCAAGAGGTAATGATGCCAACAACCTGGGGAAGCCCTCTGTGTCTATACCAAAAACCTGAAAACTCTAGGTGATGAGTACTACTTTATTATCACAAGCTATGGAATGTAGGAACCAAGCAGCTTCTATTTTTAAAATGTTCAGAATGCAGCCAAGCCTTATACATGGCATAAGTAGGGAAAAGTATGCATAAGAAGGGCAAATCAAAGCATTTACCTGCAGCTGGTTCTATGCTGGGTGTTTATTTGTTGGTTCTGCAGGACAGGAAGCTCATCATTATAACCAGCTTCATTTGTTAGTTCATCCCTCAGGTGCCCAGGAAGCATTGCTGATTGATTGTGTACCATTCTGGGTACAAAAAAAGACAGGGAACTCCTGGAAAGAGTTCAGCGGAGGGCTACGAAGATGATAAAGGATGTGGAACACCTCCCTTATGACGAAAGGCTGAGAGACCTGGATCTGTTCAGCCTTGAGAAAAGAAGACTCAGAGGGGATCTGATCCACATCTATAAATATCTAAGGAGTGGGAGGCAAAGAGATAAGGCCAGACTCTTCTCAGCAGTGTGTAGCGATAGGATGAGGGGAAATGGCCACAAACTGAGGCATAGGAAGTTCTGCACAAATGTGCATTGGAACTTCTTCACAGTGCAGTGATGGAGCACAGGAGCAGGCTGCCCAGTGAGGTGGTGGAGCCTGCTTCTCTGGAGACATTCAAGACCTGCCTGGATGCCTACCTGTGCAACCTGGGCCAGGGAGCTGCTTTAGCAGGGGGTTTGGACTTGAAGATCTCTAGAGGTCCCTTCCAACCCCTACAATTCTGTGATTCTGTGACTTCAAGCTATGCAGATATTCAAATGCAATTGATACTTGAAGGGAATTTAACAAATGTTGAATCGGCTTCATACGCAGACATCAAGCACCAAAGGTTGTGCACCAAAAATATCAGAATCATTCTGGTTGGAAAATTCCTATGCACCGATGCATAGAGCTGTTGTGACCAAAGTGCAGGGCCAAGCACTTGGTCTTTTTGAACCTCATCCCATTGGCTTCAGCGTATTGATCAGACTGTCCAGATCCCTCTGTAAGGCCTTCCTACACTCTCATCATGTTTAATCTAGAATGCTTCTGAAGCCAAGAAATCTGACAAAGTAACTTGACATGCCAATGAGTTATGAAAGCAGGTATTCCCATTATTACAGTGCTGGGTGCATGGGAATTGCTCACCAAACATGCACACCAAGGAAAGCAGGGACTGCACATTTATAGGCGTAGTGAATATGATATTCATCACATTTCCAAGAAATTGGTTACACCCTAAGATGTGGATGGTCTATGGGTCTCTGGGCCCATTTGATGGTATCCTTGTAAAACCTTTAGGGGATTGCATTGTGTGTCAACAGCAATTCATCTTCACAGGACTATCCATTTAATTTGCAAACGCAGCTGTACGTGTCTTCACTTATCTTCAAGGACCACATGTTCTATATGTTCCCTGTTTGAACAAGCTATGAGGCCTAGTTTAAACAAGCCTGTACAAGTCTCCTTGATTTACTTCCTTGCTAACCAAACTGCAGTCCAGATATTTATCAAACAAGGTGAAAAAAGATTTGGAGAAGCAAAATAAGTGACAGCCCCTCTATAGTTTTCATGACAACTCCTTATACAACAATTAGCAATGGCTTCTGTGCAAGTTGCATTTGTCTGAGGTTGCTCCCTTCCAGCTGAAGGAACTCAAATGGCTGGATCAGGACAGCACAGAAATCACAGCACTATATAATACAGAGCCATTCTACCCTGCTTTGGGGCATCTGTTGGTATACAGCTCTTCAGCAAGAGCTCTGTGCTGAAAGAGCAATACCATTCCTGAATGCTTGAAATGCTACAGGCATTAGCACCTGCCCTGGAGAGGAAGGTATCGCATTCAGGTGTCTTCAAACTTCTGCATTTTGACTTCAGGCATGGGGCAGACAAAAGGAAACTAAGCAGAAGCAGACAGAAGTAAAGAGCCTGATTGCAGAGGCAGTGAGCACTCATGTCCAAAGAAAACCTGGGAACACACTGTATCTTCAAAAGCTCCTGCAGTACTGTAAACAAAATGGGAGTTTAACTATTATTTTAATAACACAGAAGGATTCTGCTTTGCTTTCCTATAGCCCAAGGCTGACGCTGATCACTGTACATAAAAGCTCATTGGAGACTCAGCTGTGAGACAAGATGTTGCATATAGAAATTAGAAGTGGATGTTTTATTTGTTTTTTCACTGCAATTCACATCTCAAAACTCAGGAATTTGGTTTGCTGTTATTCTGCAAACACATGTAATGCATTTTTCTTTCTCCAGTCTTTTTCCAAGTAATTCTGTTCTGCAGCTTTTAAAGCAAATTGTTCTGAAGTCCTGCAACAGCCCATACTTCTACCACTGTAAGCTGGTGTATCGCGGCACAAGCCATATTGTTTTGATATCCTGAGTACCACTTGCTCCAGTAGAGCTGCTCCACAATAGGTTATCTAGATAGCACATGAGAGCATGGTGAGGAAAGGGCCACTAATAGAGTTAGGAGCCGGAGCAGCCATCAGATAAGGAGAAGTGAAGAGCTGCGGCTGTCGATCCCCAGAAAGAGAGGGGTCATGGTGGTTGTGTTATCAATTTGTATGAATAGAACATGGGGAGAGCAAAGAAAACAGAGCCAGACCCTTCTTGGTGGTGTCCAGATGCATGGCAAGAGACAATATGCACAGGAACATCTCTTGTTAGACACCTTAAACCTATGTAATATTCTCTCTGGGTCGTTAATTCAAAGAATTTTCACATGAATGCTAATACTCTACTAAGTTCCCAGTGAGATCCTGTATCTAAATTAGCTATTTTACTTTCTTTAACTGGGGCATTTAAAGTCATGGAGTTTAATCTTCCTGAGAATTAATGAGCCCCAGTTAAAGAGATTACTGCAAAGGTCTGGAGACCCAAATTGATTTTAATCTATTTATTCTATACCCGCTTGGAGAGAAGATTACCACTAAACAAGGCTTTTACATCCCTGCCTGGTTCTGTTAATGCACTTTTATTTTCTATTCTATCATCTGGACTGCGGTCTCAAACTGCTTTCTAGGTACTGAGCATCCTCTTTCACTCTTGGAACATGTGGCAGCATGCTTTCCCCATTTTCCCTGTTTAACCATTAACTATTGATAATGTACAGACCATTGCAGCCCAGCAGTACTTTAATCATGTGCAGAAATCCAAGCTACAGACCCGGGCTAAATATTTAAGCAGACAACTTTATGCAAATAGACAGCAGTCCCTGGCTTAGCATTGCTGCTGCTCCTGAAGAGGGAAAATGGAGCTCACTCATGCTTCGGATTCCCTCATGCATGGAGGTTGTTGTCAGAGGTTTTCTCCCCTGCTCCTTTGAGAATTTGGTTTTCTGTGACAATTTTGCAGAATTTTTTTTGTGTGAGTAGTTACAGGTTAAGCCAGATCTCATGCTGACACATGAAGGAATCTCCATATCAAACCTCGCACAGCACAGAAAACACCATATCATTGGTTTTTCTTTTTGTGTATGACTTGCTTGCATTTGTATATTGGCTATGGTAATAAACCTATCTAAGAATGAATATTAAATAGACATTTAGGAAGAGGAAACACAGCACTGGTAAAGTCACGCAAGATGGTAGTAGAAGCAGAGCAGATTCAGCAACAAAAGTTGCTGAGTAAAGCATGACTTTGAAATGGAATTCTATTGAGAAGTCATGGTGCACATTAAGAAAGGAGTGAGAAGCAGATTAAAGACAAAAATGAAACTTAACAAAAATGAATCTTGACACAGAGTAATTTCACTGAGTGAAAATGCTGGTACATTCCCATTAGGATCAGTTTTGCAATCAACCAAGATTTTGACCAGGATTGGAATTTTCTGAATGTACTTCCCTGTTATAACCTTCTCATTCAGTTTGAGAACGTAACTTGTGCCTAACGTTGCAAGTTTTAGTCCTTACTCATGTTAGATGATGAAAATGTGCACAGAGTGCATGTGCAGTTCTAGTCCGTGTATAGTGCTGAATCAAGGAGACTTGTATAGACTTGTTTAAACTAGGCCTCATATCTTGTGCTAACAGATAACTTTAGGAAGGAACACAGGGATCACAGAGATGGGTGGGCCATTGAAGATAAGTGAAGACAAGTAGACTTGATGTTTGCAACTTAGAAGGGGAGTAGTCCTGTGAAGAAAAGGACAACACAATGGTGGGTCCAGTGAAGATAAGTGGAGTTGCTGTTTGCAACTCAATGGGCAGTCCCTAAAGATGAACTGCTGTTGCAACACAATGAAACCCCCTAAAGGTTTGCAAGGATATCACCAGATGGGCCCAGAGACCCTCCCCACATTCTAGGACGCATGCTCAGGAAGAGGGAACATCCAACACATATGTAACCAATTTCTTGGAAATGTGATTAATATGTATACACTATGCCTATAAATGTGTAGTCCCTGCTTTCCTTGGTGTGCATGTTTGGTGAGCAATCCCCATCACTCAGCACTGTAATAGAAGGAATACCTACTTGATATAATTCATTGGCATGTCAAGTTACTTGGTTGGATTTCTCATCTTCAATGCAATTCAGTCCCTTCTAGCACTGAATTTCTCCTGCCAGCTCCTTGACATGGGAAGACCTGAAGTTTTATCTAACAACGAAAGAGCAGCCTAGCTTCTGGAAGGGAGCCCAAAAAAAGAGGAGATGGCTCTGTCAAAGAAAAGTCTTATCTCTGGTTTTCTGTAGGCTGTGCGTAACACCAGTGTATGTAAATTCTCAGCCCAATATAGCAATCAGAATAATCAACAGAGAGATTCAGAACTGACTTGCTAGCAGGAATAGCAACTTCTGCCTCTCACTGGCAATGGAAGGCAGGAGAATGTGTTCAACCTAATGTGTCTGATGTTAAAACCATTTCTGAGGTCAGAAATGCCTCTGTGGTGAGCCTTCAGCTCATCATTTCAGAACAGTCAGTGTAGGTTCTTAGGCTTGCAGGCTTGTTCCCATGAAAACTAATTAGTTGCAGACATCTCAATAACTGCTGGTAGTTTGGTGCTAATGAGAGATTATACAACCACAAAAGCAAAATGAAGAAATCTTTGCTCAAATCTCAGTGCATTTCCCTTCTTATTTCCTTCAGCTTTTATCAAACAAGAACACGACAGACAATTCAGTAGCAGCAGACCATGGACTGAGACAGAGGACCAAGCTCTCCCAGTATATTGGATAGAACTATTTTATTGTGTCCTAATGGAAACAGATGACCTTCTGGTGCTCTAAGCAAAGTGAGAGACTGCAGATACAGAGCTTCAGATGTTCTCTAACTATGTGGAACATCTTCCACCAACGGGACTCCTCTAAACTCAAACTCCTTTTTTTTTCTTGTCGTGAAAGTAAAGCAAGAAATTTTTTCCCTTTCTCAGTAGTTCTTATTTATGTAAAGGCCTGAAGTGCTGTGAACACATTAGATATGTGAAATACAGAAAGCTCGAGTAGTAGGAACAGTTTAGAATTTTGTTTGTTCTGGATTTGGGCTTTGCAAGCTGCAGGCATCAGGGCAGGGTTATGTCAAGCTGCAGGTAAGGAGCAGCTAGGAGAAAATCAAATTCTGCATGCTGAAAAGACCTGAGAGGAAAGAGGAGGAACCTCTCAAGAGAGATGAGAAATAAATCAGTGAAGTAAAACGTGGTTTCTAAAACAAGGGTGGGGGCTGTGGAGGCCACGAAGTAGCCTAGTGCCTTCTGTAGGAGGCAAACTCTGAATGGTGCTCACATCCCTGAACCCATGGCGTCTTGGTCACCTCACTGCATTCCTCTCAGGTAAAGTGACCCATGTTGGAGATCACAATGAATGTTCCATTTCATCTTTCCATACAAAGTCTAAAAAGGTCTGAGAAGTTCCAGGACTGCTATGATTTGTTCTTGCAGCCTCCAAGAGCAGTTGCGAATGGCCACACCATACATTTCTGTCCATGCTTTCTGTTCCCAAGCAACACATTCTAACTGAAAAATGGAAAAGTCTTTGTCATGACACTCTGACCCTAAGGAGCCCTTCATCCTGGAAGAAGTCTTCTGAGGGAGGATTCTTCTGCCTCAGCAGAATAGCAGAGTCTTGATAACAGGATCCAAGTGTCCTTTGCCAATTAATATCTTTGAAACACGTTTTTTAAGGCAGCATCAATGAAATACTTATGGTGGCTCAACAAATCAAACATTAAATGTTTTGTATTTACAAGTCTCTAACATGTGGGCTCTCCTCCCCTCTTTCCTCTTCTACTTGCCATCACAATAATTACAATAATTAGGCTGTCTGCTCACCTGTGCTCCAATTTCATATTCTGCACCTCTATTGCTAAATGCGATCTGCCTGGAGATTTTAATAAGCTTTGTATGAAATATTGTTCATTAATAAAACCTGAGGACAGTAAAACATATGCCAATTAGCTCAGGGTGTAGAGGGGAACAACATATACTGCTTGCAAATAGGAGTAATCCTTATTTTCACAGACCTGAACACATGATATTTGTGGAGACCTTTTTAATTCAAATGCCGAGAGAAAATCAAGTAACATTTCAGGCATTGCCATTAACCTCCTTGATAAGATTTCTTATCTAAAATAAACCATAGGGAACTCTGAACATTGACCACCTGACATTTTTCCTGCTTCTCAGTTTTGCATAATTGGGTGTACTGGCAAAAATATTGGGCAAGATTGGCCAAGATCAGCACTCTGCACATTCAGAACAGAGATAGCCTGATAGGTCTGGCTGCTATATCAATTAACCAAGTGCAGTAGAGGGTAAATTGGTTACTTTGGAGCAGCAGTAGTTGAAGTCTGGTCAACTTCTGGATTACTTCTTCCATGCAACAGAGCATGGAAATTGAGAAATATCCATGAGAGCAAGCAGTCCAATGTTTGGAGAGATGTTTTAGAAGCGAAAAGCTTATGGGGGCTGTTTGCTGCTTCCTAAATTCTTAAATATTTAATCCATAAGTGGTGGTGATAGATTAAACTGTGAGGGCAGACCTGTGAAATGAGCAAGAATGTGAAGAAGGCAGCAAAGTTAAAGGGTGGTGAAAGAAATTACCAGGAGAGGGAGCCCAGAAACCATCTGGAGAGAACAGACTGCAAACCTGGGAGCTTAATGCCAAGCAAAAAAACTGTATCCCTGCCTTACATTAAAGTATTTTATCTCCTAAAAATGTTCACATTTTCACAAAAAAAAAAAAAAAAAAAAAAAAAAAGAAGACAAAAAAGACAGAAGAAATAAAAAAAAATGATCAGCTGTAAATGTAATGATACACTTGACATCACAGAACTGATAGATATCTCCATTTCTTTCCTTGTTTCTACTGTTTGATTTAATGTTTTAAAATTTTTGTTAGTGCTTTTGTCAGGATTTTGGATTTTGTTTGCATATGGGGTGGGAAGAAAGGACGCCTTGTTGCTTGGTTTGAAATTTGCTTTCCTTTGCTCACTTTCTTCAGTCCCAGTTATCCTAGAGTGATCTGAATGTTTTTCTCATTAGAATTTCCTGCTAGCTAATTTTTCAAAAAGATTTTGATAGAAAGTATTTTATTATCTCCAAAGTGTTGTTCATTTCAATGGTTATTCCTGACTCATACATATGCAGCTCGAATAAGAACCCAGTGATGCTAATTTTCTCCTTATGTTGCTGTAGATTTCTTTTTAATGTAATTCATTTTTCTGCAATTTGCTGCAATTTTAGGGCAGAAACAGCCAGGTTAAAACAAAAACAGAGCCCTTTCAGACCTCAGCAGGAGGAAGAAAAATCCTTCTTAACTTCTGAAAGTTTTTCTTAGTAGTTTGGAAATGGGGCGTGAGTGAGATAGAGATGTGCAGAGGAGAACTCAGATCATGGATGGCTATATGGAAAGCCAAGCTCTGAGTTGGCCATTCCCACCCTCCGCTGCACAGCTTCGTTAACACCGCAGCAGATCCAGTGGGGAAATATTGGTGGTTGGTGGGTAGTTGGATAGGATGGTCTTGGAGGTCTTTTCCAACCTTGGTGATTCTTTGATCTCCCTTCTATGGTGATTCTATGATTCTTTACCCTTTTGACTCAGAGTCACCATTTTGTCATGAAAGTTTCAAGCTGACAGCAATGACCTCTGCATAATTCACCATCCTCATTAAAAAATAACGAAGTTGTAGGAGTCAGCTTAAACTCAGGCTCTATTATTAGGCTTTTTAATACATATTTATTAAAGTTCCTGATTGTTGTCTAGACTGCATTCAAAACTCAAGGCATGAAAACTGTTTAATCTCCCTCATAGATGGGTATTGCTTCCAAAATTTGCATATTCCTTCTAATTCTGTGTGTCCTGCCAAAATCCATCCTTCTCTTTGGAGTTCAACAAGACATAACATTTTTTACTGAAGTGATTTGCATCCATGTGCCTCCAACACAGTTTTTGTAGCATCAAGAATAGGCAGTCTGAACTATGGATTGGTACTTCCCAGTGAATAAAGGAGTTGATTCACCTTTCCTAACACATCTGAAATGTCCAGTTTGGTGATAAAGAGATCCTGAGCATGCCACTTACCCACTCTGTTTACAGCACTATGTCTGTATAATGAAAGCATTAATGCTGTGCTGCCACACACCAAGCATAAATTTACCATGATGTGTAATCAGCTACCAAAGAGAACTACGTAAAATCCATCAGCAAAGGGATCTCAATAAGCCACCAAAAGGAGAACTTTACAGAATGCCTCAATAAAGAGATCATTATATGTGGGATGCTTCTGTGTTTTTACAGAGTCCTGGATTGTTTCATACAGCTCTGTCTTGGTTATGAGGGGTGAGACTTAGCAGAACTCAGCCTAAATCTGTGAATGTCTTTTGTTTATGTTGGTTTATACTGGATAAATAAAAGTGGTTTAAGTAACAGAAGTGCTAATCATTCACAACTCCTGTCAGTCTTGGTGAGTCTGCATGGAATTTGTCACAAGGTCTGCATTTTTTCACTTCATTCCTTCTGTGATAAATTATACTCCCATTTCCTCCTTTTGGCTTTAAAAGACAGCAGAAATGAAGCAAAAGCAATTCAGTCCAAACCTGGGTATATAACCTGTGCTTGCACTATTTTTGTTGGTTGGTTGGTTGGTTGGTTGGTTGGTTGGTTGGTTGGTTGGTTGGTTGGTTGGTTGGTTGGTTGGTTGGTTGGTTGAAGAAAAAAGCTCAAACCTGCATTCTCTATCTAAAGTCTTAGGGCTGAGAAGCCTTACCCTTCCTCAGGTTGGATATTAGGAACAATTTCTTGGAGTGGATAAGGCATTGGGCTTGGGGATCTTGGAGATCTTTTCCATCCTTAGTGATTCCACAATCACTTTAGAAAATACAAAATGATGTTTTCAACATGAAGAAGATTGTTTTTTTTTTCTTATGGTTTCTTTCCAAGCTGTCTAGTTAAGCCTTGTAAATCCCAAGTTGGTGTGACTGCAAATAATAAGCTTTCTTTCTGTTAATTTACAGCCAATTAAACTAGATCATCCTTTCAGAAGGAAGTCTCCCTGCTTTAGAACAGTTGACACCATCCCTGGAAGTCATTAGAGGAGAAGGGGGAGTAAGTTCCTTATGTGGGAGCAGCATCAGAGATTCAAGACTGTTTTGTGATTATAAAGCAAGGAGGGCATACAGCATGCATAGTTCAGATTAGCATGAATAAGGTCTGAATGCCCTTACTGGCACAAATTTTTCACCTAGAGGTTAGAGCAGAGAGTGTGGTTTCTTGTGGCTCATACTTCGCCACTCTAAAATGGGAGGGATTCATTACACATTAATGCAAGAGACAGCCAGAATTTATGATGGTTCAGAAAGTGGCCAGCACTCAGACACTGAAAGCCAACAGACATTTGATGTCCGGATGAGTTTCAGGAACAGGAGCCAAAGTCACTTAAAACTTAATTGAAAGTAGTGGGGACTACAGCCAGCAATGTCTCCACAAACAGTATCTCCTGCATTTAAATACGGTTTAAATTCAAAGCCATCTTTATCCAACCAGCTGACCATGAACCAACACACATCAGCAGGCCAAGCTTCAGGATTTGGTAGGCAAGTCCTCAGTTTGATTCAGCCCTCTCCTCTCAGCTGTCTCTGTACTTGAGTCTTTCCCTGGAAAACCAGGCTTGATTGCTCTCACTGAGTCACAGAGTAGTGCCAAGTCAGTGGACTTGCGTATTTTACAGCAGGAGAGATCTGTTTCACTGTTCTTTTCCTGCAGAATATCCTCTCTGGAAGCCCAGTGATAAAATGATGAGACATCAATGGAAATGACATGACTTTATTACCGTTCATATTATTTATGTTAAAGCATGTTTACTTGGAAAGCAGAACTTCCTCCCCCCCTCCCCCAAACACATTGCAGTTAAGTGATACATTACAACAGACATTCACATAAAAAACATTTAGAGATCCATAAAGCCAGATGAGTTTAGCTCCTTGTCTGTCTGTCTGGATACAGTGAAATTCTGGTTTTGCACAGCAATCAAAGAAAGTAAGAAAGTGCTGTAACTTTCTATTTGTTCAGCTAAGATTTTTGTAAGAATTGCTCCAGAAGAGCATCTGCAATTTGAAGACTATTCTAATTTGCACTTATGCTTGGACATTAAAATAACAGGGTGTTAAAATTACAGCAAAAAAATGGATGAGTCATGTTGTTCAAACTTGCTATAAGGAAAGTTTTGCACTGTGAAAACAGTAGGGTGTTCAAAAATGATTTCTCGGAGAAATACAGAGGAATGATCTTCAGCTGTGCTATGCATTTTCCTCATAATAACACAGCAGAACATTGAACTCATTTTGGTGAAATGTTGCTTAGAGGTTGGGGGATCTAAAGAAGCTGTAGCATTCCATTTTGTCTTCAAATCTTCACTTCAGTCTGAGATATTTTGGAATGTTTGATTGTTATGGTCATCTATTAATCTATGATTACTATCTATTATTCCATCTCTATGATGCAGAGAGAAGAAAGTAAACTGGGCAGAATTGCACGTTCAACTGGGAGGGCAATGGGAGAAGGAAGTGTTCATTATTGTATACAGATATAAAGAGTTTTTTTTTTTTAAGAATGCATTATCTTCCATCTGCTTTAAATTACTTGTGTGCTCTTAACCCGTATTTTCAGCCCATTTACTTGTGGTTACGCTCTTCTTTACGCACAGCAAGCTAGTAAGTGCCTTTTCAGCATCCATTCCTCATCATTATCAAACTTCCTTTCTGCCTTGTGAAGTTAAACCCTCTTTAGAGGATACACAGAAATGTGCTTGGAAGAGGGAACAGACTGCTGTGGAGGAAATGAGAATGCTTTACAACTTGACCTCCTGTGACTTCCAAGAACACTCAGCCCCGAGGGACGTATGTTCTTGACTCTGCTGAAAGCTGCCTGGATGGCTGTAGCCAAGACATGTGCCATTCCTGCTCTTCACACTTCAGTCAGTGCAATGGGATTGTTCTGTCCTCCTCCCTTCCTCCTCTTTTTGTTCCCTCAATGCATGCCTGGCATCTGAGAAAAAGAGCTCTGCTACCTCTACACTGTTGAAGTGCAAACATAAATGTGTACTCAGTTCCATCTCTCTGCTCCCAAACCCAGATTGGAGGACAAAGGTGCGCAGTGAATACACAGGGGCTCTTTGGCTGCTGTTTGTACAGCCAGCACCTTCCTTCACCTTCGTCTGCTGCACTAATATCCTTGCAGGACAAGGTAAAGGCTGGTGATCATCAATGGCAAGATTTTCCACTGGGGAACACCAGGCTTGGGTAAACGTTAAAATAGGAACATCTGCATGACCTCTTTGCAGTGATGGAGAAGGCAGTTATGTGGGATGTCAGTTAAGTATTCTGACAAAATAGCTGAGATTTTGCACATCTCCTGCCCAGGTTTCTTCCCTCTGGGCCTTTCCCTCCTCTCACTCCTCCCTTTTCCATCCTGACAGCAGACTGGAATGCTCTCCCGTAAGAAGGATGGCAAAGGTTCTGTGTTAACCCATCCTCAAATCAGTTCCTCTGAAACATCCTGATGGCAATGGATCACATTTCAAGCTTCAGAAATAGACAGACCTCATTTCTCCCAAACTTAACTTCATTAATCAATGAGCTCAGAGAGCAGCAGGAATGTTCAAGGTTAGTAAAAACCTCTGAAATTCTTTTACAAGATTCCCTAAGGAGCCTTCCCAGATATACACTGGCCTACCAAACAATCCTTGTTATCCGACACAAATGCATTCAGGGATAGAAAAGATTTTTCATGT
Organism: Oreortyx pictus; assembly: GCA_036925125.1. Lineage (NCBI taxonomy): Eukaryota > Metazoa > Chordata > Aves > Galliformes > Odontophoridae > Oreortyx > Oreortyx pictus. The sequence goes on from JAUPFR010000029.1 coordinate 3,918,448, forward strand.
ATGACCACAGGACAATGCTCAGGCATCAAAACATCCTTCCTAACAAAAATGAAGGTATATACTGTGAGTTTTGTTCTGTGTTTTGTACAGTGGCAGCGTGCTGGGCTATTTTGGTTGTCCGGAGGCTACCATAGTAAAAATAGACAGTAGTGCTCATTTTACACAGAAATTATTGGAGATGAATTTGTAAAATCTGACCATAATCTTGAAAAAAAATATAATTAAAAAAAAGAAAACCACCCACCAACCCCTGAAAATCCAGTTTGCTGCCCACATATCCATGGTGTTCCATTGAGAAATAACATGTAAAGCACAGCATTCGCTTCCTGCTGACTTCTAATCCTGTGGGGTGATGTCTGTAGAGACTGCTTTCACCTTCAGCCGGCAGAACCAAAGGTACAGTGTGTTTTGCTTGAATTCTGTGTGTCATTTGCTGGAAAAGCGCTGCATTCTGAAATGTATTTCTCCCCCATCTCAGTGTGCTGTTGGATGGCTTAGGGACTGCCTGACTGACTGCAGCTTGACTAGATGATCCTTACAGGTCCCTTCCAAGGTGGGATATTCTGTGATTCTATGAGTCTGTGCTTCTATGGTTCATTGCCTCTCCACCCCCAGCAGCTGACTCTGGGTTCAGTAATGGAGCTGACAATATGAGCAACCCCAGTAAGTCCTACCCTTCCAGTCACAGCTGATAAACAATTGAATACCAGTTTGGACTCATTGTGTGAAGGCAATAGACTGCAACTCAATTATTCCATTTCTTTTTTTGTAATCAGTGTCTGGAGGAAGAGCTCAGACAGCAAACTGAGCCCATGTCACAGTGCAGTGCTGCCACTGTCATTTGGTGAACTGCTCCACAAGGAAGAAATAGAAATCCATTTTATTATGCCTGCAAAATCCTTATAATCTCATTCTGAAGTGTTCCTCTGGATGATATATATCCAAAGTCCAGGACAGGTAAAGTGAGGCCAAAATCCCCACCAGGCCCATCTGTTCCACATGTGTTTTCATTCCCACACTAAAGAAAGCTCAGGCTATTTCCTGGTGCATTCTCTGCTTCTTCTCAGTGTGGCTTAAAATTAAATTAGTCACTTTGCTCCACCACAAGTATGTGATCTGGTTACAGTATTGGCTCATGTTTACTTTAGCAAGCAAATCTCAGAGACAGCCTAATCCTTCAGTGCTTCCATCAACATTTTTCATGTCAGATGAAAAAAAATCATCTACAGACTTTTTAAATGGGTAAATATACATAGTGCACACCATGTGCTGTTCCAGAAGGGCGAGAGCTGTATGACTGATAGATAATTCTTTTCCTGTTCCAGCTCTGCATGAAGAAAAAGTAAATAAATGTTTGAAAGAGAAGTATTCCTATTTTTAATGCAGTAGCACAGAGTCAGACCAATCTCTGTTACAATTTCTCATATTCCTGTGCTGTCTCTGTCCAGCAAAGCACTTGTGGTCATGCTTGATTTTGACTTCCAAATGCTTAAAGTCTACTTCTTCTCTGCATATATGCCAAAAAACGTGGCCCAGATGAATAGGTCTGTGATGATCTTCAGAGCTCATTGGAAAGGGAACTGCAGTCTCCTTTTCGCTCTGCTAGATGTGTATGAGAGCATCATCTCCCTCTAAAGATATTGTACCATAAGAAGGCAATCCTCACCAAAATCAGAAGAAAATGAAATGTGAGTGACTCTACGGAACAATAATACCAATCAAACAAAACATGTTTATCTTTTAAAAGTGTTTAATTATGAGAACCCTACACCTTTAAAAAGAAATGCCCCTGTAATACAAGTTTTTCACATCATGATTCAGCAATGAGACAAAATGTAGAAATGAGAAGTTTAGCAACAGCTCTTACCACTGATACAGACTTTTCATATATGTCGCTTTTCTTTCTCAGGAGCTTGTGCTGAAAGTTGTTTGGCAATTACTTTTGTTTGGTACATACACAAGGAAGCATTTGCTGTTCACTGATGGGAAATCCTGGCCTTTCTTCTATTTTCTTCCTTTAATCTGTGCATCTGCTAGGGGAAAGAAAACTGAAATCTGTGTTTGCAACAGTGAACACTCACAATTAGAAACTACAGCATGTTCCAGGAAAATGAAGAATCAATGTGATCTACTGAGCAGGCTGCCTACAATAAAGGCAGAAGTTCTGCCACAAATACCAAGTTGAAATTCAACCTCTGAATTTAATTCAGATGAAATATTGTCCTTCTAAAGCCTTACAACATTTTTAGCATTGTACTTTCTTTTGTCATTTCGACTATAGGAATTTATTAAGAATGAGCCAAAGATGTCTATAGATCCTGATTCCCTCTATTTTCTCAAAGTCATCAAATTAGCTACAAAATGGCTAAGGGTGACTTGTGTACAGAGCTTGCATTCAGCAGTGATAATGTCCTTCTCTGTGCCCAAGTACTGCCAGCCCTACTAATTTTGTCATGGGTTTCATTCTATAGGAAACCCGATCATCTTCAGAAGTATTTCAAAGGAGTCTGCTGGACTTCCATCAGAGTATCAAATCTGGGAGTGCACATTCCAAAGGGGAAATACACTAGAAGGTCCAAATAAAATAGCATTTTCTCCATGCTGTGCTTCTGGATTGGTTCCCTTCTGGTTGAATCTATTTAGAAGGTGATATTTTGCTGTAAAATAGACAGTATTCCCTGCCTACACAATGGGAGGGTTTTAGCCTTCACCAAGTAAGGTAGAAATTAATATAATAGGTACTCTCTACAGGAGAAGGCTGACGTGGGATAGATTATGAAGGCCGAAACTAGTCCTAATCCTAAAACAGATCTTTTAAACTGTATTTATAACAGAATCAATGATGTGAAATGGTGTAGACATCTGGGAGCAATATGATCACAATACCCAATAGTATCATTCCAGTGGACCACATTCTGCTGCCTGGATCTCCCTTGTGAGGTCCATGGTATGAATTTTGTTGATAGTTGTGTGATTGCTGCTGGACCTGGGCCCACTAAAGGCAAACTGGATGTAGTTAGAGAAAGGGCTGGTTGGAGATTTTCTCATGAAATGGGTTTCCGTTGGAAAATGTCAGCTTCTTGAAACCCAGACGTTTCGTGGGAACACATCTACTTCATGCAGCAAAAAAGGCATTCCTGGTCACAGTGGAGACAAAGGGGAAACAAACACGAAGAATAGGGGGAAAATTCTTCACTAACCCAGAATTAGAAGTATGAGTGCTAATGATAGTTCTATCCGATGTTGCAGTCCTGTCCCAATAATTACTTATATGCAAAGAGAAAGAGCATAGGATTGATAGTTCTGTAATGTATTTTGAGTAGTTAGCAGAGGAGAGACTATATTATAGAGTTTGTTTAAACCAGTAAAACAACCTTTCTGTTGATTAAATTGATGCTCCTGCATCATCTTCCTTGCACATTTTCTTCGCAAGCATATCAAATTGCTCTCCTCACCTCTTTCTGATAAGTGTAGCTATGCATGAAGTGGTAATCACAGTGCTGGTGTGCATCTTTCAAGCTTAATTAATGGTCCTGAGAAACTTCGAAATTCTTGACAAGAGTTTCTTAGTGCAATTAAGTATTATTGTCTTGTGCAGAGTAGATCCTGAGATCTCAGAGAAATTTGCTACATCATGTCATTGCCCATTTACAGAGAAGTCATTGAAGAGTTAGTAAGTTTTAGCAGATGTTATCATCAAGAAGGCGATAACTTGATACATCTGAGCTCTTGGTCAGTGGTTTCAAGGGGAGTTCCTTAGTCTTGATTACTTCTGAGAGCAGAAAACCATTGAAACATTTATTGTAATTTCCAAAAAGATTAGTCTGAGGAGTTTACTGAAATCCAAAAAGAACCCTGTGATGTTTTTTGGGCTTGGTTTCCAGATTTGATGAATATTAATATTTTCAGATTAATGTCACAGAGTACAAGATCCAGATTTCGTGGTACAAAAGGCAACTGCTGCTCTTCAACTCAGTACAAATTGAGCCATTTAACAATAATTTTCACGGCACTGATCTTCCCATGCTTACCCACACCATAGTAAATAATTTTGGAATATCGAGTAACTGGGATTAACTAAATGATATATTTTCATTTAGCTTAATTTCAGTTCACCTTTAATCTCATAATCATCCATCTGGAATCTTCTGGTGGGTGCATAACTCTGGTTTCTGAACGTCTGCCATTGCAAAAACACAGTAGGGTACTTAATTTGTCAAACCATCTGTGTTCTAGCTCATCCACATAATACATCTTTTAGTAAAGCTATCTCCTCTATTTCATAGTGGAGAAGAACTGACACATTAGAGACAGACAAAAATTAAAACCACTGGATAGCAGGTACTTTCAGCTACAGCACTTTTACGTTCATCAGAAATCCTGGCTCCAAACTCTGGGTATGGTTTGATATTTTTTTGCATACAACAAAACTCCACTAAGGTTTTTCCAAAGAGGCTGAGGATGTAATGTGGCTAATTTGCACTGGCTTTCATTAAGTAATCAGACTCCTATTGCCTGGGGCCATAAACGTATATAAAATCTTAATTCCTGTGCAGGCATTTCTGGTTGCCCAGAGAGATTCTGTGTGTCCCAGCCCTGGAGGCATTCAAAGTCAGGTTGGATGGGGCCCTGGGCAGCTTGATCTGGGGGGGGGTGGGGCAACTAGCCCCTAGAAGTTGACTGTAGCAAGATGATTTTTAAGATCACCTCCAACCTAATCCACTGTATGATTCTATGATCTAGCTCCTAATATCAGCAGAGCTTACATCTACACAGTCACAGGTTTGAGCATAACTTCCTTAGTCTTGCCTAATCCCTACCTAAAATGCTGAGTCAAGACTTGGTCACAGCACATGCAAGCTGTATGGGAATGAAAAGAACATAGGTTCTTGACAGATGTGCAAAAACACATTTATGTCGTCCACTGAGGCCACCAATGTCATAGGAGAACCCAGAGTGAGAGCCACAGTGCCAGCTGCATGTCTGGGAGACGGAGTGAGCAAATTCAGAAAGGTACTTAGAAGTCACAAGATATTGTATAAAGCCAAAAACAAACTGTTTTGAGGAATACTTAGAGCTCAAGAAAGGCCATGTGGTGGCAGAGCTCCCTGGGGTTTTAAAAATAGCATGGCTCATTCGCAGACATAGCCCTCATGCATCCGCACACTGATTAACCATCTGATTTGTTAGGCATTTAATTCTGACAGCTGCTTTGCAAAATTTAAGCACACGCATTAAGCACTCATAAAAACACTCATGGACTTTATTGTACATCACACACTGTATGCGCCAGGCAACAATTAACATAACAGGGTTGTTATTGTCTCCAAGCAAAAAGTATTATTAGCAGCACTGGAAAATCTCCAATTCTCCAGCCAATTGCATTCAGTTCCCACTGCTAACAGGATCTTGCTCGTTTTAGAATCCAGACGTAAGGCATATCAGCGTGACGAGAACATATGCATAAGTCTAAATGCTGAGAGAACTGGTTAGATGTATAAATGTTGTATAGCAAACCCTTATGATGCCAGCAGGAGTTGCTAGGAACTCTTCATCTTTTGTGGGTAGATAGAATTATCAAGATAACCAGGGCTATCCTAATGATGGCTTCTTCCTCAATGTGCATTTTGGTGAAATCTGAGCAATGTTAGCAATATTCAGCCAATCCTTTCTTGTAAAATGAATGCTTTCTTTCACAGTATGCAAGGGATTTAAATAGGGCAGGCTAACTTTGCAGAATTTCCTTGGGTGATCCTGGAAATTCCCACAAATATACGTCTGACAGCACTGAGAAGCATGGTCCACCCCACTTTCCACTCCTTGCAACTGGTCATAGGGTGCAGCATCCTTTAGATCAGTGCATACCAGTGAGGATATTCCAAGGCACTCCAACAGTTTTGTCAGCAGCTGAAGCAAGTCTTATAAAGCCCTCCCCCTTCAATCACAGACAGCAAGGTCAACACAGGGTTTACTGCATTCTTTTAAACAACATAGATCAAAAAGCATTGCTGGAGATGGTGAATGCCATGGCTTTCTTTGCAGTCATAAGTGACTGGGTTGCTGTAATATCTGGGTCCATGCTACACTGTTCATAGCATTCCATTGCCTTCAGCTGCCATAAACTGGTAGCATGCATTACAGGAAGACAAAATTAATGGAATAAAAGTCTACAGTGTGAGCTTGAGCAAGTTATATGCAGAAATACAGGGAGAAAGGATCAATACTTTAACAAATTGCTTTTTCATAGCACTGATGTGCTTTTCCTTCTTTCCTTCTTCTGCTGACCATCTTAGCAAGTTTAGTCATAGTTTGTAACAAACAATAAATAAATGTGTTGAAGGACAGCACAAAGTGTTATTTCATTTACTCATTACAGCTGCAACTGGACACTACCATCTCCAAATTAAAATGACATCAATGGCACCACAGCTACATTCCTCCTTCTCTGCCCTTCTAGAAAGGCGATGTCATTTTCATTGCTAGCAGCCTTTATACCTCCTTAGTTTCTCAACCCCTTGGATTTTGCCCAGTGATATGTTGGATGAAGTCCTATCACAGGGCTCTCTTCCTCTCTTTTCGCCATGATTCAGCCCTTAACAAGTCACACCATCAAATGTGCAAACCCTTTAGACAAAAAAATTATACTCCACTATCCCTGAAAATCAGTTGACACATCAGAGAGGATAACATCTTCAACAGATTACAGTTACAAGGATCTCCAGGGACGTTCTGAAGCTGCTGGTGTTGATGGCATTGGACAGTTTCTCATTTTCATCGATTTAATAAAAAAGTCACACATCACTCAGCAAACAATAACATGGGCCATTTCCACTACTGCAGTTACAATACACCAGGGTTAATTAAGTATAGTTCAGTGATGATCAACATTATAATTCAAAAGACAGAATTCTCCACTCCGACTGCTATTTATAAAGAGCCAGACTGTAAGACTGCATTTCAATTCCCTCAGTGCCAGTGAGAGAGGATGTAGATGAGACTTTACCTTACTGATGCTGAGTAGAAGCATCATCCATCCCATTGAAGTTACTGCTGCAGGAGAGGATGCTGAGTGGCAGGGCAGCTAACCTGGATTTGGGGGAACAGAAGGATGAGGTGCTCCTATGTGATTGTTACAGGTGTCTGTGATGTTCTTGCTCTCATTTCAGTCAGAATTAGCTGGGCTGAGGGCAGTGAGGTGAGAGGTTGCACTTTACCCAGTCTAAAAACATCTGTCTGAATCTGTTCAATGGAACAGCATCAGCGTGGTCTTTCTAGGGGACATAGTAAATCAGAACAGGTTGGGAACAGATTGCCCAGTGAGGCTGTGGATGCCCCCTCCATGGAGGCATTCAAGGCCAAGCTGGATGAGGCATTGAGCAATCAGGTCTAGAGGGAGGTATCACTGCCAATAGGGGCAGGGAATTTGGAACTACATGATCCTAAAGGTCCCTTCCAACCCAAATCATTCTATGATTCTATGAAAAGATACACACAACTGGCTTGACTCTAAGCCTAGAAGTGCTCTATATTATTAAGAAGCCCAGTAATAATCTTCTTTCCATTTATGCTTAAGTGTCCTAACAACCAACAGTGAGCAAGCTGTTGAATACAGGAAGGGAAAACCATCCACACAGGACCATAAGTTTCACCCTCTCCCATTCCTTCCAAACAGCTCTCAGGTTTTGGTTTTCTTTCTCTTCCACTGTGTCCTTTCCCCAAGCTATCTGCAGGCTGCAGTCACAGCTGTGTCACACACCCACTGAATTTCAATTAGAGCCTGTAGCGACTTAGGAATTCAGTTTTGGAAGGTAACAGATACTTCCAGCAAAAGCTCTGGGCTGAATGAATGGCACAGAAGCTGGTATGTTCACAGGCAATATATTGGCATAAAGCTAGCGTTAGACAAACATGCCCATCTTTCACACCAAGTGAAATCTCATCCTACTGAGATCCACGGGAATGGTGCTATGGACTTCTGTGAAGTCATGGCTTTCTCCCCAGCATTCCGGTGCTTAATCATGAGCCCTTTACTGCATCGAGAGTTAGCTAAATCCATTATCATCCTATAGACTTTTTATTTAATGTAGCAAATGCAGCCATGTATTTATGATGATTTTGCAATGATAATTGCATGGTCTTGTCCTCTGTGGCCTAGGAGGAGTGAGCCAAAATATAATTATTGTTAATTAATCAAATCTATTTTGAGCCAACTTCTGCTCCCACTGAAATGAATTGCATACATTTTGGTGAATTCAGGCTCTTACAATTTGGCCTTCCTTACTGCTAGACTCAATATTTCTTTTGCTTTGTTAAGCGAGGCGACCTTGCCAGCAATTCCTGGCATTTCTGCTTTATTTCAGCGAGGCCCTTCAGGTCAGTTCCAACAGTTGGAGGCTGAGTTCAGTGAAGCAAGATGGGGTCACTTCAGTGTGTCAGATCTCCCATAGTGTGATTTGTTCACCCATTTTCAGCCTGGGATATGGCCACACTTGGGCAGTGCTCGAAAGAAGGGTTTGGCTTTGGGTAGACTTAGAGGTGTAAAGATCAATGCTCGTTCTACAGAAGTCTCTGAGCTTTCACTATTTCGATCAAGCAGCCTCAAACTGAGAAACTTTATCGAAGTGAGCACCACACTGTGCATCTCTGCAGACACCCAGATTGCCTGTGATGCCCAAATTCTGCCAGCACACCTCATACACCTCAGAATGGCACAAACAAGAAAAAATTAAAAAAAAAAAAAAGGTTGATGAAGGTACTGTGCATTTACTTGAATTTTTTTCTCATTGCAGATGTTAAACACCCACGTTTAGGGGGATGGTTGTTAAGAGGATGCTGAAGAGTGGAGGACACTGTGTTCTGTGCTTCTGGGCTGTTTGTTGGCATAAGGTCATTTCTGGTCAGGCCAAGCATCAGCTGATCTGACACAGCCCCAGAGAAAGCCACACAAACCTTGTTAGGTATGAGCACACTGTCTCTGGTTAAAATGGAAACCTGAAGGACTTTGCTTCCCACCCTTTGTAGCAGAATTCACCCTTGATGGAGGAGAGGAAGGTGAAAGCAGCAGTGATCATTTGTGGAAATCCAATTCGTGGGGAAAATAGTTATTCTCCTGAACTCTTGAGTTCCGAACTTTGTTTATTTGTTTTGTTTAGCGAACTCATGATGATGATACAGAATGTTATTTCTCTGAATGCCTGCTCCTTTTCCCTCCATCCACTGAAATAGCCCTGGTGATCTTCTGTGATGAGGCACAGCATTTCCTTCCAAAGTCATCCAATGGGTCATGAATATTTTTTCCCCTTCCTGGACTAGAAATAGATATAGTATTCTTATAATTCTCTTATGTATCACTTAGTTGGCTTGCTTGGTCCTTAATCTCCCCTCACTATAGCACTGAAGGAAGCGTCTGCTATGTGAATGCTTTCTTCTTACGTAAGAGCATAGGAGGATTGGTGGAAAATCTTAGCCTCGTTTGTCCTCATCAGAGGTTTTGTGCAGGCTGCAGCTCACTATCACCCATTAAAATGGTCACGTCCACATAAACTAGTGCTTTTTTTTTCCCAAAAAATACACTTGCACAAGCTTATCTACTCCTTTTCATGGATCTTAAGCCTCCTCCAGACAGGTGAGAACCCTCCTGGATAGTAGATGCCATTGCACATCCCTGCAAAGCTGAGCAGACCACTTGTTTTCAGCCAGCAGAGGGAGATTTTGCATTCTCCTTCCCAAGAAAGCAAAGAAGCTGCCTTCAGTCTGGGTCTGGCATTACTGACTTGTCAGCACTGGGTTCACAGAAAGCAGAGGAGATACCCATTTCTTTTACATGAGCTACAGACATGGGCTTTATCTGCACTTGGTACTCACCCTGGCCTGATACACATAAAATATTCTGCAGTGCAAAATCTTTTTGACAAATCAATTTGGAAGAGGCAACCTATTGTTGGGTGATCTATGAGAGGACCCCACTGCTGATTTCTATTGCAGGCAATTGGGTGTGAAGCCCTGCACTGGGATTAAGCGTAAGGTGTATACTCTTGTACTCATTCAGTACATTCTTTGACAGTGGTGCTCAAGTGGTGTTGGAAAAAGATTTGATTATACCTCATAAAAACAGCTGGGAAGCCTTCCACTGACCATCATACACTGAGTATCAAACACTCCATCTTAAAAATGATTATTTTCTGTACCCAAGCTGCTTCTAAAACCCCACAGTGATGATTGTAGTTTGACAGTAATTGGGGCATTAATATTGCAAATCTTATGGTGGTTATGCAGTTATTTTCTGTACAGCATAAACTGCAGACACCAAATTAAATCAGAACTTAGAAGAAAAGCAGAAGTATCCTGGCTAAGAGTTTGTAATTCAAAAGGACTTTTGCATCCTGGCAGTACACAGTACCAGCATGACAGACACCTAAAAGGAGTGGGAGAATATGGCTATTTTCAAAGGTGCAGCCCCAAAAGTCTGCATTCTTCTGTTCCAAGTACATTAAATCTTGCACACTGCTTAAATAAAAGAATAACAGCTGTCACGAATCTTCTGCTCAGTGTCTGCAGAAATAAGGACTCATTGGGTATAGGAGCACACATGTGACAATGTAGGTATCACTGCTCTGGTTGAAATGGGTTAAGGGCACAGTAACTCTCAGCTCTCCATCGTGCTGCACTCCTGCAGCATGGCAGCACTGCATTCACTCAACAATATCAGCTGGATCAGGAGTTTCTTTTTCTGTAACTGATGGGAAATTGGTTTTTAGGGGTGGGGGAAGAAACAGAACTTTAACCCTTGAGGGACAAGGCACTGAGCTGAATAAATTCAAAGGTGGTTGATACAAGAAGATAATCTGGTTCAGGATCGTGGGTGCAATGGGCTATGGTTTATTACAGCGACACTGATTTATTCCTCACCTCATTTAATTGACAGGAGTATAATTACACAAATTGCTCTTACAGGCAGAGATTCCTCACTGTCAGGGCTGAGCAAATCAGCTCAATCACTGCCAATGAAACTGTTTCATCAATGTAATGACAAAGAATTATTTCATGACCTACTGCTCACACAACAGCCAGGAGTGAGGAGTGGGAAGAGCTGGTCTGCTTCCAGTGACTGGCAGATTGGGGTGCAAAACAACAGCTCAATCATTTACTGGAGACATAGAGGTCCAGAGTAAAACCCCTGCTACAAAAAGAAAAAAAGTAACTGCTGCATGGAGACACTGGCAATGTTATACATATTCAGAGAACAGCAGACCTCCTCCAGCATACATAGTACCATTGTCAGCTGCCTTCTGCTTCCAGTTCCAAAAGGATTTGAGTGTCCTGCTGTCCGAACCAGGTGAAATTGAACAAGGAAATCCATCAGTGGGGAGAAGTCTGTGAAGGAAGATGGGCAAAACCGTTCATTGCCCTGCTGGCCCTTATGTCCAGGAGAAGGCTGCATTCCCTGAGCACTGGGAGAACAAGTGGGTCAATGCAGCTCACAACTCTTCCCAAATGTGTGCAGTCCTCAATTGTTAGGAGAGTGGCTGTTTTGAAATGGTACACCTGTAGTCCATTCCTTGAAAAGTCCACCCTGGCAACTAGCAGGTCACAATCCATTCTCAGCTTTAAGACCTTGATGTTCATCATCTACTTAGCTCAGATCTTCACGGGTTGCAGCTGTTGCCTGGGTGGCCCATGTCCTCGCCATAAAGTTAGCGCAACGCAGAAATGCATTCTATATTTAACAACCTCTCTCTCCTTTTCCTTTTTACTGTCTGTCTTGGCAAAGTGCTTTTGTGCAAATATGTTTGGATATCAGACAAAAGCCGTTACCGGTGCCATCCAGCGGACTGGTATTTGTTTTTGTCAGTTACTGCTCATGCATCCATTTTCTTCAGCATTCCCTTTGCTCACGCTGCTGCCCTCACAACAGCATGGCATGCCTATTATCTTAAAAGATACACATAGTAGTGCATGCAGGAGGAAATCACTGAAACATACAAGAAATAAAGGAGGGGGTATATTTGGAGCCTTGGAATGAGACATTTACAAAAGAGAGGGGTGTTTGTGCTTCATGTCTTGAGAAGAGGTTCAGTAGGAATGAGGCACCTCATATTCAAACTCCCTGAGATGCTCATCTGTGTTTTCAAAAGCCCCCATCTCATTATTATCAATTAAGCATCTAAACTCTGAATAGATTTCCAACATACCACCTAGCCCATTGCCCCCTTGGAGGCTTTTTTGTGCTGCTTTTCTCTTCTGTCTCCTGCCTGGCATACCCCCACCTTTGAAACAAAGGTCCAGAGCTGTTCACACACTCAAGTTTTGAAGTGTGGCTATGCTAGCAGATCAGTCAACATAATATAATGGGTGCTATTAAAATGGCAATAACATGAAACTGGAAATCTCTGAAACTGCATTTGCCATCAGAGAAATAGAAATGTTCACCCAGAGTCATCCAGTCTCAAAGGTGCTTTGCACCCATCGAGCTGAGCTCTTTAAAAATAAATGTCCCCTTGTATTTGTAAAGCTTCTTTCATCCACAGAACAGAAAGTGCAGGGAATTACTATTAAATCTTATATTGCAATGCCAAGGCATTCCTAGATTGTACTGAGTTATTTTCCCTTTTATTGAAGACGTTAATTCTTAAGGATTTTACTGTCAAGCAGCCAACAGGACTCAAAATCTGTCTACAGTTCCCTTGACACCAGAACAGACAGAGGAAATAAGTATAGTCCTGTTCTTGTTTTATGATAAATAACAGCAGCTCACACCTTTATAAGAATGTAAATCTGAACTACAAACTGGAAAGGCAGCAAGGTAAGGTTTACCTACAACAGCACCTCAACTTAGTGCTATCAGTAAGAGGAGCATGAAATTTTTTAAAACCCTACCAGTCACAAAAATAGCAACAAGCAAAGTTTCCCCCTGGACTCTTGGCTTCAGCAAGTGCCCTGTGATGCCAAAGACTTGTCATCAGAAGCACCAACAAGACATGGGAAGAGCGCGCTGCTCCCCTGCCCTCACTGCTGCTTGGACTCCCGCTGTTCATAGCACCAGCTTCTCCTGGGAATTTCTGCAGATAAGAAATGCTCTGTGCTGCTGGCATGGGGTTGTGCAAGTGAAATAAAATACTGGTCGATGTAGAGTAGATTTACTTTGTTATAGATGTACAGAGATCATTGTACTGTGTCCAGGCCTGGGGCATCCAGCACAGTAGGGATGTGGAGATGTTGGAGCAGGTCCAGAGGAGGGCCATGAGGATGGTCATGGGGCTCAAGCACCCCTCTTATGAAGAAAGGCTGAGGGAGCTGTGGTTGTTTAGTTTGCAGAAGAGAAGGCTCTGGGGACACCTCTTAGCAGCCTTCTGGTACTTGAAGGGAGCATACAAGAAGACGACCAACATTTACGTGATCTGATAGTGAGAGGACAAAACTGAATGGCTTTAAGAGAGAAGATTTAGGTTAGATATTAGGAAGATATTGTTTTACTTTGAGGTGAGCCACTGGAACCCAGAGAAGCCATGGGTGCACCGTCCCTGGAGGCATTCAAGGCCAGGTTGGATGGGATCCTGGGCAACCTGGTCTGGTGGCTGACAAGCCTGCTCGTGGCAGGAGGTTGGAGCTAGATCATCTTGAAGTTCATTCCAACCTAAGCCATCCTATGACCTATGATTCAACAATTCAACGACTTGATGTAGATTTCCTCTATGATTAATCACACTCCAGTAGGAACTGTCTTGAAAAAGGCATGGCTTCTTCATGCCATTAAACCATTCAAAAAAGCTATTAAATATTTTCAGCTCACAGTATCATAGGGAAGAGGGTCTGAGAGAGCTGGGACAACTCCTAGACATTTTATTTTACTTGTTCCCTTACTGCTTTGCTTTTCTGAGAATATTTGCACAACCCCCAGCTGAAGTGATCTTTGACACCAAAGTTTATTTTTTTCAGTTTCATCATTTGTCACTGATGCTTTGATTTAGTTCTTCCTCCACGGAGCATAATTATCAAAGCTCTCTGCTGTGAATGAGTTTACACTGCCAGGAAGACAGCAGGACTGAGATCAAAAGCGTGTTTTAAGGACCTCACATAGCAGTGGCTGAAGTCAATGGGGAAGGATGTTTGTTGGCTTTAGCGTGTTTCAGGTCAGATTCCAAAAAGCAAACTAGGCTGCCTAGAAAGGGGGCTGGAGGTGGCTGCAGAGACAGAACAAAATGGAAAATAGATGAGATTGGATTAGGGAGGTTTGTTTGGAGTAGGAGGGGAAAAAAATAACTTATTTCTGTATTTTCCCAACTGCTTTCTTGCGCAGCTTTTTATATTAAAACCTTGTAGGACACAGTACAGTAAGGGGGCCTGGTTCTTGTGGAGATAGTGTTAAAGAACCCCAAATTGTCAGAGAGTCATAGAATGGCTTGGGTTGGAAGAGACCTCTCTTCAATAGCTCTTTCTCCTGCTCTTTTACTGAAGATACATTCTATTATTTCATCTCATACAACCCCTGACAGAAAACTCTGATCTTCAGTTATTCTTCTTAGGGTTTGGAGACAAACAGTGTGAGGGACTTTGAGAACAGTTTACATGTTCGATATATTAATGGTTCCCTGAGACGCAGATTGTGAAATATTAGAGACTAAAATAGCTCCTATGATTATCTTTTGTGATGCCTTGAAATTACTTCGCCACAAACATACGCCTCCTCAAATACTGTTGGAATAGATTACTGCCAGCTATCTTACTCTCTGTTAAGTTTGAATTTTAAGTGGAGAAAAGAGCTTCCATCTCTTTTCCTGTGCAACTGGAAGAATTTCTCAATGTTATTTAGCTTAACTCTGTAGATAAATGATTTAATTTCCAGGTTCAGACTTTCTCCATTTAGTCAAGATTCTGAAATTGTGGCGAATATCATAGTTATGTCAAATCAGATGTAAGAGGAATGAACTGAGATAACCAATTAGTTGTGAACTTTCTGATTAATTTCACAAGCATTCTGTCCATTTAATTGATAGTTTCCTCTAAACAGAAAGTAAAACTTCCCCACTAAAGTTCATTTTTCAAGGCAGTGCCATTCATAAAAATCAACAGAAATCAACTGTGAATTAATTAGATCAGTCATTGTTCTTGAGATGGGTTTCCTACATCACTCTGGAAAAGGACGATCTGTAGATCGCATTTATCCTGTCAGTGCTCGGAGGAGATGAATCATTTGCTCCCATGAGCTCCCATGAGCTCCCAGCTCCTCTGGTTTATTACAACCCAACTTCACAGGTTAGACTCCTAATCTAGCACAGCCAGCTGTCCCCAGCATGGCACAAGTGATCAATAGTGAGCAGCCCCAGAGAGCTGTGGGCAGTCAGGGCTTCATACAGCCTCGGAGGCATCTGCTGCTCCCATACCAACCAGTGACAATATTCTTGCTGTAAACAGAAGAGGCGAGCATTGTTAGCAGAAGCAAAATTATTAATTAGTTGGAATTTACCACCTTCACATCAAGTTATACAGGCTGGGAAATTCCAACATGCTCCAGAGAATCAGAATTATAGAATATCCCAAGTTGGAAGGGACCCTGAGGAATGATGCACACTGGAAAATGAAATGTGGCACTGGAGGTGAAGCTGAATGTCACCGCTTCTTTCATAGAATCATTAAGGCTGGGAAAGACCTCTAAGATCCCCGAGTCCAACCCCAACCCATTCCCACCAAGTCCTTTGACCATGTCCCTTGGTGCCACACATGCCTGGTTCTTGAACACCTCCAGGAATGGGGACTCCACCACTTCCCTGGGTAGACTGCACCAATGACCACTCCTTCTGAAAAGAAGTTTTTCCTAATATCCAACCTGAGTCTCTCCTTTTTTGCTCTGAAGGTCACTGTACAGAAGCTTCTCAGTGATTTCCCCAACTCCAGACATAGTTCCCCATTTCACGACTCTACAATCATCCTCTATCATTTTTGTTCTTAATGGCTGAATATCCCATCTTACATCACACCTTGAATGTCTTTCACTGCTCTGTGTTTACCAGACTATAAAAACCAACACCATCTATGTACATAATCTCAAGTCTGTAAGCAGTATTCATCACATGATCAAGGTAGACATCCGTCCTTCTATCCATCCAACCTTCCAATCATCCATCCATCCATTCATGCATCCATCCATCCAATCATCATTGCTAGTTTAAAAAGAGTTTAAAAAGTAATGTACATCAGTGCTCTTCAGTAAACCAAATAAATATTTTATTCTTATTTACATGGTATAAAAATGAGTGCATACATAGTTTGTCATGAAGTAAGCTAGCACTATGAGAAGGGGGTTTTTACATTTATAATTTAACATGACCACTAATGTAGAATTAGCTACAGTTGCTTCACAGGTTTGCTTCAACTTCAAAGAAGTCAAAGTTTGACTACAGACACCCCACAGCGAAGGAAAATTATTTAAATGCAATCCTAAATACTGAGAATATAAAAGCTCATCTATGCTCACGCAGCAATTACACAGAAAAGAATATAATTATGTTTTTCATAAATATTGAAAAACTTTCATTAAAGGTCAGATCATTTGCTAAGGCTTCTTACAGGATCAAATCTGAAGGAATTTAAATATCCACTTCATAATCTTTACTTTCAGCCTTTCACTGAATGCAAATAATTGCACTGTGCTGAGCAATTTACATCTGCCTTCAGCTATGCTTACTGCATTGCAAGGAAATAATGCAGCACTGCGTGGTACAGAATTGTAACTCTGGCACCTCAAAACACTTTTATTTAACTAACAATGTTATTTGTCCAAGTTGGGTTTGTTGTTGTTGTTGTTGTTGTTGTTTCCCTGAAAAAAAAAAAAGCTGATAACATATTTGTGTACTAAAACACCAGACTTATATTAATGACTGGAAATTCCCACAAAGACATTATGGCAGAAGCTGAGGTTTTCTTTATATTTTCCCTGAGCAACGATCTGTCACAGAAGAGCTACCTCTATTACAAGAAAGGTCTGGAACTGCTCAGATAGGCTAACAGGCTCATTTTTGGGGGAAACAGCATGGGCATGATATCCACATGCGCTTTAGCATGGTGAAGCATGCAAGCATCTGCCAGTTTTTACCTCAGTGTGAGTGTTCCAGGAGGAAACTGAGTGTGAACTGCTGCCTCATGAAACAGCAAAGCAGAAGTTTGGGAAGTACAAAAGAAAATACTAGTTGATTTCCTATGGTATCTCAAGTTACTTGCCAGAGAAATAGAATAAAATTGAATGCCAGCCATTAAAAAAATCTATACTCTTTTTATCTGATGCTTCAGGCAGGGCCATTACATCCAACTAATTAGTTAAAAGAAGATGAGGCCAACAAACTTTCCTAAGAAGTTTGGCATTGATGTTGCAAACTAGCTCAACAGAGTAAGCAAAACAAGAAGACATCCAGCTATCCTTTTCAATAATCTCTGTGCTACTGGAAGCTTTTGCTAGCACAATAAACAAGAAAAGCAGTGCCTCTTTCTATTCAGATAATGGAGACAAATTTAAAAAATCATTTCACGGTGGATGAACAGCCAACTTATTTGTAGCTGTGCTATCATAAAGACATTGTAAGCTTGGAATCAAAATGGGGAGAGAAACAAATGAAAGACTGGGCAGTTTGTGCTTCTGTATTTGTTGCTTCTCTCACAGTCTATAGCATAAAATTGGGAGCTCCCTACAACCAACAACCAGGCTTCTGCTCTGGGTCTGTTGATGCTACCAATAAATATTTACTTCAACAAAGGGCAAAGACAATGCAGTGCATTGCAGGCTGGTTTCTGACAGGCTTAACCTTTTGGGGATATAATTCTGTCAGCTTCCCTACTCATCCACCTTGTCTTTGAAACTCAAGGAGAGCGATTTTGCTAAGCGTGGGCACTTGGAGCTTCAGAAACATCCACCTGTTAACTACAATCACTTTGCACACAACTCTTTTTATAACTCACCTTTAGGTAGAGTTTAATAGTGAATTTTGGCTTGAGCATCCTTTGGTCTCTTCCTTTGTAACTGTTTTTTTCCAACAGACATGAGAATCAGAAGCCACAATCCCACTCATCAAGAAACCAAGTCAGCTGTTGGCAGCTTATCACGGCCTAGGGACATATTTTAATCAACATTAAAACGGGTGGTTTCAAAACCACATTGTCTTAGCACTGCAATGAATTCATTTCAATGAATGTGTTTTCATTATTAAAGCCCAGGGAGAGAACTGATCAGGTTTTGAGCAGCCATCCAATAATAACATCTTTATATCCAAACTGATAAGGCAACAAAGGGAAAAATACCACAGACTAAACGTTTTTTTCAGCCTGTTACATCTTAAGGCTGAATACAGATGATCATCTTTGGTTGCTAGCTATAAGAATCTGAATTATTACTTGCCTGCTTGTCAGTCTTGTTACCTACCATCTACTTACTTGACTACTTGAAATTCCTCACTGAGATCCACTGGAGTTTGGGAGTTGCAACAAAGATGTGGTTACTTAGTATGGAGTGCTAAAGCACAAAGATTTGCCTAAAACTGTTCTTGGAATGGAAGTGTACTGATAATAAGGTAGCTTAAAGCTCATAAGATTGTGGGACACTCAGTGTTGCCTTTCGGCTTTTGTAAATTGAATACAACTCACCTACATGCTATTCTGTCAAAATAGGTGCCCTAGATTAATCTTATTAATAAATAATTTGAGATTGTCCAGTTTTTTGATTTATCAAGATCATTTTACACAGAGAAGTACCAACACTTTCTTACTCAAGTATCTCTGCCTCTGTTAATTCTGAGAGTTATTAGTGCAAGCTATCATGAAGATGGGTGTTTGGGATAATTGGGTGATTGGGACTGTGCCATGGGAAGAAGAGACTGAAAGCAAAGCTATAAAACACAGTTGTCATGACAATCTGCAAAGGACTGTAGAGTGCTGGGATGGCTGTGTTTCAGTCATTAGTCCAAATTTTGTCACTGTAACCATATACCAGTCGTTGGCTTTATGATAAAGGAAAACAAAATTCATCTCTGGCTGATAGAAGAAAGGTTTTAATGATAGAGAAGACCTCAAGCATGCCCTTGAACCACCAAGACAAAAAAATCTTGTGTGCTTTAAAACAGAACAACAAATATCTAACAGTTGGCTAAGTGTAATACACTCTTCCCAGATAAGACTGACGTGTCATGATTTGTTGTGCTGATACACGCTGATGACACGTAGCAATGATGCATCAACCAGAAATACTCTTAAATTCACAGGTGCCTGAAAATCAACGTCACGCTTTTTTTGTTAGTGGAATGTAACTTCTTAATGTGTATTCTGTGCATCCACGGCTCAATTAAGAGCAAAGCTATTAAGCTCTAAGTACATTTTACTATTAATAATAGGAGACTGACCCATACTACTTTCTCCATTATAGTAACACCATAGTATCTTATTCAAGTGGTATATTACCATTTTGCGATGACAGCAGTAGGTGTATGACTGATGGATTAAGTTGAGTGGCCATAACTTTTAGTCCTCTCTAGAACTATTAATGAGCTCATTAACACACTGAAATGACAGACAAAAGACTCAAGGTGAGAAACTAAAATCAATGAGTGTTGATTTCTTTGTATCAAATAGCTTTCCTTGGATTTAGTAGCTTTCTGTACTGCCAAGCAAGCAAAATTACCATTTACTGTAACTGATTGCAAGTGGTGATCAGAAAACAAAATTAATGACAGCAGTATTTCAGCCAACCCCAAGCAAACAGGCAGTAAGGCTGAGTTTAGATCCTCAGTACTGTGTCATGAGTGCACTCCAGCAAATCTATATCGCAGCACTTCCCGTGATTGTGATTTTGAATCTGTAATTTTCCAACCCTAGAAAAATCCAACAAATTCCAACAAATCCAGCAAAATTCCAGCAGTTCTGGACAAAGAGAAAGAAGATGCTACAGCATTCGGCACTTTTTTTTTTTTGCCTGGATTATGAAAATATTTCTACATTTTGAGAAATTGGCAAACATGTTGACATTTTCTGTTATGTAGTAGGTGCAGTGTAAGCGTGGCCAAACAGGTTCTAAGGAATAACTTCGGTTTCAAACGTCACAAAAGCTCAAATCGTCTCATGATAGGGGTTGTGAGAACAGGGACTTACAAGAGCTTCTCCTCTCAATACCATTGCTCTCCTTTCCTGGTATATCCCAACTCCATGAGGTAATTTGTTCCTCAATCTCCTTCCTCAGTTTGTACAATGTCTTCAGTTGTTGGAAGCTCTGGATCACAGAAATTAACATTTGCCCCTTAAAAATGGATTAGTCAACCAGCATTAACATTCCCAGATGCTGCATCATTCTTCTTACAGATAAAGATCTAATAACTGTTTTTCAAAAAGGAAAAAAAAATGTTAAATGATGTCTGGCCTTCAAAAAAAAAAGTCCTGAGGAGAGAATTAGGTTAAAGCAGAACAAAAATATTTCCATCTTTCCCATGCTCTAATTGAGGTCATAAGAGATCCTCCTCAGTTAGGAAACTGTTGTCTTTGCTTAATTATTTTCTCACAGAGTGAGACAATGTAAGCTGTAGGAACTTCAATTTGATGGCGAAATTTAGAGTCCTTTACTTTTGGTCTCTCAATGTCTCTGTTAGTTTATTATAAATGCAACCAAAGTAGCTGGATCAGATATAAGCACATACATCACAGAGATAGGCACAATGAGCTCGATGAATATACTAATTAGCATTTACCTGCCTGGGAAAGAATAACTGCAGTGGCACTCATTACATTTTGTTCTACCTACCCTGTTTTTCCTATGCATTTGCTGACTTAATGTGTTAGCACTTCGAAACAGCACATAAAGCCACATCATTTACAGTTCATTAATAACCTTAAGTACATTCTGTCATGTGTCTGCTTTCCTTCATGTCCTCCTCAGCACCAGTTTGGTTCTGTTGTGAGAGAAAATGACTTTTCTCATTGTTTTCAGTCCTCTAGGGCTTTGATAGAGGAGGTCCCCTGTTACTAAAATGGCAGAAGATCAGTTCGACTTCTGTGTTCTCCTTGAATGACTGTGTTTGTAAGTAATTTAATCACAGGCGTCTTTTTGGAGGAATACAACCATTCAGCTGAATGTGGCATTTACTGTTCCATAGCTCAGATCACATATAGAACTGTCCAACTGCACACCTAGGTGCTAACCAAAGCCACAATGAACCGTTAGCAATAAAACCCATTTACTCCTGGTCCTCTCATCAAAAACCTGTTATTATCTTTGACCATCATTGCTGCCTCACAGCTAAACACAGTAATGCTTTCTTCCTACTTGCACCATCTCAAATGATACTTTTTTCTACAGCAAGTTGCTTGAGCAGCCCTCTCCTCCTCTGCAGCTGACTCATCTCAAGTAGCATTTAGTCAGAATATCAGCTATCTCCCCGTGCAGTACAGATTTTTCAGGTAATAAACAAAGAAAAATAAAACTTCAGCTATGTTGGAGCAGATTTTGCAGGAGGCTGCTTGCTGTTGAAAACACATTTCAGTATTTCTAAGGTGGGGAGAATTTTAAGTATCACAAGAACAGAGGAGAAAATCGACAGCCTCTTAAAAACAGAACAACTCACAGATGCTATTCAGAATGTATAGATTAAATGGAATTTTTTTTTAGCCTGAGATTTTTCTACAGTAATTAAATTAATCCCTGTGAAATCTAATTGACTGTACAGTATGTAAAGTGGCACATTAGAATCTAAGAGTACGTGTCTGGCATCTAATACATTATTTTTTAGCTCTCATTTCAGGTTGCTGCCTCCTCATTTCATTTCCTTTCTCATATTATGGAACCCTGGTGTTCATGACGATAATAAAATGTCTAATCCAAGAGGCTGCCAAGAGAAATTTTAATCAAAGGCCCTTCAAAACTGAACGAGAGGCTTTGTTAAGTGATCGATATCTATTGATGGAAAAGAGCCTAAGAGAAAAGTAGTTCTCTTTGCCTTTGCAAGGGAAGAAGTTACTGGAAGTTAACAGAAACATGGGGCAATTTGGCCTTCCTGCACCTCCTAGGAATATGGATGTACTGTAGTTAGCCGTGCTGAAAGCACAAAACACTCATTTCAAGCCCTATTCTAAGCTGTATCATTAGTTAAACCTACACCTGAAGAGACTGCTAACCCTGGGAAGGAAAAGGCCACCATAATTATAATTACATACACCACACAATTTTTCTCCATCTCAAAGCCGTGTTTCTTGTGTAGACCTGCAATGGGCCAGCAACGAAGGGAGATCAGGCTGAAAGTGTCTGTGGAAATCTATCAGACACACGAGGAAAAACCAGGGAGGAACACTAATTAATATGCTTGCTTGGCAATGTAACAATTAGGATAAAGACAGGCACCATGAGCAAATAGGAATCTGGAATCCTGGAATCATTCCACGATAGAAAAGGAAACAAAGGGATACTGAAAGCAGCAATGGGCCATGAACAGATCTTACTGAGGTTTACCATGAGATGATTTGAAAGGAACTCCCCTTCAGTGCTGAGAAATGTGATGTTTCACTTCTTTGATGGAGCAGGTCCCTGATCCCTACTCCTTGAAAAATTCCCATTCCAGAAGTCATAGTATCAAGAAAAATACAAAAGCGACTGCTTTTGTTTTCCTTCAGTAACAGTTCAGGTTCTGAATCAAGATCAGATCTTGATTTGTTCCAAGCAATGCATGCAATCCGTGCCTCAGCCAAACTTTGAACCCATTATTTTCCCTTCAGTCTGAAAATAGATGGCTACAGTTGACTTCATGTTGCTTTGAAATCCACTCTCCCTGTGCCTGTCAGTTGAAGCCATCCTGATGTCAGGCTATCAATCACAAAATCACTGAGCCAGCCCTGAGCTAGTAGAAATTACTGCTAGACAAGTTATCTCCATGGACTATCTGTCCAAAATCTACCCAAGCAGGTCTTGATAAGCAACTTGACCATGTGCTTTCTTGGCTTGATGTTCTGAGCCTTTAGTCATGGGCAAACTCAGATGAGTCAACATTGGGAAATATCTCTAAAGGCAGAAGAAAACATTGTGATAACCACAAAGTGTTACCTTTCTTGTTAGTCAGGTTCAGAGTATACTTCTGCACTGGGCTGCTCAGCAGCAAAGCCATAACTCCAAAATATACTGGTGCCCAGGGATCGCCCCTAAAGTAGCAATAAATTCATGTAAATTGAAAATGGATGCATTGTTTTCCTCCCTTGTATGCCTCATGGACACTGTTCAATCCATTTCCTACAGCCAAACCTGCATCACCCAACAAGAGGAATTCAGAGCAAACTGATGCATCCAGCCCCTCCTGACTGCAGAGCATTGATAATCATAGCAAGCTCCCTGCTTCAATTGCTATTCATAACAAAATTTTGGCCAACCACAAATGTGCAGTGTTTTAGATATTAAAGCCTTGGAATGGCTTGCCAGCTAAACACAAGAAAGTCTAACTCTAAGCTTGTTTAAAGCCAAGACTCTCAAGGCACCACTTAGCACATAACAAGTCAGCTTTGTAAAAATGCAGACATCTCACAGTTATGGTGACTTCATTCCTCATCCTTGCTCTGTGCATAAGACATTTCAATTCCCCAGTCCACGCTAGCAGAGAAACTGCCCGTGTGTGCATCCATAAAGTCAGCTCTTGTGAGATGGGGATGGAGAAGCCAATAACACGATGGATGATATCAAAATAATGAAGTAGTCCCGAGTATTATATTCTCCGCTCTCTCATGACAAGCACAATTCACAGATGCTTAGTCTAGATTAGGAGCAGCCCTAAAGAAAGATTATTTCATCTGCATTTTACAACCTCCTCAGAACAGAGGGCTTTGCTCTCCCCATCCCCAGACCTGCACCTAAATCATAAATCTTGGTCTTCCCACACTGCTCTACCGTTTGTTAATCCTGATCTCTAATAAATACCATGTTTGTGAACGATGCTATAGAACGCAGGGATAAATAAATACAAGTTATATATCCAAAGAATAATCTAGCAGTGACTGTCCCTTATGCCTTGCCAGTGTTCCTCAGCCCTAAATTTAAAGACATCACGTTTGACTGTGACAGGGCCATCCATCTGTATGGAGCAGTTGTACATCTTGCTGAGTACTTGCAGCAGCAGCACTTTATAGATGGCTGCAGATGTGTGGGACCAACAAGAAGGAAAAGGGCCAAGAGGGCTGAGCAGAAGGTTATTTGGGCTGCCTGGGATCAATGCTCCGCTCCTAGGAGACATTCTATATAACTGTTTCTCCAGTTTTTACACACTCATAGTAAAATCAGGACACTTTCCTGCTTTGCAGGGTCTGGTTTCATAGCACCATAGCATCATTAAGGTTGTAAAAGACCACTGAAATCATCTAATCCAACCATCAACCTGACCCCACCATGCTTAATACTCATGAGGTTCTCAAGCACTACAGTGTTGGAACTGCTCCCAGTGTTCTCATGACATGTAACGAGCAGCTGAAGGATGGGCATGACTTAATTTTGTGCAATATGATCTAGACACAAGACAGAAATGGAGCAGATTTCCATCTTTGTACCATGAAAAAAGAGGTAGTATCAAATATATGATGCGTTGGTAGCAAGGTAGTTATGGCTGGGAACAACAGAAAACTAGAGTGTGATTTAAAAGGGAAGATTCATGGAAAGATGCATCCAGAAAGCATGTCATTATGAGATGGGAGTACCACCTTAGTAGTACTAGCCTCCCTAAAACTTCAGGTCAGAGAAATTGTATAGGTCATAAAAACTTTTTATAGGTCATAGGAATGTGTTCAAATCCCAGAGATAGACTGCTCAAGTTTCAAGAGTTTGTGTGGGTCAGCTGCTCAAAAAAATAATCACCCTGTAAGAGCTGGAATTTGTCCTTTCACCACCCCTGAAAGATCCACCTTTGTTGTAATTATATTAATTTCTTTGGTATTTTAAATAAATTCTGCCGTCAAGTAGTTCGAAACCCAATATTTCCTCCATTTTGAAATTACATTCAACTGATTTCACTAGCAACATCGTTCCTTTAATGTGCTGAAACGCGTTAGAAAAAAAATTTTCCATCAAAAACCTGATGGAAGGTTGCCTAGAAACGCTGTAGATGACCCATCACTAGAGGTGACCAAGGCCAGTCTGGATGAAGCTTTGGGAAACCTGGTCTAGAGGTGTCCCCGCCCATGAGGTTGGAACTGGGCATGCTTTAAGGTCACCTCCAGTCCAAACAATTCAATTATTCTGTGCTGTCCATACTTAAACCTCAAGTTTAGTGCATTTGGTATTGCCCAGTCAACCAGCATTGACTGGTCTCTGCCTGTAAAACCTCAATAATGCATGCATACTGACTGCCAGTAAACAGGAAAAGTTTTACAGCATGAAAATATGAATGCACTGTTTGCTCAATGAGAGAAGGCATAAAAGCTTGGGAACGGTTGGTTGAAAGCAGACATTTAGCTTGTGAGGGCCAAAAAGTGAAAGCTAGAGCATAAGCGCTTTGGTTTGCCTTGTATAGAAGTAAAAGGAGGATGTTTCCCAATGTGGCTGAATTTCTTGCTGGCACAGAAGTGGAGGAGCTGGCAAAAGAGAGCAAGTGAAATCGGGTCCATCTGCTCAGAATTAACTTCTGAGTTCTTGCAATCCGTGGCGCAGCAATAGTGCACAAAAGGGAGAAGGAAACCAGGGGAGCTACAATTTGTCAGGACATTTCCAACTCAACGAAATTTTCTTGTGGTGATGTGTTAGTTTGGTCAAGTAGAAGTTTTTATTTTTCTTGAGCTTCAGTCTTCTGCTTTTTCAGGGCAAGGTGGTGGACATTCATTAAAAAGCAAGGACAGACCTGCATGGAAACTCATGTGTGGCCATTCCAAAGCAGACAGCCTGATGTCATTCTTTTTTGGAGACAGATTCTGCTTCTGTTCTGAAGCAGGATGAAAATGAAATATGAAACTTGAGCAGTTACAAAACAGATTTATCCTCTCCCACATGGCTCTAATGAGAATATTTTTGGACAGAGGTCAGGAAGGGGATTACATATACATACAGGTCCATTTCACATCTTTAAAGAGTATTCTTGCATTGCTTGCTAACTATTAGTGACCACCAGATCACAATGAACACTAAGCCTTCAGTATTTTATACTTTTTGGACAACAGCTGCTAGGAGTTAGCACAGGTAGTCAATAGAGTCAATAGCTTTCCTCCTGCCGTGATACTCCTGATACTAACTGAATTGTTTCCACCTAAACTTCCCTCAGTGTAACGTACTGATGCCCTGCACCCTTCCATTTCATTGACAGATTCTTTTCTTAGACTTTCCTGTTTGTCTGTTTAAACTACCCCTTACATAGGCTTGGCATCATGCAAAAAAACTATTTTCTGCATAGCATTCAATTTTAAATTTTTATTTTTTTATAAGAAAAAAAAGAAAAGAGTACATCACTCCAGACAATTTCTGATGATTTGAGAGTTTTGTTTTCCAGTATGCTGTAAAGAGTGGGAGGAAAAACTGCAAGGCACAACAATTCATTTCTGGCTTTCTATCACCAAACCATTTATTGTTCAGTTCTCTAATACAGTTTCCCACTTCAGGCAGAATGAAAGCAGAAAAACACAGTTACAGTTCTTTTATTTAAGAGAAAATGTAGTTTCCACAACTAATCTTTACAGTGTATTTTTGCAGTGGTAGGATAACAAACCCCTGCAAGAAGCAATGAACTTTGGCTGATG
Source organism: Oreortyx pictus (assembly GCA_036925125.1). Classification (NCBI taxonomy): domain Eukaryota; kingdom Metazoa; phylum Chordata; class Aves; order Galliformes; family Odontophoridae; genus Oreortyx; species Oreortyx pictus. Next base: position 3,945,160 of record JAUPFR010000029.1, read on the forward strand.
TGAACGAAGATATTTTTCCAGCCTCTGAGAGCTGCGGGGTTTAACATGATGTTTTTATGTATTCTATGCATGGTCTTTACAAGATCAAGCCAATTAATCATAGAATATCCCAAATTGGAAGGGACCTGAAGGGGTCATCAAATCCTCCACCTTTATCACCTTCACTTTTTTGTTAGAATGAATTGCTGTCTGAGCCCATCCTGTTGGACCACTAGGAGTAGAAGGTGCAGCAACAGCATGCCCCAAGATACCAGGATACCAGGAACGCTATTATTATTAATCCCCTGAGCAATCACACTCATGTATGGGTGACAGGGATTTTCTCCTCCTCCTCCCCCTCCCCCCCCACCCCCCCCACCCCGAGTTTCCTATGCCAACAGACACAGAAGCAACAACACTCCCTACACACACTCAAAGCCATACACATACTTTAGAAGCTCAATCTCTGCTGAATCAATGATCTTTGCATGGGATTTTCCAGTCTGCAGCAGAAGAACTGAAGTGGTTCTCCTACTCCAGACCATTAATGCTTGTGTCTATTGCCTGGAAACAGCCAAGCACTTAAAAATAAGTTATGCAACTACTTCCTCCTCATTAAGCTTAGGAGAAGGTTTCGTCGTGGGATCCAACACTCAAGATTGGTTTCTCTGATTTTGAGCCCTAGGAATTCTGTGTATTGTTTGTGCATGGAAAGTGAAGGATAAAATAATTTCAGTTTGGGTCCGTTCTGCAGGTTATAGAGAACAATGCGTCCCAAGATTCTGTCAGAAATCAATATGTGCTAGCAACGGTTATCATGGGAAATTCTGTGCATATGCAGTGGCTCTAAAGGTGCTTGATATCTCAATTGCAATTCCAGGAGTGTTCAAGAGTCAAAGTATGGTCCTAAGAAAACGCTAACGACTGCATGTCAATTCAGAAAGAAGCACAGATCTCTGCACACCACAGGCCAAAAAAACTTAAAACACTCAGAAACCACTTAAAAAATAAATTTAAAAACTATGATAAACACAGTGGTAAAAGGGTAAGAGATATCAAGGGAATCACCAGCATCATGTGTATAAGTTGGCATTTATTAGGTGATAACAACCATGTAAAACCAAGGAAGTGTTCTCAGTAGCAATAAATGTTGACTGTCTCCAAATGCAGGCAACATAAATGTCAGTCAGAGAACTGAACAGAACCCAGGAGGCCACAGCTGAGGCTGATCGGCTGTTGTCATATATCTGAGCTTGATTACAGGGCATTGCTGCAGGAGCAGTGTTGTGTTTTTCATGGATTTGGGTTTTTTTGTTTCCTCTGCATGACACCAGACAGCACACAGTGCACAGAACAGCTCACGGTCCTGTTCTACCTCCCCAACCACGAGACATTCCCTACCAATAGATAATAACCTGTCCAAGCAGTGGAATAATCTGATCCCTTTCACATTTGCGGTTGGTATTCAGTATGTGGCCAGATTAGTCCCTAGAATCAGTGAGAAGAATACACATTTTCTTATAATTGCACCCTGTTTCTTGAAAAGCATGCTGCTGGCAGCTCTACTGCAGTCTGAAGAACAATAAGCAACACCATGGATCATTTCTTCTCAGTGAAACAGATTTTCAGCACAATAAACCCATTTCTTCTTTTTTCCTGCTTTCACCCCAAATATTTTTTCATTTAACATTGGAATTTAGTTACTCCTGTGGCAGTAAAAGGGTCAGAAAGAAATCTTTGTTCTTTTGATCTTTGATTTGTTATTGTATTAATAATGGATAGGGAATCTTTTCCCATATCCATCTTTACACACAGGTGACCCATGAGGCTCAAGCCAAATAGGAGCAGAAAACAAAGAACTTGATCTTCCGCTTTCTTCATGTAAGACTATTCCTTGCACAAATGTTGAAGAGCTTCAGACTAAATCAATACTTTGCCCTATTTTTAACTCACTTCCCAATCCACACAATGTTAAAAGCAGAATCTTGCAAATCATGTATTTGGGTTTGTAATAGAGTTTGTGATTACCCTTCAGGTAGCTTCTAGAAATCCTCACTAAAATCTCGTTAAGAATATTTATATTTTCTTCTACATTTTTCTTTGTTTCCCCCCCCATTACTGAATCATGACTACTTAACAGACAGTAAGCAGAGCTGTGCTTGATCAGAAGCTCTGCCTGGTGATGAGATGGCGGATGTGATGATGGCTTTACACCTGGATGCAACTCTTCAGATTTTAACTCACTCTTAGAGAAGGGACTGATGTCCAGCAAGAAATAGCATCATCGAATGGCTTGAGTTGCATGGGATTTTAAAGATTGTCAAGTTTCAACCCTGTTCTTTCTTTCTGCTCTGAGATGCTCCTTTGTAACACAACCGTATTGAGAGTTCCCTCTTTGAAAGGAACCAAAGCACTCAGTGTCAAATCTTTGCAATCATCTTGGTGGAGCCTCATCCCCAAGGGTCTGTATTGCAAGAAAACAGCACATCACACCTTCCTCTAAAGGATTACTCCATGTGATAGCAAAGCCATCTCTGATTCACCTGCAGGATTTTCCAGGGGCACCGACTGGAGTGTAAATAAAATGTACAGTGCCATTGAATTCAACTTCTTAACATGTAAAAACATTTTTGCTTTGCAAACCTAATTACCATTCCTGCCTGTTTAAGTTGTTAAATGTCAGGCAGTTGGCAGGGTTTGTTTGGATCTGGGGCTTTGTGCTGTTTCTTTGTTTTTCCTAAGATGTTAATTTGCCGTAATTGTGTTATGCAGTCTTAAGAGCCTGGCTCAGAGAAAGGGAATTATTGGTGTGTGCATTTTAGTAATAATGATTAGAGGTCCAGAAAAAAAAAAAAAATAAAAGGAGAAAACAGAGACAAGAGAAGGAACACATTGCTAAAATGCTCACATCCTTTGGAAGAGAGCTGCAGTTTGTTGCTTTAAGGGGAAAAAAATCTGCCTGGTGCTTCTCCAACACCTATGTATTTCTACAACAGAATTAATTCAAGGCAAGTAATGGAAATTAAAGCAGAAATGGGCAGTGACTTGTGTTGCGATATACATGGAAGCAGCTAACTCCTGCAGTTTGAGGTTCTTAAGAGAAAACACAACTGCTTTGTTGACAATGTTGTAGCAATTCCTCAATATCTTAATTAGGAACACCGCGTACTCTGCTCAGACCTGAAGTACCTCAACCCTGCATTGCTTAAGACATAAAGCAGATGGGCAAAAGAGCAGGCAAGTGTGGCAGAGAAAGGATGGCAAAAGCAAAACTCACAACCCACACCTGCTCAGCTGAGGGGCCAGGCCGCTGAGTTGGCACCTAGAAGGCTGAAGTAGTGGCTTTTTCTTAAGGAAACCCAGGTAAAACCCTTCCAGAAGTCCTCACTGATGTGCTCTTTTTGCTGCTGCTGCTGCCCGGAGCCCAGCTCCCTCCTGCTGGATGCCAATGCTGTGCCCTGCAATGGGGCAGGATCCCAGGGAGGAGTTCTGTGGGGGAAAGGCATGACCTAGGAGTCATGCAATTGCTTCTGAATGACAGAAAAGAGAAGAAAAAAAAGAAAAAGAAAGAAAGAAAACAACCACACACACACAGAAGAAAGTCCCTTGAAAAGGCAGAAAGCAAATCATCCCAGTAGGTTCTTCTCCAATGGAGGGAACAGGAGGCAGGGTTTTTGCTGCCCAGCAGTTTTGTTCAGAGCCCATGCTCCAGTTTCAAGCAAAGTAATCAAGGCTCAGTCACATTCTCTGTCATCAAGCCTAAAGCAGCAAGGCTGAAGAGATCTGTCAGTGGGATCTGTTCGATATGATCTGCTTTTTGACACCAGAAGGGGATGCCTCCTGCACTGGGGAGATATCCACTTGTCAATAAAGGCACTAATTAACACATGCCTCCCATGCATTAATTCAGAAAACAAATTGGCCTGTGGTCACCATAGACTGCAGGAACATAAAGCAGCTATAGCACTCAGCATTTAGAGGGTTTTGAAGGTATAATTATCTCCTGTTCCTGTGGCTGCCCAAACACTACAGCAATCTTGTCTACACACAGCGCTGACTGTTGGGTCCGCTGTCAATTTGTGGAGCTACAACACATTCATTAGCTTCATCCCATCCTGTGCTGGCCCCTATCTGACAAGCTCCTAGATCAGGTGATGCTCTGATCTATTTTGCCATGGCCATTTCTGTCCCAAAGGCTGAGTGATACCAGCAGTCAGCTTCTGCAACTCCAGCTGTGGGTTTCAGCAGCTTTGGGTTGGGAAGATGCTCCCTCTAACAACACCACAGTCACTTATTGATGCAAAGTTATTATTGATTATTACTATAAAGCCACCAATTCCTCCTGGAAGTGTTTGGGCCCTTCCATTTCAAGACAATTTCAAAGTATATCTCTTGTCAGTAAATAATGGGGAAACCTATGCCTATGGAAAGGTTGATAGAGCACTACTATCATATATCCTTTCTTTAAACAATTTTCTCTAATGTTGCTAGCAAACAAATGCTGCCTGGAGGTGGCAGTGGGTGAGATGAGCTTTGTATTTGCAGTCCCCAAGCACCGCCAGCTCTTCTTCCGTGAGATGCTCTATATGTCAGACGCAACTTGTTGCTGGACTCAGAGCTGCTTAGAAGATGACACAGTCAGAAGTTGAACAGGGAACTTCTACGTCAGGACTTCTGGGAGCTGTGCATCTCAAAAGCAGAGCAGGAATTCACTTCACTGTGTGCTCTGAGTGGAAAAGAAATTCTGGACACAGCACATAAACACCTGAATTAAGTGTTAGAAATCCACCGAACTTTCACTGCCTTGTTTGAGCACACCTTCAGTGCCCCATAGCTATTTTCCATATTGAAGATCCACATCAAGCAAAGGCAGAGGAAAGTGGCAGTAGAGTAATGCAGTAGTAGCATAATGAGAAAGGACCCAGCTCAACACAAGAGACAAAAAAGAAAAGAGCAGAAGGGATGAAAACTGAAAAAGTCACTCTTCTGTGGGTGGATTTTTACAGCAGTGGGTAAAAATCAATCTTCCTCAGGCTACAAGATGGCATTGCTCTCCAGACGTGGTTAGACTTGATCATATCACTCAAGCAGTATGTCAAATCAAGGCACTCCTCATGAGTTACATGGAAATAAACCTCTAACAACGTCTGTATTGATTAGACAGCCTTCAGAACCGCAGCTGTACACAAAAACCGGGGCCCCAAATCTTCACCCACTGCAAAGTGAAAAAGCGGTGCTGGCTTTAATGAAGCTGCTTTGCTTTACATAAATGCATGGCTCGTATCTGCCTGGCAATCAGCCCATGCTTAAGTGAGTCAGGAACATGGTGAAAAAGTCCCCACGAGTCCCAAGATGGAAACTTTTAGGCATCTGTAATACTTGGACATCTCATTATTAAATGGCTTTTAAATAAACACACAGACCTGTCTTGTTTGAAAGTTTTCAGCCCAATTTGTCTTCAGCTCAGCTGTGCTACAAGCTCCAGGCTCTCCAAATTTCAAAAGGCAGAGGCACAGGTCCTCATCCCTCTAGCTGAGGTTTACTAGACAACTCTGAGCATCACTCATGTTTAAGTGGGCTTTCTATCTTAACCAAGCGCGAGCAAAACCGCAGCTGAACCCTGAGGGATTAGCAGTAATCTTCACCACTTTCTGAAAGGTGACCAACTCCAAACATGCCAAAGCCAACAGGACCATGGAGAAGAGCTTCCACCTCTTCTAGCGTTTCTTGACTTTCAACATTCCTGCTGCTTTATCCTCAATTGTGATCAATACAAAACTTCTAAACTGGACTTGTGCAACTCCATCACACCTTGGCAGAGCTAAGTACAAAGATTGCTCCATCAATCTCTGCTGTTCCAGTCATCCTGTCCCATCCATCTTCATTTGATGGCACACATGGACCATCCTTTGTTCAATGAACCTTCTGACTTCAGACTATTTGCGGTATCTGGATGTATAAGTTCTTCACTGCAATGAATCTGAGGATTTTTGGGAATAAACTGCTGTCTGACACTTCCTTCTGCTTCACTCTGTTCCAGAAAGATGTCCTCCAACAAGGGTATTACTCATAGGGTGCTGGTACACTGTAATATAGGGCTAATAAGTGGAGTTATGAATGCAAATTTATTTCCATTTTGTATTTAAAAGCTTGGAACAAGACACCACTATGAAGAGGTTATATCAATCAGCAGAAGGAAGACCTTGGGCAAGGTTTATCTATTCCATCTCCTGGGCAACAGGGGCTCTGTTTCCCATTGATTGAGGGAAACAGTCTTTTAGGGTCTTTAGTAAACTCCAGCTTTCCTTTATCCATTTAGACTTCTGTCTCTTAAGGTCCTTTGTTACTCGGGGAAATGAGGGCTATGATGCAGGTTGATTGTCCTGTCTGTGTCAGCTCAGGGTATCTGAGCATGCTTTAAAGCAAGTTTGGAGAGCAAGGGGCACAAGTGCCAAGAAGACTGCAAAGGGAGAATTTACACATCCTTTCACAGTTTGCAAGGCTCTGGAAGTTGGAATTCTTCCTCCTCTCATCCCCCTTCTACTTTCCACTCATGGGAACATTTGCTCTCAAATGGAAACTACAAATGATGCAGTGGCTGAAACTGTCGCAAGATAAGAATGACCACACTTTTCCAAACTCATCCACGCAAATCATACACTCATATCAGCTACTTTTACATTTTTCCCTCCAGCAGCAATGGCTGCCCAAAATGAAAGCTGAGCCCAAAGCTGCTGGAATAGTGATCACTTACAGACAGCCCCAGCTCTCATGGGGGAATTTGAGCATCACTTTAGGATTTGCTTCAGTTCAGGAAACACGTGAATCCAGGCCTCCCTCTCAAAGGACTTTCCTGCCTAGGCTGAGAAGGTGGAGAGCCTGTCATGGAGAAATGGGCATGTGGCCCATCTGCACCCCTGGGACTGTGGGTTTGCTCTCTCCTGGCCATTAAATCCTCTGCTCCCCTCCTTTCCCTTCAGGATGCCAGTTAAGTATTCATCTGGTCATCATCAGTGACTCAGGACAATTTTTAAAAAATGCATTTGAAAGAGAACCATATGAAAATGAACCTCACCACATTCTGTTCAAGTGACCTCATGCTTTGCTTTCCCCAAACATCCCCTTAAGTCCAGGTATCATGTTACTATTCCAAATTGCTACAGGGGCTCTGTGCCTCCTTGAAGACAGGCAGGAGGAAGCAGCAGGAGTTTGCAATGCACACATCCAGGATTTCCCTGCCCAAGAAGGAAAGCCCCCAGTGCCATGCTGCATCCCCAGTGCTCCCTCCCAGTGTGTGGATAACAGACAGTGATAGCCACGCTGCTCGTGTTCTTTTCTTCATGCTCCATTTGTCAGGCAGGCAATTCTCTGTTCCTATCACCACAAAAATTACTTGTTAGCCTGTACCATTAGAATTGCTTCTAGCCTGCAGACTGCATCTTGCTAGCTGGCTTCCACCTTCTGATCTCTGCAGTAACTGGTGGTTTGCATACGGGGGAAAAAAAAAAAAAAAAAGAAAGAAAAAAAAAGGCATTGAACACACCACTTGGCATCAGATTAGTGCTCTTTCTTTCTGAGCAATACGGGAACAGCAAGGGATTACGGTAACGCAAGGATACTGCCTGCTCCAGCAGCAGAGCAGCAAAGTTCCTGCTGCTCCTTGGCAGCGTGGAGCTGAGCACTGTGAGTGGTGCTGTACTCCCAGGGATGCTGGAGCCAAACCCCCACCGGGCACTGGGATACTGGGAACCAGTGTGAGTCATCACAGTGCTGGTGGAGAAGGAGAGGAGCAGGGGGTGTGCAGGCAGAAAGTCCCACCTCTGCATGAAGAGAAAGGCTGCTGTGCTGTGGGCTGCCCATCCCCTTCCAGATGCTCAGAGCTGTGCTGCCTGCTACAAACGGAGGTGAGTGTGGGCTGGGGGGCACAAGGGGTGAGGGTGTACTCTTCCTCTGCTTCTTCTCTCACCACAGGCAGAATATCACACAGTTGCATTAGAACATGAGTATCCACCAGTCATTTTTTGATGTATCTCCTTGACTTACCTTGAAGTTTAGTTTTGGGTGCTTTAAAAATCAAGTTTGATGATTGCTTAATTTCTTTGACCACCAGCACTGCTATAACAATCATAGTTATGGTGGTTACAGATGCTCAGTACCACAGCCTATGTTCATTGATGTGCTTATTAAAGTCCATCATCGGGGGTTGGAACCCTCCAACCTAAGCCATTCTTTCATTCTATGATTTCCTTTATTGGAATTATCCTTCAATTCATTCCCTCTTGGGGAAAAGAAAATACAAAGACTGAATTTTGTTTCACTGCAGGGAGGGCAAATTCCTAGAGTGGAATACCTCTCCACTTCCCTCCCTCATACTCCCTGTTACAAACTGGGCATTCCAGTTTCAGAGTAAGAGTTGTTCCAGACCTCTCTGCCCAAAGGAAAATGTGGTTTTGAAACTAAGGTGCCTGACAGTTGCTGCTGCTCAGTGTTTGCAGGAGGCACAATAGTAGGGACGCATCCAAAGTCCTATGTTACAACACTCAGTCTTACCTTAGATTTAACTGGAGCATTCAGTGGTGGTTTTTCAGATGTCTCATCAATATTTTGGATGGGAACATTGTACCTACATGTAGGTGTTGGGAATGGCTTTCAGCTGACATATGCAGTTTCCCTTTGAACTCCTGAGTCTCAGTTCCCAGTTTATCCTCACTTCCCCATCTGATGTACCTTTTCTCCATATTTAGTCAGTTGAGGCTGAGTTTGGCTTCCAGATACATGAAATGTTGTCTCTCTCAGTAGGAAACTTGTTCCTTGCAACATCTTCTGCTTGGCAGAAATTGTTTTTCCCTATAGATTTCCAAAACGGGCTGTTAGGTGGACTAACAAGGAGACAAATGTGTAAACGGAGTCACTTAATAAAGAAATCGCAGATTAAGTTTCAGACTTATAAATCTGCCTCACAGTCTGTAGCCTCAAATTGTGTCCTGCAGGCTTCTCTTTCCCAGAGCTTCTCTCTGCAGGTGAGTTGATGATTGGGATAGATTGCTGTCCCTAAAGGAGAGCAGAGTGCTGCTGAAAATATGATGGAAAATCCAAGCAACAAAATTCACGTTGGTCTCACAGTTGTTAAACAATGCTGGGCCGAAAAAGGTTGGAGCCAGCATAAGGAAGGCTCCCTAAAATAGCTCCCCACTCTATTCTTATATGGGAACCATAGCAGTGAGTGAAAGCTGCTTCTGGGAATCGCATTGTGCCTTTGTCTCTTCCAGGGTCTGATCATCTGAAAGGAGCACAGCAGCCTGCATCACCAACGTGGCAAACTTCATTCTCCTTCAGAAAAACCAGAAGTGGACAAAAACCAACTTCAGGGAGCTCAGCTGCTCCACAGGCAGAGACTCAAATCAACCCCTCAGACCCTACAGAGCAGTGATGGCACACATCTCAAGTGACATTGCATCCACCTCCACCTTTCCAGGTTTCTGTTAAACCCTTTTGTAAGACAGAACCAAGGTTAGCAGAAGGTAATTAAAAGCATGAGTGACTTCCTCTTTGGAGAAACCTGTATTTGAGACCCCATGGAATATTTTTGCTACTTAGATATTCACTCTTCCCAAGGAGGCAGAAATGACTTGCACCTGTGATTCCAATACTTCTCATCACATTATCCTGGAAAGCGGGAGAAGTAGCCCCAGTTCCATGTAGCCTCACTTCTGCACCCCAGGAGCAATGCAAAAGGGGTTAAATCTGACTTGGAAATGGTGGCTATTAATTGTGCTAGAATGGTAAATGTTTGGGGAGAAAAGCAGGCTTTCTACTATGTTTTTGGATCCTTCTCATTGATCCTGGTGTTGCACTTCTGAAACTTTCTTAAAAACTCTTCTTCCCAGTGAAGCCAGGCAATGTTGCCAGTAGGACATTCTGAGGACTGATCCCATTACTTTTTCTACCTGAACAGGGCACAAAGTGCAGCAGCCTTGCATGAACGTTGCCAGTCACTCACCATGGTTTTCCTCTCTGGGAACTCATCTGACTGTTCCAACTGCACCCACTCTGCAGGGCCTGTGAACATTTCCAAGGCCATTTTGCTGGGTGTTATTCTAGGGGGGCTGATCATTTTTGGAGTTCTGGGCAACATTCTGGTTATCCTCTCTGTAGCCTGCCACAGGCATCTTCAGAGTGTCACCCACTACTATATAATTAACTTGGCTGTAGCCGACCTCCTCTTGACTTCTACTGTCCTGCCCTTCTCAGCTACTATGGAGATTTTGGGCTACTGGGTCTTTGGGAGGATCTTCTGCAACATCTGGGCAGCTGTTGATGTCCTTTGCTGCACTGCTTCCATTATGAGCCTCTGCATCATCTCGATAGACAGATACATTGGGGTGAGCTACCCTCTGCGATACCCCAGCATAGTGACAGAGAAGAGAGGCCTCCTTGCTCTGCTGTGCGTGTGGGCACTGTCTCTGGTCATCTCCATCGGACCTCTTTTTGGTTGGAAGGAACCAGCTCCTGAAGATGAGACCATCTGCCAGATCACCGAAGAGCCCGGCTATGTGCTGTTCTCTGCTCTGGGCTCCTTCTACCTCCCCCTGACCATCATCTTGGTGATGTACTGCCGAGTATACATCGTGGCCAAAAGGGAAAGCAAAGGGTTGAGCTCAGGGCTCAAGACAGAAAAATCTCGCTCCGAAGCAGTGACCCTACGGATCCACCGCAAAAACACCCCCGAAACGAGCGGGGCCACAGCCAGCTCTAAGAGCAAGCATCACTTCTCGGTGCGTCTCCTCAAGTTCTCCAGGGAAAAGAAAGCAGCCAAGACCCTGGGAATAGTTGTGGGATGCTTTGTTCTGTGCTGGCTTCCATTTTTTGTAGTCATGCCTCTTGGTAAGTAATGCATAAACCTCTTCTACAGAGCCATCCCCCAAGGGAGGGCCGTGGTTTTGCCTGTGTTCAATAGAGCTGATCAGAAGAGCGCTGAGGGAATTGTTTTCTGTTGGAAAGCTGTCAAAAATCAAAACATGCATCAAAACTGAATGTGAAAAATGAAAGTGTCAAACCTAACCGAGCGGGTCTGGTTCAAAGGGAAGCTAAATTGCAGAAAGGATGAAACTGATTTTGACAGTCTTTTTCTACATAGAAAATACCCTCTCAGAACGAGGACTTATTCCTGATCAGTTCTGCTATAGGAATGGTATTTCAGGTGCGTGTGTTTATATTCAAGTTTGCGGCCAGTTCTTCAGGTGATATAAATATGTAAAAGGTCAATGTAAAAAGTATTCATGGTCTAAGCAGCAGTTCATTGTTCTGGGACAAATCTCTGTAAGTGCTCAGAACCCATTAATTCCCCGCTATGAGAAATAATCAGCTCCCTAATAGAAGGTTTCATGCTATGAAATACCATATTCCAAATAATCATATTTTTAATTTATCACCCATCCAGCCACAGCACAGCCGTGAGGATTCTCCAAACTAATTTTACACTTCTCTGGTTCGCATCCTACATGGAGACCCACTGGGCCCGCTGGCCAAACACCGACTGATATCTCACCCACCACACTGAATGGGAATATTTATTCCCCAGCCCCAATTCTAAAGGGGAGGGATGTGTTCTGCTTTGCTATCGCTGACATACAAAGTAATCAGAGCTTTAATTAGACTTTACTCAGTCACCTTTGATGTGGTTTCAGAATTTAGAACCAGAATGCTAATTTTGTGACTATATCTGAGAGTGGCAAATGGCATAAAGTTTGCAAAGTGAGAGCTATACTGAATGCTGGCTTTGGAAACAAAGAGCCTTCCATCTGCCTTGTTCAATTTCAGCAGCTTTTCCTACAGAAAGGCTGTATAGGGAAAAAAAAAAAAGTGAGACTGCAGACTGCAGGGAAGTTTTAGCTAGTAGTGCTACACTGAGTACAATGAAAGAAAAAAAACGACGCTTACCTAAGCACTAAAAGGTTTGGGAGATTATTTTATTTTCTTAAATCTTACAAAAGATGTTGGGCTCCTTTTCAATTAGCCTCTCCTGGATTTACCCAGAACACCTGGTTGTTTCCCAAATAACCCATCACTAATGTCAACACACACACACACAAAAAAAAAAAAAAAAGGTACAAAATCACTCTCGTTGGTCAATAGGTAGAGGTGCTGGAGTAGGAGCTGGAGGAGGTGCTGGAGTGTGAGCTGTAGGAGTTGCATAAGGGGAGCCCTGGAAAGGCTGGCTTGTGCTGCCCAGGGTGTCAGCACGTTGGAATGCTGGTTGCCAAGATGACTGAAACATACCCAAAAAGGGTTTGCGAGAACACATCACACACACTACTTTTCATCTGCTGTGCGGCTGCACGCATGGTGTTGTTGTTAATTTGCTTCAGACTGAGAAATTTGCTTGATTAAAGACCAACTTTGCATCTTTCTTTGATCCCTTATAAAGCAACTTTCTTCAGGTTATTAGCTTCCTTGTCTTTTTTGGAGTTGCTACGTTGTTTTTAAAGTCTTTCAAAATGACTTGTTGATTTGTTAGAGACAAGGAGCTATTAAACTGACAATGGGTGCAGAAGTCTGCAAAGTAAACAAGAAAGCATCCTGAAACAGGCTGCTCCACCCCAAACAGCATCATCACGATCCCCTCATTTCTTATCACCAGCCCTGCCAGCTGGGAACCAAGGTGCAGCTTGAACCACCTGGCTCATTGAATGAGCATAATGAGCAGGGGTGGAAAAGTTTGGGGTGTAGGTACAGGGAAGGCAAGAGTAATAAATGAGATCAAGAGTGGGATAAAGGCGTGACATCCAGATCAGCAGATATTGCTGAAAATAAATGGAGAAACAATTTGAGTATCCCTGCCACATGACAATATCTTAATTGAAATCAGTGTGTAAAACTGCCAGTTGCAATCTATGTGAGTAATGTCTTACCTTCTTGGATCACTCCATGGGAATGAGCATTATGTTCCGAACACCTCCTCACTTGGCTTCGATGGTTGTAGAACAAGCCAGCAAACAATAATCTTGTTGCATGGAAATAAATGAGGTTAGGGCACTGGCATGCAAATTCAGCTTTCACAAAATGTCTGTAATTTGAAAGACTGTCACAACAGCTCATTTCCCCTGGAAGAAGATAGGTTTTCAGTTCTTTGTGCACTTTCTCTCCCTCCTTCTATCTGACCAGTGGACCTGCTCCTAGCCACAAAGTTCTCCCATAGCTGCAACCTAGATCCCAACCTATCCTCACAAATCATTTAATGAAACTTACCTAGACAAGTTCTAACCCAAACTGCAGTCCTCATATTCCCCTTAATTCCTCAAAACTAGACCAAGAAAAGTTCCAACCTGAATTGCAATCCTCATATTCCCCTAATTGAGTCTCAGCTCCTCTCTAAACAAATGGCTGTCTTAGTGCAATGTGAGGTTCCTTCCATCACGGTTTAGACTGATTGAAATTCAGCTTCAGATGTAGCAATCTTCCAACGCATTTAAGTCTAAATAGGAGTATAGTCTGAGAACCAGCAAAAACTGTGACCAGTAACCTCTATGAGCACAAGTCCTGTCTGACCCACAGCAGTGGAAATCTGATCCCATATGACATTCTTTTGTCTGCAAATCTCCCTTGGAAATCTCATCACCCTCCCCCCCCCCCCATGAAGAGCTTTAAACCCGCTGATGAATGAACCTTACACAGATACTTCCCAGAAATGTCATTGCCTTGGAGGAATCATGTCCCATGTTTCAGCCCTCATATTAGGTTTTAAAATAAGGAGACTGAAGTTCTCTCACATCTACATCCCTCTGCAATTGCTTCCCAAGCTGTTTTTGGGTGTATCGACCAGATTTTCCTTATTCTAGGCATCAGGACTTTCTAAATTATAGAAGGGTTATATTCAACAGAAGAATGAGTTGAAGAATAGATTAATTTCCTGCTTAGGATCTCAAGATACTCTCACTGTCTACCTCTTATTTAGCACGGACTTCAGCTTGCTCCAGGGGGGTCATAAGAACATCCTACCCCATCCAGGCAGCCAGTTATCCAGACCTTCAAGTAAGGATAATTCCCAGTGAAAAGCTGTTGATTCCACACATCTTCCACATCTGCTGCCTCTTTTCCTTACACTGACCATTATTTCTCAGTAGCAACACTTAAACATCTTATTCCCATCTGCTGGCAGATGTTTCAGTGGAAACATAGCACTTCAGCTTCCCTGATTAACAGCCCTGCTTGTAACCTGCATGGAGAGAACAGCTTTGAAAGCTTTTTAGTACTGTCCATATTTTGGTCAAATCACAGAGTCAGAGTACATCCCCAGCTGGAAAAGGCCCATAGGGATCACTGAGTCCAAATCCTGACTCCACACAGGGCCAGACAAAATCAGACCAAAGGTAGGTCTGTGCTTGGCTCCTTTTTCAAACTATAATGCATTCAATTCAAGCAGCTGGGAGGACCTTTTAGCTTTCCTACATTAGTCAAGATCTTCTTACCACAAAACATGTTGGTTTCACCTCAGTTATCAAATGAAATCCTGCTCTTCATCACAATTGCATGACATTTTAGCAAAGCTCTTTATGACCAAGATCAAGGGAGGCTCAGATTGGATATTAGGAAAACTTCTTCTCAGAGTGATCAGTGATACAGACTGCCCAGGGATGTGGAGGAGCCACAGTCCCAGAAGGTATTCCAGAACTATGGAGATACAGCACCAAGGGACATAAACAGTGGGCACGGTGGGGATGGGTTGGGGCTGGGCTTGGAGATCCTTGGAGGTCTTTTCTGACTTTAAAGATTCCATTATTCTTTGAAGAAACAGTTTCTTAAGGGAACCAGTGTTACTTTTTAGACTGGAAGCAGTTAACACTGAGCAACCCGTATCTCTGAGGCATCAACTACCATAGACTGCCTGGAGCTGAACCTGAGAACAGGTTTCTGACAGAGTTAGAAAGGTGAGGAGCAGCAAGGGCAGGGCCAGCTAATTGTCCAGCAACCACCAGCAAAACATTAAGCAACAAAAGAGAGTCAGCCCAGAACCAAGAAGAGGGAGGAGAAGAACCTGACCTTATAAGCAGCCCCATGGCCAATGGGCAATGGGTGTGTGGGTAGAGGTCACACATGGGCTACTCAGGGCTGTGGCTCTCTGCAGTGATGGAATAACAGTCTGTTTCTGATGCATTAAGAAGGTGGTTTAGTTACATCATATTTCTTGTGATACAGTGGCATGAGTTCATATCCAGTCAATTCAGTTGTAAATTAATATTTCAAGCCAAAGGTGGCCAGACATGATGAAGAGGTTTCAGCTGACCATGTGCTGTGGTATATAGAAAATTCATCTACCTTGATCACACTGGGAAAGGCATGACTGAGCTGCTCTCTATGTTGAAAGACTGGGACAATGCAGAGCTTCCTGCTTGCCTGTTCGGGCATAGTACTTCCCAAAGGCTGTGCTTTGAGAACCTGCCTGGTTTGTAATACCAGTACAAAAAAAAAAAAAAAACATATCAGGTGTAGCTTGATGGTTCTTGCTCTTTTCAGAACCGTCTGGGGTTCCATTAGTTATGTTCTCCTGTCACAACACATTTTGATCAACTCCCACTGCTTCTGGCTGAGCCGTCCTCCATCATGCCCACTCGTTGACAAAGTTATTGGGCTTCAGGCCATGTTCCTTCTCATGACAGCGTTGGGTTAGAGATTTGAAGTGGGTGTCTGTTCTGTCCGTGTTTTATTGTAGGAGGAAATCAGCTACCTGCTCCTGTCTTGACATTCACATTCTGCAACTCACTGTTCCCTTCCTACTGACTCCTTCAGACAGTGGTGCTTTAATAAGCAAAAATTGGGAATAGGGACCCTGCTTTGGCAGGGGGGTTGGACTCGATGATCTCTAGAGGTCCCTTCCAACCCCTATGATTCTGTGATTACTTTCAGAATAATAGTATCCAACTTGACAGACAGTGGCTTATACATGATTTTTAGGGTTGTTGAGGGGCCAAAAAAAGAGGAATATGCTTGTGATTTATCCCTTTCCAACCCTTTGGCCAACAGTACAAATGGGAATTAGTACTGTATGAGATTCAGAAGTGAGCCGGGATTAATCATTAGCAGGTTAATGGGAGGTGCTGAACAAAAAGTCACCAATTTCCTGTAGAATCGAAGCCATTTTGGCTGATGATGCTGAAGTATTGTCTAATTCTGTGAAGACAGCGCCAAAACATTTACATGTCAGGAGAATATCCCCATTTAGCAATGGGGAAAATAAGGCAGAGCAAGTAAAATCTTTCCTGGGGAGGAGAACTATATAAATTGCACCAATCTTCCAGGTGAAGACAATGGAAACGGCATTATCCTGGAAGTTTCTCCATACAAAAATAAATAAAACTCCTTTCATTGAACCATCTCTTCTCTCCTGTAGAATTAGCTGGATAGTCTCAGAGTAGTAAACAGAAAGAGTTCCTCCTGTCCCTCCAGCCTGAGCCCTCCTCACTGCCATCACAGCTTGGTCATCCACTGTTCTGAGAGGAAAGGATGGGAATCACCCTTCTTATCTTTGCTTAGCTGATAACACCTAAAATAAAATGAATGAAATCTGGGACAGGCTTGCCCTAAATAGTTTTCATATCAGAACATGCTGAATTCCAGCCATGGTGAGAATATTCAGAGCTAGATTCCCTATGTTAGCATTTCAGTGTGTTCCCTCAGCCACAAGAAACTAAAAAAGGGAGAAAGAAATCCAGAGTAGAGTCCTAGCCACAGAGTGAGGGGTTGGAAAGAAAAGGGTGTTTGCCACTCATTGAGTCATGGATCACAGAAGTGTGTGTGTGTCTCAAGACAATGAACGGGGAGAAAATAAACCATGAAATAGAGTCAAAGTATTTGGTGAGTATGTTTTGTCTGATCACAAGGGGCATTTTTGTAAACACAGACTGCAAAGGCCTTGTTGGTGTAAGCCAGTAACAGCTATGCTGAAGCCAATGGCAAAAATCCCATTGACATCCCCATGCCAACATTTATCTGCTGTCACCAAGTCCTGAAATGTGTCCCACTGACTCATAATGCAGAAAAGCTGGAGAAGGAATTGCTAACATTAATAGCCATTGAAATGCCAAGCAGGGAGAGAATGTGGAGCTAGTTCTGCTATGTGTCGTGATTCATATCTACAGATTTCCTGCATGAGCTACCTGTCAAGAAGAAGGCTTGTCCTTGTCTTCAAAATGTTCTTTCTTTGTGCAGTCACCACCTGCAGGCACCTGGAGCAAATGAACCACGAATGTCATTTTCACTCCCTCTCCTCTCAGAGATCCTGGTGCTATTTAGAATTTGATAGTGATTGAAAGGTGATGAATAATTCTCCCATCCCACCCAGCAGATTTCAGGGCTTGTCTTCGATTTGGATGCAAAAGGGCTGGGCAGTCAGCTTTTACTAAAGAGCATAATTCCAGTGTTGCAAACCCCAGGGATTCCAAATCACAACCAACATCCAATTCATCTTATCAATCTGTCCTCTGAACTATGCCATTGCTTTTGCTTTTCAGTTCTGAAATGAAAGCTAAGGTTTTATTGTAAGTGCACACCTCTAGGAGCTGTGGCTTTGGGAAGAATAGCCAGTATCCTAACAGCTTTAACAGTGTGATCCTGAATCATTCCACAGTGAGGGAGCTGGAATTTCACTGGCAATCAAAACCATTCGTAAATTAATGTTATCAATTGAGCTTACATGGGTAAGAAAACCTCAGTTTACCTTCCCGTGTTTTGGGTTTTTTTGTGTTTTTGTTTTTTTTTTTTTAATCTACTTTCTAAATCTGAATCTGCACACAGTGAATCTGGAAATAGTTTCTTGGTGAGACATTTGCTCTTTGCCAGAAATATCATCCATCCTAAGTGGGTACAACATGAAACAGAGCATAAATTAGGTCTGAAAAAATCCAAATAATCAGAGCACCATTCCCAGGCTGACCCACTCCTGCTGTCCATCTGTCCTACCTGTCTCTTTTGGAGATACCCACACCCTATAGAATGATCCAGAGATCTGAATCCAGAACCTTGCTCATCGTGCTATGGCTGTTTACTGCAGTTCAGAGAGATCCAAGTACAAAGCCTTTCACATTTTCCCTCCAAATCATCTAGCTCAGATCCTGGGACAAGCACAGCTGGAAATGTGCAAGACTTGACAGATGCAGGCTCTTACCCTTCCTCACATCTCTTCTCACTCAAATACTTAACCACTGCTTTGCATTTGCTACATTAATATGATCATAAAAAATAACAGAAGCGTTTCCTCTAGTTAAAGTGTTCTTTGATCCCATTTTTGTTCCCACGGAAGATACTTTCCATATACATGAGACGTGCTGGGACACCATATACATACAGAGTGCAGCTGTTGTGTGTCAGCAGCAATATATATATATAAATACACTTTCTGTGGGGTGGCTGTGTTTGACCTGAGGTGCAGTATAGAGTGCTGGTCTCATGGAGTAAAGTTGACTTCTAACACTGAGCTTGGGAACGCAAGATGAGGCCCATTTGTCAGTTTTGGCAGTACAGAGGTGCAGAGTTGCTGGTAACAAGTCAGTCTGTGGGAAGGCATTGGGGATCCTCTGTGCTCCCTCCTCTTTGTCTTTAGGGCAATTGCTCTGGAACAGGACAGATCCCAGGCCCTGAGCTCTGTAACCACACAGCCATCCCTGTTTTCAGCTTGCTGTGATTGCAGATTTGTACTCCCAGTTGTCACATGCAAGAGATGCAAGGATTTCAGACTTGTGCAAGACACAAATGCACTTTTCCTGATTCCCTTAGACACTCTGACCCCTGACAATCCTAACAAACAGCATGTGGTTCTCTGCTCCCAGTGTGCAGGGTACTGATGTCCTCTCTGAGGTGGGACTGGATTCAATGATCATTGTGGATCCCTTCCAACTTGGCATACTCTACGATTCTGTCTGATTTTGTGAAGGTACCCTTACCACTCTGCCTGCCTTCCCCTGAGCTCTGACTCAGTCACTGAATTTACACCATAAAAGGAGGAAAAAAAGAGGTGAACCTAAACAGAGCTGCAAGATTTAGCTGGATTTTAACAACACAATGAAGTCCATGGCCACAGAAATCTGGAGGATCTTATTCCTGTGGAGCTAATGGGGATGATACAGTGTAAACAAGAATTTTCTTTAGTCTGGGAACTGCTGAGTCCCTCTGAGCTGTCCGTCAGTGAAATGACATGTGACATCAGTGCTGGCTCTTAAACAACCTATAATCAAGCAGCTCTGTAACTTCTGAGTAATGACACAGTCAAATTACATCTCTGGGGCTGAATTGGCACTTACTCACCAGGAGGTGTGTGAAAAACTACTCTCTCAGAGCTGAAGAAACCTGAAGTTACCAAACAAGAAAATAAACGGTGAGGGAAAGGAAGGCAGCCCTGGCATTTTAGGGGTAAGTGATGAAACAGTTCATGGCAGAGGATTTCAGGATGCTGATAGCACATTCTATTTTATTTAATTTTCATATAGCAGGCAATTGAGTTGTGCATCTGGCACTCAATAATCCTCAATCTACTGAAAACAAAGCAGGAATTTCAGCATCAGAATCATAGTAGAATCTCCAAGGTTGGAAAAGACCTCTAAGATCATCCAGCTTATCACCAATTTATTGCCACTAAACCAACTAGTCAACCTACATGTCAAAGGCGCCAAGAGATCAGCTGAAGTTTCCTTTGGTTCCAGCACAAACTATTGGAGATAATGGAAGATGAAGGCTCTGAGCTGTCTAATAGTTTTGCCACTATTTATTATTTTATTTCAGGAGAGATAATAAAAAAATGTTAAAAAGATTCCAGTAGTGGGAAGGCAAATGAGATCATTGTTCCATCCTCCTATACATCACCTACCAAAGAGTGTCACCTCATAGTGGCTCACTGCTGCATAGTACACAGGCAGCCTTATTCTGTATGCCTTAAAGAAGAAAGAACTCACCACTCTGCTTTGTTATTTTTTCTCATGGTTAATAGCAGTCATTTAAAAAAAATGGAAAAGAAAAGAAACCTTTATTTCTCCTTTAATCTTGTCTGGCTTGCACTGCCAGCCACTGCCTGTTTAAATGTCTCTGCACATTGAACAAAATACTTTATCATCAGGCTCAGCAACACTATTGGAAAATTACTCCTACTTGCCACCAGTTCCATCTACCACTGATATTAACCATGACAGCAACATCACTATTTCACTCCCAGAAGAAGAACACACTCTTAGTATTGCATTGAAGGTGAGGAACCCTCCTCAAGGACCTGGGCAGTTTTTGGTAATGTTTTTCACCTTTTGCCAGATATTCAGGTAGGCATCATGAAAGATCATAGGATGTTTCTGAGCTATGCACATAACCAATGTTTGCAACAGAAGAGCACTGCTTTCTATGGCCACCTGGAGGGAGCAGTGTATATTTGCACTAAGCAAATACCAGTGTGTCCATGGCTCCTGCAAAGTACAGAAGGATTTAACAAATTGTACATAAGATTTGGGAAGTGAAATGATTTTCCACCCTGCACTACAGTTCAGCAGCTCAAGGTTTAAACATGTTAAACTTAATTTATATTGCTGAAGAAGGTGAAGAAGTAGTTGGCATAAGTAAGAAGGAAGTCCATGTTATCTCTACTTTGATTTTACTTTTAGCTCTGTTACATATTGGGTCCATTGGCTATCAGTTCTACTGATGATGTTTCTTTGGAGCTTTTCCAGAGAAGGGCAACAGAGCTGTGAAGGGACTGGAGCACAAGTCTGATGGGAAGAAGTTGAGGAAACTGGGATGGTTCAGTCTGGAGAAGAGGTAGAACTTTTTGCTCTCTATAACACCCTGAAATGAGTTTGTGTCGGATGGTGGGAGTCAGTCTCTACTCCCAGGTAGATGAGAGGTGATGTCCTTAAGTTGGACCAGAGGAGGTTCAGGTTGGACATTAGGAATGAGTGGTCATTGGCACAGGCTGTCCAAGGAGTTACGGGGTCACTGCCCCTGGAAGTGTTTAAAAACTGTGGAGATGTGGCACTTGTCATTGGGCATGGTGGGATAGGTTGGGGTTGGTGTTGGGGATCTCAGAGATCTTCTCCATCCATTAATGATTCTGTTTCCTTCTATTCACTTTAGTAATGCTTCATTTACAGGAAAATGTACAGATAGAATGAATCGATAGGCAGAGCCAGTCTTAACCTACAAAACATTATGGACAGCATGACCAAATGCCCAGTAGAGAGAACCTGCTGTCTCAAAGCCCAAGTTGCATCCACCACTGGAAAGAAAGAGTTAATGACAACATGCAATGGGATCCACTCATGGAAAAGTTTGTACGCTGTCAGTTCATTTGCTGTTCTCTGACACTGTGAGGTTCCAAGGCAACAGATCTCTACACCACTGTACTAAAAAAGGCTACACTCATTAATTAGCATGCTGATCTCCATCTCTGCCCCCCTCAAAAGAACAGAAATAAAAAATGAGCAAGAGACAGGCTCTGACACTGGCTCTTCACTATTTTTAGCAGACTTTGGCAAGGCACTCACATTCCGTTTCAGGAGAACCAGAAGTTGCAGCAAACAGGAATTGTTATTGTTTACCCGTTTTTACACTCAGCCTCACACCGCTGGTTCCTTACTCCCAGGCTTGTTACACCTTTGTCTTAGCGTAAAATGGGAGAGCAGTGGAAGAGATCAAGGAAAAACGAAGCGGGATTGGGGCATTTTGAATCCTTTGTACTCTTCATCTGCCAATGACTTCATCATGAAAGCTCTCCAAGAAGCTCATTTAGTTGTTTTTATTAAAGACAAGTGCTAACTTGCTGAGAAAAATCCTAAATTGCAGATGTACCTGCTTACACTTAACTGCAAAACAGTAACTGCTGTCTTCACATAGTTGGTCACAGAAAATGACAGTATTGAAAGTAATGGTGCAAGTGCTGCATGCAGCAGCAGCAGGGGAGCAGGGAGCCCCATGTCTGGTGTTTGGGGAGCAATCCCAGGGAGGGATACCTGCAACCAGCATCCTAACACCTCTCTCCCTTCCTATCCCCTATTTCTTCCACTGGGGATGGAAGAAAGATGGCATTGCTCCGCATTTTGCAGCAGAGACCGTGCTCAGCAGAAGCAGGGTGAAAGCATCATTAATCACACCACACTGTTTGTGTCCCCTGGTCCAGGCAATGTTTTGATACATTCTCACACGGGGAAAAACACCCTGAGAATTCCTTGCTGGGTTTTGCCTCTTGGAAGCATTTGCTGCCCTTGCTATCACTTTGTTTGGCAAAGACGGAAAGGAAAAGATTCAAAGATTCAGCACTCACAGTATTCAATTAGAAGGCTCTCATTGCTTTGCAATCGAGTCAGCAGAGGCCCAACAAATAGACCGACCCCTGTCAAGCTGAGGGGTTGATGCAGAAATCAAGGAAACTCTAGAGGATGTCAAATGCATTGACATCAAAATCCTCCACAGCATCTCTTCCAAAACACACACGGTTCTGATTTTTTGGGAAAAGCAGGAAGGCATGTATGTGTCAGTGCTAAAAGTGCAATTTATAAGAGACCTGACTATGAAGTCCAAAATAAGCCAATTATGATTCTGTGATTCTGTGGTTCTGATACTATGATACCATGATATATTTGCTGGGAAATTATTTTGCTCCCTGTGCCCATGATAAGCAATCGAAACTAATTGCTGTCAGTGGAGTGATAGAATTACTTTTTTTTTTCCATTTCACTGGAGGTAAGTAAGAAGCAGCCTTTCCCTTGACAGCATATGGAAATGTTTTTCTCTTTTTTCTCATTCTGGATCCGTTTTGCAAGACTGGTCTTGGAAGTGCTGTTATCACTTATCCCACCCCCACATCGAATTGAGTTTGGTTTTCTGTTTCACCCACATTCAGGCAATATTGTTTTCATTTCCAAGCAAAGAGAAGTACCAATCAGAGAATTAGGGGATCCTGTTACAATGACTGCTTTCCATTGTAGGAAAAGGAAAAGCAACAAATTTCTAAACAATTCTCCATAAGCAGCAGCAGCACTGAATCTTTTACACCCTAAATGAACCTCTGTAGCTTTATAGTGACATCTTTCTATCAGTAAACCTCTTCAGCATTCACTGACATCCTATTCAAATAATCTTATAAGCAAATTATTCATATCATTTTATAAGCAAGTTAAGAATTTGCTTATAAAAGCAGTAAGGGACTTAAATTGTATTCGAACAAAAAAAAAATAATCAAAGCTTTTGCATAGGGGAAAATTCACAATATTTTAAAGCAGTAGTTATCTAACTAAATCCTTTGTTATCAATGCTGTAATTAGCAGTTGGACTAGATGATCTCAGAGGTCTTTTGCAACCATTCCATAGCCTACTTTTTAAAATGCCGTTAGCAGTGCTATTTCATCTTCAGTTGGCATGGTCACTTGGAGTTGACTGCTGTGTCAATGAGTTCCAGTAAATGCACAGTCAATGGCTCTATCACTCATTTGCTGAATAACCCCTGTCAAACCATTTCTAGTTTTTTAGGATGCTATTCTGCTTCCTATAGAATAAAAAGGTCCACAGAACTCTCTTTGCTAAGGACTCATTTAAGTTCTGTGCTCTTTGGATGGTCCCTGGGAGCTAAGATTGCAAGTGAATATTACTTTGCCATACATTCCAATTTCAATCCATTTCTCCAGTGTTCAATTTCCTTTAATTTCTCTGAATTTCAGATGTCTTCCACGAGAAAAGTTATTTTCTGAAAGGCTGCAAGAGAAAATGATCACCCAATAACTGATCATTTTTAAGACTTCTAATTGGTCAACCCAGTAATCCACTTACTCAGACTTCCAAAATGCTGTGATTTTCCTGCCCTTTGAAGCTCCTTTTGATGACCTACTTGATATGATTGTTATTTGTCTAACTGATCTTGAATTAGATGTCCTACAGGGAGCAATTTTCCTTTATCACTTGGTATCAGTTCTCTTGCCTTGGGCTGTAAATGGGAGAATACAATGCTTGTATAATGAAGTGGATGTCTTGAGTCTTGAATTGATCTCTGATAACATCCCTGTAATTCTACAGCATCATACATTCTGAAAGACTCTTTCCTGCAGGAATTAGGCTTTGAGTCATAAATTTTCCAAGACAGAGCAGAATCTTATTTATGTTTTTCCAGTGTTTAAGTTTCTTTGGTTACCTGCAATTTCTCACTGCCTCTGCCTTAACACTCTGTATATTTTCCATTTTAGGTTCTTTCTTTCCTACAATCAAACCCCCGGACATACTTTTTAAAATAACATTTTGGCTTGGATATTTAAACAGCTGCATCAACCCCATCATCTATCCATGCTCCAGTCAAGAGTTTAAGAAAGCATTCCAAAATGTCCTGAGAGCTCAGTGCCTCCCAAGAAAGCATGCAGCAAAGAAGCAGTCCCCAAACTTCAACCTCAACCATCCCAGTAGCCAAAGCATGGGAGGTGGCAAAGGTGTGGTCCGTATCCCTGTTGGCTCAGGAGAAACCTTCTATAAGATTTCCAAATCCGATGGGATCTGCGAATGGAAGATATTCTCCACTGTGCAAAGCGTGCCGACAAAAAATGCGTCTCCTAAAGACAAGTCCGGCTGTACTGCTGCCAAAGTGAAAAGCAAAGGTTTCCTCCAGGAGTGTTGCTGTGCGGGCACTTCAGGGAGCTCTGTCCATGAAAACTGCAAAGTGCCGACCATTAAAATACACACCATGTCCCTCAGCGAGAACGGGGAGGATGTCTAATGGCTCTGCCAATGCGAGGTTGTTCCCATTTTATTGGGATTATCCATTTTATCACGGATGGAAGCAGATGCTACAGCAGTTGAAGGGGTTGGGATGAAACAAATAGCATGCTGTAAAACAGTACCACACCTTATGGGGAGTGATGTTGGAGCACTGGGAGCCTAAGCAAAGCCATTTAAAGACAGTGAATGGCTTCAGTGGATGGTGAGCACCCTCTGCTCTTCCAAGAGACGTGGTTTGCTTGAGATTTAAAGTTCGCATGCTTTGAAGTCCAGCTGCTCAGATTTAGATGCAACATGGGAGCAAGGGCCAAAAGGACCCCGTATCAATGTCAGCATGGATGCTTTCAGACAGCTCCAAGTTTAGAGCCAATTCTGTGACTTTTTCTAATATATGCATATCTAACAACATTGATACAACATCCAGGAGAGCTGAGGTTGGGAGGTTCAGGTCCTGGGAAAGTCTATACAGATCTCTGCTTACTTTTTGTTAAGGGACTGTGGACAAGAATGCATTCCTACCATGTCTTGCCTCTTTTGTTCATCTCCAGCTTTGTTTGGGGAGATCCTACAGCCTCTGCTGAAGACCAGGCAGCTCTTGGCGTGACACCTTCAGCTGGGCAGTCCCAGTTTGTCCTCAATGTGTCACTTCCAAGCACGGCACAGCAAACACTCCCTTGACTCTTGCACTGTTTGGAGTGGCTCTGAGTTTTCCTTGGTGCTGAGCATTTCAGTAAATATTATCGCCAAGAGAAAGTTGATCCAAGGGGCTGCGCTCCTCCTAGCTCCAGAGACCAGAACTCTTTTTTTTTTTTTTTTTTGTACAAACAATCTCCCCAGAATCCCCAGATTGAAATGAAAATCTGCATGCATCCTAGGTTTGTCTGAAAGGTTTCTGCAATTTTATGTGGGTCTGATAAAATTCAAAGGAGGTAAGACATTATCAAACAAGGCTTGAAAAGGTCACTTCTACTTTATCTGTTTGTTTCCCTTGTTCCAAGTTTAGCAGAAAACCACCAAAAACCTCAGAAACTCCTTGCCCAGGTGCTTCCCCCAGTCACACCCTAAGGTGCATTCCAGGTGCATTCCACAGTCACTGGAAAAGCTGGATGTCCCATTGTCCCCTTACACAGCATTACACTACATCCCTCTTCAGTTCAAAATACCCTAAGCCTTCCAACCTCATGTACCATGAGGTCAGGAACATAACCTTTCTTCAGAACAGTGGGAGCTAAACCTAGTAAATGACTTAAGGCTATACATCCTCATGAGAAAGGACTTTCCTATGGGAATTTGGGAGAAAAGCATTTGGGAGCCTGGTATATGTTAATGTAGCTAATCCAAACAAATAAATAAATAAAGTGGGCTGCTCAGCATCTGGAAAAAATAGGGGGAGAAATTCTCTGTACAGTATTAGAAATAAGCAGCTCTTGACATGCCTCCTCCTGAGCCTGCCAACTGAAAAAATGCATCTTCCTTGAAACAACACATCTCCACTCATGTCTCAGCATCAGAACTGTGCTGAAGATATACACTGGTTTGAAAAGGAAAAGGCTTAAGCTTCACTTTTTCAGGATGGGACTTTGGAAGGACAATCCTGGATAATCTTGATGAGGAATCAGTTTTTGTTCATCTCTCATTCAGTATGGTCTCCAGCATCAAGACGATATTTATTTGTTCACTCGTAGAAATGCTGGGTCAGAGCATTTCTATGTCCCAAATGGGTTAAAATTAGAGAAGACTTCAAATCCAGTCCCTAGACTCAAGCTCTTATTTATTTCCAAAAATGCATACTTGTAGGTATCACACATGTGACACTGTCCCGTTTTTATTTCAAATAAGAAATCCACCCCACTCTTTAAGGTTTTCATTAGGTTTTCAATAATTGGAAAACAGGAGTGCTGAAATACCATGAAAAAATATTCTCATGGTATTTCAAGCCAAGACCAGAAGCAGAAAAGCTGGAAATCTCATAAGAAAGTCATACAAGACTCCAAGCCAAGGTTCTTGGTCTCATGGGGTTCAAATACGTGGGACACTTGCTTGAATAAAACCTGAACTCTGAAACGTGAACTCGGAAACATTGCATTAAATGAAGCAAAGCTAGAAAGTTTTAGTATCTTCACTGCAGTCAGGTTCTGCCCCGTTCTGATGGATACCTGTTATGTAACTCAGACCAAAGGTTCATTGTGCCATCTCTCCTTTAGAGCTGTGAGATATCCAATCTTAGGTTTGTTGTAGGCTCCACAGTGTCAGGAATGGGGTTGCAGCGGAGACACAGATGGGTTGGAGCAGATCAGTTTGGTCACTGAATTTCAGAGCAACACAGTTGGAATCTGCAGTGAGTATAAGCATGCTGATGGCAGTGTCTGTTGGACAGGTCTAAGTAGCGCAGTGCTACAGAGAGGCAAAGATTAGAATAGCAAAGTTGGAGGTAATCAGATCACAGTGTCACAACTTTCATTGAACTGTAGAATCATTAAAGTTGTAAAAACACACTATGATTATCTAGTCCAACCATCAGCACGTCCCCTGTGATCACTGAAGCCACATCCACTGGGCCACACTGACCCATTAATTGAGGTGTCCTGGCTGTAATAATAGAGCATCCTGCTGTCCACCATGCTGCTTTTCCCACTGTCCATATTCATTCAGATCTACTGTATTCCATTTCTGAGGTTTCACATGCTCTCTAAGGTTAATCAGGCCTCAAATTCTCCAAGGTTTGCCCACTATCCTAATAAATGTCTCCTCATTTTTTTTCTCGGCCAAGACCAAGGATAAATTACACATTGCGTAAAGATAAATTTTCCTTTGCCATGCTTCCATGGCACTGAAAAGAAGAAAGGTTGAGTTTGGAATATTTCTTGTTCTTCAGCTCAGAATCAGCAAAAAGGTTTCACGAAGCTCTTCAGTCTTGCAAAACTCTCTACTTGATTCTTTCAGTTTTCTGAAGGGTAACCATGGCTGGGAGCATCATGTACAAACTGAGGTCAGCTAGGAAAAGTGTCATTGCTTTACAGAAGTGGAAGTCCTAGGTGTGCCCAAGAATAAACTAACACATTCTGTGAATGAATTTGTGTACTATTTCTTGCCTAATTACAATGAGACACCCAGGGAGAAGGGTAGTCTCTCTGGCCAGACTAATCCCTTCTTTTCCCACTGCATTATAAACTAGATCTTTCTCAGCTACGAAAGGGAGCTAATCCATAAATATCATCAACTACTTTTTGAAGGTGTTCACAAGTAAATGGTTTAATGTATGACAGCATTATGGAAATCCAAGGCACTACGAGAGAGTTTGTGGTGCAGTAAAACAAAGATCTCCCACCACCTAGATTGATAAATGTAATTAAATCAGTTATTTCCCAGGAGGAGATTATAATGTTTGTCTTTGGGATTCAAGTAAAATGTCACGCATTCTAGGCTGAGTGTGCTGCATATTTCTCATACTGGCAGAGAAGGGGAAAAATAGCTTTGGGGAAATGAATTGCTAAAAAGAAGAGCTGGTTATTGCAAGCAAATATCACATCGGAAATAACATGTCTTTTAGTTGTATGACATGCTCAAAAGTCTTGTTAATGCGGATTACTGTCTGTTATACCGCGCTCAAATCCAGGCTGAAAAACATCCTTTTTAGCATCACAACACTTCCAGGTCTTTTTCAGAGTCAGAGTGTCCAAGGATTTATACCGGAAGGCAAAACTGATTTTCCATTTCTCAGCATGTCAAACCAAACAACAAGAACTTTTTGTATTGACCTGCACTGCTGCTGTCAAAACTTGGCCCTTCTGAAAAAAAATAAAATACATATACCCTAAATGTAGTCTGCATCTCAGATTTCCCTTTAGAAAGCAGTTACACTCAGCCAATAATCACAGCATTAGCTTGTGGTACAATGAAAAAGTGCTGAATATCATTAAATACTCAGCTGTACTTACCTTACGACTGTATGCAAGCCAGGGTCGTTACGTTGTTGTTGTCTGGATGGAAGTTTTATGCTTAGACAGCCTTTGGCTGAAAAAATGTTTTATTTTTCCCTCTGTCTGCAGCAGCATTTGGCCTGCATGTCACACGCGTTCGGCTGCCAATGGTTTCTATGGACATTTCTTGAAATGGGCACTGCATTTTCTGAACATGGTATTTCAGTGTCATTGGGTTTTGTACATGCTGTTTTTATAGACCCATTGTATATGATGCAACTTGTTCAAACAGTCTTACTGGTCATTTCCTTGAACAAAATGAATGTGTATGAAATATTGCTTGGTGAACAAATAAATTATTGGGGGGAACGTGCACTTTGGAGCTACAATTTGATTGCCTTTTTTCTCTTTTTTTTCCCCAAAACATTTACACACCTGACCTTTCCCTTAATACAAATCCTTTGGGTAGAGGATAGGGTAGAGTTTCTGAAGACCCCAGTGGTTTTAGTGGGATTAAGGTAGAAGGAGAATAAAGGAATCATGGTTGTAAAGTAAATTCTCTTTGGGGAAGGCAGTGCTGAATGACTGTATTCCATAATAAAGGGATAACGAGATCTTCAGAAAAGCTTACACACTCAGAATTTGGAAGACCCTGAGTGCAGCTGGTCACTGAAACCCTTGATAATTTGATCCCAGGTCTCAGGGAATCTCTGGAGAAAGCCTTTAAAGGCACATAAAACAAATGCTCTCTGCTCCCTTTGCAGACCTGTTCTTCTTCCTCTGACTTAGAATGAGCATTACTTTGTATGGTAGATTTGGTCCTTAAGTGATGCAGACCCTACTTGAAGGAATTCCCGTCCAAAAGATGAATGGGCATCAGTGCAGTGCAGCTATAAATAACGTACAATGCAGAATGCCTTTGTGATCAGTATGTTCACTGCCAGATAATAGAGGTTATTTTTAATCAATGGCAGGAAAATTGTGCAGGAAATGTGAGGGTTTTTTTAGCTGTATAAAACAAATTAAGATTACGTAGAAAGACGTCAGCCTTTCTTAAAACAGTGTCTCTGGGCCCCTCCTCTGCTACAAAACTTGTTCCTTCACTGTGAACTTGGCCACAAGGGCAGGAAGGAATCACATTTTCTGACACATTGCACGAGGGGTTTATTTCCCTGTCTTGGTTGTGATTTTCTGAACAAGTCCAAGCCCTCACTCTGTGTTTAAATTCCCTCTCTGCAATGGATGTGATCTATTCCAACTGTCCCAGGAGTGCTGAGTTTCATCAAATGCCAACAGTGACTTTGAAAAGCTGACATATGTCAGGAAAAAAAGAAAATAAAACCCGATGTTTGTTTCATGTCATTACAACTGCATGAATTAGGCAGAAGCTGCCAGTGCTTACTCTGGGATAAACTTCCCATCCCTTTCTGCTTCCTGGGATATCCGTGTTGGACTTCACTTTCTGTCCACATAGTCCCATCGCATCCTTTAAATTTAAAATCTTGTTGAGCTAAAATTTGTGAAATATTTTAAGCTCAGAGATAGGCAAAGATAGACTCAGTCTGAATGAGGAATTGAAGGTCAGGCGGAGCTGTGATGGTGCTGTGCTGCTCCTTCTCCCTGAGAGATTCCTCTGTTGGTCTCAAGAAAGACAGGAAATTTTTTGCAAAGATTCAGATCCAATGGGAAATTTCACTGCAAGTTTAGTCATCATCTGCTGCGGTGTTGTCCTGTTATCCAGTTGCCAGAGAAGGTCAGAGCTGTGGGCAGTGTTGCGGTTCAGACATTTTACAATGATGAGTGATGCATGCTGGCAATTACAGAAGGAACAATGGCATGCAAGCATGCTGTTTTTTCCCCACAATTTGTTTTGGCTTGATGCTATCATTTTTTTAAAGTAGCCTGATTTTACTGTTCAGTAAGATGCTCAGATCCAAGCAGATATTTGTTGACCCACTGTCTCATGTAATGCAATTTCCCCTTGTCCTATGAAAGAGTTCCTAAGAGCTTAACTGAAATCATGGCTTTAGCTTATACACAGCAGGAGAGAAGCGAGAAATAAGAAATGGGGATCATACTCAGACACACCTCCACACCAGAGTACAGCTTTCAGATTTTACAGTTTGTTGTAATTGGAGTGCTGTTTTGTCTTCAAGGAATTGCAGCACCTGACAGATAGAAGCTTTCTGGGTTTGTTTGCCTTTCTGTGTGTGTGTGTGTGTGTGTGTGTGCGTTTTCTTCCTGACATTTTGGCAGAAATTGAGAATCAAAAAAAAAAAAAAACAGACAGTAAACAATGACTGTTTTCCTAAACTTGAAAAAAAAAAATCAATGAAGGAGAAGTTTTTTTGTTATCGAGCTGAACTGAGGGCATTCCAGTTTTGTCTGTATGTACTCACCCTTTTCTTCTCATAGGGCATAAAATCACCTCCTGGGCAAAGCCTTGATGTATTGACCACCATTAACTTCACTGGGTGCAAAACGTGCAAATGGTGGTTTGATCCAGCAAATTAGCACAAGTGAATGTCCAGACCTACATCTTTTATTTCCTTGACTTAAGTGGGACACAAAAATAAAGCCCTATGACATAAACAGAAATTTAACAACTGAAGACCTATTTTAGAAAGTTGAGCTCTGCGTGAGATTCCTTTTCAAACAGAAAAACCTGCCCTGGACTTGTTTATCAAAATAAGTGCACGTATCTGATTATGTGGTATCTTAACTTGCATCTTCAGATCTCCATGTACCTGTTGGAAAGGAAAGGCGAGAGATTGTTAGAGAGCATCATTAATTTACCCATTTTTTGCTTGCTTCCTCGCTGTGGACATCCACACACTCACATTTGCAACTATCACCTGACTGCATATCACTATAGAATATCTCCATGCAGTGTCAACTGTAGTTGACTTCAACACAGATCTCCACTCGTCATCAACACAGGCTTAAGTTCACAAAAAGCAGGGTTTCCAGGGAAGCACCTAGTGATAAGCAGGGTATTATATATGACATGAAGCTGTATTAGCCATGACCTATATGGTGGAACAGGGAAAATGACCCAACCCATCTGCTGAATGCTTACCCAGCTTCTGTCCAGGCTTGATGCTAACCTGCCCAGGGAAGATAATGTAGAAGAATGGATGAATTCAGCAATGTAATGTAATATTTGTCTTCCTTTGATCGTCTCCCAAATACTCATGAGATTTTAGCTATAACAGACCATTCCCAAAGGGTTGAAAACTGGAAAAATTCTGCTTGGACTAAGCAAGATCCACTGCAGTATTTCAAGCCAGCTAAGACCTTTTCTTCCACTGGTTGTTGGGTTGGGTTCGTTTTTATGATTAAATAGTAATTTTTAATAAAACTCCTGGTTGCATCGTGTTGTTTGGTGTTGTCATAAAGCTGGCATGCCTTCTTCGCCGGCCTTTTCTTTGTCACTACAGCCGCTGAGATGGAGACAGCTGGCAGCAAATGCAAGCTCACGATAAGTCAGATTTTTTGTTAACACCACCCACATTCAGCCAGGACACTTCTTTATCATCATGTTCCTACTGGAAAATTGCACAGATGCAGTCTGAGATGAAGCATTTACTATTTTTTAGTGAATTAAGTAAACACTATTTATGTTTTTTGGCCCCACGCCTCTTAAACCAAATATCCCACATGTTGGCAGCTCCCATGATTTATCCTTGAGAGAGGCTGTGCCATCTGAACTCCAGCTCAGGGATTCCAAAATGCTACTTTAGTTTCAGGAATGTTCTGCATTTCCCTCGAGAGACATAGAAGTCTCAAACTAACGGTGCTATATCCGGAGATACAGTGGAGGAGGGGGCTGGTAGAAAGAATATTACCAGCGAGTCTTGGTTTTCAGAAGCATCTCTTTCCTTGGGCACATTTAAAAGGGAAGACAAGTTGGTTCCAGACAGTGTTGTTAAGTGCATTTATCTTGACTCTTGGAAAACCAATTCTCTTTTCCAGTTGCAGTAGTCATTCAGAATGCCATCACAGCAAAATCAACGTGTTTTTCTACACAAGAAGTTTTCTTCAGTTTGAATTAATTGATTCAGAGTTCAGGCACTACTGCAGGGTGGCCTGTACTGAGAGCTGCATTCCGTCACCAGGTGGTGTTTATAGAATCACAGAATCGTTAAGGATGGAGAAGAGCTCTAAGATCCCCTAAGTCCAACCCCAACCCATTCTCACCATGCCCACTGACCATGTCCCTCAGTGCCACACCTCCACATTGAACACCTCTAGGAATGGTGACTCCACCACTTTCCTTGTCAGCCTATGTCAGCGCATTACCACTCTTACTGAGAATAAATTGTTCCTAATATCCAACCCAAACCTCCCCTGGCATATCTTAAGGCCATCACCTCTCAACCTATCACTGTTACCTGGGAGCAGAAGCTGACCTCCCCTCACCACACTCTCCTTTCTGGCAGTTTTAGAGAAAGATAAGGTTTCCCCTGAGCATCCTCTTCTCCAAACTGAACCATCACAGCTCCGTCTCCCACTCCCCATAGACTTGTGCTCCAGATCCTTCACAGCTTCATCACCCCAGGCAGATAGACACTTCCCCTCAGCATGGTGTCGTCTGCAAACTTACTGAGGGTGCAATCAATGCCCTCATTCAGATTGTCAATAAAGATACTACACAGGGCTGGTCCCAGTACCAAACCCTGAGGACCACCACTAGTGACCATTCACCAGCTGGATTTCATTCTGCTGTTCCTGCCTACCCCTGTTCCAGCAACAAAGCTGCTATTTACCTCTTCAGATGCTACCAAGCATTGCAAAACGTGGAGGCAACAAACCACAACTGCTGCTTGCTTAAACTCATTTGCTGCCACTCACCTTAAGGAAAATATTATTTAGAACTCAGTAAAACAAGCAGCTTGTTTGGTCTTGGGGCTTTAAAGCAGAACAGATTCTGCAGGAAAACTCAGAACAACCAGCCCAGGGGGAATTTCACTGCAATATTAGCAGAGAACTTGTTTCAGACAGCTCATATGGGATAAATTCATGCCCACCCCAAAAGCCAGTGCATTCCCATCCACTGTCTGAATAGTTGTATGAGAATTTATAACGTGCACAGCAAATGTGAAAAGCCAAATACATGCCAATGCTAAGAAAAAGGAATATGTAGTTATTTATGAACAGTAAGTCCAGACCCATAAACTGCCTCCTCCTTTTGCCAAAAGAATAGGTTCCATTGGTTGATAGCAGGCTATTTTAAGGCACTTCCATGCTTTTCACAGTGTTGTCATATCCAAAGAGCATTTGATTGGGAATTCATTTCTCTAATTCTGAATGCATGACACACACCCAAAAAGAGGCAGTTAAATTAAATTGCAAGCCTTGCTCATGTTGTTGTTTCATTTGTAACCTGCCTGGAGTATCTGCCAGCTTCACCGGGAAATATTGCAATATAAATCTCATCTCAAGCTATATTTACATATGGCTCTTTGCATATTAAAAAGCTCCAGAGGACTCATGAGAATCGTACACCCCTCCCTGGTGCTGAAAAGGGATCATGCCTCAGTGCTCCAGAGCCCAGCGTTCACATCAGGCATGATGCCGGGGACATTTGTTTTGCTGGTAGCTGTCTATAAAAACACAATTCAGTGTCTATCGAAGCAGGTGGCAAACATGAAATTGGCCAATAAACACCTGTTGCATCCCGGGTACTTTTGGGGCATGTTTGACACAGCCTTGCCATCTTGTGGTCTGCTCAGCTCCACAAGACTGAAAGGAAAGTTGGGGTAAGAAGAGGATCTGAAAGCAAAGTTGGGAAGAGAAAGTAATGGTGCCCTGCTATCATTTTGGGAAGAGGAGCAGGCTGCGAGCACCGTGGTAGTATACAGCTTCAGCTGCTGTAAGCTGAATGCTGGAGATGTGAGAATAAAGCAGCAGCAGAGCTGAAGGAGCTTTAAAAGTGCATTAGCCTAATTGGTCCCATTAATCTAACTAGCATCATATCCTCTTAATTTGTATTGAGGTTAATTTTTGTTTAGGAAAAAGAAAAAAATGGCTAGACCTTTGTTTAATGTAGTTATATGTGCCTTTTAAACCAGCTATTTTACTTTAAATGATGGATTGAATTAGGGGTATAATTTCCTTTCAGGTTCTGAAGATTAGCATCTAATTATTCTGAACCTAAGGGATATTAGCACTTCTTACAAAAGTGAATAACGGTCCAATCTAAAATTAGAAGAGAGACCTTCTCAGAAAATGGCAAGGATGGAATTATTCAAATACAAAAGAAGCAAGTCACATTAAAAATAATAATTCCTTAAAAAATCAGAAACCTTTTTCTGAGGTGACCAAAGAAATCTGACTGTTTCAGGTCTGTCTTTGTAACATCTCCCTTCAGCCCCCTGCTCTGCATCTCCAGTCCATGCAGTGTGACACAGTGGTGCCACTTCCATTCTCTTCTGGACCTATGAGATCTCTCTGAGACACATTCTTCCCTATTACTTCATTTGAAGAAGTTGGTGCCAGGAAGAAGAATTAGAAATGGGATGTATTTTTTTTAACTGAAGACAGCAAATCGCCATCAGGACAACTTACCAAGAAACATCACTAACTCTTCATCTCTGACAGCCTTCTAATAAGATTAAATGAGTGTCTAATGAATGTGATAGTTCAAACTCAGATGCTTGGGATCAATAAGGGAATTAACCAAGCAATCATTTTTTCAAAATGAAACAATATTTAGGGACAACCCCTCCCTCTCCCTGCTGCCAACCCCCTGTTGATGCAGCCCAGGATGTTGGATGTTGGCCATCCAGGCTCCAAGAGCACTCTGCTGCCTCGTGTCCCACTTTTTGTCCATCAGGAACTCCAGGTTCTTTTCTGCAACCTGCTCTCAAGGAATTCTTCTCCTGTCTGTACACGTATCTCAGATTGCGCCACCCCAACATCTTGCACTCAGCCTTGTTAAACTTCATTAGGTTCACAAGGCCCCACCTTTTGTGTTTATCAAGGTCTCTCTAGACAGCATCTCTTCTTTCTGATGTATCAACCACACCACTCAGTTTGGTGTCATCAGCAAGCTTGCTGAGGGTGCACTCGATCCCATCATCTCTGTAATTGATCAAGATGTTTAAGAGCACCATTCCCAATTCCTCAGTCCTGTGGGGGTTACCACTCATGACACTCCCCACCTGCACATAGAGCCATTGACAGCAGTGCTCTGGTTGTTAGCATCCAAACAATTCCTTATCCATCAAAAATCTACCCCTTGAACTCATACCTCTCCAATTTAGAGATAAGGATTTGGTACAGGACCAGAAGTCCAGGTGCACAACAACGATTGTCTTTCTCTTGTCTAGCAATGCTGTCACTCCATCACAGAAGGCCAACAGATGGGTTAGGCCTTGGTGAAGCCGTACTGGCTGTCTCAGATCACCCACTCATCACTCATGTGCTTTAATGTCTCTTCCAAGAGGATATTCTCCATGATCTTCCCAGGCACAAACATGAGATTCATCAGCTTGTAGATCCTCATCAGCTTGTAGATCCCTGGATCTTCCTTTCTCTATTTCTTACAAATGGGAGTGATGTGTCCCTTACCCATTGGCTTTATATTATATTCTCTTCCCTTTGGATGTCAGGCTGCAGCCATTCTTGCATCCTTCCCCAGTGAGCATCAGTTGAGGGAATGCCTTCATGCAACACAAAGCCCTGGATGAATAATTTCTGGCCCAAAGCAAACACAAACGACTACATCTGCAGTTTGCCTTAGTTCTAAATCCAACTCCTAAGGCAAGCCTGATGTCAAGAGGTTTTTCTCAAAATAGGAATTTCCACTCCAGTGAAACTGCACTTCCAAACAGGGAGACACGCTAATATTATCTTCTCAGATGTTCCTGAGCTTTCTTCTGAGCTGTTCTGGTGCTTTAGAGAAATAACTTCAGAGCTAGCACAAATTTTGGCAGTGCTGAAGGCTGAAATAAATCCAGCACAGAAGAGAGGGCACCAAGCATGTTTCCAACCTTTTCCTTCAGCAGTACCATGCTGGATGAGAACCTCCCTCAAGCAATTCCTCCAGATCCTTGTGCATAGAACCATAGGACATTCCAAGATGGAAGGGATCCCTAAGGATCATCGAGTCCAGCTGTTGGACTCTGGGATGAGAAGAACTGGGATGGGGCAATGGGATGGAGGGAGATGGAATGAGTGTAACGGGGTGGGATGATGGGGTGTGGGGCATTGG
The DNA here is from genome assembly GCA_036925125.1 of Oreortyx pictus. Lineage (NCBI taxonomy): Eukaryota > Metazoa > Chordata > Aves > Galliformes > Odontophoridae > Oreortyx > Oreortyx pictus. The sequence goes on from JAUPFR010000029.1 coordinate 3,982,000, forward strand.
GATGAAGGCAGTGGGATGAGTGTAATGGGGTGTAAGACACAGGAATGGAGGCAGTGGTTTGGGGGGAACAGGGGAGGGCACAGGGTTCCCCCTGTGATCACAGAATCACAGAGTGTTCTGAGTTGGAAGGGACCCACATGGATCATCGAGTCCAACTGCTTGTATTACAATTTGGCCACAATCCTGTTTCCTTCATTCTTGAGAAGCAGGTGACAATCCCTTCTCCATCCCCTGCACTCCCCCCCTCTGTCAGAGTCCAAAATTGCCAAATTCCCCCATGGAAATGAGGTCTCCGTGGTCCCTTTGGGAGCTGGCTCTGCATCATGCCATGGCATCCTCAGGAAATGTCAGTCCCATGTTCCCACGTACACACCAGGTCCAATTTTATTGCAAGTAGTAGTGCTAAAGGAAGCAGTTCGTCTCTTCAGCACTGCCACGCTGAGGAAAGGGATAATTGCATGAGTTTATCTTTCCACTCCACACTGTATTATTCAAAAGGGCAAAGATATTTGCCTGGAAACCATGCAGTAGGTGGGAGGGAAAACTCCCAGCAAACACAATGCGCTTCAACAGAATCTCTCATCAGCAAATGTGACAAAGCTTTGCAAACATTACAGGGGAGATTCTTTTCTGTTTTGATTTGACCAAAGCACTGCTCCTACCAAAGGCAATGCAAAGTTGCTGCTGCCCCTCTGTTGCTGTGGCTTGTTCACAACACGGGTATTTAAAAAATAAACTCATTCTAAATGAAAGGAGCATTTAACATCTCCCTGACAAGTTGCAGCTAAACCTAAAGTGCACCAATGCCAGCATCCGGGTGTGGGGTTTTTTTGGTTTTTTTTCAGTTCATAAAACTTTGTTTCTAAGTTCATATAAAATAATTTTCTGGGATTTTTTTATACTGAAAGGACCCAATCCAAATCCCGCTGAAGTGGATGGAAATACTCCCATTGACTGAACTGAATTTGGACCGGCTCCATGTGGGATGGAGAGATTTTGAGTCTGGATGAGGGAATCTTGCCCTCTGGTGGATGTTGCTCGCATTATAAATATAAGTTCCAGGGGAAAAAAAAAAAAACAGTAGAACAGTTTGCTAACTTTCTGCCCTCAGATCTGGACCTGTTCATCTTCACAAGGCCAGGGTAGAGTTTTTCCAGAACTGTACTGATGAGTTCTCCATTGGATAAGTTCTCCATTACTTCTGTGCCTGAGGATATCATGGAGCAGATCCTCCTGGTTACCACGTTGAAAGATATACAAGATAAAGAGGTGATTCGAGACAGCCAGCGCGGCTTCACCCAGGGCAGATCTTGCCTGACCAATGTGGTGGCCTTTTATGATGGAGTGGTGGCATCAGCAGACAGGGGAAGGGCAATGGTTGTCATCTACCTGACTTCTGCAAAGTCTTTTACATGGTCCCTCACCACATTCTTCTCTCTAAATTGAAGTGATAGGGATTTGAATGATGGACTGGTCAACTAGTCACAGCCAAAGGGTTGTGATCTACAGTTCTGTGTCTGAGTGGAGGCCAGTCACAAGTGGCATCCTCAAGGGTCAGTCTTGGGACCAGTGCTCATCAACATCTTCATCAGTGACATAGACAATGGAAACAAATGCACCCTCAGCAAGTTTGTGGATGGCACCAAGCTAAGCGGTGCAGTTGATACACTGGAGGGAAGGGAAGCCATCCAGAGGGACCTGCACAGGCTGGAGAAGTGGGCCCATGAAAACCTAATGAGGTTAAACAAGGCCAAGTGCAAGGGCCAGGGCAATCCCAGACTAGGGGAAGAACTCCTGTAGAACAGCCCTGCAGGGAAGGATTTGGGGGTCCAGGTGAACAAGAAGCTAAACAAGAGTGGGCCTGGAGGGCCAGCTATATCCTGGTCTGCATTAAAAAAGGGATGGACAGCAGGGAGGGGAAGGGGATTGTCCCCCTCTATTCAGCTCTTGGGAGGCTCCATCTGGAGTACTGCATCCAGGCCGGGGGGGTCCCAGCATAAGAAAGATGTAGAGCTCTTGGAAAGGGCCCAGAGGAGGACCGCTAATATGATCAGAGGGCTGGAGCACCTCTCCTTTGAGGAAAGGTTGAGGGAACTGGGTTTGTTGTTTAGCTTGGAGAAGAGAAGGCTCTGGGGAGATTTCATTGTGGCCTTCCAGTTCTTGAAGGGGGCATATGAACAGGAGGGGGATCGACTGTTCACACAGTCGATAGTGATAGGACAAGGAAGAATGGTTTTAAAGACAGGCGAGATTGGGGTGTTAGGAGGAAGTTTTTCACTCAAAGGGTGATGACACACTGGAAGAAGGATGTTGCAGATGCCCCATCCCTGAAGGCATTCAAGGCAAGGCTGGATGTGGCTCTGGGCAGCCTGCTCTAGTGGTTGGTGACCCTGCCCATGGCAATGGGGTTGAAACTCGATGATCTTTGAGGTCATTTTCAACCCAGGCCATTCCATGATTCTACAATTGGTCATCACATCAGAAGGGGCTGCCCAATAAGACTCAGTGCCATCCTCTTAATAGGGACTGACTGCCAAACAACCCCAAAGCTGCTTCTCAAAAGGCCACAGTGGCTTTGTTGCAGCACTGAGGATGCTCTGCAGGTTTGCTGGACCACACCAGGGTTGAGGGAACTGCTTTCTGCTCAGCAATTTTTTCTGCTGGTGGTGGACCTGTTAAATTCTGAGCCCAAGACATTTATTTGCTTCAGAGAACCGACCTGTGTCTCTGCCATAAGAATAAGTATGAAGATATTTACCATAATAGCACAGTTCTAGTGTGGCAGCTTCATCAGGAAGCTCCTCATAAAGGTGGTCAGAATTGTATTTCTATTTTACAAAGGGTAAACAAGGCACAAAGCAGAGGAGCTCACTGCCTCCAGAGCAAGAAACAGGCTTAGGCATGGCATTCATTTCAAGTGCATTCAGTGCAGGCACTGCCAGCATGGTGAGAGCCATAGTCATAGAACCACAACAGTTGGAAAAGACCTCTAAGGTCACCAAACCCAATCCTCCACCTACTACCAGTATCACTCACTAAACCACGTCCAGAAGTGCTCTTGCTGATTTCTGACTTGTGCAGCTCATAACGGGAAAGATCCTTTTTCCCTTAACTGGTCTGTAGGAGAAAAAGCTCCTGGTGATGGCACAAACCAGCACTGAAGTTGTATTTAAGCTCTGTGTAGCACAAGTGGCTCTTTTCCTTATTCTTCCTATTGAGTTACAAAGCTAGTTCCATGATTTGTGCAATAAAGCACTGCCAAAATATACTCTTTCCACTTTTATAAATGGGAATTGAAGTGGTCCTACGGGCACTTCAGTATGGTTCTTTCTTCACCAACTGAAGAAACAAACTGTTCAGTATTATTTTCAGTCCGTTTGTTCTCACTGAAGTTCCCAGCATGATTCCTTATCCAGAGCCAGAGGGGAAGATGCTGCAAGCCAGAATGGGATCTCTACCATCAGCCTGTGAAGCTCATCCTACCTCTTGCCAAGGGTGACATGGGCTTCATAACCTCGGATCCAAACCTGGAGCAGGAACACTGTGAAAACAGGAAAAGTCACAACAGTAAAACTGGTGTCAGAATTTGGTGCAGCTCCGGAGAGGCTCTGCTAAAATAAAATAGGAAGATTCAGAGAGATAAAATAGAGGTGAATGTGTGTCTTTTCAGCCAAGGTTTGTTAGGACATGAAACCTTTCACATCTGAGCATCTGGTCAAATCCATCAGACACACAAAGTGTGTTGGTGTCACCGAGGGAAGGTTTTATGAAAAAAGACACCATAAGGACTGGACAACCACATTGCTCCTGGCACAGGGAGAGCATCAGTGAGAGACTCCAGGGTGAGAAGAGCCCCTGTGACCAGCCTGGCTGCTACTGCTGTGTTCACATTAAAAACAGGGCGAAATGAGTCTGCCTGGAGTTGGCTGCTTCCTGAAATGCTATTCCCAGCACTTTGGGAAGCAGTGATGTGTCACATCTTGAAAATGTAAGAAGAACCTTGAGCCAGTCTGGATGGGTAGGGCACCTCCAGGGCCACCATCACCCACACTGATGCATCCCCCAGTTTTGTCACAGGTTCTCTTCTCCAGTTTTAAACTTACCTCCTCCTTCCATCTCCTGCTGATAGTGCTCCACACAGTGGTGTTTGCTTCAGACCCAGGGCAAAGCACTCAGTCTTTGTTTTTGCCTCTCCTTAGGGCTCTCAAACTGTAGGTTCCTCATTGTGCAGACTCGTTCTTAACACAGATTCTGTGCTGGGCAAAGATAGTGGCTCCCATTCCAAAGGGCAGTCATCAGAGGAACAAAGCCCAGCAGCTTTTATCTCTCTGAGAAGCTGAACATTACACCCTTCCATTTCTCCATACCTCTTGTGCTCATCCCCTGGCTTTTCCTCTCTCCCCCATCCAATTCCTTTTGTGTTTTAATCAGGAGCAGCAGACGAACAGGAGGTGCCATTTCCATAGCTACAGCAAAGGCGTCAGCAGCAAGAGGTGATGGAGGGACTTTCACCCTGTCATTAACATTCACTGTAAAAACCTCACCTACAAGCACAGCCCTATTATGGTAATAGGGTGCCCAGGCTGTAAATCCTTGCCCAAGCTCATCTTTCATCACAATCCCTTTTGGGGTCAGACTTTTAATCTGCTGATTAATCACTTTTCTACATGGCAGTGCTTACATATAAGCAGAGACCACTTGAAACCACACATGGCTGCACCAGAGGTCACCTTGGCTTCAGCACATGTGGACAGGAATTGCCTTTCCTGAGGTTTTAGGCACAGGCACAGACACAGGCAGCATCTACCATCTGCATCACACTCCTCACATTCGACCAGTTTATGCCCCTTGGATCTACACTGCTTGGCCAAGACAGGGTCTATATTGCAAAGGCAGGCTCCCTGTGCTTCAAAGGCAGGCTCTCTAAACTGCAGCACTGGGTTATTTTGGGATGCTGGAAGTGACCTTCCCCTTCCAATTGTCTCTGTTCAGCTTGTGTTCTGTATGTCTTCAGCCTTCTGTCTTTCCTCTCAGAAGCACAGCCTACACCAGAAATATTCTCTCCCTGCAGGACCTTCACAAAACCAAAGCACTCTTAGGGGGAAAAAAAAAGTCTTTGTCATACCATGGGATTTCTATATGACTTAGGTGTCTTGTGTTTCAATTCAAACCTCCACCAGTGGTTAAAATCAGAGGTGTGCAGGGTGTAGTTATGGAGACCCCTCAGGTGGCCCTGGGTACCTTCAGGTGGTCCCATCTCCCCTGGACACCCCTGCTGACCCTTTAATGTCCTGCAAATGCCTGCATGTCCCCAGAGTACCCCAAACCTGCCTATGGCTTCTCTTAACATGTTCATAAGAGTAAACCAACAGTAAAACTATACCTTTGGTGCCCAAGTGTCTCGTTGGACATCCCATCATCCCCACATCTTCTGAGATGTCCTTGATACATCTCAGGTGTCTCCACATCCTGGGACAGCCTCATGTCACCTCTCAGATGCCCTCAATGTGGTGCTTAGGGACATGGGGCATGGTGGTGATGGGTTGGCCGTTGGATTGGATGATCATGGAGATCTTTTCCAACCCTAACAATTAAAAGATTTTGTGAGTGCACATGGTGGGAATGAGTTGATTGCTGGACTGGATGATCTTGAAGATGTTTTCCAACCTTAATGATGGAAATGATGGGGGTGGATTGATGGTTGGGTTTGATCTTGAAGGTCTTTTCCAACTTTTAAGACTCTACAACTCTACAGCCTTTGAGACACACATCTCAAGGACCTGGCCTTAGGTGGAAGTCTCCTGGCAGCACTGTTTTGTGCCTATGGTACTGGAAATCTGCACTGCAGAGCCCCTGCCCTAACCCTACCCTGACCACATGGAGATTTCTACCCAGACTTCCCATGTGGCAGTGCAGGGTGAGGAAATGGACAAGTAAAATTGAATTTGTATGTGAGGGAGAGAACACGGGTGGGAGGAAATAACCCTTTGAGTAATTTATGAGGCATGTTTATGGCTGTTATTTATAGCTTTCTATGGGAATTCACGTTGTCTTCTGCCATCTGACATTATTTGGTGGTGTAGTGATGCCTGAAAAAAAATTTAATAAAAAAATATCCACACACCCCCCAGAAAAAGCCTTCAATGCTACATTTTTTACCAATAACACTGAAAGCTCTGGGTGTCAGCAAGTCATCAGCCTGTCCCTGCTCTCCTCTAATGAGTTCAGGCTTCAACGTACAAGAGCTCGATTAAAACCCTCAATGCAGTAAATCAATGGCAGCTCAGGGAAAAGAGGTCCCTTCCCTCCCCCTTTCTCAGGGAAAGCTTACTCGTTTGTGCTTTCCTGGCATTTGACTTTGCGTGCTTGCTAAAATACATCAGTGCCAAGAGGAAAGCACTCACCAGGGGTGCATGGTGATGTTCAGGGCAAGCTGAAGCATGGTTTTTTTTAATACCTTCACTGTTATTTTTGAAGAGACAAATGAATTCAGGTGCAGTAGAAAAAGCCTCTTGCAGACAAACTCCTCCTTAGCATATTAGGATAGAGAATGTCAGCTGAACCTGCATGACCACAGTGGTACCCATGAACCATCGCACCACTGCTGAGGCAGCAGAATAGCAGAGGCCTTCCGTTCCCAGTTCTGAATCTACGTGGACATGATATGTGGATCTAATTACAGGAGTGAGGTTCATTTCCCTGCCTGCCCTCCTCTCCCATGATGGGGAGAGTTATTTCACTGTTTCTTAAAATATATGATGTCAAGAGGCTTTGACCCAACTTACGCAGCACATCCCCATCAGCTCCTGGAAGGTCTTTTCCTGCACTCAGTACTGTGGCTGCTGCAAGATGAGTAGAGGAAAGGACAAAACACAACCAATTTATAGCAAAAATGTGGGATGGGAGTTCATTAGAGAGTTGGCCCAGAGCCTGGGAAAGCTCAGCTCTGTCACCAGACATGTTTAGGGAGGGTGAGAGGGAAAAGGGGGGCAAACCACGGGGTTTCCTGCAGAGCTTTGGTCAGTCCACAGACGATTTGGGTCTCAATCACGTTCAGCTAGATCAAGTCCTCTGGGACTTCACATTTCTCTTCAACCAAGAGGTAATAGGAAACAGCCCAGAAAGGAAGGCCATATTTAACCTCATGATGTCCCCACTCTTAACAGTATGGCACAAAGCAAGGCATTCCTAAGAACTGGAGAGGGCTTGGAGCCCATGCACTGAGAGCAGATGAGCTGTGACATTGGAATGTCACCTCGTCCCAGTCCAGTCCTTGCTTTCCATTTGGCAACAGACATCCCCTCCCTGCCCCAGAGATGCAATGAAGGTGAGGTCCACCCCCAGACATTTCCCATGCTTTGTCCTATTGGGAGAGCAAGCTATGAAAGGATACATTGATGAGATGCTCCATTTTTCTGTTCAGACAGTGTCGTTAACGGAGAGAAATCTTACCATTCTTCAACTGCCTTGTAGCATAACAAAAAAAAAAAAAATTGTTTCTGTAGGAAACAGCTATGGGATAAAACTGTCTGAGCAGTCAGGAACCCAACAGTAAAACCACAGCTTTGCTGCTCAACTGTGTGTGTGAACGTGAAAATGTGGTGAAATATCAGTTATTTTTAATCATACAGCTAATTTTAATAAAGAAATAGTTTATTCCAGCACAAAGAATAAACAGTTTTGGTGTGTAAAAGCACAATATGACTGCCAGAATGTGTATACTTTTTATTCAGGGCAGTCCGTATCTGATGTGGAGGAAGATGTGTGGAAAGGAGAAGGAAACAGGCTCAAGAAACTGGTAGAAATGCAGTTTAAAAGTGTGCATCTGGTGCCCTCTTTTGGAAATGCTCCTCTTTGAAAGAGCAGCACAAATTCTCTGTGGTTTTGTGTGTCTCTGGAGTACGGATTTTCTTTTTGTACTCACAATAAGTCTCATACTCACAGTTCAGTTTATTAGCGAATTGACCAATTGTTTTCCATAAAGCTACTGTGTAATTTGGGAGAGGATCTGTTATATTTGTTCATTTGATTTGCATTGCTTTGCTTTAGGTAACTATGTTGAATGATAATGTTTAAGAGTCACTCTGTATTTTATTACAGGATAAAGCCCTGTTAGGCCTAAACTACGATGGAATGCTCTCTAATGATTCATATCTCTTTAACACTGAAATACTATCCAGTAATATAATAGAGAGGATATATGAATATGTCATCCCTGTGTCACAGTAATCATAAGCCCTGTGCATGTTCTATGTTTATTACACCATCATTCTCACAAGGATCACAGGTCTCTGGGGAGCAGATCCTTTCCTTGTTGGGTGTCCTGCTGCCACCTCGAGGTACTGAGCCAAACTGCCACCTTCTGTGTGAAACACGAGGAAAAAAAACAACTCTGAGCTTACAGCACCTCAAAGTCCCATCAGGAGCTCCCATCTAATGACCAGAGCCTCCCAGTTCTCCCTATTGCCCCTCAAAAACCTCAGGAGTGTCAGCAGCTCGTGCTTCAGGTTGCCTAATGGATTTCATAAGCATGCATACATCTCCTGCATTCAGATCCTTAGCAAAAACATCCAACAGCACTGACCCAAGCTGGGGGCTCTCTGGCAGCACTACAGGGAAACCTGCTATGCTCTAGTGTGTGTGAACAGCAAAGTGATGACAGAGGAGGGAAGGGACCGGGCCAGTTATTGCAGCCCTATGACAATGCCATTCGTGCTGCCCAGAATGAAGTCACACCCCCACTGAGCGCTGCTGTGCCAGATATGTTAGAGCTGCAATATGAATGGCAGTCAAAAGCAGCCAAGTGGTACGCCACCACTGACATTGCCAATGCCTTCTTTTCAATTCCCTTGGACACAGAATGCAGGCCGCAGTTTGCTTTTACCTGGAGGGGCATTCAGTACACCTGGAACCATTTGGCCCAGGGATGGAAGCACAGCCCAACCATTTGCCATGGGCTGATCCAAACTGCGTTGGAACAGGGTGGTGCTCCCAAGCATCTGCAGTACATTGATGACATTGTTGTATGGGGCAATACAGCAGAGGAAGTTTTCAAGAAAGGAGAGCAAATAACCCAAATTATTCTGCATGCTGGTTTTGCTATTAAACAAATGGCGAATTATTTCTAGCTCTGTGGCTCGGACCATCAAGGAAGAGATGCAACGTATAAGTGGGCTAGAGATCGAGGAGTGGACTTAACTGTGGACGCTATTACAGGTTATCCATGACTGTGATATGTGTGCCACGACTAAACAAGCCAAGAGGATGAAACCTCTTTGGGAGGAAGGGAGATGGCAAAAGTATAAATACGCGGAGGCGTGGCAGGTTGATTATATCACCTTGCCACAGTCTCACAATGGTAAGCGTTACGTGCTCACCATGGTGGAGGCAACCACTGGGTGGCTTGAAACATATGCAGTACCCCATGCTACTGCCCGAAACACCATCTTAGGTCTCGAGAAACAAGTCCTATGGAAACACAGCACGGCAGAAAGAATTGAGTCCGATAATGGCACTCGGTTCAAAAATTCTCTTGTAAATACTTGGGCCAAAGATCACGGCATCGAGTGGATTTATCACATCCCCTATCATGCACCAGCTTCTGGTAAAACTGAAAGGAACAATGGGTTGTTAAAAACAATGTTGAAAGCAATAGGTGGCGGAACATTTAAGCACTGGGAGAAGAATTTGGCAGAAGCCACCTGGTTGGTCAACACTCAAGGATCAATCAATTGCGATGGTCCTGATCAGTCCAGCTCGCCGTCTACTGTAGAGGAAGATAAGGTCCCTGTAGTACATGTGAAGAACATGTTGGGAAAAGCAATTTGGGTCCTTCCAGCTTCTGGAGAGGGCAAACCTCTCTGCGGAAATGGTTTTGCTCAGGGACCTGGGTCTACCTGGTGGGTGATGCAGAAGAATGGGGATGTTCAGTGTATAGCACAAGGGAATTTGATGCTGGAGAGTGCAGTCTGTGATTCCATGCATACATATATATGAGTGTGTGTTTAGCGCTTGTTAATCATTGTTTGTGTATGTATATATGTTAAGCATGATGTAGTGATGTGGAATTAGGGGTGGAATGTCAAGGTCTGATGATGTTTGCTATTGGCATTCCACATCATAATGTCACGTAGTGCACTGGGAGTTGAAGTTCCGTGCATTATCAATAGTTCCAGGTGTCCCTGTCATAGAAGAGAACTTTGTACCCCAGAGGACTTTGTGTTGCTTTGTGTTTTTCTGTTTTCTGCTCAGAGGGAATGACAGAACTGTTCACGTGTCACAAGACATTTCCTTTCGGATCAGCTCAGCAGCAGGTGCTCCCTAGCTGTCTTGCCTTCAGTGTTAGTGTAAGGCCTTTGGTTTTTGGACATACTCTCTCTCTCATTTTATTTGATTTATTAGCCTCAGTTTCAATTGTATTGCGTTATTTTGCATTCCAATATCTTATTTAGTAAATCAGCTTTCCTCCTTAGATCGCTGCTGCTGTTTCATTTTTAGCCCATCTCCCTTTTTCCCTTTCCCCCTTTCCTGGGGCATGGGCCCGCGGGTCCCCCCACCCCAGTCATCACGGGACCGGGCTGAATCAGCCCATAAACCATTGATACCTGTCCTTACCCAGAGGTGGGGGTCCCGTTGGGTTGAGTTTGGGTTTCCCAAGGACATTGGCCTTCTTGGCCACCGGAGCACACTGCTCACGGCCAACCTGTCGGATACCAGTACCCGCAGGTCCCTCACCGCAGTGCTGCGTCCAAAGACGCGAGGCCTGGGAGAACAAAGCAGAATGCAACGGGGTCTACACAGTTATTTTTTATATTTTGGAAAACATAAGCTGGATTGACACAGCTGGTCGCAGCAGCGGCTGTCCAGCTGTGGGACGTGGTCTCCAAACCATTCCCCAGCGGGACTGCTGCCATCCCCCAAAGGATGGGAGCGATGACGGCGGCAGTGCCCAGCGGGGCTTGGGGCAGCTCGCACTCTTCGGAGTCCTTGTGGTGGAGTAGGTGGGACTGCAGGACCACAGGGACACCCGAGGCGGGGGACACTTTGGCTTGGGGGGGCGCGATGTGTTGGGGATCCGCAGCCCACAGGCAGGTTGTCCCGGCACGTATGGTGGCTTCTGGTACCGCAGCTGTCCGCACACCACTTTGTATGTGCCCGCCTTTGTGTGTGGACGTGATGACTGCTGGTGAGCAGCACACCGGGCTTCGGTGGATCGAACGAGGCGTCTGCGGAGAGAGGAACTGCTGAGGACACGGGACAGTCCCCCACTCTCCTTCCTCCCAGCACAACACACGGCAGCGCAGTGAGGAAGAGTGCAGTTGGATGGGTGTAGGAGGGAGGGGGAGCAACTCACGGCTGGTTCTGCCTCTGGTCCACCATGCAAAAGCAGTCCAGAATTCTAAGCAGCAGCGCGGGAACCATCATAGCCATGGTGTACAGGAAGCAGAGCCTGAGGACATCTTTCACACGGCCGCCACTCATGGGCTCTTCACCACGCGCACCTGAACGAACAATCGCGATCACTGCTGCGCCTCGTGCCCAACTGGCAATCTCATCAGAGCTCCGACACTGCTCTCTGCACGGCCTTTACCTGCAGCGCCAGCTGCTGCCACGTCCCCTGCGTCTTCACGAGAGATCTGCAGAGTGCTGCTGCTGCCCTCCTGAGATGCTGACTCGTCCACAGGCTCTGCCTCCTTCTCTGTAGAAAGAAAGGAGCAGAGTGCGACTGTAAATATCTGCCCTCGTCAGGAAGATGACATCCTCAAGAGGTACTACTCCTCTGTGAGAAGACAACGGTGCTCTCCACGCATGTACACAGAACATCTGCTTGCCAAGCCTTCTGCTGAACAGACAGAAATATACCCACCAGGCGCTGCGTTCTCCCTCACGTCCATCTTGGAAGGATAAGAAAACCGGAGCCAGGATCTCACGCTTCCCCACTTCCACCACTGTCTCCCAGAACCTGAACAAAACGTAGCGAGACACATTTCAGACAAAGCAATGATGGCAGCGAGCGCTCTTTTTGGTGAAGCGTCTGGGGATGGGCAGGGGAAGAGAGCGCAAAGGGGATGGAGAAGGGAGGAAAAGAGAGGGGGAGTGGGGACCCCCAAAGGCTCTGTCCTTGCAGCGACTTACCAATGGGCTCCACCTCAGGAGCACAGGCTGAGTCCGGCCACACAAGTTCATCATCAGATATGCCGCAATAATCTGGAATCACAAACAGACGAGTGAAATTCCCGTGAGATGCTGGGATCTCTTTCTCCATCATGGACCGCAGCTGGGTCAGGTAATGGAATAGGAGAAAGATCCGGGTCGTCAGTCCCACAGCTACAGAGTGCGCAGGGCGACCCGCTGGCTGCCATTGGCAGGTTGCAAAGGACTCTCTCCAGGCCGTGTGCGACACCACCACGGAGCAACATTTGTCCCCTCGGGCCTTTCTCACTGCAGATCTCAGATGTGCACAAAGGAAGGCAATGCTAAAGGACGGCACGAAACCGTGCCTGGCCCTCCCCCTGGGCCGTGGGCCGAGGGAGACCCTGTGCTGGGAACTGGCTGCTGCCCATCTTCCCCTGCCCAGCACGGCCCCCATGGAAGGACAGCCCCAGGGCAGCGTGCCAGAGGGCCGTGGGGGCACAGCCTGACTTCTAGCCCCCCGTGCCATTCGGTCTTCCCCACCCACCTGATCGCTGCTCTTTGCGTGGAGGACCACACAAGTCAAAACAAGTTATGGCCAGAACGACGAGGATGAGTATGAGACGGGCGGGAGCCATGGCTCCCCACACTCGGCTCATGCTTCCACCACCACCGCTGAAGCCAAAGCAAGTGCTGCTGAGAGCAAGGCTGTGGCACGGGACAGCCCGTGCTTAGAATTCTGGACAGAGGGGCATTGTGAGCTCAGCAGATAGGGGCTGACCCCAGCGGGCACGGAACCCCCAACTCCCATTCTTGTGCTACCATGGCAGGTAAGGCAGCAGGCTCCTCCTGCTCCTCGCACTGCGGCCCTTCAGGTGATGGCAGTGCCCCAGATCTCAGCCCAGCGCCCACTGTGGCATTTTCCCCACAGAGAGAATCTCTTCATGGATACTGACGGTCACATACGTGGGGCCTCAGGCCTCTGTCTGGACTGAGGTCCCAGAGGTCTCGGGGCAGGCAGCGCAGCTCCCACCTTTGGGTCAGCAACTCCTAGTGGTGCAGCTCCCACCTGGGGATCAGCAGTTCCCAGGGGTGCAGCTCCCACCTGGGGGGCCGTACTCAGGTATGGCTGCCCCCACTGCCCCTGCCCACTGTTTTGCACAGCCCCATCCCACCACGGCTCCGCTCGCCTGCAGCGCCGCGACGCTGGAATCAGGCGGTGAGTTCGGGGGCTGCAGAGCGGGTGGCAGGCTGTGCGCACCGGGTGCTGCAGGGAAGCAGGCATTGCCCGGTGGGGGTTTACATGCATTTCCAACAGTGACAGGGAGCTCAGATATCCCGGAGAACATCCAGGATATAAATGAACTTCTGGAGTGGATGAACAATGGTGAGTCTGGGGGCAGCAGAGCTGCAGGGGGATGTCCGCACCGAGTTGGCGTTGGAAAGCTGGCATTGCCCTGTGGGGATTTCCTTCCTTTTTCCAGAGGTGAAATCCAGCGCTGAAATCTGGGAGGAGATCCCGGATACTGACACCAGCAGTGGTGAGTCTGGGGGCAGCAGAGCTGGCGGGGGAGTGTCAAGACCAAGTTGGTGTGGGAAAGCTGGCATTGCCCTGTGGGGATCTTCTTCCTTTTGTCAGAAGCCAAATCCAGCGCAGACGTCCCGGAGGACATCCCGGACATGGACGATCTGCTCTCCTGGATGAACGACGGTGAGTTCATGGTCTGCAAAGCTGGCAGGGGGTGTTCCCACCCAGTGGGTGTTGGCAAAATGGCATTGCCCTGTGGGGATTTTCTTTCCTTTCTCCAGATATGACAACAAACAATGACATTGCTGAAGTCCACGAGGACCTGGACGACTTGCTCTCGTGGATCAATGGTGAGTGTGTGGTGTGCAGAGCTGGCGGGCAGTTGTCTGCACCGAGTGGGTGTGGGAACGTTGCCATCATCATTTTGGGGGATGTTGTTACTGTTTCAGAAGAGTGGAGTCCTCCGGAGGTGCCCCAGCAGGGCCAGGACCTGCCTGCTGAAAACAAAAAGGGGGTCAATGTGATAGAGAACGTGCAAGAGCCAGAGCAGCCCGTGCCGACCCCCTCGGTTCCCCCCACGCCTCCTTCGCCCCGCACTGCGCATGAGAAGGAAGAGGCACGGCAGAGGCCGCCCCCAGTGGTCCGCATCCGCGTGGTGCCCGGTGGCAGCGTCCCGGACAGAAAGAGGAAGCTACAGCAGTGCCGGGACGCTCCAGCCAAGAAATGCCGGCGCAGCTGAAGCTGGGCGGTGTCGGCAAGGCGGCCAGCAGGACGACTCGGTGACCATCGAGCCCAACAGCGGCCCGAGCGGGAGCGGAGCAAGAAAGCGGCCCACACAGTGCAGCAGGAGACACGGCCAGAGCCAACCAATACGGCCCCCACGGCACCCAGAGAGCGGTGGCGGCGTTCCAGGGCACCACCAGCGGCCCCAGCCCTACCCCTCCCAAACTGGGCTGTCCTCAAACGGCATCTTGGACTGGGGCGATGTGGGACTCCGCAGTGATGGACTGCAAAAGAGCTGGAGCGTCAGAGATAGGAATCAGTTGTTAGGATAGGATAGGGTACGGTTGGGAATGTTATTGTTTCTCCTTTGTTTTGTCCGTTCAATTATTAAACGTTTTGCATTCACTTTGCTCACGCGTCCGCCTGCACTCCTTCACGCGGCACCAAAGGCGCCCCAGACCCCCGTGCCCACCTCTACAGATGTTTGGGTGGTTGCCTGCAGATGATGGATGGTGGGTTTCATCTCCTCCAGGTCCTCCTCACTGAAGATCTCAGCCATCGCTGCCGTCACAGTCTCTGTTGCCGTGTTCTGTTTGTGGGGAAGGAGATGGTGACGTACTGAGCAACGGCTGTGCTGAACAGGGGGCACCGAGAGCACTGGGATGGTATTAGGGCCGCGGACAGCACTGGCGTGGCTTCAGGCAGCGCTGGGGATGCGCAGATGGGCACAAGTTGACCCTAGGCAGCACTGGGAGGCGATGGGAGGGTGCTGCGGAGCTGCGAAGAGCACCAGGGGGCACTGGAGAGCTTTGGACAGCACTTGCAGGGCTGGGGAGGGGGCGGTGTTCAGGCAGTACCCAGCTGACATATTTTAACTTCCCCACTTTCCTCTTCTCCAACATCTCACCCAAGGCATTAAACAATCCATTTTTCCATAGGGGGAGACCTTTCCCTTGGGGGCTGCCCCCCCCAACCCCCCCAGCCTGCTGCTCGGCTCTCCCCTGGGTGCAGCGTTCAATGCATTCCCACCCTAAGCTGTCACTCAGTGACACATTTGTCACCAACGGACTCACCGTGGGCCCCGATGAGGGGCGGGGGGGTGGCACCAATGTGCATCACACGAGGGGAAACTGAGGCACGGGGCGGGCCGAGCACTGCAGGGCAGAATTTTTGGCAGAGCATCACAGCGGGTGGGATGGCTTTCGCTCTGAGTGCTGCTGAGTCAAAGCTGAGCGTTCCCTTCCGGGAACGAGAGGGTTAATTTCACCCTCAAGGTGAGCTCGTTCTCTTGTCCCCCCATCCCCCACCTCTCCCTCCTCTTTCACGCCTCTGCTTTTTTTGGGGGGTGGGATCTCAATCCCCCACTTTCTCCCACCCTGTGACATAAGCCCTATCAGTCTCAGATGGGGATAGGAGCTAAGGGTCCCCATGTCCCCCTACCCATTTCCCCCCCCCCTCCCACCCCCAAGCTTCTGCTTTTCCAGCCTTTTTGGCCCTAAATGAGTCACCGGGGAATTTTTTTCAGGGCTCCTTCTCTGCTGAGCGGGTACAGGGTACTTTGATGGGATGCTGAGGAGTCGGGCACCCATGGCTGCTGCAGCAATGCTGTCCCCGCTGTTCCCTATTTACAAGTGTTTCCGGATGCGGGGGTCCCCAGCCAAGTTGGGAACAAGGGACAGATGCTAAAAAGTCAGTATGGTCCCCATCAGCAGAGTGATGCGGGGTACTCAGGATGATCCCCCTGGGGCCAGTAGCATGTATCTGGATAGTAACGAAGCTTGCCAACTAGGAAACATCGCCAGAGACTCAGTCACTGACGGAGGAATTAGTAGGTGTCTGGATGGAGTCATCACCCGCTGGGAATGAGTGTTATTAGCTGTAAAACAAAAATCTGTCTTCAAAAATGATCTGGATCCTGAAATGAAAAGGCGGAGTACTATTGAAAACGGTATCCAGTATTTGAAGGACATGGCTGTGGTGGAAATGCTGTATGAGCCCATGTTTGCTGCTAACAATCCACACCAAGGCTGTGATCCTGAGAGAGTGAGGATTATTACAAATATGTGGCAGAAACTCACAAGAACATGCACCGGGGAAGTACGCCGGTACAGTAGCAGCAAAAGATAGCAAGTTTGAAAGATGTACAGAGCAACAGAGAAGACCTCTAGTGTTCGAACTTATTATTACACTTCAAAACTTTGAACAACGATTATTTTCGTCTCACGGTTCCGTTTCAGCCATCTCACCAAGTAACAGAAAGACTAGATGAAATGGGTAAGGTGATAGATAAAATGGAGAAGAAGCAGAACACTATACTGTCTCTGTTGATTAATAGGGATGAACCTGTGGCAGGCAGTATCAGATGAGGATCAGGATTATCAAGACAGCCTGCTGGAAGGGCTGATCAAACTGGCCTCCTCCCAGCGTGCATCATCCAATATCTCAGCTATTAATAGAAGACGTCCTCCTGCTCCACCAATGACAGTGGTAAATTTATGCCTAGTGGATTTAATTATGTGAGCATGGAAAAAACGTGAAGAAGTGGCATAAGAAACCCACTCCTGCACTATGAGCACGGGTGAGAGAACTAAAACACAGAGTAACTACCAATGCAATTGCTCCAGTTGCTGCAGGTGACCAATAGAGGGAACCTGCCCTCAGTCAGGGAAGGGAAAGGGATTACAGAGATAATAGAGATTCTTGGGCTGTGTGGATTCAATGGCACAGCAGAGCAACAGAAAAAGAAGGCACTGGTAGATACTGGCACACAGCGCACTCTAATGCCCTTCAGTCATGACGGGACAGGAGGGTATTTCAAGGGTCCCAACAGGTACCGATGGGCTTTTGGAATAGCTGCTGTAGTCACAGATGATGTTAAGCAGCTGTTTGTGCTGCCTGGCCTGTCCAAAGATCCGTCTGTTGTGGGGTAGCTACAAGTGGAGGAGCAGCAGGTACCTACTGCCACAAAAATGGTGCACAGACGGCAGCGCCGTGCCAACAGGGATTCCTTTCTCCCCATTCATAACTTGATTCATCAGCTAGAGAGCCAGGGAGTGATCAGCAAAACCCACTCACCGTTTAACAGCCCCATATGGCCGGTGCGGAAAGCCAGTGGAGAATGGAGGCTGACGGTAGATTACTGTGGCCTGAATGAAGTCACACCCACACTGAGCGCTGCTGTGCCAGATATGTTAGAGCTGCAATATGAACTGCAGTCAAAAGCAGCCAAGTGGTACGCCACCACTGACATTGCCAATGCCTTCTTTTCCATTCCCTTGGACACAGAATGCAGGCCGCAGTTTGCTTCTACCTGGAGGGGCGTTCAGTACACCTGGAACCATTTGGCCCAGGGGTGGAAGCACAGCCCAACCATTTGCCATGGGCTGATCCAAACTGCGTTGGAACAGGGTGGTGCTCCCAAGCATCTGCAGTACATTGATGACATTGTTGTATGGGGCAATACAGCAGAGGAAGTTTTCAAGAAAGGAGAGCAAATAATCCAAATTATTCTGCATGCTGGTTTTGCTATTAAACAAATGGCGAATTATTTCTAGCTCTGTGGCTCGGGCCATCAAGGAAGAGATGCAACGTATAAGTGGGCTAGAGACCGAGGGGTGGACTTAACTGTGGACGCTATTACACAGGTTATCCATGACTGTGATACGTGTGCCACAACTAAACAAGCCAAGAGGATGAAACCTCTTTGGGAGGAAGGGAGATGGCAAAAGTATAAATACGCGGAGGCGTGGCAGGTTGATTATATCACCTTGCCACAATAGATTCATAGATTCATAGATTCATAGACTCATAAGGTTGGAAAGGACCTACAAGATCATCTAGTCCAACCATCCTCACACCACCATCCCTACCCACCAAGCTACTAAATCAAATCCCTTAGCTCCTCATCTAAACGCTTCTTGAACAGCGCTAGGGACGGTGCCTCAACCACCTCCCTAGGCAGGCCATTCCAGTGCCTGACCACTCTCTCAGAGAAAAAATTTTTCCTCAAATCTAATCTAAATCTTCCCCGGCGCAACTTGTGGCCATTCCCTCTTGTCCTGTCATTAGTTATCTGGGAGAAGAGGCCGACCCCCTTCTCACCACAGCCTCCCTTCAGGAAGTGGTAGAGTGCGATGAGGTCTCCTCTGAGCCTCCTTTTCTCCAGACTAAACAATCCCAGCTCCCTCAGCCGCTCCTCATAAGACTTGTGCTCCAGACCCCTCACCAGTTTTGTTGCCCTTCTCTGAACACGCACCAGGGCCTCGATGTCTTTTTTGTAGTGAGGGGCCCAAAACTGAACACAGTACTCGAGGTGCGGCCGCACCAGAGCTGAGTACAGGGGGATGATCACCTCCCTGCTCCTGCTGGCCACACTATTCCTGATACAGGCCAGGATGCCATTGGCCTTCTTGGCCACCTGGGCACACTGCCGGCTCATGTTGAGCTGAGCATCAACCAACACCCCCAGGTCCTTTTCCTCTATACACTCCTCAAGCCATTCTGCCCCATGCCTGTAGCATTGCATGGGGTTATTGTGGTCAAAGTGCAGGACCCGGCACTTGGCCTTATTGAACCTCATCCCGTTGACCTCAGCCCAACTGTCCAGCCTATCCAGATCCCGCTGAAGGGCCTCCCTACCCTCAGGCAGATCGACACATCCTCCCAACTTGGTGCCATCCGCAAACTTACTGAGGGTACACTCAATCCCCTCATCCAGGTCATCAATAAAGATATTAAACAAGATGGGCCCCAATACCGACCCCTGGGGGACACCACTCGTGACAGGACGCCAGCTGGACTTGACTCCATTAACCACTACCCGCTGGGCACGGCCCTCTAGCCAATTCTCAACCCAGAGAAGAGTGAACCTGTCCACACCACGGACTGCCAGTTTCCCCAGGAGAATACTGTGGGAGGCCGTGTCAAAGGCTTTGCTGAAGTCCAGGTAGACTACATCAACAGCCTTTCCCTCATCTACCAGTCTGGTCACCCAGTTGTAGAAGGAGATGAGGTTGGACAAGCACGACCTGCCCTTTGTGAACCCGTGCTGACTGGGTCTGATCCCCTGATTGCCATACACGTGCCGTGTGATCTCCCTCAAGGTCAATTGCTCCATAACTTTCCCTGATACCGAGGTCAGGCTGACAGGCCTGTAGTTCCCCGGATCTTCCTTACGGCCTTTCTTGTAGATGGGAGTCACATCAGCAAGCCTCCAATCTTGTGGGACCTCTCCAGATGACCAGGAATGCTGATAGATGGCAGAAAGCGGCTTGGCTATCACCTCTGCCAGCTCCCTCAGCACCCTTGGGTGGATCCCATCTGGCCCCATGGACTTGTGGCAGTTCAGATGGAGGAGCAGGTCTCTGACTGTCTCTGCTGGGATCACAGGGGGTGTATGATGCGCTTTGTCCCAGACTTCCGGGTCTGGGTGAAAAGTATCCTGAGGATAACTGGTCTGTCTATTAAAGACAGACGTGAAGAAGGCATTGAGAACCTCAGCCTTTTCCTTATCCTCTGTGGTTACATTCCCTGCCGCATCAAGTAAAGTAGGGAAATTCTCCTTGGTTCTTCTTTTACGGTTAATATATTTGTAAAAGGATTTTTTGTTCTCCTTTACTGCAGTAGCCAGTCTAAGTTCAAGCAGGGCTTTTGCATTTCTAACTTCCTGCCTGCAAATCTTGGCAAGTTCCCTGTAGTCTCCCCAAGTAGCCTGTCCCATCTTCCAGAGGACATAGACTCTCTTTTTCTCCCGGAGTCTCAACAAAAGATCCCGGTTCATCCACACTGGCCTTTTTCCCCTCCGGCTTGACATACGGGACTCAGGGACAGCCTGCACCTGCGCCTTTAAGATTTCCATCTTGAGGAGGACCCAGGCTTCCTGGACCCCTTTACCCCTCAGGAGCAAGTCCCAAGGGACCCTTGCAACAAGCGTCCTGAACAGGTCAAAGTCTGCCCTCCAGAAGTCCAATGTAGCAGTTTTGCTAGTCACCCTCTTGACGTCACCAAGAATAGCAAACTCTACCATTTCATGGTCACTCTGGCCAAGACAATCCCCAACCTTCACATCACCTACTAGTCCTTCTCTGTTAGTGAAGAGCAGGTCTAGCAGGGCACCTCCCCTGGTAGGTTCTTGCACCAGCTAATCAATCTCACAATGGTAAGCGTTACGTGCTCACCATGGTGGAGGCAACCACTGGGTGGCTTGAAACATATGCAGTACCCCATGCTACTGCCCGAAACACCATCTTAGGTCTCGAGAAACAAGTCCTATGGAAACACAGCACGGCAGAAAGAATTGAGTCCAATAATGGCACTCGGTTCAAAAATTCTCTTGTAAATACTTGGGCCAAAGATCACGGCATCGAGTGGATTTATCACATCCCCTATCACGCACCAGCTTCTGGTAAAACTGAAAGGAACAATGGGTTGTTAAAAACAATGTTGAAAGCAATAGGTGGCAGAACATTTAAGCACTGGGAGAAGAATTTGGCAGAAGCCACCTGGTTGGTCAACACTCAAGGATCAATCAATTGCGATGGTCCTGATCAGTCCAGCTCGCCGTCTACTGTAGAGGGAGATAAGGTCCCTGTAGTACATGTGAAGAACATGTTGGGAAAAGCAATTTGGGTCCTTCCAGCTTCTGGAGAGGGCAAACCTCTCTGCGGAAATGGTTTTGCTCAGGGACCTGGGTCTACCTGGTGGGTGATGCAGAAGAATGGGGATGTTCAGTGTATAGCACAAGGGAATTTAATGCTGGAGAGTGCAGTCTGTGATTCCATGTATACATATATATGAGTGTGTGTTTAGTGCTTGTTAATCATTGCTTGTGTATGTATATATGTTAAGCATGATGTAGTGATGTGGAATTAGGGGTGGAATGTCATGGTCTGATGATGTTTGCTATTGGCATTCCACATCATAATGTCACGTAGTGCATTGGGAGTTGAAGTTCCGTGCATTATCAATAGTTCCAGGTGTCCCTGTCATAGAAGAGAACTTTGTACCCCAGAGGACTTTGTGTTGCTTTGTGTTTTTCTGTTTTCTGCTCAGAGGGAATGACAGAACTGTTCACGTGTCACAAGACACGGGCTGTTTCCTTTCGGATCAGCTCAGCAGCAGGTGCTCCCTAGCTGTCTTGCCTTCAGTGTTAGTGTAAGGCCTTTGGTTTTTGGACATACTCTCTCTCTCATTTTATTTGATTTATTAGCCTCAGTTTCAATTGTATTGCGTTATTTTGCATTCCAACATTTTATTTAGTAAATCAGCTTTCCTCCTTAGATCGCTGCTGCTGTTTCATTTTTAGCCCATCTCCCTTTTTCCCTTCCCCCCTTTCCTGGGGCATGGGCCCGCGGGTCCCCCCACCCCAGTCATCACGGGACTGGGCTGAATCAGCCCATAAACCATTGATACCTGTCCTTACCCAGAGGTGGGCACGGGGTGGCTCTTTAGAGCTGCAGGAATGATTGCAGGTAGAAGTATGGCAAGGTGAGCACAAAACATTTAATAATTTAACAGACAGAGCAACAAACAAGAGAAATGACAATATTCCCAACCAGTTCCCATCCGAACAACCATTCTCCTCCCTACCATTTTTCCCTCCTCAGGGCCAGCGTGAAACGGGCTCCATGTCAGCTTCAAGCAGCTCCAGGAGCTCTGCACAGGGAGCGGGCGAGCACAGAGCTGGTGCAGACATTGGGGTTGGTGCCCTTTGGCTTTGTGGCATTGATCCAGTGTAATTAACCCTCTGTCTCCACGCTGTCAGGCATCAGTGAGCTGCTCCTGAAGGTCCCGTAGGTGTTGGATGTTGATTGCAGCACACAGGAATTAGCTTACGGGGAAAAATGTAAAAGGGGATGAGACAATCGCCCAATTTCAGGAGGATTTTGTAGGGGATTAGTTACAATTCCAAAAGGAACAGAAGCAGGGCTGGGCAAAACCCCACTGTGTTCTGGCACAGAAGTCACTCCATGAGCTGCTTACACTGCCACACAACCGCGAGACTTTCGTCTCTTTAGAAAGAAAGGAGCAGAGGTGGCCAGCAGAGGTGTGAGTGAACCACCTGGATAAAAACGTCTTCTCATTTGGGAGTGAAATAAGGCACAAAAGAGGCTCACACAATCACAGAGTTGTAGGGCTTGGAAGGGACCTCCAGAGGTCATCGAGTCCAACCCCTCTGCCAAAGCAGCTCCCAGCCTGGGCTGGGGAGTCCCAGCTCTGCGTCCAGGCGGGTCTGGGACGTCTCCACAGAAAGAGACCCCACCACCTCTCTGTGCAGCTCCAGTGCTCCGTCACTGCCCTGTGAAGAAGTTCCCGCTCACATTTGTGAGGAACTTCCTGTGCCTCAGTTTGTGGCCATTTCCCCTCGTGCTGTCACCACACAGTGATGAGAAGAGTCCGGCCTCGTCCCTCTGCCTCCCGCTCCGTAGATATGCATAGACGTGGATCAGATCCCCACGGAGTCTTCTTTTGTCGAGGCTGAAGAGACCCAGGTCTCTGAGTTTTCCTCCTAAGAGAGGTGCTCCACGCCCTTTCCCATCTTTGTAGCCCTCTCTCTGCCGGACTCTTTCCAGGAGATCCCTGTCTGTTTTGTACTGGGGAGCCCAGAACAGGACACAATACTCAGGTGAGGCCTCACCAGGGCAGAGTAGAGGGGGAGGATCACCTCCCTCGACCTGCTGGCCATGCTCTTCTTCGTGCAGCCCAGGATGACATTGGCTTTCTTGCCACCAGAGCACACTGCTCACGGCCAACCTGTCGCTACCAGTACCTGCAGGTCCATCACCGCAGCGCTGCGTCCAAAGACGTGAGGCCTGGGAGAACAAAGCAGAATGCAACGGGGTCTACACAGTTATTTTTTTTATTTTGGAAAACATAAGCTGGATTGACACAGCTGGTCGCAGCAGCGGCTGTCCAGCTGTGGGACGTGGTCTCCAAACCATACCCCAGCGGGACTGCTGCCATCCCCCAAAGGATGGGAGCGATGACGGCGGCAGTGCCCAGCGGGGCTTGGAGCAGCTCGCACTCCTCGGAGTCCCTGTGGTGGAGTAGGTGGGACTGCAGGACCACAGGGACACCCGAGGCGGGGGACACTTTGGCTTGGGGGGGCGCGATGTGTTGGGGATCCGCAGCCCACAGGCAGGTTGTCCCGGCACGTATGGTGGCTTCTGGTACCGCAGCTGTCCGCACACCACTTTGTATGTGCCCGCCTTTGTGTGCGGACATGATGACTGCTGGTGAGCAGCACACCGGGCTTTGGTGGATCGATGGAGGCGTCTGCGAAGAGAGGAACTGCTGAGGACACGGGACAGCCCCCCGCTCTCCTTCCTCCCGGCACCACACACGGCAGCGCAGTGAGGAAGAGTGCGGTTGGATGGGTGTAGGAGGGAGGGGGAGCAACTCACGGCTGGTTCTGCCTCTGGTCCACCATGCAAAAGCAGTCCAGAATTCTAAGCAGCAGCACGGGAACCATCATAGCCATGGTGTACAGGAAGCAGAGCCTGAGGACGTCTTTCACACGGCCGCCACTCGTGGGCTCTTCGCCACGCGCACCTGAACGAACAATCGCGGTCACTGCTGCACCTCGTGCCCAACTGGCAATCTCATCAGAGCTCCGACACTGCTCTCTGCACGGCCTTTACCTGCAGCGCCAGCTGCTGCCACGTCCCCTGCGTCTTCACGGGACGTCCTCAGTGTGCTGCTGCTGCCCTCCTGAGATGCTGACTCGTGCACAGGCTCTGCCTCCTTCTCTGTAGAAAGAAAGGAGCAGAGTGCGACTGTAAATATCTGCCCTGGTCAGGAAAATGACATCCTCAAGAGGTACTACTCCTCAGTGAGAAGACAACGGTGCTTTCCACGCATGTACACAGAACACCTGCTTGCCAAGCCTTCTGTTGAACAGACAGAAATATACCCACCAGGCGCTGCGTTCTCCCTCATGTCCATCTTGGAAGGGTAAGAAAAACGGAGCCAGGATCTCACACTTCCCCACTTCCACCACTGTCTCCCAGAACCTGAACACAACGTAGCGAGACACATTTTCAGATGAACCAATGATTGAACCAAGCACTCTTTTTGGTGAAGTCCACAGCTGAAGGGCAGACAGCACGGGGGGATGATGCAGGGACAGGGCACGCACACGCAGCTCCGTGTTCTCACTCCTGTATGTGTGCCTGGCTGACATGAGGGCTGTGAGCTGGCAGCTCTCAAGGGAAGGAAGAAGCCGTGACATACCCATGGCATCTGCTGGAGCTTCTGCCGCAAGTTCCATCCAGGATTCTTCATCCCATTCGCCTCCACTCACATCTGTAAAGAAACAGGACAGAGCAGTTCCTGTCACATGTGTATCCATCTCCAGATGGGAAAAAAGGGGCATTACTCCACAGCGCTCTTCTCTCCCTTCTACGTAGGAGAGGAGCATCTCACAAACAGGTGCCGGGTGCCTGCAGCAGCCCCGTGCTAATACTACACAAGAGAGTTGTGTGTGGGAGTGTCTGGGGATGGGCAGGAGAAGAGAGCGCAAAGGGGATGGAGAAGGGAGGAAACGAGAGGGGGAGGGGGGAGCCCCAAAGGCTCTGTCCTTGCAGCAACCTACAAATGGGCTCCACCTGAGGAGCAGAGGCTGAGTCCGGACAGACAACTGCGTCAACAGATCTGCTGTAACAATCCGGAATCGCAAATAGACGAGAGAAGTTCCCATGAGATGCTGGGATCTCTTTCTCCATCAGGGACCGCAGCTGGGTCAGGTAATGGGATGGGAGAAAGATCCGGGTTGTCAGTTCCACAGCTACAGAGTGCGCAGGGTGACCTGTTGGCTGCCATTGGCAGGTTGCAAAGGACCCTCTCCAGGCCGTGTGCAACACCATCACGGAGCAACATTTGGCTCTCAACATTTGGCTCTTCGGGCCTTTCTCACTGCAGATCTTGGATTTGCACAAAGGAAGGCAACGCTAAAGGATGGCACGAAACCGGACCCGGCCCTTCCCCCGGGCTGTGGGCCGAGGGGGACCCTGAGCTGGGAACTGGCTGCTGCCCATCTTCCCCTGCCCAGCACAGCCCTCGTGGAAGGACAGCCCCAGGGCAGTGTGCCAGAGGGCCATGGGGGCACAGCCTGACTTCTAGCCCCCCGTGCCATTTGGTTTTCCCCACCCACCTGATCGCTGCTCTTTGCGTGGAGGACCACACAAGTCAAAGCAAGTTATGGAGACGAGGACGAGGATGAGTATGAGACGGGCAGGAGCCATAGCTCCCCACACTCGACTCATGCTTCCACCACCACCGCTGAAGCCACAGCAAGTGCTGCTGACGAGGCAGGCACAGAGCAAGGCTGTGGCACGGGACAGCCGTGCTTAGAATTCTGGACAGAGGGACATTGTGAGCTCAGCGGATAGGGGCTGACCCCAGCGGGCACGGAACCCCCAACTCCCATTCTTGTGCTACCATGGCAGGTAAGGCAGCAGGCTCCTCCTGCTCCTCGCACTGCGGCCCTTCAGGTGATGGCAGTGCCCCAGATCTCAGCCCAGCGCCCACTGTGGCATTTTCCCCACAGAGAGAATCTCTTCATGGATACTGATGTTCAAATACGTGGGGCCTCAGGCCTCTGTCTGGACTGAGGTCCCAGAGGTCTGGGGACAGGCAGCGCAGCTCCCACCTGGGGATCAGCAGTTCCCAGGGGTGCAGCTCCCACCTGGGGGGCCGCACTCGGGTATGGCTGCCCCCACTGCCCCTGCCCACTGTTTTACACAGCCCCATCCCACTACGGCTCCGCTCACCTGCAGCGCCGCGACGCTGGAATCAGGCGGTGAGTTCGGGGGCTGCAGAGCGGGTGGCAGGCTGTGCGCACCGGGTGCTGCGGGGAAGCTGGCATTGCCCGGTGGGGGTTTACATGCATTTCCAACAGTGATGTTGAGCTCGGACATCCCGGAGATCATCCAGGATTTAAATGATCTTCTGGAGAGTATGAACAACGGTGAGTCTGGGGGCAGCGGAGCTGCAGGGGGTTGTCCTCACCGAGTTGGTGTTGGAAAGCTGGCATTGCCCTGTGGGGATTTTCTTCCTTTTTCCAGAGGTGAAATCCAGCGCTGAAATCTGGGAGGAGATCCTGGACAGTGACACTTGCAGTGGTTAGTCTGGGGGCAGCAGAGCTGGCAGGGGGGTGTCAAGATCAAGTTGGTGTGGGAAAGCTGGCATTGCCCTGTGGGGATCTTCTTCCTTTTGTCAGAAGCCAAATCCAGCACAGACGTTCTGGAGGACATCCCGGACATTGACGATCTGCTCTCCTGCATGAACGACGGTGAGTTCATGGTCTGCAAAGCTGGCAGGGGGTGTTCCCACCCAGTGGGTGTTGGAAAGATGGCATTGCCCTGTGGGGATTTTCTTCCTTTTTCCAGATATGACAAGCAGGGACATTGCTGAAGTCCACGAGGAACTGGACAGTTTCCTCTCGTGGATCAATGGTGAGTGTGTGGTGTGCAGAGCTGGCGGGCAGTTGTCTGCACCGAGTGGCTGTGCGAAGGTTGCCATCATCATTTTGGGGGATGTTGTTGCTGTTTCAGAAGAGGGGAGTCCTCTGGAGGTGCCCCAGCAGGGCCAGGACGTGCCTGCTGAAAACAAAAAGGGTGTCAATGTGATAGAGAATGTGCAAGAGCCAGAGCAGCCCGTGCCAACCCCCTCGGTTCCCCCCACGCCTCCTTCGCCCCGCACTGCGCATCTGATGGAAGAGGCGCGGCGAAGGCAACCCCGGGTGGTTCTCACCCGCCTGGCGCCCACTGGCAGCGTCCCGGACAGAAAGAGGAAGTGCCGGGACGCTCCAGCCAAGAAATGCCGGCGCCAGACGAAGCTGCGCGGTGTCAGCAAGGCTGCCAGCAGGACGACTCGGTGACCATCGAGCCCAACAGCGGCCCGAGCGGGAGCGGAGCAAGAAAGCGGCCCACACAGTGCAGCAGGAGACACGGCCAGAGCCAACCAATACGGCCCCCACGGCACCCAGAGAGCGGTGGCGGCGTTCCAGGGCACCACCAGCGGCCCCAGCCCTACCCCTCCCAAACTGGGCTGTCCTCAAACGGCATCTTGGACTGGGGCGATGTGGGACTCCGCAGTGATGGACTGCAAAAGAGCTGGAGCGTCAGAGATAGGAATCAGTTGTTAGGATAGGATAGGGTACGGTTGGGAATGTTATTGTTTCTCCTTTGTTTTGTCCGTTCAATTATTAAACGTTTTGCGTTCACTTTGCTCACGCGTCCGCCTGCACTCCTTCACGCGGCACCAAAGGCGCCCCAGACCCCCGTGCCCACCTCTACAGATGTTTGGGTGGTTGCCTGCAGATGATGGATGGTGGGTTTCACGTGCTTCATCTCCTCCAGGTCCTCCTCACTGAAGATCTCAGCCATCGCTGCCGTCACAGTCTCTGTTGCCGTGTTCTGTTTGTGGGGAAGGAGATGGTGACGTACTGAGCAACGGCTGTGCTGAACAGGGGGCACCGAGAGCACTGGGATGGTATTAGGGCCGCGGACAGCACTGGCGTGGCTTCAGGCAGCGCTGGGGATGCGCAGATGGGCACAAGTTGACCCTAGGCAGCACTGGGAGGCGATGGGAGGGTGCTGCGGAGCTGCGAAGAGCACCAGGGGGCACTGGAGAGCTTTGGACAGCACTTGCAGGGCTGGGGAGGGGGCGGTGTTCAGGCAGTACCCAGCTGACATATTTTAACTTCCCCACTTTCCTCTTCTCCAACATCTCACCCAAGGCATTAAACAATCCATTTTTCCATAGGGGGAGACCTTTCCCTTGGGGGCTGCCCCCCCCAACCCCCCCAGCCTGCTGCTCGGCTCTCCCCTGGGTGCAGCGTTCAATGCATTCCCACCCTAAGCTGTCACTCAGTGACACGTTTGTCACCAACGGACTCACCGTGGGCCCCGATGAGGGGCGGGGGGGTGGCACCAATGTGCATCACACGAGGGGAAACTGAGGCACGGGGCGGGCCGAGCACTGCAGGGCAGAATTTTTGGCAGAGCATCACAGCGGGAGGGATGGCTTTCGCTCTGAGTGCTGCTGAGTCAAAGCTGAGCGTTCCCTTCCGGGAACGAGAGGGTTAATTTCACCCTCAAGGTGAGCTCGTTCTCTTGTCCCCCCATCCCCCACCTCTCCCTCCTCTTTCACGCCTCTGCTTTTTTGGGGGGGTGGGATCTCAATCCCCCACTTTCTCCCACCCTGTGACATAAGCCCTATCAGTCTCAGATGGGGATAGGAGCTAAGGGTCCCCATGTCCCCCTACCCATTTCCCCCCCACACCCCCCCAAAGCTTCTGCTTTTCCAGCCTTTTTGGCCCTAAATGAGTCACCGGGGAACTTTTTTCAGGGTTCCTTCTCTGCTGAGCGGGTACGGGGTACTTTGATGGGATGCTGAGGAGTCGGGCACCCATGGCTGCTGCAGCAATGCTGTCCCCGCTGTTCCCTATTTACAAGTGGTTCCGGATGTGGGGGTCCCCAGCCAAGTTGGGGACAAGGGACAGATGCTAAAAAGTCAGTATGGTCCCCATCAGCAGAGTGATGCGGGGTACTCAGGATGATCCCCCTGGGGCCAGTAGCATGTATCTGGATAGTAACGAAGCTTGCCAACTAGGAAACATCGCCAGAGACTCAGTCACTGACGGAGGAATTAGTAGGTGTCTGGATGGAGTCATCACCCGCTGGGAATGAGTGTTATTAGCTGTAAAACAAAAATCTGTCTTCAAAAATGATCTGGATCCTGAAATGAAAAGGCGGAGTACTATTGAAAACGGTATCCAGTATTTGAAGGACATGGCTGTGGTGGAAATGCTGTATGAGCCCATGTTTGCTGCTAACAATCCACACCAAGGCTGTGATCCTGAGAGAGTGAGGATTATTACAAATATGTGGCAGAAACTCACAAGAACATGCACCGGGGAAGTACGCCGGTACAGTAGCAGCAAAAGATAGCAAGTTTGAAAGATGTACAGAGCAACAGAGAAGACCCCTAGTGTTCGAACTGATTATTACACTTCAAAACTTTGAACAACGATTATTTTCGTCTCACGGTTCCGTTTCAGCCATCTCACCAAGTAACAGAAAGACTAGATGAAATGGGTAAGGTGATAGATAAAATGGAGAAGAAGCAGAACACTATACTGCTCACACAGCCACGTAACCCCGAGACCGTGGGTTTCCTCCCCAGTACAGCCCCAGGCCAAGGCTGGGCCAAAACACAACCACCCGTAGGAAGAGAAGAAAAGAAGCGCTCAGGGGACAACTTCTGAAGAATCTGCTGACAGCAGAGAACTAACGACGTGGAAAAAAAGGAGCACCACGACACGAAGAGAAACGAACCAACGAGAGCATCGTCTCCGACTCACGCAACGACTTTCACGGAACGGCCCCTGGCAAAGATCAGGAGGAGGGGAGGGGCGGGGGATGAGATCACCCGCTAGGAGATAACGGCCAGGATAATGCAGATACAGATACGGACGCGGAAAGGGGGAGTTCGGGACTCCACCTGCGTGGCAGCGGCCCAGCGCGCGTGCGGACGATGATCGCAGCAAAGCACGACCCTGAGGCGCCCGCCTGACTCCCTCTGGGCTTTCACACGGCTCGACCCGTGGGAACGGTCCCTCTCTCCCGGGGCTCAGCCAGGAGCCGCTCCCGCACACCACGCGGGTCCCGGTCCTCGGCAGAGCGCTCTCGCTCGGCCCCGCCTCCGCCGCGCTCCCATTGGTCGGGCCTCCGAGGGGGGCGGGCCCTCCGCCGTCGCGCCGTTATTGCGTCCTCACCGCGCGCGTCCCGGATGGCCCCGGCCCGGCTGCCCGCGGCGCTGCCCCGCGCCATGCGCCTGCTCCGCTTCCAGGGCCCCGGGGCGGCCGGGCCCCGGCTGGGGCTGGAGGAGGAGGA
Source organism: Oreortyx pictus (assembly GCA_036925125.1). Lineage (NCBI taxonomy): Eukaryota > Metazoa > Chordata > Aves > Galliformes > Odontophoridae > Oreortyx > Oreortyx pictus. The sequence continues at coordinate 4,012,279 of JAUPFR010000029.1, forward strand.
GGGCGGGGACGTGGTGGACCTCAGCGAGGCCGAGCCCGCGCTGCCCCGCTCCATGCGGGCCTTCCTGGAGAGCGGCGAGCACGGGCTGGAGGCTGCCCGCAGGTGGGGGGGCGGAGGGGGGAGTGCCGCTCCGGGGGTCGGTGCGGGGATCCTGAGTTGGGCGATGGGATCCTGAGGCGGTGTGCGGGGCGCCGAGGTTCGCTGTGGGGCGCGGAGGTGGGAGCTGGTGGGCGCAGGGGGGTGCGGGGGCTTGTGCTGGGACCCGCAGGCGGGTGCCGGGCGCTGGAGCGGTGTTCCGAAGCTCTGGAGGTGCGTGCCGGGTGCTCCCCGCGCTCAGCCCCGGCCCGCAGAGCGCTGGCCTCGGGCCGGCACCGTTTGCTCCGGGCGGGAGTGCGGCTGTTGGCGCCCTCTTGTCGATGAGCCCGAGAAGGTGATCTGTGTGGGGCTGAACTACCGCGACCACTGCCTGGAGCAGGACGTCAAAGTGCCCAAGGAGCCCCTCATCTTCAGCAAGTTTCCCAGCGCCATCACCGGGCCCTTCGATGACATTGTGCACCCGGCTGAGAGCAGTGTAAGTGCCCACGGGCCCCGTAACACTGCGGGGTGCAGCCTGGCTGAGCCCCCCTGCACCCCATGTTCTCTCCCAGGAGGTGGACTGGGAGGTGGAGCTGGCTGCCATCATTGGGAAGACGGGGCGGCACATCCAGGTAACGTGTCGGCAGGGCCCCATTGTGTGTCCCCATCCCGTTGGCTGAGCAGGTCCCTGTGCCCCCCCTCCAGGAGTCAGCAGCACTGGAGCACATCGTGGGCTTCACTGTGGCCAACGATGTCAGCGCCCGGGACTGGCAGATGCGAAGGAACGGGAGGCAGTGGCTGCTGGGGAAGACCTTTGACACCTTCTGTCCCTTAGGGCCAGCTATTGTCACTAAGGACTCAGTGACAGGTGGGTACTGGGAAGGATGGGAGGCTTTTTTCCCAGCTCCCTGGGATGACACATCTCCTGTGCAGATGTCCACAACCTGCGCATCCGTTGCAGCGTTAACGGGCAGCTGATGCAGAGCAGCAGCACCAACCAGCTTGTCTTCCAGCTGCCCCAGCTTGTCGCCTGGGTGTCCCAGTATGTAGCACAGGGAGGGGGGGGCAGCAGCATCCTGGCTCCCTAGGTGGGGGGGGACACCAGTTGACATCTGTGCCTCCCAGGTTTGTCACACTGCGCCCTGGGGATGTCCTGCTGACGGGAACCCCTCCTGGCGTGGGGGTTTTCCGGAAGCCCCCTGTGTTCCTCAAGGTGAGCATGGGGTGGTGTCACTGCGTAGGGCCAGGTGGGTCAGGGTGGCAGAGCAAGAACAGTTCCCTCTAAGGTTAGCACTTCAGCTTCATGCTTTCCCCTCGCCATCTCTTGTCACCGACCTCCCCCAGCACCCCAGATATCCCCCTTCAGGGTTCCTCGTTCCTGATGGAAGTAGAAAGTCCCACCACTGCGCTCCCCCAGCAGCCCCCTCCCCATCTCTCTTCCCCATGGGGTACAGAAGGAGCCCACGCTTGCGTAGGGCTGCAGCATCTCCTGCCTTCGCAGCGAGGCGACGAGGTGCAGTGCGAGATCGAGGAACTGGGCACTATCTGCAACAAGGTGGTGTGAGGACCAAGCCCCCACCTCAGACCTCCTGTGCCTTGCCATGACAGCACTCAATAAATCTGCACCAGGAGACGGCTGCTGCTCCCTCTGTGCCGGCTTTATTGCTCTGCAGGATCAGTAGCTACAGCTGCAAGAACTGCTCAAGGAAGGCTCGCAGCTTCCCCAGGCCCTCACTGGAGCAGAATGGCTGCGCAAGGTGCAGAAGGGGCCCCAAGGGGCTCGCTGTCTCCTCCAGCACCTGGGGAGGGATGGGGGTGTCACCTGCGAGGCTGCTGAGGGGGGCGGGGCAAGAGCCCCAACACCCGTGGTCACCCCTATGTTCTTGAAGCTCTGCAGCGTGCTCAGCGCCAGGCTCCACGTGGGGTACTCTCTACTGACAGAAATCCCCAAGGGTGTCCGCCACCCCTTTTCCACCCACAGCCCAGCCACGGCTGGGGTCCCCCTGCCATCGTGCTCACCCAAACCATCCTCCTCTGCCAGGAACTGCTGCAGGGCACCTGCACACGTTGCTTCTGAAGGGGGAGCAGGGTAAGCATTGGGGCAGGGAGAAAACTTCCATGTCCCCCACCCCGTGGCACCGCAGCCCCTCCAGCTTCAGCACAGAGCTGTGGTTACAAGGGTTAGTGGGGCTGAGAAGCTGGTGTGGGGACAGAATAGGTGGCCCAGGGTCACATGGGAGGTCTGGGGCAGGGGATCCTACCAGGCTGGGGCCAGCTGCGTTGCTCTAGGAAAGCCACTGCTCGCACATAGGTCACCAGCACAGGGCTGAGGAGGTGGCAAAAGAAGAGGAGGGAACCAGGTGAGCCTTTGGGCTCACAGATCTGGAGAGTGAAGAGACAGATGTTCAATGAGTTTGTTAAGCCTCAGTGCCCCAAGGCATCCTGGGGCCATGGAGCAGGGAGCCCGTGTACCTTGAAGCAGCGTTTGTGGTGTTTGCCGTCACTGTCGCTGTCGCTGTCCAGGTCGGTCCAACTCAGCTTCCTGCTCGGTTGCCAAGAGGATGTGGTTGCCAAGAGGATGTGTCACAGAGATAGTGCTTGCCCTCCTGCAGAGCAAAGTTTTGGGCTGGAACCACGTGTCCCCATCCCCTCACATCTATCCAGGACAAACCTCCTGATCCAGGGGAGCAGTGGACTCATGCCGTAGTCCTTTGTTGCCTTCCTGACCAGGACTGGAGGGTACCCACCTCTTCAGTCTCCAGCAGCCCGCTCAGCATGAGCTTGTCCAAGATGTCCTGGCTCCAGAAGTTGAGCTGGCAGGGCTGCAGGGAGAAGGGGGTGGCAAGGAGTCAGCCAGCCACCTCGTGTCATCTGCAGCTCTCGTGCCACCTGCACCCACCTTCAGCCCCAGCAGGCTGGGGGGCAGCAGCTGCAGCAGTGCCAGGATCTTGTGGTGCAGCTCATCCTCGCTGAATGTGATGCTGGAGGGGCAGGGGGCTTCCCCCACAAAAGGCAGCAGCTCCAGCAGCAAGGCACGGATGGCACAGGCTGCGGGCACAAGTGTGGTGAGCAGCATTACCACGACCCAGTGCAGGGACCCCCAGCACCCCACTGCTCACCTCCTACTGCCTCACTGGCAAAGACGGGCACAAGTTGGGCGCTGTGGTGGCTCAGCTCCCACCGCATCTCTGCCGAGTCCTTGACGACCACCAGGATGTCACCGAGGGGTGTGAGGTGGTAGAGGGTGAGGTGGGCTCTGAGCAGGGCCAGGCTGTGCAGCACCAGGGCACGGAGCTGCCCTGAGAAGCTCACATCGTGCTGCCGCAGCAGTGTCTCTTCCAGCAGCCACGCAAAGTCTTCCATGAGCTGGGAGAGCCGCATGCACTGTGGGAAGAGGGGGCTGAGCTGGCTGGGAGCTACATGGGGCAGCAGCAGGCCTGAAAACTTGCTCCAGCAGCAGAGTGAGCTGGAAACCCCAAAGGGCTCTGCCTCACCTTGCGGTGCTTGTGCAGCAGCAGTGCAGATGTGATCCCCACGGCTGTGATGGCAGAGCAGGCGATGGCATCTGTGAGGAGTGAGAGGCACTTGGCTGTTGGCACTCTGTTTCCAGTGCAGGTGCTGCCATGTGCAGAAATGAGCAGTAACAGCAGTGTGGCTGCTTTTGCTCATAGGGGGAGTGGGGACGTGTGGTCCTGAGAATTCCCATGCCCACCCACAGAGTCCCATACCGCTCAGGGCATGCAGGCCTAGCTTGGTCACCATTGTTTCCTCTTCTGCCTCCGAGCTGGTGGTCATTCTGTGCTCTGGACCCTCTGCCCTGCTGTAATCTGGCTGGCTGGAGCTGTAGGAAACAGGGTGAGAGGTGAGCAAGCGGGGCTGGGAACAGGCACTGGGGGCGAGGCACTGCTCCCCTCAGCTTACGGCACGCCAAGGATGGTGGGCAGCAGCTCCTCCAGCTGCTTCCCCGTGCTGTTCCAGCAGGCGAGTTTTTCTGCCATGAACTCCTAGAGAGGAGGACACAGCCTGTGAACGCCCACAGCCCGCAGCTGACTCATTGCTTGCAGTCCCTCTAAGAGCTGCCCCATGGGCTCAAGGGTTCTTTGCAGATCTCCCCCCCAAGCCCCTCTGTACAATCCCACAAGGCTCACAGCATTGCTGCAGCATGTCCTCCAGGGCTGGGCTGGATCCTAGGAGCCAGCTTTACCAGAGGAGCCCCAGCCAAACCCCACACTGCCATACCTGCAAGGAGAAGGGCTGGGCCAAGTCCACACGAGCACAGCCGAAGTGTTGGAACAGGGCTTGGCACGCAGTCCAGAGGCAGGCCCCGAGGCCAAGGGGCTGAGCACCGTGCTGGGGGGAGAAGGAGGGAAGTGTTAACAGTGTGACAGAAGGGATGCCCCCACCCCCAGTGTGCAGCCTCACCACTCTGTCCCTGTGGAATCCATTGGGGGTCCGGTCGTAGGCGATGCCCACGGGGACCAGGAGGACATCAGGCACAGTGCCATCCTGCACAGCACGGTACAGCGGGGCCAGCCACGCACGGGCAGTGCTGGAGAGGTGCCACGGGGAACAGGGCTCCTCCAGGAAGACCACAAGAGGCTGCTGGCACCTCAGCACCTCCTCCACGTACTGGAGCAGAAGGGTGAAGCTGGGGGTGATGGTGGCACCGTAGGGGCACACGGGAGTTGCCATCACCCGTTGCTGGGGTTTAACGTGTCCTGGCAGCTTTGCCCTTCTGCCTGTGGTCCCAAGATGCCTCCACCAAGTGCCACGGGAGCTTGGGGGATTCTTCCCCCACGGCAGGGGTCAGAACTGGATGATCTTAAACCCAACCTCCATGATTCTGCTTCCCATCCCAGCACCAGGGGAATGCTGTGGTGAGACTTACCGAGGTCAGCACAGCTGCCGGGAGCTCTCCATCCTGGTCTCCCAAAGCCTCCACACTCGTGGGCAGGAACACTGCTCCCAGGCAGCCAAGCAAGGCCCTGCAGGGGAAGAAACTATTGTGAGTGCCCACTCTGCATGAGGTCGTGTCCCTGCTGCCAACCCTGCACCTTCCCACTCCTTTGCCCCACTTGGTTTGTGCAACTGCACTCAGCCCACGTGGGGAAGCAGCCACGAGACAGCCTGGAAGAGGATTCCCTGTGCCTTACTGGAGGCGAGGGCTGCAGGTCAAATCGCCCACCGTCACTCTGGGCACCCCCAGGCCCTGGGAGAAGAGGAGGAAGGAGAGGAGCAGCCCGTCCAGCTGGGACTTGTGGGTGGAGAGGAAAACCATCGGCACGCCGGGCTGTGGGGACAGAGGAAGTGGTGAGAGCTCAGCACCGCAGTGCGCCAGGAGCAAGCAGTCAGGTTCCTCACCGTCCTGGCGGCCCTCAGCACCATCTCCAGCTGTCCCTGGTGCAGCAGCACGCTGAGGAAGAGGCGGCTCAGGAAGCGGAGCAGGGTCCAGCCGCACAGCCTGCGGAGTGGGGCGGCACAGCACAGGGGTGAGCAGCTCTACAAAGCTGTGGGCTGCACCCAAAGCCCCCCAGAACCTCTGCCAGGCAATGAGACAGCACCCAGACACCAGCCAGGGCTGTGGGCACCTCCTTCCCCCGTTACTGCACTGTCCCCTGCCTCAGTTTCCGCATACAAGCACCAAACAGGGCTGAGCAAGATGGCTCACTGTGCAGCATCAACTCCTTGCCTTGCTGCTCAGCTCCCTTGAAGCAAATAAACAGCTTTATTATAAATTAAGTTAAAACATTCAAGGCTGCATGTGACAAGACCACCCCCTCTCCCCCCAGCAACAAAAGCTCAAGTCAATTACCCCTCCATCTCCCCCGTGCTCCCGCACACCGCTTACGGGAAGGATCCGAATGCTTTTATCCCCTGGGTAATTTCTTCCCTTTAAATACTGCTGACTGCTCAGAGAGTTCTTTTATTACAGCTCAATCAGACAAGCAATTAGGCTACAATGCAACCTTTAATTGCCAATTTCTCAATGACAGGAGGTAAAAAGGAAAGAAAAAAAAGAAAAAGAAAAGAAAAGCTTAGAAAGAAAAATTTCCCTTTGCTTTGCTTTCCATCTCCCTCAGTTTGGCCTTTTTCCCCCCCTTTGCCACTCTGATGTTGCACTCCACTCTGTGGAGAGGAGAATTTCCCCATGGGGCTGCGTGAGGAGCAAAGCCCCATGCATGGAGCTCTACACAAACTGAGGGCTGAGTGGGGCTGGGAACACCCCACCTGGGAGCTGGGACCCCCAACGGGCTGGGCAATGCCACACATCCCACACCCACCTGAGCATGGGAAGGCAGAGCGGGGCCTGGATCCCAGCCAGGATCCTGAGAACTTTCTCCTTCCACTGTTGCTGGAATTTGCTGTCCCCTCTGCAGCCACACGTCTGCCTGGCAGCAACGTCCTGCACCCTGCACGGAGATGAGGTGGGAGCAAAGGGTTAACGTGCTTTTCAGGAAAAAAAAAAAAAAAAGCAGCTATAGATTACAGTAACTACAATGTACCGGCTGCCAACCCAGCGCTGTATCATTAACAGTGACAAGGGTGGAGGTGACAGGTGCCTGACGAGGCCACGTCACCCAGCACCGTGCGGCACGGAGCAGCCCCCGTGTGAGGACCCCACATGGGGGCGGCAGTAAAGGGGAGCAGGGAGCTGTGCCCACGCACCTCTTGCTGTCCCCACGCACCTCTTGCTGTCCCCACGCACCTCTTGCTGTCCCCACACACCTCTTGCTGTCCCCACGCACCTCTTGCTTCTGCAGACTCTCTCTGGGAGGTCCCCGGGGGTGTTGGCAAGCACTTTCCAGCCACCTACAGCCAGGACACAGCAGATTCGTCGCACCAGCCAGCCCTGGTACCTGGGTGAGGAAGCAGAGGGATGAGTGTAGCACGCCTGCAGGGTGCTGGAGCTGCGTCAGCCTCCTGCACACATGCTCTTGGCGAGCTTTTGAAACTCTGGATCCTATCTCACAGCTGGGGAAACATGCTGGGAACATGCTGGTGGCTTCAGGCTGCGATGGAAGCTCTCCAGGCACCAGGCAGCGTCCCCAGAGCTGCTGCTGGCAGCAACAGCCTGCTCAGCACACAGCCCCTGCCAGCAGCAATGCTCCGTCCTGAGCTGGGGACCTCTCCAAATGTGCCCCACATCTGAGCTAGACAAGCACCACCAGGTCAGAGAGGGGTGAAGCTGAGGCTTCAAGCTTTGCAGTGTGCAGGAAGCCGATGTGAGGTGCTCAGGCAGTGACGTGGGGATTGATACCTCTGTCTGTCTGCTCTGGCTCACAGCCTCGCATCCCCAGCCTCTCTTCAGCATCCCGCAGCTCCTGAAGCACTCTGAGCAGAGATGAATTATTCAAAGAGATTGAAAGCTGGGAGCTGGGATATTTCAAGCAAAAGGGAGCGTCGTGACCCGATTTGGAAAAAAAAACACAGCACAAAACTGCCAAGCCACCAGAGACTGCTTGGAAATGGAGAGGAAACAGAGGAGTCCGGCACCTCCAGAATCAGCTATCTGCAGGAGAGTGGTTCCTGGGCAGCCAGGTCAACCCCTCAGCTGTGCATGGGGGCTGGAAGCAAGCCAGCCCTGCATGCATGAGATCTTCCCTGTGCCAGAGCCCAAAGGGAGAACAAAGCACCCCCTGCCCCTTCTCCGGTTCTTCCCAACAGCTTAAGGAGCCCAACTGTTGATTTCAGAAGTCACAGACCCTTGATACCGTGGTTGACGGCCTCTCCAGGCCACAAGGGTGACATGACAGTAAGCAGAGGAATGGACCAAGCCCTTTCCTGTCTGCTGTTATAAGCACTCCGCACTCGGAGACACTCCAGTGCCGCAGAGGAACTTATTTCCACAGGGATTCAGACAAAGAAAGAACAAAACTAGGAATGGGTGCTTTACCCGGTGCTCCCAGCACAGGGCTCTCACCGGAGCCCCGACCTCACCTGGTGTCTTCCTCTGTCACCCAGGTGACACTGCGGAAGCCGAGGGAGGAGATATGTGCATGGTAGAAGCCGTCCTGGGAGCAGAGCGAGGGGCACGGGGTTGGCTCTGGCTGGGGGAGGCAACAACCCTCAGCCAAACCTGGGCTCACCCAGCTCCTCGGGGTGCAGGTCTGGCACGAGCGCCCCGTGAGCGGCCTGTACCAGCGCCGCAAGGGCATGAAAACTTCCACTCTTCGCCCCGAGTCAGAGAACCTCATCTGACAACACACAGTGATGAGAAGAGTCCAGCCTCGTCCCTCTGCCTCCCGCTCCATAGATATGTATAGACGTGGATCAGATCCCCTCAGATTCTTCTTTTGTGGAGGCTGAAGAGACCCAGGTCTCTCTAAGAGAGGTGCTCCACGCCCTTTCCCATCTTTGTAGCCCTCTCTCTGCCAGACTCTTTCCAGGAGATCCCTGTCTGTTTTGTACTGGGGAGCCCAGAACAGGACACAATACTCAGGTGAGGCCTCACCAGGGCAGAGTAGAGGGGGAGGATCACCTCCCTCGACCTGCTGGCCATGCTCTTCTTCATGCAGCCCAGGATGACATTGGCCTTCTTGGCCACCAGAGCACACTGCTCACGGCCAACCTGTCGGATACCAGTACCTGCAGGTCCATCACCGCAGCGCTGCGTCCAAAGCCGCGAGGCCTGGGAGAACAAAGCAGAATGCAACAGGGTCTACACAGTTATTTTTTATATTTTGGAAAACATAAGCTGGATTGACACAGCTGGTCGCAGCAGCGACTGTCCAGCAGTGGGACGTGGTCTCCAAACCATAACCCAGCGGGACAGCTGCCATCCCCCAAAGGATGGGAGCGATGACGGCGGCAGTGCCCAGCGGGGCTTGGGGCAGCTCGCACTCTTCTGAGTCATTATCTTCCTCCTCACGACCCCCAGAGGGAAGAATACGACCCCTAATAGCAGCCCACACAAGCGTAGAAGGACAAAGTGACGTGGAATGAAGGAAGGAGGAGACTTTGGGGGAATCGGGTGGAACTATGTATAAAAAAAGGGGGGTCTGTCTTTTCGGTGTGCGCCGTTGGTGGAGCAGAGACTGCCCGGCGCACCCAGCACTGTTTGTTTATTGCTTGCACGAGTCCAGGGAGACGACATCAGTTGCCCTCCCTTTGTCCATCAGTGCCGTCGCTGCAGAGTGAAAGGCCACCGGGTGGGTCAGGCACCGACTGCCCTCGCTGCAGCCGTGCTGGCTGTCCCACAGCGCTTCTTGGACCCTCAGCTGCCTTCACATCTCTTCCAGGAAGATCACAACACATACATTCGCGGTCGCTGTGACCTACGCACCAGGCAGGTGCAGCGTGGAAACTTTGTCCTCCAAAGAGAAGCCACTGTGAGGACACGGCCTGCTTGTGAGGGACATTTCCCACCCCGTGTCCTGCACAGAGTAAAGCAAGGACACCTCTCCAAAGATGTGTCTATTGAAGGAGGTCTGGGAGAATAAACCAAAATGGGACGTGGTCTACACACTTCTTTTGTTTTTAATGCAAGCGTAAGCTGCAGAGGCACAGCTGGACAGCCGCTGCTGTTGGCAGCAGCTGTGACCTTCCTGGCCATTGCCCATTGGCCTTCTTGGCCACCGGAGCACACTGCTCACGGCCAACCTGTCGGATACCAGTACCCGCAGGTCCCTCACCGCAGCGCTGCGTCCAAAGACGCGAGGCCTGGGAGAACAAAGCAGAATGCAGCGTGGGCAGTGCAACGTCTACACAGTTATTTTATTTTTTTGAAAGCATCAGCTGCAGAGACACAGCTGGTCGCAGCAGCGGCTGTCCAGCTGTGGGATGTGGTCTCCAAACCATACCCCAGCGGGACTGCTGCCATCCCCCGAAGGATGGGAGCGATGACGGCGGCAGTGCCCAGCGGGGCTTGGGGCAGCTCGCACTCTTCGGAGTCCTTGTGGTGGAGTAGGTGGGACTGCAGGACCACAGGGACACCCGAGGCGGGGGACACTTTGGCTTGGGGGGGCGCGATGTGTTGGGGATCCGCAGCCCACAGGCAGGTTGTCCCGGCACGTATGGTGGCTTCTGGTACCGCAGCTGTCCGCACACCACTTTGTACGTGCCCGCCTTTGTGTGCGGACGTGATGACTGCTGGTGAGCAGCACACCGGGCTTCGGTGGATCGAACGAGGCGTCTGCGGAGAGAGGAACTGCTGAGGACACGGGACAGCCCCCCGCTCTCCTTCCTCCCGGCACCACACACGGCAGCGCAGTGAGGAAGAGTGCGGTTGGATGGGTGTAGGAGGGAGGGGGAGCAACTCACAGCTGGTTCTGCCTCTGGTCCACCATGCAAAAGCAGTCCAGAATTCTAAGCAGCAACACGGGAACCATCATAGCCATGGTGTACAGGAAGCAGAGCCTGAGGACGTCTTTCACACGGCCGCCACTCGTGGGCTCTTTGCCACGCGCACCTGAACGAACAATCACGATCACTGCTGCGCCTCGTGCCCAACTGGCAATCTCATCAGAGCTCCGACACTGCTCTCTGCACGGCCTTTACCTGCAGCGCCAGCTGCTGCCACGTCCCCTGCGTCTTCACGAGAGATCTGCAGAGTGCTGCTGCTGCCCTCCTGAGATGCTGACTCGTCCACAGGCTCTGCCTCCTTCTCTGTAGAAAGAAAGGAGCAGAGTGCGACTGTAAATATCTGCCCTCATCAGGAAGATGACATCCTCAAGAGGTACTACTCCTCTGTGAGAAGACAACGGTGCTCTCCACGCATGTACACAGAACATCTGCTTGCCAAGCCTTCTGCTGAACAGACAGAAATATACCCACCAGGCGCTGCGTTCTCCCTCATGTCCATCTTGGAAGGATAAGAAAACCGGAGCCAGGATCTCACACTTCCCCACTTCCACCACTGTCTCCCAGAACCTGAACAAAACGTAGCGAGACACATTTCAGACAAAGCAATGATGGCAGCGAGCGCTCTTTTTGGTGAAGCGTCTGGGGATGGGCAGGGGAAGAGAGCGCAAAGGGGATGGAGAAGGGAGGAAAAGAGAGGGGGAGTGGGGACCCCCAAAGGCTCTGTCCTTGCAGCGACTTACCAATGGGCTCCACCTCAGGAGCACAGGCTGAGTCCGGCCACACAAGTTCATCATCAGATATGGTGCAATAATCTGGAATCACAAACAGACGAGTGAAATTCCCGTGAGATGCTGGGATCTCTTTCTCCATCATGGACCGCAGCTGGGTCAGGTAATGGGATGGGAGAAAGATCCGGGTCGTCAGTCCCACAGCTACAGAGTGCGCAGGGCGACCCGCTGGCTGCCATTGGCAGGTTGCAAAGGACTCTCTCCAGGCCGTGTGCGACACCACCACGGAGCAACATTTGTCCCCTCGGGCCTTTCTCACTGCAGATCTCAGATGTGCACAAAGGAAGGCAATGCTAAAGGACGGCACGAAACCGTGCCTGGCCCTCCCCCTGGGCCGTGGGCCGAGGGAGACCCTGTGCTGGGAACTGGCTGCTGCCCATCTTCCCCTGCCCAGCACGGCCCCCATGGAAGGACAGCCCCAGGGCAGCGTGCCAGAGGGCCGTGGGGGCACAGCCTGACTTCTAGCCCCCCGTGCCATTCGGTCTTCCCCACCCACCTGATCGCTGCTCTTTGCGTGGAGGACCACACAAGTCAAAACAAGTTATGGCCAGAACGACGAGGATGAGTATGAGACGGGCGGGAGCCATGGCTCCCCACACTTGGCTCATGCTTCCACCACCACCGCTGAAGCCACAGCAAGTGCTGCTGAGAGCAAGGCTGTGGCACGGGACAGCCCGTGCTTAGAATTCTGGACAGAGGGGCATTGTGAGCTCAGCAGATAGGGGCTGACCCCAGCGGGCACGGAACCCCCAACTCCCATTCTTGTGCTACCATGGCAGGTAAGGCAGCAGGCTCCTCCTGCTCCTCGCACTGCGGCCCTTCAGGTGATGGCAGTGCCCCAGATCTCAGCCCAGCGCCCACTGTGGCATTTTCCCCACAGAGAGAATCTCTTCGTGGATACTGATTTTCGAATACGTGGGGCCTCAGGCCTCTGTCTGGACTGAGGTCCCAGAGGTCTCGGGGCAGGCAGCGCAGCTCCCACCTTTGGGTCAGCAACTCCTAGTGGTGCAGCTCCCACCTGGGGATCAGCAGTTCCCAGGGGTGCAGCTCCCACCTGGGGGGCCGTACTCAGGTATGGCTGCCCCCACTGCCCCTGCCCACTGTTTTGCACAGCCCCATCCCACCACGGCTCCGCTCGCCTGCAGCGCCGCGACGCTGGAATCAGGCGGTGAGTTCGGGGGCTGCAGAGCGGGTGGCAGGCTGTGCGCACCGGGTGCTGCAGGGAAGCAGGCATTGCCCGGTGGGGGTTTACATGCATTTCCAACAGTGACAGGGAGCTCAGATATCCCGGAGAACATCCAGGATATAAATGAACTTCTGGAGTGGATGAACAATGGTGAGTCTGGGGGCAGCGGAGCTGCAGGGGGATGTCCGCACCGAGTTGGCGTTGGAAAGCTGGCATTGCCCTGTGGGGATTTCCTTCCTTTTTCCAGAGGTGAAATCCAGCGCTGAAATCTGGGAGGAGATCCCGGATACTGACACCAGCAGTGGTGAGTCTGGGGGCAGCAGAGCTGGCGGGGGAGTGTCAAGACCAAGTTGGTGTGGGAAAGCTGGCATTGCCCTGTGGGGATCTTCTTCCTTTTGTCAGAAGCCAAATCCAGCGCAGACGTCCCGGAGGACATCCCGGACATGGACGATCTGCTCTCCTGGATGAACGACGGTGAGTTCCTGGTCTGCAAAGCTGGCAGGGGGTGTTCCCACCCAGTGGGTGTTGGCAAAATGGCATTGCCCTGTGGGGATTTTCTTTCCATTCTCCAGATATGACAACAAGCAATGACATTGCTGAAGTCCACGAGGACCTGGACGACTTGCTCTCGTGGATCAATGGTGAGTGTGTGGTGTGCAGAGCTGGCGGGCAGTTGTCTGCACCGAGTGGGTGTGGGAACGTTGCCATCATCGATTTGGGGGATGTTGTTACTGTTTCAGAAGAGTGGAGTCCTCCGGAGGTGCCCCAGCAGGGCCAGGACCTGCCTGCTGAAAACAAAAAGGGGGTCAATGTGATAGAGAACGTGCAAGAGCCAGAGCAGCCCGTGCCGACCCCCTCGGTTCCCCCCACGCCTCCTTCGCCCCGCACTGCGCATGAGAAGGAAGAGGCGCGGCAGAGGCCGCCCCCAGTGGTCCGCATCCGCGTGGTGCCCGGTGGCAGCGTCCCGGACAGAAAGAGGAAGCTACAGCAGTGCCGGGACGCTCCAGCCAAGAAATGCCGGCGCAGCTGAAGCTGGGCGGTGTCGGCAAGGCGGCCAGCAGGACGACTCGGTGACCATCGAGCCCAACAGTGGCCCGAGCGGGAGCGGAGCAAGAAAGCGGCCCACACAGTGCAGCAGGAGACACGGCCAGAGCCAACCAATACGGCCCCCACGGCACCCAGAGAGCGGTGGCGGCGTTCCAGGGCACCACCAGCGGCCCCAGCCCTACCCCTCCCAAACTGGGCTGTCCTCAAACGGCATCTTGGACTGGGGCGATGTGGGACTCCGCAGTGATGGACTGCAAAAGAGCTGGAGCGTCAGAGATAGGAATCAGTTGTTAGGATAGGATAGGATACGGTTGGGAATGTTATTGTTTCTCCTTTGTTTTGTCCGTTCAATTATTAAACGTTTTGCGTTCACTTTGCTCACGCGTCCGCCTGCACTCCTTCACGCGGCACCAAAGGCGCCCCAGACCCCCGTGCCCACCTCTACAGATGTTTGGGTGGTTGCCTGCAGATGATGGATGGTGGGTTTCATCTCCTCCAGGTCCTCCTCACTGAAGATCTCAGCCATCGCTGCCGTCACAGTCTCTGTTGCCGTGTTTTGTTTGTGGGGAAGGAGATGGTCACGTACTGAGCAACGGCTGTGCTGAACAGGGGGCACCGAGAGCACTGGGATGGTATTAGGGCCGCGGACAGCACTGCGGTGGCTTCAGGAAGCGCTGGGGATGCGCAGATGGGCACAAGTTGACCCTAGGCAGCACTGGGAGGCGATGGGAGGGCGCTGCGGAGCTGCGAAGAGCACCAGGGGGCACTGGAGAGCTTTGGACAGCACTTGCAGGGCTGGGGAGGGGGCGGTGTTCAGGCAGTACCCAGCTGACATATTTTAACTTCCCCACTTTCCTCTTCTCCAACATCTCACCCAAGGCATTAAACAATCCATTTTTCCATAGGGGGAGACCTTCCCCTTGGGGGCTGCCCCCCCCAACCCCCCCAGCCTGCTGCTCGGCTCTCCCCTGGGTGCAGCGTTCAATGCATTCCCACCCTAAGCTGTCACTCAGTGACACATTTGTCACCAACGGACTCACCGTGGGCCCGATGAGGGGCGGGGGAGTGGCACCAATGTGCATCACACGAGGGGAAACTAGGCACGGGGCGGGCCGAGCACTGCAGGACAGAATTTTTGGCAGAGCATCACAGCGGGAGGGATGGCTTTCGCTCTGAGTGCTGCTGAGTCAAAGCCGAGCGTTCCCTTCCGGGAACGAGAGGGTTAATTTCACCCTCAAGGTGTCCTCGTTCTCCTGTCCCCCCATCCCCCACCTCTCCCTCCTCTTTCACCCCTCTGCTTTTTTTTTTTTTGCGAGGGGGGGGGGAATCTCAATCCCCCTCTTCCACCCTGTGACCTCAGCCCTATCAGTCTCAGATGGGGATAGGAGCTAAGGGTCCCCATGTCCCCCTACCCATTTCCCCCCCCCTCCCACCCCCCAAGCTTCTGCTTTTCCAGCCTTTTTGGCCCCAAATGAGTCACCGGGGAATTTTTTTCAGGGCTCCTTCTCTGCTGAGCGGGTACGGGGTATTTTGATGGGATGCTGAGGAGTCGGGCACCCATGGGTGCTGCAGCAAAGCTGTCCCCGCTGTTCCCTATTTACAAGTGGTTCCGGATGCGGGGGTCCCCAGCCAAGTTGGGAACAAGGGACAGATGCTAAAAAGTCAGTATGGTCCCCATCAGCAGAGTGATGCGGGGTACTCAGGATGATCCCCCTGGGGCCAGTAGCATGTATCTGGACAGTAACGAAGCTTGCCGACTAGGAAACATCGCCAGAGACTCAGTCACTGACGGAGGAATTAGTAGGTGTCTGGATGGAGTCATCACCCGCTGGGAATGAGTGTTATTAGCTGTAAAACAAAAATTTGTCTTCAAAAATGATCTGGATCCTGAAATGAAAAGGCGGAGTACTATTGAAAACGGTATCCAGTATTTGAAGGAAATGGCTGTGGTGGAAATGCTGTATGAGCCCATGTTTGCTGCTAACAATCCACACCAAGGCTGTGATCCTGAGAGAGTGAGGATTATTACAAATATGTGGCAGAAACTCACAAGAACATGCACCGGGGAAGTACGCCGGTACAATAGCAGCAAAAGATAGCAAGTTTGAAAGATGTACAGAGCAACAGAGAAGACCCCTAGTGTTCGAACTGATTATTACACTTCAAAACTTTGAACAACGATTATTTTCGTCTCACGGTTCCATTTCAGCCATCTCACCAAGATGAAATAGGTAAGGTGATAGATAAAATGGAGAAGAAGCAGAACACTATACTGTCTCTGTTGATTAATAGGGATGAACCTGTGGCAGGCAGTATCAGATGAGGATCAGGATTATCAAGACAGCCTGCTGGAAGGGCTGATCAAACTGGCCTCCTCCCAGCGTGCATCATCCAATATCTCAGCTATTAATAGAAGACGTCCTCCTGCTCCACCAATGACAGTGGTAAATTTATGCCTAGTGGATTTAATTATGTGAGCACGGAAAAAACGTGAAGAAGTGGCATAAGAAACCCACTCCTGCACTATGAGCACGGGTGAGAGAACTAAAACACAGAGTAACTACCAATGCAATTGCTCCAGTTACTGCAGGTGACCAATAGAGGGAACCTGCCCTCAGTCAGGGAAGGGAAAGGGATAACAGAGATAATAGAGATTATTGGGCTGTGTGGATTCAATGGCACAGCAGAGCAACAGAAAAAGAAGACACTGGTAGATACTGGCACACAGCGCACTCTAATGCCCTTCAGTCATGAAGGGACAGGAGGGTATTTCAAGGGTCCCAACAGGTACCGATGGGCTTTTGGAATAGCTGCTGTAGTCACAGATGATGTTAAGCAGATGTTTGTGCTGCCTGGCCTGTCCGATGATCCGTCTGTTGTGGGGTTGCTACAAGTGGAGGAGCAGCAGGTACCTACTGCCACAAAAATGGTGCACAGACGGCAGCGCCGTGCCAACAGGGATTCCTTTCTCCCCATTCATAACTTGATTCATCAGCTAGAGAGCCAGGGAGTGATCAGCAAAACCCACTCACCGTTTAACAGCCCCATATGGCCGGTGCGGAAAGCCAGTGGAGAATGGAGGCTGACGGTAGATTACTGTGGCCTGAATGAAGTCACACCCCCACTGAGCGCTGCTGTGCCAGATATGTTAGAGCTGCAATATGAACTGCAGTCAAAAGCAGCCAAGTGGTACGCCACCACTGACATTGCCAATGCCTTCTTTTCAATTCCCTTGGACACAGAATGCAGGCCGCAGTTTGCTTCTACCTGGAGGGGCGTTCAGTACACCTGGAACCATTTGGCCCAGGGGTGGAAGCACAGCCCAACCAGGATCCAGGAACAGGGTGGTGCTCCCAAGCATCTGTAGTACATTGATGACATTGTTGTATGGGGCAATACAGCAGAGGAAGTTTTCAAGAAAGGAGAGCAAATAATCCAAATTATTCTGCATGCTGGTTTTGCTATTAAACAAATGGCGAATTATTTCTAGCTCTGTGGCTCGGGCCATCAAGGAAGAGATGCAACGTATAAGTGGGCTAGAGACCGAGGGGTGGACTTAACTGTGGACGCTATTACACATGTTATCCATGACTGTGATACGTGTGCCACGACTAAACAAGCCAAGAGGATGAAACCTCTTTGGGAGGAAGGGAGATGGCAAAAGTATAAATACGCGGAGGCGTGGCAGGTTGATTATATCACCTTGCCACAATAGATTCATAGATTCATAGATTCATAGACTCATAAGGTTGGAAAGGACCTACAAGATCATCTAGTCCAACCATCCTCACACCACCATCCCTACCCACCAAGCTACTAAATCAAATCCCTTAGCACCTCATCTAAACGCTTCTTGAACAGCGCTAGGGACGGTGCCTCAACCACCTCCCTAGGCAGGCCATTCCAGTGCCTGACCACTCTCTCAGAGAAAAAATTTTTCCTCAAATCTAATCTAAATCTTCCCCGGCGCAACTTGTGGCCATTCCCTCTTGTCCTGTCATTAGTTATCTGGGAGAAGAGGCCGACCCCCTTCTCACCACAGCCTCCCTTCAGGAAGTGGTAGAGTGCGATGAGGTCTCCTCTGAGCCTCCTTTTCTCCAGACTAAACAATCCCAGCTCCCTCAGCCGCTCCTCATAAGACTTGTGCTCCAGACCCCTCACCAGTTTTGTTGCCCTTCTCTGAACACGCTCCAGGGCCTCGATGTCTTTTTTGTAGTGAGGGGCCCAAAACTGAACACAGTACTCGAGGTGCGGCCGCACCAGAGCTGAGTACAGGGGGATGATCACCTCCCTGCTCCTGCTGGCCACACTATTCCTGATACAGGCCAGGATGCCATTGGCCTTCTTGGCCACCTGGGCACACTGCCGGCTCATGTTGAGCCGAGCATCAACCAACACCCCCAGGTCCTTTTCCTCTATACACTCCTCAAGCCATTCTGCCCCATGCCTGTAGCATTTCTCTGCGGAAATGGTTTTGCTCAGGGACCTGGGTCTACCTGGTGGGTGATGCAGAAGAATGGGGATGTTCAGTGTATAGCACAAGGGAATTTGATGCTGGAGAGTGCAGTCTGTGATTCCATGTGTACATATATATGAGTGTGTGTTTAGTGCTTGTTAATCATTGCTTGTGTATGTATATATGTTAAGCATGATGTAGTGATGTGGAATTAGGGGTGGAATGTCAAGGTCTGATGATGTTTGCTATTGGCATTCCACATCATAATGTCACGTAGTGCATTGGGAGTTGAAGTTCCGTGCATTATCAATAGTTCCAGGTGTCCCTGTCATAGAAGAGAACTTTGTACCCCAGAGGACTTTGTGTTGCTTTGTGTTTTTCTGTTTTCTGCTCAGAGGGAATGACAGAACTGTTCACGTGTCGCAAGACACGGGCTGTTTCCTTTTGGATCAACTCAGCAGCAGGTGCTCCCTAGCCGTCTTGCCTTCAGTGTTAGTGTAAGGCCTTTGGTTTTTGGGCATACTCTGTCTCTCATTTTATTTGATTTATTAGCCTCAGTTTCAATTGTGTTGCGTTATTTTGCATTCCAATATCTTATTTAGTAAATTAGCTTTCCTCCTTAGATCGCTGCTGCTGTTTCGTTTTTAGCCCATCACCTTTTTCCCTTTCCCCCTTTCCTGGGGCATGGGCCCGCGGGTCCCTCCACCCCAGTCATCACGGGACCGGGCTGAATCAGCCCATAAACCATTGATACCTGTCCTTACCCAGAGGTGGGCACGGGGTGGGTCTTTAGAGCTGCAGGAATGATTGCAGGTAGAAGTATGGCAAGGTGAGCACAAAACATTTAATAATTTAACAGACAGAGCAACAAACAAGAGAAATGACAATATTCCCAACCAGTTCCCATCCGAACAACCATTCTCCTCCCTACCATTTTTCCCTCCTCAGGGCCAGCGTGAAACGGGCTCCATGTCAGCTTCAAGCAGCTCCAGGAGCTCTGCACAGGGAGCGGGCGAGCACAGAGCTGGTGCAGACATTGGGTTTGGTGCCCTTTGGCTTTGTGGCATTGATCCAGTGTAATTAACCCTCTGTCTCCACGCTGTCAGGCATCAGTGAGCTGCTCCTGAAGGTCCCGTAGGTGTTGGATGTTGATTGCAGCACACAGGAATTAGCTTACGGGGAAAAATGTAAAAGGGGATGAGACAATCGCCCAATTTCAGGAGGATTTTGTAGGAGATTGGTTACAATTCCAAAAGGAACAGAAGCAGGGCTGGGCAAAACCCCACCGTGGGTTTCCTCCCCAGTACAGCCCCAGGCCAAGGCTGGGCCAAAACACAACCACCCGTAGGAAGAGAAGAAAAGAAGCGCTCAGGGGACAACTTCTGAAGAATCTGCTGACAGCAGAGAACTAACGACGTGGAAAAAAAGGAGCACCACGACACGAAGAGAAACGAACCAACGAGAGCATCGTCTCCGACTCATGCAACGACTTTCACGGAACGGCCCCTGGCAAAGATCAGGAGGAGGGGAGGGGCGGGGGATGAGATCACCCGCTAGGAGATAACGGCCAGGATAATGCAGATACAGATACGGACGCGGAAAGGGGGAGTTCGGGACTCCACCTGCGTGGCAGCGGCCCAGCGCGCGTGCGGACGATGATCGCAGCAAAGCACGACCCTGAGGCGCCCGCCTGACTCCCTCTGGGCTTTCACACGGCTCGACCCGTGGGAACGGTCCCTCTCTCCCGGGGCTCAGCCAGGAGCCGCTCCCGCACACCACGCGGGTCCCGGTCCTCGGCAGAGCGCTCTCGCTCGGCCCCGCCTCCGCCGCGCTCCCATTGGTCGGGCCTCCGAGGGGGGCGGGCCCTCCGCCGTCGCGCCGTTATTGCGTCCTCACCGCGCGCGTCCCGGATGGCCCCGGCCCGGCTGCCCGCGGCGCTGCCCCGCGCCATGCGCCTGCTCCGCTTCCAGGGCCCCGGGGCGGCCGGGCCCCGGCTGGGGCTGGAGGAGGAGGAGGGCGGGGACGTGGTGGACCTCAGCGAGGCCGAGCCCGCGCTGCCCCGCTCCATGCGGGCCTTCCTGGAGAGCGGCGAGCACGGGCTGGAGGCTGCCCGCAGGTGGGGGGGCGGAGGGGGGAGTGCCGCTCCGGGGGTCGGTGCGGGGATCCTGAGTTGGGCGATGGGATCCTGAGGCGGTGTGCGGGGCGCCGAGGTTCGCTGTGGGGCGCGGAGGTGGGAGCTGGTGGGCGCAGGGGGGTGCGGGGGCTTGTGCTGGGACCCGCAGGCGGGTGCCGGGCGCTGGAGCGGTGTTCCGAAGCTCTGGAGGTGCGTGCCGGGTGCTCCCCGCGCTCAGCCCCGGCCCGCAGAGCGCTGGCCTCGGGCCGGCACCGTTTGCTCCGGGCGGGAGTGCGGCTGTTGGCGCCCGTCGATGAGCCCGAGAAGGTGATCTGTGTGGGGCTGAACTACCGCGACCACTGCCTGGAGCAGGACGTCAAAGTGCCCAAGGAGCCCCTCATCTTCAGCAAGTTTCCCAGCGCCATCACCGGGCCCTTCGATGACATTGTGCACCCGGCTGAGAGCAGTGTAAGTGCCCACGGGCCCCGTAACACTGCGGGGTGCAGCCTGGCTGAGCCCCCCTGCACCCCATGTTCTCTCCCAGGAGGTGGACTGGGAGGTGGAGCTGGCTGCCATCATTGGGAAGACGGGGCGGCACATCCAGGTAACGTGTCGGCAGGGCCCCATTGTGTGTCCCCATCCCGTTGGCTGAGCAGGTCCCTGTGCCCCCCCTCCAGGAGTCAGCAGCACTGGAGCACATCGTGGGCTTCACTGTGGCCAACGATGTCAGCGCCCGGGACTGGCAGATGCGAAGGAACGGGAGGCAGTGGCTGCTGGGGAAGACCTTTGACACCTTCTGTCCCTTAGGGCCAGCTATTGTCACTAAGGACTCAGTGACAGGTGGGTACTGGGAAGGATGGGAGGCTTTTTTCCCAGCTCCCTGGGATGACACATCTCCTGTGCAGATGTCCACAACCTGCGCATCCGTTGCAGCGTTAACGGGCAGCTGATGCAGAGCAGCAGCACCAACCAGCTTGTCTTCAAGCTGCCCCAGCTTGTCGCCTGGGTGTCCCAGTATGTAGCACAGGGAGGGGGGGGCAGCAGCATCCTGGCTCCCTAGGTGGGGGGGGACACCAGTTGACATCTGTGCCTCCCAGGTTTGTCACACTGCGCCCTGGGGATGTCCTGCTGACGGGAACCCCTCCTGGCGTGGGGGTTTTCCGGAAGCCCCCTGTATTCCTCAAGGTGAGCATGGGGTGGTGTCACTGCGTAGGGCCAGGTGGGTCAGGGTGGCAGAGCAAGAACAGTTCCCTCTAAGGTTAGCACTTCAGCTTCATGCTTTCCCCTCGCCATCTCTTGTCACCGACCTCCCCCAGCACCCCAGATATCCCCCTTCAGGGTTCCTCGTTCCTGATGGAAGTAGAAAGTCCCACCACTGCGCTCCCCCAGCAGCCCCCTCCCCATCTCTCTTCCCCATGGGGTACAGAAGGAGCCCACGCTTGCGTAGGGCTGCAGCATCTCCTGCCTTCGCAGCGAGGCGACGAGGTGCAGTGCGAGATCGAGGAACTGGGCACTATCTGCAACAAGGTGGTGTGAGGACCAAGCCCCCACCTCAGACCTCCTGTGCCTTGCCATGACAGCACTCAATAAATCTGCACCAGGAGACGGCTGCTGCTCCCTCTGTGCCGGCTTTATTGCTCTGCAGGATCAGTAGCTACAGCTGCAAGAACTGCTCAAGGAAGGCTCGCAGCTTCCCCAGGCCCTCACTGGAGCAGAATGGCTGCGCAAGGTGCAGAAGGGGCCCCAAGGGGCTCGCTGTCTCCTCCAGCACCTGGGGAGGGATGGGGGTGTCACCTGCGAGGCTGCTGAGGGGGGCGGGGCAAGAGCCCCAACACCCGTGCTCACCCCTATGTTCTTGAAGCTCTGCAGCGTGCTCAGCGCCAGGCTCCACGTGGGGTACTCTGTACTGACAGAAATCCCCAAGGGTGTCCGCCACCCCTTTTCCACCCACAGCCCAGCCACGGCTGGGGTCCCCCTGCCATCGTGCTCACCCAAACCATCCTCCTCTGCCAGGAACTGCTGCAGGGCACCTGCACACGTTGCTTCTGAAGGGGGAGCAGGGTAAGCATTGGGGCAGGGAGAAAACTTCCATTTCCCCCACCCTGTGGCACCGCAGCCCCTCCAGCTTCAGCACAGAGCTGTGGTTACAAGGGTTAGTGGGGCTGAGAAGCTGGTGTGGGGACAGAATAGGTGGCCCAGGGTCACATGGGAGGTCTGGGGCAGGGGATCCTACCAGGCTGGGGCCAGCTGCGTTGCTCTAGGAAAGCCACTGCTCGCACATAGGTCACCAGCACAGGGCTGAGGAGGTGGCAAAAGAAGAGGAGGGAACCAGGTGAGCCTTTGGGCTCACAGATCTGGAGAGTGAAGAGACAGATGTTCAATGAGTTTGTTAAGCCTCAGTGCCCCAAGGCATCCTGGGGCCATGGAGCAGGGAGCCCGTGTACCTTGAAGCAGCGTTTGTGGTGTTTGCCGTCACTGTCGCTGTCGCTGTCCAGGTCGGTCCAACTCAGCTTCCTGCTCGGTTGCCAAGAGGATGTGTCGCAGAGATAGTGCTTGCCCTCCTGCAGAGCAAAGTTTTGGGCTGGAACCACGTGTCCCCATCCCCTCACATCTATCCAGGACAAACCTCCTGATCCAGGGGAGCAGTGGACTCATGCCATAGTCCTTTGTTGCCTTCCTGACCAGGACTGGAGGGTACCCACCTCTTCAGTCTCCAGCAGCCCGCTCAGCATGAGCTTGTCCAAGATGTCCTGGCTCCAGAAGTTGAGCTGGCAGGGCTGCAGGGAGAAGGGGGTGGCAAGGAGTCAGCCAGCCACCTCGTGTCATCTGCAGCCCTCGTGCCACCTGCACCCACCTTCAGCCCCAGCAGGCTGGGGGGCAGCAGCTGCAGCAGTGCCAGGATCTTGTGGTGCAGCTCATCCTCGCTGAATGTGATGCTGGAGGGGCAGGGGGCTTCCCCCACAAAAGGCAGCAGCTCCAGCAGCAAGGCACGGATGGCACAGGCTGCGGGCACAAGTGTGGTGAGCAGCATTACCACGACCCAGTGCAGGGACCCCCAGCACCCCACTGCTCACCTCCTACTGCCTCACTGGCAAAGACGGGCACAAGTTGGGCGCTGTGGTGGCTCAGCTCCCACCGCATCTCTGCCGAGTCCTTGACGACCACCAGGATGTCACCGAGGGGTGTGAGGTGGTAGAGGGTGAGGTGGGCTCTGAGCAGGGCCAGGCTGTGCAGCACCAGGGCACGGAGCTGCCCTGAGAAGCTCACATCGTGCTGCCGCAGCAGTGTCTCTTCCAGCAGCCACGCAAAGTCTTCCATGAGCTGGGAGAGCCGCATGCACTGTGGGAAGAGGGGGCTGAGCTGGCTGGGAGCTACATGGGGCAGCAGCAGGCCTGAAAACTTGCTCCAGCAGCAGAGTGAGCTGGAAACCCCAAAGGGCTCTGCCTCACCTTGCGGTGCTTGTGCAGCAGCAGTGCAGATGTGATCCCCACGGCTGTGATGGCAGAGCAGGCGATGGCATCTGTGAGGAGTGAGAGGCACTTGGCTGTTGGCACTCTGTTTCCAGTGCAGGTGCTGCCATGTGCAGAAATGAGCAGTAACAGCAGTGTGGCTGCTTTTGCTCATAGGGGGAGTGGGGACGTGTGGTCCTGAGAATTCCCATGCCCACCCACAGAGTCCCATACCGCTCAGGGCATGCAGGCCTAGCTTGGTCACCATTGTTTCCTCTTCTGCCTCCGAGCTGGTGGTCATTCTGTGCTCTGGACCCTCTGCCCTGCTGTAATCTGGCTGGCTGGAGCTGTAGGAAACAGGGTGAGAGGTGAGCAAGCGGGGCTGGGAACAGGCACTGGGGGCGAGGCACTGCTCCCCTCAGCTTACGGCACGCCAAGGATGGTGGGCAGCAGCTCCTCCAGCTGCTTCCCCGTGCTGTTCCAGCAGGCGAGTTTTTCTGCCATGAACTCCTAGAGAGGAGGACACAGCCTGTGAACGCCCACAGCCCGCAGCTGACTCATTGCTTGCAGTCCCTCTAAGAGCTGCCCCATGGGCTCAAGGGTTCTTTGCAGATCTCCCCCCCAAGCCCCTCTGTACAATCCCACAAGGCTCACAGCATTGCTGCAGCATGTCCTCCAGGGCTGGGCTGGATCCTAGGAGCCAGCTTTACCAGAGGAGCCCCAGCCAAACCCCACACTGCCATACCTGCAAGGAGAAGGGCTGGGCCAAGTCCACACGAGCACAGCCGAAGTGTTGGAACAGGGCTTGGCACGCAGTCCAGAGGCAGGCCCCGAGGCCAAGGGGCTGAGCACCGTGCTGGGGGGAGAAGGAGGGAAGTGTTAACAGTGTGACAGAAGGGATGCCCCCACCCCCAGTGTGCAGCCTCACCACTCTGTCCCTGTGGAATCCATTGGGGGTCCGGTCGTAGGCGATGCCCACGGGGACCAGGAGGACATCAGGCACAGTGCCATCCTGCACAGCACGGTACAGCGGGGCCAGCCACGCACGGGCAGTGCTGGAGAGGTGCCACGGGGAACAGGGCTCCTCCAGGAAGACCACAAGAGGCTGCTGGCACCTCAGCACCTCCTCCACGTACTGGAGCAGAAGGGTGAAGCTGGGGGTGATGGTGGCACCGTAGGGGCACACGGGAGTTGCCATCACCCGTTGCTGGGGTTTAACGTGTCCTGGCAGCTTTGCCCTTCTGCCTGTGGTCCCAAGATGCCTCCACCAAGTGCCACGGGAGCTTGGGGGATTCTTCCCCCACGGCAGGGGTCAGAACTGGATGATCTTAAACCCAACCTCCATGATTCTGCTTCCCATCCCAGCACCAGGGGAATGCTGTGGTGAGACTTACCGAGGTCAGCACAGCTGCCGGGAGCTCTCCATCCTGGTCTCCCAAAGCCTCCACACTCGTGGGCAGGAACACTGCTCCCAGGCAGCCAAGCAAGGCCCTGCAGGGGAAGAAACTATTGTGAGTGCCCACTCTGCATGAGGTCGTGTCCCTGCTGCCAACCCTGCACCTTCCCACTCCTTTGCCCCACTTGGTTTGTGCAACTGCACTCAGCCCACGTGGGGAAGCAGCCACGAGACAGCCTGGAAGAGGATTCCCTGTGCCTTACAGGAGGCGAGGGCTGCAGGTCAAATCGCCCACCGTCACTCTGGGCACCCCCAGGCCCTGGGAGAAGAGGAGGAAGGAGAGGAGCAGCCCGTCCAGCTGGGACTTGTGGGTGGAGAGGAAAACCATCGGCACGCCGGGCTGTGGGGACAGAGGAAGTGGTGAGAGCTCAGCACCGCAGTGCGCCAGGAGCAAGCAGTCAGGTTCCTCACCGTCCTGGCGGCCCTCAGCACCATCTCCAGCTGTCCCTGGTGCAGCAGCACGCTGAGGAAGAGGCGGCTCAGGAAGCGGAGCAGGGTCCAGCCGCACAGCCTGCGGAGTGGGGCGGCACAGCACAGGGGTGAGCAGCTCTACAAAGCTGTGGGCTGCACCCAAAGCCCCCCAGAACCTCTGCCAGGCAATGAGACAGCACCCAGACACCAGCCAGGGCTGTGGGCACCTCCTTCCCCCGTTACTGCACTGTCCCCTGCCTCAGTTTCCGCATACAAGCACCAAACAGGGCTGAGCAAGATGGCTCACTGTGCAGCATCAACTCCTTGCCTTGCTGCTCAGCTCCCTTGAAGCAAATAAACAGCTTTATTATAAATTAAGTTAAAACATTCAAGGCTGCATGTGACAAGACCACCCCCTCTCCCCCCAGCAACAAAAGCTCAAGTCAATTACCCCTCCATCTCCCCCGTGCTCCCGCACACCGCTTACGGGAAGGATCCGAATGCTTTTATCCCCTGGGTAATTTCTTCCCTTTAAATACTGCTGACTGCTCAGAGAGTTCTTTTATTACAGCTCAATCAGACAAGCAATTAGGCTACAGTGCAACCTTTAATTGCCAATTTCTCAATGACAGGAGGTAAAAAGGAAAGAAAAAAAAGAAAAGAAAAGCTTAGAAAGAAAAATTTCCCTTTGCTTTGCTTTCCATCTCCCTCAGTTTGGCCTTTTTCCCCCCCTTTGCCACTCTGATGTTGCACTCCACTCTGTGGAGAGGAGAATTTCCCCATGGGGCTGCGTGAGGAGCAAAGCCCCATGCATGGAGCTCTACACAAACTGAGGGCTGAGTGGGGCTGGGAACACCCCACCTGGGAGCTGGGACCCCCAACGGGCTGGGCAATGCCACACATCCCACACCCACCTGAGCATGGGAAGGCAGAGCGGGGCCTGGATCCCAGCCAGGATCCTGAGAACTTTCTCCTTCCACTGTTGCTGGAATTTGCTGTCCCCTCTGCAGCCACACGCCTGCCTGGCAGCAACGTCCTGCACCCTGCACGGAGATGAGGTGGGAGCAAAGGGTTAACGTGCTTTTCAGGAAAAAAAAAAAAAAAAGCAGCTATAGATTACAGTAACTACAATGTACCGGCTGCCAACCCAGCGCTGTATCATTAACAGTGACAAGGGTGGAGGTGACAGGTGCCTGACGAGGCCACGTCACCCAGCACCGTGCGGCACGGAGCAGCCCCCGTGTGAGGACCCCACATGGGGGCGGCAGTAAAGGGGAGCAGGGAGCTGTGCCCACGCACCTCTTGCTGTCCCCACGCACCTCTTGCTGTCCTCACACACCTCTTGCTGTCCCCACGCACCTCTTGCTTCTGCAGACTCTCTCTGGGAGGTCCCCGGCGGTGTTGGCAAGCACTTTCCAGCCACCTACAGCCAGGACACAGCAGATTCGTCGCACCAGCCAGCCCCGGTACCTGGGTGAGGAGGCAGAGGGATGAGTGCAGCACGCCTGCAGGGTGCTGGAGCTGCGTCAGCCTCCTGCACACATGCTCTTGGCGAGCTTTTGAAACTCTGGATCCTATCTCACAGATGGGGAAACATGCTGGGAACATGCTGGTGGCTTCAGGCTGCGATGGAAGCTCTCCAGGCACCAGGCAGCGTCCCCAGAGCTGCTGCTGGCAGCAACAGCCTGCTCAGCACACAGCCCCTGCCAGCAGCAATGCTCCGTCCTGAGCTGGGGACCTCTCCAAATGTGCCCCACATCTGAGCTAGACAAGCACCACCAGGTCAGAGAGGGGTGAAGCTGAGGCTTCAAGCTTTGCAGTGTGCAGGAAGCCGATGTGAGGTGCTCAGGCAGTGACGTGGGGATTGATACCTCTGTCTGTCTGCTCTGGCTCACAGCCTCGCATCCCCAGCCTCTCTTCAGCATCCCGCAGCTCCTGAAGCACTCTGAGCAGAGATGAATTATTCAAAGAGATTGAAAGCTGGGAGCTGGGATATTTCAAGCAGAAGGGAGCGTCGTGACCCGATTTGGAAAAAAAAAACACAGCACAAAACTGCCAAGCCACCAGAGACTGCTTGGAAATGGAGAGGAAACAGAGGAGTCCGGCACCTCCAGAATCAGCTATCTGCAGGAGAGTGGCTCCTGGGCAGCCAGGTCAACCCCTCAGCTGTGCATGGGGGCTGGAAGCAAGCCAGCCCTGCATGCATGAGATCTTCCCTGTGCCAGAGCCCAAAGGGAGAACAAAGCACCCCCTGCCCCAGTAAGCAGAGGAATGGACCAAGCCCTTTCCTGTCTGCTGTTATAAGCACTCCGCACTCGGAGACACTCCAGTGCCGCAGAGGAACTTATTTCCACAGGGATTCAGACAAAGAAAGAACAAAACTAGGAATGGGTGCTTTACCCGGTGCTCCCAGCACAGGGCTCTCACCGGAGCCCCGACCTCACCTGGTGTCTTCCTCTGTCACCCAGGTGACACTGCGGAAGCCGAGGGAGGAGATATGCGCATGGTAGAAGCCGTCCTGGGAGCAGAGCGAGGGGCACGGGGTTGGCTCTGGCTGGGGGAGGCAACAACCCTCAGCCAAACCTGGGCTCACCCAGCTCCTCGGGGTGCAGGTCTGGCACGAGCGCCCCGTGAGCGGCCTGTACCAGCGCCGCAAGGGCATGAAAACTTCCACTCTTCGCCCCGAGTCAGAGAACCTCATCTGACAACACACAGTGATGAGAAGAGTCCAGCCTCGTCCCTCTGCCTCCCGCTCCATAGATATGTATAGACGTGGATCAGATCCCCTCAGATTCTTCTTTTGTGGAGGCTGAAGAGACCCAGGTCTCTCTAAGAGAGGTGCTCCACGCCCTTTCCCATCTTTGTAGCCCTCTTTCTGCCGGACTCTTTCCAGGAGATCCCTGTCTGTTTTGTACTGGGGAGCCCAGAACAGGACACAATACTCAGGTGAGGCCTCACCAGGGCAGAGTAGAGGGGGAGGATCACCTGCCTCGATCTGCTGGCCATGCTCTTCTTCATGCAGCCCAGGATGACATTGGCCTTCTTGGCCACCAGAGCACACTGCTCACGGCCAACCTGTCGGATACCAGTACCCGCAGGTCCCTCACCGCAGCGCTGCGTCCAAAGACGCGAGGCCTGGGAGAACAAACCAGAATGCAACAGGGTCTACACAGTTATTTTTTATATTTTGGAAAACATAAGCTGGATTGACACAGCTGGTCGCAGCAGCGACTGTCCAGCAGTGGGACGTGGTCTCCAAACCATAACCCAGCGGGACAGCTGCCATCCCCCAAAGGATGGGAGCGATGACGGCGGCAGTGCCCAGCGGGGCTTGGGGCAGCTCGCACTCTTCTGAGTCATTATCTTCCTCCTCACGACCCCCAGAGGGAAGAATACGACCCCTAATAGCAGCCCACACAAGCGTAGAAGGACAAAGTGACGTGGAATGAAGGAAGGAGGAGACTTTGGGGGAATCGGGTGGAACTATGTATAAAAAAAGGGGGGTCTGTCTTTTCGGTGTGCGCCGTTGGTGGAGCAGAGACTGCCCGGCGCACCCAGCACTGTTTGTTTATTGCTTGCACGAGTCCAGGGAGACGACATCAGTTGCCCTCCCTTTGTCCATCAGTGCCGTCGCTGCAGAGTGAAAGGCCACCGGGTGGGTCAGGCACCGACTGCCCTCGCTGCAGCCGTGCTGGCTGTCCCACAGCGCTTCTTGGACCCTCAGCTGCCTTCACATCTCTTCCAGGAAGATCACAACACATACATTCGCGGTCGCTGTGACCTACGCACCAGGCAGGTGCAGCGTGGAAACTTTGTCCTCCAAAGAGAAGCCACTGTGAGGACACGGCCTGCTTGTGAGGGACATTTCCCACCCCGTGTCCTGCACAGAGTAAAGCAAGGACACCTCTCCAAAGATGTGTCTATTGAAGGAGGTCTGGGAGAATAAACCAAAATGGGACGTGGTCTACACACTTCTTTTGTTTTTAATGCAAGCGTAAGCTGCAGAGGCACAGCTGGACAGCCGCTGCTGTTGGCAGCAGCTGTGACCTTCCTGGCCATTGCCCATTGGCCTTCTTGGCCACCGGAGCACGCTGCTCACGGCCAAGCTGTCGGATACCAGTACCCGCAGGTCCCTCACCGCAGCGCTGCGTCCAAAGACGCGAGGCCTGGGAGAACAAAGCAGAATGCAGCGTGGGCAGTGCAATGTCTAAACAGTTATTTTATTTTTTTGAAAGCATCAGCTGCAGAGACACAGCTGGTCGCAGCAGCGGCTGTCCAGCTCTGGGACGTGGTCTCCAAACCATACCCCAGCGGGACAGCTGCCATCCCCCGAAGGATGGGAGCGATGACGGTGGCAGTGCCCAGCGGGGCTTGGGGCAGCTCGCACTCTTTGGAGTCCTTGTGGTGGAGTAGGTGGGACTGCAGGACCACAGGGACACCCGAGGCGGGGGACACTTTGGCTTGGGGGGGCGCGATGTGTTGGGGATCCGCAGCCCACAGGCAGGTTGTCCCGGCACGTATGGTGGCTTCTGGTACCGCAGCTGTCCGCACACCACTTTGTACGTGCCCGCCTTTGTGTGCGGACGTGATGACTGCTGATGAGCAGCACACCGGGCTTTGGTGGATCGATGGAGGCGTCTGCGGAGAGAGGAACTGCTGAGGACACGGGACAGCCCCCCGCTCTCCTTCCTCCCGGCACCACACACGGCAGCGCAGTGAGGAAGAGTGCAGTTGGATGGGTGTAGGAGGGAGGGGGAGCAACTCACAGCTGGTTCTGCCTCTGGTCCACCATGCAAAAGCAGTCCACAATTCTAAGCAGCAGCGCGGGAACGATCATAGCCATGGTGTACAGGAAGCAGAGCCTGAGGACATCTTTCACACGGCCGCCACTCGTGGGCTCTTCGCCACGCGCACCTGAACGAACAATCGCGGTCACTGCTGCGCCTCGTGCCCAACTGGCAATCTCATCAGAGCTCCGACACTGCTCTCTGCACGGCCTTTACCTGCAGCGCCAGCTGCTGCCACGTCCCCTGCGTCTTCACGAGAGATCTGCAGAGTGCTGCTGCTGCCCTCCTGAGATGCTGACTCGTCCACAGGCTCTGCCTCCGTCTCTTTAGAAAGAAAGGAGCAGAGTGTGACTGTAAATATCTGCCCTGGTCAGGAAGATGACATCCTCAAGAGGTACTACTCCTCAGTGAGAAGACAACGGTGCTTTCCACGCATGTACACAGAACACCTGCTTGCCAAGCCTTCTGCTGAACAGACAGAAATATACACACCGGGCGCTGCATTCTCCCTCATGTCCGTCTTGTAAGGGTTAGAAAACCGGAGCCAGGATCTCACGCTTCCCCACTTCCACCACTGTCTCCCAGAACCTGAACACAACGTAGCGAGACACATTTCAGATGAAGCAATGATGGCAGCGAGCGCTCTTTTTGGTGAAGCGTCTGGGGATGGGCAGGGGAAGAGAGCGCAAAGGGGATGGAGAAGGGAGGAAAAGAGAGGGGGAGTGGGGAGCCCCAAAGGCTCTGTCCTTGCAGCGACTTACCAATAGGCTCCACCTGAGGAACACAGGCTGAGTCCGGCCACGCAAGTTCGTCATCAGATACGCCGCAATAATCTGGAATCGCAAACAGACGAGAGAAATTCCCATGAGATGCTGGGATCTCTTTCTCCATCATGGACCGCAGCTGGGTCAGGTAATGGGATAGGAGAAAGATCCGGGTCGTCAGTCCCACAGCTACAGAGTGTGCAGGGCGACCTGTTGGCTGCCATTGGCAGGTTGCAAAGGACTCTCTCCAGGCCGTGTGCGACACCACCACGGAGCAACATTTGTCCCCTCGGGCCTTTCTCACTGCAGATCTCGGATGTGCACAAATGAAGGCAACGCTAAAGGACGGCACGAAACCATGCCCGGCCCTCCCCCTGGGCCGTGGGCCGAGGGGGACCCTGTGCTGGGAACTGGCTGCTGCCCATCTTCCCCTGCCCAGCACAGCCCCCGTGGAAGGACGGCCCCAGGGCAGCATGCGAGAGGGCCGTGGGGGCACAGCCTGACTTCAAGCCCCCCGTGCCATTCGGTTTTCCCCACCCACCTGATCGCAGCACTTTGCGTGGAGGACCACACAAGTCAATGCAAGTTATGGCCAGGAGGATGAGGATGACGATGAGACGAACGGGAACCATAGCTCCCCACACTCGGCTCATGCTTCCACCACCACCGCTGAAGCCACAACAAGTGCTGCTGACGAGGCAGGCACAGAGCAAGGCTGTGGCACGGGACAGCCCGTGCTTAGAATTCTGGACAGAGGGGCATTGTGAGCTCAGCAGATAGGGGCTGACCCCAGCGGGCACGGAACCCCCAACTCCCATTCTTGTGCTACCATGGCAGGTAAGGCAGCAGGCTCCTCCTGCTCCTCGCACTGCAGCCCTTCAGGTGATGGCAGTGCCCCAGATCTCAGCCCAGCGCCCACTGTGGCATTTTCCCCACAGAGAGAATCTCTTCGTGGATACTGACGGTCACATACGTGGGGCCTCAGGCCTCTGTCTGGACTGAGGTCCCAGAGGTCTCGGGGCAGGCAGCGCAGCACCCACCTTTGGGTCAGCAACACCTGGTGGTGCAGCTCCCACCTGGGGATCAGCAGTTCCCAGGGGTGCAGCTCCCACCTGGGGGGCCGCACTCGGGTATGGCTGCCCCCACTGCCCCTGCCCACTGTTTTGCACAGCCCCATCCCACCACGGCTCCGCTCGCCTGCAGCGCCGCGACGCTGGAATCAGGCGGTGAGTTCGGGGGCTGCAGAGCGGGTGGCAGGCTGTGCGCACCGGGTGCTGCGGGGAAACGGGCATTGCCCGGTGGGGGTTTACATGCATTTCCAACAGTGACAGGGAGCTCAGATATCCCGGAGAACATCCAGGATATAAATGAACTTCTGGAGTGGATGAACAATGGTGAGTCTGGGGGCAGCGGAGCTGCAGGGGGATGTCCGCACCGAGCTGGCGTTGGAAAGCTGGCATTGCCCTGTGGGGATTTCCTTCCTTTTTCCAGAGGTGAAATCCAGCGCTGAAATCTGGAAGGAGATCCCGGATACTGACACCAGCAGTGGTGAGTCTGGGGGCAGCAGAGCTGGCGGGGGAGTGTCAAGACCAAGTTGGTGTGGGAAAGCTGGCATTGCCCTGTGGGGATCTTCTTCCTTTTGTCAGAAGCCAAATCCAGCGCAGACGTCCCGGAGGACATCCCGGACATGGACGATCTGCTCTCCTGGATGAACGACGGTGAGTTCGTGGTCTGCAAAGCTGGCAGGGGGTGTTCCCACCCAGTGGATGTTGGCAAAATGGCATTGCCCTGTGGGGATTTTCTTTCCTTTCTCCAGATATGACAACAAACAATGACATTGCTGAAGTCCACGAGGACCTGGACGACTTGCTCTCGTGGATCAATGGTGAGTGTGTGGTGTGCAGAGCTGGCGGGCAGTTGTCTGCACCGAGTGGGTGTGGGAACGTTGCCATCATCGATTTGGGGGATGTTGTTACTGTTTCAGAAGAGTGGAGTCCTCTGGAGGTGCCCCAGCAGGGCCAGGACCTGCCTGCGGAAAACAAAAAGGGGGTCAATGTGATAGAGAACGTGCAAGAGCCAGAGCAGCCCGTGCCAACCCCCTCGGTTCCCCCCACGCCTCCTTCGCCCCGCACTGCGCATGAGAAGGAAGAGGCGCGGCAGAGGCCGCCCCCAGTGGTCCGCATCCGCGTGGTGCCCGGTGGCAGCGTCCCGGACAGAAAGAGGAAGCTACAGCAGTGCCGGGACGCTCCAGCCAAGAAATGCCGGCGCAGCTGAAGCTGGGCGGTGTCGGCAAGGCGGCCAGCAGGACGACTCGGTGACCATCGAGCCCAACAGCGGCCCGAGCGGGAGCGGAGCAAGAAAGCGGCCCACACAGTGCAGCAGGAGACACGGCCAGAGCCAACCAATACGGCCCCCACGGCACCCAGAGAGCGGTGGCGGCGTTCCAGGGCACCACCAGCGGCCCCAGCCCTACCCCTCCCAAACTGGGCTGTCCTCAAACGGCATCTTGGACTGGGGCGATGTGGGACTCCGCAGTGATGGACTGCAAAAGAGCTGGAGCGTCAGAGATAGGAATCAGTTGTTAGGATAGGATAGGATACGGTTGGGAATGTTATTGTTTCTCCTTTGTTTTGTCCGTTCAATTATTAAACGTCTTGCGTTCACTTTGCTCACGCGTCCGCCTGCACTCCTTCACGCGGCACCAAAGGCGCTCCAGACCCCCGTGCACACCTCTACAGATGTTTGGGTGGTTGCCTGCTGATGATGGATGGTGGGTTTCACGTGCTTCATCTCCTCCAGGTCCTCCTCACTGAAGATCTCAGCCATCGCTGCCGTCACAGTCTCTGTTGCCGTGTTCTGTTTGTGGGGAAGGAGATGGTCACGTACTGAGCAACGGCTGTGCTGAACAGGGGGCACCGAGAGCACTGGGATGGTATTAGGGCCGCGGACAGCACTGCGGTGGCTTCAGGCAGCGCTGGGGATGCGCAGATGGGCACAAGTTGACCCTAGGCAGCACTGGGAGGCGATGGGAGGGCGCTGCGGAGCTGCGAAGAGCACCAGGGGGCACTGGAGAGCTTTGGACAGCACTTGCAGGGCTGGGGAGGGGGCGGTGTTCAGGCAGTACCCAGCTGACATATTTTAACTTCCCCACTTTCCTCTTCTCCAACATCTCACCCAAGGCATTAAACAATCCATTTTTCCATAGGGGGAGACCTTCCCCTTGGGGGCTGCCCCCCCCAACCCCCCCAGCCTGCTGCTCGGCTCTCCCCTGGGTGCAGCGTTCAATGCATTCCCACCCTAAGCTGTCACTCAGTGACACATTTGTCACCAACGGACTCACTGTGGGCCCCGATGAGGGGCGGGGGGGTGGCACCAATGTGCATCACACGAGGGGAAACTGAGGCACGGGGCGGGCCGAGCACTGCAGGGCAGAATTTTTGGCAGAGCATCACAGCGGGAGGGATGGCTTTCGCTCTGAGTGCTGCTGAGTCAAAGCTGAGCGTTCCCTTCCGGGAACGAGAGGGTTAATTTCATCCTCAAGGTGAGCTCGTTCTCTTGTCCCCCCATCCCACACCTCTCCCTCCTCTTTCACGCCTCTGCTTTTTTGGGGGGGTGGGATCTCAATCCCCCACTTTCTCCCACCCTGTGACATAAGCCCTATCAGTCTCAGATGGGGATAGGAGCTAAGGGTCCCCATGTCCCCCTACCCATTTCCCCCCCCCCTCCCACCCCCAAGCTTCTGCTTTTCCAGCCTTTTTGCCCCAAATGAGTCACCGGGGAATTTTTTTCAGGGCTCCTTCTCTGCTGAGCGGGTACAGGGTACTTTGATGGGATGCTGAGGAGTCGGGCACCCATGGGTGCTGCAGCAATGCTGTCCCCGCTGTTCCCTATTTACAAGTGGTTCCGGATGCGGGGGTCCCCAGCCAAGTTGGGAACAAGGGACAGATGCTAAAAAGTCAGTATGGTCCCCATCAGCAGAGTGATGCGGGGTACTCAGGATGATCCCCCTGGGGCCAGTAGCATGTATCTGGATAGTAACGAAGTTGCCAACTAGGAAACATCGCCAGAGACTCAGTCACTGACGGAGGAATTAGTAGGTGTCTGGATGGAGTCATCACCCGCTGGGAATGAGTGTTATTAGCTGTAAAACAAAAATGTGTCTTCAAAAATGATCTGGATCCTGAAATGAAAAGGCGGAGTACTATTGAAAACGGTATCCAGTATTTGAAGGACATGGCTGTGGTGGAAATGCTGTATGAGCCCATGTTTGCTGCTAACAATCCACACCAAGGCTGTGATCCTGAGAGAGTGAGGATTATTACAAATATGTGGCAGAAACTCACAAGAACATGCACCGGGGAAGTACGCCGGTACAGAAGCAGCAAAAGATAGCAAGTTTGAAAGATGTACAGAGCAACAGAGAAGACCCCTAGTGTTCGAACTGATTATTACACTTCAAAACTTTGAACAACGATTATTTTCGTCTCACGGTTCCGTTTCAGCCATCTCACCAAGTAACAGAAAGACTAGATGAAATGGGTAAGGTGATAGATAAAATGGAGAAGAAGCAGAACACTATACTGCTCACACAGCCACGTAACCCCGAGACCGTGGGTTTCCTCCCCAGTACAGCCCCAGGCCAAGGCTGGGCCAAAACACAACCACCCGTAGGAAGAGAAGAAAAGAAGCGCTCAGGGGACAAATTCTGAAGAATCTGCTGACAGCAGAGAACTAACGACGTGGAAAAAAAGGAGCACCACGACACGAAGAGAAACGAACCAACGAGAGCATCGTCTCCGACTCATGCAACGACTTTCACGGAACGGCCCCTGGCAAAGATCAGGAGGAGGGGAGGGGCGGGGGATGAGATCACCCGCTAGGAGATAACGGCCAGGATAATGCAGATACAGATACGGACGCGGAAAGGGGGAGTTCGGGACTCCACCTGCGTGGCAGCGGCCCAGCGCGCGTGCGGACGATGATCGCAGCAAAGCACGACCCTGAGGCGCCCGCCTGACTCCCTCTGGGCTTTCACACGGCTCGACCCGTGGGAACGGTCCCTCTCTCCCGGGGCTCAGCCAGGAGCCGCTCCCGCACACCACGCGGGTCCCGGTCCTCGGCAGAGCGCTCTCGCTCGGCCCCGCCTCCGCCGCGCTCCCATTGGTCGGGCCTCCGAGGGGGGCGGGCCCTCCGCCGTCGCGCCGTTATTGCGTCCTCACCGCGCGCGTCCCGGATGGCCCCGGCCCGGCTGCCCGCGGCGCTGCCCCGCGCCATGCGCCTGCTCCGCTTCCAGGGCCCCGGGGCGGCCGGGCCCCGGCTGGGGCTGGAGGAGGAGGAGGGCGGGGACGTGGTGGACCTCAGCGAGGCCGAGCCCGCGCTGCCCCGCTCCATGCGGGCCTTCCTGGAGAGCGGCGAGCACGGGCTGGAGGCTGCCCGCAGGTGGGGGGGCGGAGGGGGGAGTGCCGCTCCGGGGGTCGGTGCGGGGATCCTGAGTTGGGCGATGGGATCCTGAGGCGGTGTGCGGGGCGCCGAGGTTCGCTGTGGGGCGCGGAGGTGGGAGCTGGTGGGCGCAGGGGGGTGCGGGGGCTTGTGCTGGGACCCGCAGGCGGGTGCCGGGCGCTGGAGCGGTGTTCCGAAGCTCTGGAGGTGCGTGCCGGGTGCTCCCCGCGCTCAGCCCCGGCCCGCAGAGCGCTGGCCTCGGGCCGGCACCGTTTGCTCCGGGCGGGAGTGCGGCTGTTGGCGCCCTCTTGTCGATGAGCCCGAGAAGGTGATCTGTGTGGGGCTGAACTACCGCGACCACTGCCTGGAGCAGGACGTCAAAGTGCCCAAGGAGCCCCTCATCTTCAGCAAGTTTCCCAGCGCCATCACCGGGCCCTTCGATGACATTGTGCACCCGGCTGAGAGCAGTGTAAGTGCCCACGGGCCCCGTAACACTGCGGGGTGCAGCCTGGCTGAGCCCCCCTGCACCCCATGTTCTCTCCCAGGAGGTGGACTGGGAGGTGGACTGGGAGGTGGAGCTGGCTGCCATCATTGGGAAGACGGGGCGGCACATCCAGGTAACGTGTCGGCAGGGCCCCATTGTGTGTCCCCATCCCGTTGGCTGAGCAGGTCCCTGTGCCCCCCCTCCAGGAGTCAGCAGCACTGGAGCACATCGTGGGCTTCACTGTGGCCAACGATGTCAGCGCCCGGGACTGGCAGATGCGAAGGAACGGGAGGCAGTGGCTGCTGGGGAAGACC
The DNA here is from genome assembly GCA_036925125.1 of Oreortyx pictus. Lineage (NCBI taxonomy): Eukaryota > Metazoa > Chordata > Aves > Galliformes > Odontophoridae > Oreortyx > Oreortyx pictus. Next base: position 4,049,350 of record JAUPFR010000029.1, read on the forward strand.
TTTGACACCTTCTGTCCCTTAGGGCCAGCTATTGTCACTAAGGACTCAGTGACAGGTGGGTACTGGGAAGGATGGGAGGCTTTTTTCCCAGCTCCCTGGGATGACACATCTCCTGTGCAGATGTCCACAACCTGCGCATCCGTTGCAGCGTTAACGGGCAGCTGATGCAGAGCAGCAGCACCAACCAGCTTGTCTTCAAGCTGCCCCAGCTTGTCGCCTGGGTGTCCCAGTATGTAGCACAGGGAGGGGGGGGGCAGCAGCATCCTGGCTCCCTAGGTGGGGGGGGGACACCAGTTGACATCTGTGCCTCCCAGGTTTGTCACACTGCGCCCTGGGGATGTCCTGCTGACGGGAACCCCTCCTGGCGTGGGGGTTTTCCGGAAGCCCCCTGTGTTCCTCAAGGTGAGCATGGGGTGGTGTCACTGCGTAGGGCCAGGTGGGTCAGGGTGGCAGAGCAAGAACAGTTCCCTCTAAGGTTAGCACTTCAGCTTCATGCTTTCCCCTCGCCATCTCTTGTCACCGACCTCCCCCAGCACCCCAGATATCCCCCTTCAGGGTTCCTCGTTCCTGATGGAAGTAGAAAGTCCCACCACTGCGCTCCCCCAGCAGCCCCCTCCCCATCTCTCTTCCCCATGGGGTACAGAAGGAGCCCACGCTTGCGTAGGGCTGCAGCATCTCCTGCCTTCGCAGCGAGGTGACGAGGTGCAGTGCGAGATCGAGGAACTGGGCACTATCTGCAACAAGGTGGTGTGAGGACCAAGCCCCCACCTCAGACCTCCTGTGCCTTGCCATGACAGCACTCAATAAATCTGCACCAGGAGACGGCTGCTGCTCCCTCTGTGCCGGCCTTATTGCTCTGCAGGATCAGTAGCTACAGCTGCAAGAACTGCTCAAGGAAGGCTCGCAGCTTCCCCAGGCCCTCACTGGAGCAGAATGGCTGCGCAAGGTGCAGAAGGGGCCCCAAGGGGCTCGCTGTCTCCTCCAGCACCTGGGGAGGGAGGGATGGGGGTGTCACCTGCGAGGCTGCTGAGGGGGGCGGGGCAAGAGCCCCAACACCCGTGCTCACCCCTATGTTCTTGAAGCTCTGCAGCGTGCTCAGCGCCAGGCTCCACGTGGGGTACTCTGTACTGACAGAAATCCCCAAGGGTGTCCGCCACCCCTTTTCCACCCACAGCCCAGCCACGGCTGGGGTCCCCCTGCCATCGTGCTCACCCAAACCATCCTCCTCTGCCAGGAACTGCTGCAGGGCACCTGCACACGTTGCTTCTGAAGGGGGAGCAGGGTAAGCATTGGGGCAGGGAGAAAACTTCCATGTCCCCCACCCCGTGGCACCGCAGCCCCTCCAGCTTCAGCACAGAGCTGTGGTTACAAGGGTTAGTGGGGCTGAGAAGCTGGTGTGGGGACAGAATAGGTGGCCCAGGGTCACATGGGAGGTCTGGGGCAGGGGATCCTACCAGGCTGGGGCCAGCTGCGTTGCTCTAGGAAAGCCACTGCTCGCACATAGGTCACCAGCACAGGGCTGAGGAGGTGGCAAAAGAAGAGGAGGGAACCAGGTGAGCCTTTGGGCTCACAGATCTGGAGAGTGAAGAGACAGATGTTCAATGAGTTTGTTAAGCCTCAGTGCCCCAAGGCATCCTGGGGCCATGGAGCAGGGAGCCCGTGTACCTTGAAGCAGCGTTTGTGGTGTTTGCCGTCACTGTCGCTGTCGCTGTCCAGGTCGGTCCAACTCAGCTTCCTGCTCGGTTGCCAAGAGGATGTGTCGCAGAGATAGTGCTTGCCCTCCTGCAGAGCAAAGTTTTGGGCTGGAACCACGTGTCCCCATCCCCTCGCGTCTATCCAGGACAAACCTCCTGATCCAGGGGAGCAGTGGACTCATGCCGTAGTCCTTTGTTGCCTTCCTGACCAGGACTGGAGGGTACCCACCTCTTCAGTCTCCAGCAGCCCGCTCAGCATGAGCTTGTCCAAGATGTCCTGGCTCCAGAAGTTGAGCTGGCAGGGCTGCAGGGAGAAGGGGGTGGCAAGGAGTCAGCCAGCCACCTCGTGTCATCTGCAGCCCTCGTGCCACCTGCACCCACCTTCAGCCCCAGCAGGCTGGGGGGCAGCAGCTGCAGCAGTGCCAGGATCTTGTGGTGCAGCTCATCCTCGCTGAATGTGATGCTGGAGGGGCAGGGGGCTTCCCCCACAAAAGGCAGCAGCTCCAGCAGCAAGGCACGGATGGCACAGGCTGCGGGCACAAGTGTGGTGAGCAGCATTACCACGACCCAGTGCAGGGACCCCCAGCACCCCACTGCTCACCTCCTACTGCCTCACTGGCAAAGACGGGCACAAGTTGGGCGCTGTGGTGGCTCAGCTCCCACCGCATCTCTGCCGAGTCCTTGACGACCACCAGGATGTCACCGAGGGGTGTGAGGTGGTAGAGGGTGAGGTGGGCTCTGAGCAGGGCCAGGCTGTGCAGCACCAGGGCACGGAGCTGCCCTGAGAAGCTCACATCGTGCTGCCGCAGCAGTGTCTCTTCCAGCAGCCACGCAAAGTCTTCCATGAGCTGGGAGAGCCGCATGCACTGTGGGAAGAGGGGGCTGAGCTGGCTGGGAGCTACATGGGGCAGCAGCAGGCCTGAAAACTTGCTCCAGCAGCAGAGTGAGCTGGAAACCCCAAAGGGCTCTGCCTCACCTTGCGGTGCTTGTGCAGCAGCAGTGCAGATGTGATCCCCACGGCTGTGATGGCAGAGCAGGCGATGGCATCTGTGAGGAGTGAGAGGCACTTGGCTGTTGGCACTCTGTTTCCAGTGCAGGTGCTGCCATGTGCAGAAATGAGCAGTAACAGCAGTGTGGCTGCTTTTGCTCATAGGGGGAGTGGGGACGTGTGGTCCTGAGAATTCCCATGCCCACCCACAGAGTCCCATACCGCTCAGGGCATGCAGGCCTAGCTTGGTCACCATTGTTTCCTCTTCTGCCTCCGAGCTGGTGGTCATTCTGTGCTCTGGACCCTCTGCCCTGCTGTAATCTGGCTGGCTGGAGCTGTAGGAAACAGGGTGAGAGGTGAGCAAGCGGGGCTGGGAACAGGCACTGGGGGCGAGGCACTGCTCCCCTCAGCTTACGGCACGCCAAGGATGGTGGGCAGCAGCTCCTCCAGCTGCTTCCCCGTGCTGTTCCAGCAGGTGAGTTTTTCTGCCATGAACTCCTAGAGAGGAGGACACAGCCTGTGAACGCCCACAGCCCGCAGCTGACTCATTGCTTGCAGTCCCTCTAAGAGCTGCCCCATGGGCTCAAGGGTTCTTTGCAGATCTCCCCCCCAAGCCCCTCTGTACAATCCCACAAGGCTCACAGCATTGCTGCAGCATGTCCTCCAGGGCTGGGCTGGATCCTAGGAGCCAGCTTTACCAGAGGAGCCCCAGCCAAACCCCACACTGCCATACCTGCAAGGAGAAGGGCTGGGCCAAGTCCACACGAGCACAGCCGAAGTGTTGGAACAGGGCTTGGCACGCAGTCCAGAGGCAGGCCCCGAGGCCAAGGGGCTGAGCACCGTGCTGGGGGGAGAAGGAGGGAAGTGTTAACAGGGTGACAGAGGGGATGCCCCCGCCCCCAGTGTGCAGCCTCACCACTCTGTCCCTGTGGAATCCATTGGGGGTCCGGTCGTAGGCGATGCCCACGGGGACCAGGAGGACATCAGGCACAGTGCCATCCTGCACAGCACGGTACAGCGGGGCCAGCCACGCACGGGCAGTGCTGGAGAGGTGCCACGGGGAACAGGGCTCCTCCAGGAAGACCACAAGAGGCTGCTGGCACCTCAGCACCTCCTCCACGTACTGGAGCAGAAGGGTGAAGCTGGGGGTGATGGTGGCACCGTAGGGGCACACGGGAGTTGCCATCACCCGTTGCTGGGGTTTAACGTGTCCTGGCAGCTTTGCCCTTCTGCCTGTGGTCCCAAGATGCCTCCACCAAGTGCCACGGGAGCTTGGGGGATTCTTCCCCCACGGCAGGGGTCAGAACTGGATGATCTTAAACCCAACCTCCATGATTCTGCTTCCCATCCCAGCACCAGGGGAATGCTGTGGTGAGACTTACCGAGGTCAGCACAGCTGCCGGGAGCTCTCCATCCTGGTCTCCCAAAGCCTCCACACTCGTGGGCAGGAACACTGCTCCCAGGCAGCCAAGCAAGGCCCTGCAGGGGAAGAAACTATTGTGAGTGCCCACTCTGCATGAGGTCGTGTCCCTGCTGCCAACCCTGCACCTTCCCACTCCTTTGCCCCACTTGGTTTGTGCAACTGCACTCAGCCCACGTGGGGAAGCAGCCACGAGACAGCCTGGAAGAGGATTCCCTGTGCCTTACTGGAGGCGAGGGCTGCAGGTCAAATCGCCCACCGTCACTCTGGGCACCCCCAGGCCCTGGGAGAAGAGGAGGAAGGAGAGGAGCAGCCCGTCCAGCTGGGACTTGTGGGTGGAGAGGAAAACCATCGGCACGCCGGGCTGTGGGGACAGAGGAAGTGGTGAGAGCTCAGCACCGCAGTGCGCCAGGAGCAAGCAGTCAGGTTCCTCACCGTCCTGGCGGCCCTCAGCACCATCTCCAGCTGTCCCTGGTGCAGCAGCACGCTGAGGAAGAGGCGGCTCAGGAAGCGGAGCAGGGTCCAGCCGCACAGCCTGCGGAGTGGGGCGGCACAGCACAGGGGTGAGCAGCTCTACAAAGCTGTGGGCTGCACCCAAAGCCCCCCAGAACCTCTGCCAGGCAATGAGACAGCACCCAGACACCAGCCAGGGCTGTGGGCACCTCCTTCCCCCGTTACTGCACTGTCCCCTGCCTCAGTTTCCGCATACAAGCACCAAACAGGGCTGAGCAAGATGGCTCACTGTGCAGCATCAACTCCTTGCCTTGCTGCTCAGCTCCCTTGAAGCAAATAAACAGCTTTATTATAAATTAAGTTAAAACATTCAAGGCTGGATGTGACAAGACCACCCCCTCTCCCCCCAGCAACAAAAGCTCAAGTCAATTACGCCTCCATCTCCCCCGTGCTCCCGCACACCGCTTACGGGAAGGATCCGAATGCTTTTATCCCCTGGGTAATTTCTTCCCTTTAAATACTGCTGACTGCTCAGAGAGTTCTTTTATTACAGCTCAATCAGACAAGCAATTAGGCTACAATGCAACCTTTAATTGCCAATTTCTCAAGGACAGGAGGTAAAAAGGAAAGAAAAAAAAGAAAAAGAAAAGAAAAGCTTAGAAAGAAAAATTTCCCTTTGCTTTGCTTTCCATCTCCCTCAGTTTGGCCTTTTTCCCCCCCTTTGCCACTCTGATGTTGCACTCCACTCTGTGGAGAGGAGAATTTCCCCATGGGGCTGCGTGAGGAGCAAAGCCCCATGCATGGAGCTCTACACAAACTGAGGGCTGAGTGGGGCTGGGAACACCCCACCTGGGAGCTGGGACCCCCAACGGGCTGGGCAATGCCACACATCCCACACCCACCTGAGCATGGGAAGGCAGAGCGGGGCCTGGATCCCAGCCAGGATCCTGAGAACTTTCTCCTTCCACTGTTGCTGGAATTTGCTGTCCCCTCTGCAGCCACACGCCTGTCTGGCAGCAACGTCCTGCACCCTGCACGGAGATGAGGTGGGAGCAAAGGGTTAACGTGCTTTTCAGGAAAAAAAAAAAAAAAAAAAAAGCAGCTATAGATTACAGTAACTACAATGTACCGGCTGCCAACCCAGCGCTGTATCATTAACAGTGACAAGGGTGGAGGTGACAGGTGCCTGACGAGGCCACGTCACCCAGCACCGTGCGGCACGGAGCAGCCCCCGTGTGAGGACCCCACATGGGGGCGGCAGTAAAGGGGAGCAGGGAGCTGTGCCCACGCACCTCTTGCTGTCCCCACGCACCTCTTGCTGTCCTCACACACCTCTTGCTGTCCCCACGCACCTCTTGCTTCTGCAGACTCTCTCTGGGAGGTCCCCGGGGGTGTTGGCAAGCACTTTCCAGCCACCTACAGCCAGGACACAGCAGATTCGTCGCACCAGCCAGCCCCGGTACCTGGGTGAGGAGGCAGAGGGATGAGTGCAGCACGCCTGCAGGGTGCTGGAGCTGCGTCAGCCTCCTGCACACACGCTCTTGGCGAGCTTTTGAAACTCTGGATCCTATCTCACAGATGGGGAAACATGCTGGGAACATGCTGGTGGCTTCAGGCTGCGATGGAAGCTCTCCAGGCACCAGGCAGCGTCCCCAGAGCTGCTGCTGGCAGCAACAGCCTGCTCAGCACACAGCCCCTGCCAGCAGCAATGCTCCGTCCTGAGCTGGGGACCTCTCCAAATGTGCCCCACATCTGAGCTAGACAAGCACCACCAGGTCAGAGAGGGGTGAAGCTGAGGCTTCAAGCTTTGCAGTGTGCAGGAAGCCGATGTGAGGTGCTCAGGCAGTGACGTGGGGATTGATACCTCTGTCTGTCTGCTCTGGCTCACAGCCTCGCATCCCCAGCCTCTCTTCAGCATCCCGCAGCTCCTGAAGCACTCTGAGCAGAGATGAATTATTCAAAGAGATTGAAAGCTGGGAGCTGGGATATTTCAAGCAGAAGGGAGCGTCGTGACCCGATTTGGAAAAAAAAAACACAGCACAAAACTGCCAAGCCACCAGAGACTGCTTGGAAATGGAGAGGAAACAGAGGAGTCCGGCACCTCCAGAATCAGCTATCTGCAGGAGAGTGGTTCCTGGGCAGCCAGGTCAACCCCTCAGCTGTGCATGGGGGCTGGAAGCAAGCCAGCCCTGCAAGCATGAGATCTTCCCTGTGCCAGAGCCCAAAGGGAGAACAAAGCACCCCCTGCCCCAGTAAGCAGAGGAATGGACCAAGCCCTTTCCTGTCTGCTGTTATAAGCACTCCGCACTCGGAGACACTCCAGTGCCGCAGAGGAACTTATTTCCACAGGGATTGAGACAAAGAAAGAACAAAACTAGGAATGGGTGCTTTACCCGGTGCTCCCAGCACAGGGCTCTCACCGGAGCCCCGACCTCACCTGGTGTCTTCCTCTGTCACCCAGGTGACACTGCGGAAGCCGAGGGAGGAGATATGTGCATGGTAGAAGCCGTCCTGGGAGCAGAGCGAGGGGCACGGGGTTGGCTCTGGCTGGGGGAGGCAACAACCCTCAGCCAAACCTGGGCTCACCCAGCTCCTCGGGGTGCAGGTCTGGCACGAGCGCCCCGTGAGCGGCCTGTACCAGCGCCGCAAGGGCATGAAAACTTCCACTCTTCGCCCCGAGTCAGAGAACCTCATCTGACAACACACAGTGATGAGAAGAGTCCAGCCTCGTCCCTCTGCCTCCCGCTCCATAGATATGTATAGACGTGGATCAGATCCCCTCAGATTCTTCTTTTGTGGAGGCTGAAGAGACCCAGGTCTCTCTAAGAGAGGTGCTCCACGCCCTTTCCCATCTTTGTAGCCCTCTCTCTGCCAGACTCTTTCCAGGAGATCCCTGTCTGTTTTGTACTGGGGAGCCCAGAACAGGACACAATACTCATGTGAGGCCTCACCAGGGCAGAGTAGAGGGGGAGGATCACCTCCCTCGACCTGCTGGCCATGCTCTTCTTCATGCAGCCCAGGATGACATTGGCCTTCTTGGCCACCAGAGCACACTGCTCACGGCCAACCTGTCGGATACCAGTACCCGCAGGTCCCTCACCGCAGCGCTGCGTCCAAAGACGCGAGGCCTGGGAGAACAAACCAGAATGCAACAGGGTCTACACAGTTATTTTTTATATTTTGGAAAACATAAGCTGGATTGACACAGCTGGTCGCAGCAGCGACTGTCCAGCAGTGGGACGTGGTCTCCAAACCATAACCCAGCGGGACAGCTGCCATCCCCCAAAGGATGGGAGCGATGACGGCGGCAGTGCCCAGCGGGGCTTGGGGCAGCTCGCACTCTTCTGAGTCATTATCTTCCTCCTCACGACCCCCAGAGGGAAGAATACGACCCCTAATAGCAGCCCACACAAGCGTAGAAGGACAAAGTGACGTGGAATGAAGGAAGGAGGAGACTTTGGGGGAATCGGGTGGAACTATGTATAAAAAAAGGGGGGTCTGTCTTTTCGGTGTGCGCCGTTGGTGGAGCAGAGACTGCCCGGCGCACCCAGCACTGTTTGTTTATTGCTTGCACGAGTCCAGGGAGACGACATCAGTTGCCCTCCCTTTGTCCATCAGTGCCGTCGCTGCAGAGTGAAAGGCCACCGGGTGGGTCAGGCACCGACTGCCCTCGCTGCAGCCGTGCTGGCTGTCCCACAGCGCTTCTTGGACCCTCAGCTGCCTTCACATCTCTTCCAGGAAGATCACAACACATACATTCGCGGTCGCTGTGACCTACGCACCAGGCAGGTGCAGCGTGGAAACTTTGTCCTCCAAAGAGAAGCCACTGTGAGGACACGGCCTGCTTGTGAGGGACATTTCCCACCCCGTGTCCTGCACAGAGTAAAGCAAGGACACCTCTCCAAAGATGTGTCTATTGAAGGAGGTCTGGGAGAATAAACCAAAATGGGACGTGGTCTACACACTTCTTTTGTTTTTAATGCAAGCGTAAGCTGCAGAGGCACAGCTGGACAGCCGCTGCTGTTGGCAGCAGCTGTGACCTTCCTGGCCATTGCCCATTGGCCTTCTTGGCCACCGGAGCACGCTGCTCACGGCCAAGCTGTCGGATACCAGTACCCGCAGGTCCCTCACCGCAGCGCTGCGTCCAAAGACGCGAGGCCTGGGAGAACAAAGCAGAATGCAGCGTGGGCAGTGCAACGTCTAAACAGTTATTTTATTTTTTTGAAAGCATCAGCTGCAGAGACACAGCTGGTCGCAGCAGCGGCTGTCCAGCTCTGGGACGTGGTCTCCAAACCATACCCCAGCGGGACAGCTGCCATCCCCCGAAGGATGGGAGCGATGACGGTGGCAGTGCCCAGCGGGGCTTGGGGCAGCTCGCACTCTTTGGAGTCCTTGTGGTGGAGTAGGTGGGACTGCAGGACCACAGGGACACCCGAGGCGGGGGACACTTTGGCTTGGGGGGGCGCGATGTGTTGGGGATCCGCAGCTCACAGGCAGGTTGTCCCGGCACGTATGGTGGCTTCTGGTACCGCAGCTGTCCGCACACCACTTTGTACGTGCCCGCCTTTGTGTGCGGACGTGATGACTGCTGATGTGCAGCACACCGGGCTTTGGTGGATCGATGGAGGCGTCTGCGGAGAGAGGAACTGCTGAGGACACGGGACAGCCCCCCGCTCTCCTTCCTCCCGGCACCACACACGGCAGCGCAGTGAGGAAGAGTGCAGTTGGATGGGTGTAGGAGGGAGGGGGAGCAACTCACAGCTGGTTCTGCCTCTGGTCCACCATGCAAAAGCAGTCCACAATTCTAAGCAGCAGCGCGGGAACGATCATAGCCTTGGTGTACAGGAAGCAGAGCCTGAGGACATCTTTCACACGGCCGCCACTCGTGGGCTCTTCGCCACGCGCACCTGAACGAACAATCGCGGTCACTGCTGCGCCTCGTGCCCAACTGGCAATCTCATCAGAGCTCCGACACTGCTCTCTGCACGGCCTTTACCTGCAGCGCCAGCTGCTGCCACGTCCCCTGCGTCTTCACGAGAGATCTGCAGAGTGCTGCTGCTGCCCTCCTGAGATGCTGACTCGTCCACAGGCTCTGCCTCCGTCTCTTTAGAAAGAAAGGAGCAGAGTGTGACTGTAAATATCTGCCCTGGTCAGGAAGATGACATCCTCAAGAGGTACTACTCCTCAGTGAGAAGACAACGGTGCTTTCCACGCATGTACACAGAACACCTGCTTGCCAAGCCTTCTGCTGAACAGACAGAAATATACACACCGGGCGCTGCATTCTCCCTCATGTCCGTCTTGTAAGGGTTAGAAAACCGGAGCCAGGATCTCACGCTTCCCCACTTCCACCACTGTCTCCCAGAACCTGAACACAACGTAGCGAGACACATTTCAGATGAAGCAATGATGGCAGCGAGCGCTCTTTTTGGTGAAGCGTCTGGGGATGGGCAGGGGAAGAGAGCGCAAAGGGGATGGAGAAGGGAGGAAAAGAGAGGGGGAGTGGGGAGCCCCAAAGGCTCTGTCCTTGCAGCGACTTACCAATAGGCTCCACCTGAGGAACACAGGCTGAGTCCGGCCACGCAAGTTCGTCATCAGATACGCCGCAATAATCTGGAATCGCAAACAGACGAGAGAAATTCCCATGAGATGCTGGGATCTCTTTCTCCATCATGGACCGCAGCTGGGTCAGGTAATGGGATAGGAGAAAGATCCGGGTCGTCAGTCCCACAGCTACAGAGTGTGCAGGGCGACCTGTTGGCTGCCATTGGCAGGTTGCAAAGGACTCTCTCCAGGCCGTGTGCGACACCACCACGGAGCAACATTTGTCCCCTCGGGCCTTTCTCACTGCAGATCTCGGATGTGCACAAATGAAGGCAACGCTAAAGGACGGCACGAAACCATGCCCGGCCCTCCCCCTGGGCCGTGGGCCGAGGGGGACCCTGTGCTGGGAACTGGCTGCTGCCCATCTTCCCCTGCCCAGCACAGCCCCCGTGGAAGGACGGCCCCAGGGCAGCATGCGAGAGGGCCATGGGGGCACAGCCTGACTTCAAGCCCCCCGTGCCATTCGGTTTTCCCCACCCACCTGATCGCAGCACTTTGCGTGGAGGACCACACAAGTCAATGCAAGTTATGGCCAGGAGGATGAGGATGACGATGAGACGAACGGGAACCATAGCTCCCCACACTCGGCTCATGCTTCCACCACCACCGCTGAAGCCACAACAAGTGCTGCTGACGAGGCAGGCACAGAGCAAGGCTGTGGCACGGGACAGCCCGTGCTTAGAATTCTGGACAGAGGGGCATTGTGAGCTCAGCAGATAGGGGCTGACCCCAGCGGGCACGGAACCCCCAACTCCCATTCTTGTGCTACCATGGCAGGTAAGGCAGCAGGCTCCTCCTGCTCCTCGCACTGCGGCCCTTCAGGTGATGGCAGTGCCCCAGATCTCAGCCCAGCGCCCACTGTGGCATTTTCCCCACAGAGAGAATCTCTTCATGGATACTGACGGTCACATACGTGGGGCCTCAGGCCTCTGTCTGGACTGAGGTCCCAGAGGTCTCGGGGCAGGCAGCGCAGCTCCCACCTTTGGGTCAGCAACTCCTAGTGGTGCAGCTCCCACCTGGGGATCAGCAGTTCCCAGGGGTGCAGCTCCCACCTGGGGGGCCGCACTCGGGTATGGCTGCCCCCACTGCCCCTGCCCACTGTTTTGCACAGTCCCATCCCACCACGGCTCCGCTCGCCTGCAGCGCCGCGACGCTGGAATCAGGCGGTGAGTTCGGGGGCTGCAGAGCGGGTGGCAGGCTGTGCGCAACGGGTGCTGCGGGGAAGCTGGCATTGCCCAGTGGGGGTTTACATGCATTTCCGACAGTGACAGGGAGCTCAGATATCCCGGAGAACATCCAGGATATAAATGAACTTCTCGAGTGGATGAACAATGGTGAGTCTGGGGGCAGCGGAGCTGCAGGGGGATGTCCGCACCGAGTTGGTGTTGGAAAGCAGGCATTGCCCTGTGGGGATTTCCTTCCTTTTTCCAGAGGTGAAATCCAGCGCTGAAATCTGGAAGGAGATCCCGGATACTGACACCAGCAGTGGTGAGTCTGGGGGCAGCAGAGCTGGCGGGGGGGTGTCAAGACCAAGTTGGTGTGGGAAAGCTGGCATTGCCCTGTGGGGATCTTCTTCCTTTTGTCAGAAGCCAAATCCAGCGCAGACGTCCCGGAGGACATTCCGGACATGGACGATCTGCTCTCCTGGATGAACGACGGTGAGTTCGTGGTCTGCAAAGCTGGCAGGGGGTGTTCCCACCCAGTGGATGTTGGCAAAATGGCATTGCCCTGTGGGGATTTTCTTTCCATTCTCCAGATATGACAACAAGCAATGACATTGCTGAAGTCCACGAGGACCTGGACGACTTGCTCTCGTGGATCAATGGTGAGTGTGTGGTGTGCAGAGCTGGTGGGCAGTTGTCTGCACTGAGTGGGTGTAGGAACGTTGCCATCATCGATTTGGGGGATGTTGTTACTGTTTCAGAAGAGTGGAGTCCTCCGGAGGTGCCCCAGCAGGGCCAGGACCTGCCTGCTGAAAACAAAAAGGGGGTCAATGTGATAGAGAATGTGCAAGAGCCAGAGCAGCCCGTGCCGACCCCCTCGGTTCCCCCCACGCCTCCTTCGCCCCGCACTGCACATGAGAAGGAAGAGGCGCGGCAGAGGCCGCCCCCAGTGGTCCGCATCCGCGTGGTGCCCGGTGGCAGCGTCCCGGACAGAAAGAGGAAGCTACAGCAGTGCCGGGACGCTCCAGCCAAGAAATGCCGGCGCAGCTGAAGCTGGGCGGTGTCGGCAAGGCGGCCAGCAGGACGACTCGGTGACCATCGAGCCCAACAGCGGCCCGAGCGGGAGCGGAGCAAGAAAGCGGCCCACACAGTGCAGCAGGAGACACGGCCAGAGCCAACCAATACGGCCCCCACGGCACCCAGAGAGCGGTGGCGGCGTTCCAGGGCACCACCAGCGGCCCCAGCCCTACCCCTCCCAAACTGGGCTGTCCTCAAACGGCATCTTGGACTGGGGCGATGTGGGACTCCGCAGTGATGGACTGCAAAAGAGCTGGAGCGTCAGAGATAGGAATCAGTTGTTAGGATAGGATAGGGTACGGTTGGGAATGTTATTGTTTCTCCTTTGTTTTGTCCGTTCAATTATTAAACGTTTTGCGTTCACTTTGCTCACGCGTCCGCCTGCACTCCTTCACGCGGCACCAAAGGCGCCCCAGACCCCCGTGCCCACCTCTACAGATGTTTGGGTGGTTGCCTGCAGATGATGGATGGTGGGTTTCACGTGCTTCATCTCCTCCAGGTCCTCCTCACTGAAGATCTCAGCCATCGCTGCCGTCACAGTCTCTGTTGCCGTGTTCTGTTTGTGGGGAAGGAGATGGTGACGTACTGAGCAACGGCTGTGCTGAACAGGGGGCACCGAGAGCACTGGGTTGGTATTAGGGCCGCGGACAGCACTGGGGTGGCTTCAGGAAGCGCTGGGGATGCGCAGATGGGCACAAGTTGACCCTAGGCAGCACTGGGAGGCGATGGGAGGGCGCTGCGGAGCTGCGAAGAGCACCAGGGGGCACTGGAGAGCTTTGGACAGCACTTGCAGGGCTGGGGAGGGGGCGGTGTTCAGGCAGTACCCAGCTGACATATTTTAACTTCCCCACTTTCCTCTTCTCCAACATCTCACCCAAGGCATTAAACAATCCATTTTTCCATAGGGGGAGACCTTCCCCTTGGGGGCTGCCCCCCCCAACCCCCCCAGCCTGCTGCTCGGCTCTCCCCTGGGTGCAGCGTTCAATGCATTCCCACCCTAAGCTGTCACTCAGTGACACGTTTGTCACCAACGGACTCACCGTGGGCCCCGATGAGGGTCGGGGGTGTGGCACCAATGTGCATCACACGAGGGGAAACTGAGGCACGGGGCGGGCCGAGCACTGCAGGGCAGAATTTTTGGCAGAGCATCACAGCGGGAGGGATGGCTTTCGCTCTGAGTGCTGCTGAGTCAAAGCTGAGCATTCCCTTCCGGGAACGAGAGGGTTAATTTCACCCTCAAGGTGTCCTCGTTCTCTTGTCCCCTCATCCCCCACCTCTCCCTCCTCTTTCACGCCTCTGCTTTTTTGGGGGGGTGGGATCTCAATCCCCCACTTTCTCCCACCCTGTGACATAAGCCCTATCAGTCTCAGATGGGGATAGGAGCTAAGGGTCCCCATGTCCCCCTACACATTTCCCCCCCCTCCCCCCCCCCCAAGCTTCTGCTTTTCCAGCCTTTTTGGCCCTAAATGAGTCACCGAGGAAATTTTTTCAGGGCTCCTTCTCTGCTGAGCGGGTACGGGATACTTTGATGGGATGCTGAGGAGTCGGGCACCCATGGGTGCTGCAGCAAAGCTGTCCCCGCTGTTCCCTATTTACAAGTGGTTCCGGATGCGGGAGTCCCCAGCCAAGTTGGGGACAAGGGACAGATGCTAAAAAGTCAGTATGGTCCCCATCAGCAGAGTGATGCGGGGTACTCAGGATGATTCCCCTGGGGCCAGTAGCATGTATCTGGATAGTAACGAAGCTTGCCGACTAGGAAACATCGCCAGAGACTCAGTCACTGACGGAGGAATTAGTAGGTGTCTGGATGGAGTCATCACCCGCTGGGAATGAGTGTTATTAGCTGTAAAACAAAAATATGTCTTCAAAAATGATCTGGATCCTGAAATGAAAAGGCGGAGTACTATTGAAAACGGTATCCAGTATTTGAAGGACATGGCTGTGGTGGAAATGCTGTATGAGCCCATGTTTGCTGCTAACAATCCACACCAAGGCTGTGATCCTGAGAGAGTGAGGATTATTACAAATATGTGGCAGAAACTCACAAGAACATGCACCGGGGAAGTACGCCGGTACAGAAGCAGCAAAAGATAGCAAGTTTGAAAGATGTACAGAGCAACAGAGAAGACCCCTAGTGTTCGAACTGATTATTACACTTCAAAACTTTGAACAACGATTATTTTCGTCTCACGGTTCCGTTTCAGCCATCTCACCGAGTAACAGAAAGACTAGATGAAATGGGTAAGGTGATAGATAAAATGGAGAAGAAGCAGAACACTATACTGTCTCTGTTGATTAATAGGGATGAACCTGTGGCAGGCAGTATCAGATGAGGTTCAGGATTATCAAGACAGCCTGCTGGAAGGGCTGATCAAACTGGCCTCCTCCCAGCGTGCATCATCCAATATCTCAGCTATTAATAGAAGACGTCCTCCTGCTCCACCAATGACAGTGGTAAATTTATGCCTAGTGGATTTAATTATGTGAGCACGGAAAAAACGTGAAGAAGTGGCATAAGAAACCCACTCCTGCACTATGAGCACGGGTGAGAGAACTAAAACACTGAGTAACTACCAATGCAATTGCTCCAGTTACTGCAGGTGACCAATAGAGGGAACCTGCCCTCAGTCAGGGAAGGGAAAGGGATAACAGAGATAATAGAGATTCTTGGGCTGTGTGGATTCAATGGCACAGCAGAGCAACAGAAATAGAAGGCACTGGTAGATACTGGCACACAGCGCACTCTAATGCCCTTCAGTCATGAAGGGACAGGAGGGTATTTCAAGGGTCCCAACAGGTACCGATGGGCTTTTGGAATAGCTGCTGTAGTCACAGATGATGTTAAGCAGCTGTTTGTGCTGCCTGGCCTGTCGGAAGATCCGTCTGTTGTGGGGTTGCTACAAGTGGAGGAGCAGCAGGTACCTACTGCCACAAAAATGGTGCACAGACGGCAGCGCCGTGCCAACAGGGATTCCTTTCTCCCCATTCATAACTTGATTCATCAGCTAGAGAGCCAGGGAGTGATCAGCAAAACCCACTCACCGTTTAACAGCCCCATATGGCCGGTGCGGAAAGCCAGTGGAGAATGGAGGCTGACGGTAGATTACTGTGGCCTGAATGAAGTCACACCCCCACTGAGCGCTGCTGTGCCAGATATGTTAGAGCTGCAATAGGAACTGCAGTCAAAAGCAGCCAAGTGGTACGCCACCACTGACACTGCCAATGCCTTCTTTTCAATTCCCTTGGACACAGAATGCAGGCCGCAGTTTGCTTCTACCTGGAGGGGCGTTCAGTACACCTGGAACCATTTGGCCCAGGGGTGGAAGCACAGCCCAACCATTTGCCATGGGCTGATCCAAACTGCGTTGGAACAGGGTGGTGCTCCCAAGCATCTGCAGTACATTGATGACATTGTTGTATGGGGCAATACAGCAGAGGAAGTTTTCAAGAAAGGAGAGCAAATAATCCAAATTATTCTGCATGCTGGTTTTGCTATTAAACAAATGGCGAATTATTTCTAGCTCTGTGGCTCGGGCCATCAAGGAAGAGATGCAACGTATAAGTGGGCTAGAGACCGAGGGGTGGACTTAACTGTGGACGCTATTACACAGGTTATCTATGACTGTGATACGTGTGCCACGACTAAACAAGCCAAGAGGATGAAACCTCTTTGGGAGGAAGGGAGATGGCAAAAGTATAAATACGCGGAGGCGTGGCAGGTTGATTATATCACCTTGCCACAATAGATTCATAGATTCATAGATTCATAGACTCATAAGGTTGGAAAGGACCTACAAGATCATCTAGTCCAACCATCCTCACACCACCATCCCTACCCACCAACCTACTAAATCAAATCCCTTAGCACCTCATCTAAACGCTTCTTGAACAGCGCTAGGGACGGTGCCTCAACCACCTCCCTAGGCAGGCCATTCCAGTGCCTGACCACTCTCTCAGAGAAAAAATTTTTCCTCAAATCTAATCTAAATCTTCCCCGGCGCAACTTGTGGCCATTCCCTCTTGTCCTGTCATTAGTTATCTGGGAGAAGAGGCCGACCCCCTTCTCACCACAGCCTCCCTTCAGGAAGTGGTAGAGTGCGATGAGGTCTCCTCTGAGCCTCCTTTTCTCCAGACTAAACAATCCCAGCTCCCTCAGCCGCTCCTCATAAGACTTGTGCTCCAGACCCCTCACCAGTTTTGTTGCCCTTCTCTGAACACGCTCCAGGGCCTCGATGTCTTTTTTGTAGTGAGGGGCCCAAAACTGAACACAGTACTCGAGGTGCGGCCGCACCAGAGCTGAGTACAGGGGGATGATCACCTCCCTGCTCCTGCTGGCCACACTATTCCTGATACAGGCCAGGATGCCATTGGCCTTCTTGGCCACCTGGGCACACTGCCGGCTCATGTTGAGCCGAGCATCAACCAACACCCCCAGGTCCTTTTCCTCTATACACTCCTCAAGCCATTCTGCCCCATGCCTGTAGCATTGCATGGGGTTATTGTGGTCAAAGTGCAGGACCCGGCACTTGGCCTTATTGAACCTCATCCCGTTGACCTCAGCCCAACTGTCCAGCCTATCCAGATCCCGCTGAAGGGCCTCCCTACCCTCAGGCAGATCGACACATCCTCCCAACTTGGTGTCATCCGCAAACTTACTGAGGGTACACTCAATCCCCTCATCCAGGTCATCAATAAAGATATTAAACAAGATGGGCCCCAATACCGACCCCTGGGGGACACCACTCGTGACAGGACGCCAGCTGGACTTGACTCCATTAACCACTACCCGCTGGGCACGGCCCTCTAGCCAATTCTCAACCCAGAGAAGAGTGAACCTGTCCACACCACGGGCTGCCAGTTTCCCCAGGAGAATACTGTGGGAGACCGTGTCAAAGGCTTTGCTGAAGTCCAGGTAGACTACATCAACAGCCTTTCCCTCATCTACCAGTCTGGTCACCCAGTTGTAGAAGGAGATGAGGTTGGACAAGCACGACCTGCCCTTTGTGAACCCGTGCTGACTGGGTCTGATCCCCTGATTGCCATACACGTGCCGTGTGATCTCCCTCAAGGTCAATTGCTCCATAACTTTCCCTGATACCGAGGTCAGGCTGACAGGCCTGTAGTTCCCCGGATCTTCCTTAGGGCCTTTCTTGTAGATGGGAGTCACATCAGCAAGCCTCCAATCTTGTGGGACCTCTCCAGATGACCAGGAATGCTGATAGATGGCAGAAAGCGGCTTGGCTATCACCTCTGCCAGCTCCCTCAGCACCCTTGGGTGGATCCCATCTGGCCCCATGGACTTGTGGCAGTTCAGATGGAGGAGCAGGTCTCTGACTGTCTCTGCTGGGATCACAGGGGGTGTATGATGCGCTTTGTCCCAGACTTCAGGGTCAGGATGAAAAGTATCCTGAGGATAACTGGTCTGTCTATTAAAGACAGACGTGAAGAAGGCATTGAGAACCTCAGCCTTTTCCTTATCCTCTGTGGTTACATTCCCTGCCGCATCAAGTAAAGTAGGGAAATTCTCCTTGGTTCTTCTTTTACTGTTAATATATTTATAAAAGGATTTTTTGTTCTCCTTTACTGCAGTAGCCAGTCTAAGTTCAAGCAGGGCTTTTGCATTTCTAACTTCCTGCCTGCAAATCTTGGCAAGTTCCCTGTAGTCTCCCCAAGTAGCCTGTCCCATCTTCCAGAGGACATAGACTCTCTTTTTCTCCCGGAGTCTCAACAAAAGATCCCGGTTCATCCACACTGGCCTTTTTCCCCTCCGGCTTGACTTACGGGACTCAGGGACAGCCTGCACCTGCGCCTTTAAGATTTCCATCTTGAGGAGGACCCAGGCTTCCTGGACCCCTTTACCCCTCAGGAGCAAGTCCCAAGGGACCCTTGCAACAAGCGTCCTGAACAGGTCAAAGTCTGCCCTCCAGAAGTCCAACGTAGCAGCAGTTTTGCTAGTCACCCTCTTGACGTCACCAAGAATAGCAAACTCTACCATTTCATGGTCACTCTGGCCAAGACAATCCCCAACCTTCACATCACCTACTAGTCCTTCTCTGTTAGTGAAGAGCAGGTCTAGCAGGGCACCTCCCCTGGTAGGTTCTTGCACCAGCTAATCAATCTCACAATGGTAAGCGTTACGTGCTCACCATGGTGGAGGCAACCACTGGGTGGCTTGAAACATATGCAGTACCCCATGCTACTGCCCGAAACACCATCTTAGGTCTCGAGAAACAAGTCCTATGGAAACACAGCACGGCAGAAAGAATTGAGTCCGATAATGGCACTCGGTTCAAAAATTCTCTTGTAAATACTTGGGCCAAAGATCACGGCATCGAGTGGATTTATCACATCCCCTATCACGCACCAGCTTCTGGTAAAACTGAAAGGAACAATGGGTTGTTAAAAACAATGTTGAAAGCAATAGGTGGCGGAACATTTAAGCACTGGGAGAAGAATTTGGCAGAAGCCACCTGGTTGGTCAACACTCAAGGATCAATCAATTGCGATGGTCCTGATCAGTCCAGCTCGCCGTCTACTGTAGAGGAAGATAAGGTCCCTGTAGTACATGTGAAGAACTGTTGGGAAAAAAAAAAAATCCCAAAATGTTGGGAAAAGCAATTTGGGTCCTTCCAGCTTCTGGAGAGGGCAAACCTCTCTGCGGAAATGGTTTTGCTCAGGGACCTGGGTCTACCTGGTGGGTGATGCAGAAGAATGGGGATGTTCAGTGTATAGCACAAGGGAATTTGATGCTGGAGAGTGCAGTCTGTGATTCCATGCATACATATATATGAGTGTGTGTTTAGCGCTTGTTAATCATTGTTTGTGTATGTATATATGTTAAGCATGATGTAGTGATGTGGAATTAGGGGTGGAATGTCAAGGTCTGATGATGTTTGCTATTGGCATTCCACATCATAATGTCACGTAGTGCACTGGGAGTTGAAGTTCCGTGCATTATCAATAGTTCCAGGTGTCCCTGTCATAGAAGAGAACTTTGTACCCCAGAGGACTTTGTGTTGCTTTGTGTTTTTCTGTTTTCTGCTCAGAGGGAATGACAGAACTGTTCACGTGTCACAAGACATTTCCTTTCGGATCAGCTCAGCAGCAGGTGCTCCCTAGCTGTCTTGCCTTCAGTGTTAGTGTAAGGCCTTTGGTTTTTGGACATACTCTCTCTCTCATTTTATTTGATTTATTAGCCTCAGTTTCAATTGTATTGCGTTATTTTGCATTCCAATATCTTATTTAGTAAATTAGCTTTCCTCCTTAGATCGCTGCTGCTGTTTCATTTTTAGCCCATCTCCCTTTTTCCCTTTCCCCCTTTACTGGGGCATGGGCCCGCGGGTCCCCCCACCCGAGTCATCACGGGACCGGGTTGAATCAGCCCATAAACCATTGATACCTGTCCTTACCCAGAGGTGGGCACGGGGTGGGTCTTTAGAGCTGCAGGAATGATTGCAGGTAGAAGTATGGCAAGGTGAGCACAAAACATTTAATAATTTAACAGACAGAGCAACAAACAAGAGAAATGACAATATTCCCAACCAGTTCCCATCCGAACAACCATTCTCCTCCCTACCATTTTTCCCTCCTCAGGGCCAACGTGAAACGGGCTCCATGTCAGCTTCAAGCAGCTCCAGGAGCTCTGCACAGGGAGCGGGTGAGCACAGAGCTGGTGCAGACACTGGGGTTGGTGCCCTTTGGCTTTGTGGCATTGATCCAGTGTAATTAACCCTCTGTCTCCACGCTGTCAGGCATCAGTGAGCTGCTCCTGAAGGTCCCGTAGGTGTTGGATGTTGATTGCAGCACACACGAATTAGCTTACGGGGAAAAATGTAAAAGGGGATGAGACAATCGCCCAATTTCAGGAGGATTTTGTAGGGGATTAGTTACAATTCCAAAAGGAACAGAAGCAGGGCTGGGCAAAACCCCACTGTGTTCTGGCACAGAAGTCACTCCATGAGCTGCTTACACAGCCACACAACCGCGAGACTTTCGTCTCTTTAGAAAGAAAGGAGCAGAGGTGGCCAGCAGAGGTATGAGTGAACCACCTGGATAAAAACGTCTTCTCATTTGGGAGTGAAATAAGGCACAAAAGAGGCTCACACAATCACAGAGTTGTAGGGCTTGGAAGGGAACTCCAGAGCTCATCGAGTCCAACCCCTCTGCCAAAGCAGCTCCCAGCCTGGGCTGGGGAGTCCCAGCTCTGCGTCCAGGCGGGTCTGGGACGTCTCCACAGAAAGAGACCCCACCACCTCTCTGTGCAGCTCCAGTGCTCCGTCACTGCCCTGTGAAGAAGTTCCCGCTCACATTTGTGAGGAACTTCCTGTGCCTCAGTTTGTGGCCATTTCCCCTCGTGCTGTCACCACACAGTGATGAGAAGAGTCTGGCCTCGTCCCTCTGCCACCCGCTCTGTAGATATGTATAGACGTGGATCAGGTCCCCACAGAGTCTTCTTTTGTGGAGGCTGAAGAGACCCAGGTCTCTGAGTTTTCCTCCTAAGAGAGGTGCTCACGCCCTTTCCCATCTTTGTAGCCCTCTCTCTGCCAGACTCTTTCCAGGAGATCCCTGTCTGTTTTGTACTGGGGAGCCCAGAACAGAACACAATACTCAGGTGAGGCCTCACCAGGGCAGAGTAGAGGGGGAGGATCACCTCCCTCGACCTGCTGGCCATGCTCTTCTTCGTGCAGCCCAGGATGACATTGGCCTTCTTGGCCACCGGAGCACGCTGCTCACGGCCAACCTGTGGGATACCAATACCCGCAGGTCCCTCACTGCAGCGCTGCGTCCAAAGACGCGAGGCGTGGGAGAACAAAGTAGAATGCAACGGGGTCTACACAGTTATTTTTTTTATTTTGGAAAACATAAGCTGGATTGACACAGCTGGTCGCAGCAGCGGCTGTCCAGCTCTGGGACGTGGTCTCCAAACCATACCCCAGCGGGACTGCTGCCATCCCCCGAAGGATGGGAGCGATGACGGCGGCAGTGCCCAGCGAGGCTTGGGGCAGCTCGCGCTCTTCTGAGTCCTTGTGGTGGAGTAGGTGGGACTGCAGGACCACAGGGACACCTGAGGCGGGGGACACTTTGGCTTGGGGGGGCGCAATGTGTTGGGGATCCGCAGCCCACAGGCAGGTTGTCCCGGCACGTATGGTGGCTTCTGGTACCGCAGCTGTCCGCACACCACTTTGTACGTGCCCGCCTTTGTGTGCGGACGTGATGACTGCTGGTGAGCAGCACACCGGGCTTTGGTGGATCGAACGAGGCGTCTGCGGAGAGAGGAACTGCTGAGGACACGGGACAGCCCCCCGCTCTCCTTCCTCCCGGCACCACACACGGCAGCGCAGTGAGGAAGAGTGCGGTTGGATGGATGTAGGAGGGAGGGGGAGCAACTCACAGCTGGTTCTGCCTCTGGTCCACCATGCAAAAGCAGTCCACAATTCTAAGCAGCAGCACGGGAACCATCATAGCCATGGTGTATTGAAAGCAGAGCCTGAGGACGTCTTTCATACGGCCGCCACTCGTGGGATCTTTGCCACGCGCACCTGAACGAACAATCGCGGTCACTGCTGCGCCTCGTGCCCAACTGGCAATCTCATCAGAGCTCCGACACTGTTCTCTGCACGGCCTTTACCTGCAGCGCCAGCTGCTGCCACGTCCCCTGCGTCTTCACGAGAGATCTGCAGAGTGCTGCTGCTGCCCTCCTGAGATGCTGACTCGTCCACAGGCTCTGCCTCCGTCTCTTTAGAAAGAAAGGAGCAGAGTGCGACTGTAAATATCTGCCCTGGTCAGGAAGATGACATCCTCAAGAGGTACTACTCCTCAGTGAGAAGACAACGGTGCTTTCCACGCATGTACACAGAACACCTGCTTGCCAAGCCTTCTGCTGAACAGACAGAAATATACACACCGGGCGCTGCATTCTCCCTCATGTCCGTCTTGTAAGGGTTAGAAAACCGGAGCCAGGATCT
The DNA here is from genome assembly GCA_036925125.1 of Oreortyx pictus. Lineage (NCBI taxonomy): Eukaryota > Metazoa > Chordata > Aves > Galliformes > Odontophoridae > Oreortyx > Oreortyx pictus. The sequence continues at coordinate 4,071,714 of JAUPFR010000029.1, forward strand.
CACGCTTCCCCACTTCCACCACTGTCTCCCAGAACCTGAACACAACGTAGCGAGACACATTTCAGATGAAGCAATGATGGCAGCGAGCGCTCTTTTTGGTGAAGCGTCTGGGGATGGGCAGGGGAAGAGAGCGCAAAGGGGATGGAGAAGGGAGGAAAAGAGAGGGGGAGTGGGGAGCCCCAAAGGCTCTGTCCTTGCAGCGACTTACCAATAGGCTCCACCTGAGGAACACAGGCTGAGTCCGGCCACGCAAGTTCGTCATCAGATACGCCGCAATAATCTGGAATCGCAAACAGACGAGAGAAATTCCCATGAGATGCTGGGATCTCTTTCTCCATCATGGACCGCAGCTGGGTCAGGTAATGGGATAGGAGAAAGATCCGGGTCGTCAGTCCCACAGCTACAGAGTGTGCAGGGCGACCTGTTGGCTGCCATTGGCAGGTTGCAAAGGACTCTCTCCAGGCCGTGTGCGACACCACCACGGAGCAACATTTGTCCCCTCGGGCCTTTCTCACTGCAGATCTCGGATGTGCACAAATGAAGGCAACGCTAAAGGACGGCACGAAACCATGCCCGGCCCTCCCCCTGGGCCGTGGGCCGAGGGGGACCCTGTGCTGGGAACTGGCTGCTGCCCATCTTCCCCTGCCCAGCACAGCCCCCGTGGAAGGACGGCCCCAGGGCAGCATGCGAGAGGGCCGTGGGGGCACAGCCTGACTTCAAGCCCCCCGTGCCATTCGGTTTTCCCCACCCACCTGATCGCAGCACTTTGCGTGGAGGACCACACAAGTCAATGCAAGTTATGGCCAGGAGGATGAGGATGACGATGAGACGAACGGGAACCATAGCTCCCCACACTCGGCTCATGCTTCCACCACCACCGCTGAAGCCACAACAAGTGCTGCTGACGAGGCAGGCACAGAGCAAGGCTGTGGCACGGGACAGCCCGTGCTTAGAATTCTGGACAGAGGGGCATTGTGAGCTCAGCAGATAGGGGCTGACCCCAGCGGGCACGGAACCCCCAACTCCCATTCTTGTGCTACCATGGCAGGTAAGGCAGCAGGCTCCTCCTGCTCCTCGCACTGCAGCCCTTCAGGTGATGGCAGTGCCCCAGATCTCAGCCCAGCGCCCACTGTGGCATTTTCCCCACAGAGAGAATCTCTTCGTGGATACTGACGGTCACATACGTGGGGCCTCAGGCCTCTGTCTGGACTGAGGTCCCAGAGGTCTCGGGGCAGGCAGCGCAGCACCCACCTTTGGGTCAGCAACACCTGGTGGTGCAGCTCCCACCTGGGGATCAGCAGTTCCCAGGGGTGCAGCTCCCACCTGGGGGGCCGCACTCGGGTATGGCTGCCCCCACTGCCCCTGCCCACTGTTTTGCACAGCCCCATCCCACCACGGCTCCGCTCACCTGCAGCGCCGCGACGCTGGAATCAGGCGGTGAGTTCGGGGGCTGCAGAGCGGGTGGCAGGCTGTGCGCACCGGGTGCTGCGGGGAAACGGGCATTGCCCGGTGGGGGTTTACATGCATTTCCAACAGTGACAGGGAGCTCAGATATCCCGGAGAACATCCAGGATATAAATGAACTTCTGGAGTGGATGAACAATGGTGAGTCTGGGGGCAGCGGAGCTGCAGGGGGATGTCCGCACCGAGCTGGCGTTGGAAAGCTGGCATTGCCCTGTGGGGATTTCCTTCCTTTTTCCAGAGGTGAAATCCAGCGCTGAAATCTGGAAGGAGATCCCGGATACTGACACCAGCAGTGGTGAGTCTGGGGGCAGCAGAGCTGGCGGGGGAGTGTCAAGACCAAGTTGGTGTGGGAAAGCTGGCATTGCCCTGTGGGGATCTTCTTCCTTTTGTCAGAAGCCAAATCCAGCGCAGACGTCCCGGAGGACATCCCGGACATGGACGATCTGCTCTCCTGGATGAACGACGGTGAGTTCGTGGTCTGCAAAGCTGGCAGGGGGTGTTCCCACCCAGTGGATGTTGGCAAAATGGCATTGCCCTGTGGGGATTTTCTTTCCTTTCTCCAGATATGACAACAAACAATGACATTGCTGAAGTCCACGAGGACCTGGACGACTTGCTCTCGTGGATCAATGGTGAGTGTGTGGTGTGCAGAGCTGGCGGGCAGTTGTCTGCACCGAGTGGGTGTGGGAACGTTGCCATCATCGATTTGGGGGATGTTGTTACTGTTTCAGAAGAGTGGAGTCCTCTGGAGGTGCCCCAGCAGGGCCAGGACCTGCCTGCGGAAAACAAAAAGGGGGTCAATGTGATAGAGAACGTGCAAGAGCCAGAGCAGCCCGTGCCAACCCCCTCGGTTCCCCCCACGCCTCCTTCGCCCCGCACTGCGCATGAGAAGGAAGAGGCGCGGCAGAGGCCGCCCCCAGTGGTCCGCATCCGCGTGGTGCCCGGTGGCAGCGTCCCGGACAGAAAGAGGAAGCTACAGCAGTGCCGGGACGCTCCAGCCAAGAAATGCCGGCGCAGCTGAAGCTGGGCGGTGTCGGCAAGGCGGCCAGCAGGACGACTCGGTGACCATCGAGCCCAACAGCGGCCCGAGCGGGAGCGGAGCAAGAAAGCGGCCCACACAGTGCAGCAGGAGACACGGCCAGAGCCAACCAATACGGCCCCCACGGCACCCAGAGAGCGGTGGCGGCGTTCCAGGGCACCACCAGCGGCCCCAGCCCTACCCCTCCCAAACTGGGCTGTCCTCAAACGGCATCTTGGACTGGGGCGATGTGGGACTCCGCAGTGATGGACTGCAAAAGAGCTGGAGCGTCAGAGATAGGAATCAGTTGTTAGGATAGGATAGGATACGGTTGGGAATGTTATTGTTTCTCCTTTGTTTTGTCCGTTCAATTATTAAACGTCTTGCGTTCACTTTGCTCACGCGTCCGCCTGCACTCCTTCACGCGGCACCAAAGGCGCTCCAGACCCCCGTGCACACCTCTACAGATGTTTGGGTGGTTGCCTGCTGATGATGGATGGTGGGTTTCACGTGCTTCATCTCCTCCAGGTCCTCCTCACTGAAGATCTCAGCCATCGCTGCCGTCACAGTCTCTGTTGCCGTGTTCTGTTTGTGGGGAAGGAGATGGTCACGTACTGAGCAACGGCTGTGCTGAACAGGGGGCACCGAGAGCACTGGGATGGTATTAGGGCCGCGGACAGCACTGCGGTGGCTTCAGGCAGCGCTGGGGATGCGCAGATGGGCACAAGTTGACCCTAGGCAGCACTGGGAGGCGATGGGAGGGCGCTGCGGAGCTGCGAAGAGCACCAGGGGGCACTGGAGAGCTTTGGACAGCACTTGCAGGGCTGGGGAGGGGGCGGTGTTCAGGCAGTACCCAGCTGACATATTTTAACTTCCCCACTTTCCTCTTCTCCAACATCTCACCCAAGGCATTAAACAATCCATTTTTCCATAGGGAAAAACCTTCCCATTCTTCCCCACCTTCCCCTTGGGGGCTGCCCCCTCCAACCCCCCCAGCCTGCTGCTCGGCTCTCCCCTGGGTGCAGCGTTCAATGCATTCCCACCCTAAGCTGTCACTCAGTGACACGTTTGTCACCAACGGACTCACCGTGGGTCCCGATGAGGGGCGGGGGGTGGCACCAATGTGCATCACACGAGGGGAAACTGAGGCACGGGGCAGGCCGAGCACTGCAGGGCAGAATTTTTGGCAGAGCATCACAGCGGGAGGGATGGCTTTCGCTCTGAGTGCTGCTGAGTCAAAGCTGAGCGTTCCCTTCCTGGAACGAGAGGGTTAATTTCACCCTCAAGGTGTCCTCGTTCTCCTGTCCCCCCATCCCCCACCTCTCCCTCCTCTTTCACGCCTCTGCTTTTTTTGGGGGGTGGGATCTCAATCCCCCACTTTCTCCCACCCTGTGACATAAGCCCTATCAGTCTCAGATGGGGATAGGAGCTAAGGGTCCCCATGTCCCCCTACCCATTTCCCCCCCCTCCCACCCCCAAGCTTCTGCTTTTCCAGCCTTTTTGGCCGTAAATGAGTCACCGGGGAGCTTTTTTCAGGGCTCCTTCTCTGCTGAGCGGGTACGGGGTACTTTGATGGGATGCTGAGGAGTCGGGCACCCATGGCTGCTGCAGCAAAGCTGTCCCCGCTGTTCCCTATTTACAAGTGGTTCCGGATGCGGGAGTCCCCAGCCAAGTTGGGGACAAGGGACAGATGCTAAAAAGTCAGTATGGTCCCCATCAGCAGAGTGATGTGGGGTACTCAGGATGATCCCCCTGGGGCCAGTAGCATGTATCTGGATAGTAACGAAGTTGCCAACTAGGAAACATCGCCAGAGACTCAGTCACTGACGGAGGAATTAGTAGGTGTCTGGATGGAGTCATCACCCGCTGGGAATGAGTGTTATTAGCTGTAAAACAAAAATATGTCTTAAAAAATGATCTGGATCCTGAAATGAAAAGGCGGAGTACTATTGAAAACGGTATCCAGTATTTGAAGGAAATGGCTGTGGTGGAAATGCTGTATGAGCCCATGTTTGCTGCTAACAATCCACACCAAGGCTGTGATCCTGAGAGAGTGAGGATTATTACAAATATGTGGCAGAAACTCACAAGAACATGCACCGGGGAAGTACGCCGGTACAGTAGCAGCAAAAGATAGCAAGTTTGAAAGATGTACAGAGCAACAGAGAAGACCCCTAGTGTTCGAACAGATTATTACACTTCAAAACTTTGAACAACGATTATTTTCGTCTCACGGTTCCGTTTCAGCCATCTCACCAAGTAACAGAAAGACTAGATGAAATGGGTAAGGTGATAGATAAAATGGAGAAGAAGCAGAACACTATACTGTCTCTGTTGATTAATAGGGATGAACCTGTGGCAGGCAGTATCAGATGAGGATCAGGATTATCAAGACAGCCTGCTGGAAGGGCTGATCAAACTGGCCTCCTCCCAGCGTGCATCATCCAATATCTCAGCTATTAATAGAAGACGTCCTCCTGCTCCACCAATGACAGTGGTAAATTTATGCCTAGTGGATTTAATTATGTGAGCACGGAAAAAACGTGAAGAAGTGGCATAAGAAACGCACTCCTGCACTATGAGCACGGGTGAGAGAACTAAAACACAGAGTAACTACCAATGCAATTGCTCCAGTTACTGCAGGTGACCAATAGAGGGAACCTGCCCTCAGTCAGGGAAGGGAAAGGGATAACAGAGATAATAGAGATTCTTGGGCTGTGTGGATTCAATGGCACAGCAGAGCAACAGAAAAAGAAGACACTGGTAGATACTGGCACACAGCGCACTCTAATGCCCTTCAGTCATGAAGGGACAGGAGGGTATTTCAAGGGTCCCAACAGGTACCGATGGGCTTTTGGAATAGCTGCTGTAGTCACAGATGATGTTAAGCAGCTGTTTGTGCTGCCTGGCCTGTCCGAAGATCCGTCTGTTGTGGGGTTGCTACAAGTGGAGGAGCAGCAGGTACCTACTGCCACAAAAATGGTGCACAGACGGCAGCGCCGTGCCAACAGGGATTCCTTTCTCCCCATTCATAACTTGATTCATCAGCTAGAGAGCCAGGGAGTGATCAGCAAAACCCACTCACCGTTTAACAGCCCCATATGGCCGGTGCGGAAAGCCAGTGGAGAATGGAGGCTGACGGTAGATTACTGTGGCCTGAATGAAGTCACACCCCCACTGAGCGCTGCTGTGCCAGATATGTTAGAGCTGCAATATGAACTGCAGTCAAAAGCAGCCAAGTGGTACGCCACCACTGACATTGCCAATGCCTTCTTTTCAATTCCCTTGGACACAGAATGCAGGCCGCAGTTTGCTTCTACCTGGAGGGGCGTTCAGTACACCTGGAACCATTTGGCCCAGGGGTGGAAGCACAGCCCAACCATTTGCCATGGGCTGATCCAAACTGCGTTGGAACAGGGTGGTGCTCCCAAGCATCTGCAGTACATTGATGACATTGTTGTATGGGGCAATACAGCAGAGGAAGTTTTCAAGAAAGGAGAGCAAATAATCCAAATTATTCTGCATGCTGGTTTTGCTATTAAACAAATGGCGAATTATTTCTAGCTCTGTGGCTCGGGCCATCAAGGAAGAGATGCAACGTATAAGTGGGCTAGAGACCGAGGGGTGGACTTAACTCTGGACGCTATTACACAGGTTATCCATGACTGTGATACCTGTGCCACGACTAAACAAGCCAAGAGGATGAAACCTCTTTGGGAGGAAGGGAGATGGCAAAAGTATAAATACGCGGAGGCGTGGCAGGTTGATTATATCACCTTGCCACAATAGATTCATAGATTCATAGATTCATAGACTCATAGGGTTGGAAAGGACCTACAAGATCATCTAGTCCAACCATCCTCACACCACCATCCCTACCCACCAAGCTACTAAATCAAATCCCTTAGCACCTCATCTAAACGCTTCTTGAACAGCGCTAGGGACGGTGCCTCAACCACCTCCCTAGGCAGGCCATTCCAGTGCCTGACCACTCTCACCACAGCCTCCCTTCAGGAAGTGGTAGAGTGCGATGAGGTCTCCTCTGAGCCTCCTTTTCTCCAGACTAAACAATCCCAGCTCCCTCAGCCGCTCCTCATAAGACTTGTGCTCCAGACCCCTCACCAGTTTTGTTGCCCTTCTCTGAACACGCTCCAGGGCCTCGATGTCTTTTTTGTAGTGAGGGGCCCAAAACTGAACACAGTACTCGAGGTGCGGCCGCACCAGAGCTGAGTACAGGGGGATGATCACCTCCCTGCTCCTGCTGGCCACACTATTCCTGATACAGGCCAGGATGCCATTGGCCTTCTTGGCCACCTGGGCACACTGCCGGCTCATGTTGAGCCGAGCATCAACCAACACCCCCAGGTCCTTTTCCTCTATACACTCCTCAAGCCATTCTGCCCCATGCCTGTAGCATTACATGGGGTTATTGTGGTCAAAGTGCAGGACCCGGCACTTGGCCTTATTGAACCTCATCCCGTTGACCTCAGCCCAACTGTCCAGCCTATCCAGATCCCGCTGAAGGGCCTCCCCACCCTCAGGCAGATCGACACATCCTCCCAACTTGGTGTCATCCGCAAACTTACTGAGGGTACACTCAATCCCCTCATCCAGGTCATCAATAAAGATATTAAACAAGATGGGCCCCAATACCGACCCCTGGGGGACACCACTCGTGACAGGACGCCAGCTGGACTTGACTCCATTAACCACTACCCGCTGGGCACGGCCCTCTAGCCAATTCTCAACCCAGAGAAGAGTGAACCTGTCCACACCACGGGCTGCCAGTTTCCCCAGGAGAATACTGTGGGAGGCCGTGTCAAAGGCTTTGCTGAAGTCCAGGTAGACTACATCAACAGCCTTTCCCTCATCTACCAGTCTGGTCACCCAGCTGTAGAAGGAGATGAGGTTGGACAAGCACGACCTGCCCTTTGTGAACCCGTGCTGACTGGGTCTGATCCCCTGATTGCCATACACGTGCCGTGTGATCTCCCTCAAGGTCAATTGCTCCATAACTTTCCCTGATACCGAGGTCAGGCTGACAGGCCTGTAGTTCCCCGGATCTTCCTTGTGGCCTTTCTTGTAGATGGGAGTCACATCAGCAAGCCTCCAATCTTGTGGGACCTCTCCAGATGACCAGGAATGCTGATAGATGGCAGAAAGCGGCTTGGCTATCACCTCTGCCAGCTCCCTCAGCACCCTTGGGTGGATCCCATCTGGCCCCATGGACTTGTGGCAGTTCAGATGGAGGAGCAGGTCTCTGACTGTCTCTGCTGGGATCACAGGGGGTGTATGATGCGCTTTGTCCCAGACTTCCGGGTCAGGGTGAAAAGTATCCTGAGGATAACTGGTCTGTCTATTAAAGACAGACGTGAAGAAGGCATTGAGAACCTCAGCCTTTTCCTTATCCTCTGTGGTTACATTCCCTGCCGCATCAAGTAAAGTAGGGAAATTCTCCTTGGTTCTTCTTTTACTGTTAATATATTTGTAAAAGGATTTTTTGTTCTCCTTTACTGCAGTAGCCAGTCTAAGTTCAAGCAGGGCTTTTGCATTTCTAACTTCCTGCCTGCAAATCTTGGCAAGTTCCCTGTAGTCTCCCCAAGTAGCCTGTCCCATCTTCCAGAGGACATAGACTCTCTTTTTCTCCCGGAGTCTCAACAAAAGATCCCGGTTCATCCACACTGGCCTTTTTCCCCTCCGGCTTGACTTACGGGACTCAGGGACAGCCTGCACCTGCGCCTTTAAGATTTCCATCTTGAGGAGGACCCAGGCTTCCTGGACCCCTTTACCCCTCAGGAGCAAGTCCCAAGGGACCCTTGCAACAAGCGTCCTGAACAGGTCAAAGTCTGCCCTCCAGAAGTCCAAGGAAGCAGTTTTGCTAGTCACCCTCTTGACGTCACCAAGAATAGCAAACTCTACCATTTCATGGTCACTCTGGCCAAGACAATCCCCAACCTTCACATCACCTACTAGTCCTTCTCTGTTAGTGAAGAGCAGGTCTAGCAGGGCACCTCCCCTGGTAGGTTCTTGCACCAGCTAATCAATCTCACAATGGTAAGCGTTACGTGCTCACCATGGTGGAGGCAACCACTGGGTGGCTTGAAACATATGCAGTACCCCATGCTACTGCCCGAAACACCATCTTAGGTCTCGAGAAACAAGTCCTATGGAAACACAGCACGGCAGAAAGAATTGAGTCCGATAATGGCACTCGGTTCAAAAATTCTCTTGTAAATACTTGGGCCAAAGATCACGGCATCGAGTGGATTTATCACATCCCCTATCACGCACCAGCTTCTGGTAAAACTGAAAGGAACAATGGGTTGTTAAAAACAATGTTGAAAGCAATAGGTGGCGGAACATTTAAGCACTGGGAGAAGAATTTGGCAGAAGCCACCTGGTTGGTCAACACTCAAGGATCAATCAATTGCGATGGTCCTGATCAGTCCAGCTCGCCGTCTACTGTAGAGGAAGATAAGGTCCCTGTAGTACATGTGAAGAACTGTTGGGAAAAAAAAAAAATCCCAAAATGTTGGGAAAAGCAATTTGGGTCCTTCCAGCTTCTGGAGAGGGCAAACCTCTCTGCGGAAATGGTTTTGCTCAGGGACCTGGGTCTACCTGGTGGGTGATGCAGAAGAATGGGGATGTTCAGTGTATAGCACAAGGGAATTTGATGCTGGAGAGTGCAGTCTGTGATTCCATGCATACATATATATGAGTGTGTGTTTAGCACTTGTTAATCATTGTTTGTGTATGTATATATGTTAAGCATGATGTAGTGATGTGGAATAAGGGGTGGAATGTCAAGGTCTGATGATGTTTGCTATTGGCATTCCACATCATAATGTCACGTAGTGCACTGGGAGTTGAAGTTCCGTGCATTATCAATAGTTCCAGGTGTCCCTGTCATAGAAGAGAACTTTGTACCCCAGAGGACTTTGTGTTGCTTTGTGTTTTTCTGTTTTCTGCTCAGAGGGAATGACAGAACTGTTCACGTGTCACAAGACATTTCCTTTCGGATCAGCTCAGCAGCAGGTGCTCCCTAGCTGTCTTGCCTTCAGTGTTAGTGTAAGGCCTTTGGTTTTTGGACATACTCTCTCTCTCATTTTATTTGATTTATTAGCCTCAGTTTCAATTGTATTGCGTTATTTTGCATTCCAATATCTTATTTAGTAAATTAGCTTTCCTCCTTAGATCGCTGCTGCTGTTTCATTTTTAGCCCATCTCCCTTTTTCCCTTTCCCCCTTTCCTGGGGCATGGGCCCGCGGGTCCCCCCACCCCAGTCATCACGGGACCGGGCTGAATCAGCCCATAAACCATTGATACCTGTCCTTACCCAGAGGTGGGCACGGGGTGGGTCTTTAGAGCTGCAGGAATGATTGCAGGTAGAAGTATGGCAAGGTGAGCACAAAACATTTAATAATTTAACAGACAGAGCAACAAACAAGAGAAATGACAATATTCCCAACCAGTTCCCATCCAAACAACCATTCTCCTCCCTACCATTTGTCCCTCCTCAGGGCCAACGTGAAACGGGCTCCATGTCAGCTTCAAGCAGCTCCAGGAGCTCTGCACAGGGAGCGGGTGAGCACAGAGCTGGTGCAGACACTGGGGTTGGTGCCCTTTGGCTTTGTGGCATTGATCCAGTGTAATTAACCCTCTGTCTCCACGCTGTCAGGCATCAGTGAGCTGCTCCTGAAGGTCCCGTAGGTGTTGGATGTTGATTGCAGCACACAGGAATTAGCTTACGGGGAAAAATGTAAAAGGGGATGAGACAATCGCCCAATTTCAGGAGGATTTTGTAGGAGATTGGTTACAATTCCAAAAGGAACAGAAGCAGGGCTGGGCAAAACCCCACCGTGGGTTTCCTCCCCAGTACAGCCCCAGGCCAAGGCTGGGCCAAAACACAACCACCCGTAGGAAGAGAAGAAAAGAAGCGCTCAGGGGACAAATTCTGAAGAATCTGCTGACAGCAGAGAACTAACGACGTGGAAAAAAAGGAGCACCACGACACGAAGAGAAACGAACCAACGAGAGCATCGTCTCCGACTCATGCAACGACTTTCACGGAACGGCCCCTGGCAAAGATCAGGAGGAGGGGAGGGGCGGGGGATGAGATCACCCGCTAGGAGATAACGGCCAGGATAATGCAGATACAGATACGGACGCGGAAAGGGGGAGTTCGGGACTCCACCTGCGTGGCAGCGGCCCAGCGCGCGTGCGGACGATGATCGCAGCAAAGCACGACCCTGAGGCGCCCGCCTGACTCCCTCTGGGCTTTCACACGGCTCGACCCGTGGGAACGGTCCCTCTCTCCCGGGGCTCAGCCAGGAGCCGCTCCCGCACACCACGCGGGTCCCGGTCCTCGGCAGAGCGCTCTCGCTCGGCCCCGCCTCCGCCGCGCTCCCATTGGTCGGGCCTCCGAGGGGGGCGGGCCCTCCGCCGTCGCGCCGTTATTGCGTCCTCACCGCGCGCGTCCCGGATGGCCCCGGCCCGGCTGCCCGCGGCGCTGCCCCGCGCCATGCGCCTGCTCCGCTTCCAGGGCCCCGGGGCGGCCGGGCCCCGGCTGGGGCTGGAGGAGGAGGAGGGCGGGGACGTGGTGGACCTCAGCGAGGCCGAGCCCGCGCTGCCCCGCTCCATGCGGGCCTTCCTGGAGAGCGGCGAGCACGGGCTGGAGGCTGCCCGCAGGTGGGGGGGCGGGGTCTCCGGGCAGGCGGCGGGGGCTCGGTGATGGCGCTGGGAAACTTGCTGAAGATGAGGGGCTCCTTGGGCACTTTGACGTCCTGCTCCAGGCAGTGGTCGCGGTAGTTCAGTCCCACACAGATCACCTTCTCGGGCTCATCGATGCCGCCGACAGCCGCACTCCCGCCCGGAGCAAACGGTGCCGGCCCGAGGCCAGCGCTCTGCGGGCGGGGTGGGGCTGAGAACGGAGCCCATCAGTTCCTGCTCCACCTGGCTGCACTGCTGCTGGTACGAGCCAAGGTGCCCTCGGTCTTCTTGGTCGCCTGGGCGTGCAACTGGCTCATGTTCAGCCTAGCACTGACCTACGTCTCCAAATCCTTTTCCTCCACCCTCCATTCCCGCTGCTCTGCCCCACGCCTGCAACAGTGCATGGGGTTGTTGAGACTTAAGTGCAGGACTTGGCACTTAGTGTTGTTGAACTGGCCTCAGCCATTGATCAGCCTGTCCAGACCCCTCTATAGGGTCTTCCTGCCCTTAGGCAGATAATAGGAGGATGCAAGATCTGAGGAGTGATGGTAGGAAGGCAGAAGAGTATCCTGCTATGCCACCAGGAGCTTGGGGACCACATGCTGCGGGTGCTGGTGCAAAGCTCCTCCATCCGTCATACAGGAGCAGCAGTAACTCAGTACAACTTTGCGGAGAGTGGTCCAACTGCGGAAGATGATGTCCATCGAGTGTGAGTGCCTCAGCCATGTCCACAGCTTGCAAGGAGGTGAGTGGGACTGGGAAGTGGAGAGTGCAGGGATCCTGGGGAGGGACACGCAATGGCGGCAGCAGTGGCAGGATCCGCTGCTCCCGAGGCGGCTCTCGTTCCCTCCGCCGGGCGGCGCTGTGGAGTCAGCGCTCTCTGATGACGTCACGCGGCCGACGGGCAGCGGAGCCGTTTGTTGCGCCGCGTCCCGCTCCGTGCCGCTCCGTTGCCATGGAGCCCTCTTCCCTCGTGGCCGCGGTTCCCCCGAAGGCACTTTTCTCCCAGGGCTGCCGGGCTCTGTCTCTCCTGGGATCGCCCCTCGTGGGCGGGCTTGGGATGCTTTGGGCCCGGAGTCCCTCCCCGCTGCGGGGCGTGGGCTCCGCGTCACGGCCCGGCCCAGCAGAGCTCCGTTCCGCGCTGCAGAGGCACTCCCTGTGGGCTGTGGGTGAGTGTCCCCGCGGAGCCTCGCGCCTGGGGGAGTCGGGACGCGGGGTCGGGTCCGTGGGGGGAGGCATCCCGGTGTTCCACCAGGAATCTGAGTGTGGGGACGAGGAATGTGGCACACAGAGCTCCGGCTTCCCGGTCCGGCCGTGCTCTCCCCGCTGAACACAGCCGGTGCTCTGCGTGACCTTTGTGTTGTGCTGCGGAAGCGTTGGCCCTGAATGCCACGCATGCGTTCCTTCCCTGTGTTTGGTTTTCTTTCTGCCTTCTCTTGCACTCAGATCCTTTCTGCCTCCCTCCCTCTTTTCCATAATTCTGTGAAAGAGAAAATAAGTTGAGCACTAAGGAGCGCCTGTGTGGCAGTATCACACTGAGCTAGCTTGGCTGGGAAGCGCACTGCAGTGATGTTACAGATGTGCAGAGTCACATGCAGGGCGAGCACAGGCACTGCTGCTCTTGCGCAAGGGCCTGGGCTCACTGGCAGCAGCACTCAGGCACCGTGGGCAGGACAAGGGTGGTGGCCTGCTTCTCTTTGTAACCTCAGCCAGGCTGTCAGTCTAGGAATAGAAAAGGAATTTCTTAACCACTGGTGCCAATATCTGCTTGAACCACCATAGTGCAAACACCCCGGCACTATTCTGCTGCAAGACAGCCTTTGTTGATTTCTTGCAAAGCAGTGTGTGTTTGCTGTGGGCATTCCATAGTGTTGTTCAGGTGTTGCTTTCAGACTGGGAAATTGCATGCTTTTCATCCCACTTTGCAGACACAATTGCTAACCCAACACCAAAAAATGCCAGGAGTGGTGTGTTCTAATAAGTGCTAGAAAACGAATGCTCTCTCTGGTTTTTATTGCAGTTGCCTAGGTGCTGGTGGACTTGAACAGTAAGAGATTGACCAAAAACTCAAGCAATGGTGAGTGTGCTTGTTTGCTGTACAATGCTGTACCAGGCATTTGCTCTGATCAGATAAATGGAGGGATTGTACATACAGCAGGAAGAGCACTGTCTTTTTATGAGTGGTAAATTTGTAACTTCTTTGTTTCCTCCTTCTAGAGGACAATGCCCTGCACATATGTTTTTCCTGCTTGAGAGTTAATGGAAAATCCAACTAAATGTTAGTTAACAGAGGAAGTATTTTTTTTTCAGATAAAATATTTGGGCACACTGCTCTTTCCTGGTTCAATCAACAGGGTTCCATTCATACAGTAGTTACTACTGTGCCTGTTTTCAAAAGCCCAGACTCCATAAAGCGTTATTTTGCTGTTGATCTTCATTGGAACATTGGTGGATCGTAGGAGGCATTGTTATCCCACAGAGATCGCACTGAGCAGAAGGCAAGAGATACCTGTTTGTGAATGGCCATTTTAAGCCAATCACAGCACGTCCTGGTGCACTGCAGAATCACAGAATGGCTGATGTTGGAAGCACCGTCTGGTCTAGCCCCTCATCCAACAGGGCCACAGGAACTGCTGCCTAGGACCATATCCAGATGGATTTGGAGATTTCCAAGAGGAGACCCCGCAACCTCTCTGGGTCCCTGTGCCAGTACTGCAGCACTTACACAGTGCAGGAATGGTCCTAATGTTTGGTGGCAACCTCTGTTCCTGGCACTGGGCACCACTGGAAGGAGCCTGGCTCCATCCTCTGCCCCGCCTGCAGGGATTGTTGGCCGTGGGTGGGATCCCCCTGAGCTCCCCTTCTTCAGACTGAGTGGCCCCCTCTCTCTCTCAGCATCTCGTCATAGAAAAGCGTTCCAGTCTCTTCACGATCTTGATAGCCTTCCATTGGATTCTTTCCAGTAGGTCCAGTTGTCTCTTGTACTGGGAGTCCAGAACTGGACTTTGTTCTCCAGGTGCAGCCTCACCAGAGCTGAGTAGAGCGAAAGTAATGGTGCGGAATAGTGGTTGCTTTATGATTTGCATGGAGAACTGCTCGGAAGGAGGCTTGGTGGGCCTGAACAGAGATGTCAGGTGGTCCAGCTTTTGTTTCATTGCTGCCCATGGAGCATGTGGTTTCCAATACAGAGATGTGTTCTCCATGTAGATGTGCCCCTCTGGCTTCTTTCTGATGTGCCTGGGAAGTCCCATTAGAGTAGACTGTTGGGTGAGACAGAAGCTTGATATAACATCACTTGTGAGGGTGGAGTTTACTTATTACTTATGTTCACATCTTTTATGTCTTTTTTAATTTTTTATTTCAACTCTATGTGTGCATCAGTGCAAGTCTGCCTTTGCTAAATCCTTTCCTTGTGGCCTTAGGCAACAATCAAGGGGGTCTCAAATTTCAATGCTGAGCAAGAAGCACAGGCACTCAGGAAGGCCATGAAGGGCTTTGGTAAGTTGATCTTCCTCCATGCTTTTTTTCCCCCCTAGCACTGGGAATAGTTGCTCTGCTGGTTTGTTAGAGGGAAGCCTAGCTGTTTGCATTGCTGTGCTGTGCAATCCCCCTAAAAATCATTGGAATGTGGAAACAGACCTCCTGTCCTTCAGGTTTTGAAGTGCAGCTCCTTTGGTGTGGGTCCTGGTAGCTTTGTGTGCCCAGATTTAGTCCCGGGGCTGTTGAGAGTTGACTGTGTAAGGGTCTGGAGGTGGCACAGGATCAGAGGGGACTTCTGATTCTTGTGTATGCAGCCTGACTACCTTCCGTTTGTTTCTTGCAGGCACAGATGAAGATGCCATCATTGAGATCTTGACCAAACTGAATGTTTCTCAACGTCAGCAAGTTCTGATCACCTATAAGAGCACTATTGGAAGGGTAGGTGGTCAGCAGAGATTTTACCTGACAAGGTTATTTTGTTCTTGTTCAGTTCAGAGCAGTTGTTGATGCAAAGAGGGTTGGAGCCTGAAGAGAAGTAACAAACAACTCAGTTCTTTCTGTTCTTGAAGGCTATACCTTCTGCCAGCTCCTTTCTCCTCTCTTGGCCTTCTAGGATTTGATTGATGACTTGAAGTCGGAGCTGAGTGGGAATTTTGAAAGGGTGATCATTGGGATGATGACTCCCACCACCATGTATGATGTGCAGGAGCTAAGGAGGGCTGTGAAGGTTTGGAAATCTTTGTTATGCATTGCTTAAGTTCTGGCCAAAGACTGCTTAGTTATGTATGTCTTCTTAATGTATTATTAACTCTTAAAGAAACCTGGTTGCATGTCACAAATGGTTGTTGGTATCTTGTCTCTTGTCTTGGCATCTCCCTAGGGTGCAGGAACAGATGAAGGTTGCCTGATAGAAATTCTGGCTTCTCGCACTAATGAGGAGATCCGTCGCATTAATGAGAACTACAGGTTGCGTAAGTAGTGCAAAAGGCCCAGGCCTTGTACTGCTGTCTGACAGTCAGTTTGTGTGTATGCCGGCAAACACGAAGAGGAAGCAGTCTAGGGAGCTTTTAAGTGTGACAGATTGGCCAGTCTAGCTGTTGCTGTTTGTCCAGAGAGAAGCTAGACTAGAATTTCACTAGCAATTGAATTATGTCTGTCAGTGGGACATATGGCTCTCTTGCTAGTTTCTTACACTCTGTGCTTCTTAACTGGAGGCTGTAGTGCTAACGATGACTGGAGAGCTGTAGTGGTGGTGAAAGCCTTGGGCACAGTTCTGTAGTTAGCTAGGTTATGACTGGCAAATGTGGGCAGCACCCAGGTGGTGGCCCTGCTCCTAACAGATGCTGTGTGTTCTTGCTAGAATACAGCTGCTCCCTTGAGGATGACATCATATCTGACACATCTTCCATGTTTCGAAGAGTCCTCGTGTCCCTCGCGACGGTGAGCCAAGCTGAGGGGCGGTGGGGGGTGAATCTTCCTGTAAACATAGCTCTGTGCTCAGTGGTGAGGTGCTTCAGGCTGGCTTTTCTTCCACTTCTTGCCTGAATATTCTGTTGCCAGCTCCTCGAACCCAGCTTCTGCAGGAAGAGGACTCTTGACTCTGGGTATGCATGAAAGCTGTGAGCTCTTCTTGAAGTGTCCCAGTAATGCAGGTTGCTGCTTGTTTCAGAAGGAAGCCCAAAGCACATCTGAGCTGAATTTCACTGTGTTTGGTAGTCCTTTAAAGGACTCCATTATCCATCTCCAGTAACTGTTTCTGAATGGGGAGTTCTCAGGAGTTGCTTCCATTAAATGTTCTGGTGAAATGAGTCTTCTATCTTTGTATCTTTGCAGGGAAACAGAGATGAGGGAACATATGTAGATGATGCCCTTGCTCAGCAAGATGCTCAGGTGTGTATTAACTTGCTTCCTTGCAAGAGTGATCTTTCTATGTCCATATGATGCATGATGAAGAGAAGCCAAACTGTGAAATAGGAATAATGGTTCTGGTCTTGTTTGCAAGTCTCTAATGAGAAGTTTCTAGACAGGCTGGTTACTTGGCAGGGCCGATGATGTTCCAGTAGTGAGTTCCCATGCCTGGTTGGTGCCTGCTGGAAAATATCTGTGGTCTAGACAAGTACAGGCCAGCAGTGTTCTAGCACTGATGAATTAAAAATCTGCTGTACACCAGATCTTTTCCTTGAGCCTTAATTAATCATCCATAATGTCTTTTAGAGCCTGTATGAAGCAGGGGAGAAGAAATGGGGAACAGATGAGGTGCAGTTTATGTCCATCCTCTGTACACGGAACAGGTACCACCTACTGAGAGGTAGGACCCCTCCACGGTGTCCTTGTTGTTTCTTTCCTTCTTTGTTTGTCTGTGATGCTTTCGTAGGAGCTTCATAAGTGTTCAGCAAACTCTTCTGAGACAGTGGGTGTTCTTGAGAGAGCCTCACTGCATCTGTTCCATTCAGGCTGTTTTATTCCCTCCTGAGACTAAAAAGGGCTTCAAAAACCTAAGTACAGTGAATTAGCTACTGCTCCAGCATTAAAAATAGAGATTGTGAAGTGTGACCCCCGTTGGGACAGGGAGGAGAGAAGTGAAGAATTTAAACTGCCAGCATTAAGTAGCAAGTCTTGGAAATGGTAGCAGCTGTAGTAGGCCAATTAGCAAGACAGCAATTAAAATGAATTATTCTGTGGGTGGGACGGTCTTGATTTAGCTAAAAATGCAGGAATTATACAGTGTTCATGCAACAAATGAGGAGCTTGTTCTTGCAAAGTGGTCTTTTGGATCTCTCTGACTTTCTACCATGGACTCTTCCTCCTAGTTTTTGATGTGTACAGAGGCATTGCTAATAAGGATGTAACAGACAGCATTAAATCTGAGATGTCAGGAGACCTGGAAGATGCTTTGCTAGCTGTGGGTGAGTGCACTGCTTTTAGATGTTGTCTAGAAAGCTATTAAATGATTAGAGGTGCTGTGTCTTCCCTTGACTGGCTGTTAGCTTCAGGAGGAAGACATGGTCTGGCTTTTTTTTTTTTTTTTTTTTTTTTTTGTAATGCTTTAGAAATGCAATCAGGTGAGAAAGCATTGTGCTTTATGATACAGTGTACTTGGCTAAAGGCTTCTTTGGCAGCAGAGGTTTGCTGTCAGGAGGCATTAAAGCCTTTGAGCAAATACTGCTGTGTACCAGGCCCAGAGGCATCAGCTCCCAGTGTGTCACTGTGGATGTCTGCACTCCACCTGCTGTTTGTTAGCCTTGAGTTGCATCTTGACAGAATAAACACATGCACCAAGAAAGTGCTACAGTGATGTGGAAAACCTTCTGCTTCTACTGACCTTAATTCTCTTGTTCTTGTTTCTCCTTTCAGTAAAGTGCGTGCGAAATAAGCCTGCGTACTTTGCTGAAAGACTGTATAAATCCATGAAGGTAAACAGATTTTGGAGTAAGACTTTTCTTCTTTCTTGCATTTTTATGCTCAAGTCAGTAGCATCAAAATAATCATGAGATAGACACTGCAGACAGCCAGGAAACTGGCTTTTCTAGAAAAGCTCAGGGTTTTCTGTAGATCAGGGTAATGGTCATACTCAGGAGCAAGCTGCTAATGGATCACTTTATTAATGCAAAAATGCTCTAATTAAGAACAGCTCCTGCACAAGAGAAAGCGCTAAAAGCTTTGTGTGTGTCAGTGGTTTCTTCAGAAGGTTTTGTAGTTTGCTGTACGTGATTACTTTGCTTTCTAGGGCCTGGGAACGGATGACAACACACTGATCAGAGTGATGGTGTCCCGCTCTGAAATAGATATGCTGGATATCAGAAGAGAATTCCTGACCATGTATGGAAAGTCTCTCTACTCCTTCATTAAGGTAAACTTTTTGATGTTAGATGCAGAGAGCAGGATTTGCTGAGTCCCTTGAAGAAGATGATCCCTCCTTGATACCTGTTGGGTATTTTAGAGCAGCTAAGATTAAACAGATGTTACAAAAATGAACTGAAAATGTTCCTGTATATTCTTAAATTGCCTAGAAGGATACGAACACTGCAAACAAAATTTATGTCTTAAGAAGAATTAAGCTTTAGTGGAACTTAAAAATCATTCACATTCTTATGTTTTCTTTTCTCGGTAACTCAGTTTGCATTAGCCTTCTCTCTTTCTCTCCTCTACTTTGTTTCTGCATTCTTCTCTTCTCTGCAGTGTTTCTTCTCTTCTTCCTCCTTCTGCACTTCCCTCTTCTGCTGTTCTCTTCTCTCTTTTCTCCACTGCCCTTTACTTCATGCCCATGAATTATCTTCCATATCTTCCCATATTACTTCTATTTCCTCTCCTCCCCTTTTTTTGCCTTCTTTTATTCTGTCATCTGCTCTACTCATCTCCCCATCTGTGCTTCCTTGCTCTCTTACCTCTTGGCTTTCTTATATCCCCTCATCTTCCCTTTCCTGATCTTTCCTTCTGTTCTGCTGTCATCCATTCGTTCCATTTCCACTCTTCCCCTTAATGATCTTGTGTTCTTTTCCTATCTTTAGTTCATATGTCATCTGCCTCTTCCTCTCTAAACTCTTCCCTATTGTCCCTGCCCTCTGTTTCTTTCCCTTGCCCTTTTTAGATCTGTTCTTCTTACCTCTGTCTTCTCTCCAGTTCTGCCCTCTTTATTCTCCCGTCTCATTCATCACTCTTCTGTTCTTCCCTCTTACAAGCTCTTCTCTTCCCTCTTTTCTTATTTCTGCTTAATCTTTTTCTCTCTGTCTCTCCTCCTGTGTATTGTCCTTGCTCCTCTCTCTGTTGTACTCTTTTCCCTTCTTTCTTCTCATTTGTTCACCTTTATATTCCCAGGGAGACTGCTCAGGAGACTACAGGAAAGTTCTGCTGAAACTCTGTGGTGGCGAGAATTAGAGGATGCCTGGTGTACCTCCTGTGTTCAAGGAAGGAGGAGATCATAAGGATTTCTTTTTTTTTTTTTTTTCCCCTTCCTTCAAATAGCTCATTAATTGCTACGAGTAGTGACTTTGATTAATTCATGCTCTGCTTGGGTAATGGCAGTTCCATTGTACCCTTAAATTTTGCATTTATGCTTGCATCACCCCTTTGTATCTAATTGAGCTAGTAAAGCCTTGTTTAAACAGAATGCTTTAACCAAATCTACGCAAGCTTTGCTATTTTCTTGCAAGCTGTGTCCGCCTTTGCATTTACCAGTAAATCCTATCAATTGAAGCAAATTTGGATGCAGAATATAGGAACTTGCAGAGGGAAGAATTACCTTTGACATTATATGGAGAGAATGCAGGCTTGCTTCAGCTTTTGGAAGATAATTAACCCCCTCCAAAAAAAAAAAAAAATACAATCAGATTTGATGTCATAGAATCATTTAGGTTGGAAAAGACTGCTGAGGTAGCCAAATCCTACACAGCTGCATCCCCCTTATGCCCACTAACCTTGTCCCTCAGTGCCACGGCTCCATGGTCCTTATAAAGCTCCAACTTGTCTCACACTCTGAGTGTGGAGCATGAGCAGCCTTACTGCACTTTGTGTGTATGTTGCCTCCAGATCTGGAGGTGGGGAAGCTGCCCCCGGTGACTGCAGGAGGAGCTCTAGCTTTGGTTGCAGGTCAGTCTTGTCATCTTGGTCTGTCTGACTTGATTCGTGGGAGTGTAAATCATTAGGTTTGTTTGTCAAGCCTTTGCTCTTCATCAGTTGCTGTCATTGGAACAGTACCTATGAGGGTATGACCTGCCCATGGAGCAGTCTCATCAGCAGTGCCTGATGCCTCATACTGAACTGCCTTGTTCCAGGGTCACATACCAAATCCTGCCAGCACTGCCTGCATGGACTCCTGGATAACACTACAGTTTTGGTGCCTTTGTGTGATGTGAAACTCCCTACGGACCTCTGAAATAAATTTTTCCCTTATGCCCTATGCCTCCTGTTTGCTAAGCTGTGAATGCTATGCAACGTGGTTCTTCTTTGCTTTTGCAGAATGTAACTGTTGGTGTGTTATGCTCTGAAGGCATCACAGACCACCTCCTTGTCTCTGCAGTGCTCAGAGGCTTTTTGAGCTGTGTGCAGGCCCCACACTTGCCTCGCATCTGGTGACAGACTGAAGCTGAAGGCTCCCTGCACTAGAGGATGCTCCTGCCCCACGCAGCTGCACCACCCTCAGCACTGGAGAGAAGGCAGAGGTGCCTCCAAGCAATGAGTGTGGTCCACCCAATCTTATACCTCCTGTGGTTCATCGTGTGAGGCCACAGGAAGAAATGTGGGCACCGGTGATACTGCTGGGAGACACTTGAACAGTATCACAAGTGACTGCAGAGCCCTTGGGGTGGTAGTCGGGCATGGGGGGCCAAGTGGTGCTGTGGGACATTTGTGAAGAAGAGGGCACTGGTGGTGCAAGTCAGTCATTGGCTGTGGGACTGGTGCTGGTGGCAGGGCCTTGGGTTCTGTGGCACTTGGGAGCAGCTGTCACTTCCCTCTGCTAGCATGGCAGGGGCTGCCGCACCTCAGTGTGTCACCTGACTGCTGCCAGCATGGTGGGGCTGAGGAGAGGGCTGAAGTGTGCAGCCAGGTGAGGGGAAGTCAGTTTGGGGGGGGGAGTGCTGCCAGAGGGCTCTGCCTTTAATTTAGAACAGGGACAGACGGAGCGGGAAGGGGGTAGGGGTAGGGACAGGAGAGGGATAGGGACAAAGAAGAGTATAGGAGCAGGGCCAGGACAAGGACAGGGTCTTGGCAGGGGCAGGATCTCAGCTACTGTGAACATCCCAAGTTGGTTAATGAACAGGAATGGAGGAGCAACAGGGAGAGGTGGGGCACAGGGTGTGGAGGACAGCCATGAGCTTGCCAAGGAGCAGCCCTGGAGGGCATGGAGTACTGTGGGTGCACAGAGAGAGAAGGATGAGGGCAGGGTGCTGAGGGTGTGGGGGAAAGGTGCAGATGTGCTTCTTTATCGTGTGCATTAAAACAGGCAAGACAGCTTTCTCTATCCCCTTTGCAGTAATTG
This sequence comes from Oreortyx pictus, assembly GCA_036925125.1. Taxonomy (NCBI): domain Eukaryota; kingdom Metazoa; phylum Chordata; class Aves; order Galliformes; family Odontophoridae; genus Oreortyx; species Oreortyx pictus. Next base: position 4,093,361 of record JAUPFR010000029.1, read on the forward strand.
AGATGATGTGGTCCCCTGGGTCTTCCCCCAGTTCCTGTTCACAGAAGCATCTGAGGGCACTGGTTCATGTGCTGCACCCTACTGCTCTGGGTCATGCCCCTGTGCTGGAAGCTGTGCCCCATGTGCCATAGGAGCCCCCTATGGCTATGTGACACCCTGACATATGGCTATGTCAGGGTGGCCTCGCATCCCCCCAGCCACATCCACTCTCCTGCCTCCATTTCCCCAGCAGATCCCACTTGGGACAGATAGGAGACTCTGGGGAACATGGGTGGGTGAGGATGTGAGCTCATCACCCCCAAACTGTGCAAGAAGGCACAAAGGGGTGAAGGAACCCTGGCTCCATGTGCGTAGCACTGCACGTGGCCATGACACAGGACCTGCCAGGGACACAGGGCCCATGAGGACACAGGTTGGACTCCGACCCCATGACGTGGGGGCATTGCGGTGGGAGCACCCAGGCCACTTCCTGGGGCACATGCCACCTTCAGTCTCACATCAGCAAGGCAATGGCCCGCAACAGCCCAGCTCCAAGCCACTGACCCATGCCACATGATGGGGGGCAACAAATCCCAAGCAGCCACACACCTTGGCTTCCTGTGCCTGGCTGCCGTGGTTCCTGCTGAGCAAGGGTGGCTCCTGTGCACAAAGGAGCAGGCACCCGGGGTGGTACTGAGCACTGTGGGGGGTGGGGGGCACACGTGTCTGTGCAGGGGTGTGCAAACACACGGTGGTCCTCAGTTGCACACAGCGCTGGTATGAAGCTGATTTGGATGAGGCTCTTCAGGAGCTGGAGCAGATAGGGGTGGGTGACTCAATGCCAGAGAGAGGTGGATGTCCTGGGAGGTGATGCTGCCACACGTAGCCCCGACACAGGGCCCGGAGCATCACAGCGATGCCAACCCACAGCTGGCAGAGGGCCGGGGCTGGGCCTGGAGCAAAACCCGGCCCTGGTCTGGGGCTGCGCAAGGAGCCGCGCCGGGCAAAACCGGGACCGAGTCGGGCTGTGCCGTGGGCCGCACCCAGGGCCACGTTAGGTCCGTACCGGGGCGTATCCAGTTGCGGTCGGCCCATACCCGGGCCCGCACGGGACAGCTCCGGGCCCGGGCCGCTCTGTTCCCACACGTGGTCCCGTGGCGCGCTGCCCGCGCAAGGACCCGGCGGGCGCGCCGCAGTCGCTGAGCCGATTTGACCAATAGCAGCGCGGCCCCGCCCCGACGGCCCCAATATGGCCAATGGGCGCTGCGAGCCTGCTGGTGACGTCACGAGGAGGCGGGAGCTGGGTGGTGGCAGGCTATATAAGCGGAAGGGCGTTGGGGGGGCGGTAGCGCTACTTGGAGGTGGAGAGGGAGTCGGATCGCGGCGGATCGCGGCGCGGAGTCCCGCAGGCTGTGTCCCGGCCCTCCCGCCCGGTGCTGTCGGTGAGCGGTGCGGTCCTGCGGGGCCTCGTGTAACGGCGGGATCGGGACGGGAGGGAGCGAGCGGCTGTCGGCGGTACGCGGGAAGGGCGCTGAGGCCCCGCTGTCCGCCCGCAGGTTGAGCCTTCCGTCGCCGCCATGGAGCCCGGCCCGGCCCTGAGCACCCGCAGCCGCCCGCCCCTTCGGACAGCCCTATAGCGGTAGCGGCAGCCCCGCGTCCCGCCCGCCGCGCGGCCTGCTTTATTCCCCGCTGTAATTTATTGTAGCGTTCCCATAGCCCTCTCTGCTCACACCCACTCGTAACGCTAGAGCGTTGGCCATGGAGCTGCTCCCGCCCGGGCCCACCGCCAGGCTCACGGCGCTGCTGGCCGGCACGGCACAGAGCGTTCCTGCCGCCCCGCTCACCTCCTTCCTATGGATGCTGGTGTTGGGCTTTGTCATCGCCTTCATCCTGGCCTTTTCGGTGGGTGCTAACGACGTGGCCAACTCCTTCGGCACAGCAGTGGGCTCAGGTGTGGTGACGCTGCGGCAGGCCTGCGTCCTGGCCAGCATCTTTGAGACGGTGGGCTCCGTGCTGCTGGGGGCCAAGGTTAGCGAGACCATCCGCAAAGGACTGATCGACGTGGAGATGTACAACGCCACGCAGGAGGTGCTGATGGCGGGCTCCATCAGCGCCATGTTTGGTGAGCTCCATGCTGGTGGTGTCCGTTTGCTGCATGACACCCGTGTGTGCAGTGTCTCCTTATTGCATTCCTGTTGCCTTCTAGGGTCGGCCGTGTGGCAGCTTGTAGCTTCGTTCTTGAAGCTTCCCATCTCAGGTACCCACTGCATTGTTGGAGCAACCATTGGTTTCTCGCTGGTGGCCAAAGGACAAAAAGGTGTCAAGTGGTCTGAGCTGCTAAAAATTGGTGAGTTGGGCAAGGTGGCAGCTCCAGGAGCATCATGCCCACCTCTGCACCTGGCATCAGCTCATGCCAGGGCTTCCCTCCTGCAGTGGGGGACTAATGGCACCTCTTTTCTCCTAGTGTTGTCCTGGTTCATCTCACCTCTTCTTTCGGGCATCATGTCTGCTGTCCTCTTCTTTCTTGTCCGTAGGTTCATTCTCCGCAAGGTAAGGATGGCCTAGCTATGCTGGTGGCTGGGGCTTTGGGTGCTCCTGTAGCTTGCTGGGTTGTTTGCTCATCTGTGTGCATCAGCACTGCAGCACATGTGTATCCTTATGGCTGACTGGGCTCTCAGCCCAGAGGGATGGGGAGCCTGGGCCTGCTCTTGTCCCGTGAGGTGGGGATCAGAAGATAAGGAGCTTTTGCTTGCCTCCTCCAAAACATCTGGGCTGTTTGAGCAGGGACAGCTGCAGCTTTGCTGCTGGCATTGATAAGGTTGGAGCTGCCTTGCCAGCCTTTTCCAAACTCATGAGGTTCTCGTGCTGGAGTGGAAAGCAACAAGTGGTGACTTTTTTTGAAGCCAGGAGGGCCAAAATTGTCTCTGGTGCCTGGAAAGTGCACTTTCCTCTGAGGGAGAGGGAGCCTGAGCAGCCCACATCTCCAGACTGCTCTGCTGCAGCTGCTTCTCCACTGCTGCAGGTTCCAGCCTCCCAGTGTCAGGATTCTGGGTGCTGCTTTATGAATGACTTGTGGCAGTGTCAGTTTGCACTCCCTTTAGCTTTTGTGATCCGTTCAATGTTTGGAGGAACCACTGCCCCATGGATGTAGGAGTGCTTCCATCCCAAACCACCAGAGAACAACAGGTCCTGTAGGGGAGGGGGTTGTGTTGGGGGCAGCCATGCGAGGACCCTCTGGTCGCTGTGGGCTGTTCTGTCCTGGCACCTGAAAACTGTGCTTGAAGCTCTGTAGCCAAATTGCTCCATGTTCCTCTCTGCCCTGAGCCTTGCCCAGTGGCAGCAGTGCCCTGACATGGCAGTGAGACTCTAAGGTCTTTGTCCTGGAAAAGATTTCTGCTGCTTGGAGGGTCTGAAAGTCCAGGGAAAAAAAGGGACACGGCATCCAGAATGTTGCAGGGAGGAAGGGTGTTGCAACTCTAGAGGTCGTTTTTTGGAGGTGACTAACTTGAAGTGTCGCTGATCCTTCAGGTTGGGGGTATTCAGCTGACTGTCCAGAGCACCCAGCTCCAGCATTATTTATAAGTGCTTTGTTCTGCACGTTCCAGTTTAATGACACCCATGGTTTTAGCTCTGAAAGAACTACTTCTGTTCCAAGACATGTTAAGATCTTATCACTGTGCTTTCTGCCTGGCAACCCTTTTCAAATGCTTCAGCGTCACTGCTGTGAGAGCAGCCTTGCATAACTGCCCTTTCAGAGCAGTGGTTGCCACCTCCTGCTCCTTGCTGTCCCACTCTGCAGTGCTGGGTGCTGGAACCAGAATGGGGCTGCTGGGCAGTACTGGGGTTAGGTGCTCCCACTGCCTCTGGGCACAACTCTGCAGTGCAGTAAGCTGCTGGTGAGCCGAGGGCTTTGTCATTCTGCCCAAAGAGGTGAAATCTTGTCCGAGAAACACTTTTCTCTGAAAGCACCCACTGGGCTGAAAAACCCCCCTCAACTGAGGCACAAGGAGAGAGATGCAGGGGCCTGCAGCCCAGAGCTGCTGTGGGGGCTGGAGCTGCACAGCGCTTGGGGCACCCACTGAGACCACTGCAGCATACAACATTGTCTTGTAGGTGGACCCTGTCCCCAATGGCCTGCGTGCTCTGCCCATCTTCTATGCCTGCACCGTGGGGATCAACCTCTTTTCCATCATGTATACTGGTGCACCATGTAAGTATGCACTGCAATGCTTGAAACCTCACTTTGGAAATCCTTACAAAGCCTCCATTAAATGCCCAATTTACCCCTTTTTGCTTTTCAGGGCTGAATTCTCCTAGAAGGCGGCTGGCCTGCGCCGATTTCAGAAGGCGGCAGGCTAGCGTGTGCTGAGTTCTGGGCTAGATAGGTGCCTGCCTGAACTAAATCCCACAGAGCTTTCCCCCTAGAGCTTCAGATAGTGATGTTCCCCCCACCCAAGCTGCACTAGGAGCTGGGTGCCCTATTGCTGCTGGGCTCCCCATCGCCCTATAGTGAGGAGTGAGGCCAGAGGCTCTTGCTGCACACCCAGCCCCTAGGAGTAAAGTAATTATCCCTGAGGCTTCCTGGTGAGAAGAGCTGGTGTGTTGCAGCTGGCACCTGTGCTAAGAAGAGGAGCTCGTTCCACAGTTTGCAACCCCTTTGGGATCAGCAAATTAAAATGTTTGCTTGGCTGCTGTGTTAGGGAGATGGCTGGGCAAGGCTTTGCCGCAGCACTCGCCAGCCTGGCATGCAGCAAGCAGTGCCCTCAGAGCCAAGGGCAGGTGGTGCAGGAAAACACACAAATCATAGCTTCCATCAGGCAGAGCTGCTCAGCATGAGCTGTTTTCAGTCTGAGTGGGTTTCCTGTTGTGGAACAGTGGAAGAGGTCATTGGAGGCTGGAGGTGGAGTGACGGGAGACAGTGCTGGCTTCCAAGGGTTTTGTCTGTAAACAGTGCCTGGAAGACTCCAGGGGGTGTCTGCTTCCCTGCAGCATCCACAGAAGGGGGAGGAGAGGAGGCAGCAGTGGGGCTTACAGCAGGGGCTGTAGCCTCCAGCTGTCTGCTCTGGGCTCACAGCAGTGTGCAGCTGGTGCGTTGAGGCAGAGGGAGCAGTGGGTTGCTGCCTGCAGCAGGGCCACCTCCTGACTGGGGGCTGCATGCCAGCCCTGCTGAAAGGCACTCATCGCTGTCATAGAGTGCCTCTGGTTCCTCCTGCAGGGCAGGTGTTGGTGCAGGAACTTTTGGGAGCGTGGGAGGTGGCAGAGAAATCCGCTTCCCAGAGCTTGTTGACGTACCTGTGTGCTAGGCAGGCAGTGTGGTGCTGCAGCAGCCATACTGCTGTTCTCTTTGACATTGCAGCAAGGCAGGACACAGGGCTGAGAACATTCCTGTTGCTGCTCAGGCAGAATGCTCACCAGGTGCTAATCGGGTTTGACTGTGGGAGGGAGGGAAAGTGCCTGAGCATGTGGAAGAGATTAGCTTTCTGTGGGGGAGATTGCAGCCCGGTGGGGCTCTCTGTGGTCAAGCTCTTGTTTTCTATGTGGTCTCTGGGCTGGGGGAGCAGTCCCGGACACAGAGGGGTCTGCTGCCCCACGGGCTTCAAGATCCCTTGTTTTATTTCCTAGTGCTGGGCTTTGACAAACTGCCTCTCTGGGGTATCCTCCTCATTTCGGCGGGGAGTGCTGTTGTCTGCGCTCTCGTTGTCTGGTTCTTTGTATGCCCGAGAATGAAGAAGAAAATCGAACGTAAGTACCTGCCATTGTGCAGTTCTCTGGGGCAGGGCGTGCTCCTGCTAGCGAGCTCCCCTTTTGCAGCAGCGTATCCTATTAGGAATGGGGTTGTTCTTAGCAGGGATCTGCAGCTCCGCTTATCACTTAAGCTGCTCCATGCACCCTGAGTTGCTGGGTGCATGCAGCCAAGCTGACGGCCCCATGTGCCTCAGGCCAAACCCACAGCATGAGGGGTCCTGGAATTCCTTCTGGGAGCAGTGTTGTGCTGCTGGCTGGCAGCCCAGCTTCCTGCCTGCACTACAGGCTGCTAACCTTTAATCCCAGTGTACCTGGGAATCAGTGCGGGTTGCGAGACAGAGCTGTGCAGGCTGGTAAAATCCTCCCCCTGGGGCAGAAATACTTCTGGAAGACAGACCCATAACTGTAGCAGCATGGGAGTGCTGTGTGCTTGTTGCATATATAACATAGCGTGCAGACTGCTTCCTCATTTGTGGACCTGTAGGCAAGGGGATAACAAGTGTCCTTGTTAGCTGCTGTAATTGGGGTGTGACTGACAGTTTTATGGCTGCCCTCGGAACCCTTCCGAGGAGGAGCTGGAGCTCCACACAGCTGCTCCCTGCAGGGCAGGCTCCCTCTTCTGCCCTGCTGTGTGCATCCTCCAGCCCATGGGAGTGGGGAGCAGCCTGGCTTCTGGGTCTTGCTGAGCTGCCCTTGAAAAGCAGAGGTGAATTGGGATGTTTAGGCTTGCAGATTCACGATGGAGAGGGGTCACAGAAGCTCAGGGGGGACCGCAGGAGGGGGTGGGGTGGTGACTGAGCACGGGTCAACTGCCTGGAAGCAGTGATGGCTCGTGTCATGGCGGCAGGGCAGCCTGAGGGAAGCTTGTTTGTCGGGAGAGGGATTTGTGCCTGAGGAATAACCGGCAGAGCCCTGTCACGGTGCTCACCACACCCTGTGTGGGTGTGTGGGGGCTAAAAATAGGAGGTGATCTGGCTTGTGACAGCCTGGCTGCTGTGTGTTGGACAAAGTATGACTGATGAGCATCGAGATGGAAGGGGGGCAGCAAAGTTCAGGATTCGGGAGAAGCTGTAAATTGATTGATCTGCCATAAATGTTAACAAAGGGGGCATGATCCAGGGCAGGTGTGGCTCTGTGGCTGTGCTGAGGGCTGGGGTGAGACAGAGGCTGCCTCTCTGCAGGAGAGATAAAATCGAGTCCTTCTGAAAGTCCCCTGATGGAGAAGAACAGCAGCTTGAAGGAGGAGCATGAGGTGCTCAAGGTGCCCCTGGGCCATGCTCCTGCAGGCGATGCCAAGACCTCCACCACTGAGTCGGGGTCCACTGTGCCGCAGCGGGCGGCCATGGAGGAGAGGACAGTGTCCTTCAACCTGGGGGACATGGAGGAGGCTCCCGAGCGGCTCCCAGGCATCGACCTGAAGGAGACCAACGTAGACAGTGGTGAGTGCTGGGGGCTGCAGTGATGCTCTGGTGAGGCTCTGTTTGGGAGCTCACTGCTTTTTTCTTTTAGCAGGAGCTGTTCAGTTGCCCAGCGGCAACCTTGTGCAGTTCCACCAGCCTGTGGGCCACCACCTGACCTCCAGCGGTCAATACCAGTACCACACTGTGCACAAGGACTCTGGACTGTACAAGGAGCTGCTGCATAAACTGCACCTGGCCAAAATGGGGGACTGCATGGGGGACTCGGGGGACAAACCCCTGCGCCGCAACAACAGTTACACGTCCTACACCATGGCCATCTGCGGCATGCCCCTGGACTCCCTCCGAGCCAGGGAGGGCGAGGAGATGGAGAAGCTGACGTGGCCTGTGGCAGACACCAAGAAGAGGGTCCGCATGGACAGCTACACCAGCTACTGCAACGCAGTGGCTGACGTGCACCCCACTGCTGATGTGGATCTGAACGCTGACCAAGTGGTGATGGGCCTAGGGAACAGGAAGGGCAGCAGTGGCTCCCTGGAAGAGTGGCATGACCAGGACAAGCCTGAGGTGTCCCTCCTCTTCCAGTTCCTGCAGATCCTTACAGCCTGCTTTGGCTCTTTTGCTCATGGTGGCAACGATGTCAGGTCAGTAGCAGCAGTGCCATGGCTGCTGCTGAAGCTCTGAGCCGTGCTCTAGCCCCTGAACTGCTCACCTTTCTCTTGCAGCAATGCCATTGGCCCCCTGGTTGCGCTCTACCTGGTCTATCGGACAGGCGATGTGGCCACCAAAGTGGCAACCCCCATCTGGCTGCTGCTCTATGGGGGTGTGGGGATCTGCATCGGGCTGTGGGTGTGGGGCCGCAGGGTCATTCAGACCATGGGCAAGGACCTGACTCCCATCACACCATCCAGGTAAGGTGGGGCTCTGCTCCTCGGGGCTGTGTGCCTATAGGGGGGGATCTTGCTCCCCTCTCTGGTGCGACTCATGGGCAATGCCTCCCTGCATGGCCACCATGTTCTGCAAAGGGGTTGGTTCCACCATGCAGGGTCTGTCTGCGTGGTGTAGGGAGCTGCCCCCAGCTATGGGGTGGGCTCTGTCTCACCTTCCCTCCTGTTCTCATCTCTGCAGTGGCTTCAGCATCGAGTTGGCATCTGCCCTGACAGTGGTGATTGCCTCCAACGTGGGTCTCCCCATCAGCACCACACACTGCAAGGTGGGATGAGGGGCCATCAGCTGAGCATGGCTCCTGGAAGGGCTGTGAACCTCGAGGCTGGGCCAGCGGGTGGCTGCACTGCAGCTGTGGGGTGGGGGAGGGGGCTGCACTGAGTGGGGCCCTCCCCCCCACAGGTGGGCTCGGTGGTGTCAGTGGGCTGGCTGCGCTCCAGGAAGGCAGTGGACTGGCGCCTGTTCCGTAACATCTTTATGGCCTGGTTTGTCACTGTGCCCATCTCCGGCCTCATCAGCGCTGCCATCATGGCCCTCTTCAAGTTTGTTGTGCTGGGAGTGTGAGGCTGCACTGCTGCGCTGTGCCTGCTTGCTGCTGCCCTGGGGGGGGGGAACACATTCCCCCTGGCCGTGGGGCTCCCTCTGTTCCTCTGCGTGTTGTCACTGATGTCTCGTTATGGTTTACTTTTTTAATGTTCTGTGTCTCTAGAAGTGGGCTGAGCAGTGCCAGGCTGTCCCGCTGCTCCCAGCCTTAGCCTAGCAGTGATGAGGGCTACTTTATTTTTTTATTTCCCCCTGTCCCCCCCCAAGCTTAACCTGGCCCCCTGCAGTGACCCCTGGGGGCTGCGGGCTGTGCTGTGATCGGCTTTGCCCCCCTGTGCCACACTGCTGCTACCTCGGACTCAATAAAGGTTTCCTTTGTATGCCAGTGCTGTGCTTCTCTTTGGGACGGGGGTAGGGGGAGTGTCCATCACCCTCTGGGTGTACCTGGGGCTGTGAATGCTGATAAGGGCCTCACGTGTGCCCCCTGGGATGTGCATGTTGGGGGGGCGGGGTGCTTATCAGTGCCCTGCAGCACCGGTGTTGGGCTCATCAGCACAGGCAGGCAGGGAGCGGGCTCGGGGGGAAGGAGGGGGGGGTTTGGACTCCGTGGGACTGCGGCTGCCCAGGGTCGGGCCTTGACCCCCGGTTAATGATTACCTGCTGCCTCGGGGGAAGGGGGGGGGGGGGGTGTGGGGGGCGGAGCGCGGGGAACTAATAAAGGGGAGAGGACGGGGGGGTGGGGGGTGTGGGCGGCGACGGTGATGGGCAGCGAGGGGGAGCGGAGTCCGGCACTGGGGGGGGGCGACCCCCGGGCGCTGCGCAAGGACTGTCAGCATCGGTGGGGTGGGGGACTGACCCTCGGGAGGGGGAGGGTTGGGGTCGGTCTGAACGTGGGGGGGAGTGTTGGGAGAGGGGGCTACGCTCCGTACTTATCCCCCCTTCTTCCCCACCCTCTGTTGGTTAAATGCCGTTTTTCTGCTCCAATAACTCACTCATAGGCCCCCATGCCTTGCCCCCCACCACCCTGAGGTCTGTGCCACCCTCTCACCCGTGACCCACTGCTGTCCCCCCCCCCCCCAGGATCTTCGTGAACCGCAGCCTGGCGCTGGAGAAGATCAAATGCTTTGGCTTTGACATGGACTACACCTTGGCCAGTGCGTGGGGGGAGGGAGGGGGGAAAGGGGGCATTGAGCTGCACCGGGAGGGCCTGGGACCCCCAATCCCAAACCCACTTGGTCCCACAGTGTACAAGTCACCTGCCTATGAGGAGCTGTGCTTCAGGCTGCTGCTGGAGCACCTGGTGTCCATCGGGTACCCCCACGAGATCCTGGCCTACACGTATGACCCCACCTTCCCCACCCGGTGAGTGCTGAGAGGAGGGTTGGGGGTTGGGGGGCACGTACACAGCAGGACCCCCTTGCCCTGCTGATGTCTCTCACAGGGGGCTGGTGTTTGACGCGCTCTATGGGAACCTGCTGAAGGTGGACTCGCATGGCAACCTGCTGGTCTGTGCCCACGGCTTCCGCTTCCTCCGGGGGTGTGTGTGCAGTTGTTTCTTTCCTTTTTTTTTTTTTTTTTTTGGAGGGGGGGGGGGTGAGGTCCCACAGTAGTGTTGTGTTTTGGGTTGGAGGGTCTGAACAGCTGTGTCCACTCCACAGGGCTGAGATCCTGCACTACTACCCCAACAAGTTCATTCAAAGGGACGACATGAAGCGTTTCCACATCCTTAACACCCTCTTCAACCTCACGGGTGAGCTGTGACCCCTTCCTCCAACCCCAGACCTCCCTCTGTTTTGGGATGCTGCCCCCCTGAACCCTCCTCATGGCCCCCACCCATGGCAGAGACCTACCTCTATGCTTGTCTCGTGGACTTCTTCTCCAACTGCCCCAGATATGTCAGGTGAGCAGGGCGTGGGGGTCTGTGTTCAGTGAGGAGGGTGGTTCCAGGGGTCCCCCCCATTGTGCAGCACCTTCACCCACTATTTCCCTATTTTTCTCCCCGATTTTAGCTGTGACACTGGCTACAAGCACGGGAACCTCTTCATGTCCTTCCGCAGCATGTTCCAGGACGTGCGTGAGGCCATGGACCAAGTGCACCTTTCGGTGGGGCTGTGGGCAGTGCTGAGGGACCCCATGGCCCAGAAGGTTTGGGGGGGGAGGAACAACATCTTCCCCCTCACCATCCATCCCCCTCACAGGGCTGCCTGAAGGAGAAGACGTTGGAGAGCCTGGAGAAATATGTGGTGAAAGATGTATGTGAGCCCACTCCACTCCCCCCCACCCCCACACACACCCAGCTCCCCTCCTGCCCCTGAAACCCTCCTCAGTACCCATGTCCCATCCACAGTCCCAGTGTCCCCCTCCAGTCCCTGTGTTGACCCTGCCCGGTGCTCTCACTGTGCCCCCACAGCCCCGTGTGCCACTGCTGCTGAGCCGCATGAGGGAGGTGGGGAAGGTGTTCCTGGCCACCAACAGTGACTACAACTACACCGATGTGAGTGCCGGGGGTGGGGGGTTGAGGGGACAGAGCTCGGGGTGCCGGCTTCTGGGTGCCCCTCCACAACCCCAATCCCTCCTGGGTGACACTGTGGGTCATTGCAGGCCATCATGTCCTACCTATTCAACTTCAGTGACGGGAATAAGGTGAGGGGACAGCCATGCCCCCACCCAACTGTGACTCCCTCCCCCATCCCCCCACCCTGTGTCACCTTTTACACCTCTTCTCCCTCCAAGCAGACTGGAACACCCCCACGGCCCTGGCGCTCCTACTTCGACCTCATCGTGGTGGACACCCGCAAACCACTCTTCTTTGCCGAGGGCACTGTCCTGCGCCAAGTCAACACGGTGGGGACCTTGGCACCACGCACCCCTTTTCCCCCTGCCAGCCAGCACCAAGCGGGCACAGGTAACAGTGACACCATGGGGTGCTGTGTGCTCCCAGGACACAGGGAAGCTGCGCATCGGAACCTACACGGGGCCCCTCCAGCACTGCACTGTGTACTCTGGTGGTGAGTGCCTGGCTGGGTGACAGTGGTGTGGGGATGCAGTGGCACTGGGATGTGGTGGCAGAAGGAAGTGGTGGCACAGGGATGCAGTGACGCAGGGACACAGTGGAACAGGAGTGCAGTAATATAGGGATGTGGTGACACAGGGACGTGGTGACCCCATGCCATGTCATCCCATTGTTCAAGGCTCATCAGACTTGGTGTGCGACTTGCTGGGCGTGAAGGGCAAGGACATCCTGTACATGGGGGACCACATCTTCGGGGACATCCTCAAGTCCAAGAAGCGGCAGGGCTGGCGCACCTTCCTGGTGGTGCCTGAGCTGGCCCGTGAACTGCAGGTGTGGACGGAGAAGAGTGGTGAGCAGCCCTGCCCGTGCCCTCCCCTTGCTGCTGGACCCCGCTGCCACCCTCAGAGGCACAGCCAGCCCTGGGGACGGCTGCAGTGTTGGCGCTGAACTGGTGCTTTGGCCTGGCAGAGCTGTTTGAGGAGCTGCGGAGCCTGGACCTCATCCTGGCAGACCTGTACCAGTGAGTGGGCACCAGGACTCCATGGGGTCCCCACACCTGGGCATGTGTGGCATACACAGAGGGCCCTTGCTGAGCCCCCTGGCTCTCACCGCAGGCACTTGGACAGCAGCAGCAGCGAGCGCCCAGACATCAGCTCCATCAAACGTCACATCCAGGTGACCACCATCCCCATCCCACAGGGCACCTCATGCGTGGTGGGGGACCAGTGCCCTGACTGCCCCTCTGTGCCTACAGAAAGTCACACATGAGATGGACATGTGCTATGGGAAGATGGGCAGCCTCTTCCGCTGCGGCTCACGCCAGACCCTCTTTGCCAGCCAGCTGATGCGCTACGCAGACCTCTACGCCGCCTCCTTCCTCAACTTCCTCTACTACCCCTTCAGCTACCTCTTCCGGGCACCCTCTGTCCTGGTACACTCAGTGCTGTGCCACAGTTTCCCCCCCGTCCCTGTGGTGGCCTAAAGGTCATCAGGAGCTGGTGTGCCAGCCCTGCTCCCACCCATCCCTACTGCAGATGGCCCATGAGTCAACAGTGGAACACGGCCCTGTGGATGCTGGAGAAGGAAGTACGGCCCTGGAACTGCAGCCAGACCAGCACTGCCAGCAGGTGTGGGGCAGAGCTGCAGCAGAGGAGCCTGACACCCAGCGCCCACATGACCCAGTGCCCCCTGAGCCTCCCCCTTTCTGTCTCAGGTCCTGGAGCTCCCCCACGACTCCAGCAGGGAGGAGGAAGAAGAGGACAGTGAGCACCAAGCCCACAGCTGCTGATCCAGCAGTACCAGTCCCCAGCAGACACTGGGTGCTGTCCTTGGGGCTGATGGCAGAAGCCACTCATGGGCAGCAGGAACATTCCCACGTGCCCTTCTCCGTGCCCACAAGAGGTTGGACAGCAGCAGCAGCACACCTAGCAGCTCCCACTCAGCTTCAGCAGTGACCTGCTCTGGGCAGATGGTGCCCAAATATAAGAAGGTTCCGAGGCCATCACCGCTCCCTTTTACCTGCTGAGAGTCCCAGCCTCTCCCCTTCTTTAGCTTTTTCTATTTATAAAAGTCACACTAACTTCTGACAAAGTTTTATTGGAGTCATAGAATAGTAGAAGAGACATAAATTTTTTTCAAAGGAAAGCTCCTTTGCCCTAAGACTGGGAAAGATTGGAGCAAAGGGCAATTCCCAAGGCCTAGGCCAGCAGCTGCAGCTGCGTGCAAACCTCAGGGCAGCCCTGCACTACTGGTTCTGCTGCTCCTGCTGCTCCTCAGCAGACACTGAGCCCCACTGGTGCAGCTGGGTGGGGAGGAGTGGTGGAGGGCAGCAGGTCTGCACTTCGCTGGGGGCAGGAAGGTGAAGACAGGGCTCTGTTCTGTGCTTAGCAGCAGCAGAACCATTTTGCTCCTCTTATGAGGGGAAACTAGGGCAAGCACACTCCCCAGCCTGCTGCCCACAGCCTCATGGCACTGCTGGTTCTGAGGCAGAGCACACCTCTCCCAGTGGCAGGAGGCATAAGGGTGGCACTGCTGGTGCTGCCACATGTAATGTCCCAGACAGGGGAAGCGTGCACCTTCTTCAGGCGCAAACCCTTAGGACGTCAATCCCTGCACCCTGGGAGGTGTCCAGCTCATTACAGAGACCAGAACCATCTGCCAGCATAAAAACCAGAGTGTGCTTTGGGGAGGGAAGGTGAGAAACCAAGGGCTGAGCCAAGAGCACAGAGCCCACATCTCCAATCCAACACCTTGCTCACTGCTCCCGTGGGTCACACTGAATCTCTCGTGTAAGGTTTTAAACAGTTATAAACAGTGAAAAAGGCTGATTATGTGCCACCCCTACATAGTTAGCGTAAGTGCAAGGCAGCATGGGTGAGCCAGCAGCCCTCAGGGAATCCCTCAGCAACATTTGGGGCTACAAACTCATAACCCCCATCTGGGCCACCTCTGGCAAAGCCTTGTTTTTCCGGAAGAAGAACTGAGAGTCCTTATCATCCAGGATTTCACTGAGGGATGACACCACAGGGTCGTGGTCTCTCAGCATCTCCGGGTAGCGGCTCCCAGCCCTCTCTATGCGCAGTGAGCGTCGCACCGGTGTCAGGAATTTCAACTCTTGGCCTCCTGGCAGCTCCCTTGCTCTGCGGGAAGGACAAAAGGCAAGAGTGAGGCAAACCCCACAGAGAATGGCACAGGGTGCTTGCTGCCAGCAGCTCAGCCTCACCTGGGCCCAGATGTCACTTGTAGCTTGATGGAGGAGACAGGCAGGCTGCTCAGGGCGCTGTCTGTTTGGCATGGAGTCACAGCCACGTGTTGCCTCTCACCTGGGCAAGGTGTCATGGGCTTCCACAGAATACACTGCTCAGGATTTTCCCCTGACAGCAGAGAGGAAAATCTTAGATCAGAGTGGCTTAGGTCAAAGGGGACCTTTAAAATTACCTAGCTCCAACCCTCTGCCATGGGCAGGGTTGCCAACCACCAGTTCAGGCTGCCCAGGGCTCCATCCAACCTGGCCTTGAATACCTCCAGCAACGGGGCACCCACAATCTCTCTGGGCAACCTGTTCCAGTGGCTCAACTCTGAGTAAAGAATCTTTTCCTAACATCTAACCTAAATCTCCTCTCTTTTAGCTTAAAGCCATTCCCCCTTGTCCTACCATTATCAGACTGTGTAAAAGTCTGTCCCCTCCTGCTTGTAGGCTCCCTTCAAGCACTGGAAGGCTGCCATGAGGTGTCCCCAGAGCCTTCTCTTCTCCAAGGTAAACAAACCTAGGATTCCCCCACCTCAGCACCTTGTACCTGGGCTGTTGAACCTCATTAGGTTAATAGGGGTCCACTTTTCTAGCCTGCCCAGGTTCCTCTGGATGGCATCCCTCCCTTCTGTTATGTCAACTGCACCACTACACGGAGCAGTGCAGTTGACATAACAGAAGATTACATCTGCAAACTGCTGAGGGTGAACCAGATCCCACAGGCTATGTCATCAATAAAGACACTGAAGAGCACCAGTCCCCAAGATGGACCTTTGGGGGACAAACTTGTGACCAGCCTTCACTTGGACTTAGAAAAGGACAGCAGCAGGGGTTTAGAGAGGGAAGAAAGCTGCAGCTGCAAGAGGGACTACAACACTGCATAATAGCTCTGGACATAACCCAGGGCACTTTGCGTGCTGTGCCAGGCTCAGCTCTGGCAGAGAAATTTTGTCTCATTTCTGAGATGAGGGTTCTGAGCTTTCACAATGCTCAGTCCTCACCAAAGTCAGCAGTGACATGGGGTGCTGTGACAGACTGCAGAGCACACTGCTTCTGTGCCTGCAGCCACAGGAACACTGGCCTGCCAGCCAGCCCCCTTCGTGCACATTACCTTTTGACGGTTGTTCTGCAGTCTTCAAAATATCAAGGACAACTTCTCTGAGCTCCTGGAGTGGCTGTAAAAAATAAATAAATAAATAAATAAATAATAAAAAAAAATGTTCAGAACACAGCTTAAGGCAGGCAGGGAACAAAGACTACAATACAGTCCGGAGATAAAAGGAGAAAAGGTTCCTGCTGCCTTGCTGAGGGGACAGCTGATGGCCGCAGTTTTTCTCTTCTCCTGATCTGTGTGCAGATGCCCACCCCAGGTGCTGCAGCTACACCATGCAGACTAGGCTCAGAGTGGTGGCAGCTCAGTTGTGGCTCCCCTGCTCTCTTCTGGCCCTGTGTATGCACTGCCTGCATGACCAACAAAAGTGTTTTTATGGAAACAACCAGGACCTACAGCTCTAAAGGGCTTTTCCTACCAAAAACTGCTAAACTGATTCCAAAATCTGATCCCCTGGGCTTTGGGGTAACTGGCTGGTGCACCAAAGAGATGCACTCCTTACCCACCTCAGCACCAGCACAAACTGCTGCTTCATACAGTCCTGTCACATCGAAAGGGCCATGGCGGGTGAGCAGCTTGGCTTTGCAGATCCAGAACTTGGCACATTTCTCTGCAGTGGGCTCATGGCACAATATTGCAGAGAGCTGCTCCAATGGGACACCCTGCAAGGACAAAGGCGAGGCACTGGAGAAAAGGTGGGCACTGAGGAGCTTCCCATGTGCCAGGATTCTCCCAGACAGAAAGCAAAAAGGATGGTCTAAAGTCTGCACTTTGCACTCATGTTCCACAAATCTCCTATGTGACCTTGGACAGATAACACAGTTTTTTCTGCCTCCATTTTCCCATCAGTAAAACAAGCCCAGCATTTCAGAGGGACAGATTGTTCAGCACAGGCACCAGCAGGGCCACCAAACCTAGAGCTGGGCTAGCAGATGGAATTCCCAGCAGCGGGACCCACTGGAGACGTATTTTGCAGTGGTTCAACCATCCTGGGCTGCTGCCTCAGGAATCCCTGCTGCAGGCTGCACTGCTATACACCAGGACAATGGCAGGGATACCTGGAAGCCACGTTAGTAGCTACCTATCTCTATTCCTTGTCAGTGCATCTCACTGCAGGCCCCCAATTCCAGGGTTGATTTGAGCATGATGACTTTTCCTAAGCCAAGCAAGAATGCTTTGCTTGAAGAAAAGAACATCCTGTTAACGTAGCCCCTTTCCCACTCCCACCTCCTCAATGAGCTTCAGGCACTCAGTCAGCAGGGCATTGATCCTGGCCAGGTGGAGCTGCTCCGGCTTCTCTGGTTTCTGTTCCTCCTGCACAGGACTCCTGAGGAGTGGCTTCTTCTGTTTCAGTGGCTTTTTTGGAGGCAGTGTCATAGGTGGCCGTTTGTAGCACTTGCCTTTGGAGGCTAGCCACTGCTCCAGCTGTCTCCTGTTAAAGGACCAGGGGATCACTGTTACCACCACAGTACACCACCAGCATTTGCCCAGCTGCTGCCTGGCTGCCCTCTGGATTTCTAGCTGCTTAGGAAGAAATTCTATGCTAAAAAGCACACCCAAGCCAGGCTGGGAGAGGCAAACCCTCCCAAATTTGAGTGTGTCTTGAAGATAAAACAGGAAAGGCAGCACGAACCAGCAAGACTGTCTCTTCAGACACTGCTCACTCACTGCTGTCTGCAGGCAATCAGCTACCGTATGGGGGAAACAAGGACACCAAACTTCACCCTCACCATTCTCAGTGTTGCTAGATCCCAACAGTTCACAGACCATGGAGCTGGAGCCCTGCTCCCTGCAGCAGTCTCACACGGTTCAGGGCCTCAGACTCTGCTGTACCCTGGAGGTGAGGACAGCCAGCCAAGGATGCCACTTACTTACGATCCTCCGGGGTGGGGCTCTTGGGAACACGCCCAGCACGCACTCCAGATGTCTGTGGCAGGTCTGGTTTGTGCATCTCCCTCCTGCTCCCAAATTTGCCCCGATCTGCTTGAGTTTTGGAGATGTAGGTGCTGGGAAGAAACTGTTTTTTGGGGACTCCCGCTTGGGTTGTTGCTGTGTGTCCAGAAGGTGCTGTCTTCGCATCCTTCCTGTCTGCATCCCCTCTAACTGTTGGCCTTTGCCACTGTACTGCAGTGCCCAGCTTCAGGCCAGGTTTCCTCATGGGCCCATTTGTGGTGTTGTGGGGCAGGCTGGAGGCTGAGGGCTTTTCAGGAGCTCTGCTGGAGTGCTTAAGAGTTCCCATCAGAGACATGCCAAACTTTCCCACAGGTTCCCTTGATGCATGGTTTTTTTCATGTTTTACAACTGGCTTTTTACGTAGTGAATGCGTAGAACCAGCAAGTAACTGAGGGGGTTGCAATGACCAAGTTGTGCCACTTGGTTTTTGGGATGTACTCTTTGAGCCTAGCAGGGGTTTCCTGAATTTGTCCTGAATCAGCACTTCTTTAGTCTGGCAACTGTCCTTTGGGCCCCTGACAGTCCTTGACACAGTGCCTGAGTCCTTGACACAGTGCCCATGAGCCAAGGCTCTCTTGTTCCCAAGACTGTTTCCCTTAGACTGAAAAGTACTGTTGGGCATGAGTTTTGCAGTTGCTTGTGCTGGCAAGTTCTCTTTGCCACGGCCAAGCCGTTCCTGCAGGCCTTCATTCAGGATGCAAGGTGCCCTAGGCGCAGGCTGGCCACTTCCAGTCTCCTCCAGCCCTCCAGGGTTTAGGAAACAAGAGGCAGAAGCCGGGAGCCTTCCTCTGGGCTGTGCAGAGGGGTCTGTGCTTGGTGTGAGCCCCACAGGCAGCTCTTTGGCCTTCCCCAGATGCTGCTGGTGTACCACTGCAACTCTCTGCGATGCACGTGAAAACTTCTGCAGTGCAGAACCACGCCCAGCTGGTTGTATGGGTTTGGCAGCAAGCTTGCCATCCTTACAGGTGCCTTTTGCTACGTTCTGTACAGCATCCTTCTTGCTCCTGTCAAGCTGAAGAGACAAAGAACCTCAGGCAGAACCCAGAGCACAGCTCAGCTCAGGCAAACCCAAACAGCTTGCTCCCACCACAGCCCCACCAGCCCAGGGGACATGCACAAAGTCCTGCAGCAGGGAAGCAAGCCCAATGTAACACCCAGCACCTGGACAAGAGGACAATTCCCTCAGCTTAAGTTCTTCTGAAAAATAATTAGCTATCTTAGGGCCAGATGTTTAGCAATACGTTGACTACAGCTTGCCTGGGGTCAGGAACTCACTGACCTGGTTTGTGTACCTTGTTCTGTCTGGAGACACTTCAATCGTGAGACGCAAAAATAGACTGAAAAGAGTTCTCCTATACTTACACTTTCTGGTTTAGAAACTGGTTTTAAGAGTGGATTCAGGTGATTAGTCCGGTCCTTTAAGCAGGGCCTGCAGAAAGAAGTCATCTGAGTATGGAGCAGCTGTTCCAGAAAAGGTGAAATACCTAAAACTCTTCTGGTTGTTTCAGCCACAGGAGCTGATGAGAAGTGTTTTGAAACCAAAAAGCTATCAAGGAAGAACCACACAATATTTCTTTTAATTTCACGTGACAATGGAAAAGTGACATTAAAAAGTGACTGCCGCATAACTCACAGCTTCCACTGATGAGAAAAGTGATCAAAGTGCTTACTGTGGCTGATGGGGCTGGGCGGGCAGGATATGAAGAGAACTCAGGTCAGGTGAAGTAATGAGCTTTCGTCTGTTTTCTTTTAAATGGGCTGAAGATGCCCCTTCCTTATACCAGCGTACCCAGAAGGCTGCTAAAACGCAGCACTCAAAATTGGACTGCCTTTTTGCTGCAAGAAGCTGCACAGCTGGTAATGCTGCACAGCTGGTAATGTTTTTTCATCTCTGGCTGAAAAAGGGACCTTCAAAGGGTGTCCTGCAAACCCGAAGCCAGAGATGAAAAAACTTCAGGGAGACCCAGAAGAGACCCAGCAGGCACAGTATAAAGCAGCAGGAAACATCAACGCTCAAACCATGTCTGTGTTGAAGCTGCCAGTAACTGCAGAGCTGTGCCAGGGCACTGTGGGAGCTGTCTCAGCCTCTGCTTTGACAGCTGGCCCAGGGTCAAAGCTGCTCTCCTTAGCGAGCAGGCAGGTGCTGGTGAGCCAGAGACAGCTGCACAACCCGACTTACTTGGTACTGGGGCATTTCAGCTTCCTTTTGGCTTCCAGGTACTTCTGGAGCTGTCTTCTCCGCTCTTCTGCAAAGAGATAGCAGAAAAACATATTGCTCGCACAGCCCTCGAAGCTCCAGGAACGTGTGCTATTGCTGAACTCCTCCCTGAGTGCGGTTCCCTGACACCCTGCCAGCTCCCAGCTCACACGAGGCATTGCCCACAAGAAGAGCCCTCTGCCGCACACAGTACAAAGCTGCTTAAAGCCCACTCGCGTCACTGGACTGTAGGATAGAGGAGGTGCTATCTACAACCCTTGGGCACCTCCAGCAGCGGGGCACGCACAGCTTCTCCAGGCTGCCCACCCCCAGACCCGACTGCTCCATTCTACCTCTTTCAGCTTAAAACCATCCCCCCTTGTCTTATCGCTAGCGGATCGCGTAAACACCCGCTCTTCACCTCTGCTTTGACAAAGGGCTGCGACGCAGAGCAGCAACGCCGCCACCCCCCGCAGCCCTCCCCACCACGGCCCCACCCGGACTCCGTCACCCGTGCTGGAGGCCCTGGGGACACCCGTCCCACCCGACCCCGACCCCGCATCCCGGTGCCCGCAGAGCCCCACGCGCCGCCCCGCGGCCCTGAACGCCCACTTTGCGGGCACTGCCTCAGCCCCACGTGGCCGCAGGGGGACGTCCCCGCAAGGACCGGACCCACAGCCGGCCCAGCGCTCCCAGCACGGCCCGAGTCCCGGCCCGGAGCTCCTCACCTTGCGCCGCCGCCGCCATGCCCCCAGCCCGCACAACCACCGCCCCAACCACCGCCCCGCGCCCATTGGCCGCCGCCTTCTTCAAACCGGCCAATGGAGAGCGCCGAGGGGGGGGGGCGGGGAGGGGCGGAACCGGGGAGCGGTGATTGGGCGAAGCGAGCGGATGGGGCGGGGTAAAACGGAGCCGCTGTCGGAGGCCGGTTGGGTGCATCTGCCTATCCCGTTCGAATATGTTAACGGTTGTGGCGAGGAGGAGGGGGCGGTGCCGGGGGCTCGGGGGGCTCCAGTGGGGCCCCGGATGGCTCTGAGGGGGATTGGGGTCTCTAAGAGGTTCTGATGGGCGGCTCTGCGAGAGAGGAAGGGCTCCTGAGAAGTGATGGGGGCTCTGAGGAGGCCCTGGGGGTGCGGCAGCCCCCCGTCTTTGCCCGCAGGTATCCGCAGGGGGCGGCCTGGCGCGGGGCGCGAGGGCTGCTGTGGGAGCGCTTCTGCTCTGTCCAGAGCCGCCCCGACCGATGCCCGGAGACACACGCCGGGACACGCGTCCACGAGGAAGCTTTTATTTCTCTGGTCACAATAAATACATCCACCCCCCCAAAGAGGAGGTGAAATAAAACCATTGCAATTACAGTAAAAAATATAAGTTAAAAGCAACAGGAGCAGTAACAAAATATAAACGACGTGTGACTCGGGCCCACGGGGCCCAGAGCAGCTATTCCACATGGAACAGCGTGGCGGGGCAGCAGGGCGTTGTACTCGGTACATACAGTGTGGAAACCAGCGACAGGCCGGTTTGGGTTGGAGCAAGCGCTCAGCGCCCGCTCAGCTTGTAGGTGGCGATGTTGACCTGATCGGGCTGGTTGGTGATGCCCACGGGCTGCCGGGGCTCCAGCGAGGTGCAGATGAACCAACCGGGGAAGGCGGCCGACTCAAAGCGCGTTGTACCCTCGGCCGGGCTGTCCAGGCGGTAGAAGATGAAGCGGGTCAGCTCCACGCTGTCGATGTCCCGCATGACGTCAGCTTCCTGCAATGGGGACCCGGTGGGGCTCAGTGGACGGCAGTAGCAACCCAGTGGGGAAGTAGGGATGGGATGGGGACGTGGGACACTCACCTCCAGCTGCAGCACGGGCTCGGCACCACTCATCACGCATGACATGTACAGCTTGTAGCCCTTGATGCCCAGTGCCACTGGCATCTGCCCAGCTCCAGCACTGCCCCGTGGGCCTCGGGGCCGGTACAGCGCAATGTTGAGCCTCACTGCGGGGAGAAGGGACAGGTTGGTGGGCACGCTTTGGGGACAAGGGGTAGGGATAGGGACAGAGATGTGGTGTCCCTCACCTTTTTGGCTGGAGGAGGGCCCCTGGAGGTGCAGAGCCACCAGCTGGGTGGGTGACTCCAGCACAAAGCACTTCTGGTTGATGTCAAAGATGTCGAAGGACTGTGAGCGGGTGTAGCGGAAGGCAGGCACCTCGGCATAGCTGTTTTCCAGCCGCTGGAAGGTGATGGGCTCTGTGGGGGGACAGGGGTCAGTGGGTGAAAATAACACCCCAGCAATCACCCCTCATCCTCCTCCGGTGCCATGCTCATACCAAAAACCTCCTCCAGAAGCATGCTCAGGTCGCTGTCAGCAAAGTCCTTGCGCGCTGGCCTCTGCAGCAGCTTGGTCATGGCCACCACCAGCACAGCAGCCTGTCGGAAGCTCTGAGCACCGTGTCCCTTCCTCACTGTCACCTGCATGCCCATCGCAGTGCGCTTTGAATCCAGGCGAGGCTTCTGCAGGGAGAGGGCTGCTGCTGAGTGCCCCACTCTGACATGGCACTGTGCCCCTGCACCACCAGGCCCTCTCATCCTTACCTTCTGCAGGCAGAGGCAGGCAGAGCTGTAGAAGGTCTCCTCGCTGAGGCTGGAAGGCAAAGTGGGCAGTGAGCGTGGGGCAATGTGAAATTCAGACCTGCAGCGCACCCCCCAGCCCGTTGTCAGTGCTCACCTGTTGCTCTCCAGCACGTCCAGGTCGGGAACAAACGCCATCTCTGTGTCCAGGGTGAAACCCGAGGGTGAATGCAACCTGTGGTGCTGTGCTTGTGTTCCTCCTGTCGGCTTCAGTGCGCTCTGAGCCTGGCTGCCGTGCGATGTGTTTTCAAGCAGCGGTGGAAGGAAGTGGCTGCCGTGTGGAATTTCCACATTTTGCAACACGCCCAGAGATTGCCAAGTTTCATATCTCCAGCACACAGTGCCGCAGGCATCAGCACTGCCTGTGTACTGGGTTGTGTGGGGGAACTGTGGGGCTCGATGGGGCTGTGGTTTGGGGTCGCTGAAGAGCTCAGAGAGTGCCTTGTACCGGCGCTTTGTACCCGTGCTTTGGGGCTTAGTGGGGCCATGCTTTGGGATCAGTATCGGGCCCGGCAGAGCGATGTTTAGGGATCAGTATACGGAGCCCATCAGGATGATGCTTAGGGATCAATATAGGGTACTACAGTATGATGTTTTGGGACCACTGTGCACAGAGTGGGGTGATGCTTGGGGTCTGGCTCTTGTACGCTGGGTGGGCTCTGACACACTGGGGCTGCCCCATGGCCACCAGTGTCTTTGATGACGCCAGCTCTTGTCAGGGCTGGAGCAAGGCCGGATTCCCCAAAAGGGGCTGGTGGCGCAAGTGTGGCCACTCCTCCATTTCCCCACGCAGTGTCTCTGCTTCCTGCCAGCAGCTGCAGGGACCCTACAGGTCCCACTCCCCTGATCGCTGTCTTTGGGATGCTGTTCTCTTGGACTTGCCGCTGTCCAGGCCTGTCCCCACGTCCCCATCCCCATGGCTGTCCCTGGTGGCTCCTACACCGTTGCTCCACAGTGGCCGAGGATGTGCGTGTGTGTGTTTTCCTGCAGCCGTTTCACTTCCCAGATGGTGTCATTGGCCCCACAGGATGTGACTCAGGGCTGGGACCTGCCCCTGCACTGCCATGTCACCGCTCTGGTCCTCACACCTGCATGTCTGTGCACTGGGGTGGGTGTGCCCTGAGAGCAGGTGTTCCCTCCCAGCAGGACGTGTCTGTTACCAGGACGTCCATTCCCAATGGTGGAAGTCCCCACGGTGGATTTCCTCACAGTGGATATCCCTGTGGGCAGATAATCCCTAACAGATGTTCTCCAGGCCAGGATGTCCACACATCACAACATCCACCCGCTATCCATAGAGAGGATATCCCTATGGCTGCACGGCGGTAGATGTCCCCAAGGCCGATGTCCCTACACAGTGTCAGGTGTCTCCATGGTGGATGTCCCCACACAAAGGTCGCTGGGGTGGATGTCCCTATGGATGGATGTCGCCATCCCCATGGACGTCCCCATGACCCAAATGGAGTCAGTGTCCCCATTTTAGATGATCCCACGACGTGGCGCGTGTGCCGCCCCCCCCGCCCCCCCCCGGCGGACATCCCCGCACACCCCGATGCCTCCACCCGGGAATGCGGATTCAAATGCCGCCGGCGACCACAGAGACGCCCCGCCCCCCCGACCTGGCCCCGCCCCTCCGGGAGCTGTGAGCAGTGCGCAAGTGCGGCAGGGAGAGGCTCAGGCGGTGCGGCGGGCGTGGCCAAGGGAGGGGCGTGGCGACGCGGTGACGTAGCGGGCGGGGCGACGCGGAGCGGCAGCCGGTGGTTGGGGGCCGCTGTCACAGTCGGGGCCGCGAGCGGGGCGCAAGGGCGGGCCGGCAGGTACCGGGCCGGGGACAGTGGAGTGGAGTGGGGTGGGGTGGGGCGGGGCCGGACCGGACCGAGGCGGGTGGGGGGCAGCAGGGCCGGTCCCGGCGGGGGCGGGGGGCGGCAGCCGCTTCCCGTGTCCTTGGCGCCGCCGCCCGGGCGCCTCGGGGCGGGGGAGGGGGCGGGGCCGGCGCTAGGATGGGCAGCGCTCCCTGGCCAATGGGGAAGCTACGGCGCGCCTCGTGCTGCTCTGATAGGTGGTGATGGGCGCGAAGTCCCGCGCCGCGGAGGCGGGCTCTGATTGGCGGGCGGGGTCGCGGGTTCGGGGACCGGAACTGGAACTCCGGGCGCGCGGCCGCCCGCTTCCTAAGGCGGGAGTGGCGCGCTCCTTTACGTAGTGAAGAGACGCTGGTTCGGTTCCCGGCGCTCCGGTTTGTTGCGGGCGCTGCCGGGAGCCCGCGTCCGTGGCACAGCGCCTCTGTCCCGGCCCTTCCGGGCGCGGCCCCGCTCTGCGGAGCTGGGCCGGTGCAGCAGCCGGCAGCCTGACTTTTCCTCTGATCCAGCTAAGTTTAATTCTTATCCTTTCCCTGGGCATTTGATTTTAAGGATTAAAAACCGAAAGCGTTTCCCAGTTAAACGTCTCTTGCAGCAGGTCACGGTGGCTCTGGCTCCAGAGGTCACATTCAGGCCCTTAATCTGCTTTGTGCCCTCACATGTAGCAACCCATGGTCTAAAGGAGTATTCCTGGTGCTTGACCTTTGTAGGAGCTGGCAGCGGGGCTGTGGGTCCCCTGTCCCAGTGCTGTCCCTCAGTAGCCCCACGTCTGTGCTCTGTGCTCATGCCCCGCTGCCCCAGCACTGTCCCGGAATTCCCTGCAGGTCTCCTGTTTGGGGCTGACCCCTATCATTAACACTTCTGTTTTGTAGCGCTGTCACCGAGATGCTGCTGAGTGGCAGAGCTGAAACTGGATACCGGTGCTGACACTTTTGTCCCAGAGCTTTCTTTTTTCTCTACAGGGTTGGGTTGGCTCAGGACTCTCCCCATACATTTGTTAGTTTAAACGTGGGGGAGGTGAATCTCTGCTTCTGCCCCCGGGCAAGTTTGTGGAGCAAATATCTCTGCCCTTAATTCCCACCATGAATCAAGGCCCAGGAATGCTGTGCTGCCATCCCCTCCTTGCAGGTCTACCTCAGAAAGTCTGGATGCATTGACCCAAATGCTCTTTGCACCAAAATCCTGTGCTTAGAAGGGTGGAGTTGAAGCTGCTGTGGTGTGGGGGGGCTAGAACTGCACTCAGCAAAACAAATGGCCCAGCAGGTGACACAGCGGTAAAGGGGCCATGTTCCCCTCCCGTTGTGCTGGGAAACTTGTTTTGATGCTGAGGGCTGTGGGGTCACCTCCAGCCCCGTGACGGCTCTGGGCAGGCACAGGGCCAGGTGGCACTGTCCCATGTGCCAGTGCGTCCCAAGGAGATCTCATTGCAGCACTTTCCCTGGGGCTGTTTGTGGCCTTTGTCAGCAGTGTTAGTGGGGAAGAGATGTAGGGATCTGACCGGGAACCCATGTCCTGAGTGGGCCATGGGAGGGAGGAGGAGCTGCAGTCGATTCTGGTGTCGGGAGAGCTCTTCCCACAGTTGCTTCTTCCCAGTGCCCAGCAGTTGAAGGTGGGTTGTGATCACCTCCTATCTCTTGCTGCATTCACAGCCCTAAATACTGTCCAGGTGCCGCTGTGGCCACCTGTGGAGGACAGCCCTGTGCCCCTGCTGCTGCCATGAGGCCCATTGTGGGCTGCCCTGGCTTGGGGCGCTTGTCAGATGGATGGAGGCCAGAGGCAGGGTGAGTAATGTAGTAAGAATGGTCCAGGGAAGAGCCGCTGTGCCCTGCTCGCAGCCAAGGCCTTAACTGTAGGAAGGGGAGCGAAGGAGAAAGGTCTCGTTATGCAAACCCTGTGGAGGCTGTTTTCCCACATCCCAACAGGACAAGGTCAACTGAGCATGGGTAAATGTGGCATTCAGCAATAAAACCCAGCTGGTAAGAAATAATAAAGTTGCTGGTACCATTTGAGTGGCGTTCTGGAGCTCTCAGCACCAGCTGCGCTCCTGGAGCCAGTGTTCCATGCTAGGCTCTCATTCTGAGCAGTAGTGTCCCAGTGTACGCTGTGGGCACGGGGACACTGCTGCTCGTGACCCGGAGTGAGCAGGGCACCAGCAGCTCCTTGCATCGGTTCTTCTCTCGTACCACAGTCACATGGACATCAGCTGAGTATGTCGGGAGGGGAATAGGAAATAAAGTGATGTGAAGCTCTGATTTGTTGTGCAGGGTGGGGTCCGCCTGAACAAAGGTTGTTGCTCAGTCACTAAGCTCGTGCCAGGGGTGAGGGTGCTCATGCTCGCACTGCCTTGCACCATTCCTAAAGCTCTTTTCATTTCTATTCCAACAGGAGCTTGTGTGAGGCTGTTGGACAAGCATGTTTAACTTAAGGACTTGTGCAGCAAAGCTGAGGCCGCTGACGGCCTCTCAGACTGTTAAAACAATTTCCCAACAGAGGCCAGCAGCACCCAGGACGTTTCACCCCATCCGGTGCTACAGTGCGCCGGTGGCTGCCGAGCCTTTTCTGAGCGGGACTAGTTCGAACTATGTGGAGGAAATGTACTATGCGTGGCTGGAAAATCCCAAAAGTGTACATAAGGTAAGAAGCAACCACTCTGGGACATCGCCTCCGCTTCCCTGCTTCTGTGTGTACGTGAGCCGTGGGTGCAGGTAAGTGCAGGCATCCCAGGCTGGCGTGGATGTCCATTCCACTGCGCTTCTCCCGAAAGCAGCGGCAGCACCAGGAAACTTCTCCACTCAAGAGCGACCGCCCTGCACTTTGCATGCAGCCAGCATGGAGTTCTCTGTGTCCTGGACCACACATGGATACAAGGAATGGCTTCAGAGGGAATCTGACCTGCTGAGCTCCTGATGATATCTGGTTTCCAGCCCTTACTGCTCCTCCGGAGGGTTCATTCTGGGGTTGAGGAGGGAGAGGGTGCTATTCACATCTCATGTCCTTTTTATTTGGAGCACAGGCTGCAGGCATGGCAGCTGATCTGTGTCCTGCAGAGTGCTGCTGAGCAGGGCTGGGAGTTGGGCACAGACATGTGTTTGTGCATCATTGCAGCTCAAGACAGGGCTGCGAGGCTTGCTCCTGGACGGCCAGGGGATTTCTGAAACCCCACTGTGTTTTCCCCCCAGTGTTTCACAAACGAAGTATTACTTCAGGGAATGAGTTTCAGCATTACCCACTTAATTTGTAAAAGAGTTTCATGCATATTCTGGTGGTGCTTCCAGGCCAGTCTTACTCAGCAGCGGCGGAGCACCATGCAGCTGGTACGTGGGCACTCAGGGGATGTGGAAGGAATCTTGTGCTCAAACACTTGTGTCAGCAGTGAGCTGTTTTCAGAGGCACTGACCCCACACATCCAAACTGCAGCCTGTGGGCTGCTTGCTGCTAAGGGAGCCCTCAGGCAGAGTCAAAGCCAGGTTCTCATCAGCTGATTCACTCTGTTTCTTTCTGCTGCAGCCAGCGATGCGCTCAGGGCTCTGTGCTGGTCTGCAGGCCTCATCACAGCCTCTGAGTGTCACTTAGAGCATTTCCGAGCACCTGGGGAGCCCCGGGATTGCAGCTTGCTCCCACTGACCAACGTTTGCAGTGAGCTTTGCCATCATTTGCTCACAAGCACAGCTCTTGCTGCAGTTTTGCGCTGACTCTGCCCTGGGTGAATCCTGTTGTGTTTTGGTGCTGCTTTGAAAATGCTGCTGCTGAATCCCTTACAGCAGCCACAGGGCCCATGCTGTGAGTTGGGAGCATGGTGCTGCTGGTTTGGGTCAGCAAAATGTCACACAGTTAAAAGGCAGAAAAAGGTTTTGTTGTTTTCAGAACCAAGGAGCTCATGTCTCAGAATGGTTGCCCAGTGCTGCATGGGGGAGAACCGCTGCTCCCTGCTGTGTGTTTGTCGCCCCTGCCCTGTGTTGTGCAGATGCTAAACCCGGGCACAGGGACCTGCAGGCTCTCCTCTTTGAGTCCTCCAAACCACACTGCGGGGGCAAACTAGGAGCAGGGTGGGACCAGAGATGCCTGGAGATGCTTCTTGCACAGCCGCACTGTGCTCCTGTGCTGCTTATCCCCACGTAAATCCCCTGGCACAAGGTCATCAGATCCTGCTGGGGACTTCGTAACTTGCCCCAGGACCTCAGGGTAAAACCTTGCTTGCACTGGCGTGTCCCCGGCTGATAGCTGGGGCAGGGCGGCATCCAAACCCACCCGGCTGCTGCAACAGCAGCCATGGCTTTTCTCTGTTTGGAGATGGCAGAAACCCCACGCCTGCCTGGGGCAGGGCTAGGGAGGAGCTGGGATTTCTGAGCTTGGCTCACCAGAAACC
Source organism: Oreortyx pictus (assembly GCA_036925125.1). Classification (NCBI taxonomy): domain Eukaryota; kingdom Metazoa; phylum Chordata; class Aves; order Galliformes; family Odontophoridae; genus Oreortyx; species Oreortyx pictus. The sequence continues at coordinate 4,121,851 of JAUPFR010000029.1, forward strand.
TCACTGCTGCTGTCCCATCACAGTGTGCCTTGGAGTGCCGAGCAGGGCAAGCTTGCTTCCTTCATCCGGGACTGGTTGCTGAGGTTGCAAAACGTGTTCACATGCTCTTCCTGTGTGATGAAGGATTTTTTTGTTGTTGTTGTTTATTTTAAGCTTTTTTCCTCATTCTGTCCTTCATCTGAACTCCAGTTTCCCATTAGAGACCTTTGCTGGAGTAAGATGAGCAAATAGGAGCTAAGCTGGGGAGGGAGGGGGTAGAGGATGGAGGTAATTATTCCCAGTACTGGTGGCTGCTGGGAGCCTTCCTGGTGCTGGCCCTCTCCCACTGCTGCTCACAGAAGGAATGGTGAGACACTGCTCGCTGTAGGGTTGGGAGAGCTGGGGTACTGTCAAGCAACCCCTGAATGCACCCATGCTGACGTGGGTCCCGCTTTCCTCTTATCCACCAAGGGTCTTCAGTGTGGTCTGCTCCTTCTGTCGGTGTTCAGGAAAGGCCTTGGGAGCAGCAAGTGCTGTGCAGAAGTGCAGTCAGGAGACATTCAGGGCTCTTCCTGTGTGGAGGGATGCTGTTATCTTGTTGGAGAAGGGCTGGTCTGCCACAACTTGCCTTTGGTAAACTGGTGCCAGCTGAAAACTGGTGCCACCGCCCACTTTGTTTGGTTTGTAACAGTTTCTGGGAGGACCTAACCCGTTCCTTTCCCAGGAATTGCCATCCTGTATTTTCCTGGGTCCTCTTTTGGGCCCCAAGAACCATTTCTTTGTTGTTCTTGCTGATGTCAGTACTGCCTTGGCCCTCCTGACTGTGAGCCCTAATGCAGTTTTCGCTGTCTCTTATGGGTGTGTGGCTGCCTTTCCAAAGCCATGTGTCTGCTTCTAAGCACACCCCAACACTCTCCATTAAGCCAGGGTGGTCTCTGGCTCCCCCTGCCCTTAGCAGGAGATAGTCTGTTGTCGTTTCTCATGCACTTTGTCAGTGCTTCCAGCTTTGAGCATGCTGCAGTTGACTCTGCTAACAGCCAGGATTCTCACCCTGCTGCTGATAGAACCTTTGAGCTGTCAATTGCTCCAAAGCACAAGTCCACCCCTCCTATGCCTTCCTGACTTTCTGGAGTGGCATTCATGCTATCCAGCCGTGCAGGGCTACTGTAGTGCTGCTGATGTCTTCAGGGTCTGGAGGAGAAAGAGCTCAAAGAGCAGCCCAGTAGCAGGGTGGTGCTAGCAGCTGCTTCCCACCGCAGCATGAGCTCCTCCAGGGCCACCTCCCCACCAGCAGCTGCAGAGCAGTGGTAGAAATGCAGAAGCTGATGGTTTTGTGATGTGTTGAGGGCTCAGCCTTCACTGGGGGCCTGGCCTGCAGCAGAGCCTGGCCATTATGTTGGGTAATAAGGTGTTCAGCGAAAGTCTGATTGCGCTGTGCCACGCCCTGTTTGGAGAGCTCACAGCTGAGCTTTTCCTTTCGGACCTGAAGCAAAGTGCATCTCCAAGAGGAAAAGGTTTGGAATGTCAGATTGGAGAAGGTCACGATGGCAGTGGCTCCCTGGGTGTAAGGGTTCAGGTGCAATTCCAGGTGAAAAGTGACTGCAGGGAAGGAAAAGATGTGTGGTTTTCAGGTGCTGCTGCTTAACCCCATTCCTCCTGCAGTGGAGGAGCTCTCATCTCCAACTGATGCCCAGCAGTATGGAAATGCTGGGGCTGTGCTGCTCAGTATACCTGTGGGCATCACCATAATTCCTTTCTCATGCTGCTTTTGTTGCCAGGGTGCAGAGTGTGCCTGGCAGCCCTGCAGGAGCCTGTCCCAAGCTGCTTGGCCTTGAACCTAGTAATCCTTGCACAGTCCTCAAAAACCTCGATGTCAGGTGGAAGATCAACCTGCTTCAGTGTGTGAGCTCTGAGGTCTTCCTCGTTGCATCAGGACGTGGCCGTAGGGTGACCCAGTGTTGTTTGCAGGGCATACAGGCTGCCAGGAGCCATGTGGGGGCCAGCCCTGGTGGTAGAGAGGCAGAGAGGAAACCTCCATCTCTTTTCCCCTTCACTGGGCAGAAGATGCTTCATTCCCTTGCGTGTCTCTGGAGGGTGAAGGCTGGGTAATGGCCTGGAAAATAGAACAGTGAGCCTGGGTTCTTCTCTGCAGCAGCCAGAATTGGAGGTAGCAGCTTGGCACAGGAGGGGACAAGATAATGGCTTTGCTCTGGGAGCTGCAGGCTGTGCTCTGCACCGCTCTGAGCAGCATTGGGCAGCTTTGTGCAGCAGGCAACCCTCCCCCCCACCCCCAAGCAGAAAACAATGGCAGCGCGGGCAGGTGCTGGGTTTAGTTTATTTTTGTTATTATTTTTACCAGTGAGCGAAATCAGCTCTGAGGATATCAGTTACAGCTCCAGGCTTTTCTGGATGGTATTTATGTTCCTCTAGAATGACCTGCTTCTAAATTTGTTCACTCTGTGCAGCCATGTGCTAGGCGTCCGTGCGAGTTGGGGAGGCTGGAAATAGCTGAGGCACGTGGGCTGGGTCACTGCAATGTGCCTGGAACTCGCTGCAGAGGTTAGGATGCAGCTCCTGTTCCCAGGTACCAGGGGAAAATCCCATTTTCTGCCCCAACCCTGAAGACTCTCTTTGGCACGGTTTGGCCACCCTTACCTGTATTTCTGTAGCTGGCAGAAGCGCCAGTGTCTGGGCTTGTCTCTGGTCTGGGACATGGGCTGTGGGTGGGCAGTGGGTGACTGTGAGATGTGCTGGCTGGGCATGGGGGGAGATAGGATGAGGTGGGGTTGGAATGGGAATGCGTAAGAATAGGAAGGTGAATTGAATGAGAAAGGGAAAAGAATATGAAGGTAAAGGAAGGGAATTGGAAGGGGGGTAAGAAGGGGAAAGGAAAGGGAGTAGGAAACAGGAAAGGAAGGGGAAAGAAGGGGGGGAAAAAAAACTGGAACATCCCTGCAGGCATTCAAGGCAAGGCTGGATGTGGATCTGGGCAGCCTTCTCTAGTGGTTGGGAACCCCGCCTGTGGCAGGGGTATTGCAACTTGATTATCTTTAAGGTCCTTTTCAACTCAGGCCTTCTATGATTCTATGAAAGGAAGGAGGCAGGAAAGGAAAGGGGTGGGAAAGAGAGAGGAAGGGGAAGGAAAGGGAAGGGGAAAGGAATGAGAAATGAATGGGAAAGGGATTGGAAAGGAAAAGAACAGTAAAGAAAAAACAAGAGTGGGGGTTGCCCTGCAATGGGAGCTGGGCCCTCCAAGCCCTGGTGAGGGGCTAAAAACAGCGGTGCTGCAGCTGTGGGGCAGCATGGCAGGGCTGGGTGGGACATGGGGCTCAGTACAAGCACCAGCGGTACTGGGAGATGGGGAAAGGTGAGGAGGAGACCTGGGTGGGAAGTGGAAGAGCACATAACCTTAGGGCTGAAAGAGCTTGAATCCTTTCTTGTCTGCATGCAGCTTCACGTTTTTGACAGTGGTCTCTGAAAATCAGAATCAAAGCGCTTGAGGCAGCATGACCCCAAGTGGTTTTGGTACATGCTAAAAAGTGGGTTTTTCCTTCTGGCCTTGATATCATCGTGCTGTTTTTCCCTAGGAAGACAGGAGGGTACCTGTGGGCTCCTGTTGCCGTACTGTCATCTTCGTGGTAGGAGCATTGCACTGGGGATGTTTGGATTGTGCCTACTGATCTGTCACTTCTTTTTTTCTCTCTAGTCATGGGACATCTTCTTTCGCAACGCCAACGCTGGAGCTGCTCCAGGCACTGCTTACCAAAGCCCCCCCCCGCTGAGCTCCAGCCTTTCCGCACTGTCCCAAGCACAGTTCCTGGTTCAGGCCCAGCCCAACGTAGACAAACTGGTGGAAGACCATCTGGCAGTGCAGTCTCTTATCAGGGCATATCAGGTAAGAACACAGCATTGTGCTGGGCAACAGCCTGCTCTCTGCAGCCTCCCCAGCAGCTCCACACTGCCATGTGTGCACATCCCCTCACTGTAACACTGCCAGACAATAGGAAGCTTAAAGCCACTGCCACCCCACCAGTGCCATTGCTGTAGCATGGTTGCTATCAGCCCAGGCCAGGAGCTGCAGGGATGCAGCTGTTCCCAGCAGAGTGGGTTGGGTGTGTGTGCTGCATGGGAGCTCTGGGCTCTGCCTCCACCTCCTCTTGCTCAGGAGTAGCATAGGATAGCTATGCTGTTTCCTGTGCTTCACATTGACACAGCACTTCAGGAAACGTTGCTTTGCTCTTTGCAAATGGATGAGGGCTGCTGTGCTGCCAGTCCAACCCTGAGGCTTGGACCAACACTGCCAAAAACACCAGCCTTTGGGAGAAACAAGTTCCTAGCAGAAAGGAAACCACTGCAGCACGCATCCAGGCTCAGTGCTTTAGCTCAGGAGAGCGCTGAGACACGTTCCTGCGTCCATTTTTCTTCCCATCATTCTTTCATCATTGGTTTGCCTAGCCATGCTCACCTCTGGGGCACTGCACTGCTCCTCCTGGGCACAGCGAGGCTCAAGGTTGTCTGTGAGCTCCTTGCACTGTGCTGATGGTGTGGGAGCTGAGTGCCATGTGCTAGGCAACACCATGCTGGATCCTTGCAGCACTGGTGTCTGAATGCCACACAGCTCCAGCATTAAATCAAGCGGTGAGCAATGTCATTGGAGACAGCCACTTCCAAACCAGCAGTCTGCACACGAAGCTCTCAACCTCCTCTGCACTTCCTCAGCTTCCTCAGTGGCCGTGCTGAGAGGTGGTTGCTCTTGACCTGCTTTTTCTGATCTGGATTGAGAAAGCTGCAGTGGTGCAACTGTACGGCTGCAGCCATAACGGGGAGGCGCCAGGTGGGGAGGCTGAGCATGGCATGCAGGTAGGCGAGAGCTGGCAGCCCTACCTGCGGAATGTGACCTACTTAACCACCAGGCAATTAATTTCCGAAACCAGGTTGAGCTGGAGAGTCCCTGTAGCGATAGGCGAGCAGCGTCCCTGCCCTGTGCTGGCTCCTGGTGGCACTAGCACTGGCCTGTTCCTCCACTGTGGTACTGCTTGGGAGCCCAATTCATTCTTCCCTTTTAAATGACTGGCATGGTCTGGTTTGGGCTGGGGAAAACAATCTGCCTCTGTGCCTCTGCAGTGGGCCGTGCCACTCACGTGGTGGGACTGCTGCCACTGTTGCTGCTGCCCTGGGGGGCTCTGTGTGCTGAAACGGGGGGGGGGGAGGGGGGGAGGAGAAAGAATGAAGAAAAGAAGCATGACAGAAGACCCCCTCCTCATGCCTCTGTGAAGTGGGGGATTTGCTGCGTAGCTGTGCCACCGAGCTGACCTCCAGATGGAGGAACCCAACTTGGGAGGGCACTGCAGACACCGAACTCTGGAACTGCTGACCCTAAGATCTGGGATAGCTGTCTGTTCCTGGCCCGTTTCATTGATTTCTGGGCATCCCATTGCACAGCTCAACCCAGTGGGCATCGTGGATCTGGTGGGTAGCACTGAGTATTGAAAATCAAAGCAATGTGGACTGAAAAGAAAAGCAGTAAGTGGTGGACATCAGAGCAGTAAACATGGGAAAGAAAGTCACAGCAGAGCCAGGGGCAGCAAGGAGGATTTTCAGGCAGAAGAGTGCAGCTCTGGTCACTGAGCACCACTCGGGGCCCCTCCTACAAGAACACACAGATCAAAACCAGGAACCTGGCCCTTCCTTTGCTGTGGTGTCTGCAAGGAAAGAAGCAGTGCAGGTTTATTCTGAGGAGGTGCTTGGGGTGAGGGTGACAGCAACATCAGGTGCCCTTGTCCTCTGTCTGCTCCATGCTCTGCAGGACCACCCCCTGCAGCCCAGATCTCTGTGGGGAGGGCACAGGTAAGTAGGTGGCAGTGGCATGGTGCTGCTGGGCCTTTCCCAGTGCTGTGCTGAAAGCTGCTCCAGGCTTCAGAGCGGGGCTGGAACCCTCCTGGCTGACTCCATGGAAGATGTAAGGAGGGAAGCTGCGTGAACTTGTGTTGTTTTGGTTATTATTTTAAGGAACACTTCTTAAATTAACTTGTCTTAATGACTAATCTGTATTGTTGCTTCCAGGTCAGGGGCCATCACATTGCAAAGCTTGATCCTCTCGGCATTAGTTGTGTAAATTTTGATGATGCACCTGTAACTGTTTCTCCAAACGTCGGTGAGAATTACTCTGCAAATTAATTCGAATGTAATTTAACTTTTTTACCCCTCCCCTCTTTTGTTTTTCTTCCTCTCTCCTCTCCTTCCTGGTACCTGTTCTCCCCTCCATTCCTTGCCCATTTCATAGATTCGAGGGCACCATGTAGCACAACTCGACCCCCTGGGCATCTTGGATGCGGATCTGGACTCATCCGTTCCAGCCGATATTATCACATCCGCAGACAAACTGGGTGAGGGCTTTGAGAGCAGTTAGTGCTGCATTGCTTGAGCTCCTCTCTCTCTCACAGCTTTGTAGGTAGAGTGCTTCACCAGTGCAGGGGAAAGGTCTGAAGTTTTCTTCCTAACAATTGCTCCAAATTTGTTGGGGAGCGTGGCTGTGGCAGAGCAGCTCTGCCCCCCGCCCCACTTGTCACTGCTCCCCGGCCTCAGCTGTGCCCTGAGCTCTGGCAGCGATTGTGCCAGGGAAGCTTTGGGATGTATTCCCACCCGGGTAGGGGTGGAAGTACCCCTGCTTTGGAGTGAGAGTTGCATGCGTGTGGCACAGAGGAGTGCACCTGGTGCCCAGGGGAGCAGAGCCTTAATTCTCAGTTGCTTCAGCTCAGCCCTCCAAGTTGTGCTCTCCAGCACACTGCCAGAGCAGTGAGCTCCTTCACCCTGCTGCTTCTTCCAGGGCTGGTCCCTTGCTGCCAGGCACGCTCCTAACCTAGAGTGTAGCACAGCGATGATCACTAACCTCGCACAGCTGCAACAGCCGATCCAAATTCTGTGTGTGCATGTGTGTGTGTATGTGGGTGGGTGGGTGACTGTGGTCACTCGCCCTGCTGCCTGCAGCAGGCATCAAGCCTCATGCTGCTGGGCTGGGCTGGGAGGAGTGGTCCTTCAGGATGCTCCCCTGTGCGGCTGGGCAGTGCAGCCCTGTTTTGGCTGGAGTGTGCTGCATTGCCCAGGTTAACCCAGCCCAGCAGCACTTTGTTCCTGACCTCTGTGCTGCCACCAGGCGGTCGTCCTTATGGCTTCGTGGCGTTCTCATTGGGAGAGTTGGCACCACAACTCCTGGTGTCATTTAATGACTGGGAATGTGTGAATTCAGAGGACATAGCGAGAGCAGGGAATGAGCCGTGCTCCTGCTGCCAGCTGCTGGTTTGCACCAGGGCTGGGTTGCATCAGCTGTGTGTGACTGCAGGAGGCCGTGTGTCCTGCTGTGACCATTACTGCTGCTGTCAGGAGCATGAGATGCAGAGGCTCATCCCATGTCCCCTGAAATAAAACTGTTCATGCTGAGTGGGGCAGCACGGGGACACGGTGGCTGGGAGGAGAGCTGCTGTCTCATCCCCCCTGCCTGCACTATGCAGCCAAGCCCAGCCCAGCAGCAATCCTATGCAGCTTGATGCAGCACTTCTTCCTTAATTGGCCACGGCCTTCTTGCTGCTGAGCCAGCAGAGCTGCTTTCCCACGTGGGAGTTTCCCACACTGTGCCGTCCCTGCAGAGGATGCAGTGGGATGGGGTGCACGGGGCAGGATTGCATGCTGTGTGATGTCCCAGGTCCCCATGGCGTTGCTGGGAGTTGTTTCCCACTTGCATCCCAAGCAGCGGTGCAGGAGGTGACTGGAACCTGTGGGTTGGAGAGGTGGTGCCTTGGGGGGCTGGTGGGCTTCTGGCGTGGTCTGCAGCCTATCCTTAGCTCCGACTTGGGGAGAGATGGGTTTGAAAGGGGATGGAAGGGGTATTGGCTGGGTGGCCGCAGACAGTGCTGCAGTGTGAGGGGGAAATCATCGCACCAGAGGCAGTGAGGTGCTGGCACTGCTGCCCTGAGCTGTGGGTACACGTTCCCTGGAGGTGCCTAAGGCCATGGATGGAACCCTGGGCAGCCTGAGGTCCCTTTCAAGCATGCTGGAATCCCCTGGCTTAGTGCTTCAGGATGCTGTCTACCCTCAGCCCAGCCCTATGGCTGGGGACAGTTGGGAGGACAAGGGCAGATTTTCTGGCCAATGCCAAAGATCTGCTGTAGCCTGTTGTTTGCAGAGAGAGCCAATTTCTAAGCAAATCCTACTGGCTTTTCACTTTGGAAGAGTATTTCCTAATGCTTGGGCTGCAGTTAATTTGCAGAGCATTTAATGAGGAGTGTTTGTTAGACTTGCCCTGGAAACAATCTTTTGTTTCCTGTTTCTGCACGCTGAAATCCTTAGAGGTCAGCTGTAGAGGTGGGAGCTGTGCAACTTCTGCTGTGACTGAGTAAGTGTAAGGAGCTGTGTAGCTTGTCTCCGGAGTTGATCTTTTCTTTTGGCTGCCTTTTGTTGAGCAGCTTGCTGCTGCCAGGTTTGGAAGCTCTGGGTACAGCAGGGTGATGCTTGGGTTAACGCAGGAGCGTTGCAGGCTGTGCAGGGGAACCCCTTTTCCTGCTCAGCCCTGTTCCTGCTCGGGAGACGGTGCGTTCCTGTGTGTCGGTTGGTCTGTCTGTGGAAGGATCCTTTGGCACAGCTGTGCCCTCAGAGCCCTGTCCTCCCCTGGGGCTGTTCATCGTGCAGTTGGGAGGTGCTGCACATCAGAGGAGACCTCAACCCATGCAGCTCAACTGCTGCCCAGAGTCTGATGTTCCTGCCCACCCTCTCCCTTCCTTCCTGATCATGTTTTCCACCAGGATCCCTTTGCCATGTAGCGTGCAGCCATCCTCCACCCATCCCACCCTTTCTTGCCTTCGGTGGTTCCCACTCTGTTTGAATACTGTATTCTATGTTATTTTTTTTTTTAGACTTGTGATTTTCCACGACTGTACTCCTTGCGGTTTTTTCCCTTTACTAACTTTGACTGCGTCTCTCTATCTTCTCCCTCTGCACCCCCTGCCCACCCCAGACCTCGCAGTGTTCAAGGAGCGGCTGAGAGTGTTAACAGTGGGAGGTACGCACCCCGGCAGCCCCAACCCTCAGGACTCTGGATAGGTTATTCTGGCCCCCCTGCCCCCTGTGGTGCCCTCTGCTCTTTGGAACCCGTTGCTTTTTGGTTTCTTTGGCTCAAAGTGAGTGAGGCGCGTGGTCAGTGATGCTTCACCCCGAGCCAGAGCGTTCCCTGTGCTGTGTGTGTGTGTTGGCACTGGGGGCCCTCTGATGTACACACACGTATCTGCTGCCTTTCGTTGTAACCTCGTTGTCGTGTGCTTGATGTTAATTACTGCTTGGTTGATCCACACAAACCTCCTCTGTGCTTATGTTGGGTTTTGTGCTGCTTTTGTCCCCTCCCCTCTCCTCTCTTCCTCACCCGTGGCTGACCCCTCCCCGTCCCCGTCCCATCCATCTCTCTCTGCTTCTGCTCGTCCCACCCACGACAACCCTGCAGGATTTTATGGGCTGGATGAGTCTGACCTCGACAAGGTCTTCCATTTGCCCACAACCACCTTCATTGGAGGAAATGAGTCGGCTCTTCCGCTCCGGGAGATCATCCGCCGCCTGGAGGTGAGGGCCGAGTGTTTGCAGGCAGTGCTTGCAGCCCAAGGGCTGTTTGCTGCAGAGCAATGGCTTTGCTGCAAGTTGCTTCCTTTGCCCCAGGAGAGGTCTCTCTGGCTGACCTCAGGAGGGAGATAAGCATCTGAAATAAGCAGCAGGGAGAGCAGGCCCCTGGTTCTGGGAGGTTTTCCTCATTCCCTCCCCGCCTTAACCTGTGGGGTCTGAAAACACTCTGAGGTGCTGTGCAACCCTGAGAGGCTGTGAGTTCTGCATGTGCAGGCAGAGAGGGCCCCACGCTGAGCGCTGGGGTGAGGCAGTGCTCTGGGTGACTCCTGGGAGGTGCAGCTCACTCCTCACCTTGCCGGATGCTTAAAAAGGGGTCCAAGGGATCCCCCAGCACTGCACAGAGCCAGCTTGGAGCAGGCTGGGGACGTGTGCGGCTCCTGCCAGTGCCTCACAGGCTGTCCAATCCTCCGGGGGCAGATGGCGTACTGCCAGCACATTGGCGTGGAGTTCATGTTCATCAATGACCTGGAGCAGTGCCAGTGGATCCGGCAGAAGTTCGAGACCCCAGGGATCATGCAATTCACCAATGAGGAGAAGAGAACACTGCTGGCACGCCTGGTCCGCTCCACCAGGTACCCTGTGAGCAGCATGGCTCTGACCCCCATTTTCCCCTATTTCCCCCAGTTTTCTCCCATTTATTTTCTGCTGCGTGGCTGCCCTAGCTGGACAGTCACCACCTGCATCATCTCTCCTTGGCGTCATCCGTGGTGGTCCCTCTGTGCTTGGCTAACCATGGAGATAAGAGGCAGGACTCACTCAGGTGCTGCCAAAATGCTGGCACGGAGCCTGCAGACAGATGATGCTGTCAGAAAACAGCTAGAAAGAAGGTGTTGTTCAACAGTACAGCACAGAGTCAGTGTGCATGCAGGGTGGGGGTCAGGTTGCTGGGCAGCAGGAGGGGTATGGAGCAAGTGGGGGCTGCAGGGCTGTGCCCCCCTCATAAGGTCTTCTCTTTGCTCTCCCAGGTTTGAGGAGTTCCTCCATCGGAAGTGGTCTTCGGAGAAGCGTTTTGGTCTGGAGGGCTGCGAAGTGCTGATCCCGGCCTTAAAGACCATAATTGATAAGTCGAGTGAGAAGGGAGTGGATTATGTGATCATGGGGATGCCCCACAGGTACGTGTCCCTGTGTTTGGTGCCCTGGGGTTTGTTTCTGCAGGGTGAGCCACCGAGCTCAGACCTCAGCAGCTCCCCCTGAGTGCATGGATGGGCTGTGGGGGGAAGAAATGGAAATGGCACTGCAGAGCTCCATGGCTTTGGCAGAAGGAGCTTTGTTTGAGGAGGGCTGCAATGCAAGGGTGGGATTTGGCCAGGCTGCGGTGGGAAGGGCACAGAGGGGCTCCCCATCCCTGCAGGGACAAAGGATGTGTTGGAGCACAGGACCCCATCCCCTCCCCTTGTTCCTCACAGCTCGGGGGCTGTGGGGCTGCCCCCTTGCTCTCTGGTGTGGGAGGCATGGGGCCACGCTGCCTGCTGCTTGCTGAAAGCAGTGTTGCTTTCACAGAGGGCGTCTGAATGTCCTTGCCAATGTGATCAGGAAGGAGCTGGAGCAGATCTTCTGCCAGTTTGACTCCAAGCTGGAGGCTGCTGACGAGGTGAGCACTCCTCTGCTGTGCTCCATCCCTATGGCAATCTGCAGGCTGTGGTGTGAGCTGCATCACACTGCTGCTGGCAGCTCTCCATGTCGCAGCACGGTGTCCCCCATCCCCTGCCAGGGCTCTGGTGACGTCAAGTACCACCTGGGGATGTACCACCGCAGGATCAACCGCGTCACCGACAGGAACATCACCCTGTCCCTGGTGGCCAACCCTTCCCACCTGGAAGCAGCTGACCCTGTGGTCCAAGGCAAGACCAAAGCAGAGCAGTTCTACTGCGGGGACACAGAGGGGAAGAAGGTAAGCAGCGAGGTGGAACCGATGAGCTGTCACACAAGCTGCCATCCCCACCACAGCTGCTCCCATATCTCCCCCTGGTCTTTGGTGATAGCTCCATCAGGGCCTTGGTCACCACATTGAAACGAACGTTGTTCCCACCCCCAAAGGCCCAGCATTGGGGCTGGGAGGGCTCAGCTCCATGCTGCAGGGCCTCAATGTGCATGGGGTGGGAATGCTGGGGGCACCATGCTGCGATGGCTGTGAGCGGGGGCCGAGGGTGTTTGTACCCACTCTCACTGCTTGATTCATCGCCTCTGGCACTCCAGGAGAAGTGGAAGGGTGAGATCAAAAGTACTTCCTTTCCTCCCACACCGTGAGGGCTGAGAATAAATAGGGCAGCTCTGTCCTCGCCTGGCAGACAGTATCCTCAGCCAGCCCTGGCTAAAGCAGTGAAACACCAAAGGCACAGTGAGCTCTGCCACAATGTGCTCCTGTCTTTTGGGGTGAAGGTGCACAGGAAAGGTGCATTTTTCCCAACACAGCCCCTGGAGCTGTGGAGCACAGGGTGTTATGTTGGGATGATGACCCTGAACATCCTGCAGGGATCGCAGCAGCTGCCACTCCAGAGCTGTAGGAAATCATTGGATGCTGCCCCGGGGCTGAGACGGGGCTGCAGTGCCACTGAGTGCCCTCACCCCACAGGTGATGTCCATCCTCCTGCACGGAGATGCAGCATTTGCAGGACAGGGAATCGTGTACGAGACGTTCCACCTGAGCGACCTGCCCTCCTACACCACTCACGGCACCGTGCATGTTGTGGTCAACAACCAGGTGGGGGACACAGCCGCCCAAAGCCAGGCGGCGAGATGGTGCGGCCCTGGCGCTGGGGTGGAGCCAGGGAAGCCCGGCTCGATGTGGGCCCATGTCCTGAAAGCTGCCTTCATTCCCTGGGTGTCATGTGAGCCGATGAGATGCACCTGGCACCTGCCCAGCTTCATCCCCAGCCGGGATCTGCAAGCAGTGCTATTTGTTCCAAATCCCATCCTCCCCAACAGATCGGCTTCACCACGGACCCACGCATGGCACGCTCCTCTCCGTACCCCACAGATGTTGCCCGTGTGGTCAATGCACCCATCTTCCATGTCAACGCGGATGACCCTGAGGCTGTGGTGTATGTGTGCAACGTGGCAGCGGAGTGGCGAAGCACTTTCCATAAGGATGTGGTGGTGGATTTGGTAAGGAGGTGGCAGCAGGCCTTGTCTGAAAGTTGTAGCTCCTCCAGCTTTTGGGGCACTCTTTCAGGGGAGGGAAAGAGGGAGTTTAGGTGAGGTCATGAGAATGTACTGACACTCGGGGAAGAAATGTGGTCTCAGTGCAGAGCCTGCCCTCATGCCCTGCACTGAGCAGGGCACAGCTGCTCCCTCCTGGGCTGCTTTGGACTTTCCATAGCACAGAGACCCTGTGACTCTGCTTTGTGAAGCACAGGTTGCAGGGCTGCTCTCAGAAGCTCCCTCCTTCCCGGTAGGTGTGTTACAGGCGCAACGGGCACAACGAGATGGACGAGCCCATGTTCACACAGCCCCTGATGTACAAACAGATCCGGAAGCAGAAGCCGGTCCTGCAGAAATATGCTGAGCTCTTGATTTCACAGGGGGTGGTAAATCAGCCGGAGTATGAGGTACTGTCACTGGGGTGCGTATGGGCAGAGCTCTGGGGTGTGAGAGGGGTGGCAGATGAGCTGGCACCCCCAGCGTGGGAGAGGGAATGCAGGGCATCCAAGCACACCAGTACCTGCCCTGGCTGCCCCAGAGTCTTGTCAGGCTGCTCAGTTGGTTCAGAGCTGGGGGGACAGCTTGTGCACCCATCACCATTCACAGAAAGGTGGCAGAGCTGCACTGTGCTCAGGTGAGCGGTGGCTGGGCTGAGAGCTGGGGCTCGGCTGTGCCAGCTGGGAGCAGGAACATCTTGCTCCCGTCTTGCTCCCATGTTTCTCCTTGATATCTGCAGTGCAGAGCTGCTCCAGAGCTGTGCCCTGCAGCACCGGGAGGGCTGGAGCTGAGCTGCAGGGCCCCCGGGGGCTGCCTGGAGCAGGGACCCACTCTGACCCCAGGAGCCTTGCAGGCTTATGACAGCACTGTTGTTTGGAGCCTCCTGTAATGCAGCTCTGCATGCTTTGCCTCGCAGGAGGAAATCGCCAAGTATGATAAGATCTGTGAGGAGGCCCATGCAAGATCCAAGGATGAAAAGATCTTGCACATCAAGCACTGGTTGGACTCCCCCTGGCCTGGTAAGTTGCTGGCAGCATTTCAGCTAGCGCATAGCCTGGCTTCTCCAGAGTCCGCTGGGACTGGCACCCTGACAGCTGGCTTTCAGCAAATGTACACTCATGGGGTGAGGGCATGGTGCTGGCATCCCTGCTTCTGCCCTCAAGGTGCTGGTGGAGCCGAGTAGGGCCCCGCAACACTGTGGCTGCTCCTCTGCAGGTTTCTTCACTCTGGATGGCCAACCCCGCAGCATGAGCTGCCCCTCCACTGGGCTGAATGAGGAGGACCTGACGCACATTGGCCAAGTGGCCAGCTCAGTGCCAGTGGAGGATTTCACCATCCATGGAGGTAGGAGCTCGCTGGAGCCTTGTATTTGTTCCTGAGAAGGTGAGGGAGATGGCTGGAGCATGGCCTGGCAGGAAGGGACGCTTGGATAGGCTCATCTGTGGCACTGAGGGGTTCAAAGGGAGCTGTGGTTAATTCAGGGAGGAGCGTAAGGAACAGCTCATCCTCGGAGCTTCTCTGCCCTGGGGCACACACACATTGTATGCCCATGGGCAGGTTTGGGGATGGAGCTGTTGTCACCACCACAAACCACTGCCTGTTCCCGCAGGTCTGAGCCGAATCTTGAAGACCCGTGGGGAGATGGTGAAGAACAGGACCGTGGACTGGGCGCTGGCCGAGTACATGGCGTTCGGCTCCCTGCTAAAGGAGGGCATCCACATTCGCCTGAGTGGGCAGGACGTCGAGCGGGGCACCTTCAGGTGGGGCAGTGATGGCTGCGTTTGGCCCCACAGCCCCTGGAGGGAATCCTAAGCGATGAGGCTTTTGTCCTTTTGGTTATTTATTTTGCCACCCTGGGACACAATCTCCTGCTGGCAAAAACATTGCACTAAGCAGCCAAGAAGGGGGACTAACCAAATGAGACCCCCATGAGGCAGCAGCTTGTGCTTGGCAGGGAGTGATGCTGTGCTTCCCTCTTCCAGCCATCGTCACCACGTGCTGCATGACCAGAACGTGGACAAGAGGACCTGCATCCCAATGAACCACCTGTGGCCCAACCAGGCTCCCTACACCGTCTGCAACAGCTCTCTGTCTGAATATGGAGTCTTGGGTGAGTGTGGTTCTGTGCCCTGGGGGGGCCATACCCCTACTCCTATCCCTAACCCCCCCCTTACCCCTCCTGCAGGCTTCGAGCTGGGCTTTGCCATGGCCAGCCCCAATGCCCTGGTGCTCTGGGAAGCCCAGTTTGGGGACTTCCACAACACTGCCCAGTGCATCATTGACCAGTTCATCTGTCCTGGGCAAGCCAAGTGGGTCAGGCAGAATGGCATCGTCCTGCTGCTCCCCCATGGCATGGAGGGCATGGTGAGAACCCCCCTCCCCAAGGCCTCTGGCTGCCCCCCAGCTCATGGAAGTCTGGCTGTGCCTTCACTCTGCCTGGCTCCACCTGCAGGGCCCCGAGCACTCATCCGCCCGCCCTGAGCGGTTCCTGCAGATGTGCAATGACGATCCTGACGTCTTCCCTGTGAGTGGAGCTCAGCCCGATCCCCCTGCTCACCCCCATGGGGCTTTTCTGGGCCCTGATCTCCACTGTAAAGCTTGAGGGTCCCAACCCTGGGGTGGGCTCGGTGCGGTGCGAGGCTGAGCTTGTCCCCAGCAGTGGTGTGGTGCAGCAGGGAGGATGTTGTCCCAGGCTGGGGGCAGGAGCGCTCGGCTGTGTGCGGCACTGTTGTCTCTCTCCATGTACTTTTTGGGAGGGGGCTGGGGGGGGCACAGGGCTGCAGGGCCAGTGGGCATTGCTGTTCCTTGACACCCCCTGACCCGTGCTTGTTGAGGCAGAAGCTGGACGACTTTGATGTGCGCCAGCTGTACGACTGCAACTGGATTGTCGTCAACTGCTCCACTCCAGCCAACTTCTTCCACGTCCTCCGACGCCAGATCCTCCTGCCCTTCCGCAAACCGGTCAGTGCTTGGGGCAGTGGGTGCTGCTGGCTGCTCACAGGGCTGCTCGCTGCAGGGGGAGAGTGAGCTCTGGGGTTAAAAACCACCAGTGTCCTTGGGCATACAGAGCAGCCCATGTGCCCTCGTGTTTGCTCCTGGTCAAGCAGAGGGAGGGCACAAACAGGCGGCTGTGCTCCCTGCTCGGGGTGAGGAGTTCTGGCGCTGCTCACTGCCTGCTTGGCTTCTTCCTCCCCCCAGTTGATCATCTTCACTCCAAAGTCGCTGCTGCGCCATCCTGAAGCACGCTCCAGCTTCAATGACATGCTGCCAGGTACGGGTGGTATGGGGCTGTGTTTGCTTCCCAGGGGTGAAGGGCGGGAGCTTGTGCAGTGTAAAGTCCTCTGGCAGCATCCCCGTGCCAGCCTCCCTTGTGCTGCAGCACAGATTTAATCCCTAAAATCCCTTTGGATGTGGCACAGTGGAGTGGAGAGGTGTTGTGGTCACCTTGGCCTTGGGTGTGGGTCCTTATTTCTGCTCTCACCACCTCCCTGTTCTGCAGCTCTGACACGTTCTCCCTGTGGGCACTGTGCTGTGACCCTATCTTTCCACAGGCACCCATTTCCTCCGCGTCATCCCCGACAGTGGCCCCGCAGCTCAGAGCCCACAGAGTGTCCGCCGGGTGCTGTTCTGCACCGGAAAGGTGTACTACGATCTGACACGGGAGCGCAAGGCCCGGGACATGGAGGCAGACGTGGCCATCACCAGGGTGGAGCAGGTGAGCCCGCTGTGTTGGGACAGCTCCCAGTGCCGCTGGGCCTTGGGGCACCCATCTGTGTGTGCCATACCAGCTGCCCCCTCCCCCTGTCCCCCCGCAGTTGTCGCCGTTCCCCTTCGACCTCCTGCAGAAGGAAGCTCAGAAGTACCCCAACGCTGAGCTGGTGTGGTGCCAGGAGGAGCACAAGAACCAGGGCTACTATGATTACGTCAAGCCACGCCTGCGCACCACCATCAACCGCGCCAAGCCCGTGTGGTAAGAGCAGAGCTGGGGGTCACTGTGGGGCAGCACCACACTCAGGGCCGTCCCATTCACCCCCAACTGCCGTTCCCCTGCAGGTACGCGGGGCGGGAGCCAGCCGCTGCCCCCGCCACCGGCAACAAGAAGACGCACCTGACAGAGCTGCAGCGGCTGCTCGACACCGCCTTCAACCTGGATGCCTTCAAGGACCTGGCCTGAGACCACCCACCCCCGCCTCCCCCGTGGCCACTGCAGCATGTGCTCTGTCCGTCTGTCTGTGTGTCTGTCGCTCGCCTCCCACCTCCATCCTAAACTACAGACCTTGTCAACCCAATGCCTCGCCGCCTCATGCCTGCCACCGCGCCGCCTGCCCTCAGCCCCGTGGGGCGGAGGGGCCGGGACCCCCACATTGAGGCTGAGATCCCCCACTGGGGCATGGATCCCCCCATTAGGGATGGGACCTCCCATTGAGGCTGGGACACCCCCAAGCAGTGGGGTTTGCTCACGTGTGGGGATGTTCTGCCACTTGCTCCCACAGCTCGGGGTTGCCGTGGGACTGAGTGCTGTGTCCCTGGGTCTCCGTCCCAGTACATCCCAGTTCCTCCTGCTCTCGGCTGCCTCTTGCTGGGGGCAGGAAGACTCCACGCGGCCGGTGCCGGTGCCGACCTGCGCTTCCTGTACCTGTGAGGACCCCTGGGCGGGTGGGGGCGAGCAGTGGGACCCCACGTCAGCGCTGTCACAGCCACGCTGCTCACGTGCAGTGCCGGCACTGCGTCACGTTGGTGCTGTGCTCCCGTCCCGTGCGGGACACCCCCGACCCGCTGTCACCCAGCGCGGTGTCACCACTCGCGTGGCTTCTCCCCATGCGGTGTCACCCTCTCGACACCCCCACGACACAGAGCCTCCCGGGCCCCGTGTCCCGTTCTCCGCTCGGCGCGCGGCTGCCCACGCCTGGAAGGGGGAGAAAGGAGGGGTTGGGGGAGGGGCCAGGCGGGCCGGGGGGGCGGGGCCGTGCATACAGATGAGCCTTCGGCCCCATTGTGCGCGGCGGCGCGGGTTCGGCTCGGCTCGGCCCAGTTCGGCTCAGCCCGGCACGGCCCCGCCCCGCGTCCCCCCCCCCCCCCCCCCCCCCCCCCCCTCCCCCCTTTCCTCCCCAGGGCCGCACTATGGAGCCGGGGCCGCGCGCGGGCTGAAAATCCCGCGCAGCTTCCGCGCAGCCGCGCGCGCACGGCGCCGCCAGGGCCATCTTGGGCCGCTCGGCACGGTGAGAGCGGGGCCGGGGCCGGGGGGGCCGCGGGGATCCCTGGGGGAGAGGGAGGGGGTGCGATGTGGGGGGGATGCGCGCTGCGGCTGAAAATACCTCTACCCCCCCAAGAGGGATCCTCGGTGTTCGCCGGGTGGAGGACCCTCCCCCCCCCCCACCCCCCCCCGGCCGCGTCGGGATGCGAGGATGCTTTCGGGGATGTCCCACGGGCCCCTCCCGGCCCCGCTGACAGCGCGGCGCGCGCAGCCGCCCCCATCCCACCACCCCCGCGCGGGACCGGGGGGGGAACCGAAAGCGTCGCGTTGCTCTTGGGGGTGGGAAATACCCGGGGGTAGGAATGGGGCTCCCCCCCACCCCGGGGGGGGGGCGGGGGAAGTCCCCGCGGGTTCCCCCGCCCCGCTGTCAGCGATGGGAGGTGGGGGAGGGAGGAGGGGGGGGGGGGGGGGGATTGGTTGCCGCGTCCCCAGGGGTGACCCGAGCGGTGACGGTGGAACGGGCGCCGTCCCCCGTAGGGGTGACCCCTGTGGGGGTGACCCTGGGGTGGGGTTTGTGCCGCCTCCGGCCCAGCGCTGTCCCGCAGCCCCGTGGGGTCGCGTTGGGCCCCTCCCGCCTGGCAGTGGGGCAGGCGCGTGCCGGCGGTGCCGTGCCATGCCGGGCAGGACGCCAAGTCCCAGTGCCGGGAGCGGGGGGGAGGGGAGGGGGGGCTGTGCCCACGGGAGCTCCGCACCGGAGGGCAGGGGGGGGAGTGGGGGCAGTACCCCGCAGTTCTCCCGGTGCCCACTTCCTGTCACCCGCCCCCCCCCCCGCAGCCCCGGTGACGGTGACGCCATCCCGCAGCGCCCACTGCGGCGCCCGATGAACTCCATGAACCCCATGAAACCGTCGCTGCCGCCCACACCGCACGGGTGAGTGCCGCCCCACGGCCACCCCACAACCACCGCTCAGTGCGTGCCATCTTCCCCTGTACCCCCGCACCCCCCTTCCCGCTAATTAAGTTGTTTTTCTTTCTAGTGATGGTTCATTTGCATATGAGGCTGTTCCCTGGCAACCGAGCACCAATCAGCCGGCGGGATCCCTCTCCGTGGTAACCACCGTCTGGGGTGTCAGCAACACCTCCCAGAGCCAGGTACTCTGAAGCCCTGTCCTCCCGCAGGGGTCCTGGCAGTACCCACGTGGTACTGGGGAGGGGCTGCCTTGTGAGGGTGGGGCTGCGTGGGGAGGAGCTTCCCGGAGGGGGTGGGGTCACCAGGCATGGGTGGGGCTTTGTGGGGTCTCTTACACGTTGGGTGGTGTAACTCTACTGAGACGAGACTCCATTGACCCCCCACTGAGCTCCCATTGACGCTGAGACCCCACTGACTTAACGTTGATGCCCACTGAGACCCTGCTGCCTGTCTCTTGAAGTCCAGTGAGAACCCGTTAAACTCCACTGAGATCCCATTGACCATACGTTGACCCCTTACTGAGATCCTACTGACAGTCCCTGAGACCCCACTGACCATCTCTTGAAACCCACTTGAGACTCCATTGAGCTCCCACTGAGATCCCATTGACCTTTCACTGACCCCTCACTGAGACCCCACTGACGCTCACTGAGACACTGCTGACTGTCCATTGACACTCAGACCCCACCAATAACCACTGAGACTCCACTGACCCCTACTGAGATCCCACTGACCACTGACACCTGGTGAGTTCCCATTGGCTTTGCATTGAAACCCACTGAGACCCCAATGACTGTGAGATCCCATTGACTGTCTCTTGACCCCCAATGAGACTCTACTGACAGCCACTGAGATCCCATTGGATTTTCACTGACCCCTCACTGAGACCCCACCAACAATTGCTGTGACCCTATTGACACTCACTGAGATCCTATTCACTTTCTACCGATGACTACTCAGACCCCACTGACCATCTCTTGATCTCCATTGAGATCCCATTGACTGTCTGTTGACCCCCATTGAGATCCCATTGACCATCCATTGATACTAAGATCCCACTGACTTTCCACTGACCCCCACTGAGACCCTGTTAACATCTAGTGAGTTCCTATTAAACTGTTTATTGACCCCCACTGAAATCCCATCGACTCCCACTGAGGTCCCATTGACTTCCATTGACCCCCATTGAGATCCCATTGACCGTCCATTGATACTGACCCCACTGACCCCCACGAGATCCCATTGACTTACATTGATCACCACTATGACCCCATTGACCATCTGTTGACACTGAGATCCATTGACCCCCACTGAGATCCCACTGACTTCCACTGACCCCCACTGAGACCCCACTGACCGACCATGCACAATCACAGCACTGAGACCCTGGTGTTGCCTGTTCCCGCCCTGCAGTTGGAGAAGTCAGCAGCTCCCCACAGAGCCCAGTACCACCACCCTGCGTGCCATTCCCCTCCCTGACCCCACATCCCCCCACAGGTTTTCGGCAGCCCCATGGGCCCTGGGGGTGGCAGCTCCAGCACCCCACTGCTGCCTGGCATGGCAGGTGCCGGTTCAGGAATGAGCTCTCCACAGTTCCTGGCGCAGCCGCCCTTTGCCGAGTCGGCTCCCACCAAGGGCTATGTGCAGCAGGGCGTGTACAGCCGCGGCTCATACCCCGGTGGGCCCGGCTTTGCCCCCAGGTAAGGCCGGTGTGGCACGGCGCGGTGACACCTGGCATGGGCACGGTGCACCCTCCCCACTGTCTGTGCTCTGCAGCTACACGGGCAGCCCTGGCGCCATGGGGCTTCCAGCGCATGCCACTCGCCCACCTCCCACTGCCGACTTCACCCAAGCAGCCGCCGCAGCCGCTGTGGCTGCCGCTGCTGCCACTGCCACCGCCACGGCCACGGCCACGGTGGCAGCGCTGCAGGAGAAGCAGAGCCAGGAGCTGAGCCAGTATGGCGCGGTAAGGGCAGTGACATGGGGTGGGCAACGGTGGCACGGGGACACAGCACCAACTGCTGTTTCTGCTCTGCAGATGGGAGCGGGACAGCCCTTCGGCAGCCAGTTCCTGCCCCATGCCGCGCCACGCGGCCCTGCCGGCCTCAGCCCCAGTGGCATGGCAAGTGTCATGACCCCCCTGGGCGTGGGGCCCACGCGGGCACCCAGTGTGGGCGCCCTGTACGGCACGCAGCGGCTGCCCCAGCATGCCTATCCTGGGCCCCCCCCCGGGCAGCAGCTCCCGCGGCACAGCGTCAAGCGGGCGTACGCCGGCGAGGTGAGTGCGGCGTCGTGGCTGTGGGGCTGACAGTGGTGCGGTGCTGCCGTAGCCGCGCTGACGCTGTGCCCGCAGGGGTACCCGGCACAGCAGTACCTGCAGGGCGGGCAGTACCCCCCCAGCGCTCCCCAGTCCTCAGCGCCGTCCCCGTCCTACCCCGGGCACAGGATGCAGCCGGGCATGGGCCAGTACCTCTCTGCTGCAGGCGGCACTGGGGCGTACTATAAGGTACAGGAGGGCGCGGCAGGCGTGGGGTGGGTGCTGTGGGGTGTGCGGTGCTGACCTGGGGGTGTCCCTGCCCCCACAGGCGGCTGAGCAGTTCAATGGGCAGGGCAGCACCTTTGGCTCCTACAGCCAGGCGGCCGTCAGTGGGGTGAGTGCTGGCACTGCATGAGCTATGGGGCTGTCGGCACTGCTGCACGGTGACAGTGATGGTGGTGGTGTCCCCACAGCCGGGGCGGTCGGTCCCGGGGTATCCCAGCTCTCCCATTCCCGGGAATCCCACACCACCCATGACGCCAGGGAGCGGGATGGCACCCTACATGTCCCCGGGCCAGGATGTCAAGGCACCCTTCCTGCCCGATGTGAAGCCTGGCATGGCTGCGCTGCATCCCTCCCCCTCAGGTAGGAGCTGTTGTGGGGCCTCTGTGGCGTTGCCCCTTTAAGGGCTGGGTGCTGCAGGGGGTGGGCGGGGCTTTGGCTTTGGGGGTGTGGCTATGGGGAGGGGGTGTGGTCTGAGGCCATTCTCGTGTGAGCTGTCCAATGAGAGCTTGGAGAAGCCATGAAGGGGGTGTGGCCATCGGGTGTGGGTGGGGATTGGTGTAGGGGTGGGGCCCCGGGGGGAGGGTCATCTGGTAATGGGAGGGGCTTCACTGTGAGTGGGACCGGGAGGGGGAGGGGCTTTCAATGGGGGTGGGGTCAGCTGGTGTGGGGTGGGCAGGGCCTCAAGGGGCACTTCTTCAGTGTGGGGTGGGTTGACCTCAACTGGGACCCCACTGAGCATTTCATTGACCCCTATTGGGACCCCATTGAGCACTCATTGACCTCCACGGAGATCCCATTGAGACCCTGCTGACACCCACCAAACCCCCTCTGACCGTCCACTGCCACCCACTGCCACCCTGGTGACACCCACTCCAGCCCCAATGGAGCCCTAGTGATACCTGCTGCCACCCCACTGATAACAACATGGCACCCACTGATCCCCTGTGGATGTCCACCCAAGGTCCCTGGCCACCCCGCTGCCACCCCTGTGATGTCCTCTGGCCACCCCCTGTCCCCACAGGGCCACCTGTGGGTGAGGAGCTGCGCCTGACCTTCCCAGTGCGTGATGGAGTGGTGCTGGAGCCCTTCCGCCTGCAGCACAACCTGGCTGTCAGCAACCATGTCTTCCAGCTACGCGACTCTGTCTACAAGACACTGATGATGAGGTTAGGGCAGTGCCATGAGGGTGGCAGGGGGGGAGGGTAAGCTGCCATGGCACAGTGTGGCACCATGGGGCATGGGGAGGCTGAGTGAGGTGCAGGGATGGCTGTCTTGGTCCTGCATGGCACAGCATGGCACAACATGGCTCAGTATGGCACAGTGCTGCATGATATGGTCTTACATGGCACACCATGTTCTTCATGGCACAGCGCTGCGTGATGTGGCCCTACCTGGCACATCATGGCACAGTGCTGCACACCATGGTTCTGCTTGGTGTGTCGTGGCTCATTGTGGCTCAGTGTTCCATGAGATGGTCCTACGTGGCACACCACGGTTCTTCATGGCACAGTGCTGCATGACGTGGCCCTACCTGGCACATCGTGGCACAGTGCTGCACACCATGGTTCTGCTTGGTGTGTCGTGGTTCATCGTGGCCCTGTGCAGCTCAGCGAGGTGCAGGGCACGGTGCTGAGCACTATGGCATGGCTCAGTGCATCTCCCCCCGCCCCGTGCCCACCCTGCTGCCCCCCAGGCCCGACCTGGAGCTGCAGTTCAAGTGCTACCACCACGAGGACCGACAGATGAACACCAACTGGCCGGCCTCCGTGCAGGTCAGTGTCAACGCCACGCCACTCACCATCGAGCGCGGCGACAACAAGACCTCGCACAAGCCGCTCTACCTGAAGCACGTGTGCCAGCCCGGACGCAACACCATCCAGATCACTGTCACCGCCTGCTGCTGCGTGAGCGGGGCCGTGGGGCGGGTGGGGGGCTGCCATGGGGTGCGGGGCTGCAGCTCACCCTGCTGTTGCCCTGCAGTCGCATCTCTTCGTGCTGCAGTTGGTGCATCGGCCCTCAGTGCGCTCAGTCCTGCAGGGCCTCATCAAGAAGCGGCTGCTGCCCGCCGAGCACTGCATCACCAAAAGTGAGTGCTGGGCACTGGGGGGAGGCGTGGGGATAGTGGCCCCCTCCTCACCCCTCATCTCACCCCTTCCCCAAAGTTAAGAGGAACTTCAGCAGCGGGACCATCCCTGGCACCCCGGGGCCCAACGGGGAGGATGGGGTGGAGCAGACGGCCATCAAGGTGTCCCTCAAGTGCCCCATCACCTTCCGCCGCATCCAGCTGCCCGCCCGGGGCCATGACTGCCGCCACATCCAGGTGGGTGGTGAGGGGGTGGGACAGGGTGGGATGGGAGCCCCGGTTGGTGCCAGCTCAACCCCATCTGTCCTGCAGTGCTTCGACCTGGAGTCCTACCTGCAGCTCAACTGTGAGCGGGGGACGTGGCGGTGTCCTGTGTGCAAGTGAGTGTGACCCTGTGGGACTGGGGTGTCCCCGTGGGGTTGTGCCTCAGTGTCCCATTGTATCTGTCCCTTGGCCCCAGAGCCATGCCTCGGTGTCCATGCAGGCTTGCTTCTTGGTGCCCACACAGAGCTGTGCTTCTGCGTCCCCATGAGGACACCCATTGTTTCGCAGTGTCCCTTCAGCATCCCCATGGAGCCATATCCCTATGTTCCCATGGGGATAAAACCAGGTGTCCTTCAGTGACCCCATGTAGCTGTCCCCATTGAGGAGATATCTCTTGATGTCCCCTGGCATCCCCATGGAGCTGTATCCCCATGAGGTTGTCCCTTGGCATCTTTCAGTGTCCTCATGGCGATGTCCCTTGGTGTCCCTCTGCCTGTTTTAAGTTGTCCTATGGTGTCCCCATGGGGGGTATCCCTTGACATCTTGTGCTTTCATTGACCCGTGCCTCAGCGTCCCCACGGGGATGTCCCTTGGTGTCCCAGCAGAGCTGTGCTATGGTGTCTTCATGGGGCCATTGCTTGGTGTCTGCATGGGGCCGTCCCTTGGTGTCCCTCAATGTCTCTGCTTCTACCCAGGGGGCTGTCCCCTGCCATCCCCTGACCACTGTGCCTCCCGCAGTAAGACAGCACTGCTGGAAGGGCTGGAGGTGGACCAGTACATGCTGGGCATCCTGATCTACATCCAGAGGTGAGTGCTGCTGCCCCCTGATCCCGCATGGCTGTGCTGCCCCCTGCCATGCCATGCCCTCTGCCATGCCCTCTGCCTGCAGCTCAGACTATGAGGAGATCACCATTGACCCGACGTGCAGCTGGAAGCCGGTGCCTGTGAAACCCGATGTGCACATCAAGGAGGAGGCGGACGGGCCGGCTCTGAAGCGCTGCCGCACCGCCAGCCCCGCACACATGGTGCTGCCCAACATCATGGAGATGATTGCGGCGCTGGGGCCTGGCTCCTCGCCCTTCGCCGCCCCAGCAGCTGAGTATGGGACACAGGGTGAGCGTAATCCCATGGCAGGGTGGTGTGCCCTGCCCCCCAACCCCCACCCTTGGTGCCCGTGGCCATGCTCACCCCATTTCTCCCACAGGCTCCGCATTCCCAGCCCCCACAGTGTACTCTGAACCGTTCCCCCCCGCCGCCCCTGGCACGCCAACGCTCGGGGACTTCGCACCGCCCACCTCCTTCCCACCTGAGCTGCTGCCTCCCGACAAGCCGCCCGCCACCCCCCTGCCTGGACAGGTCATTGACGGGAGGGGGGGGAAGGACGAGGAGGGGGGTAGTGATGGGGTGCTGAAGGCCGCTCTCCCCGCAGCTGCCTCCCGCCGGCAGGATGGAGCCATCCCACGCTGCCGGTCTGCACGCCATGGGCA
Source organism: Oreortyx pictus (assembly GCA_036925125.1). Classification (NCBI taxonomy): domain Eukaryota; kingdom Metazoa; phylum Chordata; class Aves; order Galliformes; family Odontophoridae; genus Oreortyx; species Oreortyx pictus. Next base: position 4,147,167 of record JAUPFR010000029.1, read on the forward strand.
GCCTGGCCCAGCACCGCGCCGTGCCCCCCCCACGGCCCCCGCCAGGCAGCGCTGGCCCCGATGTCACCTTCAGTGCTGCAACAGGGAGTGGGGATGGGACAGAGCCTGCGCTGGATGTGAGTACTGGGGGGGGGTGGGGGCATCCCTCAGTGGCACGTAGCGGTGTGTGTCCCTGTGCTGTGCTTTGGTGTCCCTCCATATCCATGGAGCTGTGCCTTCGTGTCCCTCAGTGTCCTCATAGGGCTGTGCTGTAATGTCCCTCCGCATCCCCATGGAGCTGTTCCTCAGTGTCCCCATAGAGCCTCACTACATGGGTCTTTAGATGTCCCCGTGGAGCTGTGCCTTCGTGTCCCACAGTGGCCCCCTTAGGGCTATATTTAATTGTCCCCCTGTGTCCCCATGGAGCTCCTCCTCATGGTTCCCTGGTGTCCCCATTGTGCCTTGTGCCCCTCAGCATCCCTTGGTGTCCTATGGGGATGTCCTGTGGTGTCCCCGTGGAGCTGTGCCGTGGTGTGTCACGTGCTGTCCTTTGGGTCACCCTGGGGACGTCCCTGGGTTTGTTGGGGGGTCGTTGGGGCAGTTTGTAGGGGATATGGAAGGGGGAGCTGTTTGTGGGGGGCTCGATGGGAAGGGTTTATGAGTGGTTTCAGGGGGGTTGTGGTTGCGCTGCCCCACCTCTGCCCCCCCCCCCCCCCCCCAGCTGCTGCCCGAACTGACCAACCCCGAGGAGCTGCTGTCATACCTGGGCCCCCCCGATCTGCCCAGCAGCACCAACGACGACCTGCTCGCCCTCTTCGAGAGCAACTGAGCCCCCACCCCGGCCCCGGGGGGCAGCCGGCGGCCCCACGGATGGCCCCGGCCCGCAGAAGTGCAGCGCTGTACATATGTACAAACACTACCGCCCCGCTCCATTAAAGCCTTTCTCTCCCGTGGGCTTCACGCGTGTCCATGCCCGCGTGGGGAGGGGTCTGGTAAAGTTCGGGGAGGGGGGGCTGATCGCAGGGCGCGGGCTGGTCTCGGGCGCGCGCTCACCCCCCTTTCCACTTCCACGTGCGCGTTCCCGCCGCTCCCATCCTCCCTCTACCTCGCGCATGCGCGCCACAGCCTGCCCCGCACCCGCCGCAGCCCGCGCGCGCCCGTCCCCGCCCGCTACCCCCCTCCCCTCTTTTTCATTCTCTGTTACCCCTCTCCCTTCTCGTGCTCCCATTGGTCCTCGCCCCCGTCGCTCCGTGACGCGTCGCGCAGTGATTGGTCGGCCCGCGACGGAAGGCGGGCCGTGCGCCCTATATATAAGGGCGTCGAGTAGGCGCTCTCTTTCCGCTGCGCCGCGCTGTCCGAGCCGCTGTGTGCCATCGCCGCTCTCCGTCGCTCGCGCCGCCATGGCCAATCCCGTCGTGTTCTTCGACATCGCCGCCAACGGCGAACCCCTGGGCCGCGTCACCTTCGAGGTGGGCGCTGCGGGGACCGGCGGTTGGGATATGGAGGGAGGGGGGGGTGGATGGGCTGCGTGGGGGCGTCTCCACGTGGCCGGGGCGCCCCTCGGGGCCGGGGCGGGGAGCGCCGCGCGGGGAACAAAGGAGGGAGATGGGGGGGGGCGGGGGCGGGCAGTGCTTTGGGGCCGCGCCGCAACGCGCGCCGCCGCCATTTTGTGAACGGGGCCGCCGCACCCCCCCCCCCCCCCCTCCGCCCCCCCCCCAGTCTATTCTTGGGGGGGCAGCGACCTGAGGCTCCGCCACGTGGTGGGGGGTTACGGTGCGGAGGAGCGTGGTCTCCTATCAGCCTGGGGTGGGGGGGGGGCGGGAGGCGATTAGAGGTGGCGCTGGGGCTTTGAGGGTTGGGATGGCGCGGTGGGGTTTAGATCGGGGAGGTCGGGATTTGGGGTTTGGTGTTGGGAATTGGGATCGCGGTTTTGGTGGGGGGTCATGTGGATTCGGGGGTTTTGTGGGGCTGGGATGGGGCTTGGGTTTGGTGCTTGGCTGTGGTGTTGCAGTGAGGGTTGTGTTTGGGGATTGGGGCGTCATTGCGGGACCTGAGCATCTGGGTTTGGGGTGTTGCATTAGGGTCCGTTTTGGGTTTGGGTGTGAGGGGCTGGTGAGGTTTGGGTTTGTTTTCAGGTTGTGGTGTATCGCTGGGGGGAGGTCTGGGATTGAGGTTGGGATCAGATGTGGGTTTTGGGGTCAGGAATCCAGGTGTGGGGTCAGTTCTGGGGCTGAGGGTCGGTGCCAGCCCGGCGTTCCCCCATAGCGCATAGCTGGGCTGGTTGGGATGCCGCCCCCGTGACGGCGCAGTTTCCAGATGCCGCAGAGCTGCCGGCACGCAGCGGCCGGGGGGGTGAGCAGTGCCGCAGCCCCCCCGTGATGACCTCGTCTCTCTTTGCAGCTCTTCGCTGACAAGGTGCCCATAACAGCAGGTGGGTTTAGGGCAGCGGGGCTGCTCCCCCTGTGTTGCTGGGCTGTACTCACTGCTCTTTCTCTCCTCGATAGAGAACTTCCGTGCTCTGAGCACCGGTGAGAAGGGATTTGGCTACAAGGGCTCCTGCTTCCACCGGATCATCCCTGGCTTCATGTGTCAGGTGTGTAATGGTGCCCAGGGCTCCCGTGGGTGGACGGGGGGGGACCCAGCGTCCTCTCCCTGCTGTTATGGTGCATCACAACCCACGTGGCTGTGGTAATCCCATAACCAGAAATATATATATTTTTTTAGGGGGGTGACTTTACGCGCCACAATGGCACTGGTGGCAAATCCATTTATGGGGAGAAGTTTGCGGATGAGAACTTCATCTTGAAGCACACGGGGCCCGGCATCCTGTCCATGGCCAACGCCGGCCCCAACACGAACGGATCCCAGTTCTTCATCTGCACTGCCAAGACCGAGTGGTGAGTGCGGGGAGGGGGGGCAGCATCATGCTGCCATGACCTGGGGGAGGTGGTGGTGCCCCCCCCCCCCATGCAACCTGCCTTTCTCCACAGGTTGGATGGCAAGCATGTTGTCTTCGGCCGTGTCAAGGAGGGGATGAATGTGGTGGAGGCCATGGAGCGCTGCGGCTCCAAAGATGGCAAGACAAGCAAGCAGATCACCATTTCCAACTGTGGGCAGCTCTCATAAACCCTGCGTCTTAACGCCTGACATTCCGCCTGCAGCCCGGGCAGCTTGCCCGGTGCAGCTCCCCCTTCCCCTCGTGCTCCTTCCTGACTTACTGCTGCGTTTCTACTGGGTCTCGCCGCATGTGCACAGTCCAGCTGGACTGCAGAGTTACGTTTATGAGTCTAAATAAAATGAGTTAAACCACCACGTGCTGTTCTTCTCTTTTCGAGGGGGAGGAACACAGAGCGGGAGTTCCTGTCACACTGGGCTCCCCTTCTGCTGTTCTCTGCTGTGAGGTGGCATGATGCTGCCTGCTGAGCTGTGTGCCGTCAGATGGTGAGGGCCCCCCCCCTCCATAGCAGTGCGCATCACCCCAAGGGTTGTGGGGGCTGCAGTAACACTCCCTACACTTCTGTAACAGGGACAACTGATGTGCTGCTCAGGTTGTGTACTGTAAGGGTGGGGAGCGGAGGCCGAGGGAGTTGGTTCCCAGCCTGATTTTGAGGGGAGGGAGAATGGAATGTGTATCTGCCCCATGTATAGGCATGGGGGTGTGCTTTCTTTAGGATGTGTGGGGAAGTCCGGCTCTGCTTGCAGCGCGGGGCGGGGTCTGCGTCTGGGAGGATGTGGAGATGTCTGCGTGCCCTGGGGGGCTCCCAGTAATCCCAGTCGAGAGTTCCGGCAGAACTCCAGTGCTCCCAGTTTGAGCAGTACCCTGCCCGGGACCCCCATCCAAGCTTTGGAGAAGTGCTGCCCCCAGCAGGACCCCGGAGCGCTCTGCACCACGCTCCGCAAGTGCGGGCGCGGCACTGCTCGACACGGCGCGGCGCTGCATGGCACTGCTTGACACGGTACTGCGCTGCACGGCCCTGCTCAGCACGGCACGGCATTGCACGGCACGGCACGGCACAGCCCGGAACTCCCGTTCCCGGAACCTCTCAGCGCGGCGCAGTTCCCAGCGGGGACGCGCAGCGTTGCTGACCGGAAGCGGCGTGCCGTGCAGAGCGGAAGCGCGGGCGGGCGGTTGCCGTGGCAGCGGGCCGGGGCCGCCATGGAGGCTCTGACCGAGATGTACGACCAGGCGCTGCTCGGCATCCTGCAGCACGTCGGCAATGTGGACGACTTCCTGCGCGTCCTCTTCGGCTTCCTCTACCGCAAAACCGATTTCTACCGCCTCCTCCTGCGGCCCGGTGACCGCCTGGGCTTCCCGCCCGGCGTCGCGCAGGCCATGGCCCTGCAGGTACCTCCGGGACCCGCTCGCTGCGCGCGGTGCCGGTGCCCGCCGCCGCGATCCCGTGGGTGTTGGGGCCCGGAGTGCCCCCAGGCAGCAGGACTTTGCTCCGGCGTCACACGGGGAACGTCACCTCCTGCCTGGTGCGGGTGGCTGGGTCTGGGCACGCAGCTCCTTGCGCTGCAGGATGGGGAGAGTTCCGTTTTCTCTTTCCAAGTGCATTTTATTCACCCGAAGCAGGCAGTTCTGGCTCAAAACACCGTGATCCCGACGCAGCATTGCTCTGCTTCTCTGCTTGCACCAGCTGAAGGAGCTCACAGCCACCCTGGAGGGCTGCCCACAGCTTGTCCCAGCTGCTGGCAGCCCCTTGCCAGAGACAGCAAAGCTCTGTGGTCGAATCTCTCTCCTGAGAGGTGGTTCCAGCTAGCAAGTGCAGGTGTAGGGAGCAGGCTGTGTGGTATCCACAGGCAGAGGGACAGCAGGAAAGGCTCCAAGCATGTGCTTCTCCTCCTCTCCTTGACAGCCGGCTTTGTTCTCTTGCAGGCGTTCAAAGTCTTTGAGCGGATGGCCCAGCAGGATGATGAGAGGCGGCGCCGGGAGCTGGAGGCAAAGCTCCACAAGAGGGAGGAGGAGGAGGAAGCTGCCGCGGCTGCCGAGAGGGTGAGCGTAGCCCCGGCTGCCCACGAGGTTGAGGTAGAGACGACGGAGGAGCCCGAGCCCTCGCTGGACGCGGGGGTTTTGGCTGGGCCACAGGATTCGTCTGCAACCCTAGCAGCAGCCAGCCCCGTGCCAGCGGAGCCCCCAAGGGCAGCTGCCCCAGCGCAGCCCCCGCCTGCCGAGCTGCCCACGTAAGGCTCTCCCGTTGTGCTGCTTTCCTTGCCCCGCTGGTGGGGGCTGGCAGGGTGGGGGAAGGAGGGGTTGTGGGATCCCCTGTGGGAGGCAGAGCTGTGTTCTGCACTGGGGATTTTGGGTTTTCTTGCTGTGCTGAGGGCAGGGGAATTGTTAGATCTCTGTGCTGGAGCTGTGCGCTCTGGGGTCAGTGTATTTGGGGCTCACCACAGTGGCTTTGGGAAATCCAGGTGCTGTCCCACAGCGTTTTCCTCATGGAAACACAGGGTCTGTGCTCCTTGTGTGTGCGGTGGGAGCTCCCAGAGATGGATGGGTGCTCTGCAGGTCACTCTTGTACCAAATATCTGTGTGGGCAGGTAGCAAGGCCAGCGTCAGCACTGGGTGCATACAGTTTAGGAGCTCCAGAGGTTTCTGGCCTGGCCTTCAGCTCAAAGCAGAGCCACCACTGAAGCTACATAAGGTGCTGCACAGAGCTTTATGTACTCTTTCACCAGTCTCAGTGGCTTTCAAGCTGGGCTAAGCAGCCTTGTGCTTTAAAAACATCCTTGCTCCAAAGTCCTCCCAGTGTGTCTGAGGGCTGCTGCCAGCCAGCTTTCCTTCCCTGCCAGGGTGAGGTGACACAAAGCTCTCAGGTCCTACACTGACAGCTCCAGGTCCTGGAGGGGCTGGAATGGGATGGTCAGGGAGGAGAATGGAGCTGGGAGGAGAAGGTGCCCAGCGACTTGATCAGGTGTGAATGAGGAGGAGGCCTTGCACTGAGCTCAGACAGCCTGTCCTGCTCTGTGCCAAACAGATATAAGCCAGAAGCCAAAGGTGATATCACCTGAAAAGCTGTGTTCTGTTGTCCTGTGAAAGATTGTCCCTGGTGCTGTCAGTCTGACACCGCACGGAATTAATGAGCCAAAAAAAGCCCTGATGGAGCCGACAGAGCACTTCTGCCTTGCCAGAGCTCTGACCTGTGTGTTCCCAGCCTGGTCTGGGTAAGGGAATGGGGTGGCGTGGCTGAGGGATCCAAGTAGGGCAGAACGGCCAACAGGTTGCTGCTGTAGTTGGTGTGTGCGCCTCTGGGGGGCACTGGAGCCCCCTGAAAGGCAGCAGGCATCCAGGGCACCCCTGGCAGGCTATTAATAATTGAACCAGCTGCTTAATTCTGCACAGCCCCTCCTGAGCAAAACCCTGAGCCACCAGCTTGGATACGAGGGGTGCATGAATAACATGCAGTGCTGGCAGCAAGAACGCCGAAAAGAGATTCAGCAAAATAATTTTTGTTCTACCTTCCCCCCCTCCTCAACTGGTAAAGAAAACCATCACCACCAAAATCTATATAAAAACTTGCTCATTCTGTCAACCTCGCTGCTGTGGAAATGTAGGGCAGGTACCAGCCTAGATCTGCCAGCTCCCATCAGAGCTTGCTGTGCTCCTGGGCGCCTTGGGATGGGAGCAGCTTTCATAGGGCTGCAGGGAGAGGGGAGAACAAAATCAAGCCTGCGTCATGCTCAGCCTTGCCCACAGGTGAGGCATGTGTCTGGCTTATTCCTCAGCAGGTCCCCCTGTTCCCCACCTGTAAGTGGGGTGACGTGGCTCCCCTTTGCTGTGGGGCTGCCCCATGGCCCCGCTGAGGACCGTGTGTGCTCCTGCCCTCCCTGGCTCATCATTGATGGCACAGCTCCCAAAGGCACAGCTCTGGTTTGTTCCCCGCAGCCTGAGTTCAGCTCCGAGCTTGGCGCACCTCCGCCACCCAGTGCCCTCCCCTTCCCCCAGCTTGGAACCCAGCCTGCATACATTTGCCACGCAGCATTTAAAATAGCGCCCAGCAGCCCACGTGTGGCACAGTGCAGCCTGGCCTCGGTGCTCCACTTCCTGCCATCCCGATGCTTGCTGCTTGCTCCCAGCCCTAACCTGAGGTGCGTTCTTCCCCTGTCCTACGGCCACTTGCTGCTCTCAGCCCAGTGTGAGGCTGTGGCAGCTCTGTATCCCCTCGTTATGCTTCCTTGGTTCTGTGGCCATGTGTGCTTGGGACTGATGGTCCTGTGCTGTTTGGGGAGCCAGGAGAAAGGGCCTACAGAGAGCAGGTGAAATTTTATTGTCAGAGAAGGGAATTATTGCAGAGAAAGATCTCTGGGAAGGGTAGGAGGGTGCTGAAGGGTCCCCAGAAAGGTGGCGAGGAGGCAGAAAGCACAGAGCTGCTGTAAGCAGACATGGGATGAAGGTGTTTGAGACCTCCGTCGCTGTCCCTTTGGGATGGGACCTGCAGAGCTTTTTCCTGTGCCCTGGGCAGGAGAAGACCCTCCCTTGTGCCAGGAAAACTGCACCAAGACACCACCTGCTGAGGCTTCTGTTCTCCCAAACTGCTTCTATCACAGAACATCCTGAGCTGTAAGGGACCCACAGGAATCATCAAGTCCAACCCTTAGCTCCACTCTGACCACCCAAACCTGATGCCTGAGAGCCGTGTCCCTGTGCTCCCTGAGCTCTGGCAACTTGGGGCTGTGCCCTGCCCATCACCCTCTGGTGCAGAACTTTTTCCTGAAGTTAATGGGGCTGCAGCCCTGCACTCCAGGAAATTTCCATCCGGCTCCTGCATGGGTCCAATTCAGCTTAGCAACTGCTTGGCTTTGCCCAAACTCCAGATGGATTCTTTTCACTCGGAGGTGCCTGCAGGATGTGTTTTCTATGTGCGTGCATTCTCTTCAGGTTGCAGGGCTGTGGAGAAGGGATGGTGCAGGTGTTGGCGCTGAGGACAGCTTTGTTTGAATGGGGGATGTGGGAAGCCCCCGGGCCCCAGGTCCGGCCTCCAGCTCTGGTGCTGGCCAGGGGAGCAGGACCAAACAAGTGCCGTGATGCTTCCTTAGCTCTTACCTCCAGCAGGCTGTGGCCCCACAGCTCTGTGAGTCAGGGTGGGATTTCTCTTGGTGGACTTCTTTTCTCCCTGGAGACTTTGGCCCTCACAAACCTCACTACAGCTTTCAGATCCCTATCTCTGGATGCTTGCAGTCATGCTGCTTGTCCTGTTCCCCCTTCAGCTCCTTTTTCTGGCTGAAGATCCCTCATTTGCTTCACCCTGCCTCGTTTCAGCATCTTTGTGCTTCTGGTCCTCACACATTGGTGCTCTGTGTGTGTGGTTCTGCCCTTCCTAGCCTGTTTGTCACCTCTGGGCTGTCCTGGGGACACTTCTCCATAAGCTGAGTCCTCCCCACAGAGCACAGAGGCTGTGACTTCACACCAGGGGCAGAAATTATTTCAATCCATCCACCCTCTCCTGCAGCAGTGGGAGCTCAGCTCCTGGAAGAGCATCGTTTTGAAGGGCTGAGCTGGAAGCGAGGTGCCCCCAGCCCCATTTCTGTGCACCCTGTGTCCAGACTGAGCCCGTTGCAGCTGCTGAGGGTGCAGATGGAGCCTAATCTTCCAGTGCTTTAATGGGGAGCCAGAGCACAATGCTTGCTGAGATCAGCAGTGCCGTGTCAGCTCCCCTGTCATACACCCAATCGCTCAGGGCTTTGGTTGCCCTACCAAGGTACTAAGCTCCAAAATTAGGTCCCTGCACCAAAAATAACTAAATTAAAACCTATAATTTTTTCTCTTAACAAGTAGAAAATCCCAGGGCTGGAGGCTGGGGGACAGCGTGTGCCTGATTCTTATTTAAAAAAGAAACCTCTGTTTGCTTGCTTTAGCACTGCGTTGTTCTCCAGGGAAGGACCTGAGGCGCCGCGGGTTGTGGGGCCATGGAGCTCTGCTCGGCCAGGTCCCGTTTTCCAGGAGCTGGAATTGAAGCTGGTGTGCTGTGGCAGTGCAGCAGTCCCTCGGAGACCTCCCTGGCCCAAGGTTGTGTAAGCTCTGTGCCAGCAGTGAGGATCCGAGGGGACTTTGCCTACCAGTAGTGCGTCCTGCTGTCCTTGACCTACATTTCCCAGCAGTAGTGAAATTTAGCCCTCTGGTGATGACTCCAAAGCTCTCCTGTGAGCTGGTGGTGGCATTTCAACCACGCTAATGGCAGCAAGTTGCTCTACTGAATGGCTCCATAAATAACTGGGAAATCACAAATGAAGGCTAAAAGCTCCCCCAAAGAGCTTGAGTGTAGGGAGGAGTGAGCCCCTTGCTGCAGGCTGCAGCAGGAGCAGGGCCACATGTCCACTGCCACACACAGGGGAACCTGGGGAGCTTTGGAATTGGAGTTTTTGTATGCTGTAGGTGGTGTGGGTTTGAAATTTAGCTGTAGGGTCTAGTGGCAAAGGCGTTGCCTGGAGGTGGTGGGCACCTCTCTGCACCTTAACAGAGTGGCATTGGGCTGAACGTGCCCTCGGAGCCATCCTGGCTTGAGGGGACGATTTTGGGGGTGAATGGATGGTGTTGGCCTCCTCTGGTGGTGTGGTGTGTCTCCAGTGTGCTCACTGAGCCTTGCCAGCTCCAGCCCGCTTTGGAGAAGTGCCTTGCAGCCCCACAGCTCAGGATGGTTACAAGGTTGTAGCACTTCAGTATGTCTTGGGGACGAAAGGCAGCCTCCCAGCGTGGATTTGGGGTTCTTCACCCCAACCAACCTGGATTTGGAGATCCTCTGCCATCCCACCTGGATTTGGTGTTCTCCCCCCATCCTACATGGATCTGGGGCTTCTCCCCACCATTCTGTGTAGACTTTGGCTTCTCCCCACCATCGTATATGGATGTGGGCTTCTCCCCACCAACCCCCACGCACCTCCCTACAGCCACAAACCTGCAGAAGCCCTGTGCTGACAGCAGCTGCATCGCAGTGCTTGTTTACTGCGGAGCTGACAGCAGCAGGGCTGGTACTCAGTCGGCTCAGCGCTTTGCCGGAGACCAATTAAGTGGAGCAAAACCCAGAGAGACCGAGCGCCACACGCCCTGTGTTTTGGTGCTGAAAAATGTTAAAATCCGGAGGTGGGGGGAGGCTCCTTGTCAGCTTGCTTGCAAAAACAGCAGAGAGCATAACCCTGGGATTTTCCACGCTCGCCATCCCTGCAGCTTTGTGGATGCGGCTCTCTCAGGGCTGACACTACCAGCTACCTGTTGCTCCAGGGAGCAGAGTGCACATTTGAACCTTGTCACGTTCATCCTGAAGGCTCATCTCTTCTTCCTCCTGCCCTAGCCCAGCAGGACCCTGCAGAGTGTGCTCAGCCCTTCCTGCACTCAGAGTGGCTCTGAGTTGTCCCTTGGCTGCTGAACAGTAGGTGCTTCTCCCTCTGGAAATCTGTATTGCAGAACTCTTCCCACCTCAATCTGGGCAGATGATGGCTGCAATAAATGCAGTAAATGAAGGCGGCCGGCACGCTGCAGCTCCCTGCAAGGCTGTGTGCTTATGTGGGTTAGGTGCATGGACACCTCGTGCCTGGTTTTCCCCTCCTTGCTCAGAACTTCATTATTACTTAATGAGATCTTTCCATTCTCGGCTACCTCTTGAGCTTGAGGGAAGTTTCATGTATTCACACAGGGCCTCAGCAGTGGGTAACTCAGGGCTGGGGTGTTTGTGCCCTGCAGGGTGGCTTGGGGCAGCACCGTGCCCCTCTACTTTCTCTGCTCTGCTAGGAGGAGGACAGGACAGGACAGGCTTGCTTTTGCCACTGGGACATGCTTGTGGGACCTGGTGGGATGCTGCCAACACCTCCTCTGGGAGCAGGCAGGGGCTCAGCCTCCATTTCTGCTTATGGGGCGGCTTGACCTGGCCCCATACCGCATCACCAACCTCTCAGTCAGCCAGCCCCACTCGCTTTGGCCATTACTGTTTTCTCCACCCCCTCCACATCTGCACTGCCTAACCACCTTGACACGTTTTCCGTCGAGCTGCCTAAATAATTCACCTTGACTAAGAGCAGACAGCCGTGCTGGTCCCACAGGATGGGACGTGGAGAGATGGAAGGATCAGTGCGGAGCAAATGGGAAGCACAGGGCAGGGCTGCTGTGCTTGGTGCTGGATGGGTCCCTCGCAGTGACCCCTGTGCCACCGGGGATGGCACCGCCGCACGCTGCCGCTCCTCGGAGCACCGAACAGATCGGCTGCTTCTTGGCGGTGCATTGTTAAAGGTTTCACCTCCCCCAAAATGACACATGGCAAGCAAAAATAGAACAAGACAGAACACACAGACCCACCCACACCATCCCCGCCACCCGGCAGCCGAGTGCACGTGGTGCCAAAGCCTGGGTTTCAGAGCTGCCACTTTTTCACCCTCTTCAGTTGCCCTCAGCCCCACTGCCCAGCCAGGACAATTGTGCTTCCGAGGATCTGTGCGGAGCAGAGCTGCTCCATGGGCAGAAGGGACAGAAGGAGAGCAAAGCAAGGAGGTGGATCCAGCACAGAGCAACCCTGCCTCAGACTCCCTATGGAAGCAACTCCATAGCTCTGACTCCTCTCAGGCTGGCTGTGAAACAGTGCTCATGTATGCATGCCACAGTGCCATGTGCTTGGCAGAGTCCCTGGAAGGTGAAAACATCCAGATGCGCCTTGTCCTGGGTCGTGCTCGTGTAGGACAGGAACCACTAGAAGGAGGACATCTTCTGGAGCCCAGATGCATTCCTGCATCCCTTCACATCCCCACCGTCACCGGAGGGAGGCAGAGCAGAGAGCAGCCCACGCAGAGCTCTGCTCCTCCACGTTGCAGCCCTTCGTGTGTCCTCCAGCTGCCCGGGGCTGGTGACACCCTGTGAGCCCATGACACCTCGCAGGAGGGAGGCACCCCACGGGCCCGTGGCACCCCACGCCTGCTCTCAGCTCTCACGGCCCCCAGCCTCTTTGGCTCCCACAGTCCGGGGGCGGTTTGGAAGCCGCCAGCTGGAGCCAACCAGCGTGAGCGCCGTTTCGGTGCTGCCATGCCAACCCCGTTTCCATGGCAATTGGCACCCAATGGGTGAACGCCAAGCAAGGCCAAAATTCACAAGGAAAAAAAAAAAGAAAGAAAAGAAAGAAGTGCTTGCAGGGTCTCCCCCCCTTCCAAAATCGTGACATTGCTCACTCAGTGGTGGCAACGCTGGGAGCTGTGGCCACACTGTGCAAACCCACCGTGGCTGCTGTAGGGCTGGTGGCATCCCAGCCCTCAGCCTAAAACCATCCCCAAAAGGACCCAAAAAAAAAGGTGTGCAGGCGTGTGTGTGCACACAAACCCTTCCCAAGCCTAATTGTATTAAACTGCGTGGATCTTATGTAATGCTCAGGGCTGGAAGCTGCCCCCGCCTGCCGCCGCGTGCCCCTTGCTGCAGGGGTGTCAGGACATGGTCCCCGGGGCCACGCAGCCCCTGCACCCTTACGTAAAACACCATAGCCTCAGGCTGAGGGCTGGGTGTGTATGAAGAACAGCTCCGCTCTTTGGTGACTCCACAGCCAGCTTTGGGAAAGGTTCAGTTTTATTTCCAAGCCTTCTGTGGGGGGGTTTGGTGGAGTACAGCCTGGCAGTGGTGTAAAGGGACATGAAGTTGATGGGAATGTCTTGTCTGGAGATGTGTTGGTTATTTGGAGGTGTGTTGCTGGTTGGTTGTCTGATCCGCACAAATCCTTCTTCATCCATCCCCAGAGCCCTGCACCCTTCAGGCAGCCCAAGGGATGTGTGTGTCCCCACATGTCCCATCGCCATCCTCACTGGCACTGCGAGGTGAGGAGTGCTGGGGTGCCAACCCAATCCTTTCCCTGGGTGCAGCCCACAGTCTGAAGCACTGCTGAGTGCCAGAGTGCAGGCTCTGCTCCCTTCCTGCTTCCATCCTCCCTGCTCACCCTGTGCTGCCCTACGCTCAGCCCCTCGCTTGTCCTTCCCTCCCCAGGAGACAGGAGCAGTTTCAGACGAACCCTGACAGCTACAATGGGGCAGTGCGGGAGAACTACGCCTGGTCCCAAGACTACAGTGACCTGGAGATTAAAGTACCTGTGCCCAAGCACATTGTAAAAGGCAAACAGGTAAAGCAGCATTAATAATTTGGCTTCTGGTGTCTCCCTTCCCCTTGGGGTACCAGCCTTTCCTGGGAAGCTGTGCTGGGAGCAGCGAGGCTCTTTGTGCCACAGTGTGGTTGTGCCTTGCTCTCCAGTGCTGGGGACCCACAGTCCCGGCCTGGCCACCCTCCTGCTGTGACTGCTGCATCCTGCTGCTCAGAGCCCCAGCAGGGTTCCTTGTCTTTGTACTTTCTGTGCTTTTTCCTCCAGTTCTGCCTGCTGCAATCTCAGGGGCACCTCTCAGATATGCGTGTCCCACTGTGGCCATGGACTGCATGCACTCGGATAGGGCTGGGCTTCCCCCTGAGCACCCTCAGGCTGCGGGGCAGTACCAGGGATGTGTCCTTGCTAGCTCCTCCTGGCTTGGAACATCGCTTGCCTTGCTGAGTCCGAGAACCACAGAACATCTTGAGATGGGAGAGATCCACAGAAGATCACAGAGTCCAAGCTCTAGCTCCACAGAGGACCAACCAAAATCTGAATGATATTTCTGGAGTGAACCTCAGAGCTGTCTGCACGGCATGTGGCCACACTGGGTGTCCTTCAGCACCTCTCCTGTCCCCCTTTCTCCCCACCTTGGCTTGCAGAGCAGCTCAAGGAGCGTGCACAGGGCTGGAAGCCCTTCTCCAGCTTTCCCCAGCACTCCCAGTCCACGGCTCTTGCTGTACTTTTCCATTTGGAAAGTCGGCGCTCCCCCACCTCCCGTTCTCCTCTGTTGCTTCCAGGGCAGCCGAAATGAGCACGCTTAGGTTTGCTCGCCGGCTGCAGCCTACACAGCTCCTTGGCATGCCAACAGAGCGTAATTGGCAGTGGCAGCTCAGGCTGGAGGGGTGATGGCTGCCATGGGGACAGCAGGGGAACCACGAGATGCACCATTCCCATTGGGTGTCTAAAGCTAAGCCAGGCTGTTCCTTGGAAGGGCTCAGGGGTGTCCAGACGGATGTTCCATCCCCTCTGTATTGTGTGGAGCTCATGATGTCTCTCCCTGCCTGGGAACATGCCGGGGAGTTGCACCCTTGCCAAGATCTTGGTGTCACATGCCATCTTTTGGCACCCAGAGCCACAGGGGCCTTGCAGGTGCAGTGAGGAGCCAGGACAGAACATCCTTTCCTGACCTCTTCTGCCTCCTTGCAGGCTACCCTGTGGATGCATTTGCTGCCATCAGCCTGAGATGCCCACAGGTGTGCACTGACCCAGACTGGCCCCACAGCACCCCATTTAATTCTGCACCGATGGCTCCAGTGTTTGGCTTCCTTTGTCCTGGTGGTGCACATCGCGCTTGGTCCTTGCTTCCCCCCGGTGCTCCCTCAGTGCCTTGCAGGCAGGTTTTCATTTCAGAGCTGTTGTCTGTGTCTCTGCAGCTGGAGAGGACAGGCAGGCTGGCTGGGTCACAGTCCAGAGCAGGGCAGTTCAAAGCAATTTTCAAGTTGGATGGGCTTGGGGCACGTTATTGATGGGCTCCTGCAAAACAGAAGCGTTCCCTGCATTCACCATGCAGCTTCTCCCTGTAAAAAACATTATCAAATTTTTGGCTTCTGCCTGCCAAGGCAAGATTAAAAATCTCCCCCGTCTGGTCCCTGGGCTCTGAGCGTGCCCGGCTCTAATGCCGCTCAGAATGGTACTCCTGACACTTTTGGGATTCGGGCTGTTGCTATGGCACCTTCTCACTCGGGTAAGCCGGAGGTTTCCTTGTATGGAGCTCCTTGGAGTGGCCGTGGAGCAGGAAGGGGAGAAGGGATGGGTGGGAGCACCTCATGTTCTGCTCCCCACCTCCCTGATCCACTTAGAGACGCAGCAGGGGCCCATGGAGCCTCACTGCCCAGCCCTGAAATAGAGATCATGCCAGCAGCCTCCCTTGTGCCTGGCTCACAGGAGATGGGGAGATTGACTGTGTGTGTACTCGCTGTGTTGGTGGGGGCGGGCGGGGGCTGCTGAGCAGGGCTGTCCTGTGCAGCACAGCATGGTGCCACAGCTGTGCCCAGAGCATCTCCCTGCGGCCTTCAGCATTGCACCCCCTTCCTCAGCCCTCTGAGTGAAATCCCCCAAGAAGGTGACACTGGGGTCACTTTGGTGAGCATGGAGCAAACCCACGGGCAGTGACCCCGTGTGTGCTGGGATGGGACCCGGAGTGAGCAGAGCCCGGTCCACATGCCCCATCTATGTGGTGGTGACATTCCTCATCCTGGAGGAGCTGCAGCACAGCGGTGCTCACATCCATACCTCAGGTGAAAGCCCACTGGCACGCTGCTGACTATCTGTGTTGTGATGGCTGCTCGATAGCAACACCGGTTCGGGGCTCATCCTGGTGGCACTGGTCCTGCCACCGTGGTGCTGTCACTGCCTGGAGCGGCTCTGCCTGCATCTTGCCTGCGTGGAGCTAGTGAGTCACTGGAGATCTCCTAGGTAATGGATAATGTAATAACATTTCAAATGAGCTCTGCAGAGCGAGAGGAAGATCTGAGGGAACTCTGGGAGAGAATGCAGGCAAATCTCACTGCAGTCTCCTCCTCTCAGATGAGGGCTGGCTGTACTGGGGGCCCTGAGCTGGCTCCCCCCCCCCAGTCCTGCTCCTCGCAGCCTGGCAGTGCAGCAGATGGGCTCTCTGGGGACTGAGGGAGCAATGGGCAGCATGGCCAAGTGGTGGCCTGCTGCTGTGTCCCTGGGGGGGCCGTGTCACCTTGTGGCAGGTCGCAGCAGGGTTCCCCATATGACTGCTGCAGGAGGGGACAGAACTGCCATGTCCCCTTGCCCTGATGGTACACACACACATCCCTCTGACTGTGCCTTGGTGTGGAGGCCATACGAAGCTGAGGAGCTTTGGGCTGGTGCTGGGTCCAGGCTAGCACCACTCTCCTGGCTCAGAAGCCCCAGACTGCCTGGCAGGGTCGGGCTCAGCTCTGGTAGCCACAGAGCTGTGCCCCACTCGGTACCGGGGCGCAGCAAGTGGGCACCTGACCTCTGAGCTCGTTTTCTGTAAGGGGAAACTGAGGCACAGGGAAGTGTATGTGTGAGTCCCTGCAGGGCTCTGCTGCCTGTTTGCTCTGAGGCTGATGGTTCTCTCTCTCTCGCCCCCAGCAAGTGCTCTTGACCCCACGGCCTGAGCAGCACAGCAGCAAACAGAGCAGGAACCTTCCTGATGCTTTTCTCTCCGCCTTCCCAGGTATCTGTGGATATCAGCAGCAGCACAATTCGTGTGGCAGTGCTGGAGGGGAGCAGCCAGCGTGTGCTCATGGAGGGGAAGCTCACACACAAGATCAACACAGAGAGTTCCCTCTGGAGCCTGGAGCCAGGGAAGTGTGTTTTGGTAAGGGCTGCCCTCTCGTCACCTTGCCTTGTAGCTCCCCAGTGCTTGGCCTGGAAAACAGGAGCAGCTGGAGGCTTGAGCCAGAGCTGGCCACGTCCCACGCTGCCTTTCCCTGGCTGTCGCTGTGCAACGTGCAGCTCTTGTGTGCCAGGCAAGGGGAAACCCTACTGCTTGTTTCTGAGCTGCCCTGGGGTTCTGACATGCTGCCGGTCCTGTTGAAAGCAGTCGTTGAGCTGCTTCTGTTTGCCTTCTGCATGTCTTCCTTGTCTAAGTGGTTTGGGGGCAACAGCCCCAAATAATTATATTGGATCTTCTGCCCCACAGCAAATTACTGCTGGCTTTCCAGCCTCGTTAGGTGTCTCTGGCAATGTGGCAGAGGGGTGATGCTGCCAGACTGTTTCCACAACTGGGGCAGTCCTGGGTGTTGTGTTGCTGCCCAGCAGCCTGGTTCCTCCAGCATCTTCTGCATCCTCTGGCTGCCCAACTCCTGCGTGAGATTTGGGGCTGGGGCTGTGCTGGGAGCCAGGCTCTGCCACCCACTGCCCTTCTGCCCTCTCTTTTCAGCGAGAAGTGTTCTCAGGAGCTCCTCAGGGCAGTCACCCTCAGGGAGAGCTCAGGGCTGGAGCTCTGTGGCTGTGGCGGTTCCTTTCAGGGCACTGTGCTCACCTTGTGCCCTGTGTCACAAGTGGGGCAGTTGATGGGCACCCAAAGGTGGCGTGACATTTGAGTGGGAATCCCACCGGTTGCATCCCACCAAGGAAAATGCATGGAAATCCTGCACAGGCAGCGTTCTATGATCACAGAGTCACAAAATGGCTTGGGTTAGAAGGTACCCTAAGGATCACTGAGTTCCAACCCTGTTGCCACAAGCCGTGCCACCAACTTCCAGATCTGCAGCTAGATCGGGTTGCTCAGGGCCCCATCCAACCTGGTGTTGAAGATGTACCCTGGGATGAGAGCCCTGCTGCTGGTAGGGCCTTATGGGAGGAAAGAGCATCTCCGAGTCCTCTTGGCTTTCTGAAGGATGTTTGAAAGGAGACAATCATATAATTCACCAACTTTTTTGTTGGCCGGTTTGGACATGTGCGCTATCCTGGGAAGGAGCAACGCTGTTCAAGAGGATCTGACCCCACACATGTCTGTGTGTGGGCAGTTGGCAGTCCCCCATGTGTGTTCCTGAGATCAGCAATGTGTCACATAGCCAGAGGAGGATGGGAGCAGTGCAGGTGGGGCAATGCTTGGGGCTTTGTGCAGTGACCATGGGAAGCAGTGCCCTCGTCTCCAACCCGAGCTGGAGGCAAGAGCCTCAAATTAGCATGAGCGCAGGGTTGTGAGGATCTCCAGCTGGCTGCCAACATATTGATGGTGGGATGAAATTTCTCTGGAAGAATTGTAAGGTAACTGGAGCAGAGTGAGTAATTCTTGCCCGAGAGTGTCTCCTTTTTCCATGTGCAGAGTAGCCGAAAGTGCTGAGCGTCTCCTTCCCATTCATTCGTCTGGAGGCACACAGCCATTTGGTGCTGAATTGCTCGCTTCAGCTGCTGGGAGGGGACCGTGAGAGCGCCGGGCTTGGCTGGAGCACAGCACGCCTTGCAAGTGGGGTGTGCTCCCCAGACTCTGTGGCAGCAGCTCGGTAAGCTCCACAGAGGCCATGAGCAGCAAGATTCTGCACCGAGAGCTCCCCGCTGGGGAGACGGGAAGCCAGGAAGGTGGGGGCACAACAAAGCCACGCTCATGGTGTGCCAGCGCTGGACTCAGTGCATGGAAGGCACCGCAACAACAGAGCTGGTTGACCAAGCCCTCCTTGCATCCTTTGGCATGTTTGTGACTCTCGTGCCAACCTGACCGAGGCAGAAACCTGAGGGCTGTGGCTTTGGAGCTGCCTGCTGTGCCCAGCACTGCGGCCCTGTCCATAATCCCCATGCTCTCCCCTCGCTGTCACGCCTGTTCACTTGTTGGAGCGAGATGAAAATAGATCCGCAGGAGCCTTTTTTAGAAGTCTCTGCTGGGTGTTGTGCACAACACGTTTTGGGATTATTTTCGTTGTTGAGGATTTTTCCCCCCGTTCCTTCTCTTTCTCTTCTTCTTTATCCACACTTCAGCTCTTGTCGCCCAGCCCTGCCTTGAGCAGCTATGACAGCCTTTGCCTGTCATCTCCTGAGCTGGGAGGCTGAGTTGATAACACTCCCCGACCTCCATGTGCCATGGGAAGCGTTCCCTGGTGCCCCTTCACCAGTTCCTGTTCCCTGCTGGCTCCTGGGGACATTGCTGCCATGTCAGAAGGGAAGCAGGTGGCGAGAGGTGGCTTTTCCAAGACCTACTTCCATCCCTTGACAGTGTCCCTCCACATCTGATGTGGCATTTGGGATTCGAGAGGAAACCTCGTTCTGTGGCAAAGCCCAGCACCCGCAGCAAAGGACTGGGCCCCTCCTGGCAGAGTCTGGGGTCAGAGGGGTGACACAGTGCCACCTCTGTGCTGCTGCAACACACAGGTCTCCCTGCTGCCCGTCCTGCCCCAGCCCCTCAGCTTTGCACAGCTCCAGCATCTCCTGGCCCCAAAGCAGAGATGTACAACCCAAGCGCAAGGTGGCTGAACGCGCTCCTTCCTGCGGGTGGATCCGAGCACCCTGCAGCTCCGAGCTGGGGCAGAGCTGGGCTCCCTTCACAGACAGTGGTGTAATCAGGTCAAAATTTATTTGTCCTTGCTGTGAAGCTCTGTTCCCTTGGCAGAGCCCCACGGGGTTGCCAGCGTGTGGCCACCTTCTGTGGACACCTTCCAGGGCATGGCTGGCACAGCACTGCACCCAGGGAACTGACCCCACACCCTGAGCTGACCCCAAACCCCAAACCCCAAACCCACACCTGAGGAGCTCTGCTCCCCATAGGTGCTTAGAGGCCTCTGTTAGAAAGTGGGACTGCGGCCTCGGGGCGAGTCCCACTTTTGGTTCTCTCGCTGGAATCCGGGGGAAGAGCAAACTCCCCCATGTGTGCAAGGTGGGCCGCAGAGGTTAATTAATGACTGTTCGCAAAGCTCTCAGCACAACCGTGATGCATGCTGCAGAAAAGCTGCTGAGGAAATGAATAATTCTGCCTTCCCAGCAGGGTGGGAGCACGACATGGTAAATAAAGAGAGGGCTGCGCATAGGGTGGGAGGAGGAGAGGGCTCGTGGGCCACAGCTCTGCAGGGTTCTTCCCACCCACTGCAGCCCTGGGGTGGGAGCAGTGGCCACAGGATGGGGAAGGGACAGCATTTCCTGCACTGGTGCTGGGGCTGATGCCCCACGTCCCCTGTGTTGGGCTGTGTGTTTTTGAGTCCCTGCGGCCATGTGCTCTGTGGCTGTGTTCCCTGGTGCTCACTGCCACACAACCAACCGGACTTCAGCCTGATGAGTGTGGTTTGCTGTCACGCTGGAAGCCACCTCCTTCACCATGCTGAGATGCTGTACCAGCGCTGCTCTCCCAGGAGGACTGTGCCCAGCTGCCCCCCCCCCTCCTTCCAAGCCCACACCGATCCCAGCTCCAGAACTTTCATGGCTGCCCTCATTTTCCCCTCCAGAGCTGTGCCCAGGTTGCGTTGTCTGCCTTTATGGATGGCTTTGCAGAGGCACTGGCCAACATCATAGATCTGCCCCGCTGCCAGCACTGGTGCTCAATTACAGTGGAACGGGAAGCCCAGTGTGGCCCCACAGCAGCAGGGACATGGGCTGGTGGCAGGGGGGGGGACAGTGCAACATCCCCTCTCTCTTGGGCCACCCCTCCATTGCTGGTGGCACTCTGGCAGAAGCAGTGATGTCCCAGTGTCTGTGTGGTCATGGCTGTGTCCCCTGGCCTGGTGACATAGCCCCATGGTGGGAGCGGGCTCAGGGTGACGTGTTGTTTGGTGAGAGATGGGGTCAGGGTTCTGCATGGACTTGGGGTGACACGTCCCCACAGTGGGACATGGACTCCCTGAGCTTCCTGTCGTCCCCAGATTAACCTGAACAAGGGGGATGAGTACTGGTGGAACGCCGTCCTGGAGGGTGAGGAGCAGATCGACATCGACAAGATCAACAAGGAGCGCTCCATGGCCACGGTGGATGAGGAGGAGCATGCCGTGCTCGACCGCCTCACCTTCGATTACCACCAGAAGCTGCAGGGCAAGCCGCAGAGCCACGAGCTGGTAGGTGCCCCGGGGCTGAGAGCTGTCCCTGCCGCGGAGGTGTGGGGCCGCCCCATGGTGATGGCCCTGCGCGTCTTTGCAGAAGGTGCACGAGATGCTGAAGAAGGGCTGGGACACCGAGGGCTCCCCGTTCCGCGGCCAGAAGTTCGACCCTTCCATGTTCAACATCTCCCCCGGCGCCGTGCAGTTTTGACCCCGGCAAAAGGCGGCTGAGCAGCAGCGAGGTGGGGAGGAGGGAACCCAGACCGGGACCCCCGCCCCCGGCATCGGCACAGCGTGGGATGGGATGCGGCGTTCCGTCCCTGTCACCGCGGGGACCCTTCTCACCTCGCCTCGCGCTGCCGACAGCTCCGTTGTTTTTCAGGAATAGACGGAGCTCGTTGGGTGACATAATTATTATTTTTGGTGGTTGAAGATATTTCTGGTTTTCGCTTCTGCGGGTGCACGTCGTCCTCCCCCCCTTCCCCCATCCCCTACCCCCACCCCCCCGTCCCTCTCTACCCCAGCCCCAGGCGGCTGTGCCCTCAACGGGTGCATCTGCACCGTGCCCTGCCCGGGGTCCCCGTTTGTCCCCCACCCCGGGGCAGCAGGGACCTTCCAGGCACGGCCTGGGGCGGGGGAACGCAGCACCCACTGCCCCCGGCTGCAATAAAGCCTTGCTCCCAGCACGGGGAGTGCAAAAGTGGTTCAGGGGCACTGTTGGGGACCGCCACGCATGGGGACACTGACAGCCATGGGAACGATGCTTCTGGTGGGGGCACCACCACCACACGTGCAGTGTCCCCAGCCCCACTCGAAGGTCACTGCCCGTTCAGTCCCGTGGGGCAGCAGCATCCGAAATGCCCACCAGGGACACCGGTGTCTCGTGGGGCTTGGAGGACCCCTCCCCATCCTCTCCCCGTCCCCGGGTGGCAGCGCACACAGCCCACGGCCGCCTACAGTCGCCATGGCAACGCCGCCCGCCGCCCACTCGCACACCCCCCCGCGTGGGCCCCGTGCCCACGGCCCCGCCCACGGGGGTGGGGTTTAATGTCACCGTGTCCCCGTCCCCCCCACCTCTTGTAGCGTTGGGTGGGCTCGGGGGAGGGGGTTAACGTGGGTGGAGGGGGGATTGGGGAGTTTCCCCCCCCTCCACACGCGTGTTTTGGTCCCCCGTCCTAAGACGGGAGTGAATATGGGAGTGGGGGTTGGGTTGCCCAACGTTTGGAGACCTCGGGAGGGAGTGGGGGTCGGGGTGGGGGTGGTCGCGGTATGGAGGCGGGGTGTGTATGGCAGTGTTTGGAGGGGGGGGGGGGGGAGAGGTTCTGGGGCTGGGAGGTTGGTGGGGGGGTATTTGGGGATGGGGAGGGGGTCTGGGTTTGGGGTATTTGGGATAGGTGGGGGGTCTGGATATGGGCCTGTCTGGAGGGGGGTCGGGCTCAGTCCGGCTGCGTGCCCCGCGTTCTTTTTATGGGGGGGCTCCGGAGGGGCGGGGATTGGGGCGGGGTGGGGGTGGGGGGGGTTGAGGGGGGATCCCTGTGGGCGGGAGGGGGGCAGCCCCGGGCTGGAGCCACCCCCGGGCGGCAGCGCCTTCCCCTCCTTCCTCCCCCTCTTCCTCCCCCTCCTCCTCCTCCTCCTCCTCCTCCTCCTCTCCGCGTCCCGCACCCCCCGCGCCGGGCGGGGCCGAGCGGAGCCGAGCGGAGCCGAGCGGAGCCGAAGAGGAGCGGAGCGGGCGCTCAGTGCGCTCGGCGCGGCGCGGGGCGGCAGCAGCAGTATGGCCACTACCGTGCCCTGCACCCGCTTCACCGACGAGTACCAGCTCTACGAGGAGATCGGCAAGTAAGGGCCGGCGCGGAACGGAGCGGCGTGGATTTGGGGTCCGCCCGGGGGGGGTGGGGGGGGTGGGTTGGGGCTCCCCGCAGCCGTGACGCATTTTGGAGCCAAACACACGCCCTTCCCCCCCCCCCCCCCCCTCCATGGGGACCCCAATGTAGAACCGGCCCCCCCTAACCCCCCTCAGCCCCGCCCGCATTGGGGACCGGCCCTGTCCCCCTCCAGCCCCCCCCCCATGGGACCCCCCGCAGGGACCCCCCTCCCCCCCCCCGGCCGCCCTTCTAACCCGGGCCCATACATCTCATATCCCCGTGTACTGTATATCCCCCCGTAACCCCTAGAGCCCCCCCGTCCCCATAATCCCCCCCCATTCCCTGCAGATTCCCCCCAGTCCCCATAACCCCCCTCATTCCATGAAGCCCCTCCAGTCCCTACGGTCCCCTTATAGCCCCCCCGGTTCTCCTAGCCCCCCCCAGCCCCCCTAGCCCCCACCAGTACCTCCCGGTTACTATAGCCCCCACAACTCTAAAGGCCCTCCCCCCCCATTCCCCCCGGCCTCACAGACCCCATCCATTCCTGACCTACCCAGCCCTGACCCCCCCACACCTACAGTCCTTCCCCGGACCTTACAGCCCCCCACATTCTGCAGGTACCCCATTCCTGCAGACCCCTGTACAGAACCCCTGCAGATCCCTCCAGACCCTAAACTCCCCCAGCTTCCTATAGACCCTCCCTTCCCCAGACCCTTCAGTTCCTACAGAGCCCCCCCCCCCCAGTCCTTATAGTCCCCAGGTTCCTATAAAGCCCCCCATCCATGTCTCACCACTCCTTCCAGCTCTCCCCCTAATGCTCATAGCCCAGGGTGGTATAGCCCCTGTTCCCTGTATCCCCCCATTCCCTATGCCCCCCCCCCATTCTCTGTAGCCTCCAGATCCTACAGCCCCCCGCCCATCCCTGCCCTACTCCCCTTGTTTGCTGCCCCCAATTCTGCAGTTCTCATCCCTACAGACCCCCCTGTCTGTCCGTAGACCCCACCCCATCCTCATTTCCCCTCCAGCCCCCATCTCAATCCTCTCCTGGGCCTTATATAACTCCCCCACAGCCCCCCTCTGCATACCAGGCCAACCCTTTGGGAACCCCCAGTCCTTAAAAGACCCCCTCGAGACCTTTGGATCCCCCCAGTCTTGAGGGACCCCAATTCATAAAGTCCCCCTCCTCATCTCTCAGCCCCCCCCTCCCAGGCCTTAGGGAACCCCACTACAAGTGTTTCATTTTGTGGGTGTCCCTTTGAGGTGCCGGGGGGGGGGGGGGGGGGAGCTGTGCTGCCTCTCCATCCCCAACCTGCAGCCATCCCTGGTTGCCATGGCAACGGGGCTGCCTCCCCATCTCAGTGTCACCGCCAGCGCCACACGTCCCCCCCCCCAGCCCTGCAGCCCCCCCCATTGGGAAACTGAGGCACTGTGGGGTACAGCTGTCTCTGTCATCTGTGTCCCACAGGTGTGTGTTGTGGGGTGGTGGGTGGTCAGGCCCTGGGGGGCTCTTCCATGTCCTGATGGTGGTGAGGCCTTGGGGACCCCTGTGTGCAGAGGTCTCAGCGGGGATACAGCAGTGGAGACTGTGTCCCCTCTGGGTGTCCCCCCCCACCTCCACCTCCAGCGTGTGTGACCCCCATCCAGAGCATGGTACTGGCAGGTGGGGATGTTTGTCTGTGTGGGGGGGGGGGGGGGGGCGGAACAACATAGCCTGAGTGGTGCCGTGGGGGGACTGGTGGCACTGCCCATTGGTGGCCGTGTCCCTGTCACCAATCCTGGGGGGTGGCTGTCCCTGCACCCACCTTCACCACCATCCGGGCCACCCGCCGTCCCCATGGCAACGTGTTGCGGGTGCTGGCTGCTGCCCACACCACCGCGAGCCCCCCCCCCACACCATCCAGTCCCCACACTGTCACTGTGCTGTGCCGCCCCCCACCCCCTGTATCCCCATGGGTCGGGGGCGTTTGGGGTGTCCCCCCCCCACCCCCCACAGGTGCTGGTGTTCACCCAGCGCTGAGTCACAGTTGCGAGTGCTGAGTCATGGGGAGGGGGTCAGTTTGGGGGGGGGGGCATGCCAGTGGTGTCAGGGTGGTGGCACTGAGCGTGTCCTCCCATTGTCCCCAGGGGGGCTTTCTCGGTGGTCCGGCGCTGTGTCAAGCTGTGCACCGGCCATGAGTATGCAGCCAAGATCATCAACACCAAGAAGCTCTCAGCCAGAGGTACGGACCCCCCAGGCCCCCACAGCCCCCCACCCCACAGCCCTGTGCTGTGACACCACTGCTCCCCCAAGGTCTGTCCCATCCCTGTCCCCTCCTGCAGCCGCACTGTGCCCCCGGGCATGTGAGCAGCATGTGTGAGCCGCGTTGGTGCAAGCACATGTGTGAACAGTGCGTGCTGTGTGTGTGACATCTGCATGACATCGTGTGTGTGCACAGGTGTGAGCAAGGCTGTGTGCATGTGCGTGCATGGTGCGTGTGCACACGTGTCCTCAGGTTCGGTCTGTGTGTGCGGGTGTTTGTGCAAGCACGTGTGAGTGGTGTGTGTGCCCCAGGTGTGAGCAGGGCTGTGTGTGTATGTATGAGTACGACTGGGTGGCACTGTGCCCTCCCTCGCTCATATGGGGCACAGCTGCACATGCACACGCGTGTGGAATGCTGCACGCATGCAGACGGCGGCAGTGTGGAGTGGGTGGGGGAGGGCTGGGATGGGGTCAGTGATGGTGATGTGGTGGCGAAGTGGTGAAATGATGGTGATGTGGTGGTGATGTGGTGGTGATGTGGTTAATTGATGGTGAAGTGGTGATGTGATGGTGAAGTGGTGGTGGTGGCTATCACTGTGCCTCTGTCCCCAGACCACCAGAAATTGGAGCGGGAGGCGCGCATCTGCCGGCTGCTGAAGCATTCCAATATCGGTGAGCGCAGCGGGGACAGATAGGTGGCACTTACAGAAACCAGATGGCACCTGGGGACAGCTGGGTGGCACCTGGGGACAGCTGGGTGGCACTTGGGTGCTGCTGGGGGACACACCTGGGGGTGTGGGGTGGCACACAGGTGGCACCTGGGTGCTGCCTGGTGGCACTTATGAGACCTGGGTGGCACTGGAGTGGATCCTGTGGACAGTTTGGTGGCACCAGGGTGGCACCCTGGGGTTTTGGGTGACACTTGGGTACTGCTGGGTGACATTTGGGGACAAGTAGGGTGGCAGCTGGGAACGTGCTGGGTGACACATTAGGTGCCACCTGAAGATGCCTGAGTGCTGCTGGGCAACATGGGGATGCTTTGGGGACACCGAGGGTGTGCTGGGTGGCAGATGGGTGCTGCTGGGACACCGCAGGTGACACGCTCTGGGTGATGTGGGAGGGTGCTGGCTGCCATCACTGTCCCCTCAGCGTGTCCCTGTCCCCACAGTGCGGCTCCACGACAGCATCTCGGAGGAGGGCTTCCACTACCTCGTGTTCGACCTGTGAGTGTGGGCTGTCCCGAAGGTGGGGGTCCCTGGGGGGTGTCCCCGATGGGATCCTCAGGGGGGTGTCCACAGGAGTGATGTCCCCAAATGGGGTCTGTGAGAGGTGTCCCTGGCCCGGGGGGAAGGGTGGGGGGGTCCTTCCCCAGGGGATGGTGTCCCCAGATGGGGGTCCCTGTGGTGACACATGTCCCACAGGGTGACGGGCGGCGAGCTGTTTGAAGACATCGTGGCCAGGGAGTACTACAGCGAGGCAGATGCCAGGTGAGCCCCCCGGCCCTGGGCACTGCGGGGAAGGGGGAGCAGGGGGCAGAAGCATGGGGTGGGAGTGGGGGAGGGGGAGGGGCCGGGACACCCTGATGTGGGGCTGGGGGCAATGCCTGTGACCCCCCTTTCCCCACCCGCCCTCCACTCCTGGCTCCATTGCACCTCGGGGTCCCCCCGTGTCCCCCCGTGTCCCCCCCTCCCCCCCTGCTCCCCTGTGCCGGTGCCGCTCTGTGTGCCACCGTGTGCCCGTCCCTGTGGTCTCTGGGCTTTCACAACATTGTTTCTCCCCCTCTCTCGTTCCCCCCCATCTCCCCTCCGTCCCCCCTCCCTCCCCACTCCCCAACGCCATCCCCACTCCTTTGTCCCCTGCCCCCCCTTGCCCCCTCCCCCGTCTCCCATCACGCGTCGCTCGCGCTCTGTGTGTGTCCATGTGTCCATCTGTGTGTCTCTGTCTGTCCCACCGCTGTGCTCCGCTTGCTGCCCCCTGCACCCCCCACCCCTGGCTCCCCCCTCCCCATGTTTTGCCTCCTTCAACCCCTTCATCCCCCCCTACACCCCCACACCTGCCCCACAACCCCTCACCTGCCCTGCGGCCCCCTAACCTGCTCCCATAACTTCTCCATGCCCCCTGCCCTCCCTTACCCCCCACTCATCTGCCCCCCAACCTTCTCAACCCCATACCTACACCCCCACCTAACCCACCCTCTTAACCTGCCCCCCACCCTTTAAACCCAATCCACATCTCCATCTCAGCCCCCTGATTGCCCCCCGACCCCATCCCCCTGCCAACCTGACCCGCCCTCCTGTCCCCTAAACCTGCCCCATACTGACTTTACAACCCCTGACCTGCTCCCTGACCTCCCCTGATCCCAAATCTGCCCCCTCCCCCCCATACCCACTCCATCACCCCATATCTGCCCCATTACCCCCTACCTGCCCCACCTGCCCTAACCCACCCCCATTACCTATTCAACAACCCCAAACCTGCCCCACATGCCCTAACCTGTCCCCTCACCCCCAAACCTGCCCCCCCACCCCATGCCCCCCATCTCGCCCCATCCCGCTGCCCCCCGCCCCCCCGTTTTGTTTTGCAGTCACTGTGTCCATGAGCTATTAGCACGCGTTTCTCACACCCATCACTTTGCCTTTGCGCACAGGCAGCTGCAGGTCAGTATAAACGGGGAGGGGGTCCAGGGGGGCCATGCCCCCCCCCTATCCGGAGCCTCGTGCTCCCCTTGCCACACCCCCTCTCTGGGGCTTCCTCCTCCTTTTTCCAGTTTCCCTCTTCAAACAAAAACAAAAAGAAGACGTTCATTTTTGTCCCCCACCTTACTCCCCACCCCCCCACGAAAATAACTGAAAAAAACAAAACACAAAAATGATTAATTGTGGGGAGGTTGCCCCCCCCCTCCCCCTCCATGCCCCGGTGGTCCATTCACTCCCATTTCAGCTCTCATCTCCTGCTCTTCCCTCTCTTGTCTCGTCTCATCCCCCTCCTGCTCCCTGTCCGTCTGTCTGAGGGTCCCCAGCAATGGGGGGGGCACAGCGGCACCCGGTGTCCCATCCCACCCCCCACAACTTCCCCACCCCTGGCTCTCCTTGGGTGCAGAAGGGAGGACCCATGTGTTCAGCACAGCGGGGCTGGGGGGTGCGTTTGGGGTCAGGGCTTGGGGTTAGGGTCAGGGTTAGGGTTTGGGGTTAGGATTGTGATGTGGGTTTAGGGTTTAGGGTTAAGGTTAGGATCAGGGTTAGGATTATGTTTTAGGTTTTAGGTTAGGAGTTAGGTTTAGGTTAGGTTTTAGGGTTAGGAGTATTGCTTGAGGTCATGGTGTGGGGTCAGGGCTACGAGTCATGGTTTAGGGTGAAGGTCGGGGGTAGGGTAAAGGTTAGAGTTGGTTTGGGTCAGGGTTTGGGGTTAGGGTCAAGATTTGGTTATGGTTTGGGGTCAGGGTTTAGGGTTTGGGTCATGATTACGTTTATAGTTTGGGGTCAGGGTTATGAGTTGGGGTCACAATGTGGGGTCAGGGTTAAGGTAATGGTTTAGAGTTAGGGTCAGGGTAAACAGGTCAAGGTTTGAGTCAGGGTTTGGGGTTAGGGTTGTGATTAGGGTTCAGAGTTTAGGCGTAGGGATCAGGGTTAGGGTCATGGTTTAGGGACAGGGTAAAGGTTAGGATCAGGGGATAGGATTAGGGTCAGGGTTAGGGATCTCTGTGCCCCTGCAGTGGGGTGGGTCGTGGTGCCCCCTGACCCCTGGACTGTTTGCCTGCAGCCACTGCATCCAGCAGATCCTGGAGGCCGTCCTGCACTGTCACCAAATGGGGGTCGTGCACAGGGACCTCAAGGTGAGTGCGTCCCCCTCTGTCCCTCCACGTCTCCTGGGTCTGCGGGGGGGCTGTGGGGCACAGTGCCGTGGGGTAACGTGGGGCCACCCCCCATCCCTCCCCGCAGCCAGAGAACCTGCTTCTGGCCAGCAAGTGCAAGGGTGCGGCGGTGAAGCTGGCCGACTTTGGGTTGGCCATCGAGGTGCAGGGTGATCAGCAGGCCTGGTTCGGTGAGTGCCCCCCCACAGCCCCCCCCAACGCACAGCCCCGGCCCCACACTCAGCGCCTGCCCCGTGCCAGGCTTCGCTGGGACGCCTGGGTACCTGTCCCCTGAGGTGCTGCGCAAGGAGGCCTATGGCAAACCCGTGGACATCTGGGCCTGCGGTAAGGGTGCCATGGGACCCCCATACCTACCCCAAGACCCCCACCCTTCCCCAGCCCCACACCCCCTATCCTGCCCCCATCCCCTCCCTCCTGCTCCCATCCCTGTTCCTGTCCATCGCATTTCCAGCCATCTCAGTCTCCCTCTGCCTCCGTGGAAGGGGAATGGGGATTCTTGTTCTGTCCTGATCCCTGTGCTCATCCCATTCCAGTTTATTCTGATCCCAGTCCCAGTCCCCATACTGGTGCCATTCCAGTCTGTACTGACCCCCATCCCAGTCCCCACACTGGTCCCATTCCAGTCTGTACCAGTCCCACTCCCAGTCCCCGTCCCAGTCCCCACTGGTCCCATCCCTGTTCCCCGTTGTCCCGGTGCTGACGTGCTCGGCGCAGGGGTGATCCTGTACATCCTGCTGGTGGGATACCCACCCTTCTGGGACGAGGACCAGCACAAGCTGTACCAGCAGATCAAGGCGGGCGCCTACGACGTGAGTGTGCCACTACTCCTGTCCCCCCTCCCCCCCGCGGGCACAGAGCGCCACAGCCACCCCCTCCCCACCCCATCCCACTGTGTCCTCGCAGTTCCCCTCCCCGGAGTGGGACACAGTCACCCCCGAAGCGAAGAACCTCATCAACCAGATGCTGACCATCAACCCCGCCAAGCGCATCACCGCCCACGAGGCCCTCAAGCACCCGTGGGTCTGCGTAAGTGTACCCCCCCAACCCCCACCCCAAGCCCATTCCCGTGGGATGCGGTCCTTGCGCTGACCCCTCTGTCTCCACAGCAACGCTCCACCGTGGCCTCCATGATGCACAGACAAGAGACGGTGGAGTGCCTCAAGAAGTTCAATGCCCGCAGGAAGCTGAAGGTGGGCTGGGGGTGTCCCATCCCATTGTATCCCCGTTCCACCTCGGCTGTGTCCCAGTGACCTCTCGTGTCCCATGGTCCCATCGTGGCCTTGTCCCTGTCCCATCACAACCATATCTCCTTTCTCCGTGCCCACATCCCTATGCCTTCCCGTGTCTTCCAGTCCCACCCCACTACCCCCAGTGCTCTTCCATCTCCCACAGTCCCACCCTGGGATGTCCCAGACCCACTGCAGCCGTGTCCTGGGGCTTTGTGTCCCATGTCCACCACTCTCCCCCCTGGCTGTGTCCCACAGTCCCCTTCTGGGATGTCCCAGTGCCTGGCAGTGTCCCCATCCCACCCAGGTCCCAGTGCTCTCCCATGTCCTGCACTGCCACCACAGCCACGTCCTGGTGTCACAGTGCTGCGCTATCACCCTGGCTGTGTCGCAGTGTCGCTTGGCTTTGTTGCATCCTTCCCTGCCTTCCCATGTCCCCCATCTCATCCTGGGGTGTCCCAGTGCCATTGCAGCCACATCCCAGTTCCATCCCCGTGTCCCAGTGCCGTCCCAGCCACGTCCCAGTGCCACCCCCTTGTTGTGGTGCCCCGCTAACCCGGTGCCGTTGCAGGGTGCAATCCTCACCACCATGTTGGCCACCCGGAACTTCTCAGGTGAGCCCCCACCCGCCCAGCCCTGGGACGCCTTTCTGCCCCCCGCGTCCCTGGGCCTGGCCCCGCTCGCTGCCGCTCTCTTTCTCTCTTTCCCCCCTCCCTCCGAATTCCCCCAACCCCATTTTGACGCGAGGACGGCCGTGCCGTGCGGTAACGGGCCTGGGGGGGGGACCCAGGAGGCGATGTGGGGGTCACCCCCAGCAGGGGCTCCTGCCCCGTGCCCACCTAACGGGGTCGCTTCCTTTCTCTCCTCTCGCTGCCCGCCCCGCAGTGGGCAGACAGACCACCGCACCTCCCTCCATGTCGGCCGCTGCGGCCCCCCTGGGGCTGGTGGAACAAGGTAGACGCCACACGGACCCCCCCGTGCCGCCCGCTTGCCTCTGGTCTACCCCCACCCCACACCTCCTCCTCCTCCTCCTCCTCCTCCTCCTCCTCCTCCTGCTCTTCTTCCTCCCTCTCCAGTCTCGGGGTCCCTCCTCGGGAATGGCACCGCACGCATGGGACCCCCCAAACTCCTCCACCTGCTTGCCTGTGTCCCCCCCGCTGCTCCTGGGTGGGGGAGATGTTCCCACTGCTGGCACACGGTGTCCCCGTCACCGCTTGTGTCCCCGCACTGGGGCTGCATGGGGTGCTTGGGGCTGTGGGCTGGGAGTGTGCCCCATGCCACAGTGCTGTGGGACCCCCACGGGACCCAGAATCCCCCATGTCACCCAGGATGCTCATGGTGCTTGGGGCACCCATGTCACCCAGATCCCCATGGTACATGACGTCCCCATGGCACGTGGGACCCCCACGCCACCCAGGGACCCCCTTATCATCTGGGACCCCCGTGGCACATGGGACCCCTGTGGTACCTGGCACCCCTCTGGTACCCCAAGACCCCCCCTGGTGTCACCTGACACTGGGGTGCCCCAATGGCACCCACCATCCCCATGTCACCAGGGAGCCCTGTGACACTTGGGACCCACAATGGCCCCCAGCCTCCTCCCATGGGAACCCACTTTGGCTCCCCCATGGCCTCCACCACCCATCGCAGCGCCCAACGCCCCTGACAGCACATGGCAGAAGGGGGGGGGCGGGGTCAGGGAGAATTTCAAGGCCAGCCACCCCCCCCCCCCACCCCAAATGTGGAGTGTGCCCACCCCATGGCTGCTACTCCATCCCACAGCATCACCCCGCTGCAGGGGGGGCTGTACTGCTGCATGGGGGCTGCACCCACGCATGGGGGAGGTGGTGGTGCCGCTGCATGGGGGGGAGAGGAGCTTTGTGCAAGCACGTTGGGGGGGGGCTGTATTGCTGCATGGGGGGGCTACGTCGCATTGCCCTCTGGGGGCTGTGCTGCAGCATGCCTGTGCAGCCCCGTTGTGCTGCAGCCGGTGTTTGTGGTGCCGCGAAACACTCGGCGGGTCTTAAACCCCCCCACAGCCAGCGAGCCCCCCTGGGGACCTCTGCCACCCCCCCCTCAATGGCTCTGGTTTAAACCCCGACCCCCAGCGCCGCAGACCCCAGCACACTTCCCGAGGAGGGCCCACACCCCAGGGACACGGCTGTGCCACGGGGGTGTCCCTGTGTCCCCCCCCAACCCGCTGCCCTTCCCCATCCCCCACCCACCCGTCACATGGGTCCCGCACTGCTTCCCCCCCCCCCCCCTGCGCTGCCATCCCCGTGACACCGCCCGGTGAGGACGGAGCCGAGGACACCCTCAGTTGACACTGGCGCTGGAGGGGGGGACAAGGCAGCGCAGCCCCCCCTATTCCACACACCCCCCACCCCACATAGGTCAGGCCAGGAGGGACGGACACCCGACGTCCCGGTGCCCCCCCCTGCACGGTTTGCGGGGTCTGGGGCCGCCGCCTGCACTCAGAGACGATTTTTGTGTTTTTCTGTTTTGTTTTTCCCTTTTTCCCCCTTTCTTTCCCACTCCCTTCCCCCCCCTCTTGCTCTCCCCCTTCTCTCTCTGTCTCTCTCTCTCTCGCTTTCCTCTCTGCATTTCTCCAAGGTAAGCCAACCCCCGGCCCCCGCTGTGCCCCCCCGGTGCCCCTCCAGGGCGGGAGGGGGCGGTGGCCCTGTCCCCAGAGGGGGACACACAGTGCTGACCCTTTGCTTTCCCTCCCCACAGCAGCTAAGAGCCTGCTCAACAAGAAGGCTGACGGTGTCAAGGTGAGGGGATGCAGGGTGGGGGCTGGGGGGATGACCCCTCCCCTCAAGGTGCCGTTGCTGACCCCCCGCATCCATCTCCACAGCCCCAGAGCAACAGCACCAAAGGCAGTGCCGGCATCACCAGCCCCAAGGGGACACTGCCGCCTGCAGCACTGGTAGGTTCCCCCCTCAAACAGCCCTACATCCCCGCGCCCCCCCCCCCCCCCCTCCATCCTACCATCCCATCGCCATCCATCGCCATGCTCGCCAGTGGCACGGCCGGTCATGGAGAGGGGATGGGGAGGGCATGGACCCCCCTCTCCCAGCAGTAAGTGTCCCCAGAGCATCACAGGGCTCATGCCCCCCCCACCCCCCAATCCTGGTGGGTGCAACCTGTGGGCGCAGAGGCAGCTCTGGGGCAGGTGGGTGCAGGAGCCACGCGGGGACTACGCCAGGAGCCCACTGGTGAGGGGAGGACACAGGCTGGGGGGGGCCGTGCAGCATGTGGGTGGTGGGGGGCAGAATGTGGGCATGGACGTGGGGCTGCACCAGGACCCTGGTGGGAATGGTGGCTGCAGGAAGCATCCCAACCTGGCTGACAGAGTGGAGCGGGTCCATCGGTACAGTGGTGGCTGGGGGGGGGGGGCAGGGACCTTGTGGCGCGGGCACAAGGGGTGCCCCCACGACATGGATGGCACGGTGGGTATGGAACACGGTCACAGGGCATTGTGGGTCAGAGCAATGGGCACTGTGCCCCCACCTCCAGGTCAGAGCAGTGGGCTCAGGACATGGGCGCAGTGCGCCCCACACGGTGGGTGCAAGACGTGGCCCTCCCTTCCCCTTCCTCCCCTCCCTCCCCGCTGTCTCTCAATTAAACCATGTCGCTTTGCTGGACTAACGACTCTGCTTCTCTTCCCCCCCTGCCCTCCCCACCCGCTGTGGGTCTGTGCCCCCGTCCGCGTGCCCCCTTCCCCCCCCCCCCACGCCGCTGTGCTCTGGTCTCTCCTCGCCTCCTCCCTCCCCCTCTCTCCTCCTCCTCTGTCTCTCTTCCTTCTCCTGTAGGAGCCTCAAACTACCGTAATTCATAACCCTGCGGATGGCATTAAGGTATTGCTGCCCCCCCCTCCGCTTTCCGCCTCCATCCTCCCCCCATCTCCCATCTGTTCAGGGCTGGGGGCTCCCAGTGGTGCCAGGGAGGCGTCACCCCTACAGCCGGGTGTGAGATTCCCCCCCTCCCCCAAAACTGGGTGCTGACCCCCCCACCCCTCTGTCTCTCCTCCCGCACTGCTGCCCCCTCCCCCCCCCGCCGGCAGGAGTCGTCTGACAGCACCAACACCACCATCGAGGATGAGGACACCAAAGGTGATGGGGACATGGGGGGGTGGGGGGGCACTGGGAGCACTGAGTTGCATTAGAATGGAGCTAGGATGCACTGGAATGGCACTGGGGTATACTGGAACAGCACTGGGATGCACTGGAGTGGAGCTAGGATGCACTAGGATGCACTGGAATGGAGCTGGGATGCGTTAGGATGCATTGGAATGGCAGTGGGATGCACTGGAATGGAGCTAGGATGCACTAGGATGCATTGGAATTGGACTGGGATATGCTGAAATGGGACTGGTTTGCATTAGGATGCATTGAATTGGCACTGGGATTCACTGGAATGGAGCTAGGATGCATTAGGATGCCTTGGAATGGCACTGGGTTGCACTGGGATAAAGCTGTGAGACACTGGAATGGCCCTGGGATGTACTGGAATAGAAGTAGGATGTATTAAGGTTCATTGGAATGACACTGGAATGTGCTGGGACAGAGTTGGGAGACACTAATGTGCATTGGGAGGGCGCTGGGATGGAGCTAGAATGCATTGGCATGGCATTGGAATTGCACCAGGATGCGTTGGCATGGCACTGGGATACACTGGGATGGAATGGAATGGCACTGAGTTGCTCTGGGGTGGCACCAGAATGCGTTTGGCTGCAGTGAAATGGCGTGGGAATGCACTGGAACCCCTGGAGGTGGCACTGGGTTGCACAGTGGAACAGTACTGAGATGAACTGGGACTCACAGAAATGGTTCTGGGATGTACTGGTGGAACGGGTGTGCTGGGATGCTGTAGGAAGTGATAGGACAACACTCCAGTGTACTGGGGTGGAACTGGGATGTACTGAGGTGCACTGGAATGGCACTGGGACACAGTAGGATGGCACTGAATGTGTCGAGGTGCACTGGGGTGTCCAGTTTGGGTGACACTGGGGTGTGCCAGAGTGCACTGGGATGCACTGGGGAGCAATAGGATGGTGATGCATTGCAGTGGAATGTCACTGGGATGCACTGGCATGCACAGGGGTGGTGTGGGAGGCACTGAGCTGTACTGGGGTGTACTGGAATGTCACTGGGATGGATTTGGGATGTCAGTGAAATGCACAAGGACTGCAGAGGATTGGAACTGGGATGTAGTGCAGTGCACCAGCACACACTGGGATGCAGCAGGATGGCACTGGGATTTCTAAGCACTGGGATCTGGGTGTGTGGTGTCACTTCTGTGTCCCCACGGTCTTGGCGTCCCCCCCATGGCAGTGCAGTCTATCTGTCCGTCCCCATGGGCTGTATGTCAGCCCACATGTCTCCCGTGGCCCCTCGCCACGTCACCACGTCCCGTTCCTCCCCTGCAGCATCTGTCCCTGCCCCCTCTCCTGTTGTCCTCTGTCCGCAGCCCCTTCCTCCCCTCACCCCCTGTGGGGCCGTGGCTGTGACCCCACTGTCCCTGCAGCCCGCAAGCAGGAGATCATCAAGATCACAGAGCAGCTCATCGAGGCCGTGAACAACGGCGACTTCGAGGCCTACGCGTGAGTGGGGGATGGGGGCAGGGGTGGGTGCAGAGGGCTGAGGCTGACGCAGCACCTTGCAGGAAGATCTGCGACCCGGGGCTCACCTCCTTCGAGCCCGAAGCGCTGGGCAACCTGGTGGAGGGCATGGACTTCCACCGCTTCTACTTTGAGAACTGTGAGTGCCTGATGCACACGTAACTGAATCCCTTCCCTTCCCAGATCCCTTCCCTTCTGCATCCCTTCTTCCCTCCCCACATCCTTTCCCTCCCACATCCCTTCACTTCCGCGTCCCTTCCTTCCCACCTTCTTTCCCTCCCCACATCTCTCCTTTTTGCATCCTTTCTTTCCCTGCATCCCTTTCCTTCTCGCTTCTCTTCCCACAGCCATCCCTTCCTGCATCCTTTCCCTTCTTTTCTGCATCCCTTCCTTTCCTTCCCACATCCCTTTCTGCATCCTTTCCCTTTCCCCATCCCTTCCCTTCCTGCCTCCCTTCCTTCCTGCATCCTTTCCCTTCCCACATTCCTTTCCTTCTGCATCCCTTCCTTCCCACATCCCTTCCTGTATCCTTTCCCCATCCCTTCCCTTCCCACATCCCTTCCTGCCTCCCTTCCTCTCTGCCTCCCTTCCCTCCCGCACCCCTTCTGCCTGCATCCCTTCCCGTATCCCTGCTAACCCATTCCCCGTGCTGACTCCGC
Organism: Oreortyx pictus; assembly: GCA_036925125.1. Lineage (NCBI taxonomy): Eukaryota > Metazoa > Chordata > Aves > Galliformes > Odontophoridae > Oreortyx > Oreortyx pictus. The sequence continues at coordinate 4,183,180 of JAUPFR010000029.1, forward strand.
TTTCCCGCAGTGCTGTCCAAGAACAACAAGCCGATCCACACGACAATCCTGAACCCCCACGTGCATGTCATCGGGGAGGACGCGGCGTGCATCGCCTACATCCGCCTCACACAGTACCTGGACGCGCAGGGCCGTCCGCGCACCAGCCAGTCCGAGGAGACGCGCGTGTGGCACCGCCGTGACGGCAAGTGGCAGAACGTCCACTTCCACGGCTCGGGGGCCCCCGTCGCCCCCCTCCAGTGAAGGTGAGGGCGGCCTAGGGGGGGTGGTCCTGCCGCTGCCGGACCCTCCCTGAGCACCCCCCGCCCCATCAGCCCAACCCCGGGGCCCCCGCTGAGGCCGAGCTGCTGGCCGGGTGCCGCGGTCCCGGAACACACGTCCGCATGCCTTGTGCCCCCCCGTTCCCCGGTCCCTCTGCCCAATGCCTGTGTTTGCAGAAAAAAAAAAGACAAAAAAAAAAAGCCGAAACGACAGAAAACATTCAAAAATCAACCCCCCCCCTCCGCTCTCCCCCACCCGATGTTCTTTCTCCCCCAGCCCCACTCCCGTTGGCTCAGGGGCGCTGCCGGAGCACGCGGACGCCCGCGGTGTGCCCCCTCCCTCCTCCTCTGTCTGTGCCGGGCTGGGGGGCCACCTGGATACTCCTCACCCCCCCCCCCCCGGCCATGCTTGTGGAGTTTCGCTGTTGCTGGTGGTGGATGTTGTTCTTTGGACTCCGCTTTCGCTCCTTCCCTCCCCGGGTCCCTGTACATAGAGAGAGCTCTTTATTTTTGAATTCCCGCGGGAGCAGCCGGTGGGCCCCCCCCCCCCCCCCCCCCCAAACACCCACCCAACCCCCACCCAGTGCTCCTCGCCTGCAGCTCAGCCCCACAAGCGTGGGGTGCGCCGGGGTTTGGGGGCAGGAGCTAAATAACCGGGGGAGGGGGTGAGGGAGGGAGGGTTCCGGCCCTGAGGACGGGGAGCGGGCAGGGGGCTCGGGGCCGACCCAGCACCCAGGCAGCGGCGCAAGCACTTTAGACTAAGAGAAGGGGTCTCTTAGGGGGCACAGGCTGCTGCCCCCGTACCCATCCCGGCCTCCAGGGGTCACCACTCCGGGGTGGGGGCATCGCCCCGTGCCCCCACCCCCCCCCCACATCCCCATCCTGCACCCATTGTCGCTGGGGCTATTTGTGGTTGGGGCCCGCGGGGCGGGGAGGGGATTCGGGGGGGGTGGGGTTTATTTTCTGCATGCACTTTGCGCGGGAGCACCCTGCAGCGCTAACGCTGTATGTCGAGGAGCTGAGCTGAGCTGTTTCTGTCCCATGAATGCTGGTGGATTGTTGCCGAATTTTCACCCCTCCTCTCCCCCTTTTCTCTCATTCTTTTCCATGCCCCCCAACCCCTCCCCCCAGACCCCTTTGTCTTTTCTTTCTGAGCCTTGTAAGTGTAAAAGATGATTCTGATTTTGTTTTTGTCTCGGGAAAAACTGCAAATAAATTATGAGGAAAAATAACCGATGAAAAGAAAAAGTGTGGTGGGGCTGATACAAGGAAGCCATGCGGTGCTACATGGTGCTGTTCCACAGGGCCACCCCTGGTTCTGCCCCTCCCCCCCGAAGATGCACATCCCACCCCTGGACCCCCACTCAGAGCCGGGCTACAACCACCAAAGATGACTTTATTGGCCGCAGGTGGCGGCACAAAAACAACGGGCAACACCGATCACACTACAGTCCGAAGCAAAAGCTTTGACCTTCCCATGGAATGCGTCTGGAAGCTGTCCCCCCCAACCCCCACACGGAGCAGGGAATCAGGAGCCCCACGCCCCAAACCTGTCCCCCAAGGGACAGGCAGTAAGTGGGGGCTCAGACCCATCCCAAAGGTGTCAGCCCCTACCAGTGCAGCACTGTGCTGTCTCCACAGCCCCTGCTTCTGCTGGAGGAAGGGGACAACGCAGTACTGAGCCACTGCAGAGCAGAGCAACCCACCTTCCCCCCTTCCCTCCCCCCCCCCCCCCCGCAGCAGCCCCATAAAAGCCCCCCCCACTCCCCGCACAGCCCCAGGCCCTGCGGGGGACGCAGCTCCTCTGTCCCCATCCCCACGGCTGAGGCACTCGCTGGTGTGACAGGCGTCATGGCAGGGCACGCTGTGCTCCCGGTGCTTCCCCGGCATAGGGCCACACTCATCAGCATTTGTGTAAGGCTGTGGCACGGCCCAGGAGCCCGTGGGGTTCTGCTTTCAGTCCTGGGAGCGGTCGAGATCCGAACAGAAGTGAAGGTCCCGGTGGGCCGGAGCAGGAGACCCCCAGCTCTGGGTCACATAATCTCACAGCACGAGTTCTGCTTTCGGGCCTGCAAAGGGTGGAGGAATGGGGTGAGCCCCCTGCTCTCCTGTGGGGTAAACTCGGCCCGGCTCTTCGTGGAGGCTCACAGCCACAGTCCAGAACTGCAGAAGCGAAGATCAGCTCTAGTGGAAGGGCTGAGGAGCTCCACAGCCTAAACTGGAAAGCTGAGCTCCTCACATTGCCCTCATACCCATCCTGCAGCAAACAGGGAACCCCCCCACGAAGCAAACTGCACTCACGGTTTTGTAGAAGGCTTTGGACTGCACCCCGAGCACCTCCGACTTGGACACCAGGTCATCCAGCTTCTCCCCTCGCTCCAGCAGTGACTCCATTGTGTTGTGCTGCCAAAAGGAAGTGGTGCTGATGGCACAGAGCTCACAGGGACGGGGTAGGGGGGAGCAGGGGAGAGCAGGGATGATGCTGCTGGCCTCACCAGAATGATTTTGGTCTCATCCAGCTCCGCCTGCACTCTGGTCATCGGGTCGGCATCACGGGGGTTCTAGGAGGGGAGACACAGTGTCAATACAGCAGCAGCACATACAGCACCCCGGGAATCCCAGCACCCGTACCTGGTATTTGCTGAGGTATCCATCCAGAGCTGCATAACTGATGGTGGCAGGAGAGCCTGAGGGCCAGTCCACCCTGCTCACCTGCCTGGAGAACTCCTCCAGGACCTGTGTGTGAGGGAGTGGGGCTCATTCCCCCTGCACAGAGCTGCAGACCTGCAGGAAGACCCTAGACCCACAAGTCCTACCTTGCACCACTCACCTTGTCCAGCAGAGTGAAGCACACCCGTGATGGGTACTCGTTGTCGGCGATCACCACACCCGCCAGCCCATCACTGCGCACATACACATGGCACAGGTAATCTGTGAAGAGAGATGGGGTCAGGGTGGGCCCAGAGCCCCTCAGCACTCAGAGCTCCCCGCAAAACAGGAAGGCAGTGGAGGCTCTGGGGCCAGTGCTCTACCCCCAGATTGCCTGCACAGTGCAGGGAGGTGTGGCTGGCTTTGATTGGAGGCCTTTTGTTCTGAGGTCAAGGAGGGAGGAAAGTAAGGCAGCATGCTCACCTTGCTCCTTGACCGAGGCCCTGCTGCCTAGCTCTGAGCGCTCCACGATCAGCTGACTAGTGAAGGTCATGAATTCCTGCACACTGTGAACACAAAGCACCAGCTCTCACCAATCCTCTGTCCCAGAAGCACAGCCCTGTGGGTTTGTGGGGCACAGGGTACTCCCTGCCCATCCCCATGGCCCCTTTTCCCCCCTCATAACCCCACTGAAATGCTGGCAGGATTTGTGCTGGGATTTCTTGGGGGCTCCGGTGCTTCTCCCAGCACAGGCACAGCCCTTCTGCAGCAAATGTCCGCATTTGGCAAAGAAGAGTCATGATAAGGCAGTGCTGAGGTCACTTCACCACACACAATCCGCCCCTAAGTGCGTGCACTGGCAGGGCTGCCCCAGCTCCCCTGTTCCCCTCACCTATTTGCCCAAGGGAATGTTATTTTAAGATGGTTTTACTTAAAAGTGTTTCCCCTTTACCGCTGCAATCACAGAACCAGAGGTGGCCAAAGCCCCAACAAACCCTCAGAGGGGACAGGGCTGGGAAATCGGAGCCCTATGAGAGAGCACTGCCCCACAGCTCAGCATTGTGCTCCCACCCCATCCCACAGAGCTCTGGGCTGAACCGGCCTGTCCTGAGTGGGCAGCGCCCAGCAGGGAGACAGGAACACATAATTAGATGACAACGAGAGTAGGGCAGTGCCTGTGGGTGGGAGCAGAATGTGGCCCCATGTCTGGGGATACAGAGTGGGGTCAGGGCTCACCTGGAGCGCTGGAAGAAGTTGAAGGTGGAGACGTCGGAGGCGGTTTTCAGCAGCTGCACGCGGGCCTCGCCCTTGTACAGCACACTCAGGCTGTACAGCCTCATGGCGGGCACTGCAGGCGGAGTGGGCACTGAGCGGTGTCCTGCAGCCACTGGGACCCCATCAGCACTGCGTTAGGAACCCACTGGGCACAGTGGGACCATACCAGAAACCCACAGGGACTCAAGGAAACCTCACTGAGATCTCATTGGGCACACCAAGATGACACTGGGATCCATTGGGACACCAGTGGGCACACCCATCCCAATGGGGGCCCCACTCAGACCCACCAGGAACTCACTGAGCACACATGGACACCAATGGGAACTATCAGAACACCACCAGCACCCACTGGGACCCCACTAAGCAGACTGAGACCCACGAGGACTCCAAAGGGAACCACTGAGACTCAACGTGGACCCAGTGGGCACACTGGGACTTCATTAGGACCCACCGAGAACCCACCAGGCACCACAGTTTGACACCTGGGACTTCACTGAGCACCATCAGCCCGCAGTGGGAACCACCAGCACCTGCTATGGTGAGCACTGGAACCGCACCAGTGCTGCACTGGGTCCACCCCAGAACCCCAGAATGCCCCAGAACCTCCCCCAGAAACCCGACAGACCCCAACGGGAAGCACTGGGACCTCACCGAGACGCACCACAGCCCCTCCGGGACCCCGTCAGGATCCCGAGACCCCAACGGGAACCCACTGAGACCCCACGGAGCGCAAAGGAACCACATCACCACACATCGGGACCCCACCGGGACCGCACGTCCGCACCCTTTCAGCCCCCACCGCCGCAGCTCCGACCCCGCCCCCTCAGGCCGCGCCCGCCCGGTACCGGCGCTGCGGTTTCTCGGGAGCGACGGCGGACGGGAGCAACCCCAACCCGGAAGCAGAAAGGCGACGGCCGGAAATGACCCCCGCGCCGGTCACTGCCACGGGGCCACACCTGTCCTGCGCAGGCGCCACCCTCGTCCCGCCCTGTGTTCGTTCCTCGCCCAATGAGAGCGCGGAAAGCTGGCCGGCCCCGCCCACTCTCCTTCTCGAAGCCGGGAGAGCCAATCAGCATCGCGCTGACCTAATGCCTGCGAAGGGCGGGTTCTCCTTGTGGGCGGGGCGCGACTTTGAAAGGCGTGGCCTGAGCCGGGGGGGGCGTGGCTTAATTGGGGGCGGGGCACGCGGTGGGGACACGCGGTGGGCGTGGCCTCAACCTCGGGGCGTGGCCTCCGGTGTAGGGCGGCCTCACCCCGCGGAGTGGGGTTTCCCCCCCGTGTGCGCCGCGTCCCCCCGCTCCCGACCCCGCGGCCTCTCCCCGTTGCGGAGCGGCCACTGCGCTATGGATTCAGCGCTGCGGGTGCGCCCTAAGCGGCCGCACCCGGTGGGCCCCGCGTGGGGCTCCCCGTGGGGCCGGCGGCCGCCGCGTTGTCACCTTTGTCACGGAGCCGCGGTCGCCCGTCTCCATGGGAGCGCTGGAGAGCTGGCGGCGGTGACCAGGACACCGAGTGGTTGTTATGACAACTGCCACCCGCTGACGGGGCTGCACCGCTCCTCCGGACCGCGGCCTTCCCACGGCCCCACGGGGCGGCAGGAGGAGGGCCCGCGGGCACCCCGCACCCCGAGGGCCGCCCCGGGATGCGGGGAGCCGGGGCCGAGCCCTCCTGACCGGACGGCCCTGGGGGGGGGGGGGAGGGGGGGGGAGCCGGCGGCGCCCCATGAGCTAAGGGCGGGGATCCGGGCAGGGGGACGCGGGGGGACGGAGGTGTCCGGCCCGCACCGACAGCTGCCCCCATGTTGGACCACAGGAGCAGGATGGAGAGCTGGAGGCAGGAGAAGGTGAGCTCCGGCGCTGCCCCACGGCCCCACTGCCGTGCCCACGTGTGGGGCTGCGGTGCTGGGAGGTCGGCAGGGCTGAGCGCCGGCATCGCGTGGGGCATGTGGCCTCGCCCCACGGAGAGCCCGGTGGGATGCTGTGCCCTGTGGGGATGGGGCTGGGTGTGAAGGGGCGAAGCCCCACACTGGGAGCAGAGAACCCGTGGGGTCAGCGCCATGGGGGGGGGGGGGAGGGAGGGCAGTAGGGTGGGGGCTGCACATGTGGTGCCGTCTGCTGTGCTTCTCCTTGATGCGTTCCTCACTCCAAGGCTATGGTGCTGCCCCGCCGTGGGGGGGTTGGGGTTGGACCCATAGACTTCGGGTGTCTGTGCTGGGATGGGCATAGAGGGGTCAGGGAGGATTCAGCAAGGAGCAGGGCCCAGTGGCCTGGGGGGGCTCTGCATTACCCCAAAGGCTCCTTTGGGGTTACCCTGAATGCTCTGCTGAGGTCACCCCAAAGGCCCCATTTGGATCACCCCGAAGATTCTGTTAGGGTCACCTCAAGAATTCCATTGAGATCACCAGAACGTTCTGTTAGGGTCACCCTGAAGACTCCCTTGGGATCACACTGAAGGCTCCATTGGGGTCACCACAAAGGCTGTGTCGGGGTCACCCCAAACATTCTGCTGGGTTCACCCTGAAGGTTCCACTGCAATCACACTGAAGGCCCCGTTGGGGTCACCCCAAAGGCTCCGTTGGGTTTGCCCCTTTGCAGAGCAGCAGCCGCAGGAAAACAGCCCGGGGCCGCTGACTAATGAGACCTTAATGCAGCGAGCACATCTGGCTGCGGGGCCACAGTACGGCGGTGGGGAAAACAGCGGGGATGGCAGCGAGGTGGGGGGGGAGGGGGCCGGGGTCCCCAGCGCTCACTGTCGGGGGTCCCACGGCCCCGGGGAACCCCTCAGGTGGAGCAGATCCTGTCGGAGTTCCGTCTGAAGGAGGAGGACCTGCGGAAGGTGATGCACCGCATGCAGAAGGAGATGGACCGCGGGCTGAAGCTGGAGACGCACGAGGAGGCCTCGGTCAAGATGCTGCCTACCTACGTGCGCTCCACGCCCGAAGGGTCGGGTGAGGAGCTGTGGGGATGAGCCCACCCCTGTGCTGCGGCAGCAGCAGGGATGGCCCTGAGTGCCCCACGTGTCCCCACCGCCCTGCAGAGGTCGGGGACTTCCTCTCGCTGGACCTGGGAGGCACCAACTTCCGCGTGATGCTGGTGAAGGTGGGCGAGGGTGAGGAGGGGCAGTGGAAAGTGAAGACGAAGCACCAGATGTACTCCATCCCTGAGGACGCCATGACGGGGACGGCTGAGATGGTGAGCAGGGATGGGGGGGTCCTCACTGCCGCGGGGACACAGGGACACCCAGCGCTGGGACAGAGGATGGGTGTCCACCCCAGTGGCGTTCAGTCCTGGGAGGGGGTGGATCTGGGGATGGGGTGCTGGGACACGGTGGCAGCAGGGGTGAGGGGGTGGGGACATTACTGCTGCGGGGATGGAGTGGTATGGATTTGGTGATGCTTGAGACAGATGGGATGGCAGGGATGAGGTGGGGCGGGGAATGAGGACACTGGGATGTGGTGGCACTGTGGATGGAATGATGGAGATGAGGTGCCACTGGTGGCTGTGATGTAGTGGCACTGGGAACGGGGTGACCGGGACAAGATGGCTCTGGTGACAGGGCAGTGGGGACATGGTGGTGATAGGGGCAGGGTGGTGATGGGGCCACGGCAGCACTGGGGATGGGAACAGTGTGGTGACATCCCTCCCTCCTGCTGTCCCCAGCTCTTTGACTACATTTCGGAGTGCATCTCTGACTTCCTGGACAAGCACCAGATGAAGCACAAAAAGCTGCCCCTGGGCTTCACCTTCTCCTTCCCCGTGCGGCACGAGGACATCGACAAGGTGAGGGGACAGGGGGGCGTGGGAATGCAGTGCCACCACAGCCCCCACCTATGCTCCGTGCGCCACAGGGCATCCTGCTGAACTGGACCAAGGGCTTCAAGGCCTCGGGAGCAGAGGGGAACAATGTGGTGGGGCTGCTGCGGGATGCCATCAAACGGCGCGGGGTGAGGCATAGCCCTGGACCCTCCATTGTCACTGTGTGTGTCCCCACCCACCCCATCTGCCGTCCCCATCCCGTACCCACTGTCACCACACATGTCCCCATCCCACACCCACCATCACTGTGTGTGTCCCCATCCATGTGTCCCCCTGGAGCAGGACTTCGAGATGGACGTGGTGGCCATGGTGAATGACACCGTTGCCACCATGATCTCCTGCTACTACGAGGACCACCGCTGTGAGGTCGGCATGATCGTGGGTAAGGGGCTGCGGGGCCATGGTGGGGACCCAGGGGGATGGGGCTGCTCCAGACCCCTAACTTTCCCCCACCACCGTGCAGGGACGGGCTGCAACGCCTGCTACATGGAGGAGATGCACAATGTGGAGCTCGTGGAGGGCGATGAGGGCCGCATGTGCGTGAACACGGAGTGGGGCGCGTTTGGGGCATCGGGGGAGCTGGACGAGTTCCTGCTGGAGTATGACCGCGTGGTGGACGAGACCTCGCTTAACCCCGGTCAGCAGCTGTAAGGAGTGGGGCGGCGGCGGCTCCTTCCCCAGCTGGCTACGGGGCGGGAGGAGCGGGGGGCCCTGACGCTGCACCATCCCCAGCTATGAGAAGATCATCGGGGGCAAATACATGGGGGAGATCGTACGGCTGGTGCTGCTGCGGCTGGTGGATGAGAACCTGCTGTTCAGCGGGCAGGCCTGCGAAAAGCTCAAGACGCGCGGCGCCTTCGAGACGCGCTTCGTGTCGCAGGTGGAGAGGTACAGGGATGCTGCAGGGAGCCCTCACGGTGCCTCGTGTCAGGGTGCCTTGTGTCAGTGGGATGCTCCCCGCCCCCTCTGCCCCACGTGGGGTCCTCCATCCCATTGCCCCATGGCAACTCTTGGCTGCCACCCCATATTGGGGTCCCCAAGCCTTTTCTTGGCACTGGGGTCCCTTACCCTGTCTCCCCACGCCAGTCTGTCTCCCCTACCCCATGACAGCCTTCCATATGGTTCTCCTGTCCCACTGCCCCACTCTCATCCCATTACCCCATGGCAGCCCTTCACAGCTGCCCCATACTGGGGTTCCCTAGCTCATTGCCTCACACTGCACACTGAGGTCCCCTGCCCCATCACTGCACTGTGTCCCACATTAGGGTCCCCTGCTCCATCTCCCCATGTCAGAGTGTCCCACTCTGTGGTCATGTCCCATCACACCACACCAGCCCTACAACTACAACTACAACTACACTGGAGTCCTTCATTCCATTGCTGAGTCCATCATCCATTCATGATCCCACTTTGTTGTCCATTATCCCATTGCTCCACTTTGGGGTCCCCTGCCCCATTTCTCTGCATTAGACCCTCCCACACAGGGTCCCCTTCTGCCATGACCCTACAGCAGTTGTCTCTGACTGTCCCTTATTGAGGTCCCTGTGCCATCATCCCGTGGCAACCCTCTACAGCTGCCCCATATTGGGGTTGCCTACCTTGTTGCCTCACACTGGGCATCAGGAACCCCAGCCCCATCACCCCACATCAGCCCTCTATAGCTGCCTACAATGGAGTTCCTTATTGCCATCGTCCCACTTTGGGATTCCTTTTCCCTCTTAGCCCATGCCAGCCCTCCAGAGCAGTCCCCATAGAGGTTCCCTGTGCCCTCACCCCCACAACAGCCCTCTACAACTGCCCCACTTTGGGGTTCCTTGCCCCATCACCCCCCACCAGCCGTCTGTGGTTATCCCAGGTTGGATTCCCAGTGCCATCACCCCACTTTGGGGCCCACACCACCCCATAGCTGTCCCCCCCTCCAACACAGCTCTGTCCCACCGCAGCGACTCAGGTGACCGCAAGCAGATCTACAACATCCTCACGGCCTTCGGGCTGCTGCCCTCGGGGTCAGACTGCGACATCGTGCGCATGGTGTGCGAGAGTGTCTCCACACGCGCAGCCCAGATGTGCTCGGCCGGGTTGGCCGGCGTCATCAACCGCATGCGGGAGAGCCGCAGCCAGGAGACCCTCAAGATCACTGTGGGGGTGGATGGCTCTGTGTACAAGCTGCACCCCAGGTGAGACCGTGGGGAGGTGTCATCTGCTCCCAAATGATGTCCTCCTCTTTCCCATCGCCCCAGTGCTCCGTTTTCTCTTTCGAACCTCAACCCTAACCTTGACCTAACGCTATCCGTAACCGTAACTCGAGCCACAACACTAACCCTAGCCATAACTGTAGCCCTAATTGTAACCCTAACCCTACACCGCAAATCCAACCCCCAACCCTAACCTTAACCCCAACCCTAACCCTAATCCTAACCCTAACCTTAACTCCGATCCTAATACTAACCTTAACCTTAACCCCAGTCCTAATCCTAATTTCAATCCTAACCCTAACCTTGACCCAATCCTAACCCCAACCCCAACCCCAGCCATAACAGTACCTCGAACAATAACCATACCCCAAACCCTCACCCTCCCCCCGCAGCTTCAAGGACCGTTTCCACGCCACGGTGCGGCAGCTGACTCCCGGCTGTGACATCACCTTCATTCAGTCAGAGGAGGGCAGCGGGCGTGGGGCTGCGCTCATCTCGGCCGTGGCCTGCAAGATGGCCTGCATGATGGGGCAGTGAGAGAGCGGGGATGTGCCGAGGAGCTGGGACTGCTGTGGGATGGCAGCAGGACGGTGCCAGGGCTCCCCAATAAACGGGGTTGGCATGGACTTCTCCTCCGGGAACACTGTCCCGGTGCTGCTCTGAATGGCCGCGCTCTGGCGTTCCCCTCCCCAACACCCCTGGAGCGTTCTGGGGACCGGGACGGAGCCACGGGGGAGCCATGGCCCCACTCACGGCGCAGCGCCCTGTGACCCCACACCCGACAGTCCCCAGCCCACAGATCCCAAGCAGTGGAAGTCAGTGTCCCCAGCCCGCTTGGTTCTGGTGGTGACAGCCCTGAGGTGACACGTGGCACTTCTTGGAGCTGTAATTGGGGGCTGAAAGCTGGGCACCCCCAGTCTGGTGACCCTATGGGGGCTGTGAGGGCACTTTGAGTGTCCCATGGAGGTCTGGGGGTCCCTGAAGCGCAGGGTCCTTCCAGGTGATGCAGACGGATGGAGTTCTGTGGGGCTGGGAATGCCCCATGCTATGGGGACCTCCTGGGGGGACATCTGGGGGGCACCCCTGGGGTCTGGGAAGGAGGGGACAGCCCCTGCCATGGGATCCTGTGCTCTGATTGGTCCCATCAGCTGTGGGATCTTCTCTGCTCTCGTGGGCTGTGGCCAGAAAAGGGATCTCACGTGCTCTGATTGGCTGAGAGCAACAGAATGGACTTGGCCCAGCCCCCATCACTGTGTCCCCTCTTGTGACTGCATCCTCTCTGTCACCACACCACACCCAGACCCCCATGTCCCCACAGGGACCCCATTCTCGAGCTCGCTGTGCACCCTCCCCTGCCATGGCCCCGTCACTGAGGTCCCCACGTCAGCCCCCTGTCTCCAGAGCCCCCACATGCCCTCACAGCCAAATAAAACCCGACTTGAAGGGGCAATGGCAGAGAAGAGTGCCTTCATTGCATGGGAACAGGGGCTGGGAGGAAGGCTGTGATGGGGCTGCGTTCTGGGGTCAGCGTGCAGGATGTGGGACTGCAGAACAGGGCATGGGGCACAGGATGTGGGCTCTGGCCGCACTCAGCCCTTGCACAGCCCCAGGGTGGTGCACACGGCATGGGGATCGTCATCTTCTTGCAGCGCATCACTGAGCTGCTGCCTGAACTTCTTCACCAGCCACTTGCACACGCGGCTCTGGCGCTTCCCCACACCGCACACTTTGCCCAGCGCCTCAGTGATGGCATCCTGTGGGTCCCAGCCCCACAGCGTCACTGGGGCTGTAGCCACTGGGTCCCCCCACTAGGGCCCCCCATGCCCCACTCACCTCACTGGGGTCGTCACCCACAATCTTCTTCAGCTTCTTCACCAAGCTGGTGCAGGACTTGCATTTAACACCCTTGCCCGGTGCCATTGTGTCCCCTTTGTCTCCGTCCCACTGTGGGGACAGCACAGACCCTCAACGTATTGCCACCCACTCACCTCCCCATGCCCCAACCTGGTGTAGGGCCATCCCATGGTCAGGGCACGTCCTCACCATGGCCGAGCCGTCCTGGAGCAGGTGCCATTGCTGCTCCCAGTGGCTTCCGGTGGCCACGACCCGGTGTTGGTCATCATGGGGCAGCTCAGTAAGTGCCACCTGCAGAGCTGGAGGCAGCAGGTGTCACTATGCTTCCCCACGGCCACCCCATGGTGGGATGGGGCACACAGCAGTCACTGATATCCCCATGCACCCTGGGTGTACCCGGTACCCACACCCCATCCCCACGTCTTCTCTCCCCACTGCACATCCCCATTGCCAATGTCCCCAGACACCCACACAGACCCCTTCCTCACATCCCCCTTCCCCTCATCTCCACTATCTCCATGTCCCCACGCAGACCCTGACCCCCATGACCCCGCAACCCCACATCCCCCTCCCCACCATCCTCCCTCATTCCCCATGACACCACCCCCACGTCCCTCTCCATCATCCCTACATTTCCATCCCCACACCCCAAGTTTGCCCCACGTGTCCCCCAGCCCCACCACCCGCGGGTGCAGCCCCCAGGCCCGCAGCCCCATACCGGCCCCCAGGGCCAGCAGCACGATGGCAGCGGCAGCCATGCTGTCCCCCGATACAGGCGGCAGCTACGCGTCCCACCCCGCGGCTTTATAGCCCCCGCAGCCGCGCGGTGGGGACGGATGAGCCACTCAGCGCAGAGAAAACCCAACGAGGCCTTAAAATGGAGACAGACCGGCAGCTCTGTCCCACACCTCCGCCCCACACCTCCGCCCCGAGCGTCACCGCAGCAGGAAGAGGGGAAGAAGGGGGGAGGGGGCACACCGGGCCCTGATCACAGGCCCCGCACACACAGCGCTCGCGTGGTGACGCCGCCACACGCGCACGGCCCACGCGGGGATCGGCTCACGCGGGGCGGCGTGGTCCCGGTGCGCGCCCCACGCAGGGCCCCCCAGATCTGTGGGGCCAGGGCCGGGGGATCTGGGGGGATGAGGGGGAGGGGAGGGGGGAGAAGGGGGGGGGGGGGTTGCCATAGCAACGGCGCTCCGCGGTTACCATGGCGCCGCGTCGCTCTGACGTCACTTCCGCCCCGCAGTCACGCCACGTCCGCTCCCCGAGTTCGCGCCGATCCCTGCCCCCCGCCCCCCCCCGCCCCCTCCCGGTTCCCTCCGCGCCGCGTGGAGGCGGCGGCGGCGGCGGTTCCCCCGCTGTGACCTCTGACCCCGTACGTCACGTGGGAGAGGGTTGTAGGGGGAGCCCGGGGTGGGGGGGGGGCTCTGGGGGCGCTTTGGGGCCGTTGTGTAGCGGAGAGGGGCGTTCGGGTACCAGGGGGGTGATATGGGGGGGGGGGTTCAGTGCCAGGGGTTGATCCGGGGGGGTATGTGGGGGCTGTAGGTGGCAAGCGCGATTGGGGCTCCCCTGGGGTGGGGGATTCAGGTGCTAGCGGGAGATCTGGGGGGCGTTTGGGGAGAGTTACGTTGCCAATGAGTGATTTGGAGGGGGGGCGTCGTCTGAGGGGAGACTGGACTCTGGGGAGTGACGTGGGGCAGTGTAGGGATTGTGGGGATTGTTAGGTGCTGGGAAGTGATTCTTGGGGCACTTGGGAGGGATTTCAGCTGCCAGAAAACTTAAGAGGCATTTTTGGGGGGGAGAATTTGAGCACCAAGGAGTGATTTGGTGGGGGGGGGGGGGACGACCAGGTGCCAGGGATTGACTGGAGGGGCAGTTTGAGGGTTTCAGGTACCAGGGAGTCCTTGAGTGGCATTTGGGTACCAGATAGTTGTTGGGAGGGGGGAGGGGGGGGGGAGAGGTTATTTGGGGGCCTTAAGGTGCCACAGAGAGTTGGGGAGCAGCATTTGGGGGACTTCCTGTGCATTTGGGGCATATTTTGGGGTTCCTCACTCTCCCGTTCTCCTCGCAGCCCTGCAGCCATGTTCTCAGAGCTCAACCCCCTGCCGGGGCACGCCCTGCTGGCCCCCCCCTCAGCCGAGCCCCCCACCTTTGCCCGTGCTGGCAGTGACTTTGCTGACCACTCGCAGCCCTTCCGCCTGAAGGAGCGCAGCTTCGGCCGCCAGTATGCACACCTCTATGCCACACGGCTGCTGAGCATGCGGCCCCGCCTGGAGCAGCAGGCACGGCTCCGATGGGGTGAGGCTCCCCCCTGCCCCCCCCCGTGCCCTCATCATCACCCCTCAGCCCGTCACTGCTCCCCCCCTTTTCCTTTATCTCCGTGGGAACCGCCCCCCCCCCCCCCCCCCCTCCTCGTGTGCTGTACCGCCCCTTGGACTGTGGAATGCAGCGCATTTTGGGATCTGCTTTTCTTTTTGGGACGCCGAGCCACACCCCCCCCCCCTCCCCAGGCACACACAGCAGGGGTTGGAGCTGGAAGGAGTGCTTGGCTCTGTGGGCTGCGTCCTGCCTCCCGGCACTCACATTCCTGGTGTTGCTGGTGCTGTTCCTGGCCCCCACCTCCTCCCTCTCATCCCATCCCAGTTGCCAAACCCTCATCCCATTCCATTTGTGGGACTGGAGCATTGCTTGTCCTCATGTTTCCCAACCCAAAACTCATTGGGGTGACAAAGCCTGAGTGGGACTCCAGACAGGGGGTCGCTCTTTAATGTCTCCTTTCTCTCCATTAAAGCAGGAGGAGGGGTTTGCTCTGGAGGCCTTGAATCTCCACTCTGGGGAGTGGCGGCAGCATGGTGGGGGGGGTAAGCAGGGGTACAGGCTGAAGCACACGGCCCTGCAGGTGACGGCGTGCTGCTGCGGAAGATGTGTGAGCTGCAGACGGGCGAGCGGTGCTGCGTGGTGGGGACGCTGTTTAAGGTCATGCGGCTGCAGCCCTCCATCCTGCAGGAGATCAACGAGGAGGTAGCAGTGACACCCCCCCTCCCTCCCCACACTGCTTCCTCTTTGGCTACTGTGCTAAGTGAAAGCAGCCCGGTGCCAGCGTGCAGCTGGAGAACAGCCCCGGCAGAGGCTGCACACCCCACAAACATGGGGATCTCGCTTTTATGTCCCCCGCCCCCCAGCACAACCTGGTACCACAGCCCCCCCTGACCAAATACATGGACCCGTCAGATGAACTGGTGCTGGAGGACGAGCTGCAGCGCATCAAGTTGACAGGGAGCATCGAGGTGTCGAGGCTGGTGACAGGTAGGGAACGGCAGTGGGATGGTGGTGGCCTGGGGGGTGATGGTGGGGCTGAGTGCCCCCACGCTCGCCACAGGCACAGTGCTGGCTGTGTATGGCCATGAGCAGGAGGACGGCAAGTTCCTGGTGGAGGAGCACTGCTTTGCCCACCTGCCCCCACCGCTGCCATGGCAGGGACCCAGCACTGATAGGTGAGTCCCTGTTGTGTCCCCGCTGGGTCTCTGTACGGCCCTGGGGACTGTTCATCCCATCTGTCTTGAGGGACACAATGGGAGCTGCAGTCCTCTGCCTGCCCCCTGCCCAGGTTTGTGCTGCTGGCCTCAGGGCTGGGGCTGGGCAGTGGCAGTGGCGAGTCCCTGCTGGGCACACAGCTGCTGGTAGATGTGGTGACGGGGCAGCTGGGTGCTGAGGGCCAGCAGAGCTCTGCTGCGCTCATCTCCCGCGTCCTGCTGGCTGGGAACCTGCTGAGCCAGAGCACGCAGAGCCGGGACAGCCTGCACAAGGTATGGTGAGAGCAGGGGGACCCAGCAGGAGGGAGGGATGGAGAGGGACTACGCTCCTCACTGCATCCTCACTGCTGCAGGCCAAGTATTTGACCAAGAAGACACAAGCTGCCAGCGTGGAGGCGGTGAAGATGTTGGATGAGATCCTGCTGCAGCTCTGCGTGAGTGCCTGGGGTGGCAGAGTGGCTCCCACTACCCCTCAAGCCCCCGACAGCACTGTTCTGCCTGCAGAGCTCTGTGCCCGTGGACGTGATGCCTGGGGAGTTTGACCCCACCAACTACACACTGCCGCAGCAGCCACTGCACCGCTGTATGCTGCCCCTGTCCAGTGCCTACCCCACACTGCAGCTTGTCACCAACCCCTACCAGGCCAATGTGGACGGTGTCCGGTGAGACACGGAGCATCGTTGGGGATGGGGCACTGCTGGCAACATGGGTTCCTGCTGTAGGTTGCACTGAGTACAGATCCGTCCTCTCAGGTTTTTGGGGACGTCAGGGCAAAACATCAGCGATATCTTCAAGTACAGCAGCATGGATGACTACCTGGAGATCCTGGAGTGGACACTGCTGGCAGGACACATCAGCCCCACAGCCCCTGACACACTGGGTAAGGAGCTGCAGGGTCCCAGTGCCATGCAGTGGGGTGCAGGGTCAGGTTCCCCAGCTCACTCTGCTCCCCCAGGCTGCTATCCCTTCTACAACTTGGATCCCTTCATCCTCACTGACTGCCCGCACGTCTACTTCTGCGGCAATGCGCCCAAGTTTCAGTCCAAGCTGCTGATGGGTGAGTCCCCGCTGCTGCCCACCCTGTCCCCACCCCCACTCATGTTTGATGTCTGCCTGTCCCACAGGGGAGGATGGGCAGCGGGTGCTGCTGGTGGTGGTGCCAGCCTTCAGTGCCACGCAGACCGCCTGCCTCGTCAACCTGCGTGACCTCAGTTGCCAGCCCATCAGCTTCTCCGGCTTCGGCACTGAGGACGATGAGGGTGACATGGAGGTGGGGCAGTGACAGCACAGCACGGATGTCACCTCATCCCCCTCCAGTGCAGTACGGTGGGAGAGCCAAGCGGTGCTGCTACCAATACAGCTTTGTTTATTTGTGTAACAAAACCACGTCAGGGCCCTGCCCTGCATCCTCCATATCTGGCTGCCCGTGCACGGGGACGTGTGTCTGTGTGTGCCTGGCCTGGAGTCTCCAGGAGCATGAGATGGTGCCCACACGGAGCACCTGAAGGCGGGAGGAGGGGACAGGTGTCCCCTAATCACCAAAGTTCACGGTGTAAGTCTCTGCAGTGGTGAAGGGCTGCGCCGTCCCTGTGCCTGCATCCCACGTCTCCGTCACCGTCACCACCTCAGTCTCCACCTCCGTTTCGGTCTCCATCTCCCAGGTGCCTGCTGTGGGTGGCTCCTGGCTCCACGACACATATGTGGTGCTGCTGAATGGGACAGGAAGGGCCGTGCTGGGTGGCGGGGCCGTGGGGATGCTGGTGGCACTGGTGGTGGCGTTCAGTCGCCTCAACCTCATCCGCTCACGGAGCCGCTGCCGGAGCCGCAGGCGCTGGCGCAGCCGCAGGCGCTCACGGAGAGTCATGGGGCGGCCGGGCACCACGCGGCGGATGGGCCGGTTCCCGTTCATGGCCATGATCTCACGGATGCGCTTCCAGTTGGAGCGCGCCAACATGAAGTTGCACTGAGTGGCCCCGATGTCGTAGAAGACGCTGCAGGTCTTGGTGCTGGGGTTGTAGCCCTCGGCCCGTGCTGACACGCGGTACTCGCCCGGGTTCAGGATGCGCCAGTAGTCCCCATTGCTGGCTGTGGGTGATGAGGGGTGACGGCACTGCAGGGCCTTCACTGTGCCATCATGCTCCTGTGACATCCCACCCACATCCTACCTGTCCTGACGCTGTGCTTGATGCCACCCACCACGATGGTGGCGTTGGCAATGGGCTCTCCCTGCTGGTCTGTCACCAAACCCTTGATCCCTCGGTGGGTCTGTGCAAAGCAGGGACAAGGGGAGCACATGAGGACAAGGGGATGACTGCCATCTCCCTGCGCCGGTTCCCCGTGCCTACCTGCTCCATGAAGGTGAGCAGTGACTCCTTGTTGTTCTCCCACTCCTGCTGCAGCTCACTCTCATGGGGGAACTTGTCGCAGCCCAGGTAGATGGAGAGCTCCAGGCAGTTGGTGTGCAGGTAGCTGAAGTCGTTCATGCCTGCCAAAATCCCAACAGAGGATGAGTGTTGTGGGGTCACCTCCCCACGGCCCAACTTGCTGCTGCAGTGGAATCCCCTTAGGTCAGAACATCCCCTAAGACCATGGAGTCCAAGGGGTGCCACCTTGATGCCCAGCTCTTGGGGCCCACACAGCAGTGCCCCACTTACTGCCAGCACGGGGCCGCCACTTGGCCCCCTGCACGATGCCCATGGCGTCAGTGACGTCCTGCGTGTGGCAGCCCCCGCGGAAGGTCTCGGTCATGGTGAGGTGTGCTGAGGCATAGGAGATGGCCAGCCAGCGGAACACAGCGTGGTCAGGTGTCTCATGCACCTCGGGCCTCTCGCTGTCCTCATCCTCATCCAGTGGGTGTGGGGCAGCAGGGGTCTCACTGTGGGGCCGCACTGCATCGAAGGGGAAGGAGACCAGCTTCTCCCCACCCTGCAGGTTGGCTCCCAGCACGAAGGGGTTCTTCTCCATCCATGCCATGATGGCTCGCGTCTCCACGGCCACCTGGAGAGGGGACGCTGTGCCACCCGTCCCATCGTGCTGCTGCCATGCTCTCAGGGTGGGTGTGCACTCACCGCAGCGTCCTCCTGCAGGTAGTGCTCCGGGATGGGGATGTGGTGGCCGGGGAAGCGGTGCGGCACCAGCTGCCTCTCCTCGGCTGCCCACAGCGGTGACGTCAGGTCAGGGAAGTTCTCAAAGAGGTCGAAGCCCTCTTCTGTCCAGTGGCCCAGCGCCCAGTTGCCCAGCTCGGAGCCCTGAGGGAGCAACGACAGCCCCATGGTGGCCCCGGTGCTAATGTCACCCTCCTGCCACCACCATCCCAGTGCCACCAGTGCCCAAGTGTCACTAGCAGCACTCCAGTATGACCACCATCCCGGTGCACCACTGCCCCATTGCCACCACATCCCCAGTGCCACCACCACCCATATGACACCACCACAATCCCAATGGCAGAGCTGTCCTAATGCTGAAACCCTAGTGCAACTTCCACCCCATTGCCACCACCACCTTGGTGCCACCACCATGCCACCAACAAAGTGCCACCTTCTCAGTGCAACTACCATATTATTGCCACTGTCATGTTGCCGCCATCCCAATTGCCATCACCATCCCAGTGCTACCACCATCCTAATGCCACCATCCCAGTACCACCACCCCAATACCACCATCTCAACACCACCATCCCAATGCCACCATCATCCCACTGCTGCCACCATCCCAGTCACACCATCCCGGTGCTACCACCCAGTGCTCACCATCCCAGTACCACAATCCCAATGCCACCCTGCCAGTGCCACCATTCTAATGCCACCACCATCCCAATACCACCATCCTAATGCCACCATCCCAGTGCCACTATCTCAATTTTACCATCCCAATGCCACCGTCCCAGTGCCACCATATCAATGCCACCACTGGCGCTGCTCTGCTCTCACCGCCTCGCGCGCCAGCTCGTAACCGTCGGGGTTGAGCGAGGGCACAAGATGGATGCGGGTCTCGGTGACCAGGCTGCGCACACGGGGGTTTCCATCCTGGTACTCCTTGCACAGGAACTGCATGAGCAGCAGCAGCAGCTCGCGGCCCAGCGCCTCGTTGCCATGCAGCCCTGCTGTGTAGCGGAACTCGGGCTCTCCTGCGGGGACACCGCACCAGTAGGGACGGGGCTGTGGGGTAAGGTCAGCTAGCCCTACCAGACAGCACAGCCACATAGGATCAGGGCCAGGGTTGGCTTTGGGGTCAGGATTAGGGTTAGGGTCATCATTAGGGTTACAGTCAGCTTTAGGGTTAGGATTGGGGTTAGTTTTAGGGTTGGGGTCAGGGCTAGCTTTAGGATCAGGGTTAATGTAGTTATCTTTAGGGTCAGAGTTAAGGTTAAGATTAGGGTTAGCTTTAGTTTAAGATCTGGGGTTAGGATTAGGGTTACCTTGGAGTTGGAGTACAGATAATGGTTAGGGTTAGGGTTAGGGTTATGGTTACGGTTAGGGTTAGGATAGGGTTAAGGTTGGATTAGGGTTAGGGTTATAGTTATGGTTATGGTTAGGGTTAGGGTTAGGGGTAGAGTTAGGTTAGGGCAGGGCTAGGGTAGAGTTAGGGTAGGGGTAGGGCTCAGGTTAGGGTTTGGGTTAGGATAGGGTTAGGGTTAGGGTTTGGAGTAGAGTTAGGTTAGGGCAGGGCTAGGGTAGAGTTAGGGTAGGGGTAGGGCTCAGGTTAGAGTTTGGGTTAGGATAGGGTTAGGGTTGGGTTAGGGTTAATGTCAGGTTAATTCTTCTTCCACTGCTGACACTGGGATAGGGTTAGGGATAGGGTTCCTGGAAGTCACAGGGTTAAGGGTATGGGAGTGATGGAACTCAGGTCTGGACGTGGCCATCTGCACTGTCCCCATGTCCCCTCTCACCTGTCTCATGCTCCCCTGGGTTGTCGGAGATCTCCATGGCGTAGATCTTCAGACCGCGTGAGCTCTTGCCGATGTTGTAGATGCGGGTGATGGTGGGGCATTCCTCATTCACCACCTTCATCAGCTGTGGGGTCAGGGTCAGATACTGGGAGACCACTCAGGAATGGGGACGTCCCTGGGGACGGTGCCCCAGTGCCGCCGTACCCACCTGCCTCATGTCCTTGTAGCTGTGGTGGCGGAAGTCCAGGTTGTCGGCCGACGTCACCTCATTCTGCTGTGCATAGTAACTGCTGACGGCTGCAGGGGACAGCGACATGGCTGTGGTGTCCTGGTCACCGCCATCCCCGTGTCGTGCCCCCCTCCCCTCTGCCCAGGTGCCACTTACAGGAGAGGGGACAGCCCAGCACCTCCATCCGCAGACATAGGCTGCCATTCCAAGTCTGTGGGTACACGCGGATGTAGCGGGCCACCATGGGCTCAGGGAACTCGGTCAGCACTGGTGTGTCCTTGTCCACGTTGCCATAGAATTTCTGGGGATGGGGCACAGTGGGGTGGCACCGTGTCCCCATTGTGTCCCCACATCACCACACCCCTCCCCCTCCCCATACCATCTCCTCATAGCCGTTAGTGTACATCACCCAGTTCTGGCTGTCATTGCTGAAGCCCACATAGAAGCTGGTGACAAAGTCCTCGCTGCAGGAGGGTCAAAGGGGACAGTGTGGGGTCACTGCAGCACCGTACCACAGCCCCCCGCCCACCACTGGCCCCGTACTGGATCTGGGAGTCGCGTCCCTGTGTGATGACACCGGTGAACCTGGTGGTGCGGCGCGTGTCCACCTCCAGCCAATGAGCGCGGCTGTCGTCCTCCGCACACCATGCGCCATCGAAGAAATCATCCTCATTGGGACCCGCCTGGGGACAGCAACGGGACACTGATGGGTGTGGGTGGTGATGGGGATGGGGATGGAGATGGGATGGGGTGGAATGGAGATGGAGATGGAGATGGAGATGGAGGTGGAGATGGAGGTGGAGGTGGAGGTGGAGGTGGGGATGGGATGGGATGGGGCAGAGATGAGGGCGGGGATAGGACAGGGGTGCAGATGGGTACGGATGGGGATGGGATGGATGCCCACCTGCATGTTGAGGCGGCCGCGCTGTGCACCCAGCCCGTGGCGCAACATGGAAGAGGCCAGGATCTGGTCATCCTCCACACGATGGGACTCCATCCCGATGGGGGGGCACCCTGTGGGGACAGGGGAGGGGAAGGCCATGGCACCACAGTGTAGCAGTTCTGTCCCCAGGGATGGGAACACTCACTTATCTTCTCCTCTGGTGGCGCCCATTCTTCCTCATCTGGCTCCCACTTCTTCCCACCCGTCTTTTTGGGTTTTCCTGGAAAAAGGGGCAGAGTGAGGGGGACACAGGCTGAGCAGGGTCATGGGGTTGGGAGCACCCACCTTTACTGTCCCGGCCCTTCTCCTCTGCCCACGGCTCCTCCTCCTCCTCTTTGCTGCTACCCCCCTTCCTAGGCTTCCCTGCTGGCAAGAGCAGTCATCAGATGAGAACAGGGTCAGCAATGGGACAGGAACAGGGATGGGACAGGATGGAAGGGGGGCAGGGATAGGGACAGGGCTGTGCCACCGCCTCTCACAGGGCTTCAATTTCTCCTCGTCTGTCTCCATCTCCTCCTCTTTCTCTGTCTGCTTCTTGGGGTTCGGTGGTGGGAGCAGCCCGTAGTCCACTATGGATGGGAATGGGAGTGAGGGGCTGGGACGCCCCCTGGAACCTCACAGAGCCCTCTGGGAGCAGGCGAGTGGTCCTGGGGTCACTCACAGTCATCGTAGTCAGGTCGCTCCCAGCCCTCCTCATAGTCGCGCTCAGTCACGGGGCCGGGCAGCGGTGCGGGGGGCTCCTCTGGTGTAGCTGAGGATGGTCAAAGGGTTTTGGATGCCTATGGGGTCCCCTGTGCCTCTGCAGGGTCACTGGGTCCCTATGGGGCCTTCATGCCACTGTGAGGTCCCCCCTTACCCCATGGGGTCCCCATGTCCCTGAACAATTTCCTCTACCTCCATGAGATCCCCACACTCTCATGGGATCCTCAATGTCTCTTTGGGATACCCTCTGTCTCCACGGGATCCTCTACAACCCCAATGTCCCTGCAGAAACCTATATATCCATATGGGATCCCTATAGCCCCTGTGAGGTTCTCATGTCCCTGCTGAATTTACATGCCCTTATGGAGTCCCTATGTCCCTGCAGGAACCCATATAAACCCACGGGATGCTCAAATCCCATGGGATCCCTGTAAAACTCATGGAATCTCCACGCCCCTGCAGAAATATGGATGTCCCATGGGATCCCCTTGCTCTTATAGGGTCCCCTGGACCCTATAGGGTCCCTTGCCCTTTAGGGTCCCCATATCCACACAGGAACCTACATGTCCCCATGGGATCCCTATAACTCAAGAGGTTCCCATGTCATTATGGAGTCCTAGCACCCATGTGGGACACCTTATGTCCTCATGGGACTTTCATGTCCCCATCAATGAGCCCTGTGGGGTCACTGTGCACCTCCATGCACCGGGATGTCCCCATGCCCACCCCATTGCTGGTGACCCCAAACCCTGCACCCAGCACTGGGGTCACCCCCATCCCTGTGTCCCTGCACTGACGTGGTGGTGTCTCCGGTTGGGGCCAGACCCTCTCGGGTTTCCTCCTGCTCGGGGGTTTGCGGGGCTTCTGCTGCCGCCGGATGTACTCAACTGGGGACAGAGGGGGACAATGACTGCAGGGCTGCAAGGGGACGGACCCCACAGTTCCCCCATGAGCCCCAGCACCATACAGTCTTCGTAGTCCTCCCGTTCCAACTGCTCGTTGTAGTCCATTGTCGGTGGCTCTGGCTCCTCAGGAACCTCTGCAGGGTGACATGGGGACAAGGGACATGGAGAGGTGGCACCAGGGGTTGGGGTAGGGGGGTGGTGGGGACATCAAGATGCAGGGAGGTGTCCCTGGAGATGAGGGACATGACACCGGGACACAGGGAGATGGCACTGGGACGCAGAGGGAGTGACATGGGACACAGGGAGGAACTCACCCAGCTCAGGCTCAGGGCGTCCATCCTCCCGGCCCCACTCCCAGCGTGGGGTTGGCTGCTCCTCCTCCTCCTCCTCTTCTGCAGACAGGGACACATGGGGGCCATGACGTGTCAGGGTGGGATGTGGGTGACATTGCACTTTGCCCCAAAAGGGCCCCTCGGTGCCCCCCACCCCACTTACCTCGGTCTCTGCCATTCTCCTTCTCAGGGACCCAGGGCTGCCCCAAGGAAAGCGATGTCCCCGGTCCATCCTCACCCCGTGGGGACTGTGGGGCTGTGGGGGGCTCCCAGGGTGTGTCAGGTGGCTGCGGTGGCCTCGTTTCCAGGGGCTTTCTGGTGGCCTTGGGGGGCTTCTTGGTGGCCTTGGGGGGCTTCTCCTTGGGAGGTTTCTCCTTGGGCTTTTTGGAGCCCTTAGGGGGCTTTTCAGAGCCTTTGGGGGGCTTCTCCTTGGGCTTCTTGGGGGGCTTCTCCCCGTTGGTGTTCTTGTCCCTGTCCCTGTCCCTGTCCCTGTCCCTGTCCCTGTCCCTGTCCTTCTTGGAGCCCCGGGCTCTCTCCTTGGGTTTCTTGGTGGGTTTGGGTGCTTTCTCCCTCTTGGGTTTCTTGGGCTCCTCAGGCTCCGTCAGCCACTCCAGGGGGTCTGGGGGAGCGGGATGGGATGGAGGCAGCCCCTGGCCAAGTGCCATCTCAGTGTCCCCACTCCAGCCCCACCCAGCACTCTCAGTGCCTGACCCCAGTTACACTTTGCCCTCACCTCATTGTCTCCCACCCCTTTACCCCCACTCCAAAGCCTCCTATCCCAGCACCCCTACTCAGAGACCCTGTCCTGTCCAGTGTTCCCAGTTCTGTCCATCCCATTTCCCTCCATCCCAGTGCCTCCACCTCAATTCTCCCCCATCCCAGTGTCCTCATTCCAATTCTTCCCATCCCAGTTCCCCCACTCCAGTGCCCCACATTCCATCACACACACTCCATTATCCCCAGAACCCATCACCTCTGTCTCATTCCCCCCATACCACCTCCCTCCATCCCATTACCCCCACCACAGAGCCTTCCACCCCACCATCCCCACCCATTCCCCCAATCCCAGTCCCTTCCTACCCAATCCCCCATTCCCATCCCATCACTCCTATGCCATTACCCCCCGTTATCCCTCCCTCCCCAATCCTCCATTTTCACATTACCCCCATCCCAGTGCCAGACACCCCATCCTCATCCCATTATCACTCACCTTATTATCCCCCACCTCAGTCCCGTGTTCCCACCCCATCACCCCATCCCAGTCCCTACCTCCTCAGTTCACCCTTCCCACACCATTACCCCCCATCCCATCGCTTCCATTCCATTACCCCCATCCTAGTACTTCCCAGTCCCCAGTTATCACGCCATTATCCCCATCCTATCGCCACCCTCCCAAGCTCCCTCCATCCCATTACTCCCACCCCATCCTCCCCATCAAATCGCTTCCATCCATTCACCCTCAACCCAGAGCCCCCCACCCCATTATACCCCCCCAGTACCCCTTCCCACCCCATCACCCTCACCCCATTTCCCCCATCCCAACACTTTCATCCCATTACCCCCATCCCAGCCCCGCATTCCCACCCCATTACCCCATCCTACCGCTTCCACCCTATCACCCCCTCCCCTCCCCAGTCCCCTGTTCTCACCCCATCACCCCCACCCCGTTACCCCCATCCCAGCGCTTCCACCCCACCACTCCCCGCCGCGTCCCCCCTTTTCCCCCCGCCCCGCGCTCACCGCCGTGCCCCGCTCCCCGCTCCCCGTCCCCGGGCTCAGCTCGGACCCGCACATCGCCGCCGTCCCCGCCCGCATCGCCGTCTCCGGGCGCCAGGAAACCGCGCAGGAACGCTTCGATCTCCGCGTCCGTCAGTGCGGGAGTGGCGGGGCCCGACCCGACCCCGGGCAGCAGCGGGAGCAGCAGCAGCAGCGGGAGCAGCGGGACGCAGCGGGGCGGCATGGCCGAGCGGCACCGGGCGGAGCGGGACGGGACGGGACGGGACGGGACGGGGGGAGGGGCGGCACCGCCCTGCGGGGGAACCGGCGCGGGCCGGAGCGGCACTGACACTGCGCGGGACGGGGATGCGATGGCACCGCACCGGCGTTGCGTTGGTGTTACTTTGGCACTGCAATGGAGTTGCACTGGAGTTGCACTGGTGCTGCTTTGGCATTACACTGGCCTTGCATTGGTGTTGCTATGGCGTTGCACTGGAGTTGCACTGGAGTTGCTTTGGCATGGCACTGGAGTTGCACTGGCACTGTGCACTGCATTTCGCACTGCACTGCCACTGTGCTGCCATTGCACTGACACCGCATGGGAGCAACGCCGCAGTTGGTGCTGCACAGCAGCAGCCATCACTGCTGCACCAGCACTGCCCAGTGCCGCCACTGCATGAGAATGGCACTGCTGCTGTGGCACTGGCACCACACAGCAAAGCTGCTCTGCACTGAGCCAGCACTGCATGGCACACACATTGTGCGGCCCCAGCGCTGCACAGCACTGCACAACAGCAGCACTGCTGCAGACAGACACAGAAGTGCCGTCGTTCAGCACCAGCACTGCACGGGGTTGGTGCTGCACAGGAGAGGGCTCTGCATGGCACATCAGTGCACCGCTGCCAGCACTGCACATTAGTCGGCGCTGCACGGGCACAGCTCTGTCGTTGGCACGGGACTCAGGACGACCCCTCGGTGCCACCCAGGACTGGGGTCAGCCCCGTTGTCCCCCTCCCGCGCCCCCGGTCTCGCTCCCAGGCCCCGCAGGCTCCCCGGGCCCCACGGAGGCTGAGCCACGTGGCTGAGCCCCCGCCCCCTCCCCCCGCGCTCGTCACACGTGTGGCCCCCGGCCCGGCCGTGACTCAGCGCCCAGACACGCTGTGGCGGGGGTGGCTGGTTGGGGGGAGGGAGGAGGGGAGCTGCCTTGTGGCGACCAGAACTTCCCAGTTCCTCCCAGTAACCTTCCAGTGCCCCCAGTTCAACCAAGACTCCGCAGTGCCTCCCAGTGCTGCCCATCCCCCTGCAGTACAACCCCTCCCCCACGCCAAATACTTTCAGTCACCCCATTCAGCAATTCCAGTACAGGAAATCCCCCTCCAGTATGACACCCAGTGCTGCTCCCCACACCCCCAACTACAGTTCTCAATGCATCCCCCACAGCTCCCCCTCGCAGGTACGTCCCCATAAACCCCATTGCCAGCGGGGCCCAGGGTCCCCCTAGGGATCCCATTTGACACGGGCTCCCAGCTGTGGGGGGTCGCACGCCAGCACCCCCCACGGCCACGCGCTCGGGGTGAGGGGGATACGCAGGGGCAGCCCCGCCCCCCCACACCCCTCGCGGCATCCACACCCTTTCCTGCTTGAGTCAGCGGCATCTGACTTGTCGCTTCCGGGTGTCCCGCGGCTGTTGGGGCGTCCGCCTGTTTGTCGGGGTGTCCGTCTGGGTGTCCTCCTGTCTGTTGTTGGTTCGGGGTGTGCAGCTGTCAGGGCGTCCTTCTCCTGCTGACCTTCCAGGTGTCCATCTATGTGTCCGTGTGACTCTCGGGGGTGTCTGTCTTTCGGGGCACCCATTCATTGGGGTGTCCACTTGTCCATAGGGTGTCTGCGGTGGTGGTTGTGCATAGATGTGCCAGGGTGTCCGTCTGTCGGGCTGTCTGTGGTGGGGGTCTGACCAAAGTTGTCTGTTTGTCCATCAGGGCGTCCCCCTCCCTGCTGGGGTGCCAGCCTGTCCTTCCAGCTGTCTGTCCACTGCTCTCCTCATCACCTCCCCGACACCATGTACACGGCTCTCCCCAAAAGGTCTCACACCCTCCAAAACCTTCCCCCCACCCTATAACCCCAAGGACCACATGCCAACGCCCCTCTCCCTGCAGTGGTTCCCCCTTTGGTCCCACACCCACCCGTCCAGGGCTGCACATCTGGCGTGTGGAGAAGCTGTGCCCAGTGCCAGTCCCTGAGAGCTCTTGGGGCATCTTCTTTTCGGGGGATGCCTACCTGGTGCTGCACCTGGGGCCTGAGGAGCGAGCCCATCTGCACCTCTGGATCGGTAAGTGTGGGGCCATGGGGCGATGGGGGGGGTGGGATGTGTGGGTCCCGCTGAGCTGTCGTTCCCCACTGCAGGTCGGGATGCATCGCGGGATGAGCGGGGCGCCTGTGCCCTGCTGAGCACACAGCTGAATGCGCTGCTGGGGGAGCGCCCCATCACCCACCGCGAGGTGCAGGGCCACGAGTCTGATGAGTTCATGGGATACTTCCCCCGCGGCATCACCTACCAGGTGTGGGGCTGGGCACCTGCAGGCATCAGGCATCACCAGTCAGCAATGAGCAACACCAATGGGCACTTGGGTAACCCTAATGGGAGCTGGGCATCACCAATGGGCTCTTGGGTGACCCCAGTGGCAGCTGGGCATCACCAATTGGTGATGAGAGTTGCTAATGGGCTCTTGGGTAAAACTAATGGGTGCTAGGCAAATTGGTGATGAGCATCACCAATGTGCACTTGGTTCACCCCAATGGGTGCTGGGAACCACCAATAGGCTGTTGAGTAACTCTAATCGGAGTTGGGTATCACCGATGGGCTCTTGGGTAACCCCAGTAGGTGCTGGGCATCACCAATGGACACTTGAGTAACCCTAATGCGTGTTGGGCATCAGCAGTGGGTACTTGGATAATCCTAATGGGTGCTGGGCATCACCAATGGACACTTGAGTAACCCTAATGCGTGTTGGGCATCAGCAGTGGGTACTTGGATAATCCTAATGGGTGCTGGGCATCACCAGTAGGCCGTTGGGTAACTAATGGGTGTTGGGTATCACAGATGGGCTCTCGGGCAACCCTAATGGGAGTTGGCATCACCAATAGGTGATGAGCGTTGTCAACGGGCACTTGGGTAGCCCTAACAGGAGCTGGGCATCAGCAATGGGCACTTGGGTAACCCTGATGGGTGCTGGGCACCACGGATGGCTGCGGGCCATTGGTCGGTGTCCCTGCCGTGTGCTCAGCATACGGTGCTGGCAGGACGGTGGCGTGGACTCGGCGTTTAAGTCAGTGCAGCACAGCCCCGGCCGTGTGCAGCGGCTCTACCAGGTGAAGGGCCGCAGGAACATCCGGGCCACGGAGCGGGACCTGAGCTGGGCCAGCTTCAACACGGGTGACTGCTTCATCCTTGACCTGGGTGAGGTGTGTGGCTGCTTCACTGCCATCCCTTCCTGTCTCCCAGATCCCTCTAATTGGTGCAAGAAGTGCAGTGTGTCTGTCCGGGTGTCTGTCAGCATGTTGGAATGTCCCTGTGTAGGGTGGGCGGGATGTCCTGCCGGGCATACATTGCTTGGGGTGTCCATCTGTCTGTCAAGCATCCATCTGTTCGCTGTCCTTCTAGGTGTTCACCCCTCCTTCTGGGTGTACATTTGTCCCAAGTGTTGGCCTCTTTGGTTCTTCACCTGTCCTTCTGGGTGTCCATGTGTTGGGGTGTTCATCCATCAAAGCATCCATGCCCATAGCAGAGTCTGGCTGCTTTCCTGTGTCCACCTGTCCATTTGGGAATCCATCTGCTGGGGTGTCTGTCTGTCCTTCTGGATGTCCATCTAGTGGGGCATCTGTCTGTCAAAACATCCATGAGGCCGTGGGGGTGCTTGGCCTTCTTCCTGAGTGTCCAGCAGTCCTCTTGGGTGCCTGTCTGTCCTTTTGTGGGGCTGTTCACCCGTCTTTCTGGGTGTCCATCTGTTGGGATGTGTATCCATCCTGGTCGTGCATCCCTCCGTCCATCAGGGCGCACAGGGTGCACAGTGCAACCACGTTGCCACCCTGTCCCCAGACCATCTTCACGTGGTGCGGAGCGCGGTGCAATGTGCTGGAGCGCAGCCGGGCGCAGGAGCTGGCTGCAGCCATCCGTGACGGCGAGCGGGGCTGCAAGGCACGCCTGGAGACAGTGGTGGATGGCGAGGAGCCACCAGAGATGCTGCAGGTGCTGGGCCCCAAGCCCACCTTGCAGGAGGGCAGCCCTGAGGATGATGTGGTGGCCGATCAGAGCGCAGGGATGGCCATTCTCTACAAGGCAAGGCGCGGGGGATGCATGGGGCTGGCTCGGGCTCAGGGAGCCCCGTGCCATAGGCTGGTTGCCCTGTGGTGGGTCAGGTTCCCAAAGCTCTGTCCAACCTGACCTTGGGTGCCTCCAGGGATGGGGCACCCACAGCTTCCCCGAGGGTACGTGACGGATGTGCGGACGTGGCACTAAGGGTCGGGCTGGTGGTCAGATTGGTGGTGTGAAGGTCTTTCCCAACCGGAGTGATTCTATGATCCTTTGGGCTGTGCTGGCCACAGGACTGTGCAAGGCCAAGGGACACTGCGGTGGCCATGGCAGGGACAAAGGCTGGTGCTGGCTGCAGGATGGGGGGGTGACATGGTGATCACTCCAGGTGTCGGACGCAATGGGACGCATGGACCTGAGCAAAGTGGCCCAGGGCTGCCCCTTCAACCAGAGCCTGCTGTGCTCCGACGACTGCTTTGTGCTGGACACTGGCGCAGGGGGGAAGATCTACGTATGGAAAGGTGCCTGGGAATGGGGATGGGGCCGCTCCCCATCCAGTACTGACATCCCGGGGATGGGGCTGCCCCCCCTCCAGCACTCACATCCCCATCTGCAGGGTGCAAAGCCAATGAGCAGGAGAGGCAGGCTGCCCTCAGCATGGCCGAGCAGACCATCACCCGCATGGGGTACTCTCCTCACACACAGGTGGGTGAAGCCAGGCTGGGGGGCACGGGCCATGTCCTTCCATCTCTATTGTGTCGCTGTCAACTGTCCCCCAGGTGGAAATTCTGCCCCAGGGCCACGAGACACCCCTCTTCAAGCAGTTCTTCGGTGTTTGGAAGTGAGGGGGCACTGTGGGGACAGGGCAGGACAGGGAGAGGCTGTGAACCCCATCCCCACACCCACCATATTCCCCACAACACCTCCACCCCCATGCCAACTCCAAGCCCAATGCAGCCCTGTGCCATCACCCCCCCCACCATCTCCAAGGCCATGCCATCCCCCATGCCACCTCCATCTCCACACCCATGCTGTGCCCATGCCATCCTGTCTGCCACCTCTATCTCCAAGACCACACCATCTCCATGCCTACATCAGCCCCATGCCATCCCACTGCTGCCTCTGTCTCCATCCCTATATCTGCAGTATCCCATCCTAATGCCAACCCTGTGCCCCAACCCACGCTGTCCTTGAGCCTATGCCATCCCTACACCCCCTCCATCTCCATGGCCATGCTGTCCCCATGCCATTCCCCATGCCACCTGTCTCCAAGCCATTTCCCTCTTTATGTCCATGCCACCCTGAGCCCACACCACTGTGCCCTATCCCTGCTGTCACCGCTGTGCCCACGTGCCAACCTCATGCTGTGCAAATAAAGGAGCGACGCCGAATCCTGTGCCACAGTGCAGTCCTGGGGACTGGGGACAGCAAAGTGTCCTGGCAGCACCCCTGGGTGCTGGGGTGACCGGGAGGCAGTGGGGCATCACATCCTGTGTCACCCACCCTGCCACCCCCTCCCTCGTTACCACCAGCTAATTAACCTCTCATTACCTGTTCCTCTCCAACCCCCACTCACGATGCCCCCAACCCTGGCTGTGGTTTCTGACCCATTGCAAAACACATCTTGCTCAGCTTCCCCTTAATTAAGGGTTCCTCATTAGCACTGGCAACTGTTAGAAAGCTGTGTTCTGTGCTGGCACGAGAAACCCTCACCCATGGGACTGTGGGTGGGGGGCACACAGAGCAGGGAACCCCACGGGCAGCGCAGAGGGGTCCATCACCAAAGAAAGCCCTTTTATTGAACCGCAGCCAACAGCTGCTGCATCCTTGATCCCAAAGCAAACGGGTGGGGGGGGGGGGGGGAGGAGGAAGGCCAACGCTGCACCATGCTCTTCCTCCTTCACAGTGAATGGGGCAGGCCGCGCTCACAGCTTTGGAGGGGGGGGTCATGGTGGGCACTTCCATCACCCCCCACAGAGCGCTGGGGGTTCCGGGGGCACAGCACACTGCTGGGGGAGGGGGAGGAAGGCAGGAACCGGGTGCTGCTTGGAAGAATCAGTGCTGGTGGGGGGGTCCGGGCGCTGCCCGCCCCACTGACCTCACTCGAGCAGCTCCACGTAGTTGGCGGGGAACATCCCAAAATGGCCATCGGGGCCGTAGCCCCTCCACCAGCCCTCATCAATCATCTCAATGTTGGTGATGATGTTCTCAGGGTCGAAGGAGATCTCAGTGTCATCCGCTGGGGTGAGGGGGAAAGGGGGATGTGGGACAACGTGAAGTCCCACGGCCACTCCTGGGCCCCCCTATCCAGAGGGAATCCCTCCATTTAGGAGAGACCCCTCCCATTTAGGAGAGACCGCTCTCCTTTCTAGAGAAGCCCACTCCTCCATCGTGGGGGAACCTCCCCTGTTTCAGAGCCCTCCCCCCCAATTCCAGAGAGCCCTCCCTCATTTTGAAGGACTCCCCCCTCCCTGTTCTGAAGGAGCACCCCATTCCAGAGGGACCCCCTCATTCTGGAGGTCACCTCATTTCAGAGGGATGCCTCCTCTTACTGGAGGATCCCCCGCCCCCCTCCCCCCTTCTGGGGGAACCTCCTCTATTTCAGACAGCTCTCCACAACTCTGGAGAATCTTCCTCCCCCCACCCCAATTTCCATTTCAGAAGAAGTCCCCTATTCTGGAGGACCTCCTCCCAACTCAGAGGAATGCCCTTATTCAGTAGAACCACCCCCCCCCCCCCAGTTCCATACCATCCCCCACCCTTCATTTCAGAGGAAATCCCCCATTTTGGAGGAACCCCTACATTCCAGAAGACAACCCCCTCATTTTAGGGGCAACCCCCCCCCAATTCCAGGTTGGAGAATATCCAGGTTCTCCCATACTGGAGAACCTCCTGAATTCCAGAGGGGCTGCCCCATATTGGAGATCCCTTCTATTTTGTGGCAGCCCCCCCCTATTTCAGAGGAGATTCCCCCATATCAGGAACCCCCCGCCCATACCCGCCTGGTAGTCGTAGAGTGCACGGGCACACAGCCCCTTCCCTGCCAGCTCGGGCTCCTGCTGGTACCCATCCGGGTACTGGTACTGAGCTCCATCATCATGGTCCTGTGGGGGGGAACGGGGGTGTCAACAATATCATTAGGAGAAGCAAGGCTCTGGGCAGCATGCTCCCAGCACGCCAGTAAGCACTGAGGGGGGTGCAGCAATCCCAGCACGGGGCTACGGACAGCAGAGGCACCCGGGAGGGGGATGCACCCCCAAACCTCAGGGCCCCATGAGCAGAGCCCAACCTGTGGGGGTTCCTCGTAGATGGTGGCATCGGCTGCTTCCTCGTACACATTCTCCCCATCCATGTGGGTCCCTGTTGGGCTCACGCTGTGCCCTGTGGGGAATGGAGGCGGCTCAGCCACAGTGCTCCCCCATCGGGCGGGGGGGGGGGGGGTTATGGAGCCCCGAGCAGTGTTTCCTATTTGTGGTGGTGGGGGGGAAGAGTGGAGCTTGTACCCGACTTGAATCATTGCCTAAAATAGTGCAGACAGTGACGCTGGTGGGAAGGGCTGTGCCGGAACTTGGCCGACAGCAGCATCTAGTGGTGAGCGCAGCCCCACGGCATCGCACCGCCGGGGGAGGGGGGGTTGGGGGTGCATGTAGCCCAAGGGGGTCACAAAGTCACGGTGGGGTTGTGGACACCTTCGGGTTCCTCTGCTCCCACCCAGCACCATGTCCAGGTGGGATGGAGATCTCCAGGTCCCAAAGTGGTGCAGTGCTGGGAGGTGGGTACACAGCACTCACCCATGGCTGTGGGTGCCGGTGATGGGACCGGGACAGCAGAGCTGGGGGTGGGCAACAAATCCTGCTCCCGCTGCAGGAACGGGCTGCGCAGTTTACCTGGAAGAGAGGAGGAGGGGCTCAGGGGTTGCGCCTGCAGGCAGGGGTGGTTTGGGGCACAGACAGGCACTGCCCTTCTTTCTGCCTTTGGAAACACCCTGAAAAGCTGTCAGCTCCCACAGGGGCACTGCTCGTCCCCAAACTGCCCCCCAGTGCTCAAGCAGTATTCCACCTGACTAAGGTGCACCCATGCAAAGCAACGGGATGTGAATGGCGCTGAGCTGAGCTGCTCATGGGGTCACTGCCTGCAGACCCCCACCCTGGGACCCTCCTGTGGCTGGGACATGGGCACCAATGTCCCCCTGCACTAGGACCCTTACCTGGCTGTGCAGAGGCTGCAGTGTCCCCGGGTGCTGCCCGCTCCCTCTGCACGAAGATGTCCCGTGGGTTCCCTGGGCGCTGTGCGATCAGTGATGCTGCCTCCTGCGAGCAGAGCAGGGCTCAGGGTGGGGGTCTGGTGGGGGAACCTCTGGCTGTGGGGCTGGGGTCTCACCTGGGCTTTCTCCACTGACTCACTCCTCCGGACGCCTCGGCGCTGCCCGGGCTCGTGCTCCTCTGCCTGCTGCTCCTTCTGTGGCACCAGAGGGGATGGTGGTGGCCCCACCACACACACCGGGACCCCAAAGCAAGGAGTGAGGAAAGGGGACATCTGCACCAAGCACCCCAAAAGTCTCAGGGACAGCACGAGGCTCACCCACTGCTGCTGCTCCCGCCTCTCTGCCTCCTGCTGCAGTCTCCTGTGGGGTGACAGGGAGTGATAGGGTGACGAAGGGGAGAGGGGGAGAGGCTGGTGGTGCTCAGGACTCACTTCTGGGCCTCGATCTGGCTGGAGCGTGCCTGGAACCTCTGCTCACGCCCTGCTGCCTCCTGCAGCTCCCGCTCCCGCCGCTCGCGCTCCAGCTGCTGCCGCTCCTCCTCCGCGCGCCGCTTCTCCTCCAGGCGTCTGTTCTCCTCGTCTTTCTGCCGTGTGTATGCACCTCCTCAGCCCCACAGCCCTTCGCTGTGCAGCCTGTGGTGTCACGCTGCAGCTCTCACCTCGGCTTTGGCCCAGAAGTGGTCCTTGTTGACCCTCTTGATTTCGGACATGGCGTTGGTTTTCTGGTAGACGGAGCCCTGTGTGGGGTGGAGAGCAGTGGGGTCAGAGCACCGCAGCACAAACACCATCTTTTTGTGCTCCTTTGCAGGAACGTGCTGGCCCCACAGTGCTGTACTGCCTTTGTTAAGGTTGTGCTGGAGGGGACCTTGGAGCCCACCGCTCCTCGCATCCTAGCACAATCTGACCACACAAAAAGTTGCTCGCCACCTTATTTCTATATCCCTGTAGGTATTGTGAGGGTCCCTCTACGAACCCACCCTGCAGGACCCACCCCACACCACAAGGCACTCTCCGCCAGCTCCACCCCATGGTACCAACACCTGCATCGAAGCATCTCCCCATGCTTGGTGCTGTCACCCCAGCACCACCCCAGCCCAGACTCACCACGGGGCCCTGGGGCCCAGTGTCCTGGAAGCGGCTGCTCTCTTTGTGGAAGTTGTAGTTGGCCCCTGAGGCCTTGGCCACCTTCTGCATGATGAGCTCAGGCTCCACATCCTCCTCCGCTCGAGCATTGATGGTGACGTGGGCACCCTGTGTGGGGACACCAGGTCGGGGTGGCACCAAGGAGGCTCCCAGAGGGGACAGAATGGGGGCAGCAGGAGCCAAGCAAACCTTTAGGAAGCTGGCAACGGTGCTGACATGGTTGGCACAGGCTCCTTTCCGCACATCATTGACACCTTCACCTGTCTGCATGAAGAATCAATGTCAAACCAACAGCGAATTGACAGAAGAGCAATGGGAGAACAATGGGAGAGCAATGTCACCATGAGCCCCACACCAACGATTCCTTTCCACCCCTTGGATTTGGGATGCAGAACGATCCTCAAGTGGGGATGTTGTGTCACAGCAGCCCAGCCACAGGGATGCCCCATGTGTCCCCATCCCCACTCACCCAGTTGACGAGGACGTATTTGGGTAGGCCAGAGTTGGGGTCCTTCACCCTGCAGAAGGCGTACATCACCTTGCCGCTGTTCAGCTCCTCCACCATCTCCTCCAGGCCGCCCTCTGTGCCGGGACAGGAGCGGGGCTGGGCACCAGGGCACATCAGCCACCTGCTGGCTGTCCCCTGGCCTCCCCATGGCCACACGGATCATGGTTGGCACCGGGGGGTGCCCACAACTCCCAGCATACCCCCAGCATCACATGCACGGGAACCACTTAGGAATGAAGAAACCCATGAGAACACGCACTTGTCCCCAAACCGTTCCCCATCAGACAATCCCCAGAAGGGAAGGCGGTGATGTTACAAGTGCCAGCCCCACACACACACCAGAAATGGGGCTTCACCCTCCCGAGCGGCAACCGAAAGGGGTTATGGGGCAGAGTGAGAGGGGTGGGCGGGACAGGGCCGGCACCACTTCCCCATTTCCGAAGAAGGCGCCGGTGTTGTCCCCCCCTCACCCCCGCAGCCGGCCACGCGCAGGTCGTTGCTGTTGCCTTCATAGGTGAACAGGGCCCTGCGGGATGGGGGGGGGGGGGCTGAGCCACGGCCCCCACCCCCCAAACTCCTGAGCCCCACAGACCCAGGGCCCCAACCCCCCCACATCCAACAAAGCCCCAAACCACCCGTACCTTACAGTCCCCCCAAGATCCCCATCTCCAGGCACCGCACTCCCTGCCCATCCCCCCCCCACCCCAGCGCACCCCACAGCCCTCCCAGGCCTTCATCCCCACGTGCCCCAGACCCCGAGCCCTCTCCAGCACCGCACACCCTCCAGATTTCTGTGCACCCCCCACCTCCATCCCTCCCACTCTTCTGTCCGTTCCCCACCCTTCATTCCACCCCCGTGTCCCCCCATCCCCAAACACCCCAACATCACCACATCCCCTATCCCACTTTCACTTTCACCTTCACCTTCCCCTCCCCACCCGTAGCCCCCCGCTCCCTCCACCCCCTTCTCCACCCCCCCGCACTCTCCCGTGACCCCCAATCCCCGAACACCCCCCAAACCCCCTACCCCCCATCCACATCCTCCTTCCGCTTTTCCACCCCTGGACCCCTCCAGGTCGTCCCCCCCCCCCCGCCTCCGCCCCCCCCCCGTTCTCCCCCTTGCCCACCAGTCGGTGGGGCTGCCGGCCGCCACCACCCTCCCGTAGGCCTCCTGCAGCGCACGCCCGTTCTTGCTGAGGTTCAGCGCCATGGCAGCGCCGGATCCCGCCACGCCCCACCCCCGCCCCCATCCCAAAGCCCCGCCCCCTTCCCAAAGCCCCTCCTCCTCCTCGGGGAACGCCCCTGCTCTGCCGCGCCACGCCCCTCGCTTTTAGCCACGCCCCCTCCCGCGCCCACCGCCCCCTCGAGCGACCGCGCCCCCGTGAGGCCCCGCCCCCAACGCCCATGGCCGCGGGCGCGCGCAGATGGCCCATTCGCGGCTCATCCCGCGCCCCGCGCGGGGGAGCGCTGCGGTTATGTCACCCCCCACACACACACACCGCCCCCTCCCTGCCCCCTCCCCGTCTCCCCTTTCCCTCGGGGTCTCCTGCGACGCGGGGACGCTGGCGACACGGGGACTTCCAGCACCTTGGGACCCTGGGGCACCCTATCCAACCCTCCACCCCCCGACGGCACAGGGCACCTCCGAACACCATGAGACACCCGGACACCCTGGGACCTTTAGCCCCCAAGCCCCCTTCCTCTGTCACCGTGGGGTCCCCGAACACCTCTGGATGTCTCTGAGACCCACGGACACCATGGGCACCTCTCTTCCCCCCCCCCCCCCGGTGACATTTAGACCCCCTGGAACCCCCACAGACTCCGTGTGACCCCTGGCACACTCCCAGGGCATGTGGACACCATGGGACCCCGGAGCACCCTGAGTCCCCCAGTCGCACCGGTACCCCCGACCACCATGGGACCCCTGGGGACAGTGGGACCTGGGACCCCCCTGGACCCTCTGGCCTCCACATGTCCCCGTGTATGAGGGGATGCCTTCAAAGCACCCCAAAGTCGGCATTCTGGGGATGTGTCCCCCAGGGACAGAGTTCCCAAATGGGTCAGGGTGACCCTGGGTAGGATGGGGCGGATGCTCGCCACCCCCACTCTGAGCTGCAGCTGTGAACACTGCCAGCAGCCAATTAATGGGAAAGTTAATTAAAAGTAGGGCCATAAAACATCTGGAAGGGGAATGCCTGGGCAGTGTGATACCCCGCAGCTGCTCCTCTGGGGATGGGGTCACTACTGAGTTCTGTGCCACAAAAGCCTTTTCATGGGGGATTTCAGGCAAAGGGACCTTTGTGGGGCAGTGCGAGGGGGCCCAGGGGGTTGGAGGGGATGGGCAACTCAGTGTCGAAAGAATAGAGTCCTATGGGACGGCCTGGATCTGCACAGGGTGGGGCAGGCTGGGGATCCCCCTGAGATGGGGGTGTCCTGGTGGGGTGCCCCCCACCCCTCCCCCCAAGTAACCCACTGAGATGAGGGCATCCCGGTGGGATGAGGGTATCCTGGTGGGATGGGGATGCCCGGGCAGTTTGCTGACACTTGGGTGTGATAGGGACAGCTGGATGGGACACCCAGACAGGACTGGGGCACCCTGTGGGGGATGAAGGCAGGACAGGGATGCAGCAATGGGATGGGAGCACCCTTGGGTGGGACAGTGGCATTTGAGCATTTGAATAGGGTGAGGGTACCTGGAGGGGGTGGAGAGACCCATAGGAGACAGTGCTCCTTGACTGGTACAGGGGGAGTCTTGATGGAACAGGTGGGACCCGGGTGGGGTGCAGCACTCTGGAAGGGATAGAGGGATCTGGATGAGATGTGGGGACCCAAGAGGGCTGGAGCACTCCTGGGTGGGACTGGGGGCCCTGCATGGGATGGGGGGGATCTTGGGAGGGACAGGGGGGACTCTGGACAGGATGTGGGGACCCACCTGAGGTGGAGGGATCCAGATGGGGTCTGTTGCCTCAGACAGGACAGGGACACCCTGGATGGGATGGGGCAATCCTGGAAGGGATGGGGGGACCACAGATGTGATGTGGGGAGCCCTTGATGGGATGCGGGCACCCAGATGAGATTGAGGGGTGTGGTGCCTCAGATAGGATGGGAACACCCTGGATGAGATGGAGAGAACCTGCATGGGACAGGGGGACCCTGGATGGTACATAGGGACCCAACTGGGACAGAAGGATCCAGATGGGGTACAGATGGAATAACCTGGGCGGGATGGAGCAATCCTGGAAGGGACGAGGGGACCTTAGATGGGATGTAGGGACCCAGATTGGATGGGGGGACCCTCGATGGGTTGTGAGGACCCAGCTGAGATGTAAGGACTTGGACAGGGTGCAGCGCCTCGTATAGGACGGGGACACCCTGGACGGGATGGAGAGACCCTGGAAGGGACGGGGGTGGTGATGCTGGCTGCAACGTGGGGGTCCGTGTGAGCCGGAGTACCCTCGGTGGGACGGGGGCACCCCGAACGTTACGGGAGGACCCAGACAGGACGCGGTCCCCGGGCGGGGCGATGTGAGCCACAGGAGACCCGGGGACCCACGCGTGGCGCAGCGCTCGGCCGGGATCGCTCCAGGGACAGGGGTCGGCGGCACTCGGGGCGGTGTCGGGCCCTGCCCTGCCCTGCCCTGCCCTGCCCTGCCGGCCCGGCCCGGCCCGTCCCGCGGTGTCGCCTTGCAGCCCGCCCCTCTCCGCCGCCCCGCGCATTCCCGACCCTCCGGGCGGCGGCGGCGGCGGTGCGGGGCCGAAGCGCGGCGCGGGGCGGGGGCCGCGATGCCGCAGTTGGAGCCGGCGGCGGGGGACGACCTGGGGGCTCCGGACGAGCTGATCGCCTTCCAGGACGAGGGCGAGGAGCAGGACAAGGGCGCGGGGCGCGGCTCGGCCCACGGGGACCTGGACGAGCTCAAGTCCTCGCTGGTCAGCGAGACCGAGGGCCGCGCCGCCGCCCCGGGCGGCCCCGACGCCGAGGTGAGGCCGGGCCCCGGCGGGCGGGAGGGCGGCCCCGGCCCCCCCCGCGGCCCTCACCGCGCCCCCCCCGCTGCCCCGCAGGCGGAGCGGCCCCCGCAGCCCCGGGAAAGTTTCCAGAAGCCGCGGGACGCTCTCACTGAAGGTACCCCCCCCCCCCCCCCCCCCCCCCCCTCCAACGCCCCGGCCGCGCTCCGCTCCTCCGCCCGCGGCCCCGGATCTCCTTTGTTCCCCCGGACACGGACCCCCCCCCCCTCCCCCCCCACCGCCTCGTCCTCCCACAGCCGGGACACCCACCCCCGATTTCTCGAGGGACCGGGATTCTTCCACCTCTCCCCCCCCCCCCCCCCCCTTCCTTCCAAGACAAAACCGGTCCCCTCCGTGCGGAGAGATTTGCCCCGCCCCCACCGCACCGCGGGAAGCGGGACCCCCCACCCCACGGAGGTGTGGGACCCTCCCGTCGATGTGTGACACTCGCGTGGAACTGGAACCCCTCGTGGGTGTAGGGCCCTCCGTTAGGCCTGGAGGACTGGGACACCCCTGAGGACTGGGATCTGCCGTAGCAGTGCTCCCCCATATGGAACAGGGACACCCCATAAAAGCGGGTCTCCCCCTATAGGACTGGGGTATACATCAGAGTAGCACTGAGACCCCCATTTGTGGAACTGGGACCACCCAATCCATAGGAGTGGGACACCCTCATGTGGGCTGGAATGCACCCTGACATGGAACTGAGGCCCCATTTGTAGAACTGCCCCCCCCCCCGTAGGAGTGGGATCCCCCCAAGAATGGCACTTCTCCATTAAACCACGGCCCCCTTGCATCTACTGGGACACTCCCTAGGACTGCCCGCCCCCATGGGACCCTCTCCCCGTGGGATTGGGATCCCCCAGATGGACTGACAAGGACACTGTGCCCCCCCCCACCCCCTTCAGCAAGAAGCCGAGCCCCTTGGTGCCACCCATATACACCCACTTCCCAGGCCCTCTCCCCCCAAGTTTCCTGATCCCCTCCTTTTCTCCTCAGTGGTCAGACGACAGCAGGATGGGGGTTTTTTTAAGGGCCCCCCCTACCCCGGCTACCCCTTCCTGATGCTCCCCGAGCTGGGCACCCCGTACCTCTCCAATGGAGCCCTGTCTCCCGGCAGCGCCCGCACCGTAAGTGTCACCCCCGTCAGCACCTGAGGGGCTGCGTGTGCAACAAAAATGGGAAGAAGTTGGGGTTTGTTACCTTTTTGGTCGCTTGACCCCTTCCAGACACTGCTCTCCTGGTGAATTTGGGATGTTGTGGGTGAGTTTGGGGACTTTGCCTTGACTTTAGTTTCTTTGGTTGAATTTGGGTTCTTGGGCTGCGCTGGGGGGGTGTGGTTGAGTTTGGAGTCCTTTGATTGAGTTTGGTGTCTTCTGGTTGAGTTTGGGGTCCCTTGGTTGAGCTTAGGACATTTGCTTGGGCTTCAGAACATTCATTTTAGTTCAGTTTGTGGGATTCTTTCGTTGAGTTTGGGTTCTTTTGTTGAGTTTGGGGTCCTTTGGTTGAGTTTATGGGGCATTTGGTTGAATTTGGGCGCTTAGTAGAGTGTGGGGCATTTGTTTGAGTTTGTGGAGTTCTTTGTTTGAGTTTGGGTCCTTTGGTTGAGTTTGTGGGGTCCTTTGGTTGAGTTTGGGGCATTTAATCGAGTTTATGGGGCATTTGGTTAAGTTTGTGGAGTTCTTTGGTTGAGTTCGGGTCCTTTGAGTTTATGGGGCATTAGGTTGAGTTTGGGGCCTTAGGTTGAGTTTATGGGGCATTGGGTTGAGTTAGGGGCATTTGGCTGAGCTTGTGATAGTCCCTGGTTGAGTTTGGGGTCTTTTTTTTTTTTTTTTTTTTTTTGAGTTTATGGGGTCCTTCCGTTGAGTTTGGGGTCCTTTGCTCGATTTTGGAGTCTTGTGGTTGAGTTCGGAGAGTGTTTGGTTGCGTTCGGGAATTTCTGGTTGAGTCGGGGTCCTCTGATTGGGTCGGACCCCCCGCTGCCGTGCGCAGCCCCGAAACCTGACCCCGGGCTGCACCGCCTTTCTCATTGAAAAGCGCTCCCTGCGACTTCCTAAAGCCCTTAATGGGCCGACATTGTCCGGCCCCGCTTCGGCGTTTAGAAAACCGATTAAGCAAATTGAGCGAGCACTGGAGGGGGAGAGCAGCTCGGCCCCCTCCGGCATCCCGTGCTATTCCCAACCCTAAACCCACCGTGGGTGACCCCGGATGGAAACCCCATAGGATGCTGCGTTACCGTCTGGGAAATACAGTGTGTCACGTTGGGATTTCGCGTCCCCGCGGCCGGGTCCTGCTCTGCAGTCGCCTTTTCTGTTTTCTTGTGCTTTATTTTGTGCTTTCTTTGAGGCTGGGCAGGGAGTTGGAGGAAAATGTCCTCAAACAGAGCCCTGCGGCCCCAAATACCCAGTGTGGGAGAGGGTCAGCGAGGGGACTCTGAAGCTTGGGGCTTTTCTATGGGGGCTCCGTGGTGCAGTGCTTTTTGCCTTTTCCCTCCTTTTTTTTCTCCCCAAAAGCAACAGATGAGGTGATGCTGAATGAACCACATGACTTCGCTGCAGGGAAAGGACAGGGATTGGTGTTTGGACTTGGTGCCGGGCAAACCCTCATCCCTCTGCTCCAAAGGATGGAGTGTGCAGAGGGGCAGTGCTGCCCCACAGCCGTGTTGGGCACATCCGAGGTGCTGTGCACATGGCTCTGCCTTGCTCCCAAACCACTGGGCGGCCCAGCACT
Organism: Oreortyx pictus; assembly: GCA_036925125.1. Taxonomy (NCBI): domain Eukaryota; kingdom Metazoa; phylum Chordata; class Aves; order Galliformes; family Odontophoridae; genus Oreortyx; species Oreortyx pictus. Next base: position 4,225,431 of record JAUPFR010000029.1, read on the forward strand.
TCGGCTTTTTGGGGCGTTTGAGCCCTTTTTCCCCATGATGGGGGTGGGAATAGGAGTGCCCTGTCCCTGAGCCCTGTCCTTGAGCCCTGTCCCGCCCCGTTGCTGCTGTGCTGGGTCTGTCCCATCCTTTCCTTGGAGGGCAGATAGGGTGAGCCCTTGGGGTTTCGGGGAGCAGGTCGTGTTTGGGACTGATTTTGTCTCTTTTGGGAACTCTTCCCGGGTTCGCTGCTCCACAGAGGCAGATCTGTCTGCAAAAGCAAATATCTGCCCTCGGCCGCGCTGCCAAGAACAATGATCCAGCGCCGGCTCTTGGCACAGGGCTGTGCCGGCGGGATCCGGCACTGCGCTCCGGGTTGGTGCCGCTTGGGATCCCTGCGGGGGGCGTGGTTGGGTGGGGGGCACCGAAAGAGCGGGGGGGTACTCCTCCCCCCTCCCCCCCTCCGCAGCTCCAGGCAGTGCCTCGGTTTCCCCAGGAGCAGCACCTCGCGCTCAGCCCTTGGCACACAATGGGCCCTTTATGTCTGCTCCTTAATTATGCTCTTCGGCTAATTACCCCGCGTTTTTTTTTTTTTTTTTTGGGGGGGGGTGGGGGGGGGCGGTGTTTGTTAAATGAGACCTACAGGAGGCTGCCACTAAATTCCTCTGCCCCCTCCCTCCCTTTTCCAACACGATTCCCAAATTAAAGCAATGAAGTAAGTGCTCCGGGCGACTCTCATAAGACCTGGTTTTGTTGGGGGACTTAATACACATTCATCATCTTTCTGGAATTCTGAGCAGCTGCTTTTCATTAGTGTCCCTTCCTTGAAGTCGCGGGCGGTAGTGGGGAAAGGAGCGGGGAGCAGCGCCCAGTGCATCCCGGCTGTGGGGAGACAGAGGGGTACGGGGCACATGGAGGGAGGTGCTCTGCCCCAGAGAGGGGGAGGAGGAGGAGGAGGAGGAGAAGGGAGGAAGGGGATGGCCGTGGTGTACACTGCTTTGACGTGTTTGTTGGAGGGATGTGTGTGTGTGCTGTGGGAATCCTGGGAGTATGGGGCACTGGTAATCCTGAGCCCTGGAGAATCCTGAATCTGGGAATCCTGAGCCCTGGGGAATCCCGAGGCTGGGAATGTGGGGCAGTGGGAATCCTGAGCCCAGGGAATCCTGAATCTGGAAATTCTGAATTGTAGGCATCTTGAACCCTGGGAATTCTGAACCCTGGGGATCTTGAGTTCCAAGAACCCCAAGCCCCAGGAATCCTGAATCCCGAACCACAGGAGTGTCTGACACTGGAAATCTTGCATGCTGAGGGTCCTGGACACTGGAATTGCTGAACCCCAGGGGTCCTGAGCCCTGGGAATCTCAAGCCCCAGAAATCCCAAACACTGGGAATCCTGATACCAGGGAATGCTGAGCCCTGGGAGTATTGAACCCCAGGAGTCTTGGACCTTGGCAACCCCAAGCCCAGGAGTCCCAGTTACTGGGAATCATGAACACTGAGAATGCAGGATGCCAGGAATCCCACACCCTGGCAGTCCTGCATGCTGGGAATCCTGAACCCAGGAACCCCATTCCTGGCGAAACCTGATCCCTGCAAATCCAGAATCCAGCACATCCCACCCGCTGGGAAGCCTGAGCCCCAGCAGTCCCATCAGTCACGCACCATGGGAATCCCACACACTGGGAATCCTGAACCCTGGGATTCCCAAACCTCAGGAATGTCGATGTGGGACCGCTGCTGTGGGTTCAGGTGCCCCCGGTGCTCCTGTGGTGCTGCTGCTGTTCCCATCCTGGAGCAGAGGATGTGAGAACACCATTTCCAGAGGTTCCATCCCCAAAAGTCAGGGCTGTGGGGGGGTTAAGGCTCAGCCTTGTTGCACCCAATGTCCCCCATCCCTTTTCAGTCCTACGGATGGAGCCCTCAGCACCTCGTGAGCATGGGATGAATGAATGGAGCCATTCATGGACTGCAGACAAAGCCCCAGGGCGGAGGGGGAAGCTTGCTGCCACAGAGGTTTTTTTTTTTGAAGGGGGAGAAAAAGTGGTGTTTCGGGGTCCAGGATGTGTGGGTCTGGAATACGTGGGTCCGGGGTGTGTGCATGGGGCTGAGACTGTGGGGTGCTCAGGCATTGTGTTGCCCTGTGCTGTCCTGGCGATGCTCCGGATCCCGGCGCAGTGCTCTGCTTCCTCCCAGCTCCCTGTGCTTCCTCTGCTGCCTTCCTCCTCCTCCTCTACCCCCCCCCAGTGCCATGGGATCTGTACTGGAGATATAAGGTGTCCCCTGGAAAACCTGCTTCCCTCAAAAATTGCATCTCCTACATGCCAAACTGGGTAGGATTTACCCCAGCTGTGCTCGGTGCTGGGAACCGGGAGCGCTGTGGGACTGGGGTGTCCCACCCCAGCAAAGATCTTTGGGGTTCCCCAGGACACCCCGCGCAACCCAATGCGCGGCTCCTACTGCATCTCAGAATGCATTTTGGGGGAAAAAGAGCCAAACTGGAGGCGTTTTGGGGCTGTCAGACACCAGTTGTATGGCAGTGCTGGCATTGTGAGATGGGTAACGCAGCACAGAGTCTTCATGTTGTGTTTCCACCTCTGAAAGCCAACAGGTCAGGGCCGGCTTGGCCCTAAACTGACCTTCTCTCACCCTAAAGGAGAGGTTGTGGGGGTTGAACTGTGCCTGGTGCTGCTAGGCAGCGCGACTTCAGAACATGGTGTGTGGTGCCAGCACAGCAGGATGTGGGATGCCAGGACATTGGGATGTGAAATCTGGAACTTCGGGAAATTGGGATGCTGGGATGTGTGGTGCCGGGACATTGGGATGTGGGGTGTTGGGATGTGCAGTGCCGGGACATTGGGATGTGGGGTGTTGGGATGTGCAGTGCTGGGACGTTGGAATGTGGGATGTTGGGATATGCAACACTGGGACACTGGGACATGGGATGTTGGGGTGCCTGGGCACCATAGTGACAGGAGGCTGTGATATCGGGATGCTGAGCTCTGCAGCACTGGGCTGCAGTGCTGGGGCACACAGTACCAGGATGTGCCATCATTCCCTGCTCCCCATGCAGCATCTGGGATAAATCCAACTGAGTTTGGATCCAGCATCACACGGGGATATGATATTCCTGGGGAGCTGGGAGGGGCCATCATGGTGTGGGGGTGTGTGGGATTGGGACACGCAACACTGGGATGAGGAACCTGTGCGGCTGTGCTGGGATCTGTGGTGCTGAGACATGTGACAGTGGGACGTGCCACCCCCTCCCCGCCACCATGCAGTGGGGCTTTCCCCCACTCCCCCCTTTCCAAAGCAAAACATCTCTGCCCCGCGTGCAGAAGAGGAGAGGAAATCCGCTCATTAAAGCCCCTAATTGGGCATTAGGGGATCCCACAGCGTTCGCACCTCCTCCCCAAGCACAGTGCGGCCATGCGGCACAACCCCCCCCTCCCCCCAAGCCCCAGTCCTGAAGAGGGGGACAGACAGACACGGATGGGTGGGAGGGCTCACAGTGTTGTTGCAGCCCGGCAGGGAAGGGGTTAACCCCCTGGTTTTAATTGGGGGGGGGGGGGGGGGGGGAGCTGGTAACGAGGAACCAGAACTTGCTCTAATCTCTCTGGAATGTGACCGATTTTCAACTATTTTCCTCCTTTTTTTTTTAATAGCTCCAATCTGCTGCTCACGCCCCGCGTGGTGGTACAGTGGGAGCTGTGTCTGGGGGTGGGGGTGGGAGTGGGGAGGAGGGGGGGGGGGGGTGGGCTTCATTTTTCCACATTAGCACTGAACCGTTCTCCAGCTCCCCCCTCTTTGTATATTTTGAAAGGGTCCCCCTTCCTCTCCCCTCCCCGGCCTCCTCAGGCAGCTTCCAAATGAGAAGCAGCCTTTTATACGCAGCCCTGCCCGGGCCGCCGTCCCCCAGCGGCTTCTCCACTTACAGAATAGAGCAGAAAGACCCTTTGTGACGGGCGGGGGGCGGCAGGGGTGGCGAGGGGCCCCAGCGGGCAATGCCTGGATCACCCCCACACAGACACGGGGATGTGGGGATGGCTCCTGTGTCACCCCAGCATGGACATGGGGACATCTGGTGTGTCACCCTGCCATGGACACAGGGATGCCTCATTTGTCACCTCCACCTGGGAATAGAGGGGGGGACATGAGATGGGGTTACTGGAGATGGAGGGGAGATAGTGGGAAGGGATGGGGTATGCAGAAGGTGGAGGGACTGGGGTGGGGTAGTACTGGGGGTGGGGAGTACTGCCCTGAAGGGGAGATACTGGAGATACAAGGGGAATACTGGGGGTGTCAGCGGTGCTCGGGGGATGGGGAGCTCCTGGGAGCACTGGGGGATACTGGAGACAGGAAGGAACTGGGAGTGGAATGGGGATGCTGAGGATGGAGCAGAGGTGCTGGATGTGGGGGAGGGGGACACAGGCAGGGCTGCTTCCTTCCAGACAGGGGAGAGTTAATGCTCTTAGAGCTGAGCTGGGCTTCCCTTCTTCCCCTTCCCTTTCCCCTTCCCCCTCCCCTCTCCCCTCCCCATCCCATCCAGCTGCCTGGGCTCAGGACGGTTCCTGGTGGGGAAATTCCTGGCGCAGCTGCTCCATCCCATCCCGGCTGCATTCCCCGGAGCCACACAATGCACCTTTATGTTTTCCCTGTGCCAGGAGCACACAGACCCTGTAGGGTACCAGAAAAGCCCCAGAAGTGCCATACGCACCTCTCCCCCAGCCCTTGTTGAGTTTGGGGGGATTTCTTATGTTCTGGCAGTTTGGGGTCGGTGTCTTTGCCCTCTGAACTGGGGCAGTGTGTCAGAATACCCTGTCCCCGTGGGCACTGCTGTGTCCCCAAAATCTGCTTTTATGGGAGGAGATGGAGCCCCATTGGGATGCACAGGGCTGTGGGGGCTGATGGGGCTGAGAACAGGCACCCCAACATGCTGTCCATCCCATAGGTTGGGGGCATCCTCAGCTGAGCCTGCAATGGGAGTTTGGGGTTTTGGGGGTGTGGTGCTGTTGCCTGGGTTGGGGTATAATTGGTGCTATAGGGTAGAGTGCTGTAAGGTGGGGTGCAGGGGGTATGGGGTGCTGTAAGGTGGGGTGATGTGGAGTGGGATGCTGTGGGGTATGGGGTGCTGTGCTGACAGCCCTTTGCTCTGGCAGTACCTGCAGATGAAGTGGCCGCTGCTGGATGTGCCGGCCGGGGCCACGCTGAAGGACAGCCGCTCACCATCACCTGCTCACCTGGTAAGGACAGTGGCCCCCAAACCCCACTGAGATGTGATCTCAAACCCTACTGAAATGTGGCCCCAAACTCCGCTGAGATGTGGCCTCAGACCCCACTGAGATGTGTCCCCAAACCCTGCTGAGGTGTGGCCCAAACACCACTGCAAATAGAGCGCCCCTTTGGGAGAGGTGCTTTCCAGCCGGGGGGTGGCTTTCTCAGGGCTGTGTTTTAGGGAGGTGTCTTTGGGGTCCATTGTTGGGGTGGATTACTGTATCTTTTTGCCCCCCCCTTGCAGTCCAACAAGGTCCCGGTGGTGCAGCACACGCCCCATATGCACCCCCTGACACCACTCATCACCTACAGCAATGACCACTTCTCGCCTGGCTCGCCGCCCGCACACCTCTCACCCGACATCGACCCCAAAACGGGTGAGGGGGGGAGAGGGGTACTCACAGGGACAGGGGTACCTGGGAGAGGGATGCTTATAGGGGGGTGAGTGCTTATAGGGAGAGGGGGTCTTACAGGGAAAGGGGCACTTATAGGGAGGTGAGTGCTTATGGGGAAATGGGTGCCTTTAGGGAGATGGGTGCTTATAGGGAGGAGGGCACTTGAAGGGTGGTGGGTGGGCTCTTAAAGGGAGAGGGGTGCTCACAGGGAGATGGATGTAACGCTGCTCCTCCCACCTGCTGCAGGGATCCCGCGCCCACCGCACCCGCCTGAGCTGCCCCCCTACTACCCGCTGTCTCCAGGAGCTGTGGGCCAGATCCCGCACCCACTGGGCTGGCTCGTGCCGCAGTAAGGATGAGCTCCTCCTGCCCCGGCCCTGCTGTATCCCCGGCCCACGCGCCCCACATGCTCCTTTGTTCCCGGCAAGCCCGGTGGGACAGGGTGGGGACGGGAGGGACCCTGCTCTGGTGGAAATGTGTGATGTTGTCCTGATTGGGATCAGCTCGGGACTGACCCGAGGGTCCCGGTGGCGTGGGGAGGGGGCTGTTCCTGTGTCTGCTGCAGCTCATGCATTTGCAGGCAAGGACAGCCCATGTACTCCATCCCCCCTGGCGGCTTTCGGCACCCCTACCCCGCCCTCGCCATGAACGCCTCCATGTCCAGGTGGGTCCCCATGGTTTTCCCATGTCTTGTGAGTTTTCGTGCATCCCCACAGATAGATGGGTCCCCATGTCCTCATGGCTCCCTATGTCCAGGTTGATACTCGCCATGTCCTGGTGAGTCCCCCTATCCTGGTGAGTTCCCATGGGTCCCCATATCCGTGTGGGTCCCCATATCCAGGTGGGCCCCATCTCCTGCTGCGTCCCCGTGGCCAGGTGGCTCTGAGCAGAGACAAGGGATGCTCCTCAGGCATCGCTGAGCTGGCACAAGGTTTTAGCCACATCCCATGGCGCTGGCCTCCCTGACCATTCTTGGGTGACTGCAGTGGCCCTGTTGGCCAAAACCACCCCCACAGTGACTGTGGGTGAAGAGCAGCATCCCTGGCTCCACCGTGCTGAGCCAGAAACCAGTTCCCAGCAGGTTGGAGCTGAGGCTCTTCATCCCAGGTCTTCAGTAGGATTTGGGGTGATATCTGGGGTCATGGGTGCCTGTGGGGAGCTGACGACCCCACTCCCTCTGCTGCAGCCTGATGTCCAGCCGCTTCTCCCCGCACATGGTCCCACCACCCACCCATGGGCTGCACCCCTCAGGCATCCCACATCCCACCATTGTTTCACCCATCGTGAAGCAGGAGCCAGCCCAGCCCAGCTCCAGCCCCGGTGGCAGCTCGTGAGTGGGGACATGAGGAGGGTGGCCCTGGGGATGGGGACAAGATGGGGATGGGATGGGGATGGGGATGAGGACGGGGATGGGGTGGGATGAGGATGGGAATGGGGATGGAAACAGGGACAGGAATGCAGAGGAGGATGGGGATGGGATATGATGAGGACAGGGTTGGGGATGGGATGAGGACAGGAACGGGGACAGGAATGGGAATGGGATGGAATGGGATGGGATGGGATGAGGACAAGAATGGGGACAGGGTTGGAGATGGGATGGGGACAGGAATGGGATGAGGATGAGGATGGAAATGGGGATGGGATGAGGATGGGAACTGGGACAGAAATGGGAACAGGGATGGGGATGGAAAGGGATGAGAATGGGATGTGGATGGGCTGGATATGCAGATGGGATGAGGATGGGACAGGGATGGGGATAGGATGGAGATGCAGATGGGATGGGAATGGGGACAGGAATGAGAACAGAGATGGGGATGGAGGTGGGGAAGGGGTGGATATGGGGATGGGAATGAAATGAGGATGGGATGGAGATGGGGATGGGATGGAATGGGATGAGGATGGGGAATGGGGACAGGAATGGGGATGGGGATGGTGATGGGCATCCAAATGGGATAGAGATGGGGATGGAGATGGGCATCCGAATGGGATGGGGACAGGATGGGGAGCTGAGCCTGCATGTTGCTCCTGGCAGGAAATCTCCTGTCACAGTGAAGAAGGAGGAGGAGAAGAAGCCCCACATCAAGAAGCCGCTCAACGCCTTCATGTTGTACATGAAGGAGATGAGGGCCAAGGTGGTGGCTGAGTGCACACTGAAGGAGAGCGCGGCCATCAATCAGATCCTGGGCCGACGGGTATGCACCTCCTTTGTGCCTTCAACCGCCTTTGCACCACCCTTGTGGTGCTGGGGACCTGGTGGCAGTGCTGTCCATGTGTCCCTGGGGTCTGCAGTGCTGTTTCCCTTCGCAGTGGCACTCGCTGTCTCGGGAGGAGCAGGCCAAGTACTATGAGCTGGCACGGAAGGAGCGGCAGCTGCACTCGCAGCTCTACCCCACGTGGTCGGCCCGAGACAACTACGTGAGTGGTACCCACATTCCCCCACTCCTCTGGTGGAGTCGGGGTGCTGGGGCTGAGTGCCTGGGGACACTGTGGTGCTGGCCCATGTCTCCATGACACAGAGTAACCGTGACCCCAGAGTCACCATGAGCCCCTATGTCACCGTGACTCCCTGTGTCATGCTGCTCCATGGCACCATTACTGCCCCTCGGGCTTTGCCCATCTCTTGGAGCACTCTGCTGTCGCACCTCAGCACTCTGCAATATTTCGCAGGGCAAGAAAAAGAAGAGGAAGCGAGAGAAGCTGGCCCAGCAGCAGAGCCACGAGGCAGAGAGTGAGTACCCAGGGCGGGAAGGGGCAGCCCCCACATTCCCCCCACTGCCCCCACAGCCACGTTCAGCACCTGCCTCGCACCCTGCAGGCGCGCTGCCCTCCCGGAGCAAGAAGCCGTGCGCCCCGCACCACCTGCCAGCCGACAAGCCCTGCGACAGCCCGGCCTCGTCCCACGGTAGCATGCTGGATTCGCCCGCTACGCCGTCAGCCGCCCTGGCCTCCCCGGCTGCGCCCGCCGCCACGCACTCGGAGCAGGCGCAGCCACTGTCGCTCACCACCAAGCCGGAGGCCAGGGCTCAGCTCGCCTTCCTCTCCAGCAAAACCTCCTCCTCGTCCTCCTCCTCCTCCTCCTCCTCCTTGAGCTCTCCCCCGTCACTGCTCCCCAGGCCCATCGCCTTCCCCTCGCTGCTGCTCTCCTCGCCGCCCGCCCCGCAGCAGACGCAGCCGCTCGCGCTGGTCACCAAACTGGCCGACTGAGGGGGGGGCACGAGCCACCCACCCGCAGTGCACCGCAGACACCACAGTCATGACTCCCGACGCAGCCAAACCATTTATTGGTCAATATTTGACCTTTTCTGAACTGTTTTTTGGTGGGTTTTTTTTTGTTTTTTTTTTTGTCTTCTGGGAAGCAGACTCTAGAGGAAGAGGTGCTTTCCTTTACCAGCAGTCGACCTGAGGACTGTTTTTATTAAAAAAAGAAAAAAAAGGGGGAATTTTTTTTTGTTTTTGTTTTTTTTAAGAAAGAATAAAAGAAAATAAAAAGGACCCTTACTCGAGCTGGACATCCCCCAGTTCCACCCTGCTGCAGCTGGACCCTGCTCCCAGGATGGTGCTGGGATGGGGGTTTGGGGTATGTGTTGCAGATGTGGGAGGGGTGGGGTTTCCCATTGAATCCTTGTTATTTTTTCACAAAAAAAAAAAAAAAAAAGAAAAAGAGAAACAAACAAACAAACAAGGAAATAAAACTACAGCTGCAACTTTGCTGGGTGAGCGTGGTCCGTGCAGGAAGGCCTGGGTCTGGGGACTGCTGTTTTCTCCCTCAGCCATCCTCTGGAAACCACTGCTGGCAGTCTCAGCCCACCCAGCCCCGTGCTGCCAACCCCACAGCCCCCACAGCTCGGAAGGAGGCAAAATGCCACTTTTTTTGGGTCAGAAAACCCAAAAAGCTGCTGTCCTGCAAGGGAACGCGGCCACACTCGGCCCGACACCGGGAGCAGGCAGTGGACAAACAGCGCCTGAATGGGATTTCATGGGAAATCAAAGGCATGAAGAGACCTGTCACAAGAATTAAAGTCTGGACTGGAGCCAGGCGGCTTCAAACAGATGTTGGACTTCAGCAGGAGAATATTCCTTTGTTTCACTCTGCGTTTTCCCATACAGAGAAGGAACATCTGTTGGGCGCTTTTGGGGTTTGGATTATCCCTTTTGGAGGGGAGAGGCACCCGGGCACTGCTGCTCATGGGGCATCACATCCTGCACAGCCACACCACGTCCTGCACAGCCGGGGCAGCACGTGTCACTCCGTCCCTGTGCCACCAGGGAGCAGGCGGGTGACATCTCACTATGGGTGACATCCCGCTTTGCTCCGCTGCCAGAAAGCACCCGGGACCCTTTTTACTTTGGGTCGCTCCATCCCAGATGGCCCCAGTTGTGGCCATCAAACAGACCTCAGCGGCCGCCGCCCCTCCCCCAGGCAGTGCTGCCAATCCGCTAATTGAAACGCCTAATGAGGTCCCAGGGGTCTCCTGCAGAGTTGGAGCTAATTAGGGGCTCCCCGGGACTGCTCCTTGGGGGGGGTGGGGACACAGCAGATGTCTCACTGCCGCTCCGCACCGCGCTGAGCCGATGCCCCCCCGCTTTGCCAAAGCATCCAGGGCAAGAGGCCCCACTCAATATATGTTAATTAGCGTCGTTAATTTCTCTCGTTTGCTTTAATCCCACACAGCTCAGCCCTTTGGGGGGGGGGGGGGACGGCTTCGCCACCCCACGTCCTCAGCGCAGCGCCGGTGCCGCGGGACGGGACGGGATGGGATGGGGCGGGGGTCCGCCTGCTGACGGCAACTCCGGCCCTACACTGAAGGCGTCATCTCCGAGAAGCCGCGGCCACGGGAACAACGGCACCGCGAGGCCCCACACCGCCCCCTCCCACCCCAAAGCGCAGCCAGGGCACTCTGCGCATGCGCGCGCTCCTCCCGTTACGCGCGCTCGGGGTGATTTGAATAACCACGCCTACGCCGTTAAAAGCCACGCCCCTTTTATGACGCCCGGCCCTTCGACACCTCCTGCCGGAAAGTGACGTCTAATACCGGAAGCGGAGGCGGAAGTACTCCGCAGCCGGGTGAGGGGAGCGCGGTCGCCATGGCGCTGCGGCTGCTCCCGCTCCTGCTGCTCCTGCTGCTCGGTGCTGCTGCCGACACCACGAGCGAGAATGGGGCCGGGGCCGGAGGTATCTCGGGGTGTCCCCGGGTGCTGGGGGGACGCGGAAGCGGCCGGGGGGGGGGGGTGGGTCCGACTGCTGTGGGTTTAACACAGACACTGCGACTGTGGGCACTTGTGGGCCGCTCCTCAGCGCGGTGGGAGGCTGTGCAGGGGCTGGGGGCGCGCCCTGGAGGACGCCGTGCCGCCGGGTTTCCCCTTCTGGTCTCTCCCAGCTGCCTCGTGGGAGAGTTTCAGGCTGCTTTTGGCTGAGGTGGGCGCGTGGTGGCCGGGGGCCGTTTCTAGCAGTCATGCTACTTCTTGCACTGGCTGCAAGTGCAGGTGGTAACTGCGGTCTCGATGTGTTTGCTGGCAGGTGTGAAACAGGGTTTGGAGCACTCAGAGTCCAGCAACCTTTCAACAAACACTGGAGGGTCAGGCAGGGCACAGACTGGAGATGACAGTGTGACAACAGAACAGGAGAGAGGCACAGGTGGTGCAGACCAAAACAGTGTCTCGACTAAGGAGGAGGAGAATAATCATCCTGGAGAGGCAGGGGTACAAGATGACCAAAAGAAACAAAGAAACGCTGAGGGCCAAAGCAGCAGCCAGGGCAATAGCAGCAATGACAAGCGGCCTGTCAGCAGCACTGGTAGCCAATCCAACACCCAGCAGAACAGCGACAGCCAAAGCAACACCCAGCATGAGGGCAATCACCAGCAAAACACCCACAACAGCAGGACCAATAGCCAAAACAGCCACCAACAGGACAGTCAGACCAAACAAAATGGCAACAACAATGGCCATAGTGGCCAGGAAAACCATGGTGACAGCGCCAACGGCCAGACCGATCAACAGCACGACAGCGCCAACGGCCAGACCGATCAACAGCACGACAGCGCCAACGGCCAGACCGATCAACAGCACGACAGCGCCAACGGCCAGACCGATCAACAGCACGACAACGCCAACGGCCAGACCGATCAACAGCACGACAATGCCAACGGCCAGACCGATCAACAGCACGACAGCGCCAACGGCCAGACCAATCAACAGCACAATGCCAACGGCCAGACCGATCAACAGCACGACAACGCCATCGGCCAGACCGATCAACAGCACGACAACGCCAACGGCCAGACCGATCAACAGCACGACAACGCCATCGGCCAGACCGATCAACAGCACGACAACGCCATCGGCCAGACCGATCAACAGCACGACAACGCCAACGGCCAGACCAATCAACAGCACGACAACGCCAACGGCCAGACCGATCAACAGCACGACAACGCCAACGGCCAGACCGATCAACAGCACGACAATGCCAACGGCCAGACCGATCAACAGCTCGACAATGCCAACGGCCAGACCAATGAGCAAGGCAGCATCAACCAGCAAGATACCAACATGCAAGGCAGCAGTCACGGTGGCCAGGCAGACTGGTTAGGAAATAAAGGCCAGTCCTCACAGTCAGTTTCATCTGTTCATGAAACTGAAGGCTCTCCGGAAGGTGAGGAGCTCCAAGAGGAAGATGATGGGGCTAGGAATGTTAATGGTGCTGCCTCGTTTAATAGGGAGAGAGAGAAGAGTATTCCAGTTTCTCCCAGGGAGAAGTCAGAGAACAGCCACTTCTTTGCCTATCTGGTGACCACAGCTGTTATTGTCGCTGCTCTGTACGTTGCCTATCACAACAAAAGGAAGGTGAGTGGCTCTGCTCCTTGCTCAAATTCCCCCCTGTGGTTTAGGAGTTTCCTTCCCTGTTGTTGGTCAGTGCTGCAGGTGGGGACACGCTTGATTGAAGATCTTTCCCCTTTGCTGCTCTCATTTTTTGCCTTTTGCTTCCTGCTGAAGCCTCTCGCTTGCTGCGTGGGTTTGGTTAATGTTTAATTTGAGGCCTTGTTCTCAACAGCTTTGAGATGAGCAGGGAGAAGTGTTGTAACCAGCAAAGATCTCTGTGGAAGTTGAACGGCCTCAGCTCCAGTGGTTACTTCAGCAGTGAGAAATGGAGCTGAGATAGGAGAAAAGGAAAAGATTTGTGCAGCTGCCCTGTGTTTCTCAGGGACAATGAGTTTCTGTAGCAGGTTGTGAAAGACTCGTCCTTAAATAGCATTGCATGGGAGAATACAGCCCAAGTGACATAACTGTCATCTTTTCTGCTGTTTTCCTCCCTCCTGCAAAGCTGTTTTTGAGGTAGGAGAGGGAACAACTTCTTACTGTTTTCTGCGTGTTCTACTATTTCCTGTTTTCAATCTCAGCTGCTTTTAAACAGTGACATTTGTGAAGGCAAGTGATGCTTCCCGTTGGCTCACTGGAAAGTGCCTCTGTTAGGAGTCAGAAAAACTGCATTTGGTCGTTCCTATCCTGCTCACATTGTCCCTGCCTCTCTTTCTCTCCAAAGATCATTGCTTTTGCCCTGGAAGGGAAGCGATCCAAAGGCGGTCGGCGGCCCAAGTCTGGTGATTATCAGCGGCTGGATCAAAAGGTAGGGGGGGGGGCAAAGAAGTCCACCTTGTCTTCCCCTTGAAACATTTTTTTCATCCCTTGTCTTTGAATTCAGATGCTGCTGTAGTTATTTTCTGTGATGGGAAGCCATTGTGAGCTTTCACATCATTTTAACTTTTCTTTTCCCCTTTCCAGATCTAGATTCTTCTTCAGGTGTTTAGCAGAAGAAAGGTGCTCGGTGATGGCAAGACCAAAGTACTGGGAGACCACGACTGCCCTGCACTCTGAATCGTAGCTTTGCTGTTGTCTTCAGATCTCAGAGAGCAGGAGGAAGGGGAAATGCTTTTACTTTTGCACCTGCACCTTGGTAACATTTAACTTCTCACTTCCTTAAAATGTGTTTCTCCTTTCCCAACGGCCTAAAAGTGAATCAGTTTCCACTTGGGTGTCTGGCTTCTAGTCCGTGGCTCAAGAGAAGCCAGCTCTGGCATTTGACAGAACTTCTGTGTCCAAATGAAATGGGATTTGCCATCTACTGTACTGACTTCACCTCTTGAAAAGAAAATATGCCTGCAAAATGAGCCATCTGATTCTCTCCTTATGGAGTTACAGAGCTGCCTTTGTAACCAGCACCGTGCTGCTGGGGGCATAGACCTTCTTTTTCTCTGTCCACTGTAATTGGATGCTAAAGTTTGGAGCGTGACTGATTGCACTAGCTTGGAAATGATCTGCCAAGGACTCTCTTCTGATTTGTTTCTTTTCTTCCTCTCTGTGATGAAGGCACTGTTAGCTCCATATCTCCATCCTCAGCTTCTTACATACCTGCGGGAGCACTAGAGCTGCCCTCAGCCCTCTGGTTGTAGCTCAACACTTCCTTACCTGTTTTGTGACAGCTGTGCTCCATGTGGGTCTGTTCCCTCATGGTCTTCACAGCCAAGATGCTTGCACTAATGAGGACAATTAGTTTGATGCTGTGAGAGCAAGCCAGCCAGGCTTACAGAGTTCTGTGCCATGTGGCTGCGGTGATGGAGCAAATGTCACCTCCAGAGGTGACTCTTTGGGATGAATGAAACCTGCAGTCATTCAGACTTCCTCCTCTTTGTCAGCACTGAGGCTCCTCAACAGGAAAGGGGCAGCTGCCCTGCGTGCAGAAGGATTTGTCCTGCAGCTCCCAAAGCTTTCTCTGCTCTTCTGTTGCTCTGTCCTTCCCTCCCCCTTTGGAAAGTTTAATGTGGCTGAATGTGCACCTCACCAGCAGCTTATTGCTGCTTTTCTCAGCGTCACTGTGGGGCACTTCAGTGAGGGCCTGGGACATACTGGCACTGTTTGTATTGAAGGCTGCAAAACATGCTGATTCCTGAGCTGTCACTTTTGTGCTGGTTTTATTTTTGTAGTTCTGCTCTAAGGATATTGAGACAGGGCACTTCCAAAGGCTGCGTGTAAAGTGCCTGCCCAGCTTCTCAGTTTTTCCTATATGGGCCGAAAAGATGGCTGTGACACATTAAGGGCTCTTCACACGGGTACACAGCCACCCTGAGCTGCACAGAGGAGTCCTGTCCCCTGCAGGGCCGGGAAGAGGGGGGGGGCACCTATCCCCAGCCTTGCACAAAGGGTGACCTGCCCCATGGCTGCAGGGTGACAAGGGCAGGGAAGTTCCCTTGTCTGTCCGTGGAGGCTGCAGCTGTGTTCTGGTTTTCTATTGGTTCATTCTACACGTAAGAGAGGAGGAGGAGGAGGAGCTGTGTGCTCCTCCTGACCTCCTTAAGGGGAAAAAATGCCCTTCGTTTTTCTTTCTGCCAGCTGTTAGCCAGCATAAAGCAAGAGCAGGAGGAAGTGTCTCTTGACTTGAACCTCTGGGAACAACTCCTGGTGTTTCTTTTCCCTTCTGAGTGCTGTTTGGGTTTAAGCAATGTGTTTCAAACTGGTCGAGGTGTGTGAAGCCTTTTCCCTTTGGCATGGCATGTTTCTGATGCACAGTATCTGTCGGTGTGTGATTTTCTTGCCAAGTGGGACTGGTGCTGTGCCTGCTGCCTTGCTTGTGCAGCCCAGTGCAGTTTTTATTTTCTGCTGCAGTGCAACACCGCTTGCTTTGGAGGACCAGATTTTTTATATTTCCTTTTTTTTTTTCCCGTGTTAAAGTCAATAAACAATTTAAAATTTAAAATATACAGAGTTCTGAGCCCTGATTTGTGTATGTGTTATCTACTCAATCTTTGAAAAGACTGGCAGAGAAAAATAAGCTGTAATCCTGCCCTGCCCCCTACCCCTCCAATCTCTTTGATTGTTGCCTGTGTTCCAGGCTTTGTGCAGAGCCTCCAAGCTCAGCCCTCACACCACCAAGCTCCCTGCAGCCAGGAGACGGCATTTTGCTTCGATGCTGTTTGAAAAGTTCCCCGAGTGCTTCCCCTTTCACCCAGCTGGCCCTTAACACCGCGGGGAGCAGGCTGAGCCAGCAGGCAAGGTGCAGAATTTTACAGCGCTGTGATCCTTTCTTCAGCCACAGGGAGGCTCCTCGAGTAGCACCCAGTGTGCAGGTGGCACTGAGATGGACTGGGAGAGAAAGCAGCCCAGGGCAGGATGCTGCCGGCAGCGTGAATGTGCTCGGGGTGCACGTGGGTGTGGTGTGGTGTTTCCTGTGGTGCACAGGGGAAACTCCCCCACTTTTCTCTCTGGAAGGAGAAAGTCCTCCAGCTTGGCTGTCACTAGCAGAGGACAAATTGGGAGAAGGGGAGAGCTGCCTGAGTTGACTGTTTTTTTTTTCCTCACCCTTGGCTGGGGGCTCAGAGTGGTGAAACCAGGAAATTGAAAATGAGAACTGTGAATGGAGTGGAGCGCTCTTCTGAGCCTTCCTACAAGGGATGAAAGCACTGCTGTGCACGTTTCAGGGCCATTTCCCAGAGAAGCAAAGATTGGATTCCTCCAACAAACTCTAAGCCCCTTGCCCAGCTTCACCCTGACCTGGTAGTGCTGTAAGGGTCTCCAAACTGTTTTCTTCCTACAGGCTGAGCAAGTGTGTGGGAAGGGAGCAACCTAGGAAGTGAGGCAGTGATGTGAACACCTGGTTGTATTGGGGCAGTGGTACCACCTGTCTGCTGAGGAGCCAAAGTCCTGTTCATTGTCACCAAAATTATCTATGGGTAGCGCCCTGCCTATCGGAGCTGGGTTGCTCAGGGTTAAGAAATACCAACAGGAACAGGGTTTGTTTGAGAGGCCCTCGGGGTGGAGGCAGCACAGAGTGAGCTGTGCCCATGCTGGAGGGAGGTTTTATTGTGTTCATTCATTGTGCCAGAGACAAGAGGAGAACACAGCCTTAAGAAAACAGGGGGCCAATGGGGTGTCCCAGCCCTTCTGTCCCAGCGGGAGCATCAATCTCCCCTTCCCCACAAGGGGAGGAAGTTTGGAAAGACCCAGCTCATGGCTACGAACTGAGATCTGCCTTGGCCAGTGCCCCCAGACTCATGCCCTGAGTCCTGATCCCAAATCAACCCACCAGCCTGTGAGTCCCGGCCATTGTTCCCTGTTTATTTCTCAAGTTTTGTACGGAGAAACAGTTAAGGACAAACACCTCGGGCCCACTGCAATCTTGACACAGCACAGCAGTGTTTTCCTTATGGGCAGGACACCAGGCAGGCAAACATCAGCTTTTCCTCCCTAAGAATAAAAGCCCGCTTTCCATGGCCTGCGCAGGGTCACACAGATAACAGAATCAATAAAGTGCTGCTCACAACACTGAGGCTCTTTCGTGGGAGGGGATGCTGGGGATAAGTGGGTGCACGAGCGCTGCCGGAACCATGTGTGGCCGTGGAGTGGGGCCGGTGTGGAGCAGTAGGTTGACATCCATCCCAATACATGGTGACAGGGGAACGTTGAACCCCAGACTTTCCCTGTACCCCAGGCAGCTCCGGCACACCCCAGGGCACCATTCCTGCTGGGGTTCTGTAACGTTTCTCCATTTCACACTATGAGGCCATGGGCTTCTGCTGCTCCTCCTCCATCCCTTCCTGCGGGTCCATGCTGGGAAGGGGCTGCTGATCCGCAGCCGAGAAGGGGAAGACGTCCTGCAGCAGGTTGGTGACGAAGCATGGCATCTGTTTGCAGCCCTCGTAGGCACCGCGGGCCTGGCAGCCCAGGGCCACGGCTGCGTTGAGGTGCGTGGCCATGCGGCTCAGGGCCAGGCTGCGCTCCTCCCCATCCAGCGCTGCCAGCAGGGCCTGCAGGAACATGGATCCTGCGGGGTTCAGGAAGGCCCCATAGCCTAAGGGGTGCAGAGGGAGGAATGGCGTGATGGATGGAGGGAGGGAGGATCTGGGGCCTCATGCTCCCCCTCGTTGGGAAAAGGGAGCATTGGAAACTGAACTTTTTGGGTGTCACAACACCAGAGGGACAAAAACCATCCGTGGGTGTTCAGAGGAGGGCAGTAGGGGTGGGAAGGGGTCTGGGGGCAAAGTGAGAGCTCTGTTTGACACAGAGAGGGGGCTGAGGTGGGGGGCTCATGGCCCTACAGCCCCACATGGTCCTACAGCTCATTGTGATCCTACAGTTCCACATGGCCCTACAGCTTCACATCCCCTACAGCTCATTGTGATCTTACAGCTCCACATGGCCCTACAGCCCCTCATGTCCCCACAGCCCATTGTGGCACTATAGCTCTACATGGCCCTACAGTTCTTTCATGGTCCTACAGCTCCTCATGGCCCCGCAGGTCACTGTAGCCCTACAACCCCACATGGTCCTACATCTCTTTCATGGTCTCATAGTCCCCCATGGCCCTACAGCTCCTCATGGCCCTATTGCACCTCATGGTCCTATAGCTCCTTGTGGTCCTACAGCCCCTCATGGCCCCGCAGCCTCCCTCAGCACCATGGCGCTGAGCCCTGCTCTCCCTGCTAACCATCACTGGGGGTTTCCTCACCGGGGCTGCAGGCAAACATCACAGCAGTGTTGGGCGGGATGCGTAGGTACTCTGAGAAGCTGTCCGGCTCCGGCTGCCAGCTGTCGGCCTCCAAGAAAACACCCTGGTCCAGTGCAGTCCCTCGACATGCCTGCAGGCAGAACACAGCTGTTGGCTTCCCTGTGCTCTGCTCCTGGATGGGGGAGCTCTGGGGGGGTCTCTGGGACTGCTGTGCACCTCCATCCTCTCAAGAACCATGGGGACGTGGCACTGTGACATGGTGGGCTGTGTTGGGGTTGGAGTTGGGGATCTTAGAGATCTTTTCCAGCGTTAATGGTTCTGTCATTCTTTCTCCCCACAGGAGTAGGGCAGCTTCTCTTCCCCTCATGTTCCTGCAGGCTCTAGGATCACACCTGGAGACACCGGAGCCTGCTAGGGGAGATTCCTCTTGGAGCACAGCAGCTGCTGATCCTATGCAATGGTTGGAGCTCTCTTCCACAAATGGGATTTTGGGAAACTGGGAGAAGGACTAGCATGGCTGGGTCTGCCCCGAGGGCACACACATCCCTTCAAGAGCCACTTCTGCTCTGCATCACTGCCTGCACAGCTCCAGCAGGGATCCTTGCACGGCCCATGGCAGTGTGCCCGGAAGGAGCTGCAGCACCCTGGCATTCAGTGTCACCTAAGGGGACAGCCCTAAGGGGTTACAGCCCTAAGGGGGCACAGCCCTAAGGGGGCACAGCCCTGAGGGGGCGCAGCCATCCCACATCCCACTGGCTGCCCACCCTGGTCTCCAGTTCTGTCTGCTGGAGGTAGCCCGTGCTGTCACCCAGCACAGTGGCTAAGCCCTCCTCCCAGCAGGAAATGAGTGATTTGTGCTTGCTCTCAGGTGAGGATTTCCGTGTATTTCACGTCTGCACAGCCAACACTATCTGCTGGAATCCGTCCAGGCTGAAGGTTGATGCACGTTAGCTCTCATGTAATCCTCCCTAATCTGCAGTGTGCTCTGAGACTTGTTTCCTGTCAGGGTGTTTCTAATCAGCACAGCAACCCCTCCCCTCCCCATGCTGCTCCTTGCCCAAATGCCAACGTCATGGAATCTGAGGGCAACTTTTAGCGACTCATCTACGCTCCGGTGGCATCTGGGAGGGAGGCTGAGCCCAGCAAGGTCACCTTTGCTGGGAAGAAGAAACTTGGCGAAAGTTCATGCATTGTGCAGGGTGCAAGGCAAGGGAAGCTCCCCTGTCCTGGGCACGGGGCTGCTGCCAGGGGAGAGGTGATCTCAGAATTAGCAAAAGTGTCAAAGAGAGAGTGCAGCGCTGAGTGACACATGAATGGCAATGTCTGCAATCACAGCCTGTGCCTGTCTCAGCCTGAGCAGTCAGCAAGGAGGGGTGGAGTCATGGCCCAGCAGCAGCTACCTGGATGAAGAAGACTTTGGGTCTCTCAGTGAGTGCTGGGCAGTTCTGTGGTGACAAGATCTGGAAGATGCGGGCGAGCCGGAGTGGTCTGCAGTCACAGCCCAAAACGGCCCCCTCCTCCCCGTGGCTGGAGATGATGCTCACGAAGTAATCCCCATGCTCGTAGCCACACTCTGTGGGGCACAGACATCCCTCAGCTCCCTGGCTGTGAGATGGGGGCTGGGAGCTCCAGCTCTGGCTCCGAGCCCCCGCCGTGGCGAAGGGACCATGAGGGCATGGCAATGTAGGGTGCTGTGGAGGCAGGAAATGGGAACAGGAAGGTGGTTTGAGGGCTCACCTTGCTGGTAGAGGTCCTCCATCTCCTTGGCCGTCCTGTTGTGCATCAGCTTCACCCTGTAGCTGAGTTGTGCCAGCACCTGAGAGAGCTTCTCAGCTTCCCTCCTGGCTCCTCTGCGGGGCCTGAGCCGCACATCGCCATCGCTGCTGCAGAAATCGGTGTTGACGATGACAAGTGCACGGCTTTGCCGTGGCCGCGACATGCTGGGACGTCCCCTCAGAGGGGTTGGTGGCCTTTAAACCTTTAACGCTCCTTCGGGACACGTCTGCTGCTGATGCAGTGCCTGCATGGGCAAGGCTGGGGCAGTCCCCTGTCAGCTGCCATGGAGCCAGTTGTCACCTGGGCATGAGTCACAGGGGCAGGAGATCCGGGCTTACCCCTGGGGTTACTGAGCACAGAGCAGAGCCTGTACCTTACTGCATGTGATGGGGACGGAAGGCTGTGGGGAGATTCCTGCGAGGAACCGAGTGTGGGAGCAGCTGGGAAACCGCTCCGTCCCTCTCTCCCCCTAGGGCTGCAGTGCTCCGCATCCCCCACGTCCCAGTTGCTCCTGCTCCTGTCACTGGTGGTGGGAAAACCACTCCCTAATGGGTTCTCAGCATGGGCTGAAGTCCATGGAGCAGAGCCAGCACTGCAGTGCTCACTGCCTGGTGCTGGGGCACCCACTGACGGCACATACACAGCTCCAGAGCAGCCTGTGCGGCTGCAGGATGACCATAAGGATGGCTCCAAACATCATCTCCTTTCTCCTTTCCTTCCCAAACACTGCCTTCCCCCATGCTGCTGTCCCCCTCCCCCCCACAGGTCCTGGGCTCACCCTGCACCCAGCACCACCCCACTGTTCCCCCACCACAAGGCACACTGTTCCCATCACAAGGCTTCTTTATTTCTCGCCTTCTCCCCCTTCCCAGCACCAGGTCAGTGGTGAAGGCTTTGGTTGTTCTCCTGAACATTTCCCAGCAGACAGACATTCACACACAACATCTGCTCAGGGCACAACCGACGGTTCTGCAGCATGGCAGGGCCGCATCTGTTCTGAGATCCCATCTGAGAGCACTGCCGTTGCTCCTGAGCAGCTTTACATCACCTTAAATCAACCCATGCTGAGCACAATCCATCCTGGCACATGGCAGCGTTTGCTCTGCTGCCCCACTGAACTCAGCCTGGAGCCTGCTCTGTGGTGAGGGCATGCAGCCTGGAGCCTCTTGTTCCTCACACAGCACTGGGGCTGATGTGCCCAACAGCACAGCTATGTGAAGCATCCAGCAGCGTGCAGAGATGATGCTAAACAGAGCTGATGGAAAACCGGTCCAATGCTGCCCAGGTGGCTCTGTGTGCAGAGGGAGGGGTTCATTCCTCAGCCTCCACCGCTCTGGGGATGCTGACTCCATGTGAAATTTTCCCAGCCCCATTCAGCCCAAAGCCGCTGCCTGCAGGGGGAAAAGCAGCAGGGTGGGGCTTGCACCCAGGAGGGTGCCCATGGGGCTGGATGCTCCCCTGGCAGCCTGAGCAGCTGTGACACCAAAGGGCATCCAGTGGTGCTGGATGGTGCTGTGGTTGTATAGGATCAGGATCTTCTCTTCCTTGTGTTGGGAAAATGGTTTTTCCCTTCAAACAGGCAGTGGAGAGGAGGCAGCAGCGTGCGTGGCAGAGCAGGGAGATGAGCTGTGGTGGGATGGGACCCAGCTGGCAGCGGGTGCGGCTTCATGAAGGGCATTGATCCCACAGAGCTGTTAGGGAAGGACTCTAGCAATGCAAGCAAGCCACCAGGGAGGAGAAGGGGGTCCCAGCAGTGGGACCTGGCCTCACTCCTTCTTCTTGCCATTGGAGCTCTGCACACGCTTCCTTAGCTGGATGGCATCCAGGTAGATGTTGCGCTTGAGGATGGCACTGGTGCAGAGGAAGGCTCCCTGCAGCGCTCCAGCGAAGCCACACAGGGCCACGTCCTGTCCTGCAAGACAGAGGGGACAGTGACACCCCCAGCTCTGCACCCCAGCCCTTCTCCATCTCCACCATGGAGAGAGTTTCATCCTGCCCAGCTGAGCACAGCAGTGCCAGGCAGGGAGGCAGCACCCCGGGGCTGGGAGACACACCACTCCTGCTGCTGGGGCTGTGTGGCAGGGATGTGCTTTGATGAGCACCAGCAGCTCGAGCATCACCCCAAAGTGAAGCAGCAGCTCATCCCCTTGTTTCATCGTGGGACTGAAGGCTTTGCCCTCCTGCTCTGCATCCCCAGAGCCACCCCCACACAATGGGGGATGTGGTACCTGTCAGGTAGAGGTTGGGGATGGCTGTTTGAGGCCGCGCGGCAGCGATGGCTTCGACCTGCATGCGTGCCATGTCATGGTCCATACCGTAGAACTCCCCCCGGGGGCTGGCGATGTAGTGCTGGTTGGTCAGCGGTGTTCCCCCTGACACGTACTCAACCTGTGGGGGACAAAGGGACACCGCAGTCCCAATGGAGCGGATGTGATAGCGTGCAGTGCCTCGTGCTCCAGAATGCTGCTTTCATGGGGTGCGGGACAAACCTCCCTGAAGCCTTTTGGGTGGTGGTTGAGGCCTCGTTTGGTCTGATGGGTCAGTGCCCCTCTGCCCAGCCCAACCTCACCCCTGCAGCCCCGGTATGCACTGGGCAGACAGGAGTCAGGATCTGACCCCGAGCTGCCATGAACCCTGTATTGCCTCACCTTGTCCTCAATGTGGGGGTACAGTTTGAAGACAGTCTTCATGATGGCGTCCACAAAGCTCTTCTTCACATCCTCGTAAGCGTCTCCCCGCTTATGGACTGGCTTGTCCTTCCACTCCTCGAACCACTCGTACTTGGCCATGGTGATGATGGACAGTGTACTTCTACCTACAGGGGGACAAGGTCGGGGCATCTGTCCCTCTGCCCACCTGGTGCCACAAACCCCAAACCCCCATTCTCGTGCCAACATCTGGGCAGCTGTGCTCCTAAGCCTTTGGTGCAGGCATCCAGTGGAGCCGCTCCTCCCTTCCTCATAGCTGCAGCAAACTTCCCATGAGCAAACTGCTCAGCAGCCTGGAGTCCCTCGGCCCACTGTGCGAACAGAGCCAGCTCACATCCCGCTTTTGCCAAAACCCACGGCGTGATGTGGCAGTGCTGGGGGTCAGTCAAGGATCCCGGGCCTGCAGAGGTTTGGCAGTGCCATGTCACCTGGGTAGCGCATCTCCCACGTGGGGTCTTTGGCGGACGGGCTGGTGATGAACAGCATGGGGATGTTGGCGGCCGCCTCATCACGGGAGCTGCTGTAGTAGTGCCGCATTCTGCAGAGAGAGCAGAGGTTCGGGGTGGGGTTGCCTGAGGCCCTGAGTCACCACCCAGAAACGTCTCAGTGCTTAGTGAAGCGGGACGTACATTTGGTCCAGGTTGTAGTCTGAGTAGATGTAGTGGTTGGTGGCTTCCAGCCCCAGCTCCTGGCTCGAGCCTCTGAGCCCCACAAAGACAGAGAAGCCGCCTTCGCCATGAGTTGCCATGCGCAGGCGGGACTGGATCTCTGCACGACAAAGGAGAGGAACAGAAAGTGAATGTGGAGGGGAAGCTGTGCTCGGCACCACGTTGCTCCTGTTGATGTGGATCTAGCTGGGAGCATGCCACGTGCACCCACAGGGCAGGAGGACAACCAGGAGCCAGAAAGCAGTGGTGCTGTGGGGACGTTTTGCCTGTTGGTCTGTCCCCATTTGGGGAGTTTTAGGATGAGCCCAGTGTGGGGTTGGGGCGTATTTAACTGCTTTCTGTGAATTCTGTGCTCTTGTTCTGAACACCTGCAGTCCCCAGCAGGACGCACCAGGCTTTGCTGCCGTCTGGGAAGGAATTCCTGCAATGTTCACTGATGGGGCACTGGGGTTGAGAGGGGATTAGCGCCCTAATCCCAATTAAACCCAGCACTACACCGAGGGGTTTTACCAGGCAAAGCGCGCGCCTCGGGCGGCAGCAGACGCTCATAGGTGTTGAATATCCCCGCATCTGAGATGATGATGGGGGCAAAGATGTTCACCAGGTCCTGCCCCTTCTTGACGCTCACACCTGGAAGGGAGGAGGGCTGAGGGTAACGGCAGCACACAGGGAATGGGGGAAAAGCCGTGTCCCGGCTGCGCCGCTCACCACAGGCTCTGCCCTGGGAGTCCAGCAGGATGCTCTGCACTGGTGCCCGGCCCAGCACGTTGCCGCCAGCCTTCTGGATGATGGGGATGGTGCGGAAGACAATCTCCCCCGAACCGCCCTTGGGGTACCAGGCGCCACACAGGTAGTGCTGCACCAGGATGCTGTGCAGGGAGAAGCTGGCCTTGGAGGGCATAACTCCTGGAAGGGGAGCACAGCGCGGACATACTGGGTTTACAGTGTATCCCAAAGGGAAGGCTTGGCTGGAGAGAAGCACAGGGAGAAATGAGAAGAGGTCCCTGCAAGGAGCTGGAACTGATGTGCCCAGAGCATCGCCCCACAGCTCTGGGTTTCACAACCCTTGGCTGTGCTCCAGCGTCCTGAGACACTTGGAGCCGGGACAGGAGGGAGGAATGTCAAGTCCAAAGGGCTGCAGGCACCAGGTCAGGGCAGGATAGCTGCTCCTCCGCCTGTGGGAGTACTGTGGCCTGCAGGGAAAGGCCTCGGGATGGGGTGGGTGTGGAGGATGTGGCACGCAGTGTCCTGTCCTCAGGGGTTCCAAGGAGGTAGAGTGATGGAAAGGCAAAGCAGGGGCTGTGAGCTTTGAGCTGGGGTGAGTCCAGTATGCAAAGTGAGGGCCTCTGAAAGGAAAGGAAGGGAAGGGAAAGGGCAAAGGGGAAATAGGAAAGGGGAAAGAAGAAAGGACAAGGGGCACAGGGAAAGGAGAAAGGGGAGAGGGGAAAGGGAAAGGAGAAAAAGGGTGAGAAAAGGGAAGGGAAGGGAAGGAAGGGAAGGGAAGGGAAGGGAAGGAGAAAAGAAGGGAAGGGAGGGGATAAGAAGCCTTATGTTTTTGTCTTTGCTCTGGTGTGCCTGAGCACCCCAGCACTGTACCATAGGTGGGGAAGATGTAGCTGAACGCGGCCCTGAGCTTGGCGTTGGTGGTGAGGCTGTCGACCACATCCTTGACGCTGCGTGAGCTCATCCGGCAGAAGGGGCTGAGCAGGGACAGCAGCCCTGAGCGGTTCAGCAGCTGCACCAGCGGCAGTGGCAGCATTTTCAGCAGGCCCACAGCCCAGAGCCCTTTGTTGACGCTCTGCAAGAGAGGAGAGCAATGCATGGAGCACACTGAGAAAATCTTTAGGGACTCCTGAGATCACCTTGAGAATCCCTGGGGACTTCTGAGGAACCCTTGAGCCATTTTGGGGACCCCTAGGCCATTTTGGGATCCCCTTGGGGACCTTTGGGTACCCCTCTGCTCCAGGGGAGGCTGCAAGCAGCTGGGGGATGGATGCAAACTGGGACTTCTCCCTTTATTTGCTGTTTAGCAAATGGCAGGGATGAAAATCTGCAGCAATCTAGGGAAGGGAGCATCTTTCCCCACAAAACAACCCCAAGGTGAATCCCATTTCCCAGGGGTGGCAGAGCACAAATCTCACTTTAACCCCATGTGACGTTAACTGCAACAAACCAGGAGGTCCTGGAGCTTCAACCCTCAGCCATCAGGGCCACAGGACTCTGTGCACATCATCCCTCGTGCCCCACTCAAAGCACGGCTGAGTGCCTTAAGGGCACCCACTGAGCAGGGTTAGAAGCTCCGTGTGCAATGTGGGAGTTCTGAGGCAGAAAACTGAGGTTTTGAGCTCCGTCCCGCTGCGTCAAAGCAGTTGTGGAACACGACTACACTGTACCACTGCCAAACAGCCATCTCCGGGCTGGCACAGGGCAGGAATTTCCCTCCCCCAAAAAGGAACACGTGAGCCCATGAGCAGAGCCAAACACTGCAAGTACTGCCCACTGCTGAGCCCCGTTACCTTCACCAGCTGCTTGAACTCATCGATGGCAGCTTCCTCACCGGGGAACTGCTCCTTCAGGTTGTCAAAGTAAGCCCTGGTCCCAGTGCAGAGCTTGATGGCTTTGTTGCTGCCAGGCTCCCCCAGCACCAGCTTGTCAAAGGTGGGTGGTATGAGGGCCCACTCCAGCTGCCCATCCGTCAGCTGGTCCACCAGGAAGCGCCACAGTGAGCCGTCATGCAGCTGACCCACGTAGTGGATCCCTGCAGGGAAACGCTGTGTTACGTTGCACAGTGGGTAAGATTTGGGGTCGCTGCTCTTTCCCGCACCACAGCCCCACAGATTGCCCCCCACCTGGCTCTCAACACTGGGGCAGAGTCCGCACTCTGAGGGAAACCCACTACTCAGCACCATGTTCTGGGAATGTGGGTACTCATGGATAGAACCCCACACTGCACAGGGGATGCTGTGGGGTCTGGGCCGATTCCCACAGCACCGCCACTGCATCCTCCTTAGAAGGAGGATTCTGGGGCAGAGGCAGCTCTACCATCCCCCGCTGCTCATCTCTCTGGGACCACAGTGAAACCCTATGGGTGCCAGCCAGCTCCCCTCCCCAAAAGGTTTGGGTCACTGCTGCTGCCCTCCCCGAGCCCTCACGTACCGGTGTCAAACTCGAAGCCCTTCTCACTGAAGGCGTGGCAGCAGCCCCCCAACCTGCCGTGCTGCTCCAGCACCAGCACCCGCCGGCCCACCCTGGCCAGCAGCACGGCTGCTGCCAGCCCCCCAATGCCGCTGCCGATGACGATGGCATCGAGATCCGCCGGGACTTTGTCTGGAGAGAAAACTGCGGGAAAGGGTGGGAGGGGGGTGGGGGGCAGGCTCAGTGGTGAGTTGGCACCCAAAATGTTGTTGGTGCTGCAATGTCATGGATGTGGGGCTCTCTGGGAGTGTGGGTCTCGGTGTTTGCTGTGGAAGCGTAGGGATGGGGCACCCGGGGAAGTATGGGGGATTGGGGCGCTCCTGGGCGGCACGGGGCACCACGGGGGTTATGGAGGGGTGGGTCCCAGGTTGTCCTGAGGAAGAACAGGAACAGGGCAACTGGAGAACCCCGGGGAAGTAGGGGGGCCCCGTGGCACCTCGAGGATGAGGGTCCCGGGGCATTCCTGGGTGCACGGGGGCACTTCGGGGGTGGGGGGTACGGGGATGGGGATACCTGCTTTCAGCACCGTCTTACGAACCGCCTTATCGGTGATCAGCGGGGCTGGCGGGCGCCGGGTATCGACAGCGAAGGGGTTGGGACCACGGGACCCGACCCAGCGACACAAGGCGAGGACGAGGACGGCGACGAGGAGGAGGAGGAGGAGGAGGAGGCCGAGCACCGCGTGTAACCCCATGGCGCTGCCCCGGGCCGCTCTCAGCCGGGGCTGCCCGCGATCGGAGCGCTCCGGATGGCCCCGCCCAGATCGGGCGAACCACGCCCACCTCACTATAACCCCGCCCACCTTCCGCTAAGCCACGCCCCATCTATTGCCCCTCCCGCGCGGTGCATGCCGGGTGCTGCAGTCCCGCCGGCTCCCAGGACTACAGCTCCCGGCGGGCAGCGCGGCAGCGCCTGCGCACTGCGGGACGGCCGGGAGGGTCGAGGCCGGGAGGTCCCGCCGCCGTTTCCGGTGGGCGCGGGGTCAAAGGGCAGGGCGGGAGCCGCGCCGGGCGGGGGGGGGCGGGGGGGGGCGGGGCGGGGCCGAGATTACGGGGGTGGAGGCCGACGGGTATCGGGACCCTCTTGGGGACCCGCCTGGGGACCTCTTCGGCCGCGCTGGGGACCCTTTGGGCGCTCGTGAGGGCCCCGTAGGACACCCTGGGGACGTTTGGGAGTCCCGTGAGCCGCGTTGAGGACTCTGCGGCCCTTTGAGGATCGCTTAGGGCCCTTTGGGACCCCCTTGGGCCCTTCTGGGTATCTCTCAGTCCTCAGACCCTTGGGGACGTGTGGGTCCCTGTAGGCCACCTTGGAAGCCACTGGGGACCTCTTCGGGACCTCTGGGGCCACCTTAGGGATCTCTGGGGACCCTTGAGGACCCCGAGGGCCCTTCACTGACCAACACCGCCTTCCCCCCCCCACAGGCCATGAGTGCCCACCCAGTGAACACCACGCAGCCTGAGGAGCCTCTGCTACCCCCTGAGCCCCTTCCCATGCACATCAGGGGTGAGCAGCACTGGGGCTGGGAGTGGCAGAGGACAAAGGGTGGTGTGCTGTCACCTGCCGGTTTTCTTGGCTGAGATCTCAGCCCTGAGGCCTCCCAGCCTCCTGCTGGTGTGGGTATAGGGATTGCTGGATTTTGTTATGGCACGCGGGGCAGGGGATGCCTCCAAAGTATTCTGATAAAGACTACTGGGGGCATGTGACCCCCTTGGGGTCTTCCTCAGCTCCTGCCTCCAGGGTGTGCTTCCCTTGACAGGGATCAGCGCGGAGCAGCAGAATGCCCAGGAGGAGTGGGAGGCAGTAGAGGATATCCAGTCAGGTACCGCTCTCAGAAGTGTGAGAGATGGGGGCACAGCTCACACTGGGGCTAGGGTGGGGTATGGATGGGGAGGTGGAGGAGAGCTGAGGAAGGGGCAGAAGGGCTGGGAGGAGAAGGAGTGGGCTACAGGTTTCCTTCATTCCCCACCATCCCAAGCCTTGGTGTTACTGCAGCACCAAGGTGTGTAGAGTAGCATGGGGCGTCCTCAGGAGGCGGCTGCTGCTCTTGGGTTGGGCAGAGCTGGTTCTGGCACTCACTGCCCTGGAGCAGATGCAGGACTGATGCTGTCCCGTGCTGTTCTGCAGTGCTGCTGGGGAGGTCAGCTGGTCCTGTGCCCCTCATATCCTTCAACGAAGCGCTGCAGTTCTTCCAGACCACAGACCTCTCTGAGTCTAGGGTATGTGTAGGGCCATTGGCTCCAACCTTTGCTTCGGAGTCATTCCCTGCCTTGTGCTCTCTTGTAGGGCAGCTCTGTCTTGTGCTCCTCTTTTCTATCTATAGCTCAGTTGAGCTCTGTACAATCCCTTTCCCTTCCAGCTCACCTGCTGCCTTTTCTCCCAGGGGCAGGCACGCCTTTATTTCTTTGTGTGTTCTCCTCTCCACAGAAGAAGATCCAAGCAACAGTACGCAGGCATGGCCTGGCTGCTCTGCTTCACTTCCTCTTTGGGCCCCCCCGGCTCCAGCAGCAGCTGCAGGGTGAGCGGGACCTGGCTCTCGCCATTGCTCAATGTGAGTGTCCCATCATGTCCCCCAAACAGCTGCATGTGTGCTGTTGATCCCAGCAGTGTTGTGCTGAGCACTGCTGCTCCTGCATGGGGTTCACAGGGAGCAGCTCAGGTGGTTTTGGTCATAACACAGTCTGTTTTTCACCTGTGGCGTCGTGCTTGTTCCAAAGGATGTGTTCCCTGTCTCCTTTACTGACACATCAATGTTTGCTGGTAGGAAGGGACAGATCTCCTGACCCTTTCTGTCACAGCAACTCTTCATGTGTCTTCCTCCAGCAGAGGAATTGCACAATGCCAGGCAGGGGCTGCACTGCCCTTCCTTGCTCAGTGACCAAAACAAATGAGAATCACAGAATCATAGGGGCTGGAAGGGACTTCTGGACACCATCCCAACCCCACTGCTAAAGCAGGTTCCTTGAGGCTGCTGCCTCAAGGAGTTCACGCTGCCCTGTCTCCTCTCCTTGCTCTGCATCCAGCACAAGGTTTGGGTCTGGCTGTCCTGTGGTGGGTTGCTCATGGAATCCCCACCTGTGCCTGTGGTTTGTTGTTGTTCAAGGTCCCCCTGACAGTGCTGCCTCAGCCAGCAAGATTTCACATGATGTTGGAGTTATGCAGCACCCCAGCACTCATATAGTATTATATTTCTGTGCCTCTTGTGTGTTGTTTTCTCCCTCTGTTTACCTCTCCAGCAGTATAAATGTGGGCAGGACACTCTCCTTGTTGCTCTAAGCAGTTTTCTATGGGGTTTTGCTCTCAGCTGGCCTCCACTTCATCCTGCAGATGGAGATGTTTGCTGTCCCACCACATCCCCCTGGTGGCAGCTGAGGGCAGCAGGCTGCTCAGTGTCTTTCCCCTGCCAGGTGGCTTGGATGATAACCAAGCTGTGCACATGAGAATCCTGCAGACCATCTACAAGAAGCTGACGTGCTCCCGGCTGGGATGCCCACGCTATGGTGCACACTGGGAGGAGCTCGGCTTTCAAGGTAAAACATGGAGAGACCTCAAGAGCAACCTCTACCCAAAGAGCTCTTGTAGTTCCCGTTCCCTCTTCCAGAGGTGGGATCTGAAGCCATGATCCTTCCCTCTCCCTTTGTGCAGCTGCTGTTCCTGCTGTCGTTTCAGAGCAGGTACGTGGCTGCTGCTGCTGCGCCAGACAGCTGTCACAGGTGGGACAATGTCTGGCCTGGTTTGCCCAGTGCCGGCTGCTGCCCCTGGCACAGTTACCTGTATCCAGCTGGTGCAACAGAAGTAGCTGCTGCAGCTGCTTTTTCTGGGGCTGCTAATGTTCATTAGCAAGCAATCGCTGCGGCTAATGAGGCATCTCTGAAGGGCTGGTTTATTAGAAAAACTGTAGTGAGGGCTCTTGCACTGGGGCTGTGTCACAGGTTGCTTTCAGCCTCTGCTGGGTAATGAAAACAGCATGATTAAAGCTGTCTCTGTCTTGTTGAATGCAGCTTCACCTGAGTTTTCAGTCTGCCTGACTGGAGTTAATAGGCCAGTTTGTAATGTAGACTGAAACCCTCAGCAGAAGGTGAATGACTCCCTCTCTTCCATAGCACTGAGTACACAACTGGTTTTGGGCTTCAGCCTTGGGGTGAGTAGATCTTGAAGGCTCCTCACAGTGCCCTTGCTTTCCAGGTGCAGATCCAGGGACCGACCTGCGAGGGACGGGGATGTTGGGCTTGATGCAAATGCTGTACTTTGTGATGGACTCTCAGACACTGCCTCTGGCTCTGGAGATTTTCAGGCTCTCCCAGCACGAGACACAGGCACGTCCTTCCTCCTTTGCTCGCCCTCTGCAGTGGTATTTACCTATTTCTTTCTAAAGCTCAGGGAAAGGTACACAATGAAAACCTGCTGCTCTTCAGAGTTAGGGCTTGTCATTTTGCTCTTTGCTTGGTGATTTCTCCATCAGCCAGAGCAGCTTGGATGGCTGTGTGGTCCTCCTCCCGTTGGTCACATAGGCCCCAAAGAGCTGAGGAGTGCTGATAAGGGCTGAAGCCAAACCCCTTTGGGTTAGCTTTCTGCTGGGAATAAGATCTCAGTGAACAGAGCTTCCTTGGGTGTTACTATCTTGAGATGCCAATATTAAGCTTGTATCGTTTTAAAGCCTATTTCTTAAACCTGGAAGGGAGCTCAGCTGGAGGTGCACCATCCATCTGAGCCCATACCCATAGTGTTACTGCCCTCATCCCTGAATCTGTTGGCTGCACCCTCTCAGTATGAGTTTGGGACCATGCAGATGCAGCATAACAGGGCCGGGGGTGCTTGGGCTCCTCTGAGTCCTGGAAGAGAGGAGCTCCCAGCAGAGCTGACGCAAGGCCACTTCTCTTGCAGAATTTCCCCTTCTGCATCATGTCTGTGAACATCACCCGCCTCGTGCTGCAGGCCCTGAGGGAGGAGTGTCTCTCCAGGTGAGGTGCAAGCAGCTGAGGGCTGTGCAGCAGGGCTGCCCAGCAGGAGGGGTGGCCCTGCTCAGTCCTATGAAGCAAAGGAGGTGGGGAGGTGGGCAGTGCTGGCTGAGCCCCCTGCCCCCAGCCAGAGAGTGCAACCGCAGGCAGCAAGTCATTGCCGTGCTGAACGACCTGTACGCGGCGGCGTTCCTGCAGCTCTACCGAGTCTGGAAGTCACAGCACAAGACCATCGCTGACTCTGGCTTCCTCCTGAAGGGTGCGTTGCCCTGTGCTTTGCCCTCCATTCCTGTCTGGGAAAGCAGTCTGAGGCTTAGGGAAGGAGCTTGGTGTGTCTGGTGCATGCTGCGGGGTCCTGCAGAGGTGAGGGGCTGCACACACTCTCCCTTTGTCTGCACACAGAGGTTTCCTACAGCTGTGACAATGATCTTAGTGCCCTGTGTTGTTTTTTTTTTTCCCCCTTTTGACATCTCTGATATTACAGACCTGGCCCTGCTGTGTTCAGGAGGTACTGTGTTGGTGCCTTTGGGTGCCAAGCTGTGCTCCAGTTCTTGCAGCTTGCTGATGTATTATGGCACACGGTTGCATAAGCTCTGTTTGCAGCACGCTACCTAAGTGAAGCAGTAAGCACTACATTAAACAGTGGGGATGTTTACTCTGGAGGGGATGACCCTGATGTAAACAGAGCTTCTCAGATGTGTGCTAATGGCTCCCTCATAAGTTTGGGTCCATCTCCTGTGCATTTGTCCTCCATCCCCAGCAGCTCTGGGACTTCCCCTCCCTCGGATTCTGCTGTGGGTGCTGTGGTGGTCAGGGCTATGTTGCTGAGCTCCGCTGCAGGGTGACAAGCAGCCTTCTGTGCTCTCATGCCAAGTGCAGCCTTCGTGAGCAAACAAAACTGTGAGCTTTCCAGGAGGGGATATGGTGATATGCTGGGACTCCAGAAACAAAGCTAGTCAATATTTGGGTAACGCCTTACACAAGGGCGTGCTTCCCTGACACCATCCCGACCATGCTGTTTTCATGCTTCTCTTTGACCTTCCCAGAGCTGGAGTTCTCCACCAAAAAGAAACCGAAGCAACTCCTGAAGTCCCTGGAGACCTACGTGAGCAGAAGCCTGATGTCCACAGCAGACAGCATCCAGCGCCCATCTCCTCTGCCCATCAGCAGCAGCCAGGCTGGAGAGGAGATAAACTTCACGGGCATTTGTGACCTAGAGGTTGAGCTGGAGGGAGAAGCACGGCTGATCTGAAATCAGCTCTGGAGGGGCTCAGCGCTGTGTGGGTTTGCAGCGCTGGGTAGAGAGTCGGGGAGCTGGATTCAGGCAGTCAGCAGGGTGCTGCAGAGCATCCTTCCCCACCTCCTCCAGCGGCCTGGCTGCAGTTTGCTGGTGTTTGGAGCTGCAGGCACAGCCCTCGACCCTTCCCAGGTAGAGGTAGTCAGGCTAGTGGGTCAGGCTCGGTGTTTGTGGAGGGTTTTCCAGCCTAGATGAGTCTGTGATTTGAAATCTGTCAGTGTAGGAGAAAAAAAAAACAAAACAAACAGCTGGGTTTTGTTGGCCAGCAGCCTCAGGCTGGGCTTCACCCCTGCCATGCTGCCTCAGATGTGTGGCAGTGCCCATCCTTACCCCAGCAGAGGGACTGGGGCTGCTCCAAGCTGAAAGTGCAAGTGGGAAGCCGTGGGTGGGAGCTCTCCCTGCTGCAGGGCTCACTGCTCTGAGCACGAGGAGGGGTGTGAAACCCGGAGCTTTGGGTTAGAGCTCCTTATTGCCTGTCTGTGGTGCTGGTGATATCAGCACGGCCCCGTGGCTGTGGTTAGGGGAGCCCTCCTTGGCCCCCCCACAGGGAGTGGCTGTGTATGGATGTACCAAAATAAGCTGATAAAAGGGAAAAAACACTCCTTGATGTTCAGAGACTTTGTGATGTGGGCTTGCTGGGGATCTCCCTGGCTGGGCTGGGGGCGAGGGTGGGGGCTGGGTCCTCTCTGTGCCTCAGTTTATTCCTTTCTTGCCCCATATTTCAGCATGAGGCTGTGCTGGAACCAGCTCCTGCAGCATCTCTGGGTGAGTGCAGGTTTGTGGTCAGCATCCCTCGTGGTGGCTGGGGTTGGGGGCCCAGGGCAGCAGGGAACAGTGGCTCCAGGGTCTGCCAAAGGGCTGTGAGTGCTGGGTGGGAAAGAAGGGGAACACATCACATGCTGGCAAAGGGGCGGGGGGTAGTGGTGCGTCATGTTGGTCCTGGGGTGAGGATGACAGCACTGGGGGCGGTGAGGAGGGGACGAGGAGGCACGGTTTCCTACCGGGACACAGCCGGTTCCGAAGTGCCGCTGGTCCGCCCGCAGCTCCCGGTCCTTCCGCGTGTTCCCGGGCCCGCCCCCGGGGCGGGGGCAGCTCGGAGCTCTCCCGTCCCCAATAAAACCCGGAGAGGCGGTGCCTGGAGGAGCAGAGCCCGGCGGCACCGGCACCGGTAACGGCAGTGGTGGGTGGGGACGGGGGAACGGCCAGGGACCCGCGGGCAGGGTTGGGGTTGGGGTTACTGGGTTAGGGGTGGGGTCAGAGTGCAGGGTTGGGGTTGGGGTAGGGGGTTAGGGTGCGGGATTGGGGTTAGGATGTGGGGTTAGTTTGCAGGATTAGGGTTAGGGTTGGGGTGAGAACACAGGGTTAGGGTGCAGGGCTGGGGTTGGAATTAGGGTTGGGTTAGGGGGCAGGGTTGGGGTTAGGGTGGAGGATTAGGGTGCAGGCAGCCCAGCACCACCATGCCCATCGGGACTCCTGTCCCCCAGACCTCTGCCACCCCGTGCTCCCACCCCATCCCCTGTCCCCCTTTGGGATGCTGAGTGCCACCAGCTGGTGCCCGTGGCCGGGCTGCCGTCCCTCACCATGCAGAGCCCTGCAGGCGGGTACTCGGTGCAGGCCACTGCTGCCATTGCCGCCACCATCACCTTCCTGGTGCTCTTCACCATCGCGGGCAACGCGCTGGTGATCCTGGCTGTGCTGACCAGCCGCTCACTGCGGGCACCCCAGAACCTCTTCCTGGTGTCACTGGCGGCTGCCGACATCCTGGTGGCCGTCCTCATCATCCCCTTCTCATTGGCCAACGAGCTGCTGGGCTACTGGTACTTCCAGAAGGCATGGTGTGAGATCTACCTGGCCCTGGACGTGCTCTTCTGCACCTCCTCCATCGTCCACCTCTGCGCCATCAGCCTGGACCGCTACTGGTCCGTCAGCCGTGCCGTGGAGTACAACGCCCGGCGCACACCGCGCTGTGTCAAGTGTGGCATCGGCATCGTCTGGAGCATCGCCGCCGCCATCTCGCTGCCGCCGCTGGTCTATAAGGGCAAGAAGAAAGCCGCATCGGGTGGGCGGCCTCAGTGCAAGCTGAACGAGGAGGCCTGGTACATCCTCTCCTCCAGCGTCGGCTCCTTCTTCGCGCCGTGCCTCATCATGATCCTCGTCTACCTGCGCATCTACCTGATCGCCCGGCGCCGGCACTGCCGCCAAAACCCCCCCGCCGCCAACCCCCCCAGTGCTGTGCCTGTTGCCCACGGGGATGCCCCAGGACCGCATCCTCTGCCTGCAGACAGGACCTCGCTGCTGGGCTGCGATGAGCCAGCGGCACCAGGAGGGTCCCGTCAGCGTCCGTCAGCGCGGCCCAGGGAGACAGTGGCTACAGGGACGGGGCGCGTAATGCTGGCACCAGCGCTGAGCCCCGCGCCGTGGCGGAGGAAGGCTCAGGCGAACCGGGAGAAGCGCTTCACCTTTGTGCTGGCTGTGGTCATTGGCGTCTTTGTGCTCTGCTGGTTTCCCTTCTTTTTCCTCTACAGCCTGGGTGCTGTCTGCCCGCGGCGCTGCAAAGTGCCCCACAGCGTCTTCCAGTTCTTCTTCTGGATCGGGTACTGCAACAGCTCGCTCAACCCCGTCATCTACACTGCCTTCAACCGTGACTTCCGTAGGGCTTTCCGACGTATCCTCTGCCGACGCGGTGCCCACTTGGTGTGGTGAGGGGCTTGGTCCCCCCCCACCTGGTGGCTCTGCAGCCCCTCCCCATGCCCTGTGCCACCTGCTGCTCCTTTTCCCCTTCTCCTCTCATTTCTTCCTTTCCCCCCTCCCCAACCTCCGTTTCTCCTTCCTTCACCCACCGAACCACGGGTTTGGAGCACACACACAGCCCTGCATGTCCCTGTCCCACTGACAGCGATGTGTGGGGGCTGTGTCTGGGGGGCTGCATTTCTCCCTACCCCACACACGGTGCCCCCTCTCAAGAAATCAGGGGTGATTTCCCCTTTCCTCCCCATCCTCCCCATATGTCCCGGGTGTCCTGGCAGATGCCGCCTTTTAACAATAAAAGGTGTTCTGTAGTCAGAGGAACCATCTTGCTGTCTTCTCCCCACTGAAGGGACCCGTGGGGCCGGAGACAGATGTAGGGCAGAGCCATTTCCGCAGCTGTGGGTAGCAGGCAGTGGCCAGAGGAATGTGTGCAGTGTGAGCGGGAACAGAATGTTTGCATGAGTCGGTTATTTATGGCAGGAAAATGATTAGAAAAACACCCCCCATCTCCTCCTCCCCTGCCCCCCTTTGGAGAATAACTCCTGCAGGGCACGGCCCTGAGGACACTGAACTGCAATGGGGACAAAGCCCTGCACTGGGCGTGCTGATGGGGAGAGGATTCTCGGGTGTCTGATATAGGGTTGTGCTGCCCAGCCCTGGTCAGGATGCTTGTGAGCTGTGCCTGTGGGGTGTTGGGTTCCGATGGTGTGATGTGACCCACACCAGGATGGTGTATGGTGCCCCATAGCAGCGTGCTGTGACCCACACCATTGCCTGATGGTACAGTGTGGTGGTGGATTGTGATTGACTCGTGGTGGTGTATGGTGACCCACCCCATGGTAAATGGTATCGGTGTAGCATGACCCACAGAGGGCCACTGCAGCCCCACATCAAGGACTTATGCTGGTGTGTTGTGATTCACGATGGCATTTTGTGCCCCACATCAGTGGGATACCAAAACCCCAGGGCACTATGGGCCTGAGGAGGGGAAGGATCCCATGTGGGGTGGGATCTACCTGAGGCCCTGTGGGCTCTGTGGACCTTATGTAGGGCCCCTTGCCTATGGGGCCACTCATGATGCTACACAGTACCCCTGACCCGTGCATTCCCAGGGAACCACAGCCCCCCCCAGCCACGTCCCCCCCGCATGAGGCCAGGGGCAAACAGAGGACGTGGGGCGGCATACACTGAGCTCAGCCCCATGGGATGGAGCTGGGGACATCTCGCTCCTGTGGTGGCAGAGCAGCGCTGGCTCCCCGCCACCTCCCTGTCCCACCAGGGATGTGGCCTCTGGCTGCTCCAAAGTCAGGCTGAGCTCTTTGGAAGCCTTTTCCCAGCTTGGACACTTTCCTCCCCATCCAGCATCCAGAATCCGCTGTCAGCCTGACCCGGCGCGCTGGGACAGTGCTGAGGTGGCGGCTGCATGGGAGAGAGCGTGCGACCACGGCTGCTCTGTGCTGAGATGCTGGGTCCCTTCCAGCACTCCCCATGGCCCCTCCCCTTGGCTCCCCATATGGGAGGCTGTGAGGCTGGGCACGGCCCTTGTGGAGTGGTTAGGATCCTATAGGGTTGAGCATAGTTCTATAGGGCTGAGAGTGGTTCTGTGGGGTTGGAAACATCCTATGGAGAAGGGCATTGCCCTGTGGGGCTGGGGATGGGAACAGTCCTATTGGGTTGGCAACATCCTATGGGGCTGGACCTGCACATGGACCCAATGCTCACCCTGCCCCATCACTGCGCCTTTATGCTGTCCTCTCCCCAGTGCTCACAGCCCTACTCTCCCCAGTAATTTCCCCAGAACAGCACCGGGTTGTCATGGTGACTCACTGAAATCCCCCTAAGCCGGGTTTGCTGCAAAAAGAGACCACGTAAAATTTGTATGTATTTTTTTAACAAATACCAAAGATTGAAGGTCATAAAAAGCCTGGGGGGATGTGGGGTGCAATGAGCTGCAGCCAGAGCTCAGCCTGTAGCCTTGAGGCTCCAGGAGATGGAGCTGTGTTTGTTTGCAGCGGAAATAGGATGGGAATGGTCTTGCGGGGTCAGCGACATCCTATGGGAATGGGAATGGGGCTATAAGGCTGAGCACGATCTTATGGGGCTAGGCATTGTCCTACGGGGTGGGAAATGGTCCTATGGGGCTGGGAATGAGCCTATGGGGTTAGAAAGGGTCCTATGGGGTTGGGTATGGTCTTGTGGGGTTGGCAACATCCTAAGGGGATGAGAATGGGCCTAAAGGGTTGGGGATGGTCCTGTGTGGATGGGAATGGTCTATAGGTCTGGGCATCAAACAGTGGGGCTGGGCATGACACCATGGGATTGGGCACAATTGTATGCGAATGATTCCAGTGGGAATGGGAAATGGTTCTAGGGAACTGAGCATAATCCTACTGGGACAGGCACTGTCCTATGGGGTTGGAAATGGTCCTGTGGTATTCAGCATCATTATATGGGGACGGAAATAGAGCCCATAGAGGGCTGGGCCCAGAGCTGTGGGGTTGTGCATGGCCCTATGGGGATGGGAATGGTCCTGTGAGGTTGGGCTTCGTCCTACTGGGGTGGGCATGATGCCATGGGATTGGACACAGTCCTATGAGGACGGGACTGCTCCTGTGAGGTTGGGCATGGTCCTATGGAGTTGGGCACGGGGGAAAAGGGGCGGAAAACGGCCAAAAGAAGAGAGAGAGAGAGCCGAGAAAAGAGGAAAAAGGCAAAGAAACAGCGGCTGAACAAAGAGCAGCCCGCAAGCCCGTCCCGCCCCGCTCCCTTTGTGTCTTCACTTGAGGTTTTATCGCCTCTTCCCTTCTCCCTCCTCCCCTTCCCCCCCCTCCCCCCCCCACGGGCCGCCTCCAGCACTGCCCCCGGGGGTCGCGGGGCGGAGCGGGGCGGCAGCGCCGGGCTGTGCCGAGGTGGGGTCGGCGTGGGGCAGGTCCGGGACGTGTATGGGATCAGCGTGGGGCGGGGTGGGACGCGTGTGGGGCCTGCGTGAGTGGCGCCTGCGAGGGGTCTGTGGGGCCTATGTGTGGTCTGTGTGGGGTCTGTGGAGCCTGTGTGGGGCCTATGTGGGGTCTGTTTGGGGCCTATGTGGGGTCTGTGTGGGGCCTGTGTGGGGTCCGTGGGGTCTGTGGGTCCTGTGTGGGACCTGTCCCCGCTTGAAGCCCTGTGGGGCCAGTCCCCACCTCTGGTCCCTGTTAGGGTCTCTTGCTCCCATACGGCCCTGTATGGTGTGGGGGGGAGGGGGACCCCCAATCGAAGCCCTTTGGGTCCCACGCAAGGTGGATTTCCAAACCCACGAGACCCCGTGGAGGGAAAGGAGCCCGCGTGGGGGTGGGGGGGACCGGGACCCCCTCGAGGCTTTGTGCCCCACTCTGCCTGTGGGGGTCCCTTCCTCAGGACCGACTCCATCTGACTGTGCCTTTCTCCTCTCCTCCAGTGCACGAGTCCCCGCTGGTGCAGTGGCTACAGGTGAGTGTCCCCAGGGCACAAGGACGGGGCTATCCCTGCAGCCGGGACCACCCTGTTCCCTCCAGCACGTCTGTGTCCCCCGTGGGTCCCCCCCCAGATGGCCCATACACATTGACGACAGCCCTGTTTCCTCCTTTTCCCGCCCCCCTACACTGCATTTGACAAACAGGTTGTTTTTCTGCATGAGCGAGCGCTCGCGTGCCGTTATCTGCCAGGAGAAGCCTTGCTGAGTGCTGATTCCTGGAATAAAACGGCTTTAAAATCTCTGCTCCAAAGCGAAGCGGGGAAAGGAGTGTTTGTGGCCTCCTCTGGCTGCTTGTTTTTGGGTGTGTGAGCGGCCCCAGGCCATTGCCCCTGCTCTTCCTGGCACCTTTGTGCCTCATTAGCAGTGAGCGGCCACTGTGGTTTGTTTTCCTGCGGTGTTTGGCTGAGCAGCAGCAGTCCCTCAGTGTTTGGAGATTTCCAGGAGCAGCAGCTGGATGCTGGGCTGCCTTTGCTGCCTGACCCCCCAGAGCCACGCTGCCCTTGGGGCTGTTGTTGTGGGGCATGGTGGAAAGAAACACCGGGTGCCCCCAGCCCTCCCAAGGAGAGAGGGGACGTGATCTCTGTGTCTTGGGGTGGCCATGGGGATTTTGGGTGTAGACTGGAACAACTTGCTTGGAGGAGGAGGGCGTGGGAAGGAAAAGTCAATTGCAGCCGTGCCGGAGCTGTCTTACAAAGAAGAAATTCTTTTCCCGAGGGCTTTTGGCGCGTTGGTTGCTGTTTTTCCTCCCCTCCTTTCCCTCTGCAGGAGAACAACTCATCTTCCCACTGAGGAGCAGCTCTCTTCCCTGCAGGTGCCTGCAGTGGGGAGAGGGGCTCAGAACCTCCTTCCTACACCCTGTGTGTCCCATCCTGCCACCTGTTGCCCCCCCCCCGATCCCAATTATGCAGGCAGAGACCTCCTGGCTGCTCTGGTGCTCTCATGCAGTGGGATGGGGTGCACATCCCCGTGTGCCTCAGCTCTCTCTGCCCGTTTACCCCGCGTGCTGTGCCAGACATGTCTGCGAGGGTTTGCTCCCACTGGTGCATGGTGAGCACCCAGGGTCTGGTCCTGCCCCATCCAGGTCCCCACACTCCTGTGGTGACAGTGACACACAAACATCAGTGGTGAGCCCAGGGGGTTGGCACCAGCACACAGCGCCTTCGTTCCTCCCCAGCGAGCCTGGCAGCAGGGCCTCCCGTCTCCCAAATGTGAGTGCATTTTGGGCACCATTTGGCCAACTTTTCATTATTTCCAGGCAAACGATGTCTCGTGCCATCCCTCCCTCCCCTTATCTTTCTGCCTCTTTTCAGATGAGGTTCTCTGACTCGGGGCGAAGAGTGGAAGTTTTCATGCCCTTGCGGCGCTGGTACAGGCCGCTCACGGGGCGCTCGTGCCAGACCTGCACCCCGAGGAGCTGGGTGAGCCCAGGTTTGGCTGAGGGTTGTTGCCTCCCCCAGCCAGAGCCAACCCCGTGCCCCTCGCTCTGCTCCCAGGACGGCTTCTACCATGCGCATATCTCCTCCCTCGGCTTCCGCAGTGTCACCTGGGTGACAGAGGAAGACACCAGGTGAGGTCGGGGCTCCGGTGAGAGCCCTGTGCTGGGAGCACCGGGTAAAGCACCCATTCCTAGTTTTGTTCTTTCTTTGTCTCAATCCCTGTGGAAATAAGTTCCTCTGCGGCACTGGAGTGTCTCCGAGTGCGGAGTGCTTATAACAGCAGACAGGAAAGGGCTTGGTCCATTCCTCTGCTTACTGTCATGTCACCCTTGTGGCCTGGAGAGGCCGTCAACCACGGTATCAAGGGTCTGTGACTTCTGAAATCAACAGTTGGGCTCCTTAAGCTGTTGGGAAGAACCAGAGAAGGGGCAGGAGGTGCTTTGTTCTCCCTTTGGGCTCTGGCACAGGGAAGATCTCATGCTTGCAGGGCTGGCTTGCTTCCAGCCCCCATGCACAGCTGAGGGGTTGACCTGGCTGCCCAGGAACCACTCTCCTGCAGATAGCTGATTCTGGAGGTGCCGGACTCCTCTGTTTCCTCTCCATTTCCAAGCAGTCTCTGGTGGCTTGGCAGTTTTGTGCTGTGTTTTTTTTTTCCAAATCGGGTCACGACGCTCCCTTCTGCTTGAAATATCCCAGCTCCCAGCTTTCAATCTCTTTGAATAATTCATCTCTGCTCAGAGTG
The DNA here is from genome assembly GCA_036925125.1 of Oreortyx pictus. Lineage (NCBI taxonomy): Eukaryota > Metazoa > Chordata > Aves > Galliformes > Odontophoridae > Oreortyx > Oreortyx pictus. The sequence continues at coordinate 4,266,588 of JAUPFR010000029.1, forward strand.
CTTCAGGAGCTGCGGGATGCTGAAGAGAGGCTGGGGATGCGAGGCTGTGAGCCAGAGCAGACAGACAGAGGTATCAATCCCCACGTCACTGCCTGAGCACCTCACATCGGCTTCCTGCACACTGCAAAGCTTGAAGCCTCAGCTTCACCCCTCTCTGACCTGGTGGTGCTTGTCTAGCTCAGATGTGGGGCACATTTGGAGAGGTCCCCAGCTCAGGACGGAGCATTGCTGCTGGCAGGGGCTGTGTGCTGAGCAGGCTGTTGCTGCCAGCAGCAGCTCTGGGGACGCTGCCTGGTGCCTGGAGAGCTTCCATCGCAGCCTGAAGCCACCAGCATGTTCCCAGCATGTTTCCCCAGCTGTGAGATAGGATCCAGAGTTTCAAAAGCTCGCCAAGAGCATGTGTGCAGGAGGCTGACGCAGCTCCAGCACCCTGCAGGCGTGCTGCACTCATCCCTCTGCCTCCTCACCCAGGTACCGGGGCTGGCTGGTGCGACGAATCTGCTGTGTCCTGGCTGTAGGTGGCTGGAAAGTGCTTGCCAACACCCCCGGGGACCTCCCAGAGAGAGTCTGCAGAAGCAAGAGGTGCGTGGGGACAGCAAGAGGTGTGTGAGGACAGCAAGAGGTGCGTGGGGACAGCAAGAGGTGCGTGGGCACAGCTCCCTGCTCCCCTTTACTGCCGCCCCCATGTGGGGTCCTCACACGGGGGCTGCTCCGTGCCGCACGGTGCTGGGTGACGTGGCCTCGTCAGGCACCTGTCACCTCCACCCTTGTCACTGTTAATGATACAGCGCTGGGTTGGCAGCCGGTACATTGTAGTTACTGTAATCTATAGCTGCTTTTTTTTTTTTCTTTCCTAAAAAGCACGTTAACCCTTTGCTCCCACCTCATCTCCGTGCAGGGTGCAGGACGTTGCTGCCAGACAGGCGTGTGGCTGCAGAGGGGACAGCAAATTCCAGCAACAGTGGAAGGAGAAAGTTCTCAGGATCCTGGCTGGGATCCAGGCCCCGCTCTGCCTTCCCATGCTCAGGTGGGTGTGGGATGTGTGGCATTGCCCAGCCCGTTGGGGGTCCCAGCTCCCAGGTGGGGTGTTCCCAGCCCCACTCAGCCCTCAGTTTGTGTAGAGCTCCATGCATGGGGCTTTGCTCCTCACGCAGCCCCATGGGGAAATTCTCCTCTCCACAGAGTGGAGTGCAACATCAGAGTGGCAAAGGGGGGGAAAAAGGCCAAACTGAGGGAGATGGAAAGCAAAGCAAAGGGAAATTTTTCTTTCTAAGCTTTTCTTTTCTTTTTCTTTTTTTTCTTTCCTTTTTACCTCCTGTCATTGAGAAATTGGCAATTAAAGGTTGCATTGTAGCCTAATTGCTTGTCTGATTGAGCTGTAATAAAAGAACTCTCTGAGCAGTCAGCAGTATTTAAAGGGAAGAAATTACCCAGGGGATAAAAGCATTCGGATCCTTCCCGTAAGCGGTGTGCGGGAGCACGGGGGAGATGGAGGGGTAATTGACTTGAGCTTTTGTTGCTGGGGGGAGAGGGGGTGGTCTTGTCACATGCAGCCTTGAATGTTTTAACTTAATTTATAATAAAGCTGTTTATTTGCTTCAAGGGAGCTGAGCAGCAAGGCAAGGAGTTGATGCTGCACAGTGAGCCATCTTGCTCAGCCCTGTTTGGTGCTTGTATGCGGAAACTGAGGCAGGGGACAGTGCAGTAACGGGGGAAGGAGGTGCCCACAGCCCTGGCTGGTGTCTGGGTGCTGTCTCATTGCCTGGCAGAGGTTCTGGGGGGCTTTGGGTGCAGCCCACAGCTTTGTAGAGCTGCTCACCCCTGTGCTGTGCCGCCCCACTCCGCAGGCTGTGCGGCTGGACCCTGCTCCGCTTCCTGAGCCGCCTCTTCCTCAGCGTGCTGCTGCACCAGGGACAGCTGGAGATGGTGCTGAGGGCCGCCAGGACGGTGAGGAACCTGACTGCTTGCTCCTGGCGCACTGCGGTGCTGAGCTCTCACCACTTCCTCTGTCCCCACAGCCCGGCGTGCCGATGGTTTTCCTCTCCACCCACAAGTCCCAGCTGGACGGGCTGCTCCTCTCCTTCCTCCTCTTCTCCCAGGGCCTGGGGGTGCCCAGAGTGACGGTGGGCGATTTGACCTGCAGCCCTCGCCTCCAGTAAGGCACAGGGAATCCTCTTCCAGGCTGTCTCGTGGCTGCTTCCCCACGTGGGCTGAGTGCAGTTGCACAAACCAAGTGGGGCAAAGGAGTGGGAAGGTGCAGGGTTGGCAGCAGGGACACGACCTCATGCAGAGTGGGCACTCACAATAGTTTCTTCCCCTGCAGGGCCTTGCTTGGCTGCCTGGGAGCAGTGTTCCTGCCCACGAGTGTGGAGGCTTTGGGAGACCAGGATGGAGAGCTCCCGGCAGCTGTGCTGACCTCGGTAAGTCTCACCACAGCATTCCCCTGGTGCTGGGATGGGAAGCAGAATCATGGAGGTTGGGTTTAAGATCATCCAGTTCTGACCCCTGCCGTGGGGGAAGAATCCCCCAAGCTCCCGTGGCACTTGGTGGAGGCATCTTGGGACCACAGGCAGAAGGGCAAAGCTGCCAGGACACGTTAAACCCCAGCAACGGGTGATGGCAACTCCCGTGTGCCCCTACGGTGCCACCATCACCCCCAGCTTCACCCTTCTGCTCCAGTACGTGGAGGAGGTGCTGAGGTGCCAGCAGCCTCTTGTGGTCTTCCTGGAGGAGCCCTGTTCCCCGTGGCACCTCTCCAGCACTGCCCGTGCGTGGCTGGCCCCGCTGTACCGTGCTGTGCAGGATGGCACTGTGCCTGATGTCCTCCTGGTCCCCGTGGGCATCGCCTACGACCGGACCCCCAATGGATTCCACAGGGACAGAGTGGTGAGGCTGCACACTGGGGGTGGGGGCATCCCTTCTGTCACACTGTTAACACTTCCCTCCTTCTCCCCCCAGCACGGTGCTCAGCCCCTTGGCCTCGGGGCCTGCCTCTGGACTGCGTGCCAAGCCCTGTTCCAACACTTCGGCTGTGCTCGTGTGGACTTGGCCCAGCCCTTCTCCTTGCAGGTATGGCAGTGTGGGGTTTGGCTGGGGCTTCTCTGGTAAAGCTGGCTCCTAGGATCCAGCCCAGCCCTGGAGGACATGCTGCAGCAATGCTGTGAGCCTTGTGGGATTGTACAGAGGGGCTTGGGGGGGAGATCTGTAAAGAACCCTTGAGCCCATGGGGCAGCTCTTAGAGGGACTGCAAGCAATGAGTCAGCTGCGGGCTGTGGGCGTTCACAGGCTGTGTCCTCCTCTCTAGGAGTTCATGGCAGAAAAACTCGCCTGCTGGAACAGCACGGGGAAGCAGCTGGAGGAGCTGCTGCCCACCATCCTTGGCGTGCCGTAAGCTGAGGGGAGCAGTGCCTCGCCCCCAGTGCCTGTTCCCAGCCCCGCTTGCTCACCTCTCACCCTGTTTCCTACAGCTCCAGCCAGCCAGATTACAGCAGGGCAGAGGGTCCAGAGCACAGAATGACCACCAGCTCGGAGGCAGAAGAGGAAACAATGGTGACCAAGCTAGGCCTGCATGCCCTGAGCGGTATGGGACTCTGTGGGTGGGCATGGGAATTCTCAGGACCACACGTCCCCACTCCCCCTATGAGCAAAAGCAGCCACACTGCTGTTACTGCTCATTTCTGCACATGGCAGCACCTGCACTGGAAACAGAGTGCCAACAGCCAAGTGCCTCTCACTCCTCACAGATGCCATCGCCTGCTCTGCCATCACAGCCGTGGGGATCACATCTGCACTGCTGCTGCACAAGCACCGCAAGGTGAGGCAGAGCCCTTTGGGGTTTCCAGCTCACTCTGCTGCTGGAGCAAGTTTTCAGGCCTGCTGCTGCCCCATGTAGCTCCCAGCCAGCTCAGCCCCCTCTTCCCACAGTGCATGCGGCTCTCCCAGCTCATGGAAGACTTTGCGTGGCTGCTGGAAGAGACACTGCTGCGGCAGCACGATGTGAGCTTCTCAGGGCAGCTCCGTGCCCTGGTGCTGCACAGCCTGGCCCTGCTCAGAGCCCACCTCACCCTCTACCACCTCACACCCCTCGGTGACATCCTGGTGGTCGTCAAGGACTCGGCAGAGATGCGGTGGGAGCTGAGCCACCACAGCGCCCAACTTGTGCCCGTCTTTGCCAGTGAGGCAGTAGGAGGTGAGCAGTGGGGTGCTGGGGGTCCCTGCACTGGGTCGTGGTAATGCTGCTCACCACACTTGTGCCCGCAGCCTGTGCCATCCGTGCCTTGCTGCTGGAGCTGCTGCCTTTTGTGGGGGAAGCCCCCTGCCCCTCCAGCATCACATTCAGCGAGGATGAGCTGCACCACAAGATCCTGGCACTGCTGCAGCTGCTGCCCCCCAGCCTGCTGGGGCTGAAGGTGGGTGCAGGTGGCACGAGGGCTGCAGATGACACGAGGTGGCTGGCTGACTCCTTGCCACCCCCTTCTCCCTGCAGCCCTGCCAGCTCAACTTCTGGAGCCAGGACATCTTGGACAAGCTCATGCTGAGCGGGCTGCTGGAGACTGAAGAGGTGGGTACCCTCCAGTCCTGGTCAGGAAGGCAACAAAGGACTACGGCATGAGTCCACTGCTCCCCTGGATCAGGAGGTTTGTCCTGGATAGACGCGAGGGGATGGGGACACGTGGTTCCAGCCCAAAACATTGCTCTGCAGGAGGGCAAGCACTATCTCTGCGACACATCCTCTTGGCAACCGAGCAGGAAGCTGAGTTGGACCGACCTGGACAGCGACAGCGACAGTGATGGCAAACACCACAAACGCTGCTTCAAGGTACACGGGCTCCCTGCTCCATGGCCCCAGGATGCCTTGGGGCACTGAGGCTTAACAAACTCATTGAACATCTGTCTCTTCACTCTCCAGATCTGTGAGCCCAAAGGCTCACCTGGTTCCCTCCTCTTCTTTTGCCACCTCCTCAGCCCTGTGCTGGTGACCTATGTGCGAGCAGTGGCTTTCCTAGAGCAACGCAGCTGGCCCCAGCCTGGTAGGATCCCCTGCCCCAGACCTCCCATGTGACCCTGGGCCACCTATTCTGTCCCCACACCAGCTTCTCAGCCCCACTAACCCTTGTAACCACAGCTCTGTGCTGAAGCTGGAGGGGCTGCGGTGCCACGGGGTGGGGGACATGGAAGTTTTCTCCCTGCCCCAATGCTTACCCTGCTCCCCCTTCAGAAGCAACGTGTGCAGGTGCCCTGCAGCAGTTCCTGGCAGAGGAGGATGGTTTGGGTGAGCACAATGGCAGGGGGACCCCAGCCGTGGCTGGGCTGTGGGTGGAAAAGGGGTGGCGGACACCCTTGGGGATTTCTGTCAGTACAGAGTACCCCACGTGGAGCCTGGCGCTGAGCACGCTGCAGAGCTTCAAGAACATAGGGGTGAGCACGGGTGTTGGGGCTCTTGCCCCGCCCCCCTCAGCAGCCTCGCAGGTGACACCCCCATCCCTCCCCAGGTGCTGGAGGAGACAGCGAGCCCCTTGGGGCCCCTTCTGCACCTTGCGCAGCCATTCTGCTCCAGTGAGGGCCTGGGGAAGCTGCGAGCCTTCCTTGAGCAGTTCTTGCAGCTGTAGCTACTGATCCTGCAGAGCAATAAAGCCGGCACAGAGGGAGCAGCAGCCGTCTCCTGGTGCAGATTTATTGAGTGCTGTCATGGCAAGGCACAGGAGGTCTGAGGTGGGGGCTTGGTCCTCACACCACCTTGTTGCAGATAGTGCCCAGTTCCTCGATCTCGCACTGCACCTCGTCGCCTCGCTGCGAAGGCAGGAGATGCTGCAGCCCTACGCAAGCGTGGGCTCCTTCTGTACCCCATGGGGAAGAGAGATGGGGAGGGGGCTGCTGGGGGAGCGCAGTGGTGGGACTTTCTACTTCCATCAGGAACGAGGAACCCTGAAGGGGGATATCTGGGGTGCTGGGGGAGGTCGGTGACAAGAGATGGCGAGGGGAAAGCATGAAGCTGAAGTGCTAACCTTAGAGGGAACTGTTCTTGCTCTGCCACCCTGACCCACCTGGCCCTACGCAGTGACACCACCCCATGCTCACCTTGAGGAACACAGGGGGCTTCCGGAAAACCCCCACGCCAGGAGGGGTTCCCGTCAGCAGGACATCCCCAGGGCGCAGTGTGACAAACCTGGGAGGCACAGATGTCAACTGGTGTCCCCCCCCCACCTAGGGAGCCAGGATGCTGCTGCCCCCCCCCTCCCTGTGCTACATACTGGGACACCCAGGCGACAAGCTGGGGCAGCTTGAAGACAAGCTGGTTGGTGCTGCTGCTCTGCATCAGCTGCCCGTTAACGCTGCAACGGATGCGCAGGTTGTGGACATCTGCACAGGAGATGTGTCATCCCAGGGAGCTGGGAAAAAAGCCTCCCATCCTTCCCAGTACCCACCTGTCACTGAGTCCTTAGTGACAATAGCTGGCCCTAAGGGACAGAAGGTGTCAAAGGTCTTCCCCAGCAGCCACTGCCTCCCGTTCCTTCGCATCTGCCAGTCCCGGGCGCTGACATCGTTGGCCACAGTGAAGCCCACGATGTGCTCCAGTGCTGCTGACTCCTGGAGGGGGGGCACAGGGACCTGCTCAGCCAACGGGATGGGGACACACAATGGGGCCCTGCCGACACGTTACCTGGATGTGCCGCCCCGTCTTCCCAATGATGGCAGCCAGCTCCACCTCCCAGTCCACCTCCTGGGAGAGAACATGGGGTGCAGGGGGGCTCAGCCAGGCTGCACCCCGCAGTGTTACGGGGCCCGTGGGCACTTACACTGCTCTCAGCCGGGTGCACAATGTCATCGAAGGGCCCGGTGATGGCGCTGGGAAACTTGCTGAAGATGAGGGGCTCCTTGGGCACTTTGACGTCCTGCTCCAGGCAGTGGTCGCGGTAGTTCAGCCCCACACAGATCACCTTCTCGGGCTCATCGACAAGAGGGCGCCAACAGCCGCACTCCCGCCCGGAGCAAACGGTGCCGGCCCGAGGCCAGCGCTCTGCGGGCCGGGGCTGAGCGCGGGGAGCACCCGGCACGCACCTCCAGAGCTTCGGAACACCGCTCCAGCGCCCGGCACCCGCCTGCGGGTCCCAGCACAAGCCCCCGCACCCCCCTGCGCCCACCAGCTCCCACCTCCGCGCCCCACAGCGAACCTCGGCGCCCCGCACACCGCCTCAGGATCCCATCGCCCAACTCAGGATCCCCGCACCGACCCCCGGAGCGGCACTCCCCCCTCCGCCCCCCCACCTGCGGGCAGCCTCCAGCCCGTGCTCGCCGCTCTCCAGGAAGGCCCGCATGGAGCGGGGCAGCGCGGGCTCGGCCTCGCTGAGGTCCACCACGTCCCCGCCCTCCTCCTCCTCCAGCCCCAGCCGGGGCCCGGCCGCCCCGGGGCCCTGGAAGCGGAGCAGGCGCATGGCGCGGGGCAGCGCCGCGGGCAGCCGGGCCGGGGCCATCCGGGACGCGCGCGGTGAGGACGCAATAACGGCGCGACGGCGGAGGGCCCGCCCCCCTCGGAGGCCCGACCAATGGGAGCGCGGCGGAGGCGGGGCCGAGCGAGAGCGCTCTGCCGAGGACCGGGACCCGCGTGGTGTGCGGGAGCGGCTCCTGGCTGAGCCCCGGGAGAGAGGGACCGTTCCCACGGGTCGAGCCGTGTGAAAGCCCAGAGGGAGTCAGGCGGGCGCCTCAGGGTCGTGCTTTGCTGCGATCATCGTCCGCACGCGCGCTGGGCCGCTGCCACGCAGGTGGAGTCCCGAACTCCCCCTTTCCGCGTCCGTATCTGTATCTGCATTATCCTGGCCGTTATCTCCTAGCGGGTGATCTCATCCCCCGCCCCTCCCCTCCTCCTGATCTTTGCCAGGGGCCGTTCCGTGAAAGTCGTTGCATGAGTCGGAGACGATGCTCTCGTTGGTTCGTTTCTCTTCGTGTCGTGGTGCTCCTTTTTTTCCACGTCGTTAGTTCTCTGCTGTCAGCAGATTCTTCAGAAGTTGTCCCCTGAGCGCTTCTTTTCTTCTCTTCCTACGGGTGGTTGTGTTTTGGCCCAGCCTTGGCCTGGGGCTGTACTGGGGAGGAAACCCACGGTCTCGGGGTTACGTGGCTGTGTGAGCAGTATAGTGTTCTGCTTCTTCTCCATTTTATCTATCACCTTACCCATTTCATCTAGTCTTTCTGTTACTTGGTGAGATGGCTGAAACGGAACCGTGAGACGAAAATAATCGTTGTTCAAAGTTTTGAAGTGTAATAATCAGTTCGAACACTAGGGGTCTTCTCTGTTGCTCTGTACATCTTTCAAACTTGCTATCTTTTGCTGCTTCTGTACCGGCGTACTTCCCCGGTGCATGTTCTTGTGAGTTTCTGCCACATATTTGTAATAATCCTCACTCTCTCAGGATCACAGCCTTGGTGTGGATTGTTAGCAGCAAACATGGGCTCATACAGCATTTCCACCACAGCCATGTCCTTCAAATACTGGATACCGTTTTCAATAGTACTCCGCCTTTTCATTTCAGGATCCAGATCATTTTTGAAGACAAATTTTTGTTTTACAGCTAATAACACTCATTCCCAGCGGGTGATGACTCCATCCAGACACCTACTAATTCCTCCGTCAGTGACTGAGTCTCTGGCGATGTTTCCTAGTTGGCAACTTCGTTACTATCCAGATACATGCTACTGGCCCCAGGGGGATCATCCTGAGTACCCCGCATCACTCTGCTGATGGGGACCATACTGACTTTTTAGCATCTGTCCCTTGTTCCCAACTTGGCTGGGGACCCCCGCATCCGGAACCACTTGTAAATAGGGAACAGCGGGGACAGCTTTGCTGCAGCACCCATGGGTGCCCGACTCCTCAGCATCCCATCAAAGTACCCTGTACCCACTCAGCAGAGAAGGAGCCCTGAAAAAAATTCCCCGGTGACTCATTTGGGGCAAAAAGGCTGGAAAAGCAGAAGCTTGGGGGTGGGAGGGGGGGGGAAATGGGTAGGGGGACATGGGGACCCTTAGCTCCTATCCCCATCTGAGACTGATAGGGCTTATGTCACAGGGTGGGAGAAAGTGGGGGATTGAGATCCCACCCCCCCAAAAAAGCAGAGGCGTGAAAGAGGAGGGAGAGGTGTGGGATGGGGGGACAAGAGAACGAGCTCACCTTGAGGATGAAATTAACCCTCTCGTTCCCGGAAGGGAACGCTCAGCTTTGACTCAGCAGCACTCAGAGCGAAAGCCATCCCTCCCGCTGTGATGCTCTGCCAAAAATTCTGCCCTGCAGTGCTCGGCCCGCCCCGTGCCTCAGTTTCCCCTCGTGTGATGCACATTGGTGCCACCCCCCCGCCCCTCATCGGGGCCCACAGTGAGTCCGTTGGTGACAAATGTGTCACTGAGTGACAGCTTAGGGTGGGAATGCATTGAACGCTGCACCCAGGGGAGAGCCGAGCAGCAGGCTGGGGGGGTTGGGGGGGGCAGCCCCCAAGGGGAAGGTGGGGAAGAATGGGAAGGTTTTTCCCTATGGAAAAATGGATTGTTTAATGCCTTGGGTGAGATGTTGGAGAAGAGGAAAGTGGGGAAGTTAAAATATGTCAGCTGGGTACTGCCTGAACACCGCCCCCTCCCCAGTCCTGCAAGTGCTGTCCAAAGCTCTCCAGTGCCCCCTGGTGCTCTTCGCAGCTCCGCAGCGCCCTCCCATCGCCTCCCAGTGCTGCCTAGGGTCAACTTGTGCCCATCTGCGCATCCCCAGCGCTGCCTGAAGCCACCGCAGTGCTGTCCGCGGCCCTAATACCATCCCAGTGCTCTCGGTGCCCCCTGTTCAGCACAGCCGTTGCTCAGTACGTGACCATCTCCTTCCCCACAAACAGAACACGGCAACAGAGACTGTGACGGCAGCGATGGCTGAGATCTTCAGTGAGGAGGACCTGGAGGAGATGAAGCACGTGAAACCCACCATCCATCATCAGCAGGCAACCACCCAAACATCTGTAGAGGTGTGCACGGGGGTCTGGAGCGCCTTTGGTGCCGCGTGAAGGAGTGCAGGCGGACGCGTGAGCAAAGTGAACGCAAGACGTTTAATAATTGAACGGACAAAACAAAGGAGAAACAATAACATTCCCAACCGTATCCTATCCTATCCTAACAACTGATTCCTATCTCTGACGCTCCAGCTCTTTTGCAGTCCATCACTGCGGAGTCCCACATCGCCCCAGTCCAAGATGCCGTTTGAGGGCAGCCCAGTTTGGGAGGGGTAGGGCTGGGGCCGCTGGTGGTGCCCTGGAACGCCGCCACCGCTCTCTGGGTGCCGTGGGGGCCGTATTGGTTGGCTCTGGCCGTGTCTCCTGCTGCACTGTGTGGGCCGCTTTCTTGCTCCGCTCCCGCTCGGGCCGCTGTTGGGCTCGATGGTCACCGAGTCGTCCTGCTGGCCGCCTTGCCGACACCGCCCAGCTTCAGCTGCGCCGGCATTTCTTGGCTGGAGCGTCCCGGCACTGCTGTAGCTTCCTCTTTCTGTCCGGGACGCTGCCACCGGGCACCACGCGGATGCGGACCACTGGGGGCGGCCTCTGCCGCGCCTCTTCCTTCTCATGCGCAGTGCGGGGCGAAGGAGGCGTGGGGGGAACCGAGGGGGTTGGCACGGGCTGCTCTGGCTCTTGCACGTTCTCTATCACATTGACCCCCTTTTTGTTTTCCGCAGGCAGGTCCTGGCCCTGCTGGGGCACCTCCGGAGGACTCCACTCTTCTGAAACAGTAACAACATCCCCCAAATCGATGATGGCAACGTTCCCACACCCACTCGGTGCAGACAACTGCCCGCCAGCTCTGCACACCACACACTCACCATTGATCCACGAGAGCAAGTCGTCCAGGTCCTCGTGGACTTCAGCAATGTCATTGTTTGTTGTCATATCTGGAGAAAGGAAAGAAAATCCCCACAGGGCAATGCCATTTTGCCAACATCCACTGGGTGGGAACACCCCCTGCCAGCTTTGCAGACCACGAACTCACCGTCGTTCATCCAGGAGAGCAGATCGTCCATGTCTGGGATGTCCTCCGGGACGTCTGCGCTGGATTTGGCTTCTGACAAAAGGAAGAAGATCCCCACAGGGCAATGCCAGCTTTCCCACACCAACTTGGTCTTGACACTCCCCCGCCAGCTCTGCTGCCCCCAGACTCACCACTGCTGGTGTCAGTATCCGGGATCTCCTCCCAGATTTCAGCGCTGGATTTCACCTCTGGAAAAAGGAAGGAAATCCCCACAGGGCAATGCCAGCTTTCCAACGCCAGCTCGGTGCGGACATCCCCCTGCAGCTCCGCTGCCCCCAGACTCACCATTGTTCATCCACTCCAGAAGTTCATTTATATCCTGGATGTTCTCCGGGATATCTGAGCTCCCTGTCACTGTTGGAAATGCATGTAAACCCCCACCGGGCAATGCCCGTTTCCCCGCAGCACCCGGTGCGCACAGCCTGCCACCCGCTCTGCAGCCCCCGAACTCACCGCCTGATTCCAGCGTCGCGGCGCTGCAGGCGAGCGGAGCCGTGGTGGGATGGGGCTGTGCAAAACAGTGGGCAGGGGCAGTGGGGGCAGCCATACCCGAGTGCGGCCCCCCAGGTGGGAGCTGCACCCCTGGGAACTGCTGATCCCCAGGTGGGAGCTGCACCACCAGGTGTTGCTGACCCAAAGGTGGGTGCTGCGCTGCCTGCCCCGAGACCTCTGGGACCTCAGTCCAGACAGAGGCCTGAGGCCCCACGTATGTGACCGTCAGTATCCACGAAGAGATTCTCTCTGTGGGGAAAATGCCACAGTGGGCGCTGGGCTGAGATCTGGGGCACTGCCATCACCTGAAGGGCTGCAGTGCGAGGAGCAGGAGGAGCCTGCTGCCTTACCTGCCATGGTAGCACAAGAATGGGAGTTGGGGGTTCCGTGCCCGCTGGGGTCAGCCCCTATCTGCTGAGCTCACAATGCCCCTCTGTCCAGAATTCTAAGCACGGGCTGTCCCGTGCCACAGCCTTGCTCTCAGCAGCACTTGCTTTGGCTTCAGCGGTGGTGGTGGAAGCATGAGCCGAGTGTGGGGAGCCATGGCTCCCTCCCGTCTCATACTCATCCTCGTCGTCCTGGCCATAACTTGCATTGACTTGTGTGGTCCTCCACGCAAAGAGCAGCGATCAGGTGGGTGGGGAAGACCGAATGGCACGGGGGGCTAGAAGTCAGGCTGTGCCCCCACGGCCCTCTGGCACGCTGCCCTGGGGCTGTCCTTCCATGGGGGCCGTGCTGGGCAGGGGAAGATGGGCAGCAGCCAGTTCCCAGCACAGGGTCCCCCTTGGCCCACGGCCCAGGGGGAGGGCCGGGCACGGTTTCGTCCTGTCCTTTAGCGTTGCCTTCCTTTGTGCACATCCGAGATCTGCAGTGAGAAAGGCCCGAGGGGACAAATGTTGCTCCGTGGTGGTGTCGCACACGGCCTGGAGAGAGTCCTTTGCAACCTGCCAATGGCAGCCAGCGGGTCGCCCTGCGCACTCTGTATCTGTGGGACTGACGACCCGGATCTTTCTCCTATCCCATTACCTGACCCAGCTGCGGTCCATGATGGAGAAAGAGATCCCAGCATCTCATGGGAATTTCTCTCGTCTGTTTGCGATTCCAGATTATTGTGGTGTATCTGATGACGAACTTGCGTGGCCGGACTCAGCCTGTGTTCCTCAGGTGGAGCCTATTGGTAAGTCGCTGCAAGGACAGAGCCTTTGGGGCTCCCAACTCCCCCTCTCTTTTCCTCCCTTCTCCATCCCCTTTGCGCTCTCTTCCCCTGCCCATCCCCAGACGCTTCACCAAAAAGAGCGCTCGCTGCCATCATTGCTTCGTCTGAAATGTGTCTCGCTACGTTGTGTTCAGGTTCTGCGTGGCATTGGTGGAAGTGGGGAAGCGTGAGATCCTGGCTCCGGTTTTCTTACCCTTCCAAGACGGACATGAGGGAGAACGCAGTGCCTGGTGGGTATATTTCTGTCTGTTCAGCAGAAGGCTTGGCAAGCAGGTGTTCTGTGTACATGCGTGGAAAGCACCGTTGTCTTCTCACTGAGGAGTAGTACCTCTTGAGGATGTCATCTTCCTGACGAGGGCAGATATTTACAGTCGCACTCTGCTCCTTTCTTTCTACAGAGAAGGAGGCAGAGCCTGTGGACGAGTCAGCATCTCAGGAGGGCAGCAGCAGCACGCTGAGGACGTCCCGTGAAGACGCAGGGGACGTGGCAGCAGCTGGCGCTGCAGGTAAAGGCCGTGCAGAGAGCAGTGTCGGAGCTCTGATGAGATTGCCAGTTGGGCACGAGGTGCAGCATTGACCGCGATTGTTCGTTCAGGTGCGCGTGGCGAAGAGCCCACGAGTGGCGGCCGTGTGAAAGACGTCCTCAGGCTCTGCTTCCTATATACCATGGCTATGATCGTTCCCGTGCTGCTGCTTAGAATTGTGGACTGTTTTTGCATGGTGGACCAGAGGCAGAACCAGCCGTGAGTTGCTCCCCCTCCCTCCTACACCCATCCAACTGCACTCTTCCTCACTGCGCTGCCGTGTGTGGTGCCGGGAGGAAGGAGAGCGGGGGACTGTCCCGTGTCCTCAGCAGTTCCTCTCTCCGCAGACGCCTCCATCGATCCACCAAAGCCCGGTGTGCTGCTCACCAGCGGTCATCACGTCCGCACACAAAGGCAGGCACGTACAAAGTGGTGTGCGGACAGCTGCGGTACCAGAAGCCACCATACGTGCCGGGACAACCTGCCTGTGGGCTGCGGATCCCCAACACATCGCGCCCCCCCAAGCCAAAGTGTCCCCCGCCTCGGGTGTCCCTGTGGTCCTGCAGTCCCACCTACTCCACCACAAGGACTCCGAAGAGTGCGAGCTGCCCCAAGCCCCGCTGGGCACTGCCGCCGTCATCGCTCCCATCCTTTGGGGGATGGCAGCAGTCCCGCTGGGGTATGGTTTGGAGACCACGTCCCAGAGCTGGACAGCCGCTGCTGCGACCAGCTGTGTCTCTGCAGCTGATGCTTTCAAAAAAATAAAATAACTGTTTAGACATTGCACTGCCCACGCTGCATTCTGCTTTGTTCTCCCAGGCCTCGCGTCTTTGGACGCAGCGCTGCGGTGAGGGACCTGCGGGTACTGGTATCCGACAGGTTGGCCGTGAGCAGTGTGCTCCGGTGGCCAAGAAGGCCAATGGGCAATGGCCAGGAAGGTCACAGCTGCTGCCAACAGCAGCGGCTGTCCAGCTGTGCCTCTGCAGCTTACGCTTGCATTAAAAACAAAAGAAGTGTGTAGACCACGTCCCATTTTGGTTTATTCTCCCAGACCTCCTTCAATAGACACATCTTTGGAGAGGTGTCCTTGCTTTACTCTGTGCAGGACACGGGGTGGGAAATGTCCCTCACAAGCAGGCCGTGTCCTCACAGTGGCTTCTCTTTGGAGGACAAAGTTTCCACGCTGCACCTGCCTGGTGCGTAGGTCACAGCGACCGCGAATGTATGTGTTGTGATCTTCCTGGAAGAGATGTGAAGGCAGCTGAGGGTCCAAGAAGCGCTGTGGGACAGCCAGCACGGCTGCAGCGAGGGCAGTCGGTGCCTGACCCACCCGGTGGCCTTTCACTCTGCAGCGACGGCACTGATGGACAAAGGGAGGGCAACTGATGTCGTCTCCCTGGACTCGTGCAAGCAATAAACAAACAGTGCTGGGTGCGCCGGGCAGTCTCTGCTCCACCAACGGCGCACACCGAAAAGACAGACCCCCCTTTTTTTATACATAGTTCCACCCGATTCCCCCAAAGTCTCCTCCTTCCTTCATTCCACGTCACTTTGTCCTTCTACGCTTGCGTGGGCTGCTGTTAGGGGTCGTATTCTTCCCTGTGGGGGTCGTGAGGAGGAAGATAAGTTGTCTTCCTCAGTGTCCTTCTATTCATCCTTGCTTGCAGGCATGCACACGTTGGGTTAGTTGTACAGGGTTAATTGCTCAAAGTTCAGGCTTAGTTAACGTACGCTGAGACAACGTTTTCTCCGGCTTCTCGGGGGCCCACACATACATCCCGTTCTCTGTTTGTTTCTCTTTTTTCTATCCTATAAGGGAGTGTTTGGGCGTCCATGGTTAACGCCCACGTTATCTCTAGTACAGTATCAGCCTCGAGTCTGCCCAGGCTGCCCCCCCCCTTCCTCACGCTATTGCCACAAGTCATCCGCCACGTGTCACATCCAGGTGGTTCGCTCAGGGGCTGCGGCAGCTCTGCCACGGAAAAAGGCTGAGGGAGCTGGGGCTGCTCAGCCCGGAGAGGGGACGGCTCCGGGGAGACCTCACGGCGGCCTCGCAGCGCTTCGAGGGAGGCGGTAACCGGCAGGGAAAGGAACGCGGGACGCGGGGAGACGGAGACGGAGACGGCGGCGGACCGTGCGCGGAGCAACGACGTGAGGAGCGAGGAATTGCCGCGACCGAAGCCCAGAGAGCGGCGGAGGCGCTCGGGAGCGGTTCCCGCCCCTCCGCCTCTGGGGCGGTGCCCGAGTGGGGGCGGAGCGGCCGCGGAGCAGAAGGCGTCGGCGCGCGGTGCTCGCGGCTCAGCTCGTCGGGAGCGAGCGGGGGAAAGCGGCCTCAGCCCCGGCTCCTTCGTCGTGGCGTCGCCGCTCGGCCCCGCGGCTCTGGGGATGGGGGGCCCGGCCCCGCCGCGCTCCGTGAGGAACCGTCCGGCGCCGGCGGTGCCGCGGGTAAGGGCGGGGGGGAGCGGAGCGGGGTGGGGGGCGCCGCCGCGGCGAAGGAGAGGAACCGGGAGGCGGGGGCTGAAAGAAACGGCGGCGGGCGGGAGGGGGGGGAGAGAGGATGGGGGGGAAGCGGCAGAGCGAGGGAGACAAAATGGCGCTCGGGAGGCGGGGATGGCGGGAAAGCCGAACGGCCGCGGTGGAGCGTGGGGCTGAGGGTCGTCCGCCGCGGGCGCCGGGCGGGAACGAGAGCGGGGGGCACTCGTGTGGCCTCAGCGGTTCCTCGTGTCAGCCTGACACGCGTGCGGGAGCGAGAACGCGGAGCTGCGTGTGCGTCCGTGATGGAGAAAGAGATCCCGGCGTCTCACGGGAGCTTCTCTCGTCTGTTTGCGTTTCCAGGTGGTTACACCAGATCTGTTTGCTCGTTTATCTGTGCCCGCCTCGTCAGCCGCACTTGCTGTGCCTTCAGCGATAGTGGCGGCAACATGGCTCGAATGTGGGGAGCTGTGGCTTTTACACGCGTGCTACTCCGTGGCAAGATCGGCGAGCAGGTGGCTGCGCTGCCTGTCCCCAGACCTCTGGGACCTCAGTCCAGACAGAGGCCTGAGGCCCCACGTATTTGACCGTCAGTATTCACGAAGAGATTCTCTCTGTGGGGAAAATGCCACAGTGGGCGCTGGGCTGAGATCTGGGGCACTGCCATCACCTGAAGGGCCGCAGTACGAGGAGCAGGAGGAGCCTGCTGCCTTACCTGCCATGGTAGCACAAGAATGGGAGTTGGGGGTTCCGTGCCCGCTGGGGTCAGCCCCTATCTGCTGAGCTCGCAGTGTCCCTCTGTCCAGAATTCTAAGCACGGGCTGTCCCGTGCCACAGCCTTGCTCTGTGCCTGCCTCGTCAGCAGCACTTGCTGTGGCTTCAGCGGTGGTGGTGGAAGCATGAGCCGAGTGTGGGGAGCTATGACTCCTGCCCGTCTCATCCTCGTCCTCATGGCCATAACTTGCATTGACTTGTGTTGTCCTTGGCGCAAAGAACTGCGATCAGGTGGGTGTTGAAAACCGAATGGCACGGGGGGCTAGAAGTCAGGCTGTGCCCCCACAGCTTACTATTACTTACCGTTGCGCTCTGTTCCTTTCTTTCTAGGGATCGGCGTAGAGCCTGTGGATGAAGCGGTGTCTCAGGGGGGCAGCGCATTCCTCCCGGTGCCGTTTTGGCATTTCCCCAAAGAATCCGAGAGAAAAACGAATACCCATTTAAAGGTACAGTTCATGCATTATTCATTACATTCCAAACTGGTTATACTGGGGATTAAACGTAAGACCAATTTTGCTGTACTGTTTGCCCCTATTTTTGCTTATCTTTGCAACCACAAACACAGACACTAAGGCGCCACAACAACTATTAAGATGATGTGCAGTTATCCGTGCTGTAGAGGGGCTGTTCTCATGGTGTAGTATCTGATTTAAGATTTCCTGAATCCCCCTCCTTCAGTCTTTGGGATGAAGGCTGTTTCTGATTCGTCCTTTGGTGCATTCCAGGCCGGTCTTGCAAGGTCTGAGTTGTGGATGCTTATCTCTCACCCCTTGATGTGAGGAATGTGCTTTCTTTGCTTCGTTTTGCTGGGTTAATGTTTGAAATGTAGACAGAGTTCTGTTCTTAGTTTTATGCCGATTGGAATTAAAGCCAGTTTAAAGGTATTGTATCAGCAGCTTTGACTTTGTATCTTTTGCCACCAATCTCATCTACATGTTTTACAGTTAATACCATTTTGCAGGGGGCAGACTTTACCTTCCTGCATCTGTTACCTTGTACTTCGATTGTCACTGCATTCTTCCTATAAACAAGATCAGGATGACTGAAGATAGGTTTAATGAACAAACGGGGCCTGTCACTCATCACAGGCCACGTTGCATTTTGGTTTGTTCTTGCAGACCTTGTTAATAGACGTGTCTTTGGAGAGATGGTGTTCCTGCGCACCACTGGGAATTGGACGATTTGCTCGCGTGGATCAGTGGTGAGTGTGGTTTGCAGAGCTGGCAGGCAGTTGTCTGTACTGAGCGGGTGTGGGAAGGTTGCCCTCGTGGTTTTTGGGGGATGTCCTTGCTGTTTCAGGAGTGGTGAGTCCTCAGGACTTGCCCCAGCAGTGCCAGTACCTGCTTGCTGTCAGAGGGGCAGGGACCAATGATGCTGCAAACGTGGAGGAGGAACGTCATCGTGGTGACCTGCTGCTGCTGCTACTGGACAGCTTTTTGAGGGCAGAGATCTTGCAGTGGATCGCTGCTACCGAGCTTCTGAGCTCAGATGTCTTCTGCTGCCTCAACACGTCTCCTTTCATCACCCAGCTCCTTGACTTCCCCAGGGACGACAGTGGAGATCAATGCTGAGGCCAGGCCCTTCAGCATCTTGTTCTGGGGGCACTGTGGGGCTCTGAAGTGGTGGACTGCAGAAGCGTTTGCAATCTTTGACATACTAACAACTGTTAGGATGGGATACCGTAGGGAATACTGTTCTTTCGTTTCTTGTTTTGTCTGTTAAATGTTTTGCGTTCACTTTGTTCACACGTCTGCCTGCAGTCCTTCATGCAGCACCGATGCTGCCCTGCTACCTCTAGGATGAGACAGGGCAGCACAAAGGGCAGTGCCCCCGTGTTACTTTGCAAATAAATCCTTTCTGTCCTTGTGCAGTGCAGGACTATAAATGTACAGTTTGCCATTTCTTGCTCACCATTCGTGTCAGTGCTCCTGTTGGGATGGGTGAAGCACAGTGTTGCCGTCACAGAATTGTAGGGGTTGGAAGGGGGGACCTCTGTCAGTGGCACCATCCCGAGCAACTTTTGGGATTTGGGTGGGGAAGGTTCCTTCTCTACCTTGTGTTTGAATTAAGGGGGCCACGATTGTGCCTGGATACAACTGAGGGCCAGGGAATCATTGTCTTGGGCTGCACCCTGTATGTTCACTGTCAGTTCATGGTCCTGCTCCTCCGCCTTCTCCCACTTTGATAATACTTTTGATAAAAGCCACTGGCTAGTTCCTAATGCTAGTGGAGAAGATTGCAGAGGTGGTTGTAATTTTGGCAAGTCGCCTGTTGAGGTGGCCAGTGTATTCATGGAAATTTCTGAGTCAGTTCCATTCCCATGCCTAACCTGCTTGGGTTTCCAAAGGGCAGGTCCTGCTCGACCAACCTGATCTCCTGACCCATCTGGTGGATGAGGGAAAGGCTGTTGATGTATGCGTGGACTTGAGCAAAGCCTTTGACACTGTCTCCCACAGTACTCTGCAGAAGCTGGCAGCCTGTGGCTTGGAGAGGTGCACTCTTGGCTGGGTAAGGAGCTGCTGGAGGGCCAGGCCCAGAGAGTGGTGGTGAGTGGAGCTAACTCCAGTTGGCAGTCGGTCACAAGTGGCGTTCCCCGGGGGTTGGTGCTGGGGCCTGTCCTCTTCAGTATCTTTATGGATGACCTGGATGAGGGCGTTGAGTGCTCCCCGCAGGAACAGAGAAGGAATTGTCCCCTTGTACTTGGCGCTGGTGAAACCGCACCTCGAGTACTGTGTCCAGTTTTGGGCCCCTCACTGCAGGAAAGACGTTGGAATGTGTTCAAGGAATTGCAACAAGGCTGGTGAGGGGTCTAGAGCACAGACCTTGTGGGGAGAGGCTGAAGGAGCTGGGAATGTTCAGCCTGGGGAAGAGGAGGCTCAGGGGCAACGTTGTTGCTCTCTATAACTTCCTGGAGGGGGGTTGTAGTGAGCTGGGGGTTGGCCTCTTCCCTCATGTAACTAGGTTGTCCAGCCCTCAAAGGATACTTCTAGGAGAGTAAAGCATGCTAATTGACAGTCAGGAGAGAAGGAGCCGTGGAAAAAAGTTCCGCGGTGACTCATTTGGGGCAAAAAAGGCTGGAAAAGCAGAAGCTTGGGGGGTGGGGGGTGGGTAGAGGTGTGAGGACATGGGGACCCTTAGCTCCTATCCCCATCTGAGACTGATAGGGCTTATGTCATAGGGTGGGAGGAAGAGGGGGATTGAGATTCCCACCCCCCCCCCAGAAAAAAGCAGAGGGGTGAAAGAGGAGGGAGAGGTGGGGAATGGGGGGACAGGAGAATGAGGACACCTTGAGGGTGAAATTAACCCTCTCATTCCCGAAGGGAACGCTCAGCTTTGACTCAGCAGCACTCAGAGCGAAAGCCATCCCTCCCGCTGTGATGCTCTGCCAAAAATTCTGCCCTGCAGTGCTTGGCCTGCCCCGTGCCTCAGTTTCCCCTCGTGTGATGCACATTGGTGCCACCCCCCGCCCCTCATCGGGACCCACGGTGAGTCCGTTGGTGACAAACGTGTCACTGAGTGTAGGGCAAATAACCCCCAGAAATAGCACCCAGAAGAAATAGTGCCAAAGCTGATATATTTTTGATAGGCTTAGGTAGATGGTATACAGATAGTTAATAAGAAAATTAATAAGGAAAGAGTGGCTCACCTTTGAAGATGGTTGAGGCTCACTGAAAACTCCACTAGGGAGGGATCTCCAACCAGAGATCCTTCCCTGGTGGTGGTCAGCCCTTAAATGGGGTCTTGGGAGAGGTGGAGTCAAACTCCACCCCTTCCAATCACACTCACTTGTGCCCCTGTGGCTGACCCAGTGCTCGCCTCAGGTGATCAATCAGTGGTTCAGGCCGTGATTCAACAGTTCCCATACACTCCACCCCTTCATGACATGAACCACTGAGAGACCCAATACATCGCGACGCTTTACATAATAACCCGTCGCGATGCATATCGATGTAATCTGGGATGAGTGATGATCAGCGTATGGCTCATGTTCTTCCTTGGGCCATGCTAGGGGTTCCTTTAGCAATAAAGACTGGAGTGTTGACCACAATATCAGTAGGCCATGTACCAATTACCGGAGGGACTGCCGAACCACCCACCTCCAATAATCTCCCCCAAGGTGCAAGTAGGCCACACCATCGTGGTCCTACCTGCACCTTCCAAGGCCATCTTATTTTATTGGTGCCTGGTTTCAGGTTCTCAGGGGCAGGGAGCAGAAGATTGTTCTCACGGCCGGTCTGAGGTCTTACCTCATTATCTGTACCTGTAATTTGGATCCTAAGTGGGGAGGCCCATGTTGTTTGTAACATTTTCAAGGCACTGGGTCTGCCATCTCTAGGTCTTTCATTCAGATCTCGCAGGGTTTCGTGGAGTCTCTTCGTCCACCCCTGCAGAGACTGAGAGTCTGTCTTCAGGGCAGCCTTGAGAATACCGTTATAACGCTCAATCAGGCCTGCCCCCGTTGGATTATATGGCAGGTGGAATCGCCATTCAATATTGTTCTCTTCTGCCCAGCGTTGTATCATTGCACCTGTGAAATGAGTCCCTTGGTCGCTCTCAATGACTTGTGGTGTCCCATAGGCAGCCATCAATCTTGTGAGCGCCTTGATGGTATATGCCTGGTTGGCTTTTGGTACTAGATAGGCCTGCATTAGCCCACTCGCGGTGTCAACACAGGTTAGGGCATATCTCGCCCCCTCAGATCGAGGGAGGGGCCCAATATAATCAACCTGCCATCGCTGTAGAGGATTGTGTCCTCTAACAAGATGGGCTGTTGTTTCAGGCAACGACCTCGGTCTCATTCTGGAGCAGGCATCACAGTCTCGACATGCTTGAGCTACATCCGATAGTTGTACGGGCAGTCCCCATGCTTTGGCAGCTGCCCACATGGTCTTCTGTCCAGCATGCCGCAGCTTTTGATGCAACCAGTAGGCAATGTTCTCAGATGGTGAGTTCTCAACCCATCTAACTCGGGCCAGTGTGTCGGCTTCATCATTTCCTGGTGACTGTAGGGGTCGGTGACCAGAAACGTGGTAGACACGTACAGTTCTGTGTTTGACTGTATTCCATATGTCTAACCACATATCTTTGCCCCAGATCGGTCGGGAGTGGATAGTCCAGTCCTGGGTAGCCCACTGTGCAATCCAAAGAGTGAGCCCCCGGTACACAGCCCAACTATCTGTGCAGATATTCAGGACACCGTCACCAGGTTCTTTGGTTATAACCATCCACACGGCCCGCAGCTCTGCCCACTGGCTGCTTTGACCATCCCCCTCTTCAAACCATATTGTATCTGTAGCGGGATGGTATGCTACTGCTCTCCACTTACTTGGGTTGCCCTTGCTGGACCCATCCGTGTACCAGGCATCTTCAGGAATGGGATATTTTCCTTCCTGGACGGGACTCTTCTGTGGCGGAGCAACCAAGGTTTGTTTTGGTGCATCACTGTGATACGTCACTGGGCCTAGAATCTTTTGGAGTTCTTCTTTCAACGGTGAGGAAGACAGACTACTCCTCTGGCTGAGATAGGCGACCCATCGTGCCACCGTCTGTGCCTGGGCCACCCCTGTCTTAGGAAGGTGGGTCAGATCTCTCACCCACCCCTGAATTGGAAGGGTGGCCTTAACTATGACTTTGGCCGTCTGGGTTATTGGCTCTACCGCTTGTAATGCGGTATAGGCAGCCAATAGTTGTTTTTCAATCATACTATATCTTTCTTCTGCTCCGTGCCAGACCTGAGACCAAAATCCAATGGGGGTCCGAACAGAACTCTGGCGTTGCCACAGGCCCCAGCCAAAGCCATCCTGAGTAACATGAACATCCAATTCAGCTGGGAGGGTAGGATCGAATATACCCAATGCCTGGGCTTGTTTCACCGCCTGTTTTGCTTGCTGGAAAGCATCCTGTTCTGTTCTCCCCCAATCCCATGAATGGCCCTTTTTTGTGAGTCTATACAAAGGTCTCAGCAGCTGCGCCAAATGAGGTATAAAGGAACGCCAGTATCCCAATATACCTAGAAATTCCTGCAGCTGCTTTGGTGTTGTAGGGACTGGAAATGCCTGAACCTTATCTATGATGGCACTGGGTAGCACTTTGGTCTTTCCTGACCAGACTACCCCCAGAAGTTTTACAGACAGGCCTGGACCTTGCACCTTTTGAGGATTGATAGCCCATCCTCTTTCATTTAGGTAGGAGGTTAGTGAATCTGCTGCCTCTCCTACTGCTTCCAGTGAGTCAGATGTTAACAGGAGGTCATCAATGTAGTGGTACAGGTTGACATTATTATTAGCTAATTGGAGGAAACCTAGGTCACGCGCCACCAAGTTACGACAGTATGTTGGTGAGTGCACGTACCCCTGTGGCAGGACCTGAAAGGTCCACTGCCTGCCTCCCCATGTGAATGCAAACTGATCTTGCGATTCTTTGGCAATCGGGATACTAAAAAACGCATTTGCCAAATCCAGGACACAATGGTAGGTCTTAATTTCCCTACTGAGTGTGTCCATTAGGGAAGCAATATTGGGTACGGCCGCATGGATGGGCGGCGTGACCTTATTTAATTCCCTATAATCTACCATCATTCTCCATGTTCCATCTGACTTCCGCACTGGCCATATGGGGGAATTATATGGACTATGTGCAGGTCTTATAATACCTACTTTTTCTAGTTCCTGCACAGTTTTTGATATTTCTTCCTGCCCCCCCTTGGAGTCTATACTGTCTTACATTAGTAATCCGGCGTGGTTTCGGCAAACAAATGGGCTCATGTTTCGCATGGCCCCTCAATACTGCCTGTATCGCCCGGATACTAATGTACCTCTGTCGAAGTCTGAACTCTCCCACAGTCGTCTGGAGAGCCAGACCCCATAAAATGTCTATGCCCAAGATGTATTCTGGGATTGGGGCAATCGACACTTTATACTCCCGGGGTGGGAGACGCCCAACCCCCAATTTCAGCCATGTTTGGGTGACTGGAATGGTCTGTCCCCCAAACCCATCAATCATCACTCTATTGCCCTTAAACTTTGTTAGGTCTCCATATATAATTGATGTTTCTGCACCAGTGTCTACTAGTGCCATCACCTTTTGAACATTCTTCTCTGACCAAAAGATGTCTAATTCTACACAGGGCCTCTGGTCACATCTGGAGGCCCTAAGGGGACCAAAGTCCTTTGTTACTCCATGAAGCTGGCTAAATCTAAGCCTTTTACTGCAGGTGGTTCAGGCATTGTATCCCGTGACACCTGTGGATGTTTCTTCCTTCTATTTGGGACTATAAAGTCAGCCAAATTCCAGGTTGTTGTTGGTGCTGCCTGTATTATTCGTACTCCCGATTTTCTGGGAGTACTCTGAAATTTTTGATCGTTTCTAAGTTGTTTCCATAGTTGTAACAAGACATGGTTGGGTTGCCCATCGATTTTAGCAAAGGCAACCCCGGCCCGTATAAGATCATTGAACATAGTCTTCCGGGATACCCGTATGGGGCCCGATCGGGGTATCCGTGGGACAGGCTTCTTAGTTTTAATGGGGAAGGCCTCAGCTGTTTCTACCAGACGGACATTGCGCCTAGTTCTTATGCGCTCCGTTTCCCCAAGGTCTGCCACCAACTGGGCTGCCTGTTGGACGATAGCCTCCGAAGCCACCAAAGGGTTTAGTATGGAGACCAAAGTCCCATAAAGGTGAGAGGGGGCTTGTTGTAGTATTAGGTCATGCATACCTGCTGTAAATTTTTCCGTATCAGGACTCTCAAAGGTCTCTGAATACATAGCCTCCCTCATACCCAGTTCTCGGATGTAGGTTTGGAGGTCCTCCATAGAGGACCATAAACCGATATTGAGTGGAATGTCAGATTTGTTGGGCCATGTTAAGCGGCATGCTGCCATCAACCAATCTATAATAGAATGATTCTCATTATTATAGTGGATGGCAGCATATAATCTTTGCCTCAGGGCTGGGTGTATAGTTATAGATGCCAGTTTTGACATCTCTGTCCCACTAACTAACACGCTTTCAGCTCCTGCATCCCATAACCTCAGGAGCCATGATGGTATGCTTTCTCTTGGTTTTTGATGGAATCGTTGTACTAGGTCCATCAACTCGTTTGCTGTATACGGGCGCGCTGTCACATGCAAGCATGTTTCAGCAGGGGGCCGTTGGTCAGCTGGCACTCCCGCTGGTCTATCTTGCATTTGTTTTGTTTTTTGAGTTATGATTGGTCGGATCTCAAACGGATCCTCCAGAGATGGAGCTTTGAGATCTGATTTAGAAATCTTTTTTTCTGAGACATCCAGGTCCACTACTTCAGGGACCTGGGTGTCCTCCACCGATATGGTACGAATTTGTTTTGTTGGCACATCTAGTCCAGGTTTTTTGGCTACTAATGTGCCCAACTGTTGTTCCAACTTTTCAATACGATCTCTTAAGAATTGATTTTCAGATTTTATGTTTGTATTTGTTATTTCCAGTTTATGTAAGGCCATTATTAGAGGCCAAGCCACAGCAGAAGCAGCTAGCCAACGTTCTTTTGTAACTAGTATGTCCTTATCTAGACCTTGAAAATAATCTGTCAGCCGGGCTGGAGAAGGAGAAACAGTCCCTGTAACCCGCAGGGGTCCCCATTTTTCAATAACGGTGGCAAGACCATAATAGGATGACCCCATAAATCCTGGAATTTGACCAGGAATTGTTTGGTCCAGGGGAGTAACGTTCTCCCCCCTGCCCCATTTGAAAATGTTCCAAATGAAGGACATAGTTAATTACTGTATATGTGTATATATATATATTTTTAAGCCTGCCTGGCTCACCAATTGTAGGGGAAATAACCCCCAGAAATAGCACCCAGAAGAAATAGTGCCAAAGCTGATATATTTTTGATAGGCTTAGGCAGATGGTATACAGATAGCTAATAAGAAAATTAATAAGAAAAGAGTGGCTCACCTTTGAAGATGGTTGAGGCTCACCGAAAACTCCACTAGGGAGGGATCTCCAACCAGAGATCCTTCCCTGGTGGTGGTCAGCCCTTAAATGGGGTCTTGAGAGAGGTGGAGTCAAACTCCACCCCGTCCAATCACACTCACTTGTGCCCCTGTGGCTGACCCAGTGCTCGCCTCAGGTGATCAATCAGTGGTTCAGGCTGTGATTCAACAGTTCCCATACACTGAGTGACAGCGTTAGGGTGGGAATGCATTGAACGCTGCACCCAGGGGAGAGCCGAGCAGCAGTCTGGGGGGTGGGAGGGGCAGCCCCCAAGGGGAAGGTCTCCCCATATGGAAAAATGGATTGCTTAATGCCTTGGGTGTCGGAGCTCTGATGAGATTGCCAGTTGGGCACGAGGCGCAGCAGTGACCGCGATTGTTGGTTCAGGTGCGCGTGGCAAAGAGCCCACGAGTGGCGACTGTGTGAAAGACGTCCTCAGGCTCTGCTTCCTATACATAATGGCTATGATGGTTCCCGCGCTGCTGCTTAGAATTGTGGATTGCTATTGCATGGTGGACCAGAGGCAGAACCAGCTGTGAGTTGCTCCCCCTACACCCATCCAACTGCGCTCTTCCGTGCCGGGAGGAAGGAGAGCAGGGGGCTGTCCCGTGTCCTCAGCAGTTCCTCTCTCCGCAGACGCCTCCATCGATCCACCGAAGCCCGGTGTGCTGCCCGCCAGCGGTCGTCACGTCCGCACACAAAGACGGGCACATACAAAGTGGTGTGCGGACAGCTGCGGTACCAGAAGCCACCATACGTGCCGGGACAACCTGCCTGTGGGCTGCGGATCCCCAACACATCGCGCCCCCCCAAGCCAAAGTGTCCCCCGCCTCGGGTGTCCCTGTGGTCCTGCAGTCCCACCTACTCCACCACAGGGACTCCGAAGAGTGCGAGCTGCCCCAAGCCCCGCTGGGCACTGCCGCCGTCATCGCTCCCATCCTTAGGGGGACGGCAGCTGTCCCGCTGGAGTATGGTTTGGAGACCATGTCCCAGAGCTGGACAGCCGCTGCTGCGACCAGCTGTGTCTCTGCAGCTGATGCTTTCAAAAAAATAAAATAACTGTTTAGACGTTGCACTGCCCACGCTGCATTCTGCTTTGTTCTCCCAGGCCTCGCGTCTTTGGACGCAGCGCTGCGGTGAGGGACCTGCGGGTACTGGTATCCGACAGGTTGGCCGTGAGCAGTGTGCTCCGGTGGCCAAGAAGGCCAATGTCATTCTGGGCTGCATGAAGAAGAGCATGGCCAGCAGGTCGAGGGAGGTGATCCTCCCCCTCTACTCTGCCCTGGTGAGGCCTCACCTGAGTATTGTGTTCTGTTCTGGGCTCCCCAGTACAAAACAGACAGGGATCTCCTGGAAAGAGTCTGGCAGAGAGAGGGCTACAAAGATGGGAAAGGGCGTGAGCACCTCTCTTAGGAGGAAAACTCAGAGACCTGGGTCTCTTCAGCCTCCACAAAAGAAGACTCTGTGGGGACCTGATCCACGTCTATACATATCTACAGAGCGGGTGGCAGAGGGACGAGGCCAGACTCTTCTCATCACTGTGTGGTGACAGCACGAGGGGAAATGGCCACAAACTGAGGCACAGGAAGTTCCTCACAAATGTGAGCGGGAACTTCTTCACAGGGCAGTGACGGAGCACTGGAGCTGCACAGAGAGGTGGTGGGGTCTCTTTCTGTGGAGACGTCCCAGACCCGCCTGGACGCAGAGCTGGGACTCCCCAGCCCAGGCTGGGAGCTGCTTTGGCAGAGGGGTTGGACTCGATGACCTCTGGAGGTCCCTTCCAAGCCCTACAACTCTGTGATTGTGTGAGCCTCTTTTGTGCCTTATTTCACTCCCAAATGAGAAGACGTTTTTATCCAGGTGGTTCACTCACACCTCTGCTGGCCACCTCTGCTCCTTTCTTTCTAAAGAGACGAAAGTCTCGCGGTTGTGTGGCAGTGTAAGCAGCTCATGGAGTGACTTCTGTGCCAGAACACAGTGGGGTTTTGCCCAGCCCTGCTTCTGTTCCTTTTGGAATTGTAACTAATCCCCTACAAAATCCTCCTGAAATTGGGCGATTGTCTCATCCCCTTTTACATTTTTCCCCGTAAGCTAATTCCTGTGTGCTGCAATCAACATCCAACCCCTACGGGACCTTCAGGAGCAGCTCACTGATGCCTGACAGCGTGGAGACAGAGGGTTAATTACAGTGGATCAATGCCACAAAGCCAAACGGCACCAACCCCAGTGTCTGCACCAGCTCTGTGCTCACCCGCTCCCTGTGCAGAGCTCCTGGAGCTGCTTGAAGCTGACATGGAGCCCGTTTCACGCTGGCCCTGAGGAGGGAAAAATGGTAGGGAGGAGAATGGTTGTTCGGATGGGAACTGGTTGGGAATATTGTCATTTCTCTTGTTTGTTGCTCTGTCTTTTAAATTATTAAATGTTTTGTGCTCACCTTGCCATACTTCTACCTGCAATCATTCCTGCAGCTCTAAAGACCCACCCCGTGCCCACCTCTGGGTAAGGACAGGTATCAATGGTTTATGGGCTGATTCAGCCCGGTCCCGTGATGACTGGGGTGGGGGGACCCGCGGGCCCATGCCCCAGTAAAGGGGGAAAGAGAAAAAGGGAGATGGGCTAAAAATGAAACAGCAGCAGCGATCTAAGGAGGAAAGCTAATTTACTAAATAAGATATTGGAATGCAAAATAACGCAATACAATTGAAACTGAGGCTAATAAATCAAATAAAATGAGAGAGAGAGTATGTCCAAAAACCAAAGGCCTTACACTAACACTGAAGGCAAGACAGCTAGGGAGCACCTGCTGCTGAGCTGATCCGAAAGGAAACAGCCCGTGTCTTGTGACACGTGAACAGTTCTGTCATTCCCTCTGAGCAGAAAACAGAAAAACACAAAGCAACACAAAGTCCTCTGGGGTACAAAGTTCTCTTCTATGACAGGGACACCTGGAACTATTGATAATGCACGGAACTTCAACTCCCAATGCACTACGTGACATTATGATGTGGAATGCCAATAGCAAACATCATCAGACCATGACATTCCACCCCTAATTCCACATCACTACATCATGCTTAACATATATACATACACAAGCAATGATTAACAAGCACTAAACACACACTCATATATATGTACACATGGAATCACAGACTGCACTCTCCAGCATCAAATTCCCTTGTGCTATACACTGAACATCCCCATTCTTCTGCATCACCCACCAGGTAGACCCAGGTCCCTGAGCAAAACCATTTCCGCAGAGAGGTTTGCCCTCTCCAGAAGCTGGAAGGACCCAAATTGCTTTTCCCAACATGTTCTTCACATGTACTACAGGGACCTTATCTCCCTCTACAGTAGACGGCGAGCTGGACTGATCAGGACCATCGCAATTGATTGATCCTTGAGTGTTGACCAACCAGGTGGCTTCTGCCAAATACTTCTCCCAGTGCTTAAATGTTCCGCCACCTATTGCTTTCAACATTGTTTTTAACAACCCATTGTTCCTTTCAGTTTTACCAGAAGCTGGTGCGTGATAGGGGATGTGATAAATCCACTCGATGCCGTGATCTTTGGCCCAAGTATTTACAAGAGAATTTTTGAACCGAGTGCCATTATCGGACTCAATTCTTTCTGCCGTGCTGTGTTTCCATAGGACTTGTTTCTCGAGACCTAAGATGGTGTTTCAGGCAGTAGCATGGGGTACTGCATATGTTTCAAGCCACCCAGTGGTTGCCTCCACCATGGTGAGCACATAACGCTTACCATTGTGAGTTTGTGGCAAGGTGATATAATCAACCTGCCACGCCTCCCCGTATTTATACTTTTGCCATCTTCCTTCCTCCCAAAGAGGTTTCATCCTCTTGGCTTGTTTAGTCGTGGCACATGTATCACAGTCATGGATAACCTGTGTAATAGCATCCACAGTTAAGTCCACCCCTCGGTCTCTAGCCCACTTATACGTTGCATCTCTTCCTTGATGGTCCGGGCCACAGAGCTAGAAATAATTCGCCATTTGTTTAATAGCAAAACCAGCATGCAGAATAATTTGGATTATTTGCTCTCCTTTCTTGAAAACTTCCTCTGCTGTATTGCCCCATACAACAATGTCATCAATGTACTGCAGATGCTTGGGAGCACCACCCTGTTCCAACGCAGTTTGGATCAGCCCATGGCAAATGGTTGGGCTGTGCTTCCACCCCTGGGCCAAATGGTTCCAGGTGTACTGAACGCCCCTCCAGGTAGAAGCAAACTGCGGCCTGCATTCTGTGTCCAAGGGAATTGAAAAGAAGGCATTGGCAATGTCAGTGGTGGCGTACCACTTGGCTGCTTTTGACTGCAGTTCATATTGCAGCTCTAACATATCTGGCACAGCAGCGCTCAGTGGGGGTGTGACTTCATTCAGGCCACAGTAATCTACCGTCAGCCTCCATTCTCCACTGGCTTTCCGCACCGGCCATATGGGGCTGTTAAACGGTGAGTGGGTTTTGCTGATCACTCCCTGGCTCTCTAGCTGATGAATCAAGTTATGAATGGGGAGAAAGGAATCCCTGTTGGCACGGCGCTGCCGTCTGTGCACCATTTTTGTGGCAGTAGGTACCTGCTGCTCCTCCACTTGTAGCAACCCCACAACAGACGGATCTTCCGACAGGCCAGGCAGCACAAACAGCTGCTTAACATCATCTGTGACTACAGCAGCTATTCCAAAAGCCCATCGGTACCTGTTGGGACCCTTGAAATACCCTCCTGTCCCTTCATGACTGAAGGGCATTAGAGTGCGCTGTGTGCCAGTGTCTACCAGTGCCTTCCATTTCTGTTGCTCTGCTGTGCCAGGCCATTGAATCCACACAGCCCAAGAATCTCTATTATCTCTGTTATCCCTTTCCCTTCCCTGACTGAGGGCAGGTTCCCTCTGTTGGTCACCTGCAGTAACTGGAGCAATTGCATTGGTAGTTACTCTGCGTTTTAGTTCTCTCACCCGTGCTCATAGTGCAGGAGTGGGTTTCTTATGCCACTTCTTCACGTTTTTTCCGTGCTCACATAATTAAATCCACTAGGCATAAATTTACCACTGTCATTGGTGGAGCAGGAGGACGTCTTCTATTAATAGCTGAGATATTGGATGATGCACGCTGGGAGGAGGCCAGTTTGATCAGCCCTTCCAGCAGGCTGTCTTGATAATCCTGAACCTCATCTGATACTGCCTGCCACAGGTTCATCCCTATTAATCAACAGAGACAGTATAGTGTTCTGCTTCTTCTCCATTTTATCTATCACCTTACCCATTTCATCTAGTCTTTCTGTTACTCGGTGAGATGGCTGAAACGGAACCGTGAGACGAAAATAATCGTTGTTCAAAGTTTTGAAGTGTAATAATCTGTTCGAACACTAGGGGTCTTCTCTGTTGCTCTGTACATCTTTCAAACTTGCTATCTTTTGCTGCTACTGTACCGGCGTACTTCCCCGGTGCATGTTCTTGTGAGTTTCTGCCACATATTTGTAATAATCCTCACTCTCTCAGGATCACAGCCTTGGTGTGGATTGTTAGCAGCAAACATGGGCTCATACAGCATTTCCACCACAGCCATGTCCTTCAAATACTGGATACCGTTTTCAATAGTACTCCGCCTTTTCATTTCAGGATCCAGATCATTTCTGAAGACACATTTTTGTTTTACAGCTAATAACACTCATTCCCAGCGGGTGATGACTCCATCCAGACACCTACTAATTCCTCCGTCAGTGACTGAGTCTCTGGCGATGTTTCCTAGTCGGCAAGCTTCGTTACTATCCAGATACATGCTACTGGCCCCAGGGGGATCATCCTGAGTACCCCGCATCACTCTGCTGATGGGGACCATACTGACTTTTTAGCATCTGTCCCTTGTTCCCAACTTGGCTGGGGACCCCCACATCCGGAACCACTTGTAAATAGGGAACAGCGGGGACAGCATTGCTGCAGCACCCATGGGTGCCCGACTCCTCAGCATCCCATCAAAGTATCCCATACCCGCTCAGCAGAGAAGGAACCCTGAATAAAGTTCCCCGGTGACTCATTTGGGGCCAAAAAGGCTGGAAAAGCAGAATCTTGGGGGGGGGGAGGGGGGGGGAAATGTGTAAGGGGACATGGGGACCCTTAGCTCCTATCCCCATCTGAGACTGATAGGGCTTATGTCACAGGGTGGGAGAAAGTGGGGGATTGAGATCCCACCCCCCCAAAAAAGCAGAGGCGTGAAAGAGGAGGGAGAGGTGGGGGATGGGGGGACAAGAGAACGAGCTCACCTTGAGGGTGAAATTAACCCTCTCGTTCCCGGAAGGGAACGCTCAGCTTTGACTCAGCAGCACTCAGAGCGAAAGCCATCCCTCCCGCTGTGATGCTCTGCCAAAAATTCTGCCCTGCAGTGCTCGGCCCGCCCCGTGCCTCAGTTTCCCCTCGTGTGATGCACATTGGTGCCACACCCCCGCCCCTCATCGGGGCCCACGGTGAGTCCGTTGGTGACAAACGTGTCACTGAGTGACAGCTTAGGGTGGGAATGCATTGAACGCTGCACCCAGGGGAGAGCCGAGCAGCAGGCTGGGGGGGTTGGGGGGGGGAACCCCCAAGGGGAAGGTGGGGAAGAATGGGAAGGTTTTTCTCTATGGAAAAATGGATTGTTTAATGCCTTGGGTGAGATGTTGGAGAAGAGGAAAGTGGGGAAGTTAAAATATGTCAGCTGGGTACTGCCTGAACACCGCCCCCTCCCCAGCCCTGCAAGTGCTGTCCAAAGCTCTCCAGTGCCCCCTGGTGCTCTTCGCAGCTCCGCAGCGCCCTCCCATCGCCTCCCAGTGCTGCCTAGGGTCAACTTGTGCCCATCTGCGCATCCCCAGCGCTTCCTGAAGCCACCGCAGTGCTGTCCGCGGCCCTAATACCATCCCAGTGCTCTCGGTGCCCCCTGTTCAGCACAGCCGTTGCTCAGTACGTGACCATCTCCTTCCCCACAAACAAAACACGGCAACAGAGACTGTGACGGCAGCGATGGCTGAGATCTTCAGTGAGGAGGACCTGGAGGAGATGAAACCCACCATCCATCATCTGCAGGCAACCACCCAAACATCTGTAGAGGTGGGCACGGGGGTCTGGGGCGCCTTTGGTGCCGCGTGAAGGAGTGCAGGCGGACGCGTGAGCAAAGTGAACGCAAAACGTTTAATAATTGAACGGACAAAACAAAGGAGAAACAATAACATTCCCAACCGTATCCTATCCTATCCTAACAACTGATTCCTATCTCTGACGCTCCAGCTCTTTTGCAGTCCATCACTGCGGAGTCCCACATCGCCCCAGTCCAAGATGCCGTTTGAGGACAGCCCAGTTTGGGAGGGGTAGGGCTGGGGCCGCTGGTGGTGCCCTGGAACGCCGCCACCGCTCTCTGGGTGCCGTGGGGGCCGTATTGGTTGGCTCTGGCCGTGTCTCCTGCTGCACTGTGTGGGCCGCTTTCTTGCTCCGCTCCCGCTCGGGCCACTGTTGGGCTCGATGGTCACCGAGTCGTCCTGCTGGTTGCCTTGCTGACACCGCGCAGCTTCGCCTGGCGCCGGCATTTCTTGGCTGGAGCGTCCCGGCACTGCTGTAGCTTCCTCTTTCTGTCCGGGACGCTGCCAGTGGGCGCCAGGCGGGTGAGAACCACCCGGGGCTGCCTCCGCCGCGCCTCTTCCATCAGATGCGCAGTGCGGGGCGAAGGAGGTGTGGGGGGAACCGAGCGGGTCGGCACGGGCTGCTCTGGCTCTTGCACGTTCTCTTCGACATTGACCCCCTCTCTGTTGGCAGCAGGCACGTCCTGGCCCTGCTGGGGCACCTCCAGAGGACTCCCCTCTTCTGAAACAGTAAAAACATCCCACACATCGAGGATGACAACCTTCGCACAGCCACTCGGTGCAGACAACTGCCCGCCAGCTCTGCACACCACACACTCACCATTGATCCACGAGAGGAAACTGTCCAGTTCCTCGTTGACTTCAGCAATGTCCCTGCTTGTCATATCTGGAAAAAGGAAGAAAATCCCCACAGGGCAATGCCAGCTTTCCAACACCCACTGGGTGGGAACACCCCCTGCCAGCTTTGCAGACCATGAACTCACCGTCGTTCATCCAGGAGAGCAGATCGTCAATGTCCGGGATGTCCTCCTGGACATCTGTGCTGGATTTGGCTTCTGACAAAAGGAAGAAGATCCCCACAGGGCAATGCCAGCTTTCCCACACCAACTTGATCTTGACACCCCCCTGCCAGCTCTGCTGCCCCCAGACTCACCACTGCAGGTGTCACTGTCCAGGATCTCCTCCCAGATTTCAGCGCTGGATTTCACCTCTGGAAAAAGGAAGAAAATCCCCACAGGGCAATGCCAGCTTTCAAACACCAACTCGGTGAGGACACTCCCCTGCAGCTCTGCTGCCCCCAGACTCACCGTTGTTCATCCTCTCCAGAAGATCATTTAAATCCTGGATGATCTCTGTGATGTCCGAGCTCAACATCACTGTTGGAAATGCATGTAAACCCCCACCGGGCAATGCCAGCTTCCCCGCAGCACCCGGTGCGCACAGCCTGCCACCCGCTCTGCAGCCCCCGAACTCACCGCCTGATTCCAGCGTCGCGGCGCTGCAGGCGAGCGGAGCCGTGGTGGGATGGGGCTGTGCAAAACAGTGGGCAGGGGCAGTGGGGGCAGCCATACCCGAGTGCGGCCCCCCAGGTGGGAGCTGCACCCCTGGGAACTGCTGATCCCCAGGTGGGAGCTGCGCTGCCTGTCCCCAGACCTCTGGGACCTCAGTCCAGACAGAGGCCTGAGGCCCCACGTATTTGAACATCAGTATCCACGAAGAGATTCTCTCTGTGGGGAAAATGCCACAGTGGGCGCTGGGCTGAGATCTGGGGCACTGCCATCACCTGAAAGGGCCGCAGTGCGAGGAGCAGGAGGAGCCTGCTGCCTTACCTGCCATGGTAGCACAAGAATGGGAGTTGGGGGTTCCGTGCCCGCTGGGGTCAGCCCCTATCTGCTGAGCTCACAATGTCCCTCTGTCCAGAATTCTAAGCACGGCTGTCCCGTGCCACAGCCTTGCTCTGTGCCTGCCTCGTCAGCAGCACTTGCTGTGGCTTCAGCGGTGGTGGTGGAAGCATGAGTCGAGTGTGGGGAGCTATGGCTCCTGCCCGTCTCATACTCATCCTCGTCCTCGTCTCCATAACTTGCTTTGACTTGTGTGGTCCTCCACGGAAAGAACTGCCATCAGGTGGGTGGGGAAAACCGAATGGCACGGGGGGCTAGAAGTCAGGCTGCGCCCCCATGGCCCTCTGGCATGCTGCCCTGGGGCTGTCCTTCCACGAGGGCTGTGCTGGGCAGGGGAAGATGGGCAGCAGCCAGTTCCCAGCTCAGGGTCCCCCTCGGCCCACAGCCCAGGGGAAGGGCCGGGTCCGGTTTCGTGCCATCCTTTAGCGTTGCCTTCTTTGTGCACATCCGAGATCTGCAGTGAGAAAGGCCCGAAGAGCCAAATGTTGAGAGCCAAATGTTGCTCCGTGATGGTGTTGCACACGGCCTGGAGAGGGTCCTTTGCAACCTGCCAATGGCAGCCAACAGGTCACCCTGCGCACTCTGTAGCTGTGGGACTGACGACCCAGATCTTTCTCCCATCCCATTACCTGACCCAGCTTCGGTCCCTGATGGAGAAAGGGATCCCAGCATCTCATGGGAACTTCTCTCATCTGTTTGCGATTCCGGATCATTACAGCAGATCTGTTGATGCAGTTGTCTGTCCGGACTCAGCCTCTGCTCCTCAGGTGGAGCCCATTTGTAGGTTGCTGCAAGGACAGAGCCTTTGGGGCTCCGCCCTACCCCTCTCGTTTCCTCCCTTCTCCATCCCCTTTGCGCTCTCTTCCCCTGCCCATCCCCAGACGCCCCCACACACACTCTCTTGTGTAGTATTAGCACGGGGCTGCTGCAGGCACCCGGCACCTCTTTGTGAGATGCTCCTCTCCTACGTAGAAGGGAGAGAAGAGCGCTGTGGAGTAATGCCCCGTTTTTCCCATCTGGAGATGGATACACGTGTGACAGGAGCTGCTCTGTCCTGTTTCTTTACAGATGTGAGTGGAGGCGAATGGGATGAAGAATCCCGGATGGAACTTGCGGCAGAAGCTCCAGCAGATGCCATGGGTATGTCACGGCTTCTTCCTTCCCTTGAGAGCTGCCAGCTCACAGCCCTCATGTCAGCCAGGCACACATACAGGAGTGAGAACACGGAGCTGCGTGTGCGTGCCCTGTCCCTGCATCATCCCCCCGTGCTGTCTGCCCTTCAGCTGTGGACTTCACCAAAAAGAGTGCTTGGTTTAATCATTGGTTCATCTGAAAATGTGTCTCGCTACGTTGTGTTCAGGTTCTGGGAGACAGTGGTGGAAGTGGGGAAGCGTGAGATCCTGGCTCCGGTTTTCTTACCTTTCAAAGATGGACATGAAGGAGAACGCAGCGCCTGGTGGGTATATTTCTGTCTGTTCAGCAGAAGGCTTGGCAAGCAGATGTTCTGTGTACATGCGTGGAAAGCACTGCTGTGTTCTCACTGAGGAGTAGTACCTCTTGAGGATGTCATCTTCCTGACCAGGGCAGATATTTACAGTCGCACTCTGCTCCTTTCTTTCTAAAGAGACGGAGGCAGAGCCTGTGGACGAGTCAGCATCTCAGGAGGGCAGCAGCAGCACTCTGCAGATCTCTCGTGAAGACGCAGGGGACGTGGCAGCAGCTGGCGCTGCAGGTAAAGGCCGTGCAGAGAACAGTGTCGGAGCTCTGATGAGATTGCCAGTTGGGCACGAGGCGCAGCAGTGACCGCGATTGTTCGTTCAGGTGCGCGTGGCAAAGATCCCACGAGTGGCGGCCGTATGAAAGACGTCCTCAGGCTCTGCTTTCAATACACCATGGCTATGATGGTTCCCGTGCTGCTGCTTAGAATTGTGGACTGCTTTTGCATGGTGGACCAGAGGCAGAACCAGCTGTGAGTTGCTCCCCCTCCCTCCTACATCCATCCAACCGCACTCTTCCTCACTGAGTTGCCGTGTGTGGTGCCGGGAGGAAGGAGAGCGGGGGGCTGTCCCGTGTCCTCAGCAGTTCCTCTCTCCGCAGACGCCTCGTTCGATCCACCAAAGCCCGGTGTGCTGCTCACCAGCAGTCATCACGTCCGCACACAAAGGCGGGCACGTACAAAGTGGTGTGCGGACAGCTGCGGTACCAGAAGCCACCATACGTGCCGGGACAACCTGCCTGTGGGCTGCGGATCCCCAACACATCGCGCCCCCCCAAGCCAAAGTGTCCCCCGCCTCAGGTGTCCCTGTGGTCCTGCAGTCCCACCTACTCCACCACAAGGACTCAGAAGAGCGCGAGCTGCCCCAAGCCCCGCTGGGCACTGCCGCCGTCATCACTCCCGTCCTTTGGGGGATGGCAGCAGTCCCGCTGGGGTATGGTTTGGAGACCACGTCCCAGAGCTGGACAGCCGCTGCTGCGACCAGCTGTGTCAATCCAGCTTATGTTTTCCAAAATAAAAAAAATAACTGTGTAGACCCCGTTGCATTCTGGTTTGTTCTCCCAGGCCTCGCGTCTTTGGACGCAGCGCTGCAGTGAGGGACCTGCGGGTATTGGTATCCCACAGGTTGGCCGTGAGCAGCGTGCTCCGGTGGCCAAGAAGGCCAATGTCATCCTGGGCTGCACGAAGAAGAGCATGGCCAGCAGGTCGAGGGAGGTGATCCTCCCCCTCTACTCTGCCCTGGTGAGGCCTCACCTGAGTATTGTGTTCTGTTCTGGGCTCCCCAGTACAAAACAGACAGGGATCTCCTGGAAAGAGTCTGGCAGAGAGAGGGCTACAAAGATGGGAAAGGGCGTGAGCACCTCTCTTAGGAGGAAAACTCAGAGACCTGGGTCTCTTCAGCCTCGACAAAAGAAGACTCCGTGGGGATCTGATCCACGTCTATACATATCTACGGAGCGGGAGGCAGAGGGACGAGGCCGGACTCTTCTCATCACTGTGTGGTGACAGCACGAGGGGAAATGGCCACAAACTGAGGCACAGGAAGTTCCTCACAAATGTGAGCGGGAACTTCTTCACAGGGCAGTGACGGAGCACTGGAGCTGCACAGAGAGGTGGTGGGGTCTCTTTCTGTGGAGACGTCCCAGACCCGCCTGGACGCAGAGCTGGGACTCCCCAGCCCAGGCTGGGAGCTGCTTTGGCAGAGGGGTTGGACTCGATGACCTCTGGAGGTCCCTTCCAAGCCCTACAACTCTGTGATTGTGTGAGCCTCTTTTGTGCCTTATTTCACTCCCAAATGAGAAGACGTTTTTATCCAGGTGGTTCACTCATACCTCTGCTGGCCACCTCTGCTCCTTTCTTTCTAAAGAGACGAAAGTCTCGCGGTTGTGTGGCTGTGTAAGCAGCTCATGGAGTGACTTCTGTGCCAGAACACAGTGGGGTTTTGCCCAGCCCTGCTTCTGTTCCTTTTGGAATTGTAACTAATCCCCTACAAAATCCTCCTGAAATTGGGCGATTGTCTCATCCCCTTTTACATTTTTCCCCGTAAGCTAATTCGTGTGTGCTGCAATCAACATCCAACACCTACGGGACCTTCAGGAGCAGCTCACTGATGCCTGACAGCGTGGAGACAGAGGGTTAATTACACTGGATCAATGCCACAAAGCCAAAGGGCACCAACCCCAGTGTCTGCACCAGCTCTGTGCTCACCCGCTCCCTGTGCAGAGCTCCTGGAGCTGCTTGAAGCTGACATGGAGCCCGTTTCACGCTGGCCCTGAGGAGGGAAAAATGGTAGGGAGGAGAATGGTTGTTCGGATGGGAACTGGTTGGGAATATTGTCATTTCTCTTGTTTGTTGCTCTGTCTGTTAAATTATTAAATGTTTTGTGCTCACCTTGCCATACTTCTACCTGCAATCATTCCTGCAGCTCTAAAGACCCACCCCGTGCCCACCTCTGGGTAAGGACAGGTATCAATGGTTTATGGGCTGATTCAACCCGGTCCCGTGATGACTCGGGTGGGGGGACCCGCGGGCCCATGCCCCAGTAAAGGGGGAAAGGGAAAAAGGGAGATGGGCTAAAAATGAAACAGCAGCAGCGATCTAAGGAGGAAAGCTAATTTACTAAATAAGATATTGGAATGCAAAATAACGCAATACAATTGAAACTGAGGCTAATAAATCAAATAAAATGAGAGAGAGAGTATGTCCAAAAACCAAAGGCCTTACACTAACACTGAAGGCAAGACAGCTAGGGAGCACCTGCTGCTGAGCTGATCCGAAAGGAAATGTCTTGTGACACGTGAACAGTTCTGTCATTCCCTCTGAGCAGAAAACAGAAAAACACAAAGCAACACAAAGTCCTCTGGGGTACAAAGTTCTCTTCTATGACAGGGACACCTGGAACTATTGATAATGCACGGAACTTCAACTCCCAGTGCACTACGTGACATTATGATGTGGAATGCCAATAGCAAACATCATCAGACCTTGACATTCCACCCCTAATTCCACATCACTACATCATGCTTAACATATATACATACACAAACAATGATTAACAAGCGCTAAACACACACTCATATATATGTATGCATGGAATCACAGACTGCACTCTCCAGCATCAAATTCCCTTGTGCTATACACTGAACATCCCCATTCTTCTGCATCACCCACCAGGTAGACCCAGGTCCCTGAGCAAAACCATTTCCGCAGAGAGGTTTGCCCTCTCCAGAAGCTGGAAGGACCCAAATTGCTTTTCCCAACATTTTGGGATTTTTTTTTTTCCCAACAGTTCTTCACATGTACTACAGGGACCTTATCTTCCTCTACAGTAGACGGCGAGCTGGACTGATCAGGACCATCGCAATTGATTGATCCTTGAGTGTTGACCAACCAGGTGGCTTCTGCCAAATTCTTCTCCCAGTGCTTAAATGTTCCGCCACCTATTGCTTTCAACATTGTTTTTAACAACCCATTGTTCCTTTCAGTTTTACCAGAAGCTGGTGCGTGATAGGGGATGTGATAAATCCACTCGATGCCGTGATCTTTGGCCCAAGTATTTACAAGAGAATTTTTGAACCGAGTGCCATTATCGGACTCAATTCTTTCTGCCGTGCTGTGTTTCCATAGGACTTGTTTCTCGAGACCTAAGATGGTGTTTCGGGCAGTAGCATGGGGTACTGCATATGTTTCAAGCCACCCAGTGGTTGCCTCCACCATGGTGAGCACGTAACGCTTACCATTGTGAGATTGATTAGCTGGTGCAAGAACCTACCAGGGGAGGTGCCCTGCTAGACCTGCTCTTCACTAACAGAGAAGGACTAGTAGGTGATGTGAAGGTTGGGGATTGTCTTGGCCAGAGTGACCATGAAATGGTAGAGTTTGCTATTCTTGGTGACGTCAAGAGGGTGACTAGCAAAACTGCTTCCTTGGACTTCTGGAGGGCAGACTTTGACCTGTTCAGGACGCTTGTTGCAAGGGTCCCTTGGGACTTGCTCCTGAGGGGTAAAGGGGTCCAGGAAGCCTGGGTCCTCCTCAAGATGGAAATCTTAAAGGCGCAGGTGCAGGCTGTCCCTGAGTCCCGTAAGTCAAGCCGGAGGGGAAAAAGGCCAGTGTGGATGAACCGGGATCTTTTGTTGAGACTCCGGGAGAAAAAGAGAGTCTATGTCCTCTGGAAGATGGGACAGGCTACTTGGGGAGACTACAGGGAACTTGCCAAGATTTGCAGGCAGGAAGTTAGAAATGCAAAAGCCCTGCTTGAACTTAGACTGGCTACTGCAGTAAAGGAGAACAAAAAATCCTTTTATAAATATATTAACAGTAAAAGAAGAACCAAGGAGAATTTCCCTACTTTACTTGATGCGGCAGGGAATGTAACCACAGAGGATAAGGAAAAGGCTGAGGTTCTCAATGCCTTCTTCACGTCTGTCTTTAATAGACAGACCAGTTATCCTCAGGATACTTTTCATCCTGACCCTGAAGTCTGGGACAAAGCGCATCATACACCCCCTGTGATCCCAGCAGAGACAGTCAGAGACCTGCTCCTCCATCTGAACTGCCACAAGTCCATGGGGCCAGATGGGATCCACCCAAGGGTGCTGAGGGAGCTGGCAGAGGTGATAGCCAAGCCGCTTTCTGCCATCTATCAGCATTCCTGGTCATCTGGAGAGGTCCCACAAGATTGGAGGCTTGCTGATGTGACTCCCATCTACAAGAAAGGCCCTAAGGAAGATCCGGGGAACTACAGGCCTGTCAGCCTGACCTCGGTATCAGGGAAAGTTATGGAGCAATTGACCTTGAGGGAGATCACACGGCACGTGTATGGCAATCAGGGGATCAGACCCAGTCAGCACGGGTTCACAAAGGGCAGGTCGTGCTTGTCCAACCTCATCTCCTTCTACAACTGGGTGACCAGACTGGTAGATGAGGGAAAGGCTGTTGATGTAGTCTACCTGGACTTCAGCAAAGCCTTTGACACGGTCTCCCACAGTATTCTCCTGGGGAAACTGGCAGCCCGTGGTGTGGACAGGTTCACTCTTCTCTGGGTTGAGAATTGGCTAGAGGGCCGTGCCCAGCGGGTAGTGGTTAATGGAGTCAAGTCCAGCTGGCGTCCTGTCACGAGTGGTGTCCCCCAGGGGTCGGTATTGGGGCCCATCTTGTTTAATATCTTTATTGATGACCTGGATGAGGGGATTGAGTGTACCCTCAGTAAGTTTGCGGATGGCACCAAGTTGGGAGGATGTGTCGATCTGCCTGAGGGTAGGGAGGCCCTTCAGCGGGATCTGGATAGGCTGGACAGTTGGGCTGAGGTCAACGGGATGAGGTTCAATAAGGCCAAGTGCCGGGTCCTGCACTTTGACCACAATAACCCCATGCAATGCTACAGGCATGGGGCAGAATGGCTTGAGGAGTGTATAGAGGAAAAGGACCTGGGGGTGTTGGTTGATGCTCGGCTCAACATGAGCCGGCAGTGTGCCCAGGTGGCCAAGAAGGCCAATGGCATCCTGGCCTGTATCAGGAATAGTGTGGCCAGCAGGAGCAGGGAGGTGATCATCCCCCTGTACTCAGCTCTGGTGCGGCCGCACCTCGAGTACTGTGTTCAGTTTTGGGCCCCTCACTACAAAAAAGACATCGAGGCCCTGGAGCGTGTTCAGAGAAGGGCAACAAAACTGGTGAGGGGTCTGGAGCACAAGTCTTATGAGGAGCGGCTGAGGGAGCTGGGATTGTTTAGTCTGGAGAAAAGGAGGCTCAGAGGAGACCTCATCGCACTCTACCACTTCCTGAAGGGAGGCTGTGGTGAGAAGGGGGTCGGCCTCTTCTCCCAGATAACTAATGACAGGACAAGAGGGAATGGCCACAAGTTGCGCCGGGGAAGATTTAGATTAGATTTGAGGAAAAATTTTTTCTCTGAGAGAGTGGTCAGGCACTGGAATGGCCTGCCTAGGGAGGTGGTTGAGGCACCGTCCCTAGCGCTGTTCAAGAAGCGTTTAGATGAGGTGCTAAGGGATTTGATTTAGTAGGTTGGTGGGTAGGGATGGTGGTGTGAGGATGGT
Organism: Oreortyx pictus; assembly: GCA_036925125.1. Classification (NCBI taxonomy): domain Eukaryota; kingdom Metazoa; phylum Chordata; class Aves; order Galliformes; family Odontophoridae; genus Oreortyx; species Oreortyx pictus. The sequence continues at coordinate 4,308,653 of JAUPFR010000029.1, forward strand.
TGGACTAGATGATCTTGTAGGTCCTTTCCAACCTTATGAGTCTATGAATCTATGAATCTATGAATCTATTGTGGCAAGGTGATATAATCAACCTGCCACGCCTCCGCGTATTTATACTTTTGCCATCTCCCTTCCTCCCAAAGAGGTTTCATCCTCTTGGCTTGTTTAGTCGTGGCACACGTATCACAGTCATAGATAACCTGTGTAATAGCGTCCACAGTTAAGTCCACCCCTCGGTCTCTAGCCCACTTATACGTTGCATCTCTTCCTTGATGGCCCGAGCCACAGAGCTAGAAATAATTCGCCATTTGTTTAATAGCAAAACCAGCATGCAGAATAATTTGGATTATTTGCTCTCCTTTCTTGAAAACTTCCTCTGCTGTATTGCCCCATACAACAATGTCATCAATGTACTGCAGATGCTTGGGAGCACCACCCTGTTCCAACGCAGTTTGGATCAGCCCATGGCAAATGGTTGGGCTGTGCTTCCACCCCTGGGCCAAATGGTTCCAGGTGTACTGAACGCCCCTCCAGGTAGAAGCAAACTGCGGCCTGCATTCTGTGTCCAAGGGAATTGAAAAGAAGGCATTGGCAGTGTCAGTGGTGGCGTACCACTTGGCTGCTTTTGACTGCAGTTCATATTGCAGCTCTAACATATCTGGCACAGCAGCGCTCAGTGGGGGTGTGACTTCATTCAGGCCACAGTAATCTACCGTCAGCCTCCATTCTCCACTGGCTTTCCGCACCGGCCATATGGGGCTGTTAAACGGTGAGTGGGTTTTGCTGATCACTCCCTGGCTCTCTAGCTGATGAATCAAGTTATGAATGGGGAGAAAGGAATCCCTGTTGGCACGGCGCTGCCGTCTGTGCACCATTTTTGTGGCAGTAGGTACCTGCTGCTCCTCCACTTGTAGCAACCCCACAACAGACGGATCTTCCGACAGGCCAGGCAGCACAAACAGCTGCTTAACATCATCTGTGACTACAGCAGCTATTCCAAAAGCCCATCGGTACCTGTTGGGACCCTTGAAATACCCTCCTGTCCCTTCATGACTGAAGGGCATTAGAGTGCGCTGTGTGCCAGTATCTACCAGTGCCTTCTATTTCTGTTGCTCTGCTGTGCCATTGAATCCACACAGCCCAAGAATCTCTATTATCTCTGTTATCCCTTTCCCTTCCCTGACTGAGGGCAGGTTCCCTCTATTGGTCACCTGCAGTAACTGGAGCAATTGCATTGGTAGTTACTCAGTGTTTTAGTTCTCTCACCCGTGCTCATAGTGCAGGAGTGGGTTTCTTATGCCACTTCTTCACGTTTTTTCCGTGCTCACATAATTAAATCCACTAGGCATAAATTTACCACTGTCATTGGTGGAGCAGGAGGACGTCTTCTATTAATAGCTGAGATATTGGATGATGCACGCTGGGAGGAGGCCAGTTTGATCAGCCCTTCCAGCAGGCTGTCTTGATAATCCTGATCCTCATCTGATACTGCCTGACACAGGTTCATCCCTATTAATCAACAGAGACAGTATAGTGTTCTGCTTCTTCTCCATTTTATCTATCACCTTACCCATTTCATCTAGTCTTTCTGTTACTCGGTGAGATGGCTGAAACGGAACCGTGAGACGAAAATAATCGTTGTTCAAAGTTTTGAAGTGTAATAATCAGTTCGAACACTAGGGGTCTTCTCTGTTGCTCTGTACATCTTTCAAACTTGCTATCTTTTGCTGCTTCTGTACCGGCGTACTTCCCCGGTGCATGTTCTTGTGAGTTTCTGCCACATATTTGTAATAATCCTCACTCTCTCAGGATCACAGCCTTGGTGTGGATTGTTAGCAGCAAACATGGGCTCATACAGCATTTCCACCACAGCCATGTCCTTCAAATACTGGATACCGTTTTCAATAGTACTCCGCCTTTTCATTTCAGGATCCAGATCATTTTTGAAGACATATTTTTGTTTTACAGCTAATAACACTCATTCCCAGCGGGTGATGACTCCATCCAGACACCTACTAATTCCTCCGTCAGTGACTGAGTCTCTGGCGATGTTTCCTAGTCGGCAAGCTTCGTTACTATCCAGATACATGCTACTGGCCCCAGGGGAATCATCCTGAGTACCCCGCATCACTCTGCTGATGGGGACCATACTGACTTTTTAGCATCTGTCCCTTGTCCCCAACTTGGCTGGGGACTCCCGCATCCGGAACCACTTGTAAATAGGGAACAGCGGGGACAGCTTTGCTGCAGCACCCATGGGTGCCCGACTCCTCAGCATCCCATCAAAGTATCCCGTACCCGCTCAGCAGAGAAGGAGCCCTGAAAAAATTTCCTCGGTGACTCATTTAGGGCCAAAAAGGCTGGAAAAGCAGAAGCTTGGGGGGGGGGGGAGGGGGGGGAAATGGGTAGGGGGACATGGGGACCCTTAGCTCCTATCCCCATCTGAGACTGATAGGGCTTATGTCACAGGGTGGGAGAAAGTGGGGGATTGAGATCCCACCCCCCCAAAAAAGCAGAGGCGTGAAAGAGGAGGGAGAGGTGGGGGATGGGGGGACAAGAGAACGAGGACACCTTGAGGGTGAAATTAACCCTCTCGTTCCCGGAAGGGAATGCTCAGCTTTGACTCAGCAGCACTCAGAGCGAAAGCCATCCCTCCCGCTGTGATGCTCTGCCAAAAATTCTGCCCTGCAGTGCTCGGCCCGCCCCGTGCCTCAGTTTCCCCTCGTGTGATGCACATTGGTGCCACCCCCCCGCCCCTCATCGGGGCCCACGGTGAGTCCGTTGGTGACAAACGTGTCACTGAGTGACAGCTTAGGGTGGGAATGCATTGAACGCTGCACCCAGGGGAGAGCCGAGCAGCAGGCTGGGGGGGTTGGGGGGGGCAGCCCCCAAGGGGAAGGTCTCCCCCTATGGAAAAATGGATTGTTTAATGCCTTGGGTGAGATGTTGGAGAAGAGGAAAGTGGGGAAGTTAAAATATGTCAGCTGGGTACTGCCTGAACACCGCCCCCTCCCCAGTCCTGCAAGTGCTGTCCAAAGCTCTCCAGTGCCCCCGGTGCTCTTCGCAGCTCCGCAGCGCCCTCCCATCGCCTCCCAGTGCTGCCTAGGGTCAACTTGTGCCCATCTGCGCATCCCCAGCGCTGCCTGAAGCCACCGCAGTGCTGTCCGCGGCCCTAATACCATCCCAGTGCTCTCGGTGCCCCCTGTTCAGCACAGCCGTTGCTCAGTACGTGACCATCTCCTTCCCCACAAACAGAACACGGCAACAGAGACTGTGACGGCAGCGATGGCTGAGATCTTCAGTGAGGAGGACCTGGAGGAGATGAAGCACGTGAAACCCACCATCCATCATCTGCAGGCAACCACCCAAACATCTGTGGAGGTGGGCACGGGGGTCTGGGGCGCCTTTGGTGCCGCGTGAAGGAGTGCAGGCGGACGCGTGAGCAAAGTGAACGCAAAACGTTTAATAATTGAACGGACAAAACAAAGGAGAAACAATAACATTCCCAACCGTACCCTATCCTATCCTAACAACTGATTCCTATCTCTGACGCTCCAGCTCTTTTGCAGTCCATCACTGCGGAGTCCCACATCGCCCCAGTCCAAGATGCCGTTTGAGGACAGCCCAGTTTGGGAGGGGTAGGGCTGGGGCCGCTGGTGGTGCCCTGGAACGCTGCCACCGCTCTCTGGGTGCCGTGGGGGCCGTATTGGTTGGCTCTGGCCGTGTCTCCTGCTGCACTGTGTGGGCCGCTTTCTTGCTCCACTCCCGCTCGGGCCGCTGTTGGGCTCGATGGTCACCGAGTCGTCCTGCTGGCCGCCTTGCCGACACCGCCCAGCTTCAGCTGCGCCGGCATTTCTTGGCTGGAGCGTCCCGGCACTGCTGTAGCTTCCTCTTTCTGTCCGGGACGCTGCCACCGGGCACCACGCGGATGCGGACCACTGGGGGCGGCCTCTGCCGCGCCTCTTCCTTCTCATGTGCAGTGCGGGGCGAAGGAGGCGTGGGGGGAACCGAGGGGGTTGGCACGGGCTGCTCTGGCTCTTGCACATTCTCTATCACATTGACCCCCTTTTTGTTTTCAGCGGGCAGGTCCTGGCCCTGCTGGGGCACCTCCGGAGGACTCCACTCTTCTGAAACAGTAACAACATCCCCCAAATCGATGATGGCAACGTTCCTACACCCACTCAGTGCAGACAACTGCCCACCAGCTCTGCACACCACACACTCACCATTGATCCACGAGAGCAAGTCGTCCAGGTCCTCGTGGACTTCAGCAATGTCATTGCTTGTTGTCATATCTGGAGAATGGAAAGAAAATCCCCACAGGGCAATGCCATTTTGCCAACATCCACTGGGTGGGAACACCCCCTGCCAGCTTTGCAGACCACGAACTCACCGTCGTTCATCCAGGAGAGCAGATCGTCCATGTCCGGAATGTCCTCCGGGACGTCTGCGCTGGATTTGGCTTCTGACAAAAGGAAGAAGATCCCCACAGGGCAATGCCAGCTTTCCCACACCAACTTGGTCTTGACACCCCCCCGCCAGCTCTGCTGCCCCCAGACTCACCACTGCTGGTGTCAGTATCCGGGATCTCCTTCCAGATTTCAGCGCTGGATTTCACCTCTGGAAAAAGGAAGGAAATCCCCACAGGGCAATGCCTGCTTTCCAACACCAACTCGGTGCGGACATCCCCCTGCAGCTCCGCTGCCCCCAGACTCACCATTGTTCATCCACTCCAGAAGTTCATTTATATCCTGGATGTTCTCCGGGATATCTGAGCTCCCTGTCACTGTCGGAAATGCATGTAAACCCCCACTGGGCAATGCCCGTTTCCCCGCAGCACCCGTTGCGCACAGCCTGCCACCCGCTCTGCAGCCCCCGAACTCACCGCCTGATTCCAGCGTCGTGGCGCTGCAGGCGAGCGGAGCCGTGGTGGGATGGGGCTGTGCAAAACAGTGGGCAGGGGCAGTGGGGGCAGCCATACCCGAGTGCGGCCCCCCAGGTGGGAGCTGCACCCCTGGGAACTGCTGATCCCCAGGTGGGAGCTGCACCACTAGGAGTTGCTGACCCAAAGGTGGGAGCTGCGCTGCCTGCCCCGAGACCTCTGGGACCTCAGTCCAGACAGAGGCCCGAGGCCCCACGTATGTGACCGTCAGTATCCATGAAGAGATTCTCTCTGTGGGGAAAATGCCACAGTGGGCGCTGGGCTGAGATCTGGGGCACTGCCATCACCTGAAGGGCCGCAGTGCGAGGAGCAGGAGGAGCCTGCTGCCTTACCTGCCATGGTAGCACAAGAATGGGAGTTGGGGGTTCCGTGCCCGCTGGGGTCAGCCCCTATCTGCTGAGCTCACAATGCCCCTCTGTCCAGAATTCTAAGCACGGGCTGTCCCGTGCCACAGCCTTGCTCTGTGCCTGCCTCGTCAGCAGCACTTGTTGTGGCTTCAGCGGTGGTGGTGGAAGCATGAGCCGAGTGTGGGGAGCTATGGTTCCCGTTCGTCTCATCGTCATCCTCATCCTCCTGGCCATAACTTGCATTGACTTGTGTGGTCCTCCACGCAAAGTGCTGCGATCAGGTGGGTGGGGAAAACCGAATGGCACGGGGGGCTTGAAGTCAGGCTGTGCCCCCACGGCCCTCTCGCATGCTGCCCTGGGGCCGTCCTTCCACGGGGGCTGTGCTGGGCAGGGGAAGATGGGCAGCAGCCAGTTCCCAGCACAGGGTCCCCCTCGGCCCACGGCCCAGGGGGAGGGCCGGGCATGGTTTCGTGCCGTCCTTTAGCGTTGCCTTCATTTGTGCACATCCGAGATCTGCAGTGAGAAAGGCCCGAGGGGACAAATGTTGCTCCGTGGTGGTGTCGCACACGGCCTGGAGAGAGTCCTTTGCAACCTGCCAATGGCAGCCAACAGGTCGCCCTGCACACTCTGTAGCTGTGGGACTGACGACCCGGATCTTTCTCCTATCCCATTACCTGACCCAGCTGCGGTCCATGATGGAGAAAGAGATCCCAGCATCTCATGGGAATTTCTCTCGTCTGTTTGCGATTCCAGATTATTGCGGCGTATCTGATGATGAACTTGCGTGGCCGGACTCAGCCTGTGTTCCTCAGGTGGAGCCTATTGGTAAGTCGCTGCAAGGACAGAGCCTTTGGGGCTCCCCACTCCCCCTCTCTTTTCCTCCCTTCTCCATCCCCTTTGCGCTCTCTTCCCCTGCCCATCCCCAGACGCTTCACCAAAAAGAGCGCTCGCTGCCATCATTGCTTCATCTGAAATGTGTCTCGCTACGTTGTGTTCAGGTTCTGGGAGACAGTGGTGGAAGTGGGGAAGCGTGAGATCCTGGCTCCGGTTTTCTAACCCTTACAAGACGGACATGAGGGAGAATGCAGCGCCCGGTGTGTATATTTCTGTCTGTTCAGCAGAAGGCTTGGCAAGCAGGTGTTCTGTGTACATGCGTGGAAAGCACCGTTGTCTTCTCACTGAGGAGTAGTACCTCTTGAGGATGTCATCTTCCTGACCAGGGCAGATATTTACAGTCACACTCTGCTCCTTTCTTTCTAAAGAGACGGAGGCAGAGCCTGTGGACGAGTCAGCATCTCAGGAGGGCAGCAGCAGCACTCTGCAGATCTCTCGTGAAGACGCAGGGGACGTGGCAGCAGCTGGCGCTGCAGGTAAAGGCCGTGCAGAGAGCAGTGTCGGAGCTCTGATGAGATTGCCAGTTGGGCACGAGGCGCAGCAGTGACCGCGATTGTTCGTTCAGGTGCGCGTGGCGAAGAGCCCACGAGTGGCGGCCGTGTGAAAGATGTCCTCAGGCTCTGCTTCCTGTACACCATGGCTATGATCGTTCCCGCGCTGCTGCTTAGAATTGTGGACTGCTTTTGCATGGTGGACCAGAGGCAGAACCAGCTGTGAGTTGCTCCCCCTCCCTCCTACACCCATCCAACTGCACTCTTCCTCACTGCGCTGCCGTGTGTGGTGCCGGGAGGAAGGAGAGCGGGGGGCTGTCCCGTGTCCTCAGCAGTTCCTCTCTCCGCAGACGCCTCCATCGATCCACCAAAGCCCGGTGTGCTGCTCATCAGCAGTCATCACGTCCGCACACAAAGGCGGGCACGTACAAAGTGGTGTGCGGACAGCTGCGGTACCAGAAGCCACCATACGTGCCGGGACAACCTGCCTGTGAGCTGCGGATCCCCAACACATCGCGCCCCCCCAAGCCAAAGTGTCCCCCGCCTCGGGTGTCCCTGTGGTCCTGCAGTCCCACCTACTCCACCACAAGGACTCCGAAGAGTGCGAGCTGCCCCAAGCCCCGCTGGGCACTGCCGCCGTCATCGCTCCCGTCCTTCGGGGGATGGCAGCTGTCCCGCTGGGGTATGGTTTGGAGACCACGTCCCAGAGCTGGACAGCCGCTGCTGCGACCAGCTGTGTCTCTGCAGCTGATGCTTTCAAAAAAATAAAATAACTGTTTAGACGTTGCACTGCCCACGCTGCATTCTGCTTTGTTCTCCCAGGCCTCGCGTCTTTGGACGCAGCGCTGCGGTGAGGGACCTGCGGGTACTGGTATCCGACAGCTTGGCCGTGAGCAGCGTGCTCCGGTGGCCAAGAAGGCCAATGGGCAATGGCCAGGAAGGTCACAGCTGCTGCCAACAGCAGCGGCTGTCCAGCTGTGCCTCTGCAGCTTACGCTTGCATTAAAAACAAAAGAACTGTGTAGACCACGTCCCATTTTGGTTTATTCTCCCAGACCTCCTTCAATAGACACATCTTTGGAGAGGTGTCCTTGCTTTACTCTGTGCAGGACACGGGGTGGGAAATGTCCCTCACAAGCAGGCCGTGTCCTCACAGTGGCTTCTCTTTGGAGGACAAAGTTTCCACGCTGCACCTGCCTGGTGCGTAGGTCACAGCGACCGCGAATGTATGTGTTGTGATCTTCCTGGAAGAGATGTGAAGGCAGCTGAGGGTCCAAGAAGCGCTGTGGGACAGCCAGCACGGCTGCAGCGAGGGCAGTCGGTGCCTGACCCACCCGGTGGCCTTTCACTCTGCAGCGACGGCACTGATGGACAAAGGGAGGGCAACTGATGTCGTCTCCCTGGACTCGTGCAAGCAATAAACAAACAGTGCTGGGTGCGCCGGGCAGTCTCTGCTCCACCAACGGCGCACACCGAAAAGACAGACCCCCCTTTTTTTATACATAGTTCCACCCGATTCCCCCAAAGTCTCCTCCTTCCTTCATTCCACGTCACTTTGTCCTTCTACGCTTGTGTGGGCTGCTATTAGGGGTCGTATTCTTCCCTCTGGGGGTCGTGAGGAGGAAGATAATGACTCAGAAGAGTGCGAGCTGCCCCAAGCCCCGCTGGGCACTGCCGCCGTCATCGCTCCCATCCTTTGGGGGATGGCAGCTGTCCCGCTGGGTTATGGTTTGGAGACCACGTCCCACTGCTGGACAGTCGCTGCTGCGACCAGCTGTGTCAATCCAGCTTATGTTTTCCAAAATATAAAAAATAACTGTGTAGACCCTGTTGCATTCTGGTTTGTTCTCCCAGGCCTCGCGTCTTTGGACGCAGCGCTGCGGTGAGGGACCTGCGGGTACTGGTATCCGACAGGTTGGCCGTGAGCAGTGTGCTCTGGTGGCCAAGAAGGCCAATGTCATCCTGGGCTGCATGAAGAAGAGCATGGCCAGCAGGTCGAGGGAGGTGATCCTCCCCCTCTACTCTGCCCTGGTGAGGCCTCACCTGAGTATTGTGTCCTGTTCTGGGCTCCCCAGTACAAAACAGACAGGGATCTCCTGGAAAGAGTCTGGCAGAGAGAGGGCTACAAAGATGGGAAAGGGCGTGGAGCACCTCTCTTAGAGAGACCTGGGTCTCTTCAGCCTCCACAAAAGAAGAATCTGAGGGGATCTGATCCACGTCTATACATATCTATGGAGCGGGAGGCAGAGGGACGAGGCTGGACTCTTCTCATCACTGTGTGTTGTCAGATGAGGTTCTCTGACTCGGGGCGAAGAGTGGAAGTTTTCATGCCCTTGCGGCGCTGGTACAGGCCGCTCACGGGGCGCTCGTGCCAGACCTGCACCCCGAGGAGCTGGGTGAGCCCAGGTTTGGCTGAGGGTTGTTGCCTCCCCCAGCCAGAGCCAACCCCGTGCCCCTCGCTCTGCTCCCAGGACGGCTTACCATGCACATATCTCCTCCCTCGGCTTCCGCAGTGTCACCTGGGTGACAGAGGAAGACACCAGGTGAGGTCGGGGCTCCGGTGAGAGCCCTGTGCTGGGAGCACCGGGTAAAGCACCCATTCCTAGTTTTGTTCTTTCTTTGTCTCAATCCCTGTGGAAATAAGTTCCTCTGCGGCACTGGAGTGTCTCCGAGTGCGGAGTGCTTATAACAGCAGACAGGAAAGGGCTTGGTCCATTCCTCTGCTTACTGGGGCAGGGGGTGCTTTGTTCTCCCTTTGGGCTCTGGCACAGGGAAGATCTCATGCTTGCAGGGCTGGCTTGCTTCCAGCCCCCATGCACAGCTGAGGGGTTGACCTGGCTGCCCAGGAACCACTCTCCTGCAGATAGCTGATTCTGGAGGTGCCGGACTCCTCTGTTTCCTCTCCATTTCCAAGCAGTCTCTGGTGGCTTGGCAGTTTTGTGCTGTGTTTTTTTTTTCCAAATCAGGTCACGACGCTCCCTTCTGCTTGAAATATCCCAGCTCCCAGCTTTCAATCTCTTTGAATAATTCATCTCTGCTCAGAGTGCTTCAGGAGCTGCGGGATGCTGAAGAGAGGCTGGGGATGCGAGGCTGTGAGCCAGAGCAGACAGACAGAGGTATCAATCCCCACGTCACTGCCTGAGCACCTCACATCGGCTTCCTGCACACTGCAAAGCTTGAAGCCTCAGCTTCACCCCTCTCTGACCTGGTGGTGCTTGTCTAGCTCAGATGTGGGGCACATTTGGAGAGGTCCCCAGCTCAGGACGGAGCATTGCTGCTGGCAGGGGCTGTGTGCTGAGCAGGCTGTTGCTGCCAGCAGCAGCTCTGGGGACGCTGCCTGGTGCCTGGAGAGCTTCCATCGCAGCCTGAAGCCACCAGCATGTTCCCAGCATGTTTCCCCAGCTGTGAGATAGGATCCAGAGTTTCAAAAGCTCGCCAAGAGCATGTGTGCAGGAGGCTGACGCAGCTCCAGCACCCTGCAGGCGTGCTGCACTCATCCCTCTGCCTCCTCACCCAGGTACCGGGGCTGGCTGGTGCGACGAATCTGCTGTGTCCTGGCTGTAGGTGGCTGGAAAGTGCTTGCCAACACCCCCGGGGACCTCCCAGAGAGAGTCTGCAGAAGCAAGAGGTGCGTGGGGACAGCAAGAGGTGTGTGAGGACAGCAAGAGGTGCGTGGGGACAGCAAGAGGTGCGTGGGCACAGCTCCCTGCTCCCCTTTACTGCCGCCCCCATGTGGGGTCCTCACACGGGGGCTGCTCCGTGCCGCACGGTGCTGGGTGACGTGGCCTCGTCAGGCACCTGTCACCTCCACCCTTGTCACTGTTAATGATACAGCGCTGGGTTGGCAGCCGGTACATTGTAGTTACTGTAATCTATAGCTGCTTTTTTTTTTTTCTTTCCTAAAAAGCACGTTAACCCTTTGCTCCCACCTCATCTCCGTGCAGGGTGCAGGACGTTGCTGCCAGACAGGCGTGTGGCTGCAGAGGGGACAGCAAATTCCAGCAACAGTGGAAGGAGAAAGTTCTCAGGATCCTGGCTGGGATCCAGGCCCCGCTCTGCCTTCCCATGCTCAGGTGGGTGTGGGATGTGTGGCATTGCCCAGCCCGTTGGGGGTCCCAGCTCCCAGGTGGGGTGTTCCCAGCCCCACTCAGCCCTCAGTTTGTGTAGAGCTCCATGCATGGGGCTTTGCTCCTCACGCAGCCCCATGGGGAAATTCTCCTCTCCACAGAGTGGAGTGCAACATCAGAGTGGCAAAGGGGGGGAAAAAGGCCAAACTGAGGGAGATGGAAAGCAAAGCAAAGGGAAATTTTTCTTTCTAAGCTTTTCTTTTCTTTTTCTTTTTTTTCTTTCCTTTTTACCTCCTGTCATTGAGAAATTGGCAATTAAAGGTTGCATTGTAGCCTAATTGCTTGTCTGATTGAGCTGTAATAAAAGAACTCTCTGAGCAGTCAGCAGTATTTAAAGGGAAGAAATTACCCAGGGGATAAAAGCATTCGGATCCTTCCCGTAAGCGGTGTGCGGGAGCACGGGGGAGATGGAGGGGTAATTGACTTGAGCTTTTGTTGCTGGGGGGAGAGGGGGTGGTCTTGTCACATGCAGCCTTGAATGTTTTAACTTAATTTATAATAAAGCTGTTTATTTGCTTCAAGGGAGCTGAGCAGCAAGGCAAGGAGTTGATGCTGCACAGTGAGCCATCTTGCTCAGCCCTGTTTGGTGCTTGTATGCGGAAACTGAGGCAGGGGACAGTGCAGTAACGGGGGAAGGAGGTGCCCACAGCCCTGGCTGGTGTCTGGGTGCTGTCTCATTGCCTGGCAGAGGTTCTGGGGGGCTTTGGGTGCAGCCCACAGCTTTGTAGAGCTGCTCACCCCTGTGCTGTGCCGCCCCACTCCGCAGGCTGTGCGGCTGGACCCTGCTCCGCTTCCTGAGCCGCCTCTTCCTCAGCGTGCTGCTGCACCAGGGACAGCTGGAGATGGTGCTGAGGGCCGCCAGGACGGTGAGGAACCTGACTGCTTGCTCCTGGCGCACTGCGGTGCTGAGCTCTCACCACTTCCTCTGTCCCCACAGCCCGGCGTGCCGATGGTTTTCCTCTCCACCCACAAGTCCCAGCTGGACGGGCTGCTCCTCTCCTTCCTCCTCTTCTCCCAGGGCCTGGGGGTGCCCAGAGTGACGGTGGGCGATTTGACCTGCAGCCCTCGCCTCCAGTAAGGCACAGGGAATCCTCTTCCAGGCTGTCTCGTGGCTGCTTCCCCACGTGGGCTGAGTGCAGTTGCACAAACCAAGTGGGGCAAAGGAGTGGGAAGGTGCAGGGTTGGCAGCAGGGACACGACCTCATGCAGAGTGGGCACTCACAATAGTTTCTTCCCCTGCAGGGCCTTGCTTGGCTGCCTGGGAGCAGTGTTCCTGCCCACGAGTGTGGAGGCTTTGGGAGACCAGGATGGAGAGCTCCCGGCAGCTGTGCTGACCTCGGTAAGTCTCACCACAGCATTCCCCTGGTGCTGGGATGGGAAGCAGAATCATGGAGGTTGGGTTTAAGATCATCCAGTTCTGACCCCTGCCGTGGGGGAAGAATCCCCCAAGCTCCCGTGGCACTTGGTGGAGGCATCTTGGGACCACAGGCAGAAGGGCAAAGCTGCCAGGACACGTTAAACCCCAGCAACGGGTGATGGCAACTCCCGTGTGCCCCTACGGTGCCACCATCACCCCCAGCTTCACCCTTCTGCTCCAGTACGTGGAGGAGGTGCTGAGGTGCCAGCAGCCTCTTGTGGTCTTCCTGGAGGAGCCCTGTTCCCCGTGGCACCTCTCCAGCACTGCCCGTGCGTGGCTGGCCCCGCTGTACCGTGCTGTGCAGGATGGCACTGTGCCTGATGTCCTCCTGGTCCCCGTGGGCATCGCCTACGACCGGACCCCCAATGGATTCCACAGGGACAGAGTGGTGAGGCTGCACACTGGGGGTGGGGGCATCCCTTCTGTCACACTGTTAACACTTCCCTCCTTCTCCCCCCAGCACGGTGCTCAGCCCCTTGGCCTCGGGGCCTGCCTCTGGACTGCGTGCCAAGCCCTGTTCCAACACTTCGGCTGTGCTCGTGTGGACTTGGCCCAGCCCTTCTCCTTGCAGGTATGGCAGTGTGGGGTTTGGCTGGGGCTCCTCTGGTAAAGCTGGCTCCTAGGATCCAGCCCAGCCCTGGAGGACATGCTGCAGCAATGCTGTGAGCCTTGTGGGATTGTACAGAGGGGCTTGGGGGGGAGATCTGCAAAGAACCCTTGAGCCCATGGGGCAGCTCTTAGAGGGACTGCAAGCAATGAGTCAGCTGCGGGCTGTGGGCGTTCACAGGCTGTGTCCTCCTCTCTAGGAGTTCATGGCAGAAAAACTCGCCTGCTGGAACAGCACGGGGAAGCAGCTGGAGGAGCTGCTGCCCACCATCCTTGGCGTGCCGTAAGCTGAGGGGAGCAGTGCCTCGCCCCCAGTGCCTGTTCCCAGCCCCGCTTGCTCACCTCTCACCCTGTTTCCTACAGCTCCAGCCAGCCAGATTACAGCAGGGCAGAGGGTCCAGAGCACAGAATGACCACCAGCTCGGAGGCAGAAGAGGAAACAATGGTGACCAAGCTAGGCCTGCATGCCCTGAGCGGTATGGGACTCTGTGGGTGGGCATGGGAATTCTCAGGACCACACGTCCCCACTCCCCCTATGAGCAAAAGCAGCCACACTGCTGTTACTGCTCATTTCTGCACATGGCAGCACCTGCACTGGAAACAGAGTGCCAACAGCCAAGTGCCTCTCACTCCTCACAGATGCCATCGCCTGCTCTGCCATCACAGCCGTGGGGATCACATCTGCACTGCTGCTGCACAAGCACCGCAAGGTGAGGCAGAGCCCTTTGGGGTTTCCAGCTCACTCTGCTGCTGGAGCAAGTTTTCAGGCCTGCTGCTGCCCCATGTAGCTCCCAGCCAGCTCAGCCCCCTCTTCCCACAGTGCATGCGGCTCTCCCAGCTCATGGAAGACTTTGCGTGGCTGCTGGAAGAGACACTGCTGCGGCAGCACGATGTGAGCTTCTCAGGGCAGCTCCGTGCCCTGGTGCTGCACAGCCTGGCCCTGCTCAGAGCCCACCTCACCCTCTACCACCTCACACCCCTCGGTGACATCCTGGTGGTCGTCAAGGACTCGGCAGAGATGCGGTGGGAGCTGAGCCACCACAGCGCCCAACTTGTGCCCGTCTTTGCCAGTGAGGCAGTAGGAGGTGAGCAGTGGGGTGCTGGGGGTCCCTGCACTGGGTCGTGGTAATGCTGCTCACCACACTTGTGCCCGCAGCCTGTGCCATCCGTGCCTTGCTGCTGGAGCTGCTGCCTTTTGTGGGGGAAGCCCCCTGCCCCTCCAGCATCACATTCAGCGAGGATGAGCTGCACCACAAGATCCTGGCACTGCTGCAGCTGCTGCCCCCCAGCCTGCTGGGGCTGAAGGTGGGTGCAGGTGGCACGAGGGCTGCAGATGACACGAGGTGGCTGGCTGACTCCTTGCCACCCCCTTCTCCCTGCAGCCCTGCCAGCTCAACTTCTGGAGCCAGGACATCTTGGACAAGCTCATGCTGAGCGGGCTGCTGGAGACTGAAGAGGTGGGTACCCTCCAGTCCTGGTCAGGAAGGCAACAAAGGACTACGGCATGAGTCCACTGCTCCCCTGGATCAGGAGGTTTGTCCTGGATAGACGCGAGGGGATGGGGACACGTGGTTCCAGCCCAAAACATTGCTCTGCAGGAGGGCAAGCACTATCTCTGCGACACATCCTCTTGGCAACCGAGCAGGAAGCTGAGTTGGACCGACCTGGACAGCGACAGCGACAGTGATGGCAAACACCACAAACGCTGCTTCAAGGTACACGGGCTCCCTGCTCCATGGCCCCAGGATGCCTTGGGGCACTGAGGCTTAACAAACTCATTGAACATCTGTCTCTTCACTCTCCAGATCTGTGAGCCCAAAGGCTCACCTGGTTCCCTCCTCTTCTTTTGCCACCTCCTCAGCCCTGTGCTGGTGACCTATGTGCGAGCAGTGGCTTTCCTAGAGCAACGCAGCTGGCCCCAGCCTGGTAGGATCCCCTGCCCCAGACCTCCCATGTGACCCTGGGCCACCTATTCTGTCCCCACACCAGCTTCTCAGCCCCACTAACCCTTGTAACCACAGCTCTGTGCTGAAGCTGGAGGGGCTGCGGTGCCACGGGGTGGGGGACATGGAAGTTTTCTCCCTGCCCCAATGCTTACCCTGCTCCCCCTTCAGAAGCAACGTGTGCAGGTGCCCTGCAGCAGTTCCTGGCAGAGGAGGATGGTTTGGGTGAGCACAATGGCAGGGGGACCCCAGCCGTGGCTGGGCTGTGGGTGGAAAAGGGGTGGCGGACACCCTTGGGGATTTCTGTCAGTACAGAGTACCCCACGTGGAGCCTGGCGCTGAGCACGCTGCAGAGCTTCAAGAACATAGGGGTGAGCACGGGTGTTGGGGCTCTTGCCCCGCCCCCCTCAGCAGCCTCGCAGGTGACACCCCCATCCCTCCCCAGGTGCTGGAGGAGACAGCGAGCCCCTTGGGGCCCCTTCTGCACCTTGCGCAGCCATTCTGCTCCAGTGAGGGCCTGGGGAAGCTGCGAGCCTTCCTTGAGCAGTTCTTGCAGCTGTAGCTACTGATCCTGCAGAGCAATAAAGCCGGCACAGAGGGAGCAGCAGCCGTCTCCTGGTGCAGATTTATTGAGTGCTGTCATGGCAAGGCACAGGAGGTCTGAGGTGGGGGCTTGGTCCTCACACCACCTTGTTGCAGATAGTGCCCAGTTCCTCGATCTCGCACTGCACCTCGTCGCCTCGCTGCGAAGGCAGGAGATGCTGCAGCCCTACGCAAGCGTGGGCTCCTTCTGTACCCCATGGGGAAGAGAGATGGGGAGGGGGCTGCTGGGGGAGCGCAGTGGTGGGACTTTCTACTTCCATCAGGAACGAGGAACCCTGAAGGGGGATATCTGGGGTGCTGGGGGAGGTCGGTGACAAGAGATGGCGAGGGGAAAGCATGAAGCTGAAGTGCTAACCTTAGAGGGAACTGTTCTTGCTCTGCCACCCTGACCCACCTGGCCCTACGCAGTGACACCACCCCATGCTCACCTTGAGGAACACAGGGGGCTTCCGGAAAACCCCCACGCCAGGAGGGGTTCCCGTCAGCAGGACATCCCCAGGGCGCAGTGTGACAAACCTGGGAGGCACAGATGTCAACTGGTGTCCCCCCCCCACCTAGGGAGCCAGGATGCTGCTGCCCCCCCCCTCCCTGTGCTACATACTGGGACACCCAGGCGACAAGCTGGGGCAGCTTGAAGACAAGCTGGTTGGTGCTGCTGCTCTGCATCAGCTGCCCGTTAACGCTGCAACGGATGCGCAGGTTGTGGACATCTGCACAGGAGATGTGTCATCCCAGGGAGCTGGGAAAAAAGCCTCCCATCCTTCCCAGTACCCACCTGTCACTGAGTCCTTAGTGACAATAGCTGGCCCTAAGGGACAGAAGGTGTCAAAGGTCTTCCCCAGCAGCCACTGCCTCCCGTTCCTTCGCATCTGCCAGTCCCGGGCGCTGACATCGTTGGCCACAGTGAAGCCCACGATGTGCTCCAGTGCTGCTGACTCCTGGAGGGGGGGCACAGGGACCTGCTCAGCCAACGGGATGGGGACACACAATGGGGCCCTGCCGACACGTTACCTGGATGTGCCGCCCCGTCTTCCCAATGATGGCAGCCAGCTCCACCTCCCAGTCCACCTCCTGGGAGAGAACATGGGGTGCAGGGGGGCTCAGCCAGGCTGCACCCCGCAGTGTTACGGGGCCCGTGGGCACTTACACTGCTCTCAGCCGGGTGCACAATGTCATCGAAGGGCCCGGTGATGGCGCTGGGAAACTTGCTGAAGATGAGGGGCTCCTTGGGCACTTTGACGTCCTGCTCCAGGCAGTGGTCGCGGTAGTTCAGCCCCACACAGATCACCTTCTCGGGCTCATCGACGGGCGCCAACAGCCGCACTCCCGCCCGGAGCAAACGGTGCCGGCCCGAGGCCAGCGCTCTGCGGGCCGGGGCTGAGCGCGGGGAGCACCCGGCACGCACCTCCAGAGCTTCGGAACACCGCTCCAGCGCCCGGCACCCGCCTGCGGGTCCCAGCACAAGCCCCCGCACCCCCCTGCGCCCACCAGCTCCCACCTCCGCGCCCCACAGCGAACCTCGGCGCCCCGCACACCGCCTCAGGATCCCATCGCCCAACTCAGGATCCCCGCACCGACCCCCGGAGCGGCACTCCCCCCTCCGCCCCCCCACCTGCGGGCAGCCTCCAGCCCGTGCTCGCCGCTCTCCAGGAAGGCCCGCATGGAGCGGGGCAGCGCGGGCTCGGCCTCGCTGAGGTCCACCACGTCCCCGCCCTCCTCCTCCTCCAGCCCCAGCCGGGGCCCGGCCGCCCCGGGGCCCTGGAAGCGGAGCAGGCGCATGGCGCGGGGCAGCGCCGCGGGCAGCCGGGCCGGGGCCATCCGGGACGCGCGCGGTGAGGACGCAATAACGGCGCGACGGCGGAGGGCCCGCCCCCCTCGGAGGCCCGACCAATGGGAGCGCGGCGGAGGCGGGGCCGAGCGAGAGCGCTCTGCCGAGGACCGGGACCCGCGTGGTGTGCGGGAGCGGCTCCTGGCTGAGCCCCGGGAGAGAGGGACCGTTCCCACGGGTCGAGCCGTGTGAAAGCCCAGAGGGAGTCAGGCGGGCGCCTCAGGGTCGTGCTTTGCTGCGATCATCGTCCGCACGCGCGCTGGGCCGCTGCCACGCAGGTGGAGTCCCGAACTCCCCCTTTCCGCGTCCGTATCTGTATCTGCATTATCCTGGCCGTTATCTCCTAGCGGGTGATCTCATCCCCCGCCCCTCCCCTCCTCCTGATCTTTGCCAGGGGCCGTTCCGTGAAAGTCGTTGCATGAGTCGGAGACGATGCTCTCGTTGGTTCGTTTCTCTTCGTGTCGTGGTGCTCCTTTTTTTCCACGTCGTTAGTTCTCTGCTGTCAGCAGATTCTTCAGAAGTTGTCCCCTGAGCGCTTCTTTTCTTCTCTTCCTACGGGTGGTTGTGTTTTGGCCCAGCCTTGGCCTGGGGCTGTACTGGGGAGGAAACCCACGGTGGGGTTTTGCCCAGCCCTGCTTCTGTTCCTTTTGGAATTGTAACTAATCCCCTACAAAATCCTCCTGAAATTGGGCGATTGTCTCATCCCCTTTTACATTTTTCCCCGTAAGCTAATTCCTGTGTGCTGCAATCAACATCTCTGAGTGCTGCTGAGTCAAAGCTGAGCGTTCCCTTCCGGGAACGAGAGGGTTAATTTCACCCTCAAGGTGAGCTCGTACTCTTGTCCCCCCATCCCCCACCTCTCCCTCCTCTTTCACGCCTCTGCTTTTTTTGGGGGGGTGGGATCTCAATCCAATCTCAATCCAAAACAAAACACGGTCTCGGGGTTACGTGGCTGTGTGAGCAGTATAGTGTTCTGCTTCTTCTCCATTTTATCTATCACCTTACCCATTTCATCTAGTCTTTCTGTTACTTGGTGAGATGGCTGAAACGGAACCGTGAGACGAAAATAATCGTTGTTCAAAGTTTTGAAGTGTAATAATCAGTTCGAACACTAGGGGTCTTCTCTGTTGCTCTGTACATCTTTCAAACTTGCTATCTTTTGCTGCTTCTGTACCGGCGTACTTCCCCGGTGCATGTTCTTGTGAGTTTCTGCCACATATTTGTAATAATCCTCACTCTCTCAGGATCACAGCCTTGGTGTGGATTGTTAGCAGCAAACATGGGCTCATACAGCATTTCCACCACAGCCATGTCCTTCAAATACTGGATACCGTTTTCAATAGTACTCCGCCTTTTCATTTCAGGATCCAGATCATTTTTGAAGACAAATTTTTGTTTTACAGCTAATAACACTCATTCCCAGCGGGTGATGACTCCATCCAGACACCTACTAATTCCTCCGTCAGTGACTGAGTCTCTGGCGATGTTTCCTAGTCGGCAAGCTTCGTTACTATCCAGATACATGCTACTGGCCCCAGGGGGATCATCCTGAGTACCCCGCATCACTCTGCTGATGGGGACCATACTGACTTTTTAGCATCTGTCCCTTGTCCCCAACTTGGCTGGGGACCCCCGCATCCGGAACCACTTGTAAATAGGGAACAGCGGGGACAGCATTGCTGCAGCACCCATGGGTGCCCGACTCCTCAGCATCCCATCAAAGTACCCTGTACCCGCTCAGCAGAGAAGGAGCCCTGAAAAAAATTCCCCGGTGACTCATTTGGGGCAAAAAGGCTGGAAAAGCAGAAGCTTGGGGGTGGGAGGGGGGGGGAAATGGGTAGGGGGACATGGGGACCCTTAGCTCCTATCCCCATCTGAGACTGATAGGGCTTATGTCACAGGGTGGGAGAAAGTGGGGGATTGAGATCCCACCCCCCCAAAAAAGCAGAGGCGTGAAAGAGGAGGGAGAGGTGGGGGATGGGGGGACAAGAGAACGAGCTCACCTTGAGGATGAAATTAACCCTCTCGTTCCCGGAAGGGAACGCTCAGCTTTGACTCAGCAGCACTCAGAGCGAAAGCCATCCCTCCCGCTGTGATGCTCTGCCAAAAATTCTGCCCTGCAGTGCTCGGCCCGCCCCGTGCCTCAGTTTCCCCTCGTGTGATGCACATTGGTGCCACCCCCCCGCCCCTCATCGGGGCCCACAGTGAGTCCGTTGGTGACAAATGTGTCACTGAGTGACAGCTTAGGGTGGGAATGCATTGAACGCTGCACCCAGGGGAGAGCCGAGCAGCAGGCTGGGGGGGTTGGGGGGGCAGCCCCCAAGGGGAAGGTCTCCCCCTATGGAAAAATGGATTGTTTAATGCCTTGGGTGAGATGTTGGAGAAGAGGAAAGTGGGGAAGTTAAAATATGTCAGCTGGGTACTGCCTGAACACCGCCCCCTCCCCAGCCCTGCAAGTGCTGTCCAAAGCTCTCCAGTGCCCCCTGGTGCTCTTCGCAGCTCCGCAGCGCCCTCCCATCGCCTCCCAGTGCTGCCTAGGGTCAACTTGTGCCCATCTGCGCATCCCCAGCGCTGCCTGAAGCCACCGCAGTGCTGTCCGCGGCCCTAATACCATCCCAGTGCTCTCGGTGCCCCCTGTTCAGCACAGCCGTTGCTCAGTACGTGACCATCTCCTTCCCCACAAACAGAACACGGCAACAGAGACTGTGACGGCAGCGATGGCTGAGATCTTCAGTGAGGAGGACCTGGAGGAGATGAAGCACGTGAAACCCACCATCCATCATCAGCAGGCAACCACCCAAACATCTGTAGAGGTGTGCACGGGGGTCTGGAGCGCCTTTGGTGCCGCGTGAAGGAGTGCAGGCGGACGCGTGAGCAAAGTGAACGCAAGACGTTTAATAATTGAACGGACAAAACAAAGGAGAAACAATAACATTCCCAACCGTATCCTATCCTATCCTAACAACTGATTCCTATCTCTGACGCTCCAGCTCTTTTGCAGTCCATCACTGCGGAGTCCCACATCGCCCCAGTCCAAGATGCCGTTTGAGGGCAGCCCAGTTTGGGAGGGGTAGGGCTGGGGCCGCTGGTGGTGCCCTGGAACGCTGCCACCGCTCTCTGGGTGCCGTGGGGGCCGTATTGGTTGGCTCTGGCCGTGTCTCCTGCTGCACTGTGTGGGCCGCTTTCTTGCTCCGCTCCCGCTCGGGCCGCTGTTGGGCTCGATGGTCACCGAGTCGTCCTGCTGGCCGCCTTGCCGACACCGCCCAGCTTCAGCTGCGCCGGCATTTCTTGGCTGGAGCGTCCCGGCACTGCTGTAGCTTCCTCTTTCTGTCCGGGACGCTGCCACCGGGCACCACGCGGATGCGGACCACTGGGGGCGGCCTCTGCCGCGCCTCTTCCTTCTCATGCGCAGTGCGGGGCGAAGGAGGCGTGGGGGGAACCGAGGGGGTTGGCACGGGCTGCTCTGGCTCTTGCACGTTCTCTATCACATTGACCCCCTTTTTGTTTTCCGCAGGCAGGTCCTGGCCCTGCTGGGGCACCTCCAGAGGACTCCACTCTTCTGAAACAGTAACAACATCCCCCAAATCGATGATGGCAACGTTCCCACACCCACTCGGTGCAGACAACTGCCCGCCAGCTCTGCACACCACACACTCACCATTGATCCACGAGAGCAAGTCGTCCAGGTCCTCGTGGACTTCAGCAATGTCATTGTTTGTTGTCATATCTGGAGAAAGGAAAGAAAATCCCCACAGGGCAATGCCATTTTGCCAACATCCACTGGGTGGGAACACCCCCTGCCAGCTTTGCAGACCACGAACTCACCGTCGTTCATCCAGGAGAGCAGATCGTCCATGTCTGGGATGTCCTCCGGGACGTCTGCGCTGGATTTGGCTTCTGACAAAAGGAAGAAGATCCCCACAGGGCAATGCCAGCTTTCCCACACCAACTTGGTCTTGACACTCCCCCGCCAGCTCTGCTGCCCCCAGACTCACCACTGCTGGTGTCAGTATCCGGGATCTCCTCCCAGATTTCAGCGCTGGATTTCACCTCTGGAAAAAGGAAGGAAATCCCCACAGGGCAATGCCAGCTTTCCAACGCCAGCTCGGTGCGGACATCCCCCTGCAGCTCCGCTGCCCCCAGACTCACCGTTGTTCATCCACTCCAGAAGTTCATTTATATCCTGGATGTTCTCCGGGATATCTGAGCTCCCTGTCACTGTTGGAAATGCATGTAAACCCCCACCGGGCAATGCCCGTTTCCCCGCAGCACCCGGTGCGCACAGCCTGCCACCCGCTCTGCAGCCCCCGAACTCACCGCCTGATTCCAGCGTCGCGGCGCTGCAGGCGAGCGGAGCCGTGGTGGGATGGGGCTGTGCAAAACAGTGGGCAGGGGCAGTGGGGGCAGCCATACCCGAGTGCGGCCCCCCAGGTGGGAGCTGCACCCCTGGGAACTGCTGATCCCCAGGTGGGAGCTGCACCACCAGGTGTTGCTGACCCAAAGGTGGGTGCTGCGCTGCCTGCCCCGAGACCTCTGGGACCTCAGTCCAGACAGAGGCCTGAGGCCCCACGTATGTGACCGTCAGTATCCACGAAGAGATTCTCTCTGTGGGGAAAATGCCACAGTGGGCGCTGGGCTGAGATCTGGGGCACTGCCATCACCTGAAGGGCTGCAGTGCGAGGAGCAGGAGGAGCCTGCTGCCTTACCTGCCATGGTAGCACAAGAATGGGAGTTGGGGGTTCCGTGCCCGCTGGGGTCAGCCCCTATCTGCTGAGCTCACAATGCCCCTCTGTCCAGAATTCTAAGCACGGGCTGTCCCGTGCCACAGCCTTGCTCTGTGCCTGCCTCGTCAGCAGCACTTGTTGTGGCTTCAGCGGTGGTGGTGGAAGCATGAGCCGAGTGTGGGGAGCTATGGTTCCCGTTCGTCTCATCGTCATCCTCATCCTCCTGGCCATAACTTGCATTGACTTGTGTGGTCCTCCACGCAAAGTGCTGCGATCAGGTGGGTGGGGAAAACCGAATGGCACGGGGGGCTTGAAGTCAGGCTGTGCCCCCACGGCCCTCTCGCATGCTGCCCTGGGGCCGTCCTTCCACGGGGGCTGTGCTGGGCAGGGGAAGATGGGCAGCAGCCAGTTCCCAGCACAGGGTCCCCCTCGGCCCACGGCCCAGGGGGAGGGCCGGGCATGGTTTCGTGCCGTCCTTTAGCGTTGCCTTCATTTGTGCACATCCGAGATCTGCAGTGAGAAAGGCCCGAGGGGACAAATGTTGCTCCGTGGTGGTGTCGCACACGGCCTGGAGAGAGTCCTTTGCAACCTGCCAATGGCAGCCAACAGGTCGCCCTGCACACTCTGTAGCTGTGGGACTGACGACCCGGATCTTTCTCCTATCCCATTACCTGACCCAGCTGCGGTCCATGATGGAGAAAGAGATCCCAGCATCTCATGGGAATTTCTCTCGTCTGTTTGCGATTCCAGATTATTGCGGCGTATCTGATGACGAACTTGCGTGGCCGGACTCAGCCTGTGTTCCTCAGGTGGAGCCTATTGGTAAGTCGCTGCAAGGACAGAGCCTTTGGGGCTCCCCACTCCCCCTCTCTTTTCCTCCCTTCTCCATCCCCTTTGCGCTCTCTTCCCCTGCCCATCCCCAGACGCTTCACCAAAAAGAGCGCTCGCTGCCATCATTGCTTCATCTGAAATGTGTCTCGCTACGTTGTGTTCAGGTTCTGGGAGACAGTGGTGGAAGTGGGGAAGCGTGAGATCCTGGCTCCGGTTTTCTAACCCTTACAAGACGGACATGAGGGAGAATGCAGCGCCCGGTGTGTATATTTCTGTCTGTTCAGCAGAAGGCTTGGCAAGCAGGTGTTCTGTGTACATGCGTGGAAAGCACCGTTGTCTTCTCACTGAGGAGTAGTACCTCTTGAGGATGTCATCTTCCTGACCAGGGCAGATATTTACAGTCACACTCTGCTCCTTTCTTTCTAAAGAGACGGAGGCAGAGCCTGTGGACGAGTCAGCATCTCAGGAGGGCAGCAGCAGCACTCTGCAGATCTCTCGTGAAGACGCAGGGGACGTGGCAGCAGCTGGCGCTGCAGGTAAAGGCCGTGCAGAGAGCAGTGTCGGAGCTCTGATGAGATTGCCAGTTGGGCACGAGGCGCAGCAGTGACCGCGATTGTTCGTTCAGGTGCGCGTGGCGAAGAGCCCACGAGTGGCGGCCGTGTGAAAGATGTCCTCAGGCTCTGCTTCCTGTACACCATGGCTATGATCGTTCCCGCGCTGCTGCTTAGAATTGTGGACTGCTTTTGCATGGTGGACCAGAGGCAGAACCAGCTGTGAGTTGCTCCCCCTCCCTCCTACACCCATCCAACTGCACTCTTCCTCACTGCGCTGCCGTGTGTGGTGCCGGGAGGAAGGAGAGCGGGGGGCTGTCCCGTGTCCTCAGCAGTTCCTCTCTCCGCAGACGCCTCCATCGATCCACCAAAGCCCGGTGTGCTGCTCATCAGCAGTCATCACGTCCGCACACAAAGGCGGGCACGTACAAAGTGGTGTGCGGACAGCTGCGGTACCAGAAGCCACCATACGTGCCGGGACAACCTGCCTGTGAGCTGCGGATCCCCAACACATCGCGCCCCCCCAAGCCAAAGTGTCCCCCGCCTCGGGTGTCCCTGTGGTCCTGCAGTCCCACCTACTCCACCACAAGGACTCCGAAGAGTGCGAGCTGCCCCAAGCCCCGCTGGGCACTGCCACCGTCATCGCTCCCATCCTTCGGGGGATGGCAGCTGTCCCGCTGGGGTATGGTTTGGAGACCATGTCCCAGAGCTGGACAGCCGCTGCTGCGACCAGCTGTGTCTCTGCAGCTGATGCTTTCAAAAAAATAAAATAACTGTTTAGACGTTGCACTGCCCACGCTGCATTCTGCTTTGTTCTCCCAGGCCTCGCGTCTTTGGACGCAGCGCTGCGGTGAGGGACCTGCGGGTACTGGTATCCGACAGGTTGGCCGTGAGCAGTGTGCTCCGGTGGCCAAGAAGGCCAATGGGCAATGGCCAGGAAGGTCACAGCTGCTGC
Source organism: Oreortyx pictus (assembly GCA_036925125.1). Classification (NCBI taxonomy): domain Eukaryota; kingdom Metazoa; phylum Chordata; class Aves; order Galliformes; family Odontophoridae; genus Oreortyx; species Oreortyx pictus. Next base: position 4,332,911 of record JAUPFR010000029.1, read on the forward strand.
CAACAGCAGCGGCTGTCCAGCTGTGCCTCTGCAGCTTACGCTTGCATTAAAAACAAAAGAAGTGTGTAGACCACGTCCCATTTTGGTTTATTCTCCCAGACCTCCTTCAATAGACACATCTTTGGAGAGGTGTCCTTGCTTTACTCTGTGCAGGACACGGGGTGGGAAATGTCCCTCACAAGCAGGCCGTGTCCTCACAGTGGCTTCTCTTTGGAGGACAAAGTTTCCACGCTGCACCTGCCTGGTGCGTAGGTCACAGCGACCGCGAATGTATGTGTTGTGATCTTCCTGGAAGAGATGTGAAGGCAGCTGAGGGTCCAAGAAGCGCTGTGGGACAGCCAGCACGGCTGCAGCGAGGGCAGTCGGTGCCTGACCCACCCGGTGGCCTTTCACTCTGCAGCGACGGCACTGATGGACAAAGGGAGGGCAACTGATGTCGTCTCCCTGGACTCGTGCAAGCAATAAACAAACAGTGCTGGGTGCGCCGGGCAGTCTCTGCTCCACCAACGGCGCACACCGAAAAGACAGACCCCCCTTTTTTTATACATAGTTCCACCCGATTCCCCCAAAGTCTCCTCCTTCCTTCATTCCACGTCACTTTGTCCTTCTACGCTTGCGTGGGCTGCTGTTAGGGGTCGTATTCTTCCCTGTGGGGGTCGTGAGGAGGAAGATAAGTTGTCTTCCTCAGTGTCCTTCTATTCATCCTTGCTTGCAGGCATGCACACGTTGGGTTAGTTGTACAGGGTTAATTGCTCAAAGTTCAGGCTTAGTTAACGTACGCTGAGACAACGTTTTCTCCGGCTTCTCGGGGGCCCACACATACATCCCGTTCTCTGTTTGTTTCTCTTTTTTCTATCCTATAAGGGAGTGTTTGGGCGTCCATGGTTAACGCCCACGTTATCTCTAGTACAGTATCAGCCTCGAGTCTGCCCAGGCTGCCCCCCCCCTTCCTCACGCTATTGCCACAAGTCATCCGCCACGTGTCACATCCAGGTGGTTCGCTCAGGGGCTGCGGCAGCTCTGCCACGGAAAAAGGCTGAGGGAGCTGGGGCTGCTCAGCCCGGAGAGGGGACGGCTCCGGGGAGACCTCACGGCGGCCTCGCAGCGCTTCGAGGGAGGCGGTAACCGGCAGGGAAAGGAACGCGGGACGCGGGGAGACGGAGACGGAGACGGCGGCGGACCGTGCGCGGAGCAACGACGTGAGGAGCGAGGAATTGCCGCGACCGAAGCCCAGAGAGCGGCGGAGGCGCTCGGGAGCGGTTCCCGCCCCTCCGCCTCTGGGGCGGTGCCCGAGTGGGGGCGGAGCGGCCGCGGAGCAGAAGGCGTCGGCGCGCGGTGCTCGCGGCTCAGCTCGTCGGGAGCGAGCGGGGGAAAGCGGCCTCAGCCCCGGCTCCTTCGTCGTGGCGTCGCCGCTCGGCCCCGCGGCTCTGGGGATGGGGGGCCCGGCCCCGCCGCGCTCCGTGAGGAACCGTCCGGCGCCGGCGGTGCCGCGGGTAAGGGCGGGGGGGAGCGGAGCGGGGTGGGGGGCGCCGCCGCGGCGAAGGAGAGGAACCGGGAGGCGGGGGCTGAAAGAAACGGCGGCGGGCGGGAGGGGGGGGAGAGAGGATGGGGGGGAAGCGGCAGAGCGAGGGAGACAAAATGGCGCTCGGGAGGCGGGGATGGCGGGAAAGCCGAACGGCCGCGGTGGAGCGTGGGGCTGAGGGTCGTCCGCCGCGGGCGCCGGGCGGGAACGAGAGCGGGGGGCACTCGTGTGGCCTCAGCGGTTCCTCGTGTCAGCCTGACACGCGTGCGGGAGCGAGAACGCGGAGCTGCGTGTGCGTCCGTGATGGAGAAAGAGATCCCGGCGTCTCACGGGAGCTTCTCTCGTCTGTTTGCGTTTCCAGGTGGTTACACCAGATCTGTTTGCTCGTTTATCTGTGCCCGCCTCGTCAGCCGCACTTGCTGTGCCTTCAGCGATAGTGGCGGCAACATGGCTCGAATGTGGGGAGCTGTGGCTTTTACACGCGTGCTACTCCGTGGCAAGATCGGCGAGCAGGTGGCTGCGCTGCCTGTCCCCAGACCTCTGGGACCTCAGTCCAGACAGAGGCCTGAGGCCCCACGTATTTGACCGTCAGTATTCACGAAGAGATTCTCTCTGTGGGGAAAATGCCACAGTGGGCGCTGGGCTGAGATCTGGGGCACTGCCATCACCTGAAGGGCCGCAGTACGAGGAGCAGGAGGAGCCTGCTGCCTTACCTGCCATGGTAGCACAAGAATGGGAGTTGGGGGTTCCGTGCCCGCTGGGGTCAGCCCCTATCTGCTGAGCTCGCAGTGTCCCTCTGTCCAGAATTCTAAGCACGGGCTGTCCCGTGCCACAGCCTTGCTCTGTGCCTGCCTCGTCAGCAGCACTTGCTGTGGCTTCAGCGGTGGTGGTGGAAGCATGAGCCGAGTGTGGGGAGCTATGACTCCTGCCCGTCTCATCCTCGTCCTCATGGCCATAACTTGCATTGACTTGTGTTGTCCTTGGCGCAAAGAACTGCGATCAGGTGGGTGTTGAAAACCGAATGGCACGGGGGGCTAGAAGTCAGGCTGTGCCCCCACAGCTTACTATTACTTACCGTTGCGCTCTGTTCCTTTCTTTCTAGGGATCGGCGTAGAGCCTGTGGATGAAGCGGTGTCTCAGGGGGGCAGCGCATTCCTCCCGGTGCCGTTTTGGCATTTCCCCAAAGAATCCGAGAGAAAAACGAATACCCATTTAAAGGTACAGTTCATGCATTATTCATTACATTCCAAACTGGTTATACTGGGGATTAAACGTAAGACCAATTTTGCTGTACTGTTTGCCCCTATTTTTGCTTATCTTTGCAACCACAAACACAGACACTAAGGCGCCACAACAACTATTAAGATGATGTGCAGTTATCCGTGCTGTAGAGGGGCTGTTCTCATGGTGTAGTATCTGATTTAAGATTTCCTGAATCCCCCTCCTTCAGTCTTTGGGATGAAGGCTGTTTCTGATTCGTCCTTTGGTGCATTCCAGGCCGGTCTTGCAAGGTCTGAGTTGTGGATGCTTATCTCTCACCCCTTGATGTGAGGAATGTGCTTTCTTTGCTTCGTTTTGCTGGGTTAATGTTTGAAATGTAGACAGAGTTCTGTTCTTAGTTTTATGCCGATTGGAATTAAAGCCAGTTTAAAGGTATTGTATCAGCAGCTTTGACTTTGTATCTTTTGCCACCAATCTCATCTACATGTTTTACAGTTAATACCATTTTGCAGGGGGCAGACTTTACCTTCCTGCATCTGTTACCTTGTACTTCGATTGTCACTGCATTCTTCCTATAAACAAGATCAGGATGACTGAAGATAGGTTTAATGAACAAACGGGGCCTGTCACTCATCACAGGCCACGTTGCATTTTGGTTTGTTCTTGCAGACCTTGTTAATAGACGTGTCTTTGGAGAGATGGTGTTCCTGCGCACCACTGGGAATTGGACGATTTGCTCGCGTGGATCAGTGGTGAGTGTGGTTTGCAGAGCTGGCAGGCAGTTGTCTGTACTGAGCGGGTGTGGGAAGGTTGCCCTCGTGGTTTTTGGGGGATGTCCTTGCTGTTTCAGGAGTGGTGAGTCCTCAGGACTTGCCCCAGCAGTGCCAGTACCTGCTTGCTGTCAGAGGGGCAGGGACCAATGATGCTGCAAACGTGGAGGAGGAACGTCATCGTGGTGACCTGCTGCTGCTGCTACTGGACAGCTTTTTGAGGGCAGAGATCTTGCAGTGGATCGCTGCTACCGAGCTTCTGAGCTCAGATGTCTTCTGCTGCCTCAACACGTCTCCTTTCATCACCCAGCTCCTTGACTTCCCCAGGGACGACAGTGGAGATCAATGCTGAGGCCAGGCCCTTCAGCATCTTGTTCTGGGGGCACTGTGGGGCTCTGAAGTGGTGGACTGCAGAAGCGTTTGCAATCTTTGACATACTAACAACTGTTAGGATGGGATACCGTAGGGAATACTGTTCTTTCGTTTCTTGTTTTGTCTGTTAAATGTTTTGCGTTCACTTTGTTCACACGTCTGCCTGCAGTCCTTCATGCAGCACCGATGCTGCCCTGCTACCTCTAGGATGAGACAGGGCAGCACAAAGGGCAGTGCCCCCGTGTTACTTTGCAAATAAATCCTTTCTGTCCTTGTGCAGTGCAGGACTATAAATGTACAGTTTGCCATTTCTTGCTCACCATTCGTGTCAGTGCTCCTGTTGGGATGGGTGAAGCACAGTGTTGCCGTCACAGAATTGTAGGGGTTGGAAGGGGGGACCTCTGTCAGTGGCACCATCCCGAGCAACTTTTGGGATTTGGGTGGGGAAGGTTCCTTCTCTACCTTGTGTTTGAATTAAGGGGGCCACGATTGTGCCTGGATACAACTGAGGGCCAGGGAATCATTGTCTTGGGCTGCACCCTGTATGTTCACTGTCAGTTCATGGTCCTGCTCCTCCGCCTTCTCCCACTTTGATAATACTTTTGATAAAAGCCACTGGCTAGTTCCTAATGCTAGTGGAGAAGATTGCAGAGGTGGTTGTAATTTTGGCAAGTCGCCTGTTGAGGTGGCCAGTGTATTCATGGAAATTTCTGAGTCAGTTCCATTCCCATGCCTAACCTGCTTGGGTTTCCAAAGGGCAGGTCCTGCTCGACCAACCTGATCTCCTGACCCATCTGGTGGATGAGGGAAAGGCTGTTGATGTATGCGTGGACTTGAGCAAAGCCTTTGACACTGTCTCCCACAGTACTCTGCAGAAGCTGGCAGCCTGTGGCTTGGAGAGGTGCACTCTTGGCTGGGTAAGGAGCTGCTGGAGGGCCAGGCCCAGAGAGTGGTGGTGAGTGGAGCTAACTCCAGTTGGCAGTCGGTCACAAGTGGCGTTCCCCGGGGGTTGGTGCTGGGGCCTGTCCTCTTCAGTATCTTTATGGATGACCTGGATGAGGGCGTTGAGTGCTCCCCGCAGGAACAGAGAAGGAATTGTCCCCTTGTACTTGGCGCTGGTGAAACCGCACCTCGAGTACTGTGTCCAGTTTTGGGCCCCTCACTGCAGGAAAGACGTTGGAATGTGTTCAAGGAATTGCAACAAGGCTGGTGAGGGGTCTAGAGCACAGACCTTGTGGGGAGAGGCTGAAGGAGCTGGGAATGTTCAGCCTGGGGAAGAGGAGGCTCAGGGGCAACGTTGTTGCTCTCTATAACTTCCTGGAGGGGGGTTGTAGTGAGCTGGGGGTTGGCCTCTTCCCTCATGTAACTAGGTTGTCCAGCCCTCAAAGGATACTTCTAGGAGAGTAAAGCATGCTAATTGACAGTCAGGAGAGAAGGAGCCGTGGAAAAAAGTTCCGCGGTGACTCATTTGGGGCAAAAAAGGCTGGAAAAGCAGAAGCTTGGGGGGTGGGGGGTGGGTAGAGGTGTGAGGACATGGGGACCCTTAGCTCCTATCCCCATCTGAGACTGATAGGGCTTATGTCATAGGGTGGGAGGAAGAGGGGGATTGAGATTCCCACCCCCCCCCCAGAAAAAAGCAGAGGGGTGAAAGAGGAGGGAGAGGTGGGGAATGGGGGGACAGGAGAATGAGGACACCTTGAGGGTGAAATTAACCCTCTCATTCCCGAAGGGAACGCTCAGCTTTGACTCAGCAGCACTCAGAGCGAAAGCCATCCCTCCCGCTGTGATGCTCTGCCAAAAATTCTGCCCTGCAGTGCTTGGCCTGCCCCGTGCCTCAGTTTCCCCTCGTGTGATGCACATTGGTGCCACCCCCCGCCCCTCATCGGGACCCACGGTGAGTCCGTTGGTGACAAACGTGTCACTGAGTGTAGGGCAAATAACCCCCAGAAATAGCACCCAGAAGAAATAGTGCCAAAGCTGATATATTTTTGATAGGCTTAGGTAGATGGTATACAGATAGTTAATAAGAAAATTAATAAGGAAAGAGTGGCTCACCTTTGAAGATGGTTGAGGCTCACTGAAAACTCCACTAGGGAGGGATCTCCAACCAGAGATCCTTCCCTGGTGGTGGTCAGCCCTTAAATGGGGTCTTGGGAGAGGTGGAGTCAAACTCCACCCCTTCCAATCACACTCACTTGTGCCCCTGTGGCTGACCCAGTGCTCGCCTCAGGTGATCAATCAGTGGTTCAGGCCGTGATTCAACAGTTCCCATACACTCCACCCCTTCATGACATGAACCACTGAGAGACCCAATACATTGCGACGCTTTACATAATAACCCGTCGCGATGCATATCGATGTAATCTGGGATGAGTGATGATCAGCGTATGGCTCATGTTCTTCCTTGGGCCATGCTAGGGGTTCCTTTAGCAATAAAGACTGGAGTGTTGACCACAATATCAGTAGGCCATGTACCAATTACCGGAGGGACTGCCGAACCACCCACCTCCAATAATCTCCCCCAAGGTGCAAGTAGGCCACACCATCGTGGTCCTACCTGCACCTTCCAAGGCCATCTTATTTTATTGGTGCCTGGTTTCAGGTTCTCAGGGGCAGGGAGCAGAAGATTGTTCTCACGGCCGGTCTGAGGTCTTACCTCATTATCTGTACCTGTAATTTGGATCCTAAGTGGGGAGGCCCATGTTGTTTGTAACATTTTCAAGGCACTGGGTCTGCCATCTCTAGGTCTTTCATTCAGATCTCGCAGGGTTTCGTGGAGTCTCTTCGTCCACCCCTGCAGAGACTGAGAGTCTGTCTTCAGGGCAGCCTTGAGAATACCGTTATAACGCTCAATCAGGCCTGCCCCCGTTGGATTATATGGCAGGTGGAATCGCCATTCAATATTGTTCTCTTCTGCCCAGCGTTGTATCATTGCACCTGTGAAATGAGTCCCTTGGTCGCTCTCAATGACTTGTGGTGTCCCATAGGCAGCCATCAATCTTGTGAGCACCTTGATGGTATATGCCTGGTTGGCTTTTGGTACTAGATAGGCCTGCATTAGCCCACTCGCGGTGTCAACACAGGTTAGGGCATATCTCGCCCCCTCAGATTGAGGGAGGGGCCCAATATAATCAACCTGCCATCGCTGTAGAGGATTGTGTCCTCTAACAAGATGGGCTGTTGTTTCAGGCAACGACCTCGGTCTCATTCTGGAGCAGGCATCACAGTCTCGACATGCTTGAGCTACATCCGATAGTTGTACGGGCAGTCCCCATGCTTTGGCAGCTGCCCACATGGTCTTCTGTCCAGCATGCCGCAGCTTTTGATGCAACCAGTAGGCAATGTTCTCAGATGGTGAGTTCTCAACCCATCTAACTCGGGCCAGTGTGTCGGCTTCATCATTTCCTGGTGACTGTAGGGGTCGGTGACCAGAAACGTGGTAGACACGTACAGTTCTGTGTTTGACTGTATTCCATATGTCTAACCACATATCTTTGCCCCAGATCGGTCGGGAGTGGATAGTCCAGTCCTGGGTAGCCCACTGTGCAATCCAAAGAGTGAGCCCCCGGTACACAGCCCAACTATCTGTGCAGATATTCAGGACACCGTCACCAGGTTCTTTGGTTATAACCATCCACACGGCCCGCAGCTCTGCCCACTGGCTGCTTTGACCATCCCCCTCTTCAAACCATATTGTATCTGTAGCGGGATGGTATGCTACTGCTCTCCACTTACTTGGGTTGCCCTTGCTGGACCCATCCGTGTACCAGGCATCTTCAGGAATGGGATATTTTCCTTCCTGGACGGGACTCTTCTGTGGCGGAGCAACCAAGGTTTGTTTTGGTGCATCACTGTGATACGTCACTGGGCCTAGAATCTTTTGGAGTTCTTCTTTCAACGGTGAGGAAGACAGACTACTCCTCTGGCTGAGATAGGCGACCCATCGTGCCACCGTCTGTGCCTGGGCCACCCCTGTCTTAGGAAGGTGGGTCAGATCTCTCACCCACCCCTGAATTGGAAGGGTGGCCTTAACTATGACTTTGGCCGTCTGGGTTATTGGCTCTACCGCTTGTAATGCGGTATAGGCAGCCAATAGTTGTTTTTCAATCATACTATATCTTTCTTCTGCTCCGTGCCAGACCTGAGACCAAAATCCAATGGGGGTCCGAACAGAACTCTGGCGTTGCCACAGGCCCCAGCCAAAGCCATCCTGAGTAACATGAACATCCAATTCAGCTGGGAGGGTAGGATCGAATATACCCAATGCCTGGGCTTGTTTCACCGCCTGTTTTGCTTGCTGGAAAGCATCCTGTTCTGTTCTCCCCCAATCCCATGAATGGCCCTTTTTTGTGAGTCTATACAAAGGTCTCAGCAGCTGCGCCAAATGAGGTATAAAGGAACGCCAGTATCCCAATATACCTAGAAATTCCTGCAGCTGCTTTGGTGTTGTAGGGACTGGAAATGCCTGAACCTTATCTATGATGGCACTGGGTAGCACTTTGGTCTTTCCTGACCAGACTACCCCCAGAAGTTTTACAGACAGGCCTGGACCTTGCACCTTTTGAGGATTGATAGCCCATCCTCTTTCATTTAGGTAGGAGGTTAGTGAATCTGCTGCCTCTCCTACTGCTTCCAGTGAGTCAGATGTTAACAGGAGGTCATCAATGTAGTGGTACAGGTTGACATTATTATTAGCTAATTGGAGGAAACCTAGGTCACGCGCCACCAAGTTACGACAGTATGTTGGTGAGTGCACGTACCCCTGTGGCAGGACCTGAAAGGTCCACTGCCTGCCTCCCCATGTGAATGCAAACTGATCTTGCGATTCTTTGGCAATCGGGATACTAAAAAACGCATTTGCCAAATCCAGGACACAATGGTAGGTCTTAATTTCCCTACTGAGTGTGTCCATTAGGGAAGCAATATTGGGTACGGCCGCATGGATGGGCGGCGTGACCTTATTTAATTCCCTATAATCTACCATCATTCTCCATGTTCCATCTGACTTCCGCACTGGCCATATGGGGGAATTATATGGACTATGTGCAGGTCTTATAATACCTACTTTTTCTAGTTCCTGCACAGTTTTTGATATTTCTTCCTGCCCCCCCTTGGAGTCTATACTGTCTTACATTAGTAATCCGGCGTGGTTTCGGCAAACAAATGGGCTCATGTTTCGCATGGCCCCTCAATACTGCCTGTATCGCCCGGATACTAATGTACCTCTGTCGAAGTCTGAACTCTCCCACAGTCGTCTGGAGAGCCAGACCCCATAAAATGTCTATGCCCAAGATGTATTCTGGGATTGGGGCAATCGACACTTTATACTCCCGGGGTGGGAGACGCCCAACCCCCAATTTCAGCCATGTTTGGGTGACTGGAATGGTCTGTCCCCCAAACCCATCAATCATCACTCTATTGCCCTTAAACTTTGTTAGGTCTCCATATATAATTGATGTTTCTGCACCAGTGTCTACTAGTGCCATCACCTTTTGAACATTCTTCTCTGACCAAAAGATGTCTAATTCTACACAGGGCCTCTGGTCACATCTGGAGGCCCTAAGGGGACCAAAGTCCTTTGTTACTCCATGAAGCTGGCTAAATCTAAGCCTTTTACCGCAGGTGGTTCAGGCATTGTATCCCGTGACACCTGTGGATGTTTCTTCCTTCTATTTGGGACTATAAAGTCAGCCAAATTCCAGGTTGTTGTTGGTGCTGCCTGTATTATTCGTACTCCCGATTTTCTGGGAGTACTCTGAAATTTTTGATCGTTTCTAAGTTGTTTCCATAGTTGTAACAAGACATGGTTGGGTTGCCCATCGATTTTAGCAAAGGCAACCCCGGCCCGTATAAGATCATTGAACATAGTCTTCCGGGATACCCGTATGGGGCCCGATCGGGGTATCCGTGGGACAGGCTTCTTAGTTTTAATGGGGAAGGCCTCAGCTGTTTCTACTAGACGGACATTGCGCCTAGTTCTTATGCGCTCCGTTTCCCCAAGGTCTGCCACCAACTGGGCTGCCTGTTGGACGATAGCCTCCGAAGCCACCAAAGGGTTTAGTATGGAGACCAAAGTCCCATAAAGGTGAGAGGGGGCTTGTTGTAGTATTAGGTCATGCATACCTGCTGTAAATTTTTCCGTATCAGGACTCTCAAAGGTCTCTGAATACATAGCCTCCCTCATACCCAGTTCTCGGATGTAGGTTTGGAGGTCCTCCATAGAGGACCATAAACCGATATTGAGTGGAATGTCAGATTTGTTGGGCCATGTTAAGCGGCATGCTGCCATCAACCAATCTATAATAGAATGATTCTCATTATTATAGTGGATGGCAGCATATAATCTTTGCCTCAGGGCTGGGTGTATAGTTATAGATGCCAGTTTTGACATCTCTGTCCCACTAACTAACACGCTTTCAGCTCCTGCATCCCATAACCTCAGGAGCCATGATGGTATGCTTTCTCTTGGTTTTTGATGGAATCGTTGTACTAGGTCCATCAACTCATTTGCTGTATACGGGCGCGCTGTCACATGCAAGCATGTTTCAGCAGGGGGCCGTTGGTCAGCTGGCACTCCCGCTGGTCTATCTTGCATTTGTTTTGTTTTTTGAGTTATGATTGGTCGGATCTCAAACGGATCCTCCAGAGATGGAGCTTTGAGATCTGATTTAGAAATCTTTTTTTCTGAGACATCCAGGTCCACTACTTCAGGGACCTGGGTGTCCTCCACCGATATGGTACGAATTTGTTTTGTTGGCACATCTAGTCCAGGTTTTTTGGCTACTAATGTGCCCAACTGTTGTTCCAACTTTTCAATACGATCTCTTAAGAATTGATTTTCAGATTTTATGTTTGTATTTGTTATTTCCAGTTTATGTAAGGCCATTATTAGAGGCCAAGCCACAGCAGAAGCAGCTAGCCAACGTTCTTTTGTAACTAGTATGTCCTTATCTAGACCTTGAAAATAATCTGTCAGCCGGGCTGGAGAAGGAGAAACAGTCCCTGTAACCCGCAGGGGTCCCCATTTTTCAATAACGGTGGCAAGACCATAATAGGATGACCCCATAAATCCTGGAATTTGACCAGGAATTGTTTGGTCCAGGGGAGTAACGTTCTCCCCCCTGCCCCATTTGAAAATGTTCCAAATGAAGGACATAGTTAATTACTGTATATGTGTATATATATATATTTTTAAGCCTGCCTGGCTCACCAATTGTAGGGGAAATAACCCCCAGAAATAGCACCCAGAAGAAATAGTGCCAAAGCTGATATATTTTTGATAGGCTTAGGCAGATGGTATACAGATAGCTAATAAGAAAATTAATAAGAAAAGAGTGGCTCACCTTTGAAGATGGTTGAGGCTCACCGAAAACTCCACTAGGGAGGGATCTCCAACCAGAGATCCTTCCCTGGTGGTGGTCAGCCCTTAAATGGGGTCTTGAGAGAGGTGGAGTCAAACTCCACCCCGTCCAATCACACTCACTTGTGCCCCTGTGGCTGACCCAGTGCTCGCCTCAGGTGATCAATCAGTGGTTCAGGCTGTGATTCAACAGTTCCCATACACTGAGTGACAGCGTTAGGGTGGGAATGCATTGAACGCTGCACCCAGGGGAGAGCCGAGCAGCAGTCTGGGGGGTGGGAGGGGCAGCCCCCAAGGGGAAGGTCTCCCCATATGGAAAAATGGATTGCTTAATGCCTTGGGTGTCGGAGCTCTGATGAGATTGCCAGTTGGGCACGAGGCGCAGCAGTGACCGCGATTGTTGGTTCAGGTGCGCGTGGCAAAGAGCCCACGAGTGGCGACTGTGTGAAAGACGTCCTCAGGCTCTGCTTCCTATACATAATGGCTATGATGGTTCCCGCGCTGCTGCTTAGAATTGTGGATTGCTATTGCATGGTGGACCAGAGGCAGAACCAGCTGTGAGTTGCTCCCCCTACACCCATCCAACTGCGCTCTTCCGTGCCGGGAGGAAGGAGAGCAGGGGGCTGTCCCGTGTCCTCAGCAGTTCCTCTCTCCGCAGACGCCTCCATCGATCCACCGAAGCCCGGTGTGCTGCCCGCCAGCGGTCGTCACGTCCGCACACAAAGACGGGCACATACAAAGTGGTGTGCGGACAGCTGCGGTACCAGAAGCCACCATACGTGCCGGGACAACCTGCCTGTGGGCTGCGGATCCCCAACACATCGCGCCCCCCCAAGCCAAAGTGTCCCCCGCCTCGGGTGTCCCTGTGGTCCTGCAGTCCCACCTACTCCACCACAGGGACTCCGAAGAGTGCGAGCTGCCCCAAGCCCCGCTGGGCACTGCCGCCGTCATCGCTCCCATCCTTAGGGGGACGGCAGCTGTCCCGCTGGAGTATGGTTTGGAGACCATGTCCCAGAGCTGGACAGCCGCTGCTGCGACCAGCTGTGTCTCTGCAGCTGATGCTTTCAAAAAAATAAAATAACTGTTTAGACGTTGCACTGCCCACGCTGCATTCTGCTTTGTTCTCCCAGGCCTCGCGTCTTTGGACGCAGCGCTGCGGTGAGGGACCTGCGGGTACTGGTATCCGACAGGTTGGCCGTGAGCAGCGTGCTCCGGTGGCCAAGAAGGCCAATGTCATCCTGGGCTGCACGAAGAAGAGCATGGCCAGCAGGTCGAGGGAGGTGATCCTCCCCCTCTACTCTGCCCTGGTGAGGCCTCACCTGAGTATTGTGTCCTGTTCTGGGCTCCCCAGTACAAAACAGACAGGGATCTCCTGGAAAGAGTCTGGCAGAGAGAGGGCTACAAAGATGGGAAAGGGCGTGAGCACCTCTCTTAGGAGGAAATCTCAGAGACCTGGGTCTCTTCAGCCTCGACAAAAGAAGACTCCGTGGGGATCTGATCCACGTCTATGCATATCTACGGAGCGGGAGGCAGAGGGACGAGGCCGGACTCTTCTCATCACTGTGTGGTGACAGCACGAGGGGAAATGGCCACAAACTGAGGCACAGGAAGTTCCTCACAAATGTGAGCGGGAACTTCTTCACAGGGCAGTGACGGAGCACTGGAGCTGCACAGAGAGGTGGTGGGGTCTCTTTCTGTGGAGACGTCCCAGACCCGCCTGGACGCAGAGCTGGGACTCCCCAGCCCAGGCTGGGAGCTGCTTTGGCAGAGGGGTTGGACTCGATGACCTCTGGAGGTCCCTTCCAAGCCCTACAACTCTGTGATTGTGTGAGCCTCTTTTGTGCCTTATTTCACTCCCAAATGAGAAGACGTTTTTATCCAGGTGGTTCACTCACACCTCTGCTGGCCACCTCTGCTCCTTTCTTTCTAAAGAGACGAAAGTCTCGCGGTTGTGTGGCAGTGTAAGCAGCTCATGGAGTGACTTCTGTGCCAGAACACAGTGGGGTTTTGCCCAGCCCTGCTTCTGTTCCTTTTGGAATTGTAACTAATCCCCTACAAAATCCTCCTGAAATTGGGCGATTGTCTCATCCCCTTTTACATTTTTCCCCGTAAGCTAATTCCTGTGTGCTGCAATCAACATCCAACCCCTACGGGACCTTCAGGAGCAGCTCACTGATGCCTGACAGCGTGGAGACAGAGGGTTAATTACAGTGGATCAATGCCACAAAGCCAAACGGCACCAACCCCAGTGTCTGCACCAGCTCTGTGCTCACCCGCTCCCTGTGCAGAGCTCCTGGAGCTGCTTGAAGCTGACATGGAGCCCGTTTCACGTTGGCCCTGAGGAGGGAAAAATGGTAGGGAGGAGAATGGTTGTTCGGATGGGAACTGGTTGGGAATATTGTCATTTCTCTTGTTTGTTGCTCTGTCTGTTAAATTATTAAATGTTTTGTGCTCACCTTGCCATACTTCTACCTGCAATCATTCCTGCAGCTCTAAAGACCCACCCCGTGCCCACCTCTGGGTAAGGACAGGTATCAATGGTTTATGGGCTGATTCAACCCGGTCCCGTGATGACTCGGGTGGGGGGACCCGCGGGCCCATGCCCCAGTAAAGGGGGAAAGGGAAAAAGGGAGATGGGCTAAAAATGAAACAGCAGCAGCGATCTAAGGAGGAAAGCTAATTTACTAAATAAGATATTGGAATGCAAAATAACGCAATACAATTGAAACTGAGGCTAATAAATCAAATAAAATGAGAGAGAGAGTATGTCCAAAAACCAAAGGCCTTACACTAACACTGAAGGCAAGACAGCTAGGGAGCACCTGCTGCTGAGCTGATCCGAAAGGAAATGTCTTGTGACACGTGAACAGTTCTGTCATTCCCTCTGAGCAGAAAACAGAAAAACACAAAGCAACACAAAGTCCTCTGGGGTACAAAGTTCTCTTCTATGACAGGGACACCTGGAACTATTGATAATGCACGGAACTTCAACTCCCAGTGCACTACGTGACATTATGATGTGGAATGCCAATAGCAAACATCATCAGACCTTGACATTCCACCCCTAATTCCACATCACTACATCATGCTTAACATATATACATACACAAACAATGATTAACAAGCGCTAAACACACACTCATATATATGTATGCATGGAATCACAGACTGCACTCTCCAGCATCAAATTCCCTTGTGCTATACACTGAACATCCCCATTCTTCTGCATCACCCACCAGGTAGACCCAGGTCCCTGAGCAAAACCATTTCCGCAGAGAGGTTTGCCCTCTCCAGAAGCTGGAAGGACCCAAATTGCTTTTCCCAACATTTTGGGATTTTTTTTTTTCCCAACAGTTCTTCACATGTACTACAGGGACCTTATCTTCCTCTACAGTAGACGGCGAGCTGGACTGATCAGGACCATCGCAATTGATTGATCCTTGAGTGTTGACCAACCAGGTGGCTTCTGCCAAATTCTTCTCCCAGTGCTTAAATGTTCCGCCACCTATTGCTTTCAACATTGTTTTTAACAACCCATTGTTCCTTTCAGTTTTACCAGAAGCTGGTGCGTGATAGGGGATGTGATAAATCCACTCGATGCCGTGATCTTTGGCCCAAGTATTTACAAGAGAATTTTTGAACCGAGTGCCATTATCGGACTCAATTCTTTCTGCCGTGCTGTGTTTCCATAGGACTTGTTTCTCGAGACCTAAGATGGTGTTTCAGGCAGTAGCATGGGGTACTGCATATGTTTCAAGCCACCCAGTGGTTGCCTCCACCATGGTGAGCACGTAACGCTTACCATTGTGAGATTGATTAGCTGGTGCAAGAACCTACCAGGGGAGGTGCCCTGCTAGACCTGCTCTTCACTAACAGAGAAGGACTAGTAGGTGATGTGAAGGTTGGGGATTGTCTTGGCCAGAGTGACCATGAAATGGTAGAGTTTGCTATTCTTGGTGACGTCAAGAGGGTGACTAGCAAAACTGCTTCCTTGGACTTCTGGAGGGCAGACTTTGACCTGTTCAGGACGCTTGTTGCAAGGGTCCCTTGGGACTTGCTCCTGAGGGGTAAAGGGGTCCAGGAAGCCTGGGTCCTCCTCAAGATGGAAATCTTAAAGGCGCAGGTGCAGGCTGTCCCTGAGTCCCGTAAGTCAAGCCGGAGGGGAAAAAGGCCAGTGTGGATGAACCGGGATCTTTTGTTGAGACTCCGGGAGAAAAAGAGAGTCTATGTCCTCTGGAAGATGGGACAGGCTACTTGGGGAGACTACAGGGAACTTGCCAAGATTTGCAGGCAGGAAGTTAGAAATGCAAAAGCCCTGCTTGAACTTAGACTGGCTACTGCAGTAAAGGAGAACAAAAAATCCTTTTATAAATATATTAACAGTAAAAGAAGAACCAAGGAGAATTTCCCTACTTTACTTGATGCGGCAGGGAATGTAACCACAGAGGATAAGGAAAAGGCTGAGGTTCTCAATGCCTTCTTCACGTCTGTCTTTAATAGACAGACCAGTTATCCTCAGGATACTTTTCATCCTGACCCTGAAGTCTGGGACAAAGCGCATCATACACCCCCTGTGATCCCAGCAGAGACAGTCAGAGACCTGCTCCTCCATCTGAACTGCCACAAGTCCATGGGGCCAGATGGGATCCACCCAAGGGTGCTGAGGGAGCTGGCAGAGGTGATAGCCAAGCCGCTTTCTGCCATCTATCAGCATTCCTGGTCATCTGGAGAGGTCCCACAAGATTGGAGGCTTGCTGATGTGACTCCCATCTACAAGAAAGGCCCTAAGGAAGATCCGGGGAACTACAGGCCTGTCAGCCTGACCTCGGTATCAGGGAAAGTTATGGAGCAATTGACCTTGAGGGAGATCACACGGCACGTGTATGGCAATCAGGGGATCAGACCCAGTCAGCACGGGTTCACAAAGGGCAGGTCGTGCTTGTCCAACCTCATCTCCTTCTACAACTGGGTGACCAGACTGGTAGATGAGGGAAAGGCTGTTGATGTAGTCTACCTGGACTTCAGCAAAGCCTTTGACACGGTCTCCCACAGTATTCTCCTGGGGAAACTGGCAGCCCGTGGTGTGGACAGGTTCACTCTTCTCTGGGTTGAGAATTGGCTAGAGGGCCGTGCCCAGCGGGTAGTGGTTAATGGAGTCAAGTCCAGCTGGCGTCCTGTCACGAGTGGTGTCCCCCAGGGGTCGGTATTGGGGCCCATCTTGTTTAATATCTTTATTGATGACCTGGATGAGGGGATTGAGTGTACCCTCAGTAAGTTTGCGGATGACACCAAGTTGGGAGGATGTGTCGATCTGCCTGAGGGTAGGGAGGCCCTTCAGCGGGATCTGGATAGGCTGGACAGTTGGGCTGAGGTCAACGGGATGAGGTTCAATAAGGCCAAGTGCCGGGTCCTGCACTTTGACCACAATAACCCCATGCAATGCTACAGGCATGGGGCAGAATGGCTTGAGGAGTGTATAGAGGAAAAGGACCTGGGGGTGTTGGTTGATGCTCGGCTCAACATGAGCCGGCAGTGTGCCCAGGTGGCCAAGAAGGCCAATGGCATCCTGGCCTGTATCAGGAATAGTGTGGCCAGCAGGAGCAGGGAGGTGATCATCCCCCTGTACTCAGCTCTGGTGCGGCCGCACCTCGAGTACTGTGTTCAGTTTTGGGCCCCTCACTACAAAAAAGACATCGAGGCCCTGGAGCGTGTTCAGAGAAGGGCAACAAAACTGGTGAGGGGTCTGGAGCACAAGTCTTATGAGGAGCGGCTGAGGGAGCTGGGATTGTTTAGTCTGGAGAAAAGGAGGCTCAGAGGAGACCTCATCGCACTCTACCACTTCCTGAAGGGAGGCTGTGGTGAGAAGGGGGTCGGCCTCTTCTCCCAGATAACTAATGACAGGACAAGAGGGAATGGCCACAAGTTGCGCCGGGGAAGATTTAGATTAGATTTGAGGAAAAATTTTTTCTCTGAGAGAGTGGTCAGGCACTGGAATGGCCTGCCTAGGGAGGTGGTTGAGGCACCGTCCCTAGCGCTGTTCAAGAAGCGTTTAGATGAGGTGCTAAGGGATTTGATTTAGTAGGTTGGTGGGTAGGGATGGTGGTGTGAGGATGGTTGGACTAGATGATCTTGTAGGTCCTTTCCAACCTTATGAGTCTATGAATCTATGAATCTATGAATCTATTGTGGCAAGGTGATATAATCAACCTGCCACGCCTCCGCGTATTTATACTTTTGCCATCTCCCTTCCTCCCAAAGAGGTTTCATCCTCTTGGCTTGTTTAGTCGTGGCACACGTATCACAGTCATAGATAACCTGTGTAATAGCGTCCACAGTTAAGTCCACCCCTCGGTCTCTAGCCCACTTATACGTTGCATCTCTTCCTTGATGGCCCGAGCCACAGAGCTAGAAATAATTCGCCATTTGTTTAATAGCAAAACCAGCATGCAGAATAATTTGGATTATTTGCTCTCCTTTCTTGAAAACTTCCTCTGCTGTATTGCCCCATACAACAATGTCATCAATGTACTGCAGATGCTTGGGAGCACCACCCTGTTCCAACGCAGTTTGGATCAGCCCATGGCAAATGGTTGGGCTGTGCTTCCACCCCTGGGCCAAATGGTTCCAGGTGTACTGAACGCCCCTCCAGGTAGAAGCAAACTGCGGCCTGCATTCTGTGTCCAAGGGAATTGAAAAGAAGGCATTGGCAGTGTCAGTGGTGGCGTACCACTTGGCTGCTTTTGACTGCAGTTCATATTGCAGCTCTAACATATCTGGCACAGCAGCGCTCAGTGGGGGTGTGACTTCATTCAGGCCACAGTAATCTACCGTCAGCCTCCATTCTCCACTGGCTTTCCGCACCGGCCATATGGGGCTGTTAAACGGTGAGTGGGTTTTGCTGATCACTCCCTGGCTCTCTAGCTGATGAATCAAGTTATGAATGGGGAGAAAGGAATCCCTGTTGGCACGGCGCTGCCGTCTGTGCACCATTTTTGTGGCAGTAGGTACCTGCTGCTCCTCCACTTGTAGCAACCCCACAACAGACGGATCTTCCGACAGGCCAGGCAGCACAAACAGCTGCTTAACATCATCTGTGACTACAGCAGCTATTCCAAAAGCCCATCGGTACCTGTTGGGACCCTTGAAATACCCTCCTGTCCCTTCATGACTGAAGGGCATTAGAGTGCGCTGTGTGCCAGTATCTACCAGTGCCTTCTATTTCTGTTGCTCTGCTGTGCCATTGAATCCACACAGCCCAAGAATCTCTATTATCTCTGTTATCCCTTTCCCTTCCCTGACTGAGGGCAGGTTCCCTCTGTTGGTCACCTGCAGTAACTGGAGCAATTGCATTGGTAGTTACTCAGTGTTTTAGTTCTCTCACCCGTGCTCATAGTGCAGGAGTGGGTTTCTTATGCCACTTCTTCACGTTTTTTCCGTGCTCACATAATTAAATCCACTAGGCATAAATTTACCACTGTCATTGGTGGAGCAGGAGGACGTCTTCTATTAATAGCTGAGATATTGGATGATGCACGCTGGGAGGAGGCCAGTTTGATCAGCCCTTCCAGCAGGCTGTCTTGATAATCCTGATCCTCATCTGATACTGCCTGCCACAGGTTCATCCCTATTAATCAACAGAGACAGTATAGTGTTCTGCTTCTTCTCCATTTTATCTATCACCTTACCCATTTCATCTAGTCTTTCTGTTACTTGGTGAGATGGCTGAAACGGAACCGTGAGACGAAAATAATCGTTGTTCAAAGTTTTGAAGTGTAATAATCAGTTCGAACACTAGGGGTCTTCTCTGTTGCTCTGTACATCTTTCAAACTTGCTATCTTTTGCTGCTTCTGTACCGGCGTACTTCCCCGGTGCATGTTCTTGTGAGTTTCTGCCACATATTTGTAATAATCCTCACTCTCTCAGGATCACAGCCTTGGTGTGGATTGTTAGCAGCAAACATGGGCTCATACAGCATTTCCACCACAGCCATGTCCTTCAAATACTGGATACCGTTTTCAATAGTACTCCGCCTTTTCATTTCAGGATCCAGATCATTTTTGAAGACATATTTTTGTTTTACAGCTAATAACACTCATTCCCAGCGGGTGATGACTCCATCCAGACACCTACTAATTCCTCCGTCAGTGACTGAGTCTCTGGCGATGTTTCCTAGTCGGCAAGCTTCGTTACTATCCAGATACATGCTACTGGCCCCAGGGGAATCATCCTGAGTACCCCGCATCACTCTGCTGATGGGGACCATACTGACTTTTTAGCATCTGTCCCTTGTCCCCAACTTGGCTGGGGACTCCCGCATCCGGAACCACTTGTAAATAGGGAACAGCGGGGACAGCTTTGCTGCAGCACCCATGGGTGCCCGACTCCTCAGCATCCCATCAAAGTACCCTGTACCCGCTCAGCAGAGAAGGAGCCCTGAAAAAATTTCCTCGGTGACTCATTTAGGGCCAAAAAGGCTGGAAAAGCAGAAGCTTGGGGGGGGGGGGGAGGGGGGGGAAATGGGTAGGGGGACATGGGGACCCTTAGCTCCTATCCCCATCTGAGACTGATAGGGCTTATGTCACAGGGTGGGAGAAAGTGGGGGATTGAGATCCCACCCCCCAAAAAAAGCAGAGGCGTGAAAGAGGAGGGAGAGGTGGGGGATGGGGGGACAAGAGAACGAGGACACCTTGAGGGTGAAATTAACCCTCTCGTTCCCGGAAGGGAATGCTCAGCTTTGACTCAGCAGCACTCAGAGCGAAAGCCATCCCTCCCGCTGTGATGCTCTGCCAAAAATTCTGCCCTGCAGTGCTCGGCCCGCCCCGTGCCTCAGTTTCCCCTCGTGTGATGCACATTGGTGCCACACCCCCGACCCTCATCGGGGCCCACGGTGAGTCCGTTGGTGACAAACGTGTCACTGAGTGACAGCTTAGGGTGGGAATGCATTGAACGCTGCACCCAGGGGAGAGCCGAGCAGCAGGCTGGGGGGGTTGGGGGGGGCAGCCCCCAAGGGGAAGGTCTCCCCCTATGGAAAAATGGATTGTTTAATGCCTTGGGTGAGATGTTGGAGAAGAGGAAAGTGGGGAAGTTAAAATATGTCAGCTGGGTACTGCCTGAACACCGCCCCCTCCCCAGCCCTGCAAGTGCTGTCCAAAGCTCTCCAGTGCCCCCGGTGCTCTTCGCAGCTCCGCAGCGCCCTCCCATCGCCTCCCAGTGCTGCCTAGGGTCAACTTGTGCCCATCTGCGCATCCCCAGCGCTGCCTGAAGCCACCGCAGTGCTGTCCGCGGCCCTAATACCATCCCAGTGCTCTCGGTGCCCCCTGTTCAGCACAGCCGTTGCTCAGTACGTGACCATCTCCTTCCCCACAAACAGAACACGGCAACAGAGACTGTGACGGCAGCGATGGCTGAGATCTTCAGTGAGGAGGACCTGGAGGAGATGAAGCACGTGAAACCCACCATCCATCATCTGCAGGCAACCACCCAAACATCTGTGGAGGTGGGCACGGGGGTCTGGGGCGCCTTTGGTGCCGCGTGAAGGAGTGCAGGCGGACGCGTGAGCAAAGTGAACGCAAAACGTTTAATAATTGAACGGACAAAACAAAGGAGAAACAATAACATTCCCAACCGTACCCTATCCTATCCTAACAACTGATTCCTATCTCTGACGCTCCAGCTCTTTTGCAGTCCATCACTGCGGAGTCCCACATCGCCCCAGTCCAAGATGCCGTTTGAGGACAGCCCAGTTTGGGAGGGGTAGGGCTGGGGCCGCTGGTGGTGCCCTGGAACGCTGCCACCGCTCTCTGGGTGCCGTGGGGGCCGTATTGGTTGGCTCTGGCCGTGTCTCCTGCTGCACTGTGTGGGCCGCTTTCTTGCTCCGCTCCCGCTCGGGCCGCTGTTGGGCTCGATGGTCACCGAGTCGTCCTGCTGGCCGCCTTGCCGACACCGCCCAGCTTCAGCTGCGCCGGCATTTCTTGGCTGGAGCGTCCCGGCACTGCTGTAGCTTCCTCTGTCTGTCCGGGACGCTGCCACCGGGCACCACGCGGATGCGGACCACTGGGGGCGGCCTCTGCCGTGCCTCTTCCTTCTCATGCGCAGTGCGGGGCGAAGGAGGCGTGGGGGGAACCGAGGGGGTTGGCACGGGCTGCTCTGGCTCTTGCACATTCTCTATCACATTGACCCCCTTTTTGTTTTCAGCGGGCAGGTCCTGGCCCTGCTGGGGCACCTCCGGAGGACTCCACTCT
This sequence comes from Oreortyx pictus, assembly GCA_036925125.1. Classification (NCBI taxonomy): domain Eukaryota; kingdom Metazoa; phylum Chordata; class Aves; order Galliformes; family Odontophoridae; genus Oreortyx; species Oreortyx pictus. The sequence goes on from JAUPFR010000029.1 coordinate 4,354,398, forward strand.
TCTGAAACAGTAACAACATCCCCCAAATCGATGATGGCAACGTTCCTACACCCACTCAGTGCAGACAACTGCCCACCAGCTCTGCACACCACACACTCACCATTGATCCACGAGAGCAAGTCGTCCAGGTCCTCGTGGACTTCAGCAATGTCATTGCTTGTTGTCATATCTGGAGAATGGAAAGAAAATCCCCACAGGGCAATGCCATTTTGCCAACATCCACTGGGTGGGAACACCCCCTGCCAGCTTTGCAGACCACGAACTCACCGTCGTTCATCCAGGAGAGCAGATCGTCCATGTCCGGAATGTCCTCCGGGACGTCTGCGCTGGATTTGGCTTCTGACAAAAGGAAGAAGATCCCCACAGGGCAATGCCAGCTTTCCCACACCAACTTGGTCTTGACACCCCCCCGCCAGCTCTGCTGCCCCCAGACTCACCACTGCTGGTGTCAGTATCCGGGATCTCCTTCCAGATTTCAGCGCTGGATTTCACCTCTGGAAAAAGGAAGGAAATCCCCACAGGGCAATGCCTGCTTTCCAACACCAACTCGGTGCGGACATCCCCCTGCAGCTCCGCTGCCCCCAGACTCACCATTGTTCATCCACTCCAGAAGTTCATTTATATCCTGGATGTTCTCCGGGATATCTGAGCTCCCTGTCACTGTCGGAAATGCATGTAAACCCCCACTGGGCAATGCCAGCTTCCCCGCAGCACCCGTTGCGCACAGCCTGCCACCCGCTCTGCAGCCCCCGAACTCACCGCCTGATTCCAGCGTCGTGGCGCTGCAGGCGAGCGGAGCCGTGGTGGGATGGGGCTGTGCAAAACAGTGGGCAGGGGCAGTGGGGGCAGCCATACCCGAGTGCGGCCCCCCAGGTGGGAGCTGCACCCCTGGGAACTGCTGATCCCCAGGTGGGAGCTGCACCACTAGGAGTTGCTGACCCAAAGGTGGGAGCTGCGCTGCCTGCCCCGAGACCTCAGGGACCTCAGTCCAGACAGAGGCCCGAGGCCCCACGTATGTGACCGTCAGTATCCATGAAGAGATTCTCTCTGTGGGGAAAATGCCACAGTGGGCGCTGGGCTGAGATCTGGGGCACTGCCATCACCTGAAGGGCCGCAGTGCGAGGAGCAGGAGGAGCCTGCTGCCTTACCTGCCATGGTAGCACAAGAATGGGAGTTGGGGGTTCCGTGCCCGCTGGGGTCAGCCCCTATCTGCTGAGCTCACAATGCCCCTCTGTCCAGAATTCTAAGCACGGGCTGTCCTGTGCCACAGCCTTGCTCTGTGCCTGCCTCGTCAGCAGCACTTGTTGTGGCTTCAGCGGTGGTGGTGGAAGCATGAGCCGAGTGTGGGGAGCTATGGTTCCCGTTCGTCTCATCGTCATCCTCATCCTCCTGGCCATAACTTGCATTGACTTGTGTGGTCCTCCACGCAAAGTGCTGCGATCAGGTGGGTGGGGAAAACCGAATGGCACGGGGGGCTTGAAGTCAGGCTGTGCCCCCACGGCCCTCTCGCATGCTGCCCTGGGGCCGTCCTTCCACGGGGGCTGTGCTGGGCAGGGGAAGATGGGCAGCAGCCAGTTCCCAGCACAGGGTCCCCCTCGGCCCACGGCCCAGGGGGAGGGCCGGGCATGGTTTCGTGCCGTCCTTTAGCGTTGCCTTCATTTGTGCACATCCGAGATCTGCAGTGAGAAAGGCCCGAGGGGACAAATGTTGCTCCGTGGTGGTGTCGCACACGGCCTGGAGAGAGTCCTTTGCAACCTGCCAATGGCAGCCAACAGGTCGCCCTGCACACTCTGTAGCTGTGGGACTGACGACCCGGATCTTTCTCCTATCCCATTACCTGACCCAGCTGCGGTCCATGATGGAGAAAGAGATCCCAGCATCTCATGGGAATTTCTCTCGTCTGTTTGCGATTCCAGATTATTGCGGCGTATCTGATGATGAACTTGCGTGGCCGGACTCAGCCTGTGTTCCTCAGGTGGAGCCTATTGGTAAGTCGCTGCAAGGACAGAGCCTTTGGGGCTCCCCACTCCCCCTCTCTTTTCCTCCCTTCTCCATCCCCTTTGCGCTCTCTTCCCCTGCCCATCCCCAGACGCTTCACCAAAAAGAGCGCTCGCTGCCATCATTGCTTCATCTGAAATGTGTCTCGCTACGTTGTGTTCAGGTTCTGGGAGACAGTGGTGGAAGTGGGGAAGCGTGAGATCCTGGCTCCGGTTTTCTAACCCTTACAAGACGGACATGAGGGAGAATGCAGCGCCCGGTGTGTATATTTCTGTCTGTTCAGCAGAAGGCTTGGCAAGCAGGTGTTCTGTGTACATGCGTGGAAAGCACCGTTGTCTTCTCACTGAGGAGTAGTACCTCTTGAGGATGTCATCTTCCTGACCAGGGCAGATATTTACAGTCACACTCTGCTCCTTTCTTTCTAAAGAGACGGAGGCAGAGCCTGTGGACGAGTCAGCATCTCAGGAGGGCAGCAGCAGCACTCTGCAGATCTCTCGTGAAGACGCAGGGGACGTGGCAGCAGCTGGCGCTGCAGGTAAAGGCCGTGCAGAGAGCAGTGTCGGAGCTCTGATGAGATTGCCAGTTGGGCACGAGGCGCAGCAGTGACCGCGATTGTTCGTTCAGGTGCGCGTGGCGAAGAGCCCACGAGTGGCGGCCGTGTGAAAGATGTCCTCAGGCTCTGCTTCCTGTACACCATGGCTATGATCGTTCCCGCGCTGCTGCTTAGAATTCTGGACTGCTTTTGCATGGTGGACCAGAGGCAGAACCAGCTGTGAGTTGCTCCCCCTCCCTCCTACACCCATCCAACTGCACTCTTCCTCACTGCGCTGCCGTGTGTGGTGCCGGGAGGAAGGAGAGCGGGGGGCTGTCCCGTGTCCTCAGCAGTTCCTCTCTCCGCAGACGCCTCCATCGATCCACCAAAGCCCGGTGTGCTGCTCATCAGCAGTCATCACGTCCGCACACAAAGGCGGGCACGTACAAAGTGGTGTGCGGACAGCTGCGGTACCAGAAGCCACCATACGTGCCGGGACAACCTGCCTGTGAGCTGCGGATCCCCAACACATCGCGCCCCCCCAAGCCAAAGTGTCCCCCGCCTCGGGTGTCCCTGTGGTCCTGCAGTCCCACCTACTCCACCACAAGGACTCCAAAGAGTGCGAGCTGCCCCAAGCCCCGCTGGGCACTGCCACCGTCATCGCTCCCATCCTTCGGGGGATGGCAGCTGTCCCGCTGGGGTATGGTTTGGAGACCACGTCCCAGAGCTGGACAGCCGCTGCTGCGACCAGCTGTGTCTCTGCAGCTGATGCTTTCAAAAAAATAAAATAACTGTTTAGACGTTGCACTGCCCACGCTGCATTCTGCTTTGTTCTCCCAGGCCTCGCGTCTTTGGACGCAGCGCTGCGGTGAGGGACCTGCGGGTACTGGTATCCGACAGGTTGGCCGTGAGCAGCGTGCTCCGGTGGCCAAGAAGGCCAATGGGCAATGGCCAGGAAGGTCACAGCTGCTGCCAACAGCAGCGGCTGTCCAGCTGTGCCTCTGCAGCTTACGCTTGCATTAAAAACAAAAGAAGTGTGTAGACCACGTCCCATTTTGGTTTATTCTCCCAGACCTCCTTCAATAGACACATCTTTGGAGAGGTGTCCTTGCTTTACTCTGTGCAGGACACGGGGTGGGAAATGTCCCTCACAAGCAGGCCGTGTCCTCACAGTGGCTTCTCTTTGGAGGACAAAGTTTCCACGCTGCACCTGCCTGGTGCGTAGGTCACAGCGACCGCGAATGTATGTGTTGTGATCTTCCTGGAAGAGATGTGAAGGCAGCTGAGGGTCCAAGAAGCGCTGTGGGACAGCCAGCACGGCTGCAGCGAGGGCAGTCGGTGCCTGACCCACCCGGTGGCCTTTCACTCTGCAGCGACGGCACTGATGGACAAAGGGAGGGCAACTGATGTCGTCTCCCTGGACTCGTGCAAGCAATAAACAAACAGTGCTGGGTGCGCCGGGCAGTCTCTGCTCCACCAACGGCGCACACCGAAAAGACAGACCCCCCTTTTTTTATACATAGTTCCACCCGATTCCCCCAAAGTCTCCTCCTTCCTTCATTCCACGTCACTTTGTCCTTCTACGCTTGTGTGGGCTGCTATTAGGGGTCGTATTCTTCCCTCTGGGGGTCGTGAGGAGGAAGATAATGACTCAGAAGAGTGCGAGCTGCCCCAAGCCCCGCTGGGCACTGCCGCCGTCATCGCTCCCATCCTTTGGGGGATGGCAGCTGTCCCGCTGGGTTATGGTTTGGAGACCACGTCCCACTGCTGGACAGTCGCTGCTGCGACCAGCTGTGTCAATCCAGCTTATGTTTTCCAAAATATAAAAAATAACTGTGTAGACCCTGTTGCATTCTGGTTTGTTCTCCCAGGCCTCGCGTCTTTGGACGCAGCGCTGCGGTGAGGGACCTGCGGGTACTGGTATCCGACAGGTTGGCCGTGAGCAGTGTGCTCTGGTGGCCAAGAAGGCCAATGTCATCCTGGGCTGCATGAAGAAGAGCATGGCCAGCAGGTCGAGGGAGGTGATCCTCCCCCTCTACTCTGCCCTGGTGAGGCCTCACCTGAGTATTGTGTCCTGTTCTGGGCTCCCCAGTACAAAACAGACAGGGATCTCCTGGAAAGAGTCTGGCAGAGAGAGGGCTACAAAGATGGGAAAGGGCGTGGAGCACCTCTCTTAGAGAGACCTGGGTCTCTTCAGCCTCCACAAAAGAAGAATCTGAGGGGATCTGATCCACGTCTATACATATCTATGGAGCGGGAGGCAGAGGGACGAGGCTGGACTCTTCTCATCACTGTGTGTTGTCAGATGAGGTTCTCTGACTCGGGGCGAAGAGTGGAAGTTTTCATGCCCTTGCGGCGCTGGTACAGGCCGCTCACGGGGCGCTCGTGCCAGACCTGCACCCCGAGGAGCTGGGTGAGCCCAGGTTTGGCTGAGGGTTGTTGCCTCCCCCAGCCAGAGCCAACCCCGTGCCCCTCGCTCTGCTCCCAGGACGGCTTACCATGCACATATCTCCTCCCTCGGCTTCCGCAGTGTCACCTGGGTGACAGAGGAAGACACCAGGTGAGGTCGGGGCTCCGGTGAGAGCCCTGTGCTGGGAGCACCGGGTAAAGCACCCATTCCTAGTTTTGTTCTTTCTTTGTCTCAATCCCTGTGGAAATAAGTTCCTCTGCGGCACTGGAGTGTCTCCGAGTGCGGAGTGCTTATAACAGCAGACAGGAAAGGGCTTGGTCCATTCCTCTGCTTACTGGGGCAGGGGGTGCTTTGTTCTCCCTTTGGGCTCTGGCACAGGGAAGATCTCATGCTTGCAGGGCTGGCTTGCTTCCAGCCCCCATGCACAGCTGAGGGGTTGACCTGGCTGCCCAGGAACCACTCTCCTGCAGATAGCTGATTCTGGAGGTGCCGGACTCCTCTGTTTCCTCTCCATTTCCAAGCAGTCTCTGGTGGCTTGGCAGTTTTGTGCTGTGTTTTTTTTTTCCAAATCAGGTCACGACGCTCCCTTCTGCTTGAAATATCCCAGCTCCCAGCTTTCAATCTCTTTGAATAATTCATCTCTGCTCAGAGTGCTTCAGGAGCTGCGGGATGCTGAAGAGAGGCTGGGGATGCGAGGCTGTGAGCCAGAGCAGACAGACAGAGGTATCAATCCCCACGTCACTGCCTGAGCACCTCACATCGGCTTCCTGCACACTGCAAAGCTTGAAGCCTCAGCTTCACCCCTCTCTGACCTGGTGGTGCTTGTCTAGCTCAGATGTGGGGCACATTTGGAGAGGTCCCCAGCTCAGGACGGAGCATTGCTGCTGGCAGGGGCTGTGTGCTGAGCAGGCTGTTGCTGCCAGCAGCAGCTCTGGGGACGCTGCCTGGTGCCTGGAGAGCTTCCATCGCAGCCTGAAGCCACCAGCATGTTCCCAGCATGTTTCCCCAGCTGTGAGATAGGATCCAGAGTTTCAAAAGCTCGCCAAGAGCATGTGTGCAGGAGGCTGACGCAGCTCCAGCACCCTGCAGGCGTGCTGCACTCATCCCTCTGCCTCCTCACCCAGGTACCGGGGCTGGCTGGTGCGACGAATCTGCTGTGTCCTGGCTGTAGGTGGCTGGAAAGTGCTTGCCAACACCCCCGGGGACCTCCCAGAGAGAGTCTGCAGAAGCAAGAGGTGCGTGGGGACAGCAAGAGGTGTGTGAGGACAGCAAGAGGTGCGTGGGGACAGCAAGAGGTGCGTGGGCACAGCTCCCTGCTCCCCTTTACTGCCGCCCCCATGTGGGGTCCTCACACGGGGGCTGCTCCGTGCCGCACGGTGCTGGGTGACGTGGCCTCGTCAGGCACCTGTCACCTCCACCCTTGTCACTGTTAATGATACAGCGCTGGGTTGGCAGCCGGTACATTGTAGTTACTGTAATCTATAGCTGCTTTTTTTTTTTTCTTTCCTAAAAAGCACGTTAACCCTTTGCTCCCACCTCATCTCCGTGCAGGGTGCAGGACGTTGCTGCCAGACAGGCGTGTGGCTGCAGAGGGGACAGCAAATTCCAGCAACAGTGGAAGGAGAAAGTTCTCAGGATCCTGGCTGGGATCCAGGCCCCGCTCTGCCTTCCCATGCTCAGGTGGGTGTGGGATGTGTGGCATTGCCCAGCCCGTTGGGGGTCCCAGCTCCCAGGTGGGGTGTTCCCAGCCCCACTCAGCCCTCAGTTTGTGTAGAGCTCCATGCATGGGGCTTTGCTCCTCACGCAGCCCCATGGGGAAATTCTCCTCTCCACAGAGTGGAGTGCAACATCAGAGTGGCAAAGGGGGGGAAAAAGGCCAAACTGAGGGAGATGGAAAGCAAAGCAAAGGGAAATTTTTCTTTCTAAGCTTTTCTTTTCTTTTTCTTTTTTTTCTTTCCTTTTTACCTCCTGTCATTGAGAAATTGGCAATTAAAGGTTGCATTGTAGCCTAATTGCTTGTCTGATTGAGCTGTAATAAAAGAACTCTCTGAGCAGTCAGCAGTATTTAAAGGGAAGAAATTACCCAGGGGATAAAAGCATTCGGATCCTTCCCGTAAGCGGTGTGCGGGAGCACGGGGGAGATGGAGGGGTAATTGACTTGAGCTTTTGTTGCTGGGGGGAGAGGGGGTGGTCTTGTCACATGCAGCCTTGAATGTTTTAACTTAATTTATAATAAAGCTGTTTATTTGCTTCAAGGGAGCTGAGCAGCAAGGCAAGGAGTTGATGCTGCACAGTGAGCCATCTTGCTCAGCCCTGTTTGGTGCTTGTATGCGGAAACTGAGGCAGGGGACAGTGCAGTAACGGGGGAAGGAGGTGCCCACAGCCCTGGCTGGTGTCTGGGTGCTGTCTCATTGCCTGGCAGAGGTTCTGGGGGGCTTTGGGTGCAGCCCACAGCTTTGTAGAGCTGCTCACCCCTGTGCTGTGCCGCCCCACTCCGCAGGCTGTGCGGCTGGACCCTGCTCCGCTTCCTGAGCCGCCTCTTCCTCAGCGTGCTGCTGCACCAGGGACAGCTGGAGATGGTGCTGAGGGCCGCCAGGACGGTGAGGAACCTGACTGCTTGCTCCTGGCGCACTGCGGTGCTGAGCTCTCACCACTTCCTCTGTCCCCACAGCCCGGCGTGCCGATGGTTTTCCTCTCCACCCACAAGTCCCAGCTGGACGGGCTGCTCCTCTCCTTCCTCCTCTTCTCCCAGGGCCTGGGGGTGCCCAGAGTGACGGTGGGCGATTTGACCTGCAGCCCTCGCCTCCAGTAAGGCACAGGGAATCCTCTTCCAGGCTGTCTCGTGGCTGCTTCCCCACGTGGGCTGAGTGCAGTTGCACAAACCAAGTGGGGCAAAGGAGTGGGAAGGTGCAGGGTTGGCAGCAGGGACACGACCTCATGCAGAGTGGGCACTCACAATAGTTTCTTCCCCTGCAGGGCCTTGCTTGGCTGCCTGGGAGCAGTGTTCCTGCCCACGAGTGTGGAGGCTTTGGGAGACCAGGATGGAGAGCTCCCGGCAGCTGTGCTGACCTCGGTAAGTCTCACCACAGCATTCCCCTGGTGCTGGGATGGGAAGCAGAATCATGGAGGTTGGGTTTAAGATCATCCAGTTCTGACCCCTGCCGTGGGGGAAGAATCCCCCAAGCTCCCGTGGCACTTGGTGGAGGCATCTTGGGACCACAGGCAGAAGGGCAAAGCTGCCAGGACACGTTAAACCCCAGCAACGGGTGATGGCAACTCCCGTGTGCCCCTACGGTGCCACCATCACCCCCAGCTTCACCCTTCTGCTCCAGTACGTGGAGGAGGTGCTGAGGTGCCAGCAGCCTCTTGTGGTCTTCCTGGAGGAGCCCTGTTCCCCGTGGCACCTCTCCAGCACTGCCCGTGCGTGGCTGGCCCCGCTGTACCGTGCTGTGCAGGATGGCACTGTGCCTGATGTCCTCCTGGTCCCCGTGGGCATCGCCTACGACCGGACCCCCAATGGATTCCACAGGGACAGAGTGGTGAGGCTGCACACTGGGGGTGGGGGCATCCCTTCTGTCACACTGTTAACACTTCCCTCCTTCTCCCCCCAGCACGGTGCTCAGCCCCTTGGCCTCGGGGCCTGCCTCTGGACTGCGTGCCAAGCCCTGTTCCAACACTTCGGCTGTGCTCGTGTGGACTTGGCCCAGCCCTTCTCCTTGCAGGTATGGCAGTGTGGGGTTTGGCTGGGGCTCCTCTGGTAAAGCTGGCTCCTAGGATCCAGCCCAGCCCTGGAGGACATGCTGCAGCAATGCTGTGAGCCTTGTGGGATTGTACAGAGGGGCTTGGGGGGGAGATCTGCAAAGAACCCTTGAGCCCATGGGGCAGCTCTTAGAGGGACTGCAAGCAATGAGTCAGCTGCGGGCTGTGGGCGTTCACAGGCTGTGTCCTCCTCTCTAGGAGTTCATGGCAGAAAAACTCGCCTGCTGGAACAGCACGGGGAAGCAGCTGGAGGAGCTGCTGCCCACCATCCTTGGCGTGCCGTAAGCTGAGGGGAGCAGTGCCTCGCCCCCAGTGCCTGTTCCCAGCCCCGCTTGCTCACCTCTCACCCTGTTTCCTACAGCTCCAGCCAGCCAGATTACAGCAGGGCAGAGGGTCCAGAGCACAGAATGACCACCAGCTCGGAGGCAGAAGAGGAAACAATGGTGACCAAGCTAGGCCTGCATGCCCTGAGCGGTATGGGACTCTGTGGGTGGGCATGGGAATTCTCAGGACCACACGTCCCCACTCCCCCTATGAGCAAAAGCAGCCACACTGCTGTTACTGCTCATTTCTGCACATGGCAGCACCTGCACTGGAAACAGAGTGCCAACAGCCAAGTGCCTCTCACTCCTCACAGATGCCATCGCCTGCTCTGCCATCACAGCCGTGGGGATCACATCTGCACTGCTGCTGCACAAGCACCGCAAGGTGAGGCAGAGCCCTTTGGGGTTTCCAGCTCACTCTGCTGCTGGAGCAAGTTTTCAGGCCTGCTGCTGCCCCATGTAGCTCCCAGCCAGCTCAGCCCCCTCTTCCCACAGTGCATGCGGCTCTCCCAGCTCATGGAAGACTTTGCGTGGCTGCTGGAAGAGACACTGCTGCGGCAGCACGATGTGAGCTTCTCAGGGCAGCTCCGTGCCCTGGTGCTGCACAGCCTGGCCCTGCTCAGAGCCCACCTCACCCTCTACCACCTCACACCCCTCGGTGACATCCTGGTGGTCGTCAAGGACTCGGCAGAGATGCGGTGGGAGCTGAGCCACCACAGCGCCCAACTTGTGCCCGTCTTTGCCAGTGAGGCAGTAGGAGGTGAGCAGTGGGGTGCTGGGGGTCCCTGCACTGGGTCGTGGTAATGCTGCTCACCACACTTGTGCCCGCAGCCTGTGCCATCCGTGCCTTGCTGCTGGAGCTGCTGCCTTTTGTGGGGGAAGCCCCCTGCCCCTCCAGCATCACATTCAGCGAGGATGAGCTGCACCACAAGATCCTGGCACTGCTGCAGCTGCTGCCCCCCAGCCTGCTGGGGCTGAAGGTGGGTGCAGGTGGCACGAGGGCTGCAGATGACACGAGGTGGCTGGCTGACTCCTTGCCACCCCCTTCTCCCTGCAGCCCTGCCAGCTCAACTTCTGGAGCCAGGACATCTTGGACAAGCTCATGCTGAGCGGGCTGCTGGAGACTGAAGAGGTGGGTACCCTCCAGTCCTGGTCAGGAAGGCAACAAAGGACTACGGCATGAGTCCACTGCTCCCCTGGATCAGGAGGTTTGTCCTGGATAGACGCGAGGGGATGGGGACACGTGGTTCCAGCCCAAAACATTGCTCTGCAGGAGGGCAAGCACTATCTCTGCGACACATCCTCTTGGCAACCGAGCAGGAAGCTGAGTTGGACCGACCTGGACAGCGACAGCGACAGTGATGGCAAACACCACAAACGCTGCTTCAAGGTACACGGGCTCCCTGCTCCATGGCCCCAGGATGCCTTGGGGCACTGAGGCTTAACAAACTCATTGAACATCTGTCTCTTCACTCTCCAGATCTGTGAGCCCAAAGGCTCACCTGGTTCCCTCCTCTTCTTTTGCCACCTCCTCAGCCCTGTGCTGGTGACCTATGTGCGAGCAGTGGCTTTCCTAGAGCAACGCAGCTGGCCCCAGCCTGGTAGGATCCCCTGCCCCAGACCTCCCATGTGACCCTGGGCCACCTATTCTGTCCCCACACCAGCTTCTCAGCCCCACTAACCCTTGTAACCACAGCTCTGTGCTGAAGCTGGAGGGGCTGCGGTGCCACGGGGTGGGGGACATGGAAGTTTTCTCCCTGCCCCAATGCTTACCCTGCTCCCCCTTCAGAAGCAACGTGTGCAGGTGCCCTGCAGCAGTTCCTGGCAGAGGAGGATGGTTTGGGTGAGCACAATGGCAGGGGGACCCCAGCCGTGGCTGGGCTGTGGGTGGAAAAGGGGTGGCGGACACCCTTGGGGATTTCTGTCAGTACAGAGTACCCCACGTGGAGCCTGGCGCTGAGCACGCTGCAGAGCTTCAAGAACATAGGGGTGAGCACGGGTGTTGGGGCTCTTGCCCCGCCCCCCTCAGCAGCCTCGCAGGTGACACCCCCATCCCTCCCCAGGTGCTGGAGGAGACAGCGAGCCCCTTGGGGCCCCTTCTGCACCTTGCGCAGCCATTCTGCTCCAGTGAGGGCCTGGGGAAGCTGCGAGCCTTCCTTGAGCAGTTCTTGCAGCTGTAGCTACTGATCCTGCAGAGCAATAAAGCCGGCACAGAGGGAGCAGCAGCCGTCTCCTGGTGCAGATTTATTGAGTGCTGTCATGGCAAGGCACAGGAGGTCTGAGGTGGGGGCTTGGTCCTCACACCACCTTGTTGCAGATAGTGCCCAGTTCCTCGATCTCGCACTGCACCTCGTCGCCTCGCTGCGAAGGCAGGAGATGCTGCAGCCCTACGCAAGCGTGGGCTCCTTCTGTACCCCATGGGGAAGAGAGATGGGGAGGGGGCTGCTGGGGGAGCGCAGTGGTGGGACTTTCTACTTCCATCAGGAACGAGGAACCCTGAAGGGGGATATCTGGGGTGCTGGGGGAGGTCGGTGACAAGAGATGGCGAGGGGAAAGCATGAAGCTGAAGTGCTAACCTTAGAGGGAACTGTTCTTGCTCTGCCACCCTGACCCACCTGGCCCTACGCAGTGACACCACCCCATGCTCACCTTGAGGAACACAGGGGGCTTCCGGAAAACCCCCACGCCAGGAGGGGTTCCCGTCAGCAGGACATCCCCAGGGCGCAGTGTGACAAACCTGGGAGGCACAGATGTCAACTGGTGTCCCCCCCCCACCTAGGGAGCCAGGATGCTGCTGCCCCCCCCCTCCCTGTGCTACATACTGGGACACCCAGGCGACAAGCTGGGGCAGCTTGAAGACAAGCTGGTTGGTGCTGCTGCTCTGCATCAGCTGCCCGTTAACGCTGCAACGGATGCGCAGGTTGTGGACATCTGCACAGGAGATGTGTCATCCCAGGGAGCTGGGAAAAAAGCCTCCCATCCTTCCCAGTACCCACCTGTCACTGAGTCCTTAGTGACAATAGCTGGCCCTAAGGGACAGAAGGTGTCAAAGGTCTTCCCCAGCAGCCACTGCCTCCCGTTCCTTCGCATCTGCCAGTCCCGGGCGCTGACATCGTTGGCCACAGTGAAGCCCACGATGTGCTCCAGTGCTGCTGACTCCTGGAGGGGGGGCACAGGGACCTGCTCAGCCAACGGGATGGGGACACACAATGGGGCCCTGCCGACACGTTACCTGGATGTGCCGCCCCGTCTTCCCAATGATGGCAGCCAGCTCCACCTCCCAGTCCACCTCCTGGGAGAGAACATGGGGTGCAGGGGGGCTCAGCCAGGCTGCACCCCGCAGTGTTACGGGGCCCGTGGGCACTTACACTGCTCTCAGCCGGGTGCACAATGTCATCGAAGGGCCCGGTGATGGCGCTGGGAAACTTGCTGAAGATGAGGGGCTCCTTGGGCACTTTGACGTCCTGCTCCAGGCAGTGGTCGCGGTAGTTCAGCCCCACACAGATCACCTTCTCGGGCTCATCGACGGGCGCCAACAGCCGCACTCCCGCCCGGAGCAAACGGTGCCGGCCCGAGGCCAGCGCTCTGCGGGCCGGGGCTGAGCGCGGGGAGCACCCGGCACGCACCTCCAGAGCTTCGGAACACCGCTCCAGCGCCCGGCACCCGCCTGCGGGTCCCAGCACAAGCCCCCGCACCCCCCTGCGCCCACCAGCTCCCACCTCCGCGCCCCACAGCGAACCTCGGCGCCCCGCACACCGCCTCAGGATCCCATCGCCCAACTCAGGATCCCCGCACCGACCCCCGGAGCGGCACTCCCCCCTCCGCCCCCCCACCTGCGGGCAGCCTCCAGCCCGTGCTCGCCGCTCTCCAGGAAGGCCCGCATGGAGCGGGGCAGCGCGGGCTCGGCCTCGCTGAGGTCCACCACGTCCCCGCCCTCCTCCTCCTCCAGCCCCAGCCGGGGCCCGGCCGCCCCGGGGCCCTGGAAGCGGAGCAGGCGCATGGCGCGGGGCAGCGCCGCGGGCAGCCGGGCCGGGGCCATCCGGGACGCGCGCGGTGAGGACGCAATAACGGCGCGACGGCGGAGGGCCCGCCCCCCTCGGAGGCCCGACCAATGGGAGCGCGGCGGAGGCGGGGCCGAGCGAGAGCGCTCTGCCGAGGACCGGGACCCGCGTGGTGTGCGGGAGCGGCTCCTGGCTGAGCCCCGGGAGAGAGGGACCGTTCCCACGGGTCGAGCCGTGTGAAAGCCCAGAGGGAGTCAGGCGGGCGCCTCAGGGTCGTGCTTTGCTGCGATCATCGTCCGCACGCGCGCTGGGCCGCTGCCACGCAGGTGGAGTCCCGAACTCCCCCTTTCCGCGTCCGTATCTGTATCTGCATTATCCTGGCCGTTATCTCCTAGCGGGTGATCTCATCCCCCGCCCCTCCCCTCCTCCTGATCTTTGCCAGGGGCCGTTCCGTGAAAGTCGTTGCATGAGTCGGAGACGATGCTCTCGTTGGTTCGTTTCTCTTCGTGTCGTGGTGCTCCTTTTTTTCCACGTCGTTAGTTCTCTGCTGTCAGCAGATTCTTCAGAAGTTGTCCCCTGAGCGCTTCTTTTCTTCTCTTCCTACGGGTGGTTGTGTTTTGGCCCAGCCTTGGCCTGGGGCTGTACTGGGGAGGAAACCCACGGTGGGGTTTTGCCCAGCCCTGCTTCTGTTCCTTTTGGAATTGTAACTAATCCCCTACAAAATCCTCCTGAAATTGGGCGATTGTCTCATCCCCTTTTACATTTTTCCCCGTAAGCTAATTCCTGTGTGCTGCAATCAACATCTCTGAGTGCTGCTGAGTCAAAGCTGAGCGTTCCCTTCCGGGAACGAGAGGGTTAATTTCACCCTCAAGGTGAGCTCGTACTCTTGTCCCCCCATCCCCCACCTCTCCCTCCTCTTTCACGCCTCTGCTTTTTTTGGGGGGGTGGGATCTCAATCCAATCTCAATCCAAAACAAAACACGGTCTCGGGGTTACGTGGCTGTGTGAGCAGTATAGTGTTCTGCTTCTTCTCCATTTTATCTATCACCTTACCCATTTCATCTAGTCTTTCTGTTACTTGGTGAGATGGCTGAAACGGAACCGTGAGACGAAAATAATCGTTGTTCAAAGTTTTGAAGTGTAATAATCAGTTCGAACACTAGGGGTCTTCTCTGTTGCTCTGTACATCTTTCAAACTTGCTATCTTTTGCTGCTTCTGTACCGGCGTACTTCCCCGGTGCATGTTCTTGTGAGTTTCTGCCACATATTTGTAATAATCCTCACTCTCTCAGGATCACAGCCTTGGTGTGGATTGTTAGCAGCAAACATGGGCTCATACAGCATTTCCACCACAGCCATGTCCTTCAAATACTGGATACCGTTTTCAATAGTACTCCGCCTTTTCATTTCAGGATCCAGATCATTTTTGAAGACAGATTTTTGTTTTACAGCTAATAACACTCATTCCCAGCGGGTGATGACTCCATCCAGACACCTGCTAATTCCTCCGTCAGTGACTGAGTCTCTGGCGATGTTTCCTAGTTGGCAAGCTTCGTTACTATCCAGATACATGCTATTGGCCCCAGGGGGATCATCCTGAGTACCCCGCATCACTCTGCTGATGGGGACCATACTGACTTTTTAGCATCTGTCCCTTGTCCCCAACTTGGCTGGGGACTCCCGCATCCGGAACCACTTGTAAATAGGGAACAGCGGGGACAGCATTGCTGCAGCAGCCATGGGTGCCCGACTCCTCAGCATCCCATCAAAGTACCCTGTACCCGCTCAGCAGAGAAGGAGCCCTGAAAAAAGTTCCCCGGTGACTCATTTGGGGCCAAAAAGGCTGGAAAAGCAGAAGCTTGGGGGGTGGGAGGGGGGGGGAAATGTGTAGGGGGACATGGGGACCCTTAGCTCCTATCCCCATCTGAGACTGATAGGGCTTATGTCACAGGGTGGGAGAAAGTGGGGGATTGAGATCCCACCCCCCCAAAAAAGCAGAGGCGTGAAAGAGGAGGGAGAGGTGGGGGATGGGGGGACAAGAGAACGAGGACACCTTGAGGGTGAAATTAACCCTCTCGTTCCCGGAAGGGAATGCTCAGCTTTGACTCAGCAGCACTCAGAGCGAAAGCCATCCCTCCCGCTGTGATGCTCTGCCAAAAATTCTGCCCTGCAGTGCTCGGCCCGCCCCGTGCCTCAGTTTCCCCTCGTGTGATGCACATTGGTGCCACACCCCCGACCCTCATCGGGGCCCACGGTGAGTCCGTTGGTGACAAACGTGTCACTGAGTGACAGCTTAGGGTGGGAATGCATTGAACGCTGCACCCAGGGGAGAGCCGAGCAGCAGGCTGGGGGGGTTGGGGGGGGCAGCCCCCAAGGGGAAGGTCTCCCCATATGGAAAAATGGATTGTTTAATGCCTTGGGTGAGATGTTGGAGAAGAGGAACGTGGGGAAGTTAAAATATGTCAGCTGGGTACTGCCTGAACACCGCCCCCTCCCCAGCCCTGCAAGTGCTGTCCAAAGCTCTCCAGTGCCCCCGGTGCTCTTCGCAGCTCCGCAGCGCCCTCCCATCGCCTCCCAGTGCTGCCTAGGGTCAACTTGTGCCCATCTGCGCATCCCCAGCGCTGCCTGAAGCCACCGCAGTGCTGTCCGCGGCCCTAATACCATCCCAGTGCTCTCGGTGCCCCCTGTTCAGCACAGCCGTTGCTCAGTACGTCACCATCTCCTTCCCCACAAACAGAACACGGCAACAGAGACTGTGACGGCAGCGATGGCTGAGATCTTCAGTGAGGAGGACCTGGAGGAGATGAAGCACGTGAAACCCACCATCCATCATCTGCAGGCAACCACCCAAACATCTGTAGAGGTGGGCACGGGGGTCTGGGGCGCCTTTGGTGCCGCGTGAAGGAGTGCAGGCGGACGCGTGAGCAAAGTGAACGCAAAACGTTTAATAATTGAACGGACAAAACAAAGGAGAAACAATAACATTCCCAACCGTACCCTATCCTATCCTAACAACTGATTCCTATCTCTGACGCTCCAGCTCTTTTGCAGTCCATCACTGCGGAGTCCCACATCGCCCCAGTCCAAGATGCCGTTTGAGGACAGCCCAGTTTGGGAGGGGTAGGGCTGGGGCCGCTGGTGGTGCCCTGGAACGCCGCCACCGCTCTCTGGGTGCCGTGGGGGCCGTATTGGTTGGCTCTGGCCGTGTCTCCTGCTGCACTGTGTGGGCCGCTTTCTTGCTCCGCTCCCGCTCGGGCCGCTGTTGGGCTCGATGGTCACCGAGTCGTCCTGCTGGCCGCCTTGCCGACACCGCCCAGCTTCAGCTGCGCCGGCATTTCTTGGCTGGAGCGTCCCGGCACTGCTGTAGCTTCCTCTTTCTGTCCGGGACGCTGCCACCGGGCACCACGCGGATGCGGACCACTGGGGGCGGCCTCTGCCGCGCCTCTTCCTTCTCATGTGCAGTGCGGGGCGAAGGAGGCGTGGGGGGAACCGAGGGGGTTGGCACGGGCTGCTCTGGCTCTTGCACATTCTCTATCACATTGACCCCCTTTTTGTTTTCAGCAGGCAGGTCCTGGCCCTGCTGGGGCACCTCCGGAGGACTCCACTCTTCTGAAACAGTAACAACATCCCCCAAATCGATGATGGCAACGTTCCTACACCCACTCAGTGCAGACAACTGCCCACCAGCTCTGCACACCACACACTCACCATTGATCCACGAGAGCAAGTCGTCCAGGTCCTCGTGGACTTCAGCAATGTCATTGCTTGTTGTCATATCTGGAGAATGGAAAGAAAATCCCCACAGGGCAATGCCATTTTGCCAACATCCACTGGGTGGGAACACCCCCTGCCAGCTTTGCAGACCACGAACTCACCGTCGTTCATCCAGGAGAGCAGATCGTCCATGTCCGGAATGTCCTCCGGGACGTCTGCGCTGGATTTGGCTTCTGACAAAAGGAAGAAGATCCCCACAGGGCAATGCCAGCTTTCCCACACCAACTTGGTCTTGACACCCCCCCGCCAGCTCTGCTGCCCCCAGACTCACCACTGCTGGTGTCAGTATCCGGGATCTCCTTCCAGATTTCAGCGCTGGATTTCACCTCTGGAAAAAGGAAGGAAATCCCCACAGGGCAATGCCTGCTTTCCAACACCAACTCGGTGCGGACATCCCCCTGCAGCTCCGCTGCCCCCAGACTCACCATTGTTCATCCACTCCAGAAGTTCATTTATATCCTGGATGTTCTCCGGGATATCTGAGCTCCCTGTCACTGTTGGAAATGCATGTAAACCCCCACCGGGCAATGCCCGTTTCCCCGCAGCACCCGGTGCGCACAGCCTGCCACCCGCTCTGCAGCCCCCGAACTCACCGCCTGATTCCAGCGTCGCGGCGCTGCAGGCGAGCGGAGCCGTGGTGGGATGGGGCTGTGCAAAACAGTGGGCAGGGGCAGTGGGGGCAGCCATACCCGAGTGCGGCCCCCCAGGTGGGAGCTGCACCCCTGGGAACTGCTGATCCCCAGGTGGGAGCTGCACCACTAGGAGTTGCTGACCCAAAGGTGGGAGCTGCGCTGCCTGCCCCGAGACCTCTGGGACCTCAGTCCAGACAGAGGCCTGAGGCCCCACGTATGTGACCGTCAGTATCCATGAAGAGATTCTCTCTGTGGGGAAAATGCCACAGTGGGCGCTGGGCTGAGATCTGGGGCACTGCCATCACCTGAAGGGCTGCAGTGCGAGGAGCAGGAGGAGCCTGCTGCCTTACCTGCCATGGTAGCACAAGAATGGGAGTTGGGGGTTCCGTGCCCGCTGGGGTCAGCCCGTATCTGCTGAGCTCGCAGTGTCCCTCTGTCCAGAATTCTAAGCACGGGCTGTCCCGTGCCACAGCCTTGCTCTGTGCCTGCCTCGTCAGCAGCACTTGTTGTGGCTTCAGCGGTGGTGGTGGAAGCATGAGCCGAGTGTGGGGAGCTATGGTTCCCGTTCGTCTCATCGTCATCCTCATCCTCCTGGCCATAACTTGCATTGACTTGTGTGGTCCTCCACGCAAAGTGCTGCGATCAGGTGGGTGGGGAAAACCGAATGGCACGGGGGGCTTGAAGTCAGGCTGTGCCCCCACGGCCCTCTCGCATGCTGCCCTGGGGCCGTCCTTCCACGGGGGCTGTGCTGGGCAGGGGAAGATGGGCAGCAGCCAGTTCCCAGCACAGGGTCCCCCTCGGCCCACGGCCCAGGGGGAGGGCCGGGCATGGTTTCGTGCCGTCCTTTAGCGTTGCCTTCATTTGTGCACATCCGAGATCTGCAGTGAGAAAGGCCCGAGGGGACAAATGTTGCTCCGTGGTGGTGTCGCACACGGCCTGGAGAGAGTCCTTTGCAACCTGCCAATGGCAGCCAACAGGTCGCCCTGCACACTCTGTAGCTGTGGGACTGACGACCCGGATCTTTCTCCTATCCCATTACCTGACCCAGCTGCGGTCCATGATGGAGAAAGAGATCCCAGCATCTCATGGGAATTTCTCTCGTCTGTTTGCGATTCCAGATTATTGCGGCGTATCTGATGACGAACTTGCGTGGCCGGACTCAGCCTGTGTTCCTCAGGTGGAGCCTATTGGTAAGTCGCTGCAAGGACAGAGCCTTTGGGGCTCCCCACTCCCCCTCTCTTTTCCTCCCTTCTCCATCCCCTTTGCGCTCTCTTCCCCTGCCCATCCCCAGACGCTTCACCAAAAAGAGCGCTCGCTGCCATCATTGCTTCATCTGAAATGTGTCTCGCTACGTTGTGTTCAGGTTCTGGGAGACAGTGGTGGAAGTGGGGAAGCGTGAGATCCTGGCTCCGGTTTTCTAACCCTTACAAGACGGACATGAGGGAGAATGCAGCGCCCGGTGTGTATATTTCTGTCTGTTCAGCAGAAGGCTTGGCAAGCAGGTGTTCTGTGTACATGCGTGGAAAGCACCGTTGTCTTCTCACTGAGGAGTAGTACCTCTTGAGGATGTCATCTTCCTGACCAGGGCAGATATTTACAGTCACACTCTGCTCCTTTCTTTCTAAAGAGACGGAGGCAGAGCCTGTGGACGAGTCAGCATCTCAGGAGGGCAGCAGCAGCACTCTGCAGATCTCTCGTGAAGACGCAGGGGACGTGGCAGCAGCTGGCGCTGCAGGTAAAGGCCGTGCAGAGAGCAGTGTCGGAGCTCTGATGAGATTGCCAGTTGGGCACGAGGCGCAGCAGTGACCGCGATTGTTCGTTCAGGTGCGCGTGGCGAAGAGCCCACGAGTGGCGGCCGTGTGAAAGATGTCCTCAGGCTCTGCTTCCTGTACACCATGGCTATGATCGTTCCCGCGCTGCTGCTTAGAATTCTGGACTGCTTTTGCATGGTGGACCAGAGGCAGAACCAGCTGTGAGTTGCTCCCCCTCCCTCCTACACCCATCCAACTGCACTCTTCCTCACTGCGCTGCCGTGTGTGGTGCCGGGAGGAAGGAGAGCGGGGGGCTGTCCCGTGTCCTCAGCAGTTCCTCTCTCCGCAGACGCCTCCATCGATCCATCAAAGCCCGGTGTGCTGCTCATCAGCAGTCATCACGTCCGCACACAAAGGCGGGCACGTACAAAGTGGTGTGCGGACAGCTGCGGTACCAGAAGCCACCATACGTGCCGGGACAACCTGCCTGTGAGCTGCGGATCCCCAACACATCGCGCCCCCCCAAGCCAAAGTGTCCCCCGCCTCGGGTGTCCCTGTGGTCCTGCAGTCCCACCTACTCCACCACAAGGACTCCAAAGAGTGCGAGCTGCCCCAAGCCCCGCTGGGCACTGCCACCGTCATCGCTCCCATCCTTCGGGGGATGGCAGCTGTCCCGCTGGGGTATGGTTTGGAGACCACGTCCCAGAGCTGGACAGCCGCTGCTGCGACCAGCTGTGTCTCTGCAGCTGATGCTTTCAAAAAAATAAAATAACTGTTTAGACGTTGCACTGCCCACGCTGCATTCTGCTTTGTTCTCCCAGGCCTCGCGTCTTTGGACGCAGCGCTGCGGTGAGGGACCTGCGGGTACTGGTATCCGACAGCTTGGCCGTGAGCAGCGTGCTCCGGTGGCCAAGAAGGCCAATGGGCAATGGCCAGGAAGGTCACAGCTGCTGCCAACAGCAGCGGCTGTCCAGCTGTGCCTCTGCAGCTTACGCTTGCATTAAAAACAAAAGAACTGTGTAGACCACGTCCCATTTTGGTTTATTCTCCCAGACCTCCTTCAATAGACACATCTTTGGAGAGGTGTCCTTGCTTTACTCTGTGCAGGACACGGGGTGGGAAATGTCCCTCACAAGCAGGCCGTGTCCTCACAGTGGCTTCTCTTTGGAGGACAAAGTTTCCACGCTGCACCTGCCTGGTGCGTAGGTCACAGCGACCGCGAATGTATGTGTTGTGATCTTCCTGGAAGAGATGTGAAGGCAGCTGAGGGTCCAAGAAGCGCTGTGGGACAGCCAGCACGGCTGCAGCGAGGGCAGTCGGTGCCTGACCCACCCGGTGGCCTTTCACTCTGCAGCGACGGCACTGATGGACAAAGGGAGGGCAACTGATGTCGTCTCCCTGGACTCGTGCAAGCAATAAACAAACAGTGCTGGGTGCGCCGGGCAGTCTCTGCTCCACCAACGGCGCACACCGAAAAGACAGACCCCCCTTTTTTTATACATAGTTCCACCCGATTCCCCCAAAGTCTCCTCCTTCCTTCATTCCACGTCACTTTGTCCTTCTACGCTTGCGTGGGCTGCTGTTAGGGGTCGTATTCTTCCCTGTGGGGGTCGTGAGGAGGAAGATAAGTTGTCTTCCTCAGTGTCCTTCTATTCATCCTTGCTTGCAGGCATGCACACGTTGGGTTAGTTGTACAGGGTTAATTGCTCAAAGTTCAGGCTTAGTTAACGTACGCTGAGACAACGTTTTCTCCGGCTTCTCGGGGGCCCACACATACATCCCGTTCTCTGTTTGTTTCTCTTTTTTCTATCCTATAAGGGAGTGTTTGGGCGTCCATGGTTAACGCCCACGTTATCTCTAGTACAGTATCAGCCTCGAGTCTGCCCAGGCTGCCCCCCCCCTTCCTCACGCTATTGCCACAAGTCATCCGCCACGTGTCACATCCAGGTGGTTCGCTCAGGGGCTGCGGCAGCTCTGCCACGGAAAAAGGCTGAGGGAGCTGGGGCTGCTCAGCCCGGAGAGGGGACGGCTCCGGGGAGACCTCACGGCGGCCTCGCAGCGCTTCGAGGGAGGCGGTAACCGGCAGGGAAAGGAACGCGGGACGCGGGGAGACGGAGACGGAGACGGCGGCGGACCGTGCGCGGAGCAACGACGTGAGGAGCGAGGAATTGCCGCGACCGAAGCCCAGAGAGCGGCGGAGGCGCTCGGGAGCGGTTCCCGCCCCTCCGCCTCTGGGGCGGTGCCCGAGTGGGGGCGGAGCGGCCGCGGAGCAGAAGGCGTCGGCGCGCGGTGCTCGCGGCTCAGCTCGTCGGGAGCGAGCGGGGGAAAGCGGCCTCAGCCCCGGCTCCTTCGTCGTGGCGTCGCCGCTCGGCCCCGCGGCTCTGGGGATGGGGGGCCCGGCCCCGCCGCGCTCCGTGAGGAACCGTCCGGCGCCGGCGGTGCCGCGGGTAAGGGCGGGGGGGAGCGGAGCGGGGTGGGGGGCGCCGCCGCGGCGAAGGAGAGGAACCGGGAGGCGGGGGCTGAAAGAAACGGCGGCGGGCGGGAGGGGGGGGAGAGAGGATGGGGGGGAAGCGGCAGAGCGAGGGAGACAAAATGGCGCTCGGGAGGCGGGGATGGCGGGAAAGCCGAACGGCCGCGGTGGAGCGTGGGGCTGAGGGTCGTCCGCCGCGGGCGCCGGGCGGGAACGAGAGCGGGGGGCACTCGTGTGGCCTCAGCGGTTCCTCGTGTCAGCCTGACACGCGTGCGGGAGCGAGAACGCGGAGCTGCGTGTGCGTCCGTGATGGAGAAAGAGATCCCGGCGTCTCACGGGAGCTTCTCTCGTCTGTTTGCGTTTCCAGGTGGTTACACCAGATCTGTTTGCTCGTTTATCTGTGCCCGCCTCGTCAGCCGCACTTGCTGTGCCTTCAGCGATAGTGGCGGCAACATGGCTCGAATGTGGGGAGCTGTGGCTTTTACACGCGTGCTACTCCGTGGCAAGATCGGCGAGCAGGTGGCTGCGCTGCCTGTCCCCAGACCTCTGGGACCTCAGTCCAGACAGAGGCCTGAGGCCCCACGTATTTGACCGTCAGTATTCACGAAGAGATTCTCTCTGTGGGGAAAATGCCACAGTGGGCGCTGGGCTGAGATCTGGGGCACTGCCATCACCTGAAGGGCCGCAGTACGAGGAGCAGGAGGAGCCTGCTGCCTTACCTGCCATGGTAGCACAAGAATGGGAGTTGGGGGTTCCGTGCCCGCTGGGGTCAGCCCCTATCTGCTGAGCTCGCAGTGTCCCTCTGTCCAGAATTCTAAGCACGGGCTGTCCCGTGCCACAGCCTTGCTCTGTGCCTGCCTCGTCAGCAGCACTTGCTGTGGCTTCAGCGGTGGTGGTGGAAGCATGAGCCGAGTGTGGGGAGCTATGACTCCTGCCCGTCTCATCCTCGTCCTCATGGCCATAACTTGCATTGACTTGTGTTGTCCTTGGCGCAAAGAACTGCGATCAGGTGGGTGTTGAAAACCGAATGGCACGGGGGGCTAGAAGTCAGGCTGTGCCCCCACAGCTTACTATTACTTACCGTTGCGCTCTGTTCCTTTCTTTCTAGGGATCGGCGTAGAGCCTGTGGATGAAGCGGTGTCTCAGGGGGGCAGCGCATTCCTCCCGGTGCCGTTTTGGCATTTCCCCAAAGAATCCGAGAGAAAAACGAATACCCATTTAAAGGTACAGTTCATGCATTATTCATTACATTCCAAACTGGTTATACTGGGGATTAAACGTAAGACCAATTTTGCTGTACTGTTTGCCCCTATTTTTGCTTATCTTTGCAACCACAAACACAGACACTAAGGCGCCACAACAACTATTAAGATGATGTGCAGTTATCCGTGCTGTAGAGGGGCTGTTCTCATGGTGTAGTATCTGATTTAAGATTTCCTGAATCCCCCTCCTTCAGTCTTTGGGATGAAGGCTGTTTCTGATTCGTCCTTTGGTGCATTCCAGGCCGGTCTTGCAAGGTCTGAGTTGTGGATGCTTATCTCTCACCCCTTGATGTGAGGAATGTGCTTTCTTTGCTTCGTTTTGCTGGGTTAATGTTTGAAATGTAGACAGAGTTCTGTTCTTAGTTTTATGCCGATTGGAATTAAAGCCAGTTTAAAGGTATTGTATCAGCAGCTTTGACTTTGTATCTTTTGCCACCAATCTCATCTACATGTTTTACAGTTAATACCATTTTGCAGGGGGCAGACTTTACCTTCCTGCATCTGTTACCTTGTACTTCGATTGTCACTGCATTCTTCCTATAAACAAGATCAGGATGACTGAAGATAGGTTTAATGAACAAACGGGGCCTGTCACTCATCACAGGCCACGTTGCATTTTGGTTTGTTCTTGCAGACCTTGTTAATAGACGTGTCTTTGGAGAGATGGTGTTCCTGCGCACCACTGGGAATTGGACGATTTGCTCGCGTGGATCAGTGGTGAGTGTGGTTTGCAGAGCTGGCAGGCAGTTGTCTGTACTGAGCGGGTGTGGGAAGGTTGCCCTCGTGGTTTTTGGGGGATGTCCTTGCTGTTTCAGGAGTGGTGAGTCCTCAGGACTTGCCCCAGCAGTGCCAGTACCTGCTTGCTGTCAGAGGGGCAGGGACCAATGATGCTGCAAACGTGGAGGAGGAACGTCATCGTGGTGACCTGCTGCTGCTGCTACTGGACAGCTTTTTGAGGGCAGAGATCTTGCAGTGGATCGCTGCTACCGAGCTTCTGAGCTCAGATGTCTTCTGCTGCCTCAACACGTCTCCTTTCATCACCCAGCTCCTTGACTTCCCCAGGGACGACAGTGGAGATCAATGCTGAGGCCAGGCCCTTCAGCATCTTGTTCTGGGGGCACTGTGGGGCTCTGAAGTGGTGGACTGCAGAAGCGTTTGCAATCTTTGACATACTAACAACTGTTAGGATGGGATACCGTAGGGAATACTGTTCTTTCGTTTCTTGTTTTGTCTGTTAAATGTTTTGCGTTCACTTTGTTCACACGTCTGCCTGCAGTCCTTCATGCAGCACCGATGCTGCCCTGCTACCTCTAGGATGAGACAGGGCAGCACAAAGGGCAGTGCCCCCGTGTTACTTTGCAAATAAATCCTTTCTGTCCTTGTGCAGTGCAGGACTATAAATGTACAGTTTGCCATTTCTTGCTCACCATTCGTGTCAGTGCTCCTGTTGGGATGGGTGAAGCACAGTGTTGCCGTCACAGAATTGTAGGGGTTGGAAGGGGGGACCTCTGTCAGTGGCACCATCCCGAGCAACTTTTGGGATTTGGGTGGGGAAGGTTCCTTCTCTACCTTGTGTTTGAATTAAGGGGGCCACGATTGTGCCTGGATACAACTGAGGGCCAGGGAATCATTGTCTTGGGCTGCACCCTGTATGTTCACTGTCAGTTCATGGTCCTGCTCCTCCGCCTTCTCCCACTTTGATAATACTTTTGATAAAAGCCACTGGCTAGTTCCTAATGCTAGTGGAGAAGATTGCAGAGGTGGTTGTAATTTTGGCAAGTCGCCTGTTGAGGTGGCCAGTGTATTCATGGAAATTTCTGAGTCAGTTCCATTCCCATGCCTAACCTGCTTGGGTTTCCAAAGGGCAGGTCCTGCTCGACCAACCTGATCTCCTGACCCATCTGGTGGATGAGGGAAAGGCTGTTGATGTATGCGTGGACTTGAGCAAAGCCTTTGACACTGTCTCCCACAGTACTCTGCAGAAGCTGGCAGCCTGTGGCTTGGAGAGGTGCACTCTTGGCTGGGTAAGGAGCTGCTGGAGGGCCAGGCCCAGAGAGTGGTGGTGAGTGGAGCTAACTCCAGTTGGCAGTCGGTCACAAGTGGCGTTCCCCGGGGGTTGGTGCTGGGGCCTGTCCTCTTCAGTATCTTTATGGATGACCTGGATGAGGGCGTTGAGTGCTCCCCGCAGGAACAGAGAAGGAATTGTCCCCTTGTACTTGGCGCTGGTGAAACCGCACCTCGAGTACTGTGTCCAGTTTTGGGCCCCTCACTGCAGGAAAGACGTTGGAATGTGTTCAAGGAATTGCAACAAGGCTGGTGAGGGGTCTAGAGCACAGACCTTGTGGGGAGAGGCTGAAGGAGCTGGGAATGTTCAGCCTGGGGAAGAGGAGGCTCAGGGGCAACGTTGTTGCTCTCTATAACTTCCTGGAGGGGGGTTGTAGTGAGCTGGGGGTTGGCCTCTTCCCTCATGTAACTAGGTTGTCCAGCCCTCAAAGGATACTTCTAGGAGAGTAAAGCATGCTAATTGACAGTCAGGAGAGAAGGAGCCGTGGAAAAAAGTTCCGCGGTGACTCATTTGGGGCAAAAAAGGCTGGAAAAGCAGAAGCTTGGGGGGTGGGGGGTGGGTAGAGGTGTGAGGACATGGGGACCCTTAGCTCCTATCCCCATCTGAGACTGATAGGGCTTATGTCATAGGGTGGGAGGAAGAGGGGGATTGAGATTCCCACCCCCCCCCCAGAAAAAAGCAGAGGGGTGAAAGAGGAGGGAGAGGTGGGGAATGGGGGGACAGGAGAATGAGGACACCTTGAGGGTGAAATTAACCCTCTCATTCCCGAAGGGAACGCTCAGCTTTGACTCAGCAGCACTCAGAGCGAAAGCCATCCCTCCCGCTGTGATGCTCTGCCAAAAATTCTGCCCTGCAGTGCTTGGCCTGCCCCGTGCCTCAGTTTCCCCTCGTGTGATGCACATTGGTGCCACCCCCCGCCCCTCATCGGGACCCACGGTGAGTCC
Source organism: Oreortyx pictus (assembly GCA_036925125.1). Classification (NCBI taxonomy): domain Eukaryota; kingdom Metazoa; phylum Chordata; class Aves; order Galliformes; family Odontophoridae; genus Oreortyx; species Oreortyx pictus. The sequence continues at coordinate 4,380,319 of JAUPFR010000029.1, forward strand.
GTTGGTGACAAACGTGTCACTGAGTGTAGGGCAAATAACCCCCAGAAATAGCACCCAGAAGAAATAGTGCCAAAGCTGATATATTTTTGATAGGCTTAGGTAGATGGTATACAGATAGTTAATAAGAAAATTAATAAGGAAAGAGTGGCTCACCTTTGAAGATGGTTGAGGCTCACTGAAAACTCCACTAGGGAGGGATCTCCAACCAGAGATCCTTCCCTGGTGGTGGTCAGCCCTTAAATGGGGTCTTGGGAGAGGTGGAGTCAAACTCCACCCCTTCCAATCACACTCACTTGTGCCCCTGTGGCTGACCCAGTGCTCGCCTCAGGTGATCAATCAGTGGTTCAGGCCGTGATTCAACAGTTCCCATACACTCCACCCCTTCATGACATGAACCACTGAGAGACCCAATACATCGCGACGCTTTACATAATAACCCGTCGCGATGCATATCGATGTAATCTGGGATGAGTGATGATCAGCGTATGGCTCATGTTCTTCCTTGGGCCATGCTAGGGGTTCCTTTAGCAATAAAGACTGGAGTGTTGACCACAATATCAGTAGGCCATGTACCAATTACCGGAGGGACTGCCGAACCACCCACCTCCAATAATCTCCCCCAAGGTGCAAGTAGGCCACACCATCGTGGTCCTACCTGCACCTTCCAAGGCCATCTTATTTTATTGGTGCCTGGTTTCAGGTTCTCAGGGGCAGGGAGCAGAAGATTGTTCTCACGGCCGGTCTGAGGTCTTACCTCATTATCTGTACCTGTAATTTGGATCCTAAGTGGGGAGGCCCATGTTGTTTGTAACATTTTCAAGGCACTGGGTCTGCCATCTCTAGGTCTTTCATTCAGATCTCGCAGGGTTTCGTGGAGTCTCTTCGTCCACCCCTGCAGAGACTGAGAGTCTGTCTTCAGGGCAGCCTTGAGAATACCGTTATAACGCTCAATCAGGCCTGCCCCCGTTGGATTATATGGCAGGTGGAATCGCCATTCAATATTGTTCTCTTCTGCCCAGCGTTGTATCATTGCACCTGTGAAATGAGTCCCTTGGTCGCTCTCAATGACTTGTGGTGTCCCATAGGCAGCCATCAATCTTGTGAGCGCCTTGATGGTATATGCCTGGTTGGCTTTTGGTACTAGATAGGCCTGCATTAGCCCACTCGCGGTGTCAACACAGGTTAGGGCATATCTCGCCCCCTCAGATCGAGGGAGGGGCCCAATATAATCAACCTGCCATCGCTGTAGAGGATTGTGTCCTCTAACAAGATGGGCTGTTGTTTCAGGCAACGACCTCGGTCTCATTCTGGAGCAGGCATCACAGTCTCGACATGCTTGAGCTACATCTGATAGTTGTACGGGCAGTCCCCATGCTTTGGCAGCTGCCCACATGGTCTTCTGTCCAGCATGCCGCAGCTTTTGATGCAACCAGTAGGCAATGTTCTCAGATGGTGAGTTCTCAACCCATCTAACTCGGGCCAGTGTGTCGGCTTCATCATTTCCTGGTGACTGTAGGGGTCGGTGACCAGAAACGTGGTAGACACGTACAGTTCTGTGTTTGACTGTATTCCATATGTCTAACCACATATCTTTGCCCCAGATCGGTCGGGAGTGGATAGTCCAGTCCTGGGTAGCCCACTGTGCAATCCAAAGAGTGAGCCCCCGGTACACAGCCCAACTATCTGTGCAGATATTCAGGACACCGTCACCAGGTTCTTTGGTTATAACCATCCACACGGCCCGCAGCTCTGCCCACTGGCTGCTTTGACCATCCCCCTCTTCAAACCATATTGTATCTGTAGCGGGATGGTATGCTACTGCTCTCCACTTACTTGGGTTGCCCTTGCTGGACCCATCCGTGTACCAGGCATCTTCAGGAATGGGATATTTTCCTTCCTGGACGGGACTCTTCTGTGGCGGAGCAACCAAGGTTTGTTTTGGTGCATCACTGTGATACGTCACTGGGCCTAGAATCTTTTGGAGTTCTTCTTTCAACGGTGAGGAAGACAGACTACTCCTCTGGCTGAGATAGGCGACCCATCGTGCCACCGTCTGTGCCTGGGCCACCCCTGTCTTAGGAAGGTGGGTCAGATCTCTCACCCACCCCTGAATTGGAAGGGTGGCCTTAACTATGACTTTGGCCGTCTGGGTTATTGGCTCTACCGCTTGTAATGCGGTATAGGCAGCCAATAGTTGTTTTTCAATCATACTATATCTTTCTTCTGCTCCGTGCCAGACCTGAGACCAAAATCCAATGGGGGTCCGAACAGAACTCTGGCGTTGCCACAGGCCCCAGCCAAAGCCATCCTGAGTAACATGAACATCCAATTCAGCTGGGAGGGTAGGATCGAATATACCCAATGCCTGGGCTTGTTTCACCGCCTGTTTTGCTTGCTGGAAAGCATCCTGTTCTGTTCTCCCCCAATCCCATGAATGGCCCTTTTTTGTGAGTCTATACAAAGGTCTCAGCAGCTGCGCCAAATGAGGTATAAAGGAACGCCAGTATCCCAATATACCTAGAAATTCCTGCAGCTGCTTTGGTGTTGTAGGGACTGGAAATGCCTGAACCTTATCTATGATGGCACTGGGTAGCACTTTGGTCTTTCCTGACCAGACTACCCCCAGAAGTTTTACAGACAGGCCTGGACCTTGCACCTTTTGAGGATTGATAGCCCATCCTCTTTCATTTAGGTAGGAGGTTAGTGAATCTGCTGCCTCTCCTACTGCTTCCAGTGAGTCAGATGTTAACAGGAGGTCATCAATGTAGTGGTACAGGTTGACATTATTATTAGCTAATTGGAGGAAACCTAGGTCACGCGCCACCAAGTTACGACAGTATGTTGGTGAGTGCACGTACCCCTGTGGCAGGACCTGAAAGGTCCACTGCCTGCCTCCCCATGTGAATGCAAACTGATCTTGCGATTCTTTGGCAATCGGGATACTAAAAAACGCATTTGCCAAATCCAGGACACAATGGTAGGTCTTAATTTCCCTACTGAGTGTGTCCATTAGGGAAGCAATATTGGGTACGGCCGCATGGATGGGCGGCGTGACCTTATTTAATTCCCTATAATCTACCATCATTCTCCATGTTCCATCTGACTTCCGCACTGGCCATATGGGGGAATTATATGGACTATGTGCAGGTCTTATAATACCTACTTTTTCTAGTTCCTGCACAGTTTTTGATATTTCTTCCTGCCCCCCCTTGGAGTCTATACTGTCTTACATTAGTAATCCGGCGTGGTTTCGGCAAACAAATGGGCTCATGTTTCGCATGGCCCCTCAATACTGCCTGTATCGCCCGGATACTAATGTACCTCTGTCGAAGTCTGAACTCTCCCACAGTCGTCTGGAGAGCCAGACCCCATAAAATGTCTATGCCCAAGATGTATTCTGGGATTGGGGCAATCGACACTTTATACTCCCGGGGTGGGAGACGCCCAACCCCCAATTTCAGCCATGTTTGGGTGACTGGAATGGTCTGTCCCCCAAACCCATCAATCATCACTCTATTGCCCTTAAACTTTGTTAGGTCTCCATATATAATTGATGTTTCTGCACCAGTGTCTACTAGTGCCATCACCTTTTGAACATTCTTCTCTGACCAAAAGATGTCTAATTCTACACAGGGCCTCTGGTCACATCTGGAGGCCCTAAGGGGACCAAAGTCCTTTGTTACTCCATGAAGCTGGCTAAATCTAAGCCTTTTACCGCAGGTGGTTCAGGCATTGTATCCCGTGACACCTGTGGATGTTTCTTCCTTCTATTTGGGACTATAAAGTCAGCCAAATTCCAGGTTGTTGTTGGTGCTGCCTGTATTATTCGTACTCCCGATTTTCTGGGAGTACTCTGAAATTTTTGATCGTTTCTAAGTTGTTTCCATAGTTGTAACAAGACATGGTTGGGTTGCCCATCGATTTTAGCAAAGGCAACCCCGGCCCGTATAAGATCATTGAACATAGTCTTCCGGGATACCCGTATGGGGCCCGATCGGGGTATCCGTGGGACAGGCTTCTTAGTTTTAATGGGGAAGGCCTCAGCTGTTTCTACCAGACGGACATTGCGCCTAGTTCTTATGCGCTCCGTTTCCCCAAGGTCTGCCACCAACTGGGCTGCCTGTTGGACGATAGCCTCCGAAGCCACCAAAGGGTTTAGTATGGAGACCAAAGTCCCATAAAGGTGAGAGGGGGCTTGTTGTAGTATTAGGTCATGCATACCTGCTGTAAATTTTTCCGTATCAGGACTCTCAAAGGTCTCTGAATACATAGCCTCCCTCATACCCAGTTCTCGGATGTAGGTTTGGAGGTCCTCCATAGAGGACCATAAACCGATATTGAGTGGAATGTCAGATTTGTTGGGCCATGTTAAGCGGCATGCTGCCATCAACCAATCTATAATAGAATGATTCTCATTATTATAGTGGATGGCAGCATATAATCTTTGCCTCAGGGCTGGGTGTATAGTTATAGATGCCAGTTTTGACATCTCTGTCCCACTAACTAACACGCTTTCAGCTCCTGCATCCCATAACCTCAGGAGCCATGATGGTATGCTTTCTCTTGGTTTTTGATGGAATCGTTGTACTAGGTCCATCAACTCGTTTGCTGTATACGGGCGCGCTGTCACATGCAAGCATGTTTCAGCAGGGGGCCGTTGGTCAGCTGGCACTCCCGCTGGTCTATCTTGCATTTGTTTTGTTTTTTGAGTTATGATTGGTCGGATCTCAAACGGATCCTCCAGAGATGGAGCTTTGAGATCTGATTTAGAAATCTTTTTTTCTGAGACATCCAGGTCCACTACTTCAGGGACCTGGGTGTCCTCCACCGATATGGTACGAATTTGTTTTGTTGGCACATCTAGTCCAGGTTTTTTGGCTACTAATGTGCCCAACTGTTGTTCCAACTTTTCAATACGATCTCTTAAGAATTGATTTTCAGATTTTATGTTTGTATTTGTTATTTCCAGTTTATGTAAGGCCATTATTAGAGGCCAAGCCACAGCAGAAGCAGCTAGCCAACGTTCTTTTGTAACTAGTATGTCCTTATCTAGACCTTGAAAATAATCTGTCAGCCGGGCTGGAGAAGGAGAAACAGTCCCTGTAACCCGCAGGGGTCCCCATTTTTCAATAACGGTGGCAAGACCATAATAGGATGACCCCATAAATCCTGGAATTTGACCAGGAATTGTTTGGTCCAGGGGAGTAACGTTCTCCCCCCTGCCCCATTTGAAAATGTTCCAAATGAAGGACATAGTTAATTACTGTATATGTGTATATATATATATTTTTAAGCCTGCCTGGCTCACCAATTGTAGGGGAAATAACCCCCAGAAATAGCACCCAGAAGAAATAGTGCCAAAGCTGATATATTTTTGATAGGCTTAGGCAGATGGTATACAGATAGCTAATAAGAAAATTAATAAGAAAAGAGTGGCTCACCTTTGAAGATGGTTGAGGCTCACCGAAAACTCCACTAGGGAGGGATCTCCAACCAGAGATCCTTCCCTGGTGGTGGTCAGCCCTTAAATGGGGTCTTGAGAGAGGTGGAGTCAAACTCCACCCCGTCCAATCACACTCACTTGTGCCCCTGTGGCTGACCCAGTGCTCGCCTCAGGTGATCAATCAGTGGTTCAGGCTGTGATTCAACAGTTCCCATACACTGAGTGACAGCGTTAGGGTGGGAATGCATTGAACGCTGCACCCAGGGGAGAGCCGAGCAGCAGTCTGGGGGGTGGGAGGGGCAGCCCCCAAGGGGAAGGTCTCCCCATATGGAAAAATGGATTGCTTAATGCCTTGGGTGTCGGAGCTCTGATGAGATTGCCAGTTGGGCACGAGGCGCAGCAGTGACCGCGATTGTTGGTTCAGGTGCGCGTGGCAAAGAGCCCACGAGTGGCGACTGTGTGAAAGACGTCCTCAGGCTCTGCTTCCTATACATAATGGCTATGATGGTTCCCGCGCTGCTGCTTAGAATTGTGGATTGCTATTGCATGGTGGACCAGAGGCAGAACCAGCTGTGAGTTGCTCCCCCTACACCCATCCAACTGCGCTCTTCCGTGCCGGGAGGAAGGAGAGCAGGGGGCTGTCCCGTGTCCTCAGCAGTTCCTCTCTCCGCAGACGCCTCCATCGATCCACCGAAGCCCGGTGTGCTGCCCGCCAGCGGTCGTCACGTCCGCACACAAAGACGGGCACATACAAAGTGGTGTGCGGACAGCTGCGGTACCAGAAGCCACCATACGTGCCGGGACAACCTGCCTGTGGGCTGCGGATCCCCAACACATCGCGCCCCCCCAAGCCAAAGTGTCCCCCGCCTCGGGTGTCCCTGTGGTCCTGCAGTCCCACCTACTCCACCACAGGGACTCCGAAGAGTGCGAGCTGCCCCAAGCCCCGCTGGGCACTGCCGCCGTCATCGCTCCCATCCTTAGGGGGACGGCAGCTGTCCCGCTGGAGTATGGTTTGGAGACCATGTCCCAGAGCTGGACAGCCGCTGCTGCGACCAGCTGTGTCTCTGCAGCTGATGCTTTCAAAAAAATAAAATAACTGTTTAGACGTTGCACTGCCCACGCTGCATTCTGCTTTGTTCTCCCAGGCCTCGCGTCTTTGGACGCAGCGCTGCGGTGAGGGACCTGCGGGTACTGGTATCCGACAGGTTGGCCGTGAGCAGTGTGCTCCGGTGGCCAAGAAGGCCAATGTCATTCTGGGCTGCATGAAGAAGAGCATGGCCAGCAGGTCGAGGGAGGTGATCCTCCCCCTCTACTCTGCCCTGGTGAGGCCTCACCTGAGTATTGTGTTCTGTTCTGGGCTCCCCAGTACAAAACAGACAGGGATCTCCTGGAAAGAGTCTGGCAGAGAGAGGGCTACAAAGATGGGAAAGGGCGTGAGCACCTCTCTTAGGAGGAAAACTCAGAGACCTGGGTCTCTTCAGCCTCCACAAAAGAAGACTCTGTGGGGACCTGATCCACGTCTATACATATCTACAGAGCGGGTGGCAGAGGGACGAGGCCAGACTCTTCTCATCACTGTGTGGTGACAGCACGAGGGGAAATGGCCACAAACTGAGGCACAGGAAGTTCCTCACAAATGTGAGCGGGAACTTCTTCACAGGGCAGTGACGGAGCACTGGAGCTGCACAGAGAGGTGGTGGGGTCTCTTTCTGTGGAGACGTCCCAGACCCGCCTGGACGCAGAGCTGGGACTCCCCAGCCCAGGCTGGGAGCTGCTTTGGCAGAGGGGTTGGACTCGATGACCTCTGGAGGTCCCTTCCAAGCCCTACAACTCTGTGATTGTGTGAGCCTCTTTTGTGCCTTATTTCACTCCCAAATGAGAAGACGTTTTTATCCAGGTGGTTCACTCACACCTCTGCTGGCCACCTCTGCTCCTTTCTTTCTAAAGAGACGAAAGTCTCGCGGTTGTGTGGCAGTGTAAGCAGCTCATGGAGTGACTTCTGTGCCAGAACACAGTGGGGTTTTGCCCAGCCCTGCTTCTGTTCCTTTTGGAATTGTAACTAATCCCCTACAAAATCCTCCTGAAATTGGGCGATTGTCTCATCCCCTTTTACATTTTTCCCCGTAAGCTAATTCCTGTGTGCTGCAATCAACATCCAACCCCTACGGGACCTTCAGGAGCAGCTCACTGATGCCTGACAGCGTGGAGACAGAGGGTTAATTACAGTGGATCAATGCCACAAAGCCAAACGGCACCAACCCCAGTGTCTGCACCAGCTCTGTGCTCACCCGCTCCCTGTGCAGAGCTCCTGGAGCTGCTTGAAGCTGACATGGAGCCCGTTTCACGCTGGCCCTGAGGAGGGAAAAATGGTAGGGAGGAGAATGGTTGTTCGGATGGGAACTGGTTGGGAATATTGTCATTTCTCTTGTTTGTTGCTCTGTCTTTTAAATTATTAAATGTTTTGTGCTCACCTTGCCATACTTCTACCTGCAATCATTCCTGCAGCTCTAAAGACCCACCCCGTGCCCACCTCTGGGTAAGGACAGGTATCAATGGTTTATGGGCTGATTCAGCCCGGTCCCGTGATGACTGGGGTGGGGGGACCCGCGGGCCCATGCCCCAGTAAAGGGGGAAAGAGAAAAAGGGAGATGGGCTAAAAATGAAACAGCAGCAGCGATCTAAGGAGGAAAGCTAATTTACTAAATAAGATATTGGAATGCAAAATAACGCAATACAATTGAAACTGAGGCTAATAAATCAAATAAAATGAGAGAGAGAGTATGTCCAAAAACCAAAGGCCTTACACTAACACTGAAGGCAAGACAGCTAGGGAGCACCTGCTGCTGAGCTGATCCGAAAGGAAACAGCCCGTGTCTTGTGACACGTGAACAGTTCTGTCATTCCCTCTGAGCAGAAAACAGAAAAACACAAAGCAACACAAAGTCCTCTGGGGTACAAAGTTCTCTTCTATGACAGGGACACCTGGAACTATTGATAATGCACGGAACTTCAACTCCCAATGCACTACGTGACATTATGATGTGGAATGCCAATAGCAAACATCATCAGACCATGACATTCCACCCCTAATTCCACATCACTACATCATGCTTAACATATATACATACACAAGCAATGATTAACAAGCACTAAACACACACTCATATATATGTACACATGGAATCACAGACTGCACTCTCCAGCATCAAATTCCCTTGTGCTATACACTGAACATCCCCATTCTTCTGCATCACCCACCAGGTAGACCCAGGTCCCTGAGCAAAACCATTTCCGCAGAGAGGTTTGCCCTCTCCAGAAGCTGGAAGGACCCAAATTGCTTTTCCCAACATGTTCTTCACATGTACTACAGGGACCTTATCTCCCTCTACAGTAGACGGCGAGCTGGACTGATCAGGACCATCGCAATTGATTGATCCTTGAGTGTTGACCAACCAGGTGGCTTCTGCCAAATACTTCTCCCAGTGCTTAAATGTTCCGCCACCTATTGCTTTCAACATTGTTTTTAACAACCCATTGTTCCTTTCAGTTTTACCAGAAGCTGGTGCGTGATAGGGGATGTGATAAATCCACTCGATGCCGTGATCTTTGGCCCAAGTATTTACAAGAGAATTTTTGAACCGAGTGCCATTATCGGACTCAATTCTTTCTGCCGTGCTGTGTTTCCATAGGACTTGTTTCTCGAGACCTAAGATGGTGTTTCAGGCAGTAGCATGGGGTACTGCATATGTTTCAAGCCACCCAGTGGTTGCCTCCACCATGGTGAGCACATAACGCTTACCATTGTGAGTTTGTGGCAAGGTGATATAATCAACCTGCCACGCCTCCCCGTATTTATACTTTTGCCATCTTCCTTCCTCCCAAAGAGGTTTCATCCTCTTGGCTTGTTTAGTCGTGGCACATGTATCACAGTCATGGATAACCTGTGTAATAGCATCCACAGTTAAGTCCACCCCTCGGTCTCTAGCCCACTTATACGTTGCATCTCTTCCTTGATGGTCCGGGCCACAGAGCTAGAAATAATTCGCCATTTGTTTAATAGCAAAACCAGCATGCAGAATAATTTGGATTATTTGCTCTCCTTTCTTGAAAACTTCCTCTGCTGTATTGCCCCATACAACAATGTCATCAATGTACTGCAGATGCTTGGGAGCACCACCCTGTTCCAACGCAGTTTGGATCAGCCCATGGCAAATGGTTGGGCTGTGCTTCCACCCCTGGGCCAAATGGTTCCAGGTGTACTGAACGCCCCTCCAGGTAGAAGCAAACTGCGGCCTGCATTCTGTGTCCAAGGGAATTGAAAAGAAGGCATTGGCAATGTCAGTGGTGGCGTACCACTTGGCTGCTTTTGACTGCAGTTCATATTGCAGCTCTAACATATCTGGCACAGCAGCGCTCAGTGGGGGTGTGACTTCATTCAGGCCACAGTAATCTACCGTCAGCCTCCATTCTCCACTGGCTTTCCGCACCGGCCATATGGGGCTGTTAAACGGTGAGTGGGTTTTGCTGATCACTCCCTGGCTCTCTAGCTGATGAATCAAGTTATGAATGGGGAGAAAGGAATCCCTGTTGGCACGGCGCTGCCGTCTGTGCACCATTTTTGTGGCAGTAGGTACCTGCTGCTCCTCCACTTGTAGCAACCCCACAACAGACGGATCTTCCGACAGGCCAGGCAGCACAAACAGCTGCTTAACATCATCTGTGACTACAGCAGCTATTCCAAAAGCCCATCGGTACCTGTTGGGACCCTTGAAATACCCTCCTGTCCCTTCATGACTGAAGGGCATTAGAGTGCGCTGTGTGCCAGTGTCTACCAGTGCCTTCCATTTCTGTTGCTCTGCTGTGCCAGGCCATTGAATCCACACAGCCCAAGAATCTCTATTATCTCTGTTATCCCTTTCCCTTCCCTGACTGAGGGCAGGTTCCCTCTGTTGGTCACCTGCAGTAACTGGAGCAATTGCATTGGTAGTTACTCTGCGTTTTAGTTCTCTCACCCGTGCTCATAGTGCAGGAGTGGGTTTCTTATGCCACTTCTTCACGTTTTTTCCGTGCTCACATAATTAAATCCACTAGGCATAAATTTACCACTGTCATTGGTGGAGCAGGAGGACGTCTTCTATTAATAGCTGAGATATTGGATGATGCACGCTGGGAGGAGGCCAGTTTGATCAGCCCTTCCAGCAGGCTGTCTTGATAATCCTGAACCTCATCTGATACTGCCTGCCACAGGTTCATCCCTATTAATCAACAGAGACAGTATAGTGTTCTGCTTCTTCTCCATTTTATCTATCACCTTACCCATTTCATCTAGTCTTTCTGTTACTCGGTGAGATGGCTGAAACGGAACCGTGAGACGAAAATAATCGTTGTTCAAAGTTTTGAAGTGTAATAATCTGTTCGAACACTAGGGGTCTTCTCTGTTGCTCTGTACATCTTTCAAACTTGCTATCTTTTGCTGCTACTGTACCGGCGTACTTCCCCGGTGCATGTTCTTGTGAGTTTCTGCCACATATTTGTAATAATCCTCACTCTCTCAGGATCACAGCCTTGGTGTGGATTGTTAGCAGCAAACATGGGCTCATACAGCATTTCCACCACAGCCATGTCCTTCAAATACTGGATACCGTTTTCAATAGTACTCCGCCTTTTCATTTCAGGATCCAGATCATTTCTGAAGACACATTTTTGTTTTACAGCTAATAACACTCATTCCCAGCGGGTGATGACTCCATCCAGACACCTACTAATTCCTCCGTCAGTGACTGAGTCTCTGGCGATGTTTCCTAGTCGGCAAGCTTCGTTACTATCCAGATACATGCTACTGGCCCCAGGGGGATCATCCTGAGTACCCCGCATCACTCTGCTGATGGGGACCATACTGACTTTTTAGCATCTGTCCCTTGTTCCCAACTTGGCTGGGGACCCCCACATCCGGAACCACTTGTAAATAGGGAACAGCGGGGACAGCATTGCTGCAGCACCCATGGGTGCCCGACTCCTCAGCATCCCATCAAAGTATCCCATACCCGCTCAGCAGAGAAGGAACCCTGAATAAAGTTCCCCGGTGACTCATTTGGGGCCAAAAAGGCTGGAAAAGCAGAAGCTTGGGGGGGGGGAGGGGGGGGGAAATGTGTAAGGGGACATGGGGACCCTTAGCTCCTATCCCCATCTGAGACTGATAGGGCTTATGTCACAGGGTGGGAGAAAGTGGGGGATTGAGATCCCACCCCCCCAAAAAAGCAGAGGCGTGAAAGAGGAGGGAGAGGTGGGGGATGGGGGGACAAGAGAACGAGCTCACCTTGAGGGTGAAATTAACCCTCTCGTTCCCGGAAGGGAACGCTCAGCTTTGACTCAGCAGCACTCAGAGCGAAAGCCATCCCTCCCGCTGTGATGCTCTGCCAAAAATTCTGCCCTGCAGTGCTCGGCCCGCCCCGTGCCTCAGTTTCCCCTCGTGTGATGCACATTGGTGCCACACCCCCGCCCCTCATCGGGGCCCACGGTGAGTCCGTTGGTGACAAACGTGTCACTGAGTGACAGCTTAGGGTGGGAATGCATTGAACGCTGCACCCAGGGGAGAGCCGAGCAGCAGGCTGGGGGGGTTGGGGGGGGGAACCCCCAAGGGGAAGGTGGGGAAGAATGGGAAGGTTTTTCTCTATGGAAAAATGGATTGTTTAATGCCTTGGGTGAGATGTTGGAGAAGAGGAAAGTGGGGAAGTTAAAATATGTCAGCTGGGTACTGCCTGAACACCGCCCCCTCCCCAGCCCTGCAAGTGCTGTCCAAAGCTCTCCAGTGCCCCCTGGTGCTCTTCGCAGCTCCGCAGCGCCCTCCCATCGCCTCCCAGTGCTGCCTAGGGTCAACTTGTGCCCATCTGCGCATCCCCAGCGCTTCCTGAAGCCACCGCAGTGCTGTCCGCGGCCCTAATACCATCCCAGTGCTCTCGGTGCCCCCTGTTCAGCACAGCCGTTGCTCAGTACGTGACCATCTCCTTCCCCACAAACAAAACACGGCAACAGAGACTGTGACGGCAGCGATGGCTGAGATCTTCAGTGAGGAGGACCTGGAGGAGATGAAACCCACCATCCATCATCTGCAGGCAACCACCCAAACATCTGTAGAGGTGGGCACGGGGGTCTGGGGCGCCTTTGGTGCCGCGTGAAGGAGTGCAGGCGGATGCGTGAGCAAAGTGAACGCAAAACGTTTAATAATTGAACGGACAAAACAAAGGAGAAACAATAACATTCCCAACCGTACCCTATCCTATCCTAACAACTGATTCCTATCTCTGACGCTCCAGCTCTTTTGCAGTCCATCACTGCGGAGTCCCACATCGCCCCAGTCCAAGATGCCGTTTGAGGACAGCCCAGTTTGGGAGGGGTAGGGCTGGGGCCGCTGGTGGTGCCCTGGAACGCCGTCACCGCTCTCTGGGTGCCGTGGGGGCCGTATTGGTTGGCTCTGGCCGTGTCTCCTGCTGCACTGTGTGGGCCGCTTTCTTGCTCCGCTCCCGCTCGGGCCGCTGTTGGGCTCGATGGTCACCGAGTCGTCCTGCTGGTTGCCTTGCTGACACCGCGCAGCTTCGCCTGGCGCCGGCATTTCTTGGCTGGAGCGTCCCGGCACTGCTGTAGCTTCCTCTTTCTGTCCGGGACGCTGCCAGTGGGCGCCAGGCGGGTGAGAACCACCCGGGGCTGCCTCCGCCGCGCCTCTTCCATCAGATGCGCAGTGCGGGGCGAAGGAGGTGTGGGGGGAACCGAGCGGGTCGGCACGGGCTGCTCTGGCTCTTGCACGTTCTCTTCGACATTGACCCCCTCTCTGTTGGCAGCAGGCACGTCCTGGCCCTGCTGGGGCACCTCCAGAGGACTCCCCTCTTCTGAAACAGTAAAAACATCCCACACATCGAGGATGACAACCTTCGCACAGCCACTCGGTGCAGACAACTGCCCGCCAGCTCTGCACACCACACACTCACCATTGATCCACGAGAGGAAACTGTCCAGTTCCTCGTTGACTTCAGCAATGTCCCTGCTTGTCATATCTGGAAAAAGGAAGAAAATCCCCACAGGGCAATGCCAGCTTTCCAACACCCACTGGGTGGGAACACCCCCTGCCAGCTTTGCAGACCATGAACTCACCGTCGTTCATCCAGGAGAGCAGATCGTCAATGTCCGGGATGTCCTCCTGGACATCTGTGCTGGATTTGGCTTCTGACAAAAGGAAGAAGATCCCCACAGGGCAATGCCAGCTTTCCCACACCAACTTGATCTTGACACCCCCCTGCCAGCTCTGCTGCCCCCAGACTCACCACTGCAGGTGTCACTGTCCAGGATCTCCTCCCAGATTTCAGCGCTGGATTTCACCTCTGGAAAAAGGAAGAAAATCCCCACAGGGCAATGCCAGCTTTCAAACACCAACTCGGTGAGGACACTCCCCTGCAGCTCTGCTGCCCCCAGACTCACCGTTGTTCATCCTCTCCAGAAGATCATTTAAATCCTGGATGATCTCTGTGATGTCCGAGCTCAACATCACTGTTGGAAATGCATGTAAACCCCCACCGGGCAATGCCAGCTTCCCCGCAGCACCCGGTGCGCACAGCCTGCCACCCGCTCTGCAGCCCCCGAACTCACCGCCTGATTCCAGCGTCGCGGCGCTGCAGGCGAGCGGAGCCGTGGTGGGATGGGGCTGTGCAAAACAGTGGGCAGGGGCAGTGGGGGCAGCCATACCCGAGTGCGGCCCCCCAGGTGGGAGCTGCACCCCTGGGAACTGCTGATCCCCAGGTGGGAGCTGCGCTGCCTGTCCCCAGACCTCTGGGACCTCAGTCCAGACAGAGGCCTGAGGCCCCACGTATTTGAACATCAGTATCCACGAAGAGATTCTCTCTGTGGGGAAAATGCCACAGTGGGCGCTGGGCTGAGATCTGGGGCACTGCCATCACCTGAAAGGGCTGCAGTGCGAGGAGCAGGAGGAGCCTGCTGCCTTACCTGCCATGGTAGCACAAGAATGGGAGTTGGGGGTTCCGTGCCCGCTGGGGTCAGCCCCTATCTGCTGAGCTCACAATGTCCCTCTGTCCAGAATTCTAAGCACGGCTGTCCCGTGCCACAGCCTTGCTCTGTGCCTGCCTCGTCAGCAGCACTTGCTGTGGCTTCAGCGGTGGTGGTGGAAGCATGAGTCGAGTGTGGGGAGCTATGGCTCCTGCCCGTCTCATACTCATCCTCGTCCTCGTCTCCATAACTTGCTTTGACTTGTGTGGTCCTCCACGGAAAGAACTGCCATCAGGTGGGTGGGGAAAACCGAATGGCACGGGGGGCTAGAAGTCAGGCTGCGCCCCCATGGCCCTCTGGCACGCTGCCCTGGGGCTGTCCTTCCACGAGGGCTGTGCTGGGCAGGGGAAGATGGGCAGCAGCCAGTTCCCAGCTCAGGGTCCCCCTCGGCCCACAGCCCAGGGGAAGGGCCGGGTCCGGTTTCGTGCCATCCTTTAGCGTTGCCTTCTTTGTGCACATCCGAGATCTGCAGTGAGAAAGGCCCGAAGAGCCAAATGTTGAGAGCCAAATGTTGCTCCGTGATGGTGTTGCACACGGCCTGGAGAGGGTCCTTTGCAACCTGCCAATGGCAGCCAACAGGTCACCCTGCGCACTCTGTAGCTGTGGGACTGACGACCCAGATCTTTCTCCCATCCCATTACCTGACCCAGCTTCGGTCCCTGATGGAGAAAGGGATCCCAGCATCTCATGGGAACTTCTCTCATCTGTTTGCGATTCCGGATCATTACAGCAGATCTGTTGATGCAGTTGTCTGTCCGGACTCAGCCTCTGCTCCTCAGGTGGAGCCCATTTGTAGGTTGCTGCAAGGACAGAGCCTTTGGGGCTCCGCCCTACCCCTCTCGTTTCCTCCCTTCTCCATCCCCTTTGCGCTCTCTTCCCCTGCCCATCCCCAGACGCCCCCACACACACTCTCTTGTGTAGTATTAGCACGGGGCTGCTGCAGGCACCCGGCACCTCTTTGTGAGATGCTCCTCTCCTACGTAGAAGGGAGAGAAGAGCGCTGTGGAGTAATGCCCCGTTTTTCCCATCTGGAGATGGATACACGTGTGACAGGAGCTGCTCTGTCCTGTTTCTTTACAGATGTGAGTGGAGGCGAATGGGATGAAGAATCCCGGATGGAACTTGCGGCAGAAGCTCCAGCAGATGCCATGGGTATGTCACGGCTTCTTCCTTCCCTTGAGAGCTGCCAGCTCACAGCCCTCATGTCAGCCAGGCACACATACAGGAGTGAGAACACGGAGCTGCGTGTGCGTGCCCTGTCCCTGCATCATCCCCCCGTGCTGTCTGCCCTTCAGCTGTGGACTTCACCAAAAAGAGTGCTTGGTTTAATCATTGGTTCATCTGAAAATGTGTCTCGCTACGTTGTGTTCAGGTTCTGGGAGACAGTGGTGGAAGTGGGGAAGCGTGAGATCCTGGCTCCGGTTTTCTTACCTTTCAAAGATGGACATGAAGGAGAACGCAGCGCCTGGTGGGTATATTTCTGTCTGTTCAGCAGAAGGCTTGGCAAGCAGATGTTCTGTGTACATGCGTGGAAAGCACTGCTGTGTTCTCACTGAGGAGTAGTACCTCTTGAGGATGTCATCTTCCTGACCAGGGCAGATATTTACAGTCGCACTCTGCTCCTTTCTTTCTAAAGAGACGGAGGCAGAGCCTGTGGACGAGTCAGCATCTCAGGAGGGCAGCAGCAGCACTCTGCAGATCTCTCGTGAAGACGCAGGGGACGTGGCAGCAGCTGGCGCTGCAGGTAAAGGCCGTGCAGAGAACAGTGTCGGAGCTCTGATGAGATTGCCAGTTGGGCACGAGGCGCAGCAGTGACCGCGATTGTTCGTTCAGGTGCGCGTGGCAAAGATCCCACGAGTGGCGGCCGTATGAAAGACGTCCTCAGGCTCTGCTTTCAATACACCATGGCTATGATGGTTCCCGTGCTGCTGCTTAGAATTGTGGACTGCTTTTGCATGGTGGACCAGAGGCAGAACCAGCTGTGAGTTGCTCCCCCTCCCTCCTACATCCATCCAACCGCACTCTTCCTCACTGAGTTGCCGTGTGTGGTGCCGGGAGGAAGGAGAGCGGGGGGCTGTCCCGTGTCCTCAGCAGTTCCTCTCTCCGCAGACGCCTCGTTCGATCCACCAAAGCCCGGTGTGCTGCTCACCAGCAGTCATCACGTCCGCACACAAAGGCGGGCACGTACAAAGTGGTGTGCGGACAGCTGCGGTACCAGAAGCCACCATACGTGCCGGGACAACCTGCCTGTGGGCTGCGGATCCCCAACACATCGCGCCCCCCCAAGCCAAAGTGTCCCCCGCCTCGGGTGTCCCTGTGGTCCTGCAGTCCCACCTACTCCACCACAAGGACTCAGAAGAGCGCGAGCTGCCCCAAGCCTCGCTGGGCACTGCCGCCGTCATCGCTCCCGTCCTTTGGGGGATGGCAGCAGTCCCGCTGGGGTATGGTTTGGAGACCACGTCCCAGAGCTGGACAGCCGCTGCTGCGACCAGCTGTGTCAATCCAGCTTATGTTTTCCAAAATAAAAAAAATAACTGTGTAGACCCCGTTGCATTCTACTTTGTTCTCCCACGCCTCGCGTCTTTGGACGCAGCGCTGCAGTGAGGGACCTGCGGGTATTGGTATCCCACAGGTTGGCCGTGAGCAGCGTGCTCCGGTGGCCAAGAAGGCCAATGTCATCCTGGGCTGCACGAAGAAGAGCATGGCCAGCAGGTCGAGGGAGGTGATCCTCCCCCTCTACTCTGCCCTGGTGAGGCCTCACCTGAGTATTGTGTCCTGTTCTGGGCTCCCCAGTACAAAACAGACAGGGATCTCCTGGAAAGAGTCTGGCAGAGAGAGGGCTACAAAGATGGGAAAGGGCGTGAGCACCTCTCTTAGGAGGAAAACTCAGAGACCTGGGTCTCTTCAGCCTCGACAAAAGAAGACTCCGTGGGGATCTGATCCACGTCTATGCATATCTACGGAGCGGGAGGCAGAGGGACGAGGCCGGACTCTTCTCATCACTGTGTGGTGACAGCACGAGGGGAAATGGCCACAAACTGAGGCACAGGAAGTTCCTCACAAATGTGAGCGGGAACTTCTTCACAGGGCAGTGACGGAGCACTGGAGCTGCACAGAGAGGTGGTGGGGTCTCTTTCTGTGGAGACGTCCCAGACCCGCCTGGACGCAGAGCTGGGACTCCCCAGCCCAGGCTGGGAGCTGCTTTGGCAGAGGGGTTGGACTCGATGACCTCTGGAGGTCCCTTCCAAGCCCTACAACTCTGTGATTGTGTGAGCCTCTTTTGTGCCTTATTTCACTCCCAAATGAGAAGACGTTTTTATCCAGGTGGTTCACTCATACCTCTGCTGGCCACCTCTGCTCCTTTCTTTCTAAAGAGACGAAAGTCTCGCGGTTGTGTGGCTGTGTAAGCAGCTCATGGAGTGACTTCTGTGCCAGAACACAGTGGGGTTTTGCCCAGCCCTGCTTCTGTTCCTTTTGGAATTGTAACTAATCCCCTACAAAATCCTCCTGAAATTGGGCGATTGTCTCATCCCCTTTTACATTTTTCCCCGTAAGCTAATTCGTGTGTGCTGCAATCAACATCCAACACCTACGGGACCTTCAGGAGCAGCTCACTGATGCCTGACAGCGTGGAGACAGAGGGTTAATTACACTGGATCAATGCCACAAAGCCAAAGGGCACCAACCCCAGTGTCTGCACCAGCTCTGTGCTCACCCGCTCCCTGTGCAGAGCTCCTGGAGCTGCTTGAAGCTGACATGGAGCCCGTTTCACGTTGGCCCTGAGGAGGGAAAAATGGTAGGGAGGAGAATGGTTGTTCGGATGGGAACTGGTTGGGAATATTGTCATTTCTCTTGTTTGTTGCTCTGTCTGTTAAATTATTAAATGTTTTGTGCTCACCTTGCCATACTTCTACCTGCAATCATTCCTGCAGCTCTAAAGACCCACCCCGTGCCCACCTCTGGGTAAGGACAGGTATCAATGGTTTATGGGCTGATTCAACCCGGTCCCGTGATGACTGGGGTGGGGGGACCCGCGGGCCCATGCCCCAGTAAAGGGGGAAAGGGAAAAAGGGAGATGGGCTAAAAATGAAACAGCAGCAGCGATCTAAGGAGGAAAGCTAATTTACTAAATAAGATATTGGAATGCAAAATAACGCAATACAATTGAAACTGAGGCTAATAAATCAAATAAAATGAGAGAGAGAGTATGTCCAAAAACCAAAGGCCTTACACTAACACTGAAGGCAAGACAGCTAGGGAGCACCTGCTGCTGAGCTGATCCGAAAGGAAATGTCTTGTGACACGTGAACAGTTCTGTCATTCCCTCTGAGCAGAAAACAGAAAAACACAAAGCAACACAAAGTCCTCTGGGGTACAAAGTTCTCTTCTATGACAGGGACACCTGGAACTATTGATAATGCACGGAACTTCAACTCCCAGTGCACTACGTGACATTATGATGTGGAATGCCAATAGCAAACATCATCAGACCTTGACATTCCACCCCTAATTCCACATCACTACATCATGCTTAACATATATACATACACAAACAATGATTAACAAGCGCTAAACACACACTCATATATATGTATGCATGGAATCACAGACTGCACTCTCCAGCATCAAATTCCCTTGTGCTATACACTGAACATCCCCATTCTTCTGCATCACCCACCAGGTAGACCCAGGTCCCTGAGCAAAACCATTTCCGCAGAGAGGTTTGCCCTCTCCAGAAGCTGGAAGGACCCAAATTGCTTTTCCCAACATTTTGGGATTTTTTTTTTTCCCAACAGTTCTTCACATGTACTACAGGGACCTTATCTTCCTCTACAGTAGACGGCGAGCTGGACTGATCAGGACCATCGCAATTGATTGATCCTTGAGTGTTGACCAACCAGGTGGCTTCTGCCAAATTCTTCTCCCAGTGCTTAAATGTTCCGCCACCTATTGCTTTCAACATTGTTTTTAACAACCCATTGTTCCTTTCAGTTTTACCAGAAGCTGGTGCGTGATAGGGGATGTGATAAATCCACTCGATGCCGTGATCTTTGGCCCAAGTATTTACAAGAGAATTTTTGAACCGAGTGCCATTATCGGACTCAATTCTTTCTGCCGTGCTGTGTTTCCATAGGACTTGTTTCTCGAGACCTAAGATGGTGTTTCGGGCAGTAGCATGGGGTACTGCATATGTTTCAAGCCACCCAGTGGTTGCCTCCACCATGGTGAGCACGTAACGCTTACCATTGTGAGATTGATTAGCTGGTGCAAGAACCTACCAGGGGAGGTGCCCTGCTAGACCTGCTCTTCACTAACAGAGAAGGACTAGTAGGTGATGTGAAGGTTGGGGATTGTCTTGGCCAGAGTGACCATGAAATGGTAGAGTTTGCTATTCTTGGTGACGTCAAGAGGGTGACTAGCAAAACTGCTTCCTTGGACTTCTGGAGGGCAGACTTTGACCTGTTCAGGACGCTTGTTGCAAGGGTCCCTTGGGACTTGCTCCTGAGGGGTAAAGGGGTCCAGGAAGCCTGGGTCCTCCTCAAGATGGAAATCTTAAAGGCGCAGGTGCAGGCTGTCCCTGAGTCCCGTAAGTCAAGCCGGAGGGGAAAAAGGCCAGTGTGGATGAACCGGGATCTTTTGTTGAGACTCCGGGAGAAAAAGAGAGTCTATGTCCTCTGGAAGATGGGACAGGCTACTTGGGGAGACTACAGGGAACTTGCCAAGATTTGCAGGCAGGAAGTTAGAAATGCAAAAGCCCTGCTTGAACTTAGACTGGCTACTGCAGTAAAGGAGAACAAAAAATCCTTTTATAAATATATTAACAGTAAAAGAAGAACCAAGGAGAATTTCCCTACTTTACTTGATGCGGCAGGGAATGTAACCACAGAGGATAAGGAAAAGGCTGAGGTTCTCAATGCCTTCTTCACGTCTGTCTTTAATAGACAGACCAGTTATCCTCAGGATACTTTTCATCCTGACCCTGAAGTCTGGGACAAAGCGCATCATACACCCCCTGTGATCCCAGCAGAGACAGTCAGAGACCTGCTCCTCCATCTGAACTGCCACAAGTCCATGGGGCCAGATGGGATCCACCCAAGGGTGCTGAGGGAGCTGGCAGAGGTGATAGCCAGGCGTGCTGCACTCATCCCTCTGCCTCCTCACCCAGGTACCGGGGCTGGCTGGTGCGACGAATCTGCTGTGTCCTGGCTGTAGGTGGCTGGAAAGTGCTTGCCAACACCCCCGGGGACCTCCCAGAGAGAGTCTGCAGAAGCAAGAGGTGCGTGGGGACAGCAAGAGGTGTGTGAGGACAGCAAGAGGTGCGTGGGGACAGCAAGAGGTGCGTGGGCACAGCTCCCTGCTCCCCTTTACTGCCGCCCCCATGTGGGGTCCTCACACGGGGGCTGCTCCGTGCCGCACGGTGCTGGGTGACGTGGCCTCGTCAGGCACCTGTCACCTCCACCCTTGTCACTGTTAATGATACAGCGCTGGGTTGGCAGCCGGTACATTGTAGTTACTGTAATCTATAGCTGCTTTTTTTTTTTTCTTTCCTAAAAAGCACGTTAACCCTTTGCTCCCACCTCATCTCCGTGCAGGGTGCAGGACGTTGCTGCCAGACAGGCGTGTGGCTGCAGAGGGGACAGCAAATTCCAGCAACAGTGGAAGGAGAAAGTTCTCAGGATCCTGGCTGGGATCCAGGCCCCGCTCTGCCTTCCCATGCTCAGGTGGGTGTGGGATGTGTGGCATTGCCCAGCCCGTTGGGGGTCCCAGCTCCCAGGTGGGGTGTTCCCAGCCCCACTCAGCCCTCAGTTTGTGTAGAGCTCCATGCATGGGGCTTTGCTCCTCACGCAGCCCCATGGGGAAATTCTCCTCTCCACAGAGTGGAGTGCAACATCAGAGTGGCAAAGGGGGGGAAAAAGGCCAAACTGAGGGAGATGGAAAGCAAAGCAAAGGGAAATTTTTCTTTCTAAGCTTTTCTTTTCTTTTTCTTTTTTTTCTTTCCTTTTTACCTCCTGTCATTGAGAAATTGGCAATTAAAGGTTGCATTGTAGCCTAATTGCTTGTCTGATTGAGCTGTAATAAAAGAACTCTCTGAGCAGTCAGCAGTATTTAAAGGGAAGAAATTACCCAGGGGATAAAAGCATTCGGATCCTTCCCGTAAGCGGTGTGCGGGAGCACGGGGGAGATGGAGGGGTAATTGACTTGAGCTTTTGTTGCTGGGGGGAGAGGGGGTGGTCTTGTCACATGCAGCCTTGAATGTTTTAACTTAATTTATAATAAAGCTGTTTATTTGCTTCAAGGGTGCTGAGCAGCAAGGCAAGGAGTTGATGCTGCACAGTGAGCCATCTTGCTCAGCCCTGTTTGGTGCTTGTATGCGGAAACTGAGGCAGGGGACAGTGCAGTAACGGGGGAAGGAGGTGCCCACAGCCCTGGCTGGTGTCTGGGTGCTGTCTCATTGCCTGGCAGAGGTTCTGGGGGGCTTTGGGTGCAGCCCACAGCTTTGTAGAGCTGCTCACCCCTGTGCTGTGCCGCCCCACTCCGCAGGCTGTGCGGCTGGACCCTGCTCCGCTTCCTGAGCCGCCTCTTCCTCAGCGTGCTGCTGCACCAGGGACAGCTGGAGATGGTGCTGAGGGCCGCCAGGACGGTGAGGAACCTGACTGCTTGCTCCTGGCGCACTGCGGTGCTGAGCTCTCACCACTTCCTCTGTCCCCACAGCCCGGCGTGCCGATGGTTTTCCTCTCCACCCACAAGTCCCAGCTGGACGGGCTGCTCCTCTCCTTCCTCCTCTTCTCCCAGGGCCTGGGGGTGCCCAGAGTGACGGTGGGCGATTTGACCTGCAGCCCTCGCCTCCAGTAAGGCACAGGGAATCCTCTTCCAGGCTGTCTCGTGGCTGCTTCCCCACGTGGGCTGAGTGCAGTTGCACAAACCAAGTGGGGCAAAGGAGTGGGAAGGTGCAGGGTTGGCAGCAGGGACACGACCTCATGCAGAGTGGGCACTCACAATAGTTTCTTCCCCTGCAGGGCCTTGCTTGGCTGCCTGGGAGCAGTGTTCCTGCCCACGAGTGTGGAGGCTTTGGGAGACCAGGATGGAGAGCTCCCGGCAGCTGTGCTGACCTCGGTAAGTCTCACCACAGCATTCCCCTGGTGCTGGGATGGGAAGCAGAATCATGGAGGTTGGGTTTAAGATCATCCAGTTCTGACCCCTGCCGTGGGGGAAGAATCCCCCAAGCTCCCGTGGCACTTGGTGGAGGCATCTTGGGACCACAGGCAGAAGGGCAAAGCTGCCAGGACACGTTAAACCCCAGCAACGGGTGATGGCAACTCCCGTGTGCCCCTACGGTGCCACCATCACCCCCAGCTTCACCCTTCTGCTCCAGTACGTGGAGGAGGTGCTGAGGTGCCAGCAGCCTCTTGTGGTCTTCCTGGAGGAGCCCTGTTCCCCGTGGCACCTCTCCAGCACTGCCTGTGCGTGGCTGGCCCCGCTGTACCGTGCTGTGCAGGATGGCACTGTGCCTGATGTCCTCCTGGTCCCCGTGGGCATCGCCTACGACCGGACCCCCAATGGATTCCACAGGGACAGAGTGGTGAGGCTGCACACTGGGGGTGGGGGCATCCCTTCTGTCACACTGTTAACACTTCCCTCCTTCTCCCCCCAGCACGGTGCTCAGCCCCTTGGCCTCGGGGCCTGCCTCTGGACTGCGTGCCAAGCCCTGTTCCAACACTTCGGCTGTGCTCGTGTGGACTTGGCCCAGCCCTTCTCCTTGCAGGTATGGCAGTGTGGGGTTTGGCTGGGGCTCCTCTGGTAAAGCTGGCTCCTAGGATCCAGCCCAGCCCTGGAGGACATGCTGCAGCAATGCTGTGAGCCTTGTGGGATTGTACAGAGGGGCTTGGGGGGGAGATCTGCAAAGAACCCTTGAGCCCATGGGGCAGCTCTTAGAGGGACTGCAAGCAATGAGTCAGCTGCGGGCTGTGGGCGTTCACAGGCTGTGTCCTCCTCTCTAGGAGTTCATGGCAGAAAAACTCGCCTGCTGGAACAGCACGGGGAAGCAGCTGGAGGAGCTGCTGCCCACCATCCTTGGCGTGCCGTAAGCTGAGGGGAGCAGTGCCTCGCCCCCAGTGCCTGTTCCCAGCCCCGCTTGCTCACCTCTCACCCTGTTTCCTACAGCTCCAGCCAGCCAGATTACAGCAGGGCAGAGGGTCCAGAGCACAGAATGACCACCAGCTCGGAGGCAGAAGAGGAAACAATGGTGACCAAGCTAGGCCTGCATGCCCTGAGCGGTATGGGACTCTGTGGGTGGGCATGGGAATTCTCAGGACCACACGTCCCCACTCCCCCTATGAGCAAAAGCAGCCACACTGCTGTTACTGCTCATTTCTGCACATGGCAGCACCTGCACTGGAAACAGAGTGCCAACAGCCAAGTGCCTCTCACTCCTCACAGATGCCATCGCCTGCTCTGCCATCACAGCCGTGGGGATCACATCTGCACTGCTGCTGCACAAGCACCGCAAGGTGAGGCAGAGCCCTTTGGGGTTTCCAGCTCACTCTGCTGCTGGAGCAAGTTTTCAGGCCTGCTGCTGCCCCATGTAGCTCCCAGCCAGCTCAGCCCCCTCTTCCCACAGTGCATGCGGCTCTCCCAGCTCATGGAAGACTTTGCGTGGCTGCTGGAAGAGACACTGCTGCGGCAGCACGATGTGAGCTTCTCAGGGCAGCTCCGTGCCCTGGTGCTGCACAGCCTGGCCCTGCTCAGAGCCCACCTCACCCTCTACCACCTCACACCCCTCGGTGACATCCTGGTGGTCGTCAAGGACTCGGCAGAGATGCGGTGGGAGCTGAGCCACCACAGCGCCCAACTTGTGCCCGTCTTTGCCAGTGAGGCAGTAGGAGGTGAGCAGTGGGGTGCTGGGGGTCCCTGCACTGGGTCGTGGTAATGCTGCTCACCACACTTGTGCCCGCAGCCTGTGCCATCCGTGCCTTGCTGCTGGAGCTGCTGCCTTTTGTGGGGGAAGCCCCCTGCCCCTCCAGCATCACATTCAGCGAGGATGAGCTGCACCACAAGATCCTGGCACTGCTGCAGCTGCTGCCCCCCAGCCTGCTGGGGCTGAAGGTGGGTGCAGGTGGCACGAGGGCTGCAGATGACACGAGGTGGCTGGCTGACTCCTTGCCACCCCCTTCTCCCTGCAGCCCTGCCAGCTCAACTTCTGGAGCCAGGACATCTTGGACAAGCTCATGCTGAGCGGGCTGCTGGAGACTGAAGAGGTGGGTACCCTCCAGTCCTGGTCAGGAAGGCAACAAAGGACTACGGCATGAGTCCACTGCTCCCCTGGATCAGGAGGTTTGTCCTGGATAGACGCGAGGGGATGGGGACACGTGGTTCCAGCCCAAAACTTTGCTCTGCAGGAGGGCAAGCACTATCTCTGCGACACATCCTCTTGGCAACCGAGCAGGAAGCTGAGTTGGACCGACCTGGACAGCGACAGCGACAGTGACGGCAAACACCACAAACGCTGCTTCAAGGTACACGGGCTCCCTGCTCCATGGCCCCAGGATGCCTTGGGGCACTGAGGCTTAACAAACTCATTGAACATCTGTCTCTTCACTCTCCAGATCTGTGAGCCCAAAGGCTCACCTGGTTCCCTCCTCTTCTTTTGCCACCTCCTCAGCCCTGTGCTGGTGACCTATGTGCGAGCAGTGGCTTTCCTAGAGCAACGCAGCTGGCCCCAGCCTGGTAGGATCCCCTGCCCCAGACCTCCCATGTGACCCTGGGCCACCTATTCTGTCCCCACACCAGCTTCTCAGCCCCACTAACCCTTGTAACCACAGCTCTGTGCTGAAGCTGGAGGGGCTGCGGTGCCACGGGGTGGGGGACATGGAAGTTTTCTCCCTGCCCCAATGCTTACCCTGCTCCCCCTTCAGAAGCAACGTGTGCAGGTGCCCTGCAGCAGTTCCTGGCAGAGGAGGATGGTTTGGGTGAGCACAATGGCAGGGGGACCCCAGCCGTGGCTGGGCTGTGGGTGGAAAAGGGGTGGCGGACACCCTTGGGGATTTCTGTCAGTACAGAGTACCCCACGTGGAGCCTGGCGCTGAGCACGCTGCAGAGCTTCAAGAACATAGGGGTGAGCACGGGTGTTGGGGCTCTTGCCCCGCCCCCCTCAGCAGCCTCGCAGGTGACACCCCCATCCCTCCCCAGGTGCTGGAGGAGACAGCGAGCCCCTTGGGGCCCCTTCTGCACCTTGCGCAGCCATTCTGCTCCAGTGAGGGCCTGGGGAAGCTGCGAGCCTTCCTTGAGCAGTTCTTGCAGCTGTAGCTACTGATCCTGCAGAGCAATAAAGCCGGCACAGAGGGAGCAGCAGCCGTCTCCTGGTGCAGATTTATTGAGTGCTGTCATGGCAAGGCACAGGAGGTCTGAGGTGGGGGCTTGGTCCTCACACCACCTTGTTGCAGATAGTGCCCAGTTCCTCGATCTCGCACTGCACCTCGTCGCCTCGCTGCGAAGGCAGGAGATGCTGCAGCCCTACGCAAGCGTGGGCTCCTTCTGTACCCCATGGGGAAGAGAGATGGGGAGGGGGCTGCTGGGGGAGCGCAGTGGTGGGACTTTCTACTTCCATCAGGAACGAGGAACCCTGAAGGGGGATATCTGGGGTGCTGGGGGAGGTCGGTGACAAGAGATGGCGAGGGGAAAGCATGAAGCTGAAGTGCTAACCTTAGAGGGAACTGTTCTTGCTCTGCCACCCTGACCCACCTGGCCCTACGCAGTGACACCACCCCATGCTCACCTTGAGGAACACAGGGGGCTTCCGGAAAACCCCCACGCCAGGAGGGGTTCCCGTCAGCAGGACATCCCCAGGGCGCAGTGTGACAAACCTGGGAGGCACAGATGTCAACTGGTGTCCCCCCCCCACCTAGGGAGCCAGGATGCTGCTGCCCCCCCCCTCCCTGTGCTACATACTGGGACACCCAGGCGACAAGCTGGGGCAGCTTGAAGACAAGCTGGTTGGTGCTGCTGCTCTGCATCAGCTGCCCGTTAACGCTGCAACGGATGCGCAGGTTGTGGACATCTGCACAGGAGATGTGTCATCCCAGGGAGCTGGGAAAAAAGCCTCCCATCCTTCCCAGTACCCACCGGTCACTGAGTCCTTAGTGACAATAGCTGGCCCTAAGGGACAGAAGGTGTCAAAGGTCTTCCCCAGCAGCCACTGCCTCCCGTTCCTTCGCATCTGCCAGTCCCGGGCGCTGACATCGTTGGCCACAGTGAAGCCCACGATGTGCTCCAGTGCTGCTGACTCCTGGAGGGGGGGCACAGGGACCTGCTCAGCCAACGGGATGGGGACACACAATGGGGCCCTGCCGACACGTTACCTGGATGTGCCGCCCCGTCTTCCCAATGATGGCAGCCAGCTCCACCTCCCAGTCCACCTCCTGGGAGAGAACATGGGGTGCAGGGGGGCTCAGCCAGGCTGCACCCCGCAGTGTTACGGGGCCCGTGGGCACTTACACTGCTCTCAGCCGGGTGCACAATGTCATCGAAGGGCCCGGTGATGGCGCTGGGAAACTTGCTGAAGATGAGGGGCTCCTTGGGCACTTTGACGTCCTGCTCCAGGCAGTGGTCGCGGTAGTTCAGCCCCACACAGATCACCTTCTCGGGCTCATCGACGGGCGCCAACAGCCGCACTCCCGCCCGGAGCAAACGGTGCCGGCCCGAGGCCAGCGCTCTGCGGGCCGGGGCTGAGCGCGGGGAGCACCCGGCACGCACCTCCAGAGCTTCGGAACACCGCTCCAGCGCCCGGCACCCGCCTGCGGGTCCCAGCACAAGCCCCCGCACCCCCCTGCGCCCACCAGCTCCCACCTCCGCGCCCCACAGCGAACCTCGGCGCCCCGCACACCGCCTCAGGATCCCATCGCCCAACTCAGGATCCCCGCACCGACCCCCGGAGCGGCACTCCCCCCTCCGCCCCCCCACCTGCGGGCAGCCTCCAGCCCGTGCTCGCCGCTCTCCAGGAAGGCCCGCATGGAGCGGGGCAGCGCGGGCTCGGCCTCGCTGAGGTCCACCACGTCCCCGCCCTCCTCCTCCTCCAGCCCCAGCCGGGGCCCGGCCGCCCCGGGGCCCTGGAAGCGGAGCAGGCGCATGGCGCGGGGCAGCGCCGCGGGCAGCCGGGCCGGGGCCATCCGGGACGCGCGCGGTGAGGACGCAATAACGGCGCGACGGCGGAGGGCCCGCCCCCCTCGGAGGCCCGACCAATGGGAGCGCGGCGGAGGCGGGGCCGAGCGAGAGCGCTCTGCCGAGGACCGGGACCCGCGTGGTGTGCGGGAGCGGCTCCTGGCTGAGCCCCGGGAGAGAGGGACCGTTCCCACGGGTCGAGCCGTGTGAAAGCCCAGAGGGAGTCAGGCGGGCGCCTCAGGGTCGTGCTTTGCTGCGATCATCGTCCGCACGCGCGCTGGGCCGCTGCCACGCAGGTGGAGTCCCGAACTCCCCCTTTCCGCGTCCGTATCTGTATCTGCATTATCCTGGCCGTTATCTCCTAGCGGGTGATCTCATCCCCCGCCCCTCCCCTCCTCCTGATCTTTGCCAGGGGCCGTTCCGTGAAAGTCGTTGCATGAGTCGGAGACGATGCTCTCGTTGGTTCGTTTCTCTTCGTGTCGTGGTGCTCCTTTTTTTCCACGTCGTTAGTTCTCTGCTGTCAGCAGATTCTTCAGAAGTTGTCCCCTGAGCGCTTCTTTTCTTCTCTTCCTACGGGTGGTTGTGTTTTGGCCCAGCCTTGGCCTGGGGCTGTACTGGGGAGGAAACCCACGGTGGGGTTTTGCCCAGCCCTGCTTCTGTTCCTTTTGGAATTGTAACTAATCCCCTACAAAATCCTCCTGAAATTGGGCGATTGTCTCATCCCCTTTTACATTTTTCCCCGTAAGCTAATTCCTGTGTGCTGCAATCAACATCTCTGAGTGCTGCTGAGTCAAAGCTGAGCGTTCCCTTCCGGGAACGAGAGGGTTAATTTCACCCTCAAGGTGAGCTCGTACTCTTGTCCCCCCATCCCCCACCTCTCCCTCCTCTTTCACGCCTCTGCTTTTTTTGGGGGGGTGGGATCTCAATCCAATCTCAATCCAAAACAAAACACGGTCTCGGGGTTACGTGGCTGTGTGAGCAGTATAGTGTTCTGCTTCTTCTCCATTTTATCTATCACCTTACCCATTTCATCTAGTCTTTCTGTTACTTGGTGAGATGGCTGAAACGGAACCGTGAGACGAAAATAATCGTTGTTCAAAGTTTTGAAGTGTAATAATCAGTTCGAACACTAGGGGTCTTCTCTGTTGCTCTGTACATCTTTCAAACTTGCTATCTTTTGCTGCTTCTGTACCGGCGTACTTCCCCGGTGCATGTTCTTGTGAGTTTCTGCCACATATTTGTAATAATCCTCACTCTCTCAGGATCACAGCCTTGGTGTGGATTGTTAGCAGCAAACATGGGCTCATACAGCATTTCCACCACAGCCATGTCCTTCAAATACTGGATACCGTTTTCAATAGTACTCCGCCTTTTCATTTCAGGATCCAGATCATTTTTGAAGACAGATTTTTGTTTTACAGCTAATAACACTCATTCCCAGCGGGTGATGACTCCATCCAGACACCTGCTAATTCCTCCGTCAGTGACTGAGTCTCTGGCGATGTTTCCTAGTTGGCAAGCTTCGTTACTATCCAGATACATGCTATTGGCCCCAGGGGGATCATCCTGAGTACCCCGCATCACTCTGCTGATGGGGACCATACTGACTTTTTAGCATCTGTCCCTTGTCCCCAACTTGGCTGGGGACTCCCGCATCCGGAACCACTTGTAAATAGGGAACAGCGGGGACAGCATTGCTGCAGCAGCCATGGGTGCCCGACTCCTCAGCATCCCATCAAAGTACCCTGTACCCGCTCAGCAGAGAAGGAGCCCTGAAAAAAGTTCCCCGGTGACTCATTTGGGGCCAAAAAGGCTGGAAAAGCAGAAGCTTGGGGGGTGGGAGGGGGGGGGAAATGTGTAGGGGGACATGGGGACCCTTAGCTCCTATCCCCATCTGAGACTGATAGGGCTTATGTCACAGGGTGGGAGAAAGTGGGGGATTGAGATCCCACCCCCCCAAAAAAGCAGAGGCGTGAAAGAGGAGGGAGAGGTGGGGGATGGGGGGACAAGAGAACGAGGACACCTTGAGGGTGAAATTAACCCTCTCGTTCCCGGAAGGGAATGCTCAGCTTTGACTCAGCAGCACTCAGAGCGAAAGCCATCCCTCCCGCTGTGATGCTCTGCCAAAAATTCTGCCCTGCAGTGCTCGGCCCGCCCCGTGCCTCAGTTTCCCCTCGTGTGATGCACATTGGTGCCACACCCCCGACCCTCATCGGGGCCCACGGTGAGTCCGTTGGTGACAAACGTGTCACTGAGTGACAGCTTAGGGTGGGAATGCATTGAACGCTGCACCCAGGGGAGAGCCGAGCAGCAGGCTGGGGGGGTTGGGGGGGGCAGCCCCCAAGGGGAAGGTCTCCCCATATGGAAAAATGGATTGTTTAATGCCTTGGGTGAGATGTTGGAGAAGAGGAACGTGGGGAAGTTAAAATATGTCAGCTGGGTACTGCCTGAACACCGCCCCCTCCCCAGCCCTGCAAGTGCTGTCCAAAGCTCTCCAGTGCCCCCGGTGCTCTTCGCAGCTCCGCAGCGCCCTCCCATCGCCTCCCAGTGCTGCCTAGGGTCAACTTGTGCCCATCTGCGCATCCCCAGCGCTGCCTGAAGCCACCGCAGTGCTGTCCGCGGCCCTAATACCATCCCAGTGCTCTCGGTGCCCCCTGTTCAGCACAGCCGTTGCTCAGTACGTCACCATCTCCTTCCCCACAAACAGAACACGGCAACAGAGACTGTGACGGCAGCGATGGCTGAGATCTTCAGTGAGGAGGACCTGGAGGAGATGAAGCACGTGAAACCCACCATCCATCATCTGCAGGCAACCACCCAAACATCTGTAGAGGTGGGCACGGGGGTCTGGGGCGCCTTTGGTGCCGCGTGAAGGAGTGCAGGCGGACGCGTGAGCAAAGTGAACGCAAAACGTTTAATAATTGAACGGACAAAACAAAGGAGAAACAATAACATTCCCAACCGTACCCTATCCTATCCTAACAACTGATTCCTATCTCTGACGCTCCAGCTCTTTTGCAGTCCATCACTGCGGAGTCCCACATCGCCCCAGTCCAAGATGCCGTTTGAGGACAGCCCAGTTTGGGAGGGGTAGGGCTGGGGCCGCTGGTGGTGCCCTGGAACGCCGCCACCGCTCTCTGGGTGCCGTGGGGGCCGTATTGGTTGGCTCTGGCCGTGTCTCCTGCTGCACTGTGTGGGCCGCTTTCTTGCTCCGCTCCCGCTCGGGCCGCTGTTGGGCTCGATGGTCACCGAGTCGTCCTGCTGGCCGCCTTGCCGACACCGCCCAGCTTCAGCTGCGCCGGCATTTCTTGGCTGGAGCGTCCCGGCACTGCTGTAGCTTCCTCTTTCTGTCCGGGACGCTGCCACCGGGCACCACGCGGATGCGGACCACTGGGGGCGGCCTCTGCCGCGCCTCTTCCTTCTCATGTGCAGTGCGGGGCGAAGGAGGCGTGGGGGGAACCGAGGGGGTTGGCACGGGCTGCTCTGGCTCTTGCACATTCTCTATCACATTGACCCCCTTTTTGTTTTCAGCAGGCAGGTCCTGGCCCTGCTGGGGCACCTCCGGAGGACTCCACTCTTCTGAAACAGTAACAACATCCCCCAAATCGATGATGGCAACGTTCCTACACCCACTCAGTGCAGACAACTGCCCACCAGCTCTGCACACCACACACTCACCATTGATCCACGAGAGCAAGTCGTCCAGGTCCTCGTGGACTTCAGCAATGTCATTGCTTGTTGTCATATCTGGAGAATGGAAAGAAAATCCCCACAGGGCAATGCCATTTTGCCAACATCCACTGGGTGGGAACACCCCCTGCCAGCTTTGCAGACCACGAACTCACCGTCGTTCATCCAGGAGAGCAGATCGTCCATGTCCGGAATGTCCTCCGGGACGTCTGCGCTGGATTTGGCTTCTGACAAAAGGAAGAAGATCCCCACAGGGCAATGCCAGCTTTCCCACACCAACTTGGTCTTGACACCCCCCCGCCAGCTCTGCTGCCCCCAGACTCACCACTGCTGGTGTCAGTATCCGGGATCTCCTTCCAGATTTCAGCGCTGGATTTCACCTCTGGAAAAAGGAAGGAAATCCCCACAGGGCAATGCCTGCTTTCCAACACCAACTCGGTGCGGACATCCCCCTGCAGCTCCGCTGCCCCCAGACTCACCATTGTTCATCCACTCCAGAAGTTCATTTATATCCTGGATGTTCTCCGGGATATCTGAGCTCCCTGTCACTGTTGGAAATGCATGTAAACCCCCACCGGGCAATGCCCGTTTCCCCGCAGCACCCGGTGCGCACAGCCTGCCACCCGCTCTGCAGCCCCCGAACTCACCGCCTGATTCCAGCGTCGCGGCGCTGCAGGCGAGCGGAGCCGTGGTGGGATGGGGCTGTGCAAAACAGTGGGCAGGGGCAGTGGGGGCAGCCATACCCGAGTGCGGCCCCCCAGGTGGGAGCTGCACCCCTGGGAACTGCTGATCCCCAGGTGGGAGCTGCACCACTAGGAGTTGCTGACCCAAAGGTGGGAGCTGCGCTGCCTGCCCCGAGACCTCTGGGACCTCAGTCCAGACAGAGGCCTGAGGCCCCACGTATGTGACCGTCAGTATCCATGAAGAGATTCTCTCTGTGGGGAAAATGCCACAGTGGGCGCTGGGCTGAGATCTGGGGCACTGCCATCACCTGAAGGGCTGCAGTGCGAGGAGCAGGAGGAGCCTGCTGCCTTACCTGCCATGGTAGCACAAGAATGGGAGTTGGGGGTTCCGTGCCCGCTGGGGTCAGCCCCTATCTGCTGAGCTCACAATGCCCCTCTGTCCAGAATTCTAAGCACGGGCTGTCCCGTGCCACAGCCTTGCTCTCAGCAGCACTTGCTTTGGCTTCAGCGGTGGTGGTGGAAGCATGAGCCGAGTGTGGGGAGCCATGGCTCCCTCCCGTCTCATACTCATCCTCGTCGTCCTGGCCATAACTTGCATTGACTTGTGTGGTCCTCCACGCAAAGAGCAGCGATCAGGTGGGTGGGGAAGACCGAATGGCACGGGGGGCTAGAAGTCAGGCTGTGCCCCCACGGCCCTCTGGCACGCTGCCCTGGGGCTGTCCTTCCATGGGGGCCGTGCTGGGCAGGGGAAGATGGGCAGCAGCCAGTTCCCAGCACAGGGTCCCCCTTGGCCCACGGCCCAGGGGGAGGGCCGGGCACGGTTTCGTCCTGTCCTTTAGCGTTGCCTTCCTTTGTGCACATCCGAGATCTGCAGTGAGAAAGGCCCGAGGGGACAAATGTTGCTCCGTGGTGGTGTCGCACACGGCCTGGAGAGAGTCCTTTGCAACCTGCCAATGGCAGCCAGCGGGTCGCCCTGCGCACTCTGTATCTGTGGGACTGACGACCCGGATCTTTCTCCTATCCCATTACCTGACCCAGCTGCGGTCCATGATGGAGAAAGAGATCCCAGCATCTCATGGGAATTTCTCTCGTCTGTTTGCGATTCCAGATTATTGTGGTGTATCTGATGACGAACTTGCGTGGCCGGACTCAGCCTGTGTTCCTCAGGTGGAGCCTATTGGTAAGTCGCTGCAAGGACAGAGCCTTTGGGGCTCCCAACTCCCCCTCTCTTTTCCTCCCTTCTCCATCCCCTTTGCGCTCTCTTCCCCTGCCCATCCCCAGACGCTTCACCAAAAAGAGCGCTCGCTGCCATCATTGCTTCGTCTGAAATGTGTCTCGCTACGTTGTGTTCAGGTTCTGCGTGGCATTGGTGGAAGTGGGGAAGCGTGAGATCCTGGCTCCGGTTTTCTTACCCTTCCAAGACGGACATGAGGGAGAACGCAGTGCCTGGTGGGTATATTTCTGTCTGTTCAGCAGAAGGCTTGGCAAGCAGGTGTTCTGTGTACATGCGTGGAAAGCACCGTTGTCTTCTCACTGAGGAGTAGTACCTCTTGAGGATGTCATCTTCCTGACGAGGGCAGATATTTACAGTCGCACTCTGCTCCTTTCTTTCTACAGAGAAGGAGGCAGAGCCTGTGGACGAGTCAGCATCTCAGGAGGGCAGCAGCAGCACGCTGAGGACGTCCCGTGAAGACGCAGGGGACGTGGCAGCAGCTGGCGCTGCAGGTAAAGGCCGTGCAGAGAGCAGTGTCGGAGCTCTGATGAGATTGCCAGTTGGGCACGAGGTGCAGCATTGACCGCGATTGTTCGTTCAGGTGCGCGTGGCGAAGAGCCCACGAGTGGCGGCCGTGTGAAAGACGTCCTCAGGCTCTGCTTCCTATATACCATGGCTATGATCGTTCCCGTGCTGCTGCTTAGAATTGTGGACTGTTTTTGCATGGTGGACCAGAGGCAGAACCAGCCGTGAGTTGCTCCCCCTCCCTCCTACACCCATCCAACTGCACTCTTCCTCACTGCGCTGCCGTGTGTGGTGCCGGGAGGAAGGAGAGCGGGGGACTGTCCCGTGTCCTCAGCAGTTCCTCTCTCCGCAGACGCCTCCATCGATCCACCAAAGCCCGGTGTGCTGCTCACCAGCGGTCATCACGTCCGCACACAAAGGCAGGCACGTACAAAGTGGTGTGCGGACAGCTGCGGTACCAGAAGCCACCATACGTGCCGGGACAACCTGCCTGTGGGCTGCGGATCCCCAACACATCGCGCCCCCCCAAGCCAAAGTGTCCCCCGCCTCGGGTGTCCCTGTGGTCCTGCAGTCCCACCTACTCCACCACAAGGACTCCGAAGAGTGCGAGCTGCCCCAAGCCCCGCTGGGCACTGCCGCCGTCATCGCTCCCATCCTTTGGGGGATGGCAGCAGTCCCGCTGGGGTATGGTTTGGAGACCACGTCCCAGAGCTGGACAGCCGCTGCTGCGACCAGCTGTGTCTCTGCAGCTGATGCTTTCAAAAAAATAAAATAACTGTTTAGACATTGCACTGCCCACGCTGCATTCTGCTTTGTTCTCCCAGGCCTCGCGTCTTTGGACGCAGCGCTGCGGTGAGGGACCTGCGGGTACTGGTATCCGACAGCTTGGCCGTGAGCAGTGTGCTCCGGTGGCCAAGAAGGCCAATGGGCAATGGCCAGGAAGGTCACAGCTGCTGCCAACAGCAGCGGCTGTCCAGCTGTGCCTCTGCAGCTTACGCTTGCATTAAAAACAAAAGAAGTGTGTAGACCACGTCCCATTTTGGTTTATTCTCCCAGACCTCCTTCAATAGACACATCTTTGGAGAGGTGTCCTTGCTTTACTCTGTGCAGGACACGGGGTGGGAAATGTCCCTCACAAGCAGGCCGTGTCCTCACAGTGGCTTCTCTTTGGAGGACAAAGTTTCCACGCTGCACCTGCCTGGTGCGTAGGTCACAGCGACCGCGAATGTATGTGTTGTGATCTTCCTGGAAGAGATGTGAAGGCAGCTGAGGGTCCAAGAAGCGCTGTGGGACAGCCAGCACGGCTGCAGCGAGGGCAGTCGGTGCCTGACCCACCCGGTGGCCTTTCACTCTGCAGCGACGGCACTGATGGACAAAGGGAGGGCAACTGATGTCGTCTCCCTGGACTCGTGCAAGCAATAAACAAACAGTGCTGGGTGCGCCGGGCAGTCTCTGCTCCACCAACGGCGCACACCGAAAAGACAGACCCCCCTTTTTTTATACATAGTTCCACCCGATTCCCCCAAAGTCTCCTCCTTCCTTCATTCCACGTCACTTTGTCCTTCTACGCTTGCGTGGGCTGCTGTTAGGGGTCGTATTCTTCCCTGTGGGGGTCGTGAGGAGGAAGATAAGTTGTCTTCCTCAGTGTCCTTCTATTCATCCTTGCTTGCAGGCATGCACACGTTGGGTTAGTTGTACAGGGTTAATTGCTCAAAGTTCAGGCTTAGTTAACGTACGCTGAGACAACGTTTTCTCCGGCTTCTCGGGGGCCCACACATACATCCCGTTCTCTGTTTGTTTCTCTTTTTTCTATCCTATAAGGGAGTGTTTGGGCGTCCATGGTTAACGCCCACGTTATCTCTAGTACAGTATCAGCCTCGAGTCTGCCCAGGCTGCCCCCCCCCTTCCTCACGCTATTGCCACAAGTCATCCGCCACGTGTCACATCCAGGTGGTTCGCTCAGGGGCTGCGGCAGCTCTGCCACGGAAAAAGGCTGAGGGAGCTGGGGCTGCTCAGCCCGGAGAGGGGACGGCTCCGGGGAGACCTCACGGCGGCCTCGCAGCGCTTCGAGGGAGGCGGTAACCGGCAGGGAAAGGAACGCGGGACGCGGGGAGACGGAGACGGAGACGGCGGCGGACCGTGCGCGGAGCAACGACGTGAGGAGCGAGGAATTGCCGCGACCGAAGCCCAGAGAGCGGCGGAGGCGCTCGGGAGCGGTTCCCGCCCCTCCGCCTCTGGGGCGGTGCCCGAGTGGGGGCGGAGCGGCCGCGGAGCAGAAGGCGTCGGCGCGCGGTGCTCGCGGCTCAGCTCGTCGGGAGCGAGCGGGGGAAAGCGGCCTCAGCCCCGGCTCCTTCGTCGTGGCGTCGCCGCTCGGCCCCGCGGCTCTGGGGATGGGGGGCCCGGCCCCGCCGCGCTCCGTGAGGAACCGTCCGGCGCCGGCGGTGCCGCGGGTAAGGGCGGGGGGGAGCGGAGCGGGGTGGGGGGCGCCGCCGCGGCGAAGGAGAGGAACCGGGAGGCGGGGGCTGAAAGAAACGGCGGCGGGCGGGAGGGGGGGGAGAGAGGATGGGGGGGAAGCGGCAGAGCGAGGGAGACAAAATGGCGCTCGGGAGGCGGGGATGGCGGGAAAGCCGAACGGCCGCGGTGGAGCGTGGGGCTGAGGGTCGTCCGCCGCGGGCGCCGGGCGGGAACGAGAGCGGGGGGCACTCGTGTGGCCTCAGCGGTTCCTCGTGTCAGCCTGACACGCGTGCGGGAGCGAGAACGCGGAGCTGCGTGTGCGTCCGTGATGGAGAAAGAGATCCCGGCGTCTCACGGGAGCTTCTCTCGTCTGTTTGCGTTTCCAGGTGGTTACACCAGATCTGTTTGCTCGTTTATCTGTGCCCGCCTCGTCAGCCGCACTTGCTGTGCCTTCAGCGATAGTGGCGGCAACATGGCTCGAATGTGGGGAGCTGTGGCTTTTACACGCGTGCTACTCCGTGGCAAGATCGGCGAGCAGGTGGCTGCGCTGCCTGTCCCCAGACCTCTGGGACCTCAGTCCAGACAGAGGCCTGAGGCCCCACGTATTTGACCGTCAGTATTCACGAAGAGATTCTCTCTGTGGGGAAAATGCCACAGTGGGCGCTGGGCTGAGATCTGGGGCACTGCCATCACCTGAAGGGCCGCAGTGCGAGGAGCAGGAGGAGCCTGCTGCCTTACCTGCCATGGTAGCACAAGAATGGGAGTTGGGGGTTCCGTGCCCGCTGGGGTCAGCCCCTATCTGCTGAGCTCGCAGTGTCCCTCTGTCCAGAATTCTAAGCACGGGCTGTCCAGTGCCACAGCCTTGCTCTGTGCCTGCCTCGTCAGCAGCACTTGCTGTGGCTTCAGCGGTGGTGGTGGAAGCATGAGCCGAGTGTGGGGAGCTATGACTCCTGCCCGTCTCATCCTCGTCCTCATGGCCATAACTTGCATTGACTTGTGTTGTCCTTGGCGCAAAGAACTGCGATCAGGTGGTGTTGAAAACCGAATGGCACGGGGGGCTAGAAGTCAGGCTGTGCCCCCACAGCTTACTATTACTTACCGTTGCGCTCTGTTCCTTTCTTTCTAGGGATCGGCGTAGAGCCTGTGGATGAAGCGGTGTCTCAGGGGGGCAGCGCATTCCTCCCAGTGCCGTTTTGGCATTTCCCCAAAGAATCCGAGAGAAAAACGAATACCCATTTAAAGGTACAGTTCATGCATTATTCATTACATTCCAAACTGGTTATACTGGGGATTAAACGTAAGACCAATTTTGCTGTACTGTTTGCCCCTATTTTTGCTTATCTTTGCAACCACAAACACAGACACTAAGGCGCCACAACAACTATTAAGATGATGTGCAGTTATCCGTGCTGTAGAGGGGCTGTTCTCATGGTGTAGTATCTGATTTAAGATTTCCTGAATCCCCCTCCTTCAGTCTTTGGGATGAAGGCTGTTTCTGATTCGTCCTTTGGTGCATTCCAGGCCGGTCTTGCAAGGTCTGAGTTGTGGATGCTTATCTCTCACCCCTTGATGTGAGGAATGTGCTTTCTTTGCTTCGTTTTGCTGGGTTAATGTTTGAAATGTAGACAGAGTTCTGTTCTTAGTTTTATGCCGATTGGAATTAAAGCCAGTTTAAAGGTATTGTATCAGCAGCTTTGACTGTGTATCTTTTGACACCAATCACATCTACATGTTTTACAGTTAATACCATTTTGCAGGGGGCAGACTTTACCTTCCTGCATCTGTTACCTTGTACTTCGATTGTCACTGCATTCTTCCTATAAACAAGATCAGGATGACTGAAGATAGGTTTAATGAACAAACGGGGCCTGTGACTCATCACAGGCCACGTCGCATTTTGGTTTGTTCTTGCAGACCTTGTTAATAGACGTGTCTTTGGAGAGATGGTGTTCCTGCGCACCACTGGGAATTGGACGATTTGCTCGCGTGGATCAGTGGTGAGTGTGGTTTGCAGAGCTGGCAGGCAGTTGTCTGTACTGAGCGGGTGTGGGAAGGTTGCCCTCATGGTTTTTGGGGGATGTCCTTGCTGTTTCAGGAGTGGTGAGTCCTCAGGACTTGCCCCAGCAGTGCCAGTACCTGCTTGCTGTCAGAGGGGCAGGGACCAATGATGCTGCAAACGTGGAGGAGGAACGTCATCGTGGTGACCTGCTGCTGCTGCTACTGGACAGCTTTTTGAGGGCAGAGATCTTGCAGTGGATCGCTGCTACCGAGCTTCTGAGCTCAGATGTCTTCTGCTGCCTCAACACGTCTCCTTTCATCACCCAGCTCCTTGACTTCCCCAGGGACGACAGTGGAGATCAATGCTGAGGCCAGGCCCTTCAGCATCTTGTTCTGGGGGCACTGTGGGGCTCTGAAGTGGTGGACTGCAGAAGCGTTTGCAATCTTTGACATACTAACAACTGTTAGGATGGGATACCGTAGGGAATACTGTTCTTTCGTTTCTTGTTTTGTCTGTTAAATGTTTTGCGTTCACTTTGTTCACACGTCTGCCTGCAGTCCTTCATGCAGCACCGATGCTGCCCTGCTACCTCTAGGATGAGACAGGGCAGCACAAAGGGCAGTGCCCCCGTGTTACTTTGCAAATAAATCCTTTCTGTCCTTGTGCAGTGCAGGACTATAAATGTACAGTTTGCCATTTCTTGCTCACCATTCGTGTCAGTGCTCCTGTTGGGATGGGTGAAGCACAGTGTTGCCGTCACAGAATTGTAGGGGTTGGAAGGGGGGACCTCTGTCAGTGGCACCATCCCGAGCAACTTTTGGGATTTGGGTGGGGAAGGTTCCTTCTCTACCTTGTGTTTGAATTAAGGGGGCCACGATTGTGCCTGGATACAACTGAGGGCCAGGGAATCATTGTCTTGGGCTGCACCCTGTATGTTCACTGTCAGTTCATGGTCCTGCTCCTCCGCCTTCTCCCACTTTGATAATACTTTTGATAAAAGCCACCGGCTAGTTCCTAATGCTAGTGGAGAAGATTGCAGAGGTGGTTGTAATTTTGGCAAGTCGCCTGTTGAGGTGGCCAATGTATTCATGGAAATTTCTGAGTCAGTTCCATTCCCATGCCTAACCTGCTTGGGTTTCCAAAGGGCAGGTCCTGCTCGACCAACCTGATCTCCTGACCCATCTGGTAGATGAGGGAAAGGCTGTTGATGTATGCGTGGACTTGAGCAAAGCCTTTGACACTGTCTCCCACAGTACTCTGCAGAAGCTGGCAGCCTGTGGCTTGGAGAGGTGCACTCTTGGCTGGGTAAGGAGCTGCTGGAGGGCCAGGCCCAGAGTGTGGTGGTGAGTGGAGCTAACTCCAGTTGGCAGTCGGTCACAAGTGGCGTTCCCCAGGGGTTGGTGCTGGGGCCTGTCCTCTTCAGTATCTTTATGGATGACCTGGATGAGGGCGTTGAGTGCTCCCCGCAGGAACAGAGAAGGAATTGTCCCCTTGTACTCGGCGCTGGTGAAGCCGCACCTCGAGTACTGTGTCCAGTTTTGGGCCCCTCACTGCAGGAAAGACGTTGGAATGTGTTCAAAGAATTGCAACAAGGCTGGTGAGGGGTCTGAAGCACAGACCTTGTGGGGAGAGGCTGAAGGAGCTGGGAATGTTCAGCCTGGGGAAGAGGAGGCTCAGGGGCAACGTTGTTGCTCTCTATAACTTCCTGGAGGGGGGTTGTATTGGGCTGGGGGTCGGCTTCTTCTCTCATGTAACTAGGTTGTCCAGCCCTCAAAGGATACTTCTAGGAGAGTAAAGCATGACAGTCAGGAGAGAAGGAGAAGGAGCCGTGGAAAAAAGTTCCCCGGTGACTCATTTGGGGCAAAAAAGGCTGGAAAAGCAGAAGCTTGGGGGATGTGTGTGTGGGGGGGGGGTGGGGGTAGAGGTGTGAGGACATGGGGACCCTTAGCTCCTATCCCCATCTGAGACTGATAGGGCTTATGTCATAGGGTGGGAGGAAGAGGGGGATTGAGATTCCCACCCCCCCCCCCCAAAAAAAAAGCAGAGGGGTGAAAGAGGTGGGAGATGTGGGGGATGGGGGGGACAGGAGAACGAGGACACCTTGAGGGTGAATTTAACCCTCTCGTTCCTGGAAGGGAACGCTCAGCTTTGACTCAGCAGCACTCAGAGCGAAAGCCATCCCTCCCGCTGTGATGCTCTGCCAAAAATTCTGCCCTGCAGTGCTTGGCCCGCCCCGTGCCTCAGTTTCCCCTCGTGTGATGCACACTGGTGCCACCCCCCCGCCCCTCATCGGGACCCACGGTGAGTCCATTGGTGACAAACGTGTCACTGAGTGTAGGGCAAATAACCCCCAGAAATAGCACCCAGAAGAAATAGTGCCAAAGCTGATATATTTTTGATAGGCTTAGGTAGATGGTATACAGATAGTTAATAAGAAAATTAATAAGAAAAGAGTGGCTCACCTTTGAAGATGGTTGAGGCTCACTGAAAACTCCACTAGGGAGGGATCTCCAACCAGAGATCCTTCCCTGGTGGTGGTCAGCCCTTAAATGGGGTCTTGGGAGAGGTGGAGTCAAACTCCACCCCTTCCAATCACACTCACTTGTGCCCCTGTGGCTGACCCAGTGCTCGCCTCAGGTGATCAATCAGTGGTTCAGGCCGTGATTCAACAGTTCCCATACACTCCACCCCTTCATGACATGAACCACTGATTAAGGAACTATAGGGTGAGCCCTCCTCAATACAGAGACCCAATACATCGCGACGCTTTACATAATAACCCGTCGCGATGCATATCGATGTAATCTGGGATGAGTGATGATCAGCGTATGGCTCATGTTCTTCCTTGGGCCAGTGCTTGGTGGTGTCTACTGGAAGCATGCGGTCACGTTGTGCAGGTCCGTCCTACTCTTCATCAGTCCCGGGTAGACCATCACCGGATGTTACACATGATGTTATTGCAACTCTGGAACACTTCAGCAGTATTTAGTTCCCTCCGGTGACTTATAGACTCACAGGGAGTAATATAGATGTTTCAAAGGTACCAAGAGGGGGAGGTCTGCCCTCCAGGGTAAGATACAGGCCGTATTCCTATCTTGGGTCAACACTTCAGCTTGTACAGGGGCATGCCCTGGCCGCCTGTGCCAAACCTTTTGCCCAGATGTCTGTGGCTGCACGATTATATCAGGCACCAAAGGGGGTGTCCTGATCTGCCACAGAGACATGATAGGGGTTCCTTTAGCAATAAAGACTGGAGTGTTGACCACAATATCAGTAGGCCATGTACCAATTACCGGAGGGACTACCGAACCCCCCACCTCCAATAATCTCCCCCAAGGTGCAAGTAGGCCACACCATCGTGGTCCTACCTGCACCTTCCAAGGCCATCTTATTTTATTGGTGCCTGGTTTCAGGTTCTCAGGGGCAGGGAGCAGAAGATTGTTCTCACGGCCGGTCTGAGGTCTTACCTCATTATCTGTACCTGTAATTTGGATCCTAAGTGGGGAGGCCCATGTTGTTTGTAACATTTTCAAGGCACTGGGTCTGCCATCTCTAGGTCTTTCATTCAGATCTCGCAGGGTTTCGTGGGGTCTCTTCGTCCACCCCTGCAGAGACTGAGAGTCTGTCTTCAGGGCAGCCTTGAGAATACTGTTATAACAAGTATAGCTCAATCAGGCCTGCCCCCGTTGGATTATATGGCAGGTGGAATCGCCATTCAATATTGTTCTCTTCTGCTCAGCGTTGTATCATTGCACCCGTGAAATGAGTCCCTTGGTCGCTCTCAATGACTTGTGGTGTCCCGTAGGCAGCCATCAATCTTGTGAGCGCCTTGATGGTATAGGCCTGGTTGGCTTTT
The DNA here is from genome assembly GCA_036925125.1 of Oreortyx pictus. Taxonomy (NCBI): domain Eukaryota; kingdom Metazoa; phylum Chordata; class Aves; order Galliformes; family Odontophoridae; genus Oreortyx; species Oreortyx pictus. The sequence goes on from JAUPFR010000029.1 coordinate 4,422,388, forward strand.
GGTACTGGATAGGCCTGCATTAGCCCACTCGCGGTGTCAACACAGGTTAGGGCATATCTCGCCCCCTCAGATTGAGGGAGGGGCCCAATATAATCAACCTGCCATCGCTGTAGAGGATTGTGTCCTCTAGCAAGATGGGCTGTTGTTTCAGGCAACGACCTCGGTCTCATTCTGGAGCAGGCATCACAGTCTCGACATGCTTGAGCTACGTCCGATAGTTGTACGGGCTGTCCCCATGCTTTGGCAGCTGCCCACATGGTCTTCTGTCCAGCGTGCCACAGCTTTTGATGTAACCAGTAGGCAATGTTCTCAGATGGTGAGTTCTCAACCCATCTAACTCGGGCCAGTGTGTCGGCTTCATCATGTCCTGGTGACTGTAGGGGTCGGTGACCAGAAACGTGGTAGACACGTACAGTTCTGTGTTTGACTGTATTCCATATGTCTAACCACATATCTTTGCCCCAGATCGGTCGGGAGTGGATAGTCCAGTCCTGGGTAGCCCACTGCGCGATCCAAAGAGTGAGCCCCCGGTACACAGCCCAACTATCTGTGCAGATATTCAGGACACCGTCACCAGGTTCTTTGGTTATAACCATCCACACGGCCCGCAGCTCTGCCCACTGGCTGCTTTGACCATCCCCCTCTTCAAGCCATATTGTATCTGTAGCGGGATGGTATGCTACTGCTCTCCACTTACTTGGGTTGCCCTTGCTGGACTCATCTGTGTACCAGGCATCTTCAGGAATGGGATATTTTCCTTCCTGGACGGGACTCTTCTGTGGCGGAGCAACCAAGGTTTGTTTTGGTGCATCACTGTGATACGTCACTGGGCCTAGAATCTTTTGGAGTTCTTCTTTCAACGGTGAGGAAGACAGACTACTCCTCTGGCTGAGATAGGCGACCCATCGTGTCTGTGTCTGGGCCACCCCTGTCTTAGGAAGGTGGGTCAGATCTCTCACCCACCCCTGAATTGGAAGAGTGGTCTTAACTATGACTTTGGCCGTCTGGGTTATTGGCTCTACCGCTTGTAATGCGGTATAGGCAGCCAATAGTTGTTTTTCAATCATACTATATCTTTCTTCTGCTCCGTGCCAGACCTGAGACCAAAATCCAATGGGGGTCCGAACAGAACTCTGGCGTTGCCACAGGCCCCAGCCAAAGCCATCCTGAGTAACATGAACATCCAATTCAGCTGGGAAGGGTAGGATCGAATATACCCAATGCCTGGGCTTGTTTCACCGCCTGTTTTGCTTGCTGGAAAGCATCCTGTTCTGTTCTCCCCCAATCCCATGAATGACCCTTTTTTGTGAGTCTGTACAAAGGTCTCAGCAGCTGCGCCAAATGAGGTATAAAGGAACGCCAGTATCCCAATATACCTAGAAATTCCTGCAGCTGCTTTGGTGTTGTAGGGACTGGAAATGCCTGAACCTTATCTATGATGGCACTGGGTAGCACTTTGGTCTTTCCTGACCAGACTACCCCCAGAAGTTTTACGGACAGGCCTGGACCTTGCACCTTTTGAGGATTGATAGCCCATCCTCTTTCATTTAGGTAGGAGGTTAGTGAATCTGCTGCCTCTCCTACTGCTTCCAGTGAGTCAGATGTTAACAGGAGGTCATCAATGTAGTGGTACAGGTTGACATTATTATTAGGTTTCCTCCAATTAGCTAGGTCACGTGCCACCAAGTTATGACAGTATGTTGGTGAGTGCACGTACCCCTGTGGCAGGACCTGAAAGGTCCACTGCCTGCCTCCCCATGTGAATGCAAACTGATCTTGCGATTCTTTGGCAATCGGGATACTAAAAAACGCATTTGCCAAATCCAGGACACAATGGTAGGTCTTAATTTCCCTACTGAGTGTGTCCATTAGGGAAGCAATATTGGGTACAGCCGCATGGATGGGCGGCGTGACCTTATTTAATTCCCTATAATCTACCGTCATTCTCCATGTTCCATCTGACTTCCGCACTGGCCATATGGGGGAATTATATGGACTATGTGCAGGTCTTGTAATACCTACTTTTTCTAGTTCCTGCACAGTTTTTGATATTTCTTCCTGCCCCCCCTTGGAGTCTATACTGTCTTACATTAGTAATCCGGCGTGGTTTCAGCAAACAAATGGGCTCATGTTTCCAAATGGGCTCATGTTTCGCATGGCCCCTCAATGCTGCCTGTATCACCCAGATACTAATGTACCTCTGTCGAAGTCTGAACTCTCCCACAGTCGTCTGGAGAGCCAGACCCCATAAAATGTCTATGCCCAAGATGTATTCTGGGATTGGGGCAATCGACACTTTATACTCCCGGGGTGGGAGACGCCCAACCCCCAATTTCAGCCATGTTTGGGTGACTGGAATGGTCTGTCCCCCAAACCCACCAATCATCACTCTATTGCCCTTAAACTTTGTTGGGTCTCCGTATATAATTGATGTTTCCGCACCAGCGTCTACTAGCGCCATCACCTTTTGAACATTCTTCTCTGACCAAAAGATGTCTAATTCTACATAGGGCCTCCGGTCACATCTGGAGGCCCTAAGGGGACCAAAGTCCTTTGTTACTCCATGAAGCTGGCTAAATCTAAGCCTTTTACCGCAGGTGGTTCAGGCATTGTATCCCGCGACACCTGTGGATGTTTCTTCCTTCTATTTGGGACTATAAAGTCAGCCAAATTCCAGGTTGTTGTTGGTGCTGCCTGTATTATTCGTACTCCCGATTTTCTGGGAGTACTCTGAAAGTTTTGATCGTTTCTAAGTTGTTTCCATAGTTGTAACAAGACATGGTTGGGTTGCCCATCGATTTTAGCAAAGGCAACCCCGGCCCATATAAGATCATTGAACATGGTCTTCTGGGATACCCGTATGGGGCCCGATCGGGGTATCCGTGGGACAGGCTTCTTAGTTTTAATGGGGAAGGCCTCAGCTGTTTCTACCAGACGGACATTGCGCCTAGTTCTTATGTGCTCCGTTTCCCCAAGGTCTGCCACCAACTGGGCTGCCTGTTGGACGATAGCCTCCGAAGCCACCAAAGGGTTTAGTATGGAGACCAAAGTCCCATAAAGGTGAGAGGGGGCTTGTTGTAGTATTAGGTCACGCATACCTGCTGTAAATTTTTCCGTATCAGGACTCTCAAAGGTCTCCGAATACATAGCCTCCCTCATACCCAGTTCTCAGATGTAGGTTTGGAGGTCCTCCATAGCGGACCATAAACCGGTATTGAGTGGAATGTCAGATTTGTTGGGCCATGTTAAGCGGCATGCTGCCATCAACCAATCTATAATAGAATGATTCTCATTATTATAGTGGATGGCAGCATATAATCTTTGCCTCAGGGCTGGGTGTATAGTTATAGATGCCAGTTTTGACATCTCTGTCCCACTAACTAACACGCTTTCAGCTCCTGCATCCCATAACCTCAGGAGCCATGATGGTATGCTTTCTCTTGGTTTTTGATGGAATCGTTGTACTAGGTCCATCAACTCGTTTGCTGTATACGGGCGCGCTGTCACATGCAAGCATGTTTCAGCGGGGGGCCATTGGTCAGCTGGCACTCCCGCTGGTCTATCTTGCATTTTTTTTTTGTTTTTTGAGTTATGATTGGTCGGATCTCAAACGGATCCTCCAGAGATGGAGCTTTGAGATCTGATTTAGAAATCTTTTTTTCTGAGACATCCAGGTCCACTACTTCAGGGACCTGGGTGTCCTCCACTGATATGGTACGAATTTGTTTTGTTGGCACATCTAGTCCAGGTTTTTTGGCTACTAATGTGCCCAACTGTTGTTCCAACTTTTCAATACGATCTCTTAATAATTGATTTTCGGATTCTATGTTTGTATTTGTTATTTCCAGTTTATGTAAGGCCATTATTAGAGGCCAAGCCACAGCAGAAGCAGCTAGCCAACGTTCTTTTGTAACTAGTATGTCCTTATCTAGACCTTGAAAATAATCTGTCAGCCGGGCTGGAGAAGGAGAAACAGTCCCTGTAACCCGCAGGGGTCCCCATTTTTCAATAACGGTGGCAAGACCATAATAGGATGACCCCATAAATCCTGAAATTTGACCAGGAATTGTTTGGTCCAGGGGAGTAACGTTCTCCCCCCTGCCCCATTTGAAAATGTTCCAAATGAAGGACATAGTTAATTATTGTATATGTATATAAATATATTTTTAAGCCTGCCAGGCTCGCCAATTGTAGGGCAAATAACCCCCAGAAATAGCACCCAGAAGAAATAGTGCCAAAGCTGATATATTTTTGATAGGCTTAGGTAGATGGTATACAGATAGTTAATAAGAAAATTAATAAGAAAAGAGTGGCTCACCTTTGAAGATGGTTGAGGCTCACCAAAAACTCCACTAGGGAGGGATCTCCAACCAGAGATCCTTCCCTGGTGGTGGTCAGCCCTTAAATGGGGTCTTGGGATTGGTGGAGTCAAACTCCACCCCTTCCAATCACACTCACTTGTGCCCCTGTGGCTGACCCAGTGCTCGCCTCAGGTGATCAATCAGTGGTTCAGGCCGTGATTCAACAGTTCCCATACAACCACGTAACTCAAGTGTAAGGGGTGAGGAGGCAGCAAAGCTGAATTCCCTTAAAAAATGCCATTGGCACTGTATTGTCCTCCATTCTCCACTCACAACTCCTTATCCTTTGTAAAAGACTACCGCCATTTCACCCCTTCTCCTGCGACAGCTGGGAGCTGTCAGGTAGCACCAGGCTGTGTTGGTGAACACTTTCAGTTTTAGTCCTGTAGGACATCTAAAAAAGTAGGATTAGGACTTCAGTTTTTTTTCTCCTTAAACTGCAATTACGAAGCAATCCTGCAAGGACTTCAAACCTTTCCAGGGTACAAAGCTTTGATGTCTTGTACCCATTGTAAGATAACATAGCTTCAGTTTTGAAGAAAAATTTAATTAAATATAACTGCTGTGCTAACTGCTCTTAGGACACTAGTATTTTGTTTGCGTGTTTCATAAGCCTGATGCAGGCAGATATCATTATATCATCTCTTACAATGTAGATGAGACTTCACGGGCTTCAGTGTATTGGCAACACTGGTTTTTATTATTCTGAACTCCTTAGAGCCTGTCAAGACATCCCATCACTGTCTTCTGCTCAGCTCCAACTGCCTACCGAATGCTCGTGCAGCACCAGCTGCCCAGGTAAGCTGAGGCGGAGGGTCCCCAGCACTGCCTTCCATCAAAGCTGTGGGCCAAGTGCTCAGCTTTTGGATTTTATTCCACTTTCACAGTGGCAGAACAGGAACTCTGACTGTGTTTCTCAACCTCTTGAGTCTCACTTACTGTGTATTAAGTCAGAATAAATATTTGGGGTGCCATCTTAGGCTTTGTAAGTCACAGTGGAAAGCATCTTAGCTAAGGCAGTAATAAGATAATCATGGTGTCGTAGTTAACACGTCCTACTTTTACCATCACACTCTCCCTACCTCTGTTTCTTTCCTATGTCCCACCAGCAGTATACTCCCCATGAAGTGTATGTTGGTATGGCTCAGTGACATATATGAAAGACACCTTGGCCTCTCTGAACTCTCCCACAGGTTATAATTGACAGGGTTAAACTTTGTTATTCCTCTTTGGTCCAGGCTCCAGTTCAGACTCTAGGGTTAGAAACATCACATTATTTGATGTTCTAAATAAAACAGAAGCAAACCAGGAAGTTTTTATTTTTCCTTTCTTGTGTTATTTTCAGATTTGTTGTTGTTTAGCACTTCACAATTCAAATTTAACAAAAAAGACTCAGCATTTTGTATAGGAAGGTCCCCCACAATACAGGAATATGGCAGCAAATGGGACATAGCAGACAGATAACTGCCAGTTACTTGTTTTGTCTTTCTCAGCTGCACATTCAGCAGGCTCCGGCACTGTGTGAGCGCTGGGGAGCCAATCAACCCCGAGGTGATGGCAGAGTGGACAGCGCGGACAGGGCTGGATATCCATGAATGCTATGGACAAACAGAAACTGTATGTTGAGCTTTACAGGAGAAAAGTATATGCTTTGCAGATACAGCAATAAATCCTATTCAGTTTGACAAGAAAAAGTCATTAAAAAGATTGTACACAATTGTATTAGGTTTACATACTCCTCCTCACTTCACCACATTCCAACAATGCTAGTTCATCATGACTATTGCAACAGTTGCGACCTTTAGAGGGGAAGTCAGTTCCAATAGGCAACAATGAAAACAGTTTTTTAACTCATGTGGGCTTTGCATTGAGGGCCGACACAAAGGAGATGCACTCTTCATGACTACCCTCCAAATTCTGCTTTGAACTCTATTTTTGGAGCGCTCACATTGTTCAGGGCTATGGGTGAGATTTCCAGAACATCATTTATTTCATTGGACATATGATTATAATGAAGGGTTCATTATTTCCTACAAAAGTTCACAATGTTAGCTGAGTTTTCTAAACCTACGCTAAAGACTGAATATACAAGTGACTGTTTGGCTGAGAAAAATATTTATTACAGGTGCTGGTCTGTGGAAATTTTAAAGGAATGGAAATTAAACCTGGCTCTATGGGAAAGCCATCTCCAGGGTATGATGTCAAGGTATGGCACCTCTTGTAGCACTGCTGTCTCTGAGATCATCATTTGCTATCGAAGCAGTCTAAGAGATTTCACACGACACTGTGCTATGCAGCATCATTCCACAAGGAATGGAATTGTGAACCAACTACGTCACTGTCCCAAATGCAGTGTGCAAAGTGAGCAGTCGCACTTTACTCTCGCACCAGCCTCAGCAGGAAGACGTAGATGACAGCCCACTATCAGATGGGATGGCAACGATGGAAGTCAAATTGCCAAGCCAATGAAGAGTGAGAGCAAACATATTTCCTTGGGATAACAGAACTGCTGAAGCAGGTTCTAGTAATATTTGCAATATTGTTTGAGATTTTAGTACCATTCTAAGCTTTTTAGTAGCTTCCTCTGTTTTCAGGCTCATTACTTAACTTCTTTGGGGTCTTACTAACTTCATTACGTTTTCATAGTACTTGGAATTACTCAGCTAAAAAACAGTGTGAGGTACAGCGGATTAGCAGTAATCCGACACTGTAATTCTCAGAGTCAGACCTGCCCCCACTGCTTCAAATAATTCTCCAATAGATATTTCAACAGAATGTTTTAAATGGGTATCGAGATTCTATAGCATTAACATAATGCTTCTTAATTTGGCTTAAAGATAATAAAGCTGTGTTTTGCTTATTTTTAGATTATAGATGAAAATGGTAATATTCTGCCTCCTGGAAAAGAAGGAGAGATTGCCATCAAAGTAAAACCTACAAGACCACTTTTCCTCTTCACTCGCTATGCTGTAAGACCATTTCTCCAGCTAAAGCACATGCCATGTTAAGCCTCTGAAAAAGAATCCGTGCATAATGTCATTTACATATACTGTTTAGATGCCCTGGGAAGGAAAAGGAGACTTTCATTTATTTTCATGCAGCTTCTTAGTCTACTTACTTCTTAGTTAGATGGTCAACGATAGAGCCTTCCCTAGCAAGTTAAATCTACTTTCTTTTGATTATTTCCTTAATAAAAAGGGAAATCTCTAACAGCCTCCCCCTCGTGTCCCCAGATACCCTTGTTTGGAAGGCTAGGAAGAGAAGTGAGAGTGGGGATGCTGTTCAAGTTCAGACACTGCAGAACAGGGCTCCATGTAGTGTTTTTTGTTTGTTTGTTTGTTGGTTGGTTGGTTGGTTCAAATTTTCAGTCCCAAAATCATAAAAACAAGTGCATAGTGCTTTTGCTTCTTACAACAAGAAATGATATTAAATTTTATATATCAGCATATAATCATAGAATCATTCAGGTTGGAAGAAACCACTAGGACCATCTAGTTCAACCATCAACTCAGCCCCTCTGACCTATGTCCCTCAGTGTGACATATTCTCTGTTCTTGAACCCCCCAGAGACAGTGACAGCAGCATCCCTCATGCCCGTGGCCGACCACTCTTTCTGAGAAGAAATTGTTGCTAGCACCAACCTGAAATCAGGTCTTCCAATCAGTAATGAGTACATGAGCACCACACATATTGCTTAGAAAATTATTACAGAAGCCAGCTGGATTGGCTATAGCAAAATCATTAATTAATCAGACTGTGCTGATCTAAAACATTTTTAAGGGTAAAAAACATTTTTTTTGAGATCTCAGGACAGGAGACAAAAACAAAGGAAAAACAAAGGACAATCACTTCAAAGCCAATTCTTAAATTTGTCAGCGTTCATTTGTTTGTAGCATTCAGTGGTTCCTCAAGTCACTGGGCATAGTATATAAAGTCAGTCAAAAGTAGTAATTCACAGATTTATTGCAATTTATTAATTTTATTTCTAGCTTTGTGGGCTGGTAATAGTGAATTAATAGTCTCTTGTCATTTATTACAATTGCCTATTATTAATATCCCACTCAATATCCCCACTGAATATGAATCTGCTAGAATGCAATTTATTATATTTTACAGGTAGCTTTTATGTAAAACACAATTTAATATTTCCTAGGATGATCCAGAGAAAACAAAGGCAACAGTCCGTGGGGATTTCTATGTTACTGGAGACAGGGGGATCATGGATGATGATGGATACTTTTGGTTTGTTGGAAGAGCCGATGATGTCATTAATTCTGCTGGGTAATTCAACACTGATTAAAAATACACCTTCCACCACAAATAATAGAGTTGATTCAGACAAGATACGTTTATGTGCTTCAAGTACAAATAAAGGACCTTTATCTCCATTTTAAAGATACCGCATTGGACCATTTGAAGTAGAAAGTGCTCTAATAGAGCATCCCGCAGTGGTGGAATCAGCAGTTGTCAGCAGTCCAGACCCCATCAGGGGAGAGGTAAACAAGTTGAGCACATTTTAGATAAAAAAGAGCTTTATGCATACCACAGCTGACAAAGACCAACTTCCAATGGAATGGTCTATCTAACGATGACATTTTTGAACTAAATAAAACCAAGTTGGCATTCCTACTCTACCAGATATGTCTAAACCAAAAAAACTGACCATGACAATTACCTAGCCAACATAACTAAAGCACAATTTGAAGCTTTTCCTCTGCATTCCAGTACTTCCCACATTGATCAGCTCCACAGTCCAAACAAACACATAACGTTGGCATAGATGTTTGCATCCACTGTATTTATTATTCTGTAGTTTGTAGGTAAACGTTTGGTTAAAGCTTCAAATCTTACTGTTGTGTGAGGTTGTTTCATCACTACTTAACCCTTTGTTCCCTTAACTTCTTCAAGGTAGTGAAAGCCTTTGTTGTTTTAACACCCGCCTACGTCTCACGCGATCCAGAACAAATGATGAAAGAGCTACAAGAACACGTTAAGAAAGCTACTGCTCCATACAAGTATCCTCGGAAAGTAAGTTGCCGATCATCCAAATATTTTAAGTAATTGTCACTACTATAGGCAAGCACAGATCAACTATTATGTCACTTATGAGGCTATGTCACTGGGGGGGGAAGTCACATTTGTGTACATTATTTCATACCGCATTCCTCCCTTTCCCCTTAGATGGAGTTTGTTCGAGAGCTGCCAAAAACCGTTAGCGGGAAGATCCGAAGAATTGAACTACGCCAGAAGGAGGGGAGGAGATATTAGAATTCTTTGGTTTTGGGGTTGCATTGTAGTTTTAACATAGGGTGTGGGTTCCAGTGGCTTTTTGCTTTGTTTGTTTAAACAATAATAAGATAATGCTGATTTACACAGTAATGTAGAGCAGAAGACACTACATCTCTCTTAGTTGAGGTTTTCACAGTCTCACCTGACCCCCAGCACTCAGCTACCCCAGTGCCACAGAAGCAGGCAGGCTGATATGAATGGCACAGAAGATGTGTAATCAATAGATGATGTGCTAAATAAAGTTAATGAAACATCACTAGCATTTTACCTTTATTATCACGTAAATGAAAAAAATCACAAGAGTTTAGTACATCACTTGCTTCAAGAATCACTTCTGAGAAGCATGACAACAGATTTGTAAAAGTTACAGTTACAAATCTCTACAAGTATATTTAGAAAAAAATAGTATAAAAATCTACATCATTAAAATGTTTAAGGACTCAATTAGCAAAGAATTTTAAACGCACGATGACAAAGTAGGAATTTAAGACATGTAACAACAGCTACTCACACCTTAACTGCAGCACAACGATTTATTCTGTCTCAGTCCATTCATGTTAACATGGGTATGTCTGTATGCTTAAACAACTGCCAAGCAGCATTATTTTCATCCCCTGCTCAGAACACGTATCTGACATCATAGGACTGGCCCAGTTTTGTTATCTACAGTTAACTAACTGAGCTTCAGATTCAGACAACTAAACTAAAAATCTTCAACTTCTCATAGATGGTCTGAGGAACAAATGTTTGCTGGAAGAATTTCCTGAAGTGCTGAGGCATGTCCCAAGAGAGGTCAAAGCATCTACATTCATGGTGGCAACATGAGATTTCTCTTTTAGAATTGCATTTTCCCACTTGAAGTATCCACAACTTCTCTTACTACCTTCACGCCTACCAACAGGACAACAGAAAAACGCCTTGCCATGATTTGGACTGGCATTTGACACATAGAGCCTTTTAGCCCTTCGACCACACTTACACAGAGGGGGAGTTAGCTTTTCATTTTGCACAGCTGTTACAGACTGATTCAGATTGACTGTGGAGCTCAGAACGGTGCGAGATGCTTTGGACAAATTCAAATTTCTCCGATATAAGGCATGATCTGAAGATGCCATTTTCTCTTGGTAGACAGCAAAAGACTGTTTTTTCGCTGGTGGCAGTGCTGTTGGACTAGTTGGCTTTCTTTTGGGAACTTCAGAAGGAATAGAAAAATTTCTCATTATTACTGATGGGGATGAAATAGCATTTACCTCTGCAGATGGGATCTTAAAAGCAGAAAGATTTGAAGGCTGCCTTTGTACCATTCCCACATTAAAGATAGTAGTATCAGGAGTCTCGTAAATGATGGATTTAGGAGGTTCTATGGGTAGCAGAGTTTTCCCCAAACTTCGATCACCTGGACTCATCGCAACCGATTGCTCTGGAGTTGTTTTTATTTCAGACAGCATTAAGATGTCTGTACTTGAGTCCTCCTCCAATTGAACACAGTCTGAATTTGGTTCAGATTGAGATTTAGGTATTAGAGCTACATCTTCCCAGTCAGTCAGCAGAGACAAGCAATCAGAATGAGTGCCGGTATCCTCACTGGAGGTATTCACTGAGGAGATGGTGGTGGAGATGAGTACTAGCCCTCACCCACACACTGGAGAGCTGTACCTTGCTGTGCTCACAAGATGCCCATTGTTCAATCCTTGCTGAATGCCTGGTGATAAAGTACTGTGAGATTGCTGTGCGTGCCCAAGAAGAGCAAATCTGTCAGCAGACACTGTGGAATAGCTTTGGATTTCTTCGCATAAATCAGTCCTTGAGCTGCTGCCAGATACAACGTGCATGTCTGCAGAGCAACCACTGGAGGTGGCCTGTTCTGCAGATTGTACATCAGAAATTACCGTAATTCCAGCAGGCCCGTTGTGGTTTCTCTCTGCCACAGAGTTTGCTTTGCAAGATTTATCTCTGGATGTTTCAAGGCTGCTGCTACTTCCCAGCACAGTCTTGTCAGCAGAGCTGGCATTCAGCATTCTGGAAATTAAGTTCTTCCTAGGACAGGACTAGGGAGTCCATTAACAAAAAGAGATTTTGGAAAGTGAATACCCAGAAGTTTTAGTAATCACTGCATAAGACTAACAAGTATGTCAGCCTAAGGATGTTCTGTTCAATTCACACTCAAGATTCTGGTTTTGTTGTCCGAACAGCTCACCCTTCGCCTGTATGTCAGGCTACAAGACAAGTAAAGGAGAGATATGAAATAGCAACAAACCTTATCCAAAGATTTAGTAATCTTCAGCACACACCCATCACAAACCATCCTCCAAGCAAGACGAGCAGTATTCCGAGAGTCATCCAACCCTTCAAAAGTATGGTTATATTAACATCTTCCTTTTGAACTACTACTGGAGGCAGTTCTTATTAGATGAAAAGTACCACTCACGTACACTTAAAAACTCATGCAGCTGAATATGTAGCCACAACAACTGTTAAAATCCCTGGTGTTTTGTATTAATTATGCCAAAAATGTGAGTTGAAATTATGTTTTCTTCCATATTCATAAGGTGCCCAGAGCTATCATCTAATACCAAGTTCTTTTATCCTTTCCTTGCTCTCTTTTTCCTTTTCTGCCCCAGCAACTCAGAACTTGATCTTGTGGACCACGCAAACACAAAAGCTCTAGGAGAGATTTCTAAAGTTAAGTGTGAGATTAGAAATGACAAATTCTGATCTCTGAAGCATTTCTACTTGGATGGTTTTATTGACCTGAACATTGTATACCTAGAAATAACATTCTGTATATCAGAGAGATAGAGTCATCACATCACCCTTACCAGAATGTTCCCGTCCTACAAAAGCCAGCCCCAAATCCTGCAGAGCACCACTCAGCCCTTTAGGTTTTCTATTATAGAAGGCCTAAGGAGAAACATGTAGCTGGTTAAGATGTAGCACTTCAAAACCTCTTCACAGTGAAGTGAAAAACACTTCCAAAATATCACCTATGAATAATAAAACTCCCACAGACATTATGCGAGACAGGTATCTTCATGTTATTATTGTGATAAATGAGTGTGAAACAGTACGTACATTACATAGAGCAGATTAGAATGGAAAGAACCATTTGCACTTTATGTCTCACATCGAAGGCAATGGGATTGCCTGGTCACAGCCTGAACCAGTAAACGAGCACCTGGGTGACTGGAGCATAGCCCATGTCCACCCATCTCCTCTCTCCCCATCTCGGCAGTGCTTCTGGGAGCACAGATACGCTCAGAGCATGCGTGGGTTGCCCCCCCCTCCCTGGCTCCCTTCTTTCTGGTGTGCCAGAATTCGAACGGGAGGCGGCTGCGTTCCTTAACCAAACGGTCGCCGGGAGGGGAGTTCATTCCCCTTATCTCTACTATCTCTTTCCGTAGCTCCTGTACCTCAAATAAAGGCTCTGTCACTGCCTTTGTTTACTTTACACCTTAACAGAAAGAACAGCCTTGAAGAATACAATAGATCTTGAGATGCTTAAACTGCTGTATATTTTTTTTAAACACTTACGCCTTTGCATTACTCCCTGATTCTCCTTTGATCACACTGTTTGACTTTAGAGACCTCAATTTGCTGCGTGAGCGCCAGCATTGGGGACAGGCAAGCTCCTGGATTGTCCCTTAGAACGTTTCCTTGGCTGCATAGGACAAAATGTGCTGTCAGTCCCCAAGGTAGAACTCCTGTTTGTGTGAAGACTACGAAAAACCAACCAAACAAAAACCCACCATCGTAAAAACATCTCTTCCATTTTCTCAGTATACATTCATTTTCAGTGTTATTAGTACTGTTCTGGTCAGTACTTGTACTGGCCAGAATACAGTTCCCAACTTTGTCCTGGTGTAACTGCTGAGCAGGCAAGGACCACTATTTTCTAGCTAGCAATGTAAGGCAGTAACAGCAATGCAGGAAAGACTGGGAAGACAAAGCATCAAGCAGGGCACAAGATGTCAGAAAAGGAAGAATGGCTCCAAAATTCTCCAGTGCTCAGCAATGATTCATCTAACAGCACATTGCTTTCCTAGCATTATGATTTCTATGAAAATCCGCTGTCCTATGGCACAGCTTGTTATTTGTGCAGTAATGCAGAATGAAAACAGCTGGGGAACTCAAGTCACTGGAACGCAGTGCTGCCTCATAGGCACGGATGCAGCTTTTGAGTTGATAACACGGATCCACATTTTTCAGTGTACTGATTTTTCTCACCCTGTATGTTGCTTTGAGATCAATCCAGGAATTGAAGATGTCAGGTTTCCAGAACTGCTTTCTCTTACACTCATAGTGCAAGCACACACCCAGGTCCCAGTCTGCACAGGGGAAACAAGTGCAACCAAAGAAATAACATTTCTTTAATCCTAATGTCTGCAAATTGGGCATTATTCTCACCTGAGTGAGCCACAGGATACCAAACAGGCAAAAAAAACCGACCTCTGTGCAAGAAGGTGCACGGCCACGCACGAAGCAGAGGCACCCTGTGATGGGGTGGTGAGCACTGCTGCCTTATGGCCCTCGCTGCAGGACAGCCCTGCACCAGAGATGGAGAACAGCCCCACCAAGGGCTCCTGTTTGAGGCACGCTGCCTCACACTGTAAGTAAAAGGAACGTTGCCTACCTGTCCAGGTAACAAAAGCACACAGCTTTGCCTCTGGAACGGTGTTACTTGGGATATCTGAGCTGAACAGAAATTTCTTCTCATTTTGTACCTTCCGAAGCCACCTCAAGAACTGCGACAAGCAGATGTTCAGAGGGACTCCTCCGTCAACTTGGCTCTTTGAGCAACAGACAGAGAAGCACCCGTGTCAGTACCGACCGACATCGACTCCACATGCGTTTGTCCCTTTAAAGGAGTACCGAACCGCTGCGAGCAGCCGCGCGATACCTGCGTGACGCCGGTCAGCGCCGTGCAGAACCCGGACAGCACGGGCTGCTCCTGCGGCTGCACGAAGGAGTGGAACTCGGCCTCGATCAGCCCCGTGGCGGCGTTCAGCAGCACGGCCGGGAACTCACCTGGGACGGAGCACAGCGAGAGCGGCGGGCGGGACAACGCCCGCTCAAACACGGCCCGCGGGCATACGCGCATGCGCACCCCGCAGCCCCCGATCCCCGCAGCCCCCGATCCCCGCAGCCCCCGATCCCCGCAGCCCCCGATCCCCGCAGCCCCGGGCCGCGCCGCCGCAGCACTCACTGATCTCGGGGCGGCGTTGCCGCGCGTCCCGCCAGCACGTGGACTCGAAGTCGAGGACGAGCAGAAAGCCGAAGCGCGGCCCCGCGGCCGCCGCCGCTCCGCCGCTCCGCGCGCCGCTCCCGCCGCTCCGCGCCATCCCCAGCGACCTGCGTGACACGGCGGGACGGGGCGGCCTCAGCGCCGGGCCCGGGGGAGACCACCCCGCCCCGGAGGAACGCAGACCCGACACCGCCAGAAGCCGCAGCGTGCAGAGCACAGCCCGCACCTGGCCAGCCGCTTCGTAGCCATCTCCGCCGCTTCAAACCGCCCGCGGTCCCGCCCCGCGGCTGCGCCGCTCCCCGCGCAGGCGCGGTCGGTCCGGCTGTTCGGCGCGGCCGTGGCGGGCGCGTCCGTCCGCTCGGTCGGGCGGAAGCGGCCCGCGGGCGGGGACGCGGACGGGCTGCGTGCGGGCGGCAAGAGGAGCAGGCCGGGCCGCCGGGAGGGGAAGGTGAGCTGGGACACAAGTGGGAGCGCGGCGTGCGGGACGCGGCCCGGCTCCTGGCGTGAGCGGCCCCGGGCTGGGCGGGCTCTGCGCGCGGTGTGCCGCCATCGTGCAGCACTCGTGTTACGTCGGAAGGGACCCCCCCGGCTCACCCTGCCGTGCTCTGGCTGCCCCGGGCCCCGCTGTGGCTGTGAGCACCTCCAGGGAAGGGCACCCCCAGCTCCGGGCGGCAGTGCCAGCGCCTCGCCGCCTCTTTCCCTTTGAAGCCTTTTCCCCTGCTGCTATCGCTGCTGCTGCGGTCAGTCCCTCTCCTGTGTGTAATCTCTCTTTGAGCACTGGAAGGCTGCAATGAGGTCTCCCTGGATCCTGCTCTTCTCCAGGCTGCACACCCCCAGCTCCTCATCCTGTCTGCACAGCAGAGGAGCTCCAACCTCCGAGCATCCCTGTGCCCTCCTCTGGCCCTGCTCCAACACTCCCGTCCTTCCCGTGCTGGGGCCCCAGGCCTGGATGCAGTGCTGCAGGTGGGGGCTCCCGAGGGCAGAGCAGAGGGGGATGATCCCGGGCTGCTCTCTGTGAGTTGTTCTCCCAGTCCGTACACGTCTGGGATTGCCCCAACCCAGGTACAGCGTCCCGCACTGGGCCTTGCTGGACCTCATTAGGTTCTCGTGTGCCCACCTCTGGAGCCTGTCCAGCTCCCTCTGGATGCCGTCCCTCCCTTCTGTGGTGCCATCAGCAAAGTGCTGAGGGTGCACTCGATCCCATTCTGTGTGTCACTGGTGAAGATGTGGAAGAGCACCGGTCCCAGACGGGCCCCTGGGGGACACCGCTCGTCGGCCTCCACCTGCACACAGAGCCACTGAGCACAGCCACATCCAAGCAGCTCCTTACCCACCAAGCAGTGCACCCTTCACACCCATCTCTCTCCCACTCAGAGATGGGGATGTGGTGCAGGACCACGTTGGAGGCCTGGCACACGTGCAGGTGGACATCAGTTGTTCTTCCTTTGTCCACCGGTGCTGTCTTTGCATCACAGAAGGCCACCAGCTGGGTCAGGTATGATCTGCCCTTGGTGATGTCCTTTTGTTATGTAATAAAAGATTATAGTGGAAGATTTTTACAGGTCAGATGAGTTCCACAGCCAAATAGTCAGTGTCGGTCTCCAAAATAGCACGTGTTCTTGCTGATCAGCTCGGGAGACCTTGTGAATTTGTGATCATGGCTTAAAGAACTGCTGTGCTGAATTCTGTGGTTCTGCCTCATCTCTGATGTGCTCTGCTCACGGCTCCTTTGGATGCTGTGAAACAGTTTCTGCAGCAGGGTCAGGAGACCTGTGTGCTTCAACAGTTGCTGCAGTTACATGAAGCAGATGGGTTCTGGCTAGAGCCCTGTGCGAGGTGTGCACATGTCTGCACGTGGTGGTGTTTGCAGGTACCCAAGGACCCAGGTTACTGCGATGCTGATGGTAACAGATGTTGAAGTGTGGGCTTGTATGGGAACTGTTGAATCACGGCCTGAACCACTGATTGATCACCTGAGTCGAGCACTGAGTCAGCCGCAGGGGCACAGGTGAAGGTAATGTGCCTGTGTGATTGGAAGGGGTGGAGTCTGGCTCCACCTCTCCCAGACACCACTTAAGGGCTGACCACCACCAGGGAAGGATCTCTTGTTGGAGATCCCCCCTGCTGGAGTGATTGGCGAGCCTCAACCATCATAAAAGGTGAGCCATCCTTTACTTTTAATAGTAGTCTGTGTACCATCTATATAAAGCCTTATGGAAATATACCATTCTCCACAATATTTTCTCTACAATGTTCTCTAGAATTTTCCTCCCTACAGGGCTCAAGAGGAACTTCAATGAATGGAAGAGTTATTTAACGTGCTGTTGCCTGTGCCTGGACAGTATGCTGTTTACTGTTTAATTCACCTCCTGTTCAACAAACTTTTGTGGTCACACAAAACCTTTCTTTACTGCCGTTTTCCTTCTTACAGGAGAAGTCATCTCGCTTGTCAGCAGCTTTGCTCGGTGAGGACTGTGAGATCAGCCAGGAGCAGCTGTACGAGCTGTTACAGTATGCGGCCCTGGGGAAAAGCCACAATGCATCCCAGCCCAGGTACAGCATGTCCGTGTCTGGGAGGCAGCCCTGTCCTGTGCCCACTGTACTGAGAGCCCCCAGAAGGCACACGGGCTGTGTGTGTTCTGGAGCCTTTGTAATGCTGTGCAGACAGCCTGTGTTATGGAGATGTGGCTGTTGGTAGGCTTGGTTGCAGACCAGAATTCCTCTTCTGACGGAAGCTCTGACATTTCGTACTTGTTTCTGTGACTGCATGAAACACAAAACAATTTGTGGAACAGCAGGCTCACACGCTGAGAGAGGAAATTCAGTGTGAAAATGTTAGTGCTATACTTCTTGTGTCAGGTGTACGAAGTGATTTCTTTGGAGTGTTTTGGGAAGGCCGTTTTAGTCACTTTGCCCTTTTTCATCTTCTCAGTAACTCTTCTGCTTCCTACTGTAAGGTTGAGGGGTGTGTGTGGCCTCGGATGGCTCCCGTATGGCAGCAAGTAGTGTGTCTTGCAATAAAGCTAAATGCAAGGAACACTTCAAGTTTTTAATACTGAACAGAAAATGGTTTTGTGAAGTGTTCATTTTGCTGAAGTAGTCTTAGTTTGATGGACTAGATTGCATCATTACAGCAGGAGTTACAGGTTTGGGTTCCTCTTCTGATGCATGTAAATGAGGTATGATAAGACATGAAATGGTACTGTGCTGGAGTTCGGTTGCAACTCATTCTTTCTCTGTCTCTCGTGTTGTGTCCAGAGATGGGTGTCTGGCTGAGAATAAGTGATAGAGGCCTCTTCTTGTTGAAGTCACTTGGTGCTTTGCCATCAACAGACTTAAAAGCTGGGCTAGCTCTGAGTTTGTTTCTAAGCGTATGGTGATTGTGTTGCTCTGAGATGTATTTATTTATTTATCTGTTTTATTGCAGCTGGTGCCATATTTATCACCAAAGCCGTCTGGCTGGCGTTGTGGTTATTGTTCTGCATGAAATGAGCCGGCTCCATTTCTACAAATTCTGTTTACAGTTCAAACACCTCCGGAAAGTGTTCCAGCATGTAAGTCCCTGAACTGTTGCTGTCTGCTAAAATTCTTGCAGTGCTGAAGCGACGTCCCAGTGACTGCTTGCTGCAGAGAGCCTGTGGTATCTCGTGCGGGAAGTGTCCATCTTTGCTTCCTCACCAAGTGGGTGGGAGCATCTCTGTAGGCTCTGACAGCTCAGAGCAGAGGCCAGGGTTTCAACGTGCGAAACGTTTTCAATGCTTAGATCTCTGCAGCCTTTCCATGACAAATGTGTATACAGTGGTGTTTCAGTTCTCTACGCTTCTGACTCCTACAAGGGTGCCTGGGAGATTAAAAATACCTCCGCTCATTTGAAGTTTACTCTTGGGTGTGAGTGAGGAGAATCTCTATAGAGTTATGCTGTTGCCACTGATTGAAAAATCTCAGTGTGTGTACTCTATGTCAAGTTTCTTCCTTTTATTTAAAGATTATTGAAAGAGTCATTTTAGTTTTCTGAGCTGCAAGCAAAGTCTTGGGAGGGAAGGAGAGGAAGAAAAGAAAGGAAGGAAGAAAAAGGAAGGAGTGCTTTGATTCACACTTGTAGTGTAGTTTCCCAAACTGCAGCAAATACGAAATCATGGCGTAACTGAAGAGTCCGGAACTGCATCAGGTTCTATCAGCGTGGGACTACAATTTGTGGTCTTAATTACATCACTGAAGGCAAAACCTTCTTGTAACAAACAATTCTATATTGTGTGTCATTAGAACTGAACTGTCTTTGTTTCATTTTCCTCAAAAAATGCCAAATGTACTTCCTTTCTACCCATCCTTCCCTAAACTGGTGAGGCCTTGGGATAAAGAGGCATCTTATATGCTTGACATTTCTACTATGTTTCCAACTTTCTGAGATCTCTTTTTTTTCAGAGATTCACATTACCACCCCCTTCAGCTGACTTCCTAGCCAGTCTGTGTGGTGAAGGAGCAAGCCTGAAACCTCAAGGCACTGCACAAGGTACCTTGCTTAGCTTTGTGTTACCTGTTTTGGTCACAGTGATTCACTTTCAGGAGTAATTTAATGGCTTTGCACCCTGTGCATGCATAGCATGCTGCTATGGTCAACTTGTTTACAAAAGGAAAAATGTACAAAAGGAACCCTCTTGGGTTTGTTATCACAAGTAAATGCGAAAAGCCAAGATAATTTTTTAATGAGTTTAATACAGAATTCTGATGCTTCATGACCCCTTTTGTGATCATTTTACTGTAAGATGTGTCTATAGTTTTTTGTTATACTGAGCTGCAATTGAAGATAAAGAACAGGTGTTTTGACAACTGATATCCTATTTTTACACTCTATAGAGGTAAGTGTAATCCAGCAGGCTTGTACAAAATCTGCAAGACTACCATGAGAACTCCACTGAAATTGTTAGGAATGTAATGCAAGGAGTCTTGAATTCAAGTCCTAAATTGGAGAATGAGCGGCCGTTACTTTCACTGTAATAACGGAGTCCTCTAGCACCTTGACTGTAAGCCTACTGCACTGTCACGGAGCTGAGATGTCAGGTACAGTTTTCCTTAAGTGCAGTCTGCAGAGGGCCACCTACAAAATAGTTAAACTTCATACAGCTGTGGATTATGATGACAGTTCAGCGTTTGCTTCTTTGTGAACTGCACTTACAGCACGTTTTCTGTGAACAATGCTTTGGAGAATGAAATTTATAGATAAAAGCAGCTCTCTTTCTACTTTATGGCTTACATGAGATAAATGACTGCACTGTCAGAGGAAGGTGTGCTCTCTTCTACTGAGAGGAATGTCAGATAGATCTGTGGTGGGACTGGCTCACAGGCTGCTAGCAGTGTCAGTAGCTGCACTGGGAGTGGATTCAAGTGTCCTGATGAACTTGTATGCCAGCGTGCATTAAATATCCCAGTGTACGTACAGTTTGTTGCTCCATGCATTTTCTTTTAAATGGCATAGCCTTCAAGTGTTCCTACTTGTGCAGAAAACCAACTGCAAGTAAGGAGTGCTATCTGATCCTGACAGATGATCCTGTACATTACAGATCTGATTTCCACTGGTGTTGATTGTGTTCCTAAAAGCTCAGGCTTGCAATGTGATCCGATCATCCAGATATATGGGAAAGAAAAGCAAGGCCTCACGAGCTATACTCTAAGCTCAGAAGAGCTAAAAAAGAATGATTATCCCATGAGAGGTTGGTTTTCTGAAGTTTTGGTTTGTATGTTTTTGTTTTTTTTTAATTTTGAAAATGAATGAGATATTTGGTTAAATAGGTTGTATGGTAACTATTAGAAGAAGAGGTCTGTGCCTTATTCACGTGTATCTTTTCATTTTAGCTTCCCCTGGATGTAAGGGGTTATATGTACACAGAGTGTGATCTTCAGAGGACAGACAGCAGCCCCCTCTTCGGTCTGGATTGTGAAATGGTAACAATAAGTGCGTGACCCTACAAAGCATCGTCAAGCAGCCAAGCTCCTGTTGGTTCTTCCAAAATGAACCAGGCACGCTGTGTGCTTATTAAACCACTTTTGGCATACGTGATTCCAGTCCATTCTTTGATGGTACTGGTGCCAGTGCAGCCATGCGAGGGACTCGGTGATTCTGGAAACAGCAGCAAAATTCTCTTTGTCCTGAGCAGTGCAGCAAGGGAGCTCAGTTCTGTGCCGACTCTCACAACAGTGTCTGGATCTGCTAGGTTTATTGCCAGTGCTCTAGTCCTGAGGTTTTTGTTTACAGTTCCTTCCCTCAGCTCTCCCCAAGGTCTGGGAGTGCAAAAAGCTCTGTGCCACAGCTTTTCTGTAGCCATCACAGTTCTGTGGCAGCATCCAAACTGAGTGAATGAGGTGTGTTCTGGGGTCTGCTTTTAAGTTGCATTATCTTCTTCGGTGAAGAACAGTCAGTGGCAGTTCTGCACTGCAGAGTACAAACTGATTCTGTGAATTCAGCACTTCCCTGTAGAGGTTTTCTTTACATTATGCTTGGCTGTGTGTTTGATATGTTTAGGACAGGCATTTGCCACTTGAAATGAAGCATGGGATGGTGTGAAAGCTGCAGGTGGTAGATCTAATATAGATAAGATAATCTATATATATATATTATATTATATATTATATTATATATATAATAATCTAATATAGATAAGATAGACTATCTATCTATATATATATAGTATTATATATAGTATTATATATAGTATTATATATAGTATTATATATAGTATTATATATAGTATTATATATAATAATCTAATATAGATAAGATAGATCTACTCTACTAGGTAGAGTAAAGTGACTTGTGGTAGTGACATTGGCTGTAGCCAGAGCTAAGTATTCTGAAAGGCAGCACTGAGCAGAGCCAGCACCTCCATCTGCTTTGTCCTAACAGTGCCTGACTGCAAGAGGGAATGAAGTCACTCGTGTCTCTTTAGTGGATGCAGAGGGACAGTGCCTTCTGAATGAACTAGTCAAACCGGAAAGTGTGATAGTGAACTACTGCACCAGGTGACTTTCATTAAAGTTTCTTATCTTTAAGACCTGCAGCCCTTTCAGATTAAGCCTTCTACACAGGAGCTTTCAGAATACTTCAGTGTGCATGCTCTCACTGTTGTCTCTTGCATTTTACTCAGTATTAAGAGTACAGTTTGTGCTATGTGGTTAGAATTACCAGCATTGTGTATATGCAGCTACACAGTGTCTGCTTGTCCAGCTAGGCATTGCCATTCTGTAGTGCTGTAGGAAACGTTCTTTAATAGGTAAATGATCACAGTACAGGCTACTCTTCAGGTCTGGGTTTAAAAAGGACGCAGGGTAAGATACAGGTTTGTAAATCAACTCTCTGCTTTGTAGCTAAGTTTGCATATCTGTAGGTAAAGAATAGCATAGGTCATCAGCTTGCTTAAGGCTTCGAGACTGGGCTCATTACAGCAGAAGCAGACCGGACTCAAACCATGTCTTCTCTAAGTCTTAGTCTGGATTTATGGAAGGGGTGAGCTGCCAGTTCCCTCACGTTATTGGAAGCACCTCCTTCCACAACAGCCATGCAGGATTTTGTTATGTGTGCTGTCTGATGCTGAGTACTGCATCACTTAAGTCATGCTTGAGAGAACTGCCATTTGAAACATGTGACAGCACAGCAGCTTGGTATCTCTGCAGTGCATCCTCTTGTGTTGGAATATGTCCACAGAGAAAGCAGTAAATAACCTTCTGTCATAAGTTATGCTGGATTCACATTTTGCATGCCCTGCTAGTGATTTTCTCCAGTAAATGCTGTTGCTAATGCATTGCTTCTACCTCGTCTAATTTCTGTTTTGAAGATACTCAGGAATCACAAGGAAAATGCTTCTTGCAGTGAAAACGAAGATTGGCAGACATACAAACCAGACTGAAAAAGATACTTCCCCGTGATGCAGTATTGGTGGGTCATTCTCTAAATGCTGACCTTCGGGCTTTGCAAGTGAGTGTTTTTCCTAGCTGGATGGTACTCATTTCAGATGTAAAAGGCCCAAACAGTTATTTTTAATTAGTAGACACTTGTTAATTGCTTTTCGTTATATGTAAGGACTTGAAAGAGAGAGATTCCTCTTACACATAGAAAAACGTGCTAGCTGCTCTTCTGAACTCAAAAGGAAGGGGGAAATCTGATTAGACAGGGATATAACTCTGTCATGGGAAGAGCCAAAGCCCTTCGTATATTTAATTTAACCAGCCTAAAATCCCTGAGTCATAATTAATCTTTCTAATTTGATTTTGATCTTCCCAACAGAGTGTTAGAAAAGAGATTGATGCCTGTTTCATTATTACCATGTGTTTTGTTGTTATGGGCCTGTTATATGTCAACAAGAAGCTGGCAACTGAAATGAAAAGGCACGGATAACAATGGAGTTGTTGCCCAGTTCTGTACGGCTGCTGTTCTTAAACTGGTGATATTTTCTCTCTTCCAGATGATCCATCCCAGTGTTATTGATACTTCATTACTTTTTGCCAGAAATGAAGGCCGAAGATTTAAGCTAAAATTTCTAGCCAAAGCTGTTCTCAGGTGAGATTGTGACTGCTTTGTCATGGGATGTATTAGAACTGTTGTGGTTCATGGGGTCCTGCTTTTCCACCAGTAGCAACAGAATATTTTTTTTCCCACTAAAACTCAAAGGAACGAGCAAATAAACATGGTATCAAAGAATTTGCTATTTCCTTGAAGCGTTAAGTAGCACAGCAGATTGGCCTGGCTTTGAGCAAGGATGCTTGGCACAACCAGATCTGAGTTCTTGTCTGTAGGTGTACCACAAAACCAGCTGTTGTGCAGTGTATGAAACTGTAGAGCAGCAGATGCACTCTGGCTCACACAAATGAGATTTGTTGCATCTATCAAGAAGGAAATGCAAATTTAGGAAAGTACGATGTACTGACTGAATTGTATCCCTTCCTATGCCAGCTACCGTAGCATGTCTTAGCAGTGCAGTGCTCACAGTTCAGCTCCAAACTTCTCAGAGCTGGAGGTTGCCTCCCCTCCTGTATGCAAATTGTGAGTTCAGTCATTGATCAAGGGGGAAAATGAAGAATGGTTATGCTTTACTGCTTCTGTCAAACCCTGTGTTTTGCTCAATTTGGCAAAAGTGTTTCTTGCGGTAACTTTGGGAAATATTTAGCAAATTTAATTGCTGCATGGAACTAAAATCATTTTTTGAGAGATGAAAGCTATTTTGCTGAAAAGGACCTACCTCAGAAAAAAAACCAAGATGTTGGTTAGTATGGAAAAGTAGATAGCCTTCCTGTATATCTAATTTTGATGCCCTAGGAAGGAGATCCAGTGTGAACAGAGGCTTGGTCATGATCCTGCAGAAGATGCTAGAGCTGCGCTGGAATTGGCTCAGTTCTTTATTGAGAAAGGACCGGCGAAGGTAGCTATGTCTCATGTCCTTAATAGCAGAAAGTACAAATTGTTGTTCTTCCATTGTAAGCACACTCTTGCCCATTCTTTTACTGAGGAAATGGAGCTGTGGTATAAGCCTTGGTTGTGGTAGCTTTCTTTCAGCCTGCGTCTTGGTATCTCAGTAACTTGGAACATCACCAGTGTCTCTGTACTCAGATGCTCTGTGAATGAGCATTGCTGCTGGTCTCTCACAAGGGCGCTGGGAAGAGAAGGATTCCACCGCTCGCAGCCTGTGGGACAGCCTGTCCTTTTCTCTCAGTGAAAGAAGCGAGGGACCTTCTATGTTTTGTCAGCGATTCGAGCTGGTTTTATCAGTCTGAAGTCTCTTTCTTGTGCTGCTGGTTTCTGAGAACACTTTTTGGATGTGCTTGCTGGATGGTGCTCAAGTACTGCTTGCTTGAAAACGACAACAGAAAGTAATAAGGCAAAAAATGAATCCCTGCGTCTCTCCACTGCTGTGGAATGTGCCCAGGTGACTCATGGAGCAAGCACAGGGTTGGTGGTTTGTTACACTTAGCAGAGATGAAAGCCAACTGCTCATCTTCTTTCCGCAAGGTAGCAGAACTCAACTTGGAAATGCTGCTGGCAGCTGAAAGGCAGACTGAAGTCTCACCAAACAAATCTGTGGTGCAGCCACTGCGATGTGGAGTCCAAAAGCAGCTGAATGGTCCTCCGTACTCATCCAAACCATGGTAACAAGATTCTCAGAGATGCATGTTATTCCTTTGATTGAAGCTGTTTTCGAGAGGCTTCCAGTATCTTCAGAGAGAGACAGTGAATTGCAGGGTAGCACTAAAACATTTTCGGAAGTTACATCTTAAATTTCACAAGTGTTTTCTGGGCTTCTTCTGAGGACAAAAATATTTCATTAAAATATCTTGAATGAACTGTATCATTTTTTCAATCATGGGCACTTCTTGAAGGCTTGTAACTCATGACATTGATAACTAATGTAATTTGCAGAGTTTTTTTCTTCTCTCTCTGCTAGTTTCCTGGCCTGCTTGCAGGGGATGGGCCAGAAGCCACTCCTTTCGGGCAGACAGAAGCTGGACTCTTCTGGCCTTTGTCAGAGTGACCTCAGCACTTCCATCAAACAGGTGAATGGACTCAGAGTGGGTTGGTCTGAACACGTGTCACACAGAGTTGCAGAATTGTAGGGGTTGGAAGGGACCCCTGGAGATCATCAAGTTCAGCCCCCTGCCAAAAGTTCTTCTTGTCCTGGGGCAGTAGGTGGGTCATGTTTTAAAAAGCTGACTGACAAGTGCTTTCAGCAATGGTGTTGATACCAGGTTAGCTGCATCCATTTTGGCATTTCAAAAATAGGCTTTGATACTCTGTCACTCTCTCAGGACTCACTGAAAAGTAATTTCTGCCTGAGGTCTTCCTTAGACAGCAATGAGAAGCAAAGTTGGGAATTAAGTTCAGGAACTCTGTTTCTGGTTTGTTGTGGTACAGTTGCCTCTTTTTTTTCCTTCCAGATTCTTCAGAGAGCCTTGGAACACATTCCCCTCTCCACATTCAGTATAATTCAGTTCAGTTTGGATCCAGAGTACGTTGCATCTGGATTTTGCGAGAAGGTACTCATTTATTTGTGTGAGAATAGTCTTCAGTGCTGATCTTGGGAGGAGACATTATGTATCTGGTGGCACCTGGTAGTTAGTTTCCTTGCTTTGTGAAGTTCCTTCTCTAATCTATATTCTTACAGGTGAGAAACAAGCTGACTGACATGCTGACAATTTACGCAGGTCCTTTTGAGGAAAACGTTTGTCTGAAGTCTGTGAAAAAAGAATTTGGAAGGTGTGGGCCAATCCAGTCCCTCACAGTGGTGACTGAAACGTACCAGGTGAGGAGCACTGACAGCATTCGGCGTGCTGGCAGGTGGTGAAGGCAAGAGTCATCTCTTGAAAAGATATTGATTAGAAACATTTAATTACCAGCTATTCTGGTGGTTTTTTGAGGGTGGAGTGTGAGGGGGGCAGTTCTCAGCACACATGAAAGTTGCTCCACAGAGTGACAAGAATGAACGCAGCTGATACGATATAACATCCAAGCTGCAAAGCTTTAACCTAGTATTCATGATGCTGAGTTGATTTTTTTTTTTTTTTTTTTTTTTTTTTTGTCCCTCGCAAGAGAGCTGATACGCCAAGGCCTGTAATGGCAGAAGAAGGTTGCTTTTAATAGTTGAGCTAATTGAAGGGGTTTTTTTAATAGTTATGGTATGTAAAGCGTTACCTGCATCACCCACTCAAACTCCTTATATGCCTTTTAAAACAAAAAAGAACTCCGAGACCTGAGTTGTAAAAGGAGAGGGCTAATATCTGCTGTTCATAAACCTGAAGTGTCCTGTCCTTTTGTTTGAAGCCATACGTCTGTATCCAATATGGTGCGCTGGAAGCTGCCCAGCTTGCTGTGGAAACCTTAAATGGAGCTGAGGTAGCAGGATCCTGCATTAAGGTATGCAAAGTAAATAGTAAAAGCCTAGATTACGTTTAGTGCAGGATTATGGGCCAACACAATTCTTTTAATATCTACGTAGTGCATAGGATGGATCTCAGCTGGCCATGCTGCCACCATCTTCTGAGACAGCTTATGCTGTGGCCTCCTTTCCTTCCTGTTGGACAGCAGGAGGGGGTCTTGACAACTCGATCTTTAAAATGAAAAGCTGAGATGCTCGGTGTTGAAATGCCATGTAAGCAGTATGGGGTTCTTAATCATCTAGTGTTCTTGCATTGCTAATGTGCTCTTTTCCTTTTTCATGACTATTTAAGCTAGCCTACAGTTACTAGTTACATTGTTCAAGGAAAGCTAACAAAGTTTTGATAATGAGACAAAATCATTTAGAATAGCAGCTCAGAAGACAGAGCTGCCTTGGCTGATGCATTGTGTTTGTTCCTATTGGACCCACCTCAGGTTCAGAGACCCATCACTGCTGCAACACTGGACTGTGATGTTCTGATAAAGGAGCTGGAAGTGGATATAGAAAACGAAGGGATGATTTATGTGGCGGGAATAAAGAAGTCATTAACTGAGGCAGATTTGCAAGAAGAATTCAGCCCCTTGAAAGATCTGGAAACTCTGTTCCTGCCAAAGGATCTCCAGGGCGGGAAGCACAGGACCTGCTGCTTCCTCAGTAAGTGGCTCTGCAATGCAGCCTGCTTATTTCCTTCATGCAACGTTGTTCAGCAGCCCTTGGAAATATGATGGAAATTCGCATGTGCTCCAAGTGCCAACATTTAGTGATAGTCCAGTGAAAGAGTGGCTGCAGCTTCACACCAACTAGTGATCACTTCTGAGAAGTCAGGAGAACAACTGGAAGAGTGTTGTATTTATCTGACATTTTGATGGTCTGACCCTTGCCTGAAGCAAGATAACATCTGCTCACTGCAGCAATTTCAGTTTCTTGTCTTCTTCCTCCAGCTTTAGCCTTGCCCTGCAGGTGCCAAAGAACAGGGAAAAAGAACTGGCAAATCATGATTCTTTCCTCTTTGTTTTTCAGAGTTCCAGAAATCACAGAGTGCAGTGGATGCCCTGGAAGCTGTCAGTGGCTGGGCCACGAAGGGCAGCACACTCAGAAGCAGGCATGCTCTTGCTCCAGGTCACCTCTGGAGGTGCATTTGGCAAATGAATCACAGCAGCGAAAAGCAAAGAGGAAACAGTTTAAGTGAGAAAATGGCACCGCTGTCTCACTCTGTGAGTTTAAGGCTATGCTGGCTTGTTTCTGTTTGTTAGTGAGAAGGTGTATGACATTGAACTGCTTACTGCCTTGAGCCAGGAGTGATCATGAGGAGCAGCCACCAGTGCAGAGCTTGTGTAGCAGGAGGACCTCCTCGTTCTGGTGCAGAGCAGCTGCCCCAGGTCCATCTGCATAAGGTGCTTAGGAGATGTAATACCATGTGAGATTATGTGGTGTTTGCAGGGTACCACAGAGTCTCAAATCCAGCGTGGTGGCATGAGGCAGTAAGTGATGTTACTCAGCAGCTGGAGCATACCACCTGGGAGCAGACCGAGCACATGTATAGGAAATGGTTTGGAAGTCAGAGAGAGAAATGAATCATCGTGCAGCATGACAGGCAGGAACAGGTCTGTGTGTGTGGCTGTCACTCTTACTGGAGGAAGCTGCAGTGCCATCTGAGTAGAGTGTGCAGCTCTCCCTGCAGCTGAGCTGGTGCCCTTCCAGGTGCCAGCAGTAACAGTCACTGCTGTCCTCACCTGCTCAGTCCCTGATGCTGCCCCAGCTCAGCCTCCTCATAAGCATTTCTAAATGTGATTGTTATGTACCTGCAGAAGAATGGGGTATTGTAATACTTGTATTTTGTTACACAGGAGCAGGATGTAAAGAAAAAGGTGAAGAAGTTAGACCAGCATATAAAAAAGCTTGATAGAAGTCTGCAGAATAACACCTTGTGTGTTGTTCTCTTTCCTGGAATGAACAGGTAACTAACTGCCTCGTGTTTTTGTCTTCATCTATTAAAAAGGAAAAAGACTAACAAAAGCCCTGAAGAAGCTGCTGTATTTTAGTCTGATTTTCATATAGGAAGTTTAGGTTTTATTGGCCTAATGAGTCATGCTCCACATTAGCAAGGCTGAAATCCAGAGTGTTGATTAGTTGCACGTGTTTTTTGGTTGGATGGAGCCCCTGCTGGGCATTTTGTACCTGTTTTGAAGCCAATACAGTTCTGCAGTTTTGGGAGAGCAAGGTAAGCTCTGTGTGTTTCTAACTGAATCAGGCAGAGGTTCCGCAGCAGCTGGGTTTTTGGATGTTGGGCTTTTATGCATTTGATTGTTTTCAAACCACTGAAGCACTACAGCCCAGGCACCGTCTAGCAGTGGTAGTGGCACTGACATATGTGCTCCGTCCTTAGCCTGGATCAGAGGTGGTTCCTTCCTTCATTCTTCTATCAGAAACACGCAAGCATAATGTGGAAGAGAAAATGAAAAAGAAAAAAGAAGAAAACCAACCACTTTTCACTTAGTCCTTAAGCTTTTGTAGGAAAGGACAAACACATTGAGTTGGGCCTCAGAGCTACTAGCAGGGATGTTTCCATATGGCTCAGCCTTCATTCGTATCACAGCCTGAGCTGCCACGGTCATTCACTGCTCAGGTCCTGACCAGAAAGCGTAAACGTTTCCCTGGAAAGGCCTGTATCTCTGAGTGTATCTCTGCTAGGTCTGCCTTGCTGCAGGTCCCTTCAGCAAAAGTGGTACTGGTCCAGGGAGACAGGTGCTGTGCCAGCAGATGAGCAGGGGGATGGGGCAGCACCTCTCCTAGTGGGGTGACCAGGTGTGCTGGCCTAACCTGCAGAGCTTCCTGAGGAGTGGCAGTGTGATGCTGTGTTATCTTCTGGACCACTGTCTCCAGAAGGTTGAGGCAGCCTGAGCCAACAGTCATGTGCTCAGTGCCTGTGACAAATCATTTCAGCAAGCACACGTGCCAAGGGGCAGCTCTTGGCATAATCTGCTGTCAGTGGCTGGTTTCTAGTAGCTTAAATGAATTCCAAAGTAGAAATGAATTCCAAAATAGGTATCTTTTAAGAAAAGATTGTTTAGCTGGTTACCCATCACGTCAAAGAATAAGAGCATGCACACTGAAGCAGCAGCAATTTCTACCTCATTAGAGCAGTGCTGATTGCACATAGATGTGTACAAATGGAGTTTTGCTGCTTCCATGTAACAGCCGCGTCTTGGACTGATGGGAAGAAGGGAGTGCTTTCCCAGGCCTGGGAGAGTTTTCTTGCCGAGAGTGGTTCCCAAATTACTGTTTCGCAGGGGGCGGATAAGTTTATTGTTCCAAAAGAATGACAAAATTTGTTGGGCAGAAAGTAATACATGCAGTTTTCTACTCGGGGGGGTTGCAGGCTTCTCCCTCGTAGGGC
This sequence comes from Oreortyx pictus, assembly GCA_036925125.1. Classification (NCBI taxonomy): domain Eukaryota; kingdom Metazoa; phylum Chordata; class Aves; order Galliformes; family Odontophoridae; genus Oreortyx; species Oreortyx pictus. The sequence goes on from JAUPFR010000029.1 coordinate 4,452,592, forward strand.
TGCTAGCTTGCATGCATCAAGGCTGCCCTGAGCAGAAATAACATCTCTTGTTTATGTTGCAGCATTCATGGATCACAGTCCGGCCTTGGTCTGATGCGAATAAAAGATGACAGAGGGAGCAGCGCTTGTTAAACTGCCAAATTTTTAATCAAAGTCTTTTGTGAAGATATTCATAGTTATTTTAAATATTGATGTCTTTGTAAAGAGCCCTTGCTATACAAACAATAGGTTTTCACTCTGTGTCTTCTATAAAGTCTAAAAATAAAAGCTATTGAAAACATCTAGAAAGCACAAAGCCCTTTCTGTTAATGCTTCTGCCTGTGGCTTTTTCCCCTGGTGCTGAGCTTGGCAATGCTTGGGCAGAGCTGAGGGCAGCGCAGGGGCAGAAGAACCCGATGGCTGTGATTGAATTCAGCGAGTTGAGCTGTCTCAGCGCGGGGCACTGCTGTACCATGGGGTTCCTTTCACTGCAGCATCGTGTCGCGCCTGGGCAGCTGCTCAGCGGCTCCACGCTCTCCGTGGGAATGTACTGTGCCAGCGCCCAAAACAGTGCAGGCCTCATTTCTGGAAAAGCTGTGTACTTCCTCCATGGAAAGGAGGAATTGGTGATTCATACCTCTTGGACAATCTCATTTCTCCCATAGCCCCTTAGAAAACAAACAAATTGCAGTTTGGCTGCAGGGGGAAGGGCAAGGGCTGTTTGGGCCATCTCAAGGAAAGCATGCAGCTGCTCAAACTTCACTCGCTGTGTTTTCTGGGGGAAGCTGTAAGTGCAGAGCTGCTGCAGGAGCCAGCCCTGACCTGTAGTAGCGTGAGATGAGGCACAGCTCAATGGATCAGCCCCGAGCTCGGCACGCCCTGCTTGACCACCTCTCATCAACAAACTGAAGCACGAGAACGCCCTGGAAAGCTTTGAGTGTTGGGGGCAAAAAAGGAAAATGTTTGTTACCAAGTTTCAAAGTGAGACCAAGGACCAAGCGTTTCTTAGCATGAATTGAAATAGGCTGAGATTACTTTGAAGTAGTTACTGTCCCGGAGAGGATGAAATGCAGCTGATAGATCATCACCCCCTCCTGCTTCCCAGCAGAGCGATGGCAGCAGACGGGCACTGCAGCGCCAGGGAGCGCACAGCAGTGCTCGCTTCAGGCTTCTTCATACCTCCAGACTTCCTCAAATGAATGAGGAAAAAAAGATGAACGTGGCCGTTTATACCTTTTATTTCAGAAAGGTACCATATCCAAGCCTGCTGAGCTCGGCAGCCCTTTTCAAACCGGGACAAGCACAGTGAGCTGCTACAAAAGCGGACAGGCAGTCTGAGCCCCTCACCCTGCACTGCTGCAGGGAACGGCAACTGCCCGCGCTGACGCCCATCCCCCTGCGCAGCCCCCTCACGTTAACACTGCTCACACCCAGTGCCTCCAACACACGTGCACTGCAAATCTGAGCAAATGAAACAGGCCAATTTTAATTCCAATGCACTTAAGAACAGGGTAGGCAGCTCCCTGTGCTGGGCTTAGTAAGCAGCCAGGATTCCTGCTTGGGAAACTACGGATAACAAATAAAAGCAGCAAGAGTCCTAGTTATAGTCATGAAAAAATAATTAATTTTTCCCCTTTTAATTGAAAATGTAAAAAGGACTTCAGGTTTAAATAAAACATTTTGTACAAAGCTTCACAAAAAGTGAACACCAAAGTGTCATTATATAAACACAACAAACGCCTCATTTGTTGAGTACCGCACAGAACAACGTGCAAGTTCCCTCCCCGAGGGACTGGCTTCCTCGGGCTGTCCCTCCCCCAGACCTTACAGGAGTAAGGAGACCCAGAAGCTCTGAACACGTACAAAGCTACAGAACTCAGGATACAGTGACTACAGGCAATACTTCTGTGGCGGTGATGGGGTTTCATTCTTTTCTTTCCCCTGTTTTTCTTAAAAGGTGTGTCGACGCTTCAACATACAGAAGTACAACAAAAGGGTGAATGAATGGCAACTTGGATTAGAAAAAGCACCAAAATATTTAATATACATCTGGCACAAACTCCACAAGAAGTCAGTAATGGGCAAACCGATGCTTTTCTTATAGGTAAAGAAAAACCTTAATGCTTTTCTTCCAGAAGGGACACAACCAAACATGACACTCGGGATTGCTATCAAGTAACAACCACCTTCTCGTTACAGCCCATGGGCACTGTGCCTCACATTGCACATTCTGTTCCAGACGATAACGGTGAGCAAAATAGGAGAAATATTTGTAAAACAGCAAAGCAGATGAGACTCAGCATAGATGCATGACCTCAGATTTTCCCACTTCTTCTCTAGATCATGGCTTCATACTTGGCCACATCCCTCAATAAAGACCCTGCACAGAACAGAACTCACTGCAGCCTTTTCAAGCATTCTAACTCTGCAGCAGCGTGGTTCTGCTCCGTAACAATACATTCATCATTTCCTGGGGTGAGAAAATTGGATCAGATGCGGTTGGTAAGCCTGGAAAGCTACTCGTGACACGGAGAAAGGTAAATTTGATCCCATGTACCCTTGAGGGCTTACTGAGGGGACCGGTAGCTAGCTGCGTTCACCTACAGTTCAGTGGAAGCTGCACAAAGGTGCACTGCTTTCACTGTTTCCTTACAGTTATTTAGCTCACTGGGAGGAAATACAGTACCAAAACACATTCCTTCCATACAGGCTGACGTGGCCACGCCGGGGCTGAGCTCCAGGACAAGTGTCAGTGCTGTGAGCCACAGCTCTCCAGCCTGGTTCCATCAGTGCTCCCTCCTGCTGCACGCAGCTGCCGGTGCCATGGGCTCACTCCGTGCCCCAGGTCAGCAGGGACAGAGCCCAGCAGTGCCAGGTGAGAGCGTCATCCTGCACATCCATCTCTCCTGGAACTCCAGATAGAGGACGCCTCACAGCATGAGGCCTTCCCGCCACTCCTGCTGGCACATTTCCTTTCTGAGAGACTATTTAAACTTACAGGTAAGAAAGAATATGCATTTTTAGGATAACTGAGTTTAACTTGGCTGAAGAACCACTCCCACAGCACAGGACAGCTCTGTGGGCAACAGAAAAGCACGCTGCCCCAGCCGAGCCACCCCGCAGGGCAAGGAGAACCTGCATTGCAGAAGAACGTGTTTTTCTGCATGTAAAATGCACGCCATCTAGAAAGAGATTTTATCTTCAGGGTGCAATCACGGATAGAAGCTTTCTAAGAACAGACAAATAGGAGAAACTCCCAGCATCTCCGGCACTCTCAGCTCTGCTTTAAGCGTAAGGCGTTCATCCTGAGCAGGACACTGAGCGCAGGACGCGGCAGCTGTGCAGCCCTCGCTTTCTGTTGTCACGTGGAACAAAGCACTGTATATTTTAGCAAAAGAAGAAGTACGCTCATGGCACTTCTGAAGGGCAAACGAAAGGGCCAAATGGCCCCTCCTTGGGGAGCAGCTGCTCCGTCTCCCATTTGTCGTAGCCTGAACTGGAGAGAGAATGCTGGATGCTAAAAGCCCTGAGCCACACGGGAGCAGTGCTGCTCACCTGTGGCACTCCAGAGCGCGATCCCTGGAGGACCAACACTTTCCACAACAGCTTGGTTTTGCACCCCTCCAAGGGGCTGATTGCATGCAGGTTAAAAGCAGGATACCAAAAAGGATGGTAAATAGGTAACACTTAATTGGAGTACATTACTTATCCAGGCATCATAGCCTGGGAGAGAAGAACGGTCAACTTGAACTGTTCAAGTCTAAGAACGAGAGGTAGAGGTACCTATGTACTTCACGGTGAATGAGTTACAGCCTTCTGTCTTACAATCTCATGTATTTCACTTCAAGCGAAAATATAAAACCAAACATACAATCTTTGATACTCCAGCGAGAAAAATCCAACACTGGTGTCTCTGCACACAACAGAAGTAAGCACTTATATTTCACTACTCATTTCACTACCCGGAAACCTTCAAAACTCGTGTTTTGTTGTATACTGAAACACTGAAGAATTTTCAGTTTCAGGCCATGCATCTTTTCAGTATGAAAGGTTCACGTGCACATGTTTCAAGCAGAATGAGCTCAAAAGAATCAGGTGCACAACTGATCAGGGATTACTGACATGAAGTCAGGGCTGCAATACTCCAGAGCTCACAATGCCCGTTCTCCTGCCACGAACAGGAAGGTGCAGTGTCAGACCCACAGCAGGTAACCATGCGGTCTTTGACCCTGCTGCTTTGTTTGGGGTTTTTGGAACAAGGCTTAGAGCCATAAGGAAGGTACTCATGTTTGATGCACAGGAGCAGCAGGTGAGACATGACCGGTGCTGCACAGGGCCTCAGGGCTCTGACAACCACAGCAGCAGTCAGGGCAAAGCCCACGGCAGCCCGCAGCCCAGCAGGTCCCACACCACCTGCCACACTCATCTCTTTTCCTTGGAGTTTTCTCCATACAGTCGCACGGTACTATAGAGCTCCAGCTCTCCGTACCAAAGAGCACCAGCAGCAAAGAAGTGCACAGTTCCACGTTCAGTTTCCATTCATTTACTCAGTGAAGTCTGATGGCCAGCTCAGGGTGGAATCTTTCATACCCACAGTTGAATCAATCCATTGACAGCCTCTGACCCAAAGTCACAGCCCCAGGAGGAAGGGGCAGCACCGATCCAAGCTGCCGCGGCACTGACACCGCACTGAGTTAAGCACTGCCGAGTAAAGTTTGCACAAGTTGCACTTCTTTGTGTATAGGAGAAGGCAATAAAATGCCATAGAGTGTGGATGTCAGATCAGATTCCCAGCAGATATCTGCCACAATCTGTAGTTATCTACAGTTATCCCAAGTTGCAGCAAATTCACTCCACAACATTTCTAATGCGTTCTCTAAGAAAAAGATTAAAAAGTTCCAATGGTTTTGAGCACCTGATCAGCATCACAGCGCACTACGGACTCGTGGCCTACGACAAAGAGAAATTGTACGGAGAGTACTCTTAGCGATACTGAGCAAAACCGGCAGCGAGCTATGGGCTCTTAACGCGTTAACCGCGGATTCCAATACAATCGCAACAATCGCGTCTTCTGCAGTTTTTGCCGTTAAGAAAGACGCGATTCAGCCGGATGCCGTGCACTGAATAGTGGTTTCTGCAATTAGCCTGTAGAAGCCCTTTACTTCCAAAGCAGCGTTTACACGTGGTAGAGACTTCGTTTCTGGCGTTGTCAATGTTGCTGTGCTGGACCCCGAAGTTAGTGTAGGGGAAAGTTTCTGTTCTCATTCTGCTCTGCTACCGAATGCAATGTATGTCTGCATTGTTCGTTCATCTGCGTTCACGTTTTCATTCTGTTTCTCTAACGCTTCTTGATGTCCATTTTCTATACTTCGTCAAATACTGTCTATACACGTTTTCTTTTGGTCCATTCTCGCATTTCTGATTCTTACACCAGAATCGTAAGCTTTATCTGAGTTTAGCAAAGTACGGGCTAGAACCGGTGGAAGTTGTCTCCAATCCAGATTCCTGTGCCATTACACCGTTTCTATATGTTCCCCACTAAAACTTCACGGGACCATGGTAAAAGCGCTCTTTGCGATACTGAGCAAAACCGGCAGCGAGCTATGGGCTCTTAACGCGTTAACCGCGGATTCCAATACAATCGCAACAATCGCGTCTTCTGCACTTTTTGCCGTTAAGAAAGACGCGACTCAGCCGCATGCCGTGAACTGAATAGCGTTTTCTCCAATACCCTCTGTATAGAGGCGTATGCCCTATACTTCCAAAGCAGCTTTTACACTTCATAGAGACTTCGTTTCTGGCGTTGTCAAAGTTGTTGTGCTGGACCCCGAAGTTAGTGTAGGGGAAAGTTTCTGTTCTCTTTCTGCTCTGCTACCGAATGCAATGTATGTCTGCATCGTTCGTTCATCTGCGTTCACGTTTTCATTCTGTTTCTCTGACGCTTCTTGATGTCCATTTTCTATACTTCGTCAAATACTGTCTATACACGTTTTCTTTTGGTCCATTCTCGCTTTTCTGATTCTTACACCAGAATCGTAAGCTTTTTCTGAGTTTAGCAAAGTACAGGCTAGAACCGTTGGAATTTGTCTCCAATCTCTGATTCCTGTGACATTACACCGTTTCTATATGTTCCCCACTAAAACTTCACGGGAACATCGTAAAAGCGCTCGTTGCGATACCGAGCAAAACCGGCAGCGAGCTATGGGCTCTTAACGCGTTAACCGCGGATTCCAATACAATCGCAACAATCGCGTCTTCTGCAGTTTTAGCCGTTAAGAAAGACGCGATTCAGCCGGATGCCGTGCACTGAATAGCGTTTTCTCCAATTAGCTTCTAAAAGCCCTTTACTTCCAAAGCAGCTTTTACGCATGAGAGAGACTTCGTTTCTGGCGTTGTCAAAGTTGTTGTGCTGGACCCCGAAGTTAGTGTAGGGGAAAGTTTCTGTTCTCTTTCTGCTCTGCTACCGAATGCAATGTATGTCTGTCATCGTTCGTTCATCTGCGTACACGTTTTCATTCTGTTTCTCTAACGCTTCTTGATGTCCATTTTCTATACTTCGTCAAATACTGTCTATACACGTTTTCTTTTGAAACATTCTCGCATTTCTGATTCTTACACCAGAATCGTAAGCTTTTTCTGAGTTTAGCAAAGTACAGGCTAGAACCGGTGGAATTTGTCTCCAATCCAGATTCCAGTGCCATTACAACGTTTCTATATGTTCCCCACTAAAACTCTTCACGGGACCATCGTAAAAGCGCACTTTGCGATACTGAGCAAAACCGGCAGCGAGCTATGGGCTCTTAACGCGTTAACCGCGGATTCCAATACAATCGCAACAATCGCGTCTTCTGCAGTTTTTGCCGTTCAGAAAGACGCGATTCAGCCGGATGCCGTGCACCTGAATAGCGGTTTCTCCAAATCGCCTGTAGAAGCCCTATACTTCCAAAGCAGCGTTTACACGTGGTAGAGACTTCGTTTCTGGCGTTGTCAAAGTTGCTGTGCTGGACCCCGAAGTTAGTGTAGGGGAAAGTTTCTGTTCGCATTCTGCTCTGCTACCGAATGCAATGTATGTCTGCATTGTTCGTTCATCTGCGTTCACGTTTTCATTCTGTTTCTCTGACGCTTCTTGATGTCCATTTTCTATACTTCGTCAAATACTGTCTATACACGTTTTCTTTTGGTCCATTCTCGCATTTCTGATTCTTACACCAGAATCGTAAGCTTTTTCTGAGTTTAGCAAAGTACGGGCTAGAACCGGTGGAATTTGTCTCCAATCCCTGATTCCTGTGCCATTACAACGTTTCTATATGTTCCCCACTAAAACTCTTCACAGGACCATCGTAAAAGCGCTCTTTGCGATACTGAGCAAAACCGGCAGCGAGCTATGGGCTCTTAACGCGTTAACCGCGGATTCCAATACAATCGCAACAATCGCGTCTTCTGCAGTTTTTGCCGTTAAGAAAGACGCGATTCAGCCGGATGCCGTGCACTGAATAGCGGTTTCTCCAATTAGCCTGTAGAAGCCCTATACTTCCAAAGCAGCTTTTACACGTGAGAGAGACTTCGTTTCTGGCACTGTCAAAGTTGTTGTGCTGGACCCCGAAGTTAGTGTAGGGGAAAGTTTCTGTTCTCATTCTGCTCTGCTACCGAATGCAATGTATGACTGCATCGTTCGTTCATCTGCGTTCACGTTTTCATTCTGTTTCTCTGACGCTTCTAGATGTCCATTTTCTATACTTCGTCAAATACTGTCTATACACGTTTTCTTCTGGTCCATTCTCGCGTTTCTGATTCTTACACCAGAATCGTTAGCTTTTTCTGAGTTTAGCAAAGTACAGGCTAGAACCGTTGGAATTTGTCTCCAATCTCTGATTCCTGTGACATTACACCGTTTCTATATGTTCCCCACTAAAACTTCACGGGAACATCGTAAAAGCGCTCTTTGCGATACCGAGCAAAACCGGCAGCGAGCTATGGGCTCTTAACGCGTTAACCGCGGATTCCAATACAATCGCAACAATCGCGTCTTCTGCAGTTTTTGCCGTTCAGAAAGACGCGATTCAGCCGGATGCCGTGCACTGAATAGCGGTTTCTCCAATTAGCTTCTAAAAGCCCTATACTTCCAAAGCAGCTTTTACACATGAGAGAGACTTCGTTTCTGGCGTTGTCAAAGTTGTTGTGCTGGACCCCGAAGTTAGTGTAGGGGAAAGTTTCTGTTCTCTTTCTGCTCTGCTACTGAATGCAATGTATGTCTGTCATCGTTCGTTCATCTGCGTACACGTTTTCATTCTGTTTCTCTAACGCTTCTTGATGTCCATTTTCAATACTTCGTCAAATACTGTCTATACACGTTTTCTTTTGATCCATTCTCGCATTTCTGATTCTTACACCAGAATCGTAAGCTTTTTCTGAGTTTAGCAAAGTACAGGCTAGAACCGGTGGAATTTGTCTCCAATCCAGATTCCTGTGACATTACACTGTTTCTATATGTTCCCCACTAAAACTCTTCACGGGAACATCGTAAAAGCGCTCTTTGCGATATTGAGCAAATCCGGCAGCGAGCTATGGGCTCTTAACGCGTTAACCGCGGATTCCAATACAATCGCAACAATCGCGTCTTCTGCAGTTTTTGCCGTTAAGAAAGACGCGATTCAGCCGGATGCCGTGCACTTGAACAGCGGTTTCTCCAATTCGCCTGTAGAAGCCCTATACTTCCAAAGCAGCTTTTACACGTGAGAGAGACTTCGTTTCTGGCACTGTCAAAGTTGTTGTGCTGGACCCCGAAGTTAGTGTAGGGGAAAGTTTCTGTTCTCATTCTGCTCTGCTACCGAATGCAATGTATGACTGCATCGTTCGTTCATCTGCGTTCACGTTTTCATTCTGTTTCTCTGACGCTTCTTGATGTCCATTTTCTATACTTCGTCAAATACTGTCTATACACGTTTTCTTTTCGTCCATTCTCGCGTTTCTGATTCTTACACCAGAATCGTTAGCTTTTTCTGAGTTTAGCAAAGTGTAAGCTAGAAGAGGTGGAATTTGTCTCCAATCCAGATTCCTGTGCCATTACAACGTTTCTATATGTTCCCCACTAAAACTTCACGGGACCACCGTAAAAGCGCTCTTTGCGATACCGAGCAAAACCGGCAGCGAGCTATGGGCTCTTAACGCGTTAACCGCGGATTCCAATACAATCGCAACAATCGCGTCTTCTGCAGTTTTTGCCGTTAAGAAAGACGCGATTCAGCCGGATGCCGTGCACTGAATAGCGGTTTCTCCAATTCGCCTGTAGAAGCCCTATACTTCCAAAGCAGCTTTTACACTTCATAGAGACTTCGTTTCTGGCGTTGTCAAAGTTTTTGTTTTGGACCCCGAAGTTAGTGTAGGGGAAAGTTTCTGTTCTCTTTCTGCTCTGCTACCGAATGCAATGTATGTCTGTCATCGTTCGTTCATCTGCGTACACGCTTTAATTCTGTTTCTCTAACGCTTCTAGATGTCCATTTTCTATACTTCGTCAAATACTGTCTATACACGTTTTCTTTTGTTCCATTCTCGCGTTTCTGATTCTTACACCAGAATCGTAAGCTTTTTCTGAGTTTAGCAAAGTGCAAGCTAGAAGCGGTGGAATTTGTCTCCAATCCAGATTCCTGTGACATTACACCGTTTCTATATGTTCCCCACTAAAACTCTTCACGGGAACATCGTAAAAGCGCTCTTTTCGATATTGAGCATAACCGGCAGCGAGCTATGGGCTCTTAACGAGTTAACCGCGGATTCCAATACAATCGCAACAATCGCGTCTTCTGCAGTTTTTGCCGTTATAAAGATTCGATCCAGCCGGATGCCGTGCACTTGAATAGCGGTTTCTCCAATTCGCCTGTAGAAGCCCTATACTTCCAAAGCAGCTTTTACACGTGAGAGAGACTTCGTTTCTGGCACTGTCAAAGTTGTTGTGCTGGACCCCGAAGTTAGTGTAGGGGAAAGTTTCTGTTCTCTTTCTGCTCTGCTTCCGAATGCAATGTATGTCTGTATCGTTCGTTCATCTGCGTTCACGTTTTCATTCTGTTTCTCTGACGCTTCTTGATGTCCATTTTCTATACTTCGTCAAATACTGTCTATACACGTTTTCTTTTCGTCCATTCTCGCATTTCTGATTCTTACACCAGAATCGTAAGCTTTTTCTGAGTTTAGCAAAGTACGGGCTAGAACCTTTGGAATTTGTCTCCAATCTCTGATTCCTGTGCCATTACAACGTTTCTATATGTTCCCCACTAAAACTTCAGGGAAACATCGTAAAAGCGCACTTTGCGATACTGAGCAAAACCGGCAGCGAGCTATGGGCTCTTAACGCGTTAACCGCGGATTCCAATACAATCGCAACAATCGCGTCTTCTGCAGTTTTAGCCGTTAAGAAAGACGCTATTCAGCTTGATGCCGTGCACTTGAATAGCTGTTTCTCCAATTAGCCTGTAGAAGCCCTATACTTCCAAAGCAGCTTTTACACTTCATAGAGACTTCGTTTCTGGCGTTGTCAAAGTTGTTGTGCTGGACCCCGAAGTTAGTGTAGGGGAAAGTTTCTGTTCTCATTCTGCTCTGCTACCGAATGCAATGTATGACTGCATCGTTCGTTCATCTGCGTTCACGTTTTCATTCAGTTTCTCTGACGCTTCTTGATGTCCATTTTCTATACTTCGTCAAATACTGTCTATACACGTTTTCTTTTGGTCCATTCTCGCGTTTCTGATTCTTACACCAGAATCGTTAGCTTTTTCTGAGTTTAGCAAAGTGCAAGCTAGAAGCGGTGGAATTTGTCTCCAATCCAGATTCCTGTGCCATTACAACGTTTCTATATGTTCCCCACTAAAACTTCACGGGAACATCGTAAAAGCGCTCTTTGCGATACTGAGCAAAACCGGCAGCGAGCTATGGGCTCTTAACGCGTTAACCGCGGATTCCAATACAATCGCAACAATCGCGTCTTCTGCAGTTTTTGCGGTTAAGAAAGACGCGATTCAGCCGGATGCCGTGCACTGAATAGCGGTTTCTCCAATACCCTCTATACGCCCTATACTTCCAAAGCAGCTTTTACACCTGAGAGAGACTTCGTTTCTGGCGTTGTCAAAGTTGTTGTGTTGGACACCGAAGTTAGTGTAGGGGAAAGTTTCTGTTCTCTTTCTGCTCTGCTACCGAATGCAATGTATGACTGTATCGTTCGTTCATCTGCGTTCACGTTTTCATTCTGTTTCTCTGACGCTTCTTGATGTCCATTTTCTATACTTCGTCAAATACTGTCTATACACGTTTTCTTTTCGTCCATTCTCGCGTTTCTGATTCTTAGACCAGAATCGTAAGCTTTTTCTGAGTTTAGCAAAGCACAGGCTAGAACCGGTGGAATTTGTCTCCAATCCAGATTCCTGTGCCATTACAACGTTTCTATATGTTCCCCACTAAAAAACTTCACGGGAACACCGTAAAAGCGCTCTTTGCGATACTGAGCAAAACCGGCAGCGAGCTATGGGCTCTTAACGCGTTAACCGCGGATTCCAATACAATCGCAACAATCGCGTCTTCTGCAGTTTTTGACGTTAAGAAAGACGCGATTCAGCCGCATGCCGTGCACTTGAATAGCGGTTTCTCCAATTAGCCTGTAGAAGCCCTATACTAACAAAGCAGCTTTTACACATGAGAGAGACTTCGTTTCTGGCGTTGTCAAAGTTTTTGTGCTGGATCCCGAAGTTAGTGTAGGGGAAAGTTTCTGTTCTCATTCTGCTCTGCTACCGAATGCAATGTATGTCTGCATCGTTCGTTCATCTGCGTTCACGTTTTCATTCTGTTTCTCTGACGCTTCTTGATGTCCATTTTCTATACTTCGTCAAATACTGTCTATACACGTTTTCTTTAGGTCCATTCTCGCATTTCTGATTCTTACACCAGAATCGTAAGCTTTTTCTGAGTTTAGCAAAGTACAGGCTAGAACCGTTGGAATTTGTCTCCAATCTCTGATTCCTGTGACATTACACCGTTTCTATATGTTCCCCACTAAAACTTCACGGGAACATCGTAAAAGCGCTCTTTGCGATACCGAGCAAAACCGGCAGCGAGCTATGGGCTCTTAACGCGTTAACCGCGGATTCCAATACAATCGCAACAATCGCGTCTTCTGCAGTTTTTGCCGTTAAGAAAGACGCGATTCATGCGAATGCCGTGCACTGAATACCGGTTTCTCCAATACCCTCTATACTCCCTATACTTCCAAAACAGCTTTTACACCTGAGAGAGACTTCGTTTCTAGCACTGTCAAAGTTGTTGTGCTGGACCTCGAAGTTAGTGTAGGGAAAGTTTCTGTTCTCTTTCTGCTCTGCTACCGAATGCAATGTATGTCTTCATCGTTCGTTCATCTGCGTTCACGTTTTCATTCTGTTTCTCTGACGCTTCTTTTTGTCCATTTTCTATACTTCGTCAAATACTGTCTATACACGTTTTCTTTTCGTCCATTCTCGCATTTCTGATTCTTACACCAGAATCGTAAGCTTTTTCTGAGTTTAGCAAAGTACGGGCTAGAACCTTTGGAATTTGTCTCCAATCCAGATTCCTGTGCCATTACAACGTTTCTATATGTTCCCCACTAAAACTTCAGGGAAACATCGTAAAAGCGCTCTTTGCGATACTGAGCAAAACCGGCAGCGAGCTATGGGCTCTTAACGCGTTAACCGCGGATTCCAATACAATCGCAACAATCGCGTCTTCTGCAGTTTTAGCCGTTAAGAAAGACGCGATTCAGCCGGATGCCGTGCACTTGAATAGCGGTTTCTCCAATTCGCCTGTAGAAGCCCTATACTTCCAAAGCAGCTTTTACACTTCATAGAGACTTCGTTTCTGGCGTTGTCAAAGTTGTTGTGCTGGACCCCGAAGTTAGTGTAGGGGAAAGTTTCTGTTCTCTTTCTGCTCTGCTACCGAATGCAATGTATGTCTGCATCGTTCGTTCATCTGCGTTCACGTTTTCATTCTTTTTCTCTGACGCTTCTTGATGTCCATTTTCTATACTTCGTCAAATACTGTCTAGACACGTTTTCTTTTGGTCCATTCTCGCATTTCTGATTCTTACACCAGAATCGTTAGCTTTTTCTGAGTTTAGCAAAGTGCAAGCTAGAAGCGGTGGAATTTGTCTCCAATCCAGATTCCTGTGCCATTACAACGTTTCTATATGTTCCCCACTAAAACTTCACGGGAACATCGTAAAAGCGCTCTTTGCGATACTGAGCAAAACCGGCAGCGAGCTATGGGCTCTTAACGCGTTAACCGCGGATTCCAATACAATCGCAACAATCGCGTCTTCCGCAGTTTTTGCTGTTAAGAAAGACGCGATTCAGCCGGATGCCGTGAACTCAATAGCGGTTTCTCCAATACCCTCTATACGCCCTATACTTCCAAAGCAGCTTTTACACCTGAGAGAGACTTCGTTTCTGGCGTTGTCAAAGTTGTTGTGTTGGACCCCGAAGTTAGTGTAGGGGAAAGTTTCTGTTCTCTTTCTGCTCTGCTACCGAATGCAATGTATGACTGCATCGTTCGTTCATCTGCGTTCACGTTTTCATTCTGTTTCTCTAACGCTTCTTGATGTCCATTTTCTATACTTCGTCAAATACTGTCTATACACGTTTTCTTTTCGTCCATTCTCGCGTTTCTGATTCTTAGACCAGAATCGTAAGCTTTTTCTGAGTTTAGCAAAGCACAGGCTAGAACCGGTGGAATTTGTCTCCAATCCAGATTCCTGTGCCATTACACTGTTTCTATATGTTCCCCACTAGAAAACTTCACGGGAACATCGTAAAAGCGCTCTTTGCGATACTGAGCAAAACCGGCAGCGAGCTATGGGCTCTTAACGCGTTAACCGCGGATTCCAATACAATCGCAACAATCGCGTCTTCTGCAGTTTTTGCCGTTCAGAAAGACGCGATTCAGCCGGATGCCGTGCACTGAATAGCGGTTTCTCCAATTAGCCTGTAGAAGCCCTATACTTCCAAAGCAGCTTTTACACTTCATAGAGACTTCGTTTCTGGCGTTCTCAAAGTTGCTGTGCTGGACCCCGAAGTTAGTGTAGGGGAAAGTTTCTGTTCTCATTCTGCTCTGCTACCGAATGCAATGTATGTCTGCATTGTTCGTTCATCTGCGTTCACGTTTTCATTCTGTTTCTCTAACGCTTCTTGATGTCCATTTTCTATACTTCGTCAAATACTGTCTAGACACGTTTTCTTTTGGTCCATTCTCGCTTTTCTGATTCTTACACCAGAATCGTAAGCTTTATCTGAGTTTAGCAAAGTACGGGCTAGAACCGGTGGAAGTTGTCTCCAATCCAGATTCCTGTGCCATTACAACGTTTCTATATGTTCCCCACTAAAACTTCACGGGAACATGGTAAAAGCGCTCTTTGCGATACTGAGCAAAACCGGCAGCGAGCTATGGGCTCTTAACGCGTTAACCGCGGATTCCAATACAATCGCAACAATCGCGTCTTCTGCACTTTTTGCCGTTAAGAAAGACGCGATTCAGCCGCATGCCGTGAACTGAATAGCGTTTTCTCCAATACCATCTGTATAGAGGCGTATGCCCTATACTTCCAAAGCAGCTTTTACACGTGAGAGAGACTTCGTTTCTGGCGTTGTCAAAGTTGTTGTGCTGGACCCCGAAATTAGTGTAGGGGAAAGTTTCTGTTCTCTTTCTGCTCTGCTACCGAATGCAATGTATGTCTGCATCGTTCGTTCATCTGCGTTCACGTTTTCATTCTGTTTCTGTGACGCTTCTTGATGTCCATTTTCTATACTTCGTCAAATACTGTCTATACACGTTTTCTTTAGGTCCATTCTCGCATTTCTGATTCTTACACCAGAATCGTAAGCTTTATCTGAGTTTAGCAAAGTACAGGCTAGAACCGTTGGAATTTGTCTCCAATCTCTGATTCCTGTGACATTACACCGTTTCTATATGTTCCCCACTAAAACTTCACGGGAACATCGTAAAAGCGCTCTTTGCGATACCGAGCAAAACCGGCAGCGAGCTATGGGCTCTTAACGCGTTAACCGCGGATTCCAATACAATCGCAACAATCGCGTCTTCTGCAGTTTTTGCCGTTAAGAAAGACGCGATTCAGCCGGATGCCGTGCACTGAATAGCGGTTTCTCCAATTAGCTTCTAAAAGCCCTTTACTTCCAAAGCAGCTTTTACGCATGAGAGAGACTTCGTTTCTGGCGTTGTCAAAGTTGTTGTGCTGGACCCCGAAGTTAGTGTAGGGGAAAGTTTCTGTTCTCTTTCTGCTCTGCTACCGAATGCAATGTATGTCTGTCATCGTTCGTTCATCTGCGTTCACGTTTTCATTCTGTTTCTCTGACGCTTCTTGATGTCCATTTTCTATACTTCGTCAAATACTGTCTATACACGTTTTCTTTAGGTCCATTCTCGCATTTCTGATTCTTACACCAGAATCGTAAGCTTTTTCTGATTTTAGCAAAGTACAGGCTAGAACCGGTGGAATTTGTCTCCAATCCAGATTCCTGTGCCATTACAACGTTTCTATATGTTCCCCACTAAAACTCTTCACGGGACCATCGTAAAAGCGCTCTTTGCGATACTGAGCAAAACCGGCAGCGAGCTATGGGCTCTTAACGCGTTAACCGCGGATTCCAATACAATCGCAACAATCGCGTCTTCTGCAGTTTTTGCCGTTCAGAAAGACGCGATTCAGCCGGATGCCGTGCACCTGAATAGCGGTTTCTCCAATTCGCCTGTAGAAGCCCTATACTTCCAAAGCAGCGTTTACACGTGGTAGAGACTTCGTTTCTGGCGTTGTCAAAGTTGTTGTGCTGGACCCCGAAGTTAGTGTAGGGGAAAGTTTCTGTTCTCATTCTGCTCTGCTACCGAATGCAATGTATGTCTGCATCGTTCGTTCATCTGCGTTCACGTTTTCATTCTGTTTCTCTGACGCTTCTTGATGTCCATTTTCTATACTTCGTCAAATACTGTCTAGACACGTTTTCTTTTGGTCCATTCTCGCGTTTCTGATTCTTACACCAGAATCGTTAGCTTTATCTGAGTTTAGCAAAGTGCAAGCTAGTACCGGTGGAATTCGTCTCCAATCTCTGATTCCTGTGCCATTACAACGTTTCTATATGTTCCCCACTAAAACTCTTCACAGGACCATCGTAAAAGCGCTCTTTGCGATACTGAGCAAAACCGGCAGCGAGCTATGGGCTCTTAACGCGTTAACCGCGGATTCCAATACAATCGCAACAATCGCGTCTTCTGCAGTTTTTGCCGTTAAGAAAGACGCGATTCAGCAGGATGCCGTGCACTGAATAGCGGTTTCTCCAATTACCCTGTAGAAGCCCTATACTAACAAAGCAGCTTTTACACGTGAGAGAGACTTCGTTTCTGGCGTTGTCAAAGTTGTTGTGCTGGACCCCGAAGTTAGTGTAGGGGAAAGTTTCTGTTCTCATTCTGCTCTGCTACCGAATGCAATGTATGTCTGCATCGTTCGTTCATCTGCGTTCACATTTTCATTCTGTTTTCTGATGCTTCTAGATATCCATTTTCAATACTTCGTCAAATACTGTCTATACACGTTTTCTTTTGGTCCATTCTCGCTTTTCTGATTCTTACACCAGAATCCTTAGCTTTTTCTGAGTTTAGGGAAGTACAGGCTAGAACCGTTGGAATTTGTTTCCAATCCAGATTCCTGTTCCATTACAACGTTTCTATATGTTCCCCACTAAAACTTCACGGGAACATCGTAATAGCGCTCTTTGCGGTACCGAGCAAAACCGGCAGCGAGCTATGGGCTCTTAACGCGTTAACCGCGGATTCCAATACAATCGCAACAATCGCGTCTTCTGCAGTTTTTGCCGTTAAGAAAGACGCGATTCAGCCGGATGCCGTGCACTGAATAGCGGTTTCTCCAATTAGCCTGTAGAAGCCCTATACTTCCAAAGCAGCGTTTACACGTGGTAGAGACTTCGTTTCTGGCGTTGTCAAAGTTGTTGTGCTGGACCCCGAAGTTAGTGTAGGGGAAAGTTTCTGTTCTCTTTCTGCTCTGCTACCGAATGCAATGTATGTCTGCATCGTTCGTTCATCTGCGTTCACATTTTCATTCTGTTTTCTGATGCTTCTAGATATACATTTTCAATAGTTCGTCAAATACTGTCTATACACGTTTTCTTTTGGTCCATTCTCGCATTTCTGATTCTTACACCAGAATCGATAGCTTTTTCTGAGTTTAGGGAAGTACAGGCTAGAACCGTTGGAATTTGTTTCCAGTCCAGATTCCTGTGCCATTACAACGTTTCTATATGTTCCCCACTAAAACTTCACGGGAACATCGTAAAAGCGCTCTTTGCGATACTGAGCAAAACCGGCAGCGAGCTATGGGCTCTTAACGCGTTAACCGCGGATTCCAATACAATCGCAACAATCGCGTCTTCTGCAGTTTTTGCCGTTAAGAAAGACGCGATTCAGCCGGATGCCGTGCACTGAATAGCGGTTTCTCCAATTAGCCTGTAGAAGCCCTATACTTACAAAGCAGCTTTTACACTTCATAGAGACTTCGTTTCTGGCGTTCTCAAAGTTGCTGTGCTGGACCCCGAAGTTAGTGTAGGGGAAAGTTTCTGTTCTCATTCTGCTCTGCTACCGAATGCAATGTATGTCTGCATTGTTCGTTCATCTGCGTTCACGTTTTCATTCTGTTTCTCTAACGCTTCTTGATGTCCATTTTCTATACTTCGTCAAATACTGTCTAGACACGTTTTCTTTTGGTCCATTCTCGCTTTTCTGATTCTTACACCAGAATCGTAAGCTTTATCTGAGTTTAGCAAAGTACGGGCTAGAACCGGTGGAAGTTGTCTCCAATCCAGATTCCTGTGCCATTACAACGTTTCTATATGTTCCCCACTAAAACTTCACGGGAACATGGTAAAAGCGCTCTTTGCGATACTGAGCAAAACCGGCAGCGAGCTATGGGCTCTTAACGCGTTAACCGCGGATTCCAATACAATCGCAACAATCGCGTCTTCTGCACTTTTTGCCGTTAAGAAAGACGCGATTCAGCCGCATGCCGTGAACTGAATAGCGTTTTCTCCAATACCATCTGTATAGAGGCGTATGCCCTATACTTCCAAAGCAGCTTTTACACGTGAGAGAGACTTCGTTTCTGGCGTTGTCAAAGTTGTTGTGCTGGACCCCGAAGTTAGTGTAGGGGAAAGTTTCTGTTCTCTTTCTGCTCTGCTACCGAATGCAATGTATGTCTGCATCGTTCGTTCATCTGCGTTCACGTTTTCATTCTGTTTCTGTGACGCTTCTTGATGTCCATTTTCTATACTTCGTCAAATACTGTCTATACACGTTTTCTTTAGGTCCATTCTCGCATTTCTGATTCTTACACCAGAATCGTAAGCTTTTTCTGAGTTTAGCAAAGTACAGGCTAGAACCGTTGGAATTTGTCTCCAATCTCTGATTCCTGTGACATTACACCGTTTCTATATGTTCCCCACTAAAACTTCACGGGAACATCGTAAAAGCGCTCTTTGCGATACCGAGCAAAACCGGCAGCGAGCTATGGGCTCTTAACGCGTTAACCGCGGATTCCAATACAATCGCAACAATCGCGTCTTCTGCAGTTTTTGCCGTTAAGAAAGACGCGATTCAGCCGGATGCCGTGCACTGAATAGCGGTTTCTCCAATTAGCTTCTAAAAGCCCTTTACTTCCAAAGCAGCTTTTACGCATGAGAGAGACTTCGTTTCTGGCGTTGTCAAAGTTGTTGTGCTGGACCCCGAAGTTAGTGTAGGGGAAAGTTTCTGTTCTCTTTCTGCTCTGCTACCGAATGCAATGTATGTCTGTCATCGTTCGTTCATCTGCGTTCACGTTTTCATTCTGTTTCTCTGACGCTTCTTTTTGTCCATTTTCTATACTTCGTCAAATACTGTCTATACACGTTTTCTTTAGGTCCATTCTCGCATTTCTGATTCTTACACCAGAATCGTAAGCTTTTTCTGATTTTAGCAAAGTACAGGCTAGAACCGGTGGAATTTGTCTCCAATCCAGATTCCTGTGCCATTACAACGTTTCTATATGTTCCCCACTAAAACTCTTCACGGGACCATCGTAAAAGCGCTCTTTGCGATACTGAGCAAAACCGGCAGCGAGCTATGGGCTCTTAACGCGTTAACCGCGGATTCCAATACAATCGCAACAATCGCGTCTTCTGCAGTTTTTGCCGTTCAGAAAGACGCGATTCAGCCGGATGCCGTGCACCTGAATAGCGGTTTCTCCAATTCGCCTGTAGAAGCCCTATACTTCCAAAGCAGCGTTTACACGTGGTAGAGACTTCGTTTCTGGCGTTGTCAAAGTTGTTGTGCTGGACCCCGAAGTTAGTGTAGGGGAAAGTTTCTGTTCTCATTCTGCTCTGCTACCGAATGCAATGTATGTCTGCATCGTTCGTTCATCTGCGTTCACGTTTTCATTCTGTTTCTCTGACGCTTCTTGATGTCCATTTTCTATACTTCGTCAAATACTGTCTAGACACGTTTTCTTTTCGTCCATTCTCGCGTTTCTGATTCTTACACCAGAATCGTTAGCTTTATCTGAGTTTAGCAAAGTGCAAGCTAGTACCGGTGGAATTCGTCTCCAATCTCTGATTCCTGTGCCATTACAACGTTTCTATATGTTCCCCACTAAAACTCTTCACAGGACCATCGTAAAAGCGCTCTTTGCGATACTGAGCAAAACCGGCAGCGAGCTATGGGCTCTTAACGCGTTAACCGCGGATTCCAATACAATCGCAACAATCGCGTCTTCTGCAGTTTTTGCCGTTAAGAAAGACGCGATTCAGCAGGATGCCGTGCACTGAATAGCGGTTTCTCCAATTACCCTGTAGAAGCCCTATACTAACAAAGCAGCTTTTACACGTGAGAGAGACTTCGTTTCTGGCGTTGTCAAAGTTGTTGTGCTGGACCCCGAAGTTAGTGTAGGGGAAAGTTTCTGTTCTCATTCTGCTCTGCTACCGAATGCAATGTATGTCTGCATCGTTCGTTCATCTGCGTTCACATTTTCATTCTGTTTTCTGATGCTTCTAGATATCCATTTTCAATACTTCGTCAAATACTGTCTATACACGTTTTCTTTTGGTCCATTCTCGCTTTTCTGATTCTTACACCAGAATCCTTAGCTTTTTCTGAGTTTAGGGAAGTACAGGCTAGAACCGTTGGAATTTGTTTCCAATCCAGATTCCTGTTCCATTACAACGTTTCTATATGTTCCCCACTAAAACTTCACGGGAACATCGTAATAGCGCTCTTTGCGGTACCGAGCAAAACCGGCAGCGAGCTATGGGCTCTTAACGCGTTAACCGCGGATTCCAATACAATCGCAACAATCGCGTCTTCTGCAGTTTTTGCCGTTAAGAAAGACGCGATTCAGCCGGATGCCGTGCACTGAATAGCGGTTTCTCCAATTAGCCTGTAGAAGCCCTATACTTCCAAAGCAGCGTTTACACGTGGTAGAGACTTCGTTTCTGGCGTTGTCAAAGTTGTTGTGCTGGACCCCGAAGTTAGTGTAGGGGAAAGTTTCTGTTCTCTTTCTGCTCTGCTACCGAATGCAATGTATGTCTGCATCGTTCGTTCATCTGCGTTCACATTTTCATTCTGTTTTCTGATGCTTCTAGATATACATTTTCAATAGTTCGTCAAATACTGTCTATACACGTTTTCTTTTGGTCCATTCTCGCATTTCTGATTCTTACACCAGAATCGTTAGCTTTTTCTGAGTTTAGGGAAGTACAGGCTAGAACCGTTGGAATTTGTTTCCAATCCAGATTCCTGTGCCATTACAACGTTTCTATATGTTCCCCACTAAAACTTCACGGGAACATGGTAAAAGCGCTCTTTGCGATACTGAGCAAAACCGGCAGCGAGCTATGGGCTCTTAACGCGTTAACCGCGGATTCCAATACAATCGCAACAATCGCGTCTTCTGCACTTTTTGCCGTTAAGAAAGATGCGATTCAGCCGGATGCCGTGCACTGAATAGCGGTTTCTCCAATTAGCTTGTTGAAGCCCTATACTTCCAAAGCAGCTTTTACACGTGAGAGAGACTTCGTTTCTGGCACTGTCAAAGTTGTTGTGTTGGACCCCGAAGTTAGTGTAGGGGAAAGTTTCTGTTCTCTTTCTGCTCTGCTACCGAATGCAATGTATGTCTGTCATCGTTCGTTCATCTGCGTTCACGTTTTCATTCTGTTTCTCTGACGCTTCTTGATGTCCATTTTCTATACTTCGTCAAATACTGTCAATACACGTTTTCTTTTGGTCCATTCTCCCGTTTCTGATTCTTACACCAGAATCGTAATCTTTTTCTGAGTTTAGCAAAGTAGAGGCGATAACCGGTGGAACTTGTCTGCAATCCCTGATTCCTGTGCTATTACACCGTTTCTATATGTTCCCCACTAAAACTTTTCACGGGAACATCGTAAAAGCTACTGAAGCCTTGGATTTGCACAAGCAGTCAAAGCTGGGGCGCGTCTCAGTTGTTGGATGTCTGAGAGACCGAGAGGTGAGGTGACTGCCTCTGCATGAGGTGACTGGCTCCCTTGCCAGCTGTGCTGCTGCTGGACAGGGCACTTGCTGGTACTGGAACTAGACTGATGTGCCTCTTGTCTGCATTCTTTCCCTGTTCTCCCTGCCTCTCCCCACCTGTCATTTCTCTGGGTTTCTCTCCTTTGTCTGTCATAAATAGATTGAATGTTACAGATCAAACTGTCTCTTTGCTTCACTGAATCTCTAAAACCATGTGGGTTTATAGATGGATTATTATTAATTCAGCAAGGAGCTATCAGTGTTTATATTATTTTGTAAACAAATATCAGCTATGCATTAATAAGTTGATTATTGTGTTTTCAGCCCTCCTGCTAAGCTGATTGTAGAGAAACATGGCTCTGCATTTTGAATCCCTTATCATGGGTCCTTTTAAACTTCCCCCATCTCAGGGAGTGGTGGTTTTGGCTGCTTAAAACAGCAGTACTAAAACATTCTCAGGGCTTTCCTACGTGCATTTTACTTTTGGCAAGCAGCGTAACCTCAGCGCTGATAGACTGGGAAAACAGCAGATGACTTTGAAGCAAATAAGTCTGAGATCAGCCAGTAAATCATGCAGGTCTGTTGGTTATCTCTGCAGCATCTTAGTTGGTGCTGGTACTTCAGTGCTGTCAGTCAGCAGCAGACCTTTCATTCCCAGCAACCCCTGTGTAGATGCTTTCAGTGCACCTGCTACAGAGCAGCAGTGTGTTCTAGCAGATAGGTGGGAGCTGTGGGAGGATGAAGAGCTGTGATTCAGGGGTACACTGCCCTGCTGGCTGGCCTGAGTGTGGCTAGTTGGGTGCATGGTTGGGATCTCAGCTGTGTGGTCAGTGGAGGGCAGGGACCCACAGCGGCAGAACCAGAGGTGTACTCAACAGGTATTTCAGATACCAGGTATTGTTATTACAACACATTCCACTGCTTGATAGTGAACGCTGTTTTGAAACTACGTGGCTAACAGCAGGTTTGTATCTGTGTCACTGCAGCATTTCTTGGAGGCTGCTTGGGTTGCTGCTGCCATGCGTCCTCTACTGAAGGCCCTGAATATTGTGTCCATGCATACTTTCCTGAGAAGATCTCGCCAGCTTTGCAGCCAGAGATCCCCAGCTGGAGCCACATTTAGTTACGAACTTATGAAACAGCAGCACAGACCAGAGGTGCCAGAGTACTTCAACTTTGCAAGCAACGTGCTAGACAGGTGGACCGAAGTAGAAAAAGTAACAGCTACTTGGCTGCTCTGCTGCTGAAGAGCTGAGAACTGCCAAGCACATCCAGCCAGCATGCTGCTGCAGTTGTGCTCTGGTTACAATCTGATGAACACCTCATGTAATTTGAACCTGTAAATCCCTTAGGCCAATGCTGCCCTGTTTGTGAGCCCAAATGCTTTGCTCCTTTAATCAGTAACTCTGGTGACACTGACCCTGAGTAAATTTGTGCCTTAATGATGAGATCAACTGGAGCACTCTGAGCCTTGCGCTGGTTCCCCTACTAGCTGTGACATGCACCCTGCCTGTGTGTGCGAGACAAAGCACTTGGCCTCCACTGCTTGCCAGCAAAATGTGAATACAGCAAAATGCCAAACCTCCCCATTCTTTTCCAGTCATGAAATCTTTGCATCATGAAATAGCAGTCCACAAAACTGAACCACTTGGAGTGCTCAAATGGGCATGAGCTCTAAGCAAGGATGGGGAATATGAAAAAGAAAAGGAGTGAAGTTTAGGTATATCATCTATATTACTCTAGTGCCCTAGTGTCTGTGGATGTAGTCCACAGGTTCTTCATGATGAGGGGCTGAACACAGTGGTGTCCACCCAGCAGCAGGATCACAGCAGAGGTATCACCAGTCTGACACAAGGAGTGCATTCGTTCCGTCTGCAGGAAGAACAGATTTTGGCAGGCTGCGAATGAAGCAAGGAAAGAACACCAGAAGAGTTTTGCCCTCTGAAGTACGCTGCTCAACTTTTCTCCCTAGATGAACCTTAGTGTTTGCCTTCAAACAGATAACAAGATACCATATTCTTCCTGCCCCATGAGGTCTTCTGTGCTCAGGAAATGACTTGCACAATGTCACTGCTAAAGGCATCCATCTCCTTAAGCGCATACCATGAACACACATTTCACTTTTCACACATCTGTTAGTTATGAGTGACATTGATTAGAGGTCACACTGTGCTTTTGATCCTCACATCTGCTTTTCAGAAGTAACAAATGGGCCCAGTTCAAGATGAACTTGGAAATGAGCTTGGAGAGTTTGCAGCACAGAAGCACAGTCCAGCTGCACCTGTGTCCGTCAGCATCTTTCTTTGCGTCCTGGAACAGAAAGCTGGACAGCCTTTGCAGAGGGAAACACCATGAGCTCAGGAAAGAAATGCAAATTTAATTTTTTACATGACATCTGAAGGCTGTTCTTCCTGAAGGAGAGATTGGTTTGGAGACAGTGGCAAATTTCAGCTGCATCCCCAGATTCCTCCAGCACTGAATAAGAGCCGAATGCTTTGTTTCCTAAGAGTTAATTACGGTAAAAGTGGTATGTTTCTAAAGTGAAGCATTTGCACTCTACCCTGTTCTGTAGGAGGGAAAAAAGCCTAAAACCCCCGCATTGTGGTGGGTAGATGGTGTTGCAGAAGAGTTGAAGTGGAGCTTTGAGGATCTGGGAGTGCTGTCCCGGCAAGCAGCCAATGTACTCTGTGGTGCCTGCGGTCTGCAGCATGGAGACAGGGTTCTTCTGCTTCTGCCACGGATCCCAGAGTGGTGGCTGCTGAATGTGGCTTGCATGAGAACAGGTTGGTAAGAGCACACAAATGGCACATGAGGACGGAAATCAGGACTTGCTACTTAATGCACGCAGAACTAGAAACGTGCTGTTGAGGACGAACTAATAAAACACTGATCAACACCCTTCACACCAAATGTGGCACTTCCGTGTAGTTCTGCTCATGATCTAGATGTTAGGAAAACACTCTAAGTCCACTCCTTGACATTCTCCTTTCTCCAGCACTTGTGATGCATCACAAATGCACCTTCCTGCAACCTTGCAGTGAAGCTGGCCCACATTTAGCCAAGTGTTTCACACGGCCTCTGTTCCTGCTCAGCTTGGCAATATTTTCAACCCAGAATGTCATGCTGCCCCACAGACACTAGCAGCATGCAGTACAGAAATTAAGTCCAGAAGAATGGCATACTCCACAGGAAGTGCCTTCAGACCAAGGAAAGCCGTTCCCTCCATTTCTTCTAGCATCCCATGACCAGTCTGGTACCTCCTAACTTGTGCTCATCCTCACATAGAATTCTATCCGCCAAGGAAATCAGTATGTTTACAAATATAGGGCCAAATTCTGCTTTCAGTATAGCCTTGTCCCACTCAAAACCACAAAGTAAGCTGAGTCTTAGTAGTACAAGAACTATTAAGCAATGTATAAGCTCTTTTTTGCGTTCCACTTGCTCCCATTTAGGAACTGTCCCAATTCCTGGCACGCAGCAGCTGACTGCAAAGGACATTCTCTATCGCCTACAGAAGTCCAAGGCAAAAGGCATCATCGCTGATGACTCTGTGGCATCAACTGTAGAGTCAGTAGAGGCTGAATGCCAGTCTCTGAGGTTCAAATTACTGGTGTCAGAGGGCTACCGAGAGGGGTGGCTGAGCTTCAAGGATCTCCTGAAGTGAGTAACCACCACTGCGACAGTGCCGCAGCAGAGATAAGAGTGGTTCCATTTGCTTTGGGTGGGAAATGCTGCACGTGCCAATGTGTTCTCATCCTTCTGGGTCTGCGAAGTGGAAAAATATAAATGGTTTTGGCACTTCTGATTGCTGCTGCAGGGGTTGTTTTAAACATATTCAGGAACGCTTAAGTTACACAAATTGATTTATTCCTCATTTTGTTTATTTTAAAGAAATGCTCCATCTGATCACCAGTGCGTAACCACGAAGTCTCAACACCCTGCAGTCATCTATTTTACTAGTGGGACTACAGGAGCTCCAGAAATGACAGAACATTCCCACTGCAGCTATGGCATTGGCCTCACAGTGAGCGGAAGGTACGTCCACTGCTTTGTCAGATTGGTAGTATGGCAAAAGGAAGAGAAATGCAAGGTTATACCAGAAGCATTTGTTTCACTGCTCTACAAAACAACCCTTCTGCTAGACCCAGCCAAGGTTTGTTTGGTTGGTTATTTTCCCCAGGAAGCAAGGCACGTTTTGAGTCCAGCTGTCTTAGTGTGCATGGAACGTAGCAGCCAAATAGATGCACTAACTCCTTTTTCACATTTTCTTTAACTAAAGATAAATCTTTTGCTGCATGTTCAACAAGTTAGCGTTTAAGAGATTGTCTACCGAATGAAAAATCAGCATAAGTTTAGAAAATCCGTATCAAAATGGGAGAAGTACGTGGGTCTGACAGGCTTCTGGGTTCATGTCTGTCTGAGTTCAACACAGCTCCCAGAGGAATGAAATGCTGATAATTCAGAACCTCTAAATTTTTAAAGCAATATTGTTTATAAAATTGATAGGGCAGTGCACTTCACTCTAACTGGGAGACAGTAACAAACCAGAAAAGGCCCACATGCAGTAATCCAAAAACACCCTTATCGCTAACAGCAAGTTCAAGCAATCTCATATTCATGCAACATCACATCCTGAGGAGGGTTCTGCAGCTCCGTCAGTACAACATCTTGTGGAAACGTGCAGTGTCAGTCTGTCCTGCTGTGCCCTCCCTGTGCCAGGACTTGGTTGTGCTCAGTCATTCAGGTCTATCTAAATTCCGCTTACCCACGACAAACAGTGCCAGATTCACTTCCCTGCCACATCTCAAAACATTTTACTACTTGCCTTATTTCTGCTAAGTAAGGACAGTGGGCTGTTCTTCCTTGTGCTATCAGGTACTGGCTGAACCTGACCTCTTCAGATATATATTGGAATACCTCAGACACGGGCTGGGCCAAGGCAGCATGGAGCATGTTTTCGGCGTGGAGTGAAGGGGCATGTGTATTTGTACATAAAATGCCACAGTTCAACCCGCCTGCTGTCTTTGAGGTAAATGGGGGAGATGACTTTGCAGCTGTTTGCTATTAGGCCTAGAAGTGAAACACAAAGGAAACTGGGCTGGAATCTGCAGAGCTAATCTGTTATTAAAATGAGTGACAATCATAGACAAATGAGAATGCCAGTTGCCTGCACCACGTAACTCAAGAGTAAGGGGTGAGGAGGCAGCAAAGCTGAATTCCCTTAAAAAATGCCATTGGCACTGTATTGTCCTCCATTCTCCACACACAACTCCTTATCCTTTGTAAAAGACTACCGCCATTTCACCCCTTCTCCTGCGACAGCTGGGAGCTGTCAGGTAGCACCAGGCTGTGTTGGAGAACACTTTCAGTTTTAGTCCTGTAGGACATCTAAAAAAGTAGGATTAGGACTTCAGTTTTTTTTTCTCCTTAAACTGCAATTACGAAGCAATCCTGCAAGGAGGACTTCAAACCTTTCCAGGGTACAAAGCTTTGGTGTCTTGTACCCATTGTAAGATAACATAGCTTCCGTTTTGAAGAAAAATTTAATTAAATATAACTGCTGTGCTAACTGCTCTTAGGACACTAGTATTTTGTTTGCGTGTTTCATAAGCCTGATGCAGGCAGATATCATTATACCATCTCTTACAATGTAGATGAGACTTCACGGGCTTCAGTATATGGGCAACACTGGTTTTTATTATTCTGAACTCCTTAGAGCCTGTCAAGATATCCCATCACTGTCTTCTGCTCAGCTCCAACTGCCTACCGAATGCTCGTGCAGCACCAGCTGCCCAGGTAAGCTGAGGCGGAGGGTCCCCAGCACTGCCTTCCATCAAAGCTGTGGGCCAAGTGCTCAGCTTTTGGATTTTATTCCACTTTCACAGTGGCAGAACAGGAACTCTGACTGTGTTTCTCAACCTCTTGAGTCTCACTTACTGTGTATTAAGTCAGAATAAATATTTGGGGTGCCATCTTAGGCTTTGTAAGTCACAGTGGAAAGCATCTTAGCTCAGGCAGTAATAAGATAATCATGGTGTCCTAGTTAACACGTCCTACTTTTACCATCACACTCTCCCTACCTCTGTTTCTTTCCTATGTCCCACCAGCAGTATACTCCCCATGAAGTGTATGTTGGTATGGCTCAGTGACATGTATGAAAGACACCTTGGCCTCTCTGAACTCTCCCACAGGTTATAACTGACAGGGTTAAACTTTGTTATTCCTCTTTGGTCCAGGCTCCAGTTCAGACTCTAGGGTTAGAAACATCACATTATTTGATGTTCTAAATAAAACAGAAGCAAACCAGGAAGTTTTTATTTTTCCTTTCTTGTGTTATTTTCAGATTTGTTGTTGTTTAGCACTTCACAATTCAAATTTAACAAAAAAGACTCAGCATTTTGTATAGGAAGGTCCCCCACAATACAGGAATATGGCAGCAAATGGGACATAGCAGACAGATAACTGCCAGTTACTTGTTTTGTCTTTCTCAGCTGCACATTCAGCAGGCTCCGGCACTGTGTGAGCGCTGGGGAGCCAATCAACCCCGAGGTGATGGCAGAGTGGAAAGCGCGGACAGGGCTGGATATCCATGAATGCTATGGACAAACAGAAACTGTATGTTGAGCTTTACAGGAGAAAAATATATGCTTTGCAGATACAGCAATAAATCCTATTCAGTTTGACAAGAAAAAGTCATTAAAAAGATTGTACACAATTGTATTAGGTTTACATACTCCTCCTCACTTCACCACATTCCAACAATGCTAGTTCATCATGACTATTGCAACAGTTGCGACCTTTAGAGGGGAAGTCAGTTCCAATAGGCAACAATGAAAACAGTTTTTTAACTCATGTGGGCTTTGCATTGAGGGCTGACACAGAGGAGATGCACTCTTCATGACTACCCTCCAAATTCTGCTTTGAACTCTATTTTTGGAGCGCTCACATTGTTCGGGGCTACGGGTGAGATTTCCAGAACATCATTTATTTCATTGGACATATGATTATAATGAAGGGTTCATTATTTCCTACAAAAGTTCACAATGTTAGCTGAGTTTTCTAAACCTACGCTAAAGACTGAATATACAAGTGACTGTTTGGCTGAGAAAAATATTTATTACAGGTGCTGGTCTGTGGAAATTTTAAAGGAATGGAAATTAAACCTGGCTCTATGGGAAAGCCATCTCCAGGGTATGACGTCAAGGTATGGCACCTCTTGTAGCACTGCTGTCTCTGAGATCATCATTTGCTATCGAAGCAGTCTAAGAGATTTCACACGACACTGTGCTATGCAGCATCATTCCACAAGGAATGGAATTGTGAACCAACTACGTCACTGTCCCAAATGCAGTGTGCAAAGTGAGCAGTCGCACTTTACTCTCGCACCAGCCTCAGCAGGAAGACGTAGATGACAGCCCACTATCAGATAGGATGGCAACGATGGAAGTCAAATTGCCAAGCTAATGAAGAGTGAGAGCAAACGTGAATTAATAGTCTCTTGTCATTTATTACAATTGCCTATTATTAATATCCCACTCAATATCCCCGCTGAATATGAATCTGCTAGAATGCAATTTATTATATTTTACAGGTAGCTTTTATGTAAAACACAATTTAATATTTCCTAGGATGATCCAGAGAAAACAAAGGCAACAGTCCGTGGGGATTTCTGTGTTACTGGAGACAAGGGGATCATGGATGATGATGGATACTTTTGGTTTGTTGGAAGAGCCGATGATGTCATTAATTCTGCTGGGTAATTCAACACTGATTAAAAATACATCTTCCACCACAAATAATAGAGTTGATTCAGACAAGATATGTTTATGTGCCTCAAGTACAAATAAAGGACCTTTATCTCCATTTTAAAGATACCGCATTGGACCATTTGAAGTAGAAAGTGCTCTAATAGAGCATCCCGCAGTGGTGGAATCAGCAGTTGTCAGCAGTCCAGACCCCATCAGGGGAGAGGTAAACAAATTGAGCACATTTTAGATAAAAAAGAGCTTTATGCATACCACAGCTGACAAAGACCAGCTTCCAATGGAATGGTCTATCTAACGATGACATTTTTGAACTAAATAAAACCAAGTTGGCATTCCTACTCTACCAGATATGTCTAAACCAAAAAAACTGACCATGACAATTACCTAGCCAACATAACTAAAGCACAATTTGAAGCTTTTCCTCTGCATTCCAGTACTTCCCACATTGATCAGCTCCACAGTCCAAACAAACACATAACGTTGGCATAGATGTTTGCATCCACTGTATTTATTATTCTGTAGTTTGTAGGTAAACGTTTGGTTAAAGCTTCAAATCTCACTGTTGTGTGAGGTTGTTTCATCACTACTTAAGCCTTTGTTCCCTTAACTTCTTCAAGGTAGTGAAAGCCTTTGTTGTTTTAACACCCGACTACGTCTCATGCGATCCAGAACAAATGAGGAAAGAGCTACAAGACCACGTTAAGAAAGCTACTGCTCCATACAAGTATCCTCGGAAAGTAAGTTGCCGATCATCCAAATATTTTAAGTAATTGTCACTGCTATAGGCAAGCACAGATCAACTATTATGTCACTTATGAGGCTATGTCACTGGGGGGGAAGTCACACTTGTGTACATTATTTCATACCGCATTCCTCCCTTTCCCCTTAGATGGAGTTTGTTCGAGAGCTGCCAAAAACCGTTAGCGGGAAGATCCGAAGAATTGAACTACGCCAGAAGGAGTGGAGGAGATATTAGAATTCTTTGGTTTTGGGGTTGCATTGTAGTTTTAACATAGGGTGTGGGTTCCAGTGGCTTTTTGCTTTGTTTGTTTAAACAATAATAAGATAATGCTGATTTACACAGTAATGTAGAGCAGAAGACACTACATCTCTCTTAGTTGAGGTTCTCACAGTCTCACCTGACCCCCAGCACTCAGCTACCCCAGTGCCACAGAAGCAGGCAGGCTGATATGAATGGCACAGAAGATGTGTAATCAATAGATGATGTGCTAAATAAAGTTAATGAAACATCACTAGCATTTTACCTTTATTATCACTTAAATGAAAAAAATCACAAGAGTTTAGTACATCACTTGCTTCAAGAATCACTTCTGAGAAGCATGACAACAGATTTGTAAAAGTTACAGTTACAAATCTCTACAAGTATATTTAGAAAAAAATAGTATAGAAATCTACATCATTAAAATGTTTAAGGACTCAATTAGCAAAAAATTTTAAACGCATGATGACAAAGTAGGAATTTAAGACATGTAACAACAGCTACTCGCACCTTAACTGCAGCACAATGATTTATTCTGTCTCAGTCCAGTCATGTTAACATGGGTATGTCTGTATGCTTGAACAACTGCCAAGCAGCATTATTTTCATCCCCTGCTCAGAACACGTATCTGACATCATCGGACTGGCCCAGTTTTGTTATCTACAGTTAACTAACTGAGCTTCAGATTCAGACAACTAAACTAAAAATCTTCAAGTTCTCATAGATGGTCTGAGGAACAAATGTTTGTTGGAAGAATTTCCTGAAGTGCTGAGGCATGTTCCAAGAGAGGTCAAAGCATCTACATTCATGGTGGCAACATGAGATTTCTCTTTTAGAATTGCATTTTCCCACTTGAAGTATCCACAGCTTCTCTCACTACCTTCACGCCTACCAACAGGACAACAGAAAAACGCCTTGCCATGATTTGGACCGGCATTTGACACATAGAGCCTTTTAGCCCTTCGACCACACTTACACAGAGGGGGAGTTAGCTTTTCATTTTGCACAGCTGTTACAGACTGATTCAGATTGACTGTGGAGCTCAGAGCGGTGCGAGATGCTTTGGACAAATTCAAATTTCTCCAATATAAGGCATGATCTGAAGATGCCATTTTCTCTTGGTAGACAGCAAAAGACTGTTTTTTCGCTGGTGGCAGTGCTGTTGGACTAGTTGGCTTTCTTTTGGGAACTTCAGAAGGAATAGAAAAATTTCTCATTATTACTGATTGGGATGAAATAGCATTTACCTCTGCAGATGGGATCTTAAAAGCAGAAAGATTTGAAGGCTGCCTTTGTACCATTCCCACATTAAAGATAGTAGTATCAGGACTCTTGTAAATGATGGATTTAGGAGGTTCTACGGGTACCAGAGTTTTCCCCAAACTTTGATCACCTGGACTCATCGCAACCGATTGCTCTGGAGTTGTTTTTATTTCAGACAGCATTAAGATGTCTGTACTTGAGTCCTCCTCCAATTGAACACAGTCTGAATTTGGTTCAGATTGAGATTTAGGTATCAGAGCTACATCTTCCCAGTCAGTCAGCAGAGACAAGCAATCAGAATGAGTGCCGGTATCCTCACTGGAGGTATTCACTGAGGAGATGGTGGTGGAGATGAGTACTAGCCCCAACCCACACACTGGAGAGCTGTACCTTGCTGTGCTCACAAGATGCCCATTGTTCAATCCTTGCTGAATGCCTGGTGATAAAGTACTGTGAGATTGCTGTGCGTGTCCAAGAAGAGCAAATCTGTCAGCAGACACTGTGGAATAGCTTTGGATTTCTTCGCATAAATCAGTCCTTGAGCTGCTGCCAGATACAACATGCATGTCTGCAGAGCAACCACTGGAGGTGGCCTGTTCTGCAGATTGTACATCAGGAATTACCGTAATTCCAGCAGGCCCGTTGTGGTTTCTCTCTGCCACAGAGTTTGCTTTGCAAGATTTATCTCTGGATGTTTCAAGGCTGCTGCTACTTCCCAGCACAGTCTTGTCAGCAGAGCTGGCATTCGGCATTCTGGAAATTAAGTTCTTCCTAGGACAGGACTAGGGAGTCCATTAACAAAAAGAGATTTTGGAAAGTGAATACCCAGAAGTTTTAGTAATCACTGCATAAGACTAACAAGTATGTCAGCCTAAGGATGTTCTGTTCAATTCACACTCAAGATTCTGGTTTTGTTGTCCGAACAGCTCACCCTTCGCCTGTATGTCAGGCTACAAGACAAGTAAAGGAGAGATATGAAATAGTAACAAACCTTATCCAAAGATTTAGTAATCTTCAGCACACACCCATCACAAGTCATCCTCCAAGCAAGACGAGCAGTATTCCGAGAGTCATCCAACCCTTCAAAAGTATGGTTATATTAACATCTTCCTTTTGAACTACTACAGGAGGCAGTTCTTATTAGATGAAAAGTACCACTCACGTACACTTAAAAACTCATGCAGCTGAATATGTAGCCACAACAACTGTTAAAATCCCTGGTGTTTTGTATTAATTATGCCAAAAATTTGAGTTGAAATTATGTTTTCTTCCATATTCATAAGGTGCCCAGAGCTATCACCTAAGACCAAGTTCTTTTATCCTTTCCTTGCTCTCTTTTTCCTTTTCTGCCCCAGCAACTCAGAACTTGATCTTGTGGACCACACAAACACAAAAGCTCTAGGAGAGATTTCTAAAGTTAAGTGTGAGATTAGAAATGACAAATTCTGATCTCTGAAGCATTTCTACTTGGATGGTTTTATTGACCTGAACATTGTATACCTAGAAATAACATTCTGTATATCAGATAGAGTCATCACATCACCCTTACCAGAATGTTCCCGTCTGTAGGGCAAATAACCCCCAGAAATAGCACCCAGAAGAAATAGTGCCAAAGCTGATATATGTTTGATAGGCTTAGGTAGATGGTATACAGATAGTTAATAAGAAAATTAATAAGAAAAGAGTGGCTCACCTTTGAAGATGGTTGAGGCGCACCAAAAACTCCACTAGGGAGGGATCTCCAACCAGAAATCCTTCCCTGGTGGTGGTCAGCCCTTAAATGGGGTCTTGGGAGAGGTGGAGTCAAACTCCACCCCTTCCAATCACACTCACTTGTGCCCCTGTGGTTGACCCAGTGCTTGCCTCAGGTGATCAATCAGTGGTTCAGGCCGTGATTCAACAGTTCCCATACACTCCACCCCTTCACGACATGAACCACTGATTAAGGAACTATAGGGTGAGCCCTCCTCAATACAGAGACCCAATACATCGTGACGCTTTACATAATAACCCGTCGCGATGCATATCGATGTAATCTGGGATGAGTGATGATCAGCGTATGGCTCATGCTCTTCCTTGGGCCAGTGCTTGGTGGTGTCTACTGGAAGCATGCGGTCACATTGTGCAGGTCCGTCCTACTCTTCATCAGTCCCGGGTAGACCATCACCGGATGTTGCACATGATGTTATTGCAACTCTGGAACACTTCAGCAGTATTTGGTTCCCTCCGGTGACTTATAGACTCACGGGGAGTAATATAGATGTTTCAAAGGTACCAAGAGGGGGAGGTCTGCCCTCCAGGGTAAGATACAGGCCGTATTCCTATCTTGGGTCAACACTTCAACTTGTACAGGGGCATGCCCTGGCCGCCTGTACCAAACCTTTTGCCCAGATGTCTGTGGCTGCACGATTATATCAGGCACCAAAGGGGGTGTCCTGATCTGCCACAGAGACATGATAGGGGTTCCTTTAGCAATAAAGACTGGAGTGTTGACCACAATATCAGTAGGCCATGTACCAATTACCAGAGGGACTGCCGAACCCCCCACCTCCAAAAATCTCCCCCAAGGTGCAAGTAGGCCACACCGTCATGGTCCTACCTGCACCTTCCAAGGCCATCTTATTTTATTGGTGCCTGGTTTCAGGTTCTCAGGGGCAGGGAGCAGAAGATTGTTCTCACGGCCGGTCTGAGGTCTTACCTCATTATCTGTACCTGTAATTTGGATCCTAAGTGGGGAGGCCCATGTTGTTTGTAACATTTTCAAGGCACTGGGTCTGCCATCTCTAGGTCTTTCATTCAGATCTCGCAGGGTTTCGTGGAGTCTCTTCGTCCACCCCTGCAGAGACTGAGAGTCTGTCTTCAGGGCAGCCTTGAGAATACCGTTATAACGCTCAATCAGGCCTGCCCCCGTTGGATTATATGGCAGGTGGAATCGCCATTCAATATTGTTCTCTTCTGCCCAGCGTTGTATCATTGCACCCGTGAAATGAGTCCCTTGGTCGCTCTCAATGACTTGTGGTGTCCCGTAGGCAGCCATCAATCTTGTGAGCGCCTTGATGGTATAGGCCTGGTTGGCTTTTGGTACTGGATAGGCCTGCATTAGCCCACTCGCGGTGTCAACACAGGTTAGGGCATATCTCGCCCCCTCAGATCGAGGGAGGGGCCCAATATAATCAACCTGCCATCGCTGTAGAGGATTGTGTCCTCTAGCAAGATGGGCTGTTGTTTCAGGCAACGACCTCGGTCTCATTCTGGAGCAGGCATCACAGTCTCGACATGCTTGAGCTACGTCCGATAGTTGTACGGGCTGTCCCCATGCTTTGGCAGCTGCCCACATGGTCTTCTGTCCAGCATGCCGCAGCTTTTGATGTAACCAGTAGGCAATGTTCTCAGATGGTGAGTTCTCAACCCATCTAACTCGGGCCAGTGTGTGGGCTTCATCATTTCCTGGTGACTGTAGGGGTCGGTGACCAGAAACGTGGTAGACACGTACAGTTCTGTGTTTGAATGTATTCCATATGTCTAACCACATATCTTTGCCCCAGATCGGTCGGGAGTGGATAGTCCAGTCCTGGGTAGCCCACTGTGCGATCCAAAGAGTGAGTCCCCGGTACACAGCCCAACTATCTGTGCAGATATTCAGGACACCGTCACCAGGTTCTTTGGTTATAACCATCCACACGGCCCGCAGCTCTGCCCACTGGCTGCTTTGACCATCCCCCTCTTCAAACCATATTGTATCTGTAGCGGGATGGTATGCTACTGCTCTCCACTTACTTGGGTTGCCCTTGCTGGACCCATCCGCGTACCAGGCATCTTCAGGAATGGGATATTTTCCTTCCTGGACGGGACTCTTCTGTGGCGGAGCAACCAAGGTTTGTTTTGGTGCATCACTGTGATACGTCACTGGGCCTAGAATCTTTTGGAGTTCTTCTTTCAACGGTGAGGAAGACAGACTACTCCTCTGGCTGAGATAGGCGACCCATCGTGCCACCGTCTGTGCCTGGGCCACCCCTGTCTTAGGAAGGTGGGTTCAGATCTCTCACCCACCCCTGAATTGGAAGAGTGGTCTTAACTATGACTTTGGCCGTCTGGGTTATCGGCTCTACCGCTTGTAATGCGGTATAGGCAGCCAATAGTTGTTTTTCAATCATACTATATCTTTCTTCTGCTCCGTGCCAGACCTGAGACCAAAATCCAATGGGGGTCCGAACAGAACTCTGGCGTTGCCACAGGCCCCAGCCAAAGCCATCCTGAGTAACATGAACATCCAATTCAGCTGGGAGGGTAGGATCGAATATACCCAATGCCTGGGCTTGTTTCACCGCCTGTTTTGCTTGCTGGAAAGCATCCTGTTCTGTTCTCCCCCAATCCCATGAATGGCCCTTTTTTGTGAGTCTATACAAAGGTCTCAGCAGCTGCGCCAAATGAGGTATAAAGGAACGCCAGTATCCCAATATACCTAGAAATTCCTGCAGCTGCTTTGGTGTTGTAGGGACTGGAAATGCCTGAACCTTATCTATGATGGCACTGGGTAGCACTTTGGTCTTTCCTGACCAGACTACCCCCAGAAATTTTACGGACAGGCCTGGACCTTGCACCTTTTGAGGATTGATAGCCCATCCTCTTTCATTTAGGTAGGAGGTTAATGAATCTGCTGCCTCTCCTACTGCTTCCAGTGAGTCAGATGTTAACAGGAGATCATCAATGTAGTGGTACAGGTTGACATTATTATTAGGTTTCCTCCAATTAGCTAGGTCACGGGCCACCAAGTTATGACAGTATGTTGGTGAGTGCACGTACCCCTGTGGTAGGACCTGAAGGGTCCACTGCCTGCCTCCCCATGTGAACGCAAACTGATCTTGCGATTCTTTGGCAATCGGGATACTAAAAAACACATTTGCCAAATCCAGGACACAATGGTAGGTCTTAATTTCCCTACTGAGTGTGTCCATTAGGGAAGCAATATTGGGTACAGCCGCATGGATGGGCGGCGTGACCTTATTTAATTCCCTATAATCTACCGTCATTCTCCATGTTCCATCTGACTTCCGCACTGGCCATATGGGGGAATTATATGGACTATGTGCAGGTCTTATAATACCTACTTTTTCTAGTTCCTGCACAGTTTTTGATATTTCTTCCTGCCCCCCTGGGAGTCTATACTGTCTTACATTAGTAATCTGGCGTGGTTTCGGCAAACAAATGGGCTCATGTTTCGCATGGCCCCTCAATACTGCCTGTATCGCCCGGATACTAATGTACCTCTGTCGAAGTCTGAACTCTCCCACAGTCGTCTGGAGAGCCAGACCCCATAAAATGTCTATGCCCAAGATGTATTCTGGGATTGGGGCAATCGACACTTTATACTCCCGGGGTGGGAGACGCCCAACCCCCAATTTCAGCCATGTTTGGGTGACTGGAATGGTCTGTCCCCCAAACCCACCAATCATCACTCTATTGCCCTTAAACTTTGTTGGGTCTCCATATATAATTGATGTTTCCGCACCAGTGTCTACTAGCGCTTTTGAACTTTTTGAACCTTTTGAACATTCTTCTCTGACCAAAAGATGTCTAATTCTACATAGGGCCTCCGGTCACGTCTGGAGGCCCTAAGGGGACCAAAGTCCTTCGTTACTCCATGAAGCTGGCTAAATCTAGGTCTTTTACCGCAGGTGGTTCAGACATTGTATCCCGCGACACCTGTGGATGTTTCTTCCTTCTATTTGGGGCTATAAAGTCAGCCAAATTCCAGGTTGTTGTTGGTGCTGCCTGTATTATTCGTACTCCCGATTTTCTGGGAGTACTCTGAAATTTTTGATCGTTTCTAAGTTGTTTCCATAGTTGTAACAATACATGGTTGGGTTGCCCATCGATTTTAGCAAAGGCAACCCCGGCCCGTATAAGATCATTGAACGTGGTCTTCCGAGATACCCGGATGGGGCCCGATCGGGGTATCCGTGGGACAGGCTTCTTAGTTTTAACGGGGAAGGCCTCAGCTGTTTCTACCAGACGGACATTGCGCCTAGTTCTTATGCGCTCCGTTTCCCCAAGGTCTGCCACCAACTGGGCTGCCTGTTGGACGATAGCCTCCGAAGCCACCAAAGGGTTTAGTATGGAGACCAAAGTCCCATAAAGGTGAGAGGGGGCTTGTTGCAGTATTAGGTCACGCATACCTGCTGTAAATTTTTCCGTATCAGGACTCTCAAAGGTCTCTGAATACATAGCCTCCCTCATACCCAGTTCTCGGATGTATGTTTGGAGGTCCTCCATAGAGGACCATAAACCGGTATTGAGTGGAATGTCAGATTTGTTGGGCCATGTTAAGCGGCATGCTGCCATCAACCAATCTATAATAGAATGATTCTCATTATTATAGTGGATGGCAGCATATAATCTTTGCCTCAGGGCTGGGTGTATAGTTATAGATGCCAGTTTTGACATCTCTGTCCCACTAACTAACACGCTTTCAGCTCCTGCATCCCATAACCTCAGGAGCCATGATGGTATGCTTTCTCTTGGTTTTTGATGGAATTGTTGTACTAGGTTCATCAACTCGTTTGCTGCATACGGGCGCGCTGTCACATGCAAGCATGTTTCAGCCATTGGTCAGGAGGCACTCCCGCTGGTCTATCTTGCATTTTTTTTTTTGTTTTTTTGAGTTATGATTGGTCGGATCTCAAACGGATCCTCCAGAGATGGAGCTTCGAGATCTGATTTAGAAATCTTTTTTTCTGAGACATCCAGGTCCACTACTTCAGGGACCTGGGTGTCCTCCACTGATATGGTACGAATTTGTTTTGTTGGCACATCTAGTCCAGGTTTTTTGGCTACTAATGTGCCCAACTGTTGTTCCAACTTTTCAATACGATCTCTTAGAATCAGAAAATCAATTATTATGTTTGTATTTGTTATTTCCAGTTTATGTAAGGCCATTATTAGAGGCCAAGCCACAGCAGAAGCAGCTAGCCGACGTTCTTTTGTAACTAGTATGTCCTTGTCTAGACCTTGAAAATAATCTGTCAGCCGGGCTGGAGAAGGAGAAACAGTCCCTGTAACCCGCAGGGGTCCCCATTTTTCAATAACGGTGGCAAGACCATAATAGGATGACCCCGTAAATCCTGGAATTTGACCAGGAATTGTTTGGTCCAGGGGAGTAACGTTCTCCCCCCTGCCCCATTTGAAAATGTTCCAAATGAAGGACATAGTTAATTATTGTATATGTATATATATATTTTTTAAGCCTGCCAGGCTCGCCAATTGTAGGGCAAATAACCCCCAGAAATAGCACCCAGAAGAAATAGTGCCAAAGCTGATATATTTTTGATAGGCTTAGGTAGATGGCATACAGATAGTTAATAAGAAAATGAATAAGAAAAGAGCGGCTCACCTTTGAAGATGGTTGAGGCTCACCGAAAACTCCACTAGGGAGGGATCTCCAACCAGAGATCCTTCCCTGGTGGTGGTCAGCCCTTAAATGGGGTCTTGGGAGAGGTGGAGTCAAACTCCACCCCTTCCAATCACACTCACTTGCGCCCCTGCGGCTGACCCAGTGCTCGCCTCAGGTGATCAATCAGTGGTTCAGGCCGTGATTCAACAGTTCCCATACACCGTCCTACAAAAGCCAGCCCCAAATCCTGCAGAGCACCACTCAGCCCTTTAGGTTTTCTATTATAGAAGGCCTAAGGAGAAACATGTAGCTGGTTAAGATGTAGCACTTCAAAACCTCTTCACAGTGAAGTGAAAAACACTTCCAAAATATCACCTATGAATAATAAAACTCCCACAGACATTATGCGAGACAGGTATCTTCATGTTATTATTGTGATAAATGAGTGTGAAACAGTACGTACATTACATAGAGCAGATTAGAATGGAAAGAACCATTTGCACTTTATGTCTCACATCGAAGGCAATGGGATTGCCTGGTCACAGCCTGAACCAGTAAACGAGCACCTGGGTGACTGGAGCATAGCCCATGTCCACCCATCTCCTCTCTCCCCATCTCGGCAGTGCTTCTGGGAGCACAGATACGCTCAGAGCATGCGTGGGTTGCCCCCCCCTCCCTGGCTCCCTTCTTTCTGGTGTGCCAGAATTCGAACGGGAGGCGGCTGCGTTCCTTAACCAAACGGTCGCCGGGAGGGGAGTTCATTCCCCTTATCTCTACTATCTCTTTCCGTAGCTCCTGTACCTCAAATAAAGGCTCTGTCACTGCCTTTGTTTACTTTACACCTTAACAGAAAGAACAGCCTTGAAGAATACAATAGATCTTGAGATGCTTAAACTGCTGTATATTTTTTTTAAACACTTACGCCTTTGCATTACTCCCTGATTCTCCTTTGATCACACTGTTTGACTTTAGAGACCTCAATTTGCTGCGTGAGCGCCAGCATTGGGGACAGGCAAGCTCCTGGATTGTCCCTTAGAACGTTTCCTTGGCTGCATAGGACAAAATGTGCTGTCAGTCCCCAAGGTAGAACTCCTGTTTGTGTGAAGACTACGAAAAACCAACCAAACAAAAACCCACCATCGTAAAAACATCTCTTCCATTTTCTCAGTATACATTCATTTTCAGTGTTATTAGTACTGTTCTGGTCAGTACTTGTACTGGCCAGAATACAGTTCCCAACTTTGTCCTGGTGTAACTGCTGAGCAGGCAAGGACCACTATTTTCTAGCTAGCAATGTAAGGCAGTAACAGCAATGCAGGAAAGACTGGGAAGACAAAGCATCAAGCAGGGCACAAGATGTCAGAAAAGGAAGAATGGCTCCAAAATTCTCCAGTGCTCAGCAATGATTCATCTAACAGCACATTGCTTTCCTAGCATTATGATTTCTATGAAAATCCGCTGTCCTATGGCACAGCTTGTTATTTGTGCAGTAATGCAGAATGAAAACAGCTGGGGAACTCAAGTCACTGGAACGCAGTGCTGCCTCATAGGCACGGATGCAGCTTTTGAGTTGATAACACGGATCCACATTTTTCAGTGTACTGATTTTTCTCACCCTGTATGTTGCTTTGAGATCAATCCAGGAATTGAAGATGTCAGGTTTCCAGAACTGCTTTCTCTTACACTCATAGTGCAAGCACACACCCAGGTCCCAGTCTGCACAGGGGAAACAAGTGCAACCAAAGAAATAACATTTCTTTAATCCTAATGTCTGCAAATTGGGCATTATTCTCACCTGAGTGAGCCACAGGATACCAAACAGGCAAAAAAAACCGACCTCTGTGCAAGAAGGTGCACGGCCACGCACGAAGCAGAGGCACCCTGTGATGGGGTGGTGAGCACTGCTGCCTTATGGCCCTCGCTGCAGGACAGCCCTGCACCAGAGATGGAGAACAGCCCCACCAAGGGCTCCTGTTTGAGGCACGCTGCCTCACACTGTAAGTAAAAGGAACGTTGCCTACCTGTCCAGGTAACAAAAGCACACAGCTTTGCCTCTGGAACGGTGTTACTTGGGATATCTGAGCTGAACAGAAATTTCTTCTCATTTTGTACCTTCCGAAGCCACCTCAAGAACTGCGACAAGCAGATGTTCAGAGGGACTCCTCCGTCAACTTGGCTCTTTGAGCAACAGACAGAGAAGCACCCGTGTCAGTACCGACCGACATCGACTCCACATGCGTTTGTCCCTTTAAAGGAGTACCGAACCGCTGCGAGCAGCCGCGCGATACCTGCGTGACGCCGGTCAGCGCCGTGCAGAACCCGGACAGCACGGGCTGCTCCTGCGGCTGCACGAAGGAGTGGAACTCGGCCTCGATCAGCCCCGTGGCGGCGTTCAGCAGCACGGCCGGGAACTCACCTGGGACGGAGCACAGCGAGAGCGGCGGGCGGGACAACGCCCGCTCAAACACGGCCCGCGGGCATACGCGCATGCGCACCCCGCAGCCCCCGATCCCCGCAGCCCCCGATCCCCGCAGCCCCGGGCCGCGCCGCCGCAGCACTCACTGATCTCGGGGCGGCGTTGCCGCGCGTCCCGCCAGCACGTGGACTCGAAGTCGAGGACGAGCAGAAAGCCGAAGCGCGGCCCCGCGGCCGCCGCCGCTCCGCCGCTCCGCGCGCCGCTCCCGCCGCTCCGCGCCATCCCCAGCGACCTGCGTGACACGGCGGGACGGGGCGGCCTCAGCGCCGGGCCCGGGGGAGACCACCCCGCCCCGGAGGAACGCAGACCCGACACCGCCAGAAGCCGCAGCGTGCAGAGCACAGCCCGCACCTGGCCAGCCGCTTCGTAGCCATCTCCGCCGCTTCAAACCGCCCGCGGTCCCGCCCCGCGGCTGCGCCGCTCCCCGCGCAGGCGCGGTCGGTCCGGCTGTTCGGCGCGGCCGTGGCGGGCGCGTCCGTCCGCTCGGTCGGGCGGAAGCGGCCCGCGGGCGGGGACGCGGACGGGCTGCGTGCGGGCGGCAAGAGGAGCAGGCCGGGCCGCCGGGAGGGGAAGGTGAGCTGGGACACAAGTGGGAGCGCGGCGTGCGGGACGCGGCCCGGCTCCTGGCGTGAGCGGCCCCGGGCTGGGCGGGCTCTGCGCGCGGTGTGCCGCCATCGTGCAGCACTCGTGTTACGTCGGAAGGGACCCCCCCGGCTCACCCTGCCGTGCTCTGGCTGCCCCGGGCCCCGCTGTGGCTGTGAGCACCTCCAGGGAAGGGCACCCCCAGCTCCGGGCGGCAGTGCCAGCGCCTCGCCGCCTCTTTCCCTTTGAAGCCTTTTCCCCTGCTGCTATCGCTGCTGCTGCGGTCAGTCCCTCTCCTGTGTGTAATCTCTCTTTGAGCACTGGAAGGCTGCAATGAGGTCTCCCTGGATCCTGCTCTTCTCCAGGCTGCACACCCCCAGCTCCTCATCCTGTCTGCACAGCAGAGGAGCTCCAACCTCCGAGCATCCCTGTGCCCTCCTCTGGCCCTGCTCCAACACTCCCGTCCTTCCCGTGCTGGGGCCCCAGGCCTGGATGCAGTGCTGCAGGTGGGGGCTCCCGAGGGCAGAGCAGAGGGGGATGATCCCGGGCTGCTCTCTGTGAGTTGTTCTCCCAGTCCGTACACGTCTGGGATTGCCCCAACCCAGGTACAGCGTCCCGCACTGGGCCTTGCTGGACCTCATTAGGTTCTCGTGTGCCCACCTCTGGAGCCTGTCCAGCTCCCTCTGGATGCCGTCCCTCCCTTCTGTGGTGCCATCAGCAAAGTGCTGAGGGTGCACTCGATCCCATTCTGTGTGTCACTGGTGAAGATGTGGAAGAGCACCGGTCCCAGACGGGCCCCTGGGGGACACCGCTCGTCGGCCTCCACCTGCACACAGAGCCACTGAGCACAGCCACATCCAAGCAGCTCCTTACCCACCAAGCAGTGCACCCTTCACACCCATCTCTCTCCCACTCAGAGATGGGGATGTGGTGCAGGACCACGTTGGAGGCCTGGCACACGTGCAGGTGGACATCAGTTGTTCTTCCTTTGTCCACCGGTGCTGTCTTTGCATCACAGAAGGCCACCAGCTGGGTCAGGTATGATCTGCCCTTGGTGATGTCCTTTTGTTATGTAATAAAAGATTATAGTGGAAGATTTTTACAGGTCAGATGAGTTCCACAGCCAAATAGTCAGTGTCGGTCTCCAAAATAGCACGTGTTCTTGCTGATCAGCTCGGGAGACCTTGTGAATTTGTGATCATGGCTTAAAGAACTGCTGTGCTGAATTCTGTGGTTCTGCCTCATCTCTGATGTGCTCTGCTCACGGCTCCTTTGGATGCTGTGAAACAGTTTCTGCAGCAGGGTCAGGAGACCTGTGTGCTTCAACAGTTGCTGCAGTTACATGAAGCAGATGGGTTCTGGCTAGAGCCCTGTGCGAGGTGTGCACATGTCTGCACGTGGTGGTGTTTGCAGGTACCCAAGGACCCAGGTTACTGCGATGCTGATGGTAACAGATGTTGAAGTGTGGGCTTGTATGGGAACTGTTGAATCACGGCCTGAACCACTGATTGATCACCTGAGTCGAGCACTGAGTCAGCCGCAGGGGCACAGGTGAAGG
The DNA here is from genome assembly GCA_036925125.1 of Oreortyx pictus. NCBI lineage: Eukaryota > Metazoa > Chordata > Aves > Galliformes > Odontophoridae > Oreortyx > Oreortyx pictus. The sequence continues at coordinate 4,496,212 of JAUPFR010000029.1, forward strand.
TAATGTGCCTGTGTGATTGGAAGGGGTGGAGTCTGGCTCCACCTCTCCCAGACACCACTTAAGGGCTGACCACCACCAGGGAAGGATCTCTTGTTGGAGATCCCCCCTGCTGGAGTGATTGGCGAGCCTCAACCATCATAAAAGGTGAGCCATCCTTTACTTTTAATAGTAGTCTGTGTACCATCTATATAAAGCCTTATGGAAATATACCATTCTCCACAATATTTTCTCTACAATGTTCTCTAGAATTTTCCTCCCTACAGGGCTCAAGAGGAACTTCAATGAATGGAAGAGTTATTTAACGTGCTGTTGCCTGTGCCTGGACAGTATGCTGTTTACTGTTTAATTCACCTCCTGTTCAACAAACTTTTGTGGTCACACAAAACCTTTCTTTACTGCCGTTTTCCTTCTTACAGGAGAAGTCATCTCGCTTGTCAGCAGCTTTGCTCGGTGAGGACTGTGAGATCAGCCAGGAGCAGCTGTACGAGCTGTTACAGTATGCGGCCCTGGGGAAAAGCCACAATGCATCCCAGCCCAGGTACAGCATGTCCGTGTCTGGGAGGCAGCCCTGTCCTGTGCCCACTGTACTGAGAGCCCCCAGAAGGCACACGGGCTGTGTGTGTTCTGGAGCCTTTGTAATGCTGTGCAGACAGCCTGTGTTATGGAGATGTGGCTGTTGGTAGGCTTGGTTGCAGACCAGAATTCCTCTTCTGACGGAAGCTCTGACATTTCGTACTTGTTTCTGTGACTGCATGAAACACAAAACAATTTGTGGAACAGCAGGCTCACACGCTGAGAGAGGAAATTCAGTGTGAAAATGTTAGTGCTATACTTCTTGTGTCAGGTGTACGAAGTGATTTCTTTGGAGTGTTTTGGGAAGGCCGTTTTAGTCACTTTGCCCTTTTTCATCTTCTCAGTAACTCTTCTGCTTCCTACTGTAAGGTTGAGGGGTGTGTGTGGCCTCGGGTGGCTCCCGTATGGCAGCAAGTAGTGTGTCTTGCAATAAAGCTAAATGCAAGGAACACTTCAAGTTTTTAATACTGAACAGAAAATGGTTTTGTGAAGTGTTCATTTTGCTGAAGTAGTCTTAGTTTGATGGACTAGATTGCATCATTACAGCAGGAGTTACAGGTTTGGGTTCCTCTTCTGATGCATGTAAATGAGGTATGATAAGACATGAAATGGTACTGTGCTGGAGTTCGGTTGCAACTCATTCTTTCTCTGTCTCTCGTGTTGTGTCCAGAGATGGGTGTCTGGCTGAGAATAAGTGATAGAGGCCTCTTCTTGTTGAAGTCACTTGGTGCTTTGCCATCAACAGACTTAAAAGCTGGGCTAGCTCTGAGTTTGTTTCTAAGCGTATGGTGATTGTGTTGCTCTGAGATGTATTTATTTATTTATCTGTTTTATTGCAGCTGGTGCCATATTTATCACCAAAGCCGTCTGGCTGGCGTTGTGGTTATTGTTCTGCATGAAATGAGCCGGCTCCATTTCTACAAATTCTGTTTACAGTTCAAACACCTCCGGAAAGTGTTCCAGCATGTAAGTCCCTGAACTGTTGCTGTCTGCTAAAATTCTTGCAGTGCTGAAGCGACGTCCCAGTGACTGCTTGCTGCAGAGAGCCTGTGGTATCTCGTGCGGGAAGTGTCCATCTTTGCTTCCTCACCAAGTGGGTGGGAGCATCTCTGTAGGCTCTGACAGCTCAGAGCAGAGGCCAGGGTTTCAACGTGCGAAACGTTTTCAATGCTTAGATCTCTGCAGCCTTTCCATGACAAATGTGTATACAGTGGTGTTTCAGTTCTCTACGCTTCTGACTCCTACAAGGGTGCCTGGGAGATTAAAAATACCTCCGCTCATTTGAAGTTTACTCTTGGGTGTGAGTGAGGAGAATCTCTATAGAGTTATGCTGTTGCCACTGATTGAAAAATCTCAGTGTGTGTACTCTATGTCAAGTTTCTTCCTTTTATTTAAAGATTATTGAAAGAGTCATTTTAGTTTTCTGAGCTGCAAGCAAAGTCTTGGGAGGGAAGGAGAGGAAGAAAAGAAAGGAAGGAAGAAAAAGGAAGGAGTGCTTTGATTCACACTTGTAGTGTAGTTTCCCAAACTGCAGCAAATACGAAATCATGGCGTAACTGAAGAGTCCGGAACTGCATCAGGTTCTATCAGCGTGGGACTACAATTTGTGGTCTTAATTACATCACTGAAGGCAAAACCTTCTTGTAACAAACAATTCTATATTGTGTGTCATTAGAACTGAACTGTCTTTGTTTCATTTTCCTCAAAAAATGCCAAATGTACTTCCTTTCTACCCATCCTTCCCTAAACTGGTGAGGCCTTGGGATAAAGAGGCATCTTATATGCTTGACATTTCTACTATGTTTCCAACTTTCTGAGATCTCTTTTTTTTCAGAGATTCACATTACCACCCCCTTCAGCTGACTTCCTAGCCAGTCTGTGTGGTGAAGGAGCAAGCCTGAAACCTCAAGGCACTGCACAAGGTACCTTGCTTAGCTTTGTGTTACCTGTTTTGGTCACAGTGATTCACTTTCAGGAGTAATTTAATGGCTTTGCACCCTGTGCATGCATAGCATGCTGCTATGGTCAACTTGTTTACAAAAGGAAAAATGTACAAAAGGAACCCTCTTGGGTTTGTTATCACAAGTAAATGCGAAAAGCCAAGATAATTTTTTAATGAGTTTAATACAGAATTCTGATGCTTCATGACCCCTTTTGTGATCATTTTACTGTAAGATGTGTCTATAGTTTTTTGTTATACTGAGCTGCAATTGAAGATAAAGAACAGGTGTTTTGACAACTGATATCCTATTTTTACACTCTATAGAGGTAAGTGTAATCCAGCAGGCTTGTACAAAATCTGCAAGACTACCATGAGAACTCCACTGAAATTGTTAGGAATGTAATGCAAGGAGTCTTGAATTCAAGTCCTAAATTGGAGAATGAGCGGCCGTTACTTTCACTGTAATAACGGAGTCCTCTAGCACCTTGACTGTAAGCCTACTGCACTGTCACGGAGCTGAGATGTCAGGTACAGTTTTCCTTAAGTGCAGTCTGCAGAGGGCCACCTACAAAATAGTTAAACTTCATACAGCTGTGGATTATGATGACAGTTCAGCGTTTGCTTCTTTGTGAACTGCACTTACAGCACGTTTTCTGTGAACAATGCTTTGGAGAATGAAATTTATAGATAAAAGCAGCTCTCTTTCTACTTTATGGCTTACATGAGATAAATGACTGCACTGTCAGAGGAAGGTGTGCTCTCTTCTACTGAGAGGAATGTCAGATAGATCTGTGGTGGGACTGGCTCACAGGCTGCTAGCAGTGTCAGTAGCTGCACTGGGAGTGGATTCAAGTGTCCTGATGAACTTGTATGCCAGCGTGCATTAAATATCCCAGTGTACGTACAGTTTGTTGCTCCATGCATTTTCTTTTAAATGGCATAGCCTTCAAGTGTTCCTACTTGTGCAGAAAACCAACTGCAAGTAAGGAGTGCTATCTGATCCTGACAGATGATCCTGTACATTACAGATCTGATTTCCACTGGTGTTGATTGTGTTCCTAAAAGCTCAGGCTTGCAATGTGATCCGATCATCCAGATATATGGGAAAGAAAAGCAAGGCCTCACGAGCTATACTCTAAGCTCAGAAGAGCTAAAAAAGAATGATTATCCCATGAGAGGTTGGTTTTCTGAAGTTTTGGTTTGTATGTTTTTGTTTTTTTTTAATTTTGAAAATGAATGAGATATTTGGTTAAATAGGTTGTATGGTAACTATTAGAAGAAGAGGTCTGTGCCTTATTCACGTGTATCTTTTCATTTTAGCTTCCCCTGGATGTAAGGGGTTATATGTACACAGAGTGTGATCTTCAGAGGACAGACAGCAGCCCCCTCTTCGGTCTGGATTGTGAAATGGTAACAATAAGTGCGTGACCCTACAAAGCATCGTCAAGCAGCCAAGCTCCTGTTGGTTCTTCCAAAATGAACCAGGCACGCTGTGTGCTTATTAAACCACTTTTGGCATACGTGATTCCAGTCCATTCTTTGATGGTACTGGTGCCAGTGCAGCCATGCGAGGGACTCGGTGATTCTGGAAACAGCAGCAAAATTCTCTTTGTCCTGAGCAGTGCAGCAAGGGAGCTCAGTTCTGTGCCGACTCTCACAACAGTGTCTGGATCTGCTAGGTTTATTGCCAGTGCTCTAGTCCTGAGGTTTTTGTTTACAGTTCCTTCCCTCAGCTCTCCCCAAGGTCTGGGAGTGCAAAAAGCTCTGTGCCACAGCTTTTCTGTAGCCATCACAGTTCTGTGGCAGCATCCAAACTGAGTGAATGAGGTGTGTTCTGGGGTCTGCTTTTAAGTTGCATTATCTTCTTCGGTGAAGAACAGTCAGTGGCAGTTCTGCACTGCAGAGTACAAACTGATTCTGTGAATTCAGCACTTCCCTGTAGAGGTTTTCTTTACATTATGCTTGGCTGTGTGTTTGATATGTTTAGGACAGGCATTTGCCACTTGAAATGAAGCATGGGATGGTGTGAAAGCTGCAGGTGGTAGATCTAATATAGATAAGATAATCTATATATATATATTATATTATATATTATATTATATATATAATAATCTAATATAGATAAGATAGACTATCTATCTATATATATATAGTATTATATATAGTATTATATATAGTATTATATATAGTATTATATATAGTATTATATATAGTATTATATATAGTATTATATATAGTATTATATATAGTATTATATATAGTATTATATATAATAATCTAATATAGATAAGATAGATCTACTCTACTAGGTAGAGTAAAGTGACTTGTGGTAGTGACATTGGCTGTAGCCAGAGCTAAGTATTCTGAAAGGCAGCACTGAGCAGAGCCAGCACCTCCATCTGCTTTGTCCTAACAGTGCCTGACTGCAAGAGGGAATGAAGTCACTCGTGTCTCTTTAGTGGATGCAGAGGGACAGTGCCTTCTGAATGAACTAGTCAAACCGGAAAGTGTGATAGTGAACTACTGCACCAGGTGACTTTCATTAAAGTTTCTTATCTTTAAGACCTGCAGCCCTTTCAGATTAAGCCTTCTACACAGGAGCTTTCAGAATACTTCAGTGTGCATGCTCTCACTGTTGTCTCTTGCATTTTACTCAGTATTAAGAGTACATACTTCAGTGTGCATGCTCTCACTGTTGTCTCTTGCATTTTACTCAGTATTAAGAGTACAGTTTGTGCTATGTGGTTAGAATTACCAGCATTGTGTATATGCAGCTACACAGTGTCTGCTTGTCCAGCTAGGCATTGCCATTCTGTAGTGCTGTAGGAAACGTTCTTTAATAGGTAAATGATCACAGTACAGGCTACTCTTCAGGTCTGGGTTTAAAAAGGACGCAGGGTAAGATACAGGTTTGTAAATCAACTCTCTGCTTTGTAGCTAAGTTTGCATATCTGTAGGTAAAGAATAGCATAGGTCATCAGCTTGCTTAAGGCTTCGAGACTGGGCTCATTACAGCAGAAGCAGACCGGACTCAAACCATGTCTTCTCTAAGTCTTAGTCTGGATTTATGGAAGGGGTGAGCTGCCAGTTCCCTCACGTTATTGGAAGCACCTCCTTCCACAACAGCCATGCAGGATTTTGTTATGTGTGCTGTCTGATGCTGAGTACTGCATCACTTAAGTCATGCTTGAGAGAACTGCCATTTGAAACATGTGACAGCACAGCAGCTTGGTATCTCTGCAGTGCATCCTCTTGTGTTGGAATATGTCCACAGAGAAAGCAGTAAATAACATTCTGTCATAAGTTATGCTGGATTCACATTTTGCATGCCCTGCTAGTGATTTTCTCCAGTAAATGCTGTTGCTAATGCATTGCTTCTACCTCGTCTAATTTCTGTTTTGAAGATACTCAGGAATCACAAGGAAAATGCTTCTTGCAGTGAAAACGAAGATTGGCAGACATACAAACCAGACTGAAAAAGATACTTCCCCGTGATGCAGTATTGGTGGGTCATTCTCTAAATGCTGACCTTCGGGCTTTGCAAGTGAGTGTTTTTCCTAGCTGGATGGTACTCATTTCAGATGTAAAAGGCCCAAACAGTTATTTTTAATTAGTAGACACTTGTTAATTGCTTTTCGTTATATGTAAGGACTTGAAAGAGAGAGATTCCTCTTACACATAGAAAAACATGCTAGCTGCTCTTCTGAACTCAAAAGGAAGGGGGAAATCTGATTAGACAGGGATATAACTCTGTCATGGGAAGAGCCAAAGCCCTTCGTATATTTAATTTAACCAGCCTAAAATCCCTGAGTCATAATTAATCTTTCTAATTTGATTTTGATCTTCCCAACAGAGTGTTAGAAAAGAGATTGATGCCTGTTTCATTATTACCATGTGTTTTGTTGTTATGGGCCTGTTATATGTCAACAAGAAGCTGGCAACTGAAATGAAAAGGCACGGATAACAATGGAGTTGTTGCCCAGTTCTGTACGGCTGCTGTTCTTAAACTGGTGATATTTTCTCTCTTCCAGATGATCCATCCCAGTGTTATTGATACTTCATTACTTTTTGCCAGAAATGAAGGCCGAAGATTTAAGCTAAAATTTCTAGCCAAAGCTGTTCTCAGGTGAGATTGTGACTGCTTTGTCATGGGATGTATTAGAACTGTTGTGGTTCATGGGGTCCTGCTTTTCCACCAGTAGCAACAGAATATTTTTTTTCCACTAAAACTCAAAGGAACGAGCAAATAAACATGGTATCAAAGAATTTGCTATTTCCTTGAAGCGTTAAGTAGCACAGCAGATTGGCCTGGCTTTGAGCAAGGATGCTTGGCACAACCAGATCTGAGTTCTTGTCTGTAGGTGTACCACAAAACCAGCTGTTGTGCAGTGTATGAAACTGTAGAGCAGCAGATGCACTCTGGCTCACACAAATGAGATTTGTTGCATCTATCAAGAAGGAAATGCAAATTTAGGAAAGTACGATGTACTGACTGAATTGTATCCCTTCCTATGCCAGCTACCGTAGCATGTCTTAGCAGTGCAGTGCTCACAGTTCAGCTCCAAACTTCTCAGAGCTGGAGGTTGCCTCCCCTCCTGTATGCAAATTGTGAGTTCAGTCATTGATCAAGGGGGAAAATGAAGAATGGTTATGCTTTACTGCTTCTGTCAAACCCTGTGTTTTGCTCAATTTGGCAAAAGTGTTTCTTGCGGTAACTTTGGGAAATATTTAGCAAATTTAATTGCTGCATGGAACTAAAATCATTTTTTGAGAGATGAAAGCTATTTTGCTGAAAAGGACCTACCTCAGAAAAAAAACCAAGATGTTGGTTAGTATGGAAAAGTAGATAGCCTTCCTGTATATCTAATTTTGATGCCGTAGGAAGGAGATCCAGTGTGAACAGAGGCTTGGTCATGATCCTGCAGAAGATGCTAGAGCTGCGCTGGAATTGGCTCAGTTCTTTATTGAGAAAGGACCGGCAAAGGTAGCTATGTCTCATGTCCTTAATAGCAGAAAGTACAAATTGTTGTGCTTACAATGGAAGAACACTCTTGCCCATTCTTTTACTGAGGAAGTGGAGCTGTGGTATAAGCCTTGGTTGTGGTAGCTTTCTTTCAGCCCGCGTCTTGGTATCTCAGTAACTTGGAACATCACCAGTGTCTCTGTACTCAGATGCTCTGTGAATGAGCATTGCTGCTGGTCTCTCACAAGGGCGCTGGGAAGAGAAGGATTCCACCGCTCGCAGCCTGTGGGACAGCCTGTCCTTTTCTCTCAGTGAAAGAAGCGAGGGACCTTCTATGTTTTGTCAGCGATTCGAGCTGGTTTTATCAGTCTGAAGTCTCTTTCTTGTGCTGCTGGTTTCTGAGAACACTTTTTGGATGTGCTTGCTGGATGGTGCTCAAGTACTGCTTGCTTGAAAACGACAACAGAAAGTAATAAGGCAAAAAATGAATCCCTGCGTCTCTCCACTGCTGTGGAATGTGCCCAGGTGACTCATGGAGCAAGCACAGGGTTGGTGGTTTGTTACACTTAGCAGAGATGAAAGCCAACTGCTCATCTTCTTTCCGCAAGGTAGCAGAACTCAACTTGGAAATGCTGCTGGCAGCTGAAAGGCAGACTGAAGTCTCACCAAACAAATCTGTGGTGCAGCCACTGCGATGTGGAGTCCAAAAGCAGCTGAATGGTCCTCCGTACTCATCCAAACCATGGTAACAAGATTCTCAGAGATGCATGTTATTCCTTTGATTGAAGCTGTTTTCGAGAGGCTTCCAGTATCTTCAGAGAGAGACAGTGAATTGCAGGGTAGCACTAAAACATTTTCGGAAGTTACATCTTAAATTTCACAAGTGTTTTCTGGGCTTCTTCTGAGGACAAAAATATTTCATTAAAATATCTTGAATGAACTGTATCATTTTTTCAATCATGGGCACTTCTTGAAGGCTTGTAACTCATGACATTGATAACTAATGTAATTTGCAGAGTTTTTTTCTTCTCTCTCTGCTAGTTTCCTGGCCTGCTTGCAGGGGATGGGCCAGAAGCCACTCCTTTCGGGCAGACAGAAGCTGGACTCTTCTGGCCTTTGTCAGAGTGACCTCAGCACTTCCATCAAACAGGTGAATGGACTCAGAGTGGGTTGGTCTGAACACGTGTCACACAGAGTTGCAGAATTGTAGGGGTTGGAAGGGACCCCTGGAGATCATCAAGTTCAGCCCCCTGCCAAAAGTTCTTCTTGTCCTGGGGCAGTAGGTGGGTCATGTTTGAAAAAGCTGACTGACAAGTGCTTTCAGCAATGGTGTTGATACCAGGTTAGCTGCATCCATTTTGGCATTTCAAAAATAGGCTTTGATACTCTGTCACTCTCTCAGGACTCACTGAAAAGTAATTTCTGCCTGAGGTCTTCCTTAGACAGCAATGAGAAGCAAAGTTGGGAATTAAGTTCAGGAACTCTGTTTCTGGTTTGTTGTGGTACAGTTGCCTCTTTTTTTTCCTTCCAGATTCTTCAGAGAGCCTTGGAACACATTCCCCTCTCCACATTCAGTATAATTCAGTTCAGTTTGGATCCAGAGTACGTTGCATCTGGATTTTGCGAGAAGGTACTCATTTATTTGTGTGAGAATAGTCTTCAGTGCTGATCTTGGGAGGAGACATTATGTATCTGGTGGCACCTGGTAGTTAGTTTCCTTGCTTTGTGAAGTTCCTTCTCTAATCTATATTCTTACAGGTGAGAAACAAGCTGACTGACATGCTGACAATTTACGCAGGTCCTTTTGAGGAAAACGTTTGTCTGAAGTCTGTGAAAAAAGAATTTGGAAGGTGTGGGCCAATCCAGTCCCTCACAGTGGTGACTGAAACGTACCAGGTGAGGAGCACTGACAGCATTCGGCGTGCTGGCAGGTGGTGAAGGCAAGAGTCATCTCTTGAAAAGATATTGATTAGAAACATTTAATTACCAGCTATTCTGGTGGTTTTTTGAGGGTGGAGTGTGAGGGGGGCAGTTCTCAGCACACATGAAAGTTGCTCCACAGAGTGACAAGAATGAACGCAGCTGATACGATATAACATCCAAGCTGCAAAGCTTTAACCTAGTATTCATGATGCTGAGTTGATTTTTTTTTTTTTTTTTTTTTTTTTTTTTGTCCCTCGCAAGAGAGCTGATACGCCAAGGCCTGTAATGGCAGAAGAAGGTTGCTTTTAATAGTTGAGCTAATTGAAGGGGTTTTTTTAATAGTTATGGTATGTAAAGCGTTACCTGCATCACCCACTCAAACTCCTTATATGCCTTTTAAAACAAAAAAGAACTCCGAGACCTGAGTTGTAAAAGGAGAGGGCTAATATCTGCTGTTCATAAACCTGAAGTGTCCTGTCCTTTTGTTTGAAGCCATACGTCTGTATCCAATATGGTGCGCTGGAAGCTGCCCAGCTTGCTGTGGAAACCTTAAATGGAGCTGAGGTAGCAGGATCCTGCATTAAGGTATGCAAAGTAAATAGTAAAAGCCTAGATTACGTTTAGTGCAGGATTATGGGCCAACACAATTCTTTTAATATCTACGTAGTGCATAGGATGGATCTCAGCTGGCCATGCTGCCACCATCTTCTGAGACAGCTTATGCTGTGGCCTCCTTTCCTTCCTGTTGGACAGCAGGAGGGGGTCTTGACAACTCGATCTTTAAAATGAAAAGCTGAGATGCTCGGTGTTGAAATGCCATGTAAGCAGTATGGGGTTCTTAATCATCTAGTGTTCTTGCATTGCTAATGTGCTCTTTTCCTTTTTCATGACTATTTAAGCTAGCCTACAGTTACTAGTTACATTGTTCAAGGAAAGCTAACAAAGTTTTGATAATGAGACAAAATCATTTAGAATAGCAGCTCAGAAGACAGAGCTGCCTTGGCTGATGCATTGTGTTTGTTCCTATTGGACCCACCTCAGGTTCAGAGACCCATCACTGCTGCAACACTGGACTGTGATGTTCTGATAAAGGAGCTGGAAGTGGATATAGAAAACGAAGGGATGATTTATGTGGCGGGAATAAAGAAGTCATTAACTGAGGCAGATTTGCAAGAAGAATTCAGCCCCTTGAAAGATCTGGAAACTCTGTTCCTGCCAAAGGATCTCCAGGGCGGGAAGCACAGGACCTGCTGCTTCCTCAGTAAGTGGCTCTGCAATGCAGCCTGCTTATTTCCTTCATGCAACGTTGTTCAGCAGCCCTTGGAAATATGATGGAAATTCGCATGTGCTCCAAGTGCCAACATTTAGTGATAGTCCAGTGAAAGAGTGGCTGCAGCTTCACACCAACTAGTGATCACTTCTGAGAAGTCAGGAGAACAACTGGAAGAGTGTTGTATTTATCTGACATTTTGATGGTCTGACCCTTGCCTGAAGCAAGATAACATCTGCTCACTGCAGCAATTTCAGTTTCTTGTCTTCTTCCTCCAGCTTTAGCCTTGCCCTGCAGGTGCCAAAGAACAGGGAAAAAGAACTGGCAAATCATGATTCTTTCCTCTTTGTTTTTCAGAGTTCCAGAAATCACAGAGTGCAGTGGATGCCCTGGAAGCTGTCAGTGGCTGGGCCACGAAGGGCAGCACACTCAGAAGCAGGCATGCTCTTGCTCCAGGTCACCTCTGGAGGTGCATTTGGCAAATGAATCACAGCAGCGAAAAGCAAAGAGGAAACAGTTTAAGTGAGAAAATGGCACCGCTGTCTCACTCTGTGAGTTTAAGGCTATGCTGGCTTGTTTCTGTTTGTTAGTGAGAAGGTGTATGACATTGAACTGCTTACTGCCTTGAGCCAGGAGTGATCATGAGGAGCAGCCACCAGTGCAGAGCTTGTGTAGCAGGAGGACCTCCTCGTTCTGGTGCAGAGCAGCTGCCCCAGGTCCATCTGCATAAGGTGCTTAGGAGATGTAATACCATGTGAGATTATGTGGTGTTTGCAGGGTACCACAGAGTCTCAAATCCAGCGTGGTGGCATGAGGCAGTAAGTGATGTTACTCAGCAGCTGGAGCATACCACCTGGGAGCAGACCGAGCACATGTATAGGAAATGGTTTGGAAGTCAGAGAGAGAAATGAATCATCGTGCAGCATGACAGGCAGGAACAGGTCTGTGTGTGTGGCTGTCACTCTTACTGGAGGAAGCTGCAGTGCCATCTGAGTAGAGTGTGCAGCTCTCCCTGCAGCTGAGCTGGTGCCCTTCCAGGTGCCAGCAGTAACAGTCACTGCTGTCCTCACCTGCTCAGTCCCTGATGCTGCCCCAGCTCAGCCTCCTCATAAGCATTTCTAAATGTGATTGTTATGTACCTGCAGAAGAATGGGGTATTGTAATACTTGTATTTTGTTACACAGGAGCAGGATGTAAAGAAAAAGGTGAAGAAGTTAGACCAGCATATAAAAAAGCTTGATAGAAGTCTGCAGAATAACACCTTGTGTGTTGTTCTCTTTCCTGGAATGAACAGGTAACTAACTGCCTCGTGTTTTTGTCTTCATCTATTAAAAAGGAAAAAGACTAACAAAAGCCCTGAAGAAGCTGCTGTATTTTAGTCTGATTTTCATATAGGAAGTTTAGGTTTTATTGGCCTAATGAGTCATGCTCCACATTAGCAAGGCTGAAATCCAGAGTGTTGATTAGTTGCACGTGTTTTTTGGTTGGATGGAGCCCCTGCTGGGCATTTTGTACCTGTTTTGAAGCCAATACAGTTCTGCAGTTTTGGGAGAGCAAGGTAAGCTCTGTGTGTTTCTAACTGAATCAGGCAGAGGTTCCGCAGCAGCTGGGTTTTTGGATGTTGGGCTTTTATGCATTTGATTGTTTTCAAACCACTGAAGCACTACAGCCCAGGCACCGTCTAGCAGTGGTAGTGGCACTGACATATGTGCTCCGTCCTTAGCCTGGATCAGAGGTGGTTCCTTCCTTCATTCTTCTATCAGAAACACGCAAGCATAATGTGGAAGAGAAAATGAAAAAGAAAAAAGAAGAAAACCAACCACTTTTCACTTAGTCCTTAAGCTTTTGTAGGAAAGGACAAACACATTGAGTTGGGCCTCAGAGCTACTAGCAGGGATGTTTCCATATGGCTCAGCCTTCATTCGTATCACAGCCTGAGCTGCCACGGTCATTCACTGCTCAGGTCCTGACCAGAAAGCGTAAACGTTTCCCTGGAAAGGCCTGTATCTCTGAGTGTATCTCTGCTAGGTCTGCCTTGCTGCAGGTCCCTTCAGCAAAAGTGGTACTGGTCCAGGGAGACAGGTGCTGTGCCAGCAGATGAGCAGGGGGATGGGGCAGCACCTCTCCTAGTGGGGTGACCAGGTGTGCTGGCCTAACCTGCAGAGCTTCCTGAGGAGTGGCAGTGTGATGCTGTGTTATCTTCTGGACCACTGTCTCCAGAAGGTTGAGGCAGCCTGAGCCAACAGTCATGTGCTCAGTGCCTGTGACAAATCATTTCAGCAAGCACACGTGCCAAGGGGCAGCTCTTGGCATAATCTGCTGTCAGTGGCTGGTTTCTAGTAGCTTAAATGAATTCCAAAGTAGAAATGAATTCCAAAATAGGTATCTTTTAAGAAAAGATTGTTTAGCTGGTTACCCATCACGTCAAAGAATAAGAGCATGCACACTGAAGCAGCAGCAATTTCTACCTCATTAGAGCAGTGCTGATTGCACATAGATGTGTACAAATGGAGTTTTGCTGCTTCCATGTAACAGCCGCGTCTTGGACTGATGGGAAGAAGGGAGTGCTTTCCCAGGCCTGGGAGAGTTTTCTTGCCGAGAGTGGTTCCCAAATTACTGTTTCGCAGGGGGCGGATAAGTTTATTGTTCCAAAAGAATGACAAAATTTGTTGGGCAGAAAGTAATACATGCAGTTTTCTACTCGGGGGGGTTGCAGGCTTCTCCCTCGTAGGGCTGCTAGCTTGCATGCATCAAGGCTGCCCTGAGCAGAAATAACATCTCTTGTTTATGTTGCAGCATTCATGGATCACAGTCCGGCCTTGGTCTGATGCGAATAAAAGATGACAGAGGGAGCAGCGCTTGTTAAACTGCCAAATTTTTAATCAAAGTCTTTTGTGAAGATATTCATAGTTATTTTAAATATTGATGTCTTTGTAAAGAGCCCTTGCTATACAAACAATAGGTTTTCACTCTGTGTCTTCTATAAAGTCTAAAAATAAAAGCTATTGAAAACATCTAGAAAGCACAAAGCCCTTTCCGTTAATGCTTCTGCCTGTGGCTTTTTCCCCTGGTGCTGAGCTTGGCAATGCTTGGGCAGAGCTGAGGGCAGCGCAGGGGCAGAAGAACCCGATGGCTGTGATTGAATTCAGCGAGTTGAGCTGTCTCAGCGCGGGGCACTGCTGTACCATGGGGTTCCTTTCACTGCAGCATCGTGTCGCGCCTGGGCAGCTGCTCAGCGGCTCCACGCTCTCCGTGGGAATGTACTGTGCCAGCGCCCAAAACAGTGCAGGCCTCATTTCTGGAAAAGCTGTGTACTTCCTCCATGGAAAGGAGGAATTGGTGATTCATACCTCTTGGACAATCTCATTTCTCCCATAGCCCCTTAGAAAACAAACAAATTGCAGTTTGGCTGCAGGGGGAAGGGCAAGGGCTGTTTGGGCCATCTCAAGGAAAGCACGCAGCTGCTCAAACTTCACTCGCTGTGTTTTCTGGGGGAAGCTGTAAGTGCAGAGCTGCTGCAGGAGCCAGCCCTGACCTGTAGTAGCGTGAGATGAGGCACAGCTCAATGGATCAGCCCCGAGCTCGGCACGCCCTGCTTGACCACCTCTCATCAACAAACTGAAGCACGAGAACGCCCTGGAAAGCTTTGAGTGTTGGGGGCAAAAAAGGAAAATGTTTGTTACCAAGTTTCAAAGTGAGACCAAGGACCAAGCGTTTCTTAGCATGAATTGAAATAGGCTGAGATTACTTTGAAGTAGTTACTGTCCCGGAGAGGATGAAATGCAGCTGATAGATCATCACCCCCTCCTGCTTCCCAGCAGAGCGATGGCAGCAGACGGGCACTGCAGCGCCAGGGAGCGCACAGCAGTGCTCGCTTCAGGCTTCTTCATACCTCCAGACTTCCTCAAATGAATGAGGAAAAAAAGATGAACGTGGCCGTTTATACCTTTTATTTCAGAAAGGTACCATATCCAAGCCTGCTGAGCTCGGCAGCCCTTTTCAAACCGGGACAAGCACAGTGAGCTGCTACAAAAGCGGACAGGCAGTCTGAGCCCCTCACCCTGCACTGCTGCAGGGAACGGCAACTGCCCGCGCTGACGCCCATCCCCCTGCGCAGCCCCCTCACGTTAACACTGCTCACACCCAGTGCCTCCAACACACGTGCACTGCAAATCTGAGCAAATGAAACAGGCCAATTTTAATTCCAATGCACTTAAGAACAGGGTAGGCAGCTCCCTGTGCTGGGCTTAGTAAGCAGCCAGGATTCCTGCTTGGGAAACTACGGATAACAAATAAAAGCAGCAAGAGTCCTAGTTATAGTCATGAAAAAATAATTAATTTTTCCCCTTTTAATTGAAAATGTAAAAAGGACTTCAGGTTTAAATAAAACATTTTGTACAAAGCTTCACAAAAAGTGAACACCAAAGTGTCATTATATAAACACAACAAACGCCTCATTTGTTGAGTACCGCACAGAACAACGTGCAAGTTCCCTCCCCGAGGGACTGGCTTCCTCGGGCTGTCCCTCCCCCAGACCTTACAGGAGTAAGGAGACCCAGAAGCTCTGAACACGTACAAAGCTACAGAACTCAGGATACAGTGACTACAGGCAATACTTCTGTGGCGGTGATGGGGTTTCATTCTTTTCTTTCCCCTGTTTTTCTTAAAAGGTGTGTCGACGCTTCAACATACAGAAGTACAACAAAAGGGTGAATGAATGGCAACTTGGATTAGAAAAAGCACCAAAATATTTAATATACATCTGGCACAAACTCCACAAGAAGTCAGTAATGGGCAAACCGATGCTTTTCTTATAGGTAAAGAAAAACCTTAATGCTTTTCTTCCAGAAGGGACACAACCAAACATGACACTCGGGATTGCTATCAAGTAACAACCACCTTCTCGTTACAGCCCATGGGCACTGTGCCTCACATTGCACATTCTGTTCCAGACGATAACGGTGAGCAAAATAGGAGAAATATTTGTAAAACAGCAAAGCAGATGAGACTCAGCATAGATGCATGACCTCAGATTTTCCCACTTCTTCTCTAGATCATGGCTTCATACTTGGCCACATCCCTCAATAAAGACCCTGCACAGAACAGAACTCACTGCAGCCTTTTCAAGCATTCTAACTCTGCAGCAGCGTGGTTCTGCTCCGTAACAATACATTCATCATTTCCTGGGGTGAGAAAATTGGATCAGATGCGGTTGGTAAGCCTGGAAAGCTACTCGTGACACGGAGAAAGGTAAATTTGATCCCATGTACCCTTGAGGGCTTACTGAGGGGACCGGTAGCTAGCTGCGTTCACCTACAGTTCAGTGGAAGCTGCACAAAGGTGCACTGCTTTCACTGTTTCCTTACAGTTATTTAGCTCACTGGGAGGAAATACAGTACCAAAACACATTCCTTCCATACAGGCTGACGTGGCCACGCCGGGGCTGAGCTCCAGGACAAGTGTCAGTGCTGTGAGCCACAGCTCTCCAGCCTGGTTCCATCAGTGCTCCCTCCTGCTGCACGCAGCTGCCGGTGCCATGGGCTCACTCCGTGCCCCAGGTCAGCAGGGACAGAGCCCAGCAGTGCCAGGTGAGAGCGTCATCCTGCACATCCATCTCTCCTGGAACTCCAGATAGAGGACGCCTCACAGCATGAGGCCTTCCCGCCACTCCTGCTGGCACATTTCCTTTCTGAGAGACTATTTAAACTTACAGGTAAGAAAGAATATGCATTTTTAGGATAACTGAGTTTAACTTGGCTGAAGAACCACTCCCACAGCACAGGACAGCTCTGTGGGCAACAGAAAAGCACGCTGCCCCAGCCGAGCCACCCCGCAGGGCAAGGAGAACCTGCATTGCAGAAGAACGTGTTTTTCTGCATGTAAAATGCACGCCATCTAGAAAGAGATTTTATCTTCAGGGTGCAATCACGGATAGAAGCTTTCTAAGAACAGACAAATAGGAGAAACTCCCAGCATCTCCGGCACTCTCAGCTCTGCTTTAAGCGTAAGGCGTTCATCCTGAGCAGGACACTGAGCGCAGGACGCGGCAGCTGTGCAGCCCTCGCTTTCTGTTGTCACGTGGAACAAAGCACTGTATATTTTAGCAAAAGAAGAAGTACGCTCATGGCACTTCTGAAGGGCAAACGAAAGGGCCAAATGGCCCCTCCTTGGGGAGCAGCTGCTCCGTCTCCCATTTGTCGTAGCCTGAACTGGAGAGAGAATGCTGGATGCTAAAAGCCCTGAGCCACACGGGAGCAGTGCTGCTCACCTGTGGCACTCCAGAGCGCGATCCCTGGAGGACCAACACTTTCCACAACAGCTTGGTTTTGCACCCCTCCAAGGGGCTGATTGCATGCAGGTTAAAAGCAGGATACCAAAAAGGATGGTAAATAGGTAACACTTAATTGGAGTACATTACTTATCCAGGCATCATAGCCTGGGAGAGAAGAACGGTCAACTTGAACTGTTCAAGTCTAAGAACGAGAGGTAGAGGTACCTATGTACTTCACGGTGAATGAGTTACAGCCTTCTGTCTTACAATCTCATGTATTTCACTTCAAGCGAAAATATAAAACCAAACATACAATCTTTGATACTCCAGCGAGAAAAATCCAACACTGGTGTCTCTGCACACAACAGAAGTAAGCACTTATATTTCACTACTCATTTCACTACCCGGAAACCTTCAAAACTCGTGTTTTGTTGTATACTGAAACACTGAAGAATTTTCAGTTTCAGGCCATGCATCTTTTCAGTATGAAAGGTTCACGTGCACATGTTTCAAGCAGAATGAGCTCAAAAGAATCAGGTGCACAACTGATCAGGGATTACTGACATGAAGTCAGGGCTGCAATACTCCAGAGCTCACAATGCCCGTTCTCCTGCCACGAACAGGAAGGTGCAGTGTCAGACCCACAGCAGGTAACCATGCGGTCTTTGACCCTGCTGCTTTGTTTGGGGTTTTTGGAACAAGGCTTAGAGCCATAAGGAAGGTACTCATGTTTGATGCACAGGAGCAGCAGGTGAGACATGACCGGTGCTGCACAGGGCCTCAGGGCTCTGACAACCACAGCAGCAGTCAGGGCAAAGCCCACGGCAGCCCGCAGCCCAGCAGGTCCCACACCACCTGCCACACTCATCTCTTTTCCTTGGAGTTTTCTCCATACAGTCGCACGGTACTATAGAGCTCCAGCTCTCCGTACCAAAGAGCACCAGCAGCAAAGAAGTGCACAGTTCCACGTTCAGTTTCCATTCATTTACTCAGTGAAGTCTGATGGCCAGCTCAGGGTGGAATCTTTCATACCCACAGTTGAATCAATCCATTGACAGCCTCTGACCCAAAGTCACAGCCCCAGGAGGAAGGGGCAGCACCGATCCAAGCTGCCGCGGCACTGACACCGCACTGAGTTAAGCACTGCCGAGTAAAGTTTGCACAAGTTGCACTTCTTTGTGTATAGGAGAAGGCAATAAAATGCCATAGAGTGTGGATGTCAGATCAGATTCCCAGCAGATATCTGCCACAATCTGTAGTTATCTACAGTTATCCCAAGTTGCAGCAAATTCACTCCACAACATTTCTAATGCGTTCTCTAAGAAAAAGATTAAAAAGTTCCAATGGTTTTGAGCACCTGATCAGCATCACAGCGCACTACGGACTCGTGGCCTACGACAAAGAGAAATTGTACGGAGAGTACTCTTAGCGATACTGAGCAAAACCGGCAGCGAGCTATGGGCTCTTAACGCGTTAACCGCGGATTCCAATACAATCGCAACAATCGCGTCTTCTGCAGTTTTTGCCGTTAAGAAAGACGCGATTCAGCCGGATGCCGTGCACTTGAATAGCGGTTTCTCCAATTCGCCTGTAGAAGCCCTTTACTTCCAAAGCAGCTTTTACACGTGTGAGAGACTTCGTTTCTGGCGTTGTCAAAGTTGTTGTGCTGGACCCCGAAGTTAGTGTAGGGGAAAGTTTCTGTTCTCATTCTGCTCTGCTACCGAATGCAATGTATGTCTGTATCGTTCGTTCATCTGCGTTCACGTTTTCATTCTGTTTCTCTGACGCTTCTTGATGTCCATTTTCTATACTTCGTCAAATACTGTCTATACACGTTTTCTTTTCGTCCATTCTCGCGTTTCTGATTCTTACACCAGAATCGTTAGCTTTTTCTGAGTTTAGCAAAGTGCAAGCTAGAAGCGGTGGAATTTGTCTCCAATCCAGTTTCCTGTGCCATTACACCGTTTCTATATGTTCCCCACTAAAACTTCACGGGAACATGGTAAAAGCGCTCTTTGCGATACTGAGCAAAACCGGCAGCGAGCTATGGGCTCTTAACGCGTTAACCGCGGATTCCAATACAATCGCAACAATCGCGTCTTGTGCACTTTTTGCCGTTAAGAAAGACGCGATTCAGCCGCATGCCGTGAACTGAATAGCGTTTTCTCCAATACCCTCTGTATAGAGGCGTATGCCCTATACTTCCAAAGCAGCTTTTACACTTCATAGAGACTTCGTTTCTGGCACTGTCAAAGTTGTTGTGCTGGACCCCGAAGTTAGTGTAGGGGAAAGTTTCTGTTCTCTTTCTGCTCTGCTACCGAATGCAATGTATGTCTGCATCGTTCGTTCATCTGCGTTCACATTTTCATTCTGTTTTCTAATGCTTCTAGATATCCATTTTCAATACTTCGTCAAATACTGTCTATACACGTTTTCTTTTGGTCCATTCTCGCTTTTCTGATTCTTACACCAGAATCCTTAGCTTTTTCTGAGTTTAGAGAAGTACAGGCTAGAACCGGTGGAATTTGTCTCCAATCCAGATTCCTGTGCCATTACAACGTTTCTATATGTTTCCCACTAAAACTTCACGGGAACATCGTAAAAGCGCTCTTTGCGGTACTGAGCAAAACCGGCAGCGAGCTATGGGCTCTTAACGCGTTAACCGCGGATTCCAATACAATCGCAACAATCGCGTCTTCTGCAGTTTTTTGCCGTTAAGAAAGACGCGATTCAGCCGGATGCCGTGCACTTGAATAGCGGTTTCTCCAATTCGCCTGTAGAAGCCCTATACTTCCAAAGCAGCTTTTACACTTCATAGAGTCTTCGTTTCTGGCGTTGTCAAAGTTGTTGTTTTGGACCCCGAAGTTAGTGTAGGGGAAAGTTTCTGTTGTCTTTCTGCTCTGCTACCGAATGCAATGTATGTCTGTCATCGTTCGTTCATCTGCGTACACGCTTTAATTCTGTTTCTCTAACGCTTCTAGATGTCCATTTTCTATACTTCGTCAAATACTGTCTATACACGTTTTCTTTTGATCCATTCTCGCATTTCTGATTCTTACACCAGAATCGTAAGCTTTTTCTGAGTTTAGCAAAGTACAGGCTAGAACCGGTGGAATTTGTCTCCAATCCAGATTCCTGTGACATTACACCGTTTCTATATGTTCCCCACTAAAACTTCACGGGAACATCGTAAAAGCGCTCTTTGCGATATTGAGCAAATCCGGCAGCGAGCTATGGGCTCTTAACGCGTTAACCGCGGATTCCAATACAATC
Source organism: Oreortyx pictus (assembly GCA_036925125.1). Taxonomy (NCBI): domain Eukaryota; kingdom Metazoa; phylum Chordata; class Aves; order Galliformes; family Odontophoridae; genus Oreortyx; species Oreortyx pictus. Next base: position 4,516,427 of record JAUPFR010000029.1, read on the forward strand.
GCAACAATCGCGTCTTCTGCAGTTTTAGCCGTTAAGAAAGACGCGATTCAGCCGGATGCCGTGCTCTTGAACAGAGTTTCTCCAATTCGCCTGTAGAAGCCCTATACTTCCAAAGCAGCTTTTACACGTGAGAGAGACTTCGTTTCTGGCACTGTCAAAGTTGTTGTGCTGGACCCCGAAGTTAGTGTAGGGGAAAGTTTCTGTTCTCTTTCTGCTCTGCTACCGAATGCAATGTATGTCTGCATCGTTCGTTCATCTGCGTTCACGTTTTCATTCTGTTTCTGTGACGCTTCTTGATGTCCATTTTCTATACTTCGTCAAATACTGTCTATACACGTTTTCTTTAGGTCCATTCTCGCATTTCTGATTCTTACACCAGAATCGTAAGCTTTTTCTGAGTTTAGCAAAGTACAGGCTAGAACCGTTGGAATTTGTCTCCAATCTCTGATTCCTGTGACATTACACCATTTCTATATGTTCCCCACTAAAACTTCACGGGAACATCGTAAAAGCGCTCTTTGCGATACCGAGCAAAACCGGCAGCGAGCTATGGGCTCTTAACGCGTTAACCGCGGATTCCAATACAATCGCAACAATCGCGTCTTCTGCAGTTTTTGCTGTTAAGAAAGACGCGATTCAGGCGGATGCCGTGAACTGAATAGCGGTTTCTCCAATACCCTCTATACTCCCTATACTTCCAAAGCAGCTTTTACACCTGAGAGAGACTTCGTTTCTAGCACTGTCAAAGTTGTTGTGCTGGACCTCGAAGTTAGTGTAGGGGAAAGTTTCTGTTCTCTTTCTGCTCTGCTACCGAATGCAATGTATGTCTGCATCGTTCGTTCATCTGCGTTCACGTTTTCATTCTGTTTCTCTGACGCTTCTTTTTGTCCATTTTCTATACTTCGTCAAATACTGTCTATACACGTTTTCTTTTGGTCCATTCTCGCTTTTCTGATTCTTACACCAGAATCGTAAGCTTTTTCTGAGTTTAGCAAAGTACGGGCTAGAACCGTTGGAATTTGTCTCCAATCCAGATTCCTGTGCCATTACAACGTTTCTATATGTTCCCCACTAAAACTTCAGGGAAACATCGTAAAAGCGCACTTTGCGATACTGAGCAAAACCGGCAGCGAGCTATGGGCTCTTAACGCGTTAACCGCGGATTCCAATACAATCGCAACAATCGCGTCTTCTGCAGTTTTTGCCGTTAAGAAAGACGCGATTCAGCCGGATGCCGTGCACTTGAAAAGCGGTTTCTCCAATTAGCCTGTAGAAGCCCTATACTTCCAAAGCAGCTTTTACACTTCATAGAGACTTCGTTTCTGGCACTGTCAAAGTTGTTGTGCTGGACCCCGAAGTTAGTGTAGGGGAAAGTTTCTGTTCTCATTCTGCTCTGCTACCGAATGCAATGTATGACTGCATCGTTCGTTCATCTGCGTTCACGTTTTCATTCTTTTTCTCTGACGCTTCTTGATGTCCATTTTCTATACTTCGTCAAATACTGTCTAGACACGTTTTCTTTTGGTCCATTCTCGCATTTCTGATTCTTACACCAGAATCGTTAGCTTTTTCTGAGTTTAGCAAAGTGCAAGCTAGAAGCGGTGGAATTTGTCTCCAATCCAGATTCCTGTGCCATTACAACGTTTCTATATGTTCCCCACTAAAACTTCACGGGAACATCGTAAAAGCGCTCTTTGCGATACTGAGCAAAACCGGCAGCGAGCTATGGGCTCTTAACGCGTTAACCGCGGATTCCAATACAATCGCAACAATCGCGTCTTCTGCAGTTTTTGCCGTTAAGAAAGACGCGATTCAGCCGGATGCCGTGAACTCAATAGCGGTTTCTCCAATACCCTCTATACGCCCTATACTTCCAAAGCAGCTTTTACACCTGAGAGAGACTTCGTTTCTAGCACTGTCAAAGTTGTTGTGCTGGACCTCGAAGTTAGTGTAGGGGAAAGTTTCTGTTCTCTTTCTGCTCTGCTACCGAATGCAATGTATGTCTGCATCGTTCGTTCATCTGCGTTCACGTTTTCATTCTGTTTCTCTGACGCTTCTTTTTGTCCATTTTCTATACTTCGTCAAATACTGTCTATACACGTTTTCTTTTCGTCCATTCTCGCTTTTCTGATTCTTACACCAGAATCGTAAGCTTTTTCTGAGTTTAGCAAAGTACGGGCTAGAACCGTTGGAATTTGTCTCCAATCCAGATTCCTGTGCCTTTACAACGTTTCTATATGTTCCCCACTAAAACTTCAGGGAAACATCGTAAAAGCGCACTTTGCGATACTGAGCAAAACCGGCAGCGAGCTATGGGCTCTTAACGCGTTAACCGCGGATTCCAATACAATCGCAACAATCGCGTCTTCTGCAGTTTTTGCCGTTAAGAAAGACGCGATTCAGCCGGATGCCGTGCACTTGAATAGCTGTTTCTCCAATTAGCCTGTAGAAGCCCTATACTTCCAAAGCAGCTTTTACACTTCATAGAGACTTCGTTTCTGGCACTGTCAAAGTTGTTGTGCTGGACCCCGAAGTTAGTGTAGGGGAAAGTTTCTGTTCTCATTCTGCTCTGCTACCGAATGCAATGTATGACTGCATCGTTCGTTCATCTGCGTTCACGTTTTCATTCTGTTTCTCTGACGCTTCTTGATGTCCATTTTCTATACTTCGTCAAATACTGTCTAGACACGTTTTCTTTTGGTCCATTCTCGCATTTCTGATTCTTACACCAGAATCGTTAGCTTTTTCTGAGTTTAGCAAAGTGCAAGCTAGAAGCGGTGGAATTTGTCTCCAATCCAGATTCCTGTGCCATTACAACGTTTCTATATGTTCCCCACTAAAACTTCACGGGAACATCGTAAAAGCGCTCTTTGCGATACTGAGCAAAACCGGCAGCGAGCTATGGGCTCTTAACGCGTTAACCGCGGATTCCAATACAATCGCAACAATCGCGTCTTCTGCAGTTTTTGCCGTTAAGAAAGACGCGATTCAGCCGGATGCCGTGCACTGAATAGCGTTTTCTCCAATTAGCTTCTAAAAGCCCTTTACTTCCAAAGCAGCTTTTACGCATGAGAGAGACTTCGTTTCTGGCGTTGTCAAAGTTGTTGTGCTGGACCCCGAAGTTAGTGTAGGGGAAAGTTTCTGTTCTCTTTCTGCTCTGCTACCGAATGCAATGTATGTCTGTCATCGTTCGTTCATCTGCGTTCACGTTTTCATTCTGTTTCTTTGACGCTTCTTGATGTCCATTTTCTATACTTCGTCAAATACTGTCTAGACACGTTTTCTTTTGAAACATTCTCGCATTTCTGATTCTTACACCAGAATCGTAAGCTTTTTCTGAGTTTAGGGAAGTACAGGCTAGAACCGTTGGAATTTGTTTCCAGTCCAGATTCCTGTGCCATTACAACGTTTCTATATGTTCCCCACTAAAACTCTTCACAGGACCATCGTAAAAGCGCTCTTTGCGATACTGAGCAAAACCGGCAGCGAGCTATGGGCTCTTAACGCGTTAACCGCGGATTCCAATACAATCGCAACAATCGCGTCTTCTGCAGTTTTTGCCGTTAAGAAAGACGCGATTCAGCCGGATGCCGTGCACTGAATAGCGGTTTCTCCAATTAGCCTGTAGAAGCCCTATACTTCCAAAGCACCTTTTACACGTGAGAGAGACTTCGTTTCTGGCGTTGTCAAAGTTGTTGTGCTGGACTCCGAAGTTAGTGTATTGGAAAGTTTCTGTTCTCTTTCTGCTCTGCTACCGTATGCAATGTATGTCTGCATCGTTCGTTCATCTGCGTTCACGTTTTCATTCTGTTTCTCTGACGCTTCTTGATGTCCATTTTCTATACTTCGTCAAATACTGTCAATACACGTTTTCTTTTGGTCCATTCTCGCTTTTCTGATTCTTACACCAGAATCGTAAGCTTTATGAGTTTAGCAAAGTACGGGCTAGAACCGGTGGAATTTGTCTCCAATCCAGATTACTGTGCCATTATACCGTTTCTATATGTTCCCCACTAAAACTCTTCACAGGACCATCGTAAAAGCGCTCTTTGCGGTACTGAGCAAAACCGGCAGCGAGCTATGGGCTCATAACGCGTTAACCGCGGATTCCAATACAATCGCAACAATCGCGTCTTCTGCAGTTTTTGCCGTTAAGAAAGACGCGATTCAGACGGATGCCCTGCACTGAATAGCGGTTTCTCCAATTAGCCTGTAGAAGCCCTATACTTCCAAAGCAGCATTTACACTTCATAGAGACTTCGTTTCTGGCGTTGTCAAAGTTGTTGTGCTGGACTCCGAAGTTAGTGTAGGGGAAAGTTTCTGTTCTCTTTCTGCTCTGCTACCGAATGCAATGTATGTCTGCATCGTTCGTTCATCTGCGTTCACGTTTTCATTCTGTTTCTCTGACGCTTCTTGATGTCCATTTTCTATACTTCGTCAAATACTGTCTAGACACGTTTTCTTTTGGTCCATTCTCGCTTTTCTGATTCTTACACCAGAATCGTAAGCTTTTTCTGAGTTTAGCAAAGTACGGGCTAGAACCGTTGGAATTTGTCTCCAATCCAGATTACTGTGCCATTACACCGTTTCTATATGTTCCCCACTAAAACTCTTCACGGGAACATCGTAAAAGCGCTCTTTGCGATACTGAGCAAAACCGGCAGCGAGCTATGGGCTCTTAACGCGTTAACCGCGGATTCCAATACAATCGCAACAATCGCGTCTTCTGCAGTTTTTGCCGTTAAGAAAGACGCGATTCAGCCGGATGCCGTGCACTTGAATAGCGGTTTCTCCAATTAGCCTGTAGAAGCCCTATACTTCCAAAGCACCTTTTACACGTGAGAGAGACTTCGTTTCTGGCGTTGTCAAAGTTGTTGTGTTGGACCCCGAAGTTAGTGTAGGGGAAAGTTTCTGTTCTCTTTCTGCTCTGCTACCGATTGCAATGTATGTCTGCATCGTTCGTTCATCTGCGTTCTCGTTTTCATTCTTTTTCTCTAACGCTTCTAGATGTCCATTTTCTATACTTCGTCAAATACTGTCTATACACGTTTTCTTTTGGTCCATTCTCGCTTTTCTGATTCTTACACCAGAATCGTAAGCTTTTTCTGAGTTTAGCAAAGTACAGGCTAGAACCCGTGGAATTTGTCTCCAATCCAGAGTCCTGTGCCATTACAACGTTTCTATATGTTCCCCACTAAAACTCTTCACGGGAACATCGTAAAAGCGCTCTTTGCGATACTGAGCAAAACCGGCAGCGAGCTATGGGCTCTTAACGCGTTAACCGCGGATTCCAATACAATCGCAACAATCGCGTCTTCTGCTGTATTTGCCGTTAAGAAAGACGCGATTCAGCCGGATGCCGTGCACTTGAATAGCGGTTTCTCCAATTCGCCTGTAGAAGCCCTATACTTCCTAAGCAGCTTTTACACCTGATAGAGACTTCGTTTCTGGCGTTGTCAAAGTTGTTGTGCTGGACCCCGAAGTTAGTGTAGGGGAAAGTTTCTGTTCTCTTTCTGCTCTGCTACCGAATGCAATGTATGTCTGCATCGTTCGTTCATCTGCGTTCACGTTTTCATTCTGTTTCTCTGACGCTTCTTGATGTCCATTTTCTATACTTCGTCAAATACTGTCTATACACGTTTTCTTTTCGTCCATTCTCGCGTTTCTGATTCTTACACCAGAATCGTTAGCTTTTTCTGAGTTTAGCAAAGTGCAAGCTAGAAGCGGTGGAATTTGTCTCCAATCCAGTTTCCTGTGCCATTACACCGTTTCTATATGTTCCCCACTAAAACTTTACGGGAACATGGTAAAAGCGCTCTTTGCGATACAGAGCAAAACCGGCAGCGAGCTATGGGCTCTTAACGCGTTAACCGCGGATTCCAATACAATCGCAACAATCGCGTCTTCTGCAGTTTTTGCCGTTCAGAAAGACGCGATTCAGCCGGATGCCGTGCACTTGAACAGCGGTTTCTCCAATTCGCCTGTAGAAGCCCTATACTTCCAAAGCAGCTTTTACACGTGAGAGAGACTTCGTTTCTGGCACTGTCAAAGTTGTTGTGCTGGACCCCGAAGTTAGTGTAGGGGAAAGTTTCTGTTCTCATTCTGCTCTGCTACCGAATGCAATGTATGTCTGCATCGTTCGTTCATCTGCGTTCACGTTTTCATTCTGTTTCTCTGACGCTTCTTGATGTCCATTTTCTATACTTCGTCAAATACTGTCTATACACGTTTTCTTTAGGTCCATTCTCGCATTTCTGATTCTTACACCAGAATCGTAAGCTTTTTCTGAGTTTAGCAAAGTACAGGCTAGAACCGTTGGAATTTGTCTCCAATCTCTGATTCCTGTGACATTACACCGTTTCTATATGTTCCCCACTAAAACTTCACGGGAACATCGTAAAAGCGCTCTTTGCGATACCGAGCAAAACCGGCAGCGAGCTATGGGCTCATAACGCGTTAACCGCGGATTCCAATACAATGGCAACAATCGCGTCTTCTGCAGTTTTTGCTGTTAAGAAAGACGCGATTCAGGCGAATGCCGTGAACTGAATAGCGGTTTCTCCAATACCCTCTATACTCCCTATACTTCCAAAGCAGCTTTTACACCTGAGAGAGACTTCGTTTCTAGCACTGTCAAAGTTGTTGTGCTGGACCTCGAAGTTAGTGTAGGGGAAAGTTTCTGTTCTCTTTCTGCTCTGCTACCGAATGCAATGTATGTCTGCATCGTTCGTTCATCTGCGTTCACGTTTTCATTCTGTTTCTCTGACGCTTCTTTTTGTCCATTTTCTATACTTCGTCAAATACTGTCTATACACGTTTTCTTTTCGTCCATTCTCGCTTTTCTGATTCTTACACCAGAATCGTAAGCTTTTTCTGAGTTTAGCAAAGTACGGGCTAGAACCGTTGGAATTTGTCTCCAATCCAGATTCCTGTGCCTTTACAACGTTTCTATATGTTCCCCACTAAAACTTCAGGGAAACATCGTAAAAGCGCACTTTGCGATCCTGAGTAAAACCGGCAGCGAGCTATGGGCTCTTAACGCGTTAACCGCGGATTCCAATACAATCGCAACAATCGCGTCTTCTGCAGTTTTTGCCGTTAAGAAAGACGCGAATCAGCCGGATGCCGTGCACTTGAATAGCTGTTTCTCCAATTAGCCTGTAGAAGCCCTATACTTCCAAAGCAGCTTTTACACTTCATAGAGACTTCGTTTCTGGCACTGTCAAAGTTGTTGTGCTGGACCCCGAAGTTAGTGTAGGGGAAAGTTTCTGTTCTCATTCTGCTCTGCTACCGAATGCAATGTATGACTGCATCGTTCGTTCAACTGCGTTCACGTTTTCATTCTTTTTCTCTGACGCTTCTTGATGTCCATTTTCTATACTTCGTCAAATACTGTCTATACACGTTTTCTTTTCGTCCATTCTCGCGTTTCTGATTCTTACACCAGAATCGTAAGCTTTATCTGAGTTTAGCAAAGTACGGGCTAGAACCGGTGGAAGTTGTCTCCAATCCAGATTCCTGTGCCATTACACCGTTTCTATATGTTCCCCACTAAAACTTCACGGGAACATGGTAAAAGCGCACTTTGCGATACCGAGCAAAACCGGCAGCGAGCTATGGGCTCTTAACGCGTTAACCGCGGATTCCAATACAATCGCAACAATCGCGTCTTATGCACTTTTTGCCGTTAAGAAAGACGCGATTCAGCCGCATGCTGTGAACTGAATAGCGTTTTCTCCAATACCCTCTGTATAGAGGCGTATGCCCTATACTTCCAAAGCAGCTTTTACACGTGGTAGAGACTTCGTTTCTGGCGTTGTCAAAGTTGTTGTGCTGGACCCCGAAGTTAGTGTAGGGGAAAGTTTCTGTTCTCTTTCTGCTCTGCTACCGAATGCAATGTATGTCTGCATCGTTCGTTCATCTGCGTTCACGTTTTCATTCTGTTTCTCTGACGCTTCTTGATGTCCATTTTCTATACTTCGTCAAATACTGTCTAGACACGTTTTCTTTTGGTCCATTCTCGCTTTTCTGATTCTTACACCAGAATCGTAAGCTTTTTCTGAGTTTAGCAAAGTACAGGCTAGAACCGTTGGAATTTGTCTCCAATCTCTGATTCCTGTGACATTACACCGTTTCTATATGTTCCCCACTAAAACTTCACGGGAACATCGTAAAAGCGCTCTTTGCGATACCGAGCAAAACCGGCAGCGAGCTATGGGCTCTTAACGCGTTAACCGCGGATTCCAATACAATCGCAACAATCGCGTCTTCTGCTGTATTTGCCGTTAAGAAAGACGCGATTCAGCCGGATGCCGTGCACTTGAATAGCGGTTTCTCCAATTCGCCTGTAGAAGCCCTATACTTCCTAAGCAGCTTTTACACCTGATAGAGACTTCGTTTCTGGCGTTGTCAAAGTTGTTGTGCTGGACCCCGAAGTTAGTGTAGGGGAAAGTTTCTGTTCTCTTTCTGCTCTGCTACCGAATGCAATGTATGTCTGCATCGTTCGTTCATCTGCGTTCACGTTTTCATTCTGTTTCTCTGACGCTTCTTGATGTCCATTTTCTATACTTCGTCAAATACTGTCTATACACGTTTTCTTTTCGTCCATTCTCGCGTTTCTGATTCTTACACCAGAATCGTTAGCTTTTTCTGAGTTTAGCAAAGTACAGGCTAGAACCGGTGGAATTTGTCTCCAATCTCTGATTCCTGTGCCATTACACCGTTTCTATATGTTCCCCACTAAAACTTCACGGGTACATCGTAAAAGCGCTCTTTGCGATACTGAGCAAAACCGGCAGCGAGCTATGGGCTCTTAACGCTTTAACCGCGGATTCCAATACAATCGCAACAATCGCGTCTTCTGCAGTTTTTGCTGTTAAGAAAGACGCGATTCAGGCGAATGCCGTGAACTGAATAGCGGTTTCTCCAATACCCTCTATACTCCCTATACTTCCAAAGCAGCTTTTACACGTGAGAGAGACTTCGTTTCTGGCGTTGTCAAAGTTGTTGTGCTGGACCCCGAAGTTAGTGTAGGGGAAAGTTTCTGTTCTCTTTCTGCTCTGCTACCGAATGCAATGTATGTCTGCATCGTTCGTTCATCTGCGTTCACGTTTTCATTCTGTTTCTCTGACGCTTCTTGATGTCCATTATCTATACTTCGTCAAATACTGTCTAGACACGTTTTCTTTAGGTCCATTCTCGCATTTCTGATTCTTACACCAGAATCGTAAGCTTTTTCTGAGTTTAGCAAAGTACAGGCTAGAACCGTTGGAATTTGTCTCCAATCTCTGATTCCTGTGACATTACACCGTTTCTATATGTTCCCCACTAAAACTTCACGGGAACATCGTAAAAGCGCTCTTTGCGATACCGAGCAAAACCGGCAGCGAGCTATGGGCTCTTAACGCGTTAACCGCGGATTCCAATACAATCGCAACAATCGCGTCTTCTGCAGTTTTTGCCGTTAAGAAAGACGCGATTCAGCCGGATGCCGTGCACTGAATAGCGTTTTCTCCAATTAGCTTCTAAAAGCCCTTTACTTCCAAAGCAGCTTTTACGCATGAGAGAGACTTCGTTTCTGGCGTTGTCAAAGTTGTTGTGCTGGACCCCGAAGTTAGTGTAGGGGAAAGTTTCTGTTCTCTTTCTGCTCTGCTACCGAATGCAATGTATGTCTGTCATCGTTCGTTCATCTGCGTTCACGTTTTCATTCTGTTTCTTTGACGCTTCTTGATGTCCATTTTCTATACTTCGTCAAATACTGTCTATACACGTTTTCTTTTGAACCACTCTCGCATTTCTGATTCTTACACCAGAATCGTAAGCTTTTTCTGAGTTTAGCAAAGTACAGGCTAGAACCGGTGGAATTTGTCTCCAATCCAGATTCCTGTGCCATTACAACGTTTCTATATGTTCCCCACTAAAACTCTTCACGGGACCATCGTAAAAGCGCTCTTTGCGATACTGAGCAAATCCGGCAGCGAGCTATGGGCTCTTAACGCGTTAACCGCGGATTCCAATACAATCGCAACAATCGCGTCTTCTGCAGTTTTTGCCGTTAAGAAAGACGCGATTCAGCCGGATGCCGTGCACCTGAATAGCGGTTTCTCCAATTCGCCTGTAGAAGCCCTATACTTACAAAGCAGCGTTTACACGTGGTAGAGACTTCGTTTCTGGCGTTGTCAAAGTTGTTGTGCTGGACCCCGAAGTTAGTGTAGGGGAAAGTTTCTGTTCTCATTCTGCTCTGCTACCGAATGCAATGTATGTCTGCATCGTTCGTTCATCTGCGTTCACGTTTTCATTCTGTTTCTCTGACGCTTCTTGATGTCCATTTTCTATACTTCGTCAAATACTGTCTATACACGTTTTCTTTTCGTCCATTCTCGCGTTTCTGATTCTTACACCAGAATCGTTAGCTTTATCTGAGTTTAGCAAAGTGCAAGCTAGTACAGGTGGAATTCGTCTCCAATCCAGTTTCCTGTGCCATTACAACGTTTCTATATGTTCCCCACTAAAACTCTTCACAGGACCATCGTAAAAGCGCTCTTTGCGATACTGAGCAAAACCGGCAGCGAGCTATGGGCTCTTAACGCGTTAACCGCGGATTCCAATACAATCGCAACAATCGCGTCTTCTGCAGTTTTTGCCGTTAAGAAAGACGCGATTCAGCAGGATGCCGTGCACTGAATAGCGGTTTCTCCAATTAGCCTGTAGAAGCCCTATACTTCCAAAGCAGCTTTTACACTTCATAGAGACTTCGTTTCTGGCACTGTCAAAGTTGTTGTGCTGGATCCCGAAGTTAGTGTAGGGGAAAGTTTCTGTTCTCTTTCTGCTCTGCTACCGAATGCAATGTATGACTGCATCGTTTGTTCATCTGCGTTCACGTTTTCATTCTGTTTCTCTGACGCTTCTTGATGTCCATTTTCTATACTTCGTCAAATACTGTCAATACACGTTTTCTTTTGGTCCATTCTCCCGTTTCTGATTCTTACACCAGAATCGTAATCTTTTTCTGAGTTTAGCAAAGTAGAGGCGATAACCGGTGGAACTTGTCTGCAATCCCTGATTCCTGTGCTATTACACCGTTTCTATATGTTCCCCACTAAAACTTTTCACGGGAACATCGTAAAAGCTACTGAAGCCTTGGATTTGCACAAGCAGTCAAAGCTGGGGCGCGTCTCAGTTGTTGGATGTCTGAGAGACCGAGAGGTGAGGTGACTGCCTCTGCATGAGGTGACTGGCTCCCTTGCCAGCTGTGCTGCTGCTGGACAGGGCACTTGCTGGTACTGGAACTAGACTGATGTGCCTCTTGTCTGCATTCTTTCCCTGTTCTCCCTGCCTCTCCCCACCTGTCATTTCTCTGGGTTTCTCTCCTTTGTCTGTCATAAATAGATTGAATGTTACAGATCAAATTGTCTCTTTGCTTCACTGAATCTCTAAAACCATGTGGGTTTACAGATGGATTATTATTAATTCAGCAAGGAGCTATCAGTGTTTATATTATTTTGTAAACAAATATCAGCTATGCATTAATAAGTTGATTATTGTGTTTTCAGCCCTCCTGCTAAGCTGATTGTAGAGAAACATGGCTCTGCATTTTGAATCCCTTATCATGGGTCCTTTTAAACTTCCCCCATCTCAGGGAGTGGTGGTTTTGGCTGCTTAAAACAGCAGTACTAAAACATTCTCAGGGCTTTCCTACGTGCATTTTACTTTTGGCAAGCAGCGTAACCTCAGCGCTGATAGACTGGGAAAACAGCAGATGACTTTGAAGCAAATAAGTCTGAGATCAGCCAGTAAATCATGCAGGACTGTTGGTTATCTCTGCAGCATCTTAGTTGGTGCTGGTACTTCAGTGCTGTCAGTCAGCAGCAGACCTTTCATTCCCAGCAACCCCTGTGTAGATGCTTTCAGTGCACCTGCTACAGAGCAGCAGTGTGTTCTAGCAGATAGGTGGGAGCTGTGGGAGGATGAAGAGCTGTGATTCAGGGGTACACTGCCCTGCTGGCTGGCCTGAGTGTGGCTAGTTGGGTGCATGGTTGGGATCTCAGCTGTGTGGTCAGTGGAGGGCAGGGACCCACAGCGGCAGAACCAGAGGTGTACTCAACAGGTATTTCAGATACCAGGTATTGTTATTACAACACATTCCACTGCTTGATAGTGAACGCTGTTTTGAAACTACGTGGCTAACAGCAGGTTTGTATCTGTGTCACTGCAGCATTTCTTGGAGGCTGCTTGGGTTGCTGCTGCCATGCGTCCTCTACTGAAGGCCCTGAATATTGTGTCCATGCATACTTTCCTGAGAAGATCTCGCCAGCTTTGCAGCCAGAGATCCCCAGCTGGAGCCACATTTAGTTACGAACTTATGAAACAGCAGCACAGACCAGAGGTGCCAGAGTACTTCAACTTTGCAAGCAACGTGCTAGACAGGTGGACCGAAGTAGAAAAAGTAACAGCTACTTGGCTGCTCTGCTGCTGAAGAGCTGAGAACTGCCAAGCACATCCAGCCAGCATGCTGCTGCAGTTGTGCTCTGGTTACAATCTGATGAACACCTCATGTAATTTGAACCTGTAAATCCCTTAGGCCAATGCTGCCCTGTTTGTGAGCCCAAATGCTTTGCTCCTTTAATCAGTAACTCTGGTGACACTGACCCTGAGTAAATTTGTGCCTTAATGATGAGATCAACTGGAGCACTCTGAGCCTTGCGCTGGTTCCCCTACTAGCTGTGACATGCACCCTGCCTGTGTGTGCGAGACAAAGCACTTGGCCTCCACTGCTTGCCAGCAAAATGTGAATACAGCAAAATGCCAAACCTCCCCATTCTTTTCCAGTCATGAAATCTTTGCATCATGAAATAGCAGTCCACAAAACTGAACCACTTGGAGTGCTCAAATGGGCATGAGCTCTAAGCAAGGATGGGGAATATGAAAAAGAAAAGGAGTGAAGTTTAGGTATATCATCTATATTACTCTAGTGCCCTAGTGTCTGTGGATGTAGTCCACAGGTTCTTCATGATGAGGGGCTGAACACAGTGGTGTCCACCCAGCAGCAGGATCACAGCAGAGGTATCACCAGTCTGACACAAGGAGTGCATTCGTTCCGTCTGCAGGAAGAACAGATTTTGGCAGGCTGCGAATGAAGCAAGGAAAGAACACCAGAAGAGTTTTGCCCTCTGAAGTACGCTGCTCAACTTTTCTCCCTAGATGAACCTTAGTGTTTGCCTTCAAACAGATAACAAGATACCATATTCTTCCTGCCCCATGAGGTCTTCTGTGCTCAGGAAATGACTTGCACAATGTCACTGCTAAAGGCATCCATCTCCTTAAGCGCATACCATGAACACACATTTCACTTTTCACACATCTGTTAGTTATGAGTGACATTGATTAGAGGTCACACTGTGCTTTTGATCCTCACATCTGCTTTTCAGAAGTAACAAATGGGCCCAGTTCAAGATGAACTTGGAAATGAGCTTGGAGAGTTTGCAGCACAGAAGCACAGTCCAGCTGCACCTGTGTCCGTCAGCATCTTTCTTTGCGTCCTGGAACAGAAAGCTGGACAGCCTTTGCAGAGGGAAACACCATGAGCTCAGGAAAGAAATGCAAATTTAATTTTTTACATGACATCTGAAGGCTGTTCTTCCTGAAGGAGAGATTGGTTTGGAGACAGTGGCAAATTTCAGCTGCATCCCCAGATTCCTCCAGCACTGAATAAGAGCCGAATGCTTTGTTTCCTAAGAGTTAATTACGGTAAAAGTGGTATGTTTCTAAAGTGAAGCATTTGCACTCTACCCTGTTCTGTAGGAGGGAAAAAAGCCTAAAACCCCCGCATTGTGGTGGGTAGATGGTGTTGCAGAAGAGTTGAAGTGGAGCTTTGAGGATCTGGGAGTGCTGTCCCGGCAAGCAGCCAATGTACTCTGTGGTGCCTGCGGTCTGCAGCATGGAGACAGGGTTCTTCTGCTTCTGCCACGGATCCCAGAGTGGTGGCTGCTGAATGTGGCTTGCATGAGAACAGGTTGGTAAGAGCACACAAATGGCACATGAGGACGGAAATCAGGACTTGCTACTTAATGCACGCAGAACTAGAAACGTGCTGTTGAGGACGAACTAATAAAACACTGATCAACACCCTTCACACCAAATGTGGCACTTCCGTGTAGTTCTGCTCATGATCTAGATGTTAGGAAAACACTCTAAGTCCACTCCTTGACATTCTCCTTTCTCCAGCACTTGTGATGCATCACAAATGCACCTTCCTGCAACCTTGCAGTGAAGCTGGCCCACATTTAGCCAAGTGTTTCACACGGCCTCTGTTCCTGCTCAGCTTGGCAATATTTTCAACCCAGAATGTCATGCTGCCCCACAGACACTAGCAGCATGCAGTACAGAAATTAAGTCCAGAAGAATGGCATACTCCACAGGAAGTGCCTTCAGACCAAGGAAAGCCGTTCCCTCCATTTCTTCTAGCATCCCATGACCAGTCTGGTACCTCCTAACTTGTGCTCATCCTCACATAGAATTCTATCCGCCAAGGAAATCAGTATGTTTACAAATATAGGGCCAAATTCTGCTTTCAGTATAGCCTTGTCCCACTCAAAACCACAAAGTAAGCTGAGTCTTAGTAGTACAAGAACTATTAAGCAATGTATAAGCTCTTTTTTGCGTTCCACTTGCTCCCATTTAGGAACTGTCCCAATTCCTGGCACGCAGCAGCTGACTGCAAAGGACATTCTCTATCGCCTACAGAAGTCCAAGGCAAAAGGCATCATCGCTGATGACTCTGTGGCATCAACTGTAGAGTCAGTAGAGGCTGAATGCCAGTCTCTGAGGTTCAAATTACTGGTGTCAGAGGGCTACCGAGAGGGGTGGCTGAGCTTCAAGGATCTCCTGAAGTGAGTAACCACCACTGCGACAGTGCCGCAGCAGAGATAAGAGTGGTTCCATTTGCTTTGGGTGGGAAATGCTGCACGTGCCAATGTGTTCTCATCCTTCTGGGTCTGCGAAGTGGAAAAATATAAATGGTTTTGGCACTTCTGATTGCTGCTGCAGGGGTTGTTTTAAACATATTCAGGAACGCTTAAGTTACACAAATTGATTTATTCCTCATTTTGTTTATTTTAAAGAAATGCTCCATCTGATCACCAGTGCGTAACCACGAAGTCTCAACACCCTGCAGTCATCTATTTTACTAGTGGGACTACAGGAGCTCCAGAAATGACAGAACATTCCCACTGCAGCTATGGCATTGGCCTCACAGTGAGCGGAAGGTACGTCCACTGCTTTGTCAGATTGGTAGTATGGCAAAAGGAAGAGAAATGCAAGGTTATACCAGAAGCATTTGTTTCACTGCTCTACAAAACAACCCTTCTGCTAGACCCAGCCAAGGTTTGTTTGGTTGGTTATTTTCCCCAGGAAGCAAGGCACGTTTTGAGTCCAGCTGTCTTAGTGTGCATGGAACGTAGCAGCCAAATAGATGCACTAACTCCTTTTTCACATTTTCTTTAACTAAAGATAAATCTTTTGCTGCATGTTCAACAAGTTAGCGTTTAAGAGATTGTCTACCGAATGAAAAATCAGCATAAGTTTAGAAAATCCGTATCAAAATGGGAGAAGTACGTGGGTCTGACAGGCTTCTGGGTTCATGTCTGTCTGAGTTCAACACAGCTCCCAGAGGAATGAAATGCTGATAATTCAGAACCTCTAAATTTTTAAAGCAATATTGTTTATAAAATTGATAGGGCAGTGCACTTCACTCTAACTGGGAGACAGTAACAAACCAGAAAAGGCCCACATGCAGTAATCCAAAAACACCCTGATCGCTAACAGCAAGTTCAAGCAATCTCATATTCATGCAACATCACATCCTGAGGAGGGTTCTGCAGCTCCGTCAGTACAACATCTTGTGGAAACGTGCAGTGTCAGTCTGTCCTGCTGTGCCCTCCCTGTGCCAGGACTTGGTTGTGCTCAGTCATTCAGGTCTATCTAAATTCCGCTTACCCACGACAAACAGTGCCAGATTCACTTCCCTGCCACATCTCAAAACATTTTACTACTTGCCTTATTTCTGCTAAGTAAGGACAGTGGGCTGTTCTTCCTTGTGCTATCAGGTACTGGCTGAACCTGACCTCTTCAGATATATATTGGAATACCTCAGACACGGGCTGGGCCAAGGCAGCATGGAGCATGTTTTCGGCGTGGAGTGAAGGGGCATGTGTATTTGTACATAAAATGCCACAGTTCAACCCGCCTGCTGTCTTTGAGGTAAATGGGGGAGATGACTTTGCAGCTGTTTGCTATTAGGCCTAGAAGTGAAACACAAAGGAAACTGGGCTGGAATCTGCAGAGCTAATCTGTTATTAAAATGAGTGACAATCATAGACAAATGAGAATGCCAGTTGCCTGCACCACGTAACTCAAGAGTAAGGGGTGAGGAGGCAGCAAAGCTGAATTCCCTTAAAAAATGCCATTGGCACTGTATTGTCCTCCATTCTCCACACACAACTCCTTATCCTTTGTAAAAGACTACCGCCATTTCACCCCTTCTCCTGCGACAGCTGGGAGCTGTCAGGTAGCACCAGGCTGTGTTGGAGAACACTTTCAGTTTTAGTCCTGTAGGACATCTAAAAAAGTAGGATTAGGACTTCAGTTTTTTTTTCTCCTTAAACTGCAATTACGAAGCAATCCTGCAAGGAGGACTTCAAACCTTTCCAGGGTACAAAGCTTTGGTGTCTTGTACCCATTGTAAGATAACATAGCTTCCGTTTTGAAGAAAAATTTAATTAAATATAACTGCTGTGCTAACTGCTCTTAGGACACTAGTATTTTGTTTGCGTGTTTCATAAGCCTGATGCAGGCAGATATCATTATACCATCTCTTACAATGTAGATGAGACTTCACGGGCTTCAGTATATGGGCAACACTGGTTTTTATTATTCTGAACTCCTTAGAGCCTGTCAAGATATCCCATCACTGTCTTCTGCTCAGCTCCAACTGCCTACTGAATGCTCGTGCAGCACCAGCTGCCCAGGTAAGCTGAGGCGGAGGGTCCCCAGCACTGCCTTCCATCAAAGCTGTGGGCCAAGTGCTCAGCTTTTGGATTTTATTCCACTTTCACAGTGGCAGAACAGGAACTCTGACTGTGTTTCTCAACCTCTTGAGTCTCACTTACTGTGTATTAAGTCAGAATAAATATTTGGGGTGCCATCTTAGGCTTTGTAAGTCACAGTGGAAAGCATCTTAGCTCAGGCAGTAATAAGATAATCATGGTGTCCTAGTTAACACGTCCTACTTTTACCATCACACTCTCCCTACCTCTGTTTCTTTCCTATGTCCCACCAGCAGTATACTCCCCATGAAGTGTATGTTGGTATGGCTCAGTGACATGTATGAAAGACACCTTGGCCTCTCTGAACTCTCCCACAGGTTATAACTGACAGGGTTAAACTTTGTTATTCCTCTTTGGTCCAGGCTCCAGTTCAGACTCTAGGGTTAGAAACATCACATTATTTGATGTTCTAAATAAAACAGAAGCAAACCAGGAAGTTTTTATTTTTCCTTTCTTGTGTTATTTTCAGATTTGTTGTTGTTTAGCACTTCACAATTCAAATTTAACAAAAAAGACTCAGCATTTTGTATAGGAAGGTCCCCCACAATACAGGAATATGGCAGCAAATGGGACATAGCAGACAGATAACTGCCAGTTACTTGTTTTGTCTTTCTCAGCTGCACATTCAGCAGGCTCCGGCACTGTGTGAGCGCTGGGGAGCCAATCAACCCCGAGGTGATGGCAGAGTGGACAGCGCGGACAGGGCTGGATATCCATGAATGCTATGGACAAACAGAAACTGTATGTTGAGCTTTACAGGAGAAAAATATATGCTTTGCAGATACAGCAATAAATCCTATTCAGTTTGACAAGAAAAAGTCATTAAAAAGATTGTACACAATTGTATTAGGTTTACATACTCCTCCTCACTTCACCACATTCCAACAATGCTAGTTCATCATGACTATTGCAACAGTTGCGACCTTTAGAGGGGAAGTCAGTTCCAATAGGCAACAATGAAAACAGTTTTTTAACTCATGTGGGCTTTGCATTGAGGGCTGACACAGAGGAGATGCACTCTTCATGACTACCCTCCAAATTCTGCTTTGAACTCTATTTTTGGAGCGCTCACATTGTTCGGGGCTACGGGTGAGATTTCCAGAACATCATTTATTTCATTGGACATATGATTATAATGAAGGGTTCATTATTTCCTACAAAAGTTCACAATGTTAGCTGAGTTTTCTAAACCTACGCTAAAGACTGAATATACAAGTGACTGTTTGGCTGAGAAAAATATTTATTACAGGTGCTGGTCTGTGGAAATTTTAAAGGAATGGAAATTAAACCTGGCTCTATGGGAAAGCCATCTCCAGGGTATGACGTCAAGGTATGGCACCTCTTGTAGCACTGCTGTCTCTGAGATCATCATTTGCTATCGAAGCAGTCTAAGAGATTTCACACGACACTGTGCTATGCAGCATCATTCCACAAGGAATGGAATTGTGAACCAACTACGTCACTGTCCCAAATGCAGTGTGCAAAGTGAGCAGTCGCACTTTACTCTCGCACCAGCCTCAGCAGGAAGACGTAGATGACAGCCCACTATCAGATAGGATGGCAACGATGGAAGTCAAATTGCCAAGCTAATGAAGAGTGAGAGCAAACGTGAATTAATAGTCTCTTGTCATTTATTACAATTGCCTATTATTAATATCCCACTCAATATCCCCGCTGAATATGAATCTGCTAGAATGCAATTTATTATATTTTACAGGTAGCTTTTATGTAAAACACAATTTAATATTTCCTAGGATGATCCAGAGAAAACAAAGGCAACAGTCCGTGGGGATTTCTGTGTTACTGGAGACAAGGGGATCATGGATGATGATGGATACTTTTGGTTTGTTGGAAGAGCCGATGATGTCATTAATTCTGCTGGGTAATTCAACACTGATTAAAAATACATCTTCCACCACAAATAATAGAGTTGATTCAGACAAGATATGTTTATGTGCCTCAAGTACAAATAAAGGACCTTTATCTCCATTTTAAAGATACCGCATTGGACCATTTGAAGTAGAAAGTGCTCTAATAGAGCATCCCGCAGTGGTGGAATCAGCAGTTGTCAGCAGTCCAGACCCCATCAGGGGAGAGGTAAACAAATTGAGCACATTTTAGATAAAAAAGAGCTTTATGCATACCACAGCTGACAAAGACCAGCTTCCAATGGAATGGTCTATCTAACGATGACATTTTTGAACTAAATAAAACCAAGTTGGCATTCCTACTCTACCAGATATGTCTAAACCAAAAAAACTGACCATGACAATTACCTAGCCAACATAACTAAAGCACAATTTGAAGCTTTTCCTCTGCATTCCAGTACTTCCCACATTGATCAGCTCCACAGTCCAAACAAACACATAACGTTGGCATAGATGTTTGCATCCACTGTATTTATTATTCTGTAGTTTGTAGGTAAACGTTTGGTTAAAGCTTCAAATCTCACTGTTGTGTGAGGTTGTTTCATCACTACTTAAGCCTTTGTTCCCTTAACTTCTTCAAGGTAGTGAAAGCCTTTGTTGTTTTAACACCCGACTACGTCTCATGCGATCCAGAACAAATGAGGAAAGAGCTACAAGACCACGTTAAGA
Source organism: Oreortyx pictus (assembly GCA_036925125.1). Lineage (NCBI taxonomy): Eukaryota > Metazoa > Chordata > Aves > Galliformes > Odontophoridae > Oreortyx > Oreortyx pictus. The sequence continues at coordinate 4,536,126 of JAUPFR010000029.1, forward strand.
AAGCTACTGCTCCATACAAGTATCCTCGGAAAGTAAGTTGCCGATCATCCAAATATTTTAAGTAATTGTCACTGCTATAGGCAAGCACAGATCAACTATTATGTCACTTATGAGGCTATGTCACTGGGGGGGAAGTCACACTTGTGTACATTATTTCATACCGCATTCCTCCCTTTCCCCTTAGATGGAGTTTGTTCGAGAGCTGCCAAAAACCGTTAGCGGGAAGATCCGAAGAATTGAACTACGCCAGAAGGAGTGGAGGAGATATTAGAATTCTTTGGTTTTGGGGTTGCATTGTAGTTTTAACATAGGGTGTGGGTTCCAGTGGCTTTTTGCTTTGTTTGTTTAAACAATAATAAGATAATGCTGATTTACACAGTAATGTAGAGCAGAAGACACTACATCTCTCTTAGTTGAGGTTCTCACAGTCTCACCTGACCCCCAGCACTCAGCTACCCCAGTGCCACAGAAGCAGGCAGGCTGATATGAATGGCACAGAAGATGTGTAATCAATAGATGATGTGCTAAATAAAGTTAATGAAACATCACTAGCATTTTACCTTTATTATCACTTAAATGAAAAAAATCACAAGAGTTTAGTACATCACTTGCTTCAAGAATCACTTCTGAGAAGCATGACAACAGATTTGTAAAAGTTACAGTTACAAATCTCTACAAGTATATTTAGAAAAAAATAGTATAGAAATCTACATCATTAAAATGTTTAAGGACTCAATTAGCAAAAAATTTTAAACGCATGATGACAAAGTAGGAATTTAAGACATGTAACAACAGCTACTCGCACCTTAACTGCAGCACGATTTATTCTGTCTCAGTCCAGTCATGTTAACATGGGTATGTCTGTATGCTTGAACAACTGCCAAGCAGCATTATTTTCATCCCCTGCTCAGAACACGTATCTGACATCATCGGACTGGCCCAGTTTTGTTATCTACAGTTAACTAACTGAGCTTCAGATTCAAACAACTAAACTAAAAATCTTCAAGTTCTCATAGATGGTCTGAGGAACAAATGTTTGTTGGAAGAATTTCCTGAAGTGCTGAGGCATGTTCCAAGAGAGGTCAAAGCATCTACATTCATGGTGGCAACATGAGATTTCTCTTTTAGAATTGCATTTTCCCACTTGAAGTATCCACAGCTTCTCTCACTACCTTCACGCCTACCAACAGGACAACAGAAAAACGCCTTGCCATGATTTGGACCGGCATTTGACACATAGAGCCTTTTAGCCCTTCGACCACACTTACACAAAGGGGGAGTTAGCTTTTCATTTTGCACAGCTGTTACAGACTGATTCAGATTGACTGTGGAGCTCAGAGCGGTGCGAGATGCTTTGGACAAATTCAAATTTCTCCAATATAAGGCATGATCTGAAGATGCCATTTTCTCTTGGTAGACAGCAAAAGACTGTTTTTTCGCTGGTGGCAGTGCTGTTGGACTAGTTGGCTTTCTTTTGGGAACTTCAGAAGGAATAGAAAAATTTCTCATTATTACTGATTGGGATGAAATAGCATTTACCTCTGCAGATGGGATCTTAAAAGCAGAAAGATTTGAAGGCTGCCTTTGTACCATTCCCACATTAAAGATAGTAGTATCAGGACTCTTGTAAATGATGGATTTAGGAGGTTCTACGGGTACCAGAGTTTTCCCCAAACTTTGATCACCTGGACTCATCGCAACCGATTGCTCTGGAGTTGTTTTTATTTCAGACAGCATTAAGATGTCTGTACTTGAGTCCTCCTCCAATTGAACACAGTCTGAATTTGGTTCAGATTGAGATTTAGGTATCAGAGCTACATCTTCCCAGTCAGTCAGCAGAGACAAGCAATCAGAATGAGTGCCGGTATCCTCACTGGAGGTATTCACTGAGGAGATGGTGGTGGAGATGAGTACTAGCCCCAACCCACACACTGGAGAGCTGTACCTTGCTGTGCTCACAAGATGCCCATTGTTCAATCCTTGCTGAATGCCTGGTGATAAAGTACTGTGAGATTGCTGTGCGTGTCCAAGAAGAGCAAATCTGTCAGCAGACACTGTGGAATAGCTTTGGATTTCTTCGCATAAATCAGTCCTTGAGCTGCTGCCAGATACAACATGCATGTCTGCAGAGCAACCACTGGAGGTGGCCTGTTCTGCAGATTGTACATCAGGAATTACCGTAATTCCAGCAGGCCCGTTGTGGTTTCTCTCTGCCACAGAGTTTGCTTTGCAAGATTTATCTCTGGATGTTTCAAGGCTGCTGCTACTTCCCAGCACAGTCTTGTCAGCAGAGCTGGCATTCGGCATTCTGGAAATTAAGTTCTTCCTAGGACAGGACTAGGGAGTCCATTAACAAAAAGAGATTTTGGAAAGTGAATACCCAGAAGTTTTAGTAATCACTGCATAAGACTAACAAGTATGTCAGCCTAAGGATGTTCTGTTCAATTCACACTCAAGATTCTGGTTTTGTTGTCCGAACAGCTCACCCTTCGCCTGTATGTCAGGCTACAAGACAAGTAAAGGAGAGATATGAAATAGTAACAAACCTTATCCAAAGATTTAGTAATCTTCAGCACACACCCATCACAAGTCATCCTCCAAGCAAGACGAGCAGTATTCCGAGAGTCATCCAACCCTTCAAAAGTATGGTTATATTAACATCTTCCTTTTGAACTACTACAGGAGGCAGTTCTTATTAGATGAAAAGTACCACTCACGTACACTTAAAAACTCATGCAGCTGAATATGTAGCCACAACAACTGTTAAAATCCCTGGTGTTTTGTATTAATTATGCCAAAAATTTGAGTTGAAATTATGTTTTCTTCCATATTCATAAGGTGCCCAGAGCTATCACCTAAGACCAAGTTCTTTTATCCTTTCCTTGCTCTCTTTTTCCTTTTCTGCCCCAGCAACTCAGAACTTGATCTTGTGGACCACACAAACACAAAAGCTCTAGGAGAGATTTCTAAAGTTAAGTGTGAGATTAGAAATGACAAATTCTGATCTCTGAAGCATTTCTACTTGGATGGTTTTATTGACCTGAACATTGTATACCTAGAAATAACATTCTGTATATCAGATAGAGTCATCACATCACCCTTACCAGAATGTTCCCGTCTGTAGGGCAAATAACCCCCAGAAATAGCACCCAGAAGAAATAGTGCCAAAGCTGATATATGTTTGATAGGCTTAGGTAGATGGTATACAGATAGTTAATAAGAAAATTAATAAGAAAAGAGTGGCTCACCTTTGAAGATGGTTGAGGCGCACCAAAAACTCCACTAGGGAGGGATCTCCAACCAGAAATCCTTCCCTGGTGGTGGTCAGCCCTTAAATGGGGTCTTGGGAGAGGTGGAGTCAAACTCCACCCCTTCCAATCACACTCACTTGTGCCCCTGTGGTTGACCCAGTGCTCGCCTCAGGTGATCAATCAGTGGTTCAGGCCGTGATTCAACAGTTCCCATACACTCCACCCCTTCACGACATGAACCACTGATTAAGGAACTATAGGGTGAGCCCTCCTCAATACAGAGACCCAATACATCGTGACGCTTTACATAATAACCCGTCGCGATGCATATCGATGTAATCTGGGATGAGTGATGATCAGCGTATGGCTCATGCTCTTCCTTGGGCCAGTGCTTGGTGGTGTCTACTGGAAGCATGCGGTCACATTGTGCAGGTCCGTCCTACTCTTCATCAGTCCCGGGTAGACCATCACCGGATGTTGCACATGATGTTATTGCAACTCTGGAACACTTCAGCAGTATTTGGTTCCCTCCGGTGACTTATAGACTCACGGGGAGTAATATAGATGTTTCAAAGGTACCAAGAGGGGGAGGTCTGCCCTCCAGGGTAAGATACAGGCCGTATTCCTATCTTGGGTCAACACTTCAACTTGTACAGGGGCATGCCCTGGCCGCCTGTACCAAACCTTTTGCCCAGATGTCTGTGGCTGCACGATTATATCAGGCACCAAAGGGGGTGTCCTGATCTGCCACAGAGACATGATAGGGGTTCCTTTAGCAATAAAGACTGGAGTGTTGACCACAATATCAGTAGGCCATGTACCAATTACCAGAGGGACTGCCGAACCCCCCACCTCCAAAAATCTCCCCCAAGGTGCAAGTAGGCCACACCGTCATGGTCCTACCTGCACCTTCCAAGGCCATCTTATTTTATTGGTGCCTGGTTTCAGGTTCTCAGGGGCAGGGAGCAGAAGATTGTTCTCACGGCCGGTCTGAGGTCTTACCTCATTATCTGTACCTGTAATTTGGATCCTAAGTGGGGAGGCCCATGTTGTTTGTAACATTTTCAAGGCACTGGGTCTGCCATCTCTAGGTCTTTCATTCAGATCTCGCAGGGTTTCGTGGAGTCTCTTCGTCCACCCCTGCAGAGACTGAGAGTCTGTCTTCAGGGCAGCCTTGAGAATACCGTTATAACGCTCAATCAGGCCTGCCCCCGTTGGATTATATGGCAGGTGGAATCGCCATTCAATATTGTTCTCTTCTGCCCAGCGTTGTATCATTGCACCCGTGAAATGAGTCCCTTGGTCGCTCTCAATGACTTGTGGTGTCCCGTAGGCAGCCATCAATCTTGTGAGCGCCTTGATGGTATAGGCCTGGTTGGCTTTTGGTACTGGATAGGCCTGCATTAGCCCACTCGCGGTGTCAACACAGGTTAGGGCATATCTCGCCCCCTCAGATCGAGGGAGGGGCCCAATATAATCAACCTGCCATCGCTGTAGAGGATTGTGTCCTCTAGCAAGATGGGCTGTTGTTTCAGGCAACGACCTCGGTCTCATTCTGGAGCAGGCATCACAGTCTCGACATGCTTGAGCTACGTCCGATAGTTGTACGGGCTGTCCCCATGCTTTGGCAGCTGCCCACATGGTCTTCTGTCCAGCATGCCGCAGCTTTTGATGTAACCAGTAGGCAATGTTCTCAGATGGTGAGTTCTCAACCCATCTAACTCGGGCCAGTGTGTGGGCTTCATCATTTCCTGGTGACTGTAGGGGTCGGTGACCAGAAACGTGGTAGACACGTACAGTTCTGTGTTTGAATGTATTCCATATGTCTAACCACATATCTTTGCCCCAGATCGGTCGGGAGTGGATAGTCCAGTCCTGGGTAGCCCACTGTGCGATCCAAAGAGTGAGTCCCCGGTACACAGCCCAACTATCTGTGCAGATATTCAGGACACCGTCACCAGGTTCTTTGGTTATAACCATCCACACGGCCCGCAGCTCTGCCCACTGGCTGCTTTGACCATCCCCCTCTTCAAACCATATTGTATCTGTAGCGGGATGGTATGCTACTGCTCTCCACTTACTTGGGTTGCCCTTGCTGGACCCATCCGCGTACCAGGCATCTTCAGGAATGGGATATTTTCCTTCCTGGACGGGACTCTTCTGTGGCGGAGCAACCAAGGTTTGTTTTGGTGCATCACTGTGATACGTCACTGGGCCTAGAATCTTTTGGAGTTCTTCTTTCAACGGTGAGGAAGACAGACTACTCCTCTGGCTGAGATAGGCGACCCATCGTGCCACCGTCTGTGCCTGGGCCACCCCTGTCTTAGGAAGGTGGGTTCAGATCTCTCACCCACCCCTGAATTGGAAGAGTGGTCTTAACTATGACTTTGGCCGTCTGGGTTATCGGCTCTACCGCTTGTAATGCGGTATAGGCAGCCAATAGTTGTTTTTCAATCATACTATATCTTTCTTCTGCTCCGTGCCAGACCTGAGACCAAAATCCAATGGGGGTCCGAACAGAACTCTGGCGTTGCCACAGGCCCCAGCCAAAGCCATCCTGAGTAACATGAACATCCAATTCAGCTGGGAGGGTAGGATCGAATATACCCAATGCCTGGGCTTGTTTCACCGCCTGTTTTGCTTGCTGGAAAGCATCCTGTTCTGTTCTCCCCCAATCCCATGAATGGCCCTTTTTTTGTGAGTCTATACAAAGGTCTCAGCAGCTGCGCCAAATGAGGTATAAAGGAACGCCAGTATCCCAATATACCTAGAAATTCCTGCAGCTGCTTTGGTGTTGTAGGGACTGGAAATGCCTGAACCTTATCTATGATGGCACTGGGTAGCACTTTGGTCTTTCCTGACCAGACTACCCCCAGAAATTTTACGGACAGGCCTGGACCTTGCACCTTTTGAGGATTGATAGCCCATCCTCTTTCATTTAGGTAGGAGGTTAATGAATCTGCTGCCTCTCCTACTGCTTCCAGTGAGTCAGATGTTAACAGGAGATCATCAATGTAGTGGTACAGGTTGACATTATTATTAGGTTTCCTCCAATTAGCTAGGTCACGGGCCACCAAGTTATGACAGTATGTTGGTGAGTGCACGTACCCCTGTGGTAGGACCTGAAGGGTCCACTGCCTGCCTCCCCATGTGAACGCAAACTGATCTTGCGATTCTTTGGCAATCGGGATACTAAAAAACACATTTGCCAAATCCAGGACACAATGGTAGGTCTTAATTTCCCTACTGAGTGTGTCCATTAGGGAAGCAATATTGGGTACGGCCGCATGGATGGGCGGCGTGACCTTATTTAATTCCCTATAATCTACCGTCATTCTCCATGTTCCATCTGACTTCCGCACTGGCCATATGGGGGAATTATATGGACTATGTGCAGGTCTTATAATACCTACTTTTTCTAGTTCCTGCACAGTTTTTGATATTTCTTCCTGCCCCCCTGGGAGTCTATACTGTCTTACATTAGTAATCTGGCGTGGTTTCGGCAAACAAATGGGCTCATGTTTCGCATGGCCCCTCAATACTGCCTGTATCGCCCGGATACTAATGTACCTCTGTCGAAGTCTGAACTCTCCCACAGTCGTCTGGAGAGCCAGACCCCATAAAATGTCTATGCCCAAGATGTATTCTGGGATTGGGGCAATCGACACTTTATACTCCCGGGGTGGGAGACGCCCAACCCCCAATTTCAGCCATGTTTGGGTGACTGGAATGGTCTGTCCCCCAAACCCACCAATCATCACTCTATTGCCCTTAAACTTTGTTGGGTCTCCATATATAATTGATGTTTCCGCACCAGTGTCTACTAGCGCTTTTGAACTTTTTGAACCTTTTGAACATTCTTCTCTGACCAAAAGATGTCTAATTCTACATAGGGCCTCCGGTCACGTCTGGAGGCCCTAAGGGGACCAAAGTCCTTCGTTACTCCATGAAGCTGGCTAAATCTAGGTCTTTTACCGCAGGTGGTTCAGACATTGTATCCCGCGACACCTGTGGATGTTTCTTCCTTCTATTTGGGGCTATAAAGTCAGCCAAATTCCAGGTTGTTGTTGGTGCTGCCTGTATTATTCGTACTCCCGATTTTCTGGGAGTACTCTGAAATTTTTGATCGTTTCTAAGTTGTTTCCATAGTTGTAACAATACATGGTTGGGTTGCCCATCGATTTTAGCAAAGGCAACCCCGGCCCGTATAAGATCATTGAACGTGGTCTTCCGAGATACCCGGATGGGGCCCGATCGGGGTATCCGTGGGACAGGCTTCTTAGTTTTAACGGGGAAGGCCTCAGCTGTTTCTACCAGACGGACATTGCGCCTAGTTCTTATGCGCTCCGTTTCCCCAAGGTCTGCCACCAACTGGGCTGCCTGTTGGACGATAGCCTCCGAAGCCACCAAAGGGTTTAGTATGGAGACCAAAGTCCCATAAAGGTGAGAGGGGGCTTGTTGCAGTATTAGGTCACGCATACCTGCTGTAAATTTTTCCGTATCAGGACTCTCAAAGGTCTCTGAATACATAGCCTCCCTCATACCCAGTTCTCGGATGTATGTTTGGAGGTCCTCCATAGAGGACCATAAACCGGTATTGAGTGGAATGTCAGATTTGTTGGGCCATGTTAAGCGGCATGCTGCCATCAACCAATCTATAATAGAATGATTCTCATTATTATAGTGGATGGCAGCATATAATCTTTGCCTCAGGGCTGGGTGTATAGTTATAGATGCCAGTTTTGACATCTCTGTCCCACTAACTAACACGCTTTCAGCTCCTGCATCCCATAACCTCAGGAGCCATGATGGTATGTTTTCTCTTGGTTTTTGATGGAATTGTTGTACTAGGTCCATCAACTCGTTTGCTGCATACGGGCGCGCTGTCACATGCAAGCATGTTTCAGCGGGGGGCCATTGGTCAGGAGGCACTCCCGCTGGTCTATCTTGCATTTTTTTTTTTGTTTTTTTGAGTTATGATTGGTCGGATCTCAAACGGATCCTCCAGAGATGGAGCTTCGAGATCTGATTTAGAAATCTTTTTTTCTGAGACATCCAGGTCCACTACTTCAGGGACCTGGGTGTCCTCCACTGATATGGTACGAATTTGTTTTGTTGGCACATCTAGTCCAGGTTTTTTGGCTACTAATGTGCCCAACTGTTGTTCCAACTTTTCAATACGATCTCTTAGAATCAGAAAATCAATTATTATGTTTGTATTTGTTATTTCCAGTTTATGTAAGGCCATTATTAGAGGCCAAGCCACAGCAGAAGCAGCTAGCCGACGTTCTTTTGTAACTAGTATGTCCTTGTCTAGACCTTGAAAATAATCTGTCAGCCGGGCTGGAGAAGGAGAAACAGTCCCTGTAACCCGCAGGGGTCCCCATTTTTCAATAACGGTGGCAAGACCATAATAGGATGACCCCGTAAATCCTGGAATTTGACCAGGAATTGTTTGGTCCAGGGGAGTAACGTTCTCCCCCCTGCCCCATTTGAAAATGTTCCAAATGAAGGACATAGTTAATTATTGTATATGTATATATATATTTTTTAAGCCTGCCAGGCTCGCCAATTGTAGGGCAAATAACCCCCAGAAATAGCACCCAGAAGAAATAGTGCCAAAGCTGATATATTTTTGATAGGCTTAGGTAGATGGCATACAGATAGTTAATAAGAAAATGAATAAGAAAAGAGCGGCTCACCTTTGAAGATGGTTGAGGCTCACCGAAAACTCCACTAGGGAGGGATCTCCAACCAGAGATCCTTCCCTGGTGGTGGTCAGCCCTTAAATGGGGTCTTGGGAGAGGTGGAGTCAAACTCCACCCCTTCCAATCACACTCACTTGCGCCCCTGCGGCTGACCCAGTGCTCGCCTCAGGTGATCAATCAGTGGTTCAGGCCGTGATTCAACAGTTCCCATACACCGTCCTACAAAAGCCAGCCCCAAATCCTGCAGAGCACCACTCAGCCCTTTAGGTTTTCTATTATAGAAGGCCTAAGGAGAAACATGTAGCTGGTTAAGATGTAGCACTTCAAAACCTCTTCACAGTGAAGTGAAAAACACTTCCAAAATATCACCTATGAATAATAAAACTCCCACAGACATTATGCGAGACAGGTATCTTCATGTTATTATTGTGATAAATGAGTGTGAAACAGTACGTACATTACATAGAGCAGATTAGAATGGAAAGAACCATTTGCACTTTATGTCTCACATCGAAGGCAATGGGATTGCCTGGTCACAGCCTGAACCAGTAAACGAGCACCTGGGTGACTGGAGCATAGCCCATGTCCACCCATCTCCTCTCTCCCCATCTCGGCAGTGCTTCTGGGAGCACAGATACGCTCAGAGCATGCGTGGGTTGCCCCCCCCTCCCTGGCTCCCTTCTTTCTGGTGTGCCAGAATTCGAACGGGAGGCGGCTGCGTTCCTTAACCAAACGGTCGCCGGGAGGGGAGTTCATTCCCCTTATCTCTACTATCTCTTTCCGTAGCTCCTGTACCTCAAATAAAGGCTCTGTCACTGCCTTTGTTTACTTTACACCTTAACAGAAAGAACAGCCTTGAAGAATACAATAGATCTTGAGATGCTTAAACTGCTGTATATTTTTTTTAAACACTTACGCCTTTGCATTACTCCCTGATTCTCCTTTGATCACACTGTTTGACTTTAGAGACCTCAATTTGCTGCGTGAGCGCCAGCATTGGGGACAGGCAAGCTCCTGGATTGTCCCTTAGAACGTTTCCTTGGCTGCATAGGACAAAATGTGCTGTCAGTCCCCAAGGTAGAACTCCTGTTTGTGTGAAGACTACGAAAAACCAACCAAACAAAAACCCACCATCGTAAAAACATCTCTTCCATTTTCTCAGTATACATTCATTTTCAGTGTTATTAGTACTGTTCTGGTCAGTACTTGTACTGGCCAGAATACAGTTCCCAACTTTGTCCTGGTGTAACTGCTGAGCAGGCAAGGACCACTATTTTCTAGCTAGCAATGTAAGGCAGTAACAGCAATGCAGGAAAGACTGGGAAGACAAAGCATCAAGCAGGGCACAAGATGTCAGAAAAGGAAGAATGGCTCCAAAATTCTCCAGTGCTCAGCAATGATTCATCTAACAGCACATTGCTTTCCTAGCATTATGATTTCTATGAAAATCCGCTGTCCTATGGCACAGCTTGTTATTTGTGCAGTAATGCAGAATGAAAACAGCTGGGGAACTCAAGTCACTGGAACGCAGTGCTGCCTCATAGGCACGGATGCAGCTTTTGAGTTGATAACACGGATCCACATTTTTCAGTGTACTGATTTTTCTCACCCTGTATGTTGCTTTGAGATCAATCCAGGAATTGAAGATGTCAGGTTTCCAGAACTGCTTTCTCTTACACTCATAGTGCAAGCACACACCCAGGTCCCAGTCTGCACAGGGGAAACAAGTGCAACCAAAGAAATAACATTTCTTTAATCCTAATGTCTGCAAATTGGGCATTATTCTCACCTGAGTGAGCCACAGGATACCAAACAGGCAAAAAAAACCGACCTCTGTGCAAGAAGGTGCACGGCCACGCACGAAGCAGAGGCACCCTGTGATGGGGTGGTGAGCACTGCTGCCTTATGGCCCTCGCTGCAGGACAGCCCTGCACCAGAGATGGAGAACAGCCCCACCAAGGGCTCCTGTTTGAGGCACGCTGCCTCACACTGTAAGTAAAAGGAACGTTGCCTACCTGTCCAGGTAACAAAAGCACACAGCTTTGCCTCTGGAACGGTGTTACTTGGGATATCTGAGCTGAACAGAAATTTCTTCTCATTTTGTACCTTCCGAAGCCACCTCAAGAACTGCGACAAGCAGATGTTCAGAGGGACTCCTCCGTCAACTTGGCTCTTTGAGCAACAGACAGAGAAGCACCCGTGTCAGTACCGACCGACATCGACTCCACATGCGTTTGTCCCTTTAAAGGAGTACCGAACCGCTGCGAGCAGCCGCGCGATACCTGCGTGACGCCGGTCAGCGCCGTGCAGAACCCGGACAGCACGGGCTGCTCCTGCGGCTGCACGAAGGAGTGGAACTCGGCCTCGATCAGCCCCGTGGCGGCGTTCAGCAGCACGGCCGGGAACTCACCTGGGACGGAGCACAGCGAGAGCGGCGGGCGGGACAACGCCCGCTCAAACACGGCCCGCGGGCATACGCGCATGCGCACCCCGCAGCCCCCGATCCCCGCAGCCCCCGATCCCCGCAGCCCCCGATCCCCGCAGCCCCCGATCCCCGCAGCCCCGGGCCGCGCCGCCGCAGCACTCACTGATCTCGGGGCGGCGTTGCCGCGCGTCCCGCCAGCACGTGGACTCGAAGTCGAGGACGAGCAGAAAGCCGAAGCGCGGCCCCGCGGCCGCCGCCGCTCCGCCGCTCCGCGCGCCGCTCCCGCCGCTCCGCGCCATCCCCAGCGACCTGCGTGACACGGCGGGACGGGGCGGCCTCAGCGCCGGGCCCGGGGGAGACCACCCCGCCCCGGAGGAACGCAGACCCGACACCGCCAGAAGCCGCAGCGTGCAGAGCACAGCCCGCACCTGGCCAGCCGCTTCGTAGCCATCTCCGCCGCTTCAAACCGCCCGCGGTCCCGCCCCGCGGCTGCGCCGCTCCCCGCGCAGGCGCGGTCGGTCCGGCTGTTCGGCGCGGCCGTGGCGGGCGCGTCCGTCCGCTCGGTCGGGCGGAAGCGGCCCGCGGGCGGGGACGCGGACGGGCTGCGTGCGGGCGGCAAGAGGAGCAGGCCGGGCCGCCGGGAGGGGAAGGTGAGCTGGGACACAAGTGGGAGCGCGGCGTGCGGGACGCGGCCCGGCTCCTGGCGTGAGCGGCCCCGGGCTGGGCGGGCTCTGCGCGCGGTGTGCCGCCATCGTGCAGCACTCGTGTTACGTCGGAAGGGACCCCCCCGGCTCACCCTGCCGTGCTCTGGCTGCCCCGGGCCCCGCTGTGGCTGTGAGCACCTCCAGGGAAGGGCACCCCCAGCTCCGGGCGGCAGTGCCAGCGCCTCGCCGCCTCTTTCCCTTTGAAGCCTTTTCCCCTGCTGCTATCGCTGCTGCTGCGGTCAGTCCCTCTCCTGTGTGTAATCTCTCTTTGAGCACTGGAAGGCTGCAATGAGGTCTCCCTGGATCCTGCTCTTCTCCAGGCTGCACACCCCCAGCTCCTCATCCTGTCTGCACAGCAGAGGAGCTCCAACCTCCGAGCATCCCTGTGCCCTCCTCTGGCCCTGCTCCAACACTCCCGTCCTTCCCGTGCTGGGGCCCCAGGCCTGGATGCAGTGCTGCAGGTGGGGGCTCCCGAGGGCAGAGCAGAGGGGGATGATCCCGGGCTGCTCTCTGTGAGTTGTTCTCCCAGTCCGTACACGTCTGGGATTGCCCCAACCCAGGTACAGCGTCCCGCACTGGGCCTTGCTGGACCTCATTAGGTTCTCGTGTGCCCACCTCTGGAGCCTGTCCAGCTCCCTCTGGATGCCGTCCCTCCCTTCTGTGGTGCCATCAGCAAAGTGCTGAGGGTGCACTCGATCCCATTCTGTGTGTCACTGGTGAAGATGTGGAAGAGCACCGGTCCCAGACGGGCCCCTGGGGGACACCGCTCGTCGGCCTCCACCTGCACACAGAGCCACTGAGCACAGCCACATCCAAGCAGCTCCTTACCCACCAAGCAGTGCACCCTTCACACCCATCTCTCTCCCACTCAGAGATGGGGATGTGGTGCAGGACCACGTTGGAGGCCTGGCACACGTGCAGGTGGACATCAGTTGTTCTTCCTTTGTCCACCGGTGCTGTCTTTGCATCACAGAAGGCCACCAGCTGGGTCAGGTATGATCTGCCCTTGGTGATGTCCTTTTGTTATGTAATAAAAGATTATAGTGGAAGATTTTTACAGGTCAGATGAGTTCCACAGCCAAATAGTCAGTGTCGGTCTCCAAAATAGCACGTGTTCTTGCTGATCAGCTCGGGAGACCTTGTGAATTTGTGATCATGGCTTAAAGAACTGCTGTGCTGAATTCTGTGGTTCTGCCTCATCTCTGATGTGCTCTGCTCACGGCTCCTTTGGATGCTGTGAAACAGTTTCTGCAGCAGGGTCAGGAGACCTGTGTGCTTCAACAGTTGCTGCAGTTACATGAAGCAGATGGGTTCTGGCTAGAGCCCTGTGCGAGGTGTGCACATGTCTGCACGTGGTGGTGTTTGCAGGTACCCAAGGACCCAGGTTACTGCGATGCTGATGGTAACAGATGTTGAAGTGTGGGCTTGTATGGGAACTGTTGAATCACGGCCTGAACCACTGATTGATCACCTGAGTCGAGCACTGAGTCAGCCGCAGGGGCACAGGTGAAGGTAATGTGCCTGTGTGATTGGAAGGGGTGGAGTCTGGCTCCACCTCTCCCAGACACCACTTAAGGGCTGACCACCACCAGGGAAGGATCTCTTGTTGGAGATCCCCCCTGCTGGAGTGATTGGCGAGCCTCAACCATCATAAAAGGTGAGCCATCCTTTACTTTTAATAGTAGTCTGTGTACCATCTATATAAAGCCTTATGGAAATATACCATTCTCCACAATATTTTCTCTACAATGTTCTCTAGAATTTTCCTCCCTACAGGGCTCAAGAGGAACTTCAATGAATGGAAGAGTTATTTAACGTGCTGTTGCCTGTGCCTGGACAGTATGCTGTTTACTGTTTAATTCACCTCCTGTTCAACAAACTTTTGTGGTCACACAAAACCTTTCTTTACTGCCGTTTTCCTTCTTACAGGAGAAGTCATCTCGCTTGTCAGCAGCTTTGCTCGGTGAGGACTGTGAGATCAGCCAGGAGCAGCTGTACGAGCTGTTACAGTATGCGGCCCTGGGGAAAAGCCACAATGCATCCCAGCCCAGGTACAGCATGTCCGTGTCTGGGAGGCAGCCCTGTCCTGTGCCCACTGTACTGAGAGCCCCCAGAAGGCACACGGGCTGTGTGTGTTCTGGAGCCTTTGTAATGCTGTGCAGACAGCCTGTGTTATGGAGATGTGGCTGTTGGTAGGCTTGGTTGCAGACCAGAATTCCTCTTCTGACGGAAGCTCTGACATTTCGTACTTGTTTCTGTGACTGCATGAAACACAAAACAATTTGTGGAACAGCAGGCTCACACGCTGAGAGAGGAAATTCAGTGTGAAAATGTTAGTGCTATACTTCTTGTGTCAGGTGTACGAAGTGATTTCTTTGGAGTGTTTTGGGAAGGCCGTTTTAGTCACTTTGCCCTTTTTCATCTTCTCAGTAACTCTTCTGCTTCCTACTGTAAGGTTGAGGGGTGTGTGTGGCCTCGGATGGCTCCCGTATGGCAGCAAGTAGTGTGTCTTGCAATAAAGCTAAATGCAAGGAACACTTCAAGTTTTTAATACTGAACAGAAAATGGTTTTGTGAAGTGTTCATTTTGCTGAAGTAGTCTTAGTTTGATGGACTAGATTGCATCATTACAGCAGGAGTTACAGGTTTGGGTTCCTCTTCTGATGCATGTAAATGAGGTATGATAAGACATGAAATGGTACTGTGCTGGAGTTCGGTTGCAACTCATTCTTTCTCTGTCTCTCGTGTTGTGTCCAGAGATGGGTGTCTGGCTGAGAATAAGTGATAGAGGCCTCTTCTTGTTGAAGTCACTTGGTGCTTTGCCATCAACAGACTTAAAAGCTGGGCTAGCTCTGAGTTTGTTTCTAAGCGTATGGTGATTGTGTTGCTCTGAGATGTATTTATTTATTTATCTGTTTTATTGCAGCTGGTGCCATATTTATCACCAAAGCCGTCTGGCTGGCGTTGTGGTTATTGTTCTGCATGAAATGAGCCGGCTCCATTTCTACAAATTCTGTTTACAGTTCAAACACCTCCGGAAAGTGTTCCAGCATGTAAGTCCCTGAACTGTTGCTGTCTGCTAAAATTCTTGCAGTGCTGAAGCGACGTCCCAGTGACTGCTTGCTGCAGAGAGCCTGTGGTATCTCGTGCGGGAAGTGTCCATCTTTGCTTCCTCACCAAGTGGGTGGGAGCATCTCTGTAGGCTCTGACAGCTCAGAGCAGAGGCCAGGGTTTCAACGTGCGAAACGTTTTCAATGCTTAGATCTCTGCAGCCTTTCCATGACAAATGTGTATACAGTGGTGTTTCAGTTCTCTACGCTTCTGACTCCTACAAGGGTGCCTGGGAGATTAAAAATACCTCCGCTCATTTGAAGTTTACTCTTGGGTGTGAGTGAGGAGAATCTCTATAGAGTTATGCTGTTGCCACTGATTGAAAAATCTCAGTGTGTGTACTCTATGTCAAGTTTCTTCCTTTTATTTAAAGATTATTGAAAGAGTCATTTTAGTTTTCTGAGCTGCAAGCAAAGTCTTGGGAGGGAAGGAGAGGAAGAAAAGAAAGGAAGGAAGAAAAAGGAAGGAGTGCTTTGATTCACACTTGTAGTGTAGTTTCCCAAACTGCAGCAAATACGAAATCATGGCGTAACTGAAGAGTCCGGAACTGCATCAGGTTCTATCAGCGTGGGACTACAATTTGTGGTCTTAATTACATCACTGAAGGCAAAACCTTCTTGTAACAAACAATTCTATATTGTGTGTCATTAGAACTGAACTGTCTTTGTTTCATTTTCCTCAAAAAATGCCAAATGTACTTCCTTTCTACCCATCCTTCCCTAAACTGGTGAGGCCTTGGGATAAAGAGGCATCTTATATGCTTGACATTTCTACTATGTTTCCAACTTTCTGAGATCTCTTTTTTTTCAGAGATTCACATTACCACCCCCTTCAGCTGACTTCCTAGCCAGTCTGTGTGGTGAAGGAGCAAGCCTGAAACCTCAAGGCACTGCACAAGGTACCTTGCTTAGCTTTGTGTTACCTGTTTTGGTCACAGTGATTCACTTTCAGGAGTAATTTAATGGCTTTGCACCCTGTGCATGCATAGCATGCTGCTATGGTCAACTTGTTTACAAAAGGAAAAATGTACAAAAGGAACCCTCTTGGGTTTGTTATCACAAGTAAATGCGAAAAGCCAAGATAATTTTTTAATGAGTTTAATACAGAATTCTGATGCTTCATGACCCCTTTTGTGATCATTTTACTGTAAGATGTGTCTATAGTTTTTTGTTATACTGAGCTGCAATTGAAGATAAAGAACAGGTGTTTTGACAACTGATATCCTATTTTTACACTCTATAGAGGTAAGTGTAATCCAGCAGGCTTGTACAAAATCTGCAAGACTACCATGAGAACTCCACTGAAATTGTTAGGAATGTAATGCAAGGAGTCTTGAATTCAAGTCCTAAATTGGAGAATGAGCGGCCGTTACTTTCACTGTAATAACGGAGTCCTCTAGCACCTTGACTGTAAGCCTACTGCACTGTCACGGAGCTGAGATGTCAGGTACAGTTTTCCTTAAGTGCAGTCTGCAGAGGGCCACCTACAAAATAGTTAAACTTCATACAGCTGTGGATTATGATGACAGTTCAGCGTTTGCTTCTTTGTGAACTGCACTTACAGCACGTTTTCTGTGAACAATGCTTTGGAGAATGAAATTTATAGATAAAAGCAGCTCTCTTTCTACTTTATGGCTTACATGAGATAAATGACTGCACTGTCAGAGGAAGGTGTGCTCTCTTCTACTGAGAGGAATGTCAGATAGATCTGTGGTGGGACTGGCTCACAGGCTGCTAGCAGTGTCAGTAGCTGCACTGGGAGTGGATTCAAGTGTCCTGATGAACTTGTATGCCAGCGTGCATTAAATATCCCAGTGTACGTACAGTTTGTTGCTCCATGCATTTTCTTTTAAATGGCATAGCCTTCAAGTGTTCCTACTTGTGCAGAAAACCAACTGCAAGTAAGGAGTGCTATCTGATCCTGACAGATGATCCTGTACATTACAGATCTGATTTCCACTGGTGTTGATTGTGTTCCTAAAAGCTCAGGCTTGCAATGTGATCCGATCATCCAGATATATGGGAAAGAAAAGCAAGGCCTCACGAGCTATACTCTAAGCTCAGAAGAGCTAAAAAAGAATGATTATCCCATGAGAGGTTGGTTTTCTGAAGTTTTGGTTTGTATGTTTTTGTTTTTTTTTAATTTTGAAAATGAATGAGATATTTGGTTAAATAGGTTGTATGGTAACTATTAGAAGAAGAGGTCTGTGCCTTATTCACGTGTATCTTTTCATTTTAGCTTCCCCTGGATGTAAGGGGTTATATGTACACAGAGTGTGATCTTCAGAGGACAGACAGCAGCCCCCTCTTCGGTCTGGATTGTGAAATGGTAACAATAAGTGCGTGACCCTACAAAGCATCGTCAAGCAGCCAAGCTCCTGTTGGTTCTTCCAAAATGAACCAGGCACGCTGTGTGCTTATTAAACCACTTTTGGCATACGTGATTCCAGTCCATTCTTTGATGGTACTGGTGCCAGTGCAGCCATGCGAGGGACTCGGTGATTCTGGAAACAGCAGCAAAATTCTCTTTGTCCTGAGCAGTGCAGCAAGGGAGCTCAGTTCTGTGCCGACTCTCACAACAGTGTCTGGATCTGCTAGGTTTATTGCCAGTGCTCTAGTCCTGAGGTTTTTGTTTACAGTTCCTTCCCTCAGCTCTCCCCAAGGTCTGGGAGTGCAAAAAGCTCTGTGCCACAGCTTTTCTGTAGCCATCACAGTTCTGTGGCAGCATCCAAACTGAGTGAATGAGGTGTGTTCTGGGGTCTGCTTTTAAGTTGCATTATCTTCTTCGGTGAAGAACAGTCAGTGGCAGTTCTGCACTGCAGAGTACAAACTGATTCTGTGAATTCAGCACTTCCCTGTAGAGGTTTTCTTTACATTATGCTTGGCTGTGTGTTTGATATGTTTAGGACAGGCATTTGCCACTTGAAATGAAGCATGGGATGGTGTGAAAGCTGCAGGTGGTAGATCTAATATAGATAAGATAATCTATATATATATATTATATTATATATTATATTATATATATAATAATCTAATATAGATAAGATAGACTATCTATCTATATATATAGTATTATATATAGTATTATATATAGTATTATATATAGTATTATATATAGTATTATATATAGTATTATATATAGTATTATATATAGTATTATATATAGTATTATATATAGTATTATATATAGTATTATATATAATAATCTAATATAGATAAGATAGATCTACTCTACTAGGTAGAGTAAAGTGACTTGTGGTAGTGACATTGGCTGTAGCCAGAGCTAAGTATTCTGAAAGGCAGCACTGAGCAGAGCCAGCACCTCCATCTGCTTTGTCCTAACAGTGCCTGACTGCAAGAGGGAATGAAGTCACTCGTGTCTCTTTAGTGGATGCAGAGGGACAGTGCCTTCTGAATGAACTAGTCAAACCGGAAAGTGTGATAGTGAACTACTGCACCAGGTGACTTTCATTAAAGTTTCTTATCTTTAAGACCTGCAGCCCTTTCAGATTAAGCCTTCTACACAGGAGCTTTCAGAATACTTCAGTGTGCATGCTCTCACTGTTGTCTCTTGCATTTTACTCAGTATTAAGAGTACAGTTTGTGCTATGTGGTTAGAATTACCAGCATTGTGTATATGCAGCTACACAGTGTCTGCTTGTCCAGCTAGGCATTGCCATTCTGTAGTGCTGTAGGAAATGTTCTTTAATAGGTAAATGATCACAGTACAGGCTACTCTTCAGGTCTGGGTTTAAAAAGGACGCAGGGTAAGATACAGGTTTGTAAATCAACTCTCTGCTTTGTAGCTAAGTTTGCATATCTGTAGGTAAAGAATAGCATAGGTCATCAGCTTGCTTAAGGCTTCGAGACTGGGCTCATTACAGCAGAAGCAGACCGGACTCAAACCATGTCTTCTCTAAGTCTTAGTCTGGATTTATGGAAGGGGTGAGCTGCCAGTTCCCTCACGTTATTGGAAGCACCTCCTTCCACAACAGCCATGCAGGATTTTGTTATGTGTGCTGTCTGATGCTGAGTACTGCATCACTTAAGTCATGCTTGAGAGAACTGCCATTTGAAACATGTGACAGCACAGCAGCTTGGTATCTCTGCAGTGCATCCTCTTGTGTTGGAATATGTCCACAGAGAAAGCAGTAAATAACCTTCTGTCATAAGTTATGCTGGATTCACATTTTGCATGCCCTGCTAGTGATTTTCTCCAGTAAATGCTGTTGCTAATGCATTGCTTCTACCTCGTCTAATTTCTGTTTTGAAGATACTCAGGAATCACAAGGAAAATGCTTCTTGCAGTGAAAACGAAGATTGGCAGACATACAAACCAGACTGAAAAAGATACTTCCCCGTGATGCAGTATTGGTGGGTCATTCTCTAAATGCTGACCTTCGGGCTTTGCAAGTGAGTGTTTTTCCTAGCTGGATGGTACTCATTTCAGATGTAAAAGGCCCAAACAGTTATTTTTAATTAGTAGACACTTGTTAATTACTTTTCGTTATATGTAAGGACTTGAAAGAGAGAGATTCCTCTTACACATAGAAAAACGTGCTAGCTGCTCTTCTGAACTCAAAAGGAAGGGGGAAATCTGATTAGACAGGGATATAACTCTGTCATGGGAAGAGCCAAAGCCCTTCGTATATTTAATTTAACCAGCCTAAAATCCCTGAGTCATAATTAATCTTTCTAATTTGATTTTGATCTTCCCAACAGAGTGTTAGAAAAGAGATTGATGCCTGTTTCATTATTACCATGTGTTTTGTTGTTATGGGCCTGTTATATGTCAACAAGAAGCTGGCAACTGAAATGAAAAGGCACGGATAACAATGGAGTTGTTGCCCAGTTCTGTACGGCTGCTGTTCTTAAACTGGTGATATTTTCTCTCTTCCAGATGATCCATCCCAGTGTTATTGATACTTCATTACTTTTTGCCAGAAATGAAGGCCGAAGATTTAAGCTAAAATTTCTAGCCAAAGCTGTTCTCAGGTGAGATTGTGACTGCTTTGTCATGGGATGTATTAGAACTGTTGTGGTTCATGGGGTCCTGCTTTTCCACCAGTAGCAACAGAATATTTTTTTTCCACTAAAACTCAAAGGAACGAGCAAATAAACATGGTATCAAAGAATTTGCTATTTCCTTGAAGCGTTAAGTAGCACAGCAGATTGGCCTGGCTTTGAGCAAGGATGCTTGGCACAACCAGATCTGAGTTCTTGTCTGTAGGTGTACCACAAAACCAGCTGTTGTGCAGTGTATGAAACTGTAGAGCAGCAGATGCACTCTGGCTCACACAAATGAGATTTGTTGCATCTATCAAGAAGGAAATGCAAATTTAGGAAAGTACGATGTACTGACTGAATTGTATCCCTTCCTATGCCAGCTACCGTAGCATGTCTTAGCAGTGCAGTGCTCACAGTTCAGCTCCAAACTTCTCAGAGCTGGAGGTTGCCTCCCCTCCTGTATGCAAATTGTGAGTTCAGTCATTGATCAAGGGGGAAAATGAAGAATGGTTATGCTTTACTGCTTCTGTCAAACCCTGTGTTTTGCTCAATTTGGCAAAAGTGTTTCTTGCGGTAACTTTGGGAAATATTTAGCAAATTTAATTGCTGCATGGAACTAAAATCATTTTTTGAGAGATGAAAGCTATTTTGCTGAAAAGGACCTACCTCAGAAAAAAAACCAAGATGTTGGTTAGTATGGAAAAGTAGATAGCCTTCCTGTATATCTAATTTTGATGCCGTAGGAAGGAGATCCAGTGTGAACAGAGGCTTGGTCATGATCCTGCAGAAGATGCTAGAGCTGCGCTGGAATTGGCTCAGTTCTTTATTGAGAAAGGACCGGCAAAGGTAGCTATGTCTCATGTCCTTAATAGCAGAAAGTACAAATTGTTGTTCTTCCATTGTAAGCACACTCTTGCCCATTCTTTTACTGAGGAAATGGAGCTGTGGTATAAGCCTTGGTTGTGGTAGCTTTCTTTCAGCCTGCGTCTTGGTATCTCAGTAACTTGGAACATCACCAGTGTCTCTGTACTCAGATGCTCTGTGAATGAGCATTGCTGCTGGTCTCTCACAAGGGCGCTGGGAAGAGAAGGATTCCACCGCTCGCAGCCTGTGGGACAGCCTGTCCTTTTCTCTCAGTGAAAGAAGCGAGGGACCTTCTATGTTTTGTCAGCGATTCGAGCTGGTTTTATCAGTCTGAAGTCTCTTTCTTGTGCTGCTGGTTTCTGAGAACACTTTTTGGATGTGCTTGCTGGATGGTGCTCAAGTACTGCTTGCTTGAAAACGACAACAGAAAGTAATAAGGCAAAAAATGAATCCCTGCGTCTCTCCACTGCTGTGGAATGTGCCCAGGTGACTCATGGAGCAAGCACAGGGTTGGTGGTTTGTTACACTTAGCAGAGATGAAAGCCAACTGCTCATCTTCTTTCCGCAAGGTAGCAGAACTCAACTTGGAAATGCTGCTGGCAGCTGAAAGGCAGACTGAAGTCTCACCAAACAAATCTGTGGTGCAGCCACTGCGATGTGGAGTCCAAAAGCAGCTGAATGGTCCTCCGTACTCATCCAAACCATGGTAACAAGATTCTCAGAGATGCATGTTATTCCTTTGATTGAAGCTGTTTTCGAGAGGCTTCCAGTATCTTCAGAGAGAGACAGTGAATTGCAGGGTAGCACTAAAACATTTTCGGAAGTTACATCTTAAATTTCACAAGTGTTTTCTGGGCTTCTTCTGAGGACAAAAATATTTCATTAAAATATCTTGAATGAACTGTATCATTTTTTCAATCATGGGCACTTCTTGAAGGCTTGTAACTCATGACATTGATAACTAATGTAATTTGCAGAGTTTTTTTCTTCTCTCTCTGCTAGTTTCCTGGCCTGCTTGCAGGGGATGGGCCAGAAGCCACTCCTTTCGGGCAGACAGAAGCTGGACTCTTCTGGCCTTTGTCAGAGTGACCTCAGCACTTCCATCAAACAGGTGAATGGACTC
Source organism: Oreortyx pictus (assembly GCA_036925125.1). Classification (NCBI taxonomy): domain Eukaryota; kingdom Metazoa; phylum Chordata; class Aves; order Galliformes; family Odontophoridae; genus Oreortyx; species Oreortyx pictus. The sequence goes on from JAUPFR010000029.1 coordinate 4,558,317, forward strand.
AGAGTGGGTTGGTCTGAACACGTGTCACACAGAGTTGCAGAATTGTAGGGGTTGGAAGGGACCCCTGGAGATCATCAAGTTCAGCCCCCTGCCAAAAGTTCTTCTTGTCCTGGGGCAGTAGGTGGGTCATGTTTTAAAAAGCTGACTGACAAGTGCTTTCAGCAATGGTGTTGATACCAGGTTAGCTGCATCCATTTTGGCATTTCAAAAATAGGCTTTGATACTCTGTCACTCTCTCAGGACTCACTGAAAAGTAATTTCTGCCTGAGGTCTTCCTTAGACAGCAATGAGAAGCAAAGTTGGGAATTAAGTTCAGGAACTCTGTTTCTGGTTTGTTGTGGTACAGTTGCCTCTTTTTTTTCCTTCCAGATTCTTCAGAGAGCCTTGGAACACATTCCCCTCTCCACATTCAGTATAATTCAGTTCAGTTTGGATCCAGAGTACGTTGCATCTGGATTTTGCGAGAAGGTACTCATTTATTTGTGTGAGAATAGTCTTCAGTGCTGATCTTGGGAGGAGACATTATGTATCTGGTGGCACCTGGTAGTTAGTTTCCTTGCTTTGTGAAGTTCCTTCTCTAATCTATATTCTTACAGGTGAGAAACAAGCTGACTGACATGCTGACAATTTACGCAGGTCCTTTTGAGGAAAACGTTTGTCTGAAGTCTGTGAAAAAAGAATTTGGAAGGTGTGGGCCAATCCAGTCCCTCACAGTGGTGACTGAAACGTACCAGGTGAGGAGCACTGACAGCATTCGGCGTGCTGGCAGGTGGTGAAGGCAAGAGTCATCTCTTGAAAAGATATTGATTAGAAACATTTAATTACCAGCTATTCTGGTGGTTTTTTGAGGGTGGAGTGTGAGGGGGGCAGTTCTCAGCACACATGAAAGTTGCTCCACAGAGTGACAAGAATGAACGCAGCTGATACGATATAACATCCAAGCTGCAAAGCTTTAACCTAGTATTCATGATGCTGAGTTGATTTTTTTTTTTTTTTTTTTTTTTTTTTTTGTCCCTCGCAAGAGAGCTGATACGCCAAGGCCTGTAATGGCAGAAGAAGGTTGCTTTTAATAGTTGAGCTAATTGAAGGGGTTTTTTTAATAGTTATGGTATGTAAAGCGTTACCTGCATCACCCACTCAAACTCCTTATATGCCTTTTAAAACAAAAAAGAACTCCGAGACCTGAGTTGTAAAAGGAGAGGGCTAATATCTGCTGTTCATAAACCTGAAGTGTCCTGTCCTTTTGTTTGAAGCCATACGTCTGTATCCAATATGGTGCGCTGGAAGCTGCCCAGCTTGCTGTGGAAACCTTAAATGGAGCTGAGGTAGCAGGATCCTGCATTAAGGTATGCAAAGTAAATAGTAAAAGCCTAGATTACGTTTAGTGCAGGATTATGGGCCAACACAATTCTTTTAATATCTACGTAGTGCATAGGATGGATCTCAGCTGGCCATGCTGCCACCATCTTCTGAGACAGCTTATGCTGTGGCCTCCTTTCCTTCCTGTTGGACAGCAGGAGGGGGTCTTGACAACTCGATCTTTAAAATGAAAAGCTGAGATGCTCGGTGTTGAAATGCCATGTAAGCAGTATGGGGTTCTTAATCATCTAGTGTTCTTGCATTGCTAATGTGCTCTTTTCCTTTTTCATGACTATTTAAGCTAGCCTACAGTTACTAGTTACATTGTTCAAGGAAAGCTAACAAAGTTTTGATAATGAGACAAAATCATTTAGAATAGCAGCTCAGAAGACAGAGCTGCCTTGGCTGATGCATTGTGTTTGTTCCTATTGGACCCACCTCAGGTTCAGAGACCCATCACTGCTGCAACACTGGACTGTGATGTTCTGATAAAGGAGCTGGAAGTGGATATAGAAAACGAAGGGATGATTTATGTGGCGGGAATAAAGAAGTCATTAACTGAGGCAGATTTGCAAGAAGAATTCAGCCCCTTGAAAGATCTGGAAACTCTGTTCCTGCCAAAGGATCTCCAGGGCGGGAAGCACAGGACCTGCTGCTTCCTCAGTAAGTGGCTCTGCAATGCAGCCTGCTTATTTCCTTCATGCAACGTTGTTCAGCAGCCCTTGGAAATATGATGGAAATTCGCATGTGCTCCAAGTGCCAACATTTAGTGATAGTCCAGTGAAAGAGTGGCTGCAGCTTCACACCAACTAGTGATCACTTCTGAGAAGTCAGGAGAACAACTGGAAGAGTGTTGTATTTATCTGACATTTTGATGGTCTGACCCTTGCCTGAAGCAAGATAACATCTGCTCACTGCAGCAATTTCAGTTTCTTGTCTTCTTCCTCCAGCTTTAGCCTTGCCCTGCAGGTGCCAAAGAACAGGGAAAAAGAACTGGCAAATCATGATTCTTTCCTCTTTGTTTTTCAGAGTTCCAGAAATCACAGAGTGCAGTGGATGCCCTGGAAGCTGTCAGTGGCTGGGCCACGAAGGGCAGCACACTCAGAAGCAGGCATGCTCTTGCTCCAGGTCACCTCTGGAGGTGCATTTGGCAAATGAATCACAGCAGCGAAAAGCAAAGAGGAAACAGTTTAAGTGAGAAAATGGCACCGCTGTCTCACTCTGTGAGTTTAAGGCTATGCTGGCTTGTTTCTGTTTGTTAGTGAGAAGGTGTATGACATTGAACTGCTTACTGCCTTGAGCCAGGAGTGATCATGAGGAGCAGCCACCAGTGCAGAGCTTGTGTAGCAGGAGGACCTCCTCGTTCTGGTGCAGAGCAGCTGCCCCAGGTCCATCTGCATAAGGTGCTTAGGAGATGTAATACCATGTGAGATTATGTGGTGTTTGCAGGGTACCACAGAGTCTCAAATCCAGCGTGGTGGCATGAGGCAGTAAGTGATGTTACTCAGCAGCTGGAGCATACCACCTGGGAGCAGACCGAGCACATGTATAGGAAATGGTTTGGAAGTCAGAGAGAGAAATGAATCATCGTGCAGCATGACAGGCAGGAACAGGTCTGTGTGTGTGGCTGTCACTCTTACTGGAGGAAGCTGCAGTGCCATCTGAGTAGAGTGTGCAGCTCTCCCTGCAGCTGAGCTGGTGCCCTTCCAGGTGCCAGCAGTAACAGCCACTGCTGTCCTCACCTGCTCAGTCCCTGATGCTGCCCCAGCTCAGCCTCCTCATAAGCATTTCTAAATGTGATTGTTATGTACCTGCAGAAGAATGGGGTATTGTAATACTTGTATTTTGTTACACAGGAGCAGGATGTAAAGAAAAAGGTGAAGAAGTTAGACCAGCATATAAAAAAGCTTGATAGAAGTCTGCAGAATAACACCTTGTGTGTTGTTCTCTTTCCTGGAATGAACAGGTAACTAACTGCCTCGTGTTTTTGTCTTCATCTATTAAAAAGGAAAAAGACTAACAAAAGCCCTGAAGAAGCTGCTGTATTTTAGTCTGATTTTCATATAGGAAGTTTAGGTTTTATTGGCCTAATGAGTCATGCTCCACATTAGCAAGGCTGAAATCCAGAGTGTTGATTAGTTGCACGTGTTTTTTGGTTGGATGGAGCCCCTGCTGGGCATTTTGTACCTGTTTTGAAGCCAATACAGTTCTGCAGTTTTGGGAGAGCAAGGTAAGCTCTGTGTGTTTCTAACTGAATCAGGCAGAGGTTCCGCAGCAGCTGGGTTTTTGGATGTTGGGCTTTTATGCATTTGATTGTTTTCAAACCACTGAAGCACTACAGCCCAGGCACCGTCTAGCAGTGGTAGTGGCACTGACATATGTGCTCCGTCCTTAGCCTGGATCAGAGGTGGTTCCTTCCTTCATTCTTCTATCAGAAACACGCAAGCATAATGTGGAAGAGAAAATGAAAAAGAAAAAAGAAGAAAACCAACCACTTTTCACTTAGTCCTTAAGCTTTTGTAGGAAAGGACAAACACATTGAGTTGGGCCTCAGAGCTACTAGCAGGGATGTTTCCATATGGCTCAGCCTTCATTCGTATCACAGCCTGAGCTGCCACGGTCATTCACTGCTCAGGTCCTGACCAGAAAGCGTAAACGTTTCCCTGGAAAGGCCTGTATCTCTGAGTGTATCTCTGCTAGGTCTGCCTTGCTGCAGGTCCCTTCAGCAAAAGTGGTACTGGTCCAGGGAGACAGGTGCTGTGCCAGCAGATGAGCAGGGGGATGGGGCAGCACCTCTCCTAGTGGGGTGACCAGGTGTGCTGGCCTAACCTGCAGAGCTTCCTGAGGAGTGGCAGTGTGATGCTGTGTTATCTTCTGGACCACTGTCTCCAGAAGGTTGAGGCAGCCTGAGCCAACAGTCATGTGCTCAGTGCTTGTGACAAATCATTTCAGCAAGCACACGTGCCAAGGGGCAGCTCTTGGCATAATCTGCTGTCAGTGGCTGGTTTCTAGTAGCTTAAATGAATTCCAAAGTAGAAATGAATTCCAAAATAGGTATCTTTTAAGAAAAGATTGTTTAGCTGGTTACCCATCACGTCAAAGAATAAGAGCATGCACACTGAAGCAGCAGCAATTTCTACCTCATTAGAGCAGTGCTGATTGCACATAGATGTGTACAAATGGAGTTTTGCTGCTTCCATGTAACAGCCGCGTCTTGGACTGATGGGAAGAAGGGAGTGCTTTCCCAGGCCTGGGAGAGTTTTCTTGCCGAGAGTGGTTCCCAAATTACTGTTTCGCAGGGGGCGGATAAGTTTATTGTTCCAAAAGAATGACAAAATTTGTTGGGCAGAAAGTAATACATGCAGTTTTCTACTCGGGGGGGTTGCAGGCTTCTCCCTCGTAGGGCTGCTAGCTTGCATGCATCAAGGCTGCCCTGAGCAGAAATAACATCTCTTGTTTATGTTGCAGCATTCATGGATCACAGTCCGGCCTTGGTCTGATGCGAATAAAAGATGACAGAGGGAGCAGCGCTTGTTAAACTGCCAAATTTTTAATCAAAGTCTTTTGTGAAGATATTCATAGTTATTTTAAATATTGATGTCTTTGTAAAGAGCCCTTGCTATACAAACAATAGGTTTTCACTCTGTGTCTTCTATAAAGTCTAAAAATAAAAGCTATTGAAAACATCTAGAAAGCACAAAGCCCTTTCTGTTAATGCTTCTGCCTGTGGCTTTTTCCCCTGGTGCTGAGCTTGGCAATGCTTGGGCAGAGCTGAGGGCAGCGCAGGGGCAGAAGAACCCGATGGCTGTGATTGAATTCAGCGAGTTGAGCTGTCTCAGCGCGGGGCACTGCTGTACCATGGGGTTCCTTTCACTGCAGCATCGTGTCGCGCCTGGGCAGCTGCTCAGCGGCTCCACGCTCTCCGTGGGAATGTACTGTGCCAGCGCCCAAAACAGTGCAGGCCTCATTTCTGGAAAAGCTGTGTACTTCCTCCATGGAAAGGAGGAATTGGTGATTCATACCTCTTGGACAATCTCATTTCTCCCATAGCCCCTTAGAAAACAAACAAATTGCAGTTTGGCTGCAGGGGGAAGGGCAAGGGCTGTTTGGGCCATCTCAAGGAAAGCATGCAGCTGCTCAAACTTCACTCGCTGTGTTTTCTGGGGGAAGCTGTAAGTGCAGAGCTGCTGCAGGAGCCAGCCCTGACCTGTAGTAGCGTGAGATGAGGCACAGCTCAATGGATCAGCCCCGAGCTCGGCACGCCCTGCTTGACCACCTCTCATCAACAAACTGAAGCACGAGAACGCCCTGGAAAGCTTTGAGTGTTGGGGGCAAAAAAGGAAAATGTTTGTTACCAAGTTTCAAAGTGAGACCAAGGACCAAGCGTTTCTTAGCATGAATTGAAATAGGCTGAGATTACTTTGAAGTAGTTACTGTCCCGGAGAGGATGAAATGCAGCTGATAGATCATCACCCCCTCCTGCTTCCCAGCAGAGCGATGGCAGCAGACGGGCACTGCAGCGCCAGGGAGCGCACAGCAGTGCTCGCTTCAGGCTTCTTCATACCTCCAGACTTCCTCAAATGAATGAGGAAAAAAAGATGAACGTGGCCGTTTATACCTTTTATTTCAGAAAGGTACCATATCCAAGCCTGCTGAGCTCGGCAGCCCTTTTCAAACCGGGACAAGCACAGTGAGCTGCTACAAAAGCGGACAGGCAGTCTGAGCCCCTCACCCTGCACTGCTGCAGGGAACGGCAACTGCCCGCGCTGACGCCCATCCCCCTGCGCAGCCCCCTCACGTTAACACTGCTCACACCCAGTGCCTCCAACACACGTGCACTGCAAATCTGAGCAAATGAAACAGGCCAATTTTAATTCCAATGCACTTAAGAACAGGGTAGGCAGCTCCCTGTGCTGGGCTTAGTAAGCAGCCAGGATTCCTGCTTGGGAAACTACGGATAACAAATAAAAGCAGCAAGAGTCCTAGTTATAGTCATGAAAAAATAATTAATTTTTCCCCTTTTAATTGAAAATGTAAAAAGGACTTCAGGTTTAAATAAAACATTTTGTACAAAGCTTCACAAAAAGTGAACACCAAAGTGTCATTATATAAACACAACAAACGCCTCATTTGTTGAGTACCGCACAGAACAACGTGCAAGTTCCCTCCCCGAGGGACTGGCTTCCTCGGGCTGTCCCTCCCCCAGACCTTACAGGAGTAAGGAGACCCAGAAGCTCTGAACACGTACAAAGCTACAGAACTCAGGATACAGTGACTACAGGCAATACTTCTGTGGCGGTGATGGGGTTTCATTCTTTTCTTTCCCCTGTTTTTCTTAAAAGGTGTGTCGACGCTTCAACATACAGAAGTACAACAAAAGGGTGAATGAATGGCAACTTGGATTAGAAAAAGCACCAAAATATTTAATATACATCTGGCACAAACTCCACAAGAAGTCAGTAATGGGCAAACCGATGCTTTTCTTATAGGTAAAGAAAAACCTTAATGCTTTTCTTCCAGAAGGGACACAACCAAACATGACACTCGGGATTGCTATCAAGTAACAACCACCTTCTCGTTACAGCCCATGGGCACTGTGCCTCACATTGCACATTCTGTTCCAGACGATAACGGTGAGCAAAATAGGAGAAATATTTGTAAAACAGCAAAGCAGATGAGACTCAGCATAGATGCATGACCTCAGATTTTCCCACTTCTTCTCTAGATCATGGCTTCATACTTGGCCACATCCCTCAATAAAGACCCTGCACAGAACAGAACTCACTGCAGCCTTTTCAAGCATTCTAACTCTGCAGCAGCGTGGTTCTGCTCCGTAACAATACATTCATCATTTCCTGGGGTGAGAAAATTGGATCAGATGCGGTTGGTAAGCCTGGAAAGCTACTCGTGACACGGAGAAAGGTAAATTTGATCCCATGTACCCTTGAGGGCTTACTGAGGGGACCGGTAGCTAGCTGCGTTCACCTACAGTTCAGTGGAAGCTGCACAAAGGTGCACTGCTTTCACTGTTTCCTTACAGTTATTTAGCTCACTGGGAGGAAATACAGTACCAAAACACATTCCTTCCATACAGGCTGACGTGGCCACGCCGGGGCTGAGCTCCAGGACAAGTGTCAGTGCTGTGAGCCACAGCTCTCCAGCCTGGTTCCATCAGTGCTCCCTCCTGCTGCACGCAGCTGCCGGTGCCATGGGCTCACTCCGTGCCCCAGGTCAGCAGGGACAGAGCCCAGCAGTGCCAGGTGAGAGCGTCATCCTGCACATCCATCTCTCCTGGAACTCCAGATAGAGGACGCCTCACAGCATGAGGCCTTCCCGCCACTCCTTCTGGCACATTTCCTTTCTGAGAGACTATTTAAACTTACAGGTAAGAAAGAATATGCATTTTTAGGATAACTGAGTTTAACTTGGCTGAAGAACCACTCCCACAGCACAGGACAGCTCTGTGGGCAACAGAAAAGCACGCTGCCCCAGCCGAGCCACCCCGCAGGGCAAGGAGAACCTGCATTGCAGAAGAACGTGTTTTTCTGCATGTAAAATGCACGCCATCTAGAAAGAGATTTTATCTTCAGGGTGCAATCACGGATAGAAGCTTTCTAAGAACAGACAAATAGGAGAAACTCCCAGCATCTCCGGCACTCTCAGCTCTGCTTTAAGCGTAAGGCGTTCATCCTGAGCAGGACACTGAGCGCAGGACGCGGCAGCTGTGCAGCCCTCGCTTTCTGTTGTCACGTGGAACAAAGCACTGTATATTTTAGCAAAAGAAGAAGTACGCTCATGGCACTTCTGAAGGGCAAACGAAAGGGCCAAATGGCCCCTCCTTGGGGAGCAGCTGCTCCGTCTCCCATTTGTCGTAGCCTGAACTGGAGAGAGAATGCTGGATGCTAAAAGCCCTGAGCCACACGGGAGCAGTGCTGCTCACCTGTGGCACTCCAGAGCGCGATCCCTGGAGGACCAACACTTTCCACAACAGCTTGGTTTTGCACCCCTCCAAGGGGCTGATTGCATGCAGGTTAAAAGCAGGATACCAAAAAGGATGGTAAATAGGTAACACTTAATTGGAGTACATTACTTATCCAGGCATCATAGCCTGGGAGAGAAGAACGGTCAACTTGAACTGTTCAAGTCTAAGAACGAGAGGTAGAGGTACCTATGTACTTCACGGTGAATGAGTTACAGCCTTCTGTCTTACAATCTCATGTATTTCACTTCAAGCGAAAATATAAAACCAAACATACAATCTTTGATACTCCAGCGAGAAAAATCCAACACTGGTGTCTCTGCACACAACAGAAGTAAGCACTTATATTTCACTACTCATTTCACTACCCGGAAACCTTCAAAACTCGTGTTTTGTTGTATACTGAAACACTGAAGAATTTTCAGTTTCAGGCCATGCATCTTTTCAGTATGAAAGGTTCACGTGCACATGTTTCAAGCAGAATGAGCTCAAAAGAATCAGGTGCACAACTGATCAGGGATTACTGACATGAAGTCAGGGCTGCAATACTCCAGAGCTCACAATGCCCGTTCTCCTGCCACGAACAGGAAGGTGCAGTGTCAGACCCACAGCAGGTAACCATGCGGTCTTTGACCCTGCTGCTTTGTTTGGGGTTTTTGGAACAAGGCTTAGAGCCATAAGGAAGGTACTCATGTTTGATGCACAGGAGCAGCAGGTGAGACATGACCGGTGCTGCACAGGGCCTCAGGGCTCTGACAACCACAGCAGCAGTCAGGGCAAAGCCCACGGCAGCCCGCAGCCCAGCAGGTCCCACACCACCTGCCACACTCATCTCTTTTCCTTGGAGTTTTCTCCATACAGTCGCACGGTACTATAGAGCTCCAGCTCTCCGTACCAAACAGCACCAGCAGCAAAGAAGTGCACAGTTCCACGTTCAGTTTCCATTCATTTACTCAGTGAAGTCTGATGGCCAGCTCAGGGTGGAATCTTTCATACCCACAGTTGAATCAATCCATTGAGAGCCTCTGACCCAAAGTCACAGCCCCAGGAGGAAGGGGCAGCACCGATCCAAGCTGCCGCGGCACTGACACCGCACTGAGTTAAGCACTGCCGAGTAAAGTTTGCACAAGTTGCACTTCTTTGTGTATAGGAGAAGGCAATAAAATGCCATAGAGTGTGGATGTCAGATCAGATTCCCAGCAGATATCTGCCACAATCTGTAGTTATCTACAGTTATCCCAAGTTGCAGCAAATTCACTCCACAACATTTCTAATGCGTTCTCTAAGAAAAAGATTAAAAAGTTCCAATGGTTTTGAGCACCTGATCAGCATCACAGCGCACTACGGACTCGTGGCCTACGACAAAGAGAAATTGTACGGAGAGTACTCTTAGCGATACTGAGCAAAACCGGCAGCGAGCTATGGGCTCTTAACGCGTTAACCGCGGATTCCAATACAATCGCAACAATCGCGTCTTCTGCAGTTTTTGCCGTTAAGAAAGACGCGATTCAGCCGGATGCCGTGCACTTGAATAGCGGTTTCTCCAATTCGCCTGTAGAAGCCCTTTACTTCCAAAGCAGCTTTTACACGTGTGAGAGACTTCGTTTCTGGCGTTGTCAAAGTTGTTGTGTTGGACCCCGAAGTTAGTGTAGGGGAAAGTTTCTGTTCTCTTTCTGCTCTGCTACCGAATGCAATGTATGTCTGTATCGTTCGTTCATCTGCGTTCACGTTTTCATTCTGTTTCTCTGACGCTTCTTGATGTCCATTTTCTATACTTCGTCAAATACTGTCAATACACGTTTTCTTTTGGTCCATTCTCCCGTTTCTGATTCTTACACCAGAATCGTTAGCTTTTTCTGAGTTTAGCAAAGTGCAAGCTAGAAGCGGTGGAATTTGTAACCAATCCAGATTCCTGTGCCATTACAACGTTTCTATATGTTCCCCACTAAAACTCTTCACGGGACCATCGTAAAAGCGCTCTTTGCGATACTGAGCAAAACCGGCAGCGAGCTATGGGCTCTTAACGCGTTAACCGCGGATTCCAATACAATCGCAACAATCGCGTCTTCTGCAGTTTTTGCCGTTCAGAAAGACGCGATTCAGCCGGATGCCGTGCACTTGCATAGCGGTTTCTCCAATTAGCCTGTAGAAGCCCTATACTTCCAAAGCAGCTTTTACACGTGAGAGAGACTTCGTTTCTGGCGTTGTCAAAGTTGTTGTGCTGGACCCCGAAGTTAGTGTAGGGGAAAGTTTCTGTTTTCTTTCTGCTCTGCTACCGAATGCAATGTATGTCTGTCATCGTTCGTTCATCTGCGTTCACGTTTTCATTCTGTTTCTCTGACGCTTCTTGATGTCCATTTTCTATACTTCATCAAATACTGTCTATACACGTTTTCTTTTGGTCCATTCTCGCTTTTCTGATTCTTACACCAGAATCCTTAGCTTTATCTGAGTTTAGCAAAGTACGGGCTAGAACCGGTGGAATTTGTCTCCAATCCAGATTCCTGTGCCATTACACTGTTTCTATATGTTCCCCACTAAAACTCTTCACGGGAACATCGTAAAAGCGCTCTTTGCGATACTGAGCAAAACCGGCAGCGACCTATGGGCTCTTAACGCGTTAACCGCGGATTCCAATACAATCGCAACAATCGCGTCTTCTGCAGTTTTTGCCGTTAAGAAAGACGCGATTCAGCCGGATGCCGTGCACTGAATAGCGGTTTCTCCAATTAGCCTGTAGAAGCCCTATACTTCCAAAGCAGCGTTTACACGTGGTAGAGACTTCGTTTCTGGCGTTGTCAAAGTTGTTGTGCTGGACCCCGAAGTTAGTGTAGGGGAAAGTTTCTGTTCTCTTTCTGCTCTGCTACCGAATGCAATGTATGTCTGCATTGTTCGTTCATCTGCGTTCACGTTTTCATTCTGTTTCTCTGACGCTTCTTGATGTCCATTTTCTATACTTCGTCAAATACTGTCTATACACGTTTTCTTTTGGTCCATTCTCGCTTTTCTGATTCTTACACCAGAATCCTTAGCTTTTTCTGAGTTTAGGGAAGTACAGGCTAGAACCGTTGGAATTTGTTTCCAATCCAGATTCCTGTGCCATTACAACGTTTCTATATGTTCCCCACTAAAACTTCACGGGAACATGGTAAAAGCGCTCTTTGCGGTACTGAGCAAAACCGGCAGCGAGCTATGGGCTCTTAACGCGTTAACCGCGGATTCCAATACAATCGCAACAATCGCGTCTTCTGCAGTTTTTGCCGTTAAGAAAGACGCGATTCAGCCGTATGCCGTGCACTGAATAGCGTTTTCTCCAATTAGCCTGTAGAAGCCCTATACTTCCAAAGCAGCGTTTACACGTGGTAGAGACTTCGTTTCTGGCGTTGTCAAAGTTGTTGTGCTGGACCCCGAAGTTAGTGTAGGGGAAAGTTTCTGTTCTCTTTCTGCTCTGCTACCGAATGCAATGTATGTCTGCATCGTTCGTTCATCTGCGTTCACGTTTTCATTCTGTTTCTCTAACGATTCTTTTTGTCCATTTTCTATACTTCGTCAAATACTGTCTATACACGTTTTCTTTTCGTCCATTCTCGCATTTCTGATTCTTACACCAGAATCGTTAGCTTTTTCTGAGTTTAGCAAAGTGCAAGCTAGAAGCGGTGGAATTTGTCTCCAATCCAGATTCCTGTGCCATTACAACGTTTCTATATGTTCCCCACTAAAACTCTTCACAGGACCATCGTAAAAGCGCTCTTTGCGATACTGAGCAAAACCGGCAGCGAGCTATGGGCTCTTAACGCGTTAACCGCGGATTCCAATACAATCGCAACAATCGCGTCTTCTGCAGTTTTTGCCGTTCAGAAAGACGCGATTCAGCCGGATGCCGTGCACTGAATAGCGGTTTCTCCAATTAGCTTCTAAAAGCCCTATACTTCCAAAGCAGCTTTTACGCATGAGAGAGACTTCGTTTCTGGCACTGTCAAAGTTGTTGTGCTGGATCCCGAAGTTAGTGTAGGGGAAAGTTTCTGTTCTCTTTCTGCTCTGCTACCGAATGCAATGTATGTCTGTCATCGTTCGTTCATCTGCGTACACGCTTTAATTCTGTTTCTCTAACGCTTCTAGATGTCCATTTTCTATACTTCGTCAAATACTGTCTATACACGTTTTCTTTTGGTCCATTCTCGCTTTTCTGATTCTTACACTTGAATCGTAAACTTTTTCTGAGTTTAGCAAAGTACAGGCTAGAAGCGGTGGAATTTGTCTCCAATCCAGATTCCTGTGCCATTACAACGTTTCTATATGTTCCCCACTAAAACTCTTCACGGGACCATCGTAAAAGCGCTCTTTGCGGTACTGAGCAAAACCGGCAGCGAGCTATGGGCTCTTAACGCGTTAACCGCGGATTCCAATACAATCGCAACAATCGCGTCTTCTGCACTTTTTGCCGTTAAGAAAGACGCGATTCAGCCGGATGCCGTGCACTTGAATAGCGGTTTCTCCAATTAGCCTCTATACTCCCTATACTTCCAAAGCAGCTTTTACACGTGAGAGAGACTTCGTTTCTGGCGTTGTCAAAGTTGTTGTGTTGGACCCCGAAATTAGTGTAGGGGAAAGTTTCTGTTCTCTTTCTGCCCTGCTACGGAATGCAATGTATGTCTGCATCGTTCGTTCATCTGCGTTCACGTTTTCATTCTTTTTCTCTGACGCTTCTTGATGTCCATTTTCTATACTTCGTCAAATACTGTCTATACACGTTTTCTTTTGGTCCATTCTCCCGTTTCTGATTCTTACACCAGAATCGTAAACTTTTTCTGAGTTTAGCAAAGTGCAAGCTAGAACCGGTGGAATTTGTCTCCAATCCAGATTCCTGTGCCATTACACCGTTTCTATATGTTCCCCACTAAAACTCTTCACGGGAACATCGTAAAAGCACTCTTTGTGATACTGAGCAAAACCGGCAGCGAGCTATGGGCTCTTAACGCGTTAACCGCGGATTCCAATACAATCGCAACAATCGCGTCTTCTGCAGTTTTTGCCGTTAAGAAAGACGCGATTCAGCCGGATGCCGTGCACTGAATAGCGGTTTCTCTAATTCGCCTGTAGAAGCCCTATACTTCCAAAGCAGCTTTTACACTTCATAGAGACTTCGTTTCTGGCACTGTCAAAGTTGTTGTTTTGGACCCCGAAGTTATTGTAGGGGAAAGTTTCTGTTGTCTTTCTGCTCTGCTACCGAATGCAATGTATGTCTGTCATCGTTCGTTCATCTGCGTACACGCTTTAATTCTGTTTCTCTAACGCTTCTAGATGTCCATTTTCTATACTTCGTCAAATACTGTCTATACACGTTTTCTTTTGGTCCATTCTCGCTTTTCTGATCTTACACCAGAATCGTAAGCTTTTTCTGAGTTTAGCAAAGTACAGGCTAGAAGCGGTGGAATTTGTAACCAATCTCTGATTCCTGTGCCATTACACCGTTTCTATATGTTCCCCACTAAAACTTCACGGGTACATCGTAAAAGCGCTCTTTGCGATACTGAGCAAAACCGGCAGCGAGCTATGGGCTCTTAACGCGTTAACCGCGGATTCCAATACAATCGCAACAATCGCGTCTTCTGCAGTTTTTGCTGTTAAGAAAGACGCGATTCAGGCGAATGCCGTGAACTGAATAGCGGTTTCTCCAATTAGCCTCTATACTCCCTATACTTCCAAAGCAGCTTTTACACCTGAGAGAGACTTCGTTTCTGGCGTTGTCAAAGTTGTTGTGCTGGACCCCGAAGTTAGTGTAGGGGAAAGTTTCTGTTCTCTTTCTGCTCTGCTACCGAATGCAATGTATGTCTGCATCGTTCGTTCATCTGCGTTCACGTTTTCATTCTGTTTCTCTGACGCTTCTTTTTGTCCATTTTCTATACTTTGTCAAATACTGTCTATACACGTTTTCTTTTGGTCCATTCTCGCATTTCTGATTCTTACACCAGAATCGTAAGCATTTTCTGAGTTTAGCAAAGTACAGGCTAGAACCGTTGGAATTTGTCTCCAATCTCTGATTCCTGTGCCATTACAACGTTTCTATATGTTCCCCACTAAAACTTCAGGGAAACATCGTAAAAGCGCACTTTGCGATACTGAGCAAAACCGGCAGCGAGCTATGGGCTCTTAACGCGTTAACCGCGGATTCCAATACAATCGCAACAATCGCGTCTTCTGCAGTTTTAGCCGTTAAGAAAGACGCGATTCAGCCGGATGCCGTGCACTGAATAGCGGTTTCTCCAATTAGCCTGTAGAAGCCCTATACTTCCAAAGCAGCTTTTACACGTGAGAGAGACTTCGTTTCTGGCGTTGTCAAAGTTGTTGTGCTGGACCCCGAAGTTAGTGTAGGGGAAAGTTTCTGTTCTCTTTCTGCTCTGCTACCGAATGCAATGTATGACTGCATCGTTCGTTTATCTGCGTTCACGTTTTCATTCAGTTTCTCTGACGCTTCTTGATGTCCATTTTCTATACTTCGTCAAATACTGTCAATACACGTTTTCTTTTGGTCCATTCTCGCGTTTCTGATTCTTACACCAGAATCGTTAGCTTTTTCTGAGTTTAGCAAAGTGTAAGCTAGAAGCGGTGGAATTTGTCTACAATCCAGATTCCTGTGCCATTACAACGTTTCTATATGTTCCCCACTAAAACTCTTCACAGGACCATCGTAAAAGCGCTCTTTGCGATACTGAGCAAAACCGGCAGCGAGCTATGGGCTCTTAACGCGTTAACCGCGGATTCCAATACAATCGCAACAATCGCGTCTTCTGCACTTTTTGCCGTTCAGAAAGACGCGATTCAGCCGGATGCCGTGCACTGAATAGCGGTTTCTCCAATTAGCCTGTAGAAGCCCTATACTTCCAAAGCAGCTTTTACACGTGGTAGAGACTTCGTTTCTGGCACTGTCAAAGTTGTTGTTTTGGACCCCGAAGTTAGTGTAGGGGAAAGTTTCTGTTGTCTTTCTGCTCTGCTACCGAATGCAATGTATGTCTGTCATCGTTCGTTCATCTGCGTACACGCTTTAATTCTGTTTCTCTAACGCTTCTAGATGTCCATTTTCTATACTTCGTCAAATACTGTCTATACACGTTTTCTTTTGATCCATTCTCGCATTTCTGATTCTTACACCAGAATCGTAAGCTTTTTCTGAGTTTAGCAAAGTACAGGCTAGAACCGGTGGAATTTGTCTCCAATCCAGATTCCTGTGCCATTACACCGTTTCTATATGTTCCCCACTAAAACTCTTCACGGGAACATCGTAAAAGCGCTCTTTGCGATATTGAGCAAATCCGGCAGAAAGCTATGGGCTCTTAACGCGTTAACCGCGGATTCCAATACAATCGCAACAATCGCGTCTTCTGCAGTTTTAGCCGTTCAGAAAGACGCGATTCAGCCGGATGCCGTGCACTTGAACAGCGGTTTCTCCAATTCGCCTATAGAAGCCCTATACTTCCAAAGCAGCTTTTACACGTGAGAGAGACTTCGTTTCTGGCGTTGTCAAAGTTGTTGTGCTGGACCCCGAAGTTAGTGTAGGGGAAAGTTTCTATTCTCATTCTGCTCTGCTACCGAATGCAATGTATGACTGCATCTTTCGTTCATCTGCGTTCACGTTTTCATTCTGTTTCTCTGACGCTTCTTGATGTCCATTTTCTATACTTCGTCAAATACTGTCTATACACGTTTTCTTTTGGTCCATTCTCGCGTTTCTGATTCTTACACCAGAATCGTTAGCTTTTTCTGAGTTTAGCAAAGTGTAAGCTAGAAGCGGTGGAATTTGTCTCCAATCCAGATTCCTGTGCCATTACAACGTTTCTATATGTTCCCCACTAAAACTTCACGGGACCATCGTAAAAGCGCTCTTTGCGATACTGAGCAAAACCGGCAGCGAGCTATGGGCTCTTAACGCGTTAACCGCGGATTCCAATACAATCGCAACAATCGCGTCTTGTGCACTTTTTGCCGTTCAGAAAGACGCGATTCAGCCGGATGCCGTGCACTTGAATAGCGGTTTCTCCAATTACCCTGTAGAAGCCCTATACTTCCAAAGCAGCTTTTACACTTCATAGAGACTTCGTTTCTGGCACTGTCAAAGTTGTTGTGCTGGACACCGAAGTTAGTGTAGGGGAAAGTTTCTGTTCTCTTTCTGCTCTGCTACCGAATGCAATGTATGACTGCATCGTTCGTTCATCTGCGTTCACATTTTCATTCTGTTTCTCTGATGCTTCTTGATATTCATTTTCAATACTTCGTCAAATACTGTCTATACACGTTTTCTTTTGGTCCATTCTCGCATTTCTGATTCTTACACCAGAATCGTAAGCTTTTTCTGAGTTTAGCAAAGTGCAAGCTAGAAGCGGTGGAATTTGTCTCCAATCCAGATTCCTGTGCCATTACAACGTTTCTATATGTTCCCCACTAAAACTCTTCACGGGAACATCGTAAAAGCACTCTTTGTGATACTGAGCAAAACCGGCAGCGAGCTATGGGCTCTTAACGCGTTAACCGCGGATTCCAATACAATCGCAACAATCGCGTCTTCTGCAGTTTTTGCCGTTAAGAAAGACGCGATTCAGCCGGATGCCGTGCACTGAATAGCGGTTTCTCCAATTCGCCTGTAGAAGCCCTATACTTCCAAAGCAGCTTTTACACTTCATAGAGACTTCGTTTCTGGCACTGTCAAAGTTGTTGTTTTGGACCCCGAAGTTAGTGTAGGGGAAAGTTTCTGTTGTCTTTCTGCTCTGCTACCGAATGCAATGTATGTCTGCATCGTTCGTTCATCTGAGTACACGCTTTAATTCTGTTTCTCTAACGCTTCTAGATGTCCATTTTCTATACTTCGTCAAATACTGTCTATACACGTTTTCTTTTGGTCCATTCTCGCGTTTCTGATTCTTACACCAGAATCGTAATCTTTTTCTGAGTTTAGGGAAGTACAGGCTAGAACCGTTGGAATTTGTTTCCAATCCAGATTCCTGTTCCATTACAACGTTTCTATATGTTCCCCACTAAAACTTCACGGGAACATCGTAATAGCGCTCTTTGCGGTACTGAGCAAAACCGGCAGCGAGCTATGGGCTCTTAACGCGTTAACCGCGGATTCCAATACAATCGCAACAATCGCGTCTTCTGCTGTTTTTGCCGTTAAGAAAGACGCGATTCAGCCGGATGCCGTGCACTGAATAGCGGTTTCTCCAATTAGCCTGTAGAAACCCTATACTTCCAAAGCAGCGTTTACACGTGGTAGATTCGTTTCTGGCGTTGTCAAAGTTGTTGTGCTGGACCCCGAAGTTAGTGTAGGGGAAAGTTTCTGTTCTCTTTCTGCTCTGCTCCCGAATGCAATGTATGTCTGCATCGTTCGTTCATCTGCGTTCACGTTTTCATTCTGTTTCTCTGACGATTCTTTTTGTCCATTTTCTATACTTCGTCAAGTACTGTCTATACACGTTTTCTTTTGGTCCATTCTCGCTTTTCTGATTCTTACACCAGAATCGTAAACTTTTTCTGAGTTTAGCAAAGTACAGGCTAGAAGCGGTGGAATTTGTCTCCAATCCAGATTCCTGTGCCTTTACTCTGTTTCTATATGTTCCCCACTAAAACTCTTCACGGGACCATCGTAAAAGCGCTCTTTGCGATACTGAGCAAAACCGGCAGCGAGCTATGGGCTCTTAACGCGTTAACCGCGGATTCCAATACAATCGCAACAATCGCGTCTTCTGCAGTTTTTACTGTTAAGAAAGACGCGATTCAGGCGAATGCCGTGAACTGAATAGCGGTTTCTCCAAAACCCTCTATACTCCCTATACTTCCAAAGCAGCTTTTACACCTGATAGAGACTTCGTTTCTGGCGTTGTCAAAGTTGTTGTGCTGGACACCGAAGTTAGTGTAGGGGAAAGTTTCTGTTCTCTTTCTGCTCTGCTACCGAATGCAATGTATGTCTGCATCGTTCGTTCATCTGCGTTCACGTTTTCATTCTGTTTCTCTGACGCTTCTTTTTGTCCATTTTCTATACTTCGTCAAATACTGTCTGTACACGTTTTCTTTTCGTCCATTCTCGCATTTCTGATTCTTACACCAGAATCGTTAGCTTTTTCTGAGTTTAGCAAAGTACAGGCTAGAACCGTTGGAATTTGTCTCCAATCTCTGATTCCTGTGCCATTACAACGTTTCTATATGTTCCCCACTAAAACTTCAGGGAAACATCGTAAAAGCGCACTTTGCGATACTGAGCAAAACCGGCAGCGAGCTATGGGCTCTTAACGCGTTAACCGCGGATTCCAATACAATCGCAACAATCGCGTCTTCTGCAGTTTTTGCCGTTCAGAAAGACGCGATTCAGCCGGATGCCGTGCACTGAATAGCGGTTTCTCCAATTAGCCTGTAGAAGCCCTATACTTCCAAAGCAGCTTTTACACGTGAGAGAGACTTCGTTTCTGGCGTTGTCAAAGTTGTTGTGCTGGACCCCGAAGTTAGTGTAGGGGAAAGTTTCTGTTCTCTTTCTGCTCTGCTACCGAATGCAATGTATGACTGCATCGTTCGTTTATCTGCGTTCACGTTTTCATTCAGTTTCTCTGACGCTTCTTGATGTCCATTTTCTATACTTCGTCAAATACTGTCAATACACGTTTTCTTTTGGTCCATTCTCGCGTTTCTGATTCTTACACCAGAATCGTTAGCTTTTTCTGAGTTTAGCAAAGTGTAAGCTAGAAGCGGTGGAATTTGTCTCCAATCCAGATTCCTGTGCCATTACAACGTTTCTATATGTTCCCCACTAAAACTCTTCACAGGACCATCGTAAAAGCGCTCTTTGCGATACTGAGCAAAACCGGCAGCGAGCTATGGGCTCTTAACGCGTTAACCGCGGATTCCAATACAATCGCAACAATCGCGTCTTCTGCACTTTTTGCCGTTCAGAAAGACGCGATTCAGCCGGATGCCGTGCACTGAATAGCGGTTTCTCCAATTAGCCTGTAGAAGCCCTATACTTCCAAAGCAGCTTTTACACGTGAGAGAGACTTCGTTTCTGGCACTGTCAAAGTTGTTGTTTTGGACCCCGAAGTTAGTGTAGGGGAAAGTTTCTGTTGTCTTTCTGCTCTGCTACCGAATGCAATGTATGTCTGTCATCGTTCGTTCATCTGCGTACACGCTTTAATTCTGTTTCTCTAACGCTTCTAGATGTCCATTTTCTATACTTCGTCAAATACTGTCTATACACGTTTTCTTTTGATCCATTCTCGCATTTCTGATTCTTACACCAGAATCGTAAGCTTTTTCTGAGTTTAGCAAAGTACAGGCTAGAACCGGTGGAATTTGTCTCCAATCCAGATTCCTGTGCCATTACACCGTTTCTATATGTTCCCCACTAAAACTCTTCACGGGAACATCGTAAAAGCGCTCTTTGCGATATTGAGCAAATCCGGCAGAAAGCTATGGGCTCTTAACGCGTTAACGGCGGATTCCAATACAATCGCAACAATCGCGTCTTCTGCAGTTTTAGCCGTTCAGAAAGACGCGATTCAGCCGGATGCCGTGCACTTGAACAGCGGTTTCTCCAATTCGCCTATAGAAGCCCTATACTTCCAAAGCAGCTTTTACACGTGAGAGAGACTTCGTTTCTGGCGTTGTCAAAGTTGTTGTGCTGGACCCCGAAGTTAGTGTAGGGGAAAGTTTCTATTCTCATTCTGCTCTGCTACCGAATGCAATGTATGACTGCATCTTTCGTTCATCTGCGTTCACGTTTTCATTCTGTTTCTCTGACGCTTCTTGATGTCCATTTTCTATACTTCGTCAAATACTGTCTATACACGTTTTCTTTTGGTCCATTCTCGCGTTTCTGATTCTTACACCAGAATCGTTAGCTTTTTCTGAGTTTAGCAAAGTGTAAGCTAGAAGCGGTGGAATTTGTCTCCAATCCAGATTCCTGTGCCATTACAACGTTTCTATATGTTCCCCACTAAAACTTCACGGGACCATCGTAAAAGCGCTCTTTGCGATACTGAGCAAAACCGGCAGCGAGCTATGGGCTCTTAACGCGTTAACCGCGGATTCCAATACAATCGCAACAATCGCGTCTTGTGCACTTTTTGCCGTTCAGAAAGACGCGATTCAGCCGGATGCCGTGCACTTGAATAGCGGTTTCTCCAATTACCCTGTAGAAGCCCTATACTTCCAAAGCAGCTTTTACACTTCATAGAGACTTCGTTTCTGGCACTGTCAAAGTTGTTGTGCTGGACACCGAAGTTAGTGTAGGGGAAAGTTTCTGTTCTCTTTCTGCTCTGCTACCGAATGCAATGTATGACTGCATCGTTCGTTCATCTGCGTTCACATTTTCATTCTGTTTCTCTGATGCTTCTTGATATTCATTTTCAATACTTCGTCAAATACTGTCTATACACGTTTTCTTTTGGTCCATTCTCGCATTTCTGATTCTTACACCAGAATCGTAAGCTTTTTCTGAGTTTAGCAAAGTGCAAGCTAGAAGCGGTGGAATTTGTCTCCAATCCAGATTCCTGTGCCATTACAACGTTTCTATATGTTCCCCACTAAAACTCTTCACGGGAACATCGTAAAAGCACTCTTTGTGATACTGAGCAAAACCGGCAGCGAGCTATGGGCTCTTAACGCGTTAACCGCGGATTCCAATACAATCGCAACAATCGCGTCTTCTGCAGTTTTTGCCGTTAAGAAAGACGCGATTCAGCCGGATGCCGTGCACTGAATAGCGGTTTCTCCAATTAGCCTGTAGAAGCCCTATACTTCCAAAGCAGCTTTTACACTTCATAGAGACTTCGTTTCTGGCACTGTCAAAGTTGTTGTTTTGGACCCCGAAGTTAGTGTAGGGGAAAGTTTCTGTTGTCTTTCTGCTCTGCTACCGAATGCAATGTATGTCTGCATCGTTCGTTCATCTGAGTACACGCTTTAATTCTGTTTCTCTAACGCTTCTAGATGTCCATTTTCTATACTTCGTCAAATACTGTCTATACACGTTTTCTTTTGGTCCATTCTCGCGTTTCTGATTCTTACACCAGAATCGTAATCTTTTTCTGAGTTTAGGGAAGTACAGGCTAGAACCGTTGGAATTTGTTTCCAATCCAGATTCCTGTTCCATTACAACGTTTCTATATGTTCCCCACTAAAACTTCACGGGAACATCGTAATAGCGCTCTTTGCGGTACTGAGCAAAACCGGCAGCGAGCTATGGGCTCTTAACGCGTTAACCGCGGATTCCAATACAATCGCAACAATCGCGTCTTCTGCTGTTTTTGCCGTTAAGAAAGACGCGATTCAGCCGGATGCCGTGCACTGAATAGCGTTTTCTCCAATTAGCCTGTAGAAACCCTATACTTCCAAAGCAGCGTTTACACGTGGTAGATTCGTTTCTGGCGTTGTCAAAGTTGTTGTGCTGGACCCCGAAGTTAGTGTAGGGGAAAGTTTCTGTTCTCTTTCTGCTCTGCTCCCGAATGCAATGTATGTCTGCATCGTTCGTTCATCTGCGTTCACGTTTTCATTCTGTTTCTCTGACGATTCTTTTTGTCCATTTTCTATACTTCGTCAAGTACTGTCTATACACGTTTTCTTTTGGTCCATTCTCGCTTTTCTGATTCTTACACCAGAATCGTAAACTTTTTCTGAGTTTAGCAAAGTACAGGCTAGAAGCGGTGGAATTTGTCTCCAATCCAGATTCCTGTGCCTTTACTCTGTTTCTATATGTTCCCCACTAAAACTCTTCACGGGACCATCGTAAAAGCGCTCTTTGCGATACTGAGCAAAACCGGCAGCGAGCTATGGGCTCTTAACGCGTTAACCGCGGATTCCAATACAATCGCAACAATCGCGTCTTCTGCAGTTTTTACTGTTAAGAAAGACGCGATTCAGGCGAATGCCGTGAACTGAATAGCGGTTTCTCCAAAACCCTCTATACTCCCTATACTTCCAAAGCAGCTTTTACACCTGATAGAGACTTCGTTTCTGGCGTTGTCAAAGTTGTTGTGCTGGACACCGAAGTTAGTGTAGGGGAAAGTTTCTGTTCTCTTTCTGCTCTGCTACCGAATGCAATGTATGTCTGCATCGTTCGTTCATCTGCGTTCACGTTTTCATTCTGTTTCTCTGACGCTTCTTTTTGTCCATTTTCTATACTTCGTCAAATACTGTCTGTACACGTTTTCTTTTCGTCCATTCTCGCATTTCTGATTCTTACACCAGAATCGTTAGCTTTTTCTGAGTTTAGCAAAGTACAGGCTAGAACCGTTGGAATTTGTCTCCAATCTCTGATTCCTGTGCCATTACAACGTTTCTATATGTTCCCCACTAAAACTTCAGGGAAACATCGTAAAAGCGCACTTTGCGATACTGAGCAAAACCGGCAGCGAGCTATGGGCTCTTAACGCGTTAACCGCGGATTCCAATACAATCGCAACAATCGCGTCTTCTGCAGTTTTTCCGTTCAGAAAGACGCGATTCAGCCGGATGCCGTGCACTTGAATAGCGGTTTCTCCAATTAGCTTGTAGAAGCCCTATACTTCCAAAGCAGCTTTTACACGTGAGAGAGACTTCGTTTCTGGCGTTGTCAAAGTTGTTGTGTTGGACACCGAAGTTAGTGTAGGGGAAAGTTTCTGTTCTCTTTCTGCTCTGCTACTGAATGCAATGTATGTCTGCATCGTTCGTTCATCTGCGTTCACGTTTTCATTCTGTTTCTCTGACGATTCTTTTTGTCCATTTTCTATACTTCGTCAAATACTGTCTATACACGTTTTCTTTTGGTCCATTCTCGCTTTTCTGATTCTTACACCAGAATCGTAAGCATTTTCTGAGTTTAGCAAAGTACAGGCTAGAAGCGGTGGAATTTGTCTCCAATCTCTGATTCCTGTGCCATTACACCGTTTCTATATGTTCCCCACTAAAACTTCACGGGTACATCGTAAAAGCGCTCTTTGCGATACTGAGCATAAACCGGCAGCGAGCTATGTCCTCTTAACGCGTTAACCGCGGATTCCAATACAATCGCAACAATCGCGTCTTCTGCAGTTTTTGCCGTTAAGAAAGACGTGATTCAGCCGGATGCCGTGCACTGAATAGCGTTTTCTCCAATTAGCCTGTAGAAGCCCTATACTTCCAAAGCAGCTTTTACACTTCATAGAGACTTCGTTTCTGGCGTTGTCAAAGTTGTTTTGTTGGACCTCGAAGTTAGTGTAGGGGAAAGTTTCTGTTCTCATTCTGCTCTGCTCCCGAATGCAATGTATGTCTGCATCGTTCGTTCATCTGCGTTCACGTTTTCATTCTGTTTCTCTGACGCTTCTTGATGTCCATTTTCTATACTTCGTCAAATACTGTCTATACACGTTTTCTTTTGGTCCATTCTCGCTTTTCTGATTCTTACACCAGAATCGTTAGCTTTTTCTGAGTTTAGCAAAGTGCAAGCTAGAAGCGGTGGAATTTGTCTCCAATCCAGAGTCCTGTGCCATTACAACGTTTCTATATGTTCCCCACTAAAACTCTTCACGGGAACACCGTAAAAGCACTCTTTCCGATACTGAGCAAAACCGGCAGCGAGCTATGGGCTCTTAACGCGTTAACCGCGGATTCCAATACAATCGCAACAATCGCGTCTTCTGCAGTTTTTGCCGTTAAGAAAGACGCGATTCAGCCGGATGCCGTGCACTGAATAGCGGTTTCTCCAATTAGCCTGTAGAAGCCCTATACTTCCAAAGCAGCTTTTACACGTGAGAGAGACTTCGTTTCTGGCGTTGTCAAAGTTGTTTTGTTGGACCTCGAAGTTAGTGTAGGGAAAAGTTTCTGTTCTCTTTCTGCTCTCCTACCGAATGCAATGTATGTCTGCATCGTTCGTTCATCTGCGTTCACGTTTTCATTCTTTTTCTCTGACGCTTCTTGATGTCCATTTTCTATACTTCGTCAAATACTGTCTATACACGTTTTCTTTTCGTCCATTCTCGCGTTTCTGATTCTTACACCAGAATCGTTAGCTTTTTCTGAGTTTAGCAAAGTGCAAGCTAGTACCGGTGGAATTTGTCTCCAATCCAGAGTCCTGTGCCATTACAACATTTCTATATGTTCCCCACTAAAACTCTTCACAGGACCATCGTAAAAGCGCTCTTTGCGATACTGAGCAAAACCGGCAGCGAGCTATGGGCTCTTAACGCGTTAACCGCGGATTCCAATACAATCGCAACAATCGCGTCTTCTGCAGTTTTTGCCGTTAAGAAAGACGCGATTCAGCCGGATGCCGTGCACTGAATAGCGGTTTCTCCAATTAGCCTGTAGAAGCCCTATACTTCCAAAGCACCTTTTACACTTCATAGAGACTTCGTTTCTGGCGTTGTCAAAGTTGTTGTGCTGGACTCCGAAGTTAGTGTATTGGAAAGTTTCTGTTCTCTTTCTGCTCTGCTACCGAATGCAATGTATGTCTGCATCGTTCGTTCATCTGCGTTCACGTTTTCATTCTGTTTCTCTGACGCTTCTTGATGTCCATTTTCTATACTTCGTCAAATACTGTCTATACACGTTTTCTTTTGGTCCATTCTCGCATTTCTGATTCTTACACCAGAATCGTAAGCTTTTTCTGAGTTTAGGAAAGTACGGGCTAGAACCGGTGGAATTTGTCTCCAATCCAGATTCCTGTGCCATTACAACGTTTCTATATGTTCCCCACTAAAACTCTTCACGGGAACATCGTAAAAGCGCTCTTTGCGATACTGAGCAAAACCGGCAGCGAGCTATGGGCTCTTAACGCGTTAACCGCGGATTCCAATACAATCGCAACAATCGCGTCTTCTGCAGTTTTTGCCGTTAAGAAAGACGCGATTCAGGCGAATGCCGTGAACTGAATAGCGGTTTCTCCAATACCCTCTATACTCCCTATACATCCAAAGCAGCTTTTACACCTGAGAGAGACTTCGTTTCTGGCGTTGTCAAAGTTGTTGTGTTGGACACCGAAGTTAGTGTAGGGGAAAGTTTCTGTTCTCTTTCTGCTCTGCTACTGAATGCAATGTATGTCTGCATCGTTCGTTCATCTGCGTTCACGTTTTCATTCTGTTTCTCTGACGATTCTTTTTGTCCATTTTCTATACTTCGTCAAGTACTGTCTATACACGTTTTCTTTTGGTCCATTCTCGCTTTTCTGATTCTTACACCAGAATCGTAAGCATTTTCTGAGTTTAGCAAAGCACAGGCTAGAAGCGGTGGAATTTGTCTCCAATCTCTGATTCCTGTGCCATTACACCGTTTCTATATGTTCCCCACTAAAACTTCACGGGTACATCGTAAAAGCGCTCTTTGCGATACTGAGCATAAACCGGCAGCGAGCTATGTCCTCTTAACGCGTTAACCGCGGATTCCAATACAATCGCAACAATCGCGTCTTCTGCAGTTTTTGCCGTTAAGAAAGACGTGATTCAGCCGGATGCCGTGCACTGAATAGCGGTTTCTCCAATTAGCCTGTAGAAGCCCTATACTTCCAAAGCAGCTTTTACACGTGAGAGAGACTTCGTTTCTGGCGTTGTCAAAGTTGTTTTGTTGGACCTCGAAGTTAGTGTAGGGGAAAGTTTCTGTTCTCATTCTGCTCTGCTCCCGAATGCAATGTATGTCTGCATCGTTCGTTCATCTGCGTTCACGTTTTCATTCTGTTTCTCTGACGCTTCTTGATGTCCATTTTCTATACTTCGTCAAATACTGTCTATACACGTTTTCTTTTGGTCCATTCTCGCTTTTCTGATTCTTACACCAGAATCGTTAGCTTTTTCTGAGTTTAGCAAAGTGCAAGCTAGAAGCGGTGGAATTTGTCTCCAATCCAGAGTCCTGTGCCATTACAACGTTTCTATATGTTCCCCACTAAAACTTTTCACGGGAACACCGTAAAAGCACTCTTTCCGATACTGAGCAAAACCGGCAGCGAGCTATGGGCTCTTAACGCGTTAACCGCGGATTCCAATACAATCGCAACAATCGCGTCTTCTGCAGTTTTTGCCGTTAAGAAAGACGCGATTCAGCCGGATGCCATGCACTGAATAGCGGTTTCTCCAATTAGCCTGTAGAAGCCCTATACTTCCAAAGCAGCTTTTACACGTGAGAGAGACTTCGTTTCTGGCACTGTCAAAGTTGTTGTGTTGGACCTCGAAGTTAGTGTAGGGGAAAGTTTCTGTTCTCTTTCTGCTCTGCTACCGAATGCAATGTATGTCTGCATCGTTCGTTCATCTGCGTTCACGTTTTCATTCTGTTTCTCTGATGCTTCTTTATGTCCATTTTCTATACTTCGTCAAATACTGTCTATACACGTTTTCTTTTCGTCCATTCTCGCGTTTCTGATTCTTACACCAGAATCGTTAGCTTTTTCTGAGTTTAGCAAAGTACAGGCTTAGAAGCGGTGGAATTTGTCTCCAATCCAGAGTCCTGTGCCATTACAACGTTTCTATATGTTCCCCACTAAAACTTCACGGGAACATGGTAAAAGCGCTCTTTGCGATACTGAGCAAAACCGGCAGCGAGCTATGGGCTCTTAACGCGTTATCCGCGGATTCCAATACAATCGCAACAATCGCGTCTTCTGCACTTTTTGCCGTTAAGAAAGATGCGATTCAGCCGGATGCCGTGCACTGAATAGCGGTTTCTCCAATTAGCTTGTAGAAGCCCTATACTTCCAAAGCAGCTTTTACACGTGAGAGAGACTTCGTTTCTGGCACTGTCAAAGTTGTTGTGTTGGACCTCGAAGTTAGTGTAGGGGAAAGTTTCTGTTCTCATTCTGCTCTGCTACCGAATGCAATGTATGTCTGCATCGTTCGTTCATCTGCGTTCACGTTTTCATTCTGTTTCTCTGATGCTTCTTGATGTCCATTTTCTATACTTCGTCAAATATTGTCTATACACGTTTTCTTTTCGTCCATTCTCGCTTTTCTGATTCTTACACCAGAATCGTAAGCTTTTTCTGAGTTTAGCGAAGTACAGGCTAGAACCGTTGGAATTTGTCTCCAATCCAGATTCCTGTGCCATTACACCGTTTCTGTATGTTCCCCACTAAAACTCTTCACGGGACCATCGTAAAAGTGCTCTTTGCGATACTGAGCAAAACCGGCAGCGAGCTATGGGCTCTTAACGCGTTAACCGCGGATTCCAATACAATCGCAACAATCGCGTCTTCTGCAGTTTTTGCCGTTAAGAAAGACGCGATTCAGCCGGATGACGTGCACTTGAATAGCGGTTTCTCCAATTAGCCTGTAGAAGCCCTATACTTCCAAAGCAGCTTTTACACTTCATAGAGACTTCGTTTCTGGCACTGTCAAAGTTGTTGTGCTGGATCCCGAAGTTAGTGTAGGGGAAAGTTTCTGTTCTCTTTCTGCTCTGCTACCGAATGCAATGTATGACTGCATCGTTTGTTCATCTGCGTTCACGTTTTCATTCTGTTTCTCTGACGCTTCTTGATGTCCATTTTCTATACTTCGTCAAATACTGTCAATACACGTTTTCTTTTGGTCCATTCTCCCGTTTCTGATTCTTACACCAGAATCGTAATCTTTTTCTGAGTTTAGCAAAGTAGAGGCGATAACCGGTGGAACTTGTCTGCAATCCCTGATTCCTGTGCTATTACACCGTTTCTATATGTTCCCCACTAAAACTTTTCACGGGAACATCGTAAAAGCTACTGAAGCCTTGGATTTGCACAAGCAGTCAAAGCTGGGGCGCGTCTCAGTTGTTGGATGTCTGAGAGACCGAGAGGTGAGGTGACTGCCTCTGCATGAGGTGACTGGCTCCCTTGCCAGCTGTGCTGCTGCTGGACAGGGCACTTGCTGGTACTGGAACTAGACTGATGTGCCTCTTGTCTGCATTCTTTCCCTGTTCTCCCTGCCTCTCCCCACCTGTCATTTCTCTGGGTTTCTCTCCTTTGTCTGTCATAAATAGATTGAATGTTACAGATCAAACTGTCTCTTTGCTTCACTGAATCTCTAAAACCATGTGGGTTTATAGATGGATTATTATTAATTCAGCAAGGAGCTATCAGTGTTTATATTATTTTGTAAACAAATATCAGCTATGCATTAATAAGTTGATTATTGTGTTTTCAGCCCTCCTGCTAAGCTGATTGTAGAGAAACATGGCTCTGCATTTTGAATCCCTTATCATGGGTCCTTTTAAACTTCCCCCATCTCAGGGAGTGGTGGTTTTGGCTGCTTAAAACAGCAGTACTAAAACATTCTCAGGGCTTTCCTACGTGCATTTTACTTTTGGCAAGCAGCGTAACCTCAGCGCTGATAGACTGGGAAAACAGCAGATGACTTTGAAGCAAATAAGTCTGAGATCAGCCAGTAAATCATGCAGGACTGTTGGTTATCTCTGCAGCATCTTAGTTGGTGCTGGTACTTCAGTGCTGTCAGTCAGCAGCAGACCTTTCATTCCCAGCAACCCCTGTGTAGATGCTTTCAGTGCACCTGCTACAGAGCAGCAGTGTGTTCTAGCAGATAGGTGGGAGCTGTGGGAGGATGAAGAGCTGTGATTCAGGGGTACACTGCCCTGCTGGCTGGCCTGAGTGTGGCTAGTTGGGTGCATGGTTGGGATCTCAGCTGTGTGGTCAGTGGAGGGCAGGGACCCACAGCGGCAGAACCAGAGGTGTACTCAACAGGTATTTCAGATACCAGGTATTGTTATTACAACACATTCCACTGCTTGATAGTGAACGCTGTTTTGAAACTACGTGGCTAACAGCAGGTTTGTATCTGTGTCACTGCAGCATTTCTTGGAGGCTGCTTGGGTTGCTGCTGCCATGCGTCCTCTACTGAAGGCCCTGAATATTGTGTCCATGCATACTTTCCTGAGAAGATCTCGCCAGCTTTGCAGCCAGAGATCCCCAGCTGGAGCCACATTTAGTTACGAACTTATGAAACAGCAGCACAGACCAGAGGTGCCAGAGTACTTCAACTTTGCAAGCAACGTGCTAGACAGGTGGACCGAAGTAGAAAAAGTAACAGCTACTTGGCTGCTCTGCTGCTGAAGAGCTGAGAACTGCCAAGCACATCCAGCCAGCATGCTGCTGCAGTTGTGCTCTGGTTACAATCTGATGAACACCTCATGTAATTTGAACCTGTAAATCCCTTAGGCCAATGCTGCCCTGTTTGTGAGCCCAAATGCTTTGCTCCTTTAATCAGTAACTCTGGTGACACTGACCCTGAGTAAATTTGTGCCTTAATGATGAGATCAACTGGAGCACTCTGAGCCTTGCGCTGGTTCCCCTACTAGCTGTGACATGCACCCTGCCTGTGTGTGCGAGACAAAGCACTTGGCCTCCACTGCTTGCCAGCAAAATGTGAATACAGCAAAATGCCAAACCTCCCCATTCTTTTCCAGTCATGAAATCTTTGCATCATGAAATAGCAGTCCACAAAACTGAACCACTTGGAGTGCTCAAATGGGCATGAGCTCTAAGCAAGGATGGGGAATATGAAAAAGAAAAGGAGTGAAGTTTAGGTATATCATCTATATTACTCTAGTGCCCTAGTGTCTGTGGATGTAGTCCACAGGTTCTTCATGATGAGGGGCTGAACACAGTGGTGTCCACCCAGCAGCAGGATCACAGCAGAGGTATCACCAGTCTGACACAAGGAGTGCATTCGTTCCGTCTGCAGGAAGAACAGATTTTGGCAGGCTGCGAATGAAGCAAGGAAAGAACACCAGAAGAGTTTTGCCCTCTGAAGTACGCTGCTCAACTTTTCTCCCTAGATGAACCTTAGTGTTTGCCTTCAAACAGATAACAAGATACCATATTCTTCCTGCCCCATGAGGTCTTCTGTGCTCAGGAAATGACTTGCACAATGTCACTGCTAAAGGCATCCATCTCCTTAAGCGCATACCATGAACACACATTTCACTTTTCACACATCTGTTAGTTATGAGTGACATTGATTAGAGGTCACACTGTGCTTTTGATCCTCACATCTGCTTTTCAGAAGTAACAAATGGGCCCAGTTCAAGATGAACTTGGAAATGAGCTTGGAGAGTTTGCAGCACAGAAGCACAGTCCAGCTGCACCTGTGTCCGTCAGCATCTTTCTTTGCGTCCTGGAACAGAAAGCTGGACAGCCTTTGCAGAGGGAAACACCATGAGCTCAGGAAAGAAATGCAAATTTAATTTTTTACATGACATCTGAAGGCTGTTCTTCCTGAAGGAGAGATTGGTTTGGAGACAGTGGCAAATTTCAGCTGCATCCCCAGATTCCTCCAGCACTGAATAAGAGCCGAATGCTTTGTTTCCTAAGAGTTAATTACGGTAAAAGTGGTATGTTTCTAAAGTGAAGCATTTGCACTCTACCCTGTTCTGTAGGAGGGAAAAAAGCCTAAAACCCCCGCATTGTGGTGGGTAGATGGTGTTGCAGAAGAGTTGAAGTGGAGCTTTGAGGATCTGGGAGTGCTGTCCCGGCAAGCAGCCAATGTACTCTGTGGTGCCTGCGGTCTGCAGCATGGAGACAGGGTTCTTCTGCTTCTGCCACGGATCCCAGAGTGGTGGCTGCTGAATGTGGCTTGCATGAGAACAGGTTGGTAAGAGCACACAAATGGCACATGAGGACGGAAATCAGGACTTGCTACTTAATGCACGCAGAACTAGAAACGTGCTGTTGAGGACGAACTAATAAAACACTGATCAACACCCTTCACACCAAATGTGGCACTTCCGTGTAGTTCTGCTCATGATCTAGATGTTAGGAAAACACTCTAAGTCCACTCCTTGACATTCTCCTTTCTCCAGCACTTGTGATGCATCACAAATGCACCTTCCTGCAACCTTGCAGTGAAGCTGGCCCACATTTAGCCAAGTGTTTCACACGGCCTCTGTTCCTGCTCAGCTTGGCAATATTTTCAACCCAGAATGTCATGCTGCCCCACAGACACTAGCAGCATGCAGTACAGAAATTAAGTCCAGAAGAATGGCATACTCCACAGGAAGTGCCTTCAGACCAAGGAAAGCCGTTCCCTCCATTTCTTCTAGCATCCCATGACCAGTCTGGTACCTCCTAACTTGTGCTCATCCTCACATAGAATTCTATCCGCCAAGGAAATCAGTATGTTTACAAATATAGGGCCAAATTCTGCTTTCAGTATAGCCTTGTCCCACTCAAAACCACAAAGTAAGCTGAGTCTTAGTAGTACAAGAACTATTAAGCAATGTATAAGCTCTTTTTTGCGTTCCACTTGCTCCCATTTAGGAACTGTCCCAATTCCTGGCACGCAGCAGCTGACTGCAAAGGACATTCTCTATCGCCTACAGAAGTCCAAGGCAAAAGGCATCATCGCTGATGACTCTGTGGCATCAACTGTAGAGTCAGTAGAGGCTGAATGCCAGTCTCTGAGGTTCAAATTACTGGTGTCAGAGGGCTACCGAGAGGGGTGGCTGAGCTTCAAGGATCTCCTGAAGTGAGTAACCACCACTGCGACAGTGCCGCAGCAGAGATAAGAGTGGTTCCATTTGCTTTGGGTGGGAAATGCTGCACGTGCCAATGTGTTCTCATCCTTCTGGGTCTGCGAAGTGGAAAAATATAAATGGTTTTGGCACTTCTGATTGCTGCTGCAGGGGTTGTTTTAAACATATTCAGGAACGCTTAAGTTACACAAATTGATTTATTCCTCATTTTGTTTATTTTAAAGAAATGCTCCATCTGATCACCAGTGCGTAACCACGAAGTCTCAACACCCTGCAGTCATCTATTTTACTAGTGGGACTACAGGAGCTCCAGAAATGACAGAACATTCCCACTGCAGCTATGGCATTGGCCTCACAGTGAGCGGAAGGTACGTCCACTGCTTTGTCAGATTGGTAGTATGGCAAAAGGAAGAGAAATGCAAGGTTATACCAGAAGCATTTGTTTCACTGCTCTACAAAACAACCCTTCTGCTAGACCCAGCCAAGGTTTGTTTGGTTGGTTATTTTCCCCAGGAAGCAAGGCACGTTTTGAGTCCAGCTGTCTTAGTGTGCATGGAACGTAGCAGCCAAATAGATGCACTAACTCCTTTTTCACATTTTCTTTAACTAAAGATAAATCTTTTGCTGCATGTTCAACAAGTTAGCGTTTAAGAGATTGTCTACCGAATGAAAAATCAGCATAAGTTTAGAAAATCCGTATCAAAATGGGAGAAGTACGTGGGTCTGACAGGCTTCTGGGTTCATGTCTGTCTGAGTTCAACACAGCTCCCAGAGGAATGAAATGCTGATAATTCAGAACCTCTAAATTTTTAAAGCAATATTGTTTATAAAATTGATAGGGCAGTGCACTTCACTCTAACTGGGAGACAGTAACAAACCAGAAAAGGCCCACATGCAGTAATCCAAAAACACCCTGATCGCTAACAGCAAGTTCAAGCAATCTCATATTCATGCAACATCACATCCTGAGGAGGGTTCTGCAGCTCCGTCAGTACAACATCTTGTAGAAACGTGCAGTGTCAGTCTGTCCTGCTGTGCCCTCCCTGTGCCAGGACTTGGTTGTGCTCAGTCATTCAGGTCTATCTAAATTCCGCTTACCCACGACAAACAGTGCCAGATTCACTTCCCTGCCACATCTCAAAACATTTTACTACTTGCCTTATTTCTGCTAAGTAAGGACAGTGGGCTGTTCTTCCTTGTGCTATCAGGTACTGGCTGAACCTGACCTCTTCAGATATATATTGGAATACCTCAGACACGGGCTGGGCCAAGGCAGCATGGAGCATGTTTTCGGCGTGGAGTGAAGGGGCATGTGTATTTGTACATAAAATGCCACAGTTCAACCCGCCTGCTGTCTTTGAGGTAAATGGGGGAGATGACTTTGCAGCTCTTTGCTATTAGGCCTAGAAGTGAAACACAAAGGAAACTGGGCTGGAATCTGCAGAGCTAATCTGTTATTAAAATGAGTGACAATCATAGACAAATGAGAATGCCAGTTGCCTGCACCACGTAACTCAAGAGTAAGGGGTGAGGAGGCAGCAAAGCTGAATTCCCTTAAAAAATGCCATTGGCACTGTATTGTCCTCCATTCTCCACACACAACTCCTTATCCTTTGTAAAAGACTACCGCCATTTCACCCCTTCTCCTGCGACAGCTGGGAGCTGTCAGGTAGCACCAGGCTGTGTTGGAGAACACTTTCAGTTTTAGTCCTGTAGGACATCTAAAAAAGTAGGATTAGGACTTCAGTTTTTTTTCTCCTTAAACTGCAATTACGAAGCAATCCTGCAAGGAGGACTTCAAACCTTTCCAGGGTACAAAGCTTTGGTGTCTTGTACCCATTGTAAGATAACATAGCTTCCGTTTTGAAGAAAAATTTAATTAAATATAACTGCTGCGCTAACTGCTCTTAGGACACTAGTATTTTGTTTGCGTGTTTCATAAGCCTGATGCAGGCAGATATCATTATACCATCTCTTACAATGTAGATGAGACTTCACGGGCTTCAGTATATGGGCAACACTGGTTTTTATTATTCTGAACTCCTTAGAGCCTGTCAAGATATCCCATCACTGTCTTCTGCTCAGCTCCAACTGCCTACCGAATGCTCGTGCAGCACCAGCTGCCCAGGTAAGCTGAGGCGGAGGGTCCCCAGCACTGCCTTCCATCAAAGCTGTGGGCCAAGTGCTCAGCTTTTGGATTTTATTCCACTTTCACAGTGGCAGAACAGGAACTCTGACTGTGTTTCTCAACCTCTTGAGTCTCACTTACTGTGTATTAAGTCAGAATAAATATTTGGGGTGCCATCTTAGGCTTTGTAAGTCACAGTGGAAAGCATCTTAGCTCAGGCAGTAATAAGATAATCATGGTGTCCTAGTTAACACGTCCTACTTTTACCATCACACTCTCCCTACCTCTGTTTCTTTCCTATGTCCCACCAGCAGTATACTCCCCATGAAGTGTATGTTGGTATGGCTCAGTGACATGTATGAAAGACACCTTGGCCTCTCTGAACTCTCCCACAGGTTATAACTGACAGGGTTAAACTTTGTTATTCCTCTTTGGTCCAGGCTCCAGTTCAGACTCTAGGGTTAGAAACATCACATTATTTGATGTTCTAAATAAAACAGAAGCAAACCAGGAAGTTTTTATTTTTCCTTTCTTGTGTTATTTTCAGATTTGTTGTTGTTTAGCACTTCACAATTCAAATTTAACAAAAAAGACTCAGCATTTTGTATAGGAAGGTCCCCCACAATACAGGAATATGGCAGCAAATGGGACATAGCAGACAGATAACTGCCAGTTACTTGTTTTGTCTTTCTCAGCTGCACATTCAGCAGGCTCCGGCACTGTGTGAGCGCTGGGGAGCCAATCAACCCCGAGGTGATGGCAGAGTGGAAAGCGCGGACAGGGCTGGATATCCATGAATGCTATGGACAAACAGAAACTGTATGTTGAGCTTTACAGGAGAAAAATATATGCTTTGCAGATACAGCAATAAATCCTATTCAGTTTGACAAGAAAAAGTCATTAAAAAGATTGTACACAATTGTATTAGGTTTACATACTCCTCCTCACTTCACCACATTCCAACAATGCTAGTTCATCATGACTATTGCAACAGTTGCGACCTTTAGAGGGGAAGTCAGTTCCAATAGGCAACAATGAAAACAGTTTTTTAACTCATGTGGGCTTTGCATTGAGGGCTGACACAGAGGAGATGCACTCTTCATGACTACCCTCCAAATTCTGCTTTGAACTCTATTTTTGGAGCGCTCACATTGTTCGGGGCTACGGGTGAGATTTCCAGAACATCATTTATTTCATTGGACATATGATTATAATGAAGGGTTCATTATTTCCTACAAAAGTTCACAATGTTAGCTGAGTTTTCTAAACCTACGCTAAAGACTGAATATACAAGTGACTGTTTGGCTGAGAAAAATATTTATTACAGGTGCTGGTCTGTGGAAATTTTAAAGGAATGGAAATTAAACCTGGCTCTATGGGAAAGCCATCTCCAGGGTATGACGTCAAGGTATGGCACCTCTTGTAGCACTGCTGTCTCTGAGATCATCATTTGCTATCGAAGCAGTCTAAGAGATTTCACACGACACTGTGCTATGCAGCATCATTCCACAAGGAATGGAATTGTGAACCAACTACGTCACTGTCCCAAATGCAGTGTGCAAAGTGAGCAGTCGCACTTTACTCTCGCACCAGCCTCAGCAGGAAGACGTAGATGACAGCCCACTATCAGATAGGATGGCAACGATGGAAGTCAAATTGCCAAGCTAATGAAGAGTGAGAGCAAACGTGAATTAATAGTCTCTTGTCATTTATTACAATTGCCTATTATTAATATCCCACTCAATATCCCCGCTGAATATGAATCTGCTAGAATGCAATTTATTATATTTTACAGGTAGCTTTTATGTAAAACACAATTTAATATTTCCTAGGATGATCCAGAGAAAACAAAGGCAACAGTCCGTGGGGATTTCTGTGTTACTGGAGACAAGGGGATCATGGATGATGATGGATACTTTTGGTTTGTTGGAAGAGCCGATGATGTCATTAATTCTGCTGGGTAATTCAACACTGATTAAAAATACATCTTCCACCACAAATAATAGAGTTGATTCAGACAAGATATGTTTATGTGCCTCAAGTACAAATAAAGGACCTTTATCTCCATTTTAAAGATACCGCATTGGACCATTTGAAGTAGAAAGTGCTCTAATAGAGCATCCCGCAGTGGTGGAATCAGCAGTTGTCAGCAGTCCAGACCCCATCAGGGGAGAGGTAAACAAATTGAGCACATTTTAGATAAAAAAGAGCTTTATGCATACCACAGCTGACAAAGACCAGCTTCCAATGGAATGGTCTATCTAACGATGACATTTTTGAACTAAATAAAACCAAGTTGGCATTCCTACTCTACCAGATATGTCTAAACCAAAAAAACTGACCATGACAATTACCTAGCCAACATAACTAAAGCACAATTTGAAGCTTTTCCTCTGCATTCCAGTACTTCCCACATTGATCAGCTCCACAGTCCAAACAAACACATAACGTTGGCATAGATGTTTGCATCCACTGTATTTATTATTCTGTAGTTTGTAGGTAAACGTTTGGTTAAAGCTTCAAATCTCACTGTTGTGTGAGGTTGTTTCATCACTACTTAAGCCTTTGTTCCCTTAACTTCTTCAAGGTAGTGAAAGCCTTTGTTGTTTTAACACCCGACTACGTCTCATGCGATCCAGAACAAATGAGGAAAGAGCTACAAGACCACGTTAAGAAAGCTACTGCTCCATACAAGTATCCTCAGAAAGTAAGTTGCCGATCATCCAAATATTTTAAGTAATTGTCACTGCTATAGGCAAGCACAGATCAACTATTATGTCACTTATGAGGCTATGTCACTGGGGGGGAAGTCACACTTGTGTACATTATTTCATACCGCATTCCTCCCTTTCCCCTTAGATGGAGTTTGTTCGAGAGCTGCCAAAAACCGTTAGCGGGAAGATCCGAAGAATTGAACTACGCCAGAAGGAGTGGAGGAGATATTAGAATTCTTTGGTTTTGGGGTTGCATTGTAGTTTTAACATAGGGTGTGGGTTCCAGTGGCTTTTTGCTTTGTTTGTTTAAACAATAATAAGATAATGCTGATTTACACAGTAATGTAGAGCAGAAGACACTACATCTCTCTTAGTTGAGGTTCTCACAGTCTCACCTGACCCCCAGCACTCAGCTACCCCAGTGCCACAGAAGCAGGCAGGCTGATATGAATGGCACAGAAGATGTGTAATCAATAGATGATGTGCTAAATAAACTTAATGAAACATCACTAGCATTTTACCTTTATTATCACTTAAATGAAAAAAATCACAAGAGTTTAGTACATCACTTGCTTCAAGAATCACTTCTGAGAAGCATGACAACAGATTTGTAAAAGTTACAGTTACAAATCTCTACAAGTATATTTAGAAAAAAATAGTATAGAAATCTACATCATTAAAATGTTTAAGGACTCAATTAGCAAAAAATTTTAAACGCATGATGACAAAGTAGGAATTTAAGACATGTAACAACAGCTACTCGCACCTTAACTGCAGCACGATTTATTCTGTCTCAGTCCAGTCATGTTAACATGGGTATGTCTGTATGCTTGAACAACTGCCAAGCAGCATTATTTTCATCCCCTGCTCAGAACACGTATCTGACATCATCGGACTGGCCCAGTTTTGTTATCTACAGTTAACTAACTGAGCTTCAGATTCAGACAACTAAACTAAAAATCTTCAAGTTCTCATAGATGGTCTGAGGAACAAATGTTTGTTGGAAGAATTTCCTGAAGTGCTGAGGCATGTTCCAAGAGAGGTCAAAGCATCTACATTCATGGTGGCAACATGAGATTTCTCTTTTAGAATTGCATTTTCCCACTTGAAGTATCCACAGCTTCTCTCACTACCTTCACGCCTACCAACAGGACAACAGAAAAACGCCTTGCCATGATTTGGACCGGCATTTGACACATAGAGCCTTTTAGCCCTTCGACCACACTTACACAAAGGGGGAGTTAGCTTTTCATTTTGCACAGCTGTTACAGACTGATTCAGATTGACTGTGGAGCTCAGAGCGGTGCGAGATGCTTTGGACAAATTCAAATTTCTCCAATATAAGGCATGATCTGAAGATGCCATTTTCTCTTGGTAGACAGCAAAAGACTGTTTTTTCGCTGGTGGCAGTGCTGTTGGACTAGTTGGCTTTCTTTTGGGAACTTCAGAAGGAATAGAAAAATTTCTCATTATTACTGATTGGGATGAAATAGCATTTACCTCTGCAGATGGGATCTTAAAAGCAGAAAGATTTGAAGGCTGCCTTTGTACCATTCCCACATTAAAGATAGTAGTATCAGGACTCTTGTAAATGATGGATTTAGGAGGTTCTACGGGTACCAGAGTTTTCCCCAAACTTTGATCACCTGGACTCATCGCAACCGATTGCTCTGGAGTTGTTTTTATTTCAGACAGCATTAAGATGTCTGTACTTGAGTCCTCCTCCAATTGAACACAGTCTGAATTTGGTTCAGATTGAGATTTAGGTATCAGAGCTACATCTTCCCAGTCAGTCAGCAGAGACAAGCAATCAGAATGAGTGCCGGTATCCTCACTGGAGGTATTCACTGAGGAGATGGTGGTGGAGATGAGTACTAGCCCCAACCCACACACTGGAGAGCTGTACCTTGCTGTGCTCACAAGATGCCCATTGTTCAATCCTTGCTGAATGCCTGGTGATAAAGTACTGTGAGATTGCTGTGCGTGTCCAAGAAGAGCAAATCTGTCAGCAGACACTGTGGAATAGCTTTGGATTTCTTCGCATAAATCAGTCCTTGAGCTGCTGCCAGATACAACATGCATGTCTGCAGAGCAACCACTGGAGGTGGCCTGTTCTGCAGATTGTACATCAGGAATTACCGTAATTCCAGCAGGCCCGTTGTGGTTTCTCT
This sequence comes from Oreortyx pictus, assembly GCA_036925125.1. Classification (NCBI taxonomy): domain Eukaryota; kingdom Metazoa; phylum Chordata; class Aves; order Galliformes; family Odontophoridae; genus Oreortyx; species Oreortyx pictus. The sequence continues at coordinate 4,597,098 of JAUPFR010000029.1, forward strand.
CTGCCACAGAGTTTGCTTTGCAAGATTTATCTCTGGATGTTTCAAGGCTGCTGCTACTTCCCAGCACAGTCTTGTCAGCAGAGCTGGCATTCGGCATTCTGGAAATTAAGTTCTTCCTAGGACAGGACTAGGGAGTCCATTAACAAAAAGAGATTTTGGAAAGTGAATACCCAGAAGTTTTAGTAATCACTGCATAAGACTAACAAGTATGTCAGCCTAAGGATGTTCTGTTCAATTCACACTCAAGATTCTGGTTTTGTTGTCCGAACAGCTCACCCTTCGCCTGTATGTCAGGCTACAAGACAAGTAAAGGAGAGATATGAAATAGTAACAAACCTTATCCAAAGATTTAGTAATCTTCAGCACACACCCATCACAAGTCATCCTCCAAGCAAGACGAGCAGTATTCCGAGAGTCATCCAACCCTTCAAAAGTATGGTTATATTAACATCTTCCTTTTGAACTACTACTGGAGGCAGTTCTTATTAGATGAAAAGTACCACTCACGTACACTTAAAAACTCATGCAGCTGAATATGTAGCCACAACAACTGTTAAAATCCCTGGTGTTTTGTATTAATTATGCCAAAAATTTGAGTTGAAATTATGTTTTCTTCCATATTCATAAGGTGCCCAGAGCTATCACCTAAGACCAAGTTCTTTTATCCTTTCCTTGCTCTCTTTTTCCTTTTCTGCCCCAGCAACTCAGAACTTGATCTTGTGGACCACACAAACACAAAAGCTCTAGGAGAGATTTCTAAAGTTAAGTGTGAGATTAGAAATGACAAATTCTGATCTCTGAAGCATTTCTACTTGGATGGTTTTATTGACCTGAACATTGTATACCTAGAAATAACATTCTGTATATCAGATAGAGTCATCACATCACCCTTACCAGAATGTTCCCGTCTGTAGGGCAAATAACCCCCAGAAATAGCACCCAGAAGAAATAGTGCCAAAGCTGATATATGTTTGATAGGCTTAGGTAGATGGTATACAGATAGTTAATAAGAAAATTAATAAGAAAAGAGTGGCTCACCTTTGAAGATGGTTGAGGCGCACCAAAAACTCCACTAGGGAGGGATCTCCAACCAGAAATCCTTCCCTGGTGGTGGTCAGCCCTTAAATGGGGTCTTGGGAGAGGTGGAGTCAAACTCCACCCCTTCCAATCACACTCACTTGTGCCCCTGTGGTTGACCCAGTGCTCGCCTCAGGTGATCAATCAGTGGTTCAGGCCGTGATTCAACAGTTCCCATACACTCCACCCCTTCACGACATGAACCACTGATTAAGGAACTATAGGGTGAGCCCTCCTCAATACAGAGACCCAATACATCGCGACGCTTTACATAATAACCCGTCGCGATGCATATCGATGTAATCTGGGATGAGTGATGATCAGCGTATGGCTCATGCTCTTCCTTGGGCCAGTGCTTGGTGGTGTCTACTGGAAGCATGCGGTCACATTGTGCAGGTCCGTCCTACTCTTCATCAGTCCCGGGTAGACCATCACCGGATGTTGCACATGATGTTATTGCAACTCTGGAACACTTCAGCACTATTTGGTTCCCTCCGGTGACTTATAGACTCACGGGGAGTAATATAGATGCTTCAAAGGTACCAAGAGGGGGAGGTCTGCCCTCCAGGGTAAGATACAGGCCGTATTCCTATCTTGGGTCAACACTTCAACTTGTACAGGGGCATGCCCTGGCCGCCTGTACCAAACCTTTTGCCCAGATGTCTGTGGCTGCACGATTATATCAGGCACCAAAGGGGGTGTCCTGATCTGCCACAGAGACATGATAGGGGTTCCTTTAGCAATAAAGACTGGAGTGTTGACCACAATATCAGTAGGCCATGTACCAATTACCAGAGGGACTGCCGAACCCCCCACCTCCAAAAATCTCCCCCAAGGTGCAAGTAGGCCACACCGTCATGGTCCTACCTGCACCTTCCAAGGCCATCTTATTTTATTGGTGCCTGGTTTCAGGTTCTCAGGGGCAGGGAGCAGAAGATTGTTCTCACGGCCGGTCTGAGGTCTTACCTCATTATCTGTACCTGTAATTTGGATCCTAAGTGGGGAGGCCCATGTTGTTTGTAACATTTTCAAGGCACTGGGTCTGCCATCTCTAGGTCTTTCATTCAGATCTCGCAGGGTTTCGTGGAGTCTCTTCGTCCACCCCTGCAGAGACTGAGAGTCTGTCTTCAGGGCAGCCTTGAGAATACCGTTATAACGCTCAATCAGGCCTGCCCCCGTTGGATTATATGGCAGGTGGAATCGCCATTCAATATTGTTCTCTTCTGCCCAGCGTTGTATCATTGCACCCGTGAAATGAGTCCCTTGGTCGCTCTCAATGACTTGTGGTGTCCCGTAGGCAGCCATCAATCTTGTGAGCGCCTTGATGGTATAGGCCTGGTTGGCTTTTGGTACTGGATAGGCCTGCATTAGCCCACTCGCGGTGTCAACACAGGTTAGGGCATATCTCGCCCCCTCAGATCGAGGGAGGGGCCCAATATAATCAACCTGCCATCGCTGTAGAGGATTGTGTCCTCTAGCAAGATGGGCTGTTGTTTCAGGCAACGACCTCGGTCTCATTCTGGAGCAGGCATCACAGTCTCGACATGCTTGAGCTACGTCCGATAGTTGTACGGGCTGTCCCCATGCTTTGGCAGCTGCCCACATGGTCTTCTGTCCAGCATGCCGCAGCTTTTGATGTAACCAGTAGGCAATGTTCTCAGATGGTGAGTTCTCAACCCATCTAACTCGGGCCAGTGTGTGGGCTTCATCATTTCCTGGTGACTGTAGGGGTCGGTGACCAGAAACGTGGTAGACACGTACAGTTCTGTGTTTGAATGTATTCCATATGTCTAACCACATATCTTTGCCCCAGATCGGTCGGGAGTGGATAGTCCAGTCCTGGGTAGCCCACTGTGCGATCCAAAGAGTGAGTCCCCGGTACACAGCCCAACTATCTGTGCAGATATTCAGGACACCGTCACCAGGTTCTTTGGTTATAACCATCCACACGGCCCGCAGCTCTGCCCACTGGCTGCTTTGACCATCCCCCTCTTCAAACCATATTGTATCTGTAGCGGGATGGTATGCTACTGCTCTCCACTTACTTGGGTTGCCCTTGCTGGACCCATCCGCGTACCAGGCATCTTCAGGAATGGGATATTTTCCTTCCTGGACGGGACTCTTCTGTGGCGGAGCAACCAAGGTTTGTTTTGGTGCATCACTGTGATACGTCACTGGGCCTAGAATCTTTTGGAGTTCTTCTTTCAACGGTGAGGAAGACAGACTACTCCTCTGGCTGAGATAGGCGACCCATCGTGCCACCGTCTGTGCCTGGGCCACCCCTGTCTTAGGAAGGTGGGTTCAGATCTCTCACCCACCCCTGAATTGGAAGAGTGGTCTTAACTATGACTTTGGCCGTCTGGGTTATCGGCTCTACCGCTTGTAATGCGGTATAGGCAGCCAATAGTTGTTTTTCAATCATACTATATCTTTCTTCTGCTCCGTGCCAGACCTGAGACCAAAATCCAATGGGGGTCCGAACAGAACTCTGGCGTTGCCACAGGCCCCAGCCAAAGCCATCCTGAGTAACATGAACATCCAATTCAGCTGGGAGGGTAGGATCGAATATACCCAATGCCTGGGCTTGTTTCACCGCCTGTTTTGCTTGCTGGAAAGCATCCTGTTCTGTTCTCCCCCAATCCCATGAATGGCCCTTTTTTGTGAGTCTATACAAAGGTCTCAGCAGCTGCGCCAAATGAGGTATAAAGGAACGCCAGTATCCCAATATACCTAGAAATTCCTGCAGCTGCTTTGGTGTTGTAGGGACTGGAAATGCCTGAACCTTATCTATGATGGCACTGGGTAGCACTTTGGTCTTTCCTGACCAGACTACCCCCAGAAATTTTACGGACAGGCCTGGACCTTGCACCTTTTGAGGATTGATAGCCCATCCTCTTTCATTTAGGTAGGAGGTTAATGAATCTGCTGCCTCTCCTACTGCTTCCAGTGAGTCAGATGTTAACAGGAGATCATCAATGTAGTGGTACAGGTTGACATTATTATTAGGTTTCCTCCAATTAGCTAGGTCACGGGCCACCAAGTTATGACAGTATGTTGGTGAGTGCACGTACCCCTGTGGTAGGACCTGAAGGGTCCACTGCCTGCCTCCCCATGTGAACGCAAACTGATCTTGCGATTCTTTGGCAATCGGGATACTAAAAAACGCATTTGCCAAATCCAGGACACAATGGTAGGTCTTAATTTCCCTACTGAGTGTGTCCATTAGGGAAGCAATATTGGGTACGGCCGCATGGATGGGCGGCGTGACCTTATTTAATTCCCTATAATCTACCGTCATTCTCCATGTTCCATCTGACTTCCGCACTGGCCATATGGGGGAATTATATGGACTATGTGCAGGTCTTATAATACCTACTTTTTCTAGTTCCTGCACAGTTTTTGATATTTCTTCCTGCCCCCCTGGGAGTCTATACTGTCTTACATTAGTAATCTGGCGTGGTTTCGGCAAACAAATGGGCTCATGTTTCGCATGGCCCCTCAATACTGCCTGTATCGCCCGGATACTAATGTACCTCTGTCGAAGTCTGAACTCTCCCACAGTCGTCTGGAGAGCCAGACCCCATAAAATGTCTATGCCCAAGATGTATTCTGGGATTGGGGCAATCGACACTTTATACTCCCGGGGTGGGAGACGCCCAACCCCCAATTTCAGCCATGTTTGGGTGACTGGAATGGTCTGTCCCCCAAACCCACCAATCATCACTCTATTGCCCTTAAACTTTGTTGGGTCTCCATATATAATTGATGTTTCCGCACCAGTGTCTACTAGCGCTTTTGAACTTTTTGAACCTTTTGAACATTCTTCTCTGACCAAAAGATGTCTAATTCTACATAGGGCCTCCGGTCACGTCTGGAGGCCCTAAGGGGACCAAAGTCCTTCGTTACTCCATGAAGCTGGCTAAATCTAGGTCTTTTACCGCAGGTGGTTCAGACATTGTATCCCGCGACACCTGTGGATGTTTCTTCCTCCTATTTGGGGCTATAAAGTCAGCCAAATTCCAGGTTGTTGTTGGTGCTGCCTGTATTATTCGTACTCCCGATTTTCTGGGAGTACTCTGAAATTTTTGATCGTTTCTAAGTTGTTTCCATAGTTGTAACAATACATGGTTGGGTTGCCCATCGATTTTAGCAAAGGCAACCCCGGCCCGTATAAGATCATTGAACGTGGTCTTCCGAGATACCCGTATGGGGCCCGATCGGGGTATCCGTGGGACAGGCTTCTTAGTTTTAACGGGGAAGGCCTCAGCTGTTTCTACCAGACGGACATTGCGCCTAGTTCTTATGCGCTCCGTTTCCCCAAGGTCTGCCACCAACTGGGCTGCCTGTTGGACGATAGCCTCCGAAGCCACCAAAGGGTTTAGTATGGAGACCAAAGTCCCATAAAGGTGAGAGGGGGCTTGTTGCAGTATTAGGTCACGCATACCTGCTGTAAATTTTTCCGTATCAGGACTCTCAAAGGTCTCTGAATACATAGCCTCCCTCATACCCAGTTCTCGGATGTATGTTTGGAGGTCCTCCATAGAGGACCATAAACCGGTATTGAGTGGAATGTCAGATTTGTTGGGCCATGTTAAGCGGCATGCTGCCATCAACCAATCTATAATAGAATGATTCTCATTATTATAGTGGATGGCAGCATATAATCTTTGCCTCAGGGCTGGGTGTATAGTTATAGATGCCAGTTTTGACATCTCTGTCCCACTAACTAACACGCTTTCAGCTCCTGCATCCCATAACCTCAGGAGCCATGATGGTATGCTTTCTCTTGGTTTTTGATGGAATTGTTGTACTAGGTCCATCAACTCGTTTGCTGCATACGGGCACGCTGTCACATGCAAGCATGTTTCAGCGGGGGGCCATTGGTCAGGAGGCACTCCCGCTGGTCTATCTTGCATTTTTTTTTTGTTTTTTTGAGTTATGATTGGTCGGATCTCAAACGGATCCTCCAGAGATGGAGCTTCGAGATCTGATTTAGAAATCTTTTTTTCTGAGACATCCAGGTCCACTACTTCAGGGACCTGGGTGTCCTCCACTGATATGGTACGAATTTGTTTTGTTGGCACATCTAGTCCAGGTTTTTTGGCTACTAATGTGCCCAACTGTTGTTCCAACTTTTCAATACGATCTCTTAGAATCAGAAAATCAATTATTATGTTTGTATTTGTTATTTCCAGTTTATGTAAGGCCATTATTAGAGGCCAAGCCACAGCAGAAGCAGCTAGCCGACGTTCTTTTGTAACTAGTATGTCCTTGTCTAGACCTTGAAAATAATCTGTCAGCCGGGCTGGAGAAGGAGAAACAGTCCCTGTAACCCGCAGGGGTCCCCATTTTTCAATAACGGTGGCAAGACCATAATAGGATGAGCCCGTAAATCCTGGAATTTGACCAGGAATTGTTTGGTCCAGGGGAGTAACGTTCTCCCCCCTGCCCCATTTGAAAATGTTCCAAATGAAGGACATAGTTAATTACTGTATATGTATATATATATTTTTTAAGCCTGCCTGGCTCGCCAATTGTAGGGCAAATAACCCCCAGAAATAGCACCCAGAAGAAATAGTGCCAAAGCTGATATATTTTTGATAGGCTTAGGTAGATGGCATACAGATAGTTAATAAGAAAATGAATAAGAAAAGAGCGGCTCACCTTTGAAGATGGTTGAGGCTCACCGAAAACTCCACTAGGGAGGGATCTCCAACCAGAGATCCTTCCCTGGTGGTGGTCAGCCCTTAAATGGGGTCTTGGGAGAGGTGGAGTCAAACTCCACCCCTCCCAATCACACTCACTTGCGCCCCTGCGGCTGACCCAGTGCTCGCCTCAGGTGATCAATCAGTGGTTCAGGCCGTGATTCAACAGTTCCCATACACCGTCCTACAAAAGCCAGCCCCAAATCCTGCAGAGCACCACTCAGCCCTTTAGGTTTTCTATTATAGAAGGCCTAAGGAGAAACATGTAGCTGGTTAAGATGTAGCACTTCAAAACCTCTTCACAGTGAAGTGAAAAACACTTCCAAAATATCACCTATGAATAATAAAACTCCCACAGACATTATGCGAGACAGGTATCTTCATGTTATTATTGTGATAAATGAGTGTGAAACAGTACGTACATTACATAGAGCAGATTAGAATGGAAAGAACCATTTGCACTTTATGTCTCACATCGAAGGCAATGGGATTGCCTGGTCACAGCCTGAACCAGTAAACGAGCACCTGGGTGACTGGAGCATAGCCCATGTCCACCCATCTCCTCTCTCCCCATCTCGGCAGTGCTTCTGGGAGCACAGATACGCTCAGAGCATGCGTGGGTTGCCCCCCCCTCCCTGGCTCCCTTCTTTCTGGTGTGCCAGAATTCGAACGGGAGGCGGCTGCGTTCCTTAACCAAACGGTCGCCGGGAGGGGAGTTCATTCCCCTTATCTCTACTATCTCTTTCCGTAGCTCCTGTACCTCAAATAAAGGCTCTGTCACTGCCTTTGTTTACTTTACACCTTAACAGAATGAACAGCCTTGAAGAATACAATAGATCTTGAGATGCTTAAACTGCTGTATATTTTTTTTAAACACTTACGCCTTTGCATTACTCCCTGATTCTCCTTTGATCACACTGTTTGACTTTAGAGACCTCAATTTGCTGCGTGAGCGCCAGCATTGGGGACAGGCAAGCTCCTGGATTGTCCCTGAGAACGTTTCCTTGGCTGCATAGGACAAAATGTGCTGTCAGTCCCCAAGGTAGAACTCCTGTTTGTGTGAAGACTACGAAAAACCAACCAAACAAAAACCCACCATCGTAAAAACATCTCTTCCATTTTCTCAGTATACATTCATTTTCAGTGTTATTAGTACTGTTCTGGTCAGTACTTGTACTGGCCAGAATACAGTTCCCAACTTTGTCCTGGTGTAACTGCTGAGCAGGCAAGGACCACTATTTTCTAGCTAGCAATGTAAGGCAGTAACAGCAATGCAGGAAAGACTGGGAAGACAAAGCATCAAGCAGGGCACAAGATGTCAGAAAAGGAAGAATGGCTCCAAAATTCTCCAGTGCTCAGCAATGATTCATCTAACAGCACATTGCTTTCCTAGCATTATGATTTCTATGAAAATCCGCTGTCCTATGGCACAGCTTGTTATTTGTGCAGTAATGCAGAATGAAAACAGCTGGGGAACTCAAGTCACTGGAACGCAGTGCTGCCTCATAGGCACGGATGCAGCTTTTGAGTTGATAACACGGATCCACATTTTTCAGTGTACTGATTTTTCTCACCCTGTATGTTGCTTTGAGATCAATCCAGGAATTGAAGATGTCAGGTTTCCAGAACTGCTTTCTCTTACACTCATAGTGCAAGCACACACCCAGGTCCCAGTCTGCACAGGGGAAACAAGTGCAACCAAAGAAATAACATTTCTTTAATCCTAATGTCTGCAAATTGGGCATTATTCTCACCTGAGTGAGCCACAGGATACCAAACAGGCAAAAAAAACCGACCTCTGTGCAAGAAGGTGCACGGCCACGCACGAAGCAGAGGCACCCTGTGATGGGGTGGTGAGCACTGCTGCCTTATGGCCCTCGCTGCAGGACAGCCCTGCACCAGAGATGGAGAACAGCCCCACCAAGGGCTCCTGTTTGAGGCACGCTGCCTCACACTGTAAGTAAAAGGAACGTTGCCTACCTGTCCAGGTAACAAAAGCACACAGCTTTGCCTCTGGAACGGTGTTACTTGGGATATCTGAGCTGAACAGAAATTTCTTCTCATTTTGTACCTTCCGAAGCCACCTCAAGAACTGCGACAAGCAGATGTTCAGAGGGACTCCTCCGTCAACTTGGCTCTTTGAGCAACAGACAGAGAAGCACCCGTGTCAGTACCGACCGACATCGACTCCACATGCGTTTGTCCCTTTAAAGGAGTACCGAACCGCTGCGAGCAGCCGCGCGATACCTGCGTGACGCCGGTCAGCGCCGTGCAGAACCCGGACAGCACGGGCTGCTCCTGCGGCTGCACGAAGGAGTGGAACTCGGCCTCGATCAGCCCCGTGGCGGCGTTCAGCAGCACGGCCGGGAACTCACCTGGGACGGAGCACAGCGAGAGCGGCGGGCGGGACAACGCCCGCTCAAACACGGCCCGCGGGCATACGCGCATGCGCACCCCGCAGCCCCCGATCCCCGCAGCCCCCGATCCCCGCAGCCCCCGATCCCCGCAGCCCCCGATCCCCGCAGCCCCGGGCCGCGCCGCCGCAGCACTCACTGATCTCGGGGCGGCGTTGCCGCGCGTCCCGCCAGCACGTGGACTCGAAGTCGAGGACGAGCAGAAAGCCGAAGCGCGGCCCCGCGGCCGCCGCCGCTCCGCCGCTCCGCGCGCCGCTCCCGCCGCTCCGCGCCATCCCCAGCGACCTGCGTGACACGGCGGGACGGGGCGGCCTCAGCGCCGGGCCCGGGGGAGACCACCCCGCCCCGGAGGAACGCAGACCCGACACCGCCAGAAGCCGCAGCGTGCAGAGCACAGCCCGCACCTGGCCAGCCGCTTCGTAGCCATCTCCGCCGCTTCAAACCGCCCGCGGTCCCGCCCCGCGGCTGCGCCGCTCCCCGCGCAGGCGCGGTCGGTCCGGCTGTTCGGCGCGGCCGTGGCGGGCGCGTCCGTCCGCTCGGTCGGGCGGAAGCGGCCCGCGGGCGGGGACGCGGACGGGCTGCGTGCGGGCGGCAAGAGGAGCAGGCCGGGCCGCCGGGAGGGGAAGGTGAGCTGGGACACAAGTGGGAGCGCGGCGTGCGGGACGCGGCCCGGCTCCTGGCGTGAGCGGCCCCGGGCTGGGCGGGCTCTGCGCGCGGTGTGCCGCCATCGTGCAGCACTCGTGTTACGTCGGAAGGGACCCCCCCGGCTCACCCTGCCGTGCTCTGGCTGCCCCGGGCCCCGCTGTGGCTGTGAGCACCTCCAGGGAAGGGCACCCCCAGCTCCGGGCGGCAGTGCCAGCGCCTCGCCGCCTCTTTCCCTTTGAAGCCTTTTCCCCTGCTGCTATCGCTGCTGCTGCGGTCAGTCCCTCTCCTGTGTGTAATCTCTCTTTGAGCACTGGAAGGCTGCAATGAGGTCTCCCTGGATCCTGCTCTTCTCCAGGCTGCACACCCCCAGCTCCTCATCCTGTCTGCACAGCAGAGGAGCTCCAACCTCCGAGCATCCCTGTGCCCTCCTCTGGCCCTGCTCCAACACTCCCGTCCTTCCCGTGCTGGGGCCCCAGGCCTGGATGCAGTGCTGCAGGTGGGGGCTCCCGAGGGCAGAGCAGAGGGGGATGATCCCGGGCTGCTCTCTGTGAGTTGTTCTCCCAGTCCGTACACGTCTGGGATTGCCCCAACCCAGGTACAGCGTCCCGCACTGGGCCTTGCTGGACCTCATTAGGTTCTCGTGTGCCCACCTCTGGAGCCTGTCCAGCTCCCTCTGGATGCCGTCCCTCCCTTCTGTGGTGCCATCAGCAAAGTGCTGAGGGTGCACTCGATCCCATTCTGTGTGTCACTGGTGAAGATGTGGAAGAGCACCGGTCCCAGACGGGCCCCTGGGGGACACCGCTCGTCGGCCTCCACCTGCACACAGAGCCACTGAGCACAGCCACATCCAAGCAGCTCCTTACCCACCAAGCAGTGCACCCTTCACACCCATCTCTCTCCCACTCAGAGATGGGGATGTGGTGCAGGACCACGTTGGAGGCCTGGCACACGTGCAGGTGGACATCAGTTGTTCTTCCTTTGTCCACCGGTGCTGTCTTTGCATCACAGAAGGCCACCAGCTGGGTCAGGTATGATCTGCCCTTGGTGATGTCCTTTTGTTATGTAATAAAAGATTATAGTGGAAGATTTTTACAGGTCAGATGAGTTCCACAGCCAAATAGTCAGTGTCGGTCTCCAAAATAGCACGTGTTCTTGCTGATCAGCTCGGGAGAGCTTGTGAATTTGTGATCATGGCTTAAAGAACTGCTGTGCTGAATTCTGTGGTTCTGCCTCATCTCTGATGTGCTCTGCTCACGGCTCCTTTGGATGCTGTGAAACAGTTTCTGCAGCAGGGTCAGGAGACCTGTGTGCTTCAACAGTTGCTGCAGTTACATGAAGCAGATGGGTTCTGGCTAGAGCCCTGTGCGAGGTGTGCACATGTCTGCACGTGGTGGTGTTTGCAGGTACCCAAGGACCCAGGTTACTGCGATGCTGATGGTAACAGATGTTGAAGTGTGGGCTTGTATGGGAACTGTTGAATCACGGCCTGAACCACTGATTGATCACCTGAGTCGAGCACTGAGTCAGCCGCAGGGGCACAGGTGAAGGTAATGTGCCTGTGTGATTGGAAGGGGTGGAGTCTGGCTCCACCTCTCCCAGACACCACTTAAGGGCTGACCACCACCAGGGAAGGATCTCTTGTTGGAGATCCCCCCTGCTGGAGTGATTGGCGAGCCTCAACCATCATAAAAGGTGAGCCATCCTTTACTTTTAATAGTAGTCTGTGTACCATCTATATAAAGCCTTATGGAAATATACCATTCTCCACAATATTTTCTCTACAATGTTCTCTAGAATTTTCCTCCCTACAGGGCTCAAGAGGAACTTCAATGAATGGAAGAGTTATTTAACGTGCTGTTGCCTGTGCCTGGACAGTATGCTGTTTACTGTTTAATTCACCTCCTGTTCAACAAACTTTTGTGGTCACACAAAACCTTTCTTTACTGCCGTTTTCCTTCTTACAGGAGAAGTCATCTCGCTTGTCAGCAGCTTTGCTCGGTGAGGACTGTGAGATCAGCCAGGAGCAGCTGTACGAGCTGTTACAGTATGCGGCCCTGGGGAAAAGCCACAATGCATCCCAGCCCAGGTACAGCATGTCCGTGTCTGGGAGGCAGCCCTGTCCTGTGCCCACTGTACTGAGAGCCCCCAGAAGGCACACGGGCTGTGTGTGTTCTGGAGCCTTTGTAATGCTGTGCAGACAGCCTGTGTTATGGAGATGTGGCTGTTGGTAGGCTTGGTTGCAGACCAGAATTCCTCTTCTGACGGAAGCTCTGACATTTCGTACTTGTTTCTGTGACTGCATGAAACACAAAACAATTTGTGGAACAGCAGGCTCACACGCTGAGAGAGGAAATTCAGTGTGAAAATGTTAGTGCTATACTTCTTGTGTCAGGTGTACGAAGTGATTTCTTTGGAGTGTTTTGGGAAGGCCGTTTTAGTCACTTTGCCCTTTTTCATCTTCTCAGTAACTCTTCTGCTTCCTACTGTAAGGTTGAGGGGTGTGTGTGGCCTCGGGTGGCTCCCGTATGGCAGCAAGTAGTGTGTCTTGCAATAAAGCTAAATGCAAGGAACACTTCAAGTTTTTAATACTGAACAGAAAATGGTTTTGTGAAGTGTTCATTTTGCTGAAGTAGTCTTAGTTTGATGGACTAGATTGCATCATTACAGCAGGAGTTACAGGTTTGGGTTCCTCTTCTGATGCATGTAAATGAGGTATGATAAGACATGAAATGGTACTGTGCTGGAGTTCGGTTGCAACTCATTCTTTCTCTGTCTCTCGTGTTGTGTCCAGAGATGGGTGTCTGGCTGAGAATAAGTGATAGAGGCCTCTTCTTGTTGAAGTCACTTGGTGCTTTGCCATCAACAGACTTAAAAGCTGGGCTAGCTCTGAGTTTGTTTCTAAGCGTATGGTGATTGTGTTGCTCTGAGATGTATTTATTTATTTATCTGTTTTATTGCAGCTGGTGCCATATTTATCACCAAAGCCGTCTGGCTGGCGTTGTGGTTATTGTTCTGCATGAAATGAGCCGGCTCCATTTCTACAAATTCTGTTTACAGTTCAAACACCTCCGGAAAGTGTTCCAGCATGTAAGTCCCTGAACTGTTGCTGTCTGCTAAAATTCTTGCAGTGCTGAAGCGACGTCCCAGTGACTGCTTGCTGCAGAGAGCCTGTGGTATCTCGTGCGGGAAGTGTCCATCTTTGCTTCCTCACCAAGTGGGTGGGAGCATCTCTGTAGGCTCTGACAGCTCAGAGCAGAGGCCAGGGTTTCAACGTGCGAAACGTTTTCAATGCTTAGATCTCTGCAGCCTTTCCATGACAAATGTGTATACAGTGGTGTTTCAGTTCTCTACGCTTCTGACTCCTACAAGGGTGCCTGGGAGATTAAAAATACCTCCGCTCATTTGAAGTTTACTCTTGGGTGTGAGTGAGGAGAATCTCTATAGAGTTATGCTGTTGCCACTGATTGAAAAATCTCAGTGTGTGTACTCTATGTCAAGTTTCTTCCTTTTATTTAAAGATTATTGAAAGAGTCATTTTAGTTTTCTGAGCTGCAAGCAAAGTCTTGGGAGGGAAGGAGAGGAAGAAAAGAAAGGAAGGAAGAAAAAGGAAGGAGTGCTTTGATTCACACTTGTAGTGTAGTTTCCCAAACTGCAGCAAATACGAAATCATGGCGTAACTGAAGAGTCCGGAACTGCATCAGGTTCTATCAGCGTGGGACTACAATTTGTGGTCTTAATTACATCACTGAAGGCAAAACCTTCTTGTAACAAACAATTCTATATTGTGTGTCATTAGAACTGAACTGTCTTTGTTTCATTTTCCTCAAAAAATGCCAAATGTACTTCCTTTCTACCCATCCTTCCCTAAACTGGTGAGGCCTTGGGATAAAGAGGCATCTTATATGCTTGACATTTCTACTATGTTTCCAACTTTCTGAGATCTCTTTTTTTCAGAGATTCACATTACCACCCCCTTCAGCTGACTTCCTAGCCAGTCTGTGTGGTGAAGGAGCAAGCCTGAAACCTCAAGGCACTGCACAAGGTACCTTGCTTAGCTTTGTGTTACCTGTTTTGGTCACAGTGATTCACTTTCAGGAGTAATTTAATGGCTTTGCACCCTGTGCATGCATAGCATGCTGCTATGGTCAACTTGTTTACAAAAGGAAAAACGTACAAAAGGAACCCTCTTGGGTTTGTTATCACAAGTAAATGCGAAAAGCCAAGATAATTTTTTAATGAGTTTAATACAGAATTCTGATGCTTCATGACCCCTTTTGTGATCATTTTACTGTAAGATGTGTCTATAGTTTTTTGTTATACTGAGCTGCAATTGAAGATAAAGAACAGGTGTTTTGACAACTGATATCCTATTTTTACACTCTATAGAGGTAAGTGTAATCCAGCAGGCTTGTACAAAATCTGCAAGACTACCATGAGAACTCCACTGAAATTGTTAGGAATGTAATGCAAGGAGTCTTGAATTCAAGTCCTAAATTGGAGAATGAGCGGCCGTTACTTTCACTGTAATAACGGAGTCCTCTAGCACCTTGACTGTAAGCCTACTGCACTGTCACGGAGCTGAGATGTCAGGTACAGTTTTCCTTAAGTGCAGTCTGCAGAGGGCCACCTACAAAATAGTTAAACTTCATACAGCTGTGGATTATGATGACAGTTCAGCGTTTGCTTCTTTGTGAACTGCACTTACAGCACGTTTTCTGTGAACAATGCTTTGGAGAATGAAATTTATAGATAAAAGCAGCTCTCTTTCTACTTTATGGCTTACATGAGATAAATGACTGCACTGTCAGAGGAAGGTGTGCTCTCTTCTACTGAGAGGAATGTCAGATAGATCTGTGGTGGGACTGGCTCACAGGCTGCTAGCAGTGTCAGTAGCTGCACTGGGAGTGGATTCAAGTGTCCTGATGAACTTGTATGCCAGCGTGCATTAAATATCCCAGTGTACGTACAGTTTGTTGCTCCATGCATTTTCTTTTAAATGGCATAGCCTTCAAGTGTTCCTACTTGTGCAGAAAACCAACTGCAAGTAAGGAGTGCTATCTGATCCTGACAGATGATCCTGTACATTACAGATCTGATTTCCACTGGTGTTGATTGTGTTCCTAAAAGCTCAGGCTTGCAATGTGATCCGATCATCCAGATATATGGGAAAGAAAAGCAAGGCCTCACGAGCTATACTCTAAGCTCAGAAGAGCTAAAAAAGAATGATTATCCCATGAGAGGTTGGTTTTCTGAAGTTTTGGTTTGTATGTTTTTGGTTTTTTTTAATTTTGAAAATGAATGAGATATTTGGTTAAATAGGTTGTATGGTAACTATTAGAAGAAGAGGTCTGTGCCTTATTCACGTGTATCTTTTCATTTTAGCTTCCCCTGGATGTAAGGGGTTATATGTACACAGAGTGTGATCTTCAGAGGACAGACAGCAGCCCCCTCTTCGGTCTGGATTGTGAAATGGTAACAATAAGTGCGTGACCCTACAAAGCATCGTCAAGCAGCCAAGCTCCTGTTGGTTCTTCCAAAATGAACCAGGCACGCTGTGTGCTTATTAAACCACTTTTGGCATACGTGATTCCAGTCCATTCTTTGATGGTACTGGTGCCAGTGCAGCCATGCGAGGGACTCGGTGATTCTGGAAACAGCAGCAAAATTCTCTTTGTCCTGAGCAGTGCAGCAAGGGAGCTCAGTTCTGTGCCGACTCTCACAACAGTGTCTGGATCTGCTAGGTTTATTGCCAGTGCTCTAGTCCTGAGGTTTTTGTTTACAGTTCCTTCCCTCAGCTCTCCCCAAGGTCTGGGAGTGCAAAAAGCTCTGTGCCACAGCTTTTCTGTAGCCATCACAGTTCTGTGGCAGCATCCAAACTGAGTGAATGAGGTGTGTTCTGGGGTCTGCTTTTAAGTTGCATTATCTTCTTCGGTGAAGAACAGTCAGTGGCAGTTCTGCACTGCAGAGTACAAACTGATTCTGTGAATTCAGCACTTCCCTGTAGAGGTTTTCTTTACATTATGCTTGGCTGTGTGTTTGATATGTTTAGGACAGGCATTTGCCACTTGAAATGAAGCATGGGATGGTGTGAAAGCTGCAGGTGGTAGATCTAATATAGATAAGATAATCTATATATATATATTATATTATATATTATATTATATATATAATAATCTAATATAGATAAGATAGACTATCTATCTATATATATAGTATTATATATAGTATTATATATAGTATTATATATAGTATTATATATAGTATTATATATAGTATTATATATAGTATTATATATAGTATTATATATAGTATTATATATAGTATTATATATAGTATTATATATAGTATTATATATAGTATTATATATAATAATCTAATATAGATAAGATAGATCTACTCTACTAGGTAGAGTAAAGTGACTTGTGGTAGTGACATTGGCTGTAGCCAGAGCTAAGTATTCTGAAAGGCAGCACTGAGCAGAGCCAGCACCTCCATCTGCTTTGTCCTAACAGTGCCTGACTGCAAGAGGGAATGAAGTCACTCGTGTCTCTTTAGTGGATGCAGAGGGACAGTGCCTTCTGAATGAACTAGTCAAACCGGAAAGTGTGATAGTGAACTACTGCACCAGGTGACTTTCATTAAAGTTTCTTATCTTTAAGACCTGCAGCCCTTTCAGATTAAGCCTTCTACACAGGAGCTTTCAGAATACTTCAGTGTGCATGCTCTCACTGTTGTCTCTTGCATTTTACTCAGTATTAAGAGTACAGTTTGTGCTATGTGGTTAGAATTACCAGCATTGTGTATATGCAGCTACACAGTGTCTGCTTGTCCAGCTAGGCATTGCCATTCTGTAGTGCTGTAGGAAATGTTCTTTAATAGGTAAATGATCACAGTACAGGCTACTCTTCAGGTCTGGGTTTAAAAAGGACGCAGGGTAAGATACAGGTTTGTAAATCAACTCTCTGCTTTGTAGCTAAGTTTGCATATCTGTAGGTAAAGAATAGCATAGGTCATCAGCTTGCTTAAGGCTTCGAGACTGGGCTCATTACAGCAGAAGCAGACCGGACTCAAACCATGTCTTCTCTAAGTCTTAGTCTGGATTTATGGAAGGGGTGAGCTGCCAGTTCCCTCACGTTATTGGAAGCACCTCCTTCCACAACAGCCATGCAGGATTTTGTTATGTGTGCTGTCTGATGCTGAGTACTGCATCACTTAAGTCATGCTTGAGAGAACTGCCATTTGAAACATGTGACAGCACAGCAGCTTGGTATCTCTGCAGTGCATCCTCTTGTGTTGGAATATGTCCACAGAGAAAGCAGTAAATAACATTCTGTCATAAGTTATGCTGGATTCACATTTTGCATGCCCTGCTAGTGATTTTCTCCAGTAAATGCTGTTGCTAATGCATTGCTTCTACCTCGTCTAATTTCTGTTTTGAAGATACTCAGGAATCACAAGGAAAATGCTTCTTGCAGTGAAAACGAAGATTGGCAGACATACAAACCAGACTGAAAAAGATACTTCCCCGTGATGCAGTATTGGTGGGTCATTCTCTAAATGCTGACCTTCGGGCTTTGCAAGTGAGTGTTTTTCCTAGCTGGATGGTACTCATTTCAGATGTAAAAGGCCCAAACAGTTATTTTTAATTAGTAGACACTTGTTAATTACTTTTCGTTATATGTAAGGACTTGAAAGAGAGAGATTCCTCTTACACATAGAAAAACGTGCTAGCTGCTCTTCTGAACTCAAAAGGAAGGGGGAAATCTGATTAGACAGGGATATAACTCTGTCATGGGAAGAGCCAAAGCCCTTCGTATATTTAATTTAACCAGCCTAAAATCCCTGAGTCATAATTAATCTTTCTAATTTGATTTTGATCTTCCCAACAGAGTGTTAGAAAAGAGATTGATGCCTGTTTCATTATTACCATGTGTTTTGTTGTTATGGGCCTGTTATATGTCAACAAGAAGCTGGCAACTGAAATGAAAAGGCACGGATAACAATGGAGTTGTTGCCCAGTTCTGTACGGCTGCTGTTCTTAAACTGGTGATATTTTCTCTCTTCCAGATGATCCATCCCAGTGTTATTGATACTTCATTACTTTTTGCCAGAAATGAAGGCCGAAGATTTAAGCTAAAATTTCTAGCCAAAGCTGTTCTCAGGTGAGATTGTGACTGCTTTGTCATGGGATGTATTAGAACTGTTGTGGTTCATGGGGTCCTGCTTTTCCACCAGTAGCAACAGAATATTTTTTTTCCACTAAAACTCAAAGGAACGAGCAAATAAACATGGTATCAAAGAATTTGCTATTTCCTTGAAGCGTTAAGTAGCACAGCAGATTGGCCTGGCTTTGAGCAAGGATGCTTGGCACAACCAGATCTGAGTTCTTGTCTGTAGGTGTACCACAAAACCAGCTGTTGTGCAGTGTATGAAACTGTAGAGCAGCAGATGCACTCTGGCTCACACAAATGAGATTTGTTGCATCTATCAAGAAGGAAATGCAAATTTAGGAAAGTACGATGTACTGACTGAATTGTATCCCTTCCTATGCCAGCTACCGTAGCATGTCTTAGCAGTGCAGTGCTCACAGTTCAGCTCCAAACTTCTCAGAGCTGGAGGTTGCCTCCCCTCCTGTATGCAAATTGTGAGTTCAGTCATTGATCAAGGGGGAAAATGAAGAATGGTTATGCTTTACTGCTTCTGTCAAACCCTGTGTTTTGCTCAATTTGGCAAAAGTGTTTCTTGCGGTAACTTTGGGAAATATTTAGCAAATTTAATTGCTGCATGGAACTAAAATCATTTTTTGAGAGATGAAAGCTATTTTGCTGAAAAGGACCTACCTCAGAAAAAAAACCAAGATGTTGGTTAGTATGGAAAAGTAGATAGCCTTCCTGTATATCTAATTTTGATGCCGTAGGAAGGAGATCCAGTGTGAACAGAGGCTTGGTCATGATCCTGCAGAAGATGCTAGAGCTGCGCTGGAATTGGCTCAGTTCTTTATTGAGAAAGGACCGGCGAAGGTAGCTATGTCTCATGTCCTTAATAGCAGAAAGTACAAATTGTTGTGCTTACAATGGAAGAACACTCTTGCCCATTCTTTTACTGAGGAAATGGAGCTGTGGTATAAGCCTTGGTTGTGGTAGCTTTCTTTCAGCCTGCGTCTTGGTATCTCAGTAACTTGGAACATCACCAGTGTCTCTGTACTCAGATGCTCTGTGAATGAGCATTGCTGCTGGTCTCTCACAAGGGCGCTGGGAAGAGAAGGATTCCACCGCTCGCAGCCTGTGGGACAGCCTGTCCTTTTCTCTCAGTGAAAGAAGCGAGGGACCTTCTATGTTTTGTCAGCGATTCGAGCTGGTTTTATCAGTCTGAAGTCTCTTTCTTGTGCTGCTGGTTTCTGAGAACACTTTTTGGATGTGCTTGCTGGATGGTGCTCAAGTACTGCTTGCTTGAAAACGACAACAGAAAGTAATAAGGCAAAAAATGAATCCCTGCGTCTCTCCACTGCTGTGGAATGTGCCCAGGTGACTCATGGAGCAAGCACAGGGTTGGTGGTTTGTTACACTTAGCAGAGATGAAAGCCAACTGCTCATCTTCTTTCCGCAAGGTAGCAGAACTCAACTTGGAAATGCTGCTGGCAGCTGAAAGGCAGACTGAAGTCTCACCAAACAAATCTGTGGTGCAGCCACTGCGATGTGGAGTCCAAAAGCAGCTGAATGGTCCTCCGTACTCATCCAAACCATGGTAACAAGATTCTCAGAGATGCATGTTATTCCTTTGATTGAAGCTGTTTTCGAGAGGCTTCCAGTATCTTCAGAGAGAGACAGTGAATTGCAGGGTAGCACTAAAACATTTTCGGAAGTTACATCTTAAATTTCACAAGTGTTTTCTGGGCTTCTTCTGAGGACAAAAATATTTCATTAAAATATCTTGAATGAACTGTATCATTTTTTCAATCATGGGCACTTCTTGAAGGCTTGTAACTCATGACATTGATAACTAATGTAATTTGCAGAGTTTTTTTCTTCTCTCTCTGCTAGTTTCCTGGCCTGCTTGCAGGGGATGGGCCAGAAGCCACTCCTTTCGGGCAGACAGAAGCTGGACTCTTCTGGCCTTTGTCAGAGTGACCTCAGCACTTCCATCAAACAGGTGAATGGACTCAGAGTGGGTTGGTCTGAACACGTGTCACACAGAGTTGCAGAATTGTAGGGGTTGGAAGGGACCCCTGGAGATCATCAAGTTCAGCCCCCTGCCAAAAGTTCTTCTTGTCCTGGGGCAGTAGGTGGGTCATGTTTTAAAAAGCTGACTGACAAGTGCTTTCAGCAATGGTGTTGATACCAGGTTAGCTGCATCCATTTTGGCATTTCAAAAATAGGCTTTGATACTCTGTCACTCTCTCAGGACTCACTGAAAAGTAATTTCTGCCTGAGGTCTTCCTTAGACAGCAATGAGAAGCAAAGTTGGGAATTAAGTTCAGGAACTCTGTTTCTGGTTTGTTGTGGTACAGTTGCCACTTTTTTTTCCTTCCAGATTCTTCAGAGAGCCTTGGAACACATTCCCCTCTCCACATTCAGTATAATTCAGTTCAGTTTGGATCCAGAGTACGTTGCATCTGGATTTTGCGAGAAGGTACTCATTTATTTGTGTGAGAATAGTCTTCAGTGCTGATCTTGGGAGGAGACATTATGTATCTGGTGGCACCTGGTAGTTAGTTTCCTTGCTTTGTGAAGTTCCTTCTCTAATCTATATTCTTACAGGTGAGAAACAAGCTGACTGACATGCTGACAATTTACGCAGGTCCTTTTGAGGAAAACGTTTGTCTGAAGTCTGTGAAAAAAGAATTTGGAAGGTGTGGGCCAATCCAGTCCCTCACAGTGGTGACTGAAACGTACCAGGTGAGGAGCACTGACAGCATTCGGCGTGCTGGCAGGTGGTGAAGGCAAGAGTCATCTCTTGAAAAGATATTGATTAGAAACATTTAATTACCAGCTATTCTGGTGGTTTTTTGGGGGTGGAGTGTGAGGGGGGCAGTTCTCAGCACACATGAAAGTTGCTCCACAGAGTGACAAGAATGAACGCAGCTGATACGATATAACATCCAAGCTGCAAAGCTTTAACCTAGTATTCATGATGCTGAGTTGATTTTTTTTTTTTTTTTTTTTTTTTTTTTGTCCCTCGCAAGAGAGCTGATACGCCAAGGCCTGTAATGGCAGAAGAAGGTTGCTTTTAATAGTTGAGCTAATTGAAGGGGTTTTTTTAATAGTTATGGTATGTAAAGCGTTACCTGCATCACCCACTCAAACTCCTTATATGCCTTTTAAAACAAAAAAGAACTCCGAGACCTGAGTTGTAAAAGGAGAGGGCTAATATCTGCTGTTCATAAACCTGAAGTGTCCTGTCCTTTTGTTTGAAGCCATACGTCTGTATCCAATATGGTGCGCTGGAAGCTGCCCAGCTTGCTGTGGAAACCTTAAATGGAGCTGAGGTAGCAGGATCCTGCATTAAGGTATGCAAAGTAAATAGTAAAAGCCTAGATTACGTTTAGTGCAGGATTATGGGCCAACACAATTCTTTTAATATCTACGTAGTGCATAGGATGGATCTCAGCTGGCCATGCTGCCACCATCTTCTGAGACAGCTTATGCTGTGGCCTCCTTTCCTTCCTGTTGGACAGCAGGAGGGGGTCTTGACAACTCGATCTTTAAAATGAAAAGCTGAGATGCTCGGTGTTGAAATGCCATGTAAGCAGTATGGGGTTCTTAATCATCTAGTGTTCTTGCATTGCTAATGTGCTCTTTTCCTTTTTCATGACTATTTAAGCTAGCCTACAGTTACTAGTTACATTGTTCAAGGAAAGCTAACAAAGTTTTGATAATGAGACAAAATCATTTAGAATAGCAGCTCAGAAGACAGAGCTGCCTTGGCTGATGCATTGTGTTTGTTCCTATTGGACCCACCTCAGGTTCAGAGACCCATCACTGCTGCAACACTGGACTGTGATGTTCTGATAAAGGAGCTGGAAGTGGATATAGAAAACGAAGGGATGATTTATGTGGCGGGAATAAAGAAGTCATTAACTGAGGCAGATTTGCAAGAAGAATTCAGCCCCTTGAAAGATCTGGAAACTCTGTTCCTGCCAAAGGATCTCCAGAGCGGGAAGCACAGGACCTGCTGCTTCCTCAGTAAGTGGCTCTGCAATGCAGCCTGCTTATTTCCTTCATGCAACGTTGTTCAGCAGCCCTTGGAAATATGATGGAAATTCGCATGTGCTCCAAGTGCCAACATTTAGTGATAGTCCAGTGAAAGAGTGGCTGCAGCTTCACACCAACTAGTGATCACTTCTGAGAAGTCAGGAGAACAACTGGAAGAGTGTTGTATTTATCTGACATTTTGATGGTCTGACCCTTGCCTGAAGCAAGATAACATCTGCTCACTGCAGCAATTTCAGTTTCTTGTCTTCTTCCTCCAGCTTTAGCCTTGCCCTGCAGGTGCCAAAGAACAGGGAAAAAGAACTGGCAAATCATGATTCTTTCCTCTTTGTTTTTCAGAGTTCCAGAAATCACAGAGTGCAGTGGATGCCCTGGAAGCTGTCAGTGGCTGGGCCACGAAGGGCAGCACACTCAGAAGCAGGCATGCTCTTGCTCCAGGTCACCTCTGGAGGTGCATTTGGCAAATGAATCACAGCAGCGAAAAGCAAAGAGGAAACAGTTTAAGTGAGAAAATGGCACCGCTGTCTCACTCTGTGAGTTTAAGGCTATGCTGGCTTGTTTCTGTTTGTTAGTGAGAAGGTGTATGACATTGAACTGCTTACTGCCTTGAGCCAGGAGTGATCATGAGGAGCAGCCACCAGTGCAGAGCTTGTGTAGCAGGAGGACCTCCTCGTTCTGGTGCAGAGCAGCTGCCCCAGGTCCATCTGCATAAGGTGCTTAGGAGATGTAATACCATGTGAGATTATGTGGTGTTTGCAGGGTACCACAGAGTCTCAAATCCAGCGTGGTGGCATGAGGCAGTAAGTGATGTTACTCAGCAGCTGGAGCATACCACCTGGGAGCAGACCGAGCACATGTATAGGAAATGGTTTGGAAGTCAGAGAGAGAAATGAATCATCGTGCAGCATGACAGGCAGGAACAGGTCTGTGTGTGTGGCTGTCACTCTTACTGGAGGAAGCTGCAGTGCCATCTGAGTAGAGTGTGCAGCTCTCCCTGCAGCTGAGCTGGTGCCCTTCCAGGTGCCAGCAGTAACAGCCACTGCTGTCCTCACCTGCTCAGTCCCTGATGCTGCCCCAGCTCAGCCTCCTCATAAGCATTTCTAAATGTGATTGTTATGTACCTGCAGAAGAATGGGGTATTGTAATACTTGTATTTTGTTACACAGGAGCAGGATGTAAAGAAAAAGGTGAAGAAGTTAGACCAGCATATAAAAAAGCTTGATAGAAGTCTGCAGAATAACACCTTGTGTGTTGTTCTCTTTCCTGGAATGAACAGGTAACTAACTGCCTCGTGTTTTTGTCTTCATCTATTAAAAAGGAAAAAGACTAACAAAAGCCCTGAAGAAGCTGCTGTATTTTAGTCTGATTTTCATATAGGAAGTTTAGGTTTTATTGGCCTAATGAGTCATGCTCCACATTAGCAAGGCTGAAATCCAGAGTGTTGATTAGTTGCACGTGTTTTTTGGTTGGATGGAGCCCCTGCTGGGCATTTTGTACCTGTTTTGAAGCCAATACAGTTCTGCAGTTTTGGGAGAGCAAGGTAAGCTCTGTGTGTTTCTAACTGAATCAGGCAGAGGTTCCGCAGCAGCTGGGTTTTTGGATGTTGGGCTTTTATGCATTTGATTGTTTTCAAACCACTGAAGCACTACAGCCCAGGCACCGTCTAGCAGTGGTAGTGGCACTGACATATGTGCTCCGTCCTTAGCCTGGATCAGAGGTGGTTCCTTCCTTCATTCTTCTATCAGAAACACGCAAGCATAATGTGGAAGAGAAAATGAAAAAGAAAAAAGAAGAAAACCAACCACTTTTCACTTAGTCCTTAAGCTTTTGTAGGAAAGGACAAACACATTGAGTTGGGCCTCAGAGCTACTAGCAGGGATGTTTCCATATGGCTCAGCCTTCATTCGTATCACAGCCTGAGCTGCCACGGTCATTCACTGCTCAGGTCCTGACCAGAAAGCGTAAACGTTTCCCTGGAAAGGCCTGTATCTCTGAGTGTATCTCTGCTAGGTCTGCCTTGCTGCAGGTCCCTTCAGCAAAAGTGGTACTGGTCCAGGGAGACAGGTGCTGTGCCAGCAGATGAGCAGGGGGATGGGGCAGCACCTCTCCTAGTGGGGTGACCAGGTGTGCTGGCCTAACCTGCAGAGCTTCCTGAGGAGTGGCAGTGTGATGCTGTGTTATCTTCTGGACCACTGTCTCCAGAAGGTTGAGGCAGCCTGAGCCAACAGTCATGTGCTCAGTGCCTGTGACAAATCATTTCAGCAAGCACACGTGCCAAGGGGCAGCTCTTGGCATAATCTGCTGTCAGTGGCTGGTTTCTAGTAGC
Source organism: Oreortyx pictus (assembly GCA_036925125.1). Lineage (NCBI taxonomy): Eukaryota > Metazoa > Chordata > Aves > Galliformes > Odontophoridae > Oreortyx > Oreortyx pictus. The sequence goes on from JAUPFR010000029.1 coordinate 4,621,474, forward strand.
TTAAATGAATTCCAAAGTAGAAATGAATTCCAAAATAGGTATCTTTTAAGAAAAGATTGTTTAGCTGGTTACCCATCACGTCAAAGAATAAGAGCATGCACACTGAAGCAGCAGCAATTTCTACCTCATTAGAGCAGTGCTGATTGCACATAGATGTGTACAAATGGAGTTTTGCTGCTTCCATGTAACAGCCGCGTCTTGGACTGATGGGAAGAAGGGAGTGCTTTCCCAGGCCTGGGAGAGTTTTCTTGCCGAGAGTGGTTCCCAAATTACTGTTTCGCAGGGGGCGGATAAGTTTATTGTTCCAAAAGAATGACAAAATTTGTTGGGCAGAAAGTAATACATGCAGTTTTCTACTCGGGGGGGTTGCAGGCTTCTCCCTCGTAGGGCTGCTAGCTTGCATGCATCAAGGCTGCCCTGAGCAGAAATAACATCTCTTGTTTATGTTGCAGCATTCATGGATCACAGTCCGGCCTTGGTCTGATGCGAATAAAAGATGACAGAGGGAGCAGCGCTTGTTAAACTGCCAAATTTTTAATCAAAGTCTTTTGTGAAGATATTCATAGTTATTTTAAATATTGATGTCTTTGTAAAGAGCCCTTGCTATACAAACAATAGGTTTTCACTCTGTGTCTTCTATAAAGTCTAAAAATAAAAGCTATTGAAAACATCTAGAAAGCACAAAGCCCTTTCCGTTAATGCTTCTGCCTGTGGCTTTTTCCCCTGGTGCTGAGCTTGGCAATGCTTGGGCAGAGCTGAGGGCAGCGCAGGGGCAGAAGAACCCGATGGCTGTGATTGAATTCAGCGAGTTGAGCTGTCTCAGCGCGGGGCACTGCTGTACCATGGGGTTCTTTTCACTGCAGCATCGTGTCGCGCCTGGGCAGCTGCTCAGCGGCTCCACGCTCTCCGTGGGAATGTACTGTGCCAGCGCCCAAAACAGTGCAGGCCTCATTTCTGGAAAAGCTGTGTACTTCCTCCACGGAAAGGAGGAATTGGTGATTCATACCTCTTGGACAATCTCATTTCTCCCATAGCCCCTTAGAAAACAAACAAATTGCAGTTTGGCTGCAGGGGGAAGGGCAAGGGCTGTTTGGGCCATCTCAAGGAAAGCACGCAGCTGCTCAAACTTCACTCGCTGTGTTTTCTGGGGGAAGCTGTAAGTGCAGAGCTGCTGCAGGAGCCAGCCCTGACCTGTAGTAGCGTGAGATGAGGCACAGCTCAATGGATCAGCCCCGAGCTCGGCACGCCCTGCTTGACCACCTCTCATCAACAAACTGAAGCACGAGAACGCCCTGGAAAGCTTTGAGTGTTGGGGGCAAAAAAGGAAAATGTTTGTTACCAAGTTTCAAAGTGAGACCAAGGACCAAGCGTTTCTTAGCATGAATTGAAATAGGCTGAGATTACTTTGAAGTAGTTACTGTCCCGGAGAGGATGAAATGCAGCTGATAGATCATCACCCCCTCCTGCTTCCCAGCAGAGCGATGGCAGCAGACGGGCACTGCAGCGCCAGGGAGCGCACAGCAGTGCTCGCTTCAGGCTTCTTCATACCTCCAGACTTCCTCAAATGAATGAGGAAAAAAAGATGAACGTGGCCGTTTATACCTTTTATTTCAGAAAGGTACCATATCCAAGCCTGCTGAGCTCGGCAGCCCTTTTCAAACCGGGACAAGCACAGTGAGCTGCTACAAAAGCGGACAGGCAGTCTGAGCCCCTCACCCTGCACTGCTGCAGGGAACGGCAACTGCCCGCGCTGACGCCCATCCCCCTGCGCAGCCCCCTCACGTTAACACTGCTCACACCCAGTGCCTCCAACACACGTGCACTGCAAATCTGAGCAAATGAAACAGGCCAATTTTAATTCCAATGCACTTAAGAACAGGGTAGGCAGCTCCCTGTGCTGGGCTTAGTAAGCAGCCAGGATTCCTGCTTGGGAAACTACGGATAACAAATAAAAGCAGCAAGAGTCCTAGTTATAGTCATGAAAAAATAATTAATTTTTCCCCTTTTAATTGAAAATGTAAAAAGGACTTCAGGTTTAAATAAAACATTTTGTACAAAGCTTCACAAAAAGTGAACACCAAAGTGTCATTATATAAACACAACAAACGCCTCATTTGTTGAGTACCGCACAGAACAACGTGCAAGTTCCCTCCCCGAGGGACTGGCTTCCTCGGGCTGTCCCTCCCCCAGACCTTACAGGAGTAAGGAGACCCAGAAGCTCTGAACACGTACAAAGCTACAGAACTCAGGATACAGTGACTACAGGCAATACTTCTGTGGCGGTGATGGGGTTTCATTCTTTTCTTTCCCCTGTTTTTCTTAAAAGGTGTGTCGACGCTTCAACATACAGAAGTACAACAAAAGGGTGAATGAATGGCAACTTGGATTAGAAAAAGCACCAAAATATTTAATATACATCTGGCACAAACTCCACAAGAAGTCAGTAATGGGCAAACCGATGCTTTTCTTATAGGTAAAGAAAAACCTTAATGCTTTTCTTCCAGAAGGGACACAACCAAACATGACACTCGGGATTGCTATCAAGTAACAACCACCTTCTCGTTACAGCCCATGGGCACTGTGCCTCACATTGCACATTCTGTTCCAGACGATAACGGTGAGCAAAATAGGAGAAATATTTGTAAAACAGCAAAGCAGATGAGACTCAGCATAGATGCATGACCTCAGATTTTCCCACTTCTTCTCTAGATCATGGCTTCATACTTGGCCACATCCCTCAATAAAGACCCTGCACAGAACAGAACTCACTGCAGCCTTTTCAAGCATTCTAACTCTGCAGCAGCGTGGTTCTGCTCCGTAACAATACATTCATCATTTCCTGGGGTGAGAAAATTGGATCAGATGCGGTTGGTAAGCCTGGAAAGCTACTCGTGACACGGAGAAAGGTAAATTTGATCCCATGTACCCTTGAGGGCTTACTGAGGGGACCGGTAGCTAGCTGCGTTCACCTACAGTTCAGTGGAAGCTGCACAAAGGTGCACTGCTTTCACTGTTTCCTTACAGTTATTTAGCTCACTGGGAGGAAATACAGTACCAAAACACATTCCTTCCATACAGGCTGACGTGGCCACGCCGGGGCTGAGCTCCAGGACAAGTGTCAGTGCTGTGAGCCGCAGCTCTCCAGCCTGGTTCCATCAGTGCTCCCTCCTGCTGCACGCAGCTGCCGGTGCCATGGGCTCACTCCGTGCCCCAGGTCAGCAGGGACAGAGCCCAGCAGTGCCAGGTGAGAGCGTCATCCTGCACATCCATCTCTCCTGGAACTCCAGATAGAGGACGCCTCACAGCATGAGGCCTTCCCGCCACTCCTGCTGGCACATTTCCTTTCTGAGAGACTATTTAAACTTACAGGTAAGAAAGAATATGCATTTTTAGGATAACTGAGTTTAACTTGGCTGAAGAACCACTCCCACAGCACAGGACAGCTCTGTGGGCAACAGAAAAGCACGCTGCCCCAGCCGAGCCACCCCGCAGGGCAAGGAGAACCTGCATTGCAGAAGAACGTGTTTTTCTGCATGTAAAATGCACGCCATCTAGAAAGAGATTTTATCTTCAGGGTGCAATCACGGATAGAAGCTTTCTAAGAACAGACAAATAGGAGAAACTCCCAGCATCTCCGGCACTCTCAGCTCTGCTTTAAGCGTAAGGCGTTCATCCTGAGCAGGACACTGAGCGCAGGACGCGGCAGCTGTGCAGCCCTCGCTTTCTGTTGTCACGTGGAACAAAGCACTGTATATTTTAGCAAAAGAAGAAGTACGCTCATGGCACTTCTGAAGGGCAAACGAAAGGGCCAAATGGCCCCTCCTTGGGGAGCAGCTGCTCCGTCTCCCATTTGTCGTAGCCTGAACTGGAGAGAGAATGCTGGATGCTAAAAGCCCTGAGCCACACGGGAGCAGTGCTGCTCACCTGTGGCACTCCAGAGCGCGATCCCTGGAGGACCAACACTTTCCACAACAGCTTGGTTTTGCACCCCTCCAAGGGGCTGATTGCATGCAGGTTAAAAGCAGGATACCAAAAAGGATGGTAAATAGGTAACACTTAATTGGAGTACATTACTTATCCAGGCATCATAGCCTGGGAGAGAAGAACGGTCAACTTGAACTGTTCAAGTCTAAGAACGAGAGGTAGAGGTACCTATGTACTTCACGGTGAATGAGTTACAGCCTTCTGTCTTACAATCTCATGTATTTCACTTCAAGCGAAAATATAAAACCAAACATACAATCTTTGATACTCCAGCGAGAAAAATCCAACACTGGTGTCTCTGCACACAACAGAAGTAAGCACTTATATTTCACTACTCATTTCACTACCCGGAAACCTTCAAAACTCGTGTTTTGTTGTATACTGAAACACTGAAGAATTTTCAGTTTCAGGCCATGCATCTTTTCAGTATGAAAGGTTCACGTGCACATGTTTCAAGCAGAATGAGCTCAAAAGAATCAGGTGCACAACTGATCAGGGATTACTGACATGAAGTCAGGGCTGCAATACTCCAGAGCTCACAATGCCCGTTCTCCTGCCACGAACAGGAAGGTGCAGTGTCAGACCCACAGCAGGTAACCATGCGGTCTTTGACCCTGCTGCTTTGTTTGGGGTTTTTGGAACAAGGCTTAGAGCCATAAGGAAGGTACTCATGTTTGATGCACAGGAGCAGCAGGTGAGACATGACCGGTGCTGCACAGGGCCTCAGGGCTCTGACAACCACAGCAGCAGTCAGGGCAAAGCCCACGGCAGCCCGCAGCCCAGCAGGTCCCACACCACCTGCCACACTCATCTCTTTTCCTTGGAGTTTTCTCCATACAGTCGCACGGTACTATAGAGCTCCAGCTCTCCGTACCAAAGAGCACCAGCAGCAAAGAAGTGCACAGTTCCACGTTCAGTTTCCATTCATTTACTCAGTGAAGTCTGATGGCGAGCTCTGGGTGGAATCTTTCATACCCACAGTTGAATCAATCCATTGACAGCCTCTGACCCAAAGTCACAGCCCCAGGAGGAAGGGGCAGCACCGATCCAAGCTGCCGCGGCACTGACACCGCACTGAGTTAAGCACTGCCGAGTAAAGTTTGCACAAGTTGCACTTCTTTGTGTATAGGAGAAGGCAATAAAATGCCATAGAGTGTGGATGTCAGATCAGATTCCCAGCAGATATCTGCCACAATCTGTAGTTATCTACAGTTATCACAAGTTGCAGCAAATTCACTCCACAACATTTCTAAGGCGTTCTCTAAGAAAAAGATTAAAAAGTTCCAATGGTTTTGAGCACCTGATCAGCATCACAGCGCACTACGGACTCGTGGCCTACGACAAAGAGAAATTGTACGGAGAGTACTCTTAGCGATACTGAGCAAAACCGGCAGCGAGCTATGGGCTCTTAACGCGTTAACCGCGGATTCCAATACAATCGCAACAATCGCGTCTTCTGCAGTTTTTGCCGTTCAGAAAGACGCGATTCAGCCGGATGCCGTGCACTTGAATAGCGGTTTCTCCAATTCGCCTGTAGAAGCCCTATACTTCCAAAGCAGCTTTTACACGTGAGAGAGACTTCGTTTCTGGCGTTGTCAAAGTTGCTGTGCTGGACCCCGAAGTTAGTGTAGGGGAAAGTTTCTGTTCTCATTCTGCTCTGCTACCGAATGCAATGTATGTCTGCATCGTTCGTTCATCTGCGTTCACGTTTTCATTCTGTTTCTCTGACGCTTCTTGATGTCCATTTTCTATACTTCGTCAAATACTGTCTATACACGTTTTCTTTTGGTCCATTCTCCCGTTTCTGATTCTTACACCAGAATCGTAAGCTTTTTCTGAGTTTAGCAAAGTACGGGCTAGAACCGGTGGAATTTGTCTCCAATCCCTGATTCCTGTGCCATTACAACGTTTCTATATGTTCCCCACTAAAACTCTTCACGGGACCATCGTAAAAGCGCTCTTTGCGATATGAGCAAAACCGGCAGCGAGCTATGTCCTCTTAACGCGTTAACCGCGGATTCCAATACAATCGCAACAATCGCGTCTTCTGCAGTTTTTGCCGTTAAGAAAGACGCGATTCAGCCGGATGCCGTGCACTGAATAGCGGTTTCTCCAATTAGCCTGTAGAAGCCCTATACTTCCAAAGCAGCTTTTACACGTGAGAGAGACTTCGTTTCTGGCGTTGTCAAAGTTGCTGTGCTGGACCCCGAAGTTAGTGTAGGGGAAAGTTTCTGTTCTCATTCTGCTCTGCTACCGAATGCAATGTATGTCTGCATCGTTCGTTCATCTGTGTTCACGTTTTCATTCATTTTATCTGACGATTCTTTTTGTCCATTTTCTTTACTTCGTCAAATACTGTCTATACACGTTTTCTTTTGGTCCATTCTCGCGTTTCTGATTCTTACACCAGAATCGTAAGCTTTTTCTGAGTTTAGCAAAGTACGGGCTAGAACCGTTGGAATTTGTCTCCAATCCAGATTCCTGTGCCATTACAACGTTTCTATATGTTCCCCACTAAAACTTTTCACGGGAACATCGTAAAAGCGCTCTTTGCGATATTGAGCAAATCCGGCAACGAGCTATGGGCTCTTAACGCGTTAACCGCGGATTCCAATACAATCGCAACAATCGCGTCTTCTGCAGTTTTAGCCGTTAAGAAAGACGCGATTCAGCCGGATGCCGTGCACTTGAATAGCGGTTTCTCCAATTCGCCTGTAGAAGCCCTATACTTCCAAAGCAGCTTTTACACGTGAGAGAGACTTCGTTTCTGGCGTTGTCAAAGTTGTTGTGCTGGACCCCGAAGTTAGTGTAGGGGAAAGTTTCTGTTCTCTTTCTGCTCTGCTACCGAATGCAATGTATGACTGCATCGTTCGTTCATCTGCAATCACGTTTTACTTCTGTTTCTCTGATGCTTCTTGATATCCATTTTCAATACTTCGTCAAATACTGTCTATACACGTTTTCTTTTGGTCCATTCTCGCGTTTCTGATTCTTACACCAGAATCGTTAGCTTTTTCTGAGTTTAGCAAAGTACAGGCTAGAACCGTTGGAATTTGTCTCCAATCCAGATTCCTGTGCCATTACAACGTTTCTATATGTTCCCCACTAAAACTCTTCACGGGAACATCGTAAAAGCGCTCTTTGCGATATTGAGCAAAACCGGCAACGAGCTATGGGCTCTTAACGCGTTAACCGCGGATTCCAATACAATGGCAACAATCGCGTCTTCTGCAGTTTTTGCCGTTAAGAAAGACGTGATTCAGCCGTATGCCGTGCACTTGAATAGCGGTTTCCCCAATTAGCCTGTAGAAGCCCTATACTTCCAAAGCAGCTTTTACACGTGAGAGAGACTTCGTTTCTGGCGTTGTCAAAGTTGTTGTGCTGGACCCCGAAGTTAGTGTAGGGGAAAGTTTCTGTTCTCTTTCTGCTCTGCTACCGAATGCAATGTATGTCTGCATCGTTCGTTCATCTGCGTTCACGTTTTCATTCTGTTTCTCTAACGATTCTTTTTGTCCATTTTCTATACTTCGTCAAATACTGTCTATACACGTTTTCTTTTGGTCCATTCTCGCTTTTCTGATCATACACCAGAATCGTAAGCTTTTTCTGAGTTTAGCAAAGTACAGGCTAGAAGCGGTGGAATTTGTCTCCAATCTCTGATTCCTGTGACATTACACCGTTTCTATATGTTCCCTACTAAAACTTCACGGGTACATCGTAAAAGAGCTCTTTGCGATACTGAGCAAAACCGGCAGCGAGCTATGTCCTCTTAACGCGTTAACCGCGGATTCCAATACAATCGCAACAATGGCGTCTTCTGCAGTTTTTGCCGTTAAGAAAGACGCGATTCAGCCGGATGCCGTGCACTGAATAGCGTTTTCTCCAATTAGCCTGTAGAAGCCCTATACTTCCAAAGCGGCTTTTACACTTCATAGAGTCTTCGTTTCTGGCACTGTCAAAGTTGTTGTGTTGGACCCCGAAGTTAGTGTAGGGGAAAGTTTCTGTTCTCATTCTGCTCTGCTACCGAATGCAATGTATGTCTGTCATCGTTCGTTCATCTGCGTTCACGTTTTCATTCTGTTTCTCTGACGCTTCTAGATGTCCATTTTCTATACTTCGTCAAATACTGTCTATACACGTTTTCTTTTGGTCCATTCTCGCATTTCTGATTCTTACACCAGAATCGTTAGCTTTTTCTGAGTTTAGCAAAGTGCAAGCTAGTACCGTTGGAATTTGTCTCCAATCCAGATTCCTGTGCCATTACAACGTTTCTATATGTTCCCCACTAAAACTCTTCACGGGAACATCGTAAAAGCGCTCTTTGCGATATTGAGCAAAACCGGCAGCGAGCTATGGGCTCTTAACGCGTTAACCGCGGATTCCAATACAATCGCAACAATCGCGTCTTCTGCAGTTTTTGCCGTTAAGAAAGACGCGATTCAGCCGGATGCCGTGCACTTGAATAGCGGTTTCTCCAATTAGCCTGTAGAAGCCCTATACTTCCAAAGCAGCTTTTACACGTGAGAGAGACTTCGTTTCTCGCGTTGTCAAATGTGTTGTGTTGGACCCCGAAGTTAGTGTAGGGGAAAGTTTCTGTTCTCTTTCTGCTCTGCTACCGAATGCAATGGATGTCTGCATCGTTCGTTCATCTGCGTTCACGTTTTCATTCTTTTTCTCTGACGCTTCTAGATGTCCATTTTCTATACTTCGTCAAATACTGTCTATACACGTTTTCTTTTGCTCCATTCTCGCATTTCTGATTCTTACACCAGAATCGTTAGCTTTTACTGAGTTTAGCAAAGTACAGGCTAGAACCGTTGGAATTTGTCTCCAATCCAGATTCCTGTTCCATTACACCGTTTCTATATGTTCCCCACTAAAACTCTTCACGGGACCATCGTAAAAGCGCTCTTTGCGATACTGAGCAAAACCGGCAGCGAGCTATGTCCTCTTAACGCGTTAACCGCGGATTCCAATACAATGGCAACAATCGCGTCTTCTGCAGTTTTTGCCGTTAAGAAAGACGCGATTCAGCCGGACGCCGTGCACTGAATAGCGGTTTCTCCAATTAGCCTGTAGAAGCCCTATACTTCCAAAGCAGCTTTTACACGTGAGAGAGACTTCGTTTCTGGCACTGTCAAAGTTGTTGTGTTGGACCTCGAAGTTAGTGTAGGGGAAAGTTTCTGTTCTCTTTCTGCTCTGCTACCGAATGCAATGTATGTCTGCATCGTTCGTTCATCTGCGTTCACTTTTTCATTCAGTTTCTCGAACGCTTCTAGATGTCCATTTTCTATACTTCGTCAAATACTGTCTATACACGTTTTCTTTTCGTCCATTCTCGCATTTCTGATTCTTACACCAGAATCGTCAGCTTTTCCTGAATTTAGCAAAGTACGGGCTAGAACCGGTGGAATTTGTCTCCAATCCAGATTCCTGTGCCATTACAACGTTTCTATATGTTCCCCACTAAAACTCTTCACGGGAACATCGTATAAGCGCTCTTTGCGATATTGAGCAAATCCGGCAGCGAGCTATGGGCTCTTAACGCGTTAACCGCGGATTCCAATACAATCGCAACAATCGCGTCTTCTGCAGTTTTTGCTGTTAAGAAAGACGCGATTCAGGCGAATGCCGTGAACTGAATAGCGGTTTCTCCAATACCCTCTATACTCCCTATACTTCCAAAGCAGCTTTTACACCTGAGAGAGACTTCGTTTCTGGCGTTGTCAAAGTTGTTGTGCTGGACCCCGAAGTTAGTGTAGGGGAAAGTTTCTGTTCTCTTTCTGCTCTGCTACCGAATGCAATGTATGTCTGCATCGTTCGTTCATCTGCGTTCACGTTTTCATTCTGTTTCTCTAACGATTCTTTTTGTCCATTTTCTATACTTCGTCAAATACTGTCTATACACGTTTTCTTTTGGTCCATTCTCGCTTTTCTGATCATACACCAGAATCGTAAGCTTTTTCTGAGTTTAGCAAAGTACAGGCTAGAAGCGGTGGAATTTGTCTCCAATCTCTGATTCCTGTGCCATTACACCGTTTCTATATGTTCCCCACTAAAACTTCACGGGTACATCGTAAAAGCGCTCTTTGCGATACTGAGCAAAACCGGCAGCGAGCTATGTCCTCTTAACGCGTTAACCGCGGATTCCAATACAATCGCAACAATGGCATCTTCTGCAGTTTTTGCCGTTAAGAAAGACGCGATTCAGCCGGATGCCGTGCACTGAATAGCGTTTTCTCCAATTAGCCTGTAGAAGCCCTATACTTCCAAAGCAGCTTTTACACCTGATAGAGACTTCGTTTCTGGCGTTGTCAAAGTTGTTGTGTTGGACCCCGAAGTTAGTGTAGGGGAAAGTTTCTGTTCTCTTTCTGCTCTGCTACCGAATGCAATGTAAGTCTGCATCGTTCGTTCATCTGCGTTCACGTTTTCATTCTTTTTCTCTGACGCTTCTTGATGTCCATTTTCTATACTTCGTCAAATACTGTCTATACACGTTTTCTTTTGGTCCATTCTCGCGTTTTTGATTCTTACACCAGAATCGTTAGCTTTTTCTGAGTTTAGCAAAGTGCAAGCTAGAAGCGGTGGAATTTGTCTCCAATCCAGAGTCCTGTGCCATTACACTGTTTCTATATGTTCCCCACTAAAACTCTTCACGGGAACATCGTAAAAGCGCTCTTTGCGATACTGAGCAAAACCGGCAGCGAGCTATGGGCTCTTAACGCGTTAACCGCGGATTCCAATACAATCGCAACAATCGCGTCTTCTGCAGTTTTTGCCGTTAAGAAAGACGCGATTCAGCCGGATGCCATGCACTGAATAGCGGTTTCTCCAATTAGCCTGTAGAAGCCCTATACTTCCAAAGCAGCTTTTACACGTGAGAGAGACTTCGTTTCTGGCGTTGACAAAGTTCTTGTGTTGGACCCCGAAGTTAGTGTAGGGGAAAGTTTCTGTTCTCTTTCTGCTCTGCTACCGAATGCAATGTATGTCTGCATCGTTCGTTCATCTGCGTTCACTTTTTCATTCAGTTTCTCGAACGCTTCTAGATGTCCATTTTCTATACTTCGTCAAATACTGTCTATACACGTTTTCTTTTCGTCCATTCTCGCTTTTCTGATCTTACACCAGAATCGTTAGCTTTTTCTGAGTTTAGCAAAGTGCAAGCTAGAAGCGGTGGAATTTGTCTCCAATCCAGAGTCCTGTGCCATTACAACGTTTCTATATGTTCCCCACTTAAACTCTTCACGGGAACACCGTAAAAGCGCTCTTTGCGATACTGAGCATAAACCGGCAGCGAGCTATGTCCTCTTAACGCGTTAACCGCGGATTCCAATACAATCGCAACAATCGCGTCTTCTGCAGTTTTTGCCGTTAAGAAAGACGTGATTCAGCCGGATGCCGTGCACTGAATAGCGTTTTCTCCAATTAGCCTGTAGAAGCCCTATACTTCCAAAGCAGCTTTTACACGTGAGAGAGACTTCGTTTCTGGCGTTGTCAAAGTTGTTTTGTTGGACCTCGAAGTTAGTGTAGGGGAAAGTTTCTGTTCTCTTTCTGCACTGCTACCGAATGCAATGGATGTCTGCATCGTTCGTTCATCTGCGTTCACTTTTTCATTCAGTTTCTCGAACGCTTCTAGATGTCCATTTTCTATACTTCGTCAAATACTGTCTATACACGTTTACTTTTGGTCCATTCTCGCTTTTCTGATCTTTCACCAGAATCGTTAGCTTTTTCTGAGTTTAGCAAAGTGCAAGCTAGAACCGTTGGAATTTGTCTCCAATCCAGATTCCTGTTCCATTACAACGTTTCTATATGTTCCCCACCAAAACTCTTCACGGGAACACCGTAAAAGCACTCTTTGCGATACTGAGCAAAACCGGCAGCGAGCTATGGGCTCTTAACGCGTTAACCGCGGATTCCAATACAATCGCAACAATCGCGTCTTCTGCAGTTTTTGCCGTTAAGAAAGATGCGATTCAGCCGGATGCCATGCACTGAATAGCGTTTTCTCGAATTAGCCTGTAGAAGCCCTATACTTCCAAAGCAGCTTTTACACGTGAGAGAGACTTCGTTTCTGGCACTGTCAAAGTTGTTGTGCTGGACCCCGAAGTTAGTGTAGGGGAAAGTTTCTGTTCTCATTCTGCTCTGCTACCGAATGCAATGTATGTCTGTCATCGTTCGTTCATCTGCGTTCACGTTTTCATTCTTTTTCTCTGACGCTTCTTGATGTCCTTTTTCTATACTTCGTCAAATACTGTCTATACACGTTTTCTTTTGGTCCATTCTCGCATTTCTGATTCTTACACCAGAATCGTAAGCTTTTTCTGAGTTTAGGAAAGTACGGGCTAGAACCGGTGGAATTTGTCTCCAATCCAGATTCCTGTGCCATTACAACGTTTCTATATGTTCCCCACTAAAACTCTTCACAGGAACATCGTTAAAGCGCTCTTTGCGATATTGAGCAAAACCGGCAGCGAGCTATGGGCTCTTAACGCGTTAACCGCGGATTCCAATACAATCGCAACAATCGCGTCTTCTGCAGTTTTTGCCGTTAAGAAAGACGCGATTCAGCCGGATGCCGTGCACTTGAATAGCGTTTTCTCCAATTAGCCTGTAGAAGCCCTATACTTCCAAAGCAGCTTTTACACGTGAGAGAGACTTCGTTTCTGGCGTTGTCAAAGTTGTTGTGCTGGACCCCGAAGTTAGTGTAGGGGAAAGTTTCTGTTCTCTTTCTGCTCTGCTACCGAATGCAATGTATGTCTGCATCGTTCGTTCATCTGCGTTCACGTTTTCGTTCTGTTTTCTGACGATTCTTTTTGTCCATTTTCTATACTTCGTCAAATACTGTCTATACACGTTTTCTTTTGGTCTATTCTCGCTTTTCTGATCTTACACCAGAATCGTAAGCTTTTTCTGAGTTTAGCAAAGTACAGGCTAGAAGCGGTGGAATTTGTCTGGAATCTCTGATTCCTGTGCCATTACACCGTTTCTATATGTTCCCCACTAAAACTTCACGGGTACATCGTAAAAGCGCTCTTTGCGATACTGAGCAAAACCGGCAGCGAGCTATGGGCTCTTAACGCGTTAACCGCGGATTCCAATACAATCGCAACAATCGCGTCTTCTGCAGTTTTTGCTGTTAAGAAAGACGCGATTCAGGCGAATGCCGTGCACTGAATAGCGGTTTCTCCAAAACCCTCTATACTCCCTATACTTCCAAAGCAGCTTTTACACCTGATAGAGACTTCGTTTCTGGCGTTGTCAAAGTTGCTGTGCTGGACCCCGAAGTTAGTGTAGGGGAAAGTTTCTGTTCTCATTCTGCTCTGCTACCGAATGCAATGTATGTCTGTCATCGTTCGTTCATCTGCGTTCACGTTTTCATTCTGTTTCTCTGACGCTTCTAGATGTCCATTTTCTATACTTCGTCAAATACTGTCTATACACGTTTTCTTTTGGTCCATTCTCGCGTTTCTGATTCTTACACCAGAATCGTAAGCTTTTTATGAGTTTAGCAAAGTACGGGCTAGAACCGGTGGAATTTGTCTCCAATCCAGATTCCTGTGCCATTACAACGTTTCTATATGTTCCCCACTAAAACTCTTCACAGGAACATCGTTAAAGCGCTCTTTGCGATATTGAGCAAAACCGGCAGCGAGCTATGTCCTCTTAACGCGTTAACCGCGGATTCCAATACAATGGCAACAATCGCGTCTTCTGCAGTTTTTGCCGTTAAGAAAGACGTGATTCAGCCGGATGCCGTGCACTGAATAGCGTTTTCTCCAATTAGCCTGTAGAAGCCCTATACTTCCAAAGCAGCTTTTACACGTGAGAGAGACTTCGTTTCTGGCACTGTCAAAGTTGTTGTGCTGGACCCCGAAGTTAGTGTAGGGGAAAGTTTCTGTTCTCTTTCTGCTCTGCTACCGAATACAATGTATGTCTGCATCGTTCGTTCATCTGCGTTCACGTTTTCATTCTGTTTCTCTGACGATTCTTTTTGTCCATTTTCTATACTTCGTCAAGTACTGTCTATACACGTTTACTTTTGGTCCATTCTCGCTTTTCTGATCTTTCACCAGAATCGTAAGCATTTTCTGAGTTTAGCAAAGTACAGGCTAGAAGCGGTGGAATTTGTCTCCAATCTCTGATTCCTGTGCCATTACACCGTTTCTATATGTTCCCCACTAAAACTTCACGGGTACATCGTAAAAGCGCTCTTTGCGATACTGAGCATAAACCGGCAGCGTGCTATGTCCTCTTAACGCGTTAACCGCGGATTCCAATACAATGGCAACAATCGCGTCTTCTGCAGTTTTTGCCGTTAAGAAAGACGTGATTCAGCCGGATGCCGTGCACTGAATAGCGTTTTCTCCAATTAGCCTGTAGAAGCCCTATACTTCCAAAGCAGCTTTTACACGTGAGAGAGACTTCGTTTCTGGCGTTGTCAAAGTTGTTTTGTTGGACCTCGAAGTTAGTGTAGGGGAAAGTTTCTGTTCTCTTTCTGCTCTGCTACCGAATGCAATGTATGTCTGCATCGTTCGTTCATCTGCGTTCACTTTTTCATTCAGTTTCTCGAACGCTTCTAGATGTCCATTTTCTATACTTCGTCAAATACTGTCTATACACGTTTTCTTTTCGTCCATTCTCGCTTTTCTGATCTTACACCAGAATCGTTAGCTTTTTCTGAGTTTAGCAAAGTGCAAGCTAGAAGCGGTGGAATTTGTCTCCAATCCAGAGTCCTGTGCCATTACAACGTTTCTATATGTTCCCCACTAAAACTCTTCACGGGAACACCGTAAAAGCACTCTTTGCGATCCTGAGCAAAACCGGCAGCGAGCTATGGGCTCTTAACGCGTTAACCGCGGATTCCTATACAATCGCAACAATCGCGTCTTCTGCAGTTTTTGCCGTTAAGAAAGATGCGATTCAGCCGGATGCCGTGCACTGAATAGCGGTTTCTCCAATTAGCTTGTAGAAGCCCTATACTTCCAAAGCAGCTTTTACACGTGAGAGAGACTTCGTTTCTGGCACTGTCAAAGTTGTTGTGCTGGATCCCGAAGTTAGTGTAGGGAAAGTTTCTGTTCTCTTTCTGCTCTGCTACCGAATGCAATGTATGACTGCATCGTTTGTTCATCTGCGTTCACGTTTTCATTCTGTTTCTCTGACGCTTCTTGATGTCCATTTTCTATACTTCGTCAAATACTTTCAATACACGTTTTCTTTTGGTCCATTCTCCCGTTTCTGATTCTTACACCAGAATCGTAATCTTTTTCTGAGTTTAGCAAAGTAGAGGCGATAACCGGTGGAACTTGTCTGCAATCCCTGATTCCTGTGCTATTACACCGTTTCTATATGTTCCCCACTAAAACTTTTCACGGGAACATCGTAAAAGCAACTGAAGCCTTGGATTTGCACAAGCAGTCAAAGCTGGGGCGCGTCTCAGTTGTTGGATGTCTGAGAGACCGAGAGGTGAGGTGACTGCCTCTGCATGAGGTGACTGGCTCCCTTGCCAGCTGTGCTGCTGCTGGACAGGGCACTTGCTGGTACTGGAACAAGACTGATGTGCCTCTTGTCTGCATTCTTTCCCTGTTCTCCCTGCCTCTCCCCACCTGTCATTTCTCTGGGTTTCTCTCCTTTGTCTGTCATAAATAGATTGAATGTTACAGATCAAACTGTCTCTTTGCTTCACTGAATCTCTAAAACCATGTGGGTTTACAGATGGATGATTATTAATTCAGCAAGGAGCTATCAGTGTTTATATTATTTTGTAAACAAATATCAGCTATGCATTAATAAGTTGATTATTGTGTTTTCAGCCCTCCTGCTAAGCTGATTGTAGAGAAACATGGCTCTGCATTTTGAATCCCTTATCATGGGTCCTTTTAAACTTCCCCCATCTCAGGGAGTGGTGGTTTTGGCTGCTTAAAACAGCAGTACTAAAACATTCTCAGGGCTTTCCTACGTGCATTTTACTTTTGGCAAGCAGCGTAACCTCAGCGCTGATAGACTGGGAAAACAGCAGATGACTTTGAAGCAAATAAGTCTGAGATCAGCCAGTAAATCATGCAGGACTGTTGGTTATCTCTGCAGCATCTTAGTTGGTGCTGGTACTTCAGTGCTGTCAGTCAGCAGCAGACCTTTCATTCCCAGCAACCCCTGTGTAGATGCTTTCAGTGCACCTGCTACAGAGCAGCAGTGTGTTCTAGCAGATAGGTGGGAGCTGTGGGAGGATGAAGAGCTGTGATTCAGGGGTACACTGCCCTGCTGGCTGGCCTGAGTGTGGCTAGTTGGGTGCATGGTTGGGATCTCAGCTGTGTGGTCAGTGGAGGGCAGGGACCCACAGCGGCAGAACCAGAGGTGTACTCAACAGGTATTTCAGATACCAGGTATTGTTATTACAACACATTCCACTGCTTGATAGTGAACGCTGTTTTGAAACTACGTGGCTAACAGCAGGTTTGTATCTGTGTCACTGCAGCATTTCTTGGAGGCTGCTTGGGTTGCTGCTGCCATGCGTCCTCTACTGAAGGCCCTGAATATTGTGTCCATGCATACTTTCCTGAGAAGATCTCGCCAGCTTTGCAGCCAGAGATCCCCAGCTGGAGCCACATTTAGTTACGAACTTATGAAACAGCAGCACAGACCAGAGGTGCCAGAGTACTTCAACTTTGCAAGCAACGTGCTAGACAGGTGGACCGAAGTAGAAAAGGTAACAGCTACTTGGCTGCTCTGCTGCTGAAGAGCTGAGAACTGCCAAGCACATCCAGCCAGCATGCTGCTGCAGTTGTGCTCTGGTTACAATCTGATGAACACCTCATGTAATTTGAACCTGTAAATCCCTTAGGCCAATGCTGCCCTGTTTGTGAGCCCAAATGCTTTGCTCCTTTAATCAGTAACTCTGGTGACACTGACCCTGAGTAAATTTGTGCCTTAATGATGAGATCAACTGGAGCACTCTGAGCCTTGCGCTGGTTCCCCTACTAGCTGTGACATGCACCCTGCCTGTCTGTGCGAGACAAAGCACTTGGCCTCCACTGCTTGCCAGCAAAATGTGAATACAGCAAAATGCCAAACCTCCCCATTCTTTTCCAGTCATGAAATCTTTGCATCATGAAATAGCAGTCCACAAAACTGAACCACTTGGAGTGCTCAAATGGGCATGAGCTCTAAGCAAGGATGGGGAATATGAAAAAGAAAAGGAGTGAAGTTTAGGTATATCATTGATATTACTCTAGTGCCCTAGTGTCTGTGGATGTAGTCCACAGGTTCTTCATGATGAGGGGCTGAACACAGTGGTGTCCACCCAGCAGCAGGATCACAGCAGAGGTATCACCAGTCTGACACAAGGAGTGCATTCGTTCCGTCTGCAGGAAGAACAGATTTTGGCAGGCTGCGAATGAAGCAAGGAAAGAACACCAGAAGAGTTTTGCCCTCTGAAGTACGCTGCTCAACTTTTCTCCCTAGATGAACCTTAGTGTTTGCCTTCAAACAGATAACAAGATACCATATTCTTCCTGCCCCATGAGGTCTTCTGTGCTCAGGAAATGACTTGCACAATGTCACTGCTAAAGGCATCCATCTCCTTAAGCGCATACCATGAACACACATTTCACTTTTCACACATCTGTTAGTTATGAGTGACATTGATTAGAGGTCACACTGTGCTTTTGATCCTCACATCTGCTTTTCAGAAGTAACAAATGGGCCCAGTTCAAGATGAACTTGGAAATGAGCTTGGAGAGTTTGCAGCACAGAAGCACAGTCCAGCTGCACCTGTGTCCGTCAGCATCTTTCTTTGCGTCCTGGAACAGAAAGCTGGACAGCCTTTGCAGAGGGAAACACCATGAGCTCAGGAAAGAAATGCAAATTTAATTTTTTACATGACATCTGAAGGCTGTTCTTCCTGAAGGAGAGATTGGTTTGGAGACAGTGGCAAATTTCAGCTGCATCCCCAGATTCCTCCAGCACTGAATAAGAGCCGAATGCTTTGTTTCCTAAGAGTTAATTACGGTAAAAGTGGTATGTTTCTAAAGTGAAGCATTTGCACTCTACCCTGTTCTGTAGGAGGGAAAAAAGCCTAAAACCCCCGCATTGTGGTGGGTAGATGGTGTTGCAGAAGAGTTGAAGTGGAGCTTTGAGGATCTGGGAGTGCTGTCCCGGCAAGCAGCCAATGTACTCTGTGGTGCCTGCGGTCTGCAGCATGGAGACAGGGTTCTTCTGCTTCTGCCACGGATCCCAGAGTGGTGGCTGCTGAATGTGGCTTGCATGAGAACAGGTTGGTAAGAGCACACAAATGGCACATGAGGACGGAAATCAGGACTTGCTACTTAATGCACGCAGAACTAGAAATGTGCTGTTGAGGACGAACTAATAAAACACTGATCAACACCCTTCACACCAAATGTGGCACTTCCGTGTAGTTCTGCTCATGATCTAGATGTTAGGAAAACACTCTAAGTCCACTCCTTGACATTCTCCTTTCTCCAGCACTTGTGATGCATCACAAATGCACCTTCCTGCAACCTTGCAGTGAAGCTGGCCCACATTTAGCCAAGTGTTTCACACGGCCTCTGTTCCTGCTCAGCTTGGCAATATTTTCAACCCAGAATGTCATGCTGCCCCACAGACACTAGCAGCATGCAGTACAGAAATTAAGTCCAGAAGAATGGCATACTCCACAGGAAGTGCCTTCAGACCAAGGAAAGCCGTTCCCTCCATTTCTTCTAGCATCCCATGACCAGTCTGGTACCTCCTAACTTGTGCTCATCCTCACATAGAATTCTATCCGCCAAGGAAATCAGTATGTTTACAAATATAGGGCCAAATTCTGCTTTCAGTATAGCCTTGTCCCACTCAAAACCACAAAGTAAGCTGAGTCTTAGTAGTACAAGAACTATTAAGCAATGTATAAGCTCTTTTTTGCGTTCCACTTGCTCCCATTTAGGAACTGTCCCAATTCCTGGCACGCAGCAGCTGACTGCAAAGGACATTCTCTATCGCCTACAGAAGTCCAAGGCAAAAGGCATCATCGCTGATGACTCTGTGGCATCAACTGTAGAGTCAGTAGAGGCTGAATGCCAGTCTCTGAGGTTCAAATTACTGGTGTCAGAGGGCTACCGAGAGGGGTGGCTGAGCTTCAAGGATCTCCTGAAGTGAGTAACCACCACTGCGACAGTGCCGCAGCAGAGATAAGAGTGGTTCCATTTGCTTTGGGTGGGAAATGCTGCACGTGCCAATGTGTTCTCATCCTTCTGGGTCTGCGAAGTGGAAAAATATAAATGATTTTGGCACTTCTGATTGCTGCTGCAGGGGTTGTTTTAAACATATTCAGGAACGCTTAAGTTACACAAATTGATTTATTCCTCATTTTGTTTATTTTAAAGAAATGCTCCATCTGATCACCAGTGCGTAACCACGAAGTCTCAACACCCCGCAGTCATCTATTTTACTAGTGGGACTACAGGAGCTCCAGAAATGACAGAACATTCCCACTGCAGCTATGGCATTGGCCTCACAGTGAGCGGAAGGTACGTCCACTGCTTTGTCAGATTGGTAGTATGGCAAAAGGAAGAGAAATGCAAGGTTATACCAGAAGCATTTGTTTCACTGCTCTACAAAACAACCCTTCTGCTAGACCCAGCCAAGGTTTGTTTGGTTGGTTATTTTCCCCAGGAAGCAAGGCACGTTTTGAGTCCAGCTGTCTTAGTGTGCATGGAACGTAGCAGCCAAATAGATGCACTAACTCCTTTTTCACATTTTCTTTAACTAAAGATAAATCTTTTGCTGCATGTTCAACAAGTTAGCGTTTAAGAGATTGTCTACCGAATGAAAAATCAGCATAAGTTTAGAAAATCCGTATCAAAATGGGAGAAGTACGTGGGTCTGACAGGCTTCTGGGTTCATGTCTGTCTGAGTTCAACACAGCTCCCAGAGGAATGAAATGCTGATAATTCAGAACCTCTAAATTTTTAAAGCAATATTGTTTATAAAATTGATAGGGCAGTGCACTTCACTCTAACTGGGAGACAGTAACAAACCAGAAAAGGCCCACATGCAGTAATCCAAAAACACCCTGATCGCTAACAGCAAGTTCAAGCAATCTCATATTCATGCAACATCACATCCTGAGGAGGGTTCTGCAGCTCCGTCAGTACAACATCTTGTAGAAACGTGCAGTGTCAGTCTGTCCTGCTGTGCCCTCCCTGTGCCAGGACTTGGTTGTGCTCAGTCATTCAGGTCTATCTAAATTCCGCTTACCCACGACAAACAGTGCCAGATTCACTTCCCTGCCACATCTCAAAACATTTTACTACTTGCCTTATTTCTGCTAAGTAAGGACAGTGGGCTGTTCTTCCTTGTGCTATCAGGTACTGGCTGAACCTGACCTCTTCAGATATATATTGGAATACCTCAGACACGGGCTGGGCCAAGGCAGCATGGAGCATGTTTTCGGCGTGGAGTGAAGGGGCATGTGTATTTGTACATAAAATGCCACAGTTCAACCCGCCTGCTGTCTTTGAGGTAAATGGGGGAGATGACTTTGCAGCTGTTTGCTATTAGGCCTAGAAGTGAAACACAAAGGAAACTGGGCTGGAATCTGCAGAGCTAATCTGTTATTAAAATGAGTGACAATCATAGACAAATGAGAATGCCAGTTGCCTGCACCACGTAACTCAAGAGTAAGGGGTGAGGAGGCAGCAAAGCTGAATTCCCTTAAAAAATGCCATTGGCACTGTATTGTCCTCCATTCTCCACACACAACTCCTTATCCTTTGTAAAAGACTACCGCCATTTCACCCCTTCTCCTGCGACAGCTGGGAGCTGTCAGGTAGCACCAGGCTGTGTTGGAGAACACTTTCAGTTTTAGTCCTGTAGGACATCTAAAAAAGTAGGATTAGGACTTCAGTTTTTTTTTCTCCTTAAACTGCAATTACGAAGCAATCCTGCAAGGAGGACTTCAAACCTTTCCAGGGTACAAAGCTTTGGTGTCTTGTACCCATTGTAAGATAACATAGCTTCCGTTTTGAAGAAAAATTTAATTAAATATAACTGCTGTGCTAACTGCTCTTAGGACACTAGTATTTTGTTTGCGTGTTTCATAAGCCTGATGCAGGCAGATATCATTATACCATCTCTTACAATGTAGATGAGACTTCACGGGCTTCAGTATATGGGCAACACTGGTTTTTATTATTCTGAACTCCTTAGAGCCTGTCAAGATATCCCATCACTGTCTTCTGCTCAGCTCCAACTGCCTACCGAATGCTCGTGCAGCACCAGCTGCCCAGGTAAGCTGAGGCGGAGGGTCCCCAGCACTGCCTTCCATCAAAGCTGTGGGCCAAGTGCTCAGCTTTTGGATTTTATTCCACTTTCACAGTGGCAGAACAGGAACTCTGACTGTGTTTCTCAACCTCTTGAGTCTCACTTACTGTGTATTAAGTCAGAATAAATATTTGGGGTGCCATCTTAGGCTTTGTAAGTCACAGTGGAAAGCATCTTAGCTCAGGCAGTAATAAGATAATCATGGTGTCCTAGTTAACACGTCCTACTTTTACCATCACACTCTCCCTACCTCTGTTTCTTTCCTATGTCCCACCAGCAGTATACTCCCCATGAAGTGTATGTTGGTATGGCTCAGTGACATGTATGAAAGACACCTTGGCCTCTCTGAACTCTCCCACAGGTTATAACTGACAGGGTTAAACTTTGTTATTCCTCTTTGGTCCAGGCTCCAGTTCAGACTCTAGGGTTAGAAACATCACATTATTTGATGTTCTAAATAAAACAGAAGCAAACCAGGAAGTTTTTATTTTTCCTTTCTTGTGTTATTTTCAGATTTGTTGTTGTTTAGCACTTCACAATTCAAATTTAACAAAAAAGACTCAGCATTTTGTATAGGAAGGTCCCCCACAATACAGGAATATGGCAGCAAATGGGACATAGCAGACAGATAACTGCCAGTTACTTGTTTTGTCTTTCTCAGCTGCACATTCAGCAGGCTCCGGCACTGTGTGAGCGCTGGGGAGCCAATCAACCCCGAGGTGATGGCAGAGTGGAAAGCGCGGACAGGGCTGGATATCCATGAATGCTATGGACAAACAGAAACTGTATGTTGAGCTTTACAGGAGAAAAATATATGCTTTGCAGATACAGCAATAAATCCTATTCAGTTTGACAAGAAAAAGTCATTAAAAAGATTGTACACAATTGTATTAGGTTTACATACTCCTCCTCACTTCACCACATTCCAACAATGCTAGTTCATCATGACTATTGCAACAGTTGCGACCTTTAGAGGGGAAGTCAGTTCCAATAGGCAACAATGAAAACAGTTTTTTAACTCATGTGGGCTTTGCATTGAGGGCTGACACAGAGGAGATGCACTCTTCATGACTACCCTCCAAATTCTGCTTTGAACTCTATTTTTGGAGCGCTCACATTGTTCGGGGCTACGGGTGAGATTTCCAGAACATCATTTATTTCATTGGACATATGATTATAATGAAGGGTTCATTATTTCCTACAAAAGTTCACAATGTTAGCTGAGTTTTCTAAACCTACGCTAAAGACTGAATATACAAGTGACTGTTTGGCTGAGAAAAATATTTATTACAGGTGCTGGTCTGTGGAAATTTTAAAGGAATGGAAATTAAACCTGGCTCTATGGGAAAGCCATCTCCAGGGTATGACGTCAAGGTATGGCACCTCTTGTAGCACTGCTGTCTCTGAGATCATCATTTGCTATCGAAGCAGTCTAAGAGATTTCACACGACACTGTGCTATGCAGCATCATTCCACAAGGAATGGAATTGTGAACCAACTACGTCACTGTCCCAAATGCAGTGTGCAAAGTGAGCAGTCGCACTTTACTCTCGCACCAGCCTCAGCAGGAAGACGTAGATGACAGCCCACTATCAGATAGGATGGCAACGATGGAAGTCAAATTGCCAAGCTAATGAAGAGTGAGAGCAAACGTGAATTAATAGTCTCTTGTCATTTATTACAATTGCCTATTATTAATATCCCACTCAATATCCCCGCTGAATATGAATCTGCTAGAATGCAATTTATTATATTTTACAGGTAGCTTTTATGTAAAACACAATTTAATATTTCCTAGGATGATCCAGAGAAAACAAAGGCAACAGTCCGTGGGGATTTCTGTGTTACTGGAGACAAGGGGATCATGGATGATGATGGATACTTTTGGTTTGTTGGAAGAGCCGATGATGTCATTAATTCTGCTGGGTAATTCAACACTGATTAAAAATACATCTTCCACCACAAATAATAGAGTTGATTCAGACAAGATATGTTTATGTGCCTCAAGTACAAATAAAGGACCTTTATCTCCATTTTAAAGATACCGCATTGGACCATTTGAAGTAGAAAGTGCTCTAATAGAGCATCCCGCAGTGGTGGAATCAGCAGTTGTCAGCAGTCCAGACCCCATCAGGGGAGAGGTAAACAAATTGAGCACATTTTAGATAAAAAAGAGCTTTATGCATACCACAGCTGACAAAGACCAGCTTCCAATGGAATGGTCTATCTAACGATGACATTTTTGAACTAAATAAAACCAAGTTGGCATTCCTACTCTACCAGATATGTCTAAACCAAAAAAACTGACCATGACAATTACCTAGCCAACATAACTAAAGCACAATTTGAAGCTTTTCCTCTGCATTCCAGTACTTCCCACATTGATCAGCTCCACAGTCCAAACAAACACATAACGTTGGCATAGATGTTTGCATCCACTGTATTTATTATTCTGTAGTTTGTAGGTAAACGTTTGGTTAAAGCTTCAAATCTCACTGTTGTGTGAGGTTGTTTCATCACTACTTAAGCCTTTGTTCCCTTAACTTCTTCAAGGTAGTGAAAGCCTTTGTTGTTTTAACACCCGACTACGTCTCATGCGATCCAGAACAAATGAGGAAAGAGCTACAAGACCACGTTAAGAAAGCTACTGCTCCATACAAGTATCCTCGGAAAGTAAGTTGCCGATCATCCAAATATTTTAAGTAATTGTCACTGCTATAGGCAAGCACAGATCAACTATTATGTCACTTATGAGGCTATGTCACTGGGGGGGAAGTCACACTTGTGTACATTATTTCATACCGCATTCCTCCCTTTCCCCTTAGATGGAGTTTGTTCGAGAGCTGCCAAAAACCGTTAGCGGGAAGATCCGAAGAATTGAACTACGCCAGAAGGAGTGGAGGAGATATTAGAATTCTTTGGTTTTGGGGTTGCATTGTAGTTTTAACATAGGGTGTGGGTTCCAGTGGCTTTTTGCTTTGTTTGTTTAAACAATAATAAGATAATGCTGATTTACACAGTAATGTAGAGCAGAAGACACTACATCTCTCTTAGTTGAGGTTCTCACAGTCTCACCTGACCCCCAGCACTCAGCTACCCCAGTGCCACAGAAGCAGGCAGGCTGATATGAATGGCACAGAAGATGTGTAATCAATAGATGATGTGCTAAATAAAGTTAATGAAACATCACTAGCATTTTACCTTTATTATCACTTAAATGAAAAAAATCACAAGAGTTTAGTACATCACTTGCTTCAAGAATCACTTCTGAGAAGCATGACAACAGATTTGTAAAAGTTACAGTTACAAATCTCTACAAGTATATTTAGAAAAAAATAGTATAGAAATCTACATCATTAAAATGTTTAAGGACTCAATTAGCAAAAAATTTTAAACGCATGATGACAAAGTAGGAATTTAAGACATGTAACAACAGCTACTCGCACCTTAACTGCAGCACGATTTATTCTGTCTCAGTCCAGTCATGTTAACATGGGTATGTCTGTATGCTTGAACAACTGCCAAGCAGCATTATTTTCATCCCCTGCTCAGAACACGTATCTGACATCATCGGACTGGCCCAGTTTTGTTATCTACAGTTAACTAACTGAGCTTCAGATTCAGACAACTAAACTAAAAATCTTCAAGTTCTCATAGATGGTCTGAGGAACAAATGTTTGTTGGAAGAATTTCCTGAAGTGCTGAGGCATGTTCCAAGAGAGGTCAAAGCATCTACATTCATGGTGGCAACATGAGATTTCTCTTTTAGAATTGCATTTTCCCACTTGAAGTATCCACAGCTTCTCTCACTACCTTCACGCCTACCAACAGGACAACAGAAAAACGCCTTGCCATGATTTGGACCGGCATTTGACACATAGAGCCTTTTAGCCCTTCGACCACACTTACACAGAGGGGGAGTTAGCTTTTCATTTTGCACAGCTGTTACAGACTGATTCAGATTGACTGTGGAGCTCAGAGCGGTGCGAGATGCTTTGGACAAATTCAAATTTCTCCAATATAAGGCATGATCTGAAGATGCCATTTTCTCTTGGTAGACAGCAAAAGACTGTTTTTTCGCTGGTGGCAGTGCTGTTGGACTAGTTGGCTTTCTTTTGGGAACTTCAGAAGGAATAGAAAAATTTCTCATTATTACTGATTGGGATGAAATAGCATTTACCTCTGCAGATGGGATCTTAAAAGCAGAAAGATTTGAAGGCTGCCTTTGTACCATTCCCACATTAAAGATAGTAGTATCAGGACTCTTGTAAATGATGGATTTAGGAGGTTCTACAGGTACCAGAGTTTTCCCCAAACTTTGATCACCTGGACTCATCGCAACCGATTGCTCTGGAGTTGTTTTTATTTCAGACAGCATTAAGATGTCTGTACTTGAGTCCTCCTCCAATTGAACACAGTCTGAATTTGGTTCAGATTGAGATTTAGGTATCAGAGCTACATCTTCCCAGTCAGTCAGCAGAGACAAGCAATCAGAATGAGTGCCGGTATCCTCACTGGAGGTATTCACTGAGGAGATGGTGGTGGAGATGAGTACTAGCCCCAACCCACACACTGGAGAGCTGTACCTTGCTGTGCTCACAAGATGCCCATTGTTCAATCCTTGCTGAATGCCTGGTGATAAAGTACTGTGAGATTGCTGTGCGTGTCCAAGAAGAGCAAATCTGTC
This sequence comes from Oreortyx pictus, assembly GCA_036925125.1. NCBI lineage: Eukaryota > Metazoa > Chordata > Aves > Galliformes > Odontophoridae > Oreortyx > Oreortyx pictus. The sequence continues at coordinate 4,647,464 of JAUPFR010000029.1, forward strand.
AGCAGACACTGTGGAATAGCTTTGGATTTCTTCGCATAAATCAGTCCTTGAGCTGCTGCCAGATACAACATGCATGTCTGCAGAGCAACCACTGGAGGTGGCCTGTTCTGCAGATTGTACATCAGAAATTACCGTAATTCCAGCAGGCCCGTTGTGGTTTCTCTCTGCCACAGAGTTTGCTTTGCAAGATTTATCTCTGGATGTTTCAAGGCTGCTGCTACTTCCCAGCACAGTCTTGTCAGCAGAGCTGGCATTCGGCATTCTGGAAATTAAGTTCTTCCTAGGACAGGACTAGGGAGTCCATTAACAAAAAGAGATTTTGGAAAGTGAATACCCAGAAGTTTTAGTAATCACTGCATAAGACTAACAAGTATGTCAGCCTAAGGATGTTCTGTTCAATTCACACTCAAGATTCTGGTTTTGTTGTCCGAACAGCTCACCCTTCGCCTGTATGTCAGGCTACAAGACAAGTAAAGGAGAGATATGAAATAGTAACAAACCTTATCCAAAGATTTAGTAATCTTCAGCACACACCCATCACAAGTCATCCTCCAAGCAAGACGAGCAGTATTCCGAGAGTCATCCAACCCTTCAAAAGTATGGTTATATTAACATCTTCCTTTTGAACTACTACAGGAGGCAGTTCTTATTAGATGAAAAGTACCACTCACGTACACTTAAAAACTCATGCAGCTGAATATGTAGCCACAACAACTGTTAAAATCCCTGGTGTTTTGTATTAATTATGCCAAAAATTTGAGTTGAAATTATGTTTTCTTCCATATTCATAAGGTGCCCAGAGCTATCACCTAAGACCAAGTTCTTTTATCCTTTCCTTGCTCTCTTTTTCCTTTTCTGCCCCAGCAACTCAGAACTTGATCTTGTGGACCACACAAACACAAAAGCTCTAGGAGAGATTTCTAAAGTTAAGTGTGAGATTAGAAATGACAAATTCTGATCTCTGAAGCATTTCTACTTGGATGGTTTTATTGACCTGAACATTGTATACCTAGAAATAACATTCTGTATATCAGATAGAGTCATCACATCACCCTTACCAGAATGTTCCCGTCTGTAGGGCAAATAACCCCCAGAAATAGCACCCAGAAGAAATAGTGCCAAAGCTGATATATGTTTGATAGGCTTAGGTAGATGGTATACAGATAGTTAATAAGAAAATTAATAAGAAAAGAGTGGCTCACCTTTGAAGATGGTTGAGGCGCACCAAAAACTCCACTAGGGAGGGATCTCCAACCAGAAATCCTTCCCTGGTGGTGGTCAGCCCTTAAATGGGGTCTTGGGAGAGGTGGAGTCAAACTCCACCCCTTCCAATCACACTCACTTGTGCCCCTGTGGTTGACCCAGTGCTTGCCTCAGGTGATCAATCAGTGGTTCAGGCCGTGATTCAACAGTTCCCATACACTCCACCCCTTCACGACATGAACCACTGATTAAGGAACTATAGGGTGAGCCCTCCTCAATACAGAGACCCAATACATCGCGACGCTTTACATAATAACCCGTCGCGATGCATATCGATGTAATCTGGGATGAGTGATGATCAGCGTATGGCTCATGCTCTTCCTTGGGCCAGTGCTTGGTGGTGTCTACTGGAAGCATGCGGTCACATTGTGCAGGTCCGTCCTACTCTTCATCAGTCCCGGGTAGACCATCACCGGATGTTGCACATGATGTTATTGCAACTCTGGAACACTTCAGCACTATTTGGTTCCCTCCGGTGACTTATAGACTCACGGGGAGTAATATAGATGTTTCAAAGGTACCAAGAGGGGGAGGTCTGCCCTCCAGGGTAAGATACAGGCCGTATTCCTATCTTGGGTCAACACTTCAACTTGTACAGGGGCATGCCCTGGCCGCCTGTACCAAACCTTTTGCCCAGATGTCTGTGGCTGCACGATTATATCAGGCACCAAAGGGGGTGTCCTGATCTGCCACAGAGACATGATAGGGGTTCCTTTAGCAATAAAGACTGGAGTGTTGACCACAATATCAGTAGGCCATGTACCAATTACCAGAGGGACTGCCGAACCCCCCACCTCCAAAAATCTCCCCCAAGGTGCAAGTAGGCCACACCGTCATGGTCCTACCTGCACCTTCCAAGGCCATCTTATTTTATTGGTGCCTGGTTTCAGGTTCTCAGGGGCAGGGAGCAGAAGATTGTTCTCACGGCCGGTCTGAGGTCTTACCTCATTATCTGTACCTGTAATTTGGATCCTAAGTGGGGAGGCCCATGTTGTTTGTAACATTTTCAAGGCACTGGGTCTGCCATCTCTAGGTCTTTCATTCAGATCTCGCAGGGTTTCGTGGAGTCTCTTCGTCCACCCCTGCAGAGACTGAGAGTCTGTCTTCAGGGCAGCCTTGAGAATACCGTTATAACGCTCAATCAGGCCTGCCCCCGTTGGATTATATGGCAGGTGGAATCGCCATTCAATATTGTTCTCTTCTGCCCAGCGTTGTATCATTGCACCCGTGAAATGAGTCCCTTGGTCGCTCTCAATGACTTGTGGTGTCCCGTAGGCAGCCATCAATCTTGTGAGCGCCTTGATGGTATAGGCCTGGTTGGCTTTTGGTACTGGATAGGCCTGCATTAGCCCACTCGCGGTGTCAACACAGGTTAGGGCATATCTCGCCCCCTCAGATCGAGGGAGGGGCCCAGTATAATCAACCTGCCATCGCTGTAGAGGATTGTGTCCTCTAGCAAGATGGGCTGTTGTTTCAGGCAACGACCTCGGTCTCATTCTGGAGCAGGCATCACAGTCTCGACATGCTTGAGCTACGTCCGATAGTTGTACGGGCTGTCCCCATGCTTTGGCAGCTGCCCACATGGTCTTCTGTCCAGCATGCCGCAGCTTTTGATGTAACCAGTAGGCAATGTTCTCAGATGGTGAGTTCTCAACCCATCTAACTCGGGCCAGTGTGTGGGCTTCATCATTTCCTGGTGACTGTAGGGGTCGGTGACCAGAAACATGGTAGACACGTACAGTTCTGTGTTTGAATGTATTCCATATGTCTAACCACATATCTTTGCCCCAGATCGGTCGGGAGTGGATAGTCCAGTCCTGGGTAGCCCACTGTGCGATCCAAAGAGTGAGTCCCCGGTACACAGCCCAACTATCTGTGCAGATATTCAGGACACCGTCACCAGGTTCTTTGGTTATAACCATCCACACGGCCCGCAGCTCTGCCCACTGGCTGCTTTGACCATCCCCCTCTTCAAACCATATTGTATCTGTAGCGGGATGGTATGCTACTGCTCTCCACTTACTTGGGTTGCCCTTGCTGGACCCATCCGCGTACCAGGCATCTTCAGGAATGGGATATTTTCCTTCCTGGACGGGACTCTTCTGTGGCGGAGCAACCAAGGTTTGTTTTGGTGCATCACTGTGATACGTCACTGGGCCTAGAATCTTTTGGAGTTCTTCTTTCAACGGTGAGGAAGACAGACTACTCCTCTGGCTGAGATAGGCGACCCATCGTGCCACCGTCTGTGCCTGGGCCACCCCTGTCTTAGGAAGGTGGGTTCAGATCTCTCACCCACCCCTGAATTGGAAGAGTGGTCTTAACTATGACTTTGGCCGTCTGGGTTATCGGCTCTACCGCTTGTAATGCGGTATAGGCAGCCAATAGTTGTTTTTCAATCATACTATATCTTTCTTCTGATCCGTGCCAGACCTGAGACCAAAATCCAATGGGGGTCCGAACAGAACTCTGGCGTTGCCACAGGCCCCAGCCAAAGCCATCCTGAGTAACATGAACATCCAATTCAGCTGGGAGGGTAGGATCGAATATACCCAATGCCTGGGCTTGTTTCACCGCCTGTTTTGCTTGCTGGAAAGCATCCTGTTCTGTTCTCCCCCAATCCCATGAATGGCCCTTTTTTGTGAGTCTATACAAAGGTCTCAGCAGCTGCGCCAAATGAGGTATAAAGGAACGCCAGTATCCCAATATACCTAGAAATTCCTGCAGCTGCTTTGGTGTTGTAGGGACTGGAAATGCCTGAACCTTATCTATGATGGCACTGGGTAGCACTTTGGTCTTTCCTGACCAGACTACCCCCAGAAATTTTACGGACAGGCCTGGACCTTGCACCTTTTGAGGATTGATAGCCCATCCTCTTTCATTTAGGTAGGAGGTTAATGAATCTGCTGCCTCTCCTACTGCTTCCAGTGAGTCAGATGTTAACAGGAGATCATCAATGTAGTGGTACAGGTTGACATTATTATTAGGTTTCCTCCAATTAGCTAGGTCACGGGCCACCAAGTTATGACAGTATGTTGGTGAGTGCACGTACCCCTGTGGTAGGACCTGAAGGGTCCACTGCCTGCCTCCCCATGTGAACGCAAACTGATCTTGCGATTCTTTGGCAATCGGGATACTAAAAAACGCATTTGCCAAATCCAGGACACAATGGTAGGTCTTAATTTCCCTACTGAGTGTGTCCATTAGGGAAGCAATATTGGGTACGGCCGCATGGATGGGCGGCGTGACCTTATTTAATTCCCTATAATCTACCGTCATTCTCCATGTTCCATCTGACTTCCGCACTGGCCATATGGGGGAATTATATGGACTATGTGCAGGTCTTATAATACCTACTTTTTCTAGTTCCTGCACAGTTTTTGATATTTCTTCCTGCCCCCCTGGGAGTCTATACTGTCTTACATTAGTAATCTGGCGTGGTTTCGGCAAACAAATGGGCTCATGTTTCGCATGGCCCCTCAATACTGCCTGTATCGCCCAGATACTAATGTACCTCTGTCGAAGTCTGAACTCTCCCACAGTCGTCTGGAGAGCCAGACCCCATAAAATGTCTATGCCCAAGATGTATTCTGGGATTGGGGCAATCGACACTTTATACTCCCGGGGTGGGAGACGCCCAACCCCCAATTTCAGCCATGTTTGGGTGACTGGAATGGTCTGTCCCCCAAACCCACCAATCATCACTCTATTGCCCTTAAACTTTGTTGGGTCTCCATATATAATTGATGTTTCCGCACCAGTGTCTACTAGCGCCATCACCTTTTGAACATTCTTCTCTGACCAAAAGATGTCTAATTCTACATAGGGCCTCCGGTCACGTCTGGAGGCCCTAAGGGGACCAAAGTCCTTCGTTACTCCCTGAAGCTGGCTAAATCTAGGTCTTTTACCGCAGGTGGTTCAGACATTGTATCCCGCGACACCTGTGGATGTTTCTTCCTCCTATTTGGGGCTATAAAGTCAGCCAAATTCCAGGTTGTTGTTGGTGCTGCCTGTATTATTCGTACTCCCGATTTTCTGGGAGTACTCTGAAATTTTTGATCATTTCTAAGTTGTTTCCATAGTTGTAACAATACATGGTTGGGTTGCCCATCGATTTTAGCAAAGGCAACCCCGGCCCGTATAAGATCATTGAACGTGGTCTTCCGAGATACCCGTATGGGGCCCGATCGGGGTATCCGTGGGACAGGCTTCTTAGTTTTAACGGGGAAGGCCTCAGCTGTTTCTACCAGACGGACATTGCGCCTAGTTCTTATGCGCTCCGTTTCCCCAAGGTCTGCCACCAACTGGGCTGCCTGTTGGACGATAGCCTCCGAAGCCACCAAAGGGTTTAGTATGGAGACCAAAGTCCCATAAAGGTGAGAGGGGGCTTGTTGCAGTATTAGGTCACGCATACCTGCTGTAAATTTTTCCGTATCAGGACTCTCAAAGGTCTCTGAATACATAGCCTCCCTCATACCCAGTTCTCGGATGTATGTTTGGAGGTCCTCCATAGAGGACCATAAACCGGTATTGAGTGGAATGTCAGATTTGTTGGGCCATGTTAAGCGGCATGCTGCCATCAACCAATCTATAATAGAATGATTCTCATTATTATAGTGGATGGCAGCATATAATCTTTGCCTCAGGGCTGGGTGTATAGTTATAGATGCCAGTTTTGACATCTCTGTCCCACTAACTAACACGCTTTCAGCTCCTGCATCCCATAACCTCAGGAGCCATGATGGTATGCTTTCTCTTGGTTTTTGATGGAATTGTTGTACTAGGTCCATCAACTCGTTTGCTGCATACGGGCACGCTGTCACATGCAAGCATGTTTCAGCGGGGGGCCATTGGTCAGGAGGCACTCCCGCTGGTCTATCTTGCATTTTTTTTTTGTTTTTTTGAGTTATGATTGGTCGGATCTCAAACGGATCCTCCAGAGATGGAGCTTCGAGATCTGATTTAGAAATCTTTTTTTCTGAGACATCCAGGTCCACTACTTCAGGGACCTGGGTGTCCTCCACTGATATGGTACGAATTTGTTTTGTTGGCACATCTAGTCCAGGTTTTTTGGCTACTAATGTGCCCAACTGTTGTTCCAACTTTTCAATACGATCTCTTAGAATCAGAAAATCAATTATTATGTTTGTATTTGTTATTTCCAGTTTATGTAAGGCCATTATTAGAGGCCAAGCCACAGCAGAAGCAGCTAGCCGACGTTCTTTTGTAACTAGTATGTCCTTGTCTAGACCTTGAAAATAATCTGTCAGCCGGGCTGGAGAAGGAGAAACAGTCCCTGTAACCCGCAGGGGTCCCCATTTTTCAATAACGGTGGCAAGACCATAATAGGATGAGCCCGTAAATCCTGGAATTTGACCAGGAATTGTTTGGTCCAGGGGAGTAACGTTCTCCCCCCTGCCCCATTTGAAAATGTTCCAAATGAAGGACATAGTTAATTACTGTATATGTATATATATTTTTTTTAAGCCTGCCTGGCTCGCCAATTGTAGGGCAAATAACCCCCAGAAATAGCACCCAGAAGAAATAGTGCCAAAGCTGATATATTTTTGATAGGCTTAGGTAGATGGCATACAGATAGTTAATAAGAAAATGAATAAGAAAAGAGCGGCTCACCTTTGAAGATGGTTGAGGCTCACCGAAAACTCCACTAGGGAGGGATCTCCAACCAGAGATCCTTCCCTGGTGGTGGTCAGCCCTTAAATGGGGTCTTGGGAGAGGTGGAGTCAAACTCCACCCCTCCCAATCACACTCACTTGCGCCCCTGCGGCTGACCCAGTGCTCGCCTCAGGTGATCAATCAGTGGTTCAGGCCGTGATTCAACAGTTCCCATACACCGTCCTACAAAAGCCAGCCCCAAATCCTGCAGAGCACCACTCAGCCCTTTAGGTTTTCTATTATAGAAGGCCTAAGGAGAAACATGTAGCTGGTTAAGATGTAGCACTTCAAAACCTCTTCACAGTGAAGTGAAAAACACTTCCAAAATATCACCTATGAATAATAAAACTCCCACAGACATTATGCGAGACAGGTATCTTCATGTTATTATTGTGATAAATGAGTGTGAAACAGTACGTACATTACATAGAGCAGATTAGAATGGAAAGAACCATTTGCACTTTATGTCTCACATCGAAGGCAATGGGATTGCCTGGTCACAGCCTGAACCAGTAAACGAGCACCTGGGTGACTGGAGCATAGCCCATGTCCACCCATCTCCTCTCTCCCCATCTCGGCAGTGCTTCTGGGAGCACAGATACGCTCAGAGCATGCGTGGGTTGCCCCCCCCTCCCTGGCTCCCTTCTTTCTGGTGTGCCAGAATTCGAACGGGAGGCGGCTGCGTTCCTTAACCAAACGGTCGCCGGGAGGGGAGTTCATTCCCCTTATCTCTACTATCTCTTTCCGTAGCTCCTGTACCTCAAATAAAGGCTCTGTCACTGCCTTTGTTTACTTTACACCTTAACAGAAAGAACAGCCTTGAAGAATACAATAGATCTTGAGATGCTTAAACTGCTGTATATTTTTTTTAAACACTTACGCCTTTGCATTACTCCCTGATTCTCCTTTGATCACACTGTTTGACTTTAGAGACCTCAATTTGCTGCGTGAGCGCCAGCATTGGGGACAGGCAAGCTCCTGGATTGTCCCTGAGAACGTTTCCTTGGCTGCATAGGACAAAATGTGCTGTCAGTCCCCAAGGTAGAACTCCTGTTTGTGTGAAGACTACGAAAAACCAACCAAACAAAAACCCACCATCGTAAAAACATCTCTTCCATTTTCTCAGTATACATTCATTTTCAGTGTTATTAGTACTGTTCTGGTCAGTACTTGTACTGGCCAGAATACAGTTCCCAACTTTGTCCTGGTGTAACTGCTGAGCAGGCAAGGACCACTATTTTCTAGCTAGCAATGTAAGGCAGTAACAGCAATGCAGGAAAGACTGGGAAGACAAAGCATCAAGCAGGGCACAAGATGTCAGAAAAGGAAGAATGGCTCCAAAATTCTCCAGTGCTCAGCAATGATTCATCTAACAGCACATTGCTTTCCTAGCATTATGATTTCTATGAAAATCCGCTGTCCTATGGCACAGCTTGTTATTTGTGCAGTAATGCAGAATGAAAACAGCTGGGGAACTCAAGTCACTGGAACGCAGTGCTGCCTCATAGGCACGGATGCAGCTTTTGAGTTGATAACACGGATCCACATTTTTCAGTGTACTGATTTTTCTCACCCTGTATGTTGCTTTGAGATCAATCCAGGAATTGAAGATGTCAGGTTTCCAGAACTGCTTTCTCTTACACTCATAGTGCAAGCACACACCCAGGTCCCAGTCTGCACAGGGGAAACAAGTGCAACCAAAGAAATAACATTTCTTTAATCCTAATGTCTGCAAATTGGGCATTATTCTCACCTGAGTGAGCCACAGGATACCAAACAGGCAAAAAAAACCGACCTCTGTGCAAGAAGGTGCACGGCCACGCACGAAGCAGAGGCACCCTGTGATGGGGTGGTGAGCACTGCTGCCTTATGGCCCTCGCTGCAGGACAGCCCTGCACCAGAGATGGAGAACAGCCCCACCAAGGGCTCCTGTTTGAGGCACGCTGCCTCACACTGTAAGTAAAAGGAACGTTGCCTACCTGTCCAGGTAACAAAAGCACACAGCTTTGCCTCTGGAACGGTGTTACTTGGGATATCTGAGCTGAACAGAAATTTCTTCTCATTTTGTACCTTCCGAAGCCACCTCAAGAACTGCGACAAGCAGATGTTCAGAGGGACTCCTCCGTCAACTTGGCTCTTTGAGCAACAGACAGAGAAGCACCCGTGTCAGTACCGACCGACATCGACTCCACATGCGTTTGTCCCTTTAAAGGAGTACCGAACCGCTGCGAGCAGCCGCGCGATACCTGCGTGACGCCGGTCAGCGCCGTGCAGAACCCGGACAGCACGGGCTGCTCCTGCGGCTGCACGAAGGAGTGGAACTCGGCCTCGATCAGCCCCGTGGCGGCGTTCAGCAGCACGGCCGGGAACTCACCTGGGACGGAGCACAGCGAGAGCGGCGGGCGGGACAACGCCCGCTCAAACACGGCCCGCGGGCATACGCGCATGCGCACCCCGCAGCCCCCGATCCCCGCAGCCCCCGATCCCCGCAGCCCCCGATCCCCGCAGCCCCCGATCCCCGCAGCCCCGGGCCGCGCCGCCGCAGCACTCACTGATCTCGGGGCGGCGTTGCCGCGCGTCCCGCCAGCACGTGGACTCGAAGTCGAGGACGAGCAGAAAGCCGAAGCGCGGCCCCGCGGCCGCCGCCGCTCCGCCGCTCCGCGCGCCGCTCCCGCCGCTCCGCGCCATCCCCAGCGACCTGCGTGACACGGCGGGACGGGGCGGCCTCAGCGCCGGGCCCGGGGGAGACCACCCCGCCCCGGAGGAACGCAGACCCGACACCGCCAGAAGCCGCAGCGTGCAGAGCACAGCCCGCACCTGGCCAGCCGCTTCGTAGCCATCTCCGCCGCTTCAAACCGCCCGCGGTCCCGCCCCGCGGCTGCGCCGCTCCCCGCGCAGGCGCGGTCGGTCCGGCTGTTCGGCGCGGCCGTGGCGGGCGCGTCCGTCCGCTCGGTCGGGCGGAAGCGGCCCGCGGGCGGGGACGCGGACGGGCTGCGTGCGGGCGGCAAGAGGAGCAGGCCGGGCCGCCGGGAGGGGAAGGTGAGCTGGGACACAAGTGGGAGCGCGGCGTGCGGGACGCGGCCCGGCTCCTGGCGTGAGCGGCCCCGGGCTGGGCGGGCTCTGCGCGCGGTGTGCCGCCATCGTGCAGCACTCGTGTTACGTCGGAAGGGACCCCCCCGGCTCACCCTGCCGTGCTCTGGCTGCCCCGGGCCCCGCTGTGGCTGTGAGCACCTCCAGGGAAGGGCACCCCCAGCTCCGGGCGGCAGTGCCAGCGCCTCGCCGCCTCTTTCCCTTTGAAGCCTTTTCCCCTGCTGCTATCGCTGCTGCTGCGGTCAGTCCCTCTCCTGTGTGTAATCTCTCTTTGAGCACTGGAAGGCTGCAATGAGGTCTCCCTGGATCCTGCTCTTCTCCAGGCTGCACACCCCCAGCTCCTCATCCTGTCTGCACAGCAGAGGAGCTCCAACCTCCGAGCATCCCTGTGCCCTCCTCTGGCCCTGCTCCAACACTCCCGTCCTTCCCGTGCTGGGGCCCCAGGCCTGGATGCAGTGCTGCAGGTGGGGGCTCCCGAGGGCAGAGCAGAGGGGGATGATCCCGGGCTGCTCTCTGTGAGTTGTTCTCCCAGTCCGTACACGTCTGGGATTGCCCCAACCCAGGTACAGCGTCCCGCACTGGGCCTTGCTGGACCTCATTAGGTTCTCGTGTGCCCACCTCTGGAGCCTGTCCAGCTCCCTCTGGATGCCGTCCCTCCCTTCTGTGGTGCCATCAGCAAAGTGCTGAGGGTGCACTCGATCCCATTCTGTGTGTCACTGGTGAAGATGTGGAAGAGCACCGGTCCCAGACGGGCCCCTGGGGGACACCGCTCGTCGGCCTCCACCTGCACACAGAGCCACTGAGCACAGCCACATCCAAGCAGCTCCTTACCCACCAAGCAGTGCACCCTTCACACCCATCTCTCTCCCACTCAGAGATGGGGATGTGGTGCAGGACCACGTTGGAGGCCTGGCACACGTGCAGGTGGACATCAGTTGTTCTTCCTTTGTCCACCGGTGCTGTCTTTGCATCACAGAAGGCCACCAGCTGGGTCAGGTATGATCTGCCCTTGGTGATGTCCTTTTGTTATGTAATAAAAGATTATAGTGGAAGATTTTTACAGGTCAGATGAGTTCCACAGCCAAATAGTCAGTGTCGGTCTCCAAAATAGCACGTGTTCTTGCTGATCAGCTCGGGAGACCTTGTGAATTTGTGATCATGGCTTAAAGAACTGCTGTGCTGAATTCTGTGGTTCTGCCTCATCTCTGATGTGCTCTGCTCACGGCTCCTTTGGATGCTGTGAAACAGTTTCTGCAGCAGGGTCAGGAGACCTGTGTGCTTCAACAGTTGCTGCAGTTACATGAAGCAGATGGGTTCTGGCTAGAGCCCTGTGCGAGGTGTGCACATGTCTGCACGTGGTGGTGTTTGCAGGTACCCAAGGACCCAGGTTACTGCGATGCTGATGGTAACAGATGTTGAAGTGTGGGCTTGTATGGGAACTGTTGAATCACGGCCTGAACCACTGATTGATCACCTGAGTCGAGCACTGAGTCAGCCGCAGGGGCACAGGTGAAGGTAATGTGCCTGTGTGATTGGAAGGGGTGGAGTCTGGCTCCACCTCTCCCAGACACCACTTAAGGGCTGACCACCACCAGGGAAGGATCTCTTGTTGGAGATCCCCCCTGCTGGAGTGATTGGCGAGCCTCAACCATCATAAAAGGTGAGCCATCCTTTACTTTTAATAGTAGTCTGTGTACCATCTATATAAAGCCTTATGGAAATATACCATTCTCCACAATATTTTCTCTACAATGTTCTCTAGAATTTTCCTCCCTACAGGGCTCAAGAGGAACTTCAATGAATGGAAGAGTTATTTAACGTGCTGTTGCCTGTGCCTGGACAGTATGCTGTTTACTGTTTAATTCACCTCCTGTTCAACAAACTTTTGTGGTCACACAAAACCTTTCTTTACTGCCGTTTTCCTTCTTACAGGAGAAGTCATCTCGCTTGTCAGCAGCTTTGCTCGGTGAGGACTGTGAGATCAGCCAGGAGCAGCTGTACGAGCTGTTACAGTATGCGGCCCTGGGGAAAAGCCACAATGCATCCCAGCCCAGGTACAGCATGTCCGTGTCTGGGAGGCAGCCCTGTCCTGTGCCCACTGTACTGAGAGCCCCCAGAAGGCACACGGGCTGTGTGTGTTCTGGAGCCTTTGTAATGCTGTGCAGACAGCCTGTGTTATGGAGATGTGGCTGTTGGTAGGCTTGGTTGCAGACCAGAATTCCTCTTCTGACGGAAGCTCTGACATTTCGTACTTGTTTCTGTGACTGCATGAAACACAAAACAATTTGTGGAACAGCAGGCTCACACGCTGAGAGAGGAAATTCAGTGTGAAAATGTTAGTGCTATACTTCTTGTGTCAGGTGTACGAAGTGATTTCTTTGGAGTGTTTTGGGAAGGCCGTTTTAGTCACTTTGCCCTTTTTCATCTTCTCAGTAACTCTTCTGCTTCCTACTGTAAGGTTGAGGGGTGTGTGTGGCCTCGGATGGCTCCCGTATGGCAGCAAGTAGTGTGTCTTGCAATAAAGCTAAATGCAAGGAACACTTCAAGTTTTTAATACTGAACAGAAAATGGTTTTGTGAAGTGTTCATTTTGCTGAAGTAGTCTTAGTTTGATGGACTAGATTGCATCATTACAGCAGGAGTTACAGGTTTGGGTTCCTCTTCTGATGCATGTAAATGAGGTATGATAAGACATGAAATGGTACTGTGCTGGAGTTCGGTTGCAACTCATTCTTTCTCTGTCTCTCGTGTTGTGTCCAGAGATGGGTGTCTGGCTGAGAATAAGTGATAGAGGCCTCTTCTTGTTGAAGTCACTTGGTGCTTTGCCATCAACAGACTTAAAAGCTGGGCTAGCTCTGAGTTTGTTTCTAAGCGTATGGTGATTGTGTTGCTCTGAGATGTATTTATTTATTTATCTGTTTTATTGCAGCTGGTGCCATATTTATCACCAAAGCCGTCTGGCTGGCGTTGTGGTTATTGTTCTGCATGAAATGAGCCGGCTCCATTTCTACAAATTCTGTTTACAGTTCAAACACCTCCGGAAAGTGTTCCAGCATGTAAGTCCCTGAACTGTTGCTGTCTGCTAAAATTCTTGCAGTGCTGAAGCGACGTCCCAGTGACTGCTTGCTGCAGAGAGCCTGTGGTATCTCGTGCGGGAAGTGTCCATCTTTGCTTCCTCACCAAGTGGGTGGGAGCATCTCTGTAGGCTCTGACAGCTCAGAGCAGAGGCCAGGGTTTCAACGTGCGAAACGTTTTCAATGCTTAGATCTCTGCAGCCTTTCCATGACAAATGTGTATACAGTGGTGTTTCAGTTCTCTACGCTTCTGACTCCTACAAGGGTGCCTGGGAGATTAAAAATACCTCCGCTCATTTGAAGTTTACTCTTGGGTGTGAGTGAGGAGAATCTCTATAGAGTTATGCTGTTGCCACTGATTGAAAAATCTCAGTGTGTGTACTCTATGTCAAGTTTCTTCCTTTTATTTAAAGATTATTGAAAGAGTCATTTTAGTTTTCTGAGCTGCAAGCAAAGTCTTGGGAGGGAAGGAGAGGAAGAAAAGAAAGGAAGGAAGAAAAAGGAAGGAGTGCTTTGATTCACACTTGTAGTGTAGTTTCCCAAACTGCAGCAAATACGAAATCATGGCGTAACTGAAGAGTCCGGAACTGCATCAGGTTCTATCAGCGTGGGACTACAATTTGTGGTCTTAATTACATCACTGAAGGCAAAACCTTCTTGTAACAAACAATTCTATATTGTGTGTCATTAGAACTGAACTGTCTTTGTTTCATTTTCCTCAAAAAATGCCAAATGTACTTCCTTTCTACCCATCCTTCCCTAAACTGGTGAGGCCTTGGGATAAAGAGGCATCTTATATGCTTGACATTTCTACTATGTTTCCAACTTTCTGAGATCTCTTTTTTTTCAGAGATTCACATTACCACCCCCTTCAGCTGACTTCCTAGCCAGTCTGTGTGGTGAAGGAGCAAGCCTGAAACCTCAAGGCACTGCACAAGGTACCTTGCTTAGCTTTGTGTTACCTGTTTTGGTCACAGTGATTCACTTTCAGGAGTAATTTAATGGCTTTGCACCCTGTGCATGCATAGCATGCTGCTATGGTCAACTTGTTTACAAAAGGAAAAATGTACAAAAGGAACCCTCTTGGGTTTGTTATCACAAGTAAATGCGAAAAGCCAAGATAATTTTTTAATGAGTTTAATACAGAATTCTGATGCTTCATGACCCCTTTTGTGATCATTTTACTGTAAGATGTGTCTATAGTTTTTTGTTATACTGAGCTGCAATTGAAGATAAAGAACAGGTGTTTTGACAACTGATATCCTATTTTTACACTCTATAGAGGTAAGTGTAATCCAGCAGGCTTGTACAAAATCTGCAAGACTACCATGAGAACTCCACTGAAATTGTTAGGAATGTAATGCAAGGAGTCTTGAATTCAAGTCCTAAATTGGAGAATGAGCGGCCGTTACTTTCACTGTAATAACGGAGTCCTCTAGCACCTTGACTGTAAGCCTACTGCACTGTCACGGAGCTGAGATGTCAGGTACAGTTTTCCTTAAGTGCAGTCTGCAGAGGGCCACCTACAAAATAGTTAAACTTCATACAGCTGTGGATTATGATGACAGTTCAGCGTTTGCTTCTTTGTGAACTGCACTTACAGCACGTTTTCTGTGAACAATGCTTTGGAGAATGAAATTTATAGATAAAAGCAGCTCTCTTTCTACTTTATGGCTTACATGAGATAAATGACTGCACTGTCAGAGGAAGGTGTGCTCTCTTCTACTGAGAGGAATGTCAGATAGATCTGTGGTGGGACTGGCTCACAGGCTGCTAGCAGTGTCAGTAGCTGCACTGGGAGTGGATTCAAGTGTCCTGATGAACTTGTATGCCAGCGTGCATTAAATATCCCAGTGTACGTACAGTTTGTTGCTCCATGCATTTTCTTTTAAATGGCATAGCCTTCAAGTGTTCCTACTTGTGCAGAAAACCAACTGCAAGTAAGGAGTGCTATCTGATCCTGACAGATGATCCTGTACATTACAGATCTGATTTCCACTGGTGTTGATTGTGTTCCTAAAAGCTCAGGCTTGCAATGTGATCCGATCATCCAGATATATGGGAAAGAAAAGCAAGGCCTCACGAGCTATACTCTAAGCTCAGAAGAGCTAAAAAAGAATGATTATCCCATGAGAGGTTGGTTTTCTGAAGTTTTGGTTTGTATGTTTTTGTTTTTTTTTAATTTTGAAAATGAATGAGATATTTGGTTAAATAGGTTGTATGGTAACTATTAGAAGAAGAGGTCTGTGCCTTATTCACGTGTATCTTTTCATTTTAGCTTCCCCTGGATGTAAGGGGTTATATGTACACAGAGTGTGATCTTCAGAGGACAGACAGCAGCCCCCTCTTCGGTCTGGATTGTGAAATGGTAACAATAAGTGCGTGACCCTACAAAGCATCGTCAAGCAGCCAAGCTCCTGTTGGTTCTTCCAAAATGAACCAGGCACGCTGTGTGCTTATTAAACCACTTTTGGCATACGTGATTCCAGTCCATTCTTTGATGGTACTGGTGCCAGTGCAGCCATGCGAGGGACTCGGTGATTCTGGAAACAGCAGCAAAATTCTCTTTGTCCTGAGCAGTGCAGCAAGGGAGCTCAGTTCTGTGCCGACTCTCACAACAGTGTCTGGATCTGCTAGGTTTATTGCCAGTGCTCTAGTCCTGAGGTTTTTGTTTACAGTTCCTTCCCTCAGCTCTCCCCAAGGTCTGGGAGTGCAAAAAGCTCTGTGCCACAGCTTTTCTGTAGCCATCACAGTTCTGTGGCAGCATCCAAACTGAGTGAATGAGGTGTGTTCTGGGGTCTGCTTTTAAGTTGCATTATCTTCTTCGGTGAAGAACAGTCAGTGGCAGTTCTGCACTGCAGAGTACAAACTGATTCTGTGAATTCAGCACTTCCCTGTAGAGGTTTTCTTTACATTATGCTTGGCTGTGTGTTTGATATGTTTAGGACAGGCATTTGCCACTTGAAATGAAGCATGGGATGGTGTGAAAGCTGCAGGTGGTAGATCTAATATAGATAAGATAATCTATATATATATATTATATTATATTATATATTATATATATAATAATCTAATATAGATAAGATAGACTATCTATCTATATATATATAGTATTATATATAGTATTATATATAGTATTATATATAGTATTATATATAGTATTATATATAGTATTATATATAGTATTATATATAGTATTATATATAGTATTATATATAGTATTATATATAGTATTATATATAGTATTATATATAGTATTATATATAGTATTATATATAGTATTATATATAGTATTATATATAGTATTATATATAGTATTATATATAGTATTATATATAGTATTATATATAGTATTATATATAGTATTATATATAATAATCTAATATAGATAAGATAGATCTACTCTACTAGGTAGAGTAAAGTGACTTGTGGTAGTGACATTGGCTGTAGCCAGAGCTAAGTATTCTGAAAGGCAGCACTGAGCAGAGCCAGCACCTCCATCTGCTTTGTCCTAACAGTGCCTGACTGCAAGAGGGAATGAAGTCACTCGTGTCTCTTTAGTGGATGCAGAGGGACAGTGCCTTCTGAATGAACTAGTCAAACCGGAAAGTGTGATAGTGAACTACTGCACCAGGTGACTTTCATTAAAGTTTCTTATCTTTAAGACCTGCAGCCCTTTCAGATTAAGCCTTCTACACAGGAGCTTTCAGAATACTTCAGTGTGCATGCTCTCACTGTTGTCTCTTGCATTTTACTCAGTATTAAGAGTACAGTTTGTGCTATGTGGTTAGAATTACCAGCATTGTGTATATGCAGCTACACAGTGTCTGCTTGTCCAGCTAGGCATTGCCATTCTGTAGTGCTGTAGGAAACGTTCTTTAATAGGTAAATGATCACAGTACAGGCTACTCTTCAGGTCTGGGTTTAAAAAGGACGCAGGGTAAGATACAGGTTTGTAAATCAACTCTCTGCTTTGTAGCTAAGTTTGCATATCTGTAGGTAAAGAATAGCATAGGTCATCAGCTTGCTTAAGGCTTCGAGACTGGGCTCATTACAGCAGAAGCAGACCGGACTCAAACCATGTCTTCTCTAAGTCTTAGTCTGGATTTATGGAAGGGGTGAGCTGCCAGTTCCCTCACGTTATTGGAAGCACCTCCTTCCACAACAGCCATGCAGGATTTTGTTATGTGTGCTGTCTGATGCTGAGTACTGCATCACTTAAGTCATGCTTGAGAGAACTGCCATTTGAAACATGTGACAGCACAGCAGCTTGGTATCTCTGCAGTGCATCCTCTTGTGTTGGAATATGTCCACAGAGAAAGCAGTAAATAACCTTCTGTCATAAGTTATGCTGGATTCACATTTTGCATGCCCTGCTAGTGATTTTCTCCAGTAAATGCTGTTGCTAATGCATTGCTTCTACCTCGTCTAATTTCTGTTTTGAAGATACTCAGGAATCACAAGGAAAATGCTTCTTGCAGTGAAAACGAAGATTGGCAGACATACAAACCAGACTGAAAAAGATACTTCCCCGTGATGCAGTATTGGTGGGTCATTCTCTAAATGCTGACCTTCGGGCTTTGCAAGTGAGTGTTTTTCCTAGCTGGATGGTACTCATTTCAGATGTAAAAGGCCCAAACAGTTATTTTTAATTAGTAGACACTTGTTAATTGCTTTTCGTTATATGTAAGGACTTGAAAGAGAGAGATTCCTCTTACACATAGAAAAACGTGCTAGCTGCTCTTCTGAACTCAAAAGGAAGGGGGAAATCTGATTAGACAGGGATATAACTCTGTCATGGGAAGAGCCAAAGCCCTTCGTATATTTAATTTAACCAGCCTAAAATCCCTGAGTCATAATTAATCTTTCTAATTTGATTTTGATCTTCCCAACAGAGTGTTAGAAAAGAGATTGATGCCTGTTTCATTATTACCATGTGTTTTGTTGTTATGGGCCTGTTATATGTCAACAAGAAGCTGGCAACTGAAATGAAAAGGCACGGATAACAATGGAGTTGTTGCCCAGTTCTGTACGGCTGCTGTTCTTAAACTGGTGATATTTTCTCTCTTCCAGATGATCCATCCCAGTGTTATTGATACTTCATTACTTTTTGCCAGAAATGAAGGCCGAAGATTTAAGCTAAAATTTCTAGCCAAAGCTGTTCTCAGGTGAGATTGTGACTGCTTTGTCATGGGATGTATTAGAACTGTTGTGGTTCATGGGGTCCTGCTTTTCCACCAGTAGCAACAGAATATTTTTTTTCCACTAAAACTCAAAGGAACGAGCAAATAAACATGGTATCAAAGAATTTGCTATTTCCTTGAAGCGTTAAGTAGCACAGCAGATTGGCCTGGCTTTGAGCAAGGATGCTTGGCACAACCAGATCTGAGTTCTTGTCTGTAGGTGTACCACAAAACCAGCTGTTGTGCAGTGTATGAAACTGTAGAGCAGCAGATGCACTCTGGCTCACACAAATGAGATTTGTTGCATCTATCAAGAAGGAAATGCAAATTTAGGAAAGTACGATGTACTGACTGAATTGTATCCCTTCCTATGCCAGCTACCGTAGCATGTCTTAGCAGTGCAGTGCTCACAGTTCAGCTCCAAACTTCTCAGAGCTGGAGGTTGCCTCCCCTCCTGTATGCAAATTGTGAGTTCAGTCATTGATCAAGGGGGAAAATGAAGAATGGTTATGCTTTACTGCTTCTGTCAAACCCTGTGTTTTGCTCAATTTGGCAAAAGTGTTTCTTGCGGTAACTTTGGGAAATATTTAGCAAATTTAATTGCTGCATGGAACTAAAATCATTTTTTGAGAGATGAAAGCTATTTTGCTGAAAAGGACCTACCTCAGAAAAAAAACCAAGATGTTGGTTAGTATGGAAAAGTAGATAGCCTTCCTGTATATCTAATTTTGATGCCCTAGGAAGGAGATCCAGTGTGAACAGAGGCTTGGTCATGATCCTGCAGAAGATGCTAGAGCTGCGCTGGAATTGGCTCAGTTCTTTATTGAGAAAGGACCGGCGAAGGTAGCTATGTCTCATGTCCTTAATAGCAGAAAGTACAAATTGTTGTTCTTCCATTGTAAGCACACTCTTGCCCATTCTTTTACTGAGGAAATGGAGCTGTGGTATAAGCCTTGGTTGTGGTAGCTTTCTTTCAGCCTGCGTCTTGGTATCTCAGTAACTTGGAACATCACCAGTGTCTCTGTACTCAGATGCTCTGTGAATGAGCATTGCTGCTGGTCTCTCACAAGGGCGCTGGGAAGAGAAGGATTCCACCGCTCGCAGCCTGTGGGACAGCCTGTCCTTTTCTCTCAGTGAAAGAAGCGAGGGACCTTCTATGTTTTGTCAGCGATTCGAGCTGGTTTTATCAGTCTGAAGTCTCTTTCTTGTGCTGCTGGTTTCTGAGAACACTTTTTGGATGTGCTTGCTGGATGGTGCTCAAGTACTGCTTGCTTGAAAACGACAACAGAAAGTAATAAGGCAAAAAATGAATCCCTGCGTCTCTCCACTGCTGTGGAATGTGCCCAGGTGACTCATGGAGCAAGCACAGGGTTGGTGGTTTGTTACACTTAGCAGAGATGAAAGCCAACTGCTCATCTTCTTTCCGCAAGGTAGCAGAACTCAACTTGGAAATGCTGCTGGCAGCTGAAAGGCAGACTGAAGTCTCACCAAACAAATCTGTGGTGCAGCCACTGCGATGTGGAGTCCAAAAGCAGCTGAATGGTCCTCCGTACTCATCCAAACCATGGTAACAAGATTCTCAGAGATGCATGTTATTCCTTTGATTGAAGCTGTTTTCGAGAGGCTTCCAGTATCTTCAGAGAGAGACAGTGAATTGCAGGGTAGCACTAAAACATTTTCGGAAGTTACATCTTAAATTTCACAAGTGTTTTCTGGGCTTCTTCTGAGGACAAAAATATTTCATTAAAATATCTTGAATGAACTGTATCATTTTTTCAATCATGGGCACTTCTTGAAGGCTTGTAACTCATGACATTGATAACTAATGTAATTTGCAGAGTTTTTTTCTTCTCTCTCTGCTAGTTTCCTGGCCTGCTTGCAGGGGATGGGCCAGAAGCCACTCCTTTCGGGCAGACAGAAGCTGGACTCTTCTGGCCTTTGTCAGAGTGACCTCAGCACTTCCATCAAACAGGTGAATGGACTCAGAGTGGGTTGGTCTGAACACGTGTCACACAGAGTTGCAGAATTGTAGGGGTTGGAAGGGACCCCTGGAGATCATCAAGTTCAGCCCCCTGCCAAAAGTTCTTCTTGTCCTGGGGCAGTAGGTGGGTCATGTTTTAAAAAGCTGACTGACAAGTGCTTTCAGCAATGGTGTTGATACCAGGTTAGCTGCATCCATTTTGGCATTTCAAAAATAGGCTTTGATACTCTGTCACTCTCTCAGGACTCACTGAAAAGTAATTTCTGCCTGAGGTCTTCCTTAGACAGCAATGAGAAGCAAAGTTGGGAATTAAGTTCAGGAACTCTGTTTCTGGTTTGTTGTGGTACAGTTGCCTCTTTTTTTTCCTTCCAGATTCTTCAGAGAGCCTTGGAACACATTCCCCTCTCCACATTCAGTATAATTCAGTTCAGTTTGGATCCAGAGTACGTTGCATCTGGATTTTGCGAGAAGGTACTCATTTATTTGTGTGAGAATAGTCTTCAGTGCTGATCTTGGGAGGAGACATTATGTATCTGGTGGCACCTGGTAGTTAGTTTCCTTGCTTTGTGAAGTTCCTTCTCTAATCTATATTCTTACAGGTGAGAAACAAGCTGACTGACATGCTGACAATTTACGCAGGTCCTTTTGAGGAAAACGTTTGTCTGAAGTCTGTGAAAAAAGAATTTGGAAGGTGTGGGCCAATCCAGTCCCTCACAGTGGTGACTGAAACGTACCAGGTGAGGAGCACTGACAGCATTCGGCGTGCTGGCAGGTGGTGAAGGCAAGAGTCATCTCTTGAAAAGATATTGATTAGAAACATTTAATTACCAGCTATTCTGGTGGTTTTTTGAGGGTGGAGTGTGAGGGGGGCAGTTCTCAGCACACATGAAAGTTGCTCCACAGAGTGACAAGAATGAACGCAGCTGATACGATATAACATCCAAGCTGCAAAGCTTTAACCTAGTATTCATGATGCTGAGTTGATTTTTTTTTTTTTTTTTTTTTTTTTTTTGTCCCTCGCAAGAGAGCTGATACGCCAAGGCCTGTAATGGCAGAAGAAGGTTGCTTTTAATAGTTGAGCTAATTGAAGGGGTTTTTTTAATAGTTATGGTATGTAAAGCGTTACCTGCATCACCCACTCAAACTCCTTATATGCCTTTTAAAACAAAAAAGAACTCCGAGACCTGAGTTGTAAAAGGAGAGGGCTAATATCTGCTGTTCATAAACCTGAAGTGTCCTGTCCTTTTGTTTGAAGCCATACGTCTGTATCCAATATGGTGCGCTGGAAGCTGCCCAGCTTGCTGTGGAAACCTTAAATGGAGCTGAGGTAGCAGGATCCTGCATTAAGGTATGCAAAGTAAATAGTAAAAGCCTAGATTACGTTTAGTGCAGGATTATGGGCCAACACAATTCTTTTAATATCTACGTAGTGCATAGGATGGATCTCAGCTGGCCATGCTGCCACCATCTTCTGAGACAGCTTATGCTGTGGCCTCCTTTCCTTCCTGTTGGACAGCAGGAGGGGGTCTTGACAACTCGATCTTTAAAATGAAAAGCTGAGATGCTCGGTGTTGAAATGCCATGTAAGCAGTATGGGGTTCTTAATCATCTAGTGTTCTTGCATTGCTAATGTGCTCTTTTCCTTTTTCATGACTATTTAAGCTAGCCTACAGTTACTAGTTACATTGTTCAAGGAAAGCTAACAAAGTTTTGATAATGAGACAAAATCATTTAGAATAGCAGCTCAGAAGACAGAGCTGCCTTGGCTGATGCATTGTGTTTGTTCCTATTGGACCCACCTCAGGTTCAGAGACCCATCACTGCTGCAACACTGGACTGTGATGTTCTGATAAAGGAGCTGGAAGTGGATATAGAAAACGAAGGGATGATTTATGTGGCGGGAATAAAGAAGTCATTAACTGAGGCAGATTTGCAAGAAGAATTCAGCCCCTTGAAAGATCTGGAAACTCTGTTCCTGCCAAAGGATCTCCAGGGCGGGAAGCACAGGACCTGCTGCTTCCTCAGTAAGTGGCTCTGCAATGCAGCCTGCTTATTTCCTTCATGCAACGTTGTTCAGCAGCCCTTGGAAATATGATGGAAATTCGCATGTGCTCCAAGTGCCAACATTTAGTGATAGTCCAGTGAAAGAGTGGCTGCAGCTTCACACCAACTAGTGATCACTTCTGAGAAGTCAGGAGAACAACTGGAAGAGTGTTGTATTTATCTGACATTTTGATGGTCTGACCCTTGCCTGAAGCAAGATAACATCTGCTCACTGCAGCAATTTCAGTTTCTTGTCTTCTTCCTCCAGCTTTAGCCTTGCCCTGCAGGTGCCAAAGAACAGGGAAAAAGAACTGGCAAATCATGATTCTTTCCTCTTTGTTTTTCAGAGTTCCAGAAATCACAGAGTGCAGTGGATGCCCTGGAAGCTGTCAGTGGCTGGGCCACGAAGGGCAGCACACTCAGAAGCAGGCATGCTCTTGCTCCAGGTCACCTCTGGAGGTGCATTTGGCAAATGAATCACAGCAGCGAAAAGCAAAGAGGAAACAGTTTAAGTGAGAAAATGGCACCGCTGTCTCACTCTGTGAGTTTAAGGCTATGCTGGCTTGTTTCTGTTTGTTAGTGAGAAGGTGTATGACATTGAACTGCTTACTGCCTTGAGCCAGGAGTGATCATGAGGAGCAGCCACCAGTGCAGAGCTTGTGTAGCAGGAGGACCTCCTCGTTCTGGTGCAGAGCAGCTGCCCCAGGTCCATCTGCATAAGGTGCTTAGGAGATGTAATACCATGTGAGATTATGTGGTGTTTGCAGGGTACCACAGAGTCTCAAATCCAGCGTGGTGGCATGAGGCAGTAAGTGATGTTACTCAGCAGCTGGAGCATACCACCTGGGAGCAGACCGAGCACATGTATAGGAAATGGTTTGGAAGTCAGAGAGAGAAATGAATCATCGTGCAGCATGACAGGCAGGAACAGGTCTGTGTGTGTGGCTGTCACTCTTACTGGAGGAAGCTGCAGTGCCATCTGAGTAGAGTGTGCAGCTCTCCCTGCAGCTGAGCTGGTGCCCTTCCAGGTGCCAGCAGTAACAGTCACTGCTGTCCTCACCTGCTCAGTCCCTGATGCTGCCCCAGCTCAGCCTCCTCATAAGCATTTCTAAATGTGATTGTTATGTACCTGCAGAAGAATGGGGTATTGTAATACTTGTATTTTGTTACACAGGAGCAGGATGTAAAGAAAAAGGTGAAGAAGTTAGACCAGCATATAAAAAAGCTTGATAGAAGTCTGCAGAATAACACCTTGTGTGTTGTTCTCTTTCCTGGAATGAACAGGTAACTAACTGCCTCGTGTTTTTGTCTTCATCTATTAAAAAG
Organism: Oreortyx pictus; assembly: GCA_036925125.1. NCBI lineage: Eukaryota > Metazoa > Chordata > Aves > Galliformes > Odontophoridae > Oreortyx > Oreortyx pictus. The sequence continues at coordinate 4,671,096 of JAUPFR010000029.1, forward strand.
GAAAAAGACTAACAAAAGCCCTGAAGAAGCTGCTGTATTTTAGTCTGATTTTCATATAGGAAGTTTAGGTTTTATTGGCCTAATGAGTCATGCTCCACATTAGCAAGGCTGAAATCCAGAGTGTTGATTAGTTGCACGTGTTTTTTGGTTGGATGGAGCCCCTGCTGGGCATTTTGTACCTGTTTTGAAGCCAATACAGTTCTGCAGTTTTGGGAGAGCAAGGTAAGCTCTGTGTGTTTCTAACTGAATCAGGCAGAGGTTCCGCAGCAGCTGGGTTTTTGGATGTTGGGCTTTTATGCATTTGATTGTTTTCAAACCACTGAAGCACTACAGCCCAGGCACCGTCTAGCAGTGGTAGTGGCACTGACATATGTGCTCCGTCCTTAGCCTGGATCAGAGGTGGTTCCTTCCTTCATTCTTCTATCAGAAACACGCAAGCATAATGTGGAAGAGAAAATGAAAAAGAAAAAAGAAGAAAACCAACCACTTTTCACTTAGTCCTTAAGCTTTTGTAGGAAAGGACAAACACATTGAGTTGGGCCTCAGAGCTACTAGCAGGGATGTTTCCATATGGCTCAGCCTTCATTCGTATCACAGCCTGAGCTGCCACGGTCATTCACTGCTCAGGTCCTGACCAGAAAGCGTAAACGTTTCCCTGGAAAGGCCTGTATCTCTGAGTGTATCTCTGCTAGGTCTGCCTTGCTGCAGGTCCCTTCAGCAAAAGTGGTACTGGTCCAGGGAGACAGGTGCTGTGCCAGCAGATGAGCAGGGGGATGGGGCAGCACCTCTCCTAGTGGGGTGACCAGGTGTGCTGGCCTAACCTGCAGAGCTTCCTGAGGAGTGGCAGTGTGATGCTGTGTTATCTTCTGGACCACTGTCTCCAGAAGGTTGAGGCAGCCTGAGCCAACAGTCATGTGCTCAGTGCCTGTGACAAATCATTTCAGCAAGCACACGTGCCAAGGGGCAGCTCTTGGCATAATCTGCTGTCAGTGGCTGGTTTCTAGTAGCTTAAATGAATTCCAAAGTAGAAATGAATTCCAAAATAGGTATCTTTTAAGAAAAGATTGTTTAGCTGGTTACCCATCACGTCAAAGAATAAGAGCATGCACACTGAAGCAGCAGCAATTTCTACCTCATTAGAGCAGTGCTGATTGCACATAGATGTGTACAAATGGAGTTTTGCTGCTTCCATGTAACAGCCGCGTCTTGGACTGATGGGAAGAAGGGAGTGCTTTCCCAGGCCTGGGAGAGTTTTCTTGCCGAGAGTGGTTCCCAAATTACTGTTTCGCAGGGGGCGGATAAGTTTATTGTTCCAAAAGAATGACAAAATTTGTTGGGCAGAAAGTAATACATGCAGTTTTCTACTCGGGGGGGTTGCAGGCTTCTCCCTCGTAGGGCTGCTAGCTTGCATGCATCAAGGCTGCCCTGAGCAGAAATAACATCTCTTGTTTATGTTGCAGCATTCATGGATCACAGTCCGGCCTTGGTCTGATGCGAATAAAAGATGACAGAGGGAGCAGCGCTTGTTAAACTGCCAAATTTTTAATCAAAGTCTTTTGTGAAGATATTCATAGTTATTTTAAATATTGATGTCTTTGTAAAGAGCCCTTGCTATACAAACAATAGGTTTTCACTCTGTGTCTTCTATAAAGTCTAAAAATAAAAGCTATTGAAAACATCTAGAAAGCACAAAGCCCTTTCTGTTAATGCTTCTGCCTGTGGCTTTTTCCCCTGGTGCTGAGCTTGGCAATGCTTGGGCAGAGCTGAGGGCAGCGCAGGGGCAGAAGAACCCGATGGCTGTGATTGAATTCAGCGAGTTGAGCTGTCTCAGCGCGGGGCACTGCTGTACCATGGGGTTCCTTTCACTGCAGCATCGTGTCGCGCCTGGGCAGCTGCTCAGCGGCTCCACGCTCTCCGTGGGAATGTACTGTGCCAGCGCCCAAAACAGTGCAGGCCTCATTTCTGGAAAAGCTGTGTACTTCCTCCATGGAAAGGAGGAATTGGTGATTCATACCTCTTGGACAATCTCATTTCTCCCATAGCCCCTTAGAAAACAAACAAATTGCAGTTTGGCTGCAGGGGGAAGGGCAAGGGCTGTTTGGGCCATCTCAAGGAAAGCATGCAGCTGCTCAAACTTCACTCGCTGTGTTTTCTGGGGGAAGCTGTAAGTGCAGAGCTGCTGCAGGAGCCAGCCCTGACCTGTAGTAGCGTGAGATGAGGCACAGCTCAATGGATCAGCCCCGAGCTCGGCACGCCCTGCTTGACCACCTCTCATCAACAAACTGAAGCACGAGAACGCCCTGGAAAGCTTTGAGTGTTGGGGGCAAAAAAGGAAAATGTTTGTTACCAAGTTTCAAAGTGAGACCAAGGACCAAGCGTTTCTTAGCATGAATTGAAATAGGCTGAGATTACTTTGAAGTAGTTACTGTCCCGGAGAGGATGAAATGCAGCTGATAGATCATCACCCCCTCCTGCTTCCCAGCAGAGCGATGGCAGCAGACGGGCACTGCAGCGCCAGGGAGCGCACAGCAGTGCTCGCTTCAGGCTTCTTCATACCTCCAGACTTCCTCAAATGAATGAGGAAAAAAAGATGAACGTGGCCGTTTATACCTTTTATTTCAGAAAGGTACCATATCCAAGCCTGCTGAGCTCGGCAGCCCTTTTCAAACCGGGACAAGCACAGTGAGCTGCTACAAAAGCGGACAGGCAGTCTGAGCCCCTCACCCTGCACTGCTGCAGGGAACGGCAACTGCCCGCGCTGACGCCCATCCCCCTGCGCAGCCCCCTCACGTTAACACTGCTCACACCCAGTGCCTCCAACACACGTGCACTGCAAATCTGAGCAAATGAAACAGGCCAATTTTAATTCCAATGCACTTAAGAACAGGGTAGGCAGCTCCCTGTGCTGGGCTTAGTAAGCAGCCAGGATTCCTGCTTGGGAAACTACGGATAACAAATAAAAGCAGCAAGAGTCCTAGTTATAGTCATGAAAAAATAATTAATTTTTCCCCTTTTAATTGAAAATGTAAAAAGGACTTCAGGTTTAAATAAAACATTTTGTACAAAGCTTCACAAAAAGTGAACACCAAAGTGTCATTATATAAACACAACAAACGCCTCATTTGTTGAGTACCGCACAGAACAACGTGCAAGTTCCCTCCCCGAGGGACTGGCTTCCTCGGGCTGTCCCTCCCCCAGACCTTACAGGAGTAAGGAGACCCAGAAGCTCTGAACACGTACAAAGCTACAGAACTCAGGATACAGTGACTACAGGCAATACTTCTGTGGCGGTGATGGGGTTTCATTCTTTTCTTTCCCCTGTTTTTCTTAAAAGGTGTGTCGACGCTTCAACATACAGAAGTACAACAAAAGGGTGAATGAATGGCAACTTGGATTAGAAAAAGCACCAAAATATTTAATATACATCTGGCACAAACTCCACAAGAAGTCAGTAATGGGCAAACCGATGCTTTTCTTATAGGTAAAGAAAAACCTTAATGCTTTTCTTCCAGAAGGGACACAACCAAACATGACACTCGGGATTGCTATCAAGTAACAACCACCTTCTCGTTACAGCCCATGGGCACTGTGCCTCACATTGCACATTCTGTTCCAGACGATAACGGTGAGCAAAATAGGAGAAATATTTGTAAAACAGCAAAGCAGATGAGACTCAGCATAGATGCATGACCTCAGATTTTCCCACTTCTTCTCTAGATCATGGCTTCATACTTGGCCACATCCCTCAATAAAGACCCTGCACAGAACAGAACTCACTGCAGCCTTTTCAAGCATTCTAACTCTGCAGCAGCGTGGTTCTGCTCCGTAACAATACATTCATCATTTCCTGGGGTGAGAAAATTGGATCAGATGCGGTTGGTAAGCCTGGAAAGCTACTCGTGACACGGAGAAAGGTAAATTTGATCCCATGTACCCTTGAGGGCTTACTGAGGGGACCGGTAGCTAGCTGCGTTCACCTACAGTTCAGTGGAAGCTGCACAAAGGTGCACTGCTTTCACTGTTTCCTTACAGTTATTTAGCTCACTGGGAGGAAATACAGTACCAAAACACATTCCTTCCATACAGGCTGACGTGGCCACGCCGGGGCTGAGCTCCAGGACAAGTGTCAGTGCTGTGAGCCACAGCTCTCCAGCCTGGTTCCATCAGTGCTCCCTCCTGCTGCACGCAGCTGCCGGTGCCATGGGCTCACTCCGTGCCCCAGGTCAGCAGGGACAGAGCCCAGCAGTGCCAGGTGAGAGCGTCATCCTGCACATCCATCTCTCCTGGAACTCCAGATAGAGGACGCCTCACAGCATGAGGCCTTCCCGCCACTCCTGCTGGCACATTTCCTTTCTGAGAGACTATTTAAACTTACAGGTAAGAAAGAATATGCATTTTTAGGATAACTGAGTTTAACTTGGCTGAAGAACCACTCCCACAGCACAGGACAGCTCTGTGGGCAACAGAAAAGCACGCTGCCCCAGCCGAGCCACCCCGCAGGGCAAGGAGAACCTGCATTGCAGAAGAACGTGTTTTTCTGCATGTAAAATGCACGCCATCTAGAAAGAGATTTTATCTTCAGGGTGCAATCACGGATAGAAGCTTTCTAAGAACAGACAAATAGGAGAAACTCCCAGCATCTCCGGCACTCTCAGCTCTGCTTTAAGCGTAAGGCGTTCATCCTGAGCAGGACACTGAGCGCAGGACGCGGCAGCTGTGCAGCCCTCGCTTTCTGTTGTCACGTGGAACAAAGCACTGTATATTTTAGCAAAAGAAGAAGTACGCTCATGGCACTTCTGAAGGGCAAACGAAAGGGCCAAATGGCCCCTCCTTGGGGAGCAGCTGCTCCGTCTCCCATTTGTCGTAGCCTGAACTGGAGAGAGAATGCTGGATGCTAAAAGCCCTGAGCCACACGGGAGCAGTGCTGCTCACCTGTGGCACTCCAGAGCGCGATCCCTGGAGGACCAACACTTTCCACAACAGCTTGGTTTTGCACCCCTCCAAGGGGCTGATTGCATGCAGGTTAAAAGCAGGATACCAAAAAGGATGGTAAATAGGTAACACTTAATTGGAGTACATTACTTATCCAGGCATCATAGCCTGGGAGAGAAGAACGGTCAACTTGAACTGTTCAAGTCTAAGAACGAGAGGTAGAGGTACCTATGTACTTCACGGTGAATGAGTTACAGCCTTCTGTCTTACAATCTCATGTATTTCACTTCAAGCGAAAATATAAAACCAAACATACAATCTTTGATACTCCAGCGAGAAAAATCCAACACTGGTGTCTCTGCACACAACAGAAGTAAGCACTTATATTTCACTACTCATTTCACTACCCGGAAACCTTCAAAACTCGTGTTTTGTTGTATACTGAAACACTGAAGAATTTTCAGTTTCAGGCCATGCATCTTTTCAGTATGAAAGGTTCACGTGCACATGTTTCAAGCAGAATGAGCTCAAAAGAATCAGGTGCACAACTGATCAGGGATTACTGACATGAAGTCAGGGCTGCAATACTCCAGAGCTCACAATGCCCGTTCTCCTGCCACGAACAGGAAGGTGCAGTGTCAGACCCACAGCAGGTAACCATGCGGTCTTTGACCCTGCTGCTTTGTTTGGGGTTTTTGGAACAAGGCTTAGAGCCATAAGGAAGGTACTCATGTTTGATGCACAGGAGCAGCAGGTGAGACATGACCGGTGCTGCACAGGGCCTCAGGGCTCTGACAACCACAGCAGCAGTCAGGGCAAAGCCCACGGCAGCCCGCAGCCCAGCAGGTCCCACACCACCTGCCACACTCATCTCTTTTCCTTGGAGTTTTCTCCATACAGTCGCACGGTACTATAGAGCTCCAGCTCTCCGTACCAAAGAGCACCAGCAGCAAAGAAGTGCACAGTTCCACGTTCAGTTTCCATTCATTTACTCAGTGAAGTCTGATGGCCAGCTCAGGGTGGAATCTTTCATACCCACAGTTGAATCAATCCATTGACAGCCTCTGACCCAAAGTCACAGCCCCAGGAGGAAGGGGCAGCACCGATCCAAGCTGCCGCGGCACTGACACCGCACTGAGTTAAGCACTGCCGAGTAAAGTTTGCACAAGTTGCACTTCTTTGTGTATAGGAGAAGGCAATAAAATGCCATAGAGTGTGGATGTCAGATCAGATTCCCAGCAGATATCTGCCACAATCTGTAGTTATCTACAGTTATCCCAAGTTGCAGCAAATTCACTCCACAACATTTCTAATGCGTTCTCTAAGAAAAAGATTAAAAAGTTCCAATGGTTTTGAGCACCTGATCAGCATCACAGCGCACTACGGACTCGTGGCCTACGACAAAGAGAAATTGTACGGAGAGTACTCTTAGCGATACTGAGCAAAACCGGCAGCGAGCTATGGGCTCTTAACGCGTTAACCGCGGATTCCAATACAATCGCAACAATCGCGTCTTCTGCAGTTTTTGCCGTTAAGAAAGACGCGATTCAGCCGGATGCCGTGCACTGAATAGTGGTTTCTGCAATTAGCCTGTAGAAGCCCTTTACTTCCAAAGCAGCGTTTACACGTGGTAGAGACTTCGTTTCTGGCGTTGTCAATGTTGCTGTGCTGGACCCCGAAGTTAGTGTAGGGGAAAGTTTCTGTTCTCATTCTGCTCTGCTACCGAATGCAATGTATGTCTGCATTGTTCGTTCATCTGCGTTCACGTTTTCATTCTGTTTCTCTAACGCTTCTTGATGTCCATTTTCTATACTTCGTCAAATACTGTCTATACACGTTTTCTTTTGGTCCATTCTCGCATTTCTGATTCTTACACCAGAATCGTAAGCTTTATCTGAGTTTAGCAAAGTACGGGCTAGAACCGGTGGAAGTTGTCTCCAATCCAGATTCCTGTGCCATTACACCGTTTCTATATGTTCCCCACTAAAACTTCACGGGACCATGGTAAAAGCGCTCTTTGCGATACTGAGCAAAACCGGCAGCGAGCTATGGGCTCTTAACGCGTTAACCGCGGATTCCAATACAATCGCAACAATCGCGTCTTCTGCACTTTTTGCCGTTAAGAAAGACGCGACTCAGCCGCATGCCGTGAACTGAATAGCGTTTTCTCCAATACCCTCTGTATAGAGGCGTATGCCCTATACTTCCAAAGCAGCTTTTACACTTCATAGAGACTTCGTTTCTGGCGTTGTCAAAGTTGTTGTGCTGGACCCCGAAGTTAGTGTAGGGGAAAGTTTCTGTTCTCTTTCTGCTCTGCTACCGAATGCAATGTATGTCTGCATCGTTCGTTCATCTGCGTTCACGTTTTCATTCTGTTTCTCTGACGCTTCTTGATGTCCATTTTCTATACTTCGTCAAATACTGTCTATACACGTTTTCTTTTGGTCCATTCTCGCTTTTCTGATTCTTACACCAGAATCGTAAGCTTTTTCTGAGTTTAGCAAAGTACAGGCTAGAACCGTTGGAATTTGTCTCCAATCTCTGATTCCTGTGACATTACACCGTTTCTATATGTTCCCCACTAAAACTTCACGGGAACATCGTAAAAGCGCTCGTTGCGATACCGAGCAAAACCGGCAGCGAGCTATGGGCTCTTAACGCGTTAACCGCGGATTCCAATACAATCGCAACAATCGCGTCTTCTGCAGTTTTAGCCGTTAAGAAAGACGCGATTCAGCCGGATGCCGTGCACTGAATAGCGTTTTCTCCAATTAGCTTCTAAAAGCCCTTTACTTCCAAAGCAGCTTTTACGCATGAGAGAGACTTCGTTTCTGGCGTTGTCAAAGTTGTTGTGCTGGACCCCGAAGTTAGTGTAGGGGAAAGTTTCTGTTCTCTTTCTGCTCTGCTACCGAATGCAATGTATGTCTGTCATCGTTCGTTCATCTGCGTACACGTTTTCATTCTGTTTCTCTAACGCTTCTTGATGTCCATTTTCTATACTTCGTCAAATACTGTCTATACACGTTTTCTTTTGAAACATTCTCGCATTTCTGATTCTTACACCAGAATCGTAAGCTTTTTCTGAGTTTAGCAAAGTACAGGCTAGAACCGGTGGAATTTGTCTCCAATCCAGATTCCAGTGCCATTACAACGTTTCTATATGTTCCCCACTAAAACTCTTCACGGGACCATCGTAAAAGCGCACTTTGCGATACTGAGCAAAACCGGCAGCGAGCTATGGGCTCTTAACGCGTTAACCGCGGATTCCAATACAATCGCAACAATCGCGTCTTCTGCAGTTTTTGCCGTTCAGAAAGACGCGATTCAGCCGGATGCCGTGCACCTGAATAGCGGTTTCTCCAAATCGCCTGTAGAAGCCCTATACTTCCAAAGCAGCGTTTACACGTGGTAGAGACTTCGTTTCTGGCGTTGTCAAAGTTGCTGTGCTGGACCCCGAAGTTAGTGTAGGGGAAAGTTTCTGTTCGCATTCTGCTCTGCTACCGAATGCAATGTATGTCTGCATTGTTCGTTCATCTGCGTTCACGTTTTCATTCTGTTTCTCTGACGCTTCTTGATGTCCATTTTCTATACTTCGTCAAATACTGTCTATACACGTTTTCTTTTGGTCCATTCTCGCATTTCTGATTCTTACACCAGAATCGTAAGCTTTTTCTGAGTTTAGCAAAGTACGGGCTAGAACCGGTGGAATTTGTCTCCAATCCCTGATTCCTGTGCCATTACAACGTTTCTATATGTTCCCCACTAAAACTCTTCACAGGACCATCGTAAAAGCGCTCTTTGCGATACTGAGCAAAACCGGCAGCGAGCTATGGGCTCTTAACGCGTTAACCGCGGATTCCAATACAATCGCAACAATCGCGTCTTCTGCAGTTTTTGCCGTTAAGAAAGACGCGATTCAGCAGGATGCCGTGCACTGAATAGCGGTTTCTCCAATTAGCTTGTAGAAGCCCTATACTTCCAAAGCAGCTTTACACGTGAGAGAGACTTCGTTTCTGGCACTGTCAAAGTTGTTGTGCTGGACCCCGAAGTTAGTGTAGGGGAAAGTTTCTGTTCTCATTCTGCTCTGCTACCGAATGCAATGTATGACTGCATCGTTCGTTCATCTGCGTTCACGTTTTCATTCTGTTTCTCTGACGCTTCTAGATGTCCATTTTCTATACTTCGTCAAATACTGTCTATACACGTTTTCTTCTGGTCCATTCTCGCGTTTCTGATTCTTACACCAGAATCGTTAGCTTTTTCTGAGTTTAGCAAAGTACAGGCTAGAACCGTTGGAATTTGTCTCCAATCTCTGATTCCTGTGACATTACACCGTTTCTATATGTTCCCCACTAAAACTTCACGGGAACATCGTAAAAGCGCTCTTTGCGATACCGAGCAAAACCGGCAGCGAGCTATGGGCTCTTAACGCGTTAACCGCGGATTCCAATACAATCGCAACAATCGCGTCTTCTGCAGTTTTTGCCGTTCAGAAAGACGCGATTCAGCCGGATGCCGTGCACTGAATAGCGGTTTCTCCAATTAGCTTCTAAAAGCCCTATACTTCCAAAGCAGCTTTTACACATGAGAGAGACTTCGTTTCTGGCGTTGTCAAAGTTGTTGTGCTGGACCCCGAAGTTAGTGTAGGGGAAAGTTTCTGTTCTCTTTCTGCTCTGCTACTGAATGCAATGTATGTCTGTCATCGTTCGTTCATCTGCGTACACGTTTTCATTCTGTTTCTCTAACGCTTCTTGATGTCCATTTTCAATACTTCGTCAAATACTGTCTATACACGTTTTCTTTTGATCCATTCTCGCATTTCTGATTCTTACACCAGAATCGTAAGCTTTTTCTGAGTTTAGCAAAGTACAGGCTAGAACCGGTGGAATTTGTCTCCAATCCAGATTCCTGTGACATTACACTGTTTCTATATGTTCCCCACTAAAACTCTTCACGGGAACATCGTAAAAGCGCTCTTTGCGATATTGAGCAAATCCGGCAGCGAGCTATGGGCTCTTAACGCGTTAACCGCGGATTCCAATACAATCGCAACAATCGCGTCTTCTGCAGTTTTTGCCGTTAAGAAAGACGCGATTCAGCCGGATGCCGTGCACTTGAACAGCGGTTTCTCCAATTCGCCTGTAGAAGCCCTATACTTCCAAAGCAGCTTTTACACGTGAGAGAGACTTCGTTTCTGGCACTGTCAAAGTTGTTGTGCTGGACCCCGAAGTTAGTGTAGGGGAAAGTTTCTGTTCTCATTCTGCTCTGCTACCGAATGCAATGTATGACTGCATCGTTCGTTCATCTGCGTTCACGTTTTCATTCTGTTTCTCTGACGCTTCTTGATGTCCATTTTCTATACTTCGTCAAATACTGTCTATACACGTTTTCTTTTCGTCCATTCTCGCGTTTCTGATTCTTACACCAGAATCGTTAGCTTTTTCTGAGTTTAGCAAAGTGTAAGCTAGAAGAGGTGGAATTTGTCTCCAATCCAGATTCCTGTGCCATTACAACGTTTCTATATGTTCCCCACTAAAACTTCACGGGACCACCGTAAAAGCGCTCTTTGCGATACCGAGCAAAACCGGCAGCGAGCTATGGGCTCTTAACGCGTTAACCGCGGATTCCAATACAATCGCAACAATCGCGTCTTCTGCAGTTTTTGCCGTTAAGAAAGACGCGATTCAGCCGGATGCCGTGCACTGAATAGCGGTTTCTCCAATTCGCCTGTAGAAGCCCTATACTTCCAAAGCAGCTTTTACACTTCATAGAGACTTCGTTTCTGGCGTTGTCAAAGTTTTTGTTTTGGACCCCGAAGTTAGTGTAGGGGAAAGTTTCTGTTCTCTTTCTGCTCTGCTACCGAATGCAATGTATGTCTGTCATCGTTCGTTCATCTGCGTACACGCTTTAATTCTGTTTCTCTAACGCTTCTAGATGTCCATTTTCTATACTTCGTCAAATACTGTCTATACACGTTTTCTTTTGTTCCATTCTCGCGTTTCTGATTCTTACACCAGAATCGTAAGCTTTTTCTGAGTTTAGCAAAGTGCAAGCTAGAAGCGGTGGAATTTGTCTCCAATCCAGATTCCTGTGACATTACACCGTTTCTATATGTTCCCCACTAAAACTCTTCACGGGAACATCGTAAAAGCGCTCTTTTCGATATTGAGCATAACCGGCAGCGAGCTATGGGCTCTTAACGAGTTAACCGCGGATTCCAAAACAATCGCAACAATCGCGTCTTCTGCAGTTTTTGCCGTTATAAAGATTCGATCCAGCCGGATGCCGTGCACTTGAATAGCGGTTTCTCCAATTCGCCTGTAGAAGCCCTATACTTCCAAAGCAGCTTTTACACGTGAGAGAGACTTCGTTTCTGGCACTGTCAAAGTTGTTGTGCTGGACCCCGAAGTTAGTGTAGGGGAAAGTTTCTGTTCTCTTTCTGCTCTGCTTCCGAATGCAATGTATGTCTGTATCGTTCGTTCATCTGCGTTCACGTTTTCATTCTGTTTCTCTGACGCTTCTTGATGTCCATTTTCTATACTTCGTCAAATACTGTCTATACACGTTTTCTTTTCGTCCATTCTCGCATTTCTGATTCTTACACCAGAATCGTAAGCTTTTTCTGAGTTTAGCAAAGTACGGGCTAGAACCTTTGGAATTTGTCTCCAATCTCTGATTCCTGTGCCATTACAACGTTTCTATATGTTCCCCACTAAAACTTCAGGGAAACATCGTAAAAGCGCACTTTGCGATACTGAGCAAAACCGGCAGCGAGCTATGGGCTCTTAACGCGTTAACCGCGGATTCCAATACAATCGCAACAATCGCGTCTTCTGCAGTTTTAGCCGTTAAGAAAGACGCTATTCAGCTTGATGCCGTGCACTTGAATAGCTGTTTCTCCAATTAGCCTGTAGAAGCCCTATACTTCCAAAGCAGCTTTTACACTTCATAGAGACTTCGTTTCTGGCGTTGTCAAAGTTGTTGTGCTGGACCCCGAAGTTAGTGTAGGGGAAAGTTTCTGTTCTCATTCTGCTCTGCTACCGAATGCAATGTATGACTGCATCGTTCGTTCATCTGCGTTCACGTTTTCATTCAGTTTCTCTGACGCTTCTTGATGTCCATTTTCTATACTTCGTCAAATACTGTCTATACACGTTTTCTTTTGGTCCATTCTCGCGTTTCTGATTCTTACACCAGAATCGTTAGCTTTTTCTGAGTTTAGCAAAGTGCAAGCTAGAAGCGGTGGAATTTGTCTCCAATCCAGATTCCTGTGCCATTACAACGTTTCTATATGTTCCCCACTAAAACTTCACGGGAACATCGTAAAAGCGCTCTTTGCGATACTGAGCAAAACCGGCAGCGAGCTATGGGCTCTTAACGCGTTAACCGCGGATTCCAATACAATCGCAACAATCGCGTCTTCTGCAGTTTTTGCGGTTAAGAAAGACGCGATTCAGCCGGATGCCGTGCACTGAATAGCGGTTTCTCCAATACCCTCTATACGCCCTATACTTCCAAAGCAGCTTTTACACCTGAGAGAGACTTCGTTTCTGGCGTTGTCAAAGTTGTTGTGTTGGACACCGAAGTTAGTGTAGGGGAAAGTTTCTGTTCTCTTTCTGCTCTGCTACCGAATGCAATGTATGACTGTATCGTTCGTTCATCTGCGTTCACGTTTTCATTCTGTTTCTCTGACGCTTCTTGATGTCCATTTTCTATACTTCGTCAAATACTGTCTATACACGTTTTCTTTTCGTCCATTCTCGCGTTTCTGATTCTTAGACCAGAATCGTAAGCTTTTTCTGAGTTTAGCAAAGCACAGGCTAGAACCGGTGGAATTTGTCTCCAATCCAGATTCCTGTGCCATTACAACGTTTCTATATGTTCCCCACTAAAAAACTTCACGGGAACACCGTAAAAGCGCTCTTTGCGATACTGAGCAAAACCGGCAGCGAGCTATGGGCTCTTAACGCGTTAACCGCGGATTCCAATACAATCGCAACAATCGCGTCTTCTGCAGTTTTTGACGTTAAGAAAGACGCGATTCAGCCGCATGCCGTGCACTTGAATAGCGGTTTCTCCAATTAGCCTGTAGAAGCCCTATACTAACAAAGCAGCTTTTACACATGAGAGAGACTTCGTTTCTGGCGTTGTCAAAGTTTTTGTGCTGGATCCCGAAGTTAGTGTAGGGGAAAGTTTCTGTTCTCATTCTGCTCTGCTACCGAATGCAATGTATGTCTGCATCGTTCGTTCATCTGCGTTCACGTTTTCATTCTGTTTCTCTGACGCTTCTTGATGTCCATTTTCTATACTTCGTCAAATACTGTCTATACACGTTTTCTTTAGGTCCATTCTCGCATTTCTGATTCTTACACCAGAATCGTAAGCTTTTTCTGAGTTTAGCAAAGTACAGGCTAGAACCGTTGGAATTTGTCTCCAATCTCTGATTCCTGTGACATTACACCGTTTCTATATGTTCCCCACTAAAACTTCACGGGAACATCGTAAAAGCGCTCTTTGCGATACCGAGCAAAACCGGCAGCGAGCTATGGGCTCTTAACGCGTTAACCGCGGATTCCAATACAATCGCAACAATCGCGTCTTCTGCAGTTTTTGCCGTTAAGAAAGACGCGATTCATGCGAATGCCGTGCACTGAATACCGGTTTCTCCAATACCCTCTATACTCCCTATACTTCCAAAACAGCTTTTACACCTGAGAGAGACTTCGTTTCTAGCACTGTCAAAGTTGTTGTGCTGGACCTCGAAGTTAGTGTAGGGAAAGTTTCTGTTCTCTTTCTGCTCTGCTACCGAATGCAATGTATGTCTTCATCGTTCGTTCATCTGCGTTCACGTTTTCATTCTGTTTCTCTGACGCTTCTTTTTGTCCATTTTCTATACTTCGTCAAATACTGTCTATACACGTTTTCTTTTCGTCCATTCTCGCATTTCTGATTCTTACACCAGAATCGTAAGCTTTTTCTGAGTTTAGCAAAGTACGGGCTAGAACCTTTGGAATTTGTCTCCAATCCAGATTCCTGTGCCATTACAACGTTTCTATATGTTCCCCACTAAAACTTCAGGGAAACATCGTAAAAGCGCTCTTTGCGATACTGAGCAAAACCGGCAGCGAGCTATGGGCTCTTAACGCGTTAACCGCGGATTCCAATACAATCGCAACAATCGCGTCTTCTGCAGTTTTAGCCGTTAAGAAAGACGCGATTCAGCCGGATGCCGTGCACTTGAATAGCGGTTTCTCCAATTCGCCTGTAGAAGCCCTATACTTCCAAAGCAGCTTTTACACTTCATAGAGACTTCGTTTCTGGCGTTGTCAAAGTTGTTGTGCTGGACCCCGAAGTTAGTGTAGGGGAAAGTTTCTGTTCTCTTTCTGCTCTGCTACCGAATGCAATGTATGTCTGCATCGTTCGTTCATCTGCGTTCACGTTTTCATTCTTTTTCTCTGACGCTTCTTGATGTCCATTTTCTATACTTCGTCAAATACTGTCTAGACACGTTTTCTTTTGGTCCATTCTCGCATTTCTGATTCTTACACCAGAATCGTTAGCTTTTTCTGAGTTTAGCAAAGTGCAAGCTAGAAGCGGTGGAATTTGTCTCCAATCCAGATTCCTGTGCCATTACAACGTTTCTATATGTTCCCCACTAAAACTTCACGGGAACATCGTAAAAGCGCTCTTTGCGATACTGAGCAAAACCGGCAGCGAGCTATGGGCTCTTAACGCGTTAACCGCGGATTCCAATACAATCGCAACAATCGCGTCTTCCGCAGTTTTTGCTGTTAAGAAAGACGCGATTCAGCCGGATGCCGTGAACTCAATAGCGGTTTCTCCAATACCCTCTATACGCCCTATACTTCCAAAGCAGCTTTTACACCTGAGAGAGACTTCGTTTCTGGCGTTGTCAAAGTTGTTGTGTTGGACCCCGAAGTTAGTGTAGGGGAAAGTTTCTGTTCTCTTTCTGCTCTGCTACCGAATGCAATGTATGACTGCATCGTTCGTTCATCTGCGTTCACGTTTTCATTCTGTTTCTCTAACGCTTCTTGATGTCCATTTTCTATACTTCGTCAAATACTGTCTATACACGTTTTCTTTTCGTCCATTCTCGCGTTTCTGATTCTTAGACCAGAATCGTAAGCTTTTTCTGAGTTTAGCAAAGCACAGGCTAGAACCGGTGGAATTTGTCTCCAATCCAGATTCCTGTGCCATTACACTGTTTCTATATGTTCCCCACTAGAAAACTTCACGGGAACATCGTAAAAGCGCTCTTTGCGATACTGAGCAAAACCGGCAGCGAGCTATGGGCTCTTAACGCGTTAACCGCGGATTCCAATACAATCGCAACAATCGCGTCTTCTGCAGTTTTTGCCGTTAAGAAAGACGCGATTCAGCCGGATGCCGTGCACTGAATAGCGGTTTCTCCAATTAGCCTGTAGAAGCCCTATACTTACAAAGCAGCTTTTACACTTCATAGAGACTTCGTTTCTGGCGTTCTCAAAGTTGCTGTGCTGGACCCCGAAGTTAGTGTAGGGGAAAGTTTCTGTTCTCATTCTGCTCTGCTACCGAATGCAATGTATGTCTGCATTGTTCGTTCATCTGCGTTCACGTTTTCATTCTGTTTCTCTAACGCTTCTTGATGTCCATTTTCTATACTTCGTCAAATACTGTCTAGACACGTTTTCTTTTGGTCCATTCTCGCTTTTCTGATTCTTACACCAGAATCGTAAGCTTTATCTGAGTTTAGCAAAGTACGGGCTAGAACCGGTGGAAGTTGTCTCCAATCCAGATTCCTGTGCCATTACAACGTTTCTATATGTTCCCCACTAAAACTTCACGGGAACATGGTAAAAGCGCTCTTTGCGATACTGAGCAAAACCGGCAGCGAGCTATGGGCTCTTAACGCGTTAACCGCGGATTCCAATACAATCGCAACAATCGCGTCTTCTGCACTTTTTGCCGTTAAGAAAGACGCGATTCAGCCGCATGCCGTGAACTGAATAGCGTTTTCTCCAATACCATCTGTATAGAGGCGTATGCCCTATACTTCCAAAGCAGCTTTTACACGTGAGAGAGACTTCGTTTCTGGCGTTGTCAAAGTTGTTGTGCTGGACCCCGAAATTAGTGTAGGGGAAAGTTTCTGTTCTCTTTCTGCTCTGCTACCGAATGCAATGTATGTCTGCATCGTTCGTTCATCTGCGTTCACGTTTTCATTCTGTTTCTGTGACGCTTCTTGATGTCCATTTTCTATACTTCGTCAAATACTGTCTATACACGTTTTCTTTAGGTCCATTCTCGCATTTCTGATTCTTACACCAGAATCGTAAGCTTTTTCTGAGTTTAGCAAAGTACAGGCTAGAACCGTTGGAATTTGTCTCCAATCTCTGATTCCTGTGACATTACACCGTTTCTATATGTTCCCCACTAAAACTTCACGGGAACATCGTAAAAGCGCTCTTTGCGATACCGAGCAAAACCGGCAGCGAGCTATGGGCTCTTAACGCGTTAACCGCGGATTCCAATACAATCGCAACAATCGCGTCTTCTGCAGTTTTTGCCGTTAAGAAAGACGCGATTCAGCCGGATGCCGTGCACTGAATAGCGGTTTCTCCAATTAGCTTCTAAAAGCCCTTTACTTCCAAAGCAGCTTTTACGCATGAGAGAGACTACGTTTCTGGCGTTGTCAAAGTTGTTGTGCTGGACCCCGAAGTTAGTGTAGGGGAAAGTTTCTGTTCTCTTTCTGCTCTGCTACCGAATGCAATGTATGTCTGTCATCGTTCGTTCATCTGCGTTCACGTTTTCATTCTGTTTCTCTGACGCTTCTTGATGTCCATTTTCTATACTTCGTCAAATACTGTCTATACACGTTTTCTTTAGGTCCATTCTCGCATTTCTGATTCTTACACCAGAATCGTAAGCTTTTTCTGATTTTAGCAAAGTACAGGCTAGAACCGGTGGAATTTGTCTCCAATCCAGATTCCTGTGCCATTACAACGTTTCTATATGTTCCCCACTAAAACTCTTCACGGGACCATCGTAAAAGCGCTCTTTGCGATACTGAGCAAAACCGGCAGCGAGCTATGGGCTCTTAACGCGTTAACCGCGGATTCCAATACAATCGCAACAATCGCGTCTTCTGCAGTTTTTGCCGTTCAGAAAGACGCGATTCAGCCGGATGCCGTGCACCTGAATAGCGTTTTCTCCAATTCGCCTGTAGAAGCCCTATACTTCCAAAGCAGCGTTTACACGTGGTAGAGACTTCGTTTCTGGCGTTGTCAAAGTTGTTGTGCTGGACCCCGAAGTTAGTGTAGGGGAAAGTTTCTGTTCTCATTCTGCTCTGCTACCGAATGCAATGTATGTCTGCATCGTTCGTTCATCTGCGTTCACGTTTTCATTCTGTTTCTCTGACGCTTCTTGATGTCCATTTTCTATACTTCGTCAAATACTGTCTAGACACGTTTTCTTTTGGTCCATTCTCGCGTTTCTGATTCTTACACCAGAATCGTTAGCTTTATCTGAGTTTAGCAAAGTGCAAGCTAGTACCGGTGGAATTCGTCTCCAATCTCTGATTCCTGTGCCATTACAACGTTTCTATATGTTCCCCACTAAAACTCTTCACAGGACCATCGTAAAAGCGCTCTTTGCGATACTGAGCAAAACCGGCAGCGAGCTATGGGCTCTTAACGCGTTAACCGCGGATTCCAATACAATCGCAACAATCGCGTCTTCTGCCGTTTTTGCCGTTAAGAAAGACGCGATTCAGCAGGATGCCGTGCACTGAATAGCGGTTTCTCCAATTACCCTGTAGAAGCCCTATACTAACAAAGCAGCTTTTACACGTGAGAGAGACTTCGTTTCTGGCGTTGTCAAAGTTGTTGTGCTGGACCCCGAAGTTAGTGTAGGGGAAAGTTTCTGTTCTCATTCTGCTCTGCTACCGAATGCAATGTATGTCTGCATCGTTCGTTCATCTGCGTTCACATTTTCATTCTGTTTTCTGATGCTTCTAGATATCCATTTTCAATACTTCGTCAAATACTGTCTATACACGTTTTCTTTTGGTCCATTCTCGCTTTTCTGATTCTTACACCAGAATCCTTAGCTTTTTCTGAGTTTAGGGAAGTACAGGCTAGAACCGTTGGAATTTGTTTCCAATCCAGATTCCTGTTCCATTACAACGTTTCTATATGTTCCCCACTAAAACTTCACGGGAACATCGTAATAGCGCTCTTTGCGGTACCGAGCAAAACCGGCAGCGAGCTATGGGCTCTTAACGCGTTAACCGCGGATTCCAATACAATCGCAACAATCGCGTCTTCTGCAGTTTTTGCCGTTAAGAAAGACGCGATTCAGCCGGATGCCGTGCACTGAATAGCGGTTTCTCCAATTAGCCTGTAGAAGCCCTATACTTCCAAAGCAGCGTTTACACGTGGTAGAGACTTCGTTTCTGGCGTTGTCAAAGTTGTTGTGCTGGACCCCGAAGTTAGTGTAGGGGAAAGTTTCTGTTCTCTTTCTGCTCTGCTACCGAATGCAATGTATGTCTGCATCGTTCGTTCATCTGCGTTCACATTTTCATTCTGTTTTCTGATGCTTCTAGATATACATTTTCAATAGTTCGTCAAATACTGTCTATACACGTTTTCTTTTGGTCCATTCTCGCATTTCTGATTCTTACACCAGAATCGATAGCTTTTTCTGAGTTTAGGGAAGTACAGGCTAGAACCGTTGGAATTTGTTTCCAGTCCAGATTCCTGTGCCATTACAACGTTTCTATATGTTCCCCACTAAAACTTCACGGGAACATCGTAAAAGCGCTCTTTGCGATACTGAGCAAAACCGGCAGCGAGCTATGGGCTCTTAACGCGTTAACCGCGGATTCCAATACAATCGCAACAATCGCGTCTTCTGCAGTTTTTGCCGTTAAGAAAGACGCGATTCAGCCGGATGCCGTGCACTGAATAGCGGTTTCTCCAATTAGCCTGTAGAAGCCCTATACTTACAAAGCAGCTTTTACACTTCATAGAGACTTCGTTTCTGGCGTTCTCAAAGTTGCTGTGCTGGACCCCGAAGTTAGTGTAGGGGAAAGTTTCTGTTCTCATTCTGCTCTGCTACCGAATGCAATGTATGTCTGCATTGTTCGTTCATCTGCGTTCACGTTTTCATTCTGTTTCTCTAACGCTTCTTGATGTCCATTTTCTATACTTCGTCAAATACTGTCTAGACACGTTTTCTTTTGGTCCATTCTCGCTTTTCTGATTCTTACACCAGAATCGTAAGCTTTATCTGAGTTTAGCAAAGTACGGGCTAGAACCGGTGGAAGTTGTCTCCAATCCAGATTCCTGTGCCATTACAACGTTTCTATATGTTCCCCACTAAAACTTCACGGGAACATGGTAAAAGCGCTCTTTGCGATACTGAGCAAAACCGGCAGCGAGCTATGGGCTCTTAACGCGTTAACCGCGGATTCCAATACAATCGCAACAATCGCGTCTTCTGCAGTTTTTGCCGTTAAGAAAGACGCGATTCAGCCGCATGCCGTGAACTGAATAGCGTTTTCTCCAATACCATCTGTATAGAGGCGTATGCCCTATACTTCCAAAGCAGCTTTTACACGTGAGAGAGACTTCGTTTCTGGCGTTGTCAAAGTTGTTGTGCTGGACCCCGAAGTTAGTGTAGGGGAAAGTTTCTGTTCTCTTTCTGCTCTGCTACCGAATGCAATGTATGTCTGCATCGTTCGTTCATCTGCGTTCACGTTTTCATTCTGTTTCTGTGACGCTTCTTGATGTCCATTTTCTATACTTCGTCAAATACTGTCTATACACGTTTTCTTTTGGTCCATTCTCGCATTTCTGATTCTTACACCAGAATCGTAAGCTTTTTCTGAGTTTAGCAAAGTACAGGCTAGAACCGTTGGAATTTGTCTCCAATCTCTGATTCCTGTGACATTACACCGTTTCTATATGTTCCCCACTAAAACTTCACGGGAACATCGTAAAAGCGCTCTTTGCGATACCGAGCAAAACCGGCAGCGAGCTATGGGCTCTTAACGCGTTAACCGCGGATTCCAATACAATCGCAACAATCGCGTCTTCTGCAGTTTTTGCCGTTAAGAAAGACGCGATTCAGCCGGATGCCGTGCACTGAATAGCGTTTTCTCCAATTAGCTTCTAAAAGCCCTTTACTTCCAAAGCAGCTTTTACGCATGAGAGAGACTTCGTTTCTGGCGTTGTCAAAGTTGTTGTGCTGGACCCCGAAGTTAGTGTAGGGGAAAGTTTCTGTTCTCTTTCTGCTCTGCTACCGAATGCAATGTATGTCTGTCATCGTTCGTTCATCTGCGTTCACGTTTTCATTCTGTTTCTCTGACGCTTCTTGATGTCCATTTTCTATACTTCGTCAAATACTGTCTATACACGTTTTCTTTAGGTCCATTCTCGCATTTCTGATTCTTACACCAGAATCGTAAGCTTTTTCTGATTTTAGCAAAGTACAGGCTAGAACCGGTGGAATTTGTCTCCAATCCAGATTCCTGTGCCATTACAACGTTTCTATATGTTCCCCACTAAAACTCTTCACGGGACCATCGTAAAAGCGCTCTTTGCGATACTGAGCAAAACCGGCAGCGAGCTATGGGCTCTTAACGCGTTAACCGCGGATTCCAATACAATCGCAACAATCGCGTCTTCTGCAGTTTTTGCCGTTCAGAAAGACGCGATTCAGCCGGATGCCGTGCACCTGAATAGCGGTTTCTCCAATTCGCCTGTAGAAGCCCTATACTTCCAAAGCAGCGTTTACACGTGGTAGAGACTTCGTTTCTGGCGTTGTCAAAGTTGTTGTGCTGGACCCCGAAGTTAGTGTAGGGGAAAGTTTCTGTTCTCATTCTGCTCTGCTACCGAATGCAATGTATGTCTGCATCGTTCGTTCATCTGCGTTCACGTTTTCATTCTGTTTCTCTGACGCTTCTTGATGTCCATTTTCTATACTTCGTCAAATACTGTCTAGACACGTTTTCTTTTCGTCCATTCTCGCGTTTCTGATTCTTACACCAGAATCGTTAGCTTTATCTGAGTTTAGCAAAGTGCAAGCTAGTACCGGTGGAATTCGTCTCCAATCTCTGATTCCTGTGCCATTACAACGTTTCTATATGTTCCCCACTAAAACTCTTCACAGGACCATCGTAAAAGCGCTCTTTGCGATACTGAGCAAAACCGGCAGCGAGCTATGGGCTCTTAACGCGTTAACCGCGGATTCCAATACAATCGCAACAATCGCGTCTTCTGCAGTTTTTGCCGTTAAGAAAGACGCGATTCAGCAGGATGCCGTGCACTGAATAGCGGTTTCTCCAATTACCCTGTAGAAGCCCTATACTAACAAAGCAGCTTTTACACGTGAGAGAGACTTCGTTTCTGGCGTTGTCAAAGTTGTTGTGCTGGACCCCGAAGTTAGTGTAGGGGAAAGTTTCTGTTCTCATTCTGCTCTGCTACCGAATGCAATGTATGTCTGCATCGTTCGTTCATCTGCGTTCACATTTTCATTCTGTTTTCTGATGCTTCTAGATATCCATTTTCAATACTTCGTCAAATACTGTCTATACACGTTTTCTTTTGGTCCATTCTCGCTTTTCTGATTCTTACACCAGAATCCTTAGCTTTTTCTGAGTTTAGGGAAGTACAGGCTAGAACCGTTGGAATTTGTTTCCAATCCAGATTCCTGTTCCATTACAACGTTTCTATATGTTCCCCACTAAAACTTCACGGGAACATCGTAATAGCGCTCTTTGCGGTACCGAGCAAAACCGGCAGCGAGCTATGGGCTCTTAACGCGTTAACCGCGGATTCCAATACAATCGCAACAATCGCGTCTTCTGCAGTTTTTGCCGTTAAGAAAGACGCGATTCAGCCGGATGCCGTGCACTGAATAGCGGTTTCTCCAATTAGCCTGTAGAAGCCCTATACTTCCAAAGCAGCGTTTACACGTGGTAGAGACTTCGTTTCTGGCGTTGTCAAAGTTGTTGTGCTGGACCCCGAAGTTAGTGTAGGGGAAAGTTTCTGTTCTCTTTCTGCTCTGCTACCGAATGCAATGTATGTCTGCATCGTTCGTTCATCTGCGTTCACATTTTCATTCTGTTTTCTGATGCTTCTAGATATACATTTTCAATAGTTCGTCAAATACTGTCTATACACGTTTTCTTTTGGTCCATTCTCGCATTTCTGATTCTTACACCAGAATCGTTAGCTTTTTCTGAGTTTAGGGAAGTACAGGCTAGAACCGTTGGAATTTGTTTCCAATCCAGATTCCTGTGCCATTACAACGTTTCTATATGTTCCCCACTAAAACTTCACGGGAACATGGTAAAAGCGCTCTTTGCGATACTGAGCAAAACCGGCAGCGAGCTATGGGCTCTTAACGCGTTAACCGCGGATTCCAATACAATCGCAACAATCGCGTCTTCTGCACTTTTTGCCGTTAAGAAAGATGCGATTCAGCCGGATGCCGTGCACTGAATAGCGGTTTCTCCAATTAGCTTGTTGAAGCCCTATACTTCCAAAGCAGCTTTTACACGTGAGAGAGACTTCGTTTCTGGCACTGTCAAAGTTGTTGTGTTGGACCCCGAAGTTAGTGTAGGGGAAAGTTTCTGTTCTCTTTCTGCTCTGCTACCGAATGCAATGTATGTCTGTCATCGTTCGTTCATCTGCGTTCACGTTTTCATTCTGTTTCTCTGACGCTTCTTGATGTCCATTTTCTATACTTCGTCAAATACTGTCAATACACGTTTTCTTTTGGTCCATTCTCCCGTTTCTGATTCTTACACCAGAATCGTAATCTTTTTCTGAGTTTAGCAAAGTAGAGGCGATAACCGGTGGAACTTGTCTGCAATCCCTGATTCCTGTGCTATTACACCGTTTCTATATGTTCCCCACTAAAACTTTTCACGGGAACATCGTAAAAGCTACTGAAGCCTTGGATTTGCACAAGCAGTCAAAGCTGGGGCGCGTCTCAGTTGTTGGATGTCTGAGAGACCGAGAGGTGAGGTGACTGCCTCTGCATGAGGTGACTGGCTCCCTTGCCAGCTGTGCTGCTGCTGGACAGGGCACTTGCTGGTACTGGAACTAGACTGATGTGCCTCTTGTCTGCATTCTTTCCCTGTTCTCCCTGCCTCTCCCCACCTGTCATTTCTCTGGGTTTCTCTCCTTTGTCTGTCATAAATAGATTGAATGTTACAGATCAAACTGTCTCTTTGCTTCACTGAATCTCTAAAACCATGTGGGTTTATAGATGGATTATTATTAATTCAGCAAGGAGCTATCAGTGTTTATATTATTTTGTAAACAAATATCAGCTATGCATTAATAAGTTGATTATTGTGTTTTCAGCCCTCCTGCTAAGCTGATTGTAGAGAAACATGGCTCTGCATTTTGAATCCCTTATCATGGGTCCTTTTAAACTTCCCCCATCTCAGGGAGTGGTGGTTTTGGCTGCTTAAAACAGCAGTACTAAAACATTCTCAGGGCTTTCCTACGTGCATTTTACTTTTGGCAAGCAGCGTAACCTCAGCGCTGATAGACTGGGAAAACAGCAGATGACTTTGAAGCAAATAAGTCTGAGATCAGCCAGTAAATCATGCAGGTCTGTTGGTTATCTCTGCAGCATCTTAGTTGGTGCTGGTACTTCAGTGCTGTCAGTCAGCAGCAGACCTTTCATTCCCAGCAACCCCTGTGTAGATGCTTTCAGTGCACCTGCTACAGAGCAGCAGTGTGTTCTAGCAGATAGGTGGGAGCTGTGGGAGGATGAAGAGCTGTGATTCAGGGGTACACTGCCCTGCTGGCTGGCCTGAGTGTGGCTAGTTGGGTGCATGGTTGGGATCTCAGCTGTGTGGTCAGTGGAGGGCAGGGACCCACAGCGGCAGAACCAGAGGTGTACTCAACAGGTATTTCAGATACCAGGTATTGTTATTACAACACATTCCACTGCTTGATAGTGAACGCTGTTTTGAAACTACGTGGCTAACAGCAGGTTTGTATCTGTGTCACTGCAGCATTTCTTGGAGGCTGCTTGGGTTGCTGCTGCCATGCGTCCTCTACTGAAGGCCCTGAATATTGTGTCCATGCATACTTTCCTGAGAAGATCTCGCCAGCTTTGCAGCCAGAGATCCCCAGCTGGAGCCACATTTAGTTACGAACTTATGAAACAGCAGCACAGACCAGAGGTGCCAGAGTACTTCAACTTTGCAAGCAACGTGCTAGACAGGTGGACCGAAGTAGAAAAAGTAACAGCTACTTGGCTGCTCTGCTGCTGAAGAGCTGAGAACTGCCAAGCACATCCAGCCAGCATGCTGCTGCAGTTGTGCTCTGGTTACAATCTGATGAACACCTCATGTAATTTGAACCTGTAAATCCCTTAGGCCAATGCTGCCCTGTTTGTGAGCCCAAATGCTTTGCTCCTTTAATCAGTAACTCTGGTGACACTGACCCTGAGTAAATTTGTGCCTTAATGATGAGATCAACTGGAGCACTCTGAGCCTTGCGCTGGTTCCCCTACTAGCTGTGACATGCACCCTGCCTGTGTGTGCGAGACAAAGCACTTGGCCTCCACTGCTTGCCAGCAAAATGTGAATACAGCAAAATGCCAAACCTCCCCATTCTTTTCCAGTCATGAAATCTTTGCATCATGAAATAGCAGTCCACAAAACTGAACCACTTGGAGTGCTCAAATGGGCATGAGCTCTAAGCAAGGATGGGGAATATGAAAAAGAAAAGGAGTGAAGTTTAGGTATATCATCTATATTACTCTAGTGCCCTAGTGTCTGTGGATGTAGTCCACAGGTTCTTCATGATGAGGGGCTGAACACAGTGGTGTCCACCCAGCAGCAGGATCACAGCAGAGGTATCACCAGTCTGACACAAGGAGTGCATTCGTTCCGTCTGCAGGAAGAACAGATTTTGGCAGGCTGCGAATGAAGCAAGGAAAGAACACCAGAAGAGTTTTGCCCTCTGAAGTACGCTGCTCAACTTTTCTCCCTAGATGAACCTTAGTGTTTGCCTTCAAACAGATAACAAGATACCATATTCTTCCTGCCCCATGAGGTCTTCTGTGCTCAGGAAATGACTTGCACAATGTCACTGCTAAAGGCATCCATCTCCTTAAGCGCATACCATGAACACACATTTCACTTTTCACACATCTGTTAGTTATGAGTGACATTGATTAGAGGTCACACTGTGCTTTTGATCCTCACATCTGCTTTTCAGAAGTAACAAATGGGCCCAGTTCAAGATGAACTTGGAAATGAGCTTGGAGAGTTTGCAGCACAGAAGCACAGTCCAGCTGCACCTGTGTCCGTCAGCATCTTTCTTTGCGTCCTGGAACAGAAAGCTGGACAGCCTTTGCAGAGGGAAACACCATGAGCTCAGGAAAGAAATGCAAATTTAATTTTTTACATGACATCTGAAGGCTGTTCTTCCTGAAGGAGAGATTGGTTTGGAGACAGTGGCAAATTTCAGCTGCATCCCCAGATTCCTCCAGCACTGAATAAGAGCCGAATGCTTTGTTTCCTAAGAGTTAATTACGGTAAAAGTGGTATGTTTCTAAAGTGAAGCATTTGCACTCTACCCTGTTCTGTAGGAGGGAAAAAAGCCTAAAACCCCCGCATTGTGGTGGGTAGATGGTGTTGCAGAAGAGTTGAAGTGGAGCTTTGAGGATCTGGGAGTGCTGTCCCGGCAAGCAGCCAATGTACTCTGTGGTGCCTGCGGTCTGCAGCATGGAGACAGGGTTCTTCTGCTTCTGCCACGGATCCCAGAGTGGTGGCTGCTGAATGTGGCTTGCATGAGAACAGGTTGGTAAGAGCACACAAATGGCACATGAGGACGGAAATCAGGACTTGCTACTTAATGCACGCAGAACTAGAAACGTGCTGTTGAGGACGAACTAATAAAACACTGATCAACACCCTTCACACCAAATGTGGCACTTCCGTGTAGTTCTGCTCATGATCTAGATGTTAGGAAAACACTCTAAGTCCACTCCTTGACATTCTCCTTTCTCCAGCACTTGTGATGCATCACAAATGCACCTTCCTGCAACCTTGCAGTGAAGCTGGCCCACATTTAGCCAAGTGTTTCACACGGCCTCTGTTCCTGCTCAGCTTGGCAATATTTTCAACCCAGAATGTCATGCTGCCCCACAGACACTAGCAGCATGCAGTACAGAAATTAAGTCCAGAAGAATGGCATACTCCACAGGAAGTGCCTTCAGACCAAGGAAAGCCGTTCCCTCCATTTCTTCTAGCATCCCATGACCAGTCTGGTACCTCCTAACTTGTGCTCATCCTCACATAGAATTCTATCCGCCAAGGAAATCAGTATGTTTACAAATATAGGGCCAAATTCTGCTTTCAGTATAGCCTTGTCCCACTCAAAACCACAAAGTAAGCTGAGTCTTAGTAGTACAAGAACTATTAAGCAATGTATAAGCTCTTTTTTGCGTTCCACTTGCTCCCATTTAGGAACTGTCCCAATTCCTGGCACGCAGCAGCTGACTGCAAAGGACATTCTCTATCGCCTACAGAAGTCCAAGGCAAAAGGCATCATCGCTGATGACTCTGTGGCATCAACTGTAGAGTCAGTAGAGGCTGAATGCCAGTCTCTGAGGTTCAAATTACTGGTGTCAGAGGGCTACCGAGAGGGGTGGCTGAGCTTCAAGGATCTCCTGAAGTGAGTAACCACCACTGCGACAGTGCCGCAGCAGAGATAAGAGTGGTTCCATTTGCTTTGGGTGGGAAATGCTGCACGTGCCAATGTGTTCTCATCCTTCTGGGTCTGCGAAGTGGAAAAATATAAATGGTTTTGGCACTTCTGATTGCTGCTGCAGGGGTTGTTTTAAACATATTCAGGAACGCTTAAGTTACACAAATTGATTTATTCCTCATTTTGTTTATTTTAAAGAAATGCTCCATCTGATCACCAGTGCGTAACCACGAAGTCTCAACACCCTGCAGTCATCTATTTTACTAGTGGGACTACAGGAGCTCCAGAAATGACAGAACATTCCCACTGCAGCTATGGCATTGGCCTCACAGTGAGCGGAAGGTACGTCCACTGCTTTGTCAGATTGGTAGTATGGCAAAAGGAAGAGAAATGCAAGGTTATACCAGAAGCATTTGTTTCACTGCTCTACAAAACAACCCTTCTGCTAGACCCAGCCAAGGTTTGTTTGGTTGGTTATTTTCCCCAGGAAGCAAGGCACGTTTTGAGTCCAGCTGTCTTAGTGTGCATGGAACGTAGCAGCCAAATAGATGCACTAACTCCTTTTTCACATTTTCTTTAACTAAAGATAAATCTTTTGCTGCATGTTCAACAAGTTAGCGTTTAAGAGATTGTCTACCGAATGAAAAATCAGCATAAGTTTAGAAAATCCGTATCAAAATGGGAGAAGTACGTGGGTCTGACAGGCTTCTGGGTTCATGTCTGTCTGAGTTCAACACAGCTCCCAGAGGAATGAAATGCTGATAATTCAGAACCTCTAAATTTTTAAAGCAATATTGTTTATAAAATTGATAGGGCAGTGCACTTCACTCTAACTGGGAGACAGTAACAAACCAGAAAAGGCCCACATGCAGTAATCCAAAAACACCCTTATCGCTAACAGCAAGTTCAAGCAATCTCATATTCATGCAACATCACATCCTGAGGAGGGTTCTGCAGCTCCGTCAGTACAACATCTTGTGGAAACGTGCAGTGTCAGTCTGTCCTGCTGTGCCCTCCCTGTGCCAGGACTTGGTTGTGCTCAGTCATTCAGGTCTATCTAAATTCCGCTTACCCACGACAAACAGTGCCAGATTCACTTCCCTGCCACATCTCAAAACATTTTACTACTTGCCTTATTTCTGCTAAGTAAGGACAGTGGGCTGTTCTTCCTTGTGCTATCAGGTACTGGCTGAACCTGACCTCTTCAGAT
Source organism: Oreortyx pictus (assembly GCA_036925125.1). Classification (NCBI taxonomy): domain Eukaryota; kingdom Metazoa; phylum Chordata; class Aves; order Galliformes; family Odontophoridae; genus Oreortyx; species Oreortyx pictus. Next base: position 4,698,981 of record JAUPFR010000029.1, read on the forward strand.
ATATATTGGAATACCTCAGACACGGGCTGGGCCAAGGCAGCATGGAGCATGTTTTCGGCGTGGAGTGAAGGGGCATGTGTATTTGTACATAAAATGCCACAGTTCAACCCGCCTGCTGTCTTTGAGGTAAATGGGGGAGATGACTTTGCAGCTGTTTGCTATTAGGCCTAGAAGTGAAACACAAAGGAAACTGGGCTGGAATCTGCAGAGCTAATCTGTTATTAAAATGAGTGACAATCATAGACAAATGAGAATGCCAGTTGCCTGCACCACGTAACTCAAGAGTAAGGGGTGAGGAGGCAGCAAAGCTGAATTCCCTTAAAAAATGCCATTGGCACTGTATTGTCCTCCATTCTCCACACACAACTCCTTATCCTTTGTAAAAGACTACCGCCATTTCACCCCTTCTCCTGCGACAGCTGGGAGCTGTCAGGTAGCACCAGGCTGTGTTGGAGAACACTTTCAGTTTTAGTCCTGTAGGACATCTAAAAAAGTAGGATTAGGACTTCAGTTTTTTTTTCTCCTTAAACTGCAATTACGAAGCAATCCTGCAAGGAGGACTTCAAACCTTTCCAGGGTACAAAGCTTTGGTGTCTTGTACCCATTGTAAGATAACATAGCTTCCGTTTTGAAGAAAAATTTAATTAAATATAACTGCTGTGCTAACTGCTCTTAGGACACTAGTATTTTGTTTGCATGTTTCATAAGCCTGATGCAGGCAGATATCATTATACCATCTCTTACAATGTAGATGAGACTTCACGGGCTTCAGTATATGGGCAACACTGGTTTTTATTATTCTGAACTCCTTAGAGCCTGTCAAGATATCCCATCACTGTCTTCTGCTCAGCTCCAACTGCCTACCGAATGCTCGTGCAGCACCAGCTGCCCAGGTAAGCTGAGGCGGAGGGTCCCCAGCACTGCCTTCCATCAAAGCTGTGGGCCAAGTGCTCAGCTTTTGGATTTTATTCCACTTTCACAGTGGCAGAACAGGAACTCTGACTGTGTTTCTCAACCTCTTGAGTCTCACTTACTGTGTATTAAGTCAGAATAAATATTTGGGGTGCCATCTTAGGCTTTGTAAGTCACAGTGGAAAGCATCTTAGCTCAGGCAGTAATAAGATAATCATGGTGTCCTAGTTAACACGTCCTACTTTTACCATCACACTCTCCCTACCTCTGTTTCTTTCCTATGTCCCACCAGCAGTATACTCCCCATGAAGTGTATGTTGGTATGGCTCAGTGACATGTATGAAAGACACCTTGGCCTCTCTGAACTCTCCCACAGGTTATAACTGACAGGGTTAAACTTTGTTATTCCTCTTTGGTCCAGGCTCCAGTTCAGACTCTAGGGTTAGAAACATCACATTATTTGATGTTCTAAATAAAACAGAAGCAAACCAGGAAGTTTTTATTTTTCCTTTCTTGTGTTATTTTCAGATTTGTTGTTGTTTAGCACTTCACAATTCAAATTTAACAAAAAAGACTCAGCATTTTGTATAGGAAGGTCCCCCACAATACAGGAATATGGCAGCAAATGGGACATAGCAGACAGATAACTGCCAGTTACTTGTTTTGTCTTTCTCAGCTGCACATTCAGCAGGCTCCGGCACTGTGTGAGCGCTGGGGAGCCAATCAACCCCGAGGTGATGGCAGAGTGGAAAGCGCGGACAGGGCTGGATATCCATGAATGCTATGGACAAACAGAAACTGTATGTTGAGCTTTACAGGAGAAAAATATATGCTTTGCAGATACAGCAATAAATCCTATTCAGTTTGACAAGAAAAAGTCATTAAAAAGATTGTACACAATTGTATTAGGTTTACATACTCCTCCTCACTTCACCACATTCCAACAATGCTAGTTCATCATGACTATTGCAACAGTTGCGACCTTTAGAGGGGAAGTCAGTTCCAATAGGCAACAATGAAAACAGTTTTTTAACTCATGTGGGCTTTGCATTGAGGGCTGACACAGAGGAGATGCACTCTTCATGACTACCCTCCAAATTCTGCTTTGAACTCTATTTTTGGAGCGCTCACATTGTTCGGGGCTACGGGTGAGATTTCCAGAACATCATTTATTTCATTGGACATATGATTATAATGAAGGGTTCATTATTTCCTACAAAAGTTCACAATGTTAGCTGAGTTTTCTAAACCTACGCTAAAGACTGAATATACAAGTGACTGTTTGGCTGAGAAAAATATTTATTACAGGTGCTGGTCTGTGGAAATTTTAAAGGAATGGAAATTAAACCTGGCTCTATGGGAAAGCCATCTCCAGGGTATGACGTCAAGGTATGGCACCTCTTGTAGCACTGCTGTCTCTGAGATCATCATTTGCTATCGAAGCAGTCTAAGAGATTTCACACGACACTGTGCTATGCAGCATCATTCCACAAGGAATGGAATTGTGAACCAACTACGTCACTGTCCCAAATGCAGTGTGCAAAGTGAGCAGTCGCACTTTACTCTCGCACCAGCCTCAGCAGGAAGACGTAGATGACAGCCCACTATCAGATAGGATGGCAACGATGGAAGTCAAATTGCCAAGCTAATGAAGAGTGAGAGCAAACGTGAATTAATAGTCTCTTGTCATTTATTACAATTGCCTATTATTAATATCCCACTCAATATCCCCGCTGAATATGAATCTGCTAGAATGCAATTTATTATATTTTACAGGTAGCTTTTATGTAAAACACAATTTAATATTTCCTAGGATGATCCAGAGAAAACAAAGGCAACAGTCCGTGGGGATTTCTGTGTTACTGGAGACAAGGGGATCATGGATGATGATGGATACTTTTGGTTTGTTGGAAGAGCCGATGATGTCATTAATTCTGCTGGGTAATTCAACACTGATTAAAAATACATCTTCCACCACAAATAATAGAGTTGATTCAGACAAGATATGTTTATGTGCCTCAAGTACAAATAAAGGACCTTTATCTCCATTTTAAAGATACCGCATTGGACCATTTGAAGTAGAAAGTGCTCTAATAGAGCATCCCGCAGTGGTGGAATCAGCAGTTGTCAGCAGTCCAGACCCCATCAGGGGAGAGGTAAACAAATTGAGCACATTTTAGATAAAAAAGAGCTTTATGCATACCACAGCTGACAAAGACCAGCTTCCAATGGAATGGTCTATCTAACGATGACATTTTTGAACTAAATAAAACCAAGTTGGCATTCCTACTCTACCAGATATGTCTAAACCAAAAAAACTGACCATGACAATTACCTAGCCAACATAACTAAAGCACAATTTGAAGCTTTTCCTCTGCATTCCAGTACTTCCCACATTGATCAGCTCCACAGTCCAAACAAACACATAACGTTGGCATAGATGTTTGCATCCACTGTATTTATTATTCTGTAGTTTGTAGGTAAACGTTTGGTTAAAGCTTCAAATCTCACTGTTGTGTGAGGTTGTTTCATCACTACTTAAGCCTTTGTTCCCTTAACTTCTTCAAGGTAGTGAAAGCCTTTGTTGTTTTAACACCCGACTACGTCTCATGCGATCCAGAACAAATGAGGAAAGAGCTACAAGACCACGTTAAGAAAGCTACTGCTCCATACAAGTATCCTCGGAAAGTAAGTTGCCGATCATCCAAATATTTTAAGTAATTGTCACTGCTATAGGCAAGCACAGATCAACTATTATGTCACTTATGAGGCTATGTCACTGGGGGGGAAGTCACACTTGTGTACATTATTTCATACCGCATTCCTCCCTTTCCCCTTAGATGGAGTTTGTTCGAGAGCTGCCAAAAACCGTTAGCGGGAAGATCCGAAGAATTGAACTACGCCAGAAGGAGTGGAGGAGATATTAGAATTCTTTGGTTTTGGGGTTGCATTGTAGTTTTAACATAGGGTGTGGGTTCCAGTGGCTTTTTGCTTTGTTTGTTTAAACAATAATAAGATAATGCTGATTTACACAGTAATGTAGAGCAGAAGACACTACATCTCTCTTAGTTGAGGTTCTCACAGTCTCACCTGACCCCCAGCACTCAGCTACCCCAGTGCCACAGAAGCAGGCAGGCTGATATGAATGGCACAGAAGATGTGTAATCAATAGATGATGTGCTAAATAAAGTTAATGAAACATCACTAGCATTTTACCTTTATTATCACTTAAATGAAAAAAATCACAAGAGTTTAGTACATCACTTGCTTCAAGAATCACTTCTGAGAAGCATGACAACAGATTTGTAAAAGTTACAGTTACAAATCTCTACAAGTATATTTAGAAAAAAATAGTATAGAAATCTACATCATTAAAATGTTTAAGGACTCAATTAGCAAAAAATTTTAAACGCATGATGACAAAGTAGGAATTTAAGACATGTAACAACAGCTACTCGCACCTTAACTGCAGCACAATGATTTATTCTGTCTCAGTCCAGTCATGTTAACATGGGTATGTCTGTATGCTTGAACAACTGCCAAGCAGCATTATTTTCATCCCCTGCTCAGAACACGTATCTGACATCATCGGACTGGCCCAGTTTTGTTATCTACAGTTAACTAACTGAGCTTCAGATTCAGACAACTAAACTAAAAATCTTCAAGTTCTCATAGATGGTCTGAGGAACAAATGTTTGTTGGAAGAATTTCCTGAAGTGCTGAGGCATGTTCCAAGAGAGGTCAAAGCATCTACATTCATGGTGGCAACATGAGATTTCTCTTTTAGAATTGCATTTTCCCACTTGAAGTATCCACAGCTTCTCTCACTACCTTCACGCCTACCAACAGGACAACAGAAAAACGCCTTGCCATGATTTGGACCGGCATTTGACACATAGAGCCTTTTAGCCCTTCGACCACACTTACACAGAGGGGGAGTTAGCTTTTCATTTTGCACAGCTGTTACAGACTGATTCAGATTGACTGTGGAGCTCAGAGCGGTGCGAGATGCTTTGGACAAATTCAAATTTCTCCAATATAAGGCATGATCTGAAGATGCCATTTTCTCTTGGTAGACAGCAAAAGACTGTTTTTTCGCTGGTGGCAGTGCTGTTGGACTAGTTGGCTTTCTTTTGGGAACTTCAGAAGGAATAGAAAAATTTCTCATTATTACTGATTGGGATGAAATAGCATTTACCTCTGCAGATGGGATCTTAAAAGCAGAAAGATTTGAAGGCTGCCTTTGTACCATTCCCACATTAAAGATAGTAGTATCAGGACTCTTGTAAATGATGGATTTAGGAGGTTCTACGGGTACCAGAGTTTTCCCCAAACTTTGATCACCTGGACTCATCGCAACCGATTGCTCTGGAGTTGTTTTTATTTCAGACAGCATTAAGATGTCTGTACTTGAGTCCTCCTCCAATTGAACACAGTCTGAATTTGGTTCAGATTGAGATTTAGGTATCAGAGCTACATCTTCCCAGTCAGTCAGCAGAGACAAGCAATCAGAATGAGTGCCGGTATCCTCACTGGAGGTATTCACTGAGGAGATGGTGGTGGAGATGAGTACTAGCCCCAACCCACACACTGGAGAGCTGTACCTTGCTGTGCTCACAAGATGCCCATTGTTCAATCCTTGCTGAATGCCTGGTGATAAAGTACTGTGAGATTGCTGTGCGTGTCCAAGAAGAGCAAATCTGTCAGCAGACACTGTGGAATAGCTTTGGATTTCTTCGCATAAATCAGTCCTTGAGCTGCTGCCAGATACAACATGCATGTCTGCAGAGCAACCACTGGAGGTGGCCTGTTCTGCAGATTGTACATCAGGAATTACCGTAATTCCAGCAGGCCCGTTGTGGTTTCTCTCTGCCACAGAGTTTGCTTTGCAAGATTTATCTCTGGATGTTTCAAGGCTGCTGCTACTTCCCAGCACAGTCTTGTCAGCAGAGCTGGCATTCGGCATTCTGGAAATTAAGTTCTTCCTAGGACAGGACTAGGGAGTCCATTAACAAAAAGAGATTTTGGAAAGTGAATACCCAGAAGTTTTAGTAATCACTGCATAAGACTAACAAGTATGTCAGCCTAAGGATGTTCTGTTCAATTCACACTCAAGATTCTGGTTTTGTTGTCCGAACAGCTCACCCTTCGCCTGTATGTCAGGCTACAAGACAAGTAAAGGAGAGATATGAAATAGTAACAAACCTTATCCAAAGATTTAGTAATCTTCAGCACACACCCATCACAAGTCATCCTCCAAGCAAGACGAGCAGTATTCCGAGAGTCATCCAACCCTTCAAAAGTATGGTTATATTAACATCTTCCTTTTGAACTACTACAGGAGGCAGTTCTTATTAGATGAAAAGTACCACTCACGTACACTTAAAAACTCATGCAGCTGAATATGTAGCCACAACAACTGTTAAAATCCCTGGTGTTTTGTATTAATTATGCCAAAAATTTGAGTTGAAATTATGTTTTCTTCCATATTCATAAGGTGCCCAGAGCTATCACCTAAGACCAAGTTCTTTTATCCTTTCCTTGCTCTCTTTTTCCTTTTCTGCCCCAGCAACTCAGAACTTGATCTTGTGGACCACACAAACACAAAAGCTCTAGGAGAGATTTCTAAAGTTAAGTGTGAGATTAGAAATGACAAATTCTGATCTCTGAAGCATTTCTACTTGGATGGTTTTATTGACCTGAACATTGTATACCTAGAAATAACATTCTGTATATCAGATAGAGTCATCACATCACCCTTACCAGAATGTTCCCGTCTGTAGGGCAAATAACCCCCAGAAATAGCACCCAGAAGAAATAGTGCCAAAGCTGATATATGTTTGATAGGCTTAGGTAGATGGTATACAGATAGTTAATAAGAAAATTAATAAGAAAAGAGTGGCTCACCTTTGAAGATGGTTGAGGCGCACCAAAAACTCCACTAGGGAGGGATCTCCAACCAGAAATCCTTCCCTGGTGGTGGTCAGCCCTTAAATGGGGTCTTGGGAGAGGTGGAGTCAAACTCCACCCCTTCCAATCACACTCACTTGTGCCCCTGTGGTTGACCCAGTGCTTGCCTCAGGTGATCAATCAGTGGTTCAGGCCGTGATTCAACAGTTCCCATACACTCCACCCCTTCACGACATGAACCACTGATTAAGGAACTATAGGGTGAGCCCTCCTCAATACAGAGACCCAATACATCGTGACGCTTTACATAATAACCCGTCGCGATGCATATCGATGTAATCTGGGATGAGTGATGATCAGCGTATGGCTCATGCTCTTCCTTGGGCCAGTGCTTGGTGGTGTCTACTGGAAGCATGCGGTCACATTGTGCAGGTCCGTCCTACTCTTCATCAGTCCCGGGTAGACCATCACCGGATGTTGCACATGATGTTATTGCAACTCTGGAACACTTCAGCAGTATTTGGTTCCCTCCGGTGACTTATAGACTCACGGGGAGTAATATAGATGTTTCAAAGGTACCAAGAGGGGGAGGTCTGCCCTCCAGGGTAAGATACAGGCCGTATTCCTATCTTGGGTCAACACTTCAACTTGTACAGGGGCATGCCCTGGCCGCCTGTACCAAACCTTTTGCCCAGATGTCTGTGGCTGCACGATTATATCAGGCACCAAAGGGGGTGTCCTGATCTGCCACAGAGACATGATAGGGGTTCCTTTAGCAATAAAGACTGGAGTGTTGACCACAATATCAGTAGGCCATGTACCAATTACCAGAGGGACTGCCGAACCCCCCACCTCCAAAAATCTCCCCCAAGGTGCAAGTAGGCCACACCGTCATGGTCCTACCTGCACCTTCCAAGGCCATCTTATTTTATTGGTGCCTGGTTTCAGGTTCTCAGGGGCAGGGAGCAGAAGATTGTTCTCACGGCCGGTCTGAGGTCTTACCTCATTATCTGTACCTGTAATTTGGATCCTAAGTGGGGAGGCCCATGTTGTTTGTAACATTTTCAAGGCACTGGGTCTGCCATCTCTAGGTCTTTCATTCAGATCTCGCAGGGTTTCGTGGAGTCTCTTCGTCCACCCCTGCAGAGACTGAGAGTCTGTCTTCAGGGCAGCCTTGAGAATACCGTTATAACGCTCAATCAGGCCTGCCCCCGTTGGATTATATGGCAGGTGGAATCGCCATTCAATATTGTTCTCTTCTGCCCAGCGTTGTATCATTGCACCCGTGAAATGAGTCCCTTGGTCGCTCTCAATGACTTGTGGTGTCCCGTAGGCAGCCATCAATCTTGTGAGCGCCTTGATGGTATAGGCCTGGTTGGCTTTTGGTACTGGATAGGCCTGCATTAGCCCACTCGCGGTGTCAACACAGGTTAGGGCATATCTCGCCCCCTCAGATCGAGGGAGGGGCCCAATATAATCAACCTGCCATCGCTGTAGAGGATTGTGTCCTCTAGCAAGATGGGCTGTTGTTTCAGGCAACGACCTCGGTCTCATTCTGGAGCAGGCATCACAGTCTCGACATGCTTGAGCTACGTCCGATAGTTGTACGGGCTGTCCCCATGCTTTGGCAGCTGCCCACATGGTCTTCTGTCCAGCATGCCGCAGCTTTTGATGTAACCAGTAGGCAATGTTCTCAGATGGTGAGTTCTCAACCCATCTAACTCGGGCCAGTGTGTGGGCTTCATCATTTCCTGGTGACTGTAGGGGTCGGTGACCAGAAACGTGGTAGACACGTACAGTTCTGTGTTTGAATGTATTCCATATGTCTAACCACATATCTTTGCCCCAGATCGGTCGGGAGTGGATAGTCCAGTCCTGGGTAGCCCACTGTGCGATCCAAAGAGTGAGTCCCCGGTACACAGCCCAACTATCTGTGCAGATATTCAGGACACCGTCACCAGGTTCTTTGGTTATAACCATCCACACGGCCCGCAGCTCTGCCCACTGGCTGCTTTGACCATCCCCCTCTTCAAACCATATTGTATCTGTAGCGGGATGGTATGCTACTGCTCTCCACTTACTTGGGTTGCCCTTGCTGGACCCATCCGCGTACCAGGCATCTTCAGGAATGGGATATTTTCCTTCCTGGACGGGACTCTTCTGTGGCGGAGCAACCAAGGTTTGTTTTGGTGCATCACTGTGATACGTCACTGGGCCTAGAATCTTTTGGAGTTCTTCTTTCAACGGTGAGGAAGACAGACTACTCCTCTGGCTGAGATAGGCGACCCATCGTGCCACCGTCTGTGCCTGGGCCACCCCTGTCTTAGGAAGGTGGGTTCAGATCTCTCACCCACCCCTGAATTGGAAGAGTGGTCTTAACTATGACTTTGGCCGTCTGGGTTATCGGCTCTACCGCTTGTAATGCGGTATAGGCAGCCAATAGTTGTTTTTCAATCATACTATATCTTTCTTCTGCTCCGTGCCAGACCTGAGACCAAAATCCAATGGGGGTCCGAACAGAACTCTGGCGTTGCCACAGGCCCCAGCCAAAGCCATCCTGAGTAACATGAACATCCAATTCAGCTGGGAGGGTAGGATCGAATATACCCAATGCCTGGGCTTGTTTCACCGCCTGTTTTGCTTGCTGGAAAGCATCCTGTTCTGTTCTCCCCCAATCCCATGAATGGCCCTTTTTTGTGAGTCTATACAAAGGTCTCAGCAGCTGCGCCAAATGAGGTATAAAGGAACGCCAGTATCCCAATATACCTAGAAATTCCTGCAGCTGCTTTGGTGTTGTAGGGACTGGAAATGCCTGAACCTTATCTATGATGGCACTGGGTAGCACTTTGGTCTTTCCTGACCAGACTACCCCCAGAAATTTTACGGACAGGCCTGGACCTTGCACCTTTTGAGGATTGATAGCCCATCCTCTTTCATTTAGGTAGGAGGTTAATGAATCTGCTGCCTCTCCTACTGCTTCCAGTGAGTCAGATGTTAACAGGAGATCATCAATGTAGTGGTACAGGTTGACATTATTATTAGGTTTCCTCCAATTAGCTAGGTCACGGGCCACCAAGTTATGACAGTATGTTGGTGAGTGCACGTACCCCTGTGGTAGGACCTGAAGGGTCCACTGCCTGCCTCCCCATGTGAACGCAAACTGATCTTGCGATTCTTTGGCAATCGGGATACTAAAAAACACATTTGCCAAATCCAGGACACAATGGTAGGTCTTAATTTCCCTACTGAGTGTGTCCATTAGGGAAGCAATATTGGGTACAGCCGCATGGATGGGCGGCGTGACCTTATTTAATTCCCTATAATCTACCGTCATTCTCCATGTTCCATCTGACTTCCGCACTGGCCATATGGGGGAATTATATGGACTATGTGCAGGTCTTATAATACCTACTTTTTCTAGTTCCTGCACAGTTTTTGATATTTCTTCCTGCCCCCCTGGGAGTCTATACTGTCTTACATTAGTAATCTGGCGTGGTTTCGGCAAACAAATGGGCTCATGTTTCGCATGGCCCCTCAATACTGCCTGTATCGCCCGGATACTAATGTACCTCTGTCGAAGTCTGAACTCTCCCACAGTCGTCTGGAGAGCCAGACCCCATAAAATGTCTATGCCCAAGATGTATTCTGGGATTGGGGCAATCGACACTTTATACTCCCGGGGTGGGAGACGCCCAACCCCCAATTTCAGCCATGTTTGGGTGACTGGAATGGTCTGTCCCCCAAACCCACCAATCATCACTCTATTGCCCTTAAACTTTGTTGGGTCTCCATATATAATTGATGTTTCCGCACCAGTGTCTACTAGCGCTTTTGAACTTTTTGAACCTTTTGAACATTCTTCTCTGACCAAAAGATGTCTAATTCTACATAGGGCCTCCGGTCACGTCTGGAGGCCCTAAGGGGACCAAAGTCCTTCGTTACTCCATGAAGCTGGCTAAATCTAGGTCTTTTACCGCAGGTGGTTCAGACATTGTATCCCGCGACACCTGTGGATGTTTCTTCCTTCTATTTGGGGCTATAAAGTCAGCCAAATTCCAGGTTGTTGTTGGTGCTGCCTGTATTATTCGTACTCCCGATTTTCTGGGAGTACTCTGAAATTTTTGATCGTTTCTAAGTTGTTTCCATAGTTGTAACAATACATGGTTGGGTTGCCCATCGATTTTAGCAAAGGCAACCCCGGCCCGTATAAGATCATTGAACGTGGTCTTCCGAGATACCCGGATGGGGCCCGATCGGGGTATCCGTGGGACAGGCTTCTTAGTTTTAACGGGGAAGGCCTCAGCTGTTTCTACCAGACGGACATTGCGCCTAGTTCTTATGCGCTCCGTTTCCCCAAGGTCTGCCACCAACTGGGCTGCCTGTTGGACGATAGCCTCCGAAGCCACCAAAGGGTTTAGTATGGAGACCAAAGTCCCATAAAGGTGAGAGGGGGCTTGTTGCAGTATTAGGTCACGCATACCTGCTGTAAATTTTTCCGTATCAGGACTCTCAAAGGTCTCTGAATACATAGCCTCCCTCATACCCAGTTCTCGGATGTATGTTTGGAGGTCCTCCATAGAGGACCATAAACCGGTATTGAGTGGAATGTCAGATTTGTTGGGCCATGTTAAGCGGCATGCTGCCATCAACCAATCTATAATAGAATGATTCTCATTATTATAGTGGATGGCAGCATATAATCTTTGCCTCAGGGCTGGGTGTATAGTTATAGATGCCAGTTTTGACATCTCTGTCCCACTAACTAACACGCTTTCAGCTCCTGCATCCCATAACCTCAGGAGCCATGATGGTATGCTTTCTCTTGGTTTTTGATGGAATTGTTGTACTAGGTTCATCAACTCGTTTGCTGCATACGGGCGCGCTGTCACATGCAAGCATGTTTCAGCCATTGGTCAGGAGGCACTCCCGCTGGTCTATCTTGCATTTTTTTTTTTGTTTTTTTGAGTTATGATTGGTCGGATCTCAAACGGATCCTCCAGAGATGGAGCTTCGAGATCTGATTTAGAAATCTTTTTTTCTGAGACATCCAGGTCCACTACTTCAGGGACCTGGGTGTCCTCCACTGATATGGTACGAATTTGTTTTGTTGGCACATCTAGTCCAGGTTTTTTGGCTACTAATGTGCCCAACTGTTGTTCCAACTTTTCAATACGATCTCTTAGAATCAGAAAATCAATTATTATGTTTGTATTTGTTATTTCCAGTTTATGTAAGGCCATTATTAGAGGCCAAGCCACAGCAGAAGCAGCTAGCCGACGTTCTTTTGTAACTAGTATGTCCTTGTCTAGACCTTGAAAATAATCTGTCAGCCGGGCTGGAGAAGGAGAAACAGTCCCTGTAACCCGCAGGGGTCCCCATTTTTCAATAACGGTGGCAAGACCATAATAGGATGACCCCGTAAATCCTGGAATTTGACCAGGAATTGTTTGGTCCAGGGGAGTAACGTTCTCCCCCCTGCCCCATTTGAAAATGTTCCAAATGAAGGACATAGTTAATTATTGTATATGTATATATATATTTTTTAAGCCTGCCAGGCTCGCCAATTGTAGGGCAAATAACCCCCAGAAATAGCACCCAGAAGAAATAGTGCCAAAGCTGATATATTTTTGATAGGCTTAGGTAGATGGCATACAGATAGTTAATAAGAAAATGAATAAGAAAAGAGCGGCTCACCTTTGAAGATGGTTGAGGCTCACCGAAAACTCCACTAGGGAGGGATCTCCAACCAGAGATCCTTCCCTGGTGGTGGTCAGCCCTTAAATGGGGTCTTGGGAGAGGTGGAGTCAAACTCCACCCCTCCCAATCACACTCACTTGCGCCCCTGCGGCTGACCCAGTGCTCGCCTCAGGTGATCAATCAGTGGTTCAGGCCGTGATTCAACAGTTCCCATACACCGTCCTACAAAAGCCAGCCCCAAATCCTGCAGAGCACCACTCAGCCCTTTAGGTTTTCTATTATAGAAGGCCTAAGGAGAAACATGTAGCTGGTTAAGATGTAGCACTTCAAAACCTCTTCACAGTGAAGTGAAAAACACTTCCAAAATATCACCTATGAATAATAAAACTCCCACAGACATTATGCGAGACAGGTATCTTCATGTTATTATTGTGATAAATGAGTGTGAAACAGTACGTACATTACATAGAGCAGATTAGAATGGAAAGAACCATTTGCACTTTATGTCTCACATCGAAGGCAATGGGATTGCCTGGTCACAGCCTGAACCAGTAAACGAGCACCTGGGTGACTGGAGCATAGCCCATGTCCACCCATCTCCTCTCTCCCCATCTCGGCAGTGCTTCTGGGAGCACAGATACGCTCAGAGCATGCGTGGGTTGCCCCCCCCTCCCTGGCTCCCTTCTTTCTGGTGTGCCAGAATTCGAACGGGAGGCGGCTGCGTTCCTTAACCAAACGGTCGCCGGGAGGGGAGTTCATTCCCCTTATCTCTACTATCTCTTTCCGTAGCTCCTGTACCTCAAATAAAGGCTCTGTCACTGCCTTTGTTTACTTTACACCTTAACAGAAAGAACAGCCTTGAAGAATACAATAGATCTTGAGATGCTTAAACTGCTGTATATTTTTTTTAAACACTTACGCCTTTGCATTACTCCCTGATTCTCCTTTGATCACACTGTTTGACTTTAGAGACCTCAATTTGCTGCGTGAGCGCCAGCATTGGGGACAGGCAAGCTCCTGGATTGTCCCTTAGAACGTTTCCTTGGCTGCATAGGACAAAATGTGCTGTCAGTCCCCAAGGTAGAACTCCTGTTTGTGTGAAGACTACGAAAAACCAACCAAACAAAAACCCACCATCGTAAAAACATCTCTTCCATTTTCTCAGTATACATTCATTTTCAGTGTTATTAGTACTGTTCTGGTCAGTACTTGTACTGGCCAGAATACAGTTCCCAACTTTGTCCTGGTGTAACTGCTGAGCAGGCAAGGACCACTATTTTCTAGCTAGCAATGTAAGGCAGTAACAGCAATGCAGGAAAGACTGGGAAGACAAAGCATCAAGCAGGGCACAAGATGTCAGAAAAGGAAGAATGGCTCCAAAATTCTCCAGTGCTCAGCAATGATTCATCTAACAGCACATTGCTTTCCTAGCATTATGATTTCTATGAAAATCCGCTGTCCTATGGCACAGCTTGTTATTTGTGCAGTAATGCAGAATGAAAACAGCTGGGGAACTCAAGTCACTGGAACGCAGTGCTGCCTCATAGGCACGGATGCAGCTTTTGAGTTGATAACACGGATCCACATTTTTCAGTGTACTGATTTTTCTCACCCTGTATGTTGCTTTGAGATCAATCCAGGAATTGAAGATGTCAGGTTTCCAGAACTGCTTTCTCTTACACTCATAGTGCAAGCACACACCCAGGTCCCAGTCTGCACAGGGGAAACAAGTGCAACCAAAGAAATAACATTTCTTTAATCCTAATGTCTGCAAATTGGGCATTATTCTCACCTGAGTGAGCCACAGGATACCAAACAGGCAAAAAAAACCGACCTCTGTGCAAGAAGGTGCACGGCCACGCACGAAGCAGAGGCACCCTGTGATGGGGTGGTGAGCACTGCTGCCTTATGGCCCTCGCTGCAGGACAGCCCTGCACCAGAGATGGAGAACAGCCCCACCAAGGGCTCCTGTTTGAGGCACGCTGCCTCACACTGTAAGTAAAAGGAACGTTGCCTACCTGTCCAGGTAACAAAAGCACACAGCTTTGCCTCTGGAACGGTGTTACTTGGGATATCTGAGCTGAACAGAAATTTCTTCTCATTTTGTACCTTCCGAAGCCACCTCAAGAACTGCGACAAGCAGATGTTCAGAGGGACTCCTCCGTCAACTTGGCTCTTTGAGCAACAGACAGAGAAGCACCCGTGTCAGTACCGACCGACATCGACTCCACATGCGTTTGTCCCTTTAAAGGAGTACCGAACCGCTGCGAGCAGCCGCGCGATACCTGCGTGACGCCGGTCAGCGCCGTGCAGAACCCGGACAGCACGGGCTGCTCCTGCGGCTGCACGAAGGAGTGGAACTCGGCCTCGATCAGCCCCGTGGCGGCGTTCAGCAGCACGGCCGGGAACTCACCTGGGACGGAGCACAGCGAGAGCGGCGGGCGGGACAACGCCCGCTCAAACACGGCCCGCGGGCATACGCGCATGCGCACCCCGCAGCCCCCGATCCCCGCAGCCCCCGATCCCCGCAGCCCCGGGCCGCGCCGCCGCAGCACTCACTGATCTCGGGGCGGCGTTGCCGCGCGTCCCGCCAGCACGTGGACTCGAAGTCGAGGACGAGCAGAAAGCCGAAGCGCGGCCCCGCGGCCGCCGCCGCTCCGCCGCTCCGCGCGCCGCTCCCGCCGCTCCGCGCCATCCCCAGCGACCTGCGTGACACGGCGGGACGGGGCGGCCTCAGCGCCGGGCCCGGGGGAGACCACCCCGCCCCGGAGGAACGCAGACCCGACACCGCCAGAAGCCGCAGCGTGCAGAGCACAGCCCGCACCTGGCCAGCCGCTTCGTAGCCATCTCCGCCGCTTCAAACCGCCCGCGGTCCCGCCCCGCGGCTGCGCCGCTCCCCGCGCAGGCGCGGTCGGTCCGGCTGTTCGGCGCGGCCGTGGCGGGCGCGTCCGTCCGCTCGGTCGGGCGGAAGCGGCCCGCGGGCGGGGACGCGGACGGGCTGCGTGCGGGCGGCAAGAGGAGCAGGCCGGGCCGCCGGGAGGGGAAGGTGAGCTGGGACACAAGTGGGAGCGCGGCGTGCGGGACGCGGCCCGGCTCCTGGCGTGAGCGGCCCCGGGCTGGGCGGGCTCTGCGCGCGGTGTGCCGCCATCGTGCAGCACTCGTGTTACGTCGGAAGGGACCCCCCCGGCTCACCCTGCCGTGCTCTGGCTGCCCCGGGCCCCGCTGTGGCTGTGAGCACCTCCAGGGAAGGGCACCCCCAGCTCCGGGCGGCAGTGCCAGCGCCTCGCCGCCTCTTTCCCTTTGAAGCCTTTTCCCCTGCTGCTATCGCTGCTGCTGCGGTCAGTCCCTCTCCTGTGTGTAATCTCTCTTTGAGCACTGGAAGGCTGCAATGAGGTCTCCCTGGATCCTGCTCTTCTCCAGGCTGCACACCCCCAGCTCCTCATCCTGTCTGCACAGCAGAGGAGCTCCAACCTCCGAGCATCCCTGTGCCCTCCTCTGGCCCTGCTCCAACACTCCCGTCCTTCCCGTGCTGGGGCCCCAGGCCTGGATGCAGTGCTGCAGGTGGGGGCTCCCGAGGGCAGAGCAGAGGGGGATGATCCCGGGCTGCTCTCTGTGAGTTGTTCTCCCAGTCCGTACACGTCTGGGATTGCCCCAACCCAGGTACAGCGTCCCGCACTGGGCCTTGCTGGACCTCATTAGGTTCTCGTGTGCCCACCTCTGGAGCCTGTCCAGCTCCCTCTGGATGCCGTCCCTCCCTTCTGTGGTGCCATCAGCAAAGTGCTGAGGGTGCACTCGATCCCATTCTGTGTGTCACTGGTGAAGATGTGGAAGAGCACCGGTCCCAGACGGGCCCCTGGGGGACACCGCTCGTCGGCCTCCACCTGCACACAGAGCCACTGAGCACAGCCACATCCAAGCAGCTCCTTACCCACCAAGCAGTGCACCCTTCACACCCATCTCTCTCCCACTCAGAGATGGGGATGTGGTGCAGGACCACGTTGGAGGCCTGGCACACGTGCAGGTGGACATCAGTTGTTCTTCCTTTGTCCACCGGTGCTGTCTTTGCATCACAGAAGGCCACCAGCTGGGTCAGGTATGATCTGCCCTTGGTGATGTCCTTTTGTTATGTAATAAAAGATTATAGTGGAAGATTTTTACAGGTCAGATGAGTTCCACAGCCAAATAGTCAGTGTCGGTCTCCAAAATAGCACGTGTTCTTGCTGATCAGCTCGGGAGACCTTGTGAATTTGTGATCATGGCTTAAAGAACTGCTGTGCTGAATTCTGTGGTTCTGCCTCATCTCTGATGTGCTCTGCTCACGGCTCCTTTGGATGCTGTGAAACAGTTTCTGCAGCAGGGTCAGGAGACCTGTGTGCTTCAACAGTTGCTGCAGTTACATGAAGCAGATGGGTTCTGGCTAGAGCCCTGTGCGAGGTGTGCACATGTCTGCACGTGGTGGTGTTTGCAGGTACCCAAGGACCCAGGTTACTGCGATGCTGATGGTAACAGATGTTGAAGTGTGGGCTTGTATGGGAACTGTTGAATCACGGCCTGAACCACTGATTGATCACCTGAGTCGAGCACTGAGTCAGCCGCAGGGGCACAGGTGAAGGTAATGTGCCTGTGTGATTGGAAGGGGTGGAGTCTGGCTCCACCTCTCCCAGACACCACTTAAGGGCTGACCACCACCAGGGAAGGATCTCTTGTTGGAGATCCCCCCTGCTGGAGTGATTGGCGAGCCTCAACCATCATAAAAGGTGAGCCATCCTTTACTTTTAATAGTAGTCTGTGTACCATCTATATAAAGCCTTATGGAAATATACCATTCTCCACAATATTTTCTCTACAATGTTCTCTAGAATTTTCCTCCCTACAGGGCTCAAGAGGAACTTCAATGAATGGAAGAGTTATTTAACGTGCTGTTGCCTGTGCCTGGACAGTATGCTGTTTACTGTTTAATTCACCTCCTGTTCAACAAACTTTTGTGGTCACACAAAACCTTTCTTTACTGCCGTTTTCCTTCTTACAGGAGAAGTCATCTCGCTTGTCAGCAGCTTTGCTCGGTGAGGACTGTGAGATCAGCCAGGAGCAGCTGTACGAGCTGTTACAGTATGCGGCCCTGGGGAAAAGCCACAATGCATCCCAGCCCAGGTACAGCATGTCCGTGTCTGGGAGGCAGCCCTGTCCTGTGCCCACTGTACTGAGAGCCCCCAGAAGGCACACGGGCTGTGTGTGTTCTGGAGCCTTTGTAATGCTGTGCAGACAGCCTGTGTTATGGAGATGTGGCTGTTGGTAGGCTTGGTTGCAGACCAGAATTCCTCTTCTGACGGAAGCTCTGACATTTCGTACTTGTTTCTGTGACTGCATGAAACACAAAACAATTTGTGGAACAGCAGGCTCACACGCTGAGAGAGGAAATTCAGTGTGAAAATGTTAGTGCTATACTTCTTGTGTCAGGTGTACGAAGTGATTTCTTTGGAGTGTTTTGGGAAGGCCGTTTTAGTCACTTTGCCCTTTTTCATCTTCTCAGTAACTCTTCTGCTTCCTACTGTAAGGTTGAGGGGTGTGTGTGGCCTCGGATGGCTCCCGTATGGCAGCAAGTAGTGTGTCTTGCAATAAAGCTAAATGCAAGGAACACTTCAAGTTTTTAATACTGAACAGAAAATGGTTTTGTGAAGTGTTCATTTTGCTGAAGTAGTCTTAGTTTGATGGACTAGATTGCATCATTACAGCAGGAGTTACAGGTTTGGGTTCCTCTTCTGATGCATGTAAATGAGGTATGATAAGACATGAAATGGTACTGTGCTGGAGTTCGGTTGCAACTCATTCTTTCTCTGTCTCTCGTGTTGTGTCCAGAGATGGGTGTCTGGCTGAGAATAAGTGATAGAGGCCTCTTCTTGTTGAAGTCACTTGGTGCTTTGCCATCAACAGACTTAAAAGCTGGGCTAGCTCTGAGTTTGTTTCTAAGCGTATGGTGATTGTGTTGCTCTGAGATGTATTTATTTATTTATCTGTTTTATTGCAGCTGGTGCCATATTTATCACCAAAGCCGTCTGGCTGGCGTTGTGGTTATTGTTCTGCATGAAATGAGCCGGCTCCATTTCTACAAATTCTGTTTACAGTTCAAACACCTCCGGAAAGTGTTCCAGCATGTAAGTCCCTG
This sequence comes from Oreortyx pictus, assembly GCA_036925125.1. Taxonomy (NCBI): domain Eukaryota; kingdom Metazoa; phylum Chordata; class Aves; order Galliformes; family Odontophoridae; genus Oreortyx; species Oreortyx pictus. The sequence goes on from JAUPFR010000029.1 coordinate 4,717,663, forward strand.
AACTGTTGCTGTCTGCTAAAATTCTTGCAGTGCTGAAGCGACGTCCCAGTGACTGCTTGCTGCAGAGAGCCTGTGGTATCTCGTGCGGGAAGTGTCCATCTTTGCTTCCTCACCAAGTGGGTGGGAGCATCTCTGTAGGCTCTGACAGCTCAGAGCAGAGGCCAGGGTTTCAACGTGCGAAACGTTTTCAATGCTTAGATCTCTGCAGCCTTTCCATGACAAATGTGTATACAGTGGTGTTTCAGTTCTCTACGCTTCTGACTCCTACAAGGGTGCCTGGGAGATTAAAAATACCTCCGCTCATTTGAAGTTTACTCTTGGGTGTGAGTGAGGAGAATCTCTATAGAGTTATGCTGTTGCCACTGATTGAAAAATCTCAGTGTGTGTACTCTATGTCAAGTTTCTTCCTTTTATTTAAAGATTATTGAAAGAGTCATTTTAGTTTTCTGAGCTGCAAGCAAAGTCTTGGGAGGGAAGGAGAGGAAGAAAAGAAAGGAAGGAAGAAAAAGGAAGGAGTGCTTTGATTCACACTTGTAGTGTAGTTTCCCAAACTGCAGCAAATACGAAATCATGGCGTAACTGAAGAGTCCGGAACTGCATCAGGTTCTATCAGCGTGGGACTACAATTTGTGGTCTTAATTACATCACTGAAGGCAAAACCTTCTTGTAACAAACAATTCTATATTGTGTGTCATTAGAACTGAACTGTCTTTGTTTCATTTTCCTCAAAAAATGCCAAATGTACTTCCTTTCTACCCATCCTTCCCTAAACTGGTGAGGCCTTGGGATAAAGAGGCATCTTATATGCTTGACATTTCTACTATGTTTCCAACTTTCTGAGATCTCTTTTTTTTCAGAGATTCACATTACCACCCCCTTCAGCTGACTTCCTAGCCAGTCTGTGTGGTGAAGGAGCAAGCCTGAAACCTCAAGGCACTGCACAAGGTACCTTGCTTAGCTTTGTGTTACCTGTTTTGGTCACAGTGATTCACTTTCAGGAGTAATTTAATGGCTTTGCACCCTGTGCATGCATAGCATGCTGCTATGGTCAACTTGTTTACAAAAGGAAAAATGTACAAAAGGAACCCTCTTGGGTTTGTTATCACAAGTAAATGCGAAAAGCCAAGATAATTTTTTAATGAGTTTAATACAGAATTCTGATGCTTCATGACCCCTTTTGTGATCATTTTACTGTAAGATGTGTCTATAGTTTTTTGTTATACTGAGCTGCAATTGAAGATAAAGAACAGGTGTTTTGACAACTGATATCCTATTTTTACACTCTATAGAGGTAAGTGTAATCCAGCAGGCTTGTACAAAATCTGCAAGACTACCATGAGAACTCCACTGAAATTGTTAGGAATGTAATGCAAGGAGTCTTGAATTCAAGTCCTAAATTGGAGAATGAGCGGCCGTTACTTTCACTGTAATAACGGAGTCCTCTAGCACCTTGACTGTAAGCCTACTGCACTGTCACGGAGCTGAGATGTCAGGTACAGTTTTCCTTAAGTGCAGTCTGCAGAGGGCCACCTACAAAATAGTTAAACTTCATACAGCTGTGGATTATGATGACAGTTCAGCGTTTGCTTCTTTGTGAACTGCACTTACAGCACGTTTTCTGTGAACAATGCTTTGGAGAATGAAATTTATAGATAAAAGCAGCTCTCTTTCTACTTTATGGCTTACATGAGATAAATGACTGCACTGTCAGAGGAAGGTGTGCTCTCTTCTACTGAGAGGAATGTCAGATAGATCTGTGGTGGGACTGGCTCACAGGCTGCTAGCAGTGTCAGTAGCTGCACTGGGAGTGGATTCAAGTGTCCTGATGAACTTGTATGCCAGCGTGCATTAAATATCCCAGTGTACGTACAGTTTGTTGCTCCATGCATTTTCTTTTAAATGGCATAGCCTTCAAGTGTTCCTACTTGTGCAGAAAACCAACTGCAAGTAAGGAGTGCTATCTGATCCTGACAGATGATCCTGTACATTACAGATCTGATTTCCACTGGTGTTGATTGTGTTCCTAAAAGCTCAGGCTTGCAATGTGATCCGATCATCCAGATATATGGGAAAGAAAAGCAAGGCCTCACGAGCTATACTCTAAGCTCAGAAGAGCTAAAAAAGAATGATTATCCCATGAGAGGTTGGTTTTCTGAAGTTTTGGTTTGTATGTTTTTGTTTTTTTTTAATTTTGAAAATGAATGAGATATTTGGTTAAATAGGTTGTATGGTAACTATTAGAAGAAGAGGTCTGTGCCTTATTCACGTGTATCTTTTCATTTTAGCTTCCCCTGGATGTAAGGGGTTATATGTACACAGAGTGTGATCTTCAGAGGACAGACAGCAGCCCCCTCTTCGGTCTGGATTGTGAAATGGTAACAATAAGTGCGTGACCCTACAAAGCATCGTCAAGCAGCCAAGCTCCTGTTGGTTCTTCCAAAATGAACCAGGCACGCTGTGTGCTTATTAAACCACTTTTGGCATACGTGATTCCAGTCCATTCTTTGATGGTACTGGTGCCAGTGCAGCCATGCGAGGGACTCGGTGATTCTGGAAACAGCAGCAAAATTCTCTTTGTCCTGAGCAGTGCAGCAAGGGAGCTCAGTTCTGTGCCGACTCTCACAACAGTGTCTGGATCTGCTAGGTTTATTGCCAGTGCTCTAGTCCTGAGGTTTTTGTTTACAGTTCCTTCCCTCAGCTCTCCCCAAGGTCTGGGAGTGCAAAAAGCTCTGTGCCACAGCTTTTCTGTAGCCATCACAGTTCTGTGGCAGCATCCAAACTGAGTGAATGAGGTGTGTTCTGGGGTCTGCTTTTAAGTTGCATTATCTTCTTCGGTGAAGAACAGTCAGTGGCAGTTCTGCACTGCAGAGTACAAACTGATTCTGTGAATTCAGCACTTCCCTGTAGAGGTTTTCTTTACATTATGCTTGGCTGTGTGTTTGATATGTTTAGGACAGGCATTTGCCACTTGAAATGAAGCATGGGATGGTGTGAAAGCTGCAGGTGGTAGATCTAATATAGATAAGATAATCTATATATATATATTATATTATATTATATATTATATATATAATAATCTAATATAGATAAGATAGACTATCTATCTATATATATATAGTATTATATATAGTATTATATATAGTATTATATATAGTATTATATATAGTATTATATATAGTATTATATATAGTATTATATATAGTATTATATATAGTATTATATATAGTATTATATATAGTATTATATATAGTATTATATATAGTATTATATATAGTATTATATATAGTATTATATATAGTATTATATATAGTATTATATATAGTATTATATATAGTATTATATATAGTATTATATATAGTATTATATATAGTATTATATATAATAATCTAATATAGATAAGATAGATCTACTCTACTAGGTAGAGTAAAGTGACTTGTGGTAGTGACATTGGCTGTAGCCAGAGCTAAGTATTCTGAAAGGCAGCACTGAGCAGAGCCAGCACCTCCATCTGCTTTGTCCTAACAGTGCCTGACTGCAAGAGGGAATGAAGTCACTCGTGTCTCTTTAGTGGATGCAGAGGGACAGTGCCTTCTGAATGAACTAGTCAAACCGGAAAGTGTGATAGTGAACTACTGCACCAGGTGACTTTCATTAAAGTTTCTTATCTTTAAGACCTGCAGCCCTTTCAGATTAAGCCTTCTACACAGGAGCTTTCAGAATACTTCAGTGTGCATGCTCTCACTGTTGTCTCTTGCATTTTACTCAGTATTAAGAGTACAGTTTGTGCTATGTGGTTAGAATTACCAGCATTGTGTATATGCAGCTACACAGTGTCTGCTTGTCCAGCTAGGCATTGCCATTCTGTAGTGCTGTAGGAAACGTTCTTTAATAGGTAAATGATCACAGTACAGGCTACTCTTCAGGTCTGGGTTTAAAAAGGACGCAGGGTAAGATACAGGTTTGTAAATCAACTCTCTGCTTTGTAGCTAAGTTTGCATATCTGTAGGTAAAGAATAGCATAGGTCATCAGCTTGCTTAAGGCTTCGAGACTGGGCTCATTACAGCAGAAGCAGACCGGACTCAAACCATGTCTTCTCTAAGTCTTAGTCTGGATTTATGGAAGGGGTGAGCTGCCAGTTCCCTCACGTTATTGGAAGCACCTCCTTCCACAACAGCCATGCAGGATTTTGTTATGTGTGCTGTCTGATGCTGAGTACTGCATCACTTAAGTCATGCTTGAGAGAACTGCCATTTGAAACATGTGACAGCACAGCAGCTTGGTATCTCTGCAGTGCATCCTCTTGTGTTGGAATATGTCCACAGAGAAAGCAGTAAATAACCTTCTGTCATAAGTTATGCTGGATTCACATTTTGCATGCCCTGCTAGTGATTTTCTCCAGTAAATGCTGTTGCTAATGCATTGCTTCTACCTCGTCTAATTTCTGTTTTGAAGATACTCAGGAATCACAAGGAAAATGCTTCTTGCAGTGAAAACGAAGATTGGCAGACATACAAACCAGACTGAAAAAGATACTTCCCCGTGATGCAGTATTGGTGGGTCATTCTCTAAATGCTGACCTTCGGGCTTTGCAAGTGAGTGTTTTTCCTAGCTGGATGGTACTCATTTCAGATGTAAAAGGCCCAAACAGTTATTTTTAATTAGTAGACACTTGTTAATTGCTTTTCGTTATATGTAAGGACTTGAAAGAGAGAGATTCCTCTTACACATAGAAAAACGTGCTAGCTGCTCTTCTGAACTCAAAAGGAAGGGGGAAATCTGATTAGACAGGGATATAACTCTGTCATGGGAAGAGCCAAAGCCCTTCGTATATTTAATTTAACCAGCCTAAAATCCCTGAGTCATAATTAATCTTTCTAATTTGATTTTGATCTTCCCAACAGAGTGTTAGAAAAGAGATTGATGCCTGTTTCATTATTACCATGTGTTTTGTTGTTATGGGCCTGTTATATGTCAACAAGAAGCTGGCAACTGAAATGAAAAGGCACGGATAACAATGGAGTTGTTGCCCAGTTCTGTACGGCTGCTGTTCTTAAACTGGTGATATTTTCTCTCTTCCAGATGATCCATCCCAGTGTTATTGATACTTCATTACTTTTTGCCAGAAATGAAGGCCGAAGATTTAAGCTAAAATTTCTAGCCAAAGCTGTTCTCAGGTGAGATTGTGACTGCTTTGTCATGGGATGTATTAGAACTGTTGTGGTTCATGGGGTCCTGCTTTTCCACCAGTAGCAACAGAATATTTTTTTTCCACTAAAACTCAAAGGAACGAGCAAATAAACATGGTATCAAAGAATTTGCTATTTCCTTGAAGCGTTAAGTAGCACAGCAGATTGGCCTGGCTTTGAGCAAGGATGCTTGGCACAACCAGATCTGAGTTCTTGTCTGTAGGTGTACCACAAAACCAGCTGTTGTGCAGTGTATGAAACTGTAGAGCAGCAGATGCACTCTGGCTCACACAAATGAGATTTGTTGCATCTATCAAGAAGGAAATGCAAATTTAGGAAAGTACGATGTACTGACTGAATTGTATCCCTTCCTATGCCAGCTACCGTAGCATGTCTTAGCAGTGCAGTGCTCACAGTTCAGCTCCAAACTTCTCAGAGCTGGAGGTTGCCTCCCCTCCTGTATGCAAATTGTGAGTTCAGTCATTGATCAAGGGGGAAAATGAAGAATGGTTATGCTTTACTGCTTCTGTCAAACCCTGTGTTTTGCTCAATTTGGCAAAAGTGTTTCTTGCGGTAACTTTGGGAAATATTTAGCAAATTTAATTGCTGCATGGAACTAAAATCATTTTTTGAGAGATGAAAGCTATTTTGCTGAAAAGGACCTACCTCAGAAAAAAAACCAAGATGTTGGTTAGTATGGAAAAGTAGATAGCCTTCCTGTATATCTAATTTTGATGCCCTAGGAAGGAGATCCAGTGTGAACAGAGGCTTGGTCATGATCCTGCAGAAGATGCTAGAGCTGCGCTGGAATTGGCTCAGTTCTTTATTGAGAAAGGACCGGCGAAGGTAGCTATGTCTCATGTCCTTAATAGCAGAAAGTACAAATTGTTGTTCTTCCATTGTAAGCACACTCTTGCCCATTCTTTTACTGAGGAAATGGAGCTGTGGTATAAGCCTTGGTTGTGGTAGCTTTCTTTCAGCCTGCGTCTTGGTATCTCAGTAACTTGGAACATCACCAGTGTCTCTGTACTCAGATGCTCTGTGAATGAGCATTGCTGCTGGTCTCTCACAAGGGCGCTGGGAAGAGAAGGATTCCACCGCTCGCAGCCTGTGGGACAGCCTGTCCTTTTCTCTCAGTGAAAGAAGCGAGGGACCTTCTATGTTTTGTCAGCGATTCGAGCTGGTTTTATCAGTCTGAAGTCTCTTTCTTGTGCTGCTGGTTTCTGAGAACACTTTTTGGATGTGCTTGCTGGATGGTGCTCAAGTACTGCTTGCTTGAAAACGACAACAGAAAGTAATAAGGCAAAAAATGAATCCCTGCGTCTCTCCACTGCTGTGGAATGTGCCCAGGTGACTCATGGAGCAAGCACAGGGTTGGTGGTTTGTTACACTTAGCAGAGATGAAAGCCAACTGCTCATCTTCTTTCCGCAAGGTAGCAGAACTCAACTTGGAAATGCTGCTGGCAGCTGAAAGGCAGACTGAAGTCTCACCAAACAAATCTGTGGTGCAGCCACTGCGATGTGGAGTCCAAAAGCAGCTGAATGGTCCTCCGTACTCATCCAAACCATGGTAACAAGATTCTCAGAGATGCATGTTATTCCTTTGATTGAAGCTGTTTTCGAGAGGCTTCCAGTATCTTCAGAGAGAGACAGTGAATTGCAGGGTAGCACTAAAACATTTTCGGAAGTTACATCTTAAATTTCACAAGTGTTTTCTGGGCTTCTTCTGAGGACAAAAATATTTCATTAAAATATCTTGAATGAACTGTATCATTTTTTCAATCATGGGCACTTCTTGAAGGCTTGTAACTCATGACATTGATAACTAATGTAATTTGCAGAGTTTTTTTCTTCTCTCTCTGCTAGTTTCCTGGCCTGCTTGCAGGGGATGGGCCAGAAGCCACTCCTTTCGGGCAGACAGAAGCTGGACTCTTCTGGCCTTTGTCAGAGTGACCTCAGCACTTCCATCAAACAGGTGAATGGACTCAGAGTGGGTTGGTCTGAACACGTGTCACACAGAGTTGCAGAATTGTAGGGGTTGGAAGGGACCCCTGGAGATCATCAAGTTCAGCCCCCTGCCAAAAGTTCTTCTTGTCCTGGGGCAGTAGGTGGGTCATGTTTTAAAAAGCTGACTGACAAGTGCTTTCAGCAATGGTGTTGATACCAGGTTAGCTGCATCCATTTTGGCATTTCAAAAATAGGCTTTGATACTCTGTCACTCTCTCAGGACTCACTGAAAAGTAATTTCTGCCTGAGGTCTTCCTTAGACAGCAATGAGAAGCAAAGTTGGGAATTAAGTTCAGGAACTCTGTTTCTGGTTTGTTGTGGTACAGTTGCCTCTTTTTTTTCCTTCCAGATTCTTCAGAGAGCCTTGGAACACATTCCCCTCTCCACATTCAGTATAATTCAGTTCAGTTTGGATCCAGAGTACGTTGCATCTGGATTTTGCGAGAAGGTACTCATTTATTTGTGTGAGAATAGTCTTCAGTGCTGATCTTGGGAGGAGACATTATGTATCTGGTGGCACCTGGTAGTTAGTTTCCTTGCTTTGTGAAGTTCCTTCTCTAATCTATATTCTTACAGGTGAGAAACAAGCTGACTGACATGCTGACAATTTACGCAGGTCCTTTTGAGGAAAACGTTTGTCTGAAGTCTGTGAAAAAAGAATTTGGAAGGTGTGGGCCAATCCAGTCCCTCACAGTGGTGACTGAAACGTACCAGGTGAGGAGCACTGACAGCATTCGGCGTGCTGGCAGGTGGTGAAGGCAAGAGTCATCTCTTGAAAAGATATTGATTAGAAACATTTAATTACCAGCTATTCTGGTGGTTTTTTGAGGGTGGAGTGTGAGGGGGGCAGTTCTCAGCACACATGAAAGTTGCTCCACAGAGTGACAAGAATGAACGCAGCTGATACGATATAACATCCAAGCTGCAAAGCTTTAACCTAGTATTCATGATGCTGAGTTGATTTTTTTTTTTTTTTTTTTTTTTTTTTTGTCCCTCGCAAGAGAGCTGATACGCCAAGGCCTGTAATGGCAGAAGAAGGTTGCTTTTAATAGTTGAGCTAATTGAAGGGGTTTTTTTAATAGTTATGGTATGTAAAGCGTTACCTGCATCACCCACTCAAACTCCTTATATGCCTTTTAAAACAAAAAAGAACTCCGAGACCTGAGTTGTAAAAGGAGAGGGCTAATATCTGCTGTTCATAAACCTGAAGTGTCCTGTCCTTTTGTTTGAAGCCATACGTCTGTATCCAATATGGTGCGCTGGAAGCTGCCCAGCTTGCTGTGGAAACCTTAAATGGAGCTGAGGTAGCAGGATCCTGCATTAAGGTATGCAAAGTAAATAGTAAAAGCCTAGATTACGTTTAGTGCAGGATTATGGGCCAACACAATTCTTTTAATATCTACGTAGTGCATAGGATGGATCTCAGCTGGCCATGCTGCCACCATCTTCTGAGACAGCTTATGCTGTGGCCTCCTTTCCTTCCTGTTGGACAGCAGGAGGGGGTCTTGACAACTCGATCTTTAAAATGAAAAGCTGAGATGCTCGGTGTTGAAATGCCATGTAAGCAGTATGGGGTTCTTAATCATCTAGTGTTCTTGCATTGCTAATGTGCTCTTTTCCTTTTTCATGACTATTTAAGCTAGCCTACAGTTACTAGTTACATTGTTCAAGGAAAGCTAACAAAGTTTTGATAATGAGACAAAATCATTTAGAATAGCAGCTCAGAAGACAGAGCTGCCTTGGCTGATGCATTGTGTTTGTTCCTATTGGACCCACCTCAGGTTCAGAGACCCATCACTGCTGCAACACTGGACTGTGATGTTCTGATAAAGGAGCTGGAAGTGGATATAGAAAACGAAGGGATGATTTATGTGGCGGGAATAAAGAAGTCATTAACTGAGGCAGATTTGCAAGAAGAATTCAGCCCCTTGAAAGATCTGGAAACTCTGTTCCTGCCAAAGGATCTCCAGGGCGGGAAGCACAGGACCTGCTGCTTCCTCAGTAAGTGGCTCTGCAATGCAGCCTGCTTATTTCCTTCATGCAACGTTGTTCAGCAGCCCTTGGAAATATGATGGAAATTCGCATGTGCTCCAAGTGCCAACATTTAGTGATAGTCCAGTGAAAGAGTGGCTGCAGCTTCACACCAACTAGTGATCACTTCTGAGAAGTCAGGAGAACAACTGGAAGAGTGTTGTATTTATCTGACATTTTGATGGTCTGACCCTTGCCTGAAGCAAGATAACATCTGCTCACTGCAGCAATTTCAGTTTCTTGTCTTCTTCCTCCAGCTTTAGCCTTGCCCTGCAGGTGCCAAAGAACAGGGAAAAAGAACTGGCAAATCATGATTCTTTCCTCTTTGTTTTTCAGAGTTCCAGAAATCACAGAGTGCAGTGGATGCCCTGGAAGCTGTCAGTGGCTGGGCCACGAAGGGCAGCACACTCAGAAGCAGGCATGCTCTTGCTCCAGGTCACCTCTGGAGGTGCATTTGGCAAATGAATCACAGCAGCGAAAAGCAAAGAGGAAACAGTTTAAGTGAGAAAATGGCACCGCTGTCTCACTCTGTGAGTTTAAGGCTATGCTGGCTTGTTTCTGTTTGTTAGTGAGAAGGTGTATGACATTGAACTGCTTACTGCCTTGAGCCAGGAGTGATCATGAGGAGCAGCCACCAGTGCAGAGCTTGTGTAGCAGGAGGACCTCCTCGTTCTGGTGCAGAGCAGCTGCCCCAGGTCCATCTGCATAAGGTGCTTAGGAGATGTAATACCATGTGAGATTATGTGGTGTTTGCAGGGTACCACAGAGTCTCAAATCCAGCGTGGTGGCATGAGGCAGTAAGTGATGTTACTCAGCAGCTGGAGCATACCACCTGGGAGCAGACCGAGCACATGTATAGGAAATGGTTTGGAAGTCAGAGAGAGAAATGAATCATCGTGCAGCATGACAGGCAGGAACAGGTCTGTGTGTGTGGCTGTCACTCTTACTGGAGGAAGCTGCAGTGCCATCTGAGTAGAGTGTGCAGCTCTCCCTGCAGCTGAGCTGGTGCCCTTCCAGGTGCCAGCAGTAACAGTCACTGCTGTCCTCACCTGCTCAGTCCCTGATGCTGCCCCAGCTCAGCCTCCTCATAAGCATTTCTAAATGTGATTGTTATGTACCTGCAGAAGAATGGGGTATTGTAATACTTGTATTTTGTTACACAGGAGCAGGATGTAAAGAAAAAGGTGAAGAAGTTAGACCAGCATATAAAAAAGCTTGATAGAAGTCTGCAGAATAACACCTTGTGTGTTGTTCTCTTTCCTGGAATGAACAGGTAACTAACTGCCTCGTGTTTTTGTCTTCATCTATTAAAAAGGAAAAAGACTAACAAAAGCCCTGAAGAAGCTGCTGTATTTTAGTCTGATTTTCATATAGGAAGTTTAGGTTTTATTGGCCTAATGAGTCATGCTCCACATTAGCAAGGCTGAAATCCAGAGTGTTGATTAGTTGCACGTGTTTTTTGGTTGGATGGAGCCCCTGCTGGGCATTTTGTACCTGTTTTGAAGCCAATACAGTTCTGCAGTTTTGGGAGAGCAAGGTAAGCTCTGTGTGTTTCTAACTGAATCAGGCAGAGGTTCCGCAGCAGCTGGGTTTTTGGATGTTGGGCTTTTATGCATTTGATTGTTTTCAAACCACTGAAGCACTACAGCCCAGGCACCGTCTAGCAGTGGTAGTGGCACTGACATATGTGCTCCGTCCTTAGCCTGGATCAGAGGTGGTTCCTTCCTTCATTCTTCTATCAGAAACACGCAAGCATAATGTGGAAGAGAAAATGAAAAAGAAAAAAGAAGAAAACCAACCACTTTTCACTTAGTCCTTAAGCTTTTGTAGGAAAGGACAAACACATTGAGTTGGGCCTCAGAGCTACTAGCAGGGATGTTTCCATATGGCTCAGCCTTCATTCGTATCACAGCCTGAGCTGCCACGGTCATTCACTGCTCAGGTCCTGACCAGAAAGCGTAAACGTTTCCCTGGAAAGGCCTGTATCTCTGAGTGTATCTCTGCTAGGTCTGCCTTGCTGCAGGTCCCTTCAGCAAAAGTGGTACTGGTCCAGGGAGACAGGTGCTGTGCCAGCAGATGAGCAGGGGGATGGGGCAGCACCTCTCCTAGTGGGGTGACCAGGTGTGCTGGCCTAACCTGCAGAGCTTCCTGAGGAGTGGCAGTGTGATGCTGTGTTATCTTCTGGACCACTGTCTCCAGAAGGTTGAGGCAGCCTGAGCCAACAGTCATGTGCTCAGTGCCTGTGACAAATCATTTCAGCAAGCACACGTGCCAAGGGGCAGCTCTTGGCATAATCTGCTGTCAGTGGCTGGTTTCTAGTAGCTTAAATGAATTCCAAAGTAGAAATGAATTCCAAAATAGGTATCTTTTAAGAAAAGATTGTTTAGCTGGTTACCCATCACGTCAAAGAATAAGAGCATGCACACTGAAGCAGCAGCAATTTCTACCTCATTAGAGCAGTGCTGATTGCACATAGATGTGTACAAATGGAGTTTTGCTGCTTCCATGTAACAGCCGCGTCTTGGACTGATGGGAAGAAGGGAGTGCTTTCCCAGGCCTGGGAGAGTTTTCTTGCCGAGAGTGGTTCCCAAATTACTGTTTCGCAGGGGGCGGATAAGTTTATTGTTCCAAAAGAATGACAAAATTTGTTGGGCAGAAAGTAATACATGCAGTTTTCTACTCGGGGGGGTTGCAGGCTTCTCCCTCGTAGGGCTGCTAGCTTGCATGCATCAAGGCTGCCCTGAGCAGAAATAACATCTCTTGTTTATGTTGCAGCATTCATGGATCACAGTCCGGCCTTGGTCTGATGCGAATAAAAGATGACAGAGGGAGCAGCGCTTGTTAAACTGCCAAATTTTTAATCAAAGTCTTTTGTGAAGATATTCATAGTTATTTTAAATATTGATGTCTTTGTAAAGAGCCCTTGCTATACAAACAATAGGTTTTCACTCTGTGTCTTCTATAAAGTCTAAAAATAAAAGCTATTGAAAACATCTAGAAAGCACAAAGCCCTTTCTGTTAATGCTTCTGCCTGTGGCTTTTTCCCCTGGTGCTGAGCTTGGCAATGCTTGGGCAGAGCTGAGGGCAGCGCAGGGGCAGAAGAACCCGATGGCTGTGATTGAATTCAGCGAGTTGAGCTGTCTCAGCGCGGGGCACTGCTGTACCATGGGGTTCCTTTCACTGCAGCATCGTGTCGCGCCTGGGCAGCTGCTCAGCGGCTCCACGCTCTCCGTGGGAATGTACTGTGCCAGCGCCCAAAACAGTGCAGGCCTCATTTCTGGAAAAGCTGTGTACTTCCTCCATGGAAAGGAGGAATTGGTGATTCATACCTCTTGGACAATCTCATTTCTCCCATAGCCCCTTAGAAAACAAACAAATTGCAGTTTGGCTGCAGGGGGAAGGGCAAGGGCTGTTTGGGCCATCTCAAGGAAAGCATGCAGCTGCTCAAACTTCACTCGCTGTGTTTTCTGGGGGAAGCTGTAAGTGCAGAGCTGCTGCAGGAGCCAGCCCTGACCTGTAGTAGCGTGAGATGAGGCACAGCTCAATGGATCAGCCCCGAGCTCGGCACGCCCTGCTTGACCACCTCTCATCAACAAACTGAAGCACGAGAACGCCCTGGAAAGCTTTGAGTGTTGGGGGCAAAAAAGGAAAATGTTTGTTACCAAGTTTCAAAGTGAGACCAAGGACCAAGCGTTTCTTAGCATGAATTGAAATAGGCTGAGATTACTTTGAAGTAGTTACTGTCCCGGAGAGGATGAAATGCAGCTGATAGATCATCACCCCCTCCTGCTTCCCAGCAGAGCGATGGCAGCAGACGGGCACTGCAGCGCCAGGGAGCGCACAGCAGTGCTCGCTTCAGGCTTCTTCATACCTCCAGACTTCCTCAAATGAATGAGGAAAAAAAGATGAACGTGGCCGTTTATACCTTTTATTTCAGAAAGGTACCATATCCAAGCCTGCTGAGCTCGGCAGCCCTTTTCAAACCGGGACAAGCACAGTGAGCTGCTACAAAAGCGGACAGGCAGTCTGAGCCCCTCACCCTGCACTGCTGCAGGGAACGGCAACTGCCCGCGCTGACGCCCATCCCCCTGCGCAGCCCCCTCACGTTAACACTGCTCACACCCAGTGCCTCCAACACACGTGCACTGCAAATCTGAGCAAATGAAACAGGCCAATTTTAATTCCAATGCACTTAAGAACAGGGTAGGCAGCTCCCTGTGCTGGGCTTAGTAAGCAGCCAGGATTCCTGCTTGGGAAACTACGGATAACAAATAAAAGCAGCAAGAGTCCTAGTTATAGTCATGAAAAAATAATTAATTTTTCCCCTTTTAATTGAAAATGTAAAAAGGACTTCAGGTTTAAATAAAACATTTTGTACAAAGCTTCACAAAAAGTGAACACCAAAGTGTCATTATATAAACACAACAAACGCCTCATTTGTTGAGTACCGCACAGAACAACGTGCAAGTTCCCTCCCCGAGGGACTGGCTTCCTCGGGCTGTCCCTCCCCCAGACCTTACAGGAGTAAGGAGACCCAGAAGCTCTGAACACGTACAAAGCTACAGAACTCAGGATACAGTGACTACAGGCAATACTTCTGTGGCGGTGATGGGGTTTCATTCTTTTCTTTCCCCTGTTTTTCTTAAAAGGTGTGTCGACGCTTCAACATACAGAAGTACAACAAAAGGGTGAATGAATGGCAACTTGGATTAGAAAAAGCACCAAAATATTTAATATACATCTGGCACAAACTCCACAAGAAGTCAGTAATGGGCAAACCGATGCTTTTCTTATAGGTAAAGAAAAACCTTAATGCTTTTCTTCCAGAAGGGACACAACCAAACATGACACTCGGGATTGCTATCAAGTAACAACCACCTTCTCGTTACAGCCCATGGGCACTGTGCCTCACATTGCACATTCTGTTCCAGACGATAACGGTGAGCAAAATAGGAGAAATATTTGTAAAACAGCAAAGCAGATGAGACTCAGCATAGATGCATGACCTCAGATTTTCCCACTTCTTCTCTAGATCATGGCTTCATACTTGGCCACATCCCTCAATAAAGACCCTGCACAGAACAGAACTCACTGCAGCCTTTTCAAGCATTCTAACTCTGCAGCAGCGTGGTTCTGCTCCGTAACAATACATTCATCATTTCCTGGGGTGAGAAAATTGGATCAGATGCGGTTGGTAAGCCTGGAAAGCTACTCGTGACACGGAGAAAGGTAAATTTGATCCCATGTACCCTTGAGGGCTTACTGAGGGGACCGGTAGCTAGCTGCGTTCACCTACAGTTCAGTGGAAGCTGCACAAAGGTGCACTGCTTTCACTGTTTCCTTACAGTTATTTAGCTCACTGGGAGGAAATACAGTACCAAAACACATTCCTTCCATACAGGCTGACGTGGCCACGCCGGGGCTGAGCTCCAGGACAAGTGTCAGTGCTGTGAGCCACAGCTCTCCAGCCTGGTTCCATCAGTGCTCCCTCCTGCTGCACGCAGCTGCCGGTGCCATGGGCTCACTCCGTGCCCCAGGTCAGCAGGGACAGAGCCCAGCAGTGCCAGGTGAGAGCGTCATCCTGCACATCCATCTCTCCTGGAACTCCAGATAGAGGACGCCTCACAGCATGAGGCCTTCCCGCCACTCCTGCTGGCACATTTCCTTTCTGAGAGACTATTTAAACTTACAGGTAAGAAAGAATATGCATTTTTAGGATAACTGAGTTTAACTTGGCTGAAGAACCACTCCCACAGCACAGGACAGCTCTGTGGGCAACAGAAAAGCACGCTGCCCCAGCCGAGCCACCCCGCAGGGCAAGGAGAACCTGCATTGCAGAAGAACGTGTTTTTCTGCATGTAAAATGCACGCCATCTAGAAAGAGATTTTATCTTCAGGGTGCAATCACGGATAGAAGCTTTCTAAGAACAGACAAATAGGAGAAACTCCCAGCATCTCCGGCACTCTCAGCTCTGCTTTAAGCGTAAGGCGTTCATCCTGAGCAGGACACTGAGCGCAGGACGCGGCAGCTGTGCAGCCCTCGCTTTCTGTTGTCACGTGGAACAAAGCACTGTATATTTTAGCAAAAGAAGAAGTACGCTCATGGCACTTCTGAAGGGCAAACGAAAGGGCCAAATGGCCCCTCCTTGGGGAGCAGCTGCTCCGTCTCCCATTTGTCGTAGCCTGAACTGGAGAGAGAATGCTGGATGCTAAAAGCCCTGAGCCACACGGGAGCAGTGCTGCTCACCTGTGGCACTCCAGAGCGCGATCCCTGGAGGACCAACACTTTCCACAACAGCTTGGTTTTGCACCCCTCCAAGGGGCTGATTGCATGCAGGTTAAAAGCAGGATACCAAAAAGGATGGTAAATAGGTAACACTTAATTGGAGTACATTACTTATCCAGGCATCATAGCCTGGGAGAGAAGAACGGTCAACTTGAACTGTTCAAGTCTAAGAACGAGAGGTAGAGGTACCTATGTACTTCACGGTGAATGAGTTACAGCCTTCTGTCTTACAATCTCATGTATTTCACTTCAAGCGAAAATATAAAACCAAACATACAATCTTTGATACTCCAGCGAGAAAAATCCAACACTGGTGTCTCTGCACACAACAGAAGTAAGCACTTATATTTCACTACTCATTTCACTACCCGGAAACCTTCAAAACTCGTGTTTTGTTGTATACTGAAACACTGAAGAATTTTCAGTTTCAGGCCATGCATCTTTTCAGTATGAAAGGTTCACGTGCACATGTTTCAAGCAGAATGAGCTCAAAAGAATCAGGTGCACAACTGATCAGGGATTACTGACATGAAGTCAGGGCTGCAATACTCCAGAGCTCACAATGCCCGTTCTCCTGCCACGAACAGGAAGGTGCAGTGTCAGACCCACAGCAGGTAACCATGCGGTCTTTGACCCTGCTGCTTTGTTTGGGGTTTTTGGAACAAGGCTTAGAGCCATAAGGAAGGTACTCATGTTTGATGCACAGGAGCAGCAGGTGAGACATGACCGGTGCTGCACAGGGCCTCAGGGCTCTGACAACCACAGCAGCAGTCAGGGCAAAGCCCACGGCAGCCCGCAGCCCAGCAGGTCCCACACCACCTGCCACACTCATCTCTTTTCCTTGGAGTTTTCTCCATACAGTCGCACGGTACTATAGAGCTCCAGCTCTCCGTACCAAAGAGCACCAGCAGCAAAGAAGTGCACAGTTCCACGTTCAGTTTCCATTCATTTACTCAGTGAAGTCTGATGGCCAGCTCAGGGTGGAATCTTTCATACCCACAGTTGAATCAATCCATTGACAGCCTCTGACCCAAAGTCACAGCCCCAGGAGGAAGGGGCAGCACCGATCCAAGCTGCCGCGGCACTGACACCGCACTGAGTTAAGCACTGCCGAGTAAAGTTTGCACAAGTTGCACTTCTTTGTGTATAGGAGAAGGCAATAAAATGCCATAGAGTGTGGATGTCAGATCAGATTCCCAGCAGATATCTGCCACAATCTGTAGTTATCTACAGTTATCCCAAGTTGCAGCAAATTCACTCCACAACATTTCTAATGCGTTCTCTAAGAAAAAGATTAAAAAGTTCCAATGGTTTTGAGCACCTGATCAGCATCACAGCGCACTACGGACTCGTGGCCTACGACAAAGAGAAATTGTACGGAGAGTACTCTTAGCGATACTGAGCAAAACCGGCAGCGAGCTATGGGCTCTTAACGCGTTAACCGCGGATTCCAATACAATCGCAACAATCGCGTCTTCTGCAGTTTTTGCCGTTAAGAAAGACGCGATTCAGCCGGATGCCGTGCACTGAATAGTGGTTTCTGCAATTAGCCTGTAGAAGCCCTTTACTTCCAAAGCAGCGTTTACACGTGGTAGAGACTTCGTTTCTGGCGTTGTCAATGTTGCTGTGCTGGACCCCGAAGTTAGTGTAGGGGAAAGTTTCTGTTCTCATTCTGCTCTGCTACCGAATGCAATGTATGTCTGCATTGTTCGTTCATCTGCGTTCACGTTTTCATTCTGTTTCTCTAACGCTTCTTGATGTCCATTTTCTATACTTCGTCAAATACTGTCTATACACGTTTTCTTTTGGTCCATTCTCGCATTTCTGATTCTTACACCAGAATCGTAAGCTTTATCTGAGTTTAGCAAAGTACGGGCTAGAACCGGTGGAAGTTGTCTCCAATCCAGATTCCTGTGCCATTACACCGTTTCTATATGTTCCCCACTAAAACTTCACGGGACCATGGTAAAAGCGCTCTTTGCGATACTGAGCAAAACCGGCAGCGAGCTATGGGCTCTTAACGCGTTAACCGCGGATTCCAATACAATCGCAACAATCGCGTCTTCTGCACTTTTTGCCGTTAAGAAAGACGCGACTCAGCCGCATGCCGTGAACTGAATAGCGTTTTCTCCAATACCCTCTGTATAGAGGCGTATGCCCTATACTTCCAAAGCAGCTTTTACACTTCATAGAGACTTCGTTTCTGGCGTTGTCAAAGTTGTTGTGCTGGACCCCGAAGTTAGTGTAGGGGAAAGTTTCTGTTCTCTTTCTGCTCTGCTACCGAATGCAATGTATGTCTGCATCGTTCGTTCATCTGCGTTCACGTTTTCATTCTGTTTCTCTGACGCTTCTTGATGTCCATTTTCTATACTTCGTCAAATACTGTCTATACACGTTTTCTTTTGGTCCATTCTCGCTTTTCTGATTCTTACACCAGAATCGTAAGCTTTTTCTGAGTTTAGCAAAGTACAGGCTAGAACCGTTGGAATTTGTCTCCAATCTCTGATTCCTGTGACATTACACCGTTTCTATATGTTCCCCACTAAAACTTCACGGGAACATCGTAAAAGCGCTCGTTGCGATACCGAGCAAAACCGGCAGCGAGCTATGGGCTCTTAACGCGTTAACCGCGGATTCCAATACAATCGCAACAATCGCGTCTTCTGCAGTTTTAGCCGTTAAGAAAGACGCGATTCAGCCGGATGCCGTGCACTGAATAGCGTTTTCTCCAATTAGCTTCTAAAAGCCCTTTACTTCCAAAGCAGCTTTTACGCATGAGAGAGACTTCGTTTCTGGCGTTGTCAAAGTTGTTGTGCTGGACCCCGAAGTTAGTGTAGGGGAAAGTTTCTGTTCTCTTTCTGCTCTGCTACCGAATGCAATGTATGTCTGTCATCGTTCGTTCATCTGCGTACACGTTTTCATTCTGTTTCTCTAACGCTTCTTGATGTCCATTTTCTATACTTCGTCAAATACTGTCTATACACGTTTTCTTTTGAAACATTCTCGCATTTCTGATTCTTACACCAGAATCGTAAGCTTTTTCTGAGTTTAGCAAAGTACAGGCTAGAACCGGTGGAATTTGTCTCCAATCCAGATTCCAGTGCCATTACAACGTTTCTATATGTTCCCCACTAAAACTCTTCACGGGACCATCGTAAAAGCGCACTTTGCGATACTGAGCAAAACCGGCAGCGAGCTATGGGCTCTTAACGCGTTAACCGCGGATTCCAATACAATCGCAACAATCGCGTCTTCTGCAGTTTTTGCCGTTCAGAAAGACGCGATTCAGCCGGATGCCGTGCACCTGAATAGCGGTTTCTCCAAATCGCCTGTAGAAGCCCTATACTTCCAAAGCAGCGTTTACACGTGGTAGAGACTTCGTTTCTGGCGTTGTCAAAGTTGCTGTGCTGGACCCCGAAGTTAGTGTAGGGGAAAGTTTCTGTTCGCATTCTGCTCTGCTACCGAATGCAATGTATGTCTGCATTGTTCGTTCATCTGCGTTCACGTTTTCATTCTGTTTCTCTGACGCTTCTTGATGTCCATTTTCTATACTTCGTCAAATACTGTCTATACACGTTTTCTTTTGGTCCATTCTCGCATTTCTGATTCTTACACCAGAATCGTAAGCTTTTTCTGAGTTTAGCAAAGTACGGGCTAGAACCGGTGGAATTTGTCTCCAATCCCTGATTCCTGTGCCATTACAACGTTTCTATATGTTCCCCACTAAAACTCTTCACAGGACCATCGTAAAAGCGCTCTTTGCGATACTGAGCAAAACCGGCAGCGAGCTATGGGCTCTTAACGCGTTAACCGCGGATTCCAATACAATCGCAACAATCGCGTCTTCTGCAGTTTTTGCCGTTAAGAAAGACGCGATTCAGCCGGATGCCGTGCACTGAATAGCGGTTTCTCCAATTAGCCTGTAGAAGCCCTATACTTCCAAAGCAGCTTTTACACGTGAGAGAGACTTCGTTTCTGGCACTGTCAAAGTTGTTGTGCTGGACCCCGAAGTTAGTGTAGGGGAAAGTTTCTGTTCTCATTCTGCTCTGCTACCGAATGCAATGTATGACTGCATCGTTCGTTCATCTGCGTTCACGTTTTCATTCTGTTTCTCTGACGCTTCTAGATGTCCATTTTCTATACTTCGTCAAATACTGTCTATACACGTTTTCTTCTGGTCCATTCTCGCGTTTCTGATTCTTACACCAGAATCGTTAGCTTTTTCTGAGTTTAGCAAAGTACAGGCTAGAACCGTTGGAATTTGTCTCCAATCTCTGATTCCTGTGACATTACACCGTTTCTATATGTTCCCCACTAAAACTTCACGGGAACATCGTAAAAGCGCTCTTTGCGATACCGAGCAAAACCGGCAGCGAGCTATGGGCTCTTAACGCGTTAACCGCGGATTCCAATACAATCGCAACAATCGCGTCTTCTGCAGTTTTTGCCGTTCAGAAAGACGCGATTCAGCCGGATGCCGTGCACTGAATAGCGGTTTCTCCAATTAGCTTCTAAAAGCCCTATACTTCCAAAGCAGCTTTTACACATGAGAGAGACTTCGTTTCTGGCGTTGTCAAAGTTGTTGTGCTGGACCCCGAAGTTAGTGTAGGGGAAAGTTTCTGTTCTCTTTCTGCTCTGCTACTGAATGCAATGTATGTCTGTCATCGTTCGTTCATCTGCGTACACGTTTTCATTCTGTTTCTCTAACGCTTCTTGATGTCCATTTTCAATACTTCGTCAAATACTGTCTATACACGTTTTCTTTTGATCCATTCTCGCATTTCTGATTCTTACACCAGAATCGTAAGCTTTTTCTGAGTTTAGCAAAGTACAGGCTAGAACCGGTGGAATTTGTCTCCAATCCAGATTCCTGTGACATTACACTGTTTCTATATGTTCCCCACTAAAACTCTTCACGGGAACATCGTAAAAGCGCTCTTTGCGATATTGAGCAAATCCGGCAGCGAGCTATGGGCTCTTAACGCGTTAACCGCGGATTCCAATACAATCGCAACAATCGCGTCTTCTGCAGTTTTTGCCGTTAAGAAAGACGCGATTCAGCCGGATGCCGTGCACTTGAACAGCGGTTTCTCCAATTCGCCTGTAGAAGCCCTATACTTCCAAAGCAGCTTTTACACGTGAGAGAGACTTCGTTTCTGGCACTGTCAAAGTTGTTGTGCTGGACCCCGAAGTTAGTGTAGGGGAAAGTTTCTGTTCTCATTCTGCTCTGCTACCGAATGCAATGTATGACTGCATCGTTCGTTCATCTGCGTTCACGTTTTCATTCTGTTTCTCTGACGCTTCTTGATGTCCATTTTCTATACTTCGTCAAATACTGTCTATACACGTTTTCTTTTCGTCCATTCTCGCGTTTCTGATTCTTACACCAGAATCGTTAGCTTTTTCTGAGTTTAGCAAAGTGTAAGCTAGAAGAGGTGGAATTTGTCTCCAATCCAGATTCCTGTGCCATTACAACGTTTCTATATGTTCCCCACTAAAACTTCACGGGACCACCGTAAAAGCGCTCTTTGCGATACCGAGCAAAACCGGCAGCGAGCTATGGGCTCTTAACGCGTTAACCGCGGATTCCAATACAATCGCAACAATCGCGTCTTCTGCAGTTTTTGCCGTTAAGAAAGACGCGATTCAGCCGGATGCCGTGCACTGAATAGCGGTTTCTCCAATTCGCCTGTAGAAGCCCTATACTTCCAAAGCAGCTTTTACACTTCATAGAGACTTCGTTTCTGGCGTTGTCAAAGTTTTTGTTTTGGACCCCGAAGTTAGTGTAGGGGAAAGTTTCTGTTCTCTTTCTGCTCTGCTACCGAATGCAATGTATGTCTGTCATCGTTCGTTCATCTGCGTACACGCTTTAATTCTGTTTCTCTAACGCTTCTAGATGTCCATTTTCTATACTTCGTCAAATACTGTCTATACACGTTTTCTTTTGTTCCATTCTCGCGTTTCTGATTCTTACACCAGAATCGTAAGCTTTTTCTGAGTTTAGCAAAGTGCAAGCTAGAAGCGGTGGAATTTGTCTCCAATCCAGATTCCTGTGACATTACACCGTTTCTATATGTTCCCCACTAAAACTCTTCACGGGAACATCGTAAAAGCGCTCTTTTCGATATTGAGCATAACCGGCAGCGAGCTATGGGCTCTTAACGAGTTAACCGCGGATTCCAATACAATCGCAACAATCGCGTCTTCTGCAGTTTTTGCCGTTATAAAGATTCGATCCAGCCGGATGCCGTGCACTTGAATAGCGGTTTCTCCAATTCGCCTGTAGAAGCCCTATACTTCCAAAGCAGCTTTTACACGTGAGAGAGACTTCGTTTCTGGCACTGTCAAAGTTGTTGTGCTGGACCCCGAAGTTAGTGTAGGGGAAAGTTTCTGTTCTCTTTCTGCTCTGCTTCCGAATGCAATGTATGTCTGTATCGTTCGTTCATCTGCGTTCACGTTTTCATTCTGTTTCTCTGACGCTTCTTGATGTCCATTTTCTATACTTCGTCAAATACTGTCTATACACGTTTTCTTTTCGTCCATTCTCGCATTTCTGATTCTTACACCAGAATCGTAAGCTTTTTCTGAGTTTAGCAAAGTACGGGCTAGAACCTTTGGAATTTGTCTCCAATCTCTGATTCCTGTGCCATTACAACGTTTCTATATGTTCCCCACTAAAACTTCAGGGAAACATCGTAAAAGCGCACTTTGCGATACTGAGCAAAACCGGCAGCGAGCTATGGGCTCTTAACGCGTTAACCGCGGATTCCAATACAATCGCAACAATCGCGTCTTCTGCAGTTTTAGCCGTTAAGAAAGACGCTATTCAGCTTGATGCCGTGCACTTGAATAGCTGTTTCTCCAATTAGCCTGTAGAAGCCCTATACTTCCAAAGCAGCTTTTACACTTCATAGAGACTTCGTTTCTGGCGTTGTCAAAGTTGTTGTGCTGGACCCCGAAGTTAGTGTAGGGGAAAGTTTCTGTTCTCATTCTGCTCTGCTACCGAATGCAATGTATGACTGCATCGTTCGTTCATCTGCGTTCACGTTTTCATTCAGTTTCTCTGACGCTTCTTGATGTCCATTTTCTATACTTCGTCAAATACTGTCTATACACGTTTTCTTTTGGTCCATTCTCGCGTTTCTGATTCTTACACCAGAATCGTTAGCTTTTTCTGAGTTTAGCAAAGTGCAAGCTAGAAGCGGTGGAATTTGTCTCCAATCCAGATTCCTGTGCCATTACAACGTTTCTATATGTTCCCCACTAAAACTTCACGGGAACATCGTAAAAGCGCTCTTTGCGATACTGAGCAAAACCGGCAGCGAGCTATGGGCTCTTAACGCGTTAACCGCGGATTCCAATACAATCGCAACAATCGCGTCTTCTGCAGTTTTTGCGGTTAAGAAAGACGCGATTCAGCCGGATGCCGTGCACTGAATAGCGGTTTCTCCAATACCCTCTATACGCCCTATACTTCCAAAGCAGCTTTTACACCTGAGAGAGACTTCGTTTCTGGCGTTGTCAAAGTTGTTGTGTTGGACACCGAAGTTAGTGTAGGGGAAAGTTTCTGTTCTCTTTCTGCTCTGCTACCGAATGCAATGTATGACTGTATCGTTCGTTCATCTGCGTTCACGTTTTCATTCTGTTTCTCTGACGCTTCTTGATGTCCATTTTCTATACTTCGTCAAATACTGTCTATACACGTTTTCTTTTCGTCCATTCTCGCGTTTCTGATTCTTAGACCAGAATCGTAAGCTTTTTCTGAGTTTAGCAAAGCACAGGCTAGAACCGGTGGAATTTGTCTCCAATCCAGATTCCTGTGCCATTACAACGTTTCTATATGTTCCCCACTAAAAAACTTCACGGGAACACCGTAAAAGCGCTCTTTGCGATACTGAGCAAAACCGGCAGCGAGCTATGGGCTCTTAACGCGTTAACCGCGGATTCCAATACAATCGCAACAATCGCGTCTTCTGCAGTTTTTGACGTTAAGAAAGACGCGATTCAGCCGCATGCCGTGCACTTGAATAGCGGTTTCTCCAATTAGCCTGTAGAAGCCCTATACTAACAAAGCAGCTTTTACACATGAGAGAGACTTCGTTTCTGGCGTTGTCAAAGTTTTTGTGCTGGATCCCGAAGTTAGTGTAGGGGAAAGTTTCTGTTCTCATTCTGCTCTGCTACCGAATGCAATGTATGTCTGCATCGTTCGTTCATCTGCGTTCACGTTTTCATTCTGTTTCTCTGACGCTTCTTGATGTCCATTTTCTATACTTCGTCAAATACTGTCTATACACGTTTTCTTTAGGTCCATTCTCGCATTTCTGATTCTTACACCAGAATCGTAAGCTTTTTCTGAGTTTAGCAAAGTACAGGCTAGAACCGTTGGAATTTGTCTCCAATCTCTGATTCCTGTGACATTACACCGTTTCTATATGTTCCCCACTAAAACTTCACGGGAACATCGTAAAAGCGCTCTTTGCGATACCGAGCAAAACCGGCAGCGAGCTATGGGCTCTTAACGCGTTAACCGCGGATTCCAATACAATCGCAACAATCGCGTCTTCTGCAGTTTTTGCCGTTAAGAAAGACGCGATTCATGCGAATGCCGTGCACTGAATACCGGTTTCTCCAATACCCTCTATACTCCCTATACTTCCAAAACAGCTTTTACACCTGAGAGAGACTTCGTTTCTAGCACTGTCAAAGTTGTTGTGCTGGACCTCGAAGTTAGTGTAGGGAAAGTTTCTGTTCTCTTTCTGCTCTGCTACCGAATGCAATGTATGTCTTCATCGTTCGTTCATCTGCGTTCACGTTTTCATTCTGTTTCTCTGACGCTTCTTTTTGTCCATTTTCTATACTTCGTCAAATACTGTCTATACACGTTTTCTTTTCGTCCATTCTCGCATTTCTGATTCTTACACCAGAATCGTAAGCTTTTTCTGAGTTTAGCAAAGTACGGGCTAGAACCTTTGGAATTTGTCTCCAATCCAGATTCCTGTGCCATTACAACGTTTCTATATGTTCCCCACTAAAACTTCAGGGAAACATCGTAAAAGCGCTCTTTGCGATACTGAGCAAAACCGGCAGCGAGCTATGGGCTCTTAACGCGTTAACCGCGGATTCCAATACAATCGCAACAATCGCGTCTTCTGCAGTTTTAGCCGTTAAGAAAGACGCGATTCAGCCGGATGCCGTGCACTTGAATAGCGGTTTCTCCAATTCGCCTGTAGAAGCCCTATACTTCCAAAGCAGCTTTTACACTTCATAGAGACTTCGTTTCTGGCGTTGTCAAAGTTGTTGTGCTGGACCCCGAAGTTAGTGTAGGGGAAAGTTTCTGTTCTCTTTCTGCTCTGCTACCGAATGCAATGTATGTCTGCATCGTTCGTTCATCTGCGTTCACGTTTTCATTCTTTTTCTCTGACGCTTCTTGATGTCCATTTTCTATACTTCGTCAAATACTGTCTAGACACGTTTTCTTTTGGTCCATTCTCGCATTTCTGATTCTTACACCAGAATCGTTAGCTTTTTCTGAGTTTAGCAAAGTGCAAGCTAGAAGCGGTGGAATTTGTCTCCAATCCAGATTCCTGTGCCATTACAACGTTTCTATATGTTCCCCACTAAAACTTCACGGGAACATCGTAAAAGCGCTCTTTGCGATACTGAGCAAAACCGGCAGCGAGCTATGGGCTCTTAACGCGTTAACCGCGGATTCCAATACAATCGCAACAATCGCGTCTTCCGCAGTTTTTGCTGTTAAGAAAGACGCGATTCAGCCGGATGCCGTGAACTCAATAGCGGTTTCTCCAATACCCTCTATACGCCCTATACTTCCAAAGCAGCTTTTACACCTGAGAGAGACTTCGTTTCTGGCGTTGTCAAAGTTGTTGTGTTGGACCCCGAAGTTAGTGTAGGGGAAAGTTTCTGTTCTCTTTCTGCTCTGCTACCGAATGCAATGTATGACTGCATCGTTCGTTCATCTGCGTTCACGTTTTCATTCTGTTTCTCTAACGCTTCTTGATGTCCATTTTCTATACTTCGTCAAATACTGTCTATACACGTTTTCTTTTCGTCCATTCTCGCGTTTCTGATTCTTAGACCAGAATCGTAAGCTTTTTCTGAGTTTAGCAAAGCACAGGCTAGAACCGGTGGAATTTGTCTCCAATCCAGATTCCTGTGCCATTACACTGTTTCTATATGTTCCCCACTAGAAAACTTCACGGGAACATCGTAAAAGCGCTCTTTGCGATACTGAGCAAAACCGGCAGCGAGCTATGGGCTCTTAACGCGTTAACCGCGGATTCCAATACAATCGCAACAATCGCGTCTTCTGCAGTTTTTGCCGTTCAGAAAGACGCGATTCAGCCGGATGCCGTGCACTGAATAGCGGTTTCTCCAATTAGCCTGTAGAAGCCCTATACTTCCAAAGCAGCTTTTACACTTCATAGAGACTTCGTTTCTGGCGTTCTCAAAGTTGCTGTGCTGGACCCCGAAGTTAGTGTAGGGGAAAGTTTCTGTTCTCATTCTGCTCTGCTACCGAATGCAATGTATGTCTGCATTGTTCGTTCATCTGCGTTCACGTTTTCATTCTGTTTCTCTAACGCTTCTTGATGTCCATTTTCTATACTTCGTCAAATACTGTCTAGACACGTTTTCTTTTGGTCCATTCTCGCTTTTCTGATTCTTACACCAGAATCGTAAGCTTTATCTGAGTTTAGCAAAGTACGGGCTAGAACCGGTGGAAGTTGTCTCCAATCCAGATTCCTGTGCCATTACAACGTTTCTATATGTTCCCCACTAAAACTTCACGGGAACATGGTAAAAGCGCTCTTTGCGATACTGAGCAAAACCGGCAGCGAGCTATGGGCTCTTAACGCGTTAACCGCGGATTCCAATACAATCGCAACAATCGCGTCTTCTGCACTTTTTGCCGTTAAGAAAGACGCGATTCAGCCGCATGCCGTGAACTGAATAGCGTTTTCTCCAATACCATCTGTATAGAGGCGTATGCCCTATACTTCCAAAGCAGCTTTTACACGTGAGAGAGACTTCGTTTCTGGCGTTGTCAAAGTTGTTGTGCTGGACCCCGAAATTAGTGTAGGGGAAAGTTTCTGTTCTCTTTCTGCTCTGCTACCGAATGCAATGTATGTCTGCATCGTTCGTTCATCTGCGTTCACGTTTTCATTCTGTTTCTGTGACGCTTCTTGATGTCCATTTTCTATACTTCGTCAAATACTGTCTATACACGTTTTCTTTAGGTCCATTCTCGCATTTCTGATTCTTACACCAGAATCGTAAGCTTTATCTGAGTTTAGCAAAGTACAGGCTAGAACCGTTGGAATTTGTCTCCAATCTCTGATTCCTGTGACATTACACCGTTTCTATATGTTCCCCACTAAAACTTCACGGGAACATCGTAAAAGCGCTCTTTGCGATACCGAGCAAAACCGGCAGCGAGCTATGGGCTCTTAACGCGTTAACCGCGGATTCCAATACAATCGCAACAATCGCGTCTTCTGCAGTTTTTGCCGTTAAGAAAGACGCGATTCAGCCGGATGCCGTGCACTGAATAGCGGTTTCTCCAATTAGCTTCTAAAAGCCCTTTACTTCCAAAGCAGCTTTTACGCATGAGAGAGACTTCGTTTCTGGCGTTGTCAAAGTTGTTGTGCTGGACCCCGAAGTTAGTGTAGGGGAAAGTTTCTGTTCTCTTTCTGCTCTGCTACCGAATGCAATGTATGTCTGTCATCGTTCGTTCATCTGCGTTCACGTTTTCATTCTGTTTCTCTGACGCTTCTTGATGTCCATTTTCTATACTTCGTCAAATACTGTCTATACACGTTTTCTTTAGGTCCATTCTCGCATTTCTGATTCTTACACCAGAATCGTAAGCTTTTTCTGATTTTAGCAAAGTACAGGCTAGAACCGGTGGAATTTGTCTCCAATCCAGATTCCTGTGCCATTACAACGTTTCTATATGTTCCCCACTAAAACTCTTCACGGGACCATCGTAAAAGCGCTCTTTGCGATACTGAGCAAAACCGGCAGCGAGCTATGGGCTCTTAACGCGTTAACCGCGGATTCCAATACAATCGCAACAATCGCGTCTTCTGCAGTTTTTGCCGTTCAGAAAGACGCGATTCAGCCGGATGCCGTGCACCTGAATAGCGGTTTCTCCAATTCGCCTGTAGAAGCCCTATACTTCCAAAGCAGCGTTTACACGTGGTAGAGACTTCGTTTCTGGCGTTGTCAAAGTTGTTGTGCTGGACCCCGAAGTTAGTGTAGGGGAAAGTTTCTGTTCTCATTCTGCTCTGCTACCGAATGCAATGTATGTCTGCATCGTTCGTTCATCTGCGTTCACGTTTTCATTCTGTTTCTCTGACGCTTCTTGATGTCCATTTTCTATACTTCGTCAAATACTGTCTAGACACGTTTTCTTTTGGTCCATTCTCGCGTTTCTGATTCTTACACCAGAATCGTTAGCTTTATCTGAGTTTAGCAAAGTGCAAGCTAGTACCGGTGGAATTCGTCTCCAATCTCTGATTCCTGTGCCATTACAACGTTTCTATATGTTCCCCACTAAAACTCTTCACAGGACCATCGTAAAAGCGCTCTTTGCGATACTGAGCAAAACCGGCAGCGAGCTATGGGCTCTTAACGCGTTAACCGCGGATTCCAATACAATCGCAACAATCGCGTCTTCTGCAGTTTTTGCCGTTAAGAAAGACGCGATTCAGCAGGATGCCGTGCACTGAATAGCGGTTTCTCCAATTACCCTGTAGAAGCCCTATACTAACAAAGCAGCTTTTACACGTGAGAGAGACTTCGTTTCTGGCGTTGTCAAAGTTGTTGTGCTGGACCCCGAAGTTAGTGTAGGGGAAAGTTTCTGTTCTCATTCTGCTCTGCTACCGAATGCAATGTATGTCTGCATCGTTCGTTCATCTGCGTTCACATTTTCATTCTGTTTTCTGATGCTTCTAGATATCCATTTTCAATACTTCGTCAAATACTGTCTATACACGTTTTCTTTTGGTCCATTCTCGCTTTTCTGATTCTTACACCAGAATCCTTAGCTTTTTCTGAGTTTAGGGAAGTACAGGCTAGAACCGTTGGAATTTGTTTCCAATCCAGATTCCTGTTCCATTACAACGTTTCTATATGTTCCCCACTAAAACTTCACGGGAACATCGTAATAGCGCTCTTTGCGGTACCGAGCAAAACCGGCAGCGAGCTATGGGCTCTTAACGCGTTAACCGCGGATTCCAATACAATCGCAACAATCGCGTCTTCTGCAGTTTTTGCCGTTAAGAAAGACGCGATTCAGCCGGATGCCGTGCACTGAATAGCGGTTTCTCCAATTAGCCTGTAGAAGCCCTATACTTCCAAAGCAGCGTTTACACGTGGTAGAGACTTCGTTTCTGGCGTTGTCAAAGTTGTTGTGCTGGACCCCGAAGTTAGTGTAGGGGAAAGTTTCTGTTCTCTTTCTGCTCTGCTACCGAATGCAATGTATGTCTGCATCGTTCGTTCATCTGCGTTCACATTTTCATTCTGTTTTCTGATGCTTCTAGATATACATTTTCAATAGTTCGTCAAATACTGTCTATACACGTTTTCTTTTGGTCCATTCTCGCATTTCTGATTCTTACACCAGAATCGATAGCTTTTTCTGAGTTTAGGGAAGTACAGGCTAGAACCGTTGGAATTTGTTTCCAGTCCAGATTCCTGTGCCATTACAACGTTTCTATATGTTCCCCACTAAAACTTCACGGGAACATCGTAAAAGCGCTCTTTGCGATACTGAGCAAAACCGGCAGCGAGCTATGGGCTCTTAACGCGTTAACCGCGGATTCCAATACAATCGCAACAATCGCGTCTTCTGCAGTTTTTGCCGTTAAGAAAGACGCGATTCAGCCGGATGCCGTGCACTGAATAGCGGTTTCTCCAATTAGCCTGTAGAAGCCCTATACTTACAAAGCAGCTTTTACACTTCATAGAGACTTCGTTTCTGGCGTTCTCAAAGTTGCTGTGCTGGACCCCGAAGTTAGTGTAGGGGAAAGTTTCTGTTCTCATTCTGCTCTGCTACCGAATGCAATGTATGTCTGCATTGTTCGTTCATCTGCGTTCACGTTTTCATTCTGTTTCTCTAACGCTTCTTGATGTCCATTTTCTATACTTCGTCAAATACTGTCTAGACACGTTTTCTTTTGGTCCATTCTCGCTTTTCTGATTCTTACACCAGAATCGTAAGCTTTATCTGAGTTTAGCAAAGTACGGGCTAGAACCGGTGGAAGTTGTCTCCAATCCAGATTCCTGTGCCATTACAACGTTTCTATATGTTCCCCACTAAAACTTCACGGGAACATGGTAAAAGCGCTCTTTGCGATACTGAGCAAAACCGGCAGCGAGCTATGGGCTCTTAACGCGTTAACCGCGGATTCCAATACAATCGCAACAATCGCGTCTTCTGCACTTTTTGCCGTTAAGAAAGACGCGATTCAGCCGCATGCCGTGAACTGAATAGCGTTTTCTCCAATACCATCTGTATAGAGGCGTATGCCCTATACTTCCAAAGCAGCTTTTACACGTGAGAGAGACTTCGTTTCTGGCGTTGTCAAAGTTGTTGTGCTGGACCCCGAAGTTAGTGTAGGGGAAAGTTTCTGTTCTCTTTCTGCTCTGCTACCGAATGCAATGTATGTCTGCATCGTTCGTTCATCTGCGTTCACGTTTTCATTCTGTTTCTGTGACGCTTCTTGATGTCCATTTTCTATACTTCGTCAAATACTGTCTATACACGTTTTCTTTAGGTCCATTCTCGCATTTCTGATTCTTACACCAGAATCGTAAGCTTTTTCTGAGTTTAGCAAAGTACAGGCTAGAACCGTTGGAATTTGTCTCCAATCTCTGATTCCTGTGACATTACACCGTTTCTATATGTTCCCCACTAAAACTTCACGGGAACATCGTAAAAGCGCTCTTTGCGATACCGAGCAAAACCGGCAGCGAGCTATGGGCTCTTAACGCGTTAACCGCGGATTCCAATACAATCGCAACAATCGCGTCTTCTGCAGTTTTTGCCGTTAAGAAAGACGCGATTCAGCCGGATGCCGTGCACTGAATAGCGGTTTCTCCAATTAGCTTCTAAAAGCCCTTTACTTCCAAAGCAGCTTTTACGCATGAGAGAGACTTCGTTTCTGGCGTTGTCAAAGTTGTTGTGCTGGACCCCGAAGTTAGTGTAGGGGAAAGTTTCTGTTCTCTTTCTGCTCTGCTACCGAATGCAATGTATGTCTGTCATCGTTCGTTCATCTGCGTTCACGTTTTCATTCTGTTTCTCTGACGCTTCTTTTTGTCCATTTTCTATACTTCGTCAAATACTGTCTATACACGTTTTCTTTAGGTCCATTCTCGCATTTCTGATTCTTACACCAGAATCGTAAGCTTTTTCTGATTTTAGCAAAGTACAGGCTAGAACCGGTGGAATTTGTCTCCAATCCAGATTCCTGTGCCATTACAACGTTTCTATATGTTCCCCACTAAAACTCTTCACGGGACCATCGTAAAAGCGCTCTTTGCGATACTGAGCAAAACCGGCAGCGAGCTATGGGCTCTTAACGCGTTAACCGCGGATTCCAATACAATCGCAACAATCGCGTCTTCTGCAGTTTTTGCCGTTCAGAAAGACGCGATTCAGCCGGATGCCGTGCACCTGAATAGCGGTTTCTCCAATTCGCCTGTAGAAGCCCTATACTTCCAAAGCAGCGTTTACACGTGGTAGAGACTTCGTTTCTGGCGTTGTCAAAGTTGTTGTGCTGGACCCCGAAGTTAGTGTAGGGGAAAGTTTCTGTTCTCATTCTGCTCTGCTACCGAATGCAATGTATGTCTGCATCGTTCGTTCATCTGCGTTCACGTTTTCATTCTGTTTCTCTGACGCTTCTTGATGTCCATTTTCTATACTTCGTCAAATACTGTCTAGACACGTTTTCTTTTCGTCCATTCTCGCGTTTCTGATTCTTACACCAGAATCGTTAGCTTTATCTGAGTTTAGCAAAGTGCAAGCTAGTACCGGTGGAATTCGTCTCCAATCTCTGATTCCTGTGCCATTACAACGTTTCTATATGTTCCCCACTAAAACTCTTCACAGGACCATCGTAAAAGCGCTCTTTGCGATACTGAGCAAAACCGGCAGCGAGCTATGGGCTCTTAACGCGTTAACCGCGGATTCCAATACAATCGCAACAATCGCGTCTTCTGCAGTTTTTGCCGTTAAGAAAGACGCGATTCAGCAGGATGCCGTGCACTGAATAGCGGTTTCTCCAATTACCCTGTAGAAGCCCTATACTAACAAAGCAGCTTTTACACGTGAGAGAGACTTCGTTTCTGGCGTTGTCAAAGTTGTTGTGCTGGACCCCGAAGTTAGTGTAGGGGAAAGTTTCTGTTCTCATTCTGCTCTGCTACCGAATGCAATGTATGTCTGCATCGTTCGTTCATCTGCGTTCACATTTTCATTCTGTTTTCTGATGCTTCTAGATATCCATTTTCAATACTTCGTCAAATACTGTCTATACACGTTTTCTTTTGGTCCATTCTCGCTTTTCTGATTCTTACACCAGAATCCTTAGCTTTTTCTGAGTTTAGGGAAGTACAGGCTAGAACCGTTGGAATTTGTTTCCAATCCAGATTCCTGTTCCATTACAACGTTTCTATATGTTCCCCACTAAAACTTCACGGGAACATCGTAATAGCGCTCTTTGCGGTACCGAGCAAAACCGGCAGCGAGCTATGGGCTCTTAACGCGTTAACCGCGGATTCCAATACAATCGCAACAATCGCGTCTTCTGCAGTTTTTGCCGTTAAGAAAGACGCGATTCAGCCGGATGCCGTGCACTGAATAGCGGTTTCTCCAATTAGCCTGTAGAAGCCCTATACTTCCAAAGCAGCGTTTACACGTGGTAGAGACTTCGTTTCTGGCGTTGTCAAAGTTGTTGTGCTGGACCCCGAAGTTAGTGTAGGGGAAAGTTTCTGTTCTCTTTCTGCTCTGCTACCGAATGCAATGTATGTCTGCATCGTTCGTTCATCTGCGTTCACATTTTCATTCTGTTTTCTGATGCTTCTAGATATACATTTTCAATAGTTCGTCAAATACTGTCTATACACGTTTTCTTTTGGTCCATTCTCGCATTTCTGATTCTTACACCAGAATCGTTAGCTTTTTCTGAGTTTAGGGAAGTACAGGCTAGAACCGTTGGAATTTGTTTCCAATCCAGATTCCTGTGCCATTACAACGTTTCTATATGTTCCCCACTAAAACTTCACGGGAACATGGTAAAAGCGCTCTTTGCGATACTGAGCAAAACCGGCAGCGAGCTATGGGCTCTTAACGCGTTAACCGCGGATTCCAATACAATCGCAACAATCGCGTCTTCTGCACTTTTTGCCGTTAAGAAAGATGCGATTCAGCCGGATGCCGTGCACTGAATAGCGGTTTCTCCAATTAGCTTGTTGAAGCCCTATACTTCCAAAGCAGCTTTTACACGTGAGAGAGACTTCGTTTCTGGCACTGTCAAAGTTGTTGTGTTGGACCCCGAAGTTAGTGTAGGGGAAAGTTTCTGTTCTCTTTCTGCTCTGCTACCGAATGCAATGTATGTCTGTCATCGTTCGTTCATCTGCGTTCACGTTTTCATTCTGTTTCTCTGACGCTTCTTGATGTCCATTTTCTATACTTCGTCAAATACTGTCAATACACGTTTTCTTTTGGTCCATTCTCCCGTTTCTGATTCTTACACCAGAATCGTAATCTTTTTCTGAGTTTAGCAAAGTAGAGGCGATAACCGGTGGAACTTGTCTGCAATCCCTGATTCCTGTGCTATTACACCGTTTCTATATGTTCCCCACTAAAACTTTTCACGGGAACATCGTAAAAGCTACTGAAGCCTTGGATTTGCACAAGCAGTCAAAGCTGGGGCGCGTCTCAGTTGTTGGATGTCTGAGAGACCGAGAGGTGAGGTGACTGCCTCTGCATGAGGTGACTGGCTCCCTTGCCAGCTGTGCTGCTGCTGGACAGGGCACTTGCTGGTACTGGAACTAGACTGATGTGCCTCTTGTCTGCATTCTTTCCCTGTTCTCCCTGCCTCTCCCCACCTGTCATTTCTCTGGGTTTCTCTCCTTTGTCTGTCATAAATAGATTGAATGTTACAGATCAAACTGTCTCTTTGCTTCACTGAATCTCTAAAACCATGTGGGTTTATAGATGGATTATTATTAATTCAGCAAGGAGCTATCAGTGTTTATATTATTTTGTAAACAAATATCAGCTATGCATTAATAAGTTGATTATTGTGTTTTCAGCCCTCCTGCTAAGCTGATTGTAGAGAAACATGGCTCTGCATTTTGAATCCCTTATCATGGGTCCTTTTAAACTTCCCCCATCTCAGGGAGTGGTGGTTTTGGCTGCTTAAAACAGCAGTACTAAAACATTCTCAGGGCTTTCCTACGTGCATTTTACTTTTGGCAAGCAGCGTAACCTCAGCGCTGATAGACTGGGAAAACAGCAGATGACTTTGAAGCAAATAAGTCTGAGATCAGCCAGTAAATCATGCAGGTCTGTTGGTTATCTCTGCAGCATCTTAGTTGGTGCTGGTACTTCAGTGCTGTCAGTCAGCAGCAGACCTTTCATTCCCAGCAACCCCTGTGTAGATGCTTTCAGTGCACCTGCTACAGAGCAGCAGTGTGTTCTAGCAGATAGGTGGGAGCTGTGGGAGGATGAAGAGCTGTGATTCAGGGGTACACTGCCCTGCTGGCTGGCCTGAGTGTGGCTAGTTGGGTGCATGGTTGGGATCTCAGCTGTGTGGTCAGTGGAGGGCAGGGACCCACAGCGGCAGAACCAGAGGTGTACTCAACAGGTATTTCAGATACCAGGTATTGTTATTACAACACATTCCACTGCTTGATAGTGAACGCTGTTTTGAAACTACGTGGCTAACAGCAGGTTTGTATCTGTGTCACTGCAGCATTTCTTGGAGGCTGCTTGGGTTGCTGCTGCCATGCGTCCTCTACTGAAGGCCCTGAATATTGTGTCCATGCATACTTTCCTGAGAAGATCTCGCCAGCTTTGCAGCCAGAGATCCCCAGCTGGAGCCACATTTAGTTACGAACTTATGAAACAGCAGCACAGACCAGAGGTGCCAGAGTACTTCAACTTTGCAAGCAACGTGCTAGACAGGTGGACCGAAGTAGAAAAAGTAACAGCTACTTGGCTGCTCTGCTGCTGAAGAGCTGAGAACTGCCAAGCACATCCAGCCAGCATGCTGCTGCAGTTGTGCTCTGGTTACAATCTGATGAACACCTCATGTAATTTGAACCTGTAAATCCCTTAGGCCAATGCTGCCCTGTTTGTGAGCCCAAATGCTTTGCTCCTTTAATCAGTAACTCTGGTGACACTGACCCTGAGTAAATTTGTGCCTTAATGATGAGATCAACTGGAGCACTCTGAGCCTTGCGCTGGTTCCCCTACTAGCTGTGACATGCACCCTGCCTGTGTGTGCGAGACAAAGCACTTGGCCTCCACTGCTTGCCAGCAAAATGTGAATACAGCAAAATGCCAAACCTCCCCATTCTTTTCCAGTCATGAAATCTTTGCATCATGAAATAGCAGTCCACAAAACTGAACCACTTGGAGTGCTCAAATGGGCATGAGCTCTAAGCAAGGATGGGGAATATGAAAAAGAAAAGGAGTGAAGTTTAGGTATATCATCTATATTACTCTAGTGCCCTAGTGTCTGTGGATGTAGTCCACAGGTTCTTCATGATGAGGGGCTGAACACAGTGGTGTCCACCCAGCAGCAGGATCACAGCAGAGGTATCACCAGTCTGACACAAGGAGTGCATTCGTTCCGTCTGCAGGAAGAACAGATTTTGGCAGGCTGCGAATGAAGCAAGGAAAGAACACCAGAAGAGTTTTGCCCTCTGAAGTACGCTGCTCAACTTTTCTCCCTAGATGAACCTTAGTGTTTGCCTTCAAACAGATAACAAGATACCATATTCTTCCTGCCCCATGAGGTCTTCTGTGCTCAGGAAATGACTTGCACAATGTCACTGCTAAAGGCATCCATCTCCTTAAGCGCATACCATGAACACACATTTCACTTTTCACACATCTGTTAGTTATGAGTGACATTGATTAGAGGTCACACTGTGCTTTTGATCCTCACATCTGCTTTTCAGAAGTAACAAATGGGCCCAGTTCAAGATGAACTTGGAAATGAGCTTGGAGAGTTTGCAGCACAGAAGCACAGTCCAGCTGCACCTGTGTCCGTCAGCATCTTTCTTTGCGTCCTGGAACAGAAAGCTGGACAGCCTTTGCAGAGGGAAACACCATGAGCTCAGGAAAGAAATGCAAATTTAATTTTTTACATGACATCTGAAGGCTGTTCTTCCTGAAGGAGAGATTGGTTTGGAGACAGTGGCAAATTTCAGCTGCATCCCCAGATTCCTCCAGCACTGAATAAGAGCCGAATGCTTTGTTTCCTAAGAGTTAATTACGGTAAAAGTGGTATGTTTCTAAAGTGAAGCATTTGCACTCTACCCTGTTCTGTAGGAGGGAAAAAAGCCTAAAACCCCCGCATTGTGGTGGGTAGATGGTGTTGCAGAAGAGTTGAAGTGGAGCTTTGAGGATCTGGGAGTGCTGTCCCGGCAAGCAGCCAATGTACTCTGTGGTGCCTGCGGTCTGCAGCATGGAGACAGGGTTCTTCTGCTTCTGCCACGGATCCCAGAGTGGTGGCTGCTGAATGTGGCTTGCATGAGAACAGGTTGGTAAGAGCACACAAATGGCACATGAGGACGGAAATCAGGACTTGCTACTTAATGCACGCAGAACTAGAAACGTGCTGTTGAGGACGAACTAATAAAACACTGATCAACACCCTTCACACCAAATGTGGCACTTCCGTGTAGTTCTGCTCATGATCTAGATGTTAGGAAAACACTCTAAGTCCACTCCTTGACATTCTCCTTTCTCCAGCACTTGTGATGCATCACAAATGCACCTTCCTGCAACCTTGCAGTGAAGCTGGCCCACATTTAGCCAAGTGTTTCACACGGCCTCTGTTCCTGCTCAGCTTGGCAATATTTTCAACCCAGAATGTCATGCTGCCCCACAGACACTAGCAGCATGCAGTACAGAAATTAAGTCCAGAAGAATGGCATACTCCACAGGAAGTGCCTTCAGACCAAGGAAAGCCGTTCCCTCCATTTCTTCTAGCATCCCATGACCAGTCTGGTACCTCCTAACTTGTGCTCATCCTCACATAGAATTCTATCCGCCAAGGAAATCAGTATGTTTACAAATATAGGGCCAAATTCTGCTTTCAGTATAGCCTTGTCCCACTCAAAACCACAAAGTAAGCTGAGTCTTAGTAGTACAAGAACTATTAAGCAATGTATAAGCTCTTTTTTGCGTTCCACTTGCTCCCATTTAGGAACTGTCCCAATTCCTGGCACGCAGCAGCTGACTGCAAAGGACATTCTCTATCGCCTACAGAAGTCCAAGGCAAAAGGCATCATCGCTGATGACTCTGTGGCATCAACTGTAGAGTCAGTAGAGGCTGAATGCCAGTCTCTGAGGTTCAAATTACTGGTGTCAGAGGGCTACCGAGAGGGGTGGCTGAGCTTCAAGGATCTCCTGAAGTGAGTAACCACCACTGCGACAGTGCCGCAGCAGAGATAAGAGTGGTTCCATTTGCTTTGGGTGGGAAATGCTGCACGTGCCAATGTGTTCTCATCCTTCTGGGTCTGCGAAGTGGAAAAATATAAATGGTTTTGGCACTTCTGATTGCTGCTGCAGGGGTTGTTTTAAACATATTCAGGAACGCTTAAGTTACACAAATTGATTTATTCCTCATTTTGTTTATTTTAAAGAAATGCTCCATCTGATCACCAGTGCGTAACCACGAAGTCTCAACACCCTGCAGTCATCTATTTTACTAGTGGGACTACAGGAGCTCCAGAAATGACAGAACATTCCCACTGCAGCTATGGCATTGGCCTCACAGTGAGCGGAAGGTACGTCCACTGCTTTGTCAGATTGGTAGTATGGCAAAAGGAAGAGAAATGCAAGGTTATACCAGAAGCATTTGTTTCACTGCTCTACAAAACAACCCTTCTGCTAGACCCAGCCAAGGTTTGTTTGGTTGGTTATTTTCCCCAGGAAGCAAGGCACGTTTTGAGTCCAGCTGTCTTAGTGTGCATGGAACGTAGCAGCCAAATAGATGCACTAACTCCTTTTTCACATTTTCTTTAACTAAAGATAAATCTTTTGCTGCATGTTCAACAAGTTAGCGTTTAAGAGATTGTCTACCGAATGAAAAATCAGCATAAGTTTAGAAAATCCGTATCAAAATGGGAGAAGTACGTGGGTCTGACAGGCTTCTGGGTTCATGTCTGTCTGAGTTCAACACAGCTCCCAGAGGAATGAAATGCTGATAATTCAGAACCTCTAAATTTTTAAAGCAATATTGTTTATAAAATTGATAGGGCAGTGCACTTCACTCTAACTGGGAGACAGTAACAAACCAGAAAAGGCCCACATGCAGTAATCCAAAAACACCCTGATCGCTAACAGCAAGTTCAAGCAATCTCATATTCATGCAACATCACATCCTGAGGAGGGTTCTGCAGCTCCGTCAGTACAACATCTTGTGGAAACGTGCAGTGTCAGTCTGTCCTGCTGTGCCCTCCCTGTGCCAGGACTTGGTTGTGCTCAGTCATTCAGGTCTATCTAAATTCCGCTTACCCACGACAAACAGTGCCAGATTCACTTCCCTGCCACATCTCAAAACATTTTACTACTTGCCTTATTTCTGCTAAGTAAGGACAGTGGGCTGTTCTTCCTTGTGCTATCAGGTACTGGCTGAACCTGACCTCTTCAGATATATATTGGAATACCTCAGACACGGGCTGGGCCAAGGCAGCATGGAGCATGTTTTCGGCGTGGAGTGAAGGGGCATGTGTATTTGTACATAAAATGCCACAGTTCAACCCGCCTGCTGTCTTTGAGGTAAATGGGGGAGATGACTTTGCAGCTGTTTGCTATTAGGCCTAGAAGTGAAACACAAAGGAAACTGGGCTGGAATCTGCAGAGCTAATCTGTTATTAAAATGAGTGACAATCATAGACAAATGAGAATGCCAGTTGCCTGCACCACGTAACTCAAGAGTAAGGGGTGAGGAGGCAGCAAAGCTGAATTCCCTTAAAAAATGCCATTGGCACTGTATTGTCCTCCATTCTCCACACACAACTCCTTATCCTTTGTAAAAGACTACCGCCATTTCACCCCTTCTCCTGCGACAGCTGGGAGCTGTCAGGTAGCACCAGGCTGTGTTGGAGAACACTTTCAGTTTTAGTCCTGTAGGACATCTAAAAAAGTAGGATTAGGACTTCAGTTTTTTTTTCTCCTTAAACTGCAATTACGAAGCAATCCTGCAAGGAGGACTTCAAACCTTTCCAGGGTACAAAGCTTTGGTGTCTTGTACCCATTGTAAGATAACATAGCTTCCGTTTTGAAGAAAAATTTAATTAAATATAACTGCTGTGCTAACTGCTCTTAGGACACTAGTATTTTGTTTGCGTGTTTCATAAGCCTGATGCAGGCAGATATCATTATACCATCTCTTACAATGTAGATGAGACTTCACGGGCTTCAGTATATGGGCAACACTGGTTTTTATTATTCTGAACTCCTTAGAGCCTGTCAAGATATCCCATCACTGTCTTCTGCTCAGCTCCAACTGCCTACTGAATGCTCGTGCAGCACCAGCTGCCCAGGTAAGCTGAGGCGGAGGGTCCCCAGCACTGCCTTCCATCAAAGCTGTGGGCCAAGTGCTCAGCTTTTGGATTTTATTCCACTTTCACAGTGGCAGAACAGGAACTCTGACTGTGTTTCTCAACCTCTTGAGTCTCACTTACTGTGTATTAAGTCAGAATAAATATTTGGGGTGCCATCTTAGGCTTTGTAAGTCACAGTGGAAAGCATCTTAGCTCAGGCAGTAATAAGATAATCATGGTGTCCTAGTTAACACGTCCTACTTTTACCATCACACTCTCCCTACCTCTGTTTCTTTCCTATGTCCCACCAGCAGTATACTCCCCATGAAGTGTATGTTGGTATGGCTCAGTGACATGTATGAAAGACACCTTGGCCTCTCTGAACTCTCCCACAGGTTATAACTGACAGGGTTAAACTTTGTTATTCCTCTTTGGTCCAGGCTCCAGTTCAGACTCTAGGGTTAGAAACATCACATTATTTGATGTTCTAAATAAAACAGAAGCAAACCAGGAAGTTTTTATTTTTCCTTTCTTGTGTTATTTTCAGATTTGTTGTTGTTTAGCACTTCACAATTCAAATTTAACAAAAAAGACTCAGCATTTTGTATAGGAAGGTCCCCCACAATACAGGAATATGGCAGCAAATGGGACATAGCAGACAGATAACTGCCAGTTACTTGTTTTGTCTTTCTCAGCTGCACATTCAGCAGGCTCCGGCACTGTGTGAGCGCTGGGGAGCCAATCAACCCCGAGGTGATGGCAGAGTGGACAGCGCGGACAGGGCTGGATATCCATGAATGCTATGGACAAACAGAAACTGTATGTTGAGCTTTACAGGAGAAAAATATATGCTTTGCAGATACAGCAATAAATCCTATTCAGTTTGACAAGAAAAAGTCATTAAAAAGATTGTACACAATTGTATTAGGTTTACATACTCCTCCTCACTTCACCACATTCCAACAATGCTAGTTCATCATGACTATTGCAACAGTTGCGACCTTTAGAGGGGAAGTCAGTTCCAATAGGCAACAATGAAAACAGTTTTTTAACTCATGTGGGCTTTGCATTGAGGGCTGACACAGAGGAGATGCACTCTTCATGACTACCCTCCAAATTCTGCTTTGAACTCTATTTTTGGAGCGCTCACATTGTTCGGGGCTACGGGTGAGATTTCCAGAACATCATTTATTTCATTGGACATATGATTATAATGAAGGGTTCATTATTTCCTACAAAAGTTCACAATGTTAGCTGAGTTTTCTAAACCTACGCTAAAGACTGAATATACAAGTGACTGTTTGGCTGAGAAAAATATTTATTACAGGTGCTGGTCTGTGGAAATTTTAAAGGAATGGAAATTAAACCTGGCTCTATGGGAAAGCCATCTCCAGGGTATGACGTCAAGGTATGGCACCTCTTGTAGCACTGCTGTCTCTGAGATCATCATTTGCTATCGAAGCAGTCTAAGAGATTTCACACGACACTGTGCTATGCAGCATCATTCCACAAGGAATGGAATTGTGAACCAACTACGTCACTGTCCCAAATGCAGTGTGCAAAGTGAGCAGTCGCACTTTACTCTCGCACCAGCCTCAGCAGGAAGACGTAGATGACAGCCCACTATCAGATAGGATGGCAACGATGGAAGTCAAATTGCCAAGCTAATGAAGAGTGAGAGCAAACGTGAATTAATAGTCTCTTGTCATTTATTACAATTGCCTATTATTAATATCCCACTCAATATCCCCGCTGAATATGAATCTGCTAGAATGCAATTTATTATATTTTACAGGTAGCTTTTATGTAAAACACAATTTAATATTTCCTAGGATGATCCAGAGAAAACAAAGGCAACAGTCCGTGGGGATTTCTGTGTTACTGGAGACAAGGGGATCATGGATGATGATGGATACTTTTGGTTTGTTGGAAGAGCCGATGATGTCATTAATTCTGCTGGGTAATTCAACACTGATTAAAAATACATCTTCCACCACAAATAAT
Organism: Oreortyx pictus; assembly: GCA_036925125.1. Taxonomy (NCBI): domain Eukaryota; kingdom Metazoa; phylum Chordata; class Aves; order Galliformes; family Odontophoridae; genus Oreortyx; species Oreortyx pictus. The sequence goes on from JAUPFR010000029.1 coordinate 4,758,986, forward strand.
AGAGTTGATTCAGACAAGATATGTTTATGTGCCTCAAGTACAAATAAAGGACCTTTATCTCCATTTTAAAGATACCGCATTGGACCATTTGAAGTAGAAAGTGCTCTAATAGAGCATCCCGCAGTGGTGGAATCAGCAGTTGTCAGCAGTCCAGACCCCATCAGGGGAGAGGTAAACAAATTGAGCACATTTTAGATAAAAAAGAGCTTTATGCATACCACAGCTGACAAAGACCAGCTTCCAATGGAATGGTCTATCTAACGATGACATTTTTGAACTAAATAAAACCAAGTTGGCATTCCTACTCTACCAGATATGTCTAAACCAAAAAAACTGACCATGACAATTACCTAGCCAACATAACTAAAGCACAATTTGAAGCTTTTCCTCTGCATTCCAGTACTTCCCACATTGATCAGCTCCACAGTCCAAACAAACACATAACGTTGGCATAGATGTTTGCATCCACTGTATTTATTATTCTGTAGTTTGTAGGTAAACGTTTGGTTAAAGCTTCAAATCTCACTGTTGTGTGAGGTTGTTTCATCACTACTTAAGCCTTTGTTCCCTTAACTTCTTCAAGGTAGTGAAAGCCTTTGTTGTTTTAACACCCGACTACGTCTCATGCGATCCAGAACAAATGAGGAAAGAGCTACAAGACCACGTTAAGAAAGCTACTGCTCCATACAAGTATCCTCGGAAAGTAAGTTGCCGATCATCCAAATATTTTAAGTAATTGTCACTGCTATAGGCAAGCACAGATCAACTATTATGTCACTTATGAGGCTATGTCACTGGGGGGGAAGTCACACTTGTGTACATTATTTCATACCGCATTCCTCCCTTTCCCCTTAGATGGAGTTTGTTCGAGAGCTGCCAAAAACCGTTAGCGGGAAGATCCGAAGAATTGAACTACGCCAGAAGGAGTGGAGGAGATATTAGAATTCTTTGGTTTTGGGGTTGCATTGTAGTTTTAACATAGGGTGTGGGTTCCAGTGGCTTTTTGCTTTGTTTGTTTAAACAATAATAAGATAATGCTGATTTACACAGTAATGTAGAGCAGAAGACACTACATCTCTCTTAGTTGAGGTTCTCACAGTCTCACCTGACCCCCAGCACTCAGCTACCCCAGTGCCACAGAAGCAGGCAGGCTGATATGAATGGCACAGAAGATGTGTAATCAATAGATGATGTGCTAAATAAAGTTAATGAAACATCACTAGCATTTTACCTTTATTATCACTTAAATGAAAAAAATCACAAGAGTTTAGTACATCACTTGCTTCAAGAATCACTTCTGAGAAGCATGACAACAGATTTGTAAAAGTTACAGTTACAAATCTCTACAAGTATATTTAGAAAAAAATAGTATAGAAATCTACATCATTAAAATGTTTAAGGACTCAATTAGCAAAAAATTTTAAACGCATGATGACAAAGTAGGAATTTAAGACATGTAACAACAGCTACTCGCACCTTAACTGCAGCACGATTTATTCTGTCTCAGTCCAGTCATGTTAACATGGGTATGTCTGTATGCTTGAACAACTGCCAAGCAGCATTATTTTCATCCCCTGCTCAGAACACGTATCTGACATCATCGGACTGGCCCAGTTTTGTTATCTACAGTTAACTAACTGAGCTTCAGATTCAAACAACTAAACTAAAAATCTTCAAGTTCTCATAGATGGTCTGAGGAACAAATGTTTGTTGGAAGAATTTCCTGAAGTGCTGAGGCATGTTCCAAGAGAGGTCAAAGCATCTACATTCATGGTGGCAACATGAGATTTCTCTTTTAGAATTGCATTTTCCCACTTGAAGTATCCACAGCTTCTCTCACTACCTTCACGCCTACCAACAGGACAACAGAAAAACGCCTTGCCATGATTTGGACCGGCATTTGACACATAGAGCCTTTTAGCCCTTCGACCACACTTACACAAAGGGGGAGTTAGCTTTTCATTTTGCACAGCTGTTACAGACTGATTCAGATTGACTGTGGAGCTCAGAGCGGTGCGAGATGCTTTGGACAAATTCAAATTTCTCCAATATAAGGCATGATCTGAAGATGCCATTTTCTCTTGGTAGACAGCAAAAGACTGTTTTTTCGCTGGTGGCAGTGCTGTTGGACTAGTTGGCTTTCTTTTGGGAACTTCAGAAGGAATAGAAAAATTTCTCATTATTACTGATTGGGATGAAATAGCATTTACCTCTGCAGATGGGATCTTAAAAGCAGAAAGATTTGAAGGCTGCCTTTGTACCATTCCCACATTAAAGATAGTAGTATCAGGACTCTTGTAAATGATGGATTTAGGAGGTTCTACGGGTACCAGAGTTTTCCCCAAACTTTGATCACCTGGACTCATCGCAACCGATTGCTCTGGAGTTGTTTTTATTTCAGACAGCATTAAGATGTCTGTACTTGAGTCCTCCTCCAATTGAACACAGTCTGAATTTGGTTCAGATTGAGATTTAGGTATCAGAGCTACATCTTCCCAGTCAGTCAGCAGAGACAAGCAATCAGAATGAGTGCCGGTATCCTCACTGGAGGTATTCACTGAGGAGATGGTGGTGGAGATGAGTACTAGCCCCAACCCACACACTGGAGAGCTGTACCTTGCTGTGCTCACAAGATGCCCATTGTTCAATCCTTGCTGAATGCCTGGTGATAAAGTACTGTGAGATTGCTGTGCGTGTCCAAGAAGAGCAAATCTGTCAGCAGACACTGTGGAATAGCTTTGGATTTCTTCGCATAAATCAGTCCTTGAGCTGCTGCCAGATACAACATGCATGTCTGCAGAGCAACCACTGGAGGTGGCCTGTTCTGCAGATTGTACATCAGGAATTACCGTAATTCCAGCAGGCCCGTTGTGGTTTCTCTCTGCCACAGAGTTTGCTTTGCAAGATTTATCTCTGGATGTTTCAAGGCTGCTGCTACTTCCCAGCACAGTCTTGTCAGCAGAGCTGGCATTCGGCATTCTGGAAATTAAGTTCTTCCTAGGACAGGACTAGGGAGTCCATTAACAAAAAGAGATTTTGGAAAGTGAATACCCAGAAGTTTTAGTAATCACTGCATAAGACTAACAAGTATGTCAGCCTAAGGATGTTCTGTTCAATTCACACTCAAGATTCTGGTTTTGTTGTCCGAACAGCTCACCCTTCGCCTGTATGTCAGGCTACAAGACAAGTAAAGGAGAGATATGAAATAGTAACAAACCTTATCCAAAGATTTAGTAATCTTCAGCACACACCCATCACAAGTCATCCTCCAAGCAAGACGAGCAGTATTCCGAGAGTCATCCAACCCTTCAAAAGTATGGTTATATTAACATCTTCCTTTTGAACTACTACAGGAGGCAGTTCTTATTAGATGAAAAGTACCACTCACGTACACTTAAAAACTCATGCAGCTGAATATGTAGCCACAACAACTGTTAAAATCCCTGGTGTTTTGTATTAATTATGCCAAAAATTTGAGTTGAAATTATGTTTTCTTCCATATTCATAAGGTGCCCAGAGCTATCACCTAAGACCAAGTTCTTTTATCCTTTCCTTGCTCTCTTTTTCCTTTTCTGCCCCAGCAACTCAGAACTTGATCTTGTGGACCACACAAACACAAAAGCTCTAGGAGAGATTTCTAAAGTTAAGTGTGAGATTAGAAATGACAAATTCTGATCTCTGAAGCATTTCTACTTGGATGGTTTTATTGACCTGAACATTGTATACCTAGAAATAACATTCTGTATATCAGATAGAGTCATCACATCACCCTTACCAGAATGTTCCCGTCTGTAGGGCAAATAACCCCCAGAAATAGCACCCAGAAGAAATAGTGCCAAAGCTGATATATGTTTGATAGGCTTAGGTAGATGGTATACAGATAGTTAATAAGAAAATTAATAAGAAAAGAGTGGCTCACCTTTGAAGATGGTTGAGGCGCACCAAAAACTCCACTAGGGAGGGATCTCCAACCAGAAATCCTTCCCTGGTGGTGGTCAGCCCTTAAATGGGGTCTTGGGAGAGGTGGAGTCAAACTCCACCCCTTCCAATCACACTCACTTGTGCCCCTGTGGTTGACCCAGTGCTCGCCTCAGGTGATCAATCAGTGGTTCAGGCCGTGATTCAACAGTTCCCATACACTCCACCCCTTCACGACATGAACCACTGATTAAGGAACTATAGGGTGAGCCCTCCTCAATACAGAGACCCAATACATCGTGACGCTTTACATAATAACCCGTCGCGATGCATATCGATGTAATCTGGGATGAGTGATGATCAGCGTATGGCTCATGCTCTTCCTTGGGCCAGTGCTTGGTGGTGTCTACTGGAAGCATGCGGTCACATTGTGCAGGTCCGTCCTACTCTTCATCAGTCCCGGGTAGACCATCACCGGATGTTGCACATGATGTTATTGCAACTCTGGAACACTTCAGCAGTATTTGGTTCCCTCCGGTGACTTATAGACTCACGGGGAGTAATATAGATGTTTCAAAGGTACCAAGAGGGGGAGGTCTGCCCTCCAGGGTAAGATACAGGCCGTATTCCTATCTTGGGTCAACACTTCAACTTGTACAGGGGCATGCCCTGGCCGCCTGTACCAAACCTTTTGCCCAGATGTCTGTGGCTGCACGATTATATCAGGCACCAAAGGGGGTGTCCTGATCTGCCACAGAGACATGATAGGGGTTCCTTTAGCAATAAAGACTGGAGTGTTGACCACAATATCAGTAGGCCATGTACCAATTACCAGAGGGACTGCCGAACCCCCCACCTCCAAAAATCTCCCCCAAGGTGCAAGTAGGCCACACCGTCATGGTCCTACCTGCACCTTCCAAGGCCATCTTATTTTATTGGTGCCTGGTTTCAGGTTCTCAGGGGCAGGGAGCAGAAGATTGTTCTCACGGCCGGTCTGAGGTCTTACCTCATTATCTGTACCTGTAATTTGGATCCTAAGTGGGGAGGCCCATGTTGTTTGTAACATTTTCAAGGCACTGGGTCTGCCATCTCTAGGTCTTTCATTCAGATCTCGCAGGGTTTCGTGGAGTCTCTTCGTCCACCCCTGCAGAGACTGAGAGTCTGTCTTCAGGGCAGCCTTGAGAATACCGTTATAACGCTCAATCAGGCCTGCCCCCGTTGGATTATATGGCAGGTGGAATCGCCATTCAATATTGTTCTCTTCTGCCCAGCGTTGTATCATTGCACCCGTGAAATGAGTCCCTTGGTCGCTCTCAATGACTTGTGGTGTCCCGTAGGCAGCCATCAATCTTGTGAGCGCCTTGATGGTATAGGCCTGGTTGGCTTTTGGTACTGGATAGGCCTGCATTAGCCCACTCGCGGTGTCAACACAGGTTAGGGCATATCTCGCCCCCTCAGATCGAGGGAGGGGCCCAATATAATCAACCTGCCATCGCTGTAGAGGATTGTGTCCTCTAGCAAGATGGGCTGTTGTTTCAGGCAACGACCTCGGTCTCATTCTGGAGCAGGCATCACAGTCTCGACATGCTTGAGCTACGTCCGATAGTTGTACGGGCTGTCCCCATGCTTTGGCAGCTGCCCACATGGTCTTCTGTCCAGCATGCCGCAGCTTTTGATGTAACCAGTAGGCAATGTTCTCAGATGGTGAGTTCTCAACCCATCTAACTCGGGCCAGTGTGTGGGCTTCATCATTTCCTGGTGACTGTAGGGGTCGGTGACCAGAAACGTGGTAGACACGTACAGTTCTGTGTTTGAATGTATTCCATATGTCTAACCACATATCTTTGCCCCAGATCGGTCGGGAGTGGATAGTCCAGTCCTGGGTAGCCCACTGTGCGATCCAAAGAGTGAGTCCCCGGTACACAGCCCAACTATCTGTGCAGATATTCAGGACACCGTCACCAGGTTCTTTGGTTATAACCATCCACACGGCCCGCAGCTCTGCCCACTGGCTGCTTTGACCATCCCCCTCTTCAAACCATATTGTATCTGTAGCGGGATGGTATGCTACTGCTCTCCACTTACTTGGGTTGCCCTTGCTGGACCCATCCGCGTACCAGGCATCTTCAGGAATGGGATATTTTCCTTCCTGGACGGGACTCTTCTGTGGCGGAGCAACCAAGGTTTGTTTTGGTGCATCACTGTGATACGTCACTGGGCCTAGAATCTTTTGGAGTTCTTCTTTCAACGGTGAGGAAGACAGACTACTCCTCTGGCTGAGATAGGCGACCCATCGTGCCACCGTCTGTGCCTGGGCCACCCCTGTCTTAGGAAGGTGGGTTCAGATCTCTCACCCACCCCTGAATTGGAAGAGTGGTCTTAACTATGACTTTGGCCGTCTGGGTTATCGGCTCTACCGCTTGTAATGCGGTATAGGCAGCCAATAGTTGTTTTTCAATCATACTATATCTTTCTTCTGCTCCGTGCCAGACCTGAGACCAAAATCCAATGGGGGTCCGAACAGAACTCTGGCGTTGCCACAGGCCCCAGCCAAAGCCATCCTGAGTAACATGAACATCCAATTCAGCTGGGAGGGTAGGATCGAATATACCCAATGCCTGGGCTTGTTTCACCGCCTGTTTTGCTTGCTGGAAAGCATCCTGTTCTGTTCTCCCCCAATCCCATGAATGGCCCTTTTTTTGTGAGTCTATACAAAGGTCTCAGCAGCTGCGCCAAATGAGGTATAAAGGAACGCCAGTATCCCAATATACCTAGAAATTCCTGCAGCTGCTTTGGTGTTGTAGGGACTGGAAATGCCTGAACCTTATCTATGATGGCACTGGGTAGCACTTTGGTCTTTCCTGACCAGACTACCCCCAGAAATTTTACGGACAGGCCTGGACCTTGCACCTTTTGAGGATTGATAGCCCATCCTCTTTCATTTAGGTAGGAGGTTAATGAATCTGCTGCCTCTCCTACTGCTTCCAGTGAGTCAGATGTTAACAGGAGATCATCAATGTAGTGGTACAGGTTGACATTATTATTAGGTTTCCTCCAATTAGCTAGGTCACGGGCCACCAAGTTATGACAGTATGTTGGTGAGTGCACGTACCCCTGTGGTAGGACCTGAAGGGTCCACTGCCTGCCTCCCCATGTGAACGCAAACTGATCTTGCGATTCTTTGGCAATCGGGATACTAAAAAACACATTTGCCAAATCCAGGACACAATGGTAGGTCTTAATTTCCCTACTGAGTGTGTCCATTAGGGAAGCAATATTGGGTACGGCCGCATGGATGGGCGGCGTGACCTTATTTAATTCCCTATAATCTACCGTCATTCTCCATGTTCCATCTGACTTCCGCACTGGCCATATGGGGGAATTATATGGACTATGTGCAGGTCTTATAATACCTACTTTTTCTAGTTCCTGCACAGTTTTTGATATTTCTTCCTGCCCCCCTGGGAGTCTATACTGTCTTACATTAGTAATCTGGCGTGGTTTCGGCAAACAAATGGGCTCATGTTTCGCATGGCCCCTCAATACTGCCTGTATCGCCCGGATACTAATGTACCTCTGTCGAAGTCTGAACTCTCCCACAGTCGTCTGGAGAGCCAGACCCCATAAAATGTCTATGCCCAAGATGTATTCTGGGATTGGGGCAATCGACACTTTATACTCCCGGGGTGGGAGACGCCCAACCCCCAATTTCAGCCATGTTTGGGTGACTGGAATGGTCTGTCCCCCAAACCCACCAATCATCACTCTATTGCCCTTAAACTTTGTTGGGTCTCCATATATAATTGATGTTTCCGCACCAGTGTCTACTAGCGCTTTTGAACTTTTTGAACCTTTTGAACATTCTTCTCTGACCAAAAGATGTCTAATTCTACATAGGGCCTCCGGTCACGTCTGGAGGCCCTAAGGGGACCAAAGTCCTTCGTTACTCCATGAAGCTGGCTAAATCTAGGTCTTTTACCGCAGGTGGTTCAGACATTGTATCCCGCGACACCTGTGGATGTTTCTTCCTTCTATTTGGGGCTATAAAGTCAGCCAAATTCCAGGTTGTTGTTGGTGCTGCCTGTATTATTCGTACTCCCGATTTTCTGGGAGTACTCTGAAATTTTTGATCGTTTCTAAGTTGTTTCCATAGTTGTAACAATACATGGTTGGGTTGCCCATCGATTTTAGCAAAGGCAACCCCGGCCCGTATAAGATCATTGAACGTGGTCTTCCGAGATACCCGGATGGGGCCCGATCGGGGTATCCGTGGGACAGGCTTCTTAGTTTTAACGGGGAAGGCCTCAGCTGTTTCTACCAGACGGACATTGCGCCTAGTTCTTATGCGCTCCGTTTCCCCAAGGTCTGCCACCAACTGGGCTGCCTGTTGGACGATAGCCTCCGAAGCCACCAAAGGGTTTAGTATGGAGACCAAAGTCCCATAAAGGTGAGAGGGGGCTTGTTGCAGTATTAGGTCACGCATACCTGCTGTAAATTTTTCCGTATCAGGACTCTCAAAGGTCTCTGAATACATAGCCTCCCTCATACCCAGTTCTCGGATGTATGTTTGGAGGTCCTCCATAGAGGACCATAAACCGGTATTGAGTGGAATGTCAGATTTGTTGGGCCATGTTAAGCGGCATGCTGCCATCAACCAATCTATAATAGAATGATTCTCATTATTATAGTGGATGGCAGCATATAATCTTTGCCTCAGGGCTGGGTGTATAGTTATAGATGCCAGTTTTGACATCTCTGTCCCACTAACTAACACGCTTTCAGCTCCTGCATCCCATAACCTCAGGAGCCATGATGGTATGTTTTCTCTTGGTTTTTGATGGAATTGTTGTACTAGGTCCATCAACTCGTTTGCTGCATACGGGCGCGCTGTCACATGCAAGCATGTTTCAGCGGGGGGCCATTGGTCAGGAGGCACTCCCGCTGGTCTATCTTGCATTTTTTTTTTTGTTTTTTTGAGTTATGATTGGTCGGATCTCAAACGGATCCTCCAGAGATGGAGCTTCGAGATCTGATTTAGAAATCTTTTTTTCTGAGACATCCAGGTCCACTACTTCAGGGACCTGGGTGTCCTCCACTGATATGGTACGAATTTGTTTTGTTGGCACATCTAGTCCAGGTTTTTTGGCTACTAATGTGCCCAACTGTTGTTCCAACTTTTCAATACGATCTCTTAGAATCAGAAAATCAATTATTATGTTTGTATTTGTTATTTCCAGTTTATGTAAGGCCATTATTAGAGGCCAAGCCACAGCAGAAGCAGCTAGCCGACGTTCTTTTGTAACTAGTATGTCCTTGTCTAGACCTTGAAAATAATCTGTCAGCCGGGCTGGAGAAGGAGAAACAGTCCCTGTAACCCGCAGGGGTCCCCATTTTTCAATAACGGTGGCAAGACCATAATAGGATGACCCCGTAAATCCTGGAATTTGACCAGGAATTGTTTGGTCCAGGGGAGTAACGTTCTCCCCCCTGCCCCATTTGAAAATGTTCCAAATGAAGGACATAGTTAATTATTGTATATGTATATATATATTTTTTAAGCCTGCCAGGCTCGCCAATTGTAGGGCAAATAACCCCCAGAAATAGCACCCAGAAGAAATAGTGCCAAAGCTGATATATTTTTGATAGGCTTAGGTAGATGGCATACAGATAGTTAATAAGAAAATGAATAAGAAAAGAGCGGCTCACCTTTGAAGATGGTTGAGGCTCACCGAAAACTCCACTAGGGAGGGATCTCCAACCAGAGATCCTTCCCTGGTGGTGGTCAGCCCTTAAATGGGGTCTTGGGAGAGGTGGAGTCAAACTCCACCCCTTCCAATCACACTCACTTGCGCCCCTGCGGCTGACCCAGTGCTCGCCTCAGGTGATCAATCAGTGGTTCAGGCCGTGATTCAACAGTTCCCATACACCGTCCTACAAAAGCCAGCCCCAAATCCTGCAGAGCACCACTCAGCCCTTTAGGTTTTCTATTATAGAAGGCCTAAGGAGAAACATGTAGCTGGTTAAGATGTAGCACTTCAAAACCTCTTCACAGTGAAGTGAAAAACACTTCCAAAATATCACCTATGAATAATAAAACTCCCACAGACATTATGCGAGACAGGTATCTTCATGTTATTATTGTGATAAATGAGTGTGAAACAGTACGTACATTACATAGAGCAGATTAGAATGGAAAGAACCATTTGCACTTTATGTCTCACATCGAAGGCAATGGGATTGCCTGGTCACAGCCTGAACCAGTAAACGAGCACCTGGGTGACTGGAGCATAGCCCATGTCCACCCATCTCCTCTCTCCCCATCTCGGCAGTGCTTCTGGGAGCACAGATACGCTCAGAGCATGCGTGGGTTGCCCCCCCCTCCCTGGCTCCCTTCTTTCTGGTGTGCCAGAATTCGAACGGGAGGCGGCTGCGTTCCTTAACCAAACGGTCGCCGGGAGGGGAGTTCATTCCCCTTATCTCTACTATCTCTTTCCGTAGCTCCTGTACCTCAAATAAAGGCTCTGTCACTGCCTTTGTTTACTTTACACCTTAACAGAAAGAACAGCCTTGAAGAATACAATAGATCTTGAGATGCTTAAACTGCTGTATATTTTTTTTAAACACTTACGCCTTTGCATTACTCCCTGATTCTCCTTTGATCACACTGTTTGACTTTAGAGACCTCAATTTGCTGCGTGAGCGCCAGCATTGGGGACAGGCAAGCTCCTGGATTGTCCCTTAGAACGTTTCCTTGGCTGCATAGGACAAAATGTGCTGTCAGTCCCCAAGGTAGAACTCCTGTTTGTGTGAAGACTACGAAAAACCAACCAAACAAAAACCCACCATCGTAAAAACATCTCTTCCATTTTCTCAGTATACATTCATTTTCAGTGTTATTAGTACTGTTCTGGTCAGTACTTGTACTGGCCAGAATACAGTTCCCAACTTTGTCCTGGTGTAACTGCTGAGCAGGCAAGGACCACTATTTTCTAGCTAGCAATGTAAGGCAGTAACAGCAATGCAGGAAAGACTGGGAAGACAAAGCATCAAGCAGGGCACAAGATGTCAGAAAAGGAAGAATGGCTCCAAAATTCTCCAGTGCTCAGCAATGATTCATCTAACAGCACATTGCTTTCCTAGCATTATGATTTCTATGAAAATCCGCTGTCCTATGGCACAGCTTGTTATTTGTGCAGTAATGCAGAATGAAAACAGCTGGGGAACTCAAGTCACTGGAACGCAGTGCTGCCTCATAGGCACGGATGCAGCTTTTGAGTTGATAACACGGATCCACATTTTTCAGTGTACTGATTTTTCTCACCCTGTATGTTGCTTTGAGATCAATCCAGGAATTGAAGATGTCAGGTTTCCAGAACTGCTTTCTCTTACACTCATAGTGCAAGCACACACCCAGGTCCCAGTCTGCACAGGGGAAACAAGTGCAACCAAAGAAATAACATTTCTTTAATCCTAATGTCTGCAAATTGGGCATTATTCTCACCTGAGTGAGCCACAGGATACCAAACAGGCAAAAAAAACCGACCTCTGTGCAAGAAGGTGCACGGCCACGCACGAAGCAGAGGCACCCTGTGATGGGGTGGTGAGCACTGCTGCCTTATGGCCCTCGCTGCAGGACAGCCCTGCACCAGAGATGGAGAACAGCCCCACCAAGGGCTCCTGTTTGAGGCACGCTGCCTCACACTGTAAGTAAAAGGAACGTTGCCTACCTGTCCAGGTAACAAAAGCACACAGCTTTGCCTCTGGAACGGTGTTACTTGGGATATCTGAGCTGAACAGAAATTTCTTCTCATTTTGTACCTTCCGAAGCCACCTCAAGAACTGCGACAAGCAGATGTTCAGAGGGACTCCTCCGTCAACTTGGCTCTTTGAGCAACAGACAGAGAAGCACCCGTGTCAGTACCGACCGACATCGACTCCACATGCGTTTGTCCCTTTAAAGGAGTACCGAACCGCTGCGAGCAGCCGCGCGATACCTGCGTGACGCCGGTCAGCGCCGTGCAGAACCCGGACAGCACGGGCTGCTCCTGCGGCTGCACGAAGGAGTGGAACTCGGCCTCGATCAGCCCCGTGGCGGCGTTCAGCAGCACGGCCGGGAACTCACCTGGGACGGAGCACAGCGAGAGCGGCGGGCGGGACAACGCCCGCTCAAACACGGCCCGCGGGCATACGCGCATGCGCACCCCGCAGCCCCCGATCCCCGCAGCCCCCGATCCCCGCAGCCCCGGGCCGCGCCGCCGCAGCACTCACTGATCTCGGGGCGGCGTTGCCGCGCGTCCCGCCAGCACGTGGACTCGAAGTCGAGGACGAGCAGAAAGCCGAAGCGCGGCCCCGCGGCCGCCGCCGCTCCGCCGCTCCGCGCGCCGCTCCCGCCGCTCCGCGCCATCCCCAGCGACCTGCGTGACACGGCGGGACGGGGCGGCCTCAGCGCCGGGCCCGGGGGAGACCACCCCGCCCCGGAGGAACGCAGACCCGACACCGCCAGAAGCCGCAGCGTGCAGAGCACAGCCCGCACCTGGCCAGCCGCTTCGTAGCCATCTCCGCCGCTTCAAACCGCCCGCGGTCCCGCCCCGCGGCTGCGCCGCTCCCCGCGCAGGCGCGGTCGGTCCGGCTGTTCGGCGCGGCCGTGGCGGGCGCGTCCGTCCGCTCGGTCGGGCGGAAGCGGCCCGCGGGCGGGGACGCGGACGGGCTGCGTGCGGGCGGCAAGAGGAGCAGGCCGGGCCGCCGGGAGGGGAAGGTGAGCTGGGACACAAGTGGGAGCGCGGCGTGCGGGACGCGGCCCGGCTCCTGGCGTGAGCGGCCCCGGGCTGGGCGGGCTCTGCGCGCGGTGTGCCGCCATCGTGCAGCACTCGTGTTACGTCGGAAGGGACCCCCCCGGCTCACCCTGCCGTGCTCTGGCTGCCCCGGGCCCCGCTGTGGCTGTGAGCACCTCCAGGGAAGGGCACCCCCAGCTCCGGGCGGCAGTGCCAGCGCCTCGCCGCCTCTTTCCCTTTGAAGCCTTTTCCCCTGCTGCTATCGCTGCTGCTGCGGTCAGTCCCTCTCCTGTGTGTAATCTCTCTTTGAGCACTGGAAGGCTGCAATGAGGTCTCCCTGGATCCTGCTCTTCTCCAGGCTGCACACCCCCAGCTCCTCATCCTGTCTGCACAGCAGAGGAGCTCCAACCTCCGAGCATCCCTGTGCCCTCCTCTGGCCCTGCTCCAACACTCCCGTCCTTCCCGTGCTGGGGCCCCAGGCCTGGATGCAGTGCTGCAGGTGGGGGCTCCCGAGGGCAGAGCAGAGGGGGATGATCCCGGGCTGCTCTCTGTGAGTTGTTCTCCCAGTCCGTACACGTCTGGGATTGCCCCAACCCAGGTACAGCGTCCCGCACTGGGCCTTGCTGGACCTCATTAGGTTCTCGTGTGCCCACCTCTGGAGCCTGTCCAGCTCCCTCTGGATGCCGTCCCTCCCTTCTGTGGTGCCATCAGCAAAGTGCTGAGGGTGCACTCGATCCCATTCTGTGTGTCACTGGTGAAGATGTGGAAGAGCACCGGTCCCAGACGGGCCCCTGGGGGACACCGCTCGTCGGCCTCCACCTGCACACAGAGCCACTGAGCACAGCCACATCCAAGCAGCTCCTTACCCACCAAGCAGTGCACCCTTCACACCCATCTCTCTCCCACTCAGAGATGGGGATGTGGTGCAGGACCACGTTGGAGGCCTGGCACACGTGCAGGTGGACATCAGTTGTTCTTCCTTTGTCCACCGGTGCTGTCTTTGCATCACAGAAGGCCACCAGCTGGGTCAGGTATGATCTGCCCTTGGTGATGTCCTTTTGTTATGTAATAAAAGATTATAGTGGAAGATTTTTACAGGTCAGATGAGTTCCACAGCCAAATAGTCAGTGTCGGTCTCCAAAATAGCACGTGTTCTTGCTGATCAGCTCGGGAGACCTTGTGAATTTGTGATCATGGCTTAAAGAACTGCTGTGCTGAATTCTGTGGTTCTGCCTCATCTCTGATGTGCTCTGCTCACGGCTCCTTTGGATGCTGTGAAACAGTTTCTGCAGCAGGGTCAGGAGACCTGTGTGCTTCAACAGTTGCTGCAGTTACATGAAGCAGATGGGTTCTGGCTAGAGCCCTGTGCGAGGTGTGCACATGTCTGCACGTGGTGGTGTTTGCAGGTACCCAAGGACCCAGGTTACTGCGATGCTGATGGTAACAGATGTTGAAGTGTGGGCTTGTATGGGAACTGTTGAATCACGGCCTGAACCACTGATTGATCACCTGAGTCGAGCACTGAGTCAGCCGCAGGGGCACAGGTGAAGGTAATGTGCCTGTGTGATTGGAAGGGGTGGAGTCTGGCTCCACCTCTCCCAGACACCACTTAAGGGCTGACCACCACCAGGGAAGGATCTCTTGTTGGAGATCCCCCCTGCTGGAGTGATTGGCGAGCCTCAACCATCATAAAAGGTGAGCCATCCTTTACTTTTAATAGTAGTCTGTGTACCATCTATATAAAGCCTTATGGAAATATACCATTCTCCACAATATTTTCTCTACAATGTTCTCTAGAATTTTCCTCCCTACAGGGCTCAAGAGGAACTTCAATGAATGGAAGAGTTATTTAACGTGCTGTTGCCTGTGCCTGGACAGTATGCTGTTTACTGTTTAATTCACCTCCTGTTCAACAAACTTTTGTGGTCACACAAAACCTTTCTTTACTGCCGTTTTCCTTCTTACAGGAGAAGTCATCTCGCTTGTCAGCAGCTTTGCTCGGTGAGGACTGTGAGATCAGCCAGGAGCAGCTGTACGAGCTGTTACAGTATGCGGCCCTGGGGAAAAGCCACAATGCATCCCAGCCCAGGTACAGCATGTCCGTGTCTGGGAGGCAGCCCTGTCCTGTGCCCACTGTACTGAGAGCCCCCAGAAGGCACACGGGCTGTGTGTGTTCTGGAGCCTTTGTAATGCTGTGCAGACAGCCTGTGTTATGGAGATGTGGCTGTTGGTAGGCTTGGTTGCAGACCAGAATTCCTCTTCTGACGGAAGCTCTGACATTTCGTACTTGTTTCTGTGACTGCATGAAACACAAAACAATTTGTGGAACAGCAGGCTCACACGCTGAGAGAGGAAATTCAGTGTGAAAATGTTAGTGCTATACTTCTTGTGTCAGGTGTACGAAGTGATTTCTTTGGAGTGTTTTGGGAAGGCCGTTTTAGTCACTTTGCCCTTTTTCATCTTCTCAGTAACTCTTCTGCTTCCTACTGTAAGGTTGAGGGGTGTGTGTGGCCTCGGATGGCTCCCGTATGGCAGCAAGTAGTGTGTCTTGCAATAAAGCTAAATGCAAGGAACACTTCAAGTTTTTAATACTGAACAGAAAATGGTTTTGTGAAGTGTTCATTTTGCTGAAGTAGTCTTAGTTTGATGGACTAGATTGCATCATTACAGCAGGAGTTACAGGTTTGGGTTCCTCTTCTGATGCATGTAAATGAGGTATGATAAGACATGAAATGGTACTGTGCTGGAGTTCGGTTGCAACTCATTCTTTCTCTGTCTCTCGTGTTGTGTCCAGAGATGGGTGTCTGGCTGAGAATAAGTGATAGAGGCCTCTTCTTGTTGAAGTCACTTGGTGCTTTGCCATCAACAGACTTAAAAGCTGGGCTAGCTCTGAGTTTGTTTCTAAGCGTATGGTGATTGTGTTGCTCTGAGATGTATTTATTTATTTATCTGTTTTATTGCAGCTGGTGCCATATTTATCACCAAAGCCGTCTGGCTGGCGTTGTGGTTATTGTTCTGCATGAAATGAGCCGGCTCCATTTCTACAAATTCTGTTTACAGTTCAAACACCTCCGGAAAGTGTTCCAGCATGTAAGTCCCTGAACTGTTGCTGTCTGCTAAAATTCTTGCAGTGCTGAAGCGACGTCCCAGTGACTGCTTGCTGCAGAGAGCCTGTGGTATCTCGTGCGGGAAGTGTCCATCTTTGCTTCCTCACCAAGTGGGTGGGAGCATCTCTGTAGGCTCTGACAGCTCAGAGCAGAGGCCAGGGTTTCAACGTGCGAAACGTTTTCAATGCTTAGATCTCTGCAGCCTTTCCATGACAAATGTGTATACAGTGGTGTTTCAGTTCTCTACGCTTCTGACTCCTACAAGGGTGCCTGGGAGATTAAAAATACCTCCGCTCATTTGAAGTTTACTCTTGGGTGTGAGTGAGGAGAATCTCTATAGAGTTATGCTGTTGCCACTGATTGAAAAATCTCAGTGTGTGTACTCTATGTCAAGTTTCTTCCTTTTATTTAAAGATTATTGAAAGAGTCATTTTAGTTTTCTGAGCTGCAAGCAAAGTCTTGGGAGGGAAGGAGAGGAAGAAAAGAAAGGAAGGAAGAAAAAGGAAGGAGTGCTTTGATTCACACTTGTAGTGTAGTTTCCCAAACTGCAGCAAATACGAAATCATGGCGTAACTGAAGAGTCCGGAACTGCATCAGGTTCTATCAGCGTGGGACTACAATTTGTGGTCTTAATTACATCACTGAAGGCAAAACCTTCTTGTAACAAACAATTCTATATTGTGTGTCATTAGAACTGAACTGTCTTTGTTTCATTTTCCTCAAAAAATGCCAAATGTACTTCCTTTCTACCCATCCTTCCCTAAACTGGTGAGGCCTTGGGATAAAGAGGCATCTTATATGCTTGACATTTCTACTATGTTTCCAACTTTCTGAGATCTCTTTTTTTTCAGAGATTCACATTACCACCCCCTTCAGCTGACTTCCTAGCCAGTCTGTGTGGTGAAGGAGCAAGCCTGAAACCTCAAGGCACTGCACAAGGTACCTTGCTTAGCTTTGTGTTACCTGTTTTGGTCACAGTGATTCACTTTCAGGAGTAATTTAATGGCTTTGCACCCTGTGCATGCATAGCATGCTGCTATGGTCAACTTGTTTACAAAAGGAAAAATGTACAAAAGGAACCCTCTTGGGTTTGTTATCACAAGTAAATGCGAAAAGCCAAGATAATTTTTTAATGAGTTTAATACAGAATTCTGATGCTTCATGACCCCTTTTGTGATCATTTTACTGTAAGATGTGTCTATAGTTTTTTGTTATACTGAGCTGCAATTGAAGATAAAGAACAGGTGTTTTGACAACTGATATCCTATTTTTACACTCTATAGAGGTAAGTGTAATCCAGCAGGCTTGTACAAAATCTGCAAGACTACCATGAGAACTCCACTGAAATTGTTAGGAATGTAATGCAAGGAGTCTTGAATTCAAGTCCTAAATTGGAGAATGAGCGGCCGTTACTTTCACTGTAATAACGGAGTCCTCTAGCACCTTGACTGTAAGCCTACTGCACTGTCACGGAGCTGAGATGTCAGGTACAGTTTTCCTTAAGTGCAGTCTGCAGAGGGCCACCTACAAAATAGTTAAACTTCATACAGCTGTGGATTATGATGACAGTTCAGCGTTTGCTTCTTTGTGAACTGCACTTACAGCACGTTTTCTGTGAACAATGCTTTGGAGAATGAAATTTATAGATAAAAGCAGCTCTCTTTCTACTTTATGGCTTACATGAGATAAATGACTGCACTGTCAGAGGAAGGTGTGCTCTCTTCTACTGAGAGGAATGTCAGATAGATCTGTGGTGGGACTGGCTCACAGGCTGCTAGCAGTGTCAGTAGCTGCACTGGGAGTGGATTCAAGTGTCCTGATGAACTTGTATGCCAGCGTGCATTAAATATCCCAGTGTACGTACAGTTTGTTGCTCCATGCATTTTCTTTTAAATGGCATAGCCTTCAAGTGTTCCTACTTGTGCAGAAAACCAACTGCAAGTAAGGAGTGCTATCTGATCCTGACAGATGATCCTGTACATTACAGATCTGATTTCCACTGGTGTTGATTGTGTTCCTAAAAGCTCAGGCTTGCAATGTGATCCGATCATCCAGATATATGGGAAAGAAAAGCAAGGCCTCACGAGCTATACTCTAAGCTCAGAAGAGCTAAAAAAGAATGATTATCCCATGAGAGGTTGGTTTTCTGAAGTTTTGGTTTGTATGTTTTTGTTTTTTTTTAATTTTGAAAATGAATGAGATATTTGGTTAAATAGGTTGTATGGTAACTATTAGAAGAAGAGGTCTGTGCCTTATTCACGTGTATCTTTTCATTTTAGCTTCCCCTGGATGTAAGGGGTTATATGTACACAGAGTGTGATCTTCAGAGGACAGACAGCAGCCCCCTCTTCGGTCTGGATTGTGAAATGGTAACAATAAGTGCGTGACCCTACAAAGCATCGTCAAGCAGCCAAGCTCCTGTTGGTTCTTCCAAAATGAACCAGGCACGCTGTGTGCTTATTAAACCACTTTTGGCATACGTGATTCCAGTCCATTCTTTGATGGTACTGGTGCCAGTGCAGCCATGCGAGGGACTCGGTGATTCTGGAAACAGCAGCAAAATTCTCTTTGTCCTGAGCAGTGCAGCAAGGGAGCTCAGTTCTGTGCCGACTCTCACAACAGTGTCTGGATCTGCTAGGTTTATTGCCAGTGCTCTAGTCCTGAGGTTTTTGTTTACAGTTCCTTCCCTCAGCTCTCCCCAAGGTCTGGGAGTGCAAAAAGCTCTGTGCCACAGCTTTTCTGTAGCCATCACAGTTCTGTGGCAGCATCCAAACTGAGTGAATGAGGTGTGTTCTGGGGTCTGCTTTTAAGTTGCATTATCTTCTTCGGTGAAGAACAGTCAGTGGCAGTTCTGCACTGCAGAGTACAAACTGATTCTGTGAATTCAGCACTTCCCTGTAGAGGTTTTCTTTACATTATGCTTGGCTGTGTGTTTGATATGTTTAGGACAGGCATTTGCCACTTGAAATGAAGCATGGGATGGTGTGAAAGCTGCAGGTGGTAGATCTAATATAGATAAGATAATCTATATATATATATTATATTATATATTATATTATATATATAATAATCTAATATAGATAAGATAGACTATCTATCTATATATATAGTATTATATATAGTATTATATATAGTATTATATATAGTATTATATATAGTATTATATATAGTATTATATATAGTATTATATATAGTATTATATATAGTATTATATATAGTATTATATATAGTATTATATATAGTATTATATATAGTATTATATATAATAATCTAATATAGATAAGATAGATCTACTCTACTAGGTAGAGTAAAGTGACTTGTGGTAGTGACATTGGCTGTAGCCAGAGCTAAGTATTCTGAAAGGCAGCACTGAGCAGAGCCAGCACCTCCATCTGCTTTGTCCTAACAGTGCCTGACTGCAAGAGGGAATGAAGTCACTCGTGTCTCTTTAGTGGATGCAGAGGGACAGTGCCTTCTGAATGAACTAGTCAAACCGGAAAGTGTGATAGTGAACTACTGCACCAGGTGACTTTCATTAAAGTTTCTTATCTTTAAGACCTGCAGCCCTTTCAGATTAAGCCTTCTACACAGGAGCTTTCAGAATACTTCAGTGTGCATGCTCTCACTGTTGTCTCTTGCATTTTACTCAGTATTAAGAGTACAGTTTGTGCTATGTGGTTAGAATTACCAGCATTGTGTATATGCAGCTACACAGTGTCTGCTTGTCCAGCTAGGCATTGCCATTCTGTAGTGCTGTAGGAAATGTTCTTTAATAGGTAAATGATCACAGTACAGGCTACTCTTCAGGTCTGGGTTTAAAAAGGACGCAGGGTAAGATACAGGTTTGTAAATCAACTCTCTGCTTTGTAGCTAAGTTTGCATATCTGTAGGTAAAGAATAGCATAGGTCATCAGCTTGCTTAAGGCTTCGAGACTGGGCTCATTACAGCAGAAGCAGACCGGACTCAAACCATGTCTTCTCTAAGTCTTAGTCTGGATTTATGGAAGGGGTGAGCTGCCAGTTCCCTCACGTTATTGGAAGCACCTCCTTCCACAACAGCCATGCAGGATTTTGTTATGTGTGCTGTCTGATGCTGAGTACTGCATCACTTAAGTCATGCTTGAGAGAACTGCCATTTGAAACATGTGACAGCACAGCAGCTTGGTATCTCTGCAGTGCATCCTCTTGTGTTGGAATATGTCCACAGAGAAAGCAGTAAATAACCTTCTGTCATAAGTTATGCTGGATTCACATTTTGCATGCCCTGCTAGTGATTTTCTCCAGTAAATGCTGTTGCTAATGCATTGCTTCTACCTCGTCTAATTTCTGTTTTGAAGATACTCAGGAATCACAAGGAAAATGCTTCTTGCAGTGAAAACGAAGATTGGCAGACATACAAACCAGACTGAAAAAGATACTTCCCCGTGATGCAGTATTGGTGGGTCATTCTCTAAATGCTGACCTTCGGGCTTTGCAAGTGAGTGTTTTTCCTAGCTGGATGGTACTCATTTCAGATGTAAAAGGCCCAAACAGTTATTTTTAATTAGTAGACACTTGTTAATTACTTTTCGTTATATGTAAGGACTTGAAAGAGAGAGATTCCTCTTACACATAGAAAAACGTGCTAGCTGCTCTTCTGAACTCAAAAGGAAGGGGGAAATCTGATTAGACAGGGATATAACTCTGTCATGGGAAGAGCCAAAGCCCTTCGTATATTTAATTTAACCAGCCTAAAATCCCTGAGTCATAATTAATCTTTCTAATTTGATTTTGATCTTCCCAACAGAGTGTTAGAAAAGAGATTGATGCCTGTTTCATTATTACCATGTGTTTTGTTGTTATGGGCCTGTTATATGTCAACAAGAAGCTGGCAACTGAAATGAAAAGGCACGGATAACAATGGAGTTGTTGCCCAGTTCTGTACGGCTGCTGTTCTTAAACTGGTGATATTTTCTCTCTTCCAGATGATCCATCCCAGTGTTATTGATACTTCATTACTTTTTGCCAGAAATGAAGGCCGAAGATTTAAGCTAAAATTTCTAGCCAAAGCTGTTCTCAGGTGAGATTGTGACTGCTTTGTCATGGGATGTATTAGAACTGTTGTGGTTCATGGGGTCCTGCTTTTCCACCAGTAGCAACAGAATATTTTTTTTCCACTAAAACTCAAAGGAACGAGCAAATAAACATGGTATCAAAGAATTTGCTATTTCCTTGAAGCGTTAAGTAGCACAGCAGATTGGCCTGGCTTTGAGCAAGGATGCTTGGCACAACCAGATCTGAGTTCTTGTCTGTAGGTGTACCACAAAACCAGCTGTTGTGCAGTGTATGAAACTGTAGAGCAGCAGATGCACTCTGGCTCACACAAATGAGATTTGTTGCATCTATCAAGAAGGAAATGCAAATTTAGGAAAGTACGATGTACTGACTGAATTGTATCCCTTCCTATGCCAGCTACCGTAGCATGTCTTAGCAGTGCAGTGCTCACAGTTCAGCTCCAAACTTCTCAGAGCTGGAGGTTGCCTCCCCTCCTGTATGCAAATTGTGAGTTCAGTCATTGATCAAGGGGGAAAATGAAGAATGGTTATGCTTTACTGCTTCTGTCAAACCCTGTGTTTTGCTCAATTTGGCAAAAGTGTTTCTTGCGGTAACTTTGGGAAATATTTAGCAAATTTAATTGCTGCATGGAACTAAAATCATTTTTTGAGAGATGAAAGCTATTTTGCTGAAAAGGACCTACCTCAGAAAAAAAACCAAGATGTTGGTTAGTATGGAAAAGTAGATAGCCTTCCTGTATATCTAATTTTGATGCCCTAGGAAGGAGATCCAGTGTGAACAGAGGCTTGGTCATGATCCTGCAGAAGATGCTAGAGCTGCGCTGGAATTGGCTCAGTTCTTTATTGAGAAAGGACCGGCAAAGGTAGCTATGTCTCATGTCCTTAATAGCAGAAAGTACAAATTGTTGTTCTTCCATTGTAAGCACACTCTTGCCCATTCTTTTACTGAGGAAATGGAGCTGTGGTATAAGCCTTGGTTGTGGTAGCTTTCTTTCAGCCCGCGTCTTGGTATCTCAGTAACTTGGAACATCACCAGTGTCTCTGTACTCAGATGCTCTGTGAATGAGCATTGCTGCTGGTCTCTCACAAGGGCGCTGGGAAGAGAAGGATTCCACCGCTCGCAGCCTGTGGGACAGCCTGTCCTTTTCTCTCAGTGAAAGAAGCGAGGGACCTTCTATGTTTTGTCAGCGATTCGAGCTGGTTTTATCAGTCTGAAGTCTCTTTCTTGTGCTGCTGGTTTCTGAGAACACTTTTTGGATGTGCTTGCTGGATGGTGCTCAAGTACTGCTTGCTTGAAAACGACAACAGAAAGTAATAAGGCAAAAAATGAATCCCTGCGTCTCTCCACTGCTGTGGAATGTGCCCAGGTGACTCATGGAGCAAGCACAGGGTTGGTGGTTTGTTACACTTAGCAGAGATGAAAGCCAACTGCTCATCTTCTTTCCGCAAGGTAGCAGAACTCAACTTGGAAATGCTGCTGGCAGCTGAAAGGCAGACTGAAGTCTCACCAAACAAATCTGTGGTGCAGCCACTGCGATGTGGAGTCCAAAAGCAGCTGAATGGTCCTCCGTACTCATCCAAACCATGGTAACAAGATTCTCAGAGATGCATGTTATTCCTTTGATTGAAGCTGTTTTCGAGAGGCTTCCAGTATCTTCAGAGAGAGACAGTGAATTGCAGGGTAGCACTAAAACATTTTCGGAAGTTACATCTTAAATTTCACAAGTGTTTTCTGGGCTTCTTCTGAGGACAAAAATATTTCATTAAAATATCTTGAATGAACTGTATCATTTTTTCAATCATGGGCACTTCTTGAAGGCTTGTAACTCATGACATTGATAACTAATGTAATTTGCAGAGTTTTTTTCTTCTCTCTCTGCTAGTTTCCTGGCCTGCTTGCAGGGGATGGGCCAGAAGCCACTCCTTTCGGGCAGACAGAAGCTGGACTCTTCTGGCCTTTGTCAGAGTGACCTCAGCACTTCCATCAAACAGGTGAATGGACTCAGAGTGGGTTGGTCTGAACACGTGTCACACAGAGTTGCAGAATTGTAGGGGTTGGAAGGGACCCCTGGAGATCATCAAGTTCAGCCCCCTGCCAAAAGTTCTTCTTGTCCTGGGGCAGTAGGTGGGTCATGTTTGAAAAAGCTGACTGACAAGTGCTTTCAGCAATGGTGTTGATACCAGGTTAGCTGCATCCATTTTGGCATTTCAAAAATAGGCTTTGATACTCTGTCACTCTCTCAGGACTCACTGAAAAGTAATTTCTGCCTGAGGTCTTCCTTAGACAGCAATGAGAAGCAAAGTTGGGAATTAAGTTCAGGAACTCTGTTTCTGGTTTGTTGTGGTACAGTTGCCTCTTTTTTTTCCTTCCAGATTCTTCAGAGAGCCTTGGAACACATTCCCCTCTCCACATTCAGTATAATTCAGTTCAGTTTGGATCCAGAGTACGTTGCATCTGGATTTTGCGAGAAGGTACTCATTTATTTGTGTGAGAATAGTCTTCAGTGCTGATCTTGGGAGGAGACATTATGTATCTGGTGGCACCTGGTAGTTAGTTTCCTTGCTTTGTGAAGTTCCTTCTCTAATCTATATTCTTACAGGTGAGAAACAAGCTGACTGACATGCTGACAATTTACGCAGGTCCTTTTGAGGAAAACGTTTGTCTGAAGTCTGTGAAAAAAGAATTTGGAAGGTGTGGGCCAATCCAGTCCCTCACAGTGGTGACTGAAACGTACCAGGTGAGGAGCACTGACAGCATTCGGCGTGCTGGCAGGTGGTGAAGGCAAGAGTCATCTCTTGAAAAGATATTGATTAGAAACATTTAATTACCAGCTATTCTGGTGGTTTTTTGAGGGTGGAGTGTGAGGGGGGCAGTTCTCAGCACACATGAAAGTTGCTCCACAGAGTGACAAGAATGAACGCAGCTGATACGATATAACATCCAAGCTGCAAAGCTTTAACCTAGTATTCATGATGCTGAGTTGATTTTTTTTTTTTTTTTTTTTTTTTTTTTTGTCCCTCGCAAGAGAGCTGATACGCCAAGGCCTGTAATGGCAGAAGAAGGTTGCTTTTAATAGTTGAGCTAATTGAAGGGGTTTTTTTAATAGTTATGGTATGTAAAGCGTTACCTGCATCACCCACTCAAACTCCTTATATGCCTTTTAAAACAAAAAAGAACTCCGAGACCTGAGTTGTAAAAGGAGAGGGCTAATATCTGCTGTTCATAAACCTGAAGTGTCCTGTCCTTTTGTTTGAAGCCATACGTCTGTATCCAATATGGTGCGCTGGAAGCTGCCCAGCTTGCTGTGGAAACCTTAAATGGAGCTGAGGTAGCAGGATCCTGCATTAAGGTATGCAAAGTAAATAGTAAAAGCCTAGATTACGTTTAGTGCAGGATTATGGGCCAACACAATTCTTTTAATATCTACGTAGTGCATAGGATGGATCTCAGCTGGCCATGCTGCCACCATCTTCTGAGACAGCTTATGCTGTGGCCTCCTTTCCTTCCTGTTGGACAGCAGGAGGGGGTCTTGACAACTCGATCTTTAAAATGAAAAGCTGAGATGCTCGGTGTTGAAATGCCATGTAAGCAGTATGGGGTTCTTAATCATCTAGTGTTCTTGCATTGCTAATGTGCTCTTTTCCTTTTTCATGACTATTTAAGCTAGCCTACAGTTACTAGTTACATTGTTCAAGGAAAGCTAACAAAGTTTTGATAATGAGACAAAATCATTTAGAATAGCAGCTCAGAAGACAGAGCTGCCTTGGCTGATGCATTGTGTTTGTTCCTATTGGACCCACCTCAGGTTCAGAGACCCATCACTGCTGCAACACTGGACTGTGATGTTCTGATAAAGGAGCTGGAAGTGGATATAGAAAACGAAGGGATGATTTATGTGGCGGGAATAAAGAAGTCATTAACTGAGGCAGATTTGCAAGAAGAATTCAGCCCCTTGAAAGATCTGGAAACTCTGTTCCTGCCAAAGGATCTCCAGGGCGGGAAGCACAGGACCTGCTGCTTCCTCAGTAAGTGGCTCTGCAATGCAGCCTGCTTATTTCCTTCATGCAACGTTGTTCAGCAGCCCTTGGAAATATGATGGAAATTCGCATGTGCTCCAAGTGCCAACATTTAGTGATAGTCCAGTGAAAGAGTGGCTGCAGCTTCACACCAACTAGTGATCACTTCTGAGAAGTCAGGAGAACAACTGGAAGAGTGTTGTATTTATCTGACATTTTGATGGTCTGACCCTTGCCTGAAGCAAGATAACATCTGCTCACTGCAGCAATTTCAGTTTCTTGTCTTCTTCCTCCAGCTTTAGCCTTGCCCTGCAGGTGCCAAAGAACAGGGAAAAAGAACTGGCAAATCATGATTCTTTCCTCTTTGTTTTTCAGAGTTCCAGAAATCACAGAGTGCAGTGGATGCCCTGGAAGCTGTCAGTGGCTGGGCCACGAAGGGCAGCACACTCAGAAGCAGGCATGCTCTTGCTCCAGGTCACCTCTGGAGGTGCATTTGGCAAATGAATCACAGCAGCGAAAAGCAAAGAGGAAACAGTTTAAGTGAGAAAATGGCACCGCTGTCTCACTCTGTGAGTTTAAGGCTATGCTGGCTTGTTTCTGTTTGTTAGTGAGAAGGTGTATGACATTGAACTGCTTACTGCCTTGAGCCAGGAGTGATCATGAGGAGCAGCCACCAGTGCAGAGCTTGTGTAGCAGGAGGACCTCCTCGTTCTGGTGCAGAGCAGCTGCCCCAGGTCCATCTGCATAAGGTGCTTAGGAGATGTAATACCATGTGAGATTATGTGGTGTTTGCAGGGTACCACAGAGTCTCAAATCCAGCGTGGTGGCATGAGGCAGTAAGTGATGTTACTCAGCAGCTGGAGCATACCACCTGGGAGCAGACCGAGCACATGTATAGGAAATGGTTTGGAAGTCAGAGAGAGAAATGAATCATCGTGCAGCATGACAGGCAGGAACAGGTCTGTGTGTGTGGCTGTCACTCTTACTGGAGGAAGCTGCAGTGCCATCTGAGTAGAGTGTGCAGCTCTCCCTGCAGCTGAGCTGGTGCCCTTCCAGGTGCCAGCAGTAACAGCCACTGCTGTCCTCACCTGCTCAGTCCCTGATGCTGCCCCAGCTCAGCCTCCTCATAAGCATTTCTAAATGTGATTGTTATGTACCTGCAGAAGAATGGGGTATTGTAATACTTGTATTTTG
Source organism: Oreortyx pictus (assembly GCA_036925125.1). Taxonomy (NCBI): domain Eukaryota; kingdom Metazoa; phylum Chordata; class Aves; order Galliformes; family Odontophoridae; genus Oreortyx; species Oreortyx pictus. Next base: position 4,785,047 of record JAUPFR010000029.1, read on the forward strand.
TTACACAGGAGCAGGATGTAAAGAAAAAGGTGAAGAAGTTAGACCAGCATATAAAAAAGCTTGATAGAAGTCTGCAGAATAACACCTTGTGTGTTGTTCTCTTTCCTGGAATGAACAGGTAACTAACTGCCTCGTGTTTTTGTCTTCATCTATTAAAAAGGAAAAAGACTAACAAAAGCCCTGAAGAAGCTGCTGTATTTTAGTCTGATTTTCATATAGGAAGTTTAGGTTTTATTGGCCTAATGAGTCATGCTCCACATTAGCAAGGCTGAAATCCAGAGTGTTGATTAGTTGCACGTGTTTTTTGGTTGGATGGAGCCCCTGCTGGGCATTTTGTACCTGTTTTGAAGCCAATACAGTTCTGCAGTTTTGGGAGAGCAAGGTAAGCTCTGTGTGTTTCTAACTGAATCAGGCAGAGGTTCCGCAGCAGCTGGGTTTTTGGATGTTGGGCTTTTATGCATTTGATTGTTTTCAAACCACTGAAGCACTACAGCCCAGGCACCGTCTAGCAGTGGTAGTGGCACTGACATATGTGCTCCGTCCTTAGCCTGGATCAGAGGTGGTTCCTTCCTTCATTCTTCTATCAGAAACACGCAAGCATAATGTGGAAGAGAAAATGAAAAAGAAAAAAGAAGAAAACCAACCACTTTTCACTTAGTCCTTAAGCTTTTGTAGGAAAGGACAAACACATTGAGTTGGGCCTCAGAGCTACTAGCAGGGATGTTTCCATATGGCTCAGCCTTCATTCGTATCACAGCCTGAGCTGCCACGGTCATTCACTGCTCAGGTCCTGACCAGAAAGCGTAAACGTTTCCCTGGAAAGGCCTGTATCTCTGAGTGTATCTCTGCTAGGTCTGCCTTGCTGCAGGTCCCTTCAGCAAAAGTGGTACTGGTCCAGGGAGACAGGTGCTGTGCCAGCAGATGAGCAGGGGGATGGGGCAGCACCTCTCCTAGTGGGGTGACCAGGTGTGCTGGCCTAACCTGCAGAGCTTCCTGAGGAGTGGCAGTGTGATGCTGTGTTATCTTCTGGACCACTGTCTCCAGAAGGTTGAGGCAGCCTGAGCCAACAGTCATGTGCTCAGTGCTTGTGACAAATCATTTCAGCAAGCACACGTGCCAAGGGGCAGCTCTTGGCATAATCTGCTGTCAGTGGCTGGTTTCTAGTAGCTTAAATGAATTCCAAAGTAGAAATGAATTCCAAAATAGGTATCTTTTAAGAAAAGATTGTTTAGCTGGTTACCCATCACGTCAAAGAATAAGAGCATGCACACTGAAGCAGCAGCAATTTCTACCTCATTAGAGCAGTGCTGATTGCACATAGATGTGTACAAATGGAGTTTTGCTGCTTCCATGTAACAGCCGCGTCTTGGACTGATGGGAAGAAGGGAGTGCTTTCCCAGGCCTGGGAGAGTTTTCTTGCCGAGAGTGGTTCCCAAATTACTGTTTCGCAGGGGGCGGATAAGTTTATTGTTCCAAAAGAATGACAAAATTTGTTGGGCAGAAAGTAATACATGCAGTTTTCTACTCGGGGGGGTTGCAGGCTTCTCCCTCGTAGGGCTGCTAGCTTGCATGCATCAAGGCTGCCCTGAGCAGAAATAACATCTCTTGTTTATGTTGCAGCATTCATGGATCACAGTCCGGCCTTGGTCTGATGCGAATAAAAGATGACAGAGGGAGCAGCGCTTGTTAAACTGCCAAATTTTTAATCAAAGTCTTTTGTGAAGATATTCATAGTTATTTTAAATATTGATGTCTTTGTAAAGAGCCCTTGCTATACAAACAATAGGTTTTCACTCTGTGTCTTCTATAAAGTCTAAAAATAAAAGCTATTGAAAACATCTAGAAAGCACAAAGCCCTTTCTGTTAATGCTTCTGCCTGTGGCTTTTTCCCCTGGTGCTGAGCTTGGCAATGCTTGGGCAGAGCTGAGGGCAGCGCAGGGGCAGAAGAACCCGATGGCTGTGATTGAATTCAGCGAGTTGAGCTGTCTCAGCGCGGGGCACTGCTGTACCATGGGGTTCCTTTCACTGCAGCATCGTGTCGCGCCTGGGCAGCTGCTCAGCGGCTCCACGCTCTCCGTGGGAATGTACTGTGCCAGCGCCCAAAACAGTGCAGGCCTCATTTCTGGAAAAGCTGTGTACTTCCTCCATGGAAAGGAGGAATTGGTGATTCATACCTCTTGGACAATCTCATTTCTCCCATAGCCCCTTAGAAAACAAACAAATTGCAGTTTGGCTGCAGGGGGAAGGGCAAGGGCTGTTTGGGCCATCTCAAGGAAAGCATGCAGCTGCTCAAACTTCACTCGCTGTGTTTTCTGGGGGAAGCTGTAAGTGCAGAGCTGCTGCAGGAGCCAGCCCTGACCTGTAGTAGCGTGAGATGAGGCACAGCTCAATGGATCAGCCCCGAGCTCGGCACGCCCTGCTTGACCACCTCTCATCAACAAACTGAAGCACGAGAACGCCCTGGAAAGCTTTGAGTGTTGGGGGCAAAAAAGGAAAATGTTTGTTACCAAGTTTCAAAGTGAGACCAAGGACCAAGCGTTTCTTAGCATGAATTGAAATAGGCTGAGATTACTTTGAAGTAGTTACTGTCCCGGAGAGGATGAAATGCAGCTGATAGATCATCACCCCCTCCTGCTTCCCAGCAGAGCGATGGCAGCAGACGGGCACTGCAGCGCCAGGGAGCGCACAGCAGTGCTCGCTTCAGGCTTCTTCATACCTCCAGACTTCCTCAAATGAATGAGGAAAAAAAGATGAACGTGGCCGTTTATACCTTTTATTTCAGAAAGGTACCATATCCAAGCCTGCTGAGCTCGGCAGCCCTTTTCAAACCGGGACAAGCACAGTGAGCTGCTACAAAAGCGGACAGGCAGTCTGAGCCCCTCACCCTGCACTGCTGCAGGGAACGGCAACTGCCCGCGCTGACGCCCATCCCCCTGCGCAGCCCCCTCACGTTAACACTGCTCACACCCAGTGCCTCCAACACACGTGCACTGCAAATCTGAGCAAATGAAACAGGCCAATTTTAATTCCAATGCACTTAAGAACAGGGTAGGCAGCTCCCTGTGCTGGGCTTAGTAAGCAGCCAGGATTCCTGCTTGGGAAACTACGGATAACAAATAAAAGCAGCAAGAGTCCTAGTTATAGTCATGAAAAAATAATTAATTTTTCCCCTTTTAATTGAAAATGTAAAAAGGACTTCAGGTTTAAATAAAACATTTTGTACAAAGCTTCACAAAAAGTGAACACCAAAGTGTCATTATATAAACACAACAAACGCCTCATTTGTTGAGTACCGCACAGAACAACGTGCAAGTTCCCTCCCCGAGGGACTGGCTTCCTCGGGCTGTCCCTCCCCCAGACCTTACAGGAGTAAGGAGACCCAGAAGCTCTGAACACGTACAAAGCTACAGAACTCAGGATACAGTGACTACAGGCAATACTTCTGTGGCGGTGATGGGGTTTCATTCTTTTCTTTCCCCTGTTTTTCTTAAAAGGTGTGTCGACGCTTCAACATACAGAAGTACAACAAAAGGGTGAATGAATGGCAACTTGGATTAGAAAAAGCACCAAAATATTTAATATACATCTGGCACAAACTCCACAAGAAGTCAGTAATGGGCAAACCGATGCTTTTCTTATAGGTAAAGAAAAACCTTAATGCTTTTCTTCCAGAAGGGACACAACCAAACATGACACTCGGGATTGCTATCAAGTAACAACCACCTTCTCGTTACAGCCCATGGGCACTGTGCCTCACATTGCACATTCTGTTCCAGACGATAACGGTGAGCAAAATAGGAGAAATATTTGTAAAACAGCAAAGCAGATGAGACTCAGCATAGATGCATGACCTCAGATTTTCCCACTTCTTCTCTAGATCATGGCTTCATACTTGGCCACATCCCTCAATAAAGACCCTGCACAGAACAGAACTCACTGCAGCCTTTTCAAGCATTCTAACTCTGCAGCAGCGTGGTTCTGCTCCGTAACAATACATTCATCATTTCCTGGGGTGAGAAAATTGGATCAGATGCGGTTGGTAAGCCTGGAAAGCTACTCGTGACACGGAGAAAGGTAAATTTGATCCCATGTACCCTTGAGGGCTTACTGAGGGGACCGGTAGCTAGCTGCGTTCACCTACAGTTCAGTGGAAGCTGCACAAAGGTGCACTGCTTTCACTGTTTCCTTACAGTTATTTAGCTCACTGGGAGGAAATACAGTACCAAAACACATTCCTTCCATACAGGCTGACGTGGCCACGCCGGGGCTGAGCTCCAGGACAAGTGTCAGTGCTGTGAGCCACAGCTCTCCAGCCTGGTTCCATCAGTGCTCCCTCCTGCTGCACGCAGCTGCCGGTGCCATGGGCTCACTCCGTGCCCCAGGTCAGCAGGGACAGAGCCCAGCAGTGCCAGGTGAGAGCGTCATCCTGCACATCCATCTCTCCTGGAACTCCAGATAGAGGACGCCTCACAGCATGAGGCCTTCCCGCCACTCCTGCTGGCACATTTCCTTTCTGAGAGACTATTTAAACTTACAGGTAAGAAAGAATATGCATTTTTAGGATAACTGAGTTTAACTTGGCTGAAGAACCACTCCCACAGCACAGGACAGCTCTGTGGGCAACAGAAAAGCACGCTGCCCCAGCCGAGCCACCCCGCAGGGCAAGGAGAACCTGCATTGCAGAAGAACGTGTTTTTCTGCATGTAAAATGCACGCCATCTAGAAAGAGATTTTATCTTCAGGGTGCAATCACGGATAGAAGCTTTCTAAGAACAGACAAATAGGAGAAACTCCCAGCATCTCCGGCACTCTCAGCTCTGCTTTAAGCGTAAGGCGTTCATCCTGAGCAGGACACTGAGCGCAGGACGCGGCAGCTGTGCAGCCCTCGCTTTCTGTTGTCACGTGGAACAAAGCACTGTATATTTTAGCAAAAGAAGAAGTACGCTCATGGCACTTCTGAAGGGCAAACGAAAGGGCCAAATGGCCCCTCCTTGGGGAGCAGCTGCTCCGTCTCCCATTTGTCGTAGCCTGAACTGGAGAGAGAATGCTGGATGCTAAAAGCCCTGAGCCACACGGGAGCAGTGCTGCTCACCTGTGGCACTCCAGAGCGCGATCCCTGGAGGACCAACACTTTCCACAACAGCTTGGTTTTGCACCCCTCCAAGGGGCTGATTGCATGCAGGTTAAAAGCAGGATACCAAAAAGGATGGTAAATAGGTAACACTTAATTGGAGTACATTACTTATCCAGGCATCATAGCCTGGGAGAGAAGAACGGTCAACTTGAACTGTTCAAGTCTAAGAACGAGAGGTAGAGGTACCTATGTACTTCACGGTGAATGAGTTACAGCCTTCTGTCTTACAATCTCATGTATTTCACTTCAAGCGAAAATATAAAACCAAACATACAATCTTTGATACTCCAGCGAGAAAAATCCAACACTGGTGTCTCTGCACACAACAGAAGTAAGCACTTATATTTCACTACTCATTTCACTACCCGGAAACCTTCAAAACTCGTGTTTTGTTGTATACTGAAACACTGAAGAATTTTCAGTTTCAGGCCATGCATCTTTTCAGTATGAAAGGTTCACGTGCACATGTTTCAAGCAGAATGAGCTCAAAAGAATCAGGTGCACAACTGATCAGGGATTACTGACATGAAGTCAGGGCTGCAATACTCCAGAGCTCACAATGCCCGTTCTCCTGCCACGAACAGGAAGGTGCAGTGTCAGACCCACAGCAGGTAACCATGCGGTCTTTGACCCTGCTGCTTTGTTTGGGGTTTTTGGAACAAGGCTTAGAGCCATAAGGAAGGTACTCATGTTTGATGCACAGGAGCAGCAGGTGAGACATGACCGGTGCTGCACAGGGCCTCAGGGCTCTGACAACCACAGCAGCAGTCAGGGCAAAGCCCACGGCAGCCCGCAGCCCAGCAGGTCCCACACCACCTGCCACACTCATCTCTTTTCCTTGGAGTTTTCTCCATACAGTCGCACGGTACTATAGAGCTCCAGCTCTCCGTACCAAACAGCACCAGCAGCAAAGAAGTGCACAGTTCCACGTTCAGTTTCCATTCATTTACTCAGTGAAGTCTGATGGCCAGCTCAGGGTGGAATCTTTCATACCCACAGTTGAATCAATCCATTGAGAGCCTCTGACCCAAAGTCACAGCCCCAGGAGGAAGGGGCAGCACCGATCCAAGCTGCCGCGGCACTGACACCGCACTGAGTTAAGCACTGCCGAGTAAAGTTTGCACAAGTTGCACTTCTTTGTGTATAGGAGAAGGCAATAAAATGCCATAGAGTGTGGATGTCAGATCAGATTCCCAGCAGATATCTGCCACAATCTGTAGTTATCTACAGTTATCCCAAGTTGCAGCAAATTCACTCCACAACATTTCTAATGCGTTCTCTAAGAAAAAGATTAAAAAGTTCCAATGGTTTTGAGCACCTGATCAGCATCACAGCGCACTACGGACTCGTGGCCTACGACAAAGAGAAATTGTACGGAGAGTACTCTTAGCGATACTGAGCAAAACCGGCAGCGAGCTATGGGCTCTTAACGCGTTAACCGCGGATTCCAATACAATCGCAACAATCGCGTCTTCTGCAGTTTTTGCCGTTAAGAAAGACGCGATTCAGCCGGATGCCGTGCACTGAATAGCGGTTTCTCTAATTCGCCTGTAGAAGCCCTATACTTCCAAAGCAGCTTTTACACGTGTGAGAGACTTCGTTTCTGGCGTTGTCAAAGTTGTTGTGTTGGACCCCGAAGTTAGTGTAGGGGAAAGTTTCTGTTCTCTTTCTGCTCTGCTACCGAATGCAATGTATGTCTGTATCGTTCGTTCATCTGCGTTCACGTTTTCATTCTGTTTCTCTGACGCTTCTTGATGTCCATTTTCTATACTTCGTCAAATACTGTCAATACACGTTTTCTTTTGGTCCATTCTCCCGTTTCTGATTCTTACACCAGAATCGTTAGCTTTTTCTGAGTTTAGCAAAGTGCAAGCTAGAAGCGGTGGAATTTGTAACCAATCCAGATTCCTGTGCCATTACAACGTTTCTATATGTTCCCCACTAAAACTCTTCACGGGACCATCGTAAAAGCGCTCTTTGCGATACTGAGCAAAACCGGCAGCGAGCTATGGGCTCTTAACGCGTTAACCGCGGATTCCAATACAATCGCAACAATCGCGTCTTCTGCAGTTTTTGCCGTTCAGAAAGACGCGATTCAGCCGGATGCCGTGCACTTGCATAGCGGTTTCTCCAATTAGCCTGTAGAAGCCCTATACTTCCAAAGCAGCTTTTACACGTGAGAGAGACTTCGTTTCTGGCGTTGTCAAAGTTGTTGTGCTGGACCCCGAAGTTAGTGTAGGGGAAAGTTTCTGTTTTCTTTCTGCTCTGCTACCGAATGCAATGTATGTCTGTCATCGTTCGTTCATCTGCGTTCACGTTTTCATTCTGTTTCTCTGACGCTTCTTGATGTCCATTTTCTATACTTCATCAAATACTGTCTATACACGTTTTCTTTTGGTCCATTCTCGCTTTTCTGATTCTTACACCAGAATCCTTAGCTTTATCTGAGTTTAGCAAAGTACGGGCTAGAACCGGTGGAATTTGTCTCCAATCCAGATTACTGTGCCATTACACTGTTTCTATATGTTCCCCACTAAAACTCTTCACGGGAACATCGTAAAAGCGCTCTTTGCGATACTGAGCAAAACCGGCAGCGACCTATGGGCTCTTAACGCGTTAACCGCGGATTCCAATACAATCGCAACAATCGCGTCTTCTGCAGTTTTTGCCGTTAAGAAAGACGCGATTCAGCCGGATGCCGTGCACTGAATAGCGGTTTCTCCAATTAGCCTGTAGAAGCCCTATACTTCCAAAGCAGCGTTTACACGTGGTAGAGACTTCGTTTCTGGCGTTGTCAAAGTTGTTGTGCTGGACCCCGAAGTTAGTGTAGGGGAAAGTTTCTGTTCTCTTTCTGCTCTGCTACCGAATGCAATGTATGTCTGCATTGTTCGTTCATCTGCGTTCACGTTTTCATTCTGTTTCTCTGACGCTTCTTGATGTCCATTTTCTATACTTCGTCAAATACTGTCTATACACGTTTTCTTTTGGTCCATTCTCGCTTTTCTGATTCTTACACCAGAATCCTTAGCTTTTTCTGAGTTTAGGGAAGTACAGGCTAGAACCGTTGGAATTTGTTTCCAATCCAGATTCCTGTGCCATTACAACGTTTCTATATGTTCCCCACTAAAACTTCACGGGAACATGGTAAAAGCGCTCTTTGCGGTACTGAGCAAAACCGGCAGCGAGCTATGGGCTCTTAACGCGTTAACCGCGGATTCCAATACAATCGCAACAATAGCGTCTTCTGCAGTTTTTGCCGTTCAGAAAGACGCGATTCAGCCGTATGCCGTGCACTGAATAGCGTTTTCTCCAATTAGCCTGTAGAAGCCCTATACTTCCAAAGCAGCGTTTACACGTGGTAGAGACTTCGTTTCTGGCGTTGTCAAAGTTGTTGTGCTGGACCCCGAAGTTAGTGTAGGGGAAAGTTTCTGTTCTCTTTCTGCTCTGCTACCGAATGCAATGTATGTCTGCATCGTTCGTTCATCTGCGTTCACGTTTTCATTCTGTTTCTCTAACGATTCTTTTTGTCCATTTTCTATACTTCGTCAAATACTGTCTATACACGTTTTCTTTTCGTCCATTCTCGCATTTCTGATTCTTACACCAGAATCGTTAGCTTTTTCTGAGTTTAGCAAAGTGCAAGCTAGAAGCGGTGGAATTTGTCTCCAATCCAGATTCCTGTGCCATTACAACGTTTCTATATGTTCCCCACTAAAACTCTTCACAGGACCATCGTAAAAGCGCTCTTTGCGATACTGAGCAAAACCGGCAGCGAGCTATGGGCTCTTAACGCGTTAACCGCGGATTCCAATACAATCGCAACAATCGCGTCTTCTGCAGTTTTTGCCGTTCAGAAAGACGCGATTCAGCCGGATGCCGTGCACTGAATAGCGGTTTCTCCAATTAGCTTCTAAAAGCCCTATACTTCCAAAGCAGCTTTTACGCATGAGAGAGACTTCGTTTCTGGCACTGTCAAAGTTGTTGTGCTGGATCCCGAAGTTAGTGTAGGGGAAAGTTTCTGTTCTCTTTCTGCTCTGCTACCGAATGCAATGTATGTCTGTCATCGTTCGTTCATCTGCGTACACGCTTTAATTCTGTTTCTCTAACGCTTCTAGATGTCCATTTTCTATACTTCGTCAAATACTGTCTATACACGTTTTCTTTTGGTCCATTCTCGCATTTCTGATTCTTACACCAGAATCGTAAGCTTTTTCTGAGTTTAGGGAAGTACAGGCTAGAACCGGTGGAATTTGTTTCCAATCCAGATTCCTGTTCCATTACAACGTTTCTATATGTTCCCCACTAAAACTTCACGGGAACATCGTAATAGCGCTCTTTACGGTACTGAGCAAAACCGGCAGCGAGCTATGGGCTCTTAACGCGTTAACCGCGGATTCCAATACAATCGCAACAATCGCGTCTTCTGCAGTTTTAGCCGTTAAGAAAGACGCGATTCAGCCGGATGCCGTGCACTGAATAGCGGTTTCTCCAATTAGCCTGTAGAAACCCTATACTTCCAAAGCAGCGTTTACACGTGGTAGAGACTTCGTTTCTGGCGTTGTCAAAGTTGTTGTGCTGGACCCCGAAGTTAGTGTAGGGGAAAGTTTCTGTTCTCTTTCTGCTCTGCTCCCGAATGCAATGTATGTCTGCATCGTTCGTTCATCTGCGTTCACGTTTTCATTCTGTTTCTCTGACGATTCTTTTTGTCCATTTTCTATACTTCGTCAAGTACTGTCTATACACGTTTTCTTTTGGTCCATTCTCGCGTTTCTGATTCTTACACTTGAATCGTAAACTTTTTCTGAGTTTAGCAAAGTACAGGCTAGAAGCGGTGGAATTTGTCTCCAATCCAGATTCCTGTGCCATTACAACGTTTCTATATGTTCCCCACTAAAACTCTTCACGGGACCATCGTAAAAGCGCTCTTTGCGGTACTGAGCAAAACCGGCAGCGAGCTATGGGCTCTTAACGCGTTAACCGCGGATTCCAATACAATCGCAACAATCGCGTCTTCTGCACTTTTTGCCGTTAAGAAAGACGCGATTCAGCCGGATGCCGTGCACTTGAATAGCGGTTTCTCCAATTCGCCTGTAGAAGCCCTATACTTCCAAAGCAGCTTTTACACGTGAGAGAGACTTCGTTTCTGGCGTTGTCAAAGTTGTTTTGTTGGACCCCGAAGTTAGTGTAGGGGAAAGTTTCTGTTCTCTTTCTGCCCTGCTACGGAATGCAATGTATGTCTGCATCGTTCGTTCATCTGCGTTCACGTTTTCATTCTTTTTCTCTGACGCTTCTTGATGTCCATTTTCTATACTTCGTCAAATACTGTCTATACACGTTTTCTTTTGGTCCATTCTCCCGTTTCTGATTCTTACACCAGAATCGTAAACTTTTTCTGAGTTTAGCAAAGTGCAAGCTAGAAGCGGTGGAATTTGTCTCCAATCCAGATTCCTGTGCCATTACAACGTTTCTATATGTTCCCCACTAAAACTCTTCACGGGAACATCGTAAAAGCACTCTTTGTGATACTGAGCAAAACCGGCAGCGAGCTATGGGCTCTTAACGCGTTAACCGCGGATTCCAATACAATCGCAACAATCGCGTCTTCTGCAGTTTTTGCCGTTAAGAAAGACGCGATTCAGCCGGATGCCGTGCACTGAATAGCGGTTTCTCTAATTCGCCTGTAGAAGCCCTATACTTCCAAAGCAGCTTTTACACTTCATAGAGACTTCGTTTCTGGCACTGTCAAAGTTGTTGTTTTGGACCCCGAAGTTATTGTAGGGGAAAGTTTCTGTTGTCTTTCTGCTCTGCTACCGAATGCAATGTATGTCTGTCATCGTTCGTTCATCTGCGTACACGCTTTAATTCTGTTTCTCTAACGCTTCTAGATGTCCATTTTCTATACTTCGTCAAATACTGTCTATACACGTTTTCTTTTGGTCCATTCTCGCTTTTCTGATTCTTACACCAGAATCGTAAGCTTTTTCTGAGTTTAGCAAAGTACAGGCTAGAAGCGAGGAATTTGTAACCAATCTCTGATTCCTGTGCCATTACACCGTTTCTATATGTTCCCCACTAAAACTTCACGGGTACATCGTAAAAGCGCTCTTTGCGATACTGAGCAAAACCGGCAGCGAGCTATGGGCTCTTAACGCGTTAACCGCGGATTCCAATACAATCGCAACAATCGCGTCTTCTGCAGTTTTTGCTGTTAAGAAAGACGCGATTCAGGCGAATGCCGTGAACTGAATAGCGGTTTCTCCAATTAGCCTCTATACTCCCTATACTTCCAAAGCAGCTTTTACACCTGAGAGAGACTTCGTTTCTGGCGTTGTCAAAGTTGTTGTGCTGGACCCCGAAGTTAGTGTAGGGGAAAGTTTCTGTTCTCTTTCTGCTCTGCTCCCGAATGCAATGTATGTCTGCATCGTTCGTTCATCTGCGTTCACGTTTTCATTCTGTTTCTCTGACGATTCTTTTTGTCCATTTTCTATACTTCGTCAAGTACTGTCTATACACGTTTTCTTTTGGTCCATTCTCGCTTTTCTGATTCTTACACTTGAATCGTAAACTTTTTCTGAGTTTAGCAAAGTACAGGCTAGAAGCGGTGGAATTTGTCTCCAATCCAGATTCCTGTGCCATTACAACGTTTCTATATGTTCCCCACTAAAACTCTTCACGGGACCATCGTAAAAGCGCTCTTTGCGGTACTGAGCAAAACCGGCAGCGAGCTATGGGCTCTTAACGCGTTAACCGCGGATTCCAATACAATCGCAACAATCGCGTCTTCTGCACTTTTTGCCGTTAAGAAAGACGCGATTCAGCCGGATGCCGTGCACTTGAATAGCGGTTTCTCCAATTAGCCTCTATACTCCCTATACTTCCAAAGCAGCTTTTACACGTGAGAGAGACTTCGTTTCTGGCGTTGTCAAAGTTGTTGTGTTGGACCCCGAAATTAGTGTAGGGGAAAGTTTCTGTTCTCTTTCTGCCCTGCTACGGAATGCAATGTATGTCTGCATCGTTCGTACATCTGCGTTCACGTTTTCATTCTTTTTCTCTGACGCTTCTTGATGTCCATTTTCTATACTTCGTCAAATACTGTCTATACACGTTTTCTTTTGGTCCATTCTCCCGTTTCTGATTCTTACACCAGAATCGTAAACTTTTTCTGAGTTTAGCAAAGTGCAAGCTAGAACCGGTGGAATTTGTCTCCAATCCAGATTCCTGTGCCATTACACCGTTTCTATATGTTCCCCACTAAAACTCTTCACGGGAACATCGTAAAAGCACTCTTTGTGATACTGAGCAAAACCGGCAGCGAGCTATGGGCTCTTAACGCGTTAACCGCGGATTCCAATACAATCGCAACAATCGCGTCTTCTGCAGTTTTTGCCGTTAAGAAAGACGCGATTCAGCCGGATGCCGTGCACTGAATAGCGGTTTCTCTAATTCGCCTGTAGAAGCCCTATACTTCCAAAGCAGCTTTTACACTTCATAGAGACTTCGTTTCTGGCACTGTCAAAGTTGTTGTTTTGGACCCCGAAGTTATTGTAGGGGAAAGTTTCTGTTGTCTTTCTGCTCTGCTACCGAATGCAATGTATGTCTGTCATCGTTCGTTCATCTGCGTACACGCTTTAATTCTGTTTCTCTAACGCTTCTAGATGTCCATTTTCTATACTTCGTCAAATACTGTCTATACACGTTTTCTTTTGGTCCATTCTCGCTTTTCTGATCTTACACCAGAATCGTAAGCTTTTTCTGAGTTTAGCAAAGTACAGGCTAGAAGCGGTGGAATTTGTAACCAATCTCTGATTCCTGTGCCATTACACCGTTTCTATATGTTCCCCACTAAAACTTCACGGGTACATCGTAAAAGCGCTCTTTGCGATACTGAGCAAAACCGGCAGCGAGCTATGGGCTCTTAACGCGTTAACCGCGGATTCCAATACAATCGCAACAATCGCGTCTTCTGCAGTTTTTGCTGTTAAGAAAGACGCGATTCAGGCGAATGCCGTGAACTGAATAGCGGTTTCTCCAATTAGCCTCTATACTCCCTATACTTCCAAAGCAGCTTTTACACGTGAGAGAGACTTCGTTTCTGGCGTTGTCAAAGTTGTTGTGCTGGACCCCGAAGTTAGTGTAGGGGAAAGTTTCTGTTCTCTTTCTGCTCTGCTACCGAATGCAATGTATGTCTGCATCGTTCGTTCATCTGCGTTCACGTTTTCATTCTGTTTCTCTGACGCTTCTTTTTGTCCATTTTCTATACTTTGTCAAATACTGTCTATACACGTTTTCTTTTGGTCCATTCTCGCATTTCTGATTCTTACACCAGAATCGTAAGCATTTTCTGAGTTTAGCAAAGTACAGGCTAGAACCGTTGGAATTTGTCTCCAATCTCTGATTCCTGTGCCATTACAACGTTTCTATATGTTCCCCACTAAAACTTCAGGGAAACATCGTAAAAGCGCACTTTGCGATACTGAGCAAAACCGGCAGCGAGCTATGGGCTCTTAACGCGTTAACCGCGGATTCCAATACAATCGCAACAATCGCGTCTTCTGCAGTTTTTGCCGTTCAGAAAGACGCGATTCAGCCGGATGCCGTGCACTGAATAGCGGTTTCTCCAATTAGCCTGTAGAAGCCCTATACTTCCAAAGCAGCTTTTACACGTGAGAGAGACTTCGTTTCTGGCGTTGTCAAAGTTGTTGTGCTGGACCCCGAAGTTAGTGTAGGGGAAAGTTTCTGTTCTCTTTCTGCTCTGCTACCGAATGCAATGTATGACTGCATCGTTCGTTTATCTGCGTTCACGTTTTCATTCAGTTTCTCTGACGCTTCTTGATGTCCATTTTCTATACTTCGTCAAATACTGTCAATACACGTTTTCTTTTGGTCCATTCTCGCGTTTCTGATTCTTACACCAGAATCGTTAGCTTTTTCTGAGTTTAGCAAAGTGTAAGCTAGAAGCGGTGGAATTTGTCTACAATCCAGATTCCTGTGCCATTACAACGTTTCTATATGTTCCCCACTAAAACTCTTCACAGGACCATCGTAAAAGCGCTCTTTGCGATACTGAGCAAAACCGGCAGCGAGCTATGGGCTCTTAACGCGTTAACCGCGGATTCCAATACAATCGCAACAATCGCGTCTTCTGCACTTTTTGCCGTTCAGAAAGACGCGATTCAGCCGGATGCCGTGCACTGAATAGCGGTTTCTCCAATTAGCCTGTAGAAGCCCTATACTTCCAAAGCAGCTTTTACACGTGAGAGAGACTTCGTTTCTGGCACTGTCAAAGTTGTTGTTTTGGACCCCGAAGTTAGTGTAGGGGAAAGTTTCTGTTGTCTTTCTGCTCTGCTACCGAATGCAATGTATGTCTGTCATCGTTCGTTCATCTGCGTACACGCTTTAATTCTGTTTCTCTAACGCTTCTAGATGTCCATTTTCTATACTTCGTCAAATACTGTCTATACACGTTTTCTTTTGATCCATTCTCGCATTTCTGATTCTTACACCAGAATCGTAAGCTTTTTCTGAGTTTAGCAAAGTACAGGCTAGAACCGGTGGAATTTGTCTCCAATCCAGATTCCTGTGCCATTACACCGTTTCTATATGTTCCCCACTAAAACTCTTCACGGGAACATCGTAAAAGCGCTCTTTGCGATATTGAGCAAATCCGGCAGAAAGCTATGGGCTCTTAACGCGTTAACCGCGGATTCCAATACAATCGCAACAATCGCGTCTTCTGCAGTTTTAGCCGTTCAGAAAGACGCGATTCAGCCGGATGCCGTGCACTTGAACAGCGGTTTCTCCAATTCGCCTATAGAAGCCCTATACTTCCAAAGCAGCTTTTACACGTGAGAGAGACTTCGTTTCTGGCGTTGTCAAAGTTGTTGTGCTGGACCCCGAAGTTAGTGTAGGGGAAAGTTTCTATTCTCATTCTGCTCTGCTACCGAATGCAATGTATGACTGCATCTTTCGTTCATCTGCGTTCACGTTTTCATTCTGTTTCTCTGACGCTTCTTGATGTCCATTTTCTATACTTCGTCAAATACTGTCTATACACGTTTTCTTTTGGTCCATTCTCGCGTTTCTGATTCTTACACCAGAATCGTTAGCTTTTTCTGAGTTTAGCAAAGTGTAAGCTAGAAGCGGTGGAATTTGTCTCCAATCCAGATTCCTGTGCCATTACAACGTTTCTATATGTTCCCCACTAAAACTTCACGGGACCATCGTAAAAGCGCTCTTTGCGATACTGAGCAAAACCGGCAGCGAGCTATGGGCTCTTAACGCGTTAACCGCGGATTCCAATACAATCGCAACAATCGCGTCTTGTGCACTTTTTGCCGTTCAGAAAGACGCGATTCAGCCGGATGCCGTGCACTTGAATAGCGGTTTCTCCAATTACCCTGTAGAAGCCCTATACTTCCAAAGCAGCTTTTACACTTCATAGAGACTTCGTTTCTGGCACTGTCAAAGTTGTTGTGCTGGACACCGAAGTTAGTGTAGGGGAAAGTTTCTGTTCTCTTTCTGCTCTGCTACCGAATGCAATGTATGACTGCATCGTTCGTTCATCTGCGTTCACATTTTCATTCTGTTTCTCTGATGCTTCTTGATATTCATTTTCAATACTTCGTCAAATACTGTCTATACACGTTTTCTTTTGGTCCATTCTCGCATTTCTGATTCTTACACCAGAATCGTAAGCTTTTTCTGAGTTTAGCAAAGTGCAAGCTAGAAGCGGTGGAATTTGTCTCCAATCCAGATTCCTGTGCCATTACAACGTTTCTATATGTTCCCCACTAAAACTCTTCACGGGAACATCGTAAAAGCACTCTTTGTGATACTGAGCAAAACCGGCAGCGAGCTATGGGCTCTTAACGCGTTAACCGCGGATTCCAATACAATCGCAACAATCGCGTCTTCTGCAGTTTTTGCCGTTAAGAAAGACGCGATTCAGCCGGATGCCGTGCACTGAATAGCGGTTTCTCCAATTCGCCTGTAGAAGCCCTATACTTCCAAAGCAGCTTTTACACTTCATAGAGACTTCGTTTCTGGCACTGTCAAAGTTGTTGTTTTGGACCCCGAAGTTAGTGTAGGGGAAAGTTTCTGTTGTCTTTCTGCTCTGCTACCGAATGCAATGTATGTCTGCATCGTTCGTTCATCTGAGTACACGCTTTAATTCTGTTTCTCTAACGCTTCTAGATGTCCATTTTCTATACTTCGTCAAATACTGTCTATACACGTTTTCTTTTGGTCCATTCTCGCGTTTCTGATTCTTACACCAGAATCGTAATCTTTTTCTGAGTTTAGGGAAGTACAGGCTAGAACCGTTGGAATTTGTTTCCAATCCAGATTCCTGTTCCATTACAACGTTTCTATATGTTCCCCACTAAAACTTCACGGGAACATCGTAATAGCGCTCTTTGCGGTACTGAGCAAAACCGGCAGCGAGCTATGGGCTCTTAACGCGTTAACCGCGGATTCCAATACAATCGCAACAATCGCGTCTTCTGCTGTTTTTGCCGTTAAGAAAGACGCGATTCAGCCGGATGCCGTGCACTGAATAGCGGTTTCTCCAATTAGCCTGTAGAAACCCTATACTTCCAAAGCAGCGTTTACACGTGGTAGATTCGTTTCTGGCGTTGTCAAAGTTGTTGTGCTGGACCCCGAAGTTAGTGTAGGGGAAAGTTTCTGTTCTCTTTCTGCTCTGCTCCCGAATGCAATGTATGTCTGCATCGTTCGTTCATCTGCGTTCACGTTTTCATTCTGTTTCTCTGACGATTCTTTTTGTCCATTTTCTATACTTCGTCAAGTACTGTCTATACACGTTTTCTTTTGGTCCATTCTCGCTTTTCTGATTCTTACACCAGAATCGTAAACTTTTTCTGAGTTTAGCAAAGTACAGGCTAGAAGCGGTGGAATTTGTCTCCAATCCAGATTCCTGTGCCTTTACTCTGTTTCTATATGTTCCCCACTAAAACTCTTCACGGGACCATCGTAAAAGCGCTCTTTGCGATACTGAGCAAAACCGGCAGCGAGCTATGGGCTCTTAACGCGTTAACCGCGGATTCCAATACAATCGCAACAATCGCGTCTTCTGCAGTTTTTACTGTTAAGAAAGACGCGATTCAGGCGAATGCCGTGAACTGAATAGCGGTTTCTCCAAAACCCTCTATACTCCCTATACTTCCAAAGCAGCTTTTACACCTGATAGAGACTTCGTTTCTGGCGTTGTCAAAGTTGTTGTGCTGGACACCGAAGTTAGTGTAGGGGAAAGTTTCTGTTCTCTTTCTGCTCTGCTACCGAATGCAATGTATGTCTGCATCGTTCGTTCATCTGCGTTCACGTTTTCATTCATTTTTTTCTCTGACGCTTCTTGATGTCCATTTTCTATACTTCGTCAAATACTGTCTATACACGTTTTCTTTTCGTCCATTCTCGCATTTCTGATTCTTACACTTGAATCGTAAACTTTTTCTGAGTTTAGCAAAGTACAGGCTAGAAGCGGTGGAATTTGTCTCCAATCCAGATTCCTGTGCCATTACAACGTTTCTATATGTTCCCCACTAAAACTCTTCACGGGACCATCGTAAAAGCGCTCTTTGCGGTACTGAGCAAAACCGGCAGCGAGCTATGGGCTCTTAACGCGTTAACCGCGGATTCCAATACAATCGCAACAATCGCGTCTTCTGCACTTTTTGCCGTTAAGAAAGACGCGATTCAGCCGGATGCCGTGCACTTGAATAGCGGTTTCTCCAATTAGCCTCTATACTCCCTATACTTCCAAAGCAGCTTTTACACGTGAGAGAGACTTCGTTTCTGGCGTTGTCAAAGTTGTTGTGTTGGACCCCGAAATTAGTGTAGGGGAAAGTTTCTGTTCTCTTTCTGCCCTGCTACGGAATGCAATGTATGTCTGCATCGTTCGTTCATCTGCGTTCACGTTTTCATTCTTTTTCTCTGACGCTTCTTGATGTCCATTTTCTATACTTCGTCAAATACTGTCTATACACGTTTTCTTTTGGTCCATTCTCCCGTTTCTGATTCTTACACCAGAATCGTAAACTTTTTCTGAGTTTAGCAAAGTGCAAGCTAGAACCGGTGGAATTTGTCTCCAATCCAGATTCCTGTGCCATTACACCGTTTCTATATGTTCCCCACTAAAACTCTTCACGGGAACATCGTAAAAGCACTCTTTGTGATACTGAGCAAAACCGGCAGCGAGCTATGGGCTCTTAACGCGTTAACCGCGGATTCCAATACAATCGCAACAATCGCGTCTTCTGCAGTTTTTGCCGTTAAGAAAGACGCGATTCAGCCGGATGCCGTGCACTGAATAGCGGTTTCTCTAATTCGCCTGTAGAAGCCCTATACTTCCAAAGCAGCTTTTACACTTCATAGAGACTTCGTTTCTGGCACTGTCAAAGTTGTTGTTTTGGACCCCGAAGTTATTGTAGGGGAAAGTTTCTGTTGTCTTTCTGCTCTGCTACCGAATGCAATGTATGTCTGTCATCGTTCGTTCATCTGCGTACACGCTTTAATTCTGTTTCTCTAACGCTTCTAGATGTCCATTTTCTATACTTCGTCAAATACTGTCTATACACGTTTTCTTTTGGTCCATTCTCGCTTTTCTGATCTTACACCAGAATCGTAAGCTTTTTCTGAGTTTAGCAAAGTACAGGCTAGAAGCGGTGGAATTTGTAACCAATCTCTGATTCCTGTGCCATTACACCGTTTCTATATGTTCCCCACTAAAACTTCACGGGTACATCGTAAAAGCGCTCTTTGCGATACTGAGCAAAACCGGCAGCGAGCTATGGGCTCTTAACGCGTTAACCGCGGATTCCAATACAATCGCAACAATCGCGTCTTCTGCAGTTTTTGCTGTTAAGAAAGACGCGATTCAGGCGAATGCCGTGAACTGAATAGCGGTTTCTCCAATTAGCCTCTATACTCCCTATACTTCCAAAGCAGCTTTTACACGTGAGAGAGACTTCGTTTCTGGCGTTGTCAAAGTTGTTGTGCTGGACCCCGAAGTTAGTGTAGGGGAAAGTTTCTGTTCTCTTTCTGCTCTGCTACCGAATGCAATGTATGTCTGCATCGTTCGTTCATCTGCGTTCACGTTTTCATTCTGTTTCTCTGACGCTTCTTTTTGTCCATTTTCTATACTTTGTCAAATACTGTCTATACACGTTTTCTTTTGGTCCATTCTCGCATTTCTGATTCTTACACCAGAATCGTAAGCATTTTCTGAGTTTAGCAAAGTACAGGCTAGAACCGTTGGAATTTGTCTCCAATCTCTGATTCCTGTGCCATTACAACGTTTCTATATGTTCCCCACTAAAACTTCAGGGAAACATCGTAAAAGCGCACTTTGCGATACTGAGCAAAACCGGCAGCGAGCTATGGGCTCTTAACGCGTTAACCGCGGATTCCAATACAATCGCAACAATCGCGTCTTCTGCAGTTTTTGCCGTTCAGAAAGACGCGATTCAGCCGGATGCCGTGCACTGAATAGCGGTTTCTCCAATTAGCCTGTAGAAGCCCTATACTTCCAAAGCAGCTTTTACACGTGAGAGAGACTTCGTTTCTGGCGTTGTCAAAGTTGTTGTGCTGGACCCCGAAGTTAGTGTAGGGGAAAGTTTCTGTTCTCTTTCTGCTCTGCTACCGAATGCAATGTATGACTGCATCGTTCGTTTATCTGCGTTCACGTTTTCATTCAGTTTCTCTGACGCTTCTTGATGTCCATTTTCTATACTTCGTCAAATACTGTCAATACACGTTTTCTTTTGGTCCATTCTCGCGTTTCTGATTCTTACACCAGAATCGTTAGCTTTTTCTGAGTTTAGCAAAGTGTAAGCTAGAAGCGGTGGAATTTGTCTCCAATCCAGATTCCTGTGCCATTACAACGTTTCTATATGTTCCCCACTAAAACTCTTCACAGGACCATCGTAAAAGCGCTCTTTGCGATACTGAGCAAAACCGGCAGCGAGCTATGGGCTCTTAACGCGTTAACCGCGGATTCCAATACAATCGCAACAATCGCGTCTTCTGCACTTTTTGCCGTTCAGAAAGACGCGATTCAGCCGGATGCCGTGCACTGAATAGCGGTTTCTCCAATTAGCCTGTAGAAGCCCTATACTTCCAAAGCAGCTTTTACACGTGAGAGAGACTTCGTTTCTGGCACTGTCAAAGTTGTTGTTTTGGACCCCGAAGTTAGTGTAGGGGAAAGTTTCTGTTGTCTTTCTGCTCTGCTACCGAATGCAATGTATGTCTGTCATCGTTCGTTCATCTGCGTACACGCTTTAATTCTGTTTCTCTAACGCTTCTAGATGTCCATTTTCTATACTTCGTCAAATACTGTCTATACACGTTTTCTTTTGATCCATTCTCGCATTTCTGATTCTTACACCAGAATCGTAAGCTTTTTCTGAGTTTAGCAAAGTACAGGCTAGAACCGGTGGAATTTGTCTCCAATCCAGATTCCTGTGCCATTACACCGTTTCTATATGTTCCCCACTAAAACTCTTCACGGGAACATCGTAAAAGCGCTCTTTGCGATATTGAGCAAATCCGGCAGAAAGCTATGGGCTCTTAACGCGTTAACCGCGGATTCCAATACAATCGCAACAATCGCGTCTTCTGCAGTTTTAGCCGTTCAGAAAGACGCGATTCAGCCGGATGCCGTGCACTTGAACAGCGGTTTCTCCAATTCGCCTATAGAAGCCCTATACTTCCAAAGCAGCTTTTACACGTGAGAGAGACTTCGTTTCTGGCGTTGTCAAAGTTGTTGTGCTGGACCCCGAAGTTAGTGTAGGGGAAAGTTTCTATTCTCATTCTGCTCTGCTACCGAATGCAATGTATGACTGCATCTTTCGTTCATCTGCGTTCACGTTTTCATTCTGTTTCTCTGACGCTTCTTGATGTCCATTTTCTATACTTCGTCAAATACTGTCTATACACGTTTTCTTTTGGTCCATTCTCGCGTTTCTGATTCTTACACCAGAATCGTTAGCTTTTTCTGAGTTTAGCAAAGTGTAAGCTAGAAGCGGTGGAATTTGTCTCCAATCCAGATTCCTGTGCCATTACAACGTTTCTATATGTTCCCCACTAAAACTTCACGGGACCATCGTAAAAGCGCTCTTTGCGATACTGAGCAAAACCGGCAGCGAGCTATGGGCTCTTAACGCGTTAACCGCGGATTCCAATACAATCGCAACAATCGCGTCTTGTGCACTTTTTGCCGTTCAGAAAGACGCGATTCAGCCGGATGCCGTGCACTTGAATAGCGGTTTCTCCAATTACCCTGTAGAAGCCCTATACTTCCAAAGCAGCTTTTACACTTCATAGAGACTTCGTTTCTGGCACTGTCAAAGTTGTTGTGCTGGACACCGAAGTTAGTGTAGGGGAAAGTTTCTGTTCTCTTTCTGCTCTGCTACCGAATGCAATGTATGACTGCATCGTTCGTTCATCTGCGTTCACATTTTCATTCTGTTTCTCTGATGCTTCTTGATATTCATTTTCAATACTTCGTCAAATACTGTCTATACACGTTTTCTTTTGGTCCATTCTCGCATTTCTGATTCTTACACCAGAATCGTAAGCTTTTTCTGAGTTTAGCAAAGTGCAAGCTAGAAGCGGTGGAATTTGTCTCCAATCCAGATTCCTGTGCCATTACAACGTTTCTATATGTTCCCCACTAAAACTCTTCACGGGAACATCGTAAAAGCACTCTTTGTGATACTGAGCAAAACCGGCAGCGAGCTATGGGCTCTTAACGCGTTAACCGCGGATTCCAATACAATCGCAACAATCGCGTCTTCTGCAGTTTTTGCCGTTAAGAAAGACGCGATTCAGCCGGATGCCGTGCACTGAATAGCGGTTTCTCCAATTCGCCTGTAGAAGCCCTATACTTCCAAAGCAGCTTTTACACTTCATAGAGACTTCGTTTCTGGCACTGTCAAAGTTGTTGTTTTGGACCCCGAAGTTAGTGTAGGGGAAAGTTTCTGTTGTCTTTCTGCTCTGCTACCGAATGCAATGTATGTCTGCATCGTTCGTTCATCTGAGTACACGCTTTAATTCTGTTTCTCTAACGCTTCTAGATGTCCATTTTCTATACTTCGTCAAATACTGTCTATACACGTTTTCTTTTGGTCCATTCTCGCGTTTCTGATTCTTACACCAGAATCGTAATCTTTTTCTGAGTTTAGGGAAGTACAGGCTAGAACCGTTGGAATTTGTTTCCAATCCAGATTCCTGTTCCATTACAACGTTTCTATATGTTCCCCACTAAAACTTCACGGGAACATCGTAATAGCGCTCTTTGCGGTACTGAGCAAAACCGGCAGCGAGCTATGGGCTCTTAACGCGTTAACCGCGGATTCCAATACAATCGCAACAATCGCGTCTTCTGCTGTTTTTGCCGTTAAGAAAGACGCGATTCAGCCGGATGCCGTGCACTGAATAGCGTTTTCTCCAATTAGCCTGTAGAAACCCTATACTTCCAAAGCAGCGTTTACACGTGGTAGATTCGTTTCTGGCGTTGTCAAAGTTGTTGTGCTGGACCCCGAAGTTAGTGTAGGGGAAAGTTTCTGTTCTCTTTCTGCTCTGCTCCCGAATGCAATGTATGTCTGCATCGTTCGTTCATCTGCGTTCACGTTTTCATTCTGTTTCTCTGACGATTCTTTTTGTCCATTTTCTATACTTCGTCAAGTACTGTCTATACACGTTTTCTTTTGGTCCATTCTCGCTTTTCTGATTCTTACACCAGAATCGTAAACTTTTTCTGAGTTTAGCAAAGTACAGGCTAGAAGCGGTGGAATTTGTCTCCAATCCAGATTCCTGTGCCTTTACTCTGTTTCTATATGTTCCCCACTAAAACTCTTCACGGGACCATCGTAAAAGCGCTCTTTGCGATACTGAGCAAAACCGGCAGCGAGCTATGGGCTCTTAACGCGTTAACCGCGGATTCCAATACAATCGCAACAATCGCGTCTTCTGCAGTTTTTACTGTTAAGAAAGACGCGATTCAGGCGAATGCCGTGAACTGAATAGCGGTTTCTCCAAAACCCTCTATACTCCCTATACTTCCAAAGCAGCTTTTACACCTGATAGAGACTTCGTTTCTGGCGTTGTCAAAGTTGTTGTGCTGGACACCGAAGTTAGTGTAGGGGAAAGTTTCTGTTCTCTTTCTGCTCTGCTACCGAATGCAATGTATGTCTGCATCGTTCGTTCATCTGCGTTCACGTTTTCATTCTGTTTCTCTGACGCTTCTTTTTGTCCATTTTCTATACTTCGTCAAATACTGTCTGTACACGTTTTCTTTTCGTCCATTCTCGCATTTCTGATTCTTACACCAGAATCGTTAGCTTTTTCTGAGTTTAGCAAAGTACAGGCTAGAACCGTTGGAATTTGTCTCCAATCTCTGATTCCTGTGCCATTACAACGTTTCTATATGTTCCCCACTAAAACTTCAGGGAAACATCGTAAAAGCGCACTTTGCGATACTGAGCAAAACCGGCAGCGAGCTATGGGCTCTTAACGCGTTAACCGCGGATTCCAATACAATCGCAACAATCGCGTCTTCTGCAGTTTTTCCGTTCAGAAAGACGCGATTCAGCCGGATGCCGTGCACTTGAATAGCGGTTTCTCCAATTAGCTTGTAGAAGCCCTATACTTCCAAAGCAGCTTTTACACGTGAGAGAGACTTCGTTTCTGGCGTTGTCAAAGTTGTTGTGTTGGACACCGAAGTTAGTGTAGGGGAAAGTTTCTGTTCTCTTTCTGCTCTGCTACTGAATGCAATGTATGTCTGCATCGTTCGTTCATCTGCGTTCACGTTTTCATTCTGTTTCTCTGACGATTCTTTTTGTCCATTTTCTATACTTCGTCAAGTACTGTCTATACACGTTTTCTTTTGGTCCATTCTCGCTTTTCTGATTCTTACACCAGAATCGTAAGCATTTTCTGAGTTTAGCAAAGTACAGGCTAGAAGCGGTGGAATTTGTCTCCAATCTCTGATTCCTGTGCCATTACACCGTTTCTATATGTTCCCCACTAAAACTTCACGGGACCATCGTAAAAGCGCTCTTTGCGATACTGAGCATAAACCGGCAGCGAGCTATGTCCTCTTAACGCGTTAACCGCGGATTCCAATACAATCGCAACAATCGCGTCTTCTGCAGTTTTTGCCGTTAAGAAAGACGTGATTCAGCCGGATGCCGTGCACTGAATAGCGTTTTCTCCAATTAGCCTGTAGAAGCCCTATACTTCCAAAGCAGCTTTTACACTTCATAGAGACTTCGTTTCTGGCGTTGTCAAAGTTGTTTTGTTGGACCTCGAAGTTAGTGTAGGGGAAAGTTTCTGTTCTCATTCTGCTCTGCTCCCGAATGCAATGTATGTCTGCATCGTTCGTTCATCTGCGTTCACGTTTTCATTCTGTTTCTCTGACGCTTCTTGATGTCCATTTTCTATACTTCGTCAAATACTGTCTATACACGTTTTCTTTTGGTCCATTCTCGCTTTTCTGATTCTTACACCAGAATCGTTAGCTTTTTCTGAGTTTAGCAAAGTGCAAGCTAGAAGCGGTGGAATTTGTCTCCAATCCAGAGTCCTGTGCCATTACAACGTTTCTATATGTTCCCCACTAAAACTCTTCACGGGAACACCGTAAAAGCACTCTTTCCGATACTGAGCAAAACCGGCAGCGAGCTATGGGCTCTTAACGCGTTAACCGCGGATTCCAATACAATCGCAACAATCGCGTCTTCTGCAGTTTTTGCCGTTAAGAAAGACGCGATTCAGCCGGATGCCGTGCACTGAATAGCGGTTTCTCCAATTAGCCTGTAGAAGCCCTATACTTCCAAAGCAGCTTTTACACGTGAGAGAGACTTCGTTTCTGGCGTTGTCAAAGTTGTTTTGTTGGACCTCGAAGTTAGTGTAGGGAAAAGTTTCTGTTCTCTTTCTGCTCTCCTACCGAATGCAATGTATGTCTGCATCGTTCGTTCATCTGCGTTCACGTTTTCATTCTTTTTCTCTGACGCTTCTTGATGTCCATTTTCTATACTTCGTCAAATACTGTCTATACACGTTTTCTTTTCGTCCATTCTCGCGTTTCTGATTCTTACACCAGAATCGTTAGCTTTTTCTGAGTTTAGCAAAGTGCAAGCTAGTACCGGTGGAATTTGTCTCCAATCCAGAGTCCTGTGCCATTACAACATTTCTATATGTTCCCCACTAAAACTCTTCACAGGACCATCGTAAAAGCGCTCTTTGCGATACTGAGCAAAACCGGCAGCGAGCTATGGGCTCTTAACGCGTTATCCGCGGATTCCAATACAATCGCAACAATCGCGTCTTCTGCACTTTTTGCCGTTAAGAAAGACGTGATTCAGCCGGATGCCGTGCACTGAATAGCGGTTTCTCCAATTAGCCTGTAGAAGCCCTATACTTCCAAAGCACCTTTTACACTTCATAGAGACTTCGTTTCTGGCGTTGTCAAAGTTGTTGTGCTGGACTCCGAAGTTAGTGTATTGGAAAGTTTCTGTTCTCTTTCTGCTCTGCTACCGAATGCAATGTATGTCTGCATCGTTCGTTCATCTGCGTTCACGTTTTCATTCTGTTTCTCTGACGCTTCTTGATGTCCATTTTCTATACTTCGTCAAATACTGTCTATACACGTTTTCTTTTGGTCCATTCTCGCATTTCTGATTCTTACACCAGAATCGTAAGCTTTTTCTGAGTTTAGGAAAGTACGGGCTAGAACCGGTGGAATTTGTCTCCAATCCAGATTCCTGTGCCATTACAACGTTTCTATATGTTCCCCACTAAAACTCTTCACGGGAACATCGTAAAAGCGCTCTTTGCGATACTGAGCAAAACCGGCAGCGAGCTATGGGCTCTTAACGCGTTAACCGCGGATTCCAATACAATCGCAACAATCGCGTCTTCTGCAGTTTTTGCCGTTAAGAAAGACGCGATTCAGGCGAATGCCGTGAACTGAATAGCGGTTTCTCCAATACCCTCTATACTCCCTATACATCCAAAGCAGCTTTTACACCTGAGAGAGACTTCGTTTCTGGCGTTGTCAAAGTTGTTGTGTTGGACACCGAAGTTAGTGTAGGGGAAAGTTTCTGTTCTCTTTCTGCTCTGCTACTGAATGCAATGTATGTCTGCATCGTTCGTTCATCTGCGTTCACGTTTTCATTCTGTTTCTCTGACGATTCTTTTTGTCCATTTTCTATACTTCGTCAAGTACTGTCTATACACGTTTTCTTTTGGTCCATTCTCGCTTTTCTGATTCTTACACCAGAATCGTAAGCATTTTCTGAGTTTAGCAAAGCACAGGCTAGAAGCGGTGGAATTTGTCTCCAATCTCTGATTCCTGTGCCATTACACCGTTTCTATATGTTCCCCACTAAAACTTCACGGGTACATCGTAAAAGCGCTCTTTGCGATACTGAGCATAAACCGGCAGCGAGCTATGTCCTCTTAACGCGTTAACCGCGGATTCCAATACAATCGCAACAATCGCGTCTTCTGCAGTTTTTGCCGTTAAGAAAGACGTGATTCAGCCGGATGCCGTGCACTGAATAGCGGTTTCTCCAATTAGCCTGTAGAAGCCCTATACTTCCAAAGCAGCTTTTACACTTCATAGAGACTTCGTTTCTGGCGTTGTCAAAGTTGTTTTGTTGGACCTCGAAGTTAGTGTAGGGGAAAGTTTCTGTTCTCATTCTGCTCTGCTCCCGAATGCAATGTATGTCTGCATCGTTCGTTCATCTGCGTTCACGTTTTCATTCTGTTTCTCTGACGCTTCTTGATGTCCATTTTCTATACTTCGTCAAATACTGTCTATACACGTTTTCTTTTGGTCCATTCTCGCTTTTCTGATTCTTACACCAGAATCGTTAGCTTTTTCTGAGTTTAGCAAAGTGCAAGCTAGAAGCGGTGGAATTTGTCTCCAATCCAGAGTCCTGTGCCATTACAACGTTTCTATATGTTCCCCACTAAAACTTTTCACGGGAACACCGTAAAAGCACTCTTTCCGATACTGAGCAAAACCGGCAGCGAGCTATGGGCTCTTAACGCGTTAACCGCGGATTCCAATACAATCGCAACAATCGCGTCTTCTGCAGTTTTTGCCGTTAAGAAAGACGCGATTCAGCCGGATGCCATGCACTGAATAGCGGTTTCTCCAATTAGCCTGTAGAAGCCCTATACTTCCAAAGCAGCTTTTACACGTGAGAGAGACTTCGTTTCTGGCACTGTCAAAGTTGTTGTGTTGGACCTCGAAGTTAGTGTAGGGGAAAGTTTCTGTTCTCTTTCTGCTCTGCTACCGAATGCAATGTATGTCTGCATCGTTCGTTCATCTGCGTTCACGTTTTCATTCTGTTTCTCTGATGCTTCTTTATGTCCATTTTCTATACTTCGTCAAATACTGTCTATACACGTTTTCTTTTCGTCCATTCTCGCGTTTCTGATTCTTACACCAGAATCGTTAGCTTTTTCTGAGTTTAGCAAAGTACAGGCTTAGAAGCGGTGGAATTTGTCTCCAATCCAGAGTCCTGTGCCATTACAACGTTTCTATATGTTCCCCACTAAAACTTCACGGGAACATGGTAAAAGCGCTCTTTGCGATACTGAGCAAAACCGGCAGCGAGCTATGGGCTCTTAACGCGTTATCCGCGGATTCCAATACAATCGCAACAATCGCGTCTTCTGCACTTTTTGCCGTTAAGAAAGATGCGATTCAGCCGGATGCCGTGCACTGAATAGCGGTTTCTCCAATTAGCTTGTAGAAGCCCTATACTTCCAAAGCAGCTTTTACACGTGAGAGAGACTTCGTTTCTGGCACTGTCAAAGTTGTTGTGTTGGACCTCGAAGTTAGTGTAGGGGAAAGTTTCTGTTCTCATTCTGCTCTGCTACCGAATGCAATGTATGTCTGCATCGTTCGTTCATCTGCGTTCACGTTTTCATTCTGTTTCTCTGATGCTTCTTGATGTCCATTTTCTATACTTCGTCAAATATTGTCTATACACGTTTTCTTTTCGTCCATTCTCGCTTTTCTGATTCTTACACCAGAATCGTAAGCTTTTTCTGAGTTTAGCGAAGTACAGGCTAGAACCGTTGGAATTTGTCTCCAATCCAGATTCCTGTGCCATTACACCGTTTCTGTATGTTCCCCACTAAAACTCTTCACGGGACCATCGTAAAAGTGCTCTTTGCGATACTGAGCAAAACCGGCAGCGAGCTATGGGCTCTTAACGCGTTAACCGCGGATTCCAATACAATCGCAACAATCGCGTCTTCTGCAGTTTTTGCCGTTAAGAAAGACGCGATTCAGCCGGATGACGTGCACTTGAATAGCGGTTTCTCCAATTAGCCTGTAGAAGCCCTATACTTCCAAAGCAGCTTTTACACTTCATAGAGACTTCGTTTCTGGCACTGTCAAAGTTGTTGTGCTGGATCCCGAAGTTAGTGTAGGGGAAAGTTTCTGTTCTCTTTCTGCTCTGCTACCGAATGCAATGTATGACTGCATCGTTTGTTCATCTGCGTTCACGTTTTCATTCTGTTTCTCTGACGCTTCTTGATGTCCATTTTCTATACTTCGTCAAATACTTTCAATACACGTTTTCTTTTGGTCCATTCTCCCGTTTCTGATTCTTACACCAGAATCGTAATCTTTTTCTGAGTTTAGCAAAGTAGAGGCGATAACCGGTGGAACTTGTCTGCAATCCCTGATTCCTGTGCTATTACACCGTTTCTATATGTTCCCCACTAAAACTTTTCACGGGAACATCGTAAAAGCTACTGAAGCCTTGGATTTGCACAAGCAGTCAAAGCTGGGGCGCGTCTCAGTTGTTGGATGTCTGAGAGACCGAGAGGTGAGGTGACTGCCTCTGCATGAGGTGACTGGCTCCCTTGCCAGCTGTGCTGCTGCTGGACAGGGCACTTGCTGGTACTGGAACTAGACTGATGTGCCTCTTGTCTGCATTCTTTCCCTGTTCTCCCTGCCTCTCCCCACCTGTCATTTCTCTGGGTTTCTCTCCTTTGTCTGTCATAAATAGATTGAATGTTACAGATCAAACTGTCTCTTTGCTTCACTGAATCTCTAAAACCATGTGGGTTTATAGATGGATTATTATTAATTCAGCAAGGAGCTATCAGTGTTTATATTATTTTGTAAACAAATATCAGCTATGCATTAATAAGTTGATTATTGTGTTTTCAGCCCTCCTGCTAAGCTGATTGTAGAGAAACATGGCTCTGCATTTTGAATCCCTTATCATGGGTCCTTTTAAACTTCCCCCATCTCAGGGAGTGGTGGTTTTGGCTGCTTAAAACAGCAGTACTAAAACATTCTCAGGGCTTTCCTACGTGCATTTTACTTTTGGCAAGCAGCGTAACCTCAGCGCTGATAGACTGGGAAAACAGCAGATGACTTTGAAGCAAATAAGTCTGAGATCAGCCAGTAAATCATGCAGGACTGTTGGTTATCTCTGCAGCATCTTAGTTGGTGCTGGTACTTCAGTGCTGTCAGTCAGCAGCAGACCTTTCATTCCCAGCAACCCCTGTGTAGATGCTTTCAGTGCACCTGCTACAGAGCAGCAGTGTGTTCTAGCAGATAGGTGGGAGCTGTGGGAGGATGAAGAGCTGTGATTCAGGGGTACACTGCCCTGCTGGCTGGCCTGAGTGTGGCTAGTTGGGTGCATGGTTGGGATCTCAGCTGTGTGGTCAGTGGAGGGCAGGGACCCACAGCGGCAGAACCAGAGGTGTACTCAACAGGTATTTCAGATACCAGGTATTGTTATTACAACACATTCCACTGCTTGATAGTGAACGCTGTTTTGAAACTACGTGGCTAACAGCAGGTTTGTATCTGTGTCACTGCAGCATTTCTTGGAGGCTGCTTGGGTTGCTGCTGCCATGCGTCCTCTACTGAAGGCCCTGAATATTGTGTCCATGCATACTTTCCTGAGAAGATCTCGCCAGCTTTGCAGCCAGAGATCCCCAGCTGGAGCCACATTTAGTTACGAACTTATGAAACAGCAGCACAGACCAGAGGTGCCAGAGTACTTCAACTTTGCAAGCAACGTGCTAGACAGGTGGACCGAAGTAGAAAAAGTAACAGCTACTTGGCTGCTCTGCTGCTGAAGAGCTGAGAACTGCCAAGCACATCCAGCCAGCATGCTGCTGCAGTTGTGCTCTGGTTACAATCTGATGAACACCTCATGTAATTTGAACCTGTAAATCCCTTAGGCCAATGCTGCCCTGTTTGTGAGCCCAAATGCTTTGCTCCTTTAATCAGTAACTCTGGTGACACTGACCCTGAGTAAATTTGTGCCTTAATGATGAGATCAACTGGAGCACTCTGAGCCTTGCGCTGGTTCCCCTACTAGCTGTGACATGCACCCTGCCTGTGTGTGCGAGACAAAGCACTTGGCCTCCACTGCTTGCCAGCAAAATGTGAATACAGCAAAATGCCAAACCTCCCCATTCTTTTCCAGTCATGAAATCTTTGCATCATGAAATAGCAGTCCACAAAACTGAACCACTTGGAGTGCTCAAATGGGCATGAGCTCTAAGCAAGGATGGGGAATATGAAAAAGAAAAGGAGTGAAGTTTAGGTATATCATCTATATTACTCTAGTGCCCTAGTGTCTGTGGATGTAGTCCACAGGTTCTTCATGATGAGGGGCTGAACACAGTGGTGTCCACCCAGCAGCAGGATCACAGCAGAGGTATCACCAGTCTGACACAAGGAGTGCATTCGTTCCGTCTGCAGGAAGAACAGATTTTGGCAGGCTGCGAATGAAGCAAGGAAAGAACACCAGAAGAGTTTTGCCCTCTGAAGTACGCTGCTCAACTTTTCTCCCTAGATGAACCTTAGTGTTTGCCTTCAAACAGATAACAAGATACCATATTCTTCCTGCCCCATGAGGTCTTCTGTGCTCAGGAAATGACTTGCACAATGTCACTGCTAAAGGCATCCATCTCCTTAAGCGCATACCATGAACACACATTTCACTTTTCACACATCTGTTAGTTATGAGTGACATTGATTAGAGGTCACACTGTGCTTTTGATCCTCACATCTGCTTTTCAGAAGTAACAAATGGGCCCAGTTCAAGATGAACTTGGAAATGAGCTTGGAGAGTTTGCAGCACAGAAGCACAGTCCAGCTGCACCTGTGTCCGTCAGCATCTTTCTTTGCGTCCTGGAACAGAAAGCTGGACAGCCTTTGCAGAGGGAAACACCATGAGCTCAGGAAAGAAATGCAAATTTAATTTTTTACATGACATCTGAAGGCTGTTCTTCCTGAAGGAGAGATTGGTTTGGAGACAGTGGCAAATTTCAGCTGCATCCCCAGATTCCTCCAGCACTGAATAAGAGCCGAATGCTTTGTTTCCTAAGAGTTAATTACGGTAAAAGTGGTATGTTTCTAAAGTGAAGCATTTGCACTCTACCCTGTTCTGTAGGAGGGAAAAAAGCCTAAAACCCCCGCATTGTGGTGGGTAGATGGTGTTGCAGAAGAGTTGAAGTGGAGCTTTGAGGATCTGGGAGTGCTGTCCCGGCAAGCAGCCAATGTACTCTGTGGTGCCTGCGGTCTGCAGCATGGAGACAGGGTTCTTCTGCTTCTGCCACGGATCCCAGAGTGGTGGCTGCTGAATGTGGCTTGCATGAGAACAGGTTGGTAAGAGCACACAAATGGCACATGAGGACGGAAATCAGGACTTGCTACTTAATGCACGCAGAACTAGAAACGTGCTGTTGAGGACGAACTAATAAAACACTGATCAACACCCTTCACACCAAATGTGGCACTTCCGTGTAGTTCTGCTCATGATCTAGATGTTAGGAAAACACTCTAAGTCCACTCCTTGACATTCTCCTTTCTCCAGCACTTGTGATGCATCACAAATGCACCTTCCTGCAACCTTGCAGTGAAGCTGGCCCACATTTAGCCAAGTGTTTCACACGGCCTCTGTTCCTGCTCAGCTTGGCAATATTTTCAACCCAGAATGTCATGCTGCCCCACAGACACTAGCAGCATGCAGTACAGAAATTAAGTCCAGAAGAATGGCATACTCCACAGGAAGTGCCTTCAGACCAAGGAAAGCCGTTCCCTCCATTTCTTCTAGCATCCCATGACCAGTCTGGTACCTCCTAACTTGTGCTCATCCTCACATAGAATTCTATCCGCCAAGGAAATCAGTATGTTTACAAATATAGGGCCAAATTCTGCTTTCAGTATAGCCTTGTCCCACTCAAAACCACAAAGTAAGCTGAGTCTTAGTAGTACAAGAACTATTAAGCAATGTATAAGCTCTTTTTTGCGTTCCACTTGCTCCCATTTAGGAACTGTCCCAATTCCTGGCACGCAGCAGCTGACTGCAAAGGACATTCTCTATCGCCTACAGAAGTCCAAGGCAAAAGGCATCATCGCTGATGACTCTGTGGCATCAACTGTAGAGTCAGTAGAGGCTGAATGCCAGTCTCTGAGGTTCAAATTACTGGTGTCAGAGGGCTACCGAGAGGGGTGGCTGAGCTTCAAGGATCTCCTGAAGTGAGTAACCACCACTGCGACAGTGCCGCAGCAGAGATAAGAGTGGTTCCATTTGCTTTGGGTGGGAAATGCTGCACGTGCCAATGTGTTCTCATCCTTCTGGGTCTGCGAAGTGGAAAAATATAAATGGTTTTGGCACTTCTGATTGCTGCTGCAGGGGTTGTTTTAAACATATTCAGGAACGCTTAAGTTACACAAATTGATTTATTCCTCATTTTGTTTATTTTAAAGAAATGCTCCATCTGATCACCAGTGCGTAACCACGAAGTCTCAACACCCTGCAGTCATCTATTTTACTAGTGGGACTACAGGAGCTCCAGAAATGACAGAACATTCCCACTGCAGCTATGGCATTGGCCTCACAGTGAGCGGAAGGTACGTCCACTGCTTTGTCAGATTGGTAGTATGGCAAAAGGAAGAGAAATGCAAGGTTATACCAGAAGCATTTGTTTCACTGCTCTACAAAACAACCCTTCTGCTAGACCCAGCCAAGGTTTGTTTGGTTGGTTATTTTCCCCAGGAAGCAAGGCACGTTTTGAGTCCAGCTGTCTTAGTGTGCATGGAACGTAGCAGCCAAATAGATGCACTAACTCCTTTTTCACATTTTCTTTAACTAAAGATAAATCTTTTGCTGCATGTTCAACAAGTTAGCGTTTAAGAGATTGTCTACCGAATGAAAAATCAGCATAAGTTTAGAAAATCCGTATCAAAATGGGAGAAGTACGTGGGTCTGACAGGCTTCTGGGTTCATGTCTGTCTGAGTTCAACACAGCTCCCAGAGGAATGAAATGCTGATAATTCAGAACCTCTAAATTTTTAAAGCAATATTGTTTATAAAATTGATAGGGCAGTGCACTTCACTCTAACTGGGAGACAGTAACAAACCAGAAAAGGCCCACATGCAGTAATCCAAAAACACCCTGATCGCTAACAGCAAGTTCAAGCAATCTCATATTCATGCAACATCACATCCTGAGGAGGGTTCTGCAGCTCCGTCAGTACAACATCTTGTAGAAACGTGCAGTGTCAGTCTGTCCTGCTGTGCCCTCCCTGTGCCAGGACTTGGTTGTGCTCAGTCATTCAGGTCTATCTAAATTCCGCTTACCCACGACAAACAGTGCCAGATTCACTTCCCTGCCACATCTCAAAACATTTTACTACTTGCCTTATTTCTGCTAAGTAAGGACAGTGGGCTGTTCTTCCTTGTGCTATCAGGTACTGGCTGAACCTGACCTCTTCAGATATATATTGGAATACCTCAGACACGGGCTGGGCCAAGGCAGCATGGAGCATGTTTTCGGCGTGGAGTGAAGGGGCATGTGTATTTGTACATAAAATGCCACAGTTCAACCCGCCTGCTGTCTTTGAGGTAAATGGGGGAGATGACTTTGCAGCTCTTTGCTATTAGGCCTAGAAGTGAAACACAAAGGAAACTGGGCTGGAATCTGCAGAGCTAATCTGTTATTAAAATGAGTGACAATCATAGACAAATGAGAATGCCAGTTGCCTGCACCACGTAACTCAAGAGTAAGGGGTGAGGAGGCAGCAAAGCTGAATTCCCTTAAAAAATGCCATTGGCACTGTATTGTCCTCCATTCTCCACACACAACTCCTTATCCTTTGTAAAAGACTACCGCCATTTCACCCCTTCTCCTGCGACAGCTGGGAGCTGTCAGGTAGCACCAGGCTGTGTTGGAGAACACTTTCAGTTTTAGTCCTGTAGGACATCTAAAAAAGTAGGATTAGGACTTCAGTTTTTTTTCTCCTTAAACTGCAATTACGAAGCAATCCTGCAAGGAGGACTTCAAACCTTTCCAGGGTACAAAGCTTTGGTGTCTTGTACCCATTGTAAGATAACATAGCTTCCGTTTTGAAGAAAAATTTAATTAAATATAACTGCTGCGCTAACTGCTCTTAGGACACTAGTATTTTGTTTGCGTGTTTCATAAGCCTGATGCAGGCAGATATCATTATACCATCTCTTACAATGTAGATGAGACTTCACGGGCTTCAGTATATGGGCAACACTGGTTTTTATTATTCTGAACTCCTTAGAGCCTGTCAAGATATCCCATCACTGTCTTCTGCTCAGCTCCAACTGCCTACCGAATGCTCGTGCAGCACCAGCTGCCCAGGTAAGCTGAGGCGGAGGGTCCCCAGCACTGCCTTCCATCAAAGCTGTGGGCCAAGTGCTCAGCTTTTGGATTTTATTCCACTTTCACAGTGGCAGAACAGGAACTCTGACTGTGTTTCTCAACCTCTTGAGTCTCACTTACTGTGTATTAAGTCAGAATAAATATTTGGGGTGCCATCTTAGGCTTTGTAAGTCACAGTGGAAAGCATCTTAGCTCAGGCAGTAATAAGATAATCATGGTGTCCTAGTTAACACGTCCTACTTTTACCATCACACTCTCCCTACCTCTGTTTCTTTCCTATGTCCCACCAGCAGTATACTCCCCATGAAGTGTATGTTGGTATGGCTCAGTGACATGTATGAAAGACACCTTGGCCTCTCTGAACTCTCCCACAGGTTATAACTGACAGGGTTAAACTTTGTTATTCCTCTTTGGTCCAGGCTCCAGTTCAGACTCTAGGGTTAGAAACATCACATTATTTGATGTTCTAAATAAAACAGAAGCAAACCAGGAAGTTTTTATTTTTCCTTTCTTGTGTTATTTTCAGATTTGTTGTTGTTTAGCACTTCACAATTCAAATTTAACAAAAAAGACTCAGCATTTTGTATAGGAAGGTCCCCCACAATACAGGAATATGGCAGCAAATGGGACATAGCAGACAGATAACTGCCAGTTACTTGTTTTGTCTTTCTCAGCTGCACATTCAGCAGGCTCCGGCACTGTGTGAGCGCTGGGGAGCCAATCAACCCCGAGGTGATGGCAGAGTGGACAGCGCGGACAGGGCTGGATATCCATGAATGCTATGGACAAACAGAAACTGTATGTTGAGCTTTACAGGAGAAAAATATATGCTTTGCAGATACAGCAATAAATCCTATTCAGTTTGACAAGAAAAAGTCATTAAAAAGATTGTACACAATTGTATTAGGTTTACATACTCCTCCTCACTTCACCACATTCCAACAATGCTAGTTCATCATGACTATTGCAACAGTTGCGACCTTTAGAGGGGAAGTCAGTTCCAATAGGCAACAATGAAAACAGTTTTTTAACTCATGTGGGCTTTGCATTGAGGGCTGACACAGAGGAGATGCACTCTTCATGACTACCCTCCAAATTCTGCTTTGAACTCTATTTTTGGAGCGCTCACATTGTTCGGGGCTACGGGTGAGATTTCCAGAACATCATTTATTTCATTGGACATATGATTATAATGAAGGGTTCATTATTTCCTACAAAAGTTCACAATGTTAGCTGAGTTTTCTAAACCTACGCTAAAGACTGAATATACAAGTGACTGTTTGGCTGAGAAAAATATTTATTACAGGTGCTGGTCTGTGGAAATTTTAAAGGAATGGAAATTAAACCTGGCTCTATGGGAAAGCCATCTCCAGGGTATGACGTCAAGGTATGGCACCTCTTGTAGCACTGCTGTCTCTGAGATCATCATTTGCTATCGAAGCAGTCTAAGAGATTTCACACGACACTGTGCTATGCAGCATCATTCCACAAGGAATGGAATTGTGAACCAACTACGTCACTGTCCCAAATGCAGTGTGCAAAGTGAGCAGTCGCACTTTACTCTCGCACCAGCCTCAGCAGGAAGACGTAGATGACAGCCCACTATCAGATAGGATGGCAACGATGGAAGTCAAATTGCCAAGCTAATGAAGAGTGAGAGCAAACGTGAATTAATAGTCTCTTGTCATTTATTACAATTGCCTATTATTAATATCCCACTCAATATCCCCGCTGAATATGAATCTGCTAGAATGCAATTTATTATATTTTACAGGTAGCTTTTATGTAAAACACAATTTAATATTTCCTAGGATGATCCAGAGAAAACAAAGGCAACAGTCCGTGGGGATTTCTGTGTTACTGGAGACAAGGGGATCATGGATGATGATGGATACTTTTGGTTTGTTGGAAGAGCCGATGATGTCATTAATTCTGCTGGGTAATTCAACACTGATTAAAAATACATCTTCCACCACAAATAA
This sequence comes from Oreortyx pictus, assembly GCA_036925125.1. NCBI lineage: Eukaryota > Metazoa > Chordata > Aves > Galliformes > Odontophoridae > Oreortyx > Oreortyx pictus. The sequence goes on from JAUPFR010000029.1 coordinate 4,821,869, forward strand.
TAGAGTTGATTCAGACAAGATATGTTTATGTGCCTCAAGTACAAATAAAGGACCTTTATCTCCATTTTAAAGATACCGCATTGGACCATTTGAAGTAGAAAGTGCTCTAATAGAGCATCCCGCAGTGGTGGAATCAGCAGTTGTCAGCAGTCCAGACCCCATCAGGGGAGAGGTAAACAAATTGAGCACATTTTAGATAAAAAAGAGCTTTATGCATACCACAGCTGACAAAGACCAGCTTCCAATGGAATGGTCTATCTAACGATGACATTTTTGAACTAAATAAAACCAAGTTGGCATTCCTACTCTACCAGATATGTCTAAACCAAAAAAACTGACCATGACAATTACCTAGCCAACATAACTAAAGCACAATTTGAAGCTTTTCCTCTGCATTCCAGTACTTCCCACATTGATCAGCTCCACAGTCCAAACAAACACATAACGTTGGCATAGATGTTTGCATCCACTGTATTTATTATTCTGTAGTTTGTAGGTAAACGTTTGGTTAAAGCTTCAAATCTCACTGTTGTGTGAGGTTGTTTCATCACTACTTAAGCCTTTGTTCCCTTAACTTCTTCAAGGTAGTGAAAGCCTTTGTTGTTTTAACACCCGACTACGTCTCATGCGATCCAGAACAAATGAGGAAAGAGCTACAAGACCACGTTAAGAAAGCTACTGCTCCATACAAGTATCCTCAGAAAGTAAGTTGCCGATCATCCAAATATTTTAAGTAATTGTCACTGCTATAGGCAAGCACAGATCAACTATTATGTCACTTATGAGGCTATGTCACTGGGGGGGAAGTCACACTTGTGTACATTATTTCATACCGCATTCCTCCCTTTCCCCTTAGATGGAGTTTGTTCGAGAGCTGCCAAAAACCGTTAGCGGGAAGATCCGAAGAATTGAACTACGCCAGAAGGAGTGGAGGAGATATTAGAATTCTTTGGTTTTGGGGTTGCATTGTAGTTTTAACATAGGGTGTGGGTTCCAGTGGCTTTTTGCTTTGTTTGTTTAAACAATAATAAGATAATGCTGATTTACACAGTAATGTAGAGCAGAAGACACTACATCTCTCTTAGTTGAGGTTCTCACAGTCTCACCTGACCCCCAGCACTCAGCTACCCCAGTGCCACAGAAGCAGGCAGGCTGATATGAATGGCACAGAAGATGTGTAATCAATAGATGATGTGCTAAATAAACTTAATGAAACATCACTAGCATTTTACCTTTATTATCACTTAAATGAAAAAAATCACAAGAGTTTAGTACATCACTTGCTTCAAGAATCACTTCTGAGAAGCATGACAACAGATTTGTAAAAGTTACAGTTACAAATCTCTACAAGTATATTTAGAAAAAAATAGTATAGAAATCTACATCATTAAAATGTTTAAGGACTCAATTAGCAAAAAATTTTAAACGCATGATGACAAAGTAGGAATTTAAGACATGTAACAACAGCTACTCGCACCTTAACTGCAGCACGATTTATTCTGTCTCAGTCCAGTCATGTTAACATGGGTATGTCTGTATGCTTGAACAACTGCCAAGCAGCATTATTTTCATCCCCTGCTCAGAACACGTATCTGACATCATCGGACTGGCCCAGTTTTGTTATCTACAGTTAACTAACTGAGCTTCAGATTCAGACAACTAAACTAAAAATCTTCAAGTTCTCATAGATGGTCTGAGGAACAAATGTTTGTTGGAAGAATTTCCTGAAGTGCTGAGGCATGTTCCAAGAGAGGTCAAAGCATCTACATTCATGGTGGCAACATGAGATTTCTCTTTTAGAATTGCATTTTCCCACTTGAAGTATCCACAGCTTCTCTCACTACCTTCACGCCTACCAACAGGACAACAGAAAAACGCCTTGCCATGATTTGGACCGGCATTTGACACATAGAGCCTTTTAGCCCTTCGACCACACTTACACAAAGGGGGAGTTAGCTTTTCATTTTGCACAGCTGTTACAGACTGATTCAGATTGACTGTGGAGCTCAGAGCGGTGCGAGATGCTTTGGACAAATTCAAATTTCTCCAATATAAGGCATGATCTGAAGATGCCATTTTCTCTTGGTAGACAGCAAAAGACTGTTTTTTCGCTGGTGGCAGTGCTGTTGGACTAGTTGGCTTTCTTTTGGGAACTTCAGAAGGAATAGAAAAATTTCTCATTATTACTGATTGGGATGAAATAGCATTTACCTCTGCAGATGGGATCTTAAAAGCAGAAAGATTTGAAGGCTGCCTTTGTACCATTCCCACATTAAAGATAGTAGTATCAGGACTCTTGTAAATGATGGATTTAGGAGGTTCTACGGGTACCAGAGTTTTCCCCAAACTTTGATCACCTGGACTCATCGCAACCGATTGCTCTGGAGTTGTTTTTATTTCAGACAGCATTAAGATGTCTGTACTTGAGTCCTCCTCCAATTGAACACAGTCTGAATTTGGTTCAGATTGAGATTTAGGTATCAGAGCTACATCTTCCCAGTCAGTCAGCAGAGACAAGCAATCAGAATGAGTGCCGGTATCCTCACTGGAGGTATTCACTGAGGAGATGGTGGTGGAGATGAGTACTAGCCCCAACCCACACACTGGAGAGCTGTACCTTGCTGTGCTCACAAGATGCCCATTGTTCAATCCTTGCTGAATGCCTGGTGATAAAGTACTGTGAGATTGCTGTGCGTGTCCAAGAAGAGCAAATCTGTCAGCAGACACTGTGGAATAGCTTTGGATTTCTTCGCATAAATCAGTCCTTGAGCTGCTGCCAGATACAACATGCATGTCTGCAGAGCAACCACTGGAGGTGGCCTGTTCTGCAGATTGTACATCAGGAATTACCGTAATTCCAGCAGGCCCGTTGTGGTTTCTCTCTGCCACAGAGTTTGCTTTGCAAGATTTATCTCTGGATGTTTCAAGGCTGCTGCTACTTCCCAGCACAGTCTTGTCAGCAGAGCTGGCATTCGGCATTCTGGAAATTAAGTTCTTCCTAGGACAGGACTAGGGAGTCCATTAACAAAAAGAGATTTTGGAAAGTGAATACCCAGAAGTTTTAGTAATCACTGCATAAGACTAACAAGTATGTCAGCCTAAGGATGTTCTGTTCAATTCACACTCAAGATTCTGGTTTTGTTGTCCGAACAGCTCACCCTTCGCCTGTATGTCAGGCTACAAGACAAGTAAAGGAGAGATATGAAATAGTAACAAACCTTATCCAAAGATTTAGTAATCTTCAGCACACACCCATCACAAGTCATCCTCCAAGCAAGACGAGCAGTATTCCGAGAGTCATCCAACCCTTCAAAAGTATGGTTATATTAACATCTTCCTTTTGAACTACTACTGGAGGCAGTTCTTATTAGATGAAAAGTACCACTCACGTACACTTAAAAACTCATGCAGCTGAATATGTAGCCACAACAACTGTTAAAATCCCTGGTGTTTTGTATTAATTATGCCAAAAATTTGAGTTGAAATTATGTTTTCTTCCATATTCATAAGGTGCCCAGAGCTATCACCTAAGACCAAGTTCTTTTATCCTTTCCTTGCTCTCTTTTTCCTTTTCTGCCCCAGCAACTCAGAACTTGATCTTGTGGACCACACAAACACAAAAGCTCTAGGAGAGATTTCTAAAGTTAAGTGTGAGATTAGAAATGACAAATTCTGATCTCTGAAGCATTTCTACTTGGATGGTTTTATTGACCTGAACATTGTATACCTAGAAATAACATTCTGTATATCAGATAGAGTCATCACATCACCCTTACCAGAATGTTCCCGTCTGTAGGGCAAATAACCCCCAGAAATAGCACCCAGAAGAAATAGTGCCAAAGCTGATATATGTTTGATAGGCTTAGGTAGATGGTATACAGATAGTTAATAAGAAAATTAATAAGAAAAGAGTGGCTCACCTTTGAAGATGGTTGAGGCGCACCAAAAACTCCACTAGGGAGGGATCTCCAACCAGAAATCCTTCCCTGGTGGTGGTCAGCCCTTAAATGGGGTCTTGGGAGAGGTGGAGTCAAACTCCACCCCTTCCAATCACACTCACTTGTGCCCCTGTGGTTGACCCAGTGCTCGCCTCAGGTGATCAATCAGTGGTTCAGGCCGTGATTCAACAGTTCCCATACACTCCACCCCTTCACGACATGAACCACTGATTAAGGAACTATAGGGTGAGCCCTCCTCAATACAGAGACCCAATACATCGCGACGCTTTACATAATAACCCGTCGCGATGCATATCGATGTAATCTGGGATGAGTGATGATCAGCGTATGGCTCATGCTCTTCCTTGGGCCAGTGCTTGGTGGTGTCTACTGGAAGCATGCGGTCACATTGTGCAGGTCCGTCCTACTCTTCATCAGTCCCGGGTAGACCATCACCGGATGTTGCACATGATGTTATTGCAACTCTGGAACACTTCAGCACTATTTGGTTCCCTCCGGTGACTTATAGACTCACGGGGAGTAATATAGATGCTTCAAAGGTACCAAGAGGGGGAGGTCTGCCCTCCAGGGTAAGATACAGGCCGTATTCCTATCTTGGGTCAACACTTCAACTTGTACAGGGGCATGCCCTGGCCGCCTGTACCAAACCTTTTGCCCAGATGTCTGTGGCTGCACGATTATATCAGGCACCAAAGGGGGTGTCCTGATCTGCCACAGAGACATGATAGGGGTTCCTTTAGCAATAAAGACTGGAGTGTTGACCACAATATCAGTAGGCCATGTACCAATTACCAGAGGGACTGCCGAACCCCCCACCTCCAAAAATCTCCCCCAAGGTGCAAGTAGGCCACACCGTCATGGTCCTACCTGCACCTTCCAAGGCCATCTTATTTTATTGGTGCCTGGTTTCAGGTTCTCAGGGGCAGGGAGCAGAAGATTGTTCTCACGGCCGGTCTGAGGTCTTACCTCATTATCTGTACCTGTAATTTGGATCCTAAGTGGGGAGGCCCATGTTGTTTGTAACATTTTCAAGGCACTGGGTCTGCCATCTCTAGGTCTTTCATTCAGATCTCGCAGGGTTTCGTGGAGTCTCTTCGTCCACCCCTGCAGAGACTGAGAGTCTGTCTTCAGGGCAGCCTTGAGAATACCGTTATAACGCTCAATCAGGCCTGCCCCCGTTGGATTATATGGCAGGTGGAATCGCCATTCAATATTGTTCTCTTCTGCCCAGCGTTGTATCATTGCACCCGTGAAATGAGTCCCTTGGTCGCTCTCAATGACTTGTGGTGTCCCGTAGGCAGCCATCAATCTTGTGAGCGCCTTGATGGTATAGGCCTGGTTGGCTTTTGGTACTGGATAGGCCTGCATTAGCCCACTCGCGGTGTCAACACAGGTTAGGGCATATCTCGCCCCCTCAGATCGAGGGAGGGGCCCAATATAATCAACCTGCCATCGCTGTAGAGGATTGTGTCCTCTAGCAAGATGGGCTGTTGTTTCAGGCAACGACCTCGGTCTCATTCTGGAGCAGGCATCACAGTCTCGACATGCTTGAGCTACGTCCGATAGTTGTACGGGCTGTCCCCATGCTTTGGCAGCTGCCCACATGGTCTTCTGTCCAGCATGCCGCAGCTTTTGATGTAACCAGTAGGCAATGTTCTCAGATGGTGAGTTCTCAACCCATCTAACTCGGGCCAGTGTGTGGGCTTCATCATTTCCTGGTGACTGTAGGGGTCGGTGACCAGAAACGTGGTAGACACGTACAGTTCTGTGTTTGAATGTATTCCATATGTCTAACCACATATCTTTGCCCCAGATCGGTCGGGAGTGGATAGTCCAGTCCTGGGTAGCCCACTGTGCGATCCAAAGAGTGAGTCCCCGGTACACAGCCCAACTATCTGTGCAGATATTCAGGACACCGTCACCAGGTTCTTTGGTTATAACCATCCACACGGCCCGCAGCTCTGCCCACTGGCTGCTTTGACCATCCCCCTCTTCAAACCATATTGTATCTGTAGCGGGATGGTATGCTACTGCTCTCCACTTACTTGGGTTGCCCTTGCTGGACCCATCCGCGTACCAGGCATCTTCAGGAATGGGATATTTTCCTTCCTGGACGGGACTCTTCTGTGGCGGAGCAACCAAGGTTTGTTTTGGTGCATCACTGTGATACGTCACTGGGCCTAGAATCTTTTGGAGTTCTTCTTTCAACGGTGAGGAAGACAGACTACTCCTCTGGCTGAGATAGGCGACCCATCGTGCCACCGTCTGTGCCTGGGCCACCCCTGTCTTAGGAAGGTGGGTTCAGATCTCTCACCCACCCCTGAATTGGAAGAGTGGTCTTAACTATGACTTTGGCCGTCTGGGTTATCGGCTCTACCGCTTGTAATGCGGTATAGGCAGCCAATAGTTGTTTTTCAATCATACTATATCTTTCTTCTGCTCCGTGCCAGACCTGAGACCAAAATCCAATGGGGGTCCGAACAGAACTCTGGCGTTGCCACAGGCCCCAGCCAAAGCCATCCTGAGTAACATGAACATCCAATTCAGCTGGGAGGGTAGGATCGAATATACCCAATGCCTGGGCTTGTTTCACCGCCTGTTTTGCTTGCTGGAAAGCATCCTGTTCTGTTCTCCCCCAATCCCATGAATGGCCCTTTTTTGTGAGTCTATACAAAGGTCTCAGCAGCTGCGCCAAATGAGGTATAAAGGAACGCCAGTATCCCAATATACCTAGAAATTCCTGCAGCTGCTTTGGTGTTGTAGGGACTGGAAATGCCTGAACCTTATCTATGATGGCACTGGGTAGCACTTTGGTCTTTCCTGACCAGACTACCCCCAGAAATTTTACGGACAGGCCTGGACCTTGCACCTTTTGAGGATTGATAGCCCATCCTCTTTCATTTAGGTAGGAGGTTAATGAATCTGCTGCCTCTCCTACTGCTTCCAGTGAGTCAGATGTTAACAGGAGATCATCAATGTAGTGGTACAGGTTGACATTATTATTAGGTTTCCTCCAATTAGCTAGGTCACGGGCCACCAAGTTATGACAGTATGTTGGTGAGTGCACGTACCCCTGTGGTAGGACCTGAAGGGTCCACTGCCTGCCTCCCCATGTGAACGCAAACTGATCTTGCGATTCTTTGGCAATCGGGATACTAAAAAACGCATTTGCCAAATCCAGGACACAATGGTAGGTCTTAATTTCCCTACTGAGTGTGTCCATTAGGGAAGCAATATTGGGTACGGCCGCATGGATGGGCGGCGTGACCTTATTTAATTCCCTATAATCTACCGTCATTCTCCATGTTCCATCTGACTTCCGCACTGGCCATATGGGGGAATTATATGGACTATGTGCAGGTCTTATAATACCTACTTTTTCTAGTTCCTGCACAGTTTTTGATATTTCTTCCTGCCCCCCTGGGAGTCTATACTGTCTTACATTAGTAATCTGGCGTGGTTTCGGCAAACAAATGGGCTCATGTTTCGCATGGCCCCTCAATACTGCCTGTATCGCCCGGATACTAATGTACCTCTGTCGAAGTCTGAACTCTCCCACAGTCGTCTGGAGAGCCAGACCCCATAAAATGTCTATGCCCAAGATGTATTCTGGGATTGGGGCAATCGACACTTTATACTCCCGGGGTGGGAGACGCCCAACCCCCAATTTCAGCCATGTTTGGGTGACTGGAATGGTCTGTCCCCCAAACCCACCAATCATCACTCTATTGCCCTTAAACTTTGTTGGGTCTCCATATATAATTGATGTTTCCGCACCAGTGTCTACTAGCGCTTTTGAACTTTTTGAACCTTTTGAACATTCTTCTCTGACCAAAAGATGTCTAATTCTACATAGGGCCTCCGGTCACGTCTGGAGGCCCTAAGGGGACCAAAGTCCTTCGTTACTCCATGAAGCTGGCTAAATCTAGGTCTTTTACCGCAGGTGGTTCAGACATTGTATCCCGCGACACCTGTGGATGTTTCTTCCTCCTATTTGGGGCTATAAAGTCAGCCAAATTCCAGGTTGTTGTTGGTGCTGCCTGTATTATTCGTACTCCCGATTTTCTGGGAGTACTCTGAAATTTTTGATCGTTTCTAAGTTGTTTCCATAGTTGTAACAATACATGGTTGGGTTGCCCATCGATTTTAGCAAAGGCAACCCCGGCCCGTATAAGATCATTGAACGTGGTCTTCCGAGATACCCGTATGGGGCCCGATCGGGGTATCCGTGGGACAGGCTTCTTAGTTTTAACGGGGAAGGCCTCAGCTGTTTCTACCAGACGGACATTGCGCCTAGTTCTTATGCGCTCCGTTTCCCCAAGGTCTGCCACCAACTGGGCTGCCTGTTGGACGATAGCCTCCGAAGCCACCAAAGGGTTTAGTATGGAGACCAAAGTCCCATAAAGGTGAGAGGGGGCTTGTTGCAGTATTAGGTCACGCATACCTGCTGTAAATTTTTCCGTATCAGGACTCTCAAAGGTCTCTGAATACATAGCCTCCCTCATACCCAGTTCTCGGATGTATGTTTGGAGGTCCTCCATAGAGGACCATAAACCGGTATTGAGTGGAATGTCAGATTTGTTGGGCCATGTTAAGCGGCATGCTGCCATCAACCAATCTATAATAGAATGATTCTCATTATTATAGTGGATGGCAGCATATAATCTTTGCCTCAGGGCTGGGTGTATAGTTATAGATGCCAGTTTTGACATCTCTGTCCCACTAACTAACACGCTTTCAGCTCCTGCATCCCATAACCTCAGGAGCCATGATGGTATGCTTTCTCTTGGTTTTTGATGGAATTGTTGTACTAGGTCCATCAACTCGTTTGCTGCATACGGGCACGCTGTCACATGCAAGCATGTTTCAGCGGGGGGCCATTGGTCAGGAGGCACTCCCGCTGGTCTATCTTGCATTTTTTTTTTGTTTTTTTGAGTTATGATTGGTCGGATCTCAAACGGATCCTCCAGAGATGGAGCTTCGAGATCTGATTTAGAAATCTTTTTTTCTGAGACATCCAGGTCCACTACTTCAGGGACCTGGGTGTCCTCCACTGATATGGTACGAATTTGTTTTGTTGGCACATCTAGTCCAGGTTTTTTGGCTACTAATGTGCCCAACTGTTGTTCCAACTTTTCAATACGATCTCTTAGAATCAGAAAATCAATTATTATGTTTGTATTTGTTATTTCCAGTTTATGTAAGGCCATTATTAGAGGCCAAGCCACAGCAGAAGCAGCTAGCCGACGTTCTTTTGTAACTAGTATGTCCTTGTCTAGACCTTGAAAATAATCTGTCAGCCGGGCTGGAGAAGGAGAAACAGTCCCTGTAACCCGCAGGGGTCCCCATTTTTCAATAACGGTGGCAAGACCATAATAGGATGAGCCCGTAAATCCTGGAATTTGACCAGGAATTGTTTGGTCCAGGGGAGTAACGTTCTCCCCCCTGCCCCATTTGAAAATGTTCCAAATGAAGGACATAGTTAATTACTGTATATGTATATATATATTTTTTAAGCCTGCCTGGCTCGCCAATTGTAGGGCAAATAACCCCCAGAAATAGCACCCAGAAGAAATAGTGCCAAAGCTGATATATTTTTGATAGGCTTAGGTAGATGGCATACAGATAGTTAATAAGAAAATGAATAAGAAAAGAGCGGCTCACCTTTGAAGATGGTTGAGGCTCACCGAAAACTCCACTAGGGAGGGATCTCCAACCAGAGATCCTTCCCTGGTGGTGGTCAGCCCTTAAATGGGGTCTTGGGAGAGGTGGAGTCAAACTCCACCCCTCCCAATCACACTCACTTGCGCCCCTGCGGCTGACCCAGTGCTCGCCTCAGGTGATCAATCAGTGGTTCAGGCCGTGATTCAACAGTTCCCATACACCGTCCTACAAAAGCCAGCCCCAAATCCTGCAGAGCACCACTCAGCCCTTTAGGTTTTCTATTATAGAAGGCCTAAGGAGAAACATGTAGCTGGTTAAGATGTAGCACTTCAAAACCTCTTCACAGTGAAGTGAAAAACACTTCCAAAATATCACCTATGAATAATAAAACTCCCACAGACATTATGCGAGACAGGTATCTTCATGTTATTATTGTGATAAATGAGTGTGAAACAGTACGTACATTACATAGAGCAGATTAGAATGGAAAGAACCATTTGCACTTTATGTCTCACATCGAAGGCAATGGGATTGCCTGGTCACAGCCTGAACCAGTAAACGAGCACCTGGGTGACTGGAGCATAGCCCATGTCCACCCATCTCCTCTCTCCCCATCTCGGCAGTGCTTCTGGGAGCACAGATACGCTCAGAGCATGCGTGGGTTGCCCCCCCCTCCCTGGCTCCCTTCTTTCTGGTGTGCCAGAATTCGAACGGGAGGCGGCTGCGTTCCTTAACCAAACGGTCGCCGGGAGGGGAGTTCATTCCCCTTATCTCTACTATCTCTTTCCGTAGCTCCTGTACCTCAAATAAAGGCTCTGTCACTGCCTTTGTTTACTTTACACCTTAACAGAAAGAACAGCCTTGAAGAATACAATAGATCTTGAGATGCTTAAACTGCTGTATATTTTTTTTAAACACTTACGCCTTTGCATTACTCCCTGATTCTCCTTTGATCACACTGTTTGACTTTAGAGACCTCAATTTGCTGCGTGAGCGCCAGCATTGGGGACAGGCAAGCTCCTGGATTGTCCCTGAGAACGTTTCCTTGGCTGCATAGGACAAAATGTGCTGTCAGTCCCCAAGGTAGAACTCCTGTTTGTGTGAAGACTACGAAAAACCAACCAAACAAAAACCCACCATCGTAAAAACATCTCTTCCATTTTCTCAGTATACATTCATTTTCAGTGTTATTAGTACTGTTCTGGTCAGTACTTGTACTGGCCAGAATACAGTTCCCAACTTTGTCCTGGTGTAACTGCTGAGCAGGCAAGGACCACTATTTTCTAGCTAGCAATGTAAGGCAGTAACAGCAATGCAGGAAAGACTGGGAAGACAAAGCATCAAGCAGGGCACAAGATGTCAGAAAAGGAAGAATGGCTCCAAAATTCTCCAGTGCTCAGCAATGATTCATCTAACAGCACATTGCTTTCCTAGCATTATGATTTCTATGAAAATCCGCTGTCCTATGGCACAGCTTGTTATTTGTGCAGTAATGCAGAATGAAAACAGCTGGGGAACTCAAGTCACTGGAACGCAGTGCTGCCTCATAGGCACGGATGCAGCTTTTGAGTTGATAACACGGATCCACATTTTTCAGTGTACTGATTTTTCTCACCCTGTATGTTGCTTTGAGATCAATCCAGGAATTGAAGATGTCAGGTTTCCAGAACTGCTTTCTCTTACACTCATAGTGCAAGCACACACCCAGGTCCCAGTCTGCACAGGGGAAACAAGTGCAACCAAAGAAATAACATTTCTTTAATCCTAATGTCTGCAAATTGGGCATTATTCTCACCTGAGTGAGCCACAGGATACCAAACAGGCAAAAAAAACCGACCTCTGTGCAAGAAGGTGCACGGCCACGCACGAAGCAGAGGCACCCTGTGATGGGGTGGTGAGCACTGCTGCCTTATGGCCCTCGCTGCAGGACAGCCCTGCACCAGAGATGGAGAACAGCCCCACCAAGGGCTCCTGTTTGAGGCACGCTGCCTCACACTGTAAGTAAAAGGAACGTTGCCTACCTGTCCAGGTAACAAAAGCACACAGCTTTGCCTCTGGAACGGTGTTACTTGGGATATCTGAGCTGAACAGAAATTTCTTCTCATTTTGTACCTTCCGAAGCCACCTCAAGAACTGCGACAAGCAGATGTTCAGAGGGACTCCTCCGTCAACTTGGCTCTTTGAGCAACAGACAGAGAAGCACCCGTGTCAGTACCGACCGACATCGACTCCACATGCGTTTGTCCCTTTAAAGGAGTACCGAACCGCTGCGAGCAGCCGCGCGATACCTGCGTGACGCCGGTCAGCGCCGTGCAGAACCCGGACAGCACGGGCTGCTCCTGCGGCTGCACGAAGGAGTGGAACTCGGCCTCGATCAGCCCCGTGGCGGCGTTCAGCAGCACGGCCGGGAACTCACCTGGGACGGAGCACAGCGAGAGCGGCGGGCGGGACAACGCCCGCTCAAACACGGCCCGCGGGCATACGCGCATGCGCACCCCGCAGCCCCCGATCCCCGCAGCCCCCGATCCCCGCAGCCCCCGATCCCCGCAGCCCCCGATCCCCGCAGCCCCGGGCCGCGCCGCCGCAGCACTCACTGATCTCGGGGCGGCGTTGCCGCGCGTCCCGCCAGCACGTGGACTCGAAGTCGAGGACGAGCAGAAAGCCGAAGCGCGGCCCCGCGGCCGCCGCCGCTCCGCCGCTCCGCGCGCCGCTCCCGCCGCTCCGCGCCATCCCCAGCGACCTGCGTGACACGGCGGGACGGGGCGGCCTCAGCGCCGGGCCCGGGGGAGACCACCCCGCCCCGGAGGAACGCAGACCCGACACCGCCAGAAGCCGCAGCGTGCAGAGCACAGCCCGCACCTGGCCAGCCGCTTCGTAGCCATCTCCGCCGCTTCAAACCGCCCGCGGTCCCGCCCCGCGGCTGCGCCGCTCCCCGCGCAGGCGCGGTCGGTCCGGCTGTTCGGCGCGGCCGTGGCGGGCGCGTCCGTCCGCTCGGTCGGGCGGAAGCGGCCCGCGGGCGGGGACGCGGACGGGCTGCGTGCGGGCGGCAAGAGGAGCAGGCCGGGCCGCCGGGAGGGGAAGGTGAGCTGGGACACAAGTGGGAGCGCGGCGTGCGGGACGCGGCCCGGCTCCTGGCGTGAGCGGCCCCGGGCTGGGCGGGCTCTGCGCGCGGTGTGCCGCCATCGTGCAGCACTCGTGTTACGTCGGAAGGGACCCCCCCGGCTCACCCTGCCGTGCTCTGGCTGCCCCGGGCCCCGCTGTGGCTGTGAGCACCTCCAGGGAAGGGCACCCCCAGCTCCGGGCGGCAGTGCCAGCGCCTCGCCGCCTCTTTCCCTTTGAAGCCTTTTCCCCTGCTGCTATCGCTGCTGCTGCGGTCAGTCCCTCTCCTGTGTGTAATCTCTCTTTGAGCACTGGAAGGCTGCAATGAGGTCTCCCTGGATCCTGCTCTTCTCCAGGCTGCACACCCCCAGCTCCTCATCCTGTCTGCACAGCAGAGGAGCTCCAACCTCCGAGCATCCCTGTGCCCTCCTCTGGCCCTGCTCCAACACTCCCGTCCTTCCCGTGCTGGGGCCCCAGGCCTGGATGCAGTGCTGCAGGTGGGGGCTCCCGAGGGCAGAGCAGAGGGGGATGATCCCGGGCTGCTCTCTGTGAGTTGTTCTCCCAGTCCGTACACGTCTGGGATTGCCCCAACCCAGGTACAGCGTCCCGCACTGGGCCTTGCTGGACCTCATTAGGTTCTCGTGTGCCCACCTCTGGAGCCTGTCCAGCTCCCTCTGGATGCCGTCCCTCCCTTCTGTGGTGCCATCAGCAAAGTGCTGAGGGTGCACTCGATCCCATTCTGTGTGTCACTGGTGAAGATGTGGAAGAGCACCGGTCCCAGACGGGCCCCTGGGGGACACCGCTCGTCGGCCTCCACCTGCACACAGAGCCACTGAGCACAGCCACATCCAAGCAGCTCCTTACCCACCAAGCAGTGCACCCTTCACACCCATCTCTCTCCCACTCAGAGATGGGGATGTGGTGCAGGACCACGTTGGAGGCCTGGCACACGTGCAGGTGGACATCAGTTGTTCTTCCTTTGTCCACCGGTGCTGTCTTTGCATCACAGAAGGCCACCAGCTGGGTCAGGTATGATCTGCCCTTGGTGATGTCCTTTTGTTATGTAATAAAAGATTATAGTGGAAGATTTTTACAGGTCAGATGAGTTCCACAGCCAAATAGTCAGTGTCGGTCTCCAAAATAGCACGTGTTCTTGCTGATCAGCTCGGGAGAGCTTGTGAATTTGTGATCATGGCTTAAAGAACTGCTGTGCTGAATTCTGTGGTTCTGCCTCATCTCTGATGTGCTCTGCTCACGGCTCCTTTGGATGCTGTGAAACAGTTTCTGCAGCAGGGTCAGGAGACCTGTGTGCTTCAACAGTTGCTGCAGTTACATGAAGCAGATGGGTTCTGGCTAGAGCCCTGTGCGAGGTGTGCACATGTCTGCACGTGGTGGTGTTTGCAGGTACCCAAGGACCCAGGTTACTGCGATGCTGATGGTAACAGATGTTGAAGTGTGGGCTTGTATGGGAACTGTTGAATCACGGCCTGAACCACTGATTGATCACCTGAGTCGAGCACTGAGTCAGCCGCAGGGGCACAGGTGAAGGTAATGTGCCTGTGTGATTGGAAGGGGTGGAGTCTGGCTCCACCTCTCCCAGACACCACTTAAGGGCTGACCACCACCAGGGAAGGATCTCTTGTTGGAGATCCCCCCTGCTGGAGTGATTGGCGAGCCTCAACCATCATAAAAGGTGAGCCATCCTTTACTTTTAATAGTAGTCTGTGTACCATCTATATAAAGCCTTATGGAAATATACCATTCTCCACAATATTTTCTCTACAATGTTCTCTAGAATTTTCCTCCCTACAGGGCTCAAGAGGAACTTCAATGAATGGAAGAGTTATTTAACGTGCTGTTGCCTGTGCCTGGACAGTATGCTGTTTACTGTTTAATTCACCTCCTGTTCAACAAACTTTTGTGGTCACACAAAACCTTTCTTTACTGCCGTTTTCCTTCTTACAGGAGAAGTCATCTCGCTTGTCAGCAGCTTTGCTCGGTGAGGACTGTGAGATCAGCCAGGAGCAGCTGTACGAGCTGTTACAGTATGCGGCCCTGGGGAAAAGCCACAATGCATCCCAGCCCAGGTACAGCATGTCCGTGTCTGGGAGGCAGCCCTGTCCTGTGCCCACTGTACTGAGAGCCCCCAGAAGGCACACGGGCTGTGTGTGTTCTGGAGCCTTTGTAATGCTGTGCAGACAGCCTGTGTTATGGAGATGTGGCTGTTGGTAGGCTTGGTTGCAGACCAGAATTCCTCTTCTGACGGAAGCTCTGACATTTCGTACTTGTTTCTGTGACTGCATGAAACACAAAACAATTTGTGGAACAGCAGGCTCACACGCTGAGAGAGGAAATTCAGTGTGAAAATGTTAGTGCTATACTTCTTGTGTCAGGTGTACGAAGTGATTTCTTTGGAGTGTTTTGGGAAGGCCGTTTTAGTCACTTTGCCCTTTTTCATCTTCTCAGTAACTCTTCTGCTTCCTACTGTAAGGTTGAGGGGTGTGTGTGGCCTCGGGTGGCTCCCGTATGGCAGCAAGTAGTGTGTCTTGCAATAAAGCTAAATGCAAGGAACACTTCAAGTTTTTAATACTGAACAGAAAATGGTTTTGTGAAGTGTTCATTTTGCTGAAGTAGTCTTAGTTTGATGGACTAGATTGCATCATTACAGCAGGAGTTACAGGTTTGGGTTCCTCTTCTGATGCATGTAAATGAGGTATGATAAGACATGAAATGGTACTGTGCTGGAGTTCGGTTGCAACTCATTCTTTCTCTGTCTCTCGTGTTGTGTCCAGAGATGGGTGTCTGGCTGAGAATAAGTGATAGAGGCCTCTTCTTGTTGAAGTCACTTGGTGCTTTGCCATCAACAGACTTAAAAGCTGGGCTAGCTCTGAGTTTGTTTCTAAGCGTATGGTGATTGTGTTGCTCTGAGATGTATTTATTTATTTATCTGTTTTATTGCAGCTGGTGCCATATTTATCACCAAAGCCGTCTGGCTGGCGTTGTGGTTATTGTTCTGCATGAAATGAGCCGGCTCCATTTCTACAAATTCTGTTTACAGTTCAAACACCTCCGGAAAGTGTTCCAGCATGTAAGTCCCTGAACTGTTGCTGTCTGCTAAAATTCTTGCAGTGCTGAAGCGACGTCCCAGTGACTGCTTGCTGCAGAGAGCCTGTGGTATCTCGTGCGGGAAGTGTCCATCTTTGCTTCCTCACCAAGTGGGTGGGAGCATCTCTGTAGGCTCTGACAGCTCAGAGCAGAGGCCAGGGTTTCAACGTGCGAAACGTTTTCAATGCTTAGATCTCTGCAGCCTTTCCATGACAAATGTGTATACAGTGGTGTTTCAGTTCTCTACGCTTCTGACTCCTACAAGGGTGCCTGGGAGATTAAAAATACCTCCGCTCATTTGAAGTTTACTCTTGGGTGTGAGTGAGGAGAATCTCTATAGAGTTATGCTGTTGCCACTGATTGAAAAATCTCAGTGTGTGTACTCTATGTCAAGTTTCTTCCTTTTATTTAAAGATTATTGAAAGAGTCATTTTAGTTTTCTGAGCTGCAAGCAAAGTCTTGGGAGGGAAGGAGAGGAAGAAAAGAAAGGAAGGAAGAAAAAGGAAGGAGTGCTTTGATTCACACTTGTAGTGTAGTTTCCCAAACTGCAGCAAATACGAAATCATGGCGTAACTGAAGAGTCCGGAACTGCATCAGGTTCTATCAGCGTGGGACTACAATTTGTGGTCTTAATTACATCACTGAAGGCAAAACCTTCTTGTAACAAACAATTCTATATTGTGTGTCATTAGAACTGAACTGTCTTTGTTTCATTTTCCTCAAAAAATGCCAAATGTACTTCCTTTCTACCCATCCTTCCCTAAACTGGTGAGGCCTTGGGATAAAGAGGCATCTTATATGCTTGACATTTCTACTATGTTTCCAACTTTCTGAGATCTCTTTTTTTCAGAGATTCACATTACCACCCCCTTCAGCTGACTTCCTAGCCAGTCTGTGTGGTGAAGGAGCAAGCCTGAAACCTCAAGGCACTGCACAAGGTACCTTGCTTAGCTTTGTGTTACCTGTTTTGGTCACAGTGATTCACTTTCAGGAGTAATTTAATGGCTTTGCACCCTGTGCATGCATAGCATGCTGCTATGGTCAACTTGTTTACAAAAGGAAAAACGTACAAAAGGAACCCTCTTGGGTTTGTTATCACAAGTAAATGCGAAAAGCCAAGATAATTTTTTAATGAGTTTAATACAGAATTCTGATGCTTCATGACCCCTTTTGTGATCATTTTACTGTAAGATGTGTCTATAGTTTTTTGTTATACTGAGCTGCAATTGAAGATAAAGAACAGGTGTTTTGACAACTGATATCCTATTTTTACACTCTATAGAGGTAAGTGTAATCCAGCAGGCTTGTACAAAATCTGCAAGACTACCATGAGAACTCCACTGAAATTGTTAGGAATGTAATGCAAGGAGTCTTGAATTCAAGTCCTAAATTGGAGAATGAGCGGCCGTTACTTTCACTGTAATAACGGAGTCCTCTAGCACCTTGACTGTAAGCCTACTGCACTGTCACGGAGCTGAGATGTCAGGTACAGTTTTCCTTAAGTGCAGTCTGCAGAGGGCCACCTACAAAATAGTTAAACTTCATACAGCTGTGGATTATGATGACAGTTCAGCGTTTGCTTCTTTGTGAACTGCACTTACAGCACGTTTTCTGTGAACAATGCTTTGGAGAATGAAATTTATAGATAAAAGCAGCTCTCTTTCTACTTTATGGCTTACATGAGATAAATGACTGCACTGTCAGAGGAAGGTGTGCTCTCTTCTACTGAGAGGAATGTCAGATAGATCTGTGGTGGGACTGGCTCACAGGCTGCTAGCAGTGTCAGTAGCTGCACTGGGAGTGGATTCAAGTGTCCTGATGAACTTGTATGCCAGCGTGCATTAAATATCCCAGTGTACGTACAGTTTGTTGCTCCATGCATTTTCTTTTAAATGGCATAGCCTTCAAGTGTTCCTACTTGTGCAGAAAACCAACTGCAAGTAAGGAGTGCTATCTGATCCTGACAGATGATCCTGTACATTACAGATCTGATTTCCACTGGTGTTGATTGTGTTCCTAAAAGCTCAGGCTTGCAATGTGATCCGATCATCCAGATATATGGGAAAGAAAAGCAAGGCCTCACGAGCTATACTCTAAGCTCAGAAGAGCTAAAAAAGAATGATTATCCCATGAGAGGTTGGTTTTCTGAAGTTTTGGTTTGTATGTTTTTGTTTTTTTTTAATTTTGAAAATGAATGAGATATTTGGTTAAATAGGTTGTATGGTAACTATTAGAAGAAGAGGTCTGTGCCTTATTCACGTGTATCTTTTCATTTTAGCTTCCCCTGGATGTAAGGGGTTATATGTACACAGAGTGTGATCTTCAGAGGACAGACAGCAGCCCCCTCTTCGGTCTGGATTGTGAAATGGTAACAATAAGTGCGTGACCCTACAAAGCATCGTCAAGCAGCCAAGCTCCTGTTGGTTCTTCCAAAATGAACCAGGCACGCTGTGTGCTTATTAAACCACTTTTGGCATACGTGATTCCAGTCCATTCTTTGATGGTACTGGTGCCAGTGCAGCCATGCGAGGGACTCGGTGATTCTGGAAACAGCAGCAAAATTCTCTTTGTCCTGAGCAGTGCAGCAAGGGAGCTCAGTTCTGTGCCGACTCTCACAACAGTGTCTGGATCTGCTAGGTTTATTGCCAGTGCTCTAGTCCTGAGGTTTTTGTTTACAGTTCCTTCCCTCAGCTCTCCCCAAGGTCTGGGAGTGCAAAAAGCTCTGTGCCACAGCTTTTCTGTAGCCATCACAGTTCTGTGGCAGCATCCAAACTGAGTGAATGAGGTGTGTTCTGGGGTCTGCTTTTAAGTTGCATTATCTTCTTCGGTGAAGAACAGTCAGTGGCAGTTCTGCACTGCAGAGTACAAACTGATTCTGTGAATTCAGCACTTCCCTGTAGAGGTTTTCTTTACATTATGCTTGGCTGTGTGTTTGATATGTTTAGGACAGGCATTTGCCACTTGAAATGAAGCATGGGATGGTGTGAAAGCTGCAGGTGGTAGATCTAATATAGATAAGATAATCTATATATATATATTATATTATATATTATATTATATATATAATAATCTAATATAGATAAGATAGACTATCTATCTATATATATAGTATTATATATAGTATTATATATAGTATTATATATAGTATTATATATAGTATTATATATAGTATTATATATAGTATTATATATAATAATCTAATATAGATAAGATAGATCTACTCTACTAGGTAGAGTAAAGTGACTTGTGGTAGTGACATTGGCTGTAGCCAGAGCTAAGTATTCTGAAAGGCAGCACTGAGCAGAGCCAGCACCTCCATCTGCTTTGTCCTAACAGTGCCTGACTGCAAGAGGGAATGAAGTCACTCGTGTCTCTTTAGTGGATGCAGAGGGACAGTGCCTTCTGAATGAACTAGTCAAACCGGAAAGTGTGATAGTGAACTACTGCACCAGGTGACTTTCATTAAAGTTTCTTATCTTTAAGACCTGCAGCCCTTTCAGATTAAGCCTTCTACACAGGAGCTTTCAGAATACTTCAGTGTGCATGCTCTCACTGTTGTCTCTTGCATTTTACTCAGTATTAAGAGTACAGTTTGTGCTATGTGGTTAGAATTACCAGCATTGTGTATATGCAGCTACACAGTGTCTGCTTGTCCAGCTAGGCATTGCCATTCTGTAGTGCTGTAGGAAATGTTCTTTAATAGGTAAATGATCACAGTACAGGCTACTCTTCAGGTCTGGGTTTAAAAAGGACGCAGGGTAAGATACAGGTTTGTAAATCAACTCTCTGCTTTGTAGCTAAGTTTGCATATCTGTAGGTAAAGAATAGCATAGGTCATCAGCTTGCTTAAGGCTTCGAGACTGGGCTCATTACAGCAGAAGCAGACCGGACTCAAACCATGTCTTCTCTAAGTCTTAGTCTGGATTTATGGAAGGGGTGAGCTGCCAGTTCCCTCACGTTATTGGAAGCACCTCCTTCCACAACAGCCATGCAGGATTTTGTTATGTGTGCTGTCTGATGCTGAGTACTGCATCACTTAAGTCATGCTTGAGAGAACTGCCATTTGAAACATGTGACAGCACAGCAGCTTGGTATCTCTGCAGTGCATCCTCTTGTGTTGGAATATGTCCACAGAGAAAGCAGTAAATAACATTCTGTCATAAGTTATGCTGGATTCACATTTTGCATGCCCTGCTAGTGATTTTCTCCAGTAAATGCTGTTGCTAATGCATTGCTTCTACCTCGTCTAATTTCTGTTTTGAAGATACTCAGGAATCACAAGGAAAATGCTTCTTGCAGTGAAAACGAAGATTGGCAGACATACAAACCAGACTGAAAAAGATACTTCCCCGTGATGCAGTATTGGTGGGTCATTCTCTAAATGCTGACCTTCGGGCTTTGCAAGTGAGTGTTTTTCCTAGCTGGATGGTACTCATTTCAGATGTAAAAGGCCCAAACAGTTATTTTTAATTAGTAGACACTTGTTAATTACTTTTCGTTATATGTAAGGACTTGAAAGAGAGAGATTCCTCTTACACATAGAAAAACGTGCTAGCTGCTCTTCTGAACTCAAAAGGAAGGGGGAAATCTGATTAGACAGGGATATAACTCTGTCATGGGAAGAGCCAAAGCCCTTCGTATATTTAATTTAACCAGCCTAAAATCCCTGAGTCATAATTAATCTTTCTAATTTGATTTTGATCTTCCCAACAGAGTGTTAGAAAAGAGATTGATGCCTGTTTCATTATTACCATGTGTTTTGTTGTTATGGGCCTGTTATATGTCAACAAGAAGCTGGCAACTGAAATGAAAAGGCACGGATAACAATGGAGTTGTTGCCCAGTTCTGTACGGCTGCTGTTCTTAAACTGGTGATATTTTCTCTCTTCCAGATGATCCATCCCAGTGTTATTGATACTTCATTACTTTTTGCCAGAAATGAAGGCCGAAGATTTAAGCTAAAATTTCTAGCCAAAGCTGTTCTCAGGTGAGATTGTGACTGCTTTGTCATGGGATGTATTAGAACTGTTGTGGTTCATGGGGTCCTGCTTTTCCACCAGTAGCAACAGAATATTTTTTTTCCACTAAAACTCAAAGGAACGAGCAAATAAACATGGTATCAAAGAATTTGCTATTTCCTTGAAGCGTTAAGTAGCACAGCAGATTGGCCTGGCTTTGAGCAAGGATGCTTGGCACAACCAGATCTGAGTTCTTGTCTGTAGGTGTACCACAAAACCAGCTGTTGTGCAGTGTATGAAACTGTAGAGCAGCAGATGCACTCTGGCTCACACAAATGAGATTTGTTGCATCTATCAAGAAGGAAATGCAAATTTAGGAAAGTACGATGTACTGACTGAATTGTATCCCTTCCTATGCCAGCTACCGTAGCATGTCTTAGCAGTGCAGTGCTCACAGTTCAGCTCCAAACTTCTCAGAGCTGGAGGTTGCCTCCCCTCCTGTATGCAAATTGTGAGTTCAGTCATTGATCAAGGGGGAAAATGAAGAATGGTTATGCTTTACTGCTTCTGTCAAACCCTGTGTTTTGCTCAATTTGGCAAAAGTGTTTCTTGCGGTAACTTTGGGAAATATTTAGCAAATTTAATTGCTGCATGGAACTAAAATCATTTTTTGAGAGATGAAAGCTATTTTGCTGAAAAGGACCTACCTCAGAAAAAAAACCAAGATGTTGGTTAGTATGGAAAAGTAGATAGCCTTCCTGTATATCTAATTTTGATGCCGTAGGAAGGAGATCCAGTGTGAACAGAGGCTTGGTCATGATCCTGCAGAAGATGCTAGAGCTGCGCTGGAATTGGCTCAGTTCTTTATTGAGAAAGGACCGGCGAAGGTAGCTATGTCTCATGTCCTTAATAGCAGAAAGTACAAATTGTTGTGCTTACAATGGAAGAACACTCTTGCCCATTCTTTTACTGAGGAAATGGAGCTGTGGTATAAGCCTTGGTTGTGGTAGCTTTCTTTCAGCCTGCGTCTTGGTATCTCAGTAACTTGGAACATCACCAGTGTCTCTGTACTCAGATGCTCTGTGAATGAGCATTGCTGCTGGTCTCTCACAAGGGCGCTGGGAAGAGAAGGATTCCACCGCTCGCAGCCTGTGGGACAGCCTGTCCTTTTCTCTCAGTGAAAGAAGCGAGGGACCTTCTATGTTTTGTCAGCGATTCGAGCTGGTTTTATCAGTCTGAAGTCTCTTTCTTGTGCTGCTGGTTTCTGAGAACACTTTTTGGATGTGCTTGCTGGATGGTGCTCAAGTACTGCTTGCTTGAAAACGACAACAGAAAGTAATAAGGCAAAAAATGAATCCCTGCGTCTCTCCACTGCTGTGGAATGTGCCCAGGTGACTCATGGAGCAAGCACAGGGTTGGTGGTTTGTTACACTTAGCAGAGATGAAAGCCAACTGCTCATCTTCTTTCCGCAAGGTAGCAGAACTCAACTTGGAAATGCTGCTGGCAGCTGAAAGGCAGACTGAAGTCTCACCAAACAAATCTGTGGTGCAGCCACTGCGATGTGGAGTCCAAAAGCAGCTGAATGGTCCTCCGTACTCATCCAAACCATGGTAACAAGATTCTCAGAGATGCATGTTATTCCTTTGATTGAAGCTGTTTTCGAGAGGCTTCCAGTATCTTCAGAGAGAGACAGTGAATTGCAGGGTAGCACTAAAACATTTTCGGAAGTTACATCTTAAATTTCACAAGTGTTTTCTGGGCTTCTTCTGAGGACAGAAATATTTCATTAAAATATCTTGAATGAACTGTATCATTTTTTCAATCATGGGCACTTCTTGAAGGCTTGTAACTCATGACATTGATAACTAATGTAATTTGCAGAGTTTTTTTCTTCTCTCTCTGCTAGTTTCCTGGCCTGCTTGCAGGGGATGGGCCAGAAGCCACTCCTTTCGGGCAGACAGAAGCTGGACTCTTCTGGCCTTTGTCAGAGTGACCTCAGCACTTCCATCAAACAGGTGAATGGACTCAGAGTGGGTTGGTCTGAACACGTGTCACACAGAGTTGCAGAATTGTAGGGGTTGGAAGGGACCCCTGGAGATCATCAAGTTCAGCCCCCTGCCAAAAGTTCTTCTTGTCCTGGGGCAGTAGGTGGGTCATGTTTTAAAAAGCTGACTGACAAGTGCTTTCAGCAATGGTGTTGATACCAGGTTAGCTGCATCCATTTTGGCATTTCAAAAATAGGCTTTGATACTCTGTCACTCTCTCAGGACTCACTGAAAAGTAATTTCTGCCTGAGGTCTTCCTTAGACAGCAATGAGAAGCAAAGTTGGGAATTAAGTTCAGGAACTCTGTTTCTGGTTTGTTGTGGTACAGTTGCCACTTTTTTTTCCTTCCAGATTCTTCAGAGAGCCTTGGAACACATTCCCCTCTCCACATTCAGTATAATTCAGTTCAGTTTGGATCCAGAGTACGTTGCATCTGGATTTTGCGAGAAGGTACTCATTTATTTGTGTGAGAATAGTCTTCAGTGCTGATCTTGGGAGGAGACATTATGTATCTGGTGGCACCTGGTAGTTAGTTTCCTTGCTTTGTGAAGTTCCTTCTCTAATCTATATTCTTACAGGTGAGAAACAAGCTGACTGACATGCTGACAATTTACGCAGGTCCTTTTGAGGAAAACGTTTGTCTGAAGTCTGTGAAAAAAGAATTTGGAAGGTGTGGGCCAATCCAGTCCCTCACAGTGGTGACTGAAACGTACCAGGTGAGGAGCACTGACAGCATTCGGCGTGCTGGCAGGTGGTGAAGGCAAGAGTCATCTCTTGAAAAGATATTGATTAGAAACATTTAATTACCAGCTATTCTGGTGGTTTTTTGGGGGTGGAGTGTGAGGGGGGCAGTTCTCAGCACACATGAAAGTTGCTCCACAGAGTGACAAGAATGAACGCAGCTGATACGATATAACATCCAAGCTGCAAAGCTTTAACCTAGTATTCATGATGCTGAGTTGATTTTTTTTTTTTTTTTTTTTTTTTTTTTGTCCCTCGCAAGAGAGCTGATACGCCAAGGCCTGTAATGGCAGAAGAAGGTTGCTTTTAATAGTTGAGCTAATTGAAGGGGTTTTTTTAATAGTTATGGTATGTAAAGCGTTACCTGCATCACCCACTCAAACTCCTTATATGCCTTTTAAAACAAAAAAGAACTCCGAGACCTGAGTTGTAAAAGGAGAGGGCTAATATCTGCTGTTCATAAACCTGAAGTGTCCTGTCCTTTTGTTTGAAGCCATACGTCTGTATCCAATATGGTGCGCTGGAAGCTGCCCAGCTTGCTGTGGAAACCTTAAATGGAGCTGAGGTAGCAGGATCCTGCATTAAGGTATGCAAAGTAAATAGTAAAAGCCTAGATTACGTTTAGTGCAGGATTATGGGCCAACACAATTCTTTTAATATCTACGTAGTGCATAGGATGGATCTCAGCTGGCCATGCTGCCACCATCTTCTGAGACAGCTTATGCTGTGGCCTCCTTTCCTTCCTGTTGGACAGCAGGAGGGGGTCTTGACAACTCGATCTTTAAAATGAAAAGCTGAGATGCTCGGTGTTGAAATGCCATGTAAGCAGTATGGGGTTCTTAATCATCTAGTGTTCTTGCATTGCTAATGTGCTCTTTTCCTTTTTCATGACTATTTAAGCTAGCCTACAGTTACTAGTTACATTGTTCAAGGAAAGCTAACAAAGTTTTGATAATGAGACAAAATCATTTAGAATAGCAGCTCAGAAGACAGAGCTGCCTTGGCTGATGCATTGTGTTTGTTCCTATTGGACCCACCTCAGGTTCAGAGACCCATCACTGCTGCAACACTGGACTGTGATGTTCTGATAAAGGAGCTGGAAGTGGATATAGAAAACGAAGGGATGATTTATGTGGCGGGAATAAAGAAGTCATTAACTGAGGCAGATTTGCAAGAAGAATTCAGCCCCTTGAAAGATCTGGAAACTCTGTTCCTGCCAAAGGATCTCCAGAGCGGGAAGCACAGGACCTGCTGCTTCCTCAGTAAGTGGCTCTGCAATGCAGCCTGCTTATTTCCTTCATGCAACGTTGTTCAGCAGCCCTTGGAAATATGATGGAAATTCGCATGTGCTCCAAGTGCCAACATTTAGTGATAGTCCAGTGAAAGAGTGGCTGCAGCTTCACACCAACTAGTGATCACTTCTGAGAAGTCAGGAGAACAACTGGAAGAGTGTTGTATTTATCTGACATTTTGATGGTCTGACCCTTGCCTGAAGCAAGATAACATCTGCTCACTGCAGCAATTTCAGTTTCTTGTCTTCTTCCTCCAGCTTTAGCCTTGCCCTGCAGGTGCCAAAGAACAGGGAAAAAGAACTGGCAAATCATGATTCTTTCCTCTTTGTTTTTCAGAGTTCCAGAAATCACAGAGTGCAGTGGATGCCCTGGAAGCTGTCAGTGGCTGGGCCACGAAGGGCAGCACACTCAGAAGCAGGCATGCTCTTGCTCCAGGTCACCTCTGGAGGTGCATTTGGCAAATGAATCACAGCAGCGAAAAGCAAAGAGGAAACAGTTTAAGTGAGAAAATGGCACCGCTGTCTCACTCTGTGAGTTTAAGGCTATGCTGGCTTGTTTCTGTTTGTTAGTGAGAAGGTGTATGACATTGAACTGCTTACTGCCTTGAGCCAGGAGTGATCATGAGGAGCAGCCACCAGTGCAGAGCTTGTGTAGCAGGAGGACCTCCTCGTTCTGGTGCAGAGCAGCTGCCCCAGGTCCATCTGCATAAGGTGCTTAGGAGATGTAATACCATGTGAGATTATGTGGTGTTTGCAGGGTACCACAGAGTCTCAAATCCAGCGTGGTGGCATGAGGCAGTAAGTGATGTTACTCAGCAGCTGGAGCATACCACCTGGGAGCAGACCGAGCACATGTATAGGAAATGGTTTGGAAGTCAGAGAGAGAAATGAATCATCGTGCAGCATGACAGGCAGGAACAGGTCTGTGTGTGTGGCTGTCACTCTTACTGGAGGAAGCTGCAGTGCCATCTGAGTAGAGTGTGCAGCTCTCCCTGCAGCTGAGCTGGTGCCCTTCCAGGTGCCAGCAGTAACAGCCACTGCTGTCCTCACCTGCTCAGTCCCTGATGCTGCCCCAGCTCAGCCTCCTCATAAGCATTTCTAAATGTGATTGTTATGTACCTGCAGAAGAATGGGGTATTGTAATACTTGTATTTTGTTACACAGGAGCAGGATGTAAAGAAAAAGGTGAAGAAGTTAGACCAGCATATAAAAAAGCTTGATAGAAGTCTGCAGAATAACACCTTGTGTGTTGTTCTCTTTCCTGGAATGAACAGGTAACTAACTGCCTCGTGTTTTTGTCTTCATCTATTAAAAAGGAAAAAGACTAACAAAAGCCCTGAAGAAGCTGCTGTATTTTAGTCTGATTTTCATATAGGAAGTTTAGGTTTTATTGGCCTAATGAGTCATGCTCCACATTAGCAAGGCTGAAATCCAGAGTGTTGATTAGTTGCACGTGTTTTTTGGTTGGATGGAGCCCCTGCTGGGCATTTTGTACCTGTTTTGAAGCCAATACAGTTCTGCAGTTTTGGGAGAGCAAGGTAAGCTCTGTGTGTTTCTAACTGAATCAGGCAGAGGTTCCGCAGCAGCTGGGTTTTTGGATGTTGGGCTTTTATGCATTTGATTGTTTTCAAACCACTGAAGCACTACAGCCCAGGCACCGTCTAGCAGTGGTAGTGGCACTGACATATGTGCTCCGTCCTTAGCCTGGATCAGAGGTGGTTCCTTCCTTCATTCTTCTATCAGAAACACGCAAGCATAATGTGGAAGAGAAAATGAAAAAGAAAAAAGAAGAAAACCAACCACTTTTCACTTAGTCCTTAAGCTTTTGTAGGAAAGGACAAACACATTGAGTTGGGCCTCAGAGCTACTAGCAGGGATGTTTCCATATGGCTCAGCCTTCATTCGTATCACAGCCTGAGCTGCCACGGTCATTCACTGCTCAGGTCCTGACCAGAAAGCGTAAACGTTTCCCTGGAAAGGCCTGTATCTCTGAGTGTATCTCTGCTAGGTCTGCCTTGCTGCAGGTCCCTTCAGCAAAAGTGGTACTGGTCCAGGGAGACAGGTGCTGTGCCAGCAGATGAGCAGGGGGATGGGGCAGCACCTCTCCTAGTGGGGTGACCAGGTGTGCTGGCCTAACCTGCAGAGCTTCCTGAGGAGTGGCAGTGTGATGCTGTGTTATCTTCTGGACCACTGTCTCCAGAAGGTTGAGGCAGCCTGAGCCAACAGTCATGTGCTCAGTGCCTGTGACAAATCATTTCAGCAAGCACACGTGCCAAGGGGCAGCTCTTGGCATAATCTGCTGTCAGTGGCTGGTTTCTAGTAGCTTAAATGAATTCCAAAGTAGAAATGAATTCCAAAATAGGTATCTTTTAAGAAAAGATTGTTTAGCTGGTTACCCATCACGTCAAAGAATAAGAGCATGCACACTGAAGCAGCAGCAATTTCTACCTCATTAGAGCAGTGCTGATTGCACATAGATGTGTACAAATGGAGTTTTGCTGCTTCCATGTAACAGCCGCGTCTTGGACTGATGGGAAGAAGGGAGTGCTTTCCCAGGCCTGGGAGAGTTTTCTTGCCGAGAGTGGTTCCCAAATTACTGTTTCGCAGGGGGCGGATAAGTTTATTGTTCCAAAAGAATGACAAAATTTGTTGGGCAGAAAGTAATACATGCAGTTTTCTACTCGGGGGGGTTGCAGGCTTCTCCCTCGTAGGGCTGCTAGCTTGCATGCATCAAGGCTGCCCTGAGCAGAAATAACATCTCTTGTTTATGTTGCAGCATTCATGGATCACAGTCCGGCCTTGGTCTGATGCGAATAAAAGATGACAGAGGGAGCAGCGCTTGTTAAACTGCCAAATTTTTAATCAAAGTCTTTTGTGAAGATATTCATAGTTATTTTAAATATTGATGTCTTTGTAAAGAGCCCTTGCTATACAAACAATAGGTTTTCACTCTGTGTCTTCTATAAAGTCTAAAAATAAAAGCTATTGAAAACATCTAGAAAGCACAAAGCCCTTTCCGTTAATGCTTCTGCCTGTGGCTTTTTCCCCTGGTGCTGAGCTTGGCAATGCTTGGGCAGAGCTGAGGGCAGCGCAGGGGCAGAAGAACCCGATGGCTGTGATTGAATTCAGCGAGTTGAGCTGTCTCAGCGCGGGGCACTGCTGTACCATGGGGTTCTTTTCACTGCAGCATCGTGTCGCGCCTGGGCAGCTGCTCAGCGGCTCCACGCTCTCCGTGGGAATGTACTGTGCCAGCGCCCAAAACAGTGCAGGCCTCATTTCTGGAAAAGCTGTGTACTTCCTCCATGGAAAGGAGGAATTGGTGATTCATACCTCTTGGACAATCTCATTTCTCCCATAGCCCCTTAGAAAACAAACAAATTGCAGTTTGGCTGCAGGGGGAAGGGCAAGGGCTGTTTGGGCCATCTCAAGGAAAGCACGCAGCTGCTCAAACTTCACTCGCTGTGTTTTCTGGGGGAAGCTGTAAGTGCAGAGCTGCTGCAGGAGCCAGCCCTGACCTGTAGTAGCGTGAGATGAGGCACAGCTCAATGGATCAGCCCCGAGCTCGGCACGCCCTGCTTGACCACCTCTCATCAACAAACTGAAGCACGAGAACGCCCTGGAAAGCTTTGAGTGTTGGGGGCAAAAAAGGAAAATGTTTGTTACCAAGTTTCAAAGTGAGACCAAGGACCAAGCGTTTCTTAGCATGAATTGAAATAGGCTGAGATTACTTTGAAGTAGTTACTGTCCCGGAGAGGATGAAATGCAGCTGATAGATCATCACCCCCTCCTGCTTCCCAGCAGAGCGATGGCAGCAGACGGGCACTGCAGCGCCAGGGAGCGCACAGCAGTGCTCGCTTCAGGCTTCTTCATACCTCCAGACTTCCTCAAATGAATGAGGAAAAAAAGATGAACGTGGCCGTTTATACCTTTTATTTCAGAAAGGTACCATATCCAAGCCTGCTGAGCTCGGCAGCCCTTTTCAAACCGGGACAAGCACAGTGAGCTGCTACAAAAGCGGACAGGCAGTCTGAGCCCCTCACCCTGCACTGCTGCAGGGAACGGCAACTGCCCGCGCTGACGCCCATCCCCCTGCGCAGCCCCCTCACGTTAACACTGCTCACACCCAGTGCCTCCAACACACGTGCACTGCAAATCTGAGCAAATGAAACAGGCCAATTTTAATTCCAATGCACTTAAGAACAGGGTAGGCAGCTCCCTGTGCTGGGCTTAGTAAGCAGCCAGGATTCCTGCTTGGGAAACTACGGATAACAAATAAAAGCAGCAAGAGTCCTAGTTATAGTCATGAAAAAATAATTAATTTTTCCCCTTTTAATTGAAAATGTAAAAAGGACTTCAGGTTTAAATAAAACATTTTGTACAAAGCTTCACAAAAAGTGAACACCAAAGTGTCATTATATAAACACAACAAACGCCTCATTTGTTGAGTACCGCACAGAACAACGTGCAAGTTCCCTCCCCGAGGGACTGGCTTCCTCGGGCTGTCCCTCCCCCAGACCTTACAGGAGTAAGGAGACCCAGAAGCTCTGAACACGTACAAAGCTACAGAACTCAGGATACAGTGACTACAGGCAATACTTCTGTGGCGGTGATGGGGTTTCATTCTTTTCTTTCCCCTGTTTTTCTTAAAAGGTGTGTCGACGCTTCAACATACAGAAGTACAACAAAAGGGTGAATGAATGGCAACTTGGATTAGAAAAAGCACCAAAATATTTAATATACATCTGGCACAAACTCCACAAGAAGTCAGTAATGGGCAAACCGATGCTTTTCTTATAGGTAAAGAAAAACCTTAATGCTTTTCTTCCAGAAGGGACACAACCAAACATGACACTCGGGATTGCTATCAAGTAACAACCACCTTCTCGTTACAGCCCATGGGCACTGTGCCTCACATTGCACATTCTGTTCCAGACGATAACGGTGAGCAAAATAGGAGAAATATTTGTAAAACAGCAAAGCAGATGAGACTCAGCATAGATGCATGACCTCAGATTTTCCCACTTCTTCTCTAGATCATGGCTTCATACTTGGCCACATCCCTCAATAAAGACCCTGCACAGAACAGAACTCACTGCAGCCTTTTCAAGCATTCTAACTCTGCAGCAGCGTGGTTCTGCTCCGTAACAATACATTCATCATTTCCTGGGGTGAGAAAATTGGATCAGATGCGGTTGGTAAGCCTGGAAAGCTACTCGTGACACGGAGAAAGGTAAATTTGATCCCATGTACCCTTGAGGGCTTACTGAGGGGACCGGTAGCTAGCTGCGTTCACCTACAGTTCAGTGGAAGCTGCACAAAGGTGCACTGCTTTCACTGTTTCCTTACAGTTATTTAGCTCACTGGGAGGAAATACAGTACCAAAACACATTCCTTCCATACAGGCTGACGTGGCCACGCCGGGGCTGAGCTCCAGGACAAGTGTCAGTGCTGTGAGCCGCAGCTCTCCAGCCTGGTTCCATCAGTGCTCCCTCCTGCTGCACGCAGCTGCCGGTGCCATGGGCTCACTCCGTGCCCCAGGTCAGCAGGGACAGAGCCCAGCAGTGCCAGGTGAGAGCGTCATCCTGCACATCCATCTCTCCTGGAACTCCAGATAGAGGACGCCTCACAGCATGAGGCCTTCCCGCCACTCCTGCTGGCACATTTCCTTTCTGAGAGACTATTTAAACTTACAGGTAAGAAAGAATATGCATTTTTAGGATAACTGAGTTTAACTTGGCTGAAGAACCACTCCCACAGCACAGGACAGCTCTGTGGGCAACAGAAAAGCACGCTGCCCCAGCCGAGCCACCCCGCAGGGCAAGGAGAACCTGCATTGCAGAAGAACGTGTTTTTCTGCATGTAAAATGCACGCCATCTAGAAAGAGATTTTATCTTCAGGGTGCAATCACGGATAGAAGCTTTCTAAGAACAGACAAATAGGAGAAACTCCCAGCATCTCCGGCACTCTCAGCTCTGCTTTAAGCGTAAGGCGTTCATCCTGAGCAGGACACTGAGCGCAGGACGCGGCAGCTGTGCAGCCCTCGCTTTCTGTTGTCACGTGGAACAAAGCACTGTATATTTTAGCAAAAGAAGAAGTACGCTCATGGCACTTCTGAAGGGCAAACGAAAGGGCCAAATGGCCCCTCCTTGGGGAGCAGCTGCTCCGTCTCCCATTTGTCGTAGCCTGAACTGGAGAGAGAATGCTGGATGCTAAAAGCCCTGAGCCACACGGGAGCAGTGCTGCTCACCTGTGGCACTCCAGAGCGCGATCCCTGGAGGACCAACACTTTCCACAACAGCTTGGTTTTGCACCCCTCCAAGGGGCTGATTGCATGCAGGTTAAAAGCAGGATACCAAAAAGGATGGTAAATAGGTAACACTTAATTGGAGTACATTACTTATCCAGGCATCATAGCCTGGGAGAGAAGAACGGTCAACTTGAACTGTTCAAGTCTAAGAACGAGAGGTAGAGGTACCTATGTACTTCACGGTGAATGAGTTACAGCCTTCTGTCTTACAATCTCATGTATTTCACTTCAAGCGAAAATATAAAACCAAACATACAATCTTTGATACTCCAGCGAGAAAAATCCAACACTGGTGTCTCTGCACACAACAGAAGTAAGCACTTATATTTCACTACTCATTTCACTACCCGGAAACCTTCAAAACTCGTGTTTTGTTGTATACTGAAACACTGAAGAATTTTCAGTTTCAGGCCATGCATCTTTTCAGTATGAAAGGTTCACGTGCACATGTTTCAAGCAGAATGAGCTCAAAAGAATCAGGTGCACAACTGATCAGGGATTACTGACATGAAGTCAGGGCTGCAATACTCCAGAGCTCACAATGCCCGTTCTCCTGCCACGAACAGGAAGGTGCAGTGTCAGACCCACAGCAGGTAACCATGCGGTCTTTGACCCTGCTGCTTTGTTTGGGGTTTTTGGAACAAGGCTTAGAGCCATAAGGAAGGTACTCATGTTTGATGCACAGGAGCAGCAGGTGAGACATGACCGGTGCTGCACAGGGCCTCAGGGCTCTGACAACCACAGCAGCAGTCAGGGCAAAGCCCACGGCAGCCCGCAGCCCAGCAGGTCCCACACCACCTGCCACACTCATCTCTTTTCCTTGGAGTTTTCTCCATACAGTCGCACGGTACTATAGAGCTCCAGCTCTCCGTACCAAAGAGCACCAGCAGCAAAGAAGTGCACAGTTCCACGTTCAGTTTCCATTCATTTACTCAGTGAAGTCTGATGGCGAGCTCTGGGTGGAATCTTTCATACCCACAGTTGAATCAATCCATTGACAGCCTCTGACCCAAAGTCACAGCCCCAGGAGGAAGGGGCAGCACCGATCCAAGCTGCCGCGGCACTGACACCGCACTGAGTTAAGCACTGCCGAGTAAAGTTTGCACAAGTTGCACTTCTTTGTGTATAGGAGAAGGCAATAAAATGCCATAGAGTGTGGATGTCAGATCAGATTCCCAGCAGATATCTGCCACAATCTGTAGTTATCTACAGTTATCACAAGTTGCAGCAAATTCACTCCACAACATTTCTAAGGCGTTCTCTAAGAAAAAGATTAAAAAGTTCCAATGGTTTTGAGCACCTGATCAGCATCACAGCGCACTACGGACTCGTGGCCTACGACAAAGAGAAATTGTACGGAGAGTACTCTTAGCGATACTGAGCAAAACCGGCAGCGAGCTATGGGCTCTTAACGCGTTAACCGCGGATTCCAATACAATCGCAACAATCGCGTCTTCTGCAGTTTTTGCCGTTCAGAAAGACGCGATTCAGCCGGATGCCGTGCACTTGAATAGCGGTTTCTCCAATTCGCCTGTAGAAGCCCTATACTTCCAAAGCAGCTTTTACACGTGAGAGAGACTTCGTTTCTGGCGTTGTCAAAGTTGCTGTGCTGGACCCCGAAGTTAGTGTAGGGGAAAGTTTCTGTTCTCATTCTGCTCTGCTACCGAATGCAATGTATGTCTGCATCGTTCGTTCATCTGCGTTCACGTTTTCATTCTGTTTCTCTGACGCTTCTTGATGTCCATTTTCTATACTTCGTCAAATACTGTCTATACACGTTTTCTTTTGGTCCATTCTCCCGTTTCTGATTCTTACACCAGAATCGTAAGCTTTTTCTGAGTTTAGCAAAGTACGGGCTAGAACCGGTGGAATTTGTCTCCAATCCCTGATTCCTGTGCCATTACAACGTTTCTATATGTTCCCCACTAAAACTCTTCACGGGACCATCGTAAAAGCGCTCTTTGCGATATGAGCAAAACCGGCAGCGAGCTATGTCCTCTTAACGCGTTAACCGCGGATTCCAATACAATCGCAACAATCGCGTCTTCTGCAGTTTTTGCCGTTAAGAAAGACGCGATTCAGCCGGATGCCGTGCACTGAATAGCGGTTTCTCCAATTAGCCTGTAGAAGCCCTATACTTCCAAAGCAGCTTTTACACGTGAGAGAGACTTCGTTTCTGGCGTTGTCAAAGTTGCTGTGCTGGACCCCGAAGTTAGTGTAGGGGAAAGTTTCTGTTCTCATTCTGCTCTGCTACCGAATGCAATGTATGTCTGTCATCGTTCGTTCATCTGCGTTCACGTTTTCATTCTGTTTCTCTGACGCTTCTAGATGTCCATTTTCTATACTTCGTCAAATACTGTCTATACACGTTTTCTTTTGGTCCATTCTCGCGTTTCTGATTCTTACACCAGAATCGTAAGCTTTTTCTGAGTTTAGCAAAGTACGGGCTAGAACCGTTGGAATTTGTCTCCAATCCAGATTCCTGTGCCATTACAACGTTTCTATATGTTCCCCACTAAAACTTTTCACGGGAACATCGTAAAAGCGCTCTTTGCGATATTGAGCAAATCCGGCAACGAGCTATGGGCTCTTAACGCGTTAACCGCGGATTCCAATACAATCGCAACAATCGCGTCTTCTGCAGTTTTAGCCGTTAAGAAAGACGCGATTCAGCCGGATGCCGTGCACTTGAATAGCGGTTTCTCCAATTCGCCTGTAGAAGCCCTATACTTCCAAAGCAGCTTTTACACGTGAGAGAGACTTCGTTTCTGGCGTTGTCAAAGTTGTTGTGCTGGACCCCGAAGTTAGTGTAGGGGAAAGTTTCTGTTCTCTTTCTGCTCTGCTACCGAATGCAATGTATGACTGCATCGTTCGTTCATCTGCAATCACGTTTTACTTCTGTTTCTCTGATGCTTCTTGATATCCATTTTCAATACTTCGTCAAATACTGTCTATACACGTTTTCTTTTCGTCCATTCTCGCGTTTCTGATTCTTACACCAGAATCGTTAGCTTTTTCTGAGTTTAGCAAAGTACAGGCTAGAACCGTTGGAATTTGTCTCCAATCCAGATTCCTGTGCCATTACAACGTTTCTATATGTTCCCCACTAAAACTCTTCACGGGAACATCGTAAAAGCGCTCTTTGCGATATTGAGCAAAACCGGCAACGAGCTATGGGCTCTTAACGCGTTAACCGCGGATTCCAATACAATGGCAACAATCGCGTCTTCTGCAGTTTTTGCCGTTAAGAAAGACGTGATTCAGCCGTATGCCGTGCACTTGAATAGCGGTTTCCCCAATTAGCCTGTAGAAGCCCTATACTTCCAAAGCAGCTTTTACACGTGAGAGAGACTTCGTTTCTGGCGTTGTCAAAGTTGTTGTGCTGGACCCCGAAGTTAGTGTAGGGGAAAGTTTCTGTTCTCTTTCTGCTCTGCTACCGAATGCAATGTATGTCTGCATCGTTCGTTCATCTGCGTTCACGTTTTCATTCTGTTTCTCTAACGATTCTTTTTGTCCATTTTCTATACTTCGTCAAATACTGTCTATACACGTTTTCTTTTGGTCCATTCTCGCTTTTCTGATCATACACCAGAATCGTAAGCTTTTTCTGAGTTTAGCAAAGTACAGGCTAGAAGCGGTGGAATTTGTCTCCAATCTCTGATTCCTGTGACATTACACCGTTTCTATATGTTCCCTACTAAAACTTCACGGGTACATCGTAAAAGAGCTCTTTGCGATACTGAGCAAAACCGGCAGCGAGCTATGTCCTCTTAACGCGTTAACCGCGGATTCCAATACAATCGCAACAATGGCGTCTTCTGCAGTTTTTGCCGTTAAGAAAGACGCGATTCAGCCGGATGCCGTGCACTGAATAGCGTTTTCTCCAATTAGCCTGTAGAAGCCCTATACTTCCAAAGCGGCTTTTACACTTCATAGAGTCTTCGTTTCTGGCACTGTCAAAGTTGTTGTGTTGGACCCCGAAGTTAGTGTAGGGGAAAGTTTCTGTTCTCATTCTGCTCTGCTACCGAATGCAATGTATGTCTGTCATCGTTCGTTCATCTGCGTTCACGTTTTCATTCTGTTTCTCTGACGCTTCTAGATGTCCATTTTCTATACTTCGTCAAATACTGTCTATACACGTTTTCTTTTGGTCCATTCTCGCATTTCTGATTCTTACACCAGAATCGTTAGCTTTTTCTGAGTTTAGCAAAGTGCAAGCTAGTACCGTTGGAATTTGTCTCCAATCCAGATTCCTGTGCCATTACAACGTTTCTATATGTTCCCCACTAAAACTCTTCACGGGAACATCGTAAAAGCGCTCTTTGCGATATTGAGCAAAACCGGCAGCGAGCTATGGGCTCTTAACGCGTTAACCGCGGATTCCAATACAATCGCAACAATCGCGTCTTCTGCAGTTTTTGCCGTTAAGAAAGACGCGATTCAGCCGGATGCCGTGCACTTGAATAGCGGTTTCTCCAATTAGCCTGTAGAAGCCCTATACTTCCAAAGCAGCTTTTACACGTGAGAGAGACTTCGTTTCTCGCGTTGTCAAATGTGTTGTGTTGGACCCCGAAGTTAGTGTAGGGGAAAGTTTCTGTTCTCTTTCTGCTCTGCTACCGAATGCAATGGATGTCTGCATCGTTCGTTCATCTGCGTTCACGTTTTCATTCTTTTTCTCTGACGCTTCTAGATGTCCATTTTCTATACTTCGTCAAATACTGTCTATACACGTTTTCTTTTGCTCCATTCTCGCATTTCTGATTCTTACACCAGAATCGTTAGCTTTTACTGAGTTTAGCAAAGTACAGGCTAGAACCGTTGGAATTTGTCTCCAATCCAGATTCCTGTTCCATTACACCGTTTCTATATGTTCCCCACTAAAACTCTTCACGGGACCATCGTAAAAGCGCTCTTTGCGATACTGAGCAAAACCGGCAGCGAGCTATGTCCTCTTAACGCGTTAACCGCGGATTCCAATACAATGGCAACAATCGCGTCTTCTGCAGTTTTTGCCGTTAAGAAAGACGCGATTCAGCCGGACGCCGTGCACTGAATAGCGGTTTCTCCAATTAGCCTGTAGAAGCCCTATACTTCCAAAGCAGCTTTTACACGTGAGAGAGACTTCGTTTCTGGCACTGTCAAAGTTGTTGTGTTGGACCTCGAAGTTAGTGTAGGGGAAAGTTTCTGTTCTCTTTCTGCTCTGCTACCGAATGCAATGTATGTCTGCATCGTTCGTTCATCTGCGTTCACTTTTTCATTCAGTTTCTCGAACGCTTCTAGATGTCCATTTTCTATACTTCGTCAAATACTGTCTATACACGTTTTCTTTTCGTCCATTCTCGCATTTCTGATTCTTACACCAGAATCGTCAGCTTTTCCTGAATTTAGCAAAGTACGGGCTAGAACCGGTGGAATTTGTCTCCAATCCAGATTCCTGTGCCATTACAACGTTTCTATATGTTCCCCACTAAAACTCTTCACGGGAACATCGTATAAGCGCTCTTTGCGATATTGAGCAAATCCGGCAGCGAGCTATGGGCTCTTAACGCGTTAACCGCGGATTCCAATACAATCGCAACAATCGCGTCTTCTGCAGTTTTTGCTGTTAAGAAAGACGCGATTCAGGCGAATGCCGTGAACTGAATAGCGGTTTCTCCAATACCCTCTATACTCCCTATACTTCCAAAGCAGCTTTTACACCTGAGAGAGACTTCGTTTCTGGCGTTGTCAAAGTTGTTGTGCTGGACCCCGAAGTTAGTGTAGGGGAAAGTTTCTGTTCTCTTTCTGCTCTGCTACCGAATGCAATGTATGTCTGCATCGTTCGTTCATCTGCGTTCACGTTTTCATTCTGTTTCTCTAACGATTCTTTTTGTCCATTTTCTATACTTCGTCAAATACTGTCTATACACGTTTTCTTTTGGTCCATTCTCGCTTTTCTGATCATACACCAGAATCGTAAGCTTTTTCTGAGTTTAGCAAAGTACAGGCTAGAAGCGGTGGAATTTGTCTCCAATCTCTGATTCCTGTGCCATTACACCGTTTCTATATGTTCCCCACTAAAACTTCACGGGTACATCGTAAAAGCGCTCTTTGCGATACTGAGCAAAACCGGCAGCGAGCTATGTCCTCTTAACGCGTTAACCGCGGATTCCAATACAATCGCAACAATGGCATCTTCTGCAGTTTTTGCCGTTAAGAAAGACGCGATTCAGCCGGATGCCGTGCACTGAATAGCGTTTTCTCCAATTAGCCTGTAGAAGCCCTATACTTCCAAAGCAGCTTTTACACCTGATAGAGACTTCGTTTCTGGCGTTGTCAAAGTTGTTGTGTTGGACCCCGAAGTTAGTGTAGGGGAAAGTTTCTGTTCTCTTTCTGCTCTGCTACCGAATGCAATGTAAGTCTGCATCGTTCGTTCATCTGCGTTCACGTTTTCATTCTTTTTCTCTGACGCTTCTTGATGTCCATTTTCTATACTTCGTCAAATACTGTCTATACACGTTTTCTTTTGGTCCATTCTCGCGTTTTTGATTCTTACACCAGAATCGTTAGCTTTTTCTGAGTTTAGCAAAGTGCAAGCTAGAAGCGGTGGAATTTGTCTCCAATCCAGAGTCCTGTGCCATTACACTGTTTCTATATGTTCCCCACTAAAACTCTTCACGGGAACATCGTAAAAGCGCTCTTTGCGATACTGAGCAAAACCGGCAGCGAGCTATGGGCTCTTAACGCGTTAACCGCGGATTCCAATACAATCGCAACAATCGCGTCTTCTGCAGTTTTTGCCGTTAAGAAAGACGCGATTCAGCCGGATGCCATGCACTGAATAGCGGTTTCTCCAATTAGCCTGTAGAAGCCCTATACTTCCAAAGCAGCTTTTACACGTGAGAGAGACTTCGTTTCTGGCGTTGACAAAGTTCTTGTGTTGGACCCCGAAGTTAGTGTAGGGGAAAGTTTCTGTTCTCTTTCTGCTCTGCTACCGAATGCAATGTATGTCTGCATCGTTCGTTCATCTGCGTTCACTTTTTCATTCAGTTTCTCGAACGCTTCTAGATGTCCATTTTCTATACTTCGTCAAATACTGTCTATACACGTTTTCTTTTCGTCCATTCTCGCTTTTCTGATCTTACACCAGAATCGTTAGCTTTTTCTGAGTTTAGCAAAGTGCAAGCTAGAAGCGGTGGAATTTGTCTCCAATCCAGAGTCCTGTGCCATTACAACGTTTCTATATGTTCCCCACTTAAACTCTTCACGGGAACACCGTAAAAGCACTCTTTGCGATACTGAGCAAAACCGGCAGCGAGCTATGGGCTCTTAACGCGTTAACCGCGGATTCCAATACAATCGCAACAATCGCGTCTTCTGCAGTTTTTGCCGTTAAGAAAGATGCGATTCAGCCGGATGCCATGCACTGAATAGCGTTTTCTCGAATTAGCCTGTAGAAGCCCTATACTTCCAAAGCAGCTTTTACACGTGAGAGAGACTTCGTTTCTGGCACTGTCAAAGTTGTTGTGCTGGACCCCGAAGTTAGTGTAGGGGAAAGTTTCTGTTCTCATTCTGCTCTGCTACCGAATGCAATGTATGTCTGTCATCGTTCGTTCATCTGCGTTCACGTTTTCATTCTTTTTCTCTGACGCTTCTTGATGTCCATTTTCTATACTTCGTCAAATACTGTCTATACACGTTTTCTTTTGGTCCATTCTCGCATTTCTGATTCTTACACCAGAATCGTAAGCTTTTTCTGAGTTTAGGAAAGTACGGGCTAGAACCGGTGGAATTTGTCTCCAATCCAGATTCCTGTGCCATTACAACGTTTCTATATGTTCCCCACTAAAACTCTTCACAGGAACATCGTTAAAGCGCTCTTTGCGATATTGAGCAAAACCGGCAGCGAGCTATGGGCTCTTAACGCGTTAACCGCGGATTCCAATACAATCGCAACAATCGCGTCTTCTGCAGTTTTTGCCGTTAAGAAAGACGCGATTCAGCCGGATGCCGTGCACTTGAATAGCGTTTTCTCCAATTAGCCTGTAGAAGCCCTATACTTCCAAAGCAGCTTTTACACGTGAGAGAGACTTCGTTTCTGGCGTTGTCAAAGTTGTTGTGCTGGACCCCGAAGTTAGTGTAGGGGAAAGTTTCTGTTCTCTTTCTGCTCTGCTACCGAATGCAATGTATGTCTGCATCGT
Source organism: Oreortyx pictus (assembly GCA_036925125.1). NCBI lineage: Eukaryota > Metazoa > Chordata > Aves > Galliformes > Odontophoridae > Oreortyx > Oreortyx pictus. The sequence continues at coordinate 4,861,219 of JAUPFR010000029.1, forward strand.
TCGTTCATCTGCGTTCACGTTTTCGTTCTGTTTTCTGACGATTCTTTTTGTCCATTTTCTATACTTCGTCAAATACTGTCTATACACGTTTTCTTTTGGTCTATTCTCGCTTTTCTGATCTTACACCAGAATCGTAAGCTTTTTCTGAGTTTAGCAAAGTACAGGCTAGAAGCGGTGGAATTTGTCTGGAATCTCTGATTCCTGTGCCATTACACCGTTTCTATATGTTCCCCACTAAAACTTCACGGGTACATCGTAAAAGCGCTCTTTGCGATACTGAGCAAAACCGGCAGCGAGCTATGGGCTCTTAACGCGTTAACCGCGGATTCCAATACAATCGCAACAATCGCGTCTTCTGCAGTTTTTGCTGTTAAGAAAGACGCGATTCAGGCGAATGCCGTGCACTGAATAGCGGTTTCTCCAAAACCCTCTATACTCCCTATACTTCCAAAGCAGCTTTTACACCTGATAGAGACTTCGTTTCTGGCGTTGTCAAAGTTGCTGTGCTGGACCCCGAAGTTAGTGTAGGGGAAAGTTTCTGTTCTCATTCTGCTCTGCTACCGAATGCAATGTATGTCTGTCATCGTTCGTTCATCTGCGTTCACGTTTTCATTCTGTTTCTCTGACGCTTCTAGATGTCCATTTTCTATACTTCGTCAAATACTGTCTATACACGTTTTCTTTTGGTCCATTCTCGCGTTTCTGATTCTTACACCAGAATCGTAAGCTTTTTATGAGTTTAGCAAAGTACGGGCTAGAACCGGTGGAATTTGTCTCCAATCCAGATTCCTGTGCCATTACAACGTTTCTATATGTTCCCCACTAAAACTCTTCACAGGAACATCGTTAAAGCGCTCTTTGCGATATTGAGCAAAACCGGCAGCGAGCTATGTCCTCTTAACGCGTTAACCGCGGATTCCAATACAATGGCAACAATCGCGTCTTCTGCAGTTTTTGCCGTTAAGAAAGACGTGATTCAGCCGGATGCCGTGCACTGAATAGCGTTTTCTCCAATTAGCCTGTAGAAGCCCTATACTTCCAAAGCAGCTTTTACACGTGAGAGAGACTTCGTTTCTGGCACTGTCAAAGTTGTTGTGCTGGACCCCGAAGTTAGTGTAGGGGAAAGTTTCTGTTCTCTTTCTGCTCTGCTACCGAATACAATGTATGTCTGCATCGTTCGTTCATCTGCGTTCACGTTTTCATTCTGTTTCTCTGACGATTCTTTTTGTCCATTTTCTATACTTCGTCAAGTACTGTCTATACACGTTTACTTTTGGTCCATTCTCGCTTTTCTGATCTTTCACCAGAATCGTAAGCATTTTCTGAGTTTAGCAAAGTACAGGCTAGAAGCGGTGGAATTTGTCTCCAATCTCTGATTCCTGTGCCATTACACCGTTTCTATATGTTCCCCACTAAAACTTCACGGGTACATCGTAAAAGCGCTCTTTGCGATACTGAGCATAAACCGGCAGCGTGCTATGTCCTCTTAACGCGTTAACCGCGGATTCCAATACAATGGCAACAATCGCGTCTTCTGCAGTTTTTGCCGTTAAGAAAGACGTGATTCAGCCGGATGCCGTGCACTGAATAGCGTTTTCTCCAATTAGCCTGTAGAAGCCCTATACTTCCAAAGCAGCTTTTACACGTGAGAGAGACTTCGTTTCTGGCGTTGTCAAAGTTGTTTTGTTGGACCTCGAAGTTAGTGTAGGGGAAAGTTTCTGTTCTCTTTCTGCTCTGCTACCGAATGCAATGTATGTCTGCATCGTTCGTTCATCTGCGTTCACTTTTTCATTCAGTTTCTCGAACGCTTCTAGATGTCCATTTTCTATACTTCGTCAAATACTGTCTATACACGTTTTCTTTTCGTCCATTCTCGCTTTTCTGATCTTACACCAGAATCGTTAGCTTTTTCTGAGTTTAGCAAAGTGCAAGCTAGAAGCGGTGGAATTTGTCTCCAATCCAGAGTCCTGTGCCATTACAACGTTTCTATATGTTCCCCACTAAAACTCTTCACGGGAACACCGTAAAAGCACTCTTTGCGATCCTGAGCAAAACCGGCAGCGAGCTATGGGCTCTTAACGCGTTAACCGCGGATTCCTATACAATCGCAACAATCGCGTCTTCTGCAGTTTTTGCCGTTAAGAAAGATGCGATTCAGCCGGATGCCGTGCACTGAATAGCGGTTTCTCCAATTAGCTTGTAGAAGCCCTATACTTCCAAAGCAGCTTTTACACGTGAGAGAGACTTCGTTTCTGGCACTGTCAAAGTTGTTGTGCTGGATCCCGAAGTTAGTGTAGGGAAAGTTTCTGTTCTCTTTCTGCTCTGCTACCGAATGCAATGTATGACTGCATCGTTTGTTCATCTGCGTTCACGTTTTCATTCTGTTTCTCTGACGCTTCTTGATGTCCATTTTCTATACTTCGTCAAATACTTTCAATACACGTTTTCTTTTGGTCCATTCTCCCGTTTCTGATTCTTACACCAGAATCGTAATCTTTTTCTGAGTTTAGCAAAGTAGAGGCGATAACCGGTGGAACTTGTCTGCAATCCCTGATTCCTGTGCTATTACACCGTTTCTATATGTTCCCCACTAAAACTTTTCACGGGAACATCGTAAAAGCAACTGAAGCCTTGGATTTGCACAAGCAGTCAAAGCTGGGGCGCGTCTCAGTTGTTGGATGTCTGAGAGACCGAGAGGTGAGGTGACTGCCTCTGCATGAGGTGACTGGCTCCCTTGCCAGCTGTGCTGCTGCTGGACAGGGCACTTGCTGGTACTGGAACAAGACTGATGTGCCTCTTGTCTGCATTCTTTCCCTGTTCTCCCTGCCTCTCCCCACCTGTCATTTCTCTGGGTTTCTCTCCTTTGTCTGTCATAAATAGATTGAATGTTACAGATCAAACTGTCTCTTTGCTTCACTGAATCTCTAAAACCATGTGGGTTTACAGATGGATGATTATTAATTCAGCAAGGAGCTATCAGTGTTTATATTATTTTGTAAACAAATATCAGCTATGCATTAATAAGTTGATTATTGTGTTTTCAGCCCTCCTGCTAAGCTGATTGTAGAGAAACATGGCTCTGCATTTTGAATCCCTTATCATGGGTCCTTTTAAACTTCCCCCATCTCAGGGAGTGGTGGTTTTGGCTGCTTAAAACAGCAGTACTAAAACATTCTCAGGGCTTTCCTACGTGCATTTTACTTTTGGCAAGCAGCGTAACCTCAGCGCTGATAGACTGGGAAAACAGCAGATGACTTTGAAGCAAATAAGTCTGAGATCAGCCAGTAAATCATGCAGGACTGTTGGTTATCTCTGCAGCATCTTAGTTGGTGCTGGTACTTCAGTGCTGTCAGTCAGCAGCAGACCTTTCATTCCCAGCAACCCCTGTGTAGATGCTTTCAGTGCACCTGCTACAGAGCAGCAGTGTGTTCTAGCAGATAGGTGGGAGCTGTGGGAGGATGAAGAGCTGTGATTCAGGGGTACACTGCCCTGCTGGCTGGCCTGAGTGTGGCTAGTTGGGTGCATGGTTGGGATCTCAGCTGTGTGGTCAGTGGAGGGCAGGGACCCACAGCGGCAGAACCAGAGGTGTACTCAACAGGTATTTCAGATACCAGGTATTGTTATTACAACACATTCCACTGCTTGATAGTGAACGCTGTTTTGAAACTACGTGGCTAACAGCAGGTTTGTATCTGTGTCACTGCAGCATTTCTTGGAGGCTGCTTGGGTTGCTGCTGCCATGCGTCCTCTACTGAAGGCCCTGAATATTGTGTCCATGCATACTTTCCTGAGAAGATCTCGCCAGCTTTGCAGCCAGAGATCCCCAGCTGGAGCCACATTTAGTTACGAACTTATGAAACAGCAGCACAGACCAGAGGTGCCAGAGTACTTCAACTTTGCAAGCAACGTGCTAGACAGGTGGACCGAAGTAGAAAAGGTAACAGCTACTTGGCTGCTCTGCTGCTGAAGAGCTGAGAACTGCCAAGCACATCCAGCCAGCATGCTGCTGCAGTTGTGCTCTGGTTACAATCTGATGAACACCTCATGTAATTTGAACCTGTAAATCCCTTAGGCCAATGCTGCCCTGTTTGTGAGCCCAAATGCTTTGCTCCTTTAATCAGTAACTCTGGTGACACTGACCCTGAGTAAATTTGTGCCTTAATGATGAGATCAACTGGAGCACTCTGAGCCTTGCGCTGGTTCCCCTACTAGCTGTGACATGCACCCTGCCTGTCTGTGCGAGACAAAGCACTTGGCCTCCACTGCTTGCCAGCAAAATGTGAATACAGCAAAATGCCAAACCTCCCCATTCTTTTCCAGTCATGAAATCTTTGCATCATGAAATAGCAGTCCACAAAACTGAACCACTTGGAGTGCTCAAATGGGCATGAGCTCTAAGCAAGGATGGGGAATATGAAAAAGAAAAGGAGTGAAGTTTAGGTATATCATTGATATTACTCTAGTGCCCTAGTGTCTGTGGATGTAGTCCACAGGTTCTTCATGATGAGGGGCTGAACACAGTGGTGTCCACCCAGCAGCAGGATCACAGCAGAGGTATCACCAGTCTGACACAAGGAGTGCATTCGTTCCGTCTGCAGGAAGAACAGATTTTGGCAGGCTGCGAATGAAGCAAGGAAAGAACACCAGAAGAGTTTTGCCCTCTGAAGTACGCTGCTCAACTTTTCTCCCTAGATGAACCTTAGTGTTTGCCTTCAAACAGATAACAAGATACCATATTCTTCCTGCCCCATGAGGTCTTCTGTGCTCAGGAAATGACTTGCACAATGTCACTGCTAAAGGCATCCATCTCCTTAAGCGCATACCATGAACACACATTTCACTTTTCACACATCTGTTAGTTATGAGTGACATTGATTAGAGGTCACACTGTGCTTTTGATCCTCACATCTGCTTTTCAGAAGTAACAAATGGGCCCAGTTCAAGATGAACTTGGAAATGAGCTTGGAGAGTTTGCAGCACAGAAGCACAGTCCAGCTGCACCTGTGTCCGTCAGCATCTTTCTTTGCGTCCTGGAACAGAAAGCTGGACAGCCTTTGCAGAGGGAAACACCATGAGCTCAGGAAAGAAATGCAAATTTAATTTTTTACATGACATCTGAAGGCTGTTCTTCCTGAAGGAGAGATTGGTTTGGAGACAGTGGCAAATTTCAGCTGCATCCCCAGATTCCTCCAGCACTGAATAAGAGCCGAATGCTTTGTTTCCTAAGAGTTAATTACGGTAAAAGTGGTATGTTTCTAAAGTGAAGCATTTGCACTCTACCCTGTTCTGTAGGAGGGAAAAAAGCCTAAAACCCCCGCATTGTGGTGGGTAGATGGTGTTGCAGAAGAGTTGAAGTGGAGCTTTGAGGATCTGGGAGTGCTGTCCCGGCAAGCAGCCAATGTACTCTGTGGTGCCTGCGGTCTGCAGCATGGAGACAGGGTTCTTCTGCTTCTGCCACGGATCCCAGAGTGGTGGCTGCTGAATGTGGCTTGCATGAGAACAGGTTGGTAAGAGCACACAAATGGCACATGAGGACGGAAATCAGGACTTGCTACTTAATGCACGCAGAACTAGAAATGTGCTGTTGAGGACGAACTAATAAAACACTGATCAACACCCTTCACACCAAATGTGGCACTTCCGTGTAGTTCTGCTCATGATCTAGATGTTAGGAAAACACTCTAAGTCCACTCCTTGACATTCTCCTTTCTCCAGCACTTGTGATGCATCACAAATGCACCTTCCTGCAACCTTGCAGTGAAGCTGGCCCACATTTAGCCAAGTGTTTCACACGGCCTCTGTTCCTGCTCAGCTTGGCAATATTTTCAACCCAGAATGTCATGCTGCCCCACAGACACTAGCAGCATGCAGTACAGAAATTAAGTCCAGAAGAATGGCATACTCCACAGGAAGTGCCTTCAGACCAAGGAAAGCCGTTCCCTCCATTTCTTCTAGCATCCCATGACCAGTCTGGTACCTCCTAACTTGTGCTCATCCTCACATAGAATTCTATCCGCCAAGGAAATCAGTATGTTTACAAATATAGGGCCAAATTCTGCTTTCAGTATAGCCTTGTCCCACTCAAAACCACAAAGTAAGCTGAGTCTTAGTAGTACAAGAACTATTAAGCAATGTATAAGCTCTTTTTTGCGTTCCACTTGCTCCCATTTAGGAACTGTCCCAATTCCTGGCACGCAGCAGCTGACTGCAAAGGACATTCTCTATCGCCTACAGAAGTCCAAGGCAAAAGGCATCATCGCTGATGACTCTGTGGCATCAACTGTAGAGTCAGTAGAGGCTGAATGCCAGTCTCTGAGGTTCAAATTACTGGTGTCAGAGGGCTACCGAGAGGGGTGGCTGAGCTTCAAGGATCTCCTGAAGTGAGTAACCACCACTGCGACAGTGCCGCAGCAGAGATAAGAGTGGTTCCATTTGCTTTGGGTGGGAAATGCTGCACGTGCCAATGTGTTCTCATCCTTCTGGGTCTGCGAAGTGGAAAAATATAAATGATTTTGGCACTTCTGATTGCTGCTGCAGGGGTTGTTTTAAACATATTCAGGAACGCTTAAGTTACACAAATTGATTTATTCCTCATTTTGTTTATTTTAAAGAAATGCTCCATCTGATCACCAGTGCGTAACCACGAAGTCTCAACACCCCGCAGTCATCTATTTTACTAGTGGGACTACAGGAGCTCCAGAAATGACAGAACATTCCCACTGCAGCTATGGCATTGGCCTCACAGTGAGCGGAAGGTACGTCCACTGCTTTGTCAGATTGGTAGTATGGCAAAAGGAAGAGAAATGCAAGGTTATACCAGAAGCATTTGTTTCACTGCTCTACAAAACAACCCTTCTGCTAGACCCAGCCAAGGTTTGTTTGGTTGGTTATTTTCCCCAGGAAGCAAGGCACGTTTTGAGTCCAGCTGTCTTAGTGTGCATGGAACGTAGCAGCCAAATAGATGCACTAACTCCTTTTTCACATTTTCTTTAACTAAAGATAAATCTTTTGCTGCATGTTCAACAAGTTAGCGTTTAAGAGATTGTCTACCGAATGAAAAATCAGCATAAGTTTAGAAAATCCGTATCAAAATGGGAGAAGTACGTGGGTCTGACAGGCTTCTGGGTTCATGTCTGTCTGAGTTCAACACAGCTCCCAGAGGAATGAAATGCTGATAATTCAGAACCTCTAAATTTTTAAAGCAATATTGTTTATAAAATTGATAGGGCAGTGCACTTCACTCTAACTGGGAGACAGTAACAAACCAGAAAAGGCCCACATGCAGTAATCCAAAAACACCCTTATCGCTAACAGCAAGTTCAAGCAATCTCATATTCATGCAACATCACATCCTGAGGAGGGTTCTGCAGCTCCGTCAGTACAACATCTTGTAGAAACGTGCAGTGTCAGTCTGTCCTGCTGTGCCCTCCCTGTGCCAGGACTTGGTTGTGCTCAGTCATTCAGGTCTATCTAAATTCCGCTTACCCACGACAAACAGTGCCAGATTCACTTCCCTGCCACATCTCAAAACATTTTACTACTTGCCTTATTTCTGCTAAGTAAGGACAGTGGGCTGTTCTTCCTTGTGCTATCAGGTACTGGCTGAACCTGACCTCTTCAGATATATATTGGAATACCTCAGACACGGGCTGGGCCAAGGCAGCATGGAGCATGTTTTCGGCGTGGAGTGAAGGGGCATGTGTATTTGTACATAAAATGCCACAGTTCAACCCGCCTGCTGTCTTTGAGGTAAATGGGGGAGATGACTTTGCAGCTCTTTGCTATTAGGCCTAGAAGTGAAACACAAAGGAAACTGGGCTGGAATCTGCAGAGCTAATCTGTTATTAAAATGAGTGACAATCATAGACAAATGAGAATGCCAGTTGCCTGCACCACGTAACTCAAGAGTAAGGGGTGAGGAGGCAGCAAAGCTGAATTCCCTTAAAAAATGCCATTGGCACTGTATTGTCCTCCATTCTCCACACACAACTCCTTATCCTTTGTAAAAGACTACCGCCATTTCACCCCTTCTCCTGCGACAGCTGGGAGCTGTCAGGTAGCACCAGGCTGTGTTGGAGAACACTTTCAGTTTTAGTCCTGTAGGACATCTAAAAAAGTAGGATTAGGACTTCAGTTTTTTTTTCTCCTTAAACTGCAATTACGAAGCAATCCTGCAAGGAGGACTTCAAACCTTTCCAGGGTACAAAGCTTTGGTGTCTTGTACCCATTGTAAGATAACATAGCTTCCGTTTTGAAGAAAAATTTAATTAAATATAACTGCTGTGCTAACTGCTCTTAGGACACTAGTATTTTGTTTGCGTGTTTCATAAGCCTGATGCAGGCAGATATCATTATACCATCTCTTACAATGTAGATGAGACTTCACGGGCTTCAGTATATGGGCAACACTGGTTTTTATTATTCTGAACTCCTTAGAGCCTGTCAAGATATCCCATCACTGTCTTCTGCTCAGCTCCAACTGCCTACCGAATGCTCGTGCAGCACCAGCTGCCCAGGTAAGCTGAGGCGGAGGGTCCCCAGCACTGCCTTCCATCAAAGCTGTGGGCCAAGTGCTCAGCTTTTGGATTTTATTCCACTTTCACAGTGGCAGAACAGGAACTCTGACTGTGTTTCTCAACCTCTTGAGTCTCACTTACTGTGTATTAAGTCAGAATAAATATTTGGGGTGCCATCTTAGGCTTTGTAAGTCACAGTGGAAAGCATCTTAGCTCAGGCAGTAATAAGATAATCATGGTGTCCTAGTTAACACGTCCTACTTTTACCATCACACTCTCCCTACCTCTGTTTCTTTCCTATGTCCCACCAGCAGTATACTCCCCATGAAGTGTATGTTGGTATGGCTCAGTGACATGTATGAAAGACACCTTGGCCTCTCTGAACTCTCCCACAGGTTATAACTGACAGGGTTAAACTTTGTTATTCCTCTTTGGTCCAGGCTCCAGTTCAGACTCTAGGGTTAGAAACATCACATTATTTGATGTTCTAAATAAAACAGAAGCAAACCAGGAAGTTTTTATTTTTCCTTTCTTGTGTTATTTTCAGATTTGTTGTTGTTTAGCACTTCACAATTCAAATTTAACAAAAAAGACTCAGCATTTTGTATAGGAAGGTCCCCCACAATACAGGAATATGGCAGCAAATGGGACATAGCAGACAGATAACTGCCAGTTACTTGTTTTGTCTTTCTCAGCTGCACATTCAGCAGGCTCCGGCACTGTGTGAGCGCTGGGGAGCCAATCAACCCCGAGGTGATGGCAGAGTGGAAAGCGCGGACAGGGCTGGATATCCATGAATGCTATGGACAAACAGAAACTGTATGTTGAGCTTTACAGGAGAAAAATATATGCTTTGCAGATACAGCAATAAATCCTATTCAGTTTGACAAGAAAAAGTCATTAAAAAGATTGTACACAATTGTATTAGGTTTACATACTCCTCCTCACTTCACCACATTCCAACAATGCTAGTTCATCATGACTATTGCAACAGTTGCGACCTTTAGAGGGGAAGTCAGTTCCAATAGGCAACAATGAAAACAGTTTTTTAACTCATGTGGGCTTTGCATTGAGGGCTGACACAGAGGAGATGCACTCTTCATGACTACCCTCCAAATTCTGCTTTGAACTCTATTTTTGGAGCGCTCACATTGTTCGGGGCTACGGGTGAGATTTCCAGAACATCATTTATTTCATTGGACATATGATTATAATGAAGGGTTCATTATTTCCTACAAAAGTTCACAATGTTAGCTGAGTTTTCTAAACCTACGCTAAAGACTGAATATACAAGTGACTGTTTGGCTGAGAAAAATATTTATTACAGGTGCTGGTCTGTGGAAATTTTAAAGGAATGGAAATTAAACCTGGCTCTATGGGAAAGCCATCTCCAGGGTATGACGTCAAGGTATGGCACCTCTTGTAGCACTGCTGTCTCTGAGATCATCATTTGCTATCGAAGCAGTCTAAGAGATTTCACACGACACTGTGCTATGCAGCATCATTCCACAAGGAATGGAATTGTGAACCAACTACGTCACTGTCCCAAATGCAGTGTGCAAAGTGAGCAGTCGCACTTTACTCTCGCACCAGCCTCAGCAGGAAGACGTAGATGACAGCCCACTATCAGATAGGATGGCAACGATGGAAGTCAAATTGCCAAGCTAATGAAGAGTGAGAGCAAACGTGAATTAATAGTCTCTTGTCATTTATTACAATTGCCTATTATTAATATCCCACTCAATATCCCCGCTGAATATGAATCTGCTAGAATGCAATTTATTATATTTTACAGGTAGCTTTTATGTAAAACACAATTTAATATTTCCTAGGATGATCCAGAGAAAACAAAGGCAACAGTCCGTGGGGATTTCTGTGTTACTGGAGACAAGGGGATCATGGATGATGATGGATACTTTTGGTTTGTTGGAAGAGCCGATGATGTCATTAATTCTGCTGGGTAATTCAACACTGATTAAAAATACATCTTCCACCACAAATAATAGAGTTGATTCAGACAAGATATGTTTATGTGCCTCAAGTACAAATAAAGGACCTTTATCTCCATTTTAAAGATACCGCATTGGACCATTTGAAGTAGAAAGTGCTCTAATAGAGCATCCCGCAGTGGTGGAATCAGCAGTTGTCAGCAGTCCAGACCCCATCAGGGGAGAGGTAAACAAATTGAGCACATTTTAGATAAAAAAGAGCTTTATGCATACCACAGCTGACAAAGACCAGCTTCCAATGGAATGGTCTATCTAACGATGACATTTTTGAACTAAATAAAACCAAGTTGGCATTCCTACTCTACCAGATATGTCTAAACCAAAAAAACTGACCATGACAATTACCTAGCCAACATAACTAAAGCACAATTTGAAGCTTTTCCTCTGCATTCCAGTACTTCCCACATTGATCAGCTCCACAGTCCAAACAAACACATAACGTTGGCATAGATGTTTGCATCCACTGTATTTATTATTCTGTAGTTTGTAGGTAAACGTTTGGTTAAAGCTTCAAATCTCACTGTTGTGTGAGGTTGTTTCATCACTACTTAAGCCTTTGTTCCCTTAACTTCTTCAAGGTAGTGAAAGCCTTTGTTGTTTTAACACCCGACTACGTCTCATGCGATCCAGAACAAATGAGGAAAGAGCTACAAGACCACGTTAAGAAAGCTACTGCTCCATACAAGTATCCTCGGAAAGTAAGTTGCCGATCATCCAAATATTTTAAGTAATTGTCACTGCTATAGGCAAGCACAGATCAACTATTATGTCACTTATGAGGCTATGTCACTGGGGGGGAAGTCACACTTGTGTACATTATTTCATACCGCATTCCTCCCTTTCCCCTTAGATGGAGTTTGTTCGAGAGCTGCCAAAAACCGTTAGCGGGAAGATCCGAAGAATTGAACTACGCCAGAAGGAGTGGAGGAGATATTAGAATTCTTTGGTTTTGGGGTTGCATTGTAGTTTTAACATAGGGTGTGGGTTCCAGTGGCTTTTTGCTTTGTTTGTTTAAACAATAATAAGATAATGCTGATTTACACAGTAATGTAGAGCAGAAGACACTACATCTCTCTTAGTTGAGGTTCTCACAGTCTCACCTGACCCCCAGCACTCAGCTACCCCAGTGCCACAGAAGCAGGCAGGCTGATATGAATGGCACAGAAGATGTGTAATCAATAGATGATGTGCTAAATAAAGTTAATGAAACATCACTAGCATTTTACCTTTATTATCACTTAAATGAAAAAAATCACAAGAGTTTAGTACATCACTTGCTTCAAGAATCACTTCTGAGAAGCATGACAACAGATTTGTAAAAGTTACAGTTACAAATCTCTACAAGTATATTTAGAAAAAAATAGTATAGAAATCTACATCATTAAAATGTTTAAGGACTCAATTAGCAAAAAATTTTAAACGCATGATGACAAAGTAGGAATTTAAGACATGTAACAACAGCTACTCGCACCTTAACTGCAGCACGATTTATTCTGTCTCAGTCCAGTCATGTTAACATGGGTATGTCTGTATGCTTGAACAACTGCCAAGCAGCATTATTTTCATCCCCTGCTCAGAACACGTATCTGACATCATCGGACTGGCCCAGTTTTGTTATCTACAGTTAACTAACTGAGCTTCAGATTCAGACAACTAAACTAAAAATCTTCAAGTTCTCATAGATGGTCTGAGGAACAAATGTTTGTTGGAAGAATTTCCTGAAGTGCTGAGGCATGTTCCAAGAGAGGTCAAAGCATCTACATTCATGGTGGCAACATGAGATTTCTCTTTTAGAATTGCATTTTCCCACTTGAAGTATCCACAGCTTCTCTCACTACCTTCACGCCTACCAACAGGACAACAGAAAAACGCCTTGCCATGATTTGGACCGGCATTTGACACATAGAGCCTTTTAGCCCTTCGACCACACTTACACAGAGGGGGAGTTAGCTTTTCATTTTGCACAGCTGTTACAGACTGATTCAGATTGACTGTGGAGCTCAGAGCGGTGCGAGATGCTTTGGACAAATTCAAATTTCTCCAATATAAGGCATGATCTGAAGATGCCATTTTCTCTTGGTAGACAGCAAAAGACTGTTTTTTCGCTGGTGGCAGTGCTGTTGGACTAGTTGGCTTTCTTTTGGGAACTTCAGAAGGAATAGAAAAATTTCTCATTATTACTGATTGGGATGAAATAGCATTTACCTCTGCAGATGGGATCTTAAAAGCAGAAAGATTTGAAGGCTGCCTTTGTACCATTCCCACATTAAAGATAGTAGTATCAGGACTCTTGTAAATGATGGATTTAGGAGGTTCTACAGGTACCAGAGTTTTCCCCAAACTTTGATCACCTGGACTCATCGCAACCGATTGCTCTGGAGTTGTTTTTATTTCAGACAGCATTAAGATGTCTGTACTTGAGTCCTCCTCCAATTGAACACAGTCTGAATTTGGTTCAGATTGAGATTTAGGTATCAGAGCTACATCTTCCCAGTCAGTCAGCAGAGACAAGCAATCAGAATGAGTGCCGGTATCCTCACTGGAGGTATTCACTGAGGAGATGGTGGTGGAGATGAGTACTAGCCCCAACCCACACACTGGAGAGCTGTACCTTGCTGTGCTCACAAGATGCCCATTGTTCAATCCTTGCTGAATGCCTGGTGATAAAGTACTGTGAGATTGCTGTGCGTGTCCAAGAAGAGCAAATCTGTCAGCAGACACTGTGGAATAGCTTTGGATTTCTTCGCATAAATCAGTCCTTGAGCTGCTGCCAGATACAACATGCATGTCTGCAGAGCAACCACTGGAGGTGGCCTGTTCTGCAGATTGTACATCAGAAATTACCGTAATTCCAGCAGGCCCGTTGTGGTTTCTCTCTGCCACAGAGTTTGCTTTGCAAGATTTATCTCTGGATGTTTCAAGGCTGCTGCTACTTCCCAGCACAGTCTTGTCAGCAGAGCTGGCATTCGGCATTCTGGAAATTAAGTTCTTCCTAGGACAGGACTAGGGAGTCCATTAACAAAAAGAGATTTTGGAAAGTGAATACCCAGAAGTTTTAGTAATCACTGCATAAGACTAACAAGTATGTCAGCCTAAGGATGTTCTGTTCAATTCACACTCAAGATTCTGGTTTTGTTGTCCGAACAGCTCACCCTTCGCCTGTATGTCAGGCTACAAGACAAGTAAAGGAGAGATATGAAATAGTAACAAACCTTATCCAAAGATTTAGTAATCTTCAGCACACACCCATCACAAGTCATCCTCCAAGCAAGACGAGCAGTATTCCGAGAGTCATCCAACCCTTCAAAAGTATGGTTATATTAACATCTTCCTTTTGAACTACTACAGGAGGCAGTTCTTATTAGATGAAAAGTACCACTCACGTACACTTAAAAACTCATGCAGCTGAATATGTAGCCACAACAACTGTTAAAATCCCTGGTGTTTTGTATTAATTATGCCAAAAATTTGAGTTGAAATTATGTTTTCTTCCATATTCATAAGGTGCCCAGAGCTATCACCTAAGACCAAGTTCTTTTATCCTTTCCTTGCTCTCTTTTTCCTTTTCTGCCCCAGCAACTCAGAACTTGATCTTGTGGACCACACAAACACAAAAGCTCTAGGAGAGATTTCTAAAGTTAAGTGTGAGATTAGAAATGACAAATTCTGATCTCTGAAGCATTTCTACTTGGATGGTTTTATTGACCTGAACATTGTATACCTAGAAATAACATTCTGTATATCAGATAGAGTCATCACATCACCCTTACCAGAATGTTCCCGTCTGTAGGGCAAATAACCCCCAGAAATAGCACCCAGAAGAAATAGTGCCAAAGCTGATATATGTTTGATAGGCTTAGGTAGATGGTATACAGATAGTTAATAAGAAAATTAATAAGAAAAGAGTGGCTCACCTTTGAAGATGGTTGAGGCGCACCAAAAACTCCACTAGGGAGGGATCTCCAACCAGAAATCCTTCCCTGGTGGTGGTCAGCCCTTAAATGGGGTCTTGGGAGAGGTGGAGTCAAACTCCACCCCTTCCAATCACACTCACTTGTGCCCCTGTGGTTGACCCAGTGCTTGCCTCAGGTGATCAATCAGTGGTTCAGGCCGTGATTCAACAGTTCCCATACACTCCACCCCTTCACGACATGAACCACTGATTAAGGAACTATAGGGTGAGCCCTCCTCAATACAGAGACCCAATACATCGCGACGCTTTACATAATAACCCGTCGCGATGCATATCGATGTAATCTGGGATGAGTGATGATCAGCGTATGGCTCATGCTCTTCCTTGGGCCAGTGCTTGGTGGTGTCTACTGGAAGCATGCGGTCACATTGTGCAGGTCCGTCCTACTCTTCATCAGTCCCGGGTAGACCATCACCGGATGTTGCACATGATGTTATTGCAACTCTGGAACACTTCAGCACTATTTGGTTCCCTCCGGTGACTTATAGACTCACGGGGAGTAATATAGATGTTTCAAAGGTACCAAGAGGGGGAGGTCTGCCCTCCAGGGTAAGATACAGGCCGTATTCCTATCTTGGGTCAACACTTCAACTTGTACAGGGGCATGCCCTGGCCGCCTGTACCAAACCTTTTGCCCAGATGTCTGTGGCTGCACGATTATATCAGGCACCAAAGGGGGTGTCCTGATCTGCCACAGAGACATGATAGGGGTTCCTTTAGCAATAAAGACTGGAGTGTTGACCACAATATCAGTAGGCCATGTACCAATTACCAGAGGGACTGCCGAACCCCCCACCTCCAAAAATCTCCCCCAAGGTGCAAGTAGGCCACACCGTCATGGTCCTACCTGCACCTTCCAAGGCCATCTTATTTTATTGGTGCCTGGTTTCAGGTTCTCAGGGGCAGGGAGCAGAAGATTGTTCTCACGGCCGGTCTGAGGTCTTACCTCATTATCTGTACCTGTAATTTGGATCCTAAGTGGGGAGGCCCATGTTGTTTGTAACATTTTCAAGGCACTGGGTCTGCCATCTCTAGGTCTTTCATTCAGATCTCGCAGGGTTTCGTGGAGTCTCTTCGTCCACCCCTGCAGAGACTGAGAGTCTGTCTTCAGGGCAGCCTTGAGAATACCGTTATAACGCTCAATCAGGCCTGCCCCCGTTGGATTATATGGCAGGTGGAATCGCCATTCAATATTGTTCTCTTCTGCCCAGCGTTGTATCATTGCACCCGTGAAATGAGTCCCTTGGTCGCTCTCAATGACTTGTGGTGTCCCGTAGGCAGCCATCAATCTTGTGAGCGCCTTGATGGTATAGGCCTGGTTGGCTTTTGGTACTGGATAGGCCTGCATTAGCCCACTCGCGGTGTCAACACAGGTTAGGGCATATCTCGCCCCCTCAGATCGAGGGAGGGGCCCAGTATAATCAACCTGCCATCGCTGTAGAGGATTGTGTCCTCTAGCAAGATGGGCTGTTGTTTCAGGCAACGACCTCGGTCTCATTCTGGAGCAGGCATCACAGTCTCGACATGCTTGAGCTACGTCCGATAGTTGTACGGGCTGTCCCCATGCTTTGGCAGCTGCCCACATGGTCTTCTGTCCAGCATGCCGCAGCTTTTGATGTAACCAGTAGGCAATGTTCTCAGATGGTGAGTTCTCAACCCATCTAACTCGGGCCAGTGTGTGGGCTTCATCATTTCCTGGTGACTGTAGGGGTCGGTGACCAGAAACATGGTAGACACGTACAGTTCTGTGTTTGAATGTATTCCATATGTCTAACCACATATCTTTGCCCCAGATCGGTCGGGAGTGGATAGTCCAGTCCTGGGTAGCCCACTGTGCGATCCAAAGAGTGAGTCCCCGGTACACAGCCCAACTATCTGTGCAGATATTCAGGACACCGTCACCAGGTTCTTTGGTTATAACCATCCACACGGCCCGCAGCTCTGCCCACTGGCTGCTTTGACCATCCCCCTCTTCAAACCATATTGTATCTGTAGCGGGATGGTATGCTACTGCTCTCCACTTACTTGGGTTGCCCTTGCTGGACCCATCCGCGTACCAGGCATCTTCAGGAATGGGATATTTTCCTTCCTGGACGGGACTCTTCTGTGGCGGAGCAACCAAGGTTTGTTTTGGTGCATCACTGTGATACGTCACTGGGCCTAGAATCTTTTGGAGTTCTTCTTTCAACGGTGAGGAAGACAGACTACTCCTCTGGCTGAGATAGGCGACCCATCGTGCCACCGTCTGTGCCTGGGCCACCCCTGTCTTAGGAAGGTGGGTTCAGATCTCTCACCCACCCCTGAATTGGAAGAGTGGTCTTAACTATGACTTTGGCCGTCTGGGTTATCGGCTCTACCGCTTGTAATGCGGTATAGGCAGCCAATAGTTGTTTTTCAATCATACTATATCTTTCTTCTGATCCGTGCCAGACCTGAGACCAAAATCCAATGGGGGTCCGAACAGAACTCTGGCGTTGCCACAGGCCCCAGCCAAAGCCATCCTGAGTAACATGAACATCCAATTCAGCTGGGAGGGTAGGATCGAATATACCCAATGCCTGGGCTTGTTTCACCGCCTGTTTTGCTTGCTGGAAAGCATCCTGTTCTGTTCTCCCCCAATCCCATGAATGGCCCTTTTTTGTGAGTCTATACAAAGGTCTCAGCAGCTGCGCCAAATGAGGTATAAAGGAACGCCAGTATCCCAATATACCTAGAAATTCCTGCAGCTGCTTTGGTGTTGTAGGGACTGGAAATGCCTGAACCTTATCTATGATGGCACTGGGTAGCACTTTGGTCTTTCCTGACCAGACTACCCCCAGAAATTTTACGGACAGGCCTGGACCTTGCACCTTTTGAGGATTGATAGCCCATCCTCTTTCATTTAGGTAGGAGGTTAATGAATCTGCTGCCTCTCCTACTGCTTCCAGTGAGTCAGATGTTAACAGGAGATCATCAATGTAGTGGTACAGGTTGACATTATTATTAGGTTTCCTCCAATTAGCTAGGTCACGGGCCACCAAGTTATGACAGTATGTTGGTGAGTGCACGTACCCCTGTGGTAGGACCTGAAGGGTCCACTGCCTGCCTCCCCATGTGAACGCAAACTGATCTTGCGATTCTTTGGCAATCGGGATACTAAAAAACGCATTTGCCAAATCCAGGACACAATGGTAGGTCTTAATTTCCCTACTGAGTGTGTCCATTAGGGAAGCAATATTGGGTACGGCCGCATGGATGGGCGGCGTGACCTTATTTAATTCCCTATAATCTACCGTCATTCTCCATGTTCCATCTGACTTCCGCACTGGCCATATGGGGGAATTATATGGACTATGTGCAGGTCTTATAATACCTACTTTTTCTAGTTCCTGCACAGTTTTTGATATTTCTTCCTGCCCCCCTGGGAGTCTATACTGTCTTACATTAGTAATCTGGCGTGGTTTCGGCAAACAAATGGGCTCATGTTTCGCATGGCCCCTCAATACTGCCTGTATCGCCCAGATACTAATGTACCTCTGTCGAAGTCTGAACTCTCCCACAGTCGTCTGGAGAGCCAGACCCCATAAAATGTCTATGCCCAAGATGTATTCTGGGATTGGGGCAATCGACACTTTATACTCCCGGGGTGGGAGACGCCCAACCCCCAATTTCAGCCATGTTTGGGTGACTGGAATGGTCTGTCCCCCAAACCCACCAATCATCACTCTATTGCCCTTAAACTTTGTTGGGTCTCCATATATAATTGATGTTTCCGCACCAGTGTCTACTAGCGCCATCACCTTTTGAACATTCTTCTCTGACCAAAAGATGTCTAATTCTACATAGGGCCTCCGGTCACGTCTGGAGGCCCTAAGGGGACCAAAGTCCTTCGTTACTCCATGAAGCTGGCTAAATCTAGGTCTTTTACCGCAGGTGGTTCAGACATTGTATCCCGCGACACCTGTGGATGTTTCTTCCTCCTATTTGGGGCTATAAAGTCAGCCAAATTCCAGGTTGTTGTTGGTGCTGCCTGTATTATTCGTACTCCCGATTTTCTGGGAGTACTCTGAAATTTTTGATCATTTCTAAGTTGTTTCCATAGTTGTAACAATACATGGTTGGGTTGCCCATCGATTTTAGCAAAGGCAACCCCGGCCCGTATAAGATCATTGAACGTGGTCTTCCGAGATACCCGGATGGGGCCCGATCGGGGTATCCGTGGGACAGGCTTCTTAGTTTTAACGGGGAAGGCCTCAGCTGTTTCTACCAGACGGACATTGCGCCTAGTTCTTATGCGCTCCGTTTCCCCAAGGTCTGCCACCAACTGGGCTGCCTGTTGGACGATAGCCTCCGAAGCCACCAAAGGGTTTAGTATGGAGACCAAAGTCCCATAAAGGTGAGAGGGGGCTTGTTGCAGTATTAGGTCACGCATACCTGCTGTAAATTTTTCCGTATCAGGACTCTCAAAGGTCTCTGAATACATAGCCTCCCTCATACCCAGTTCTCGGATGTATGTTTGGAGGTCCTCCATAGAGGACCATAAACCGGTATTGAGTGGAATGTCAGATTTGTTGGGCCATGTTAAGCGGCATGCTGCCATCAACCAATCTATAATAGAATGATTCTCATTATTATAGTGGATGGCAGCATATAATCTTTGCCTCAGGGCTGGGTGTATAGTTATAGATGCCAGTTTTGACATCTCTGTCCCACTAACTAACACGCTTTCAGCTCCTGCATCCCATAACCTCAGGAGCCATGATGGTATGCTTTCTCTTGGTTTTTGATGGAATTGTTGTACTAGGTCCATCAACTCGTTTGCTGCATACGGGCACGCTGTCACATGCAAGCATGTTTCAGCGGGGGGCCATTGGTCAGGAGGCACTCCCGCTGGTCTATCTTGCATTTTTTTTTTGTTTTTTTGAGTTATGATTGGTCGGATCTCAAACGGATCCTCCAGAGATGGAGCTTCGAGATCTGATTTAGAAATCTTTTTTTCTGAGACATCCAGGTCCACTACTTCAGGGACCTGGGTGTCCTCCACTGATATGGTACGAATTTGTTTTGTTGGCACATCTAGTCCAGGTTTTTTGGCTACTAATGTGCCCAACTGTTGTTCCAACTTTTCAATACGATCTCTTAGAATCAGAAAATCAATTATTATGTTTGTATTTGTTATTTCCAGTTTATGTAAGGCCATTATTAGAGGCCAAGCCACAGCAGAAGCAGCTAGCCGACGTTCTTTTGTAACTAGTATGTCCTTGTCTAGACCTTGAAAATAATCTGTCAGCCGGGCTGGAGAAGGAGAAACAGTCCCTGTAACCCGCAGGGGTCCCCATTTTTCAATAACGGTGGCAAGACCATAATAGGATGAGCCCGTAAATCCTGGAATTTGACCAGGAATTGTTTGGTCCAGGGGAGTAACGTTCTCCCCCCTGCCCCATTTGAAAATGTTCCAAATGAAGGACATAGTTAATTACTGTATATGTATATATATTTTTTTTAAGCCTGCCTGGCTCGCCAATTGTAGGGCAAATAACCCCCAGAAATAGCACCCAGAAGAAATAGTGCCAAAGCTGATATATTTTTGATAGGCTTAGGTAGATGGCATACAGATAGTTAATAAGAAAATGAATAAGAAAAGAGCGGCTCACCTTTGAAGATGGTTGAGGCTCACCGAAAACTCCACTAGGGAGGGATCTCCAACCAGAGATCCTTCCCTGGTGGTGGTCAGCCCTTAAATGGGGTCTTGGGAGAGGTGGAGTCAAACTCCACCCCTCCCAATCACACTCACTTGCGCCCCTGCGGCTGACCCAGTGCTCGCCTCAGGTGATCAATCAGTGGTTCAGGCCGTGATTCAACAGTTCCCATACACCGTCCTACAAAAGCCAGCCCCAAATCCTGCAGAGCACCACTCAGCCCTTTAGGTTTTCTATTATAGAAGGCCTAAGGAGAAACATGTAGCTGGTTAAGATGTAGCACTTCAAAACCTCTTCACAGTGAAGTGAAAAACACTTCCAAAATATCACCTATGAATAATAAAACTCCCACAGACATTATGCGAGACAGGTATCTTCATGTTATTATTGTGATAAATGAGTGTGAAACAGTACGTACATTACATAGAGCAGATTAGAATGGAAAGAACCATTTGCACTTTATGTCTCACATCGAAGGCAATGGGATTGCCTGGTCACAGCCTGAACCAGTAAACGAGCACCTGGGTGACTGGAGCATAGCCCATGTCCACCCATCTCCTCTCTCCCCATCTCGGCAGTGCTTCTGGGAGCACAGATACGCTCAGAGCATGCGTGGGTTGCCCCCCCCTCCCTGGCTCCCTTCTTTCTGGTGTGCCAGAATTCGAACGGGAGGCGGCTGCGTTCCTTAACCAAACGGTCGCCGGGAGGGGAGTTCATTCCCCTTATCTCTACTATCTCTTTCCGTAGCTCCTGTACCTCAAATAAAGGCTCTGTCACTGCCTTTGTTTACTTTACACCTTAACAGAAAGAACAGCCTTGAAGAATACAATAGATCTTGAGATGCTTAAACTGCTGTATATTTTTTTTAAACACTTACGCCTTTGCATTACTCCCTGATTCTCCTTTGATCACACTGTTTGACTTTAGAGACCTCAATTTGCTGCGTGAGCGCCAGCATTGGGGACAGGCAAGCTCCTGGATTGTCCCTGAGAACGTTTCCTTGGCTGCATAGGACAAAATGTGCTGTCAGTCCCCAAGGTAGAACTCCTGTTTGTGTGAAGACTACGAAAAACCAACCAAACAAAAACCCACCATCGTAAAAACATCTCTTCCATTTTCTCAGTATACATTCATTTTCAGTGTTATTAGTACTGTTCTGGTCAGTACTTGTACTGGCCAGAATACAGTTCCCAACTTTGTCCTGGTGTAACTGCTGAGCAGGCAAGGACCACTATTTTCTAGCTAGCAATGTAAGGCAGTAACAGCAATGCAGGAAAGACTGGGAAGACAAAGCATCAAGCAGGGCACAAGATGTCAGAAAAGGAAGAATGGCTCCAAAATTCTCCAGTGCTCAGCAATGATTCATCTAACAGCACATTGCTTTCCTAGCATTATGATTTCTATGAAAATCCGCTGTCCTATGGCACAGCTTGTTATTTGTGCAGTAATGCAGAATGAAAACAGCTGGGGAACTCAAGTCACTGGAACGCAGTGCTGCCTCATAGGCACGGATGCAGCTTTTGAGTTGATAACACGGATCCACATTTTTCAGTGTACTGATTTTTCTCACCCTGTATGTTGCTTTGAGATCAATCCAGGAATTGAAGATGTCAGGTTTCCAGAACTGCTTTCTCTTACACTCATAGTGCAAGCACACACCCAGGTCCCAGTCTGCACAGGGGAAACAAGTGCAACCAAAGAAATAACATTTCTTTAATCCTAATGTCTGCAAATTGGGCATTATTCTCACCTGAGTGAGCCACAGGATACCAAACAGGCAAAAAAAACCGACCTCTGTGCAAGAAGGTGCACGGCCACGCACGAAGCAGAGGCACCCTGTGATGGGGTGGTGAGCACTGCTGCCTTATGGCCCTCGCTGCAGGACAGCCCTGCACCAGAGATGGAGAACAGCCCCACCAAGGGCTCCTGTTTGAGGCACGCTGCCTCACACTGTAAGTAAAAGGAACGTTGCCTACCTGTCCAGGTAACAAAAGCACACAGCTTTGCCTCTGGAACGGTGTTACTTGGGATATCTGAGCTGAACAGAAATTTCTTCTCATTTTGTACCTTCCGAAGCCACCTCAAGAACTGCGACAAGCAGATGTTCAGAGGGACTCCTCCGTCAACTTGGCTCTTTGAGCAACAGACAGAGAAGCACCCGTGTCAGTACCGACCGACATCGACTCCACATGCGTTTGTCCCTTTAAAGGAGTACCGAACCGCTGCGAGCAGCCGCGCGATACCTGCGTGACGCCGGTCAGCGCCGTGCAGAACCCGGACAGCACGGGCTGCTCCTGCGGCTGCACGAAGGAGTGGAACTCGGCCTCGATCAGCCCCGTGGCGGCGTTCAGCAGCACGGCCGGGAACTCACCTGGGACGGAGCACAGCGAGAGCGGCGGGCGGGACAACGCCCGCTCAAACACGGCCCGCGGGCATACGCGCATGCGCACCCCGCAGCCCCCGATCCCCGCAGCCCCCGATCCCCGCAGCCCCCGATCCCCGCAGCCCCGGGCCGCGCCGCCGCAGCACTCACTGATCTCGGGGCGGCGTTGCCGCGCGTCCCGCCAGCACGTGGACTCGAAGTCGAGGACGAGCAGAAAGCCGAAGCGCGGCCCCGCGGCCGCCGCCGCTCCGCCGCTCCGCGCGCCGCTCCCGCCGCTCCGCGCCATCCCCAGCGACCTGCGTGACACGGCGGGACGGGGCGGCCTCAGCGCCGGGCCCGGGGGAGACCACCCCGCCCCGGAGGAACGCAGACCCGACACCGCCAGAAGCCGCAGCGTGCAGAGCACAGCCCGCACCTGGCCAGCCGCTTCGTAGCCATCTCCGCCGCTTCAAACCGCCCGCGGTCCCGCCCCGCGGCTGCGCCGCTCCCCGCGCAGGCGCGGTCGGTCCGGCTGTTCGGCGCGGCCGTGGCGGGCGCGTCCGTCCGCTCGGTCGGGCGGAAGCGGCCCGCGGGCGGGGACGCGGACGGGCTGCGTGCGGGCGGCAAGAGGAGCAGGCCGGGCCGCCGGGAGGGGAAGGTGAGCTGGGACACAAGTGGGAGCGCGGCGTGCGGGACGCGGCCCGGCTCCTGGCGTGAGCGGCCCCGGGCTGGGCGGGCTCTGCGCGCGGTGTGCCGCCATCGTGCAGCACTCGTGTTACGTCGGAAGGGACCCCCCCGGCTCACCCTGCCGTGCTCTGGCTGCCCCGGGCCCCGCTGTGGCTGTGAGCACCTCCAGGGAAGGGCACCCCCAGCTCCGGGCGGCAGTGCCAGCGCCTCGCCGCCTCTTTCCCTTTGAAGCCTTTTCCCCTGCTGCTATCGCTGCTGCTGCGGTCAGTCCCTCTCCTGTGTGTAATCTCTCTTTGAGCACTGGAAGGCTGCAATGAGGTCTCCCTGGATCCTGCTCTTCTCCAGGCTGCACACCCCCAGCTCCTCATCCTGTCTGCACAGCAGAGGAGCTCCAACCTCCGAGCATCCCTGTGCCCTCCTCTGGCCCTGCTCCAACACTCCCGTCCTTCCCGTGCTGGGGCCCCAGGCCTGGATGCAGTGCTGCAGGTGGGGGCTCCCGAGGGCAGAGCAGAGGGGGATGATCCCGGGCTGCTCTCTGTGAGTTGTTCTCCCAGTCCGTACACGTCTGGGATTGCCCCAACCCAGGTACAGCGTCCCGCACTGGGCCTTGCTGGACCTCATTAGGTTCTCGTGTGCCCACCTCTGGAGCCTGTCCAGCTCCCTCTGGATGCCGTCCCTCCCTTCTGTGGTGCCATCAGCAAAGTGCTGAGGGTGCACTCGATCCCATTATGTGTGTCACTGGTGAAGATGTGGAAGAGCACCGGTCCCAGACGGGCCCCTGGGGGACACCGCTCGTCGGCCTCCACCTGCACACAGAGCCACTGAGCACAGCCACATCCAAGCAGCTCCTTACCCACCAAGCAGTGCACCCTTCACACCCATCTCTCTCCCACTCAGAGATGGGGATGTGGTGCAGGACCACGTTGGAGGCCTGGCACACGTGCAGGTGGACATCAGTTGTTCTTCCTTTGTCCACCGGTGCTGTCTTTGCATCACAGAAGGCCACCAGCTGGGTCAGGTATGATCTGCCCTTGGTGATGTCCTTTTGTTATGTAATAAAAGATTATAGTGGAAGATTTTTACAGGTCAGATGAGTTCCACAGCCAAATAGTCAGTGTCGGTCTCCAAAATAGCACGTGTTCTTGCTGATCAGCTCGGGAGAGCTTGTGAATTTGTGATCATGGCTTAAAGAACTGCTGTGCTGAATTCTGTGGTTCTGCCTCATCTCTGATGTGCTCTGCCCACGGCTCCTTTGGATGCTGTGAAACAGTTTCTGCAGCAGGGTCAGGAGACCTGTGTGCTTCAACAGTTGCTGCAGTTACATGAAGCAGATGGGTTCTGGCTAGAGCCCTGTGCGAGGTGTGCACATGTCTGCACGTGGTGGTGTTTGCAGGTACCCAAGGACCCAGGTTACTGCGATGCTGGTGGTAACAGATGTTGAAGTGTGGGCTTGTATGGGAACTGTTGAATCACGGCCTGAACCACTGATTGATCACCTGAGTCGAGCACTGAGTCAGCCGCAGGGGCACAGGTGAAGGTAATGTGCCTGTGTGATTGGAAGGGGTGGAGTCTGGCTCCACCTCTCCCAGACACCACTTAAGGGCTGACCACCACCAGGGAAGGATCTCTTGTTGGAGATCCCCCCTGCTGGAGTGATTGGCGAGCCTCAACCATCATAAAAGGTGAGCCATCCTTTACTTTTAATAGTAGTCTGTGTACCATCTATATAAAGCCTTATGGAAATATACCATTCTCCACAATATTTTCTCTACAATGTTCTCTAGAATTTTCCTCCCTACAGGGCTCAAGAGGAACTTCAATGAATGGAAGAGTTATTTAACGTGCTGTTGCCTGTGCCTGGACAGTATGCTGTTTACTGTTTAATTCACCTCCTGTTCAACAAACTTTTGTGGTCACACAAAACCTTTCTTTACTGCCGTTTTCCTTCTTACAGGAGAAGTCATCTCGCTTGTCAGCAGCTTTGCTCGGTGAGGACTGTGAGATCAGCCAGGAGCAGCTGTACGAGCTGTTACAGTATGCGGCCCTGGGGAAAAGCCACAATGCATCCCAGCCCAGGTACAGCATGTCCGTGTCTGGGAGGCAGCCCTGTCCTGTGCCCACTGTACTGAGAGCCCCCAGAAGGCACACGGGCTGTGTGTGTTCTGGAGCCTTTGTAATGCTGTGCAGACAGCCTGTGTTATGGAGATGTGGCTGTTGGTAGGCTTGGTTGCAGACCAGAATTCCTCTTCTGACGGAAGCTCTGACATTTCGTACTTGTTTCTGTGACTGCATGAAACACAAAACAATTTGTGGAACAGCAGGCTCACACGCTGAGAGAGGAAATTCAGTGTGAAAATGTTAGTGCTATACTTCTTGTGTCAGGTGTACGAAGTGATTTCTTTGGAGTGTTTTGGGAAGGCCGTTTTAGTCACTTTGCCCTTTTTCATCTTCTCAGTAACTCTTCTGCTTCCTACTGTAAGGTTGAGGGGTGTGTGTGGCCTCGGATGGCTCCCGTATGGCAGCAAGTAGTGTGTCTTGCAATAAAGCTAAATGCAAGGAACACTTCAAGTTTTTAATACTGAACAGAAAATGGTTTTGTGAAATGTTCATTTTGCTGAAGTAGTCTTAGTTTGATGGACTAGATTGCATCATTACAGCAGGAGTTACAGGTTTGGGTTCCTCTTCTGATGCATGTAAATGAGGTATGATAAGACATGAAATGGTACTGTGCTGGAGTTCGGTTGCAACTCATTCTTTCTCTGTCTCTCGTGTTGTGTCCAGAGATGGGTGTCTGGCTGAGAATAAGTGATAGAGGCCTCTTCTTGTTGAAGTCACTTGGTGCTTTGCCATCAACAGACTTAAAAGCTGGGCTAGCTCTGAGTTTGTTTCTAAGCGTATGGTGATTGTGTTGCTCTGAGATGTATTTATTTATTTATCTGTTTTATTGCAGCTGGTGCCATATTTATCACCAAAGCCGTCTGGCTGGCGTTGTGGTTATTGTTCTGCGTGAAATGAGCCGGCTCCATTTCTACAAATTCTGTTTACAGTTCAAACACCTCCGGAAAGTGTTCCAGCATGTAAGTCCCTGAACTGTTGCTGTCTGCTAAAATTCTTGCAGTGCTGAAGCGACGTCCCAGTGACTGCTTGCTGCAGAGAGGCTGTGGTATCTCGTGCGGGAAGTGTCCATCTTTGCTTCCTCACCAAGTGGGTGGGAGCATCTCTGTAGGCTCTGACAGCTCAGAGCAGAGGCCAGGGTTTCAACGTGCGAAACGTTTTCAACGCTTAGATCTCTGCAGCCTTTCCATGTCAAATGTGTATACAGTGGTGTTTCAGTTCTCTACGCTTCTGACTCCTACAAGGGTGCCTGGGAGATTAAAAATACCTCCGCTCATTTGAAGTTTACTCTTGGGTGTGAGTGAGGAGAATCTCTATAGAGTTATGCTGTTGCCACTGATTGAAAAATCTCAGTGTGTGTACTCTATGTCAAGTTTCTTCCTTTTATTTAAAGATTATTGAAAGAGTCATTTTAGTTTTCTGAGCTGCAAGCAAAGTCTTGGGAGGGAAGGAGAGGAAGAAAAGAAAGGAAGGAAGAAAAAGGAAGGAGTGCTTTGATTCACACTTGTAGTGTAGTTTCCCAAACTGCAGCAAATACGAAATCATGGCGTAACTGAAGAGTCCGGAACTGCATCAGGTTCTATCAGCGTGGGACTACAATTTGTGGTCTTAATTACA
The DNA here is from genome assembly GCA_036925125.1 of Oreortyx pictus. Classification (NCBI taxonomy): domain Eukaryota; kingdom Metazoa; phylum Chordata; class Aves; order Galliformes; family Odontophoridae; genus Oreortyx; species Oreortyx pictus. The sequence continues at coordinate 4,888,176 of JAUPFR010000029.1, forward strand.
TCACTGAAGGCAAAACCTTCTTGTAACAAACAATTCTATATTGTGTGTCATTAGAACTGAACTGTCTTTGTTTCATTTTCCTCAAAAAATGCCAAATGTACTTCCTTTCTACCCATCCTTCCCTAAACTGGTGAGGCCTTGGGATAAAGAGGCATCTTATATGCTTGACATTTCTACTATGTTTCCAACTTTCTGAGATCTCTTTTTTTCAGAGATTCACATTACCACCCCCTTCAGCTGACTTCCTAGCCAGTCTGTGTGGTGAAGGAGCAAGCCTGAAACCTCAAGGCACTGCACAAGGTACCTTGCTTAGCTTTGTGTTACCTGTTTTGGTCACAGTGATTCACTTTCAGGAGTAATTTAATGGCTTTGCACCCTGTGCATGCATAGCATGCTGCTATGGTCAACTTGTTTACAAAAAGAAAAATGTACAAAAGGAACCCTCTTGGGTTTGTTATCACAAGTAAATGCGAAAAGCCAAGATAATTTTTTAATGAGTTTAATACAGAATTCTGATGCTTCATGACCCCTTTTGTGATCATTTTACTGTAAGATGTGTCTATAGTTTTTTGTTATACTGAGCTGCAATTGAAGATAAAGAACAGGTGTTTTGACAACTGATATCCTATTTTTACACTCTATAGAGGTAAGTGTAATCCAGCAGGCTTGTACAAAATCTGCAAGACTACCATGAGAACTCCACTGAAATTGTTAGGAATGTAATGCAAGGAGTCTTGAATTCAAGTCCTAAATTGGAGAATGAGCGGCCGTTACTTTCACTGTAATAACGGAGTCCTCTAGCACCTTGACTGTAAGCCTACTGCACTGTCACGGAGCTGAGATGTCAGGTACAGTTTTCCTTAAGTGCAGTCTGCAGAGGGCCACCTACAAAATAGTTAAACTTCATACAGCTGTGGATTATGATGACAGTTCAGCGTTTGCTTCTTTGTGAACTGCACTTACAGCACGTTTTCTGTGAACAATGCTTTGGAGAATGAAATTTATAGATAAAAGCAGCTCTCTTTCTACTTTATGGCTTACATGAGATAAATGACTGCACTGTCAGAGGAAGGTGTGCTCTCTTCTACTGAGAGGAATGTCAGATAGATCTGTGGTGGGACTGGCTCACAGGCTGCTAGCAGTGTCAGTAGCTGCACTGGGAGTAGATTCAAGTGTCCTGATGAACTTGTATGCCAGCGTGCATTAAATATCCCAGTGTACGTACAGTTTGTTGCTCCATGCGTTTTCTTTTAAATGGCATAGCCTTCAAGTGTTCCTACTTGTGCAGAAAACCAACTGCAAGTAAGGAGTGCTATCTGATCCTGACAGACGATCCTGTACGTTACAGATCTGATTTCCACTGGTGTTGATTGTGTTCCTAAAAGCTCAGGCTTGCAATGTGATCCGATCATCCAGATATATGGGAAAGAAAAGTAAGGCCTCACGAGCTATACTCTAAGCTCAGAAGAGCTAAGAAAGAATGATTATCCTATGAGAGGTTGGTTTTCTGAAGTTTTGGTTTGTATGTTTTTGTTTTTTTTAATTTTGAAAATGAATGAGATATTTGGTTAAATAGGTTGTATGGTAACTATTAGAAGAAGAGGTCTGTGCCTTATTCACGTGTATCTTTTCATTTTAGCTTCCCCTGGATGTAAGGGGTTATATGTACACAGAGCGTGATCTTCAGAGGACAGACAGCAGCCCCCTCTTCGGTCTGGATTGTGAAATGGTAACAATAAGTGCGTGACCCTACAAAGCATCGTCAAGCAGCCAAGCTCCTGTTGGTTCTTCCAAAATGAACCAGGCACCCTGTGTGCTTATTAAACCACTTTTGGCATACGTGATTCCAGTCCATTCTTTGATGGTACTGGTGCCAGTGCAGCCATGCGAGGGACTCGGTGATTCTGGAAACAGCAGCAAAATTCTCTTTGTCCTGAGCAGTGCAGCAAGGGAGCTCAGTTCTGTGCCGACTCTCACAACAGTGTCTGGATCTGCTAGGTTTATTGCCAGTGCTCTAGTCCTGAGGTTTTTGTTTACAGTTCCTTCCCTCAGCTCTCCCCAAGGTTTGGGAGTGCAAAAAGCTCTGTGCCACAGCTTTTCTGTAGCCATCACAGTTCTGTGGCAGCATCCAAACTGAGTGAATGAGGTGTGTTCTGGGGTCTGCTTTTAAGTTGCATTATCTTCTTCGGTGAAGAACAGTCAGTGGCAGTTCTGCACTGCAGAGTACAAACTGATTCTGTGAATTCAGCACTTCCCTGTAGAGGTTTTCTTTACGTTATGCTTGGCTGTGTGTTTGATATGTTTAGGACAGGCATTTGCCACTTGAAATGAAGCATGGGATGGTGTGAAAGCTGCAGGTGGTAGATCTAATATAGATAAGATAATCTATATATATATTATATTATATAATTAATATAGATAAGATAGACTATCTATCTATATATGTAGTGTTGTATGTAGTGTTGTATGTAGTGTTGTATGTAGTGTTGTATGTAGTGTTGTATGTAGTGTTGTATGTAGTGTTGTATGTAGTGTTGTATGTAGTGTTGTATGTAGTGTTGTATGTAGTGTTGTATGTAGTGTTGTATGTAGTGTTGTATGTAGTGTTGTATGTAGTGTTGTATGTAATAATCTAATATAGATAAGATAGATCTACTCTACTAGGTAGAGTAAAGTGACTTGTGGTAGTGACATTGGCTGTAGCCAGAGCTAAGTATTCTGAAAGGCAGCACTGAGCAGAGCCAGCACCTCCATCTGCTTTGTCCTAACAGTGCCTGACTGCAAGAGGGAATGAAGTCACTCGTGTCTCTTTAGTGGATGCAGAGGGACAGTGCCTTCTGAATGAACTAGTCAAACCGGAAAGTGTGATAGTGAACTACTGCACCAGGTGACTTTCATTAAAGTTTCTTATCTTTAAGACCTGCAGCCCTTTCAGATTAAGCCTTCTACACAGGAGCTTTCAGAATACTTCAGTGTGCATGCTCTCACTGTTGTCTCTTGCATTTTACTCAGTATTAAGAGTACAGTTTGTGCTATGTGGTTAGAATTACCAGCATTGTGTATATGCAGCTACACAGTGTCTGCTTGTCCAGCTAGGCATTGCCATTCTGTAGTGCTGTAGGAAACGTTCTTTAATAGGTAAATGATCACAGTACAGGCTACTCTTCAGGTCTGGGTTTAAAAAGGACGCAGGGTAAGATACAGGTTTGTAAATCAACTCTCTGCTTTGTAGCTAAGTTTGCATATCTGTAGGTAAAGAATAGCATAGGTCATCAGCTTGCTTAAGGCTTCGAGACTGGGCTCATTACAGCAGAAGCAGACCAGACTCAAACCATGTCTTCTCTAAGTCTTAGTCTGGATTTATGGAAGGGGTGAGCTGCCAGTTCCCTCACGTTATTGGAAGCACCTCCTTCCACAACAGCCATGCAGGATTTTGTTATGTGTGCTGTCTGATGCTGAGTACTGCATCACTTAAGTCATGCTTGAGAGAACTGCCATTTGAAACATGTGACAGCACAGCAGCTTGGTATCTCTGCAGTGCATCCTCTTGTGTTGGAATACGTCCACAGAGAAAGCAGTAAATAACATTCTGTCATAAGTTATGCTGGATTCACATTTTGCATGCCCTGCTAGTGATTTTCTCCAGTAAATGCTGTTGCTAATGCATTGCTTCTACCTCGTCTAATTTCTGTTTTGAAGATACTCAGGAATCACAAGGAAAATGCTTCTTGCAGTGAAAACAAGATTGGCAGACATACAAACCAGACTGAAAAAGATACTTCCCCGTGATGCAGTATTGGTGGGTCATTCTCTAAATGCTGACCTTCGGGCTTTGCAAGTGAGTGTTTTTCCTAGCTGGATGATACTCATTTCAGATGTAAAAGGCCCAAACAGTTATTTTTTAATTAGTAGACACTTGTTAATTGCTTTTCGTTATATGTAACTTTATGTTTGCAAGGACTTGAAAGAGAGAGATTCCTCTTACACATAGAAAAACGTGCTAGCTGCTCTTCTGAACTCAAAAGGAAGGGGGAAATCTGATTAGACAGGGATATAACTCTGTCATGGGAAGAGCCAAAGCCCTTCGTATATTTAATTTAACCAGCCTAAAATCCCTGAGTCATAATTAATCTTTCTAATTTGATTTTGATCTTCCCAACAGAGTGTTAGAAAAGAGATTGATGCCTGTTTCATTATTACCATGTGTTTTGTTGTTATGGGCCTGTTATATGTCAACAAGAAGCTGGCAACTGAAATGAAAAGGCACGGATAACAATGGAGTTGTTGCCCAGTTCTGTACGACTGCTGTTCTTAAACTGGTGATATTTTCTCTCTTCCAGATGATCCATCCCAGTGTTATTGATACTTCATGACTTTTTGCCAGAAATGAAGGCCGAAGATTTAAGCTAAAATTTCTAGCCAAAGCTGTTCTCAGGTGAGATTGTGACTGCTTTGTCATGGGATGTATTAGAACTGTTGTGGTTCATGGGGTCCTGCTTTTCCACCAGTAGCAACAGAATATTTTTTTTTCCACTAAAACTCAAAGGAACGAGCAAATAAACATGGTATCAAAGAATTTGCTATTTCCTTGAAGCGTTAAGTAGCACAGCAGATTGGCCTGGCTTTGAGCAAGGATGCTTGGCACAACCAGATCTGAGTTCTTGTCTGTAGGTGTACCACAAAACCAGCTGTTGTGCAGTGTATGAAACTGTAGAGCAGCAGATGCACTCTGGCTCACACAAATGAGATTTGTTGCATCTATCAAGAAGGAAATGCAAATTTAGGAAAGTACGATGTACTGACTGAATTGTATCCCTTCCTATGCCAGCTACCGTAGCATGTCTTAGCAGTGCAGTGCTCACAGTTCAGCTCCAAACTTCTCAGAGCTGGAGGTTGCCTCCCCTCCTGTATGCAAATTGTGAGTTCAGTCATTGATCAAGGGGGAAAATGAAGAATGGTTATGCTTTACTGCTTCTGTCAAACCCTGTGTTTTGCTCAATTTGGCAAAAGTGTTTCTTGCGGTAACTTTGGGAAATATTTAGCAAATTTAATTGCTGCATGGAACTAAAATCATTTTTTGAGAGATGAAAGCTATTTTGCTGAAAAGGACCTACCTCAGAAAAAAAACCAAGATGTTGGTTAGTATGGAAAAGTAGATAGCCTTCCTGTATATCTAATTTTGATGCCGTAGGAAGGAGATCCAGTGTGAGCAGAGGCTTGGTCATGATCCTGCAGAAGATGCTAGAGCTGCGCTGGAATTGGCTCAGTTCTTTATTGAGAAAGGACCGGCGAAGGTAGCTATGTCTCATGTCCTTAATAGCAGAAAGTACAAATTGTTGTGCTTACAATGGAAGAACACTCTTGCCCATTCTTTTACTGAGGAAATGGAGCTGTGGTATAAGCCTTGGTTGTGGTAGCTTTCTTTCAGCCTGTGTCTTGGTATCTCAGTAACTTGGAACATCACCAGTGTCTCTGTACTCAGATGTGAATGAGCATTGCTGCTGGTCTCTCACAAGGGCGCTGGGAAGAGAAGGATTCCACCACTCGCAGCCTGTGGGACAGCCTGTCCTTTTCTCTCAGTGAAAGAAGCGAGGGACCTTCTATGTTTTGTCAGCGATTCGAGCTGGTTTTATCAGTCTGAAGTCTCTTTCTTGTGCTGCTGGTTTCTGAGAACACTTTTTGGATGTGCTTGCTGGATGGTGCTCAAGTACTGCTTGCTTGAAAACGACAACAGAAAGTAATAAGGCAAAAAATGAATCCCTGCGTCTCTCCACTGCTGTGGAATGTGCCCAGGTGACTCATGGAGCAAGCACAGGGTTGGTGGTTTGTTACACTTAGCAGAGATGAAAGCCAACTGCTCATCTTCTTTCCGCAAGGTAGCAGAACTCAACTTGGAAATGCTGCTGGCAGCTGAAAGGCAGACTGAAGTCTCACCAAACAAATCTGTGGTGCAGCCACTGCGATGTGGAGTCCAAAAGCAGCTGAATGGTCCTCCGTACTCATCCAAACCATGGTAACAAGATTCTCAGAGATGCATGTTATTCCTTTGATTGAAGCTGTTTTCGAGAGGCTTCCAGTATCTTCAGAGAGAGACAGTGAATTGCAGGGTAGCACTAAAACATTTTCGGAAGTTACATCTTAAATTTCACAAGTGTTTTCTGGGCTTCTTCTGAGGACAGAAATATTTCATTAAAATATCTTGAATGAACTGTATCATTTTTTCAATCATGGGCACTTCTTGAAGGCTTGTAACTCATGACATTGATAACTAATGTAATTTGCAGAGTTTTTTTCTTCTCTCTCTGCTAGTTTCCTGGCCTGCTTGCAGGGGATGGGCCAGAAGCCACTCCTTTCGGGCAGACAGAAGCTGGACTCTTCTGGCCTTTGTCAGAGTGACCTCAGCACTTCCATCAAACAGGTGAATGGACTCAGAGTGGGTTGGTCTGAACACGTGTCACACAGAGTTGCAGAATTGTAGGGGTTGGAAGGGACCCCTGGAGATCATCAAGTTCAGCCCCCTGCCAAAAGTTCTTCTTGTCCTGGGGCAGTAGGTGGGTCATGTTTTAAAAAGCTGACTGACAAGTGCTTTCAGCAATGGTGTTGATACCAGGTTAGCTGCATCCATTTTGGCATTTCAAAAATAGGCTTTGATACTCTGTCACTCTCTCAGGACTCACTGAAAAGTAATTTCTGCCTGAGGTCTTCCTTAGACAGCAATGAGAAGCAAAGTTGGGAATTAAGTTCAGGAACTCTGTTTCTGGTTTGTTGTGGTACAGTTGCCACTTTTTTTTCCTTCCAGATTCTTCAGAGAGCCTTGGAACACATTCCCCTCTCCACATTCAGTATAATTCAGTTTGGATCCAGAGTACGTTGCATCTGGATTTTGCGAGAAGGTACTCATTTATTTGTGTGAGAATAGTCTTCAGTGCTGATCTTGGGAGGAGACATTATGTATCTGGTGGCACCTGGTAGTTAGTTTCCTTGCTTTGTGAAGTTCCTTCTCTAATCTATATTCTTACAGGTGAGAAACAAGCTGACTGACATGCTGACAATTTACGCAGGTCCTTTTGAGGAAAACGTTTGTCTGAAGTCTGTGAAAAAAGAATTTGGAAGGTGTGGGCCAATCCAGTCCCTCACAGTGGTGACTGAAACGTACCAGGTGAGGAGCACTGACAGCATTCGGCGTGCTGGCAGGTGGTGAAGGCAAGAGTCATCTCTTGAAAAGATATTGATTAGAAACATTTAATTACCAGCTATTCTGGTGGTTTTTTGGGGGTGGAGTGTGAGGGGGGCAGTTCTCAGCACACATGAAAGTTGCTCCACAGAGTGACAAGAATGAACGCAGCTGATACGATATAACATCCAAGCTGCAAAGCTTTAACCTAGTATTCATGATGCTGAGTTGATTTTTTTTTTTTTTTTTTTTTTTTTTTGTCCCTCGCAAGAGAGCTGATACGCCAAGGCCTGTAATGGCAGAAGAAGGTTGCTTTTAATAGTTGAGCTAATTGAAGGGGTTTTTTTAATAGTTATGGTATGTAAAGCGTTACCTGCATCACCCACTCAAACTCCTTATATGCCTTTTAAAACAAAAAAGAACTCCGAGACCTGAGTTGTAAAAGGAGAGGGCTAATATCTGCTGTTCATAAACCTGAAGTGTCCTGTCCTTTTGTTTGAAGCCATACGTCTGTATCCAATATGGTGCGCTGGAAGCTGCCCAGCTTGCTGTGGAAACCTTAAATGGAGCTGAGGTAGCAGGATCCTGCATTAAGGTATGCAAAGTAAATAGTAAAAGCCTAGATTACGTTTAGTGCAGGATTATGGGCCAACACAATTCTTTTAATATCTACGTAGTGCATAGGATGGATCTCAGCTGGCCATGCTGCCACCATCTTCTGAGACAGCTTATGCTGTGGCCTCCTTTCCTTCCTGTTGGACAGCAGGAGGGGGTCTTGACAACTCGATCTTTAAAATGAAAAGCTGAGATGCTCGGTGTTGAAATGCCATGTAAGCAGTATGGGGTTCTTAATCATCTAGTGTTCTTGCATTGCTAATGTGCTCTTTTCCTTTTTCATGACTATTTAAGCTAGCCTACAGTTACTAGTTACATTGTTCAAGGAAAGCTAACAAAGTTTTGATAATGAGACAAAATCATTTAGAATAGCAGCTCAGAAGACAGAGCTGCCTTGGCTGATGCATTGTGTTTGTTCCTATTGGACCCACCTCAGGTTCAGAGACCCATCACTGCTGCAACACTGGACTGTGATGTTCTGATAAAGGAGCTGGAAGTGGATATAGAAAACGAAGGGATGATTTATGTGGCGGGAATAAAGAAGTCATTAACTGAGGCAGATTTGCAAGAAGAATTCAGCCCCTTGAAAGATCTGGAAACTCTGTTCCTGCCAAAGGATCTCCAGAGCGGGAAGCACAGGACCTGCTGCTTCCTCAGTAAGTGGCTCTGCAATGCAGCCTGCTTATTTCCTTCATGCAACGTTGTTCAGCAGCCCTTGGAAATATGATGGAAATTCGCATGTGCTCCAAGTGCCAACATTTAGTGATAGTCCAGTGAAAGAGTGGCTGCAGCTTCACACCAACTAGTGATCACTTCTGAGAAGTCAGGAGAACAACTGGAAGAGTGTTGTATTTATCTGACATTTTGATGGTCTGACCCTTGCCTGAAGCAAGATAACATCTGCTCACTGCAGCAATTTCAGTTTCTTGTCTTCTTCCTCCAGCTTTAGCCTTGCCCTGCAGGTGCCAAAGAACAGGGAAAAAGAACTGGCAAATCATGATTCTTTCCTCTTTGTTTTTCAGAGTTCCAGAAATCACAGAGTGCAGTGGATGCCCTGGAAGCTGTCAGTGGCTGGGCCACGAAGGGCAGCACACTCAGAAGCAGGCATGCTCTTGCTCCAGGTCACCTCTGGAGGTGCATTTGGCAAATGAATCACAGCAGCGAAAAGCAAAGAGGAAACAGTTTAAGTGAGAAAATGGCACCGCTGTCTCACTCTGTGAGTTTAAGGCTATGCTGGCTTGTTTCTGTTTGTTAGTGAGAAGGTGTATGACATTGAACTGCTTACTGCCTTGAGCCAGGAGTGATCATGAGGAGCAGCCACCAGTGCAGAGCTTGTGTAGCAGGAGGACCTCCTCGTTCTGGTGCAGAGCAGCTGCCCCAGGTCCATCTGCATAAGGTGCTTAGGAGATGTAATACCATGTGAGATTATGTGGTGTTTGCAGGGTACCACAGAGTCTCAAATCCAGCGTGGTGGCATGAGGCAGTAAGTGATGTTACTCAGCAGCTGGAGCATACCACCTGGGAGCAGACCGAGCACATGTATAGGAAATGGTTTGGAAGTCAGAGAGAGAAATGAATCATCGTGCAGCATGACAGGCAGGAACAGGTCTGTGTGTGTGGCTGTCACTCTTACTGGAGGAAGCTGCAGTGCCATCTGAGTAGAGTGTGCAGCTCTCCCTGCAGCTGAGCTGGTGCCCTTCCAGGTGCCAGCAGTAACAGCCACTGCTGTCCTCACCTGCTCAGTCCCTGATGCTGCCCCAGCTCAGCCTCCTCATAAGCATTTCTAAATGTGATTGTTATGTACCTGCAGAAGAATGGGGTATTGTAATACTTGTATTTTGTTACACAGGAGCAGGATGTAAAGAAAAAGGTGAAGAAGTTAGACCAGCATATAAAAAAGCTTGATAGAAGTCTGCAGAATAACACCTTGTGTGTTGTTCTCTTTCCTGGAATGAACAGGTAACTAACTGCCTCGTGTTTTTGTCTTCATCTATTAAAAAGGAAAAAGACTAACAAAAGCCCTGAAGAAGCTGCTGTATTTTAGTCTGATTTTCATATAGGAAGTTTAGGTTTTATTGGCCTAATGAGTCATGCTCCACATTAGCAAGGCTGAAATCCAGAGTGTTGATTAGTTGCACGTGTTTTTTGGTTGGATGGAGCCCCTGCTGGGCATTTTGTACCTGTTTTGAAGCCAATACAGTTCTGCAGTTTTGGGAGAGCAAGGTAAGCTCTGTGTGTTTCTAACTGAATCAGGCAGAGGTTCCGCAGCAGCTGGGTTTTTGGATGTTGGGCTTTTATGCATTTGATTGTTTTCAAACCACTGAAGCACTACAGCCCAGGCACCGTCTAGCAGTGGTAGTGGCACTGACATATGTGCTCCGTCCTTAGCCTGGATCAGAGGTGGTTCCTTCCTTCATTCTTCTATCAGAAACACGCAAGCATAATGTGGAAGAGAAAATGAAAAAGAAAAAAGAAGAAAACCAACCACTTTTCACTTAGTCCTTAAGCTTTTGTAGGAAAGGACAAACACATTGAGTTGGGCCTCAGAGCTACTAGCAGGGATGTTTCCATATGGCTCAGCCTTCATTCGTATCACAGCCTGAGCTGCCACGGTCATTCACTGCTCAGGTCCTGACCAGAAAGCGTAAACGTTTCCCTGGAAAGGCCTGTATCTCTGAGTGTATCTCTGCTAGGTCTGCCTTGCTGCAGGTCCCTTCAGCAAAAGTGGTACTGGTCCAGGGAGACAGGTGCTGTGCCAGCAGATGAGCAGGGGGATGGGGCAGCACCTCTCCTAGTGGGGTGACCAGGTGTGCTGGCCTAACCTGCAGAGCTTCCTGAGGAGTGGCAGTGTGATGCTGTGTTATCTTCTGGACCACTGTCTCCAGAAGGTTGAGGCAGCCTGAGCCAACAGTCATGTGCTCAGTGCCTGTGACAAATCATTTCAGCAAGCACACGTGCCAAGGGGCAGCTCTTGGCATAATCTGCTGTCAGTGGCTGGTTTCTAGTAGCTTAAATGAATTCCAAAGTAGAAATGAATTCCAAAATAGGTATCTTTTAAGAAAAGATTGTTTAGCTGGTTACCCATCACGTCAAAGAATAAGAGCATGCACACTGAAGCAGCAGCAATTTCTACCTCATTAGAGCAGTGCTGATTGCACATAGATGTGTACAAATGGAGTTTTGCTGCTTCCATGTAACAGCCGTGTCTTGGACTGATGGGAAGAAGGGAGTGCTTTCCCAGGCCTGGGAGAGTTTTCTTGCCGAGAGTGGTTCCCAAATTACTGTTTTGCAGGGGGCGGATAAGTTTATTGTTCCAAAAGAATGACAAAATTTGTTGGGCAGAAAGTAATACATGCAGTTTTCTACTCTGGGGGGTTGCAGGCTTCTCCCTCGTAGGGCTGCTAGCTTGCATGCATCAAGGCTGCCCTGAGCAGAAATAACATCTCTTGTTTATGTTGCAGCATTCATGGATCACAGTCCGGCCTTGGTCTGATGCGAATAAAAGATGACAGAGGGAGCAGCGCTTGTTAAACTGCCAAATTTTTAATCAAAGTCTTTTGTGAAGATATTCATAGTTATTTTAAATATTGATGTCTTTGTAAAGAGCCCTTGCTATACAAACAATAGGTTTTCACTCTGTGTCTTCTATAAAGTCTAAAAATAAAAGCTATTGAAAACATCTAGAAAGCACAAAGCCCTTTCCGTTAATGCTTCTGCCTGTGGCTTTTTCCCCTGGTGCTGAGCTTGGCAATGCTTGGGCGGAGCTGAGGGCAGCGCAGGGGCAGAAGAACCCGATGGCTGTGATTGAATTCAGCGAGTTGAGCTGTCTCAGCGCGGGGCACTGCTGTACCATGGGGTTCTTTTCACTGCAGCATGGTGTCGCGCCTGGGCAGCTGCTCAGCGGCTCCACGCTCTCCGTGGGAATGTACTGTGCCAGCGCCCAAAACAGTGCAGGCCTCGTTTCTGGAAAAGCTGTGTACTTCCTCCATGGAAAGGAGGAATTGGTGATTCATACCTCTTGGACAATCTCATTTCTCCCATAGCCCCTTAGAAAACAAACAAATTGCAGTTTGGCTGCAGGGGGAAGGGCAAGGGCTGTTTGGGCCATCTCAAGGAAAGCACGCAGCTGCTCAAACTTCACTCGCTGTGTTTTCTGGGGGAAGCTGTAAGTGCAGAGCTGCTGCAGGAGCCAGCCCTGACCTGTAGTAGTGTGATATGAGGCACAGCTCAATGGATCAGCCCCGAGCTCGGCACGCCCTGCTTGACCACCTCTCATCAACAAACTGAAGCACGAGAACGCCCTGGAAAGCTTTGAGTGTTGGGGGCAAAAAAGGAAAATGTTTGTTACCAAGTTTCAAAGTGAGACCAAGGGCCAAGCGTTTCTTAGCATGAATTGAAATAGGCTGAGATTACTTTGAAGTAGTTACTGTCCCGGAGAGGATGAAATGCAGCTGATAGATCATCACCCCCTCCTGCTTCCCAGCAGAGCGATGGCAGCAGACGGGCACTGCAGCACCAGGGAGCGCACAGCAGTGCTCGCTTCAGGCTTCTTCATACCTCCAGACTTCCTCAAATGAATGAGGAAAAAAAGATGAACGTGGCCGTTTATACCTTTTATTTCAGAAAGGTACCATATCCAAGCCTGCTGAGCTCGGCAGCCCTTTTCAAACCGGGACAAGCACAGTGAGCTGCTACAAAAGCGGACAGGCAGTCTGAGCCCCTCACCCTGCACTGCTGCGGGGAACGGCAACTGCCCGCGCTGACGCTCATCCCCCTGCGCAGCCCCCTCACGTTAACACTGCTCACACCCAGTGCCTCCAACACACGTGCACTGCAAATCTGAGCAAATGAAACAGGCCAATTTTAATTCCAATGCACTTAAGAACAGGGTAGGCAGCTCCCTGTGCTGGGCTTAGTAAGCAGCCAGGATTCCTGCTTGGGAAACTACGGATAACAAATAAAAGCAGCAAGAGTCCTAGTTATAGTCATGAAAAAATAATTAATTTTTCCCCTTTTAATTGAAAATGTAAAAAGGACTTCAGGTTTAAAGAAAACATTTTGTACAAAGCTTCACAAAAAGTGAACACCAAAGTGTCATTATATAAACACAACAAACGCCTCATTTGTTGAGTACCGCACAGAACAACGTGCAAGTTCCCTCCCCGAGGGACTGGCTTCCTCGGGCTGTCCCTCCCCCAGACCTTACAGGAGTAAGGAGACCCAGAAGCTCTGAACACGTACAAAGCTACAGAACTCAGGATACAGTGACTACAGGCAATACTTCTGTGGCGGTGATGGGGTTTCATTCTTTTCTTTCCCCTGTTTTTCTTAAAAGGTGTGTCGACGCTTCAACATACAGAAGTACAACAAAAGGGTGAATGAATGGCAACTTGGATTAGAAAAAGCACCAAAATATTTAATATACATCTGGCACAAACTCCACAAGAAGTCAGTAATGGGCAAACCGATGCTTTTCTTATAGGTAAAGAAAAACCTTAATGCTTTTCTTCCAGAAGGGACACAACCAAACATGACACTCAGGATTGCTATCAAGTAACAACCACCTTCTCGTTACAGCCCATGTGCACTGTGCCTCACATTGCACATTCTGTTCCAGACGATAACGGTGAGCAAAATAGGAGAAATATTTGTAAAACAGCAAAGCAGATGAGACTCAGCATAGATGCATGACCTCAGATTTTCCCACTTCTTCTCTAGATCATGGCTTCATACTTGGCCACATCCCTCAATAAAGACCCTGCACAGAACAGAACTCACTGCAGCCTTTTCAAGCATTCGAACTCTGCAGCAGCGTGGTTCTGCTCCGTAACAATACATTCATCATTTCCTGGGGTGAGAAAATTGGGTCAGATGCGGTTGGTAAGCCTGGAAAGCTACTCGTGACACGGAGAAAGGTAAATTTGATCCCATGTACCCTTGAGGGCTTACTGAGGGGACCGGTAGCTAGCTGCGTTCACCTACAGTTCAGTGGAAGCTGCACAAAGGTGCACTGCTTTCACTGTTTCCTTACAGTTATTTAGCTCACTGGGAGGAAATACAGTACCAAAACACATTCCTTCCATACAGGCTGACGTGGCCACGCCGGGGCTGAGCTCCAGGACAAGTGTCAGTGCTGTGAGCCGCAGCTCTCCAGCCTGGTTCCATCAGTGCTCCCTCCTGCTGCACGCAGCTGCCGGTGCCATGGGCTCACTCCGTGCCCCAGGTCAGCAGGGACAGAGCCCAGCAGTGCCAGGTGAGAGCGTCATCCTGCACATCCATCTCTCCTGGAACTCCAGATAGAGGACGCCTCACAGCATGAGGCCTTCCCGCCACTCCTGCTGGCACATTTCCTTTCTGAGAGACTATTTAAACTTACAGGTAAGAAAGAATATGCATTTTTAGGATAACTGAGTTTAACTTGGCTGAAGAACCACTCCCACAGCACAGGACAGCTCTGTGGGCAACAGAAAAGCACGCTGCCCCAGCCGAGCCACCTCGCAGGGCAAGGAGAACCTGCATTGCAGAAGAACGTGTTTTTCTGCGTGTAAAATGCACGCCATCTAGAAAGAGATTTTATCTTCAGGGTGCAATCACGGATAGAAGCTTTCTAAGAACAGACAAATAGGAGAAACTCCCAGCATCTCCGGCACTCTCAGCTCTGCTTTAAGCGTAAGGCGTTCATCCTGAGCAGGACACTGAGCGCAGGACGCGGCAGCTGTGCAGCCCTCGGTTTCTGTTGTCACGTGGAACAAAGCACTGTATATTTTAGCAAAAGAAGAAGTACGCTCATGGCACTTCTGAAGGGCAAACGAAAGGGCCAAATGGCCCCTCCTTGGGGAGCAGCTGCTCCGTCTCCCATTTGTCGTAGCCTGAACTGGAGAGAGAATGCTGGATGCTAAAAGCCCTGAGCCACACGGGAGCAGTGCTGCTCACCTGTGGCACTCCAGAGCGCGATCCCTGGAGGACCAACACTTTCCATAACAGCTTGGTTTTGCTCCCCTCCAAGGGGCTGATTGCATGCAGGTTAAAAGCAGGATACCAAAAAGGATGGTAAATAGGTAACACTTAATTGGAGTACATTACTTATCCAGGCATCATAGCCTGGGAGAGAAGAACGGTCAACTTGAACTGTTCAAGTCTAAGAACGAGAGGTAGAGGTACCTATGTACTTCACGGTGAATGAGTTACAGCCTTCTGTCTTACAATCTCATGTATTTCACTTCAAGCGAAAATATAAAACCAAACATACAATCTTTGATACTCCAGCGAGAAAAATCCAACACTGGTGCCTCTGCACACAACAGAAGTAAGCACTTATATTTCACTACTCATTTCACTACCCGGAAACCTTCAAAACTCGTGTTTTGTTGTATACTGAAACACTGAAGAATTTTCAGTTTCAGGCCATGCATCTTTTCAATATGAAAGGTTCACATGCACATGTTTCAAGCAGAATGAGCTCAAAAGAATCAGGTGCACAACTGATCAGGGATTACTGACATGAAGTCAGGGCTGCAATACTCCAGAGCTCACAATGCCCGTTCTCCTGCCACGAACAGGAAGGTGCAGTGTCAGACCCACAGCAGGTAACCATGCGGTCTTTGACCCTGCTGCTTTGTTTGGGGTTTTTGGAACAAGGCTTAGAGCCATAAGGAAGGTACTCATGTTTGATGCACAGGAGCAGCAGGTGAGACATGACCGGTGCTGCACAGGGCCTCAGGGCTCTGACAACCACAGCAGCAGTCAGGGCAAAGCCCACAGCAGCCCGCAGCCCAGCAGGTCCCACACCACCTGCCACACTCATCTCTTTTCCTTGGAGTTTTCTCCATACAGTCGCACGGTACTATAGAGCTCCAGCTCTCCGTACCAAAGAGCACCAGCAGCAAAGAAGTGCACAGTTCTACGTTCAGTTTCCATTCATTTACTCAGTGAAGTCTGATGGCCAGCTCAGGGTGGAATCTTTCATACCCACAGTTGAATCAATCCATTGACAGCCTCTGACCCAAAGTCACAGCCCCAGGAGGAAGGGGCAGCACCGATCCAAGCAGCCGCGGCACTGACACCGCACTGAGTTAAGCACTGCCGAGTAAAGTTTGCACAAGTTGCACTTCTTTGTGTATAGGAGAAGGCAATAAAATGCCATAGAGTGTGGATGTCAGATCAGATTCCCAGCAGATATCTGCCACAATCTGTAGTTATCTACAGTTATCCCAAGTTGCAGCAAATTCACTCCACAACATTTCTAATGCGTTCTCTAAGAAAAAGATTAAAAAGTTCCAATGGTTTTGAGCACCTGATCAGCATCACAGCGCACTACGGAATCGTGGCCTACATCAAAGACAAATTGTACGGAGAGTGCTCTTAGCGATACTGAGCAAAACTGGCAGCGAGCTATGAGCTCTTAACGCGTTATCCGCGGATTCCAATACAATCGCAACAATCGCGTCTTCTGCAGTTTTTGCCGTTAAGAAAGACGCGATTCAGCCGGATGCCGTGCACTTGAATAGCGGTTTCTCCAATTAGCCTGTAGAAGCCCTATACTTCCAAAGCAGCTTTTACACCTGATAGACACTTCGTTTCTGGCACTGTCAAAGTTGTTGTGCTGGACCCCGAAGTTAGTGTAGGGGAAAGTTTCTGTTCTCATTCTGCTCTGCTACCGAATGCAATGTATGTCTGCATCGTTCGTTCATCTGCGTTCACGTTTTCATTCTGTTTCTCTGACGCTTCTTGATGTCCATTTTCTATACTTCGTCAAATACTGTCTATACACGTTTTCTTTTGGTCCATTCTCGCGTTTCTGATTCTTACACCAGAATCGTAAGCTTTTTCTGAGTTTAGCAAAGTACAGGCTAGAACCGGTGGAATTTGTCTCCAATCCCTGATTCCTGTGACATTACACCGTTTCTATATGTTCCCCACTAAAACTTCACGGGACCATCGTAAAAGCTCCATTTGCGATACTGAGCAATACCGGCAGCGAGCTATGGGCTCTTAACGCGTTAACCGCGGATTCCAATACAATCGCAACAATCGCGTCTTCTGCAGTTTTTGCCGTTAAGAAAGACGCGATTCAGCCGGATGCCGTGCACTTGCATAGCGGTTTCTCCAATTAGCCTGTAGAAGCCCTATACATCCAAAGCAGCTTTTACACCTGATAGAGACTTCGTTTCTGGCGTTGTCAAAGTTGTTGTGCTGGACCCCGAAGTTAGTGTAGGGGAAAGTTTCTGTTCTCTTTCTGCTCTGCTACCGAATGCAATGTATGTCTGCATCGTTCGTTCATCTGCGTTCACGTTTTCATTCTTTTTCTCTGATGCTTCTTGATGTCCATTTTCTATACTTCGTCAAATACTGTCTATACACGTTTTCATTTCGTCCATTCTCGCGTTTCTGATTCTTACACCAGAATCGTAAGCTTTTTCTGAGTTTAGCAAAGTACAGGCTAGAACCGGTGGAATTTGTCTCCAATCCATGATTCCTGTGACATTACACCGTTTCTGTATTTTCCCTACTAAAACTTTTCACGGGACCATGGTAAAAGCGCTCTTTGCGATACTGAGCAAAACCGGCAGCGAGCTATGGGCTCTTAACGCGTTAACCGCGGATTCCAATACAATCGCAACAATCGCGTCTTGTGCACTTTTTGCCGTTAAGAAAGACGCGATTCAGCCGGATGCCGTGCACTGAATAGCGGTTTCTCCAATTAGCCTGTAGAAGCCCTATACTTCCAAAGCAGCTTTTACACCTGATAGAGACTTCGTTTTTGGCGTTGTCAAAGTTGTTGTGCTGGACTCCGAAGTTATTGTAGGGGAAAGTTTCTGTTCTCTTTCTGCTCTGCTACCGAATGCAATGTATGTCTGCATCGTTCGTTCATCTGCGTTCACGTTTTCATTCATTTTTTTCTCTGACGCTTCTTGATGTCCATTTTCTATACTTCGTCAAATACTGTCTATACACGTTTTCTTTTGGTCCATTCTCGCATTTCTGATTCTTACACCAGAATCGTAAGCTTTTTCTGAGTTTAGCAAAGTACAGGCTAGAACCGATGGAATTTGTCTCCAATCCAGATTCCTGTGACATTACACCGTTTCTATATGTTCCCCACTAAAACTTCACGGGACCATCGTAAAAGCTCCATTTGCGATACTGAGCAAAACCGGCAGCGAGCTATGAGCTCTTAACGCGTTAACCGCGGATTCCAATACAATCGCAACAATCGCGTCTTCTGCAGTTTTTGCCGTTAGAAAGACGCGATTCAGCCGGATGCCGTGCACTTGAATAGCGGTTACTCCAATTAGCCTGTAGAAGCCCTATACTTCCAAAGCAGCTTTTACACCTGATAGACACTTCGTTTCTGGCACTGTCAAAGTTGTTGTGCTGGACCCCGAAGTTAGTGTAGGGGAAAGTTTCTGTTCTCATTCTGCTCTGCTACCGAATGCAATGTATGTCTGCATCGTTCGTTCATCTGCGTTCACGTTTTCATTCTGTTTCTCTGACGCTTCTTGATGTCCATTTTCTATACTTCGTCAAATACTGTCTATACACGTTTTCTTTTGGTCCATTCTCGCATTTCTGATTCTTACACCAGAATCGTAAGCTTTTTCTGAGTTTAGCAAAGTACAGGCTAGAACCGGTGGAATTTGTCTCCAATCCAGATTCCTGTGCCATTACAACGTTTCTATATGTTCCCCACTAAAACTTTTCACGGGACCATCGTAAAAGCGCTCTTTGCGATCCTGAGCAAAACCGGCAGCGAGCTATGGGCTCTTAACGCGTTAACCGCGGATTCCAATACAATCGCAACAATCGCGTCTTCTGCAGTTTTTGCCGTTAAGAAAGACGCGATTCAGCCGGATGCCGTGCACTGAATAGCGGTTTCTCCAATTAGCCTGTAGAAGCCCTATACTTCCAAAGCAGCTTTTACACCTGATAGAGACTTCGTTTCTGGCACTGTCAAAGTTGTTGTGCTGGACCCCGAAGTTAGTGTAGGAGAAAGTTTCTGTTCTCTTTCTGCTCTGCTACCGAATGCAATGTATGTCTGCATCGTTCGTTCATCTGCGTTCACGTTTTATTTCTGTTTCTCTGATGCTTCTTGATGTCCATTTTCCATACTTCGTCAAATGCTGTCTATACACGTTTTCTTTTGGACCATTCTCCCGTTTCTGATGCTTACACCAGAATCGTAAGCTTTTTCTGAGTTTAGCAAAGTACAGGCTAGAACCGGTGGAATTTGTCTCCAATCCCTGATTCCTGTGCCATTACACCGTTTCTATATGTTCCCCACAAAACTTTTCACGGGAACATCGTAAAAGCGCTCTTTGCGATCGTGAGCAAAACCGGCAGCGAGCTATGGGCTCTTAACGCGTTAACCGCGGATTCCAATACAATCGCAACAATCGCGTCTTCTGCAGTATTTGCCGTTAAGAAAGACGCGATTCAGCCGGATGCCGTGCACTTGCATAGCGGTTTCTCCAATTAGCCTGTAGAAGCCCTATACATCCAAAGCAGCTTTTACACGTGTGAGAGACTTCGTTTCTGGCGTTGTCAAAGTTGTTGTGCTGGACCCCGAAGTTATTGTAGGGGAAAGTTTCTGTTCTCTTTCTGCTCTGCTACCGAATGCAATGTATGTCTGCATCGTTCGTTCATCTGCGTTCACGTTTTCATTCTTTTTCTCTGATGCTTCTTGATGTCCATTTTCTATACTTCGTCAAATACTGTCTATACACGTTTTCTTTTGGTCCATTCTCGCATTTCTGATTCTTACACCAGAATCGTAAGCTTTTTCTGAGTTTAGCAAAGTACAGGCTAGAACCGATGGAATTTGTCTCCAATCCAGATTCCTGTGACATTACACCGTTTCTGTATTTTCCCTACTAAAACTTTTCACGGGACCATCGTAAAAGCGCTCTTTGCGTTACTGAGCAAAACTGGCAGCGAGCTATGGGCTCTTAACGCGTTAACCGCGGATTCCAATACAATCGCAACAATCGCGAATTCTGCAGTTTTTTGCCGTTAAGAAAGACGCGATTCAGCCGGATGCCGTGCACTGAATAGCGGTTTCTCCAATACCCTCTATACGCCCTATACATCCAAAGCAGCTTTTCCACCTGATATACACTTCGTTTCTGGCACTGTCAAAGTTGTTGTGCTGGACCCCGAAGTTAGTGTAGGGGAAAGTTTCTGTTCTCTTTCTGCTCTGCTACCGAATGCAATGTATGTCTGCATCGTTCGTTCATCTGCGTTCACGTTTTCATTCTGTTTCTCTGACGCTTCTTGATGTCCATTTTCTATACTTCGTCAAATGCTGTCTATACACGTTTTCTTTTGGTCCATTCTCGCGTTTCTGATGCTTACACCAGAATCGTAATCTTTTTCTGAGTTTAGCAAAGTACAGGCGAGAACCAGTGGAATTTGTCTGCAATCCCTGATTCCTGTGCCATTACAACGTTTCTATATGTTCCCCACAAAACTTTTCACGGGAACATCGTAAAAGCGCTCTTTGCGATCCTGAGCAAAACCGGCAGCGAGCTATGGGCTCTTAACGCGTTAACCGCGGATTCCAATACTATCGCAACAATCGCGTCTTCTGCAGTTTTTGCCGTTAGAAAGACGCGATTCAGCCGGTAGCCGTGCACTTGCATAGCGGTTTCTCCAATTAGCCTGTAGAAGCCCTATACTTCCAAAGCAGTTTTACACCTCATAGACACTTCGTTTCTGGCACTGTCAAAGTTGTTGTGCTGGACACCGAAGTTAGTGTAGGGGAAAGTTTCTGTTCTCTTTCTGCTCTGCTACCGAATGCAATGTATGTCTGCATCGTTCGTTCATCTGCGTTCACGTTTTCATTCTGTTTCTCTGACGCTTCTTGATGTCCATTTTCTATACTTCGTCAAATACTGTCTATACACGTTTTCTTTTGGTCCATTCTCGCGTTTCTGATTCTTACACCAGAATCGTAAGCTTTTTCTGAGTTTAGCATAGTGCAAGTTAGAACGGATGGAATTTGTCTCCAATCCAGATTCCTGTGCCATTACACCGTTTCTATATGTTCCCCACTAAAACTTCACGGGACCATCGTAAAAGCGCTCTTTGCGATCCTGAGCAATACCGGCAGCGAGCTATGGGCTCTTAACGCGTTAACCGCGGATTCCAATACAATCGCAACAATCGCGTCTTCTGCAGTATTTGCCGTTAAGAAAGACGCGATTCAGCCGGATGCCGTGCACTTGCATAGCGGTTTCTCCAATTAGCCTGTAGAAGCCCTATACATCCAAAGCAGCTTTTACACCTGATTGAGACTTCGTTTCTGGCGTTGTCAAAGTTGTTGTGCTGGACCCCGAAGTTAGTGTAGGGGAAAGTTTCTGTTCTCTTTCTGCTCTGCTACCGAATGCAATGTATGTCTGCATCGTTCGTTCATCTGCGTTCACGTTTTCATTCTGTTTCTCTGATGCTTCTTGATGTCCATTTTCTATACTTCGTCAAATACTGTCTATACACGTTTTCTTTTGGTCCATTCTCGCATTTCTGATTCTTACACCAGAATCGTTAGCTTTTTCTGAGTTTAGCAAAGTACAGGCTAGAACCGATGGAATTCGTCTCCAATCCAGATTCCTGTGACATTACACCGTTTCTGTATTTTCCCTACTATAACTTTTCACGGGAACATCGTAAAAGCGCTTTTGCGATCCTGAGCAAAACCGGCAGCGAGCTATGGGCTCTTAACGCGTTAACCGCGGATTCCAATACAATCGCAACAATCGCGTCTTCTGCAGTTTTTGCCGTTAAGAAAGACGCGATTCAGCCGGATGCCGTGCACTTGCATAGCGGTTTCTCCAATTACCCTGTAGAAGCCCTATACTTCCAAAGCAGCTTTTACACCTGATAGAGACTTCGTTTCTGGCGTTGTCAAAGTTGTTGTGCTGGACACCGAAGTTAGTGTAGGGGAAAGTTTCTGTTCTCTTTCTGCTCTGCTACCGAATGCAATGTATGTCTGCATCGTTCGTTCATCTGCGTTCACGTTTTCATTCTGTTTCTCTGACGCTTCTTGATGTCCATTTTCTATACTTCGTCAAATATTGTCTATACACGTTTACTTTTGGTCCATTCTCGCATTTCTGATTCTTACACCAGAATCGTAAGCTTTTTCTGAGTTTAGCATAGTGCAAGTTAGAACGGATGGAATTTGTCTCCAATCCATGATTCCTGTGACATTACACCGTTTCTATATGTTCCCCACTAAAACTTTTTACGGGACCATCGTAAAAGAGCTCTTTGCGATACTGAGCAAAACCGGCCGCGAGCTATGGGCTCTTAACGCGTTAACCGCGGATTCCAATACAATCGCAACAATCGCGTCTTCTGCAGTTTTTGCCGTTAAGAAAGACGCGATTCAGCCTGATGCCGTGCACTGAATAGCGGTTTCTCACATACCCTCTATACGCCCTATACATCCAAAGCAGCTTTTCCACCTGAGAGAGACTTCGTTTCTGGCGTTGTCAAAGTTGTTGTGCTGGACCCGGAGTTAGTGTAGGGGAAAGTTTCTGTTCTCTTTCTGCTCTGCTACCGAATGCAATGTATGTCTGCATCGTTCGTTCATCTGCGTTCACGTTTTCATTCTTTTTCTCTGATGCTTCTTGATGTCCATTTTCTATACTTCGTCAAATACTGTCTATACACGTTTTCTTTTGGTCCATTCTCGCATTTCTGATTCTTACACCAGAATCGTAAGCTTTTTCTGAGTTTAGCAAAGTACAGGCTAGAACCGATGGAATTTGTCTCCAATCCAGATTCCTGTGACATTACACCGTTTCTGTATTTTCCCTACTAAAACTTTTCACGGGACCATCGTAAAAGCGCTCTTTGCGATACTGAGCAAAACTGGCAGCGAGCTATGGGCTCTTAACGCGTTAACCGCGGATTCCAATACAATCGCAACAATCGCGTCTTCTGCAGTTTTTGCCGTTAAGAAAGACGCGATTCAGCCGGATGCCGTGCACTGAATAGCGGTTTCTCCAATACCCTCTATACGCCCTATACATCCAAAGCAGCTTTTACACCTGATAGAGACTTCGTTTCTGGCACTGTCAAAGTTGTTGTGCTGGACCCCGAAGTTAGTGTAGGGGAAAGTTTCTGTTCTCTTTCTGCTCTGCTACCGAATGCAATGTATGTCTGCATCGTTCGTTCATCTGCGTTCACGTTTTCATTCTGTTTCTCAGACTCTTCTTGATGTCCATTTTCTATACTTCGTCAAATGCTGTCTATACACGTTTTCTTTTGGTCCATTCTCGCATTTCTGATTCTTACACCAGAATCGTAAGCTTTTTCTGAGTTTAGCAAAGTACAGGCTAGAACCGTTGGAATTTGTCTCCAATCCCTGATTCCTGTGACATTACACCGTTTCTATATGTTCCCCACTAAAACTTTTCACGGGAACATCGTAAAAGCGCTCTTAGCGATACTGACCAAAACCGGCAGCGAGCTATGGGCTCTTAACGCGTTAACCGCGGATTCCAATACAATCGCAACAATCGCGTCTTCTGCAGTTTTTGCCGTTAAGAAAGACGCGATTCAGCCGGATGCCGTGCACTTGCATAGCGGTTTCACCAATTAGCCTGTAGAAGCCCTATACTTCCAAAGCAGCTTTTACACCTGATATACACTTCGTTTCTGGCACTGTCAAAGTTGTTGTGCTGGACCCCGAAGTTATGTTAGGGGAAAGTTTCTGTTCTCATTCTACTCTGCTACCGAATGCAATGTATGTCTGCATCGTTCGTTCATCAGCGTTCACGTTTTCATTCTGTTTCTCTGACGCTTCTTGATGTCCATTTTCTATACTTCGTCAAATACTGTCTATACACGTTTTCATTTCGTCCATTCTCGCGTTTCTGATTCTTACACCAGAATCGTAAGCTTTTTCTGAGTTTAGCAAAGTACAGGCGAGAACCGGTGGAATTTGTCTCCAATCCAGACTCCTGAGCCGTTTCACCGTTTCTATATGTTCCCCACTAAAACTTTTCACGAGAATATCGCCAAAGCGCTCTTTACGATACTGAGCAAAACCGGCAGCGAGCTATGGGCTCTTAACGCGTTAACCGCTGATTCCAATACAATCGCAACAATAGCGTCTTCTGCAGTTTTTGCCGTTCAGAAAGACGCGATTCAGCCGGATGCCGTGCACTGAATAGCGGTTTCTCCAATTAGCCTGTAGAAGCCCTATACTTCCAAAGCAGCTTTTACACGTGGTAGAGACTTCGTTTCTGGCGTTGTCAAAGTTGTTGTGCTGGACCCCGAAGTTATTGTAGGGGAAAGTTTCTGTTCTCTTTCTGCTCTGCTACCGAATGCAATGTATGTCTGCATCGTTCGTTCATCTGCGTTCACGTTTTCATTCATTTTTTTTATCTGACGCTTCTTGATGTCCATTTTCTATACTTCGTCAAATACTGTCTATACACGTTTTCTTTTGGTCCATTCTCGCATTTCTGATTCTTACACCAGAATCGTAAGCTTTTTCTGAGTTTAGCAAAGTACAGGCTAGAACCGATGGAATTTGTACCCAATCCCTGATTCCTGTGACATTACACCGTTTCTATATGTTCCCCACTAAAACTTCACGGGACCATCGTATAAGCTCCATTTGCGATACTGAGCAAAACTGGCAGCGAGCTATGAGCTCTTAACGCGTTAACCGCGGATTCCAATACTATAGCAACAATCGCGTCTTCTGCAGTTTTTGCCGTTAAGAAAGACGCGATTCAGCCGGATGCCGTGCACTTGCATAGCGGTTTCTCCAATTAGCCTGTAGAAGCCCTATACATCCAAAGCAGCTTTTACACGTGTGAGAGACTTCGTTTCTGGCGTTGTCAAAGTTGTTGTGCTGGACCCCGAAGTTATTGTAGGGGAAAGTTTCTGTTCTCTTTCTGCTCTGCTACCGAATGCAATGTATGTCTGCATCGTTCGTTCATCTGCGTTCACGTTTTCATTCTTTTTCTCTGATGCTTCTTGATGTCCATTTTCTATACTTCGTCAAATACTGTCTATACACGTTTTCTTTTGGTCCATTCTCGCATTTCTGATTCTTACACCAGAATCGTAAGCTTTTTCTGAGTTTAGCAAAGTACAGGCTAGAACCGATGGAATTTGTCTCCAATCCAGATTCCTGTGACATTACACCGTTTCTGTATTTTCCCTACTAAAACTTTTCACGGGACCATCGTAAAAGCGCTCTTTGCGTTACTGAGCAAAACTGGCAGCGAGCTATGGGCTCTTAACGCGTTAACCGCGGATTCCAATACAATCGCAACAATCGCGAATTCTGCAGTTTTTTGCCGTTAAGAAAGACGCGATTCAGCCGGATGCCGTGCACTGAATAGCGGTTTCTCCAATACCCTCTATACGCCCTATACATCCAAAGCAGCTTTTCCACCTGATAGAGACTTCGTTTCTGGCACTGTCAAAGTTGTTGTGCTGGACCCCGAAGTTAGTGTAGGGGAAAGTTTCTGTTCTCTTTCTGCTCTGCTACCGAATGCAATGTATGTCTGCATCGTTCGTTCATCTGCGTTCACGTTTTCATTCTGTTTCTCTAACGCTTCTTGATGTCCATTTTCTATACTTCGTCAAATGCTGTCTATACACGTTTTCTTTTGGTCCATTCTCGCGTTTCTGATGCTTACACCAGAATCGTAATCTTTTTCTGAGTTTAGCAAAGTACAGGCGAGAACCAGTGGAATTTGTCTGCAATCCCTGATTCCTGTGCCATTACAACGTTTCTATATGTTCCCCACAAAACTTTTCACGGGAACATCGTAAAAGCGCTCTTTGCGATCCTGAGCAAAACCGGCAGCGAGCTATGGGCTCTTAACGCGTTAACCGCGGATTCCAATACAATCGCAACAATCGCGTCTTCTGCAGTTTTTGCCGTTAAGAAAGACGCGATTCAGCCGGATGCCGTGCACTGAATAGCGGTTTCTCCAATTAGCCTGTAGAAGCCCTATACTTCCAAAGCAGCTTTTACACGTGGTAGAGACTTCGTTTCTGGCGTTGTCAAAGTTGTTGTGCTGGACCCCGAAGTTATTGTAGGGGAAAGTTTCTGTTCTCTTTCTGCTCTGCTACCGAATGCAATGTATGTCTGCATCGTTCGTTCATCTGCGTTCACGTTTTCATTCATTTTTTTTATCTGACGCTTCTTGATGTCCATTTTCTATACTTCGTCAAATACTGTCTATACACGTTTTCTTTTGGTCCATTCTCGCATTTCTGATTCTTACACCAGAATCGTAAGCTTTTTCTGAGTTTAGCAAAGTACAGGCTAGAACCGATGGAATTTGTCTCCAATCCCTGATTCCTGTGACATTACACCGTTTCTATATGTTCCCCACTAAAACTTCACGGGACCATCGTATAAGCTCCATTTGCGATACTGAGCAAAACTGGCAGCGAGCTATGAGCTCTTAACGCGTTAACCGCGGATTCCAATACTATCGCAACAATCGCGTCTTCTGCAGTTTTTGCCGTTAAGAAAGACGCGATTCAGCCGGATGCCGTGCACTTGAATAGCGGTTTCTCCAATTAGCCTGTAGAAGCCCTATACTTCCAAAGCAGCTTTTACACCTGATAGACACTTCGTTTCTGGCACTGTCAAAGTTGTTGTGCTGGACCCCGAAGTTAGTGTAGGGGAAAGTTTCTGTTCTCATTCTGCTCTGCTACCGAATGCAATGTATGTCTGCATCGTTCGTTCATCTGCGTTCACGTTTTCATTCTGTTTCTCTGACGCTTCTTGATGTCCATTTTCTATACTTCGTCAAATACTGTCTATACACGTTTTCTTTTCGTCCATTCTCGCGTTTCTGATTCTTACACCAGAATCGTAAGCTTTTTCTGAGTTTAGCATAGTGCAAGTTAGAACGGATGGAATTTGTCTCCAATCCAGATTCCTGTGACATTACACCGTTTCTATATGTTCCCCACTAAAACTTTTCACGGGACCATCGTAAAAGCGCTCTTTGCGATCCTGAGCAAAACCGGCAGCGAGCTATGGGCTCTTAACGCGTTAACCGCGGATTCCAATACAATCGCAACAATCGCGTCTTCTGCAGTTTTTGCCGTTAAGAAAGACGCGATTCAGCCGGATGCCGTGCACTGAATAGCGGTTTCTCCAATACCCTCTATACGCCCTATACTTCCAAAGCAGCTTTTACACCTGAGAGAGACTTCGTTTCTGGCGTTGTCAAAGTTGTTGTGCTGGACCCCGAAGTTAGTGTAGGAGAAAGTTTCTGTTCTCTTTCTGCTCTGCTACCGAATGCAATGTATGTCTGCATCGTTCGTTCATCTGCGTTCACGTTTTATTTCTGTTTCTCTGATGCTTCTTGATGTCCATTTTCCATACTTCGTCAAATGCTGTCTATACACGTTTTCTTTTGGACCATTCTCCCGTTTCTGATGCTTACACCAGAATCGTAAGCTTTTTCTGAGTTTAGCAAAGTACAGGCTAGAACCGGTGGAATTTGTCTCCAATCCCTGATTCCTGTGCCATTACACCGTTTCTATATGTTCCCCACTAAAACTTTTCACGGGAACATCGTAAAAGCGCTCTTTGCGATCGTGAGCAAAACCGGCAGCGAGCTATGGGCTCTTAACGCGTTAACCGCGGATTCCAATACAATCGCAACAATCGCGTCTTCTGCAGTATTTGCCGTTAAGAAAGACGCGATTCAGCCGGATGCCGTGCACTTGCATAGCGGTTTCTCCATTTAGCCTGTAGAAGCCCTATACATCCAAAGCAGCTTTTACACGTGTGAGAGACTTCGTTTCTGGCGTTGTCAAAGTTGTTGTGCTGGACCCCGAAGTTATTGTAGGGGAAAGTTTCTGTTCTCATTCTGCTCTGCTACCGAATGCAATGTATGTCTGCATCGTTCGTTCATCTGCGTTCACGTTTTCATTCTTTTTCTCTGATGCTTCTTGATGTCCATTTTCTATACTTCGTCAAATACTGTCTATACACGTTTTCTTTTGGTCCATTCTCGCATTTCTGATTCTTACACCAGAATCGTAAGCTTTTTCTGAGTTTAGCAAAGTACAGGCTAGAACCGATGGAATTTGTCTCCAATCCAGATTCCTGTGACATTACACCGTTTCTGTATTTTCCCTACTAAAACTTTTCACGGGACCATCGTAAAAGCGCTCTTTGCGTTACTGAGCAAAACTGGCAGCGAGCTATGGGCTCTTAACGCGTTAACCGCGGATTCCAATACAATCGCAACAATCGCGAATTCTGCAGTTTTTTGCCGTTAAGAAAGACGCGATTCAGCCGGATGCCGTGCACTGAATAGCGGTTTCTCCAAATCCCTCTATACGCCCTATACATCCAAAGCAGCTTTTCCACCTGATAGAGACTTCGTTTCTGGCACTGTCAAAGTTGTTGTGCTGGACCCCGAAGTTAGTGTAGGGGAAAGTTTCTGTTCTCTTTCTGCTCTGCTACCGAATGCAATGTATGTCTGCATCGTTCGTTCATCTGCGTTCACGTTTTCATTCTGTTTCTCAGACTCTTCTTGATGTCCATTTTCTATACTTCGTCAAATGCTGTCTATACACGTTTTCTTTTGGTCCATTCTCGCGTTTCTGATGCTTACACCAGAATCGTAATCTTTTTCTGAGTTTAGCAAAGTACAGGCGAGAACCAGTGGAATTTGTCTGCAATCCCTGATTCCTGTGCCATTACAACGTTTCTATATGTTCCCCACAAAACTTTTCACGGGAACATCGTAAAAGCGCTCTTTGCGATCCTGAGCAAAACCGGCAGCGAGCTATGGGCTCTTAACGCGTTAACCGCGGATTCCAATACAATCGCAACAATCGCGTCTTCTGCAGTTTTTGCCGTTAAGAAAGACGCGATTCAGCCGGATGCCGTGCACTTGAATAGCGGTTTCTCCAATTAGCCTGTAGAAGCCTTATACTTCCAAAGCAGTTTTACACCTCATAGACACTTCGTTTCTGGCACTGTCAAAGTTGTTGTGCTGGACCCCGAAGTTAGTGTAGGGGAAAGTTTCTGTTCTCTTTCTGCTCTGCTACCGAATGCAATGTATGTCTGCATCGTTCGTTCATCTGCGTTCACGTTTTCATTCATTTTTTTCTGACGCTTCTTGATGTCCATTTTCTATACTTCGTCAAATACTGTCTATACACGTTTTCTTTTGGTCCATTCTCGCGTTTCTGATTCTTACACCAGAATCGTAAGCTTTTTCTGAGTTTAGCATAGTGCAAGTTAGAACGGATGGAATTTGTCTCCAATCCAGATTCCTGTGCCATTACACCGTTTCTATATGTTCCCCACTAAAACTTTTCACGGGACCATCGTAAAAGCGCTCTTTGCGATCCTGAGCAATACCGGCAGCGAGCTATGGGCTCTTAACGCGTTAACCGCGGATTCCAATACAATCGCAACAATCGCGTCTTCTGCAGTATTTGCCGTTAAGAAAGACGCGATTCAGCCGGATGCCGTGCACTTGCATAGCGGTTTCTCCAATTAGCATGTAGAAGCCCTATACATCCAAAGCAGCTTTTACACCTGATTGAGACTTCGTTTCTGGCGTTGTCAAAGTTGTTGTGCTGGACCCCGAAGTTAGTGTAGGGGAAAGTTTCTGTTCTCTTTCTGCTCTGCTACCGAATGCAATGTATGTCTGCATCGTTCGTTCATCTGCGTTCACGTTTTCATTCTGATTCTCTGATGCTTCTTGATGTCCATTTTCTATACTTCGTCAAATACTGTCTATACACGTTTTCTTTTGGTCCATTCTCGCATTTCTGATTCTTACACCAGAATCGTAAGCTTTTTCTGAGTTTAGCAAAGTACAGGCTAGAACCGATGGAATTTGTCTCCAATCCAGATTCCTGTGACATTACACCGTTTCTGTATTTTCCCTACTATAACTTTTCACGGGAACATCGTAAAAGCGCTTTTGCGATCCTGAGCAAAACCGGCAGCTAGCTATGGGCTCTTAACGCGTTAACCGCGGATTCCAATACAATCGCAACAATCGCGTCTTCTGCAGTTTTTGCCGTTAAGAAAGACGCGATTCAGCCGGATGCCGTGCACTTGCATAGCGGTTTCTCCAATTAGCCTGTAGAAGCCCTATACTTCCAAAGCAGCTTTTACACCTGATAGAGACTTCGTTTCTGGCGTTGTCAAAGTTGTTGTGCTGGACACCGAAGTTAGTGTAGGGGAAAGTTTCTGTTCTCTTTCTGCTCTGCTACCGAATGCAATGTATGTCTGCATCGTTCGTTCATCTGCGTTCACGTTTTCATTCTGTTTCTCTGACGCTTCTTGATGTCCATTTTCTATACTTCGTCAAATATTGTCTATACACGTTTTCTTTTCGTCCATTCTCGCATTTCTGATTCTTACACCAGAATCGTAAGCTTTTTCTGAGTTTAGCATAGTGCAAGTTAGAACGGATGGAATTTGTCTCCAATCCATGATTCCTGTGACATTACACCGTTTCTATATGTTCCCCACTAAAACTTTTTACGGGACCATCGTAAAAGAGCTCTTTGCGATACTGAGCAAAACCGGCCGCGAGCTATGGGCTCTTAACGCGTTAACCGCGGATTCCAATACAATCGCAACAATCGCGTCTTCTGCAGTTTTTGCCGTTAAGAAAGACGCGATTCAGCCTGATGCCGTGCACTGAATAGCGGTTTCTCACATACCCTCTATACGCCCTATACATCCAAAGCAGCTTTTCCACCTGATAGAGACTTCGTTTCTGGCGTTGTCAAAGTTGTTGTGTTGGACCCGGAGTTAGTGTAGGGGAAAGTTTCTGTTCTCTTTCTGCTCTGCTACCGAATGCAATGTATGTCTGCATCGTTCGTTCATCTGCGTTCACGTTTTCATTCTTTTTCTCTGACGCTTCTTGATGTCCATTTTCTATACTTCGTCAAATACTGTCTATACACGTTTTCTTTTGGTCCATTCTCGCATTTCTGATTCTTACACCAGAATCGTAAGCTTTTTCTGAGTTTAGCAAAGTACAGGCTAGAACCGATGGAATTTGTCTCCAATCCAGGTTCCTGTGACATTACACCGTTTCTGTATTTTCCCTACTAAAACTTTTCACGGGACCATCGTAAAAGCGCTCTTTGCGATACTGAGCAAAACTGGCAGCGAGCTATGGGCTCTTAACGCGTTAACCGCGGATTCCAATACAATCGCAACAATCGCGTCTTCTGCAGTTTTTGCCGTTAAGAAAGACGCGATTCAGCCGGATGCCGTGCACTGAATAGCGGTTTCTCCAATACCCTCTATACGCCCTATACATCCAAAGCAGCTTTTACACCTGATAGAGACTTCGTTTCTGGCACTGTCAAAGTTGTTGTGCTGGACCCCGAAGTTAGTGTAGGGGAAAGTTTCTGTTCTCTTTCTGCTCTGCTACCGAATGCAATGTATGTCTGCATCGTTCGTTCATCTGCGTTCACGTTTTCATTCTGTTTCTCAGACTCTTCTTGATGTCCATTTTCTATACTTCGTTAAATGCTGTCTATACACGTTTTCTTTTGGTCCATTCTCGCATTTCTGATTCTTACACCAGAATCGTAAGCTTTTTCTGAGTTTAGCAAAGTACAGGCTAGAACCGTTGGAATTTGTCTCCAATCCCTGATTCCTGTGACATTACACCGTTTCTATATGTTCCCCACTAAAACTTTTCACGGGAACATCGTAAAAGCGCTCTTAGCGATACTGACCAAAACCGGCAGCGAGCTATGGGCTCTTAACGCGTTAACCGCGGATTCCAATACAATCGCAACAATCGCGTCTTCTGCAGTTTTTGCCGTTAAGAAAGACGCGATTCAGCCGGATGCCGTGCACTTGCATAGCGGTTTCACCAATTAGCCTGTAGAAGCCCTATACTTCCAAAGCAGCTTTTACACCTGATATACACTTCGTTTCTGGCACTGTCAAAGTTGTTGTGCTGGACCCCGAAGTTATTGTAGGGGAAAGTTTCTGTTCTCATTCTACTCTGCTACCGAATGCAATGTATGTCTGCATCGTTCGTTCATCAGCGTTCACGTTTTCATTCTGTTTCTCTGACGCTTCTTGATGTCCATTTTCTATACTTCGTCAAATACTGTCTATACACGTTTTCATTTCGTCCATTCTCGCGTTTCTGATTCTTACACCAGAATCGTAAGCTTTTTCTGAGTTTAGCAAAGTACAGGCGAGAACCGGTGGAATTTGTCTCCAATCCAGACTCCTGAGCCGTTTCACCGTTTCTATATGTTCCCCACTAAAACTTTTCACGAGAATATCGCAAAAGCGCTCTTTACGATACTGAGCAAAACCGGCAGCGAGCTATGGGCTCTTAACGCGTTAACCGCTGATTCCAATACAATCGCAACAATCGCGTCTTCTGCAGTTTTTGCCGTTCAGAAAGACGCGATTCAGCCGGATGCCGTGCACTGAATAGCGGTTTCTCCAATTAGCCTGTAGAAGCCCTATACTTCCAAAGCAGCTTTTACACGTGGTAGAGACTTCGTTTCTGGCGTTGTCAAAGTTGTTGTGCTGGACCCCGAAGTTATTGTAGGGGAAAGTTTCTGTTCTCTTTCTGCTCTGCTACCGAATGCAATGTATGTCTGCATCGTTCGTTCATCTGCGTTCACGTTTTCATTCATTTTTTTTATCTGACGCTTCTTGATGTCCATTTTCTATACTTCGTCAAATACTGTCTATACACGTTTTCTTTTGGTCCATTCTCGCATTTCTGATTCTTACACCAGAATCGTAAGCTTTTTCTGAGTTTAGCAAAGTACAGGCTAGAACCGATGGAATTTGTCTCCAATCCCTGATTCCTGTGACATTACACCGTTTCTATATGTTCCCCACTAAAACTTCACGGGACCATCGTAAAAGCTCCATTTGCGATACTGAGCAAAACTGGCAGCGAGCTATGAGCTCTTAACGCGTTAACCGCGGATTCCAATACTATCGCAACAATCGCGTCTTCTGCAGTTTTTGCCGTTAAGAAAGACGCGATTCAGCCGGATGCCGTGCACTTGAATAGCGGTTTCTCCAATTAGCCTGTAGAAGCCCTATACTTCCAAAGCAGCTTTTACACCTGATAGACACTTCGTTTCTGGCACTGTCAAAGTTGTTGTGCTGGACCCCGAAGTTAGTGTAGGGGAAAGTTTCTGTTCTCATTCTGCTCTGCTACCGAATGCAATGTATGTCTGCATCGTTCGTTCATCTGCGTTCACGTTTTCATTCTGTTTCTCTGACGCTTCTTGATGTCCATTTTCTATACTTCGTCAAATACTGTCTATACACGTTTTCTTTTGGTCCATTCTCGCGTTTCTGATTCTTACACCAGAATCGTAAGCTTTTTCTGAGTTTAGCATAGTGCAAGTTAGAACGGATGGAATTTGTCTCCAATCCAGATTCCTGTGACATTACACCGTTTCTATATGTTCCCCACTAAAACTTTTCACGGGACCATCGTAAAAGCGCTCTTTGCGATCCTGAGCAAAACCGGCAGCGAGCTATGGGCTCTTAACGCGTTAACCGCGGATTCCAATACAATCGCAACAATCGCGTCTTCTGCAGTTTTTGCCGTTAAGAAAGACGCGATTCAGCCGGATGCCGTGCACTGAATAGCGGTTTCTCCAATACCCTCTATACGCCCTATACTTCCAAAGCAGCTTTTACACCTGAGAGAGACTTCGTTTCTGGCGTTGTCAAAGTTGTTGTGCTGGACCCCGAAGTTAGTGTAGGAGAAAGTTTCTGTTCTCTTTCTGCTCTGCTACCGAATGCAATGTATGTCTGCATCGTTCGTTCATCTGCGTTCACGTTTTATTTCTGTTTCTCTGATGCTTCTTGATGTCCATTTTCCATACTTCGTCAAATGCTGTCTATACACGTTTTCTTTTGGACCATTCTCCCGTTTCTGATGCTTACACCAGAATCGTAAGCTTTTTCTGAGTTTAGCAAAGTACAGGCTAGAACCGGTGGAATTTGTCTCCAATCCCTGATTCCTGTGCCATTACACCGTTTCTATATGTTCCCCACTAAAACTTTTCACGGGAACATCGTAAAAGCGCTCTTAGCGATACTGACCAAAACCGGCAGCGAGCTATGGGCTCTTAACGCGTTAACCGCGGATTCCAATACAATCGCAACAATCGCGTCTTCTGCAGTATTTGCCGTTAAGAAAGACGCGATTCAGCCGGATGCCGTGCACTTGCATAGCGGTTTCTCCAATTAGCCTGTAGAAGCCCTATACATCCAAAGCAGCTTTTACACGTGTGAGAGACTTCGTTTCTGGCGTTGTCAAAGTTGTTGTGCTGGACCCCGAAGTTATTGTAGGGGAAAGTTTCTGTTCTCTTTCTGCTCTGCTACCGAATGCAATGTATGTCTGCATCGTTCGTTCATCTGCGTTCACGTTTTCATTCTTTTTCTCTGATGCTTCTTGATGTCCATTTTCTATACTTCGTCAAATACTGTCTATACACGTTTTCTTTTGGTCCATTCTCGCATTTCTGATTCTTACACCAGAATCGTAAGCTTTTTCTGAGTTTAGCAAAGTACAGGCTAGAACCGATGGAATTTGTCTCCAATCCAGATTCCTGTGACATTACACCGTTTCTGTACTTTCCCTACTAAAACTTTTCACGGGACCATCGTAAAAGCGCTCTTTGCGTTACTGAGCAAAACTGGCAGCGAGCTATGGGCTCTTAACGCGTTAACCGCGGATTCCAATACAATCGCAACAATCGCGAATTCTGCAGTTTTTTGCCGTTAAGAAAGACGCGATTCAGCCGGATGCCGTGCACTGAATAGCGGTTTCTCCAATACCCTCTATACGCCCTATACATCCAAAGCAGCTTTTCCACCTGATAGAGACTTCGTTTCTGGCACTGTCAAAGTTGTTGTGCTGGACCCCGAAGTTAGTGTAGGGGAAAGTTTCTGTTCTCTTTCTGCTCTGCTACCGAATGCAATGTATGTCTGCATCGTTCGTTCATCTGCGTTCACGTTTTCATTCTGTTTCTCTAACGCTTCTTGATGTCCATTTTCTATACTTCGTCAAATGCTGTCTATACACGTTTTCTTTTGGTCCATTCTCGCGTTTCTGATGCTTACACCAGAATCGTAATCTTTTTCTGAGTTTAGCAAAGTACAGGCGAGAACCAGTGGAATTTGTCTGCAATCCCTGATTCCTGTGCCATTACAACGTTTCTATATGTTCCCCACAAAACTTTTCACGGGAACATCGTAAAAGCGCTCTTTGCGATCCTGAGCAAAACCGGCAGCGAGCTATGGGCTCTTAACGCGTTAACCGCGGATTCCAATACAATCGCAACAATCGCGTCTTCTGCAGTATTTGCCGTTAAGAAAGACGCGATTCAGCCGGATGCCGTGCACTTGAATAGCGGTTTCTCCAATTAGCCTGTAGAAGCCCTATACTTCCAAAGCAGTTTTACACCTCATAGACACTTCGTTTCTGGCACTGTCAAAGTTGTTGTGCTGGACCCCGAAGTTAGTGTAGGGGAAAGTTTCTGTTCTCTTTCTGCTCTGCTACCGAATGCAATGTATGTCTGCATCGTTCGTTCATCTGCGTTCACGTTTTCATTCATTTTTTTCTGACGCTTCTTGATGTCCATTTTCTATACTTCGTCAAATACTGTCTATACACGTTTTCTTTTGGTCCATTCTCGCGTTTCTGATTCTTACACCAGAATCGTAAGCTTTTTCTGAGTTTAGCATAGTGCAAGTTAGAACGGATGGAATTTGTCTCCAATCCAGATTCCTGTGCCATTACACCGTTTCTATATGTTCCCCACTAAAACTTTTCACGGGACCATCGTAAAAGCGCTCTTTGCGATCCTGAGCAATACCGGCAGCGAGCTATGGGCTCTTAACGCGTTAACCGCGGATTCCAATACAATCGCAACAATCGCGTCTTCTGCAGTATTTGCCGTTAAGAAAGACGCGATTCAGCCGGATGCCGTGCACTTGCATAGCGGTTTCTCCAATTAGCCTGTAGAAGCCCTATACATCCAAAGCAGCTTTTACACCTGATTGAGACTTCGTTTCTGGCGTTGTCAAAGTTGTTGTGCTGGACCCCGAAGTTAGTGTAGGGGAAAGTTTCTGTTCTCTTTCTGCTCTGCTACCGAATGCAATGTATGTCTGCATCGTTCGTTCATCTGCGTTCACGTTTTCATTCTTTTTCTCTGATGCTTCTTGATGTCCATTTTCTATACTTCGTCAAATACTGTCTATACACGTTTTCTTTTGGTCCATTCTCGCATTTCTGATTCTTACACCAGAATCGTAATCTTTATCTGAGTTTAGCAAAGTACAGGCTAGAACCGGTGGAATTTGTCTCCAATCCCTGATTCCTGTGACATTACACCGTTTCTATATGTTCCCCACTAAAACTTCACGGGACCATCGTAAAAGCTCCATTTGCGATACTGAGCAAAACTGGCAGCGAGCTATGAGCTCTTAACGCGTTAACCGCGGATTCCAATACTATCGCAACAATCGCGTCTTCTGCAGTTTTTGCCGTTAAGAAAGACGCGATTCAGCCGGATGCCGTGCACTTGAATAGCGGTTTCTCCAATTAGCCTGTAGAAGCCCTATACTTCCAAAGCAGCTTTTACACCTGAGAGAGACTTCGATTCTGGCACTGTCAAAGTTGTTGTGCTGGACCCCGAAGTTAGTGTAGGGGAAAGTTTCTGTTCTCATTCTGCTCTGCTACCGAATGCAATGTATGTCTGCATCGTTCGTTCATCTGCGTTCACGTTTTCATTCTGTTTCTCTGACGCTTCTTGATGTCCATTTTCTATACTTCGTCAAATACTGTCTATACACGTTTTCTTTTGGTCCATTCTCGCGTTTCTGATTCTTACACCAGAATCGTAAGCTTTTTCTGAGTTTAGCATAGTGCAAGTTAGAACGGATGGAATTTGTCTCCAATCCAGATTCCTGTGACATTACACCGTTTCTATATGTTCCCCACTAAAACTTTTCACGGGACCATCGTAAAAGCGCTCTTTGCGATCCGGAGCAATACCGGCAGCGAGCTATGGGCTCTTAACGCGTTAACCGCGGATTACAATACAATCGCAACAATCGCGTCTTCTGCAGTATTTGCCGTTAAGAAAGACGCGATTCAGCCGGATGCCGTGCACTTGCATAGCGGTTTCTCCAATTAGCCTGTAGAAGCCCTATACATCCAAAGCAGCTTTTACACCTGATAGAGACTTCGTTTCTGGCGTTGTCAAAGTTGTTGTGCTGGACCCCGAAGTTATTGTAGGGGAAAGTTTCTGTTCTCTTTCTGCTCTGCTACCGAATGCAATGTATGTCTGCATCGTTCGTTCATCTGCGTTCACGTTTTCATTCTGATTCTCTGATGCTTCTTGATGTCCATTTTCTATACTTCGTCAAATACTGTCTATACACGTTTTCTTTTGGTCCATTCTCGCATTTCTGATTCTTACACCAGAATCGTAAGCTTTTTCTGAGTTTAGCAAAGTACACGCTAGAACCGATGGAATTCGTCTCCAATCCAGATTCCTGTGACATTACACCGTTTCTGTATTTTCCCTACTATAACTTTTCACGGGAACATCGTAAAAGCGCTCTTTGCGATCCTGAGCAAAACCGGCAGCGAGCTATGGGCTCTTAACGCGTTAACCGCGGATTCCAATACAATCGCAACAATCGCGTCTTCTGCAGTTTTTGCCGTTAAGAAAGACGCGATTCAGCCGGATGCCGTGCACTGAATAGCGGTTTCTCCAATTAGCCTGTAGAAGCCCTATACTTCCAAAGCAGATTTACACCTGATAGAGACTTCGTTTCTGGCGTTGTCAAAGTTGTTGTGCTGGACACCGAAGTTAGTGTAGGGGAAAGTTTCTGTTCTCTTTCTGCTCTGCTACCGAATGCAATGTATGTCTGCATCGTTCGTTCATCTGCGTTCACGTTTTCATTCTGTTTCTCTGACGCTTCTTGATGTCCATTTTCTATACTTCGTCAAATATTGTCTATACACGTTTTCTTTTCGTCCATTCTCGCATTTCTGATTCTTACACCAGAATCGTAAGCTTTTTCTGAGTTTAGCATAGTGCAAGTTAGAACGGATGGAATTTGTCTTCAATCCAGATTCCTGTGACATTACACCGTTTCTATATGTTCCCCACTAAAACTTTTTACGGGACCATCGTAAAAGAGCTCTTTGCGATACTGAGCAAAACCGGCAGCGAGCTATGGGCTCTTAACGCGTTAACCGCGGATTCCAATACAATCGCAACAATCGCGTCTTCTGCAGTTTTTGCCGTTAAGAAAGACGCGATTCAGCCTGATGCCGTGCACTGAATAGCGGTTTCTCACATACCCTCTATACGCCCTATACATCCAAAGCAGCTTTTCCACCTGATAGAGACTTCGTTTCTGGCGTTGTCAAAGTTGTTGTGCTGGACCCGGAGTTAGTGTAGGGGAAAGTTTCTGTTCTCTTTCTGCTCTGCTACCGAATGCAATGTATGTCTGCATCGTTCGTTCATCTGCGTTCACGTTTTCATTCTTTTTCTCTGATGCTTCTTGATGTCCATTTTCTATACTTCGTCAAATACTGTCTATACACGTTTTCTTTTGGTCCATTCTCGCATTTCTGATTCTTACACCAGAATCGTAAGCTTTTTCTGAGTTTAGCAAAGTACAGGCTAGAACCGATGGAATTTGTCTCCAATCCAGATTCCTGTGACATTACACCGTCTCTGTATTTTCCCTACTAAAACTTTTCACGGGACCATCGTAAAAGCGCTCTTTGCGATACTGAGCAAAACCGGCAGCGAGCTATGGGCTCTTAACGCGTTAACCGCGGATTCCAATACAATCGCAACAATCGCGTCTTCTGCAGTTTTTGCCGTTAAGAAAGACGCGATTCAGCCGGATGCCGTGCACTGAATAGCGGTTTCTCCAATACCCTCTATACGCCCTATACATCCAAAGCAGCTTTTACACCTGATAGAGACTTCGTTTCTGGCACTGTCAAAGTTGTTGTGCTGGACCCCGAAGTTAGTGTAGGGGAAAGTTTCTGTTCTCTTTCTGCTCTGCTACCGAATGCAATGTATGTCTGCATCGTTCGTTCATCTGCGTTCACGTTTTCATTCTGTTTCTCAGACTCTTCTTGATGTCCATTTTCTATACTTCGTCAAATGCTGTCTATACACGTTTTCTTTTCGTCCATTCTCGCATTTCTGATTCTTACACCAGAATCGTAAGCTTTTTCTGAGTTTAGCAAAGTACAGGCTAGAACCGTTGGAATTTGTCTCCAATCCCTGATTCCTGTGACATTACACCGTTTCTATATGTTCCCCACTAAAACTTTTCACGGGAACATCGTAAAAGCGCTCTTAGCGATACTGACCAAAACCGGCAGCGAGCTATGGGCTTTTAACGCCTTAACCGCGGATTCCAATACAATCGCAACAATCGCGTCTTCTGCAGTTTTTGCCGTTAAGAAAGACGCGATTCAGCCGGATGCCGTGCACTTGCATAGCGGTTTCACCAATTAGCCTGTAGAAGCCCTATACTTCCAAAGCAGCTTTTACACCTGATATACACTTCGTTTCTGGCACTGTCAAAGTTGTTGTGCTGGACCCCGAAGTTATTGTAGGGGAAAGTTTCTGTTCTCATTCTGCTCTGCTACCGAATGCAATGTATGTCTGCATCGTTCGTTCATCAGCGTTCACGTTTTCATTCTGTTTCTCTGACGCTTCTTGATGTCCATTTTCTATACTTCGTCAAATACTGTCTATACACGTTTTCATTTCGTCCATTCTCGCGTTTCTGATTCTTACACCAGAATCGTAAGCTTTTTCTGAGTTTAGCAAAGTACAGGCGAGAACCGGTGGAATTTGTCTCCAATCCAGACTCCTGAGCCGTTTCACCGTTTCTATATGTTCCCCACTAAAACTTTTCACGAGAATATCGCAAAAGCGCTCTTTACGATACTGAGCAAAACCGGCAGCGAGCTATGGGCTCTTAACGCGTTAACCGCGGATTCCAATACAATCGCAACAATCGCGTCTTCTGCAGTATTTGCCGTTCAGAAAGACGCGATTCAGCCGGATGCCGTGCACTGAATAGCGGTTTCTCCAATTCGCCTGTAGAAGCCCTATACTTCCAAAGCAGCTTTTACACGTGGTAGAGACTTCGTTTCTGGCGTTGTCAAAGTTGTTGTGCTGGACCCCGAAGTTATTGTAGGGGAAAGTTTCTGTTCTCTTTCTGCTCTGCTACCGAATGCAATGTATGTCTGCATCGTTCGTTCATCTGCGTTCACGTTTTCATTCATTTTTTTCTCTGACGCTTCTTGATGTCCATTTTCTATACTTCGTCAAATACTGTCTATACACGTTTTCTTTTGGTCCATTCTCGCATTTCTGATTCTTACACCAGAATCGTAAGCTTTTTCTGAGTTTAGCAAAGTACAGGCTAGAACCGATGGAATTTGTCTCCAATCCCTGATTCCTGTGACATTACACCGTTTCTATATGTTCCCCACTAAAACTTCACGGGACCATCGTATAAGCTCCATTTGCGATACTGAGCAAAACTGGCAGCGAGCTATGAACTCTTAACGCGTTAACCGCGGATTCCAATACTATCGCAACAATCGCGTCTTCTGCAGTTTTTGCCGTTAAGAAAGACGCGATTCAGCCGGATGCCGTGCACTGAATAGCGGTTTCTCCAATTAGCCTGTAGAAGCCCTATACTTCCAAAGCAGCTTTTACACCTGATAGACACTTCGTTTCTGGCACTGTCAAAGTTGTTGTGCTGGACCCCGAAGTTAGTGTAGGGGAAAGTTTCTGTTCTCATTCTGCTCTGCTACCGAATGCAATGTATGTCTGCACCGTTCGTTCATCTGCGTTCATATTTTCATTCTGTTTCTCTGACGCTTCTTGATGTCCATTTTCTATACTTCGTCAAATACTGTCTATACACGTTTTCTTTTGGTCCATTCTTGCGTTTCTGATTCTTACACCAGAATCGTAAGCTTTTTCTGAGTTTAGCATAGTGCAAGTTAGAACGGATGGAATTTGTCTCCAATCCAGATTCCTGTGACATTACACCGTTTCTATATGTTCCCCACTAAAACTTTTCACGGGACCATCGTAAAAGCGCTCTTTGCGATCCTGAGCAAAACCGGCAGCGAGCTATGGGCTCTTAACGCGTTAACCGCGGATTCCAATACAATCGCAACAATCGCGTCTTCTGCAGTATTTGCCGTTAAGAAAGACGCGATTCAGCCGGATGCCGTGCACTTGCATAGCGGTTTCTCCAATTACCCTGTAGAAGCCCTATACATCCAAAGCAGCTTTTACACCTGATAGACACTTCGTTTCTGGCGTTGTCAAAGTTGTTGTGCTGGACCCCGAAGTTAGTGTAGGGGAAAGTTTCTGTTCTCTTTCTGCTCTGCTACCGAATGCAATGTATGTCTGCATCGTTCGTTCATCTGCGTTCACGTTTTCATTCTGTTTCTCTGACGCTTCTTGATGTCCATTTTCTATACTTCGTCAAATACTGTCTATACACGTTTTCTTTTGGTCCATTCTCGCATTTCTGATTCATACACCAGAATCGTAATCTTTTTCTGAGTTTAGCAAAGTACAGGCTAGAACCGGTGGAATTTGTCTCCAATCCCTGATTCCTGTGACATTACACCGTTTCTATATGTTCCCCACTAAAACTTTTCACGGGACCATCGTAAAAGCTCCATTTGCGATACTGAGCAAAACTGGCAGCGAGCTATGAGCTCTTAACGCGTTAACCGCGGATTCCAATACAATCGCAACAATCGCGTCTTCTGCAGTTTTTGCCGTTAAGAAAGACGCGATTCAGCCGGATGCCGTACACTGAATAGCGGTTTCTCCAATACCCTCTATACGCCCTATACATCCAAAGCAGCTTTTACACCTGATAGAGACTTCGTTTTTGGCGTTGTCAAAGTTGTTGTGCTGGACTCCGAAGTTATTGTAGGGGAAAGTTTCTGTTCTCTTTCTGCTCTGCTACCGAATGCAATGTAGGTCTGCATCGTTCGTTCATCTGCGTTCACGTTTTCATTCTGTTTCTCTGACTCTTCTTGATGTCCATTTTCTATACTTCGTCAAATGCTGTCTATACACGTTTTCTTTTGGTCCATTCTCGCGTTTCTGATGCTTACACCAGAATCGTAAGCTTTTTCTGAGTTTAGCAAAGTACAGGCGAGAACCAGTGGAATTTGTCTCCAATCCCTGATTCCTGTGCCATTACAACGTTTCTATATGTTCCCCACAAAACTTTTCACGGGAACATCGTAAAAGCGCTCTTTGCGATCCTGAGCAAAACCGGCAGCGAGCTATGGGCTCTTAACGCCTTAACCGCGGATTCCAATACAATCGCAACAATCGCGTCTTCTGCAGTTTTTGCCGTTCAGAAAGACGCGATTCAGCCGGATGCCGTGCACTTGAATAGCGGTTTCTCCAATTAGCCTGTAGAAGCCCTATACTTCCAAAGCAGTTTTACACCTCATAGACACTTCGTTTCTGGCACTGTCAAAGTTGTTGTGCTGGACCCCGAAGTTAGTGTAGGGGAAAGTTTCTGTTCTCTTTCTGCTCTGCTACCGAATGCAATGTATGTCTGCATCGTTCGTTCATCTGCGTTCACGTTTTCATTCTGTTTCTCAGACTCTTCTTGATGTCCATTTTCTATACTTCGTCAAATACTGTCTATACACGTTTTCTTTTGGTCCATTCTCGCATTTCTGATTCTTACACCAGAATCGTAAGCTTTTTCTGAGTTTAGCATAGTGCAAGTTAGAACGGATGGAATTTGTCTCCAATCCAGATTCCTGTGCCATTACACCGTTTCTATATGTTCCCCACTAAAACTTTTCACGGGACCATCGTAAAAGCGCTCTTTGCGATCCTGAGCAAAACCGGCAGCGAGCTATGGGCTCTTAACGCGTTAACCGCGGATTCCAATACAATCGCAACAATCGCGTCTTCTGCAGTATTTGCCGTTAAGAAAGACGCGATTCAGCCGGATGCCGTGCACTGAATAGCGGTTTCTCCAATTAGCCTGTAGAAGCCCTATACTTCCAAAGCAGCTTTTACACCTGAGAGAGACTTCGATTCTGGCACTGTCAAAGTTGTTGTGCTGGACCCCGAAGTTAGTGTAGGGGAAAGTTTCTGTTCTCATTCTGCTCTGCTACCGAATGCAATGTATGTCTGCATCGTTCGTTCATCTGCGTTCACGTTTTCATTCTGTTTCTCTGACGCTTCTTGATGTCCATTTTCTATACTTCGTCAAATACTGTCTATACACGTTTTCTTTTGGTCCATTCTCGCGTTTCTGATTCTTACACCAGAATCGTAAGCTTTTTCTGAGTTTAGCATAGTGCAAGTTAGAACGGATGGAATTTGTCTCCAATCCAGATTCCT
Source organism: Oreortyx pictus (assembly GCA_036925125.1). Taxonomy (NCBI): domain Eukaryota; kingdom Metazoa; phylum Chordata; class Aves; order Galliformes; family Odontophoridae; genus Oreortyx; species Oreortyx pictus. Next base: position 4,931,422 of record JAUPFR010000029.1, read on the forward strand.
GTGACATTACACCGTTTCTATATGTTCCCCACTAAAACTTTTCACGGGACCATCGTAAAAGCGCTCTTTGCGATCCGGAGCAATACCGGCAGCGAGCTATGGGCTCTTAACGCGTTAACCGCGGATTACAATACAATCGCAACAATCGCGTCTTCTGCAGTATTTGCCGTTAAGAAAGACGCGATTCAGCCGGATGCCGTGCACTTGCATAGCGGTTTCTCCAATTAGCCTGTAGAAGCCCTATACATCCAAAGCAGCTTTTACACCTGATAGAGACTTCGTTTCTGGCGTTGTCAAAGTTGTTGTGCTGGACCCCGAAGTTATTGTAGGGGAAAGTTTCTGTTCTCTTTCTGCTCTGCTACCGAATGCAATGTATGTCTGCATCGTTCGTTCATCTGCGTTCACGTTTTCATTCTGATTCTCTGATGCTTCTTGATGTCCATTTTCTATACTTCGTCAAATACTGTCTATACACGTTTTCTTTTGGTCCATTCTCGCATTTCTGATTCTTACACCAGAATCGTAAGCTTTTTCTGAGTTTAGCAAAGTACACGCTAGAACCGATGGAATTCGTCTCCAATCCAGATTCCTGTGACATTACACCGTTTCTGTATTTTCCCTACTATAACTTTTCACGGGAACATCGTAAAAGCGCTCTTTGCGATCCTGAGCAAAACCGGCAGCGAGCTATGGGCTCTTAACGCGTTAACCGCGGATTCCAATACAATCGCAACAATCGCGTCTTCTGCAGTTTTTGCCGTTAAGAAAGACGCGATTCAGCCGGATGCCGTGCACTGAATAGCGGTTTCTCCAATTAGCCTGTAGAAGCCCTATACTTCCAAAGCAGATTTACACCTGATAGAGACTTCGTTTCTGGCGTTGTCAAAGTTGTTGTGCTGGACACCGAAGTTAGTGTAGGGGAAAGTTTCTGTTCTCTTTCTGCTCTGCTACCGAATGCAATGTATGTCTGCATCGTTCGTTCATCTGCGTTCACGTTTTCATTCTGTTTCTCTGACGCTTCTTGATGTCCATTTTCTATACTTCGTCAAATATTGTCTATACACGTTTTCTTTTCGTCCATTCTCGCATTTCTGATTCTTACACCAGAATCGTAAGCTTTTTCTGAGTTTAGCATAGTGCAAGTTAGAACGGATGGAATTTGTCTTCAATCCAGATTCCTGTGACATTACACCGTTTCTATATGTTCCCCACTAAAACTTTTTACGGGACCATCGTAAAAGAGCTCTTTGCGATACTGAGCAAAACCGGCAGCGAGCTATGGGCTCTTAACGCGTTAACCGCGGATTCCAATACAATCGCAACAATCGCGTCTTCTGCAGTTTTTGCCGTTAAGAAAGACGCGATTCAGCCTGATGCCGTGCACTGAATAGCGGTTTCTCACATACCCTCTATACGCCCTATACATCCAAAGCAGCTTTTCCACCTGATAGAGACTTCGTTTCTGGCGTTGTCAAAGTTGTTGTGCTGGACCCGGAGTTAGTGTAGGGGAAAGTTTCTGTTCTCTTTCTGCTCTGCTACCGAATGCAATGTATGTCTGCATCGTTCGTTCATCTGCGTTCACGTTTTCATTCTTTTTCTCTGATGCTTCTTGATGTCCATTTTCTATACTTCGTCAAATACTGTCTATACACGTTTTCTTTTGGTCCATTCTCGCATTTCTGATTCTTACACCAGAATCGTAAGCTTTTTCTGAGTTTAGCAAAGTACAGGCTAGAACCGATGGAATTTGTCTCCAATCCAGATTCCTGTGACATTACACCGTCTCTGTATTTTCCCTACTAAAACTTTTCACGGGACCATCGTAAAAGCGCTCTTTGCGATACTGAGCAAAACCGGCAGCGAGCTATGGGCTCTTAACGCGTTAACCGCGGATTCCAATACAATCGCAACAATCGCGTCTTCTGCAGTTTTTGCCGTTAAGAAAGACGCGATTCAGCCGGATGCCGTGCACTGAATAGCGGTTTCTCCAATACCCTCTATACGCCCTATACATCCAAAGCAGCTTTTACACCTGATAGAGACTTCGTTTCTGGCACTGTCAAAGTTGTTGTGCTGGACCCCGAAGTTAGTGTAGGGGAAAGTTTCTGTTCTCTTTCTGCTCTGCTACCGAATGCAATGTATGTCTGCATCGTTCGTTCATCTGCGTTCACGTTTTCATTCTGTTTCTCAGACTCTTCTTGATGTCCATTTTCTATACTTCGTCAAATGCTGTCTATACACGTTTTCTTTTCGTCCATTCTCGCATTTCTGATTCTTACACCAGAATCGTAAGCTTTTTCTGAGTTTAGCAAAGTACAGGCTAGAACCGTTGGAATTTGTCTCCAATCCCTGATTCCTGTGACATTACACCGTTTCTATATGTTCCCCACTAAAACTTTTCACGGGAACATCGTAAAAGCGCTCTTAGCGATACTGACCAAAACCGGCAGCGAGCTATGGGCTTTTAACGCCTTAACCGCGGATTCCAATACAATCGCAACAATCGCGTCTTCTGCAGTTTTTGCCGTTAAGAAAGACGCGATTCAGCCGGATGCCGTGCACTTGCATAGCGGTTTCACCAATTAGCCTGTAGAAGCCCTATACTTCCAAAGCAGCTTTTACACCTGATATACACTTCGTTTCTGGCACTGTCAAAGTTGTTGTGCTGGACCCCGAAGTTATTGTAGGGGAAAGTTTCTGTTCTCATTCTGCTCTGCTACCGAATGCAATGTATGTCTGCATCGTTCGTTCATCAGCGTTCACGTTTTCATTCTGTTTCTCTGACGCTTCTTGATGTCCATTTTCTATACTTCGTCAAATACTGTCTATACACGTTTTCATTTCGTCCATTCTCGCGTTTCTGATTCTTACACCAGAATCGTAAGCTTTTTCTGAGTTTAGCAAAGTACAGGCGAGAACCGGTGGAATTTGTCTCCAATCCAGACTCCTGAGCCGTTTCACCGTTTCTATATGTTCCCCACTAAAACTTTTCACGAGAATATCGCAAAAGCGCTCTTTACGATACTGAGCAAAACCGGCAGCGAGCTATGGGCTCTTAACGCGTTAACCGCGGATTCCAATACAATCGCAACAATCGCGTCTTCTGCAGTATTTGCCGTTCAGAAAGACGCGATTCAGCCGGATGCCGTGCACTGAATAGCGGTTTCTCCAATTCGCCTGTAGAAGCCCTATACTTCCAAAGCAGCTTTTACACGTGGTAGAGACTTCGTTTCTGGCGTTGTCAAAGTTGTTGTGCTGGACCCCGAAGTTATTGTAGGGGAAAGTTTCTGTTCTCTTTCTGCTCTGCTACCGAATGCAATGTATGTCTGCATCGTTCGTTCATCTGCGTTCACGTTTTCATTCATTTTTTTCTCTGACGCTTCTTGATGTCCATTTTCTATACTTCGTCAAATACTGTCTATACACGTTTTCTTTTGGTCCATTCTCGCATTTCTGATTCTTACACCAGAATCGTAAGCTTTTTCTGAGTTTAGCAAAGTACAGGCTAGAACCGATGGAATTTGTCTCCAATCCCTGATTCCTGTGACATTACACCGTTTCTATATGTTCCCCACTAAAACTTCACGGGACCATCGTATAAGCTCCATTTGCGATACTGAGCAAAACTGGCAGCGAGCTATGAACTCTTAACGCGTTAACCGCGGATTCCAATACTATCGCAACAATCGCGTCTTCTGCAGTTTTTGCCGTTAAGAAAGACGCGATTCAGCCGGATGCCGTGCACTGAATAGCGGTTTCTCCAATTAGCCTGTAGAAGCCCTATACTTCCAAAGCAGCTTTTACACCTGATAGACACTTCGTTTCTGGCACTGTCAAAGTTGTTGTGCTGGACCCCGAAGTTAGTGTAGGGGAAAGTTTCTGTTCTCATTCTGCTCTGCTACCGAATGCAATGTATGTCTGCACCGTTCGTTCATCTGCGTTCATATTTTCATTCTGTTTCTCTGACGCTTCTTGATGTCCATTTTCTATACTTCGTCAAATACTGTCTATACACGTTTTCTTTTGGTCCATTCTTGCGTTTCTGATTCTTACACCAGAATCGTAAGCTTTTTCTGAGTTTAGCATAGTGCAAGTTAGAACGGATGGAATTTGTCTCCAATCCAGATTCCTGTGACATTACACCGTTTCTATATGTTCCCCACTAAAACTTTTCACGGGACCATCGTAAAAGCGCTCTTTGCGATCCTGAGCAAAACCGGCAGCGAGCTATGGGCTCTTAACGCGTTAACCGCGGATTCCAATACAATCGCAACAATCGCGTCTTCTGCAGTATTTGCCGTTAAGAAAGACGCGATTCAGCCGGATGCCGTGCACTTGCATAGCGGTTTCTCCAATTACCCTGTAGAAGCCCTATACATCCAAAGCAGCTTTTACACCTGATAGACACTTCGTTTCTGGCGTTGTCAAAGTTGTTGTGCTGGACCCCGAAGTTAGTGTAGGGGAAAGTTTCTGTTCTCTTTCTGCTCTGCTACCGAATGCAATGTATGTCTGCATCGTTCGTTCATCTGCGTTCACGTTTTCATTCTGTTTCTCTGACGCTTCTTGATGTCCATTTTCTATACTTCGTCAAATACTGTCTATACACGTTTTCTTTTGGTCCATTCTCGCATTTCTGATTCATACACCAGAATCGTAATCTTTTTCTGAGTTTAGCAAAGTACAGGCTAGAACCGGTGGAATTTGTCTCCAATCCCTGATTCCTGTGACATTACACCGTTTCTATATGTTCCCCACTAAAACTTTTCACGGGACCATCGTAAAAGCTCCATTTGCGATACTGAGCAAAACTGGCAGCGAGCTATGAGCTCTTAACGCGTTAACCGCGGATTCCAATACAATCGCAACAATCGCGTCTTCTGCAGTTTTTGCCGTTAAGAAAGACGCGATTCAGCCGGATGCCGTACACTGAATAGCGGTTTCTCCAATACCCTCTATACGCCCTATACATCCAAAGCAGCTTTTACACCTGATAGAGACTTCGTTTTTGGCGTTGTCAAAGTTGTTGTGCTGGACTCCGAAGTTATTGTAGGGGAAAGTTTCTGTTCTCTTTCTGCTCTGCTACCGAATGCAATGTAGGTCTGCATCGTTCGTTCATCTGCGTTCACGTTTTCATTCTGTTTCTCTGACTCTTCTTGATGTCCATTTTCTATACTTCGTCAAATGCTGTCTATACACGTTTTCTTTTGGTCCATTCTCGCGTTTCTGATGCTTACACCAGAATCGTAAGCTTTTTCTGAGTTTAGCAAAGTACAGGCGAGAACCAGTGGAATTTGTCTCCAATCCCTGATTCCTGTGCCATTACAACGTTTCTATATGTTCCCCACAAAACTTTTCACGGGAACATCGTAAAAGCGCTCTTTGCGATCCTGAGCAAAACCGGCAGCGAGCTATGGGCTCTTAACGCCTTAACCGCGGATTCCAATACAATCGCAACAATCGCGTCTTCTGCAGTTTTTGCCGTTCAGAAAGACGCGATTCAGCCGGATGCCGTGCACTTGAATAGCGGTTTCTCCAATTAGCCTGTAGAAGCCCTATACTTCCAAAGCAGTTTTACACCTCATAGACACTTCGTTTCTGGCACTGTCAAAGTTGTTGTGCTGGACCCCGAAGTTAGTGTAGGGGAAAGTTTCTGTTCTCTTTCTGCTCTGCTACCGAATGCAATGTATGTCTGCATCGTTCGTTCATCTGCGTTCACGTTTTCATTCTGTTTCTCAGACTCTTCTTGATGTCCATTTTCTATACTTCGTCAAATACTGTCTATACACGTTTTCTTTTGGTCCATTCTCGCATTTCTGATTCTTACACCAGAATCGTAAGCTTTTTCTGAGTTTAGCATAGTGCAAGTTAGAACGGATGGAATTTGTCTCCAATCCAGATTCCTGTGCCATTACACCGTTTCTATATGTTCCCCACTAAAACTTTTCACGGGACCATCGTAAAAGCGCTCTTTGCGATCCTGAGCAAAACCGGCAGCGAGCTATGGGCTCTTAACGCGTTAACCGCGGATTCCAATACAATCGCAACAATCGCGTCTTCTGCAGTATTTGCCGTTAAGAAAGACGCGATTCAGCCGGATGCCGTGCACTGAATAGCGGTTTCTCCAATTAGCCTGTAGAAGCCCTATACTTCCAAAGCAGTTTTACACCTCATAGACACTTCGTTTCTGGCACTGTCAAAGTTGTTGTGCTGGACCCCGAAGTTAGTGTAGGGGAAAGTTTCTGTTCTCTTTCTGCTCTGCTACCGAATGCAATGTATGTCTGCATCGTTCGTTCATCTGCGTTCACGTTTTCATTCTGTTTCTCTGATGCTTCTTGATGTCCATTTTCTATACTTCGTCAAATACTGTCTATACACGTTTTCTTTTGGTCCATTCTCGCGTTTCTGATTCTTACACCAGAATCGTAAGCTTTTTCTGAGTTTAGCAAAGTACAGGCTAGAACCGGTGGAATTTGTCTCCAATCCCTGATTCCTGTGACATTACACCGTTTCTATATGTTCCCCACTAAAACTTCACGGGACCATCGTAAAAGCTCCATTTGCGATACTGAGCAATACCGGCAGCGAGCTATGAGCTCTTAACGCGTTAACCGCGGATTCCAATACTATCGCAACAATCGCGTCTTCTGCAGTTTTTGCCGTTAAGAAAGACGCGATTCAGCCGGATGCCGTGCACTTGAATAGCGGTTTCTCCAATTAGCCTGTAGAAGCCCTATACTTCCAAAGCAGCTTTTACACCTGATAGACACTTCGTTTCTGGCACTGTCAAAGTTGTTGTGCTGGACCCCGAAGTTAGTGTAGGGGAAAGTTTCTGTTCTCATTCTGCTCTGCTACCGAATGCAATGTATGTCTGCATCGTTCGTTCATCTGCGTTCACGTTTTCATTCTGTTTCTCTGACGCTTCTTGATGTCCATTTTCTATACTTCGTCAAATACTGTCTATACACGTTTTCTTTTGGTCCATTCTCGCGTTTCTGATTCTTACACCAGAATCGTAAGCTTTTTCTGAGTTTAGCATAGTGCAAGTTAGAACGGATGGAATTTGTCTCCAATCCAGATTCCTGTGACATTACACCGTTTCTATATGTTCCCCACTCAAACTTTTCACGGGACCATCGTAAAAGCTCCATTTGCGATACTGAGCAAAACTGGCAGCGAGCTATGAGCTCTTAACGCGTTAACCGCGGATTCCAATACAATCGCAACAATCGCGTCTTCTGCAGTTTTTGCCGTTAAGAAAGACGCGATTCAGCCGGATGCCGTGCACTGAATAGCGGTTTCTCCAATACCCTCTATACGCCCTATACATCCAAAGCAGCTTTTCCACCTGATAGAGACTTCGTTTCTGGCACTGTCAAAGTTGTTGTGCTGGACCCCGAAGTTAGTGTAGGGGAAAGTTTCTGTTCTCTTTCTGCTCTGCTACCGAATGCAATGTATGTCTGCATCGTTCGTTCATCTGCGTTCACGTTTTCATTCTGTTTCTCTAACGCTTCTTGATGTCCATTTTCTATACTTCGTCAAATGCTGTCTATACACGTTTTCTTTTGGTCCATTCTCGCGTTTCTGATGCTTACACCAGAATCGTAATCTTTTTCTGAGTTTAGCAAAGTACAGGCGAGAACCAGTGGAATTTGTCTGCAATCCCTGATTCCTGTGCCATTACAACGTTTCTATATGTTCCCCACAAAACTTTTCACGGGAACATCGTAAAAGCGCTCTTTGCGATCCTGAGCAAAACCGGCAGCGAGCTATGGGCTCTTAACGCGTTAACCGCGGATTCCAATACAATCGCAACAATCGCGTCTTCTGCAGTTTTTGCCGTTAAGAAAGACGCGATTCAGCCGGATGCCGTGCACTTGAATAGCGGTTTCTCCAATTAGCCTGTAGAAGCCCTATACTTCCAAAGCAGTTTTACACCTCATAGACACTTCGTTTCTGGCACTGTCAAAGTTGTTGTGCTGGACCCCGAAGTTAGTGTAGAGGAAAGTTTCTGTTCTCTTTCTGCTCTGCTACCGAATGCAATGTATGTCTGCATCGTTCGTTCATCTGCGTTCACGTTTTCATTCTGTTTCTCAGACTCTTCTTGATGTCCATTTTCTATACTTCGTCAAATGCTGTCTATACACGTTTTCTTTTGGTCCATTCTCGCATTTCTGATTCTTACACCAGAATCGTAAGCTTTTTCTGAGTTTAGCATAGTGCAAGTTAGAACGGATGGAATTTGTCTCCAATCCAGATTCCTGTGCCATTACACCGTTTCTATATGTTCCCCACTAAAACTTTTCACGGGACCATCGTAAAAGCGCTCTTTGCGATCCTGAGCAAAACCGGCAGCGAGCTATGGGCTCTTAACGCGTTAACCGCGGATTCCAATACAATCGCAACAATCGCGTCTTCTGCAGTATTTGCCGTTAAGAAAGACGCGATTCAGCCGGATGCCGTGCACTGAATAGCGGTTTCTCCAATTACCCTGTAGAAGCCCTATACTTCCAAAGCAGCTTTTACACCTGATAGAGACTTCGTTACTGGCACTGTCAAAGTTGTTGTGCTGGACCCCGAAGTTAGTGTAGGGGAAAGTTTCTGTTCTCTTTCTGCTCTGCTACCGAATGCAATGTATGTCTGCATCGTTCGTTCATCTGCGTTCACGTTTTCATTCTGTTTCTCTGATGCTTCTTGATGTCCATTTTCTATACTTCGTCAAATACTGTCTATACACGTTTTCTTTTGGTCCATTCTCGCGTTTCTGATTCTTACACCAGAATCGTAAGCTTTTTCTGAGTTTAGCATAGTGCAAGTTAGAACGGATGGAATTTGTCTCCAATCCAGATTCCTGTGACATTACACCGTTTCTATATGTTCCCCACTCAAACTTTTCACGGGACCATCGTAAAAGCTCCATTTGCGATACTGAGCAAAACTGGCAGCGAGCTATGAGCTCTTAACGCGTTAACCGCGGATTCCAATACAATCGCAACAATCGCGTCTTCTGCAGTTTTTGCCGTTAAGAAAGACGCGATTCAGCCGGATGCCGTGCACTGAATAGCGGTTTCTCCAATACCCTCTATACGCCCTATACATCCAAAGCAGCTTTTCCACCTGATAGAGACTTCGTTTCTGGCACTGTCAAAGTTGTTGTGCTGGACCCCGAAGTTAGTGTAGGGGAAAGTTTCTGTTCTCTTTCTGCTCTGCTACCGAATGCAATGTATGTCTGCATCGTTCGTTCATTTGCGTTCACGTTTTCATTCTGTTTCTCTAACGCTTCTTGATGTCCATTTTCTATACTTCGTCAAATGCTGTCTATACACGTTTTCTTTTGGTCCATTCTCGCGTTTCTGATGCTTACACCAGAATCGTAAGCTTTTTCTGAGTTTAGCAAAGTACAGGCGAGAACCAGTGGAATTTGTCTGCAATCCCTGATTCCTGTGCCATTACAACGTTTCTATATGTTCCCCACAAAACTTTTCACGGGAACATCGTAAAAGCGCTCTTTGCGATCCTGAGCAAAACCGGCAGCGAGCTATGGGCTCTTAACGCGTTAACCGCGGATTCCAATACAATCGCAACAATCGCGTCTTCTGCAGTTTTTGCCGTTAAGAAAGACGCGATTCAGCCGGATGCCGTGCACTTGAATAGCGGTTTCTCCAATTAGCCTGTAGAAGCCCTATACTTCCAAAGCAGTTTTACACCTCATAGACACTTCGTTTCTGGCACTGTCAAAGTTGTTGTGCTGGACCCCGAAGTTAGTGTAGGGGAAAGTTTCTGTTCTCTTTCTGCTCTGCTACCGAATGCAATGTATGTCTGCATCGTTCGTTCATCTGCGTTCACGTTTTCATTCATTTTTTTCTGACGCTTCTTGATGTCCATTTTCTATACTTCGTCAAATACTGTCTATACACGTTTTCTTTTGGTCCATTCTCGCGTTTCTGATTCTTACACCAGAATCGTAAGCTTTTTCTGAGTTTAGCATAGTGCAAGTTAGAACGGATGGAATTTGTCTCCAATCCAGATTCCTGTGCCATTACACCGTTTCTATATGTTCCCCACTAAAACTTTTCACGGGACCATCGTAAAAGCGCTCTTTGCGATCCTGAGCAATACCGGCAGCGAGCTATGGGCTCTTAACGCGTTAACCGCGGATTCCAATACAATCGCAACAATCGCGTCTTCTGCAGTATTTGCCGTTAAGAAAGACGCGATTCAGCCGGATGCCGTGCACTTGCATAGCGGTTTCTCCAATTAGCCTGTAGAAGCCCTATACATCCAAAGCAGCTTTTACACCTGATTGAGACTTCGTTTCTGGCGTTGTCAAAGTTGTTGTGCTGGACCCCGAAGTTAGTGTAGGGGAAAGTTTCTGTTCTCTTTCTGCTCTGCTACCGAATGCAATGTATGTCTGCATCGTTCGTTCATCTGCGTTCACGTTTTCATTCTGTTTCTCTGACGCTTCTTGATGTCCATTTTCTATACTTCGTCAAATACTGTCTATACACGTTTTCTTTTGGTCCATTCTCGCATTTCTGATTCTTACACCAGAATCGTAATCTTTTTCTGAGTTTAGCAAAGTACAGGCTAGAACCGGTGGAATTTGTCTCCAATCCCTGATTCCTGTGTCATTACACCGTTTCTATATGTTCCCCACTAAAACTTCACGGGACCATCGTAAAAGCTCCATTTGCGATACTGAGCAAAACTGGCAGCGAGCTATGAGCTCTTAACGCGTTAACCGCGGATTCCAATACAATCGCAACAATCGCGTCTTCTGCAGTTTTTGCCGTTAAGGAAGACGCGATTCAGCCGGATGCCGTGCACTTGCATAGCGGTTTCTCCAATTAGCCTGTAGAAGCCCTATACTTCCAAAGCAGCTTTTACACCTGAAAGAGACTTCGTTTCTGGCGTTGTCAAAGCTGTTGTGCTGGACACCGAAGTTAGTGTAAGGGAAAGTTTCTGTTCTCTTTCTGCTCTGCTACCGAATGCAATGTATGTCTGCATCGTTCGTTCATCTGCGTTCACGTTTTCATTCTGTTTCTCTGACGCTTCTTGATGTCCATTTTCTATACTTCGTCAAATATTGTCTATACACGTTTTCTTTTGGTCCATTCTCGCATTTCTGATTCTTACACCAGAATCGTAAGCTTTTTCTGAGTTTAGCATAGTGCAAGTTAGAACGGATGGAATTTGTCTCCAATCCAGATTCCTGTGACATTACACCGTTTCTATATGTTCCCCACTAAAACTTTTTACGGGACCATCGTAAAAGAGCTCTTTGCGATACTGAGCAAAACCGGCCGCGAGCTATGGGCTCTTAACGCGTTAACCGCGGATTCCAATACAATCGCAACAATCGCGTCTTCTGCAGTTTTTGCCGTTAAGAAAGACGCGATTCAGCCTGATGCCGTGCACTGAATAGCGGTTTCTCACATACCCTCTATACGCCCTATACATCCAAAGCAGCTTTTCCACCTGATAGAGACTTCGTTTCTGGCGTTGTCAAAGTTGTTGTGCTGGACCCCGAAGTTAGTGTAGGGGAAAGTTTCTGTTCTCTTTCTGCTCTGCTACCGAATGCAATGTATGTCTGCATCGTTCGTTCATCTGCGTTCACGTTTTCATTCATTTTTTTCTCTGACGCTTCTTGATGTCCATTTTCTATACTTCGTCAAATACTGTCTATACACGTTTTCTTTTCGTCCATTCTCGCATTTCTGATTCTTACACCAGAATCGTAAGCTTTTTCTGAGTTTAGCAAAGTACAGGCTAGAACCGATGGAATTTGTCTCCAATCCAGATTCCTGTGACATTACACCGTTTCTGTATTTTCCCTATAAAACTTTTCACGGGACCATCGTAAAAGCGCTCTTTGCGATCGTGAGCAAAACCGGCAGCGAGCTATGGGCTCTTAACGCGTTAACCGCGGATTCCAATACAATCGCAACAATCGCGAATTCTGCAGTTTTTTGCCGTTAAGAAAGACGCGATTCAGCCGGATGCCGTGCACTGAATAGCGGTTTCTCCAATACCCTCTATACGCCCTATACATCCAAAGCAGCTTTTACACCTGAGAGAGACTTCGTTTCTGGTGTTGTCAAAGTTGTTGTGCTGGACCCCGAAGTTAGTGTAGGGGAAAGTTTCTGTTCTCTTTCTGCTCTGCTACCGAATGCAATGTATGTCTGCATCGTTCGTTCATCTGCGTTCACGTTTTCATTCTGTTTCTCTGACTCTTCTTTATGTCCATTTTCTATACTTCGTCAAATACTGTCTATACACGTTTTCATTTCGTCCATTCTCGCGTTTCTGATTCTTACACCAGAATCGTAAGCTTTTTCTGAGTTTAGCAAAGTACAGGCGAGAACCGGTGGAATTTGTCTCCAATCCAGACTCCTGAGCCGTTTCACCGTTTCTATATGTTCCCCACTAAAACTTTTCACGAGAATATCGCAAAAGCGCTCTTTACGATACTGAGGAAAACCGGCAGCGAGCTATGGGCTCTTAACGCGTTAACCGCGGATTCCAATACAATCGCAACAATCGCGTCTTCTGCAGTTTTTGCCGTTAAGAAAGACGCGATTCAGCCGGATGCCGTGCACTGAATAGCGGTTTCTCCAATTACCCTGTAGAAGCCCTATACTTCCAAAGCAGCTTTTACACCTGATAGAGACTTCGTTTTTGGCGTTGTCAAAGTTGTTGTGCTGGACCCCGAAGTTATTGTAGGGGAAAGTTTCTGTTCTCTTTCTGCTCTGCTACCGAATGCAATGTATGTCTGCATCGTTCGTTCATCTGCGTTCACGTTTTCATTCATTTTTTTCTCTGACGCTTCTTTTTGTCCATTTTCTATACTTCGTCAAATACTGTCTATACACGTTTTCTTTTGGTCCATTCTCGCATTTCTGATTCTTACACCAGAATCGTAAGCTTTTTCTGAGTTTAGCAAAGTACAGGCTAGAACCGATGGAATTTGTCTCCAATCCAGATTCCTGTGACATTACACCGTTTCTATATGTTCCCCACTAAAACTTCACGGGACCATCGTAAAAGCTCCATTTGCGATACTGAGCAAAACTGGCAGCGAGCTATGAGCTCTTAACGCGTTAACCGCGGATTCCAATACTATCGCAACAATCGCGTCTTCTGCAGTTTTTGCCGTTAAGAAAGACGCGATTCAGCCGGATGCCGTGCACTTGAATAGCGGTTTCTCCAATTAGCCTGTAGAAGCCCTATACTTCCAGAGCAGCTTTTACACCTGATAGACACTTCGTTTCTGGCACTGTCAAAGTTGTTGTGCTGGACCCCGAAGTTAGTGTAGTTGAAAGTTTCTGTTCTCATTCTGCTCTGCTACCGAATGCAATGTATGTCTGCATCGTTCGTTCATCTGCGTTCACGTTTTCATTCTGTTTCTCTGACGCTTCTTGATGTCCATTTTCTATACTTCGTCAAATACTGTCTATACACGTTTTCTTTTGGTCCATTCTCGCGTTTCTGATTCTTACACCAGAATCGTAAGCTTTTTCTGAGTTTAGCATAGTGCAAGTTAGAACGGATGGAATTTGTCTCCAATCCAGATTCCTGTGACATTACACCGTTTCTATATGTTCCCCACTAAAACTTTTCACGGGACCATCGTAAAAGCGCTCTTTGCGATACTGAGCAAAACCGGCCGCGAGCTATGGGCTCTTAACGCGTTAACCGCGGATTCCAATACAATCGCAACAATCGCGTCTTCTGCAGTTTTTGCCGTTAAGAAAGACGCGATTCAGCCGGATGCCGTGCACTGAATAGCGGTTTCTCCAATACCCTCTATACGCCCTATACTTCCAAAGCAGCTTTTACACCTGAGAGAGACTTCGTTTCTGGCGTTGTCAAAGTGGTTGTGCTGGACCCCGAAGTTAGTGTAGGGAAAGTTTCTGTTCTCTTTCTGCTCTGCTACCGAATGCAATGTATGTCTGCATCGTTCGTTCATCTGCGTTCACGTTTTCATTCTGTTTCTCTGACGCTTCTTGATGTCCATTTTCTATACTTCGTCGAATACTGTCTATACACGTTTTCTTTTGGTCCATTCTCGCATTTCTGATTCTTACACCAGAATCGTAAGCTTTTTCTGAGTTTAGCAAAGTACAGGCTAGAACCGGTGGAATTTGTCTCCAATCCCTGATTCCTGTGACATTACACCGTTTCTATATGTTCCCCACTAAAACTTCACGGGACCATCGTAAAAGCTCCATTTGCGATACTGAGCAAAACGGGCAGCGAGCTATGAGCTCTTAACGCGTTAACCACGGATTCGAATACAATCGCAACAATCGCGTCTTCTGCAGTTTTTGCCGTTAAGAAAGACGCGATTCAGCCGGATGCCGTGCACTGAATAGCGGTTTCTCCAATACCCTCTAAACGCCCTATACATCCAAAGCAGCTTTTCCACCTGATATAGACTTCGTTTCTGGCACTGTCAAAGTTGTTGTGCTGGACCCCGAAGTTATTGTAGGGGAAAGTTTCTGTTCTCTTTCTCCTCTGCTACCGAATGCAATGTATGTCTGCATCGTTCGTTCATCTGCGTTCACGTTTTCATTCTGTTTCTCTGACTCTTCTTGATGTCCATTTTCCATACTTCGTCAAATGCTGTCTATACACGTTTTCTTTTGGTCCATTCTCGCGTTTCTGATTCTTACACCAGAATCGTAAGCTTTTTCTGAGTTTAGCAAAGTACAGGCGAGAACCGGTGGAATTTGTCTGCAATCCCAGATTCCTGTGCCATTACAACGTTTCTATATGTTCCCTACAAAACTCTTAACGGGAACATCGTAAAAGCGCTCTTTGCGATACTGAGCAAAACCGGCAGCGAGCTATGGGCTCTTAACGCGTTAACCGCGGATTCCAATACAATCGCAACAATCGCGTCTTGTGCACTTTTTGCCGTTAAGAAAGACGCGATTCAGCCGGATGCCATGCACTTGCATAGCGGTTTCTCCAATTAGCCTGTAGAAGCCCTATACATCCAAAGCAGCTTTTACACCTGATTGAGACTTCGTTTCTGGCGTTGTCAAAGTTGTTGTGCTGGACCCCGAAGTTAGTGTAGGGGAAAGTTTCTGTTCTCTTTCTGCTCTGCTACCGAATGCAATGTATGTCTGCATCGTTCGTTCATCTGCGTTCACGTTTTCATTCTGTTTCTCTGACGCTTCTTGATGTCCATTTTCTATACTTCGTCAAATACTGTCTATACACGTTTTCTTTTGGTCCATTCTCGCGTTTCTGATTCTTACACCAGAATCGTAAGCTTTTTCTGAGTTTAGCATAGTGCAAGTTAGAACGGATGGAATTTGTCTCCAATCCAGATTCCTGTGACATTACACCGTTTCTATATGTTCCCCACTAAAACTTTTCACGGGACCATCGTAAAAGCGCTCTTTGCGATACTGAGCAAAACCGGCCGCGAACTATGGGCTCTTAACGCGTTAACCGCGGATTCCAATACAATCGCAACAATCGCGTCTTCTGCAGTTTTTGCCGTTAAGAAAGACGCGATTCAGCCGGATGCCGTGCACTGAATAGCGGTTTCTCCAATACCCTCTATACGCCCTATACTTCCAAAGCAGCTTTTACACCTGAGAGAGACTTCGTTTCTGGCGTTGTCAAAGTTGTTGTGCTGGACCCCGAAGTTAGTGTAGGGAAAGTTTCTGTTCTCTTTCTGCTCTGCTACCGAATGCAATGTATGTCTGCATCGTTCGTTCATCTGCATTCAAGTTTTCATTCTGTTTCTCTGACTCTTCTTGATGTCCATTTTCTATACTTCGTCAAATACTGTCTATACACGTTTTCTTTTGGTCCATTCTCGCGTTTCTGATTCTTACACCAGAATCGTAAGCTTTTTCTGAGTTTAGCAAAGTACAGGCTAGAACCGGTGGAATTTGTCTGCAATCCCTGATTCCTGTGCCATTACAACGTTTCTATATGTTCCCCACAAAACTTTTCACGGGAACATCGTAAAAGCGCTCTTTGCGATCCTGAGCAAAACCGGCAGCCATCTATGGGCTCTTAACGCGTTAACCGCGGATTCCAATACAATGGCAACAATCGCGTCTTCTGCAGTTTTTGCCGTTAAGAAAGACGCGATTCAGCCGGATGCCGTGCACTGAATAGCGGTTTCTCCAATTAGCCTGTAGAAGCAGTATACATCCAAAGCAGCTTTTACACCTGATAGAGACTTCGTTTCTGGCACTGTCAAAGTTGTTGTGCTGGATCCCGAAGTTAGTGTAGGGTTAAGTTTCTGTTCTCTTTCTGCTCTGCTACCGAATGCAATGTATGTCTGCATCGTTCGTTCATCTGCGTTCACGTTTTCATTCTGTTTCTCTGACGCTTCTTGATGTCCATTTTCTATACTTCGTCAAATACTGTCTATACACTTTTTCTTTTGGTCCATTCTCGCGTTTCTGATTCTTACACCAGAATCGTAAGCTTTTTCTGAGTTTAGCAAAGTACAGGCGAGAACCGGTGGAATTTGTCTCCAATCCAGACTCCTGAGCCGTTTCACCTTTTCTATATGTTCCCCACTAAAACTTTTCACGAGAATATCGCAAAAGCGCTCTTTGCGATACTGAGCAAAACCGGCAGCGAGCTATGGGCTCTTAACGCGTTAACCGCGGATTCCAATACAATCGCAACAATCGCGTCTTCTGCAGTTTTTGCCGTTAAGAAAGACGCGATTCAGCCGGATGCCGTGCACTGAATAGCGATTTCTCCAATTAGCCTGTAGAAGCCCTATACTTCCAAAGCAGCTTTTACACCTGAGAGAGACTTCGTTTCTGACGTTGTCAAAGTTGTTGTGCTGGACCCCGAAGTTATTGTAGGGGAAAGTTTCTGTTCTCTTTCTGCTCTGCTACCGAATGCAATGTATGTCTGCATCGTTCGTTCATCTGCGTTCACGTTTTCATTCATTTTCTTCTCTGACGCTTCTTGATGTCCATTTTCTATACTTCGTCGAATACTGTCTATACACGTTTTCTTTTGGTCCATTCTCGCATTTCTGATTCTTACACCAGAATCGTAAGCTTTTTCTGAGTTTAGCAAAGTACAGGCTAGAACCGGTGGAATTTGTCTCCAATCCCTGATTCCTGTGACATTACACCGTTTCTATATGTTCCCCACTAAAACTTCACGGGACCATCGTAAAAGCTCCATTTGCGATACTGAGCAAAACGGGCAGCGAGCTATGAGCTCTTAACGCGTTAACCACGGATTCGAATACAATCGCAACAATCGCGTCTTCTGCAGTTTTTGCCGTTAAGAAAGACGCGATTCAGCCGGATGCCGTGCACTGAATAGCGGTTTCTCCAATACCCTCTATACGCCCTATACATCCAAAGCAGCTTTTCCACCTGATATAGACTTCGTTTCTGGCACTGTCAAAGTTGTTGTGCTGGACCCCGAAGTTATTGTAGGGGAAAGTTTCTGTTCTCTTTCTGCTCTGCTACCGAATGCAATGTATGTCTGCATCGTTCGTTCATCTGCGTTCACGTTTTCATTCTGTTTCTCTGACTCTTCTTGATGTCCATTTTCCATACTTCGTCAAATGCTGTCTATACACGTTTTCTTTTGGTCCATTCTCGCGTTTCTGATTCTTACACCAGAATCGTAAGCTTTTTCTGAGTTTAGCAAAGTACAGGCGAGAACCGGTGGAATTTGTCTGCAATCCCAGATTCCTGTGCCATTACAACGTTTCTATATGTTCCCTACAAAACTCTTAACGGGAACATCGTAAAAGCGCTCTTTGCGATACTGAGCAAAACCGGCAGCGAGCTATGGGCTCTTAACGCGTTAACCGCGGATTCCAATACAATCGCAACAATCGCGTCTTGTGCACTTTTTGCCGTTAAGAAAGACGCGATTCAGCCGGATGCCGTGCACTTGCATAGCGGTTTCTCCAATTAGCCTGTAGAAGCCCTATACATCCAAAGCAGCTTTTACACCTGATTGAGACTTCGTTTCTGGCGTTGTCAAAGTTGTTGTGCTGGACCCCGAAGTTAGTGTAGGGGAAAGTTTCTGTTCTCTTTCTGCTCTGCTACCGAATGCAATGTATGTCTGCATCGTTCGTTCATCTGCGTTCACGTTTTCATTCTGTTTCTCTGACGCTTCTTGATGTCCATTTTCTATACTTCGTCAAATACTGTCTATACACGTTTTCTTTTGGTCCATTCTCGCGTTTCTGATTCTTACACCAGAATCGTAAGCTTTTTCTGAGTTTAGCATAGTGCAAGTTAGAACGGATGGAATTTGTCTCCAATCCAGATTCCTGTGACATTACACCGTTTCTGTATGTTCCCCACTAAAACTTTTCACGGGAACATCGTAAAAGCGCTCTTTGCGATACTGAGCAAAACCGGCAGCGAGCTATGGGCTCTTAACGCGTTAACCGCGGATTCCAATACAATCGCAACAATCGCGTCTTCTGCAGTTTTTACGCTTAAGAAAGACGCGATTCAGCCGGATGCCGTGCACTGAATAGCGGTTTCTCCAATTAGCCTGTAGAAGCCCTATACTTCCAAAGCAGCTTTTACACGTGTGAGAGACTTCGTTTCTGGCGTTGTCAAAGTTGTTGTGCTGGACCCCGAAGTTATTGTAGGGGAAAGTTTCTGTTCTCTTTCTGCTCTGCTACCGAATGCAATGTATGTCTGCATCGTTCGTTCATCTGCGTTCACGTTTTCATTCATTTTCTTCTCTGACGCTTCTTGATGTCCATTTTCTATACTTCGTCAAATACTGTCTATACACGTTTTCTTTTGGTCCATTCTCGCATTTCTGATTCTTACACCAGAATCGTAAGCTTTTTCTGAGTTTAGCAAAGTACAGGCTAGAACCGATGGAATTTGTCTCCAATCCAGATTCCTGTGACATTACACCGTTTCTATATGTTCCCCACTAAAACTTCACGGGACCATCGTATAAGCTCCATTTGCGATACTGAGCAAAACTGGCAGCGAGCTATGAGCTCTTAACCCGTTAACCGCGGATTCCAATACAATCGCAACAATCGCGTCTTCTGCAGTTTTTGCCGTTAAGAAAGACGCGATTCAGCCGGATGCCGTGCACTTGAATAGCGGTTTCTCCAATTAGCCTGTAGAAGCCCTATACTTCCAAAGCAGCGTTTACACCTGATAGACACTTCGTTTCTGGCACTGTCAAAGTTGTTGTGCTGGACCCCGAAGTTAGTGTAGGGGAAAGTTTCTGTTCTCATTCTGCTCTGCTACCGAATGCAATGTATGTCTGCATCGTTCGTTCATCTGCGTTCATATTTTCATTCTGTTTCTCTGACGCTTCTTGATGTCCATTTTCTATACTTCGTCAAATACTGTCTATACACGTTTTCTTTTGGTCCATTCTCGCGTTTCTGATTCTTACACCAGAATCGTAAGCTTTTTCTGAGTTTAGCATAGTGCAAGTTAGAACGGATGGAATTTGTCTCCAATCCAGATTCCTGTGACATTACACCGTTTCTATATGTTCCCCACTAAAACTTTTCACGGGACCATCGTAAAAGCGCTCTTTGCGATCCTGAGCAAAACCGGCAGCGAGCTATGGGCTCTTAACGCGTTAACCGCGGATTCCAATACAATCGCAACAATCGCGTCTTCTGCAGTATTTGCCGTTAAGAAAGACGCGATTCAGCCGGATGCCGTGCACTTGCATAGCGGTTTCTCCAATTAGCCTGTAGAAGCCCTATACATCCAAAGCAGCTTTTACACCTGATTGAGACTTCGTTTCTGGCGTTGTCAAAGTTGTTGTGCTGGACCCCGAAGTTAGTGTAGGGGAAAGTTTCTGTTCTCTTTCTGCTCTGCTACCGAATGCAATGTATGTCTGCATCGTTCGTTCATCTGCGTTCACGTTTTCATTCTGTTTCTCTGATGCTTCTTGATGTCCATTTTCTATACTTCGTCAAATACTGTCTATACACGTTTTCTTTTGGTCCATTCTCCCATTTCTGATTCTTACACCAGAATCGTAATCTTTTTCTGAGTTTAGCAAAGTACAGGCTAGAACCGGTGGAATTTGTCTCCAATCCCTGATTCCTGTGACATTACACCGTTTCTATATGTTCCCCACTAAAACTTCACGGGACCATCGTAAAAGCTCCATTTGCGATACTGAGCAAAACTGGCAGCGAGCTATGAACTCTTAACGCGTTAACCGCGGATTCCAATACAATCGCAACAATCGCGTCTTCTGCAGTTTTTGCCGTTAAGAAAGACGCGATTCAGCCGGATGCCGTGCACTTGAATAGCGGTTTCTCCAATTAGCCTGTAGAAGCCCTATACTTCCAAAGCAGCTTTTACACCTGATAGACACTTCGTTTCTGGCACTGTCAAAGTTGTTGTGCTGGACCCCGAAGTTAGTGTAGGGGAAAGTTTCTGTTCTCATTCTGCTCTGCTACCGAATGCAATGTATGTCTGCATCGTTCGTTCATCTGCGTTCACGTTTTCATTCTGTTTCTCTGACGCTCCTTGATGTCCATTTTCTATACTTCGTCAAATACTGTCTATACACGTTTTCTTTTGGTCCATTCTCGCGTTTCTGATTCTTACACCAGAATCGTAAGCTTTTTCTGAGTTTAGCATAGTGCAAGTTAGAACGGATGGAATTTGTCTCCAATCCAGATTCCTGTGACATTACACCGTTTCTATATGTTCCCCACTAAAACTTTTCACGGGACCATCGTATAAGCGCTCTTTGCGATCCGGAGCAATACCGGCAGCGAGCTATGGGCTCTTAACGCGTTAACCGCGGATTCCAATACAATCGCAACAATCGCGTCTTCTGCAGTATTTGCCGTTAAGAAAGACGCGATTCAGCCGGATGCCGTGCACTTGCATAGCGGTTTCTCCAATTAGCCTGTAGAAGCCCTATACATCCAAAGCAGCTTTTACACCTGATAGAGACTTCGTTTCTGGCGTTGTCAAAGTTGTTGTGCTGGACCCCGAAGTTATTGTAGGGGAAAGTTTCTGTTCTCTTTCTGCTCTGCTAACGAATGCAATGTATGTCTGCATCGTTCGTTCATCTGCGTTCACGTTTTCATTCTGATTCTCTGATGCTTCTTGATGTCCATTTTCTATACTTCGTCAAATACTGTCTATACACGTTTTCTTTTGGTCCATTCTCGCATTTCTGATTCTTACACCAGAATCGTAAGCTTTTTCTGAGTTTAGCAAAGTACACGCTAGAACCGATGGAATTTGTCTCCAATCCAGATTCCTGTGACATTACACCGTTTTTGTATTTTCCCTACTATAACTTTTCACGGGAACATCGTAAAAGCGCTTTTGCGATACTGAGCAAAACCGGCAGCGAGCTATGGGCTCTTAACGCGTTAACCGCGGATTCCAATACAATCGCAACAATCGCGTCTTCTGCAGTTTTTGCCGTTAAGAAAGACGCGATTCAGCCGGGTGCCGTGCACTTGCATAGCGGTTTCTCCAATTAGCCTGTAGAAGCCCTATACTTCCAAAGCAGCTTTTACACCTGATAGAGACTTCGTTTCTGGCGTTGTCAAAGTTGTTGTGCTGGACCCCGAAGTTAGTGTAGGGGAAAGTTTCTGTTCTCTTTCTGCTCTGCTACCGAATGCAATGTATGTCTGCATCGTTCGTTCATCTGCGTTCACGTTTTCATTCTGTTTCTCTGATGCTTCTTGATGTCCATTTTCTATACTTCGTCAAATATTGTCTATACACGTTTTCTTTTCGTCCATTCTCGCATTTCTGATTCTTACACCAGAATCGTAAGCTTTTTCTGAGTTTAGCATAGTGCAAGTTAGAACGGATGGAATTTGTCTCCAATCCAGATTCCTGTGACATTACACCGTTTCTATATGTTCCCCACTAAAACTTTTTACGGGACCATCGTAAAAGAGCTCTTTGCGATACTGAGCAAAACCGGCCGCGAGCTATGGGCTCTTAACGCGTTAACCGCGGATTCCAATACAATCGCAACAATCGCGTCTTCTGCAGTTTTTGCCGTTAAGAAAGACGCGATTCAGCCTGATGCCGTGCACTGAATAGCGGTTTCTCACATACCCTCTATACGCCCTATACATCCAAAGCAGCTTTTCCACCTGATAGAGACTTCGTTTCTGGTACTGTAAAAGTTGTTGTGCTGGACCCCGAAGTTAGTGTAGGGGAAAGTTTCTGTTCTCATTCTGCTCTGCTACCGAATGCAATGTATGTCTGCATCGTTCGTTCATCTGCGTTCACGTTTTCATTCTGTTTCTCTGACTCTTCTTGATGTCCATTTTCTATACTTCGTCAAATGCTGTCTATACACGTTTTCTTTTCGTCCATTCTCGCATTTCTGATTCTTACACCAGAATCGTAAGCTTTTTCTGAGTTTAGCAAAGTACAGGCTAGAACCGGTGGAATTTGTCTCCAACCCCTGATTCCTGTGCCATTACAACGTTTCTATATGTTCCCCACAAAACTTTTCACGGGAACATCGTAAAAGCGCTCTTTGCGATACTGAGCAAAACCGGCAGCGAGCTATGGGCTCTTAACGCGTTAACCGCGGATTCCAATACAATCGCAACAATCGCGTCTTCTGCAGTTTTTGCCGTTAAGAAAGACGCGATTCAGCCGGATGCCGTGCACTGAATAGCGGTTTCTCCAATACCCTCTATACGCCCTATACTTCCAAAGCAGCTTTTACACGTGATAGAGACTTCGCTTCTGGCGTTGTCAAAGTTGTTGTGCTGGACCCCGAAGTTAGTGTAGGGAAAGTTTCTGTTCTCTTTCTGCTCTGCTACCGAATGCAATGTATGTCTGCATCGTTCGTTCATCTGCATTCACGTTTTCATTCTGTTTCTCTGACTCTTCTTGATGTCCATTTTCTATACTTCGTCAAATACTGTCTATACACGTTTTCCTTTCGTCCATTCTCGCGTTTCTGATTCTTACACCATAATCGTAAGCTTTTTCAGAGTTTAGCAAAGTACAGGCGAGAACCGGTGGAATTTGTCTGCAATCCCAGATTCCTGTGCCATTACACCGTTTCTATATGTTCCCCACAAAACTTTTCACGGGAACATCGTAAAAGCGCTCTTTGCGATCCTGAGCAAAACCGGCAGCGAGCTATGGGCTCTTAACGCGTTAACCGCGGATTCCAATACAATCGCAACAATCGCGTCTTCTGCAGTTTTTGCCGTTAAGAAAGACGCGATTCAGCCGGATGCCGTGCACTTGAATAGCGGTTTCTCCAATACCCTCTATACGCCCTATACATCCAAAGCAGCTTTTACACCTGATAGAGACTTCGTTTCTGGCACTGTCAAAGTTGTTGTGCTGGACCCCGAAGTTAGTGTAGGGGAAAGTTTCTGTTCTCTTTCTGCTCTGCTACCGAATGCAATGTATGTCTGCATCGTTCGTTCATCTGCGTTCACGTTTTCATTCATTTTTTTCTGACGCTTCTTGATGTCCATTTTCTATACTTCGTCGAATACTGTCTATACACGTTTTCTTTTCGTCCATTCACCCATTTCTGATTTTTACACCAGAATCGTAATCTTTTTCTGAGTTTAGCAAAGTACAGGCTAGAAACGGTGGAATTTGTCTCCAATCCATGATTCCTGTGACATTACACCGTTTCTATATGTTCCCCACAAAACTCTTAACGGGAACATCGTAAAAGCGCTCTTTGCGATCCTGAGCAAAACCGGCAGCGAGCTATGGGTTCTTAACGCGTTAACCGCGGATTCCAATACAATCGCAACAATCGCGTCTTCTGCAATTTTTGCCGTTAAGAAAGACGCGATTCAGCCTGATGCCGTGCACTTGAATAGCGGTTTCTCCAATTAGCATGTAGAAGCCCTATACTTCCAAAGCAGCTTTTACACCTGATAGAGACTTCGATTCTGGCGTTGTCAAAGTTGATGTGCTGGATCCCGAAGTTAGTGTAGGGGAAAGTTTCTGTTCTCTTTCTGCTCTGCTACCGAATGCAATGTATGTCTGCATCGTTCGTTCATTTGCGTTCACATTTTCATTCTGTTTCTCTGACGCTTCTTGATGTCCATTTTCTATACTTCGTCAAATACTGTCTATACACGTTTTCTTTTGGTCCATTCTCGCGTTTCTGATTCTTACACCAGAATCGTAAGCTTTTTCTAAGTTTAGCAAAGTACAGGCTAGAACCGGTGGAATTTGTCTCCAATCCAGATTCCTGTGCCATTACAACGTTTCTATATGTTCCCCACTAAAACTTTTCACGGGAACTTCGTAAAAGCTCTCTTTGCGATACCGAGCAAAACCGGCAGCGAGCTATGGGCTCTTAACGCGTTAACCGCGGATTCCAATACAATGGCAACAATCGCGTCTTCTGCAGTTTTTGCCGTTAAGAAAGACGCGATTCAGCCGGATGCCGTGCACTGAATAGCGGTTACACCAATTAGCCTGTAGAAACCCTATACTTCCAAAGCAGCTTTTACACGTGATAGAGACTTCGTTTCTGGCACTGTCAAAGTTGTTGTGCTGGATCCCGAAGTTAGTGTATGTGGAGGATTTTATGCAAGACTGGCTGAAGAGCAAAGGGCACAGCGGGGAAAGCCTCTTGCTGATGCCCGAGATAGACCAAGAGGGGCTTTACAGGGACTAGCTTTAGCTGTTCAAGCAGCAAAGAGATGTTACAACTGTTGCAACTCAAGCAGAAACATAATGAGGTACCGTCCAATCACAAAACTAGGGCACAGTAACCTTGCTGCAACATGAAGGGTGTAGGGGTAAGATTAGGGAAGCAGTGACCAATGAAATTTCAGCTTAACCGTAAGAATTAACAATGAAACTTTTGCTCACTGATATCACTAACCTATTAGGAGCCTAGGTTTTGCAATATGTATGAACCTTATTACCACTAATATAAATGTACGCAGCTTTCTGATTAAAGTTGAGACTTGCTGATAGCGTGGAGTCCTTGTCTCCCTTCGCCGACAAATGGTGCTCACCGCATAGGATTACAACAAATGGTGACCCCGACGTGATTCGTCGGACGGGATCTCCGATGGGCAATTGCGGGCAGTTGCGACGGAGAAGAACGTACCACGGTCATGTGAAGTAGGGTTGGGTCCCATTGCAGTTGGGACGGCACCAAAGCTACGAAAGAGAGCCGGGTGCCCCTGAAAGCCATATAGGTGGTTTCAGGCCATACGTGAAGGGATCGGGTCCTTCAGCAGCGAGGACGACAAAAAAGAGCTACATTGGGCTTGGGTCCTGAAGTGGAGAGGACGACATAAAAGCCGGAGCTCCGTGTCCTGGGTGAACACAACGGTGTGCTCAGCCGATAAGTGCCGCCGAAGCCTGGAGAGCTGCAACAAGCGCGCGCATAGTAAGTCATGGATAGGCAAGCGGCATATGATTTATCCACGCAATTTTTGCATAGGAGACAGGTGCAGGGTTTAGACCTAGCCAAAGAACTACCTCAGTTACTTCATCATGCAGAATCCTATAGATTTTTCGTGAATCCCCATACTGTGCATGAGTTAGGGGAATGGAGGCGATACGGGGATAGGTTGTGGGAGTTAGTTTTGGACAGTGATAAGCCAGCAAAGAAAATGAGCAAGTTTTGGAAAGTGATACAGAAGGAGTTGTTGAAAGTGCAGGCAGAAAAGAGGGCTGCTCAGGGGGCACGGGCTGCGCAACAGTGGAATCAGGAATATGGTGTTCTGAATCCCCCCTCGTATACTAAGATTCATCTTCCCATGACATTCTCGTCCGCTGTCCCCTCGGCACCCCCCGAGGGATGGGCTGAGGGACGGGCTGAGAATGATCATGATATAACTGAGAATGAGGGGTCCGTTAAGGAAATAGATGTTAGGAAAGAGTTGCCAGGGTTATTAGCTTATGGGTATGCTAAGGGGGTGTTTGTTAATCCGCATACAGTCCATGAACTAACTGAATGGAGTAAATTTGGGGATATACTGTGGGAAGCAGTATTAGAGGATGATAAAACAGCAAAAAGGATGGGGAAACTTTGGAGGGTGGTACACAATGCTTTTTTGCAACATGTAACAGAAAAAAAGGCAGCAGGGAAGGCAATAGAGGCTCATAAGAGAAATTCAGGATATGGTGAGCCTGGTGAATCATTTGCACCTGCTGTCAATAAGGTAATTATGCCCCAATCAATGGGCTTGGGGCAGGAGTGTGGGAATCTGGCCATTCCATCGGTGCCGCTTTTAGATGAGGTGGGAGAGGGTCTCCCTGTTGGCAGAACAACAGGAGCCCGAGGGCCCTGTAGGTGCAGGTGCACTGCTGCCCCCACCTCCCGAGCCACCGGAATGTGCTGCAAGCCAGAGCAGTCGCTCCTCCTCGGAGCCAGACTCTATCCCAGGGGCACTCAGTGACCTATGGGGGGGAATGGCGAGACAGGTCTTTTTGGTTGAGGCTCTTAAGGAATTAGGGCTAGGGATGCAGAAGCAGGCAGAGTCAACTCAAAGGCAGGTGTTAGCAGCACTTGCTCCTCTTCAGGCTTCTTCGGCTACTGCGACTAAAGTTGCCACTGCTGCGACATCAGCGCCACCTCCTGCCTACATCCAGCAACTGCCGGCAGCCTCGGCCTCGATTTGGCAGCATCAGTAAGCATCACTCTGATGACTTCGCGCCCTACTAGAATACCTATTGGGATTTATGGACCTATCCAAATTAAAGGACAGAGCTGTGGAGCTTTGTTACTGGGACGCTCCTCTGCCACCGTATTGGGATTATTTGTGCTACCAGGAGTCATCGACGTGGACTACATGGGAGAAGTACAAATTATGGCTTATACACCTTTTCCCCCATTAAAAATAGGGAAAGGTCAGAGGATTGCTCAATTGGTACCATTGCCACAATTGTCAGCAGGATTGACGCCTCACCGAGGACGACAAGATTCGGATACAACAGAAATTAACACTGCGCTTGAAGCCTTATCTCTGTTACCTTGCCCAGTACAGTGAAGAAGCCTTAAGAGCACTGTCAATTCCCCCAAGTGATTGGGTGGAGTGGATACAGAACTTTTATATTGACTTACAGAGACCTTCCTCCCTGCCGTGTTATGACTGTAATCAATCTGATTGTGCTGCTTGGATAGCCTTAAGGTGTGGGGGTTGTTGTAATACAAATTGGGTTGTGCAGTCACGAGTGCATCAGACTTGGTACTCTGTGTGCGGCGAGCCTAGATCCAGCTCGGGATCTGCTGTTTTATTTACTCGAACAGCGCGGTCCAACTCCTGGGCGTTGGGGTCGTTGTTGGGGTTGCGGTCGCGGTCGCCGACATCACGATGCCTCCATAACGCTGTTTTGCGGAGGCTGCAAAACAACGGTACTACAACCTCAGGGGAGGGTGGAACAGCCCTTCGCCCTGTGGTGTAAACGTTGTCAAAACACCTGGTGGAGTGAAGACCCCAGTAGCGGCTTGTGCCCGGGCTCTTGGGCAGCGTGGTGTGCGAGACTAACACACGCAGCAGTTAGAGCACAGGCCGCTAGCAGGTCACGCGTCCTGCACATACAATGCCCAATTTTAGGGGAGCGGGCCTCTGGGGCCTAATGATGCTATCTTACATTTTAACAATTGGGGCCATTTGGGCACCAGCCCAGCCCAAACAGAATGTTTGGGTCACTCTGGCCAATAAGACTGGTCAGAACACCATTTGTCTGGCCCTGTCAAACCCTGGAAACCCATTTTCTACCTGTTTGGTGGGTATTCCGACTGACACACCTCCCTGTCCTAGCACTGCCTCACGCTGTCAGTCGAACGATACTCAGCATTATGCAGATAATTGGGACGGCCAGATACCGTTTTTCCCGACATCTCCCTTAGAACCCCAAGAAGTAGAAATTTTGGGTTCGATTAAGGCCGATTGGTGTATTTTCTTTAATTGGACCAGCGTGTATCGAGCCGGTCCTTCAGGTAAACTGGCCAACCAGTCGCACCCTATAAATGTCAATTCGAGTATTTCAATTTACAGAAACGCATCAGCATGGTGCAACTACACAAGCGGTAACATTTCCAAATCGTCCAATAATCCTATAGCATTGCCCTACGGGATATTCCTGATCTGCGGTGATCGGGCATGGTCAGGTATACCCTCCAGGCTTGAAGGGGGTCCATGCACTCTGGGCCGCCTTACATTGCTGACGCCTAATACATCGATGATTCTACAAGCCTATAGAAACCACTCCAGGGGTCTCTCTAGGGTTAAAAGGGTTGTTCACGCGTTTGAAAAGGATTGCAATGATCACGTTGATTTTTGGAGTTTTGAAGAAAGATTTTTCTCCTCTCTACTAGCACCTGGGGTGGCTGCGGCTAAAGCTTTAGCTGACCTTAATAAGTTAGGCTGCTGGCTTGCTAAGCAAACTAATGCCACTTCGGAAGCACTATCTCAGCTGTTGATGGACACAGATTCAATACGGCATGCCACGCTTCAGAATAGGGCAGCAATAGACTTCTTGCTTCTAGCACAAGGGCACGGGTGTGAGGATTTCGAGGGTATGTGTTGCATGAACCTATCTGATCATTCAAAATCCATACATCAACAAATACAGCAGCTGCACGAATGGACGAACCATCTGCAGGTTAATTCGGGTTTTGGCCTTGATGATTGGCTGAGGAGCCTAGGCTTAGGGCCTTGGCTGACCTCCCTCTTACAACACCTGATTGTATTTGGCCTTGCGATATTAGCCATGATATTATTACTCCCTTGTATCTTTAAATGCTTGCAAAATGCTCTCACGCGGATAGTTGACACCAGAACCAGTGTCTCATTGATCGCTTCTAAAGAAAACGGGGGAAATGTGGAGGATTTTATGCAAGACTGGCTGAAGAGCAAAGGGCACAGCGGGGAAAGCCTCTTGCTGATGCCCGAGATAGGCCAAGAGGGGCTTTACAGGGACTAGCTGTAGCTGTTCAAGCAGCAAAGAGATGTTACAACTGTTGCAACTCAAGCAGAAACATAATGAGGTACCGTCCAATCACAAAACTAGGGCACAGTAACCTTGCTGCAACATGAAGGGTGTAGGGGTAAGATTAGGGAAGCAGTGACCAATGAAATTTCAGCTTAACCGTAAGAATTAACAATGAAACTTTTGCTCACTGATATCACTAACCTATTAGGAGCCTAGGTTTTGCAATATGTATGAACCTTATTACCACTAATATAAATGTACGCAGCTTTCTGATTAAAGTTGAGACTTGCTGATAGCGTGGAGTCCTTGTCTCCCTTCGCCGACAAATGGTGCTCACCGCATAGGATTACAACAAGTGTAGGGAAAGTTTCTGTTCTCTTTCTGCTCTGCTACCGAATGCAATGTATGTCTGCATCGTTCGTTCATCTGCGTTCACGTTTTCATTCTGTTTCTCTGACTCTTCTTGATGTCCATTTTCTATACTTCGTCAGATACTGTCTATACACGTTTTCTTTTGGTCCATTCTCGCATTTCTGATTCTTACACCAGAATCGTAAGCTTTTTCTGAGTTTAGCAAAGTACAGGCGAGAACCAGTGGAATTTGTCTCCAATCCCTGATTCCTGAGCCATTACAACGTTTCTATATGTTCCCCACTAAAACTTTTCACGGGAACATCATAAAAGCGCTCTTTGCGATACCGAGCAAAACCGGCAGCGAGCTATGGGCTCTTAACGCGTTAACCGCGGATTCCAATACATCGCAACAATCGCGTCTTCTGCAGTTTTTGCCGTTAAGAAAGACGCGATTCAGCCGGATGCCGTGCACTGAATAGCGGTTTCTCCAATACCCTCTATACGCCCTATACTTCCAAAGCAGCTTTTACACGTGATAGAGACTTCGTTTCTGGCACTGTCAAAGTTGTTGTGCTGGACCCCGAAGTTAGTGTAGGGGAAAGTTTCTGTTCTCTTTCTGCTCTGCTAACGAATGCAATGTACGTCTGCATCGTTCGTTCATCTGCGTTCACGTTTTCATTCTGTTTCTCTGACGCTTCTTTTTGTCCTGTTTCTATACTACGTCAAATACTGTCTATACACGTTTTCTTTTCGTCCATTCTCCCATTTCTGATTCTTACACCAGAATCGTAAGCTTTTTCTGAGTTTAGCAAAGTAGAGGCGATAACCGGTGGAACTTGTCTGCAATCCCTGATTCCTGTGCCATTACACCGTTTCTATATGTTCCCCACTAAAACTCTTCACGGGAACATCGTAAAAGCAACTGAAGCCTTGGAATTGCACAAACAGTCAAAGCTGGGGCGCGTCTCAGGTTTTGGAGGGCTCAGAGACTGAGAGGTGAGGTGACAGCCTCTGCATGAGGTGACTGGCTCCCTTGCCAGCTGTGCTGCTGCTGGACAGGGCACTTGCTGGTACTGGAACAAGACTGATGTGCCTCTTGTCTGCATTCTTTCCCTGTTCTCCCTGCCTCTCCCCACCTGTCATCTGTCTGGGTTTCTCTCCTTTGTCTGTCATAAATAGATTGAATGTTACAGATCAAACTGTCTCTTTGCTTCACTGAATCTCTGTAACCATGTGGGTTTACAGAGTGATGATTATTAATTCAGCAAGGAGCTATCAGTGTTTATATTATTTTGTAAACAAATGTCAGCTATGCATTAATAAGATGATTATTGAGTTTTCAGCCCTCCTGCTAAGCTGATTGTAGAGAAACATGGCTCTGCATTTTGAATCCCTTATCATGGGTCCTTTTAAACTTCCCCCATCTCAGGGAGTGGTGGTTTTGGCTGCTTAAAACAGCAGTACTAAAACATTCTCAGGGCTTTCCTACGTGCATTTTACTCTTGGCAAGCAGCGTAACCTCAGCGCTGATAGACTGGGAAAACAGCAGATGACTTTGAAGCAAATAAGTCTGAGATCAGCCAGTAAATCATGCAGGACTGTTGGTTATCTCTGCAGCATCTTAGTTGGTGCTGGTACTTCAGTGCTGTCAGTCAGCAGCAGACCTTTCATTCCCAGCAACCCCTGTGTAGATGCTTTCAGTGCACCTGCTACAGAGCAGCAGATAGGTGGGAGCTGTGGGAGGATGAAGAGCTGTGATTCAGGGGTACACTGCCCTGCTGGCTGGCCTGAGTGTGGCTAGTTGGGTGCATGGTTGGGATCTCAGCTGTGTGGTCAGTGGAGGGCAGGGACCCACAGCGGCAGAACCAGAGGTGTACTCAACAGGTATTTCAGATACCAGGTATTGTTATTACAACACATTCCACTGCTTGATAGTGAATGCTGTTTTGAAACTACGTGGCTAACAGCAGGTTTGTATCTGTGTCACTGCAGCATTTCTTGGAGGCTGCTTGGGTTGCTGCTGCCATGCGTCCTCTACTGAAGGCCCTGAATATTGTGTCCATGCATACTTTCCTGAGAAGATCTCGCCAGCTTTGCAGCCAGAGATCCCCAGCTGGAGCCACATTTAGTTACGAACTTATGAAACAGCAGCACAGACCAGAGGTGCCAGAGTACTTCAACTTTGCAAGCAACGTGCTAGACAGGTGGACCGAAGTAGAAAAGGTAACAGCTACTTGGCTGCTCTGCTGCTGAAGAGCTGAGAACTGCCAAGCACATCCAGCCAGCATGCTGCTGCAGTTGTGCTCTGGTTACAATCTGATGAACACCTCATGTAATTTGAACCTGTAAATCCCTTAGGCCAATGCTGCCCTGTTTGTGAGCCCAAATGCTTTGCTCCTTTAATCAGTAACTCTGGTGACACTGACCCTGAGTAAATTTGTGCCTTAATGATGAGATCAACTGGAGCACTCTGAGCCTTGCGCTGGTTCCCCTACTAGCTGTGACATGCACCCTGCCTGTGTGTGCGAGACAAAGCACTTGGCCTCCACTGCTTGCCAGCAAAATGTGAATACAGCAAAATGCCAAACCTCCCCATTCTTTTCCAGTCATGAAATCTTTGCATCATGAAATATCAGTCTACTGAAAAACTGAACCACTTGGAGTGCTCAAATGGGCATGAGCTCTAAGCAAGGATGGGGAATATGAAAAAGAAAAGGAGTGAAGTTTAGGTATATCATCTATATTACTCTAGTGCCCTAGTGTCTGTGGATGTAGTCCACTGGTTCTTCATGATGAGGGGCTGAACACAGTGGTGTCCACCCAGCAGCAGGATCACAGCAGAGGTATCACCAGTCTGACACAAGGAGTGCATTCGTTCCGTCTGCAGGAAGAACAGATTTTGGCAGGCTGCGAATGAAGCAAGGAAAGAACACCAGAAGAGTTTTGCCCTCTGAAGTACGCTGCTCAACTTTTCTCCCTAGATGAACCTTAGTGTTTGCCTTCAAACAGATAACAAGATACCATATTCTTCCTGCCCCATGAGGTCTTCTGTGCTCAGGAAATGACTTGCACAATGTCACTGCTAAAGGCATCCATCTCCTTAAGCGCATACCATGAACACACATTTCACTTTTCACACATCTGTTAGTTATGAGTGACATTGATTAGAGGTCACACTGTGCTTTTGATCCTCACATCTGCTTTTCAGAAGTAACAAATGGGCCCAGTTCAAGATGAACTTGGAAATGAGCTTGGAGAGTTTGCAGCACAGAAGCACAGTCCAGCTGCACCTGTGTCCGTCAGCATCTTTGTTTGCGTCCTGGAACAGAAAGCTGGACAGCCTTTGCAGAGGGAAACACCACGAGCTCAGGAAAGAAATGCAAATTTAATTTTTTACATGACATCTGAAGGCTGTTCTTCCTGAAGGAGAGATTGGTTTGGAGACAGTGGCAAATTTCAGCTGCATCCCCAGATTCCTCCAGCACTGAATAAGAGCCGAATGCTTTGTTTCCTAAGAGTTAATTACGGTAAAAGTGGTATGTTCCTAAAGTGAAGCATTTGCACTCTACCCTGTTCTGTAGGAGGGAAAAAAGCCTAAAACCCCCGCATTGTGGTGGGTAGATGGTGTTGCAGAAGAGTTGAAGTGGAGCTTTGAGGATCTGGGAGTGCTGTCCCGGCAAGCAGCCAATGTACTCTGTGGTGCCTGCGGTCTGCAGCATGGAGACAGGGTTCTTCTGCTTCTGCCACGGATCCCAGAGTGGTGGCTGCTGAATGTGGCTTGCATGAGAACAGGTTGGTAAGAGCACACAAATGGCACATGGGGACGGAAATCAGGACTTGCTACTTAATGCACGCAGAACTAGAAACGTGCTGTTGAGGACGAACTAATAAAACACTGATCAACACCCTTCACACCAAATGTGGCACTTCCGTGTAGTTCTGCTCATGATCTAGATGTTAGGAAAACACTCTAAGTCCACTCCTTGACATTCTCCTTTCTCCAGCACTTGTGATGCATCACAAATGCACCTTCCTGCAACCTTGCCGTGAAGCTGGCCCACATTTAGCCAAGTGTTTCACACGGCCTCTGTTCCTGCTCAGCTTGGCAATATTTTCAACCCAGAATGTCATGCTGCCCCACAGACACTAGCAGCATGCAGTACAGAAATTAAGTCCAGAAGAATGGCATACTCCACAGGAGGTGCCTTCAGACCAAGGAAAGCCGTTCCCTCCATTTCTTCTAGCATCCCATGACCAGTCTGGTACCTCCTAACTTGTGCTCATCCTCACATAGAATTCTATCCGCCAAGGAAATCAGTATGTTTACAAATATAGGGCCAAATTCTGCTTTCAGTATAGCCTTGTCCCACTCAAAACCACAAAGTAAGCTGAGTCTTAGTAGTACAAGAACTATTAAGCAATGTATAAGCTCTTTCTTGCGTTCCACTTGCTCCCATTTAGGAACTGTCCCAATTCCTGGCACGCAGCAGCTGACTGCAAAGGACATTCTCTATCGCCTACAGAAGTCCAAGGCAAAAGGCATCATCGCTGATGACTCTGTGGCATCAACTGTAGAGTCAGTAGAGGCTGAATGCCAGTCTCTGAGGTTCAAATTACTGGTGTCAGAGGGCTACCGAGAGGGGTGGCTGAGCTTCAAGGATCTCCTGAAGTGAGTAACCACCACTGCGACAGTGCCGCAGCAGAGATAAGAGTGGTTCCATTTGCTTTGGGTGGGAAATGCTGCACGTGCCAATGTGTTCTCATCCTTCTGGGTCTGCGAAGTGGAAAAATATAAATGGTTTTGGCACTCCTGATTGCTGCTGCAGGGGTTGTTTTAAACATATTCAGGAACGTTTAAGTTACACAAATTGATTTATTCCTCATTTTGTTTATTTTAAAGAAATGCTCCATCTGATCACCAGTGCGTAACCACGAAGTCTCAACACCCCGCAGTCATCTATTTTACTAGTGGGACTACAGGAGCTCCAGAAATGACAGAACATTCCCACTGCAGCTTTGGCATTGGCCTCACAGTGAGCGGAAGGTACGTCCACTGCTTTGTCAGATTGGTAGTATGGCAAAAGGAAGAGAAATGCAAGGTTATACCAGAAGCATTTGTTTCACTGCTCTACAAAACAACCCTTCTGCTAGACCCAGCCAAGGTTTGTTTGGTTGGTTATTTTCCCCAGGAAGCAAGGCACGTTTTGAGTCCAGCTGTCTTAGTGTGCATGGAATGTAGCAGCCAAATAGATGCACTAACTCCTTTTTCACATTTTCTTTAACTAAAGATAAATCTTTTGCTGCATGTTCAACAAGTTAGCGTTTAAGAGATTGTCTACCGAATGAAAAATCAGCATAAGTTTAGAAAATCCGTATCAAAATGGGAGAAGTACGTGGGTCTGACAGGCTTCTGGGTTCATGTCTGTCTGAGTTCAACACAGCTCCCAGAGGAATGAAATGCTGATAATTCAGAACCTCTAAATTTTTAAAGCAATATTGTTTATAAAATTGATAGGGCAGTGCACTTCACTCTAACTGGGAGACAGTAACAAACCGGAAAAGGCCCACATGCAGTAATCCAAAAACACCCTTATCGCTAACAGCAAGTTCAAGCAATTTCATATTCATGCAACATCACATCCTGAGGAGGGTTCTGCAGCTCCGTCAGTACAACATCTTGTAGAAACGTGCAGTGTCAGTCTGTCCTGCTGTGCCCTCCCTGTGCCAGGACTTGGTTGTGCTCAGTCATTCAGGTCTATCTAAATTCCGCTTACCCACGACAAACAGTGCCAGATTCACTTCCCTGCCACATCTCAAAACATTTTACTACTTGCCTTATTTCTGCTAAGTAAGGACAGTGGGCTGTTCTTCCTTGTGCTATCAGGTACTGGCTGAACCTGACCTCTTCAGATATATATTGGAATACCTCAGACACGGGCTGGGCCAAGGCAGCATGGAGCATGTTTTCGGCGTGGAGTGAAGGGGCATGTGTATTTGTACATAAAATGCCACAGTTCAACCCGCCTGCTGTCTTTGAGGTAAATGGGGGAGATGACTTTGCAGCTCTTTGCTATTAGGCCTAGAAGTGAAACACAAAGGAAACTGGGCTGGAATCTGCAGAGCTAATCTGTTATTAAAATGAGTGACAATCATAGACAAATGAGAATGCCAGTTGCCTGCACCACGTAACTCAAGAGTAAGGGGTGAGGAGGCAGCAAAGCTGAATTCCCTTAAAAAGTGCCATTGGCACTGTATTGTCCTCCATTCTCCACACACAACTCCTTATCCTTTGTAAAAGACTACCGCCATTTCACCCCTTCTCCTGCGACAGCTGGGAGCTGTCAGGTAGCACCAGGCTGTGTTGGAGAACACTTTCAGTTTTAGTCCTGTAGGACATCTAAAAAAGTAGGATTAGGACTTCAGTTTTTTTTTCTCCTTAAACTGCAATTACGAAGCAATCCTGCAAGGAGGACTTCAAACCTTTCCAGGGTACAAAGCTTTGGTGTCTTGTACCCATTGTAAGATAACATAGCTTCCGTTTTGAAGAAAAATTTAATTAAATATAACTGCTGTGCTAACTGCTCTTAGGACACTAGTATTTTGTTTGCGTGTTTCATAAGCCTGATGCAGGCAGATATCATTATATCATCTCTTACAATGTAGATGAGACTTCACGGGCTTCAGTATATTGGCAACACTGGTTTTTATTATTCTGAACTCCTTAGAGCCTGTCAAGACATCCCATCACTGTCTTCTGCTCAGCTCCAACTGCCTACCGAATGCTCGTGCAGCACCAGCTGCCCAGGTAAGCTGAGGCGGAGGGTCCCCAGCACTGCCTTCCATCAAAGCTGTGGGCCAAGTGCTCAGCTTTTGGATTTTATTCCACTTTCACAGTGGCAGAACAGGAACTCTGACTGTGTTTCTCAACCTCTTGAGTCTCACTTACTGTGTATTAAGTCAGAATAAATATTTGGGGTGCCATCTTAGGCTTTGTAAGTCACAGTGGAAAGCATCTTAGCTCAGGCAGTAATAAGATAATCATGGTGTCATAGTTAACACGTCCTACTTTTACCATCACACTCTCCCTACCCTTCTTTCCTATGTCCCACCAGCAGTATACTCCCCATGAAGTGTATGTTGGTATGGCTCAGTGACATGTATGAAAGACACCTTGGCCTCTCTGAACTCTCCCACAGGTTATAACTGACAGGGTTAAACTTTGTTATTCCTCTTTGGTCCAGGCTCCAGTTCAGACTCTAGGGTTAGAAACATCACATTATTTGATGTTCTAAATAAAACAGAAGCAAACCAGGAAGTTTTTATTTTTCCTTTCTTGTGTTATTTTCAGATTTGTTGTTGTTTAGCACTTCACAATTCAAATTTAACAAAAAAGACTCAGCATTTTGTATAGGAAGGTCCCCCACAATACAGGAATATGGCAGCAAATGGGACATAGCAGACAGATAACTGCCAGTTACTTGTTTTGTCTTTCTCAGCTGCACATTCAGCAGGCTCCGGCACTGTGTGAGCGCTGGGGAGCCAATCAACCCCGAGGTGATGGCAGAGTGGAAAGCGCGGACAGGGCTGGATATCCATGAATGCTATGGACAAACAGAAACTGTATGTTGAGCTTTACAGGAGAAAAGTATATGCTTTGCAGATACAGCAATAAATCCTATTCAGTTTGACAAGAAAAAGTCATTAAAAAGATTGTACACAATTGTATTAGGTTTACATACTCCTCCTCACTTCACCACATTCCAACAATGCTAGTTCATCATGACTATTGCAACAGTTGCGACCTTTAGAGGGGAAGTCAGTTCCAATAGGCAACAATGAAAACAGTTTTTTAACTCATGTGGGCTTTGCATTGAGGGCTGACACAGAGGAGATGCACTCTTCATGACTACCCTCCAAATTCTGCTTTGAACTCTATTTTTGGAGCGCTCACATTGTTCGGGGCTACGGGTGAGATTTCCAGAACATCATTTATTTCATTGGACATATGATTATAATGAAGGGTTCATTATTTCCTACAAAAGTTCACAATGTTAGCTGAGTTTTCTAAACCTACGCTAAAGACTGAATATACAAGTGACTGTTTGGCTGAGAAAAATATTTATTACAGGTGCTGGTCTGTGGAAATTTTAAAGGAATGGAAATTAAGCCTGGCTCTATGGGAAAGCCATCTCCAGGGTATGACGTCAAGGTATGGCACCTCTTGTAGCACTGCTGTCTCTGAGATCATCATTTGCTATCGA
Organism: Oreortyx pictus; assembly: GCA_036925125.1. Classification (NCBI taxonomy): domain Eukaryota; kingdom Metazoa; phylum Chordata; class Aves; order Galliformes; family Odontophoridae; genus Oreortyx; species Oreortyx pictus. Next base: position 4,968,941 of record JAUPFR010000029.1, read on the forward strand.
AGCAGTCTAAGAGATTTCACACGACACTGTGCTATGCAGCATCATTCCACAAGGAATGGAATTGTGAACCAACTACGTCACTGTCCCAAATGCAGTGTGCAAAGTGAGCAGTCGCACTTTACTCTCGCACCAGCCTCAGCAGGAAGACGTAGATGACAGCCCACTATCAGATAGGATGGCAACGATGGAAGTCAAATTGCCAAGCTAATGAAGAGTGAGAGCAAACGTGAATTAATAGTCTCTTGTCATTTATTACAATTGCCTATTATTAATATCCCACTCAATATCCCCGCTGAATATGAATCTGCTAGAATGCAATTTATTATATTTTACAGGTAGCTTTTATGTAAAACACAATTTAATATTTCCTAGGATGATCCAGAGAAAACAAAGGCAACAGTCCGTGGGGATTTCTGTGTTACTGGAGACAAGGGGATCATGGATGATGATGGATACTTTTGGTTTGTTGGAAGAGCCGATGATGTCATTAATTCTGCTGGGTAATTCAACACTGATTAAAAATACATCTTCCACCACAAATAATAGAGTTGATTCAGACAAGATATGTTTATGTGCCTCAAGTACAAATAAAGGACCTTTATCTCCATTTTAAAGATACCGCATTGGACCATTTGAAGTAGAAAGTGCTCTAATAGAGCATCCTGCAGTGGTGGAATCAGCAGTTGTCAGCAGTCCAGACCCCATCAGGGGAGAGGTAAACAAGTTGAGCACATTTTAGATAAAAAAGAGCTGACAAAGACCAACTTCCAATGGAATGGTCTATCTAACGATGACATTTTTGAACTAAATAAAACCAAGTTGGCATTCCTACTCTACCAGATATGTCTAAACCAAAAAAACTGACCATGACAATTACCTAGCCAACATAACTAAAGCACAATTTGAAGCTTTTCCTCTGCATTCCAGTACTTCCCACATTGATCAGCTCCACAGTCCAAACAAACGCATAACGTTGGCATAGATGTTTGCATCCACTGTATTTATTATTCTGTAGTTTGTAGGTAAACGTTTGGTTAAAGCTTCAAATCTCACTGTTGTGTGAGGTTGTTTCATCACTACTTAAGCCTTTGTTCCCTTAACTTCTTCAAGGTAGTGAAAGCCTTTGTTGTTTTAACACCCGACTACGTCTCATGCGATCCAGAACAAATGAGGAAAGAGCTACAAGACCACGTTAAGAAAGCTACTGCTCCATACAAGTATCCTCGGAAAGTAAGTTGCCGATCATCCAAATATTTTAAGTAATTGTCACTGCTATAGGCAAGCACAGATCAACTATTATGTCACTTATGAGGCTATGTCACTGGGGGGGAAGTCACATTTGTGTACATTATTTCATACCGCATTCCTCCCTTTCCCCTTAGATGGAGTTTGTTCGAGAGCTGCCAAAAACCGTTAGCGGGAAGATCCGAAGAATTGAACTACGCCAGAAGGAGTGGAGGAGATATTAGAATTCTTTGGTTTTGGGGTTGCATTGTAGTTTTAACATAGGGTGTGGGTTCCAGTGGCTTTTTGCTTTGTTTGTTTAAACAATAATAAGATAATGCTGATTTACACAGTAATGTAGAGCAGAAGACACTACATCTCTCTTAGTTGAGGTTCTCACAGTCTCACCTGACCCCCAGCACTCAGCTACCCCAGTGCCACAGAAGCAGGCAGGCTGATATGAATGGCACAGAAGATGTGTAATCAATAGATGATGTGCTAAATAAAGTTAATGAAACATCACTAGCATTTTACCTTTATTATCACTTAAATGAAAAAAATCACAAGAGTTTAGTACATCACTTGCTTCAAGAATCACTTCTGAGAAGCATGACAACAGATTTGTAAAAGTTACAGTTACAAATCTCTACAAGTATATTTAGAAAAAAATAGTATAGAAATCTACATCATTAAAATGTTTAAGGACTCAATTAGCAAAAAATTTTAAACGCATGATGACAAAGTAGGAATTTAAGACATGTAACAACAGCTACTCGCACCTTAACTGCAGCACAATTATTTATTCTGTCTCAGTCCATTCATGTTAACATGGGTATGTCTGTATGCTTAAACAACTGCCAAGCAGCATTATTTTCATCCCCTGCTCAGAACACGTATCTGACATCATCGGACTGGCCCAGTTTTGTTATCTACAGTTAACTAACTGAGCTTCAGATTCAGACAACTAAACTAAAAATCTTCAAGTTCTCATAGATGGTCTGAGGAACAAATGTTTGCTGGAAGAATTTCCTGAAGTGCTGAGGCATGTTCCAAGAGAGGTCAAAGCATCTACATTCATGGTGGCAACATGAGATTTCTCTTTTAGAATTGCATTTCCCCAGTTGAAGTATCCACAGCTTCTCTTACTACCTTCACGCCTACCAACAGGACAACAGAAAAACGCCTTGCCATGATTTGGACCGGCATTTGACACATAGAGCCTTTTAGCCCTTCGACCACACTTACACAGAGGGGGAGTTAGCTTTTCATTTTGCACAGCTGTTACAGACTGATTCAGATTGACTGTGGAGCTCAGAGCGGTGCGAGATGCTTTGGACAAATTCAAATTTCTCCAATATAAGGCATGATCTGAAGATGCCATTTTCTCTTGGTAGACAGCAAAAGACTGTTTTTTCGCTGGTGGCAGTGCTGTTGGACTAGTTGGCTTTCTTTTGGGAACTTCAGAAGGAATAGAAAAATTTCTCATTATTACTGATTGGGATGAAATAGCATTTACCTCTGCAGATGGGATCTTAAAAGCAGAAAGATTTGAAGGCTGCCTTTGTACCATTCCCACATTAAAGATAGTAGTATCAGGACTCTTGTAAATGATGGATTTAGGAGGTTCTACGGGTACCAGAGTTTTCCCCAAACTTTGATCACCTGGACTCATCGCAACCGATTGCTCTGGAGTTGTTTTTATTTCAGACAGCATTAAGATGTCTGTACTTGAGTCCTCCTCCAATTGAACACAGTCTGAATTTGGTTCAGATTGAGATTTAGGTATTAGAGCTACATCTTCCCAGTCAGTCAGCAGAGACAAGCAATCAGAATGAGTGCCGGTATCCTCACTGGAGGTATTCACTGAGGAGATGGTGGTGGAGATGAGTACTAGCCCCGACCCACACACTGGAGAGCTGTACCTTGCTGTGCTCACAAGATGCCCATTGTTCAATCCTTGCTGAATGCCTGGTGATAAAGTACTGTGAGATTGCTGTGCGTGTCCAAGAAGAGCAAATCTGTCAGCAGACACTGTGGAATAGCTTTGGATTTCTTCGCATAAATCAGTCCTTGAGCTGCTGCCAGATACAACATGCATGTCTGCAGAGCAACCACTGGAGGTGGCCTGTTCTGCAGATTGTACATCAGAAATTACCGTAATTCCAGCAGGCCCGTTGTGGTTTCTCTCTGCCACAGCGTTTGCTTTGCAAGATTTATCTCTGGATGTTTCAAGGCTGCTGCTACTTCCCAGCACAGTCTTGTCAGCAGAGCTGGCATTCAGCATTCTGGAAATTAAGTTCTTCCTAGGACAGGACTAGGGAGTCCATTAACAAAAAGAGATTTTGGAAAGTGAATACCCAGAAGTTTTAGTAATCACTGCATAAGACTAACAAGTATGTCAGCCAAAGGATGTTCTGTTCAATTCACACTCAAGATTCTGGTTTTGTTGTCCGAACAGCTCACCCTTCGCCTGTATGTCAGGCTACAAGACAAGTAAAGGAGAGATATGAAATAGTAACAAACCTTATCCAAAGATTTAGTAATCTTCAGCACACACCCATCACAAGTCATCCTCCAAGCAAGACGAGCAGTATTCCGAGAGTCATCCAACCCTTCAAAAGTATGGTTATATTAACATCTTCCTTTTGAACTACTACTGGAGGCAGTTCTTATTAGATGAAAAGTACCACTCACGTACACTTAAAAACTCATGCAGCTGAATATGTAGCCACAACAACTGTTAAAATCCCTGGTGTTTTGTATTAATTATGCCAAAAATTTGAGTTGAAATTATGTTTTCTTCCATATTCATAAGGTGCCCAGAGCTATCACCTAAGACCAAGTTCTTTTATCCTTTCCTTGCTCTCTTTTTCCTTTTCTGCCCCAGCAACTCAGAACTTGATCTTGTGGACCACACAAACACAAAAGCTCTAGGAGAGATTTCTAAAGTTAAGTGTGAGATTAGAAATGACAAATTCTGATCTCTGAAGCATTTCTACTTGGATGGTTTTATTGACCTGAACATTGTATACCTAGAAATAACATTCTGTATATCAGAGAGATAGAGTCATCACATCACCCTTACCAGAATGTTCCCGTCTGTAGGGCAAATAACCCCCAGAAATAGCACCCAGAAGAAATAGTGCCAAAGCTGATATATTTTTGATAGGCTTAGGTAGATGGCATACAGATAGATAATAAGAAAATGAATAAGAAAAGAGCGGCTCACCTTTGAAGATGGTTGAGGCTCACCAAAAACTCCACTAGGGAGGGATCTCCAACCAGAAATCCTTCCCTGGTGGTGGTCAGCCCTTAAATGGGGTCTTGGGAGAGGTGGAGTCAAACTCCACCCCTTCCAATCACACTCACTTGTGCCCCTGTGGTTGACCCAGTGCTCGCCTCAGGTGATCAATCAGTGGTTCAGGCCGTGATTCAACAGTTCCCATACACTCCACCCCTTCACGACATGAACCACTGATTAAGGAACTATAGGGTGAGCCCTCCTCAATACAGAGACCCAATACATCGCGACGCTTTACATAATAACCCGTCGCGATGCATATCGATGTAATCTGGGATGAGTGATGATCAGCGTATGGCTCATGCTCTTCCTTGGGCCAGTGCTTGGTGGTGTCTACTGGAAGCATGCGGTCACATTGTGCAGGTCCGTCCTACTCTTCATCAGTCCCGGGTAGACCATCACCGGATGTTGCACATGATGTTATTGCAACTCTGGAACACTTCAGCACTATTTGGTTCCCTCCGGTGACTTATAGACTCACGGGGAGTAATATAGATGTTTCAAAGGTACCAAGAGGGGGAGGTCTGCCCTCCAGGGTAAGATACAGGCCGTATTCCTATCTTGGGTCAACACTTCAACTTGTACAGGGGCATGCCCTGGCCGCCTGTACCAAACCTTTTGCCCAGATGTCTGTGGCTGCACGATTATATCAGGCACCAAAGGGGGTGTCCTGATCTGCCACAGAGACATGATAGGGGTTCCTTTAGCAATAAAGACTGGAGTGTTGACCACAATATCAGTAGGCCATGTACCAATTACCAGAGGGACTGCCGAACCCCCCACCTCCAAAAATCTCCCCCAAGGTGCAAGTAGGCCACACCGTCATGGTCCTACCTGCACCTTCCAAGGCCATCTTATTTTATTGGTGCCTGGTTTCAGGTTCTCAGGGGCAGGGAGCAGAAGATTGTTCTCACGGCCGGTCTGAGGTCTTACCTCATTATCTGTACCTGTAATTTGGATCCTAAGTGGGGAGGCCCATGTTGTTTGTAACATTTTCAAGGCACTGGGTCTGCCATCTCTAGGTCTTTCATTCAGATCTCGCAGGGTTTCGTGGAGTCTCTTCGTCCACCCCTGCAGAGACTGAGAGTCTGTCTTCAGGGCAGCCTTGAGAATACCGTTATAACGCTCAATCAGGCCTGCCCCCGTTGGATTATATGGCAGGTGGAATCGCCATTCAATATTGTTCTCTTCTGCCCAGCGTTGTATCATTGCACCCGTGAAAGGAGTCCCTTGGTCGCTCTCAATGACTTGTGGTGTCCCGTAGGCAGCCATCAATCTTGTGAGCGCCTTGATGGTATAGGCCTGGTTGGCTTTTGGTACTGGATAGGCCTGCATTAGCCCACTCGCGGTGTCAACACAGGTTAGGGCATATCTCGCCCCCTCAGATCGAGGGAGGGGCCCAATATAATCAACCTGCCATCGCTGTAGAGGATTGTGTCCTCTAGCAAGATGGGCTGTTGTTTCAGGCAACGACCTCGGTCTCATTCTGGAGCAGGCATCACAGTCTCAACATGCTTGAGCTACGTCCGATAGTTGTACGGGCAGTCCCCACGCTTTGGCAGCTGCCCACATGGTCTTCTGTCCAGCATGCCGCAGCTTTTGATGTAACCAGTAGGCAATGTTCTCAGATGGTGAGTTCTCAACCCATCTAACTCGGGCCAGTGTGTGGGCTTCATCATTTCCTGGTGACTGTAGGGGTCGGTGACCAGAAACGTGGTAGACACGTACAGTTCTGTGTTTGAATGTATTCCATATGTCTAACCACATATCTTTGCCCCAGATCGGTCGGGAGTGGATAGTCCAGTCCTGGGTAGCCCACTGTGCGATCCAAAGAGTGAGTCCCCGGTACACAGCCCAACTATCTGTGCAGATATTCAGGACACCGTCACCAGGTTCTTTGGTTATAACCATCCACACGGCCCGCAGCTCTGCCCACTGGCTGCTTTGACCATCCCCCTCTTCAAACCATATTGTATCTGTAGCGGGATGGTATGCTACTGCTCTCCACTTACTTGGGTTGCCCTTGCTGGACCCATCCGCGTACCAGGCATCTTCAGGAATGGGATATTTTCCTTCCTGGACGGGACTCTTCTGTGGCGGAGCAACCAAGGTTTGTTTTGGTGCATCACTGTGATACGTCACTGGGCCTAGAATCTTTTGGAGTTCTTCTTTCAACGGTGAGGAAGACAGACTACTCCTCTGGCTGAGATAGGCGACCCATCGTGCCACCGTCTGTGCCTGGGCCACCCCTGTCTTAGGAAGGTGGGTTCAGATCTCTCACCCACCCCTGAATTGGAAGAGCGGTCTTAACTATGACTTTGGCCGTCTGGGTTATTGGCTCTACCGCTTGTAATGCGGTATAGGCAGCCAATAGTTGTTTTTCAATCATACTATATCTTTCTTCTGCTCCGTGCCAGACCTGAGACCAAAATCCAATGGGGGTCCAAACAGAACTCTGGCGTTGCCACAGGCCCCAGCCAAAGCCATCCTGAGTAACATGAACATCCAATTCAGCTGGGAGGGTAGGATCGAACATACCCAATGCCTGGGCTTGTTTCACCGCCTGTTTTGCTTGCTGGAAAGCATCCTGTTCTGTTCTCCCCCAATCCCATGAATGGCCCTTTTTTGTGAGTCTATACAAAGGTCTCAGCAGCTGCGCCAAATGAGGTATAAAGGAACGCCAGTATCCCAATATACCTAGAAATTCCTGCAGCTGCTTTGGTGTTGTAGGGACTGGAAATGCCTGAACCTTATCTATGATGGCACTGGGTAGCACTTTGGTCTTTCCTGACCAGACTACCCCCAGAAATTTTACGGACAGGCCTGGACCTTGCACCTTTTGAGGATTGATAGCCCATCCTCTTTCATTTAGGTAGGAGGTTAATGAATCTGCTGCCTCTCCTACTGCTTCCAGTGAGTCAGATGTTAACAGGAGATCATCAATGTAGTGGTACAGGTTGACATTATTATTAGGTTTCCTCCAATTAGCTAGGTCACGGGCCACCAAGTTATGACAGTATGTTGGTGAGTGCACGTACCCCTGTGGTAGGACCTGAAGGGTCCACTGCCTGCCTCCCCATGTGAACGCAAACTGATCTTGCGATTCTTTGGCAATCGGGATACTAAAAAACGCATTTGCCAAATCCAGGACACAATGGTAGGTCTTAATTTCCCTACTGAGTGTGTCCATTAGGGAAGCAATATTGGGTACGGCCGCATGGATGGGCGGCGTGACCTTATTTAATTCCCTATAATCTACCGTCATTCTCCATGTTCCATCTGACTTCTGCACTGGCCATATGGGGGAATTATATGGACTATGTGCAGGTCTTATAATACCTACTTTTTCTAGTTCCTGCACAGTTTTTGATATTTCTTCCTGCCCCCCTGGGAGTCTATACTGTCTTACATTAGTAATCCGGCGTGGTTTCGGCAAACAAATGGGCTCATGTTTCGCATGGCCCCTCAATACTGCCTGTATCGCCCCGATACTAATGTACCTGTCGAAGTCTGAACTCTCCCACAGTCGTCTGGAGAGCCAGACCCCATAAAAGGTCTATGCCCAAGATGTATTCTGGGATTGGGGCAATCGACACTTTATACTCCCGGGGTGGGAGACGCCCAACCCCCAATTTCAGCCATGTTTGGGTGACTGGAATGGTCTGTCCCCCAAACCCACCAATCATCACTCTATTGCCCTTAAACTTTGTTGGGTCTCCATATATAATTGATGTTTCCGCACCAGTGTCTACTAGCGCCATCACCTTTTGAACATTCTTCTCTGACCAAAAGATGTCTAATTCTACATAGGGCCTCCGGTCACGTCTGGAGGCCCTAAGGGGACCAAAGTCCTTCGTTACTCCATGAAGCTGGCTAAATCTAGGTCTTTTACCGCAGGTGGTTCAGACATTGTATCCCGCGACACCTGTGGATGTTTCTTCCTTCTATTTGGGACTATAAAGTCAGCCAAATTCCAGGTTGTTGTTGGTGCTGCCTGTATTATTTGTACTCCCGATTTTCTGGGAGTACTCTGAAATTTTTGATCGTTTCTAAGTTGTTTCCATAGTTGTAACAATACATGGTTGGGTTGCCCATCGATTTTAGCAAAGGCAACCCCGGCCCGTATAAGATCATTGAACGTGGTCTTCCGAGATACCCGTATGGGGCCCGATCGGGATATCCGTGGGACAGGCTTCTTAGTTTTAACGGGGAAGGCCTCAGCTCTTTCTACCAGACGGACATTGCGCCTAGTTCTTATGCGCTCCGTTTCCCCAAGGTCTGCCACCAACTGGGCTGCCTGTTGGACGATAGCCTCCGAAGCCACCAAAGGGTTTAGTATGGAGACCAAAGTCCCATAAAGGTGAGAGGGGGCTTGTTGCAGTATTAGGTCACACATACCTGCTGTAAATTTTTCCGTATCAGGACTCTCAAAGGTCTCTGAATACATAGCCTCCCTCATACCCAGTTCTCGGATGTATGTTTGGAGGTCCTCCATAGAGGACCATAAACCGGTATTGAGTGGAATGTCAGATTTGTTGGGCCATGTTAAGCGGCATGCTGCCATCAACCAATCTATAATAGAATGATTCTCATTATTATAGTGGATGGCAGCATGTAATCTTTGCCTCAGGGCTGGGTGTATAGTTATAGATGCCAGTTTTGACATCTCTGTCCCACTAACTAACACGCTTTCAGCTCCTGCATCCCATAACCTCAGGAGCCATGATGGTATGCTTTCTCTTGGTTTTTGATGGAATCGTTGTACTAGGTCCATCAACTCGTTTGCTGTATACGGGCGCGCTGTCACATGCAAGCATGTTTCAGCGGGGGGCCATTGGTCAGGAGGCACTCCCGCTGGTCTATCTTGCATTTTTTTTTTGTTTTTTTTGAGTTATGATTGGTCGGATCTCAAACGGATCCTCCAGAGATGGAGCTTCGAGATCTGATTTAGAAATCTTTTTTTCTGAGACATCCAGGTCCACTACTTCAGGGACCTGGGTGTCCTCCACTGATATGGTACGAATTTGTTTTGTTGGCACATCTAGTCCAGGTTTTTTGGCTACTAATGTGCCCAACTGTTGTTCCAACTTTTCAATACGATCTCTTAGAATCAGAAAATCAATTATTATGTTTGTATTTGTTATTTCCAGTTTATGTAAGGCCATTATTAGAGGCCAAGCCACAGCAGAAGCAGCTAGCCGACGTTCTTTTGTAACTAGTATGTCCTTGTCTAGACCTTGAAAATAATCTGTCAGCCGGGCTGGAGAAGGAGAAACAGTCCCTGTAACCCGCAGGGGTCCCCATTTTTCAATAACGGTGGCAAGACCATAATAGGATGACCCCGTAAATCCTGGAATTTGACCAGGAATTGTTTGGTCCAGGGGAGTAACGTTCTCCCCCCTGCCCCATTTGAAAATGTTCCAAATGAAGGACATAGTTAATTACTGTATATGTATATATATTTTTTTTTAAGCCTGCCAGGCTCGCCAATTGTAGGGCAAATAACCCCCAGAAATAACACCCAGAAGAAATAGTGCCAAAGCTGATATATTTTTGATAGGCTTAGGTAGATGGCATACAGATAGATAATAAGAAAATGAATAAGAAAAGAGCGGCTCACCTTTGAAGATGGTTGAGGCTCACCGAAAACTCCACTAGGGAGGGATCTCCAACCAGAGATCCTTCCCTGGTGGTGGTCAGCCCTTAAATGGGGTCTTGGGAGAGGTGGAGTCAAACTCCACCCCTCCCAATCACACTCACTTGCGCCCCTGCGGCTGACCCAGTGCTCGCCTCAGGTGATCAATCAGTGGTTCAGGCCGTGATTCAACAGTTCCCATACACCGTCCTACAAAAGCCAGCCCCAAATCCTGCAGAGCACCACTCAGCCCTTTAGGTTTTCTATTATAGAAGGCCTAAGGAGAAACATGTAGCTGGTTAAGATGTAGCACTTCAAAACCTCTTCACAGTGAAGTGAAAAACACTTCCAAAATATCACCTATGAATAATAAAACTCCCACAGACATTATGCGAGACAGGTATCTTCATGTTATTATTGTGATAAATGAGTGTGAAACAGTACGTACATTACATAGAGCAGATTAGAATGGAAAGAACCATTTGCACTTTATGTCTCACATCGAAGGCAATGGGATTGCCTGGTCACAGCCTGAACCAGTAAACGAGCACCTGGGTGACTGGAGCATAGCCCATGTCCACCCATCTCCTCTCTCCCCATCTCGGCAGTGCTTCTGGGAGCACAGATACGCTCAGAGCATGCGTGGGTTGCCCCCCCCTCCCTGGCTCCCTTCTTTCTGGTGTGCCAGAATTCGAACGGGAGGCGGCTGCGTTCCTTAACCAAACGGTCGCCGGGAGGGGAGTTCATTCCCCTTATCTCTACTATCTCTTTCCGTAGCTCCTGTACCTCAAATAAAGGCTCTGTCACTGCCTTTGTTTACTTTACACCTTAACAGAAAGAACAGCCTTGAAGAATACAATAGATCTTGAGATGCTTAAACTGCTGTATATTTTTTTTAAACACTTACGCCTTTGCATTACTCCCTGATTCTCCTTTGATCACACTGTTTGACTTTAGAGACCTCAATTTGCTGCGTGAGCGCCAGCATTGGGGACAGGCAAGCTCCTGGATTGTCCCTTAGAACGTTTCCTTGGCTGCATAGGACAAAACGTGCTGTCAGTCCCCAAGGTAGAACTCCTGTTTGTGTGAAGACTACGAAAAACCAACCAAACAAAAACCCACCATCGTAAAAACATCTCTTCCATTTTCTCAGTATACATTCATTTTCAGTGTTATTAGTACTGTTCTGGTCAGTACTTGTACTGGCCAGAATACAGTTCCCAACTTTGTCCTGGTGTAACTGCTGAGCAGGCAAGGACCACTATTTTCTAGCTAGCAATGTAAGGCAGTAACAGCAATGCAGGAAAGACTGGGAAGACAAAGCATCAAGCAGGGCACAAGATGTCAGAAAAGGAAGAATGGCTCCAAAATTCTCCAGTGCTCAGCAATGATTCATCTAACAGCACATTGCTTTCCTAGCATTATGATTTCTATGAAAATCCGCTGTCCTATGGCACAGCTTGTTATTTGTGCAGTAATGCAGAATGAAAACAGCTGGGGAACTCAAGTCACTGGAACACAGTGCTGCCTCATAGGCACGGATGCAGCTTTTGAGTTGATAACACGGATCCACATTTTTCAGTGTACTGATTTTTCTCACCCTGTATGTTGCTTTGAGATCAATCCAGGAATTGAAGATGTCAGGTTTCCAGAACTGCTTTCTCTTACACTCATAGTGCAAGCACACACCCAGGTCCCAGTCTGCACAGGGGAAACAAGTGCAACCAAAGAAATAACATTTCTTTAATCCTAATGTCTGCAAATTGGGCATTATTCTCACCTGAGTGAGCCACAGGATACCAAACAGGCAAAAAAAACCGACCTCTGTGCAAGAAGGTGCACGGCCACGCACGAAGCAGAGGCACCCTGTGATGGGGTGGTGAGCACTGCTGCCTTATGGCCCTCGCTGCAGGACAGCCCTGCACCAGAGATGGAGAACAGCCCCACCAAGGGCTCCTGTTTGAGGCACGCTGCCTCACACTGTAAGTAAAAGGAACGTTGCCTACCTGTCCAGGTAACAAAAGCACACAGCTTTGCCTCTGGAACGGTGTTACTTGGGATATCTGAGCTGAACAGAAATTTCTTCTCATTTTGTACCTTCCGAAGCCACCTCAAGAACTGCGACAAGCAGATGTTCAGAGGGACTCCTCCGTCAACTTGGCTCTTTGAGCAACAGACAGAGAAGCACCCGTGTCAGTACCGACCGACATCGACTCCACATGCGTTTGTCCCTTTAAAGGAGTACCGAACCGCTGCGAGCAGCCGCGCGATACCTGCGTGACGCCGGTCAGCGCCGTGCAGAACCCGGACAGCACGGGCTGCTCCTGCGGCTGCACGAAGGAGTGGAACTCGGCCTCGATCAGCCCCGTGGCGGCGTTCAGCAGCACGGCCGGGAACTCACCTGGGACGGAGCACAGCGAGAGCGGCGGGCGGGACAACGCCCGCTCAAACACGGCCCGCGGGCATACGCGCATGCGCACCCCGCAGCCCCCGATCCCCGCAGCCCCCGATCCCCGCAGCCCCGGGCCGCGCCGCCGCAGCACTCACTGATCTCGGGGCGGCGTTGCCGCGCGTCCCGCCAGCACGTGGACTCGAAGTCGAGGACGAGCAGAAAGCCGAAGCGCGGCCCCGCGGCCGCCGCCGCTCCGCCGCTCCGCGCGCCGCTCCCGCCGCTCCGCGCCATCCCCAGCGACCTGCGTGACACGGCGGGACGGGGCGGCCTCAGCGCCGGGCCCGGGGGAGACCACCCCGCCCCGGAGGAACGCAGACCCGACACCGCCAGAAGCCGCAGCGTGCAGAGCACAGCCCGCACCTGGCCAGCCGCTTCGTAGCCATCTCCGCCGCTTCAAACCGCCCGCGGTCCCGCCCCGCGGCTGCGCCGCTCCCCGCGCAGGCGCGGTCGGTCCGGCTGTTCGGCGCGGCCGTGGCGGGCGCGTCCGTCCGCTCGGTCGGGCGGAAGCGGCCCGCGGGCGGGGACGCGGACGGGCTGCGTGCGGGCGGCAAGAGGAGCAGGCCGGGCCGCCGGGAGGGGAAGGTGAGCTGGGACACAAGTGGGAGCGCGGCGTGCGGGACGCGGCCCGGCTCCTGGCGTGAGCGGCCCCGGGCTGGGCGGGCTCTGCGCGCGGTGTGCCGCCATCGTGCAGCACTCGTGTTACGTCGGAAGGGACCCCCCCGGCTCACCCTGCCGTGCTCTGGCTGCCCCGGGCCCCGCTGTGGCTGTGAGCACCTCCAGGGAAGGGCACCCCCAGCTCCGGGCGGCAGTGCCAGCGCCTCGCCGCCTCTTTCCCTTTGAAGCCTTTTCCCCTGCTGCTATCGCTGCTGCTGCGGTCAGTCCCTCTCCTGTGTGTAATCTCTCTTTGAGCACTGGAAGGCTGCAATGAGGTCTCCCTGGATCCTGCTCTTCTCCAGGCTGCACACCCCCAGCTCCTCATCCTGTCTGCACAGCAGAGGAGCTCCAACCTCCGAGCATCCCTGTGCCCTCCTCTGGCCCTGCTCCAACACTCCCGTCCTTCCCGTGCTGGGGCCCCAGGCCTGGATGCAGTGCTGCAGGTGGGGGCTCCCGAGGGCAGAGCAGAGGGGGATGATCCCGGGCTGCTCTCTGTGAGTTGTTCTCCCAGTCCGTACACGTCTGGGATTGCCCCAACCCAGGTACAGCGTCCCGCACTGGGCCTTGCTGGACCTCATTAGGTTCTCGTGTGCCCACCTCTGGAGCCTGTCCAGCTCCCTCTGGATGCCGTCCCTCCCTTCTGTGGTGCCATCAGCAAAGTGCTGAGGGTGCACTCGATCCCATTCTGTGTGTCACTGGTGAAGATGTGGAAGAGCACCGGTCCCAGACGGGCCCCTGGGGGACACCGCTCGTCGGCCTCCACCTGCACACAGAGCCACTGAGCACAGCCACATCCAAGCAGCTCCTTACCCACCAAGCAGTGCACCCTTCACACCCATCTCTCTCCCACTCAGAGATGGGGATGTGGTGCAGGACCACGTTGGAGGCCTGGCACACGTGCAGGTGGACATCAGTTGTTCTTCCTTTGTCCACCGGTGCTGTCTTTGCATCACGGAAGGCCACCAGATGGGTCAGGTATGATCTGCCCTTGGTGATGTCCTTTTGTTATGTAATAAAAGATTATATTGGAAGATTTTTACAGGTCAGATGAGTTCCACAGCCAAATAGTCAGTGTCGGTCTCCAAAATAGCACGTGTTCTTGCTGATCAGCTCGGGAGAGCTTGTGAATTTGTGATCATGGCTTAAAGAACTGCTGTGCTGAATTCTGTGGTTCTGCCTCATCTCTGATGTGCTCTGCTCACGGCTCCTTTGGATGCTGTGAAACAGTTTCTGCAGCAGGGTCAGGAGACCTGTGTGCTTCAACAGTTGCTGCAGTTACATGAAGCAGATGGGTTCTGGCTAGAGCCCTGTGCGAGGTGTGCACATGTCTGCACGTGGTGGTGTTTGCAGGTACCCAAGGACCCAGGTTACTGCGATGCTGGTGGTAACAGATGTTGAAGTGTGGGCTTGTATGGGAACTGTTGAATCACGGCCTGAACCACTGATTGATCACCTGAGTCGAGCACTGAGTCAGCCGCAGGGGCACAGGTGAAGGTAATGTGCCTGTGTGATTGGAAGGGGTGGAGTCTGGCTCCACCTCTCCCAGACACCACTTAAGGGCTGACCACCACCAGGGAAGGATCTCTTGTTGGAGATCCCCCCTGCTGGAGTGATTGGCGAGCCTCAACCATCATAAAAGGTGAGCCATCCTTTACTTTTAATAGTAGTCTGTGTACCATCTATATAAAGCCTTATGGAAATATACCATTCTCCACAATATTTTCTCTACAATGTTCTCTAGAATTTTCCTCCCTACAGGGCTCAAGAGGAACTTCAATGAATGGAAGAGTTATTTAACGTGCTGTTGCCTGTGCCTGGACAGTATGCTGTTTACTGTTTAATTCACCTCCTGTTCAACAAACTTTTGTGGTCACACAAAACCTTTCTTTACTGCCGTTTTCCTTCTTACAGGAGAAGTCATCTCGCTTGTCAGCAGCTTTGCTCAGTGAGGACTGTGAGATCAGCCAGGAGCAGCTGTACGAGCTGTTACAGTATGCAGCCCTGGGGAAAAGCCACAATGCATCCCAGCCCAGGTACAGCATGTCCGTGTCTGGGAGGCAGCCCTGTCCTGTGCCCACTGTACTGAGAGCCCCCAGAAGGCACACGGGCTGTGTGTGTTCTGGAGCCTTTGTAATGCTGTGCAGACAGCCTGTGTTATGGAGATGTGGCTGTTGGTAGGCTTGGTTGCAGACCAGTATTCCTCTTCTGACGGAAGTTCTGACATTTCGTACTTGTTTCTGTGACTGCATGAAACACAAAACAATTTGTGGAACAGCAGGCTCACACGCTGAGAGAGGAAATTCAGTGTTAAAATGTTAGTGCTATACTTCTTGTGTCAGGTGTACGAAGTGATTTCTTTGGAGTGTTTTGGGAAGGCCGTTTTAGTCACTTTGCCCTTTTTCATCTTCTCAGTAACTCTTCTGCTTCCTACTGTAAGGTTGAGGGGTGTGTGTGGCCTCGGATGGCTCCCGTATGGCAGCAAGTAGTGTGTCTTGCAATAAAGCTAAATGCAAGGAACACTTCAAGTTTTTAATACTGAACAGAAAATGGTTTTGTGAAATGTTCATTTTGCTGAAGTAGTCTTAGTTTGATGGACTAGATTGCATCATTACAGCAGGAGTTACAGGTTTGGGTTCCTCTTCTGATGCATGTAAATGAGGTATGATAAGACATGAAATGGTACTGTGCTGGAGTTCGGTTGCAACTCATTCTTTCTCTGTCTCTCGTGTTGTGTCCAGAGATGGGTGTCTGGCTGAGAATAAGTGATAGAGGCCTCTTCTTGTTGAAGTCACTTGGTGCTTTGCCATCAACAGACTTAAAAGCTGGGCTAGCTCTGAGTTTGTTTCTAAGCGTATGGTGATTGTGTTGCTCTGAGATGTATTTATTTATTTATCTGTTTTATTGCAGCTGGTGCCATATTTATCACCAAAGCCGTCTGGCTGGCGTTGTGGTTATTGTTCTGCGTGAAATGAGCCGGCTCCATTTCTACAAATTCTGTTTACAGTTCAAACACCTCCGGAAAGTGTTCCAGCATGTAAGTCCCTGAACTGTTGCTGTCTGCTAAAATTCTTGCAGTGCTGAAGCGACGTCCCAGTGACTGCTTGCTGCAGAGAGGCTGTGGTATCTCGTGCGGGAAGTGTCCATCTTTGCTTCCTCACCAAGTGGGTGGGAGCATCTCTGTAGGCTCTGACAGCTCAGAGCAGAGGCCAGGGTTTCAACGTGCGAAACGTTTTCAACGCTTAGATCTCTGCAGCCTTTCCATGTCAAATGTGTATACAGTGGTGTTTCAGTTCTCTACGCTTCTGACTCCTACAAGGGTGCCTGGGAGATTAAAAATACCTCCGCTCATTTGAAGTTTACTCTTGGGTGTGAGTGAGGAGAATCTCTATAGAGTTATGCTGTTGCCACTGATTGAAAAATCTCAGTGTGTGTACTCTATGTCAAGTTTCTTCCTTTTATTTAAAGATTATTGAAAGAGTCATTTTAGTTTTCTGAGCTGCAAGCAGAGTCTTGGGAGGGAAGGAGAGGAAGAAAAGAAAGGAAGGAAGAAAAAGGAAGGAGTGCTTTGATTCACACTTGTAGTATAGTTTCCCAAACTGCAGCAAATACGAAATCATGGCGTAACTGAAAAGTCCGGAACTGCATCAGGTTCTATCAGCGTGGGACTACAATTTGTGGTCTTAATTACATCACTGAAGGCAAAACCTTCTTGTAACAAACAATTCTATATTGTGTGTCATTAGAACTGAACTGTCTTTGTTTCATTTTCCTCAAAAAATGCCAAATGTACTTCCTTTCTACCCATCCTTCCCTAAACTGGTGAGGCCTTGGGATAAAGAGGCATCTTATATGCTTGACATTTCTACTATGTTTCCAACTTTCTGAGATCTCTTTTTTTCAGAGATTCACATTACCACCCCCTTCAGCTGACTTCCTAGCCAGTCTGTGTGGTGAAGGAGCAAGCCTGAAACCTCAAGGCACTGCACAAGGTACCTTGCTTAGCTTTGTGTTACCTGTTTTGGTCACAGTGATTCACTTTCAGGAGTAATTTAATGGCTTTGCACCCTGTGCATGCATAGCATGCTGCTATGGTCAACTTGTTTACAAAAGGAAAAATGTACAAAAGGAACCCTCTTGGGTTTGTTATCACAAGTAAATGCGAAAAGCCAAGATAATTTTTTAATGAGTTTAATACAGAATTCTGATGCTTCATGACCCCTTTTGTGATCATTTTACTGTAAGATGTGTCTATAGTTTTTTGTTATACTGAGCTGCAATTGAAGATAAAGAACAGGTGTTTTGACAACTGATATCCTATTTTTACACTCTATAGAGGTAACTGTAATCCAGCAGGCTTGTACAAAATCTGCAAGACTACCATGAGAACTCCACTGAAATTGTTAGGAATGTAATGCAAGGAGTCTTGAATTCAAGTCCTAAATTGGAGAATGAGCGGCCGTTACTTTCACTGTAATAACGGAGTCCTCTAGCACCTTGACTGTAAGCCTACTGCACTGTCACGGAGCTGAGATGTCAGGTACAGTTTTCCTTAAGTGCAGTCTGCAGAGGGCCACCTACAAAATAGTTAAACTTCATACAGCTGTGGATTATGATGACAGTTCAGTGTTTGCTTCTTTGTGAACTGCACTTACAGCACGTTTTCTGTGAACAATGCTTTGGAGAATGAAATTTATAGATAAAAGCAGCTCTCTTTCTACTTTATGGCTTACATGAGATAAATGACTGCACTGTCAGAGGAAGGTGTGCTCTCTTCTACTGAGAGGAATGTCAGATAGATCTGTGGTGGGACTGGCTCACAGGCTGCTAGCAGTGTCAGTAGCTGCACTGGGAGTGGATTCAAGTGTCCTGATGAACTTGTATGCCAGCGTGCATTAAATATCCCAGTGTATGTACAGTTTGTTGCTCCATGCATTTTCTTTTAAATGGCATAGCCTTCAAGTGTTCCTACTTGTGCAGAAAACCAACTGCAAGTAAGGAGTGCTATCTGATCCTGACAGATGATCCTGTACATTACAGATCTGATTTCCACTGGTGTTGATTGTGTTCCTAAAAGCTCAGGCTTGCAATGTGATCCGATCATCCAGATATATGGGAAAGAAAAGCAAGGCCTCACGAGCTATACTCTAAGCTCAGAAGAGCTAAGAAAGAATGATTATCCTATGAGAGGTTGGTTTTCTGAAGTTTTGGTTTGTATGTTTTTGTTTTTTTTAATTTTGAAAATGAATGAGATATTTGGTTAAATAGGTTGTATGGTAACTATTAGAAGAAGAGGTCTGTGCCTTATTCACGTGTATCTTTTCATTTTAGCTTCCCCTGGATGTAAGGGGTTATATGTACACAGAGTGTGATCTTCAGAGGACAGACAGCAGCCCCCTCTTCGGTCTGGATTGTGAAATGGTAACAATAAGTGCGTGACCCTACAAAGCATCGTCAAGCAGCCAAGCTCCTGTTGGTTCTTCCAAAATGAACCAGGCACCCTGTGTGCTTATTAAACCACTTTTGGCATACGTGATTCCAGTCCATTCTTTGATGGTACTGGTGCCAGTGCAGCCATGTGAGGGACTCGGTGATTCTGGAAACAGCAGCAAAATTCTCTTTGTCCTGAGCAATGCAGCAAGGGAGCTCAGTTCTGTGCCGACTCTCACAACAGTGTCTGGATCTGCTAGGTTTATTGCCAGTGCTCTAGTCCTGAGGTTTTTGTTTACAGTTCCTTCCCTCAGCTCTCCCCAAGGTTTGGGAGTGCAAAAAGCTCTGTGCCACAGCTTTTCTGTAGCCATCACAGTTCTGTGGCAGCATCCAAACTGAGTGAATGAGGTGTGTTCTGGGGTCTGCTTTTAAGTTGCATTATCTTCTTCGGTGAAGAACAGTCAGTGGCAGTTCTGCACTGCAGAGTACAAACTGATTCTGTGAATTCAGCACTTCCCTGTAGAGGTTTTCTTTACATTATGCTTGGCTGTGTGTTTGATATGTTTAGGACAGGCATTTGCCACTTGAAATGAAGCATGGGATGGTGTGAAAACTGCAGGTGGTAGATCTAATATAGATAAGATAATCTATATATATATATATATTATATTATATATTATATAATAATCTAATATAGATAAGATAGACTATCTATCTATATATGTAGTGTTGTATGTAGTGTTGTATGTAGTGTTGTATGTAGTGTTGTATGTAGTGTTGTATGTAGTGTTGTATGTAGTGTTGTATGTAGTGTTGTATGTAGTGTTGTATGTAGTGTTGTATGTAGTGTTGTATGTAGTAATCTAATATAGATAAGATAGATCTACTCTACTAGGTAGAGTAAAGTGACTTGTGGTAGTGACATTGGCTGTAGCCAGAGCTAAGTATTCTGAAAGGCAGCACTGAGCAGAGCCAGCACCTCCATCTGCTTTGTCCTAACAGTGCCTGACTGCAAGAGGGAATGAAGTCACTCGTGTCTCTTTAGTGGATGCAGAGGGACAGTGCCTTCTGAATGAACTAGTCAAACCGGAAAGTGTGATAGTGAACTACTGCACCAGGTGACTTTCATTAAAGTTTCTTATCTTTAAGACCTGCAGCCCTTTCAGATTAAGCCTTCTACACAGGAGCTTTCAGAATACTTCAGTGTGCATGCTCTCACTGTTGTCTCTTGCATTTTACTCAGTATTAAGAGTACAGTTTGTGCTATGTGGTTAGAATTACCAGCATTGTGTATATGCAGCTACACAGTGTCTGCTTGTCCAGCTAGGCATTGCCATTCTGTAGTGCTGTAGGAAACGTTCTTTAATAGGTAAATGATCACAGTACAGGCTACTCTTCAGGTCTG
Source organism: Oreortyx pictus (assembly GCA_036925125.1). Classification (NCBI taxonomy): domain Eukaryota; kingdom Metazoa; phylum Chordata; class Aves; order Galliformes; family Odontophoridae; genus Oreortyx; species Oreortyx pictus. The sequence goes on from JAUPFR010000029.1 coordinate 4,989,039, forward strand.
GGTTTAAAAAGGACGCAGGGTAAGATACAGGTTTGTAAATCAACTCTCTGCTTTGTAGCTAAGTTTGCATATCTGTAGGTAAAGAATAGCATAGGTCATCAGCTTGCTTAAGGCTTCGAGACTGGGCTCATTACAGCAGAAGCAGACCAGACTCAAACCATGTCTTCTCTAAGTCTTAGTCTGGATTTATGGAAGGGGTGAGCTGCCAGTTCCCTCACGTTATTGGAAGCACCTCCTTCCACAACAGCCATGCAGGATTTTGTTATGTGTGCTGTCTGATGCTGAGTACTGCATCACTTAAGTCATGCTTGAGAGAACTGCCATTTGAAACATGTGACAGCACAGCAGCTTGGTATCTCTGCAGTGCATCCTCTTGTGTTGGAATACGTCCACAGAGAAAGCAGTAAATAACATTCTGTCATAAGTTATGCTGGATTCACATTTTGCATGCCCTGCTAGTGATTTTCTCCAGTAAATGCTGTTGCTAATGCATTGCTTCTACCTCGTCTAATTTCTGTTTTGAAGATACTCAGGAATCACAAGGAAAATGCTTCTTGCAGTGAAAACAAGATTGGCAGACATACAAACCAGACTGAAAAAGATACTTCCCCGTGATGCAGTATTGGTGGGTCATTCTCTAAATGCTGACCTTCGGGCTTTGCAAGTGAGTGTTTTTCCTAGCTGGATGATACTCATTTCAGATGTAAAAGGCCCAAACAGTTATTTTTTAATTAGTAGACACTTGTTAATTGCTTTTCGTTATATGTAACTTTATGTTTGCAAGGACTTGAAAGAGAGAGATTCCTCTTACACATAGAAAAACGTGCTAGCTGCTCTTCTGAACTCAAAAGGAAGGGGGAAATCTGATTAGACAGGGATATAACTCTGTCATGGGAAGAGCCAAAGCCCTTCGTATATTTAATTTAACCAGCCTAAAATCCCTGAGTCATAATTAATCTTTCTAATTTGATTTTGATCTTCCCAACAGAGTGTTAGAAAAGAGATTGATGCCTGTTTCATTATTACCATGTGTTTTGTTGTTATGGGCCTGTTATATGTCAACAAGAAGCTGGCAACTGAAATGAAAAGGCACGGATAACAATGGAGTTGTTGCCCAGTTCTGTACGACTGCTGTTCTTAAACTGGTGATATTTTCTCTCTTCCAGATGATCCATCCCAGTGTTATTGATACTTCATGACTTTTTGCCAGAAATGAAGGCCGAAGATTTAAGCTAAAATTTCTAGCCAAAGCTGTTCTCAGGTGAGATTGTGACTGCTTTGTCATGGGATGTATTAGAACTGTTGTGGTTCATGGGGTCCTGCTTTTCCACCAGTAGCAACAGAATATTTTTTTTTCCACTAAAACTCAAAGGAACGAGCAAATAAACATGGTATCAAAGAATTTGCTATTTCCTTGAAGCGTTAAGTAGCACAGCAGATTGGCCTGGCTTTGAGCAAGGATGCTTGGCACAACCAGATCTGAGTTCTTGTCTGTAGGTGTACCACAAAACCAGCTGTTGTGCAGTGTATGAAACTGTAGAGCAGCAGATGCACTCTGGCTCACACAAATGAGATTTGTTGCATCTATCAAGAAGGAAATGCAAATTTAGGAAAGTACGATGTACTGACTTAATTGTATCCCTTCCTATGCCAGCTACCGTAGCATGTCTTAGCAGTGCAGTGCTCACAGTTCAGCTCCAAACTTCTCAGAGCTGGAGGTTGCCTCCCCTCCTGTCTGCAAATTGTGAGTTCAGTCATTGATCAAGGGGGAAAATGAAGAATGGTTATGCTTTACTGCTTCTGTCAAACCCTGTGTTTTGCTCAATTTGGCAAAAGTGTTTCTTGCGGTAACTTTGGGAAATATTTAGCAAATTTAATTGCTGCATGGAACTAAAATCATTTTTTGAGAGATGAAAGCTATTTTGCTGAAAAGGACCTACCTCAGAAAAAAAACCAAGATGTTGGTTAGTATGGAAAAGTAGACAACCTTCCTGTATATCTAATTTTGATGCCCTAGGAAGGAGATCCAGTGTGAGCAGAGGCTTGGTCATGATCCTGCAGAAGATGCTAGAGCTGCGCTGGAATTGGCTCAGTTCTTTATTGAGAAAGGACCGGCGAAGGTAGCTATGTCTCATGTCCTTAATAGCAGAAAGTACAAATTGTTGTGCTTACAATGGAAGAACACTCTTGCCCATTCTTTTACTGAGGAAGTGGAGCTGTGGTATAAGCCTTGGTTGTGGTAGCTTTCTTTCAGCCCGCGTCTTGGTATCTCAGTAACTTGGAACATCACCAGTGTCTCTGTACTCAGATGCTCTGTGAATGAGCATTGCTGCTGGTCTCTCACAAGGGCGCTGGGAAGAGAAGGATTCCACCGCTCGCAGCCTGTGGGACAGCCTGTCCTTTTCTCTCAGTGAAAGAAGCGAGGGACCTTCTATGTTTTGTCAGCGATTCGAGCTGGTTTTATCAGTCTGAAGTCTCTTTCTTGTGCTGCTGGTTTCTGAGAACACTTTTTGGATGTGCTTGCTGGATGGTGCTCAAGTACTGCTTGCTTGAAAACGACAACAGAAAGTAATAAGGCAAAAAATGAATCCCTGCGTCTCTCCACTGCTGTGGAATGTGCCCAGGTGACTCATGGAGCAAGCACAGGGTTGGTGGTTTGTTACACTTAGCAGAGATGAAAGCCAACTGCTCATCTTCTTTCCGCAAGGTAGCAGAACTCAACTTGGAAATGCTGCTGGCAGCTGAAAGGCAGACTGAAGTCTCACCAAACAAATCTGTGGTGCAGCCACTGCGATGTGGAGTCCAAAAGCAGCTGAATGGTCCTCCGTACTCATCCAAACCATGGTAACAAGATTCTCAGAGATGCATGTTATTCCTTTGATTGAAGCTGTTTTCGAGAGGCTTCCAGTATCTTCAGAGAGAGACAGTGAATTGCAGGGTAGCACTAAAACATTTTCGGAAGTTACATCTTAAATTTCACAAGTGTTCTCTGGGCTTCTTCTGAGGACAAAAATATTTCATTAAAATATCTTGAATGAACTGTATCATTTTTTCAATCATGGGCACTTCTTGAAGGCTTGTAACTCATGACATTGATAACTAATGTAATTTGCAGAGTTTTTTTCTTCTCTCCCTGCTAGTTTCCTGGCCTGCTTGCAGGGGATGGGCCAGAAGCCACTCCTTTTGGGCAGACAGAAGCTGGACTCTTCTGGCCTTTGTCAGAGTGACCTCAGCACTTCCATCAAACAGGTGAATGGACTCAGAGTGGGTTGGTCTGAACATGTGTCACACAGAGTTGCAGAATTGTAGGGGTTGGAAGGGACCCCTGGAGATCATCAAGTTCAGCCCCCTGCCAAAAGTTCTTCTTGTCCTGGGGCAGTAGGTGGGTCATGTTTTAAAAAGCTGACTGACAAGTGCTTTCAGCAATGGTGTTGATACCAGGTTAGCTGCATCCATTTTGGCATTTCAAAAATAGGCTTTGATACTCTGTCACTCTCTCAGGACTCACTGAAAAGTAATTTCTGCCTGAGGTCTTCCTTAGACAGCAATGAGAAGCAAAGTTGGGAATTAAGTTCAGGAACTCTGTTTCTGGTTTGTTGTGGTACAATTGCCACTTTTTTTTCCTTCCAGATTCTTCAGAGAGCCTTGGAACACATTCCCCTCTCCACATTCAGTATAATTCAGTTTGGATCCAGAGTACGTTGCATCTGGATTTTGCGAGAAGGTACTCATTTATTTGTGTGAGAATAGTCTTCAGTGCTGATCTTGGGAGGAGACATTATGTATCTGGTGGCACCTGGTAGTTAGTTTCCTTGCTTTGTGAAGTTCCTTCTCTAATCTATATTCTTACAGGTGAGAAACAAGCTGACTGACATGCTGACAATTTACGCAGGTCCTTTTGAGGAAAACGTTTGTCTGAAGTCTGTGAAAAAAGAATTTGGAAGGTGTGGGCCAATCCAGTCCCTCACAGTGGTGACTGAAACGTACCAGGTGAGGAGCACTGACAGCATTCGGCGTGCTGGCAGGTGGTGAAGGCAAGAGTCATCTCTTGAAAAGATATTGATTAGAAACATTTAATTACCAGCTATTCTGGTGTTTTTTTGGGGGTGGAGTGTGAGGGGGGCAGTTCTCAGCACACATGAAAGTTGCTCCACAGAGTGACAAGAATGAACGCAGCTGATACGGTATAACATCCAAGCTGCAAAGCTTTAACCTAGTATTCATGATGCTGAGTTGGTTTTTTTTTTTTTTTTTTTTTTTTTTTTTTTTTGTCCCTCGCAAGAGAGCTGATACGCCAAGGCCTGTAATGGCAGAAGAAGGTTGCTTTTAATAGTTGAGCTAATTGAAGGGGTTTTTTAATAGTTATGGTATGTAAAGCGTTACCTGCATCACCCACTCAAACTCCTTATATGCCTTTTAAAACAAAAAAGAACTCCGAGACCTGAGTTGTAAAAGGAGAGGGCTAATATCTGCTGTTCATAAACCTGAAGTGTCCTGTCCTTTTGTTTGAAGCCATACGTCTGTATCCAATATGATGCGCTGGAAGCTGCCCAGCTTGCTGTGGAAACCTTAAATGGAGCTGAGGTAGCAGGATCCTGCATTAAGGTATGCAAAGTAAATAGTAAAAGCCTAGATTACGTTTAGTGCAGGATTATGGGCCAATACAATTCTTTTAATATCTACGTAGTGCATAGGATGGATCTCAGCTGGCCATGCTGCCACCATCTTCTGAGACAGCTTATGCTGTGGCCTCCTTTCCTTCCTGTTGGACAGCAGGAGGGGGTCTTGACAACTCGATCTTTAAAATGAAAAGCTGAGATGCTCGGTGTTGAAATGCCATGTAAGCAGTATGGGGTTCTTAATCATCTAGTGTTCTTGCATTGCTAATGTGCTCTTTTCCTTTTTCATGACTATTTAAGCTAGCCTGCAGTTACTAGTTACATTGTTCAAGGAAAGCTAACAAAGTTTTGATAATGAGACAAAATCATTTAGAATCGCAGCTCAGAAGACAGAGCTGCCTTGGCTGATGCATTGTGTTTGTTCCTATTGGACCCACCTCAGGTTCAGAGACCCATCACTGCTGCAACACTGGACTGTGATGTTCTGATAAAGGAGCTGGAAGTGGATATAGAAAACGAAGGGATGATTTATGTGGCGGGAATAAAGAAGTCATTAACTGAGGCAGATTTGCAAGAAGAATTCAGCCCCTTGAAAGATCTGGAAACTCTGTTCCTGCCAAAGGATCTCCAGGGCGGGAAGCACAGGACCTGCTGCTTCCTCAGTAAGTGGCTCTGCAATGCAGCCTGCTTATTTCCTTCATGCAACGTTGTTCAGCAGCCCTTGGAAATATGATGGAAATTCGCATGTGCTCCAAGTGCCAACATTTAGTGATAGTCCAGTGAAAGAGTGGCTGCAGCTTCACACCAACTAGTGATCACTTCTGAGAAGTCAGGAGAACAACTGGAAGAGTGTTGTATTTATCTGACATTTTGATGGTCTGACCCTTGCCTGAAGCAAGATAACATCTGCTCACTGCAGCAATTTCAGTTTCTTGTCTTCTTCCTCCAGCTTTAGCCTTGCCCTGCAGGTGCCAAAGAACAGGGAAAAAGAACTGGCAAATCATGATTCTTTCCTCTTTGTTTTTCAGAGTTCCAGAAATCACAGAGTGCAGTGGATGCCCTGGAAGCTGTCAGTGGCTGGGCCACGAAGGGCAGCACACTCAGAAGCAGGCATGCTCTTGCTCCAGGTCACCTCTGGAGGTGCATTTGGCAAATGAATCACAGCAGCGAAAAGCAAAGAGGAAACAGTTTAAGTGAGAAAATGGCACCGCTGTCTCACTCTGTGAGTTTAAGGCTATGCTGGCTTGTTTCTGTTTGTTAGTGAGAAGGTGTATGACATTGAACTGCTTACTGCCTTGAGCCAGGAGTGATCATGAGGAGCAGCCACCAGTGCAGAGCTTGTGTAGCAGGAGGACCTCCTCGTTCTGGTGCAGAGCAGCTGCCCCAGGTCCATCTGCATAAGGTGCTTAGGAGATGTAATACCATGTGAGATTATGTGGTGTTTGCAGGGTACCACAGAGTCTCAAATCCAGCGTGGTGGCATGAGGCAGTAAGTGATGTTACTCAGCAGCTGGAGCATACCACCTGGGAGCAGACCGAGCACATGTATAGGAAATGGTTTGGAAGTCAGAGAGAGAAATGAATCATCGTGCAGCATGACAGGCAGGAACAGGTCTGTGTGTGTGGCTGTCACTCTTACTGGAGGAAGCTGCAGTGCCATCTGAGTAGAGTGTGCAGCTCTCCCTGCAGCTGAGCTGGTGCCCTTCCAGGTGCCAGCAGTAACAGTCACTGCTGTCCTCACCTGCTCAGTCCCTGATGCTGCCCCAGCTCAGCCTCCTCATAAGCATTTCTAAATGTGATTGTTATGTACCTGCAGAAGAATGGGGTATTGTAATACTTGTATTTTGTTACACAGGAGCAGGATGTAAAGAAAAAGGTGAAGAAGTTAGACCAGCATATAAAAAAGCTTGATAGAAGTCTGCAGAATAACACCTTGTGTGTTGTTCTCTTTCCTGGAATGAACAGGTAACTAACTGCCTCGTGTTTTTGTCTTCATCTATTAAAAAGGAAAAAGACTAACAAAAGCCCTGAAGAAGCTGCTGTATTTTAGTCTGATTTTCATATAGGAAGTTTAGGTTTTATTGGCCTAATGAGTCATGCTCCACATTAGCAAGGCTGAAATCCAGAGTGTTGATTAGTTGCACGTGTTTTTTGGTTGGATGGAGCCCCTGCTGGGCATTTTGTACCTGTTTTGAAGCCAATACAGTTCTGCAGTTTTGGGAGAGCAAGGTAAGCTCTGTGTGTTTCTAACTGAATCAGGCAGAGGTTCCGCAGCAGCTGGGTTTTTGGATGTTGGGCTTTTATGCATTTGATTGTTTTCAAACCACTGAAGCACTACAGCCCAGGCACCGTCTAGCAGTGGTAGTGGCACTGACATATGTGCTCCGTCCTTAGCCTGGATCAGAGGTGGTTCCTTCCTTCATTCTTCTATCAGAAACACGCAAGCATAATGTGGAAGAGAAAATGAAAAAGAAAAAAGAAGAAAACCAACCACTTTTCACTTAGTCCTTAAGCTTTTGTAGGAAAGGACAAACACATTGAGTTGGGCCTCAGAGCTACTAGCAGGGATGTTTCCATATGGCTCAGCCTTCATTCGTATCACAGCCTGAGCTGCCACGGTCATTCACTGCTCAGGTCCTGACCAGAAAGCGTAAACGTTTCCCTGGAAAGGCCTGTATCTCTGAGTGTATCTCTGCTAGGTCTGCCTTGCTGCAGGTCCCTTCAGCAAAAGTGGTACTGGTCCAGGGAGACAGGTGCTGTGCCAGCAGATGAGCAGGGGGATGGGGCAGCACCTCTCCTAGTGGGGTGACCAGGTGTGCTGGCCTAACCTGCAGAGCTTCCTGAGGAGTGGCAGTGTGATGCTGTGTTATCTTCTGGACCACTGTCTCCAGAAGGTTGAGGCAGCCTGAGCCAACAGTCATGTGCTCAGTGCCTGTGACAAATCATTTCAGCAAGCACACGTGCCAAGGGGCAGCTCTTGGCATAATCTGCTGTCAGTGGCTGGTTTCTAGTAGCTTAAATGAATTCCAAAGTAGAAATGAATTCCAAAATAGGTATCTTTTAAGAAAAGATTGTTTAGCTGGTTACCCATCACGTCAAAGAATAAGAGCATGCACACTGAAGCAGCAGCAATTTCTACCTCATTAGAGCAGTGCTGATTGCACATAGATGTGTACAAATGGAGTTTTGCTGCTTCCATGTAACAGCCGCGTCTTGGACTGATGGGAAGAAGGGAGTGCTTTCCCAGGCCTGGGAGAGTTTTCTTGCCGAGAGTGGTTCCCAAATTACTGTTTCGCAGGGGGCGGATAAGTTTATTGTTCCAAAAGAATGACAAAATTTGTTGGGCAGAAAGTAATACATGCAGTTTTCTACTCGGGGGGGTTGCAGGCTTCTCCCTCGTAGGGCTGCTAGCTTGCATGCATCAAAGCTGCCCTGAGCAGAAATAACATCTCTTGTTTATGTTGCAGCATTCATGGATCACAGTCCGGCCTTGGTCTGATGCAAATAAAAGATGACAGAGGGAGCAGCGCTTGTTAAACTGCCAAATTTTTAATCAAAGTCTTTTGTGAAGATATTCATAGTTATTTTAAATATTGATGTCTTTGTAAAGAGCCCTTGCTATACAAACAATAGGTTTTCACTCTGTGTCTTTTATAAAGTCTAAAAATAAAAGCTATTGAAAACATCTAGAAAGCACAAAGCCCTTTCCGTTAATGCTTCTGCCTGTGGCTTTTTCCCCTGGTGCTGAGCTTGGCAATGCTTGGGCGGAGCTGAGGGCAGCGCAGGGGCAGAAGAACCCGATGGCTGTGATTGAATTCAGCGAGTTGAGCTGTCTCAGCGCGGGGCACTGCTGTACCATGGGGTTCCTTTCACTGCAGCATCATGTCGCGCCTGGGCAGCTGCTCAGCGGCTCCACGCTCTCCGTGGGAATGTACTGTGCCAGCGCCCAAAACAGTGCAGGCCTCGTTTCTGGAAAAGCTGTGTACTTCCTCCATGGAAAGGAGGAATTGGTGATTCATACCTCTTGGACAATCTCATTTCTCCCATAGCCCCTTAGAAAACAAACAAATTGCAGTTTGGCTGCAGGGGGAAGGGCAAGGGCTGTTTGGGCCATCTCAAGGAAAGCACGCAGCTGCTCAAACTTCACTTGCTGTGTTTTCTGGGGGAAGCTGTAAGTGCAGAGCTGCTGCAGGAGCCAGCCCTGACCTGTAGTAGTGTGATATGAGGCACAGCTCAATGGATCAGCCCCGAGCTCGGCACGCCCTGCTTGACCACCTCTCATCAACAAACTGAAGCACGAGAACGCCCTGGAAAGCTTTGAGTGTTGGGGGCAAAAAAGGAAAATGTTTGTTACCAAGTTTCAAAGTGAGACCAAGGGCCAAGCGTTTCTTAGCATGAATTGAAATAGGCTGAGATTACTTTGAAGTAGTTACTGTCCCGGAGAGGATGAAATGCAGCTGATAGATCATCACCCCCTCCTGCTTCCCAGCAGAGCGATGGCAGCAGACGGGCACTGCAGCGCCAGGGAGCGCACAGCAGTGCTCACTTCAGGCTTCTTCATACCTCCAGACTTCTTCAAATGAATGAGGAAAAAAAGATGAACGTGGCCGTTTATACCTTTTATTTCAGAAAGGTACCATATCCAAGCCTGCTGAGCTCGGCAGCCCTTTTCAAACCGGGACAAGCACAGTGAGCTGCTACAAAAGCGGACAGGCAGTCTGAGCCCCTCACCCTGCACTGCTGCGGGGAACGGCAACTGCCCGCGCTGACGCTCATCCCCCTGCGCAGCCCCCTCACGTTAACACTGCTCACACCCAGTGCCTCCAACACATGTGCACTGCAAATCTGAGCAAATGAAACAGGCCAATTTTAATTCCAATGCACTTAAGAACAGGGTAGGCAGCTCCCTGTGCTGGGCTTAGTAAGCAGCCAGGATTCCTGCTTGGGAAACTACGGATAACAAATAAAAGCAGCAAGAGTCCTAGTTATAGTCATGAAAAAATAATTAATTTTTCCCCTTTTAATTGAAAATGTAAAAAGGACTTCAGGTTTAAAGAAAACATTTTGTACAAAGCTTCACAAAAAGTGAACACCAAAGTGTCATTATATAAACACAACAAACGCCTCATTTGTTGAGTACCGCACAGAACAACGTGCAAGTTCCCTCCCCGAGGGACTGGCTTCCTCGGGCTGTCCCTCCCCCAGACCTTACAGGAGTAAGGAGACCCAGAAGCTCTGAACACGTACAAAGCTACAGAACTCAGGATACAGTGACTACAGGCAATACTTCTGTGGCGGTGATGGGGTTTCATTCTTTTCTTTCCCCTGTTTTTCTTAAAAGGTGTGTCGACGCTTCAACATACAGAAGTACAACAAAAGGGTGAATGAATGGCAACTTGGATTAGAAAAAGCACCAAAATATTTAATATACATCTGGCACAAACTCCACAAGAAGTCAGTAATGGGCAAACCGATGCTTTTCTTATAGGTAAAGAAAAACCTTAATGCTTTTCTTCCAGAAGGGACACAACCAAACATGACACTCGGGATTGCTATCAAGTAACAACCACCTTCTCGTTACAGCCCATGGGCACTGTGCCTCACATTGCACATTCTGTTTCAGACGATAACGGTGAGCAAAATAGGAGAAATATTTGTAAAACAGCAAAGCAGATGAGACTCAGCATAGATGCATGACCTCAGATTTTCCCACTTCTTCTCTAGATCATGGCTTCATACTTGGCCACATCCCTCAATAAAGACCCTGCACAGAACAGAACTCACTGCAGCCTTTTCAAGCATTCGAACTCTGCAGCAGCGTGGTTCTGCTCCGTAACAATACATTCATCATTTCCTGGGGTGAGAAAATTGGGTCAGATGCGGTTGGTAAGCCTGGAAAGCTACTCGTGACACGGAGAAAGGTAAATTTGATCCCATGTACCCTTGAGGGCTTACTGAGGGGACCGGTAGCTAGCTGCGTTCACCTACAGTTCAGTGGAAGCTGCACAAAGGTGCACTGCTTTCACTGTTTCCTTACAGTTATTTAGCTCACTGGGAGGAAATACAGTACCAAAACACATTCCTTCCATACAGGCTGACGTGGCCACGCCGGGGCTGAGCTCCAGGACAAGTGTCAGTGCTGTGAGCCGCAGCTCTCCAGCCTGGTTCCATCAGTGCTCCCTCCTGCTGCACGCAGCTGCCGGTGCCATGGGCTCACTCCGTGCCCCAGGTCAGCAGGGACAGAGCCCAGCAGTGCCAGGTGAGAGCGTCATCCTGCACATCCATCTCTCCTGGAACTCCAGATAGAGGACGCCTCACAGCATGAGGCCTTCCCGCCACTCCTGCTGGCACATTTCCTTTCTGAGAGACTATTTAAACTTACAGGTAAGAAAGAATATGCATTTTTAGGATAACTGAGTTTAACTTGGCTGAAGAACCACTCCCACAGCACAGGACAGCTCTGTGGGCAACAGAAAAGCACGCTGCCCCAGCCGAGCCACCCCGCAGGGCAAGGAGAACCTGCATTGCAGAAGAACGTGTTTTTCTGCATGTAAAATGCACGCCATCTAGAAAGAGATTTTATCTTCAGGGTGCAATCACGGATAGAAGCTTTCTAAGAACAGACAAATAGGAGAAACTCCCAGCATCTCCGGCACTCTCAGCTCTGCTTTAAGCGTAAGGCGTTCATCCTGAGCAGGACACTGAGCGCAGGACGCGGCAGCTGTGCAGCCCTCGCTTTCTGTTGTCACGTGGAACAAAGCACTGTATATTTTAGCAAAAGAAGAAGTACGCTCATGGCACTTCTGAAGGGCAAACGAAAGGGCCAAATGGCCCCTCCTTGGGGAGCAGCTGCTCCGTCTCCCATTTGTCGTAGCCTGAACTGGAGAGAGAATGCTGGATGCTAAAAGCCCTGAGCCACACGGGAGCAGTGCTGCTCACCTGTGGCACTCCAGAGCGCGATCCCTGGAGGACCAACACTTTCCATAACAGCTTGGTTTTGCTCCCCTCCAAGGGGCTGATTGCATGCAGGTTAAAAGCAGGATACCAAAAAGGATGGTAAATAGGTAACACTTAATTGGAGTACATTACTTATCCAGGCATCATAGCCTGGGAGAGAAGAACGGTCAACTTGAACTGTTCAAGTCTAAGAACGAGAGGTAGAGGTACCTATGTACTTCACGGTGAATGAGTTACAGCCTTCTGTCTTACAATCTCATGTATTTCACTTCAAGCGAAAATATAAAACCAAACATACAATCTGATACTCCAGCGAGAAAAATCCAACACTGGTGCCTCTGCACACAACAGAAGTAAGCACTTATATTTCACTACTCATTTCACTACCCGGAAACCTTCAAAACTCGTGTTTTGTTGTATACTGAAACACTGAAGAATTTTCAGTTTCAGGCCATGCATCTTTTCAATATGAAAGGTTCACATGCACATGTTTCAAGCAGAATGAGCTCAAAAGAATCAGGTGCACAACTGATCAGGGATTACTGACATGAAGTCAGGGCTGCAATACTCCAGAGCTCACAATGCCCGTTCTCCTGCCACGAACAGGAAGGTGCAGTGTCAGACCCACAGCAGGTAACCATGCGGTCTTTGACCCTGCTGCTTTGTTTGGGGTTTTTGGAACAAGGCTTAGAGCCATAAGGAAGGTACTCATGTTTGATGCACAGGAGCAGCAGGTGAGACATGACCGGTGCTGCACAGGGCCTCAGGGCTCTGACAACCACAGCAGCAGTCAGGGCAAAGCCCACGGCAGCCCGCAGCCCAGCAGGTCCCACACCACCTGCCACACTCATCTCTTTTCCTTGGAGTTTTCTCCATACAGTCGCACGGTACTATAGAGCTCCAGCTCTCCGTACCAAAGAGCACCAGCAGCAAAGAAGTGCACAGTTCCACGTTCAGTTTCCATTCATTTACTCAGTGAAGTCTGATGGCCAGCTCAGGGTGGAATCTTTCATACCCACAGTTGAATCAATCCATTGACAGCCTCTGACCCAAAGTCACAGCCCCAGGAGGAAGGGGCAGCACCGATCCAAGCTGCCGCGGCACTGACACCGCACTGAGTTAAGCGCTGCCGAGTAAAGTTTGCACAAGTTGCACTTCTTTGTGTATAGGAGAAGGCAATAAAATGCCATAGAGTGTGGATGTCAGATCAGATTCCCAGCAGATATCTGCCACAATCTGTAGTTATCTACAGTTATCCCAAGTTGCAGCAAATTCACTCCACAACATTTCTAATGCGTTCTCTAAGAAAAAGATTAAAAAGTTCCAATGGTTTTGAGCACCTCATCAGCATCACAGCGCACTACGGAATCGTGGCCTACGTCAAAGACAAATTGTACGGAGAGTGCTCTTAGCGATACTGAGCAAAACCGGCAGCGAGCTATGGGCTCTTAACGCGTTAACCGCGGATTCCAATACAATGGCAACAATCGCGTCTTCTGCAATTTTTGCCGTTAAGAAAGACGCGATTCAGCCGGATGCCGTGCACTTGAATAGCGGTTTCTCCAATTCGCCTGTAGAAGCCCTATACTTCCAAAGCAGCTTTTACACGTGAGAGAGACTTCGTTTCTGGCGTTGTCAAAGTTGTTGTGCTGGACCCCGAAGTTAGTGTAGGGGAAAGTTTCTGTTCTCTTTCTGCTCTGCTACCGAATGCAATGGATGACTGCATCGTTCGTTCATCTGCAATCACGTTTTCCTTCTGTTTCTCTGATGCTTCTTGATATCCATTTTCAATACTTCGTCAAATACTGTCTATACACGTTTTCTTTTCGTCCATTCTCGCGTTTCTGATTCTTACACCAGAATCGTTAGCTTTTTCTGAGTTTAGCAAAGTACAGGCTAGAACCGTTGGAATTTGTCTCCAATCCCTGATTCCTGTGCCATTACAACGTTTCTATATGTTCCCCACTAAAACTCTTCACGGGAACATCGTAAAAGCGCTCTTTGCGATATTGAGCAAAACCGGCAGCGAGCTATGGGCTCTTAACGCGTTAACCGCGGATTCCAATACAATCGCAACAATCGCGTCTTCTGCAGTTTTTGCCGTTAAGAAAGACGCGATACAGCCGGATGCCGTGCACTTGAATAGCGGTTTCTCCAATTAGCCTGTAGAAGCCCTATACTTCCAGAGCAGCTTTTACACCTGATAGAGACTTCGATTCTGGCGTTGTCAAAGTTGTTGTGCTGGACCCCGAAGTTAGTGTAGGGGAAAGTTTCTGTTCTCATTCTGCTCTGCTACCGAATGCAATGTATGTCTGCATCGTTCGTTCATCTGCGTTCACGTTTTCATTCATTTTTTTCTGACGATTCTTGATGTCCATTTTCTATACTTCGTCAAATACTGTCTATACACGTTTTCTTTTGGTCCATTCTCGCATTTCTGATTCTTACACCAGAATCGTAAGCTTTTTCTGAGTTTAGCAAAGTACAGGCTAGAACCGGTGGAATTTGTCTCCAATCCCTGATTCCTGTGACATTACAACGTTTCTATATGTTCCCCACTAAAACTTTTCACGGGAACATCGTAAAAGCGCTCTTTGCGATCCTGAGCAAAACCGGCAGCGAGCTATGGGCTCTTAACGCGTTAACCGCGGATTCCAATACAATCGCAACAATCGCGTCTTCTGCAATTTTTGCCGTTAAGAAAGACGCGATACAGCCGGATGCCGTGCACTGAATAGCGGTTTCTCCAATTAGCCTGTAGAAGCCCTATACTTCCAGAGCAGCTTTTACACCTGAGAGAGACTTCGTTTCTGGCGTTGTCAAAGTTGTTGTGCTGGACCCAGAAGTTAATGTAGGGGAAAGTTTCTGTTCTCTTTCTGCTCTGCTACCGAATGCAATGTATGTCTGCATCGTTCGTTCATCTGCGTTCACGTTTTCATTCATTTTTTCTGACGATTCTTTTTGTCCATTTTCTATACTTCGTCAAATACTGTCTATACACGTTTTCTTTTCGTCCATTCTCGCATTTCTGATTCTTACAACAGAATCGTAAGCTTTTTCTGAGTTTAGCAAAGTACAGGCTAGAACCGGTGGAATTTGTCTCCAATCCCTGATTCCTGTGACATTACACCGTTTCTATATGTTCCCCACTAAAACTCTACACGGGAACATCGTAAAAGCGCTCTTTGCGATCCTGAGCAAAACCGGCAGCGAGCTATGGGCTCTTAACGCGTTAACCGCGGATTCCAATACAATCGCAACAATCGCGTCTTCTGCATTTTTTGCCGTTAAGAAAGACGCGATACAGCCGGATGCCGTGCACTGAATAGCGATTTCTCCAATTAGCCAGTAGAAGCCCTATACTTCCAAACCAGCTTTTACACCTGATAGAGACATCGTTTCTGGCACTGTCAAAGTTGTTGTGCTGGACCCCGAAGTTAGTGTAGGGGAAAGTTTCTGTTCTCTTTCTGCTCTGCTACCGAATGCAATGTATGTCTGCATCGTTCGTTCATCTGCGTTCACGTTTTCATTCTGTTTCTCTGACGCTTCTTGATGTCCATTTTCTATACTTCGTCAAATACTGTCTATACACGTTTTCTTTTGGTCCATTCTCGCATTTCTGATTCTTACACCAGAATCGTAAGCTTTTTCTGAGTTTAGCAAAGTACAGGCTAGAACCGGTGGAATTTCTCTGCAATCCCTGATTCCTGTGCCATTACAACGTTTCTATATGTTCCCCACTAAAACTCTTTACGGGAACATCGTAAAAGCGCTCTTTGCGATCCTGAGCAAAACCGGCAGCGAGCTATGGGCTCTTAACACGTTAACCGCGGATTCCAATACAATCGCAACAATCGCGTCTTCTGCAGTTTTAGCCGTTAAGAAAGACGCGATTCAGCCGGATGCCGTGCACTTGAATAGCGGTTTCTCCAATTCGCCTGTAGAAGCCCTATACTTCCAAAGCAGCTTTTACACGTGAGAGAGACTTCGTTTCTGGCGTTGTCAAAGTTGTTGTGCTGGACCCCGAAGTTAGTGTAGGGGAAAGTTTCTGTTCTCTTTCTGCTCTGCTACCGAATGCAATGGATGACTGCATCGTTCGTTCATCTGCAATCACGTTTTCCTTCTGTTTCTCTGATGCTTCTTGATATCCATTTTCAATACTTCGTCAAATACTGTCTATACACGTTTTCTTTTGGTCCATTCTCGCGTTTCTGATTCTTACACCAGAATCGTTAGCTTTTTCTGAGTTTAGCAAAGTACAGGCTAGAACCGGTGGAATTTGTCTCCAATCCAGATTCCTGTGCCATTACAACGTTTCTATATGTTCCCCACTAAAACTCTTCACGGGAACATCGTAAAAGCGCTCTTTGCGATATTGAGCAAAACCGGCAGCGAGCTATGGGCTCTTAACGCGTTAACCGCGGATTCCAATACAATGGCAACAATCGCGTCTTCTGCAGTTTTTGCCGTTAAGAAAGACGTGATTCAGCCGTATGCCGTGCACTTGAATAGCGGTTTCTCCAATTAGCCTGTAGAAGCCCTATACTTCCAAAGCAGCTTTTACACGTGAGAGAGACTTCGTTTCTGGCGTTGTCAAAGTTGTTGTGCTGGACCCCGAAGTTAGTGTAGGGGAAAGTTTCTGTTCTCTTTCTGCTCTGCTACCGAATGCAATGTATGTCTGCATCGTTCGTTCATCTGCGTTCACGTTTTCATTCATTTTTTCTGACGATTCTTTTTGTCCATTTTCTATACTTCGTCAAATACTGTCTATACACGTTTTCTTTTGGTCCATTCTCGCATTTCTGATTCTTACACCAGAATCGTAAGCTTTTTCTGAGTTTAGCAAAGTACAGGCTAGTACCGGTGGAATTTGTCTCCAATCCATGATTCCTGTGACATTACACCGTTTCTATATGTTCCCCACTAAAACTCTTCACGGGAACATCGTAAAAGCGATCTTTGCGATCCTGAGCAAAACCGGCAGCGAGCTATGGGCTCTTAACGCGTTAACGGCGGATTCCAATACAATCGCAACAGTCGCGTCTTCTGCAATTTTTGCCGTTAAGAAAGACGCGATTCAGCCGGATGCCGTGCACTGAATAGCGGTTTCTCCAATTAGCCTGTAGAAGCCCTATACTTCCAAAGCAGCTTTTACACCTGATAGAGACTTCGTTTCTGGCGTTGTCAAAGTTGTTGTGCTGGACCCCGAAGTTAGTGTAGAGGAAAGTTTCTGTTCTCTTTCTGCTCTGCTACCGAATGCAATGTATGTCTGCATCGTTCGTTCATCTGCGTTCACGTTTTCATTCATTTTTTCTGACGATTCTTTTTGTCCATTTTCTATACTTCGTCAAATACTGTCTATACACGTTTTCTTCTGGTCCATTCTCGCATTTCTGATTCTTAGACCAGAATCGTAAGCTTTTTCTGAGTTTAGCAAAGTACAGGCTAGAACCGGTGGAATTTGTCTCCAATCCCTGATTCCTGTGACATTACACCGTTTCTTTATGTTCCCCACTAAAACTCTACACGGGAACATCGTAAAAACTCTCTTTGCGATACTGAGCAAAACCGGCAGCGAGCTATGGGCTCTTAACGCGTTAACGGCGGATTCCAATACAATCGCAACAGTCGCGTCTTCTGCAGTTTTTGCCGTTAAGAAAGACGCGATTCAGCCGGATGCCGTGCACTGAATAGCGATTTCTCCAATTAGCCAGTAGAAGCCCTATACTTCCAAAGCAGCTTTTACACCTGATAGAGACTTCGTTTCTGGCACTGTCAAAGTTGTTGTGCTGGACCCCGAAGTTAGTGTAGGGGAAAGTTTCTGTTCTCTTTCTGCTCTGCTACCGAATGCAATGTATGTCTGCATCGTTCGTTCATCTGCGTTCACGTTCTCATTCATTTTTTTCTGACGCTTCTTGATGTCCATTTTCTATACTTCGTCGAATACTGTCTATACACGTTTTCTTTTGGTCCATTCTCGCATTTCTGATTCTTACACCAGAATCGTAAGCTTTTTCTGAGAATAGCAAAGTACAGGCTAGAACCGGTGGAATTTCACTGCAATCCCAGATTCCTGTGACATTACAACGTTTCTATATGTTCCCCACTAAAACTCTTCACGGGAACATCGTAAAAGCGCTCTTTGCGATACTGAGCAAAACCGGCAGCGAGCTATGGGCTCTTAACGCGTTAACCGCGGATTCCAATACAATCGCAACAATCTCGTCTTCTGCAATTTTTGCCGTTAAGAAAGACGCGATACAGCCGGATGCCGTGCACTGAATAGCGGTTTCTCCAATTAGCCTGTAGAAGCCCTATACTTCCAAAGCAGCTTTTACACCTGAGAGAGACTTCGATTCTGGCGTTGTCAAAGTTGTTGTGCTGGACCCCGAAGTTAGTGTAGGGGAAAGTTTCTGTTCTCTTTCTGCTCTGCTACCGAATGCAATGTATGTCTGCATCGTTCGTTCATCTGCGTTCACGTTTTCATTCATTTTTTTCTGACGCTTCTTGATGTCCATTTTCTATACTTCGTCGAATACTGTCTATACACGTTTTCTTTTGGTCCATTCTCCCGTTTCTGATTCTTACACCAGAATCGTAAGCTTTTTCTGAGTTTAGCAAAGTACAGGCTAGAACCGGTGGAATTTGTCTCCAATCCATGATTCCTGTGACATTACAACGTTTCTATATGTTCCCAACTAAAACTCTTCACTGGAACATCGTAAAAGCGCTATCTGCGATCCTGAGCAAAACCGGCAGCGAGCTATGGGCTCTTAACGCGTTAACCGCGGATTCCAATACAATCGCAACAATCGCGTCTTCTGCAGTTTTTGCCGTTAAGAAAGACGCGATTCAGCCGGATGCCGTGCACTGAATAGCGATTTCTCCAATTACCCTGTAGAAGCCCTATACTTCCAAAGCAGCTTTTACACCTGATAGAGACTTCGTTTCTGGCGTTGTCAAAGTTGTTGTGCTGGACCCCGAAGTTAGTGTAGGGGAAAGTTTCTGTTCTCTTTCTGCTCTGCTACCGAATGCAATGTATGTCTGCATCGTTCGTTCATCTGCGTTCACGTTTTCATTCTATTTCTCTGACGCTTCTTTTTGTCCATTTTCTATACTTCGTCAAATACTGTCTATAGACGTTTTCTTTTCGTCCATTCTCGCATTTCTGATTCTTACACCAGAATCGTAAGCTTTTTCTGAGTTTAGCAAAGTACAGGCTAGAACCGGTGGAATTTGTCTCCAATCCCTGATTCCTGTGACATTGCAACGTTTCTATATGTTCCCCACTAAAACTCTTCACGGGAACATCGTAAAAGCGCTCTTTGCGATCCTGAGCAAAACCGGCAGCGAGCTATGGGCTCTTAACGCGTTAACCGCGGATTCCAATACAATCGCAACAATCGCGTCTTCTGCAGTTTTTGCCGTTAAGAAAGACGCGATTCAGCCGGATGCCGTGCACTTGAAAAGCGGTTTCTCCAATTAGCCTGTAGAAGCCCTATACATCCAAAGCAGCTTTTACACCTGAGAGAGACTTCGTTTCTGGCGTTGTCAAAGTTGTTGTGCTGGACCCCGAAGTTAGTGTAGGGGAAAGTTTCTGTTCTCATTCTGCTCTGCTACCGAATGCAATGTATGTCTGCATCGTTCGTTCATCTGCGTTCACGTTTTCATTCATTTTTTCTGACGATTCTTTTTGTCCATTTTCTTTACTTCGTCAAATACTGTCTATACACGTTTTCTTTTCGTCCATTCTCGCATTTCTGATTCTTACACCAGAATCGTAAGCTTTTTCTGAGTTTAGCAAAGTACAGGCTAGAACCGGTGGAATTTGTATCCAATCCCTGATTCCTGAGACATTACACCGTTTCTATATGTTCCCCACTAAAACTTCACGGGAACATCGTAAAAGCGCTCTTTGCGATCCTGAGCAAAACCGGCAGCGAGCTATGGGCTCTTAACGCGGTAACCGCGGATTCCAATACAATCGCAACAATCGCGTCTTCTGCTGTTTTTGCCGTTAAGAAAGACGCGATTCAGCCGGATGCCGTGCACTTGAAAAGCGGTTTCTCCAATTAGCCTGTAGAAGCCCTATACTTCCAGAGCAGATTTTACACCTGATAGAGACTTCGATTCTGGCGTTGTCAAAGTTGTTGTGCTGGACCCCGAAGTTAGTGTAGGGGAAAGTTTCTGTTCTCATTCTGCTCTGCTACCGAATGCAATGTATGTCTGCATCGTTCGTTCATCTGCGTTCACGTTTTCATTCATTTTTTTCTGACGCTTCTTGATGTCCATTTTCTATACTTCGTCGAATACTGTCTATACACGTTTTCTTTTGGTCCATTCTCCCGTTTCTGATTCTTACACCAGAATCGTAAGCTTTTTCTGAGTTTAGCAAAGTACAGGCTAGAACCGGTGGAATTTGTCTCCAATCCCTGATTCCTGTGACATTACACCGTTTCTTTATGTTCCCCACTAAAACTCTACACGGGAACATCGTAAAAGCGCTCTTTGCGATACTGAGCAAAACCGGCAGCGAGCTATGGGCTCTTAACGCGTTAACCGCGGATTCCAATACAATCGCAACAGTCGCGTCTTCTGCAGTTTTTGCCGTTAAGAAAGACGCGATTCAGCCGGATGCCGTGCACTGAATAGCGATTTCTCCAATTAGCCAGTAGAAGCCCTATACTTCCAAAGCAGCTTTTACACCTGATAGAGACATCGTTTCTGGCACTGTCAAAGTTGTTGTGCTGGACCCCGAAGTTAGTGTAGGGGAAAGTTTCTGTTCTCATTCTGCTCTGCTACCGAATGCAATGTATGTCTGCATCGTTCGTTCATCTGCGTTCACGTTTTCATTCATTTTTTTCTGACGCTTCTTGATGTCCATTTTCTATACTTCGTCAAATACTGTCTATACACGTTTTCTTTTGGTCCATTCACCCATTTCTGATTCTTACACCAGAATCGTAAGCTTTTTCTGAGAATAGCAAAGTACAGGCTAGAACCGGTGGAATTTCTCTGCAATCCCTGATTCCTGTGACATTACGTTTCTATATGTTCCCAACTAAAACTCTTCACGGGAACATCGTAAAAGCGCTCTTTGCGATACTGAGCAAAACCGGCAGCGAGCTATGGGCTCTTAACGCGTTAACCGCGGATTCCAATACAATCGCAACAATCGCGTCTTCTGCAATTTTTGCCGTTAAGAAAGACGCGATTCAGCCGGATGCCGTGCACTGAATAGCGGTTTCTCCAAATAGCCTGTAGAAGCCCTATACTTCCAAAGCAGCTTTTACACCTGAGAGAGACTTCGTTTCTGGCGTTGTCAAAGTTGTTGTGCTGGACCCCGAAGTTAGTGTAGGGGAAAGTTTCTGTTCTCTTTCTGCTCTGCTACCGAATGCAATGTATGTCTGCATCGTTCGTTCATCTGCGTTCACGTTTTCATTCTGTTTCTCTGACGATTCTTTTTGTCCATTTTCTATACTTCGTCAAATACTGTCTATACACGTTTTCTTTTGGTCCATTCTCGCATTTCTGATTCTTACACCAGAATCGTAAGCTTTTTCTGAGTTTAGCAAAGTACAGGCTAGAACCGATGGAATTTGTCTCCAATCCCTGATTCCTGTGACATTACACCGTTTCTATATGTTCCCCACTAAAACTCTTCACGGGAACATCGTAAAAACTCTCTTTGCGATCCTGAGCAAAACCGGCAGCGAGCTATGGGCTCTTAACGCGTTAACGGCGGATTCCAATACAATCGCAACAATCGCGTCTTCTGCAGTTTTTGCCGTTAAGAAAGACGCGGTTCAGCCGGATGCCGTGCACTGAATAGCGATTTCTCCAATTAGCCAGTAGAAGCCCTATACTTCCAAAGCAGCTTTTACACCTGATAGAGACTTCGTTTCTGGCACTGTCAAAGTTGTTGTGCTGGACCCCGAAGTTAGTGTAGGGGAAAGTTTCTGTTCTCTTTCTGCTCTGCTACCGAATGCAATGTATGTCTGCATCGTTCGTTCATCTGCGTTCACGTTCTCATTCATTTTTTTCTGACGCTTCTTGATGTCCATTTTCTATACTTCGTCGAATACTGTCTATACACGTTTTCTTTTGGTCCATTCTCGCATTTCTGATTCTTACACCAGAATCGTAAGCTTTTTCTGAGAATAGCAAAGTACAGGCTAGAACCGGTGGAATTTCACTGCAATCCCAGATTCCTGTGACATTACAACGTTTCTATATGTTCCCCACTAAAACTCTTCACGGGAACATCGTAAAAGCGCTCTTTGCGATACTGAGCAAAACCGGCAGCGAGCTATGGGCTCTTAACGCGTTAACCGCGGATTCCAATACAATCGCAACAATCTCGTCTTCTGCAATTTTTGCCGTTAAGAAAGACGCGATACAGCCGGATGCCGTGCACTGAATAGCGGTTTCTCCAATTAGCCTGTAGAAGCCCTATACTTCCAAAGCAGCTTTTACACCTGAGAGAGACTTCGATTCTGGCGTTGTCAAAGTTGTTGTGCTGGACCCCGAAGTTAGTGTAGGGGAAAGTTTCTGTTCTCTTTCTGCTCTGCTACCGAATGCAATGTATGTCTGCATCGTTCGTTCATCTGCGTTCACGTTTTCATTCATTTTTTTCTGACGCTTCTTGATGTCCATTTTCTATACTTCGTCGAATACTGTCTATACACGTTTTCTTTTGGTCCATTCTCCCGTTTCTGATTCTTACACCAGAATCGTAAGCTTTTTCTGAGTTTAGCAAAGTACAGGCTAGAACCGGTGGAATTTGTCTCCAATCCATGATTCCTGTGACATTACAACGTTTCTATATGTTCCCAACTAAAACTCTTCACTGGAACATCGTAAAAGCGCTATCTGCGATCCTGAGCAAAACCGGCAGCGAGCTATGGGCTCTTAACGCGTTAACCGCGGATTCCAATACAATCGCAACAATCGCGTCTTCTGCAGTTTTTGCCGTTAAGAAAGACGCGATTCAGCCGGATGCCGTGCACTGAATAGCGATTTCTCCAATTACCCTGTAGAAGCCCTATACTTCCAAAGCAGCTTTTACACCTGATAGAGACTTCGTTTCTGGCGTTGTCAAAGTTGTTGTGCTGGACCCCGAAGTTAGTGTAGGGGAAAGTTTCTGTTCTCTTTCTGCTCTGCTACCGAATGCAATGTATGTCTGCATCGTTCGTTCATCTGCGTTCACGTTTTCATTCTATTTCTCTGACGCTTCTTTTTGTCCATTTTCTATACTTCGTCAAATACTGTCTATAGACGTTTTCTTTTCGTCCATTCTCGCATTTCTGATTCTTACACCAGAATCGTAAGCTTTTTCTGAGTTTAGCAAAGTACAGGCTAGAACCGGTGGAATTTGTCTCCAATCCCTGATTCCTGTGACATTGCAACGTTTCTATATGTTCCCCACTAAAACTCTTCACGGGAACATCGTAAAAGCGCTCTTTGCGATCCTGAGCAAAACCGGCAGCGAGCTATGGGCTCTTAACGCGTTAACCGCGGATTCCAATACAATCGCAACAATCGCGTCTTCTGCAGTTTTTGCCGTTAAGAAAGACGCGATTCAGCCGGATGCCGTGCACTTGAAAAGCGGTTTCTCCAATTAGCCTGTAGAAGCCCTATACATCCAAAGCAGCTTTTACACCTGAGAGAGACTTCGTTTCTGGCGTTGTCAAAGTTGTTGTGCTGGACCCCGAAGTTAGTGTAGGGGAAAGTTTCTGTTCTCATTCTGCTCTGCTACCGAATGCAATGTATGTCTGCATCGTTCGTTCATCTGCGTTCACGTTTTCATTCATTTTTTCTGACGATTCTTTTTGTCCATTTTCTTTACTTCGTCAAATACTGTCTATACACGTTTTCTTTTCGTCCATTCTCGCATTTCTGATTCTTACACCAGAATCGTAAGCTTTTTCTGAGTTTAGCAAAGTACAGGCTAGAACCGGTGGAATTTGTATCCAATCCCTGATTCCTGAGACATTACACCGTTTCTATATGTTCCCCACTAAAACTTCACGGGAACATCGTAAAAGCGCTCTTTGCGATCCTGAGCAAAACCGGCAGCGAGCTATGGGCTCTTAACGCGGTAACCGCGGATTCCAATACAATCGCAACAATCGCGTCTTCTGCTGTTTTTGCCGTTAAGAAAGACGCGATTCAGCCGGATGCCGTGCACTTGAAAAGCGGTTTCTCCAATTAGCCTGTAGAAGCCCTATACTTCCAGAGCAGATTTTACACCTGATAGAGACTTCGATTCTGGCGTTGTCAAAGTTGTTGTGCTGGACCCCGAAGTTAGTGTAGGGGAAAGTTTCTGTTCTCATTCTGCTCTGCTACCGAATGCAATGTATGTCTGCATCGTTCGTTCATCTGCGTTCACGTTTTCATTCATTTTTTTCTGACGCTTCTTGATGTCCATTTTCTATACTTCGTCGAATACTGTCTATACACGTTTTCTTTTGGTCCATTCTCCCGTTTCTGATTCTTACACCAGAATCGTAAGCTTTTTCTGAGTTTAGCAAAGTACAGGCTAGAACCGGTGGAATTTGTCTCCAATCCCTGATTCCTGTGACATTACACCGTTTCTTTATGTTCCCCACTAAAACTCTACACGGGAACATCGTAAAAGCGCTCTTTGCGATACTGAGCAAAACCGGCAGCGAGCTATGGGCTCTTAACGCGTTAACCGCGGATTCCAATACAATCGCAACAGTCGCGTCTTCTGCAGTTTTTGCCGTTAAGAAAGACGCGATTCAGCCGGATGCCGTGCACTGAATAGCGATTTCTCCAATTAGCCAGTAGAAGCCCTATACTTCCAAAGCAGCTTTTACACCTGATAGAGACATCGTTTCTGGCACTGTCAAAGTTGTTGTGCTGGACCCCGAAGTTAGTGTAGGGGAAAGTTTCTGTTCTCATTCTGCTCTGCTACCGAATGCAATGTATGTCTGCATCGTTCGTTCATCTGCGTTCACGTTTTCATTCATTTTTTTCTGACGCTTCTTGATGTCCATTTTCTATACTTCGTCAAATACTGTCTATACACGTTTTCTTTTGGTCCATTCACCCATTTCTGATTCTTACACCAGAATCGTAAGCTTTTTCTGAGAATAGCAAAGTACAGGCTAGAACCGGTGGAATTTCTCTGCAATCCCTGATTCCTGTGACATTACGTTTCTATATGTTCCCAACTAAAACTCTTCACGGGAACATCGTAAAAGCGCTCTTTGCGATACTGAGCAAAACCGGCAGCGAGCTATGGGCTCTTAACGCGTTAACCGCGGATTCCAATACAATCGCAACAATCGCGTCTTCTGCAATTTTTGCCGTTAAGAAAGACGCGATTCAGCCGGATGCCGTGCACTGAATAGCGGTTTCTCCAAATAGCCTGTAGAAGCCCTATACTTCCAAAGCAGCTTTTACACCTGAGAGAGACTTCGTTTCTGGCGTTGTCAAAGTTGTTGTGCTGGACCCCGAAGTTAGTGTAGGGGAAAGTTTCTGTTCTCTTTCTGCTCTGCTACCGAATGCAATGTATGTCTGCATCGTTCGTTCATCTGCGTTCACGTTTTCATTCTGTTTCTCTGACGATTCTTTTTGTCCATTTTCTATACTTCGTCAAATACTGTCTATACACGTTTTCTTTTGGTCCATTCTCGCATTTCTGATTCTTACACCAGAATCGTAAGCTTTTTCTGAGTTTAGCAAAGTACAGGCTAGAACCGATGGAATTTGTCTCCAATCCCTGATTCCTGTGACATTACACCGTTTCTATATGTTCCCCACTAAAACTCTTCACGGGAACATCGTAAAAACTCTCTTTGCGATCCTGAGCAAAACCGGCAGCGAGCTATGGGCTCTTAACGCGTTAACGGCGGATTCCAATACAATCGCAACAATCGCGTCTTCTGCAGTTTTTGCCGTTAAGAAAGACGCGGTTCAGCCGGATGCCGTGCACTGAATAGCGATTTCTCCAATTAGCCTGTAGAAGCCCTATACTTCCAAAGCAGCTTTTACACCTGATAGAGACATCGTTTCTGGCACTGTCAAAGTTGTTGTGCTGGACCCCGAAGTTAGTGTAGGGGAAAGTTTCTGTTCTCTTTCTGCTCTGCTACCGAATGCAATGTATGTCTGCATCGTTCGTTCATCTGCGTTCACGTTTTCATTCATTTTTTCTGACGCTTCTTTTTGTCCATTTTCTATACTTCGTCAAATACTGTCTATACACGTTTTCTTTTGGTCCATTCTCGCATTTCTGATTCTTACACCAGAATCGTAAGCTTTTTCTGAGTTTAGCAAAGTACAGGCTAGTACCGGTGGAATTTGTCTCCAATCCATGATTCCTGTGACATTACACCGTTTCTATATGTTCCCCACTAAAACTCTTCACGGGAACATCGTAAAAGCGCTCTTTGCGATCCTGAGCAAAACCGGCAGCGAGCTATGGGCTCTTAACGCGTTAACCGCGGATTCCAATACAATCGCAACAGTCGCGTCTTCTGCAATTTTTGCCGTTAAGAAAGACGCGATTCAGCCGGATGCCGTGCACTGAATAGCGGTTTCTCCAATTAGCCTGTAGAAGCCCTATACTTCCAAAGCAGCTTTTACACCTGATAGAGACTTCGTTTCTGGCGTTGTCAAAGTTGTTGTGCTGGACCCCGAAGTTAGTGTAGAGGAAAGTTTCTGTTCTCTTTCTGCTCTGCTACCGAATGCAATGTATGTCTGCATCGTTCGTTCATCTGCGTTCACGTTTTCATTTATTTTTTCTGACGATTCTTTTTGATGTCCATTTTCTATACTTCGTCAAATACTGTCTATACACGTTTTCTTTTGGTCCATTCTCGCATTTCTGATTCTTACACCAGAATCTTAAGCTTTTTCTGAGAATAGCAAAGTACAGGCTAGAACCGGTGGAATTTCTCTGCAATCCCTGATTCCTGAGACATTACAACGTTTCTATATGTTCCCCACTAAAACTTTTCACGGGAACATCGTAAAAGCGCTCTTTGCGATCCTGAGCAAAACCGGCAGCGAGCTATGGGCTCTTAACGCGTTAACCGCGGATTCCAATACAATCGCAACAATCGCGTCTTCTGCAGTTTTTGCCGTTAAGAAAGACGCGATTCAGCCGGATGCCGTGCACTTGAATAGCGGTTTCTCCAATTAGCCTGTAGAAGCCCTATACTTCCAAGCAGCTTTTACACCTGAGAGAGACTTCGTTTCTGGCGTTGTCAAAGTTGTTGTGCTGGACCCCGAAGTTAATGTAGGGGAAAGTTTCTGTTCTCTTTCTGCTCTGCTACCGAATGCAATGTATGTCTGCATCGTTCGTTCATCTGCGTTCACGTTTTCATTCATTTTTTCTGACGATTCTTTTTGTCCATTTTCTATACTTCGTCGAATACTGTCTATACACGTTTTCTTTTGGTCCATTCTCGCATTTCTGATTCTTACACCAGAATCGTAAGCTTTTTCTGAGTTTAGCAAAGTACAGGCTAGAACCGGTGGAATTTGTCTGTAATCCCTGATTCCTGTGACATTACACCGTTTCTATATGTTCCCGACTAAAACTTCACGGGAATATCGTAAAAACTCTCTTTGCGATCCTGAGCAAAACCGGCAGCGAGCTATGGGCTCTTAACGCGTTAACCGCGGATTCCAATACAATCGCAACAATCGCGTCTTCTGCAGTTTTTGCCGTTAAGAAAGACGCGATTCAGCCGGATGCCGTGCACTTGAAAAGCGGTTTCTCCAATTAGCCTGTAGAAGCCCTATACTTCCAGAGCAGCTTTTACACCTGAGAGAGACTTCGATTCTGGCGTTGTCAAAGTTGTTGTGCTGGACCCCGAAGTTAGTGTAGGGGAAAGTTTCTGTTCTCTTTCTGCTCTGCTACCGAATGCAATGTATGTCTGCATCGTTCGTTCATCTGCGTTCACGTTTTCATTCATTTTTTTCTGACGCTTCTTGATGTCCATTTTCTATACTTCGTCGAATACTGTCTATACACGTTTTCTTTTGGTCCATTCTCGCATTTCTGATTCTTACACCAGAATCGTAAGCTTTTTCTGAGTTTAGCAAAGTACAGGCTAGAACCGGTGGAATTTGTCTCCAATCCCTGATTCCTGTGACATTACAACGTTTCTATAAGTTCCCCACTAAAACTCTTCACGGGAACATCGTAAAAGCGCTCTTTGCGATACTGAGCAAAACCGGCAGCGAGCTATGGGCTCTTAACGCCTTAACCGCGGATTCCAATACAATCGCAACAATCGCGTCTTCTGCAGTTTTTGCCGTTAAGAAAGACGCGATACAGCCGGATGCCGTGCACTTGAAAAGCGGTTTCTCCAATTAGCCTGTAGAAGCCCTATACTTCCAGAGCAGCTTTTACACCTGATAGAGACTTCGATTCTGGCGTTGTCAAAGTTGTTTTGCTGGACCCCGAAGTTAGTGTAGGGGAAAGTTTCTGTTCTCATTCTGCTCTGCTACCTAATGCAATGTATGTCTGCATCGTTCGTTCATCTGCGTTCACGTTTTCATTCATTTTTTTCTGACGCTTCTTGATGTCCATTTTCTATACTTCGTCGAATACTGTCTATACACGTTTTCTTTTGGTCCATTCTCCCGTTTCTGATTCTTACACCAGAATCGTAAGCTTTTTCAGAGTTTAGCAAAGTACAGGCTAGAACCGGTGGAATTTGTCTGTAATCCCTGATTCCTGTGACATTACACCGTTTCTATATGTTCCCGACTAAAACTTCACGGGAATATCGTAAAAACTCTCTTTGCGATCCTGAGCAAAACCGGCAGCGAGCTATGGGCTCTTAACGCGTTAACCGCGGATTCCAATACAATCGCAACAATCGCGTCTTCTGCAGTTTTTGCCGTTAAGAAAGACGCGATTCAGCCGGATGCCGTGCACTGAATAGCGGTTTCTCCAATTAGCCTGTAGAAGCCCTATACTTCCAAAGCAGCTTTTACACCTGATAGAGACTTCGTTTCTGGCACTGTCAAAGTTGTTGTGCTGGACCCCGAAGTTAGTGTAGGGGAAAGTTTCTGTTCTCTTTCTGCTCTGCTACCGAATGCAATGTATGTCTGCATCGTTCGTTCATCTGCGTTCACGTTCTCATTCATTTTTTTCTGACGCTTCTTGATGTCCATTTTCTATACTTCGTCGAATACTGTCTATACACGTTTTCTTTTGGTCCATTCTCGCATTTCTGATTCTTACACCAGAATCGTAAGCTTTTTCTGAGTTTAGCAAAGTACAGGCTAGAACCGATGGAATTTGTCTCCAATCCCTGATTCCTGTGACATTACAACGTTTCTATAAGTTCCCCACTAAAACTCTTCACGGGAACATCGTAAAAGCGCTATCTGCGATACTGAGCCAAACCGGCAGCGAGCTATGGGCTCTTAACGCGTTAACCGCGGATTCCAATACAATCGCAACAATCGCGTCTTCTGCAATTTTTGCCGTTAAGAAAGACGCGATACAGCCGGATGCCGTGCACTGAATAGCGGTTTCTCCAAATAGCCTGTAGAAGCCCTATACTTCCAAAGCAGCTTTTACACCTGAGAGAGACTTCGTTTCTGGCGTTGTCAAAGTTGTTGTGCTGGACCCCGAAGTTAGTGTAGGGGAAAGTTTCTGTTCTCTTTCTGCTCTGCTACCGAATGCAATGTATGTCTGCATCGTTCGTTCATCTGCGTTCACGTTTTCATTCATTTTTTTCTGACGCTTCTTGATGTCCATTTTCTATACTTCGTCGAATACTGTCTATACACGTTTTCTTTTGGTCCATTCACCCATTTCTGACTCTTACACCAGAATCGTAAGCTTTTTCTGAGAATAGCAAAGTACAGGCTAGAACCGGTGGAATTTGTCTCCAATCCCTGATTCCTGTGACATTACAACGTTTCTATATGTTCCCCACTAAAACTCTTCACTGGAACATCGTAAAAGCGCTATCTGCGATACTGAGCAAAACCGGCAGCGAGCTATGGGCTCTTAACGCGTTATCCGCGGATTCCAATACAATCGCAACAATCGCGTCTTCTGCAATGTTTGCCGTTAAGAAAGACGCGATACAGCCGGATGCCGTGCACTGAATAGCGGTTTCTCCAATTAGCCTGTAGAAGCCCTATACTTCCAAAGCAGCTTTTACACCTGATAGAGACTTCGTTACTGGCACTGTCAAAGTTGTTGTGCTGGACCCCGAAGTTAGTGTAGGGGAAAGTTTCTGTTCTCTTTCTGCTCTGCTACCGAATGCAATGTATGTCTGCATCGTTCGTTCATCTGCGTTCACGTTTTCATTCATTTTTTCTGACGATTCTTTTTGTCCATTTTCTATACTTCGTCAAATACTGTCTATACACGTTTTCTTTTGGTCCATTCTCGCATTTCTGATTCTTACACCAGAATCGTAAGCTTTTTCTGAGTTTAGCAAAGTACAGGCTAGTACCGGTGGAATTTGTCTCCAATCCATGATTCCTGTGACATTACACCGTTTCAATATGTTCCCCACTAAAACTCTTCACGGGAACATCGTAAAAGCGCTCTTTGCGATCCTGAGCAAAACCGGCAGCGAGCTATGGGCTCTTAACGCCTTAACCGCGGATTCCAATACAATCGCAACAATCGCGTCTTCTGCTGTTTTTGCCGTTAAGAAAGACGCGATTCAGCCGGATGCCGTGCACTTGAATAGCGGTTTCTCCAATTAGCCTGTAGAAGCCCTATACTTCCAAGCAGCTTTTACACCTGAGAGAGACTTCGTTTCTGGCGTTGTCAAAGTTGTTGTGCTGGACCCCGAAGTTAGTGTAGGGGAAAGTTTCTGTTCTCTTTCTGCTCTGCTACCGAATGCAATGTATGTCTGCATCGTTCGTTCATCTGCGTTCACGTTTTCATTCATTTTATCTGATGATTCTTTTTGTCCATTTTCTTTACTTCGTCAAATACTGTCTATACACGTTTTCTTTTGGTCCATTCTCGCATTTCTGATTCTTACACCAGAATCGTAAGCTTTTTCTGAGTTTAGCAAAGTACAGGCTAGAACCGGTGGAATTTGTCTCCAATCCCTGATTCCTGTGACATTACAACGTTTCTATATGTTCCCCACTAAAACTTCACGGGAACATCGTAAAAGCGCTCTTTGCGATCCTGAGCAAAACCGGCAGCGAGCTATGGGCTCTTAACGCGTTAACCGCGGATTCCAATACAATCGCAACAATCGCGTCTTCTGCAGTTTTTGCCGTTAAGAAAGACGCGATTCAGCCGGATGCCGTGCACTTGAAAAGCGGTTTCTCCAAATAGCCTGTAGAAGCCCTATACTTCCAAAGCAGCTTTTACACCTGAGAGAGACTTCGTTTCTGGCGTTGTCAAAGTTGTTGTGCTGGACCCCGAAGTTAGTGTAGGGGAAAGTTTCTGTTCTCATTCTGCTCTGCTACCGAATGCAATGTATGTCTGCATCGTTCGTTCATCTGCGTTCACGTTTTCATTCATTTTTTCTGACGCTTCTTGATGTCCATTTTCTATACTTCGTCGAATACTGTCTATACACGTTTTCTTTTGGTCCATTCACCCATTTCTGATTCTTACACCAGAATCGTAAGCTTTTTCTGTGTTTAGCAAAGTACAGGCTAGAACCGTTGGAATTTGTCTCCAATCCATGATTCCTGTGACATTACACCGTTTCTATATGTTCCCCACTAAAACTCTTCACGGGAACATCGTAAAAGCGATCTTTGCGATCCTGAGCAAAACCGGCAGCGAGCTATGGGCTCTTAACGCGTTAACGGCGGATTCCAATACAATCGCAACAGTCGCGTCTTCTGCAATTTTTGCCGTTAAGAAAGACGCGATTCAGCCGGATGCCGTGCACTGAATAGCGGTTTCTCCAATTAGCCTGTAGAAGCCCTATACTTCCAAAGCAGCTTTTACACCTGATAGAGACTTCGTTTCTGGCGTTGTCAAAGTTGTTGTGCTGGACCCCGAAGTTAGTGTAGAGGAAAGTTTCTGTTCTCTTTCTGCTCTGCTACCGAATGCAATGTATGTCTGCATCGTTCGTTCATCTGCGTTCACGTTTTCATTCTATTTCTCTGACGCTTCTTTTTGTCCATTTTCTATACTTCGTCAAATACTGTCTATACACGTTTTCTTTTCGTCCATTCTCGCATTTCTGATTCTTACACCAGAATCGTAAGCTTTTTCTGAGTTTAGCAAAGTACAGGCTAGAACCGGTGGAATTTGTCTCCAATCCCTGATTCCTGTGACATTACACCGTTTCTATATGTTCCCCACTAAAACTTTTCACGGGAACATCGTAAAAGCGCTCTTTGCGATCCTGAGCAAAACCGGCAGCGAGCTATGGGCTCTTAACGCGTTAACCGCGGATTCCAATACAATCGCAACAATCGCGTCTTCTGCAGTTTTTGCCGTTAAGAAAGACGCGATTCAGCCGGATGCCGTGCACTTGAAAAGCGGTTTCTCCAATTAGCCTGTAGAAGCCCTATACATCCAAAGCAGCTTTTACACCTGAGAGAGACTTCGTTTCTGGCGTTGTCAAAGTTGTTGTGCTGGACCCCGAAGTTAGTGTAGGGGAAAGTTTCTGTTCTCATTCTGCTCTGCTACCGAATGCAATGTATGTCTGCATCGTTCGTTCATCTGCGTTCACGTTTTCATTCATTTTTTCTGACGATTCTTTTTGTCCATTTTCTTTACTTCGTCAAATACTGTCTATACCCGTTTTCTTTAGGTCCATTCTCGCATTTCTGATTCTTACACCAGAATCGTTAGCTTTTTCAGAGTTTAGCAAAGTACAGGCTAGAACCGGTGGAATTTGTCTCCAATCCCTGATTCCTGAGACATTACACCGTTTCTATAAGTTCCCCACTAAAACTCTTCACGGGAACATCGTAAAAGCGCTATCTGCGATACTGAGCCAAACCGGCAGCGAGCTATGGGCTCTTAACGCGTTAACCGCGGATTCC
This sequence comes from Oreortyx pictus, assembly GCA_036925125.1. Classification (NCBI taxonomy): domain Eukaryota; kingdom Metazoa; phylum Chordata; class Aves; order Galliformes; family Odontophoridae; genus Oreortyx; species Oreortyx pictus. Next base: position 5,021,600 of record JAUPFR010000029.1, read on the forward strand.
AATACAATCGCAACAATCGCGTCTTCTGCAGTTTTTGCCGTTAAGAAAGACGCGATACAGCCGGATGCCGTGCACTTGAATAGCGGTTTCTCCAATTAGCCTGTAGAAGCCCTATACTTCCAGAGCAGCTTTTACACCTGATAGAGACTTCGATTCTGGCGTTGTCAAAGTTGTTGTGCTGGACCCCGAAGTTAGTGTAGGGGAAAGTTTCTGTTCTCATTCTGCTCTGCTACCGAATGCAATGTATGTCTGCATCGTTCGTTCATCTGCGTTCACGTTTTCATTCATTTTTTTCTGACGATTCTTGATGTCCATTTTCTATACTTCGTCAGATACTGTCTATACACGTTTTCTTTTGGTCCATTCTCCCGTTTCTGATTCTTACACCAGAATCGTAAGCTTTTTCTGAGTTTAGCAAAGTACAGGCTAGAACCGGTGGAATTTGTCTCCAATCCATGATTCCTGTGACATTACAACGTTTCTATATGTTCCCAACTAAAACTCTTCACTGGAACATCGTAAAAGCACTATCTGCGATCCTGAGCCAAACCGGCAGCGAGCTATGGGCTCTTAACGCGTTAACCGCGGATTCCAATACAATCGCAACAATCGCGTCTTCTGCAATTTTTGCCGTTAAGAAAGACGCGATACAGCCGGATGCCGTGCACTGAATAGCGGTTTCTCCAATTAGCCTGTAGAAGCCCTATACTTCCAGAGCAGCTTTTACACCTGATAGAGACTTCGTTTCTGGCGTTGTCAAAGTTGTTGTGCTGGACCCAGAAGTTAGTGTAGGGGAAAGTTTCTGTTCTCTTTCTGCTCTGCTACCGAATGCAATGTATGTCTGCATCGTTCGTTCATCTGCGTTCACGTTTTCATTCTGTTTCTCTGATGCTTCTTTATGTCCATTTTCTATACTTCGTCAAATACTGTCTATACACGTTTTCTTTTGGTCCATTCTCGCATTTCTGATTCTTACACCAGAATCGTAAGCTTTTTCTGAGTTTAGCAAAGTACAGGCTAGAACCGATGGAATTTGTCTCCAATCCAGATTCCAGTGACATTACAACGTTTCTATATGTTCCCGACTAAAACTTCACGGGAACATCGTAAAAGCACTCTTTGCGATACTGAGCAAAACCGGCAGCGAGCTATGGGCTCTTAACGCGTTAACCGCGGATTCCAATACAATCGCAACAATCGCGTCTTCTGCAGTTTTTGCCGTTAAGAAAGACGCGATACAGCCGGATGCCGTGCACTTGAAAAGCGGTTTCTCCAATTAGCCTGTAGAAGCCCTATACTTCCAGAGCAGCTTTTACACCTGATAGAGACTTCGATTCTGGCGTTGTCAAAGTTGTTGTGCTGGACCCAGAAGTTAGTGTAGGGGAAAGTTTCTGTTCTCATTCTGCTCTGCTACCGAATGCAATGTATGTCTGCATCGTTCGTTCATCTGCGTTCACGTTTTCATTCATTTTTTCTGACGATTCTTTTTGTCCATTTTCTATACTTCGTCAAATACTGTCTATACACGTTTTCTTCTGGTCCATTCTCGCATTTCTGATTCTTACACCAGAATCGTAAGCTTTTTCTGAGTTTAGCAAAGTACAGACTAGAACCGGTGGAATTTGTCTCCAATCCCTGATTCCTGTGACATTACACCGTTTCTTTATGTTCCCCACTAAAACTCTACACGGGAACATCGTAAAAACTCTCTTTGCGATACTGAGCAAAACCGGCAGCGAGCTATGGGCTCTTAACGCGTTAACGGCGGATTCCAATACAATCGCAACAGTCGCGTCTTCTGCAGTTTTTGCCGTTAAGAAAGACGCGATTCAGCCGGATGCCGTGCACTGAATAGCGATTTCTCCAATTAGCCAGTAGAAGCCCTATACTTCCAAAGCAGCTTTTACACCTGATAGAGACTTCGTTTCTGGCACTGTCAAAGTTGTTGTGCTGGACCCCGAAGTTAGTGTAGGGGAAAGTTTCTGTTCTCTTTCTGCTCTGCTACCGAATGCAATGTATGTCTGCATCGTTCGTTCATCTGCGTTCACGTTTTCATTCATTTTTTTCTGACGCTTCTTGATGTCCATTTTCTATACTTCGTCGAATACTGTCTATACACGTTTTCTTTTGGTCCATTCACCCATTTCTGATTCTTACACCAGAATCGTAAGCTTTTTCTGAGAATAGCAAAGTACAGGCTAGAACCGGTGGAATTTCTCTGCAATCCCAGATTCCTGTGACATTACAACGTTTCTATATGTTCCCCACTAAAACTCTTCACGGGAACATCGTAAAAGCGCTCTTTGCGATACTGAGCAAAACCGGCAGCGAGCTATGGGCTCTTAACGCGTTAACCGCGGATTCCAATACAATCGCAACAATCTCGTCTTCTGCAATTTTTGCCGTTAAGAAAGACGCGATACAGCCGGATGCCGTGCACTGAATAGCGGTTTCTCCAAATAGCCTGTAGAAGCCCTATACTTAAAAGCAGCTTTTACACCTGAGAGAGACTTCGATTCTGGCGTTGTCAAAGTTGTTGTGCTGGACCCCGAAGTTAGTGTAGGGGAAAGTTTCTGTTCTCTTTCTGCTCTGCTACCGAATGCAATGTATGTCTGCATCGTTCGTTCATCTGCGTTCACGTTTTCATTCATTTTTTTCTGACGCTTCTTGATGTCCATTTTCTATACTTCGTCGAATACTGTCTATACACGTTTTCTTTTGGTCCATTCTCGCATTTCTGATTCTTACACCAGAATCGTAAGCTTTTTCTGAGTTTAGCAAAGTACAGGCTAGAACCGGTGGAATTTGTCTGTAATCCCTGATTCCTGTGACATTACAACGTTTCTATAAGTTCCCCACTAAAACTCTTCACGGGAACATCGTAAAAGCGCTCTTTGCGATACTGAGCAAAACCGGCAGCGAGCTATGGGCTCTTAACGCCTTAACCGCGGATTCCAATACAATCGCAACAATCGCGTCTTCTGCAGTTTTTGCCGTTAAGAAAGACGCGATTCAGCCGGATGCCGTGCACTTGAAAAGCGGTTTCTCCAATTAGCCTGTAGAAGCCCTATACTTCCAGAGCAGCTTTTACACCTGATAGAGACTTCGATTCTGGCGTTGTCAAAGTTGTTTTGCTGGACCCCGAAGTTAGTGTAGGGGAAAGTTTCTGTTCTCATTCTGCTCTGCTACCGAATGCAATGTATGTCTGCATCGTTCGTTCATCTGCGTTCACGTTTTCATTCATTTTTTTCTGACGCTTCTTGATGTCCATTTTCTATACTTCGTCGAATACTGTCTATACACGTTTTCTTTTGGTCCATTCTCCCGTTTCTGATTCTTACACCAGAATCGTAAGCTTTTTCAGAGTTTAGCAAAGTACAGGCTAGAACCGGTGGAATTTGTCTCCAATCCATGATTCCTGTGACATTACAACGTTTCTATATGTTCTAAACTAAAACTCTTCACTGGAACATCGTAAAAGCGCTATCTGCGATCCTGAGCAAAACCGGCAGCGAGCTATGGGCTCTTAACGCGTTAACCGCGGATTCCAATACAATCGCAACAATCGCGTCTTCTGCAGTTTTTGCCGTTAAGAAAGACGCGATTCAGCCGGATGCCGTGCACTGAATAGCGATTTCTCCAATTAGCCAGTAGAAGCCCTATACTTCCAAAGCAGCTTTTACACCTGATAGAGACATCGTTTCTGGCACTGTCAAAGTTGTTGTGCTGGACCCCGAAGTTAGTGTAGGGGAAAGTTTCTGTTCTCATTCTGCTCTGCTACCGAATGCAATGTATGTCTGCATCGTTCGTTCATCTGCGTTCACGTTTTCATTCATTTTTTTCTGACGCTTCTTGATGTCCATTTTCTATACTTCGTCAAATACTGTCTATACACGTTTTCTTTTGGTCCATTCACCCATTTCTGATTCTTACACCAGAATCGTAAGCTTTTTCTGAGTTTAGCAAAGTACAGGCTAGAACCGGTGGAATTTCTCTGCAATCCCTGATTCCTGTGACATTACGTTTCTATATGTTCCCAACTAAAACTCTTCACGGGAACATCGTAAAAGCGCTCTTTGCGATACTGAGCAAAACCGGCAGCGAGCTATGGGCTCTTAACGCGTTAACCGCGGATTCCAATACAATCGCAACAATCGCGTCTTCTGCAATTTTTGCCGTTAAGAAAGACGCGATTCAGCCGGATGCCGTGCACTGAATAGCGGTTTCTCCAAATAGCCTGTAGAAGCCCTATACTTCCAAAGCAGCTTTTACACCTGAGAGAGACTTCGTTTCTGGCGTTGTCAAAGTTGTTGTGCTGGACCCCGAAGTTAGTGTAGGGGAAAGTTTCTGTTCTCTTTCTGCTCTGCTACCGAATGCAATGTATGTCTGCATCGTTCGTTCATCTGCGTTCACGTTTTCATTCTGTTTCTCTGACGATTCTTTTTGTCCATTTTCTATACTTCGTCAAATACTGTCTATACACGTTTTCTTTTGGTCCATTCTCGCATTTCTGATTCTTACACCAGAATCGTAAGCTTTTTCTGAGTTTAGCAAAGTACAGGCTAGAACCGATGGAATTTGTCTCCAATCCCTGATTCCTGTGACATTACACCGTTTCTATATGTTCCCCACTAAAACTCTTCACGGGAACATCGTAAAAACTCTCTTTGCGATCCTGAGCAAAACCGGCAGCGAGCTATGGGCTCTTAACGCGTTAACGGCGGATTCCAATACAATCGCAACAATCGCGTCTTCTGCAGTTTTTGCCGTTAAGAAAGACGCGGTTCAGCCGGATGCCGTGCACTGAATAGCGATTTCTCCAATTAGCCTGTAGAAGCCCTATACTTCCAAAGCAGCTTTTACACCTGATAGAGACATCGTTTCTGGCACTGTCAAAGTTGTTGTGCTGGACCCCGAAGTTAGTGTAGGGGAAAGTTTCTGTTCTCTTTCTGCTCTGCTACCGAATGCAATGTATGTCTGCATCGTTCGTTCATCTGCGTTCACGTTTTCATTCATTTTTTCTGACGCTTCTTTTTGTCCATTTTCTATACTTCGTCAAATACTGTCTATACACGTTTTCTTTTGGTCCATTCTCGCATTTCTGATTCTTACACCAGAATCGTAAGCTTTTTCTGAGTTTAGCAAAGTACAGGCTAGAACCGGTGGAATTTGTCTCCAATCCATGATTCCTGTGACATTACACCGTTTCTATATGTTCCCCACTAAAACTCTTCACGGGAACATCGTAAAAGCGCTCTTTGCGATCCTGAGCAAAACCGGCAGCGAGCTATGGGCTCTTAACGCGTTAACCGCGGATTCCAATACAATCGCAACAGTCGCGTCTTCTGCAATTTTTGCCGTTAAGAAAGACGCGATTCAGCCGGATGCCGTGCACTGAATAGCGGTTTCTCCAATTAGCCTGTAGAAGCCCTATACTTCCAAAGCAGCTTTTACACCTGATAGAGACTTCGTTTCTGGCGTTGTCAAAGTTGTTGTGCTGGACCCCGAAGTTAGTGTAGAGGAAAGTTTCTGTTCTCTTTCTGCTCTGCTACCGAATGCAATGTATGTCTGCATCGTTCGTTCATCTGCGTTCACGTTTTCATTTATTTTTTCTGACGATTCTTTTTGATGTCCATTTTCTATACTTCGTCAAATACTGTCTATACACGTTTTCTTTTGGTCCATTCTCGCATTTCTGATTCTTACACCAGAATCTTAAGCTTTTTCTGAGAATAGCAAAGTACAGGCTAGAACCGGTGGAATTTCTCTGCAATCCCTGATTCCTGAGACATTACAACGTTTCTATATGTTCCCCACTAAAACTTTTCACGGGAACATCGTAAAAGCGCTCTTTGCGATCCTGAGCAAAACCGGCAGCGAGCTATGGGCTCTTAACGCGTTAACCGCGGATTCCAATACAATCGCAACAATCGCGTCTTCTGCAGTTTTTGCCGTTAAGAAAGACGCGATTCAGCCGGATGCCGTGCACTTGAATAGCGGTTTCTCCAATTAGCCTGTAGAAGCCCTATACTTCCAAGCAGCTTTTACACCTGAGAGAGACTTCGTTTCTGGCGTTGTCAAAGTTGTTGTGCTGGACCCCGAAGTTAATGTAGGGGAAAGTTTCTGTTCTCTTTCTGCTCTGCTACCGAATGCAATGTATGTCTGCATCGTTCGTTCATCTTCGTTCACGTTTTCATTCATTTTTTCTGACGATTCTTTTTGTCCATTTTCTATACTTCGTCGAATACTGTCTATACACGTTTTCTTTTGGTCCATTCTCGCATTTCTGATTCTTACACCAGAATCGTAAGCTTTTTCTGAGTTTAGCAAAGTACAGGCTAGAACCGATGGAATTTGTCTCCAATCCCTGATTCCTGTGACATTACACCGTTTCTATATGTTCCCCACTAAAACTCTTCACGGGAACATCGTAAAAACTCTCTTTGCGATCCTGAGCAAAACCGGCAGCGAGCTATGGGCTCTTAACGCGTTATCCGCGGATTCCAATACAATCGCAACAATCGCGTCTTCTGCAGTTTTTGCCGTTAAGAAAGACGCGATTCACCCGGATGCCGTGCACTTGAAAAGCGGTTTCTCCAATTAGCCTGTAGAAGCCCTATACTTCCAGAGCAGCTTTTACACCTGAGAGAGACTTCGATTCTGGCGTTGTCAAAGTTGTTGTGCTGGACCCCGAAGTTAGTGTAGGGGAAAGTTTCTGTTCTCTTTCTGCTCTGCTACCGAATGCAATGTATGTCTGCATCGTTCGTTCATCTGCGTTCACGTTTTCATTCATTTTTTTCTGACGCTTCTTGATGTCCATTTTCTATACTTCGTCAAATACTGTCTATACACGTTTTCTTTTCGTCCATTCTCGCATTTCTGATTCTTACACCAGAATCGTAAGCTTTTTCTGAGTTTAGCAAAGTACAGGCTAGAACCGGTGGAATTTGTCTCCAATCCCTGATTCCTGTGACATTACAACGTTTCTATAAGTTCCCCACTAAAACTCTTCACGGGAACATCGTAAAAGCGCTCTTTGCGATACTGAGCAAAACCGGCAGCGAGCTATGGGCTCTTAACGCCTTAACCGCGGATTCCAATACAATCGCAACAATCGCGTCTTCTGCAGTTTTTGCCGTTAAGAAAGACGCGATTCAGCCGGATGCCGTGCACTTGAATAGCGGTTTCTCCAATTAGCCTGTAGAAGCCCTATACATCCAAAGCAGCTTTTACACCTGAGAGAGACTTCGATTCTGGCGTTGTCAAAGTTGTTTTGCTGGACCCCGAAGTTAGTGTAGGGGAAAGTTTCTGTTCTCATTCTGCTCTGCTACCTAATGCAATGTATGTCTGCATCGTTCGTTCATCTGCGTTCACGTTTTCATTCATTTTTTTCTGACGCTTCTTGATGTCCATTTTCTATACTTCGTCGAATACTGTCTATACACGTTTTCTTTTGGTCCATTCTCCCGTTTCTGATTCTTACACCAGAATCGTAAGCTTTTTCAGAGTTTAGCAAAGTACAGGCTAGAACCGGTGGAATTTGTCTGTAATCCCTGATTCCTGTGACATTACACCGTTTCTATATGTTCCCGACTAAAACTTCACGGGAATATCGTAAAAACTCTCTTTGCGATCCTGAGCAAAACCGGCAGCGAGCTATGGGCTCTTAACGCGTTAACCGCGGATTCCAATACAATCGCAACAATCGCGTCTTCTGCAGTTTTTGCCGTTAAGAAAGACGCGATTCAGCCGGATGCCGTGCACTGAATAGCGGTTTCTCCAATTAGCCTGTAGAAGCCCTATACTTCCAAAGCAGCTTTTACACCTGATAGAGACTTCGTTTCTGGCACTGTCAAAGTTGTTGTGCTGGACCCCGAAGTTAGTGTAGGGGAAAGTTTCTGTTCTCTTTCTGCTCTGCTACCGAATGCAATGTATGTCTGCATCGTTCGTTCATCTGCGTTCACGTTCTCATTCATTTTTTTCTGACGCTTCTTGATGTCCATTTTCTATACTTCGTCGAATACTGTCTATACACGTTTTCTTTTGGTCCATTCTCGCATTTCTGATTCTTACACCAGAATCGTAAGCTTTTTCTGAGTTTAGCAAAGTACAGGCTAGAACCGATGGAATTTGTCTCCAATCCCTGATTCCTGTGACATTACAACGTTTCTATAAGTTCCCCACTAAAACTCTTCACGGGAACATCGTAAAAGCGCTATCTGCGATACTGAGCCAAACCGGCAGCGAGCTATGGGCTCTTAACGCGTTAACCGCGGATTCCAATACAATCGCAACAATCGCGTCTTCTGCAATTTTTGCCGTTAAGAAAGACGCGATACAGCCGGATGCCGTGCACTGAATAGCGGTTTCTCCAAATAGCCTGTAGAAGCCCTATACTTCCAAAGCAGCTTTTACACCTGAGAGAGACTTCGTTTCTGGCGTTGTCAAAGTTGTTGTGCTGGACCCCGAAGTTAGTGTAGGGGAAAGTTTCTGTTCTCTTTCTGCTCTGCTACCGAATGCAATGTATGTCTGCATCGTTCGTTCATCTGCGTTCACGTTTTCATTCATTTTTTTCTGACGCTTCTTGATGTCCATTTTCTATACTTCGTCGAATACTGTCTATACACGTTTTCTTTTGGTCCATTCACCCATTTCTGACTCTTACACCAGAATCGTAAGCTTTTTCTGAGAATAGCAAAGTACAGGCTAGAACCGGTGGAATTTGTCTCCAATCCCTGATTCCTGTGACATTACAACGTTTCTATATGTTCCCCACTAAAACTCTTCACTGGAACATCGTAAAAGCGCTATCTGCGATACTGAGCAAAACCGGCAGCGAGCTATGGGCTCTTAACGCGTTATCCGCGGATTCCAATACAATCGCAACAATCGCGTCTTCTGCAATGTTTGCCGTTAAGAAAGACGCGATACAGCCGGATGCCGTGCACTGAATAGCGGTTTCTCCAATTAGCCTGTAGAAGCCCTATACTTCCAAAGCAGCTTTTACACCTGATAGAGACTTCGTTACTGGCACTGTCAAAGTTGTTGTGCTGGACCCCGAAGTTAGTGTAGGGGAAAGTTTCTGTTCTCTTTCTGCTCTGCTACCGAATGCAATGTATGTCTGCATCGTTCGTTCATCTGCGTTCACGTTTTCATTCATTTTTTCTGACGATTCTTTTTGTCCATTTTCTATACTTCGTCAAATACTGTCTATACACGTTTTCTTTTGGTCCATTCTCGCATTTCTGATTCTTACACCAGAATCGTAAGCTTTTTCTGAGTTTAGCAAAGTACAGGCTAGTACCGGTGGAATTTGTCTCCAATCCATGATTCCTGTGACATTACACCGTTTCAATATGTTCCCCACTAAAACTCTTCACGGGAACATCGTAAAAGCGCTCTTTGCGATCCTGAGCAAAACCGGCAGCGAGCTATGGGCTCTTAACGCCTTAACCGCGGATTCCAATACAATCGCAACAATCGCGTCTTCTGCTGTTTTTGCCGTTAAGAAAGACGCGATTCAGCCGGATGCCGTGCACTTGAATAGCGGTTTCTCCAAATAGCCTGTAGAAGCCCTATACTTCCAAGCAGCTTTTACACCTGAGAGAGACTTCGTTTCTGGCGTTGTCAAAGTTGTTGTGCTGGACCCCGAAGTTAGTGTAGGGGAAAGTTTCTGTTCTCTTTCTGCTCTGCTACCGAATGCAATGTATGTCTGCATCGTTCGTTCATCTGCGTTCACGTTTTCATTCATTTTATCTGATGATTCTTTTTGTCCATTTTCTTTACTTCGTCAAATACTGTCTATACACGTTTTCTTTTGGTCCATTCTCGCATTTCTGATTCTTACACCAGAATCGTAAGCTTTTTCTGAGTTTAGCAAAGTACAGGCTAGAACCGGTGGAATTTGTCTCCAATCCCTGATTCCTGTGACATTACAACGTTTCTATATGTTCCCCACTAAAACTTCACGGGAACATCGTAAAAGCGCTCTTTGCGATCCTGAGCAAAACCGGCAGCGAGCTATGGGCTCTTAACGCGTTAACCGCGGATTCCAATACAATCGCAACAATCGCGTCTTCTGCAGTTTTTGCCGTTAAGAAAGACGCGATTCAGCCGGATGCCGTGCACTTGAAAAGCGGTTTCTCCAAATAGCCTGTAGAAGCCCTATACTTCCAAAGCAGCTTTTACACCTGAGAGAGACTTCGTTTCTGGCGTTGTCAAAGTTGTTGTGCTGGACCCCGAAGTTAGTGTAGGGGAAAGTTTCTGTTCTCATTCTGCTCTGCTACCGAATGCAATGTATGTCTGCATCGTTCGTTCATCTGCGTTCACGTTTTCATTCATTTTTTCTGACGCTTCTTGATGTCCATTTTCTATACTTCGTCGAATACTGTCTATACACGTTTTCTTTTGGTCCATTCACCCATTTCTGATTCTTACACCAGAATCGTAAGCTTTTTCTGTGTTTAGCAAAGTACAGGCTAGAACCGTTGGAATTTGTCTCCAATCCATGATTCCTGTGACATTACACCGTTTCTATATGTTCCCCACTAAAACTCTTCACGGGAACATCGTAAAAGCGATCTTTGCGATCCTGAGCAAAACCGGCAGCGAGCTATGGGCTCTTAACGCGTTAACGGCGGATTCCAATACAATCGCAACAGTCGCGTCTTCTGCAATTTTTGCCGTTAAGAAAGACGCGATTCAGCCGGATGCCGTGCACTGAATAGCGGTTTCTCCAATTAGCCTGTAGAAGCCCTATACTTCCAAAGCAGCTTTTACACCTGATAGAGACTTCGTTTCTGGCGTTGTCAAAGTTGTTGTGCTGGACCCCGAAGTTAGTGTAGAGGAAAGTTTCTGTTCTCTTTCTGCTCTGCTACCGAATGCAATGTATGTCTGCATCGTTCGTTCATCTGCGTTCACGTTTTCATTCTATTTCTCTGACGCTTCTTTTTGTCCATTTTCTATACTTCGTCAAATACTGTCTATACACGTTTTCTTTTCGTCCATTCTCGCATTTCTGATTCTTACACCAGAATCGTAAGCTTTTTCTGAGTTTAGCAAAGTACAGGCTAGAACCGGTGGAATTTGTCTCCAATCCCTGATTCCTGTGACATTACACCGTTTCTATATGTTCCCCACTAAAACTTTTCACGGGAACATCGTAAAAGCGCTCTTTGCGATCCTGAGCAAAACCGGCAGCGAGCTATGGGCTCTTAACGCGTTAACCGCGGATTCCAATACAATCGCAACAATCGCGTCTTCTGCAGTTTTTGCCGTTAAGAAAGACGCGATTCAGCCGGATGCCGTGCACTTGAAAAGCGGTTTCTCCAATTAGCCTGTAGAAGCCCTATACATCCAAAGCAGCTTTTACACCTGAGAGAGACTTCGTTTCTGGCGTTGTCAAAGTTGTTGTGCTGGACCCCGAAGTTAGTGTAGGGGAAAGTTTCTGTTCTCATTCTGCTCTGCTACCGAATGCAATGTATGTCTGCATCGTTCGTTCATCTGCGTTCACGTTTTCATTCATTTTTTCTGACGATTCTTTTTGTCCATTTTCTTTACTTCGTCAAATACTGTCTATACCCGTTTTCTTTAGGTCCATTCTCGCATTTCTGATTCTTACACCAGAATCGTTAGCTTTTTCAGAGTTTAGCAAAGTACAGGCTAGAACCGGTGGAATTTGTCTCCAATCCCTGATTCCTGAGACATTACACCGTTTCTATAAGTTCCCCACTAAAACTCTTCACGGGAACATCGTAAAAGCGCTATCTGCGATACTGAGCCAAACCGGCAGCGAGCTATGGGCTCTTAACGCGTTAACCGCGGATTCCAATACAATCGCAACAATCGCGTCTTCTGCAGTTTTTGCCGTTAAGAAAGACGCGATACAGCCGGATGCCGTGCACTTGAATAGCGGTTTCTCCAATTAGCCTGTAGAAGCCCTATACTTCCAGAGCAGCTTTTACACCTGATAGAGACTTCGATTCTGGCGTTGTCAAAGTTGTTGTGCTGGACCCCGAAGTTAGTGTAGGGGAAAGTTTCTGTTCTCATTCTGCTCTGCTACCGAATGCAATGTATGTCTGCATCGTTCGTTCATCTGCGTTCACGTTTTCATTCATTTTTTTCTGACGATTCTTGATGTCCATTTTCTATACTTCGTCAGATACTGTCTATACACGTTTTCTTTTGGTCCATTCTCCCGTTTCTGATTCTTACACCAGAATCGTAAGCTTTTTCTGAGTTTAGCAAAGTACAGGCTAGAACCGGTGGAATTTGTCTCCAATCCATGATTCCTGTGACATTACAACGTTTCTATATGTTCCCAACTAAAACTCTTCACTGGAACATCGTAAAAGCACTATCTGCGATCCTGAGCCAAACCGGCAGCGAGCTATGGGCTCTTAACGCGTTAACCGCGGATTCCAATACAATCGCAACAATCGCGTCTTCTGCAATTTTTGCCGTTAAGAAAGACGCGATACAGCCGGATGCCGTGCACTGAATAGCGGTTTCTCCAATTAGCCTGTAGAAGCCCTATACTTCCAGAGCAGCTTTTACACCTGATAGAGACTTCGTTTCTGGCGTTGTCAAAGTTGTTGTGCTGGACCCAGAAGTTAGTGTAGGGGAAAGTTTCTGTTCTCTTTCTGCTCTGCTACCGAATGCAATGTATGTCTGCATCGTTCGTTCATCTGCGTTCACGTTTTCATTCTGTTTCTCTGACGATTCTTGATGTCCATTTTCTATACTTCGTCAAATACTGTCTATACACGTTTTCTTTTGGTCCATTCTCGCATTTCTGATTCTTACACCAGAATCGTAAGCTTTTTCTGAGTTTAGCAAAGTACAGGCTAGAACCGATGGAATTTGTCTCCAATCCAGATTCCAGTGACATTACAACGTTTCTATATGTTCCCGACTAAAACTTCACGGGAACATCGTAAAAGCACTCTTTGCGATACTGAGCAAAACCGGCAGCGAGCTATGGGCTCTTAACGCGTTAACCGCGGATTCCAATACAATCGCAACAATCGCGTCTTCTGCAGTTTTTGCCGTTAAGAAAGACGCGATACAGCCGGATGCCGTGCACTTGAAAAGCGGTTTCTCCAATTAGCCTGTAGAAGCCCTATACTTCCAGAGCAGCTTTTACACCTGATAGAGACTTCGATTCTGGCGTTGTCAAAGTTGTTGTGCTGGACCCAGAAGTTAGTGTAGGGGAAAGTTTCTGTTCTCATTCTGCTCTGCTACCGAATGCAATGTATGTCTGCATCGTTCGTTCATCTGCGTTCACGTTTTCATTCATTTTTTCTGACGATTCTTTTTGTCCATTTTCTATACTTCGTCAAATACTGTCTATACACGTTTTCTTCTGGTCCATTCTCGCATTTCTGATTCTTACACCAGAATCGTAAGCTTTTTCTGAGTTTAGCAAAGTACAGGCTAGAACCGGTGGAATTTGTCTCCAATCCCTGATTCCTGTGACATTACACCGTTTCTTTATGTTCCCCACTAAAACTCTACACGGGAACATCGTAAAAACTCTCTTTGCGATACTGAGCAAAACCGGCAGCGAGCTATGGGCTCTTAACGCGTTAACGGCGGATTCCAATACAATCGCAACAGTCGCGTCTTCTGCAGTTTTTGCCGTTAAGAAAGACGCGATTCAGCCGGATGCCGTGCACTGAATAGCGATTTCTCCAATTAGCCAGTAGAAGCCCTATACTTCCAAAGCAGCTTTTACACCTGATAGAGACTTCGTTTCTGGCACTGTCAAAGTTGTTGTGCTGGACCCCGAAGTTAGTGTAGGGGAAAGTTTCTGTTCTCTTTCTGCTCTGCTACCGAATGCAATGTATGTCTGCATCGTTCGTTCATCTGCGTTCACGTTTTCATTCATTTTTTTCTGACGCTTCTTGATGTCCATTTTCTATACTTCGTCGAATACTGTCTATACACGTTTTCTTTTGGTCCATTCACCCATTTCTGATTCTTACACCAGAATCGTAAGCTTTTTCTGAGAATAGCAAAGTACAGGCTAGAACCGGTGGAATTTCTCTGCAATCCCAGATTCCTGTGACATTACAACGTTTCTATATGTTCCCCACTAAAACTCTTCACGGGAACATCGTAAAAGCGCTCTTTGCGATACTGAGCAAAACCGGCAGCGAGCTATGGGCTCTTAACGCGTTAACCGCGGATTCCAATACAATCGCAACAATCTCGTCTTCTGCAATTTTTGCCGTTAAGAAAGACGCGATACAGCCGGATGCCGTGCACTGAATAGCGGTTTCTCCAAATAGCCTGTAGAAGCCCTATACTTAAAAGCAGCTTTTACACCTGAGAGAGACTTCGATTCTGGCGTTGTCAAAGTTGTTGTGCTGGACCCCGAAGTTAGTGTAGGGGAAAGTTTCTGTTCTCTTTCTGCTCTGCTACCGAATGCAATGTATGTCTGCATCGTTCGTTCATCTGCGTTCACGTTTTCATTCATTTTTTTCTGACGCTTCTTGATGTCCATTTTCTATACTTCGTCGAATACTGTCTATACACGTTTTCTTTTGGTCCATTCTCGCATTTCTGATTCTTACACCAGAATCGTAAGCTTTTTCTGAGTTTAGCAAAGTACAGGCTAGAACCGGTGGAATTTGTCTGTAATCCCTGATTCCTGTGACATTACAACGTTTCTATAAGTTCCCCACTAAAACTCTTCACGGGAACATCGTAAAAGCGCTCTTTGCGATACTGAGCAAAACCGGCAGCGAGCTATGGGCTCTTAACGCGTTAACCGCGGATTCCAATACAATCGCAACAATCGCGTCTTCTGCAGTTTTTGCCGTTAAGAAAGACGCGATTCAGCCGGATGCCGTGCACTTGAAAAGCGGTTTCTCCAATTAGCCTGTAGAAGCCCTATACTTCCAGAGCAGCTTTTACACCTGATAGAGACTTCGATTCTGGCGTTGTCAAAGTTGTTGTGCTGGACCCCGAAGTTAGTGTAGGGGAAAGTTTCTGTTCTCATTCTGCTCTGCTACCGAATGCAATGTATGTCTGCATCGTTCGTTCATCTGCGTTCACGTTTTCATTCATTTTTTTCTGACGCTTCTTGATGTCCATTTTCTATACTTCGTCGAATACTGTCTATACACGTTTTCTTTTGGTCCATTCTCCCGTTTCTGATTCTTACACCAGAATCGTAAGCTTTTTCAGAGTTTAGCAAAGTACAGGCTAGAACCGGTGGAATTTGTCTCCAATCCATGATTCCTGTGACATTACAACGTTTCTATATGTTCCCGACTAAAACTTCACGGGAACATCGTAAAAGCACTCTTTGCGATACTGAGCAAAACCGGCAGCGAGCTATGGGCTCTTAACGCGTTAACCGCGGATTCCAATACAATCGCAACAATCGCGTCTTCTGCAGTTTTTGCCGTTAAGAAAGACGCGATACAGCCGGATGCCGTGCACTTGAAAAGCGGTTTCTCCAATTAGCCTGTAGAAGCCCTATACTTCCAGAGCAGCTTTTACACCTGATAGAGACTTCGATTCTGGCGTTGTCAAAGTTGTTGTGCTGGACCCAGAAGTTAGTGTAGGGGAAAGTTTCTGTTCTCATTCTGCTCTGCTACCGAATGCAATGTATGTCTGCATCGTTCGTTCATCTGCGTTCACGTTTTCATTCATTTTTTCTGACGATTCTTTTTGTCCATTTTCTATACTTCGTCAAATACTGTCTATACACGTTTTCTTCTGGTCCATTCTCGCATTTCTGATTCTTACACCAGAATCGTAAGCTTTTTCTGAGTTTAGCAAAGTACAGGCTAGAACCGGTGGAATTTGTCTCCAATCCCTGATTCCTGTGACATTACACCGTTTCTTTATGTTCCCCACTAAAACTCTACACGGGAACATCGTAAAAACTCTCTTTGCGATACTGAGCAAAACCGGCAGCGAGCTATGGGCTCTTAACGCGTTAACGGCGGATTCCAATACAATCGCAACAGTCGCGTCTTCTGCAGTTTTTGCCGTTAAGAAAGACGCGATTCAGCCGGATGCCGTGCACTGAATAGCGATTTCTCCAATTAGCCAGTAGAAGCCCTATACTTCCAAAGCAGCTTTTACACCTGATAGAGACTTCGTTTCTGGCACTGTCAAAGTTGTTGTGCTGGACCCCGAAGTTAGTGTAGGGGAAAGTTTCTGTTCTCTTTCTGCTCTGCTACCGAATGCAATGTATGTCTGCATCGTTCGTTCATCTGCGTTCACGTTTTCATTCATTTTTTTCTGACGCTTCTTGATGTCCATTTTCTATACTTCGTCGAATACTGTCTATACACGTTTTCTTTTGGTCCATTCACCCATTTCTGATTCTTACACCAGAATCGTAAGCTTTTTCTGAGAATAGCAAAGTACAGGCTAGAACCGGTGGAATTTCTCTGCAATCCCAGATTCCTGTGACATTACAACGTTTCTATATGTTCCCCACTAAAACTCTTCACGGGAACATCGTAAAAGCGCTCTTTGCGATACTGAGCAAAACCGGCAGCGAGCTATGGGCTCTTAACGCGTTAACCGCGGATTCCAATACAATCGCAACAATCTCGTCTTCTGCAATTTTTGCCGTTAAGAAAGACGCGATACAGCCGGATGCCGTGCACTGAATAGCGGTTTCTCCAAATAGCCTGTAGAAGCCCTATACTTAAAAGCAGCTTTTACACCTGAGAGAGACTTCGATTCTGGCGTTGTCAAAGTTGTTGTGCTGGACCCCGAAGTTAGTGTAGGGGAAAGTTTCTGTTCTCTTTCTGCTCTGCTACCGAATGCAATGTATGTCTGCATCGTTCGTTCATCTGCGTTCACGTTTTCATTCATTTTTTTCTGACGCTTCTTGATGTCCATTTTCTATACTTCGTCGAATACTGTCTATACACGTTTTCTTTTGGTCCATTCTCGCATTTCTGATTCTTACACCAGAATCGTAAGCTTTTTCTGAGTTTAGCAAAGTACAGGCTAGAACCGGTGGAATTTGTCTGTAATCCCTGATTCCTGTGACATTACAACGTTTCTATAAGTTCCCCACTAAAACTCTTCACGGGAACATCGTAAAAGCGCTCTTTGCGATACTGAGCAAAACCGGCAGCGAGCTATGGGCTCTTAACGCCTTAACCGCGGATTCCAATACAATCGCAACAATCGCGTCTTCTGCAGTTTTTGCCGTTAAGAAAGACGCGATTCAGCCGGATGCCGTGCACTTGAAAAGCGGTTTCTCCAATTAGCCTGTAGAAGCCCTATACTTCCAGAGCAGCTTTTACACCTGATAGAGACTTCGATTCTGGCGTTGTCAAAGTTGTTTTGCTGGACCCCGAAGTTAGTGTAGGGGAAAGTTTCTGTTCTCATTCTGCTCTGCTACCGAATGCAATGTATGTCTGCATCGTTCGTTCATCTGCGTTCACGTTTTCATTCATTTTTTTCTGACGCTTCTTGATGTCCATTTTCTATACTTCGTCGAATACTGTCTATACACGTTTTCTTTTGGTCCATTCTCCCGTTTCTGATTCTTACACCAGAATCGTAAGCTTTTTCAGAGTTTAGCAAAGTACAGGCTAGAACCGGTGGAATTTGTCTCCAATCCATGATTCCTGTGACATTACAACGTTTCTATATGTTCTAAACTAAAACTCTTCACTGGAACATCGTAAAAGCGCTATCTGCGATCCTGAGCAAAACCGGCAGCGAGCTATGGGCTCTTAACGCGTTAACCGCGGATTCCAATACAATCGCAACAATCGCGTCTTCTGCAGTTTTTGCCGTTAAGAAAGACGCGATTCAGCCGGATGCCGTGCACTGAATAGCGATTTCTCCAATTAGCCAGTAGAAGCCCTATACTTCCAAAGCAGCTTTTACACCTGATAGAGACATCGTTTCTGGCACTGTCAAAGTTGTTGTGCTGGACCCCGAAGTTAGTGTAGGGGAAAGTTTCTGTTCTCATTCTGCTCTGCTACCGAATGCAATGTATGTCTGCATCGTTCGTTCATCTGCGTTCACGTTTTCATTCATTTTTTTCTGACGCTTCTTGATGTCCATTTTCTATACTTCGTCAAATACTGTCTATACACGTTTTCTTTTGGTCCATTCACCCATTTCTGATTCTTACACCAGAATCGTAAGCTTTTTCTGAGTTTAGCAAAGTACAGGCTAGAACCGGTGGAATTTCTCTGCAATCCCTGATTCCTGTGACATTACGTTTCTATATGTTCCCAACTAAAACTCTTCACGGGAACATCGTAAAAGCGCTCTTTGCGATACTGAGCAAAACCGGCAGCGAGCTATGGGCTCTTAACGCGTTAACCGCGGATTCCAATACAATCGCAACAATCGCGTCTTCTGCAATTTTTGCCGTTAAGAAAGACGCGATTCAGCCGGATGCCGTGCACTGAATAGCGGTTTCTCCAAATAGCCTGTAGAAGCCCTATACTTCCAAAGCAGCTTTTACACCTGAGAGAGACTTCGTTTCTGGCGTTGTCAAAGTTGTTGTGCTGGACCCCGAAGTTAGTGTAGGGGAAAGTTTCTGTTCTCTTTCTGCTCTGCTACCGAATGCAATGTATGTCTGCATCGTTCGTTCATCTGCGTTCACGTTTTCATTCTGTTTCTCTGACGATTCTTTTTGTCCATTTTCTATACTTCGTCAAATACTGTCTATACACGTTTTCTTTTGGTCCATTCTCGCATTTCTGATTCTTACACCAGAATCGTAAGCTTTTTCTGAGTTTAGCAAAGTACAGGCTAGAACCGGTGGAATTTGTCTCCAATCCCTGATTCCTGTGACATTACAACGTTTCTATATGTTCCCCACTAAAACTTCACGGGAACATCGTAAAAGCGCTCTTTGCGATCCTGAGCAAAACCGGCAGCGAGCTATGGGCTCTTAACGCGTTAACCGCGGATTCCAATACAATCGCAACAATCGCGTCTTCTGCAGTTTTTGCCGTTAAGAAAGACGCGATTCAGCCGGATGCCGTGCACTTGAAAAGCGGTTTCTCCAAATAGCCTGTAGAAGCCCTATACTTCCAAAGCAGCTTTTACACCTGAGAGAGACTTCGTTTCTGGCGTTGTCAAAGTTGTTGTGCTGGACCCCGAAGTTAGTGTAGGGGAAAGTTTCTGTTCTCATTCTGCTCTGCTACCGAATGCAATGTATGTCTGCATCGTTCGTTCATCTGCGTTCACGTTTTCATTCATTTTTTCTGACGCTTCTTGATGTCCATTTTCTATACTTCGTCGAATACTGTCTATACACGTTTTCTTTTGGTCCATTCACCCATTTCTGATTCTTACACCAGAATCGTAAGCTTTTTCTGTGTTTAGCAAAGTACAGGCTAGAACCGTTGGAATTTGTCTCCAATCCATGATTCCTGTGACATTACACCGTTTCTATATGTTCCCCACTAAAACTCTTCACGGGAACATCGTAAAAGCGATCTTTGCGATCCTGAGCAAAACCGGCAGCGAGCTATGGGCTCTTAACGCGTTAACGGCGGATTCCAATACAATCGCAACAGTCGCGTCTTCTGCAATTTTTGCCGTTAAGAAAGACGCGATTCAGCCGGATGCCGTGCACTGAATAGCGGTTTCTCCAATTAGCCTGTAGAAGCCCTATACTTCCAAAGCAGCTTTTACACCTGAGAGAGACTTCGTTTCTGGCGTTGTCAAAGTTGTTGTGCTGGACCCCGAAGTTAGTGTAGAGGAAAGTTTCTGTTCTCTTTCTGCTCTGCTACCGAATGCAATGTATGTCTGCATCGTTCGTTCATCTGCGTTCACGTTTTCATTCTATTTCTCTGACGCTTCTTTTTGTCCATTTTCTATACTTCGTCGAATACTGTCTATACACGTTTTCTTTTCGTCCATTCTCGCATTTCTGATTCTTACACCAGAATCGTAAGCTTTTTCTGAGTTTAGCAAAGTACAGGCTAGAACCGGTGGAATTTGTCTCCAATCCCTGATTCCTGTGACATTACACCGTTTCTATATGTTCCCCACTAAAACTTTTCACGGGAACATCGTAAAAGCGCTCTTTGCGATCCTGAGCAAAACCGGCAGCGAGCTATGGGCTCTTAACGCGTTAACCGCGGATTCCAATACAATCGCAACAATCGCGTCTTCTGCAGTTTTTGCCGTTAAGAAAGACGCGATTCAGCCGGATGCCGTGCACTTGAAAAGCGGTTTCTCCAATTAGCCTGTAGAAGCCCTATACATCCAAAGCAGCTTTTACACCTGAGAGAGACTTCGTTTCTGGCGTTGTCAAAGTTGTTGTGCTGGACCCCGAAGTTAGTGTAGGGGAAAGTTTCTGTTCTCATTCTGCTCTGCTACCGAATGCAATGTATGTCTGCATCGTTCGTTCATCTGCGTTCACGTTTTCATTCATTTTTTCTGACGATTCTTTTTGTCCATTTTCTTTACTTCGTCAAATACTGTCTATACCCGTTTTCTTTAGGTCCATTCTCGCATTTCTGATTCTTACACCAGAATCGTTAGCTTTTTCAGAGTTTAGCAAAGTACAGGCTAGAACCGGTGGAATTTGTCTCCAATCCCTGATTCCTGAGACATTACACCGTTTCTATAAGTTCCCCACTAAAACTCTTCACGGGAACATCGTAAAAGCGCTATCTGCGATACTGAGCCAAACCGGCAGCGAGCTATGGGCTCTTAACGCGTTAACCGCGGATTCCAATACAATCGCAACAATCGCGTCTTCTGCAGTTTTTGCCGTTAAGAAAGACGCGATACAGCCGGATGCCGTGCACTTGAATAGCGGTTTCTCCAATTAGCCTGTAGAAGCCCTATACTTCCAGAGCAGCTTTTACACCTGATAGAGACTTCGATTCTGGCGTTGTCAAAGTTGTTGTGCTGGACCCCGAAGTTAGTGTAGGGGAAAGTTTCTGTTCTCATTCTGCTCTGCTACCGAATGCAATGTATGTCTGCATCGTTCGTTCATCTGCGTTCACGTTTTCATTCATTTTTTTCTGACGATTCTTGATGTCCATTTTCTATACTTCGTCAGATACTGTCTATACACGTTTTCTTTTGGTCCATTCTCCCGTTTCTGATTCTTACACCAGAATCGTAAGCTTTTTCTGAGTTTAGCAAAGTACAGGCTAGAACCGGTGGAATTTGTCTCCAATCCATGATTCCTGTGACATTACAACGTTTCTATATGTTCCCAACTAAAACTCTTCACTGGAACATCGTAAAAGCACTATCTGCGATCCTGAGCCAAACCGGCAGCGAGCTATGGGCTCTTAACGCGTTAACCGCGGATTCCAATACAATCGCAACAATCGCGTCTTCTGCAATTTTTGCCGTTAAGAAAGACGCGATACAGCCGGATGCCGTGCACTGAATAGCGGTTTCTCCAATTAGCCTGTAGAAGCCCTATACTTCCAGAGCAGCTTTTACACCTGATAGAGACTTCGTTTCTGGCGTTGTCAAAGTTGTTGTGCTGGACCCAGAAGTTAGTGTAGGGGAAAGTTTCTGTTCTCTTTCTGCTCTGCTACCGAATGCAATGTATGTCTGCATCGTTCGTTCATCTGCGTTCACGTTTTCATTCTGTTTCTCTGATGCTTCTTTATGTCCATTTTCTATACTTCGTCAAATACTGTCTATACACGTTTTCTTTTGGTCCATTCTCGCATTTCTGATTCTTACACCAGAATCGTAAGCTTTTTCTGAGTTTAGCAAAGTACAGGCTAGAACCGATGGAATTTGTCTCCAATCCAGATTCCAGTGACATTACAACGTTTCTATATGTTCCCGACTAAAACTTCACGGGAACATCGTAAAAGCACTCTTTGCGATACTGAGCAAAACCGGCAGCGAGCTATGGGCTCTTAACGCGTTAACCGCGGATTCCAATACAATCGCAACAATCGCGTCTTCTGCAGTTTTTGCCGTTAAGAAAGACGCGATACAGCCGGATGCCGTGCACTTGAAAAGCGGTTTCTCCAATTAGCCTGTAGAAGCCCTATACTTCCAGAGCAGCTTTTACACCTGATAGAGACTTCGATTCTGGCGTTGTCAAAGTTGTTGTGCTGGACCCAGAAGTTAGTGTAGGGGAAAGTTTCTGTTCTCATTCTGCTCTGCTACCGAATGCAATGTATGTCTGCATCGTTCGTTCATCTGCGTTCACGTTTTCATTCATTTTTTCTGACGATTCTTTTTGTCCATTTTCTATACTTCGTCAAATACTGTCTATACACGTTTTCTTCTGGTCCATTCTCGCATTTCTGATTCTTACACCAGAATCGTAAGCTTTTTCTGAGTTTAGCAAAGTACAGACTAGAACCGGTGGAATTTGTCTCCAATCCCTGATTCCTGTGACATTACACCGTTTCTTTATGTTCCCCACTAAAACTCTACACGGGAACATCGTAAAAACTCTCTTTGCGATACTGAGCAAAACCGGCAGCGAGCTATGGGCTCTTAACGCGTTAACGGCGGATTCCAATACAATCGCAACAGTCGCGTCTTCTGCAGTTTTTGCCGTTAAGAAAGACGCGATTCAGCCGGATGCCGTGCACTGAATAGCGATTTCTCCAATTAGCCAGTAGAAGCCCTATACTTCCAAAGCAGCTTTTACACCTGATAGAGACTTCGTTTCTGGCACTGTCAAAGTTGTTGTGCTGGACCCCGAAGTTAGTGTAGGGGAAAGTTTCTGTTCTCTTTCTGCTCTGCTACCGAATGCAATGTATGTCTGCATCGTTCGTTCATCTGCGTTCACGTTTTCATTCATTTTTTTCTGACGCTTCTTGATGTCCATTTTCTATACTTCGTCGAATACTGTCTATACACGTTTTCTTTTGGTCCATTCACCCATTTCTGATTCTTACACCAGAATCGTAAGCTTTTTCTGAGAATAGCAAAGTACAGGCTAGAACCGGTGGAATTTCTCTGCAATCCCAGATTCCTGTGACATTACAACGTTTCTATATGTTCCCCACTAAAACTCTTCACGGGAACATCGTAAAAGCGCTCTTTGCGATACTGAGCAAAACCGGCAGCGAGCTATGGGCTCTTAACGCGTTAACCGCGGATTCCAATACAATCGCAACAATCTCGTCTTCTGCAATTTTTGCCGTTAAGAAAGACGCGATACAGCCGGATGCCGTGCACTGAATAGCGGTTTCTCCAAATAGCCTGTAGAAGCCCTATACTTAAAAGCAGCTTTTACACCTGAGAGAGACTTCGATTCTGGCGTTGTCAAAGTTGTTGTGCTGGACCCCGAAGTTAGTGTAGGGGAAAGTTTCTGTTCTCTTTCTGCTCTGCTACCGAATGCAATGTATGTCTGCATCGTTCGTTCATCTGCGTTCACGTTTTCATTCATTTTTTTCTGACGCTTCTTGATGTCCATTTTCTATACTTCGTCGAATACTGTCTATACACGTTTTCTTTTGGTCCATTCTCGCATTTCTGATTCTTACACCAGAATCGTAAGCTTTTTCTGAGTTTAGCAAAGTACAGGCTAGAACCGGTGGAATTTGTCTGTAATCCCTGATTCCTGTGACATTACAACGTTTCTATAAGTTCCCCACTAAAACTCTTCACGGGAACATCGTAAAAGCGCTCTTTGCGATACTGAGCAAAACCGGCAGCGAGCTATGGGCTCTTAACGCCTTAACCGCGGATTCCAATACAATCGCAACAATCGCGTCTTCTGCAGTTTTTGCCGTTAAGAAAGACGCGATTCAGCCGGATGCCGTGCACTTGAAAAGCGGTTTCTCCAATTAGCCTGTAGAAGCCCTATACTTCCAGAGCAGCTTTTACACCTGATAGAGACTTCGATTCTGGCGTTGTCAAAGTTGTTTTGCTGGACCCCGAAGTTAGTGTAGGGGAAAGTTTCTGTTCTCATTCTGCTCTGCTACCGAATGCAATGTATGTCTGCATCGTTCGTTCATCTGCGTTCACGTTTTCATTCATTTTTTTCTGACGCTTCTTGATGTCCATTTTCTATACTTCGTCGAATACTGTCTATACACGTTTTCTTTTGGTCCATTCTCCCGTTTCTGATTCTTACACCAGAATCGTAAGCTTTTTCAGAGTTTAGCAAAGTACAGGCTAGAACCGGTGGAATTTGTCTCCAATCCATGATTCCTGTGACATTACAACGTTTCTATATGTTCTAAACTAAAACTCTTCACTGGAACATCGTAAAAGCGCTATCTGCGATCCTGAGCAAAACCGGCAGCGAGCTATGGGCTCTTAACGCGTTAACCGCGGATTCCAATACAATCGCAACAATCGCGTCTTCTGCAGTTTTTGCCGTTAAGAAAGACGCGATTCAGCCGGATGCCGTGCACTGAATAGCGATTTCTCCAATTAGCCAGTAGAAGCCCTATACTTCCAAAGCAGCTTTTACACCTGATAGAGACATCGTTTCTGGCACTGTCAAAGTTGTTGTGCTGGACCCCGAAGTTAGTGTAGGGGAAAGTTTCTGTTCTCATTCTGCTCTGCTACCGAATGCAATGTATGTCTGCATCGTTCGTTCATCTGCGTTCACGTTTTCATTCATTTTTTTCTGACGCTTCTTGATGTCCATTTTCTATACTTCGTCAAATACTGTCTATACACGTTTTCTTTTGGTCCATTCACCCATTTCTGATTCTTACACCAGAATCGTAAGCTTTTTCTGAGTTTAGCAAAGTACAGGCTAGAACCGGTGGAATTTCTCTGCAATCCCTGATTCCTGTGACATTACGTTTCTATATGTTCCCAACTAAAACTCTTCACGGGAACATCGTAAAAGCGCTCTTTGCGATACTGAGCAAAACCGGCAGCGAGCTATGGGCTCTTAACGCGTTAACCGCGGATTCCAATACAATCGCAACAATCGCGTCTTCTGCAATTTTTGCCGTTAAGAAAGACGCGATTCAGCCGGATGCCGTGCACTGAATAGCGGTTTCTCCAAATAGCCTGTAGAAGCCCTATACTTCCAAAGCAGCTTTTACACCTGAGAGAGACTTCGTTTCTGGCGTTGTCAAAGTTGTTGTGCTGGACCCCGAAGTTAGTGTAGGGGAAAGTTTCTGTTCTCTTTCTGCTCTGCTACCGAATGCAATGTATGTCTGCATCGTTCGTTCATCTGCGTTCACGTTTTCATTCTGTTTCTCTGACGATTCTTTTTGTCCATTTTCTATACTTCGTCAAATACTGTCTATACACGTTTTCTTTTGGTCCATTCTCGCATTTCTGATTCTTACACCAGAATCGTAAGCTTTTTCTGAGTTTAGCAAAGTACAGGCTAGAACCGATGGAATTTGTCTCCAATCCCTGATTCCTGTGACATTACACCGTTTCTATATGTTCCCCACTAAAACTCTTCACGGGAACATCGTAAAAACTCTCTTTGCGATCCTGAGCAAAACCGGCAGCGAGCTATGGGCTCTTAACGCGTTAACGGCGGATTCCAATACAATCGCAACAATCGCGTCTTCTGCAGTTTTTGCCGTTAAGAAAGACGCGGTTCAGCCGGATGCCGTGCACTGAATAGCGATTTCTCCAATTAGCCTGTAGAAGCCCTATACTTCCAAAGCAGCTTTTACACCTGATAGAGACATCGTTTCTGGCACTGTCAAAGTTGTTGTGCTGGACCCCGAAGTTAGTGTAGGGGAAAGTTTCTGTTCTCTTTCTGCTCTGCTACCGAATGCAATGTATGTCTGCATCGTTCGTTCATCTGCGTTCACGTTTTCATTCATTTTTTCTGACGCTTCTTTTTGTCCATTTTCTATACTTCGTCAAATACTGTCTATACACGTTTTCTTTTGGTCCATTCTCGCATTTCTGATTCTTACACCAGAATCGTAAGCT
This sequence comes from Oreortyx pictus, assembly GCA_036925125.1. Taxonomy (NCBI): domain Eukaryota; kingdom Metazoa; phylum Chordata; class Aves; order Galliformes; family Odontophoridae; genus Oreortyx; species Oreortyx pictus. The sequence goes on from JAUPFR010000029.1 coordinate 5,047,424, forward strand.
TTTTCTGAGTTTAGCAAAGTACAGGCTAGAACCGGTGGAATTTGTCTCCAATCCATGATTCCTGTGACATTACACCGTTTCTATATGTTCCCCACTAAAACTCTTCACGGGAACATCGTAAAAGCGCTCTTTGCGATCCTGAGCAAAACCGGCAGCGAGCTATGGGCTCTTAACGCGTTAACCGCGGATTCCAATACAATCGCAACAGTCGCGTCTTCTGCAATTTTTGCCGTTAAGAAAGACGCGATTCAGCCGGATGCCGTGCACTGAATAGCGGTTTCTCCAATTAGCCTGTAGAAGCCCTATACTTCCAAAGCAGCTTTTACACCTGATAGAGACTTCGTTTCTGGCGTTGTCAAAGTTGTTGTGCTGGACCCCGAAGTTAGTGTAGAGGAAAGTTTCTGTTCTCTTTCTGCTCTGCTACCGAATGCAATGTATGTCTGCATCGTTCGTTCATCTGCGTTCACGTTTTCATTTATTTTTTCTGACGATTCTTTTTGATGTCCATTTTCTATACTTCGTCAAATACTGTCTATACACGTTTTCTTTTGGTCCATTCTCGCATTTCTGATTCTTACACCAGAATCTTAAGCTTTTTCTGAGAATAGCAAAGTACAGGCTAGAACCGGTGGAATTTCTCTGCAATCCCTGATTCCTGAGACATTACAACGTTTCTATATGTTCCCCACTAAAACTTTTCACGGGAACATCGTAAAAGCGCTCTTTGCGATCCTGAGCAAAACCGGCAGCGAGCTATGGGCTCTTAACGCGTTAACCGCGGATTCCAATACAATCGCAACAATCGCGTCTTCTGCAGTTTTTGCCGTTAAGAAAGACGCGATTCAGCCGGATGCCGTGCACTTGAATAGCGGTTTCTCCAATTAGCCTGTAGAAGCCCTATACTTCCAAGCAGCTTTTACACCTGAGAGAGACTTCGTTTCTGGCGTTGTCAAAGTTGTTGTGCTGGACCCCGAAGTTAATGTAGGGGAAAGTTTCTGTTCTCTTTCTGCTCTGCTACCGAATGCAATGTATGTCTGCATCGTTCGTTCATCTTCGTTCACGTTTTCATTCATTTTTTCTGACGATTCTTTTTGTCCATTTTCTATACTTCGTCGAATACTGTCTATACACGTTTTCTTTTGGTCCATTCTCGCATTTCTGATTCTTACACCAGAATCGTAAGCTTTTTCTGAGTTTAGCAAAGTACAGGCTAGAACCGATGGAATTTGTCTCCAATCCCTGATTCCTGTGACATTACACCGTTTCTATATGTTCCCCACTAAAACTCTTCACGGGAACATCGTAAAAACTCTCTTTGCGATCCTGAGCAAAACCGGCAGCGAGCTATGGGCTCTTAACGCGTTATCCGCGGATTCCAATACAATCGCAACAATCGCGTCTTCTGCAGTTTTTGCCGTTAAGAAAGACGCGATTCAGCCGGATGCCGTGCACTTGAAAAGCGGTTTCTCCAATTAGCCTGTAGAAGCCCTATACTTCCAGAGCAGCTTTTACACCTGAGAGAGACTTCGATTCTGGCGTTGTCAAAGTTGTTGTGCTGGACCCCGAAGTTAGTGTAGGGGAAAGTTTCTGTTCTCTTTCTGCTCTGCTACCGAATGCAATGTATGTCTGCATCGTTCGTTCATCTGCGTTCACGTTTTCATTCATTTTTTTCTGACGCTTCTTGATGTCCATTTTCTATACTTCGTCAAATACTGTCTATACACGTTTTCTTTTCGTCCATTCTCGCATTTCTGATTCTTACACCAGAATCGTAAGCTTTTTCTGAGTTTAGCAAAGTACAGGCTAGAACCGGTGGAATTTGTCTCCAATCCCTGATTCCTGTGACATTACAACGTTTCTATAAGTTCCCCACTAAAACTCTTCACGGGAACATCGTAAAAGCGCTCTTTGCGATACTGAGCAAAACCGGCAGCGAGCTATGGGCTCTTAACGCCTTAACCGCGGATTCCAATACAATCGCAACAATCGCGTCTTCTGCAGTTTTTGCCGTTAAGAAAGACGCGATTCAGCCGGATGCCGTGCACTTGAATAGCGGTTTCTCCAATTAGCCTGTAGAAGCCCTATACATCCAAAGCAGCTTTTACACCTGAGAGAGACTTCGATTCTGGCGTTGTCAAAGTTGTTTTGCTGGACCCCGAAGTTAGTGTAGGGGAAAGTTTCTGTTCTCATTCTGCTCTGCTACCTAATGCAATGTATGTCTGCATCGTTCGTTCATCTGCGTTCACGTTTTCATTCATTTTTTTCTGACGCTTCTTGATGTCCATTTTCTATACTTCGTCGAATACTGTCTATACACGTTTTCTTTTGGTCCATTCTCCCGTTTCTGATTCTTACACCAGAATCGTAAGCTTTTTCAGAGTTTAGCAAAGTACAGGCTAGAACCGGTGGAATTTGTCTGTAATCCCTGATTCCTGTGACATTACACCGTTTCTATATGTTCCCGACTAAAACTTCACGGGAATATCGTAAAAACTCTCTTTGCGATCCTGAGCAAAACCGGCAGCGAGCTATGGGCTCTTAACGCGTTAACCGCGGATTCCAATACAATCGCAACAATCGCGTCTTCTGCAGTTTTTGCCGTTAAGAAAGACGCGATTCAGCCGGATGCCGTGCACTGAATAGCGGTTTCTCCAATTAGCCTGTAGAAGCCCTATACTTCCAAAGCAGCTTTTACACCTGATAGAGACTTCGTTTCTGGCACTGTCAAAGTTGTTGTGCTGGACCCCGAAGTTAGTGTAGGGGAAAGTTTCTGTTCTCTTTCTGCTCTGCTACCGAATGCAATGTATGTCTGCATCGTTCGTTCATCTGCGTTCACGTTCTCATTCATTTTTTTCTGACGCTTCTTGATGTCCATTTTCTATACTTCGTCGAATACTGTCTATACACGTTTTCTTTTGGTCCATTCTCGCATTTCTGATTCTTACACCAGAATCGTAAGCTTTTTCTGAGTTTAGCAAAGTACAGGCTAGAACCGATGGAATTTGTCTCCAATCCCTGATTCCTGTGACATTACAACGTTTCTATAAGTTCCCCACTAAAACTCTTCACGGGAACATCGTAAAAGCGCTATCTGCGATACTGAGCCAAACCGGCAGCGAGCTATGGGCTCTTAACGCGTTAACCGCGGATTCCAATACAATCGCAACAATCGCGTCTTCTGCAATTTTTGCCGTTAAGAAAGACGCGATACAGCCGGATGCCGTGCACTGAATAGCGGTTTCTCCAAATAGCCTGTAGAAGCCCTATACTTCCAAAGCAGCTTTTACACCTGAGAGAGACTTCGTTTCTGGCGTTGTCAAAGTTGTTGTGCTGGACCCCGAAGTTAGTGTAGGGGAAAGTTTCTGTTCTCTTTCTGCTCTGCTACCGAATGCAATGTATGTCTGCATCGTTCGTTCATCTGCGTTCACGTTTTCATTCATTTTTTTCTGACGCTTCTTGATGTCCATTTTCTATACTTCGTCGAATACTGTCTATACACGTTTTCTTTTGGTCCATTCACCCATTTCTGACTCTTACACCAGAATCGTAAGCTTTTTCTGAGAATAGCAAAGTACAGGCTAGAACCGGTGGAATTTGTCTCCAATCCCTGATTCCTGTGACATTACAACGTTTCTATATGTTCCCCACTAAAACTCTTCACTGGAACATCGTAAAAGCGCTATCTGCGATACTGAGCAAAACCGGCAGCGAGCTATGGGCTCTTAACGCGTTATCCGCGGATTCCAATACAATCGCAACAATCGCGTCTTCTGCAATGTTTGCCGTTAAGAAAGACGCGATACAGCCGGATGCCGTGCACTGAATAGCGGTTTCTCCAATTAGCCTGTAGAAGCCCTATACTTCCAAAGCAGCTTTTACACCTGATAGAGACTTCGTTACTGGCACTGTCAAAGTTGTTGTGCTGGACCCCGAAGTTAGTGTAGGGGAAAGTTTCTGTTCTCTTTCTGCTCTGCTACCGAATGCAATGTATGTCTGCATCGTTCGTTCATCTGCGTTCACGTTTTCATTCATTTTTTCTGACGATTCTTTTTGTCCATTTTCTATACTTCGTCAAATACTGTCTATACACGTTTTCTTTTGGTCCATTCTCGCATTTCTGATTCTTACACCAGAATCGTAAGCTTTTTCTGAGTTTAGCAAAGTACAGGCTAGTACCGGTGGAATTTGTCTCCAATCCATGATTCCTGTGACATTACACCGTTTCAATATGTTCCCCACTAAAACTCTTCACGGGAACATCGTAAAAGCGCTCTTTGCGATCCTGAGCAAAACCGGCAGCGAGCTATGGGCTCTTAACGCCTTAACCGCGGATTCCAATACAATCGCAACAATCGCGTCTTCTGCTGTTTTTGCCGTTAAGAAAGACGCGATTCAGCCGGATGCCGTGCACTTGAATAGCGGTTTCTCCAAATAGCCTGTAGAAGCCCTATACTTCCAAGCAGCTTTTACACCTGAGAGAGACTTCGTTTCTGGCGTTGTCAAAGTTGTTGTGCTGGACCCCGAAGTTAGTGTAGGGGAAAGTTTCTGTTCTCTTTCTGCTCTGCTACCGAATGCAATGTATGTCTGCATCGTTCGTTCATCTGCGTTCACGTTTTCATTCATTTTATCTGATGATTCTTTTTGTCCATTTTCTTTACTTCGTCAAATACTGTCTATACACGTTTTCTTTTGGTCCATTCTCGCATTTCTGATTCTTACACCAGAATCGTAAGCTTTTTCTGAGTTTAGCAAAGTACAGGCTAGAACCGGTGGAATTTGTCTCCAATCCCTGATTCCTGTGACATTACAACGTTTCTATATGTTCCCCACTAAAACTTCACGGGAACATCGTAAAAGCGCTCTTTGCGATCCTGAGCAAAACCGGCAGCGAGCTATGGGCTCTTAACGCGTTAACCGCGGATTCCAATACAATCGCAACAATCGCGTCTTCTGCAGTTTTTGCCGTTAAGAAAGACGCGATTCAGCCGGATGCCGTGCACTTGAAAAGCGGTTTCTCCAAATAGCCTGTAGAAGCCCTATACTTCCAAAGCAGCTTTTACACCTGAGAGAGACTTCGTTTCTGGCGTTGTCAAAGTTGTTGTGCTGGACCCCGAAGTTAGTGTAGGGGAAAGTTTCTGTTCTCATTCTGCTCTGCTACCGAATGCAATGTATGTCTGCATCGTTCGTTCATCTGCGTTCACGTTTTCATTCATTTTTTCTGACGCTTCTTGATGTCCATTTTCTATACTTCGTCGAATACTGTCTATACACGTTTTCTTTTGGTCCATTCACCCATTTCTGATTCTTACACCAGAATCGTAAGCTTTTTCTGTGTTTAGCAAAGTACAGGCTAGAACCGTTGGAATTTGTCTCCAATCCATGATTCCTGTGACATTACACCGTTTCTATATGTTCCCCACTAAAACTCTTCACGGGAACATCGTAAAAGCGATCTTTGCGATCCTGAGCAAAACCGGCAGCGAGCTATGGGCTCTTAACGCGTTAACGGCGGATTCCAATACAATCGCAACAGTCGCGTCTTCTGCAATTTTTGCCGTTAAGAAAGACGCGATTCAGCCGGATGCCGTGCACTGAATAGCGGTTTCTCCAATTAGCCTGTAGAAGCCCTATACTTCCAAAGCAGCTTTTACACCTGAGAGAGACTTCGTTTCTGGCGTTGTCAAAGTTGTTGTGCTGGACCCCGAAGTTAGTGTAGAGGAAAGTTTCTGTTCTCTTTCTGCTCTGCTACCGAATGCAATGTATGTCTGCATCGTTCGTTCATCTGCGTTCACGTTTTCATTCTATTTCTCTGACGCTTCTTTTTGTCCATTTTCTATACTTCGTCAAATACTGTCTATACACGTTTTCTTTTCGTCCATTCTCGCATTTCTGATTCTTACACCAGAATCGTAAGCTTTTTCTGAGTTTAGCAAAGTACAGGCTAGAACCGGTGGAATTTGTCTCCAATCCCTGATTCCTGTGACATTACACCGTTTCTATATGTTCCCCACTAAAACTTTTCACGGGAACATCGTAAAAGCGCTCTTTGCGATCCTGAGCAAAACCGGCAGCGAGCTATGGGCTCTTAACGCGTTAACCGCGGATTCCAATACAATCGCAACAATCGCGTCTTCTGCAGTTTTTGCCGTTAAGAAAGACGCGATTCAGCCGGATGCCGTGCACTTGAAAAGCGGTTTCTCCAATTAGCCTGTAGAAGCCCTATACATCCAAAGCAGCTTTTACACCTGAGAGAGACTTCGTTTCTGGCGTTGTCAAAGTTGTTGTGCTGGACCCCGAAGTTAGTGTAGGGGAAAGTTTCTGTTCTCATTCTGCTCTGCTACCGAATGCAATGTATGTCTGCATCGTTCGTTCATCTGCGTTCACGTTTTCATTCATTTTTTCTGACGATTCTTTTTGTCCATTTTCTTTACTTCGTCAAATACTGTCTATACCCGTTTTCTTTAGGTCCATTCTCGCATTTCTGATTCTTACACCAGAATCGTTAGCTTTTTCAGAGTTTAGCAAAGTACAGGCTAGAACCGGTGGAATTTGTCTCCAATCCCTGATTCCTGAGACATTACACCGTTTCTATAAGTTCCCCACTAAAACTCTTCACGGGAACATCGTAAAAGCGCTATCTGCGATACTGAGCCAAACCGGCAGCGAGCTATGGGCTCTTAACGCGTTAACCGCGGATTCCAATACAATCGCAACAATCGCGTCTTCTGCAGTTTTTGCCGTTAAGAAAGACGCGATACAGCCGGATGCCGTGCACTTGAATAGCGGTTTCTCCAATTAGCCTGTAGAAGCCCTATACTTCCAGAGCAGCTTTTACACCTGATAGAGACTTCGATTCTGGCGTTGTCAAAGTTGTTGTGCTGGACCCCGAAGTTAGTGTAGGGGAAAGTTTCTGTTCTCATTCTGCTCTGCTACCGAATGCAATGTATGTCTGCATCGTTCGTTCATCTGCGTTCACGTTTTCATTCATTTTTTTCTGACGATTCTTGATGTCCATTTTCTATACTTCGTCAGATACTGTCTATACACGTTTTCTTTTGGTCCATTCTCCCGTTTCTGATTCTTACACCAGAATCGTAAGCTTTTTCTGAGTTTAGCAAAGTACAGGCTAGAACCGGTGGAATTTGTCTCCAATCCATGATTCCTGTGACATTACAACGTTTCTATATGTTCCCAACTAAAACTCTTCACTGGAACATCGTAAAAGCACTATCTGCGATCCTGAGCCAAACCGGCAGCGAGCTATGGGCTCTTAACGCGTTAACCGCGGATTCCAATACAATCGCAACAATCGCGTCTTCTGCAATTTTTGCCGTTAAGAAAGACGCGATACAGCCGGATGCCGTGCACTGAATAGCGGTTTCTCCAATTAGCCTGTAGAAGCCCTATACTTCCAGAGCAGCTTTTACACCTGATAGAGACTTCGTTTCTGGCGTTGTCAAAGTTGTTGTGCTGGACCCAGAAGTTAGTGTAGGGGAAAGTTTCTGTTCTCTTTCTGCTCTGCTACCGAATGCAATGTATGTCTGCATCGTTCGTTCATCTGCGTTCACGTTTTCATTCTGTTTCTCTGACGATTCTTGATGTCCATTTTCTATACTTCGTCAAATACTGTCTATACACGTTTTCTTTTGGTCCATTCTCGCATTTCTGATTCTTACACCAGAATCGTAAGCTTTTTCTGAGTTTAGCAAAGTACAGGCTAGAACCGATGGAATTTGTCTCCAATCCAGATTCCAGTGACATTACAACGTTTCTATATGTTCCCGACTAAAACTTCACGGGAACATCGTAAAAGCACTCTTTGCGATACTGAGCAAAACCGGCAGCGAGCTATGGGCTCTTAACGCGTTAACCGCGGATTCCAATACAATCGCAACAATCGCGTCTTCTGCAGTTTTTGCCGTTAAGAAAGACGCGATACAGCCGGATGCCGTGCACTTGAAAAGCGGTTTCTCCAATTAGCCTGTAGAAGCCCTATACTTCCAGAGCAGCTTTTACACCTGATAGAGACTTCGATTCTGGCGTTGTCAAAGTTGTTGTGCTGGACCCAGAAGTTAGTGTAGGGGAAAGTTTCTGTTCTCATTCTGCTCTGCTACCGAATGCAATGTATGTCTGCATCGTTCGTTCATCTGCGTTCACGTTTTCATTCATTTTTTCTGACGATTCTTTTTGTCCATTTTCTATACTTCGTCAAATACTGTCTATACACGTTTTCTTCTGGTCCATTCTCGCATTTCTGATTCTTACACCAGAATCGTAAGCTTTTTCTGAGTTTAGCAAAGTACAGGCTAGAACCGGTGGAATTTGTCTCCAATCCCTGATTCCTGTGACATTACACCGTTTCTTTATGTTCCCCACTAAAACTCTACACGGGAACATCGTAAAAACTCTCTTTGCGATACTGAGCAAAACCGGCAGCGAGCTATGGGCTCTTAACGCGTTAACGGCGGATTCCAATACAATCGCAACAGTCGCGTCTTCTGCAGTTTTTGCCGTTAAGAAAGACGCGATTCAGCCGGATGCCGTGCACTGAATAGCGATTTCTCCAATTAGCCAGTAGAAGCCCTATACTTCCAAAGCAGCTTTTACACCTGATAGAGACTTCGTTTCTGGCACTGTCAAAGTTGTTGTGCTGGACCCCGAAGTTAGTGTAGGGGAAAGTTTCTGTTCTCTTTCTGCTCTGCTACCGAATGCAATGTATGTCTGCATCGTTCGTTCATCTGCGTTCACGTTTTCATTCATTTTTTTCTGACGCTTCTTGATGTCCATTTTCTATACTTCGTCGAATACTGTCTATACACGTTTTCTTTTGGTCCATTCACCCATTTCTGATTCTTACACCAGAATCGTAAGCTTTTTCTGAGAATAGCAAAGTACAGGCTAGAACCGGTGGAATTTCTCTGCAATCCCAGATTCCTGTGACATTACAACGTTTCTATATGTTCCCCACTAAAACTCTTCACGGGAACATCGTAAAAGCGCTCTTTGCGATACTGAGCAAAACCGGCAGCGAGCTATGGGCTCTTAACGCGTTAACCGCGGATTCCAATACAATCGCAACAATCTCGTCTTCTGCAATTTTTGCCGTTAAGAAAGACGCGATACAGCCGGATGCCGTGCACTGAATAGCGGTTTCTCCAAATAGCCTGTAGAAGCCCTATACTTAAAAGCAGCTTTTACACCTGAGAGAGACTTCGATTCTGGCGTTGTCAAAGTTGTTGTGCTGGACCCCGAAGTTAGTGTAGGGGAAAGTTTCTGTTCTCTTTCTGCTCTGCTACCGAATGCAATGTATGTCTGCATCGTTCGTTCATCTGCGTTCACGTTTTCATTCATTTTTTTCTGACGCTTCTTGATGTCCATTTTCTATACTTCGTCGAATACTGTCTATACACGTTTTCTTTTGGTCCATTCTCGCATTTCTGATTCTTACACCAGAATCGTAAGCTTTTTCTGAGTTTAGCAAAGTACAGGCTAGAACCGGTGGAATTTGTCTGTAATCCCTGATTCCTGTGACATTACAACGTTTCTATAAGTTCCCCACTAAAACTCTTCACGGGAACATCGTAAAAGCGCTCTTTGCGATACTGAGCAAAACCGGCAGCGAGCTATGGGCTCTTAACGCCTTAACCGCGGATTCCAATACAATCGCAACAATCGCGTCTTCTGCAGTTTTTGCCGTTAAGAAAGACGCGATTCAGCCGGATGCCGTGCACTTGAAAAGCGGTTTCTCCAATTAGCCTGTAGAAGCCCTATACTTCCAGAGCAGCTTTTACACCTGATAGAGACTTCGATTCTGGCGTTGTCAAAGTTGTTGTGCTGGACCCCGAAGTTAGTGTAGGGGAAAGTTTCTGTTCTCATTCTGCTCTGCTACCGAATGCAATGTATGTCTGCATCGTTCGTTCATCTGCGTTCACGTTTTCATTCATTTTTTTCTGACGCTTCTTGATGTCCATTTTCTATACTTCGTCGAATACTGTCTATACACGTTTTCTTTTGGTCCATTCTCCCGTTTCTGATTCTTACACCAGAATCGTAAGCTTTTTCAGAGTTTAGCAAAGTACAGGCTAGAACCGGTGGAATTTGTCTCCAATCCATGATTCCTGTGACATTACAACGTTTCTATATGTTCCCGACTAAAACTTCACGGGAACATCGTAAAAGCACTCTTTGCGATACTGAGCAAAACCGGCAGCGAGCTATGGGCTCTTAACGCGTTAACCGCGGATTCCAATACAATCGCAACAATCGCGTCTTCTGCAGTTTTTGCCGTTAAGAAAGACGCGATACAGCCGGATGCCGTGCACTTGAAAAGCGGTTTCTCCAATTAGCCTGTAGAAGCCCTATACTTCCAGAGCAGCTTTTACACCTGATAGAGACTTCGATTCTGGCGTTGTCAAAGTTGTTGTGCTGGACCCAGAAGTTAGTGTAGGGGAAAGTTTCTGTTCTCATTCTGCTCTGCTACCGAATGCAATGTATGTCTGCATCGTTCGTTCATCTGCGTTCACGTTTTCATTCATTTTTTCTGACGATTCTTTTTGTCCATTTTCTATACTTCGTCAAATACTGTCTATACACGTTTTCTTCTGGTCCATTCTCGCATTTCTGATTCTTACACCAGAATCGTAAGCTTTTTCTGAGTTTAGCAAAGTACAGGCTAGAACCGGTGGAATTTGTCTCCAATCCCTGATTCCTGTGACATTACACCGTTTCTTTATGTTCCCCACTAAAACTCTACACGGGAACATCGTAAAAACTCTCTTTGCGATACTGAGCAAAACCGGCAGCGAGCTATGGGCTCTTAACGCGTTAACGGCGGATTCCAATACAATCGCAACAGTCGCGTCTTCTGCAGTTTTTGCCGTTAAGAAAGACGCGATTCAGCCGGATGCCGTGCACTGAATAGCGATTTCTCCAATTAGCCAGTAGAAGCCCTATACTTCCAAAGCAGCTTTTACACCTGATAGAGACTTCGTTTCTGGCACTGTCAAAGTTGTTGTGCTGGACCCCGAAGTTAGTGTAGGGGAAAGTTTCTGTTCTCTTTCTGCTCTGCTACCGAATGCAATGTATGTCTGCATCGTTCGTTCATCTGCGTTCACGTTTTCATTCATTTTTTTCTGACGCTTCTTGATGTCCATTTTCTATACTTCGTCGAATACTGTCTATACACGTTTTCTTTTGGTCCATTCACCCATTTCTGATTCTTACACCAGAATCGTAAGCTTTTTCTGAGAATAGCAAAGTACAGGCTAGAACCGGTGGAATTTCTCTGCAATCCCAGATTCCTGTGACATTACAACGTTTCTATATGTTCCCCACTAAAACTCTTCACGGGAACATCGTAAAAGCGCTCTTTGCGATACTGAGCAAAACCGGCAGCGAGCTATGGGCTCTTAACGCGTTAACCGCGGATTCCAATACAATCGCAACAATCTCGTCTTCTGCAATTTTTGCCGTTAAGAAAGACGCGATACAGCCGGATGCCGTGCACTGAATAGCGGTTTCTCCAAATAGCCTGTAGAAGCCCTATACTTAAAAGCAGCTTTTACACCTGAGAGAGACTTCGATTCTGGCGTTGTCAAAGTTGTTGTGCTGGACCCCGAAGTTAGTGTAGGGGAAAGTTTCTGTTCTCTTTCTGCTCTGCTACCGAATGCAATGTATGTCTGCATCGTTCGTTCATCTGCGTTCACGTTTTCATTCATTTTTTTCTGACGCTTCTTGATGTCCATTTTCTATACTTCGTCGAATACTGTCTATACACGTTTTCTTTTGGTCCATTCTCGCATTTCTGATTCTTACACCAGAATCGTAAGCTTTTTCTGAGTTTAGCAAAGTACAGGCTAGAACCGGTGGAATTTGTCTGTAATCCCTGATTCCTGTGACATTACAACGTTTCTATAAGTTCCCCACTAAAACTCTTCACGGGAACATCGTAAAAGCGCTCTTTGCGATACTGAGCAAAACCGGCAGCGAGCTATGGGCTCTTAACGCCTTAACCGCGGATTCCAATACAATCGCAACAATCGCGTCTTCTGCAGTTTTTGCCGTTAAGAAAGACGCGATTCAGCCGGATGCCGTGCACTTGAAAAGCGGTTTCTCCAATTAGCCTGTAGAAGCCCTATACTTCCAGAGCAGCTTTTACACCTGATAGAGACTTCGATTCTGGCGTTGTCAAAGTTGTTTTGCTGGACCCCGAAGTTAGTGTAGGGGAAAGTTTCTGTTCTCATTCTGCTCTGCTACCGAATGCAATGTATGTCTGCATCGTTCGTTCATCTGCGTTCACGTTTTCATTCATTTTTTTCTGACGCTTCTTGATGTCCATTTTCTATACTTCGTCGAATACTGTCTATACACGTTTTCTTTTGGTCCATTCTCCCGTTTCTGATTCTTACACCAGAATCGTAAGCTTTTTCAGAGTTTAGCAAAGTACAGGCTAGAACCGGTGGAATTTGTCTCCAATCCATGATTCCTGTGACATTACAACGTTTCTATATGTTCTAAACTAAAACTCTTCACTGGAACATCGTAAAAGCGCTATCTGCGATCCTGAGCAAAACCGGCAGCGAGCTATGGGCTCTTAACGCGTTAACCGCGGATTCCAATACAATCGCAACAATCGCGTCTTCTGCAGTTTTTGCCGTTAAGAAAGACGCGATTCAGCCGGATGCCGTGCACTGAATAGCGATTTCTCCAATTAGCCAGTAGAAGCCCTATACTTCCAAAGCAGCTTTTACACCTGATAGAGACATCGTTTCTGGCACTGTCAAAGTTGTTGTGCTGGACCCCGAAGTTAGTGTAGGGGAAAGTTTCTGTTCTCATTCTGCTCTGCTACCGAATGCAATGTATGTCTGCATCGTTCGTTCATCTGCGTTCACGTTTTCATTCATTTTTTTCTGACGCTTCTTGATGTCCATTTTCTATACTTCGTCAAATACTGTCTATACACGTTTTCTTTTGGTCCATTCACCCATTTCTGATTCTTACACCAGAATCGTAAGCTTTTTCTGAGTTTAGCAAAGTACAGGCTAGAACCGGTGGAATTTCTCTGCAATCCCTGATTCCTGTGACATTACGTTTCTATATGTTCCCAACTAAAACTCTTCACGGGAACATCGTAAAAGCGCTCTTTGCGATACTGAGCAAAACCGGCAGCGAGCTATGGGCTCTTAACGCGTTAACCGCGGATTCCAATACAATCGCAACAATCGCGTCTTCTGCAATTTTTGCCGTTAAGAAAGACGCGATTCAGCCGGATGCCGTGCACTGAATAGCGGTTTCTCCAAATAGCCTGTAGAAGCCCTATACTTCCAAAGCAGCTTTTACACCTGAGAGAGACTTCGTTTCTGGCGTTGTCAAAGTTGTTGTGCTGGACCCCGAAGTTAGTGTAGGGGAAAGTTTCTGTTCTCTTTCTGCTCTGCTACCGAATGCAATGTATGTCTGCATCGTTCGTTCATCTGCGTTCACGTTTTCATTCTGTTTCTCTGACGATTCTTTTTGTCCATTTTCTATACTTCGTCAAATACTGTCTATACACGTTTTCTTTTGGTCCATTCTCGCATTTCTGATTCTTACACCAGAATCGTAAGCTTTTTCTGAGTTTAGCAAAGTACAGGCTAGAACCGATGGAATTTGTCTCCAATCCCTGATTCCTGTGACATTACACCGTTTCTATATGTTCCCCACTAAAACTCTTCACGGGAACATCGTAAAAACTCTCTTTGCGATCCTGAGCAAAACCGGCAGCGAGCTATGGGCTCTTAACGCGTTAACGGCGGATTCCAATACAATCGCAACAATCGCGTCTTCTGCAGTTTTTGCCGTTAAGAAAGACGCGGTTCAGCCGGATGCCGTGCACTGAATAGCGATTTCTCCAATTAGCCTGTAGAAGCCCTATACTTCCAAAGCAGCTTTTACACCTGATAGAGACATCGTTTCTGGCACTGTCAAAGTTGTTGTGCTGGACCCCGAAGTTAGTGTAGGGGAAAGTTTCTGTTCTCTTTCTGCTCTGCTACCGAATGCAATGTATGTCTGCATCGTTCGTTCATCTGCGTTCACGTTTTCATTTATTTTTTCTGACGCTTCTTTTTGTCCATTTTCTATACTTCGTCAAATACTGTCTATACACGTTTTCTTTTGGTCCATTCTCGCATTTCTGATTCTTACACCAGAATCTTAAGCTTTTTCTGAGAATAGCAAAGTACAGGCTAGAACCGGTGGAATTTCTCTGCAATCCCTGATTCCTGAGACATTACAACGTTTCTATATGTTCCCCACTAAAACTTTTCACGGGAACATCGTAAAAGCGCTCTTTGCGATCCTGAGCAAAACCGGCAGCGAGCTATGGGCTCTTAACGCGTTAACCGCGGATTCCAATACAATCGCAACAATCGCGTCTTCTGCAGTTTTTGCCGTTAAGAAAGACGCGATTCAGCCGGATGCCGTGCACTTGAATAGCGGTTTCTCCAATTAGCCTGTAGAAGCCCTATACTTCCAAGCAGCTTTTACACCTGAGAGAGACTTCGTTTCTGGCGTTGTCAAAGTTGTTGTGCTGGACCCCGAAGTTAATGTAGGGGAAAGTTTCTGTTCTCTTTCTGCTCTGCTACCGAATGCAATGTATGTCTGCATCGTTCGTTCATCTTCGTTCACGTTTTCATTCATTTTTTCTGACGATTCTTTTTGTCCATTTTCTATACTTCGTCGAATACTGTCTATACACGTTTTCTTTTGGTCCATTCTCGCATTTCTGATTCTTACACCAGAATCGTAAGCTTTTTCTGAGTTTAGCAAAGTACAGGCTAGAACCGATGGAATTTGTCTCCAATCCCTGATTCCTGTGACATTACACCGTTTCTATATGTTCCCCACTAAAACTCTTCACGGGAACATCGTAAAAACTCTCTTTGCGATCCTGAGCAAAACCGGCAGCGAGCTATGGGCTCTTAACGCGTTATCCGCGGATTCCAATACAATCGCAACAATCGCGTCTTCTGCAGTTTTTGCCGTTAAGAAAGACGCGATTCAGCCGGATGCCGTGCACTTGAAAAGCGGTTTCTCCAATTAGCCTGTAGAAGCCCTATACTTCCAGAGCAGCTTTTACACCTGAGAGAGACTTCGATTCTGGCGTTGTCAAAGTTGTTGTGCTGGACCCCGAAGTTAGTGTAGGGGAAAGTTTCTGTTCTCTTTCTGCTCTGCTACCGAATGCAATGTATGTCTGCATCGTTCGTTCATCTGCGTTCACGTTTTCATTCATTTTTTTCTGACGCTTCTTGATGTCCATTTTCTATACTTCGTCAAATACTGTCTATACACGTTTTCTTTTCGTCCATTCTCGCATTTCTGATTCTTACACCAGAATCGTAAGCTTTTTCTGAGTTTAGCAAAGTACAGGCTAGAACCGGTGGAATTTGTCTCCAATCCCTGATTCCTGTGACATTACAACGTTTCTATAAGTTCCCCACTAAAACTCTTCACGGGAACATCGTAAAAGCGCTCTTTGCGATACTGAGCAAAACCGGCAGCGAGCTATGGGCTCTTAACGCCTTAACCGCGGATTCCAATACAATCGCAACAATCGCGTCTTCTGCAGTTTTTGCCGTTAAGAAAGACGCGATTCAGCCGGATGCCGTGCACTTGAATAGCGGTTTCTCCAATTAGCCTGTAGAAGCCCTATACATCCAAAGCAGCTTTTACACCTGAGAGAGACTTCGATTCTGGCGTTGTCAAAGTTGTTTTGCTGGACCCCGAAGTTAGTGTAGGGGAAAGTTTCTGTTCTCATTCTGCTCTGCTACCTAATGCAATGTATGTCTGCATCGTTCGTTCATCTGCGTTCACGTTTTCATTCATTTTTTTCTGACGCTTCTTGATGTCCATTTTCTATACTTCGTCGAATACTGTCTATACACGTTTTCTTTTGGTCCATTCTCCCGTTTCTGATTCTTACACCAGAATCGTAAGCTTTTTCAGAGTTTAGCAAAGTACAGGCTAGAACCGGTGGAATTTGTCTGTAATCCCTGATTCCTGTGACATTACACCGTTTCTATATGTTCCCGACTAAAACTTCACGGGAATATCGTAAAAACTCTCTTTGCGATCCTGAGCAAAACCGGCAGCGAGCTATGGGCTCTTAACGCGTTAACCGCGGATTCCAATACAATCGCAACAATCGCGTCTTCTGCAGTTTTTGCCGTTAAGAAAGACGCGATTCAGCCGGATGCCGTGCACTGAATAGCGGTTTCTCCAATTAGCCTGTAGAAGCCCTATACTTCCAAAGCAGCTTTTACACCTGATAGAGACTTCGTTTCTGGCACTGTCAAAGTTGTTGTGCTGGACCCCGAAGTTAGTGTAGGGGAAAGTTTCTGTTCTCTTTCTGCTCTGCTACCGAATGCAATGTATGTCTGCATCGTTCGTTCATCTGCGTTCACGTTCTCATTCATTTTTTTCTGACGCTTCTTGATGTCCATTTTCTATACTTCGTCGAATACTGTCTATACACGTTTTCTTTTGGTCCATTCTCGCATTTCTGATTCTTACACCAGAATCGTAAGCTTTTTCTGAGTTTAGCAAAGTACAGGCTAGAACCGATGGAATTTGTCTCCAATCCCTGATTCCTGTGACATTACAACGTTTCTATAAGTTCCCCACTAAAACTCTTCACGGGAACATCGTAAAAGCGCTATCTGCGATACTGAGCCAAACCGGCAGCGAGCTATGGGCTCTTAACGCGTTAACCGCGGATTCCAATACAATCGCAACAATCGCGTCTTCTGCAATTTTTGCCGTTAAGAAAGACGCGATACAGCCGGATGCCGTGCACTGAATAGCGGTTTCTCCAAATAGCCTGTAGAAGCCCTATACTTCCAAAGCAGCTTTTACACCTGAGAGAGACTTCGTTTCTGGCGTTGTCAAAGTTGTTGTGCTGGACCCCGAAGTTAGTGTAGGGGAAAGTTTCTGTTCTCTTTCTGCTCTGCTACCGAATGCAATGTATGTCTGCATCGTTCGTTCATCTGCGTTCACGTTTTCATTCATTTTTTTCTGACGCTTCTTGATGTCCATTTTCTATACTTCGTCGAATACTGTCTATACACGTTTTCTTTTGGTCCATTCACCCATTTCTGACTCTTACACCAGAATCGTAAGCTTTTTCTGAGAATAGCAAAGTACAGGCTAGAACCGGTGGAATTTGTCTCCAA
This sequence comes from Oreortyx pictus, assembly GCA_036925125.1. Taxonomy (NCBI): domain Eukaryota; kingdom Metazoa; phylum Chordata; class Aves; order Galliformes; family Odontophoridae; genus Oreortyx; species Oreortyx pictus. Next base: position 5,064,628 of record JAUPFR010000029.1, read on the forward strand.
TCCCTGATTCCTGTGACATTACAACGTTTCTATATGTTCCCCACTAAAACTCTTCACTGGAACATCGTAAAAGCGCTATCTGCGATACTGAGCAAAACCGGCAGCGAGCTATGGGCTCTTAACGCGTTATCCGCGGATTCCAATACAATCGCAACAATCGCGTCTTCTGCAATGTTTGCCGTTAAGAAAGACGCGATACAGCCGGATGCCGTGCACTGAATAGCGGTTTCTCCAATTAGCCTGTAGAAGCCCTATACTTCCAAAGCAGCTTTTACACCTGATAGAGACTTCGTTACTGGCACTGTCAAAGTTGTTGTGCTGGACCCCGAAGTTAGTGTAGGGGAAAGTTTCTGTTCTCTTTCTGCTCTGCTACCGAATGCAATGTATGTCTGCATCGTTCGTTCATCTGCGTTCACGTTTTCATTCATTTTTTCTGACGATTCTTTTTGTCCATTTTCTATACTTCGTCAAATACTGTCTATACACGTTTTCTTTTGGTCCATTCTCGCATTTCTGATTCTTACACCAGAATCGTAAGCTTTTTCTGAGTTTAGCAAAGTACAGGCTAGTACCGGTGGAATTTGTCTCCAATCCATGATTCCTGTGACATTACACCGTTTCAATATGTTCCCCACTAAAACTCTTCACGGGAACATCGTAAAAGCGCTCTTTGCGATCCTGAGCAAAACCGGCAGCGAGCTATGGGCTCTTAACGCCTTAACCGCGGATTCCAATACAATCGCAACAATCGCGTCTTCTGCTGTTTTTGCCGTTAAGAAAGACGCGATTCAGCCGGATGCCGTGCACTTGAATAGCGGTTTCTCCAAATAGCCTGTAGAAGCCCTATACTTCCAAGCAGCTTTTACACCTGAGAGAGACTTCGTTTCTGGCGTTGTCAAAGTTGTTGTGCTGGACCCCGAAGTTAGTGTAGGGGAAAGTTTCTGTTCTCTTTCTGCTCTGCTACCGAATGCAATGTATGTCTGCATCGTTCGTTCATCTGCGTTCACGTTTTCATTCATTTTATCTGATGATTCTTTTTGTCCATTTTCTTTACTTCGTCAAATACTGTCTATACACGTTTTCTTTTGGTCCATTCTCGCATTTCTGATTCTTACACCAGAATCGTAAGCTTTTTCTGAGTTTAGCAAAGTACAGGCTAGAACCGGTGGAATTTGTCTCCAATCCCTGATTCCTGTGACATTACAACGTTTCTATATGTTCCCCACTAAAACTTCACGGGAACATCGTAAAAGCGCTCTTTGCGATCCTGAGCAAAACCGGCAGCGAGCTATGGGCTCTTAACGCGTTAACCGCGGATTCCAATACAATCGCAACAATCGCGTCTTCTGCAGTTTTTGCCGTTAAGAAAGACGCGATTCAGCCGGATGCCGTGCACTTGAAAAGCGGTTTCTCCAAATAGCCTGTAGAAGCCCTATACTTCCAAAGCAGCTTTTACACCTGAGAGAGACTTCGTTTCTGGCGTTGTCAAAGTTGTTGTGCTGGACCCCGAAGTTAGTGTAGGGGAAAGTTTCTGTTCTCATTCTGCTCTGCTACCGAATGCAATGTATGTCTGCATCGTTCGTTCATCTGCGTTCACGTTTTCATTCATTTTTTCTGACGCTTCTTGATGTCCATTTTCTATACTTCGTCGAATACTGTCTATACACGTTTTCTTTTGGTCCATTCACCCATTTCTGATTCTTACACCAGAATCGTAAGCTTTTTCTGTGTTTAGCAAAGTACAGGCTAGAACCGTTGGAATTTGTCTCCAATCCATGATTCCTGTGACATTACACCGTTTCTATATGTTCCCCACTAAAACTCTTCACGGGAACATCGTAAAAGCGATCTTTGCGATCCTGAGCAAAACCGGCAGCGAGCTATGGGCTCTTAACGCGTTAACGGCGGATTCCAATACAATCGCAACAGTCGCGTCTTCTGCAATTTTTGCCGTTAAGAAAGACGCGATTCAGCCGGATGCCGTGCACTGAATAGCGGTTTCTCCAATTAGCCTGTAGAAGCCCTATACTTCCAAAGCAGCTTTTACACCTGATAGAGACTTCGTTTCTGGCGTTGTCAAAGTTGTTGTGCTGGACCCCGAAGTTAGTGTAGAGGAAAGTTTCTGTTCTCTTTCTGCTCTGCTACCGAATGCAATGTATGTCTGCATCGTTCGTTCATCTGCGTTCACGTTTTCATTCTATTTCTCTGACGCTTCTTTTTGTCCATTTTCTATACTTCGTCAAATACTGTCTATACACGTTTTCTTTTCGTCCATTCTCGCATTTCTGATTCTTACACCAGAATCGTAAGCTTTTTCTGAGTTTAGCAAAGTACAGGCTAGAACCGGTGGAATTTGTCTCCAATCCCTGATTCCTGTGACATTACACCGTTTCTATATGTTCCCCACTAAAACTTTTCACGGGAACATCGTAAAAGCGCTCTTTGCGATCCTGAGCAAAACCGGCAGCGAGCTATGGGCTCTTAACGCGTTAACCGCGGATTCCAATACAATCGCAACAATCGCGTCTTCTGCAGTTTTTGCCGTTAAGAAAGACGCGATTCAGCCGGATGCCGTGCACTTGAAAAGCGGTTTCTCCAATTAGCCTGTAGAAGCCCTATACATCCAAAGCAGCTTTTACACCTGAGAGAGACTTCGTTTCTGGCGTTGTCAAAGTTGTTGTGCTGGACCCCGAAGTTAGTGTAGGGGAAAGTTTCTGTTCTCATTCTGCTCTGCTACCGAATGCAATGTATGTCTGCATCGTTCGTTCATCTGCGTTCACGTTTTCATTCATTTTTTCTGACGATTCTTTTTGTCCATTTTCTTTACTTCGTCAAATACTGTCTATACCCGTTTTCTTTAGGTCCATTCTCGCATTTCTGATTCTTACACCAGAATCGTTAGCTTTTTCAGAGTTTAGCAAAGTACAGGCTAGAACCGGTGGAATTTGTCTCCAATCCCTGATTCCTGAGACATTACACCGTTTCTATAAGTTCCCCACTAAAACTCTTCACGGGAACATCGTAAAAGCGCTATCTGCGATACTGAGCCAAACCGGCAGCGAGCTATGGGCTCTTAACGCGTTAACCGCGGATTCCAATACAATCGCAACAATCGCGTCTTCTGCAGTTTTTGCCGTTAAGAAAGACGCGATACAGCCGGATGCCGTGCACTTGAATAGCGGTTTCTCCAATTAGCCTGTAGAAGCCCTATACTTCCAGAGCAGCTTTTACACCTGATAGAGACTTCGATTCTGGCGTTGTCAAAGTTGTTGTGCTGGACCCCGAAGTTAGTGTAGGGGAAAGTTTCTGTTCTCATTCTGCTCTGCTACCGAATGCAATGTATGTCTGCATCGTTCGTTCATCTGCGTTCACGTTTTCATTCATTTTTTTCTGACGATTCTTGATGTCCATTTTCTATACTTCGTCAGATACTGTCTATACACGTTTTCTTTTGGTCCATTCTCCCGTTTCTGATTCTTACACCAGAATCGTAAGCTTTTTCTGAGTTTAGCAAAGTACAGGCTAGAACCGGTGGAATTTGTCTCCAATCCATGATTCCTGTGACATTACAACGTTTCTATATGTTCCCAACTAAAACTCTTCACTGGAACATCGTAAAAGCACTATCTGCGATCCTGAGCCAAACCGGCAGCGAGCTATGGGCTCTTAACGCGTTAACCGCGGATTCCAATACAATCGCAACAATCGCGTCTTCTGCAATTTTTGCCGTTAAGAAAGACGCGATACAGCCGGATGCCGTGCACTGAATAGCGGTTTCTCCAATTAGCCTGTAGAAGCCCTATACTTCCAGAGCAGCTTTTACACCTGATAGAGACTTCGTTTCTGGCGTTGTCAAAGTTGTTGTGCTGGACCCAGAAGTTAGTGTAGGGGAAAGTTTCTGTTCTCTTTCTGCTCTGCTACCGAATGCAATGTATGTCTGCATCGTTCGTTCATCTGCGTTCACGTTTTCATTCTGTTTCTCTGACGATTCTTGATGTCCATTTTCTATACTTCGTCAAATACTGTCTATACACGTTTTCTTTTGGTCCATTCTCGCATTTCTGATTCTTACACCAGAATCGTAAGCTTTTTCTGAGTTTAGCAAAGTACAGGCTAGAACCGATGGAATTTGTCTCCAATCCAGATTCCAGTGACATTACAACGTTTCTATATGTTCCCGACTAAAACTTCACGGGAACATCGTAAAAGCACTCTTTGCGATACTGAGCAAAACCGGCAGCGAGCTATGGGCTCTTAACGCGTTAACCGCGGATTCCAATACAATCGCAACAATCGCGTCTTCTGCAGTTTTTGCCGTTAAGAAAGACGCGATACAGCCGGATGCCGTGCACTTGAAAAGCGGTTTCTCCAATTAGCCTGTAGAAGCCCTATACTTCCAGAGCAGCTTTTACACCTGATAGAGACTTCGATTCTGGCGTTGTCAAAGTTGTTGTGCTGGACCCAGAAGTTAGTGTAGGGGAAAGTTTCTGTTCTCATTCTGCTCTGCTACCGAATGCAATGTATGTCTGCATCGTTCGTTCATCTGCGTTCACGTTTTCATTCATTTTTTCTGACGATTCTTTTTGTCCATTTTCTATACTTCGTCAAATACTGTCTATACACGTTTTCTTCTGGTCCATTCTCGCATTTCTGATTCTTACACCAGAATCGTAAGCTTTTTCTGAGTTTAGCAAAGTACAGGCTAGAACCGGTGGAATTTGTCTCCAATCCCTGATTCCTGTGACATTACACCGTTTCTTTATGTTCCCCACTAAAACTCTACACGGGAACATCGTAAAAACTCTCTTTGCGATACTGAGCAAAACCGGCAGCGAGCTATGGGCTCTTAACGCGTTAACGGCGGATTCCAATACAATCGCAACAGTCGCGTCTTCTGCAGTTTTTGCCGTTAAGAAAGACGCGATTCAGCCGGATGCCGTGCACTGAATAGCGATTTCTCCAATTAGCCAGTAGAAGCCCTATACTTCCAAAGCAGCTTTTACACCTGATAGAGACTTCGTTTCTGGCACTGTCAAAGTTGTTGTGCTGGACCCCGAAGTTAGTGTAGGGGAAAGTTTCTGTTCTCTTTCTGCTCTGCTACCGAATGCAATGTATGTCTGCATCGTTCGTTCATCTGCGTTCACGTTTTCATTCATTTTTTTCTGACGCTTCTTGATGTCCATTTTCTATACTTCGTCGAATACTGTCTATACACGTTTTCTTTTGGTCCATTCACCCATTTCTGATTCTTACACCAGAATCGTAAGCTTTTTCTGAGAATAGCAAAGTACAGGCTAGAACCGGTGGAATTTCTCTGCAATCCCAGATTCCTGTGACATTACAACGTTTCTATATGTTCCCCACTAAAACTCTTCACGGGAACATCGTAAAAGCGCTCTTTGCGATACTGAGCAAAACCGGCAGCGAGCTATGGGCTCTTAACGCGTTAACCGCGGATTCCAATACAATCGCAACAATCTCGTCTTCTGCAATTTTTGCCGTTAAGAAAGACGCGATACAGCCGGATGCCGTGCACTGAATAGCGGTTTCTCCAAATAGCCTGTAGAAGCCCTATACTTAAAAGCAGCTTTTACACCTGAGAGAGACTTCGATTCTGGCGTTGTCAAAGTTGTTGTGCTGGACCCCGAAGTTAGTGTAGGGGAAAGTTTCTGTTCTCTTTCTGCTCTGCTACCGAATGCAATGTATGTCTGCATCGTTCGTTCATCTGCGTTCACGTTTTCATTCATTTTTTTCTGACGCTTCTTGATGTCCATTTTCTATACTTCGTCGAATACTGTCTATACACGTTTTCTTTTGGTCCATTCTCGCATTTCTGATTCTTACACCAGAATCGTAAGCTTTTTCTGAGTTTAGCAAAGTACAGGCTAGAACCGGTGGAATTTGTCTGTAATCCCTGATTCCTGTGACATTACAACGTTTCTATAAGTTCCCCACTAAAACTCTTCACGGGAACATCGTAAAAGCGCTCTTTGCGATACTGAGCAAAACCGGCAGCGAGCTATGGGCTCTTAACGCCTTAACCGCGGATTCCAATACAATCGCAACAATCGCGTCTTCTGCAGTTTTTGCCGTTAAGAAAGACGCGATTCAGCCGGATGCCGTGCACTTGAAAAGCGGTTTCTCCAATTAGCCTGTAGAAGCCCTATACTTCCAGAGCAGCTTTTACACCTGATAGAGACTTCGATTCTGGCGTTGTCAAAGTTGTTGTGCTGGACCCCGAAGTTAGTGTAGGGGAAAGTTTCTGTTCTCATTCTGCTCTGCTACCGAATGCAATGTATGTCTGCATCGTTCGTTCATCTGCGTTCACGTTTTCATTCATTTTTTTCTGACGCTTCTTGATGTCCATTTTCTATACTTCGTCGAATACTGTCTATACACGTTTTCTTTTGGTCCATTCTCCCGTTTCTGATTCTTACACCAGAATCGTAAGCTTTTTCAGAGTTTAGCAAAGTACAGGCTAGAACCGGTGGAATTTGTCTCCAATCCATGATTCCTGTGACATTACAACGTTTCTATATGTTCTAAACTAAAACTCTTCACTGGAACATCGTAAAAGCGCTATCTGCGATCCTGAGCAAAACCGGCAGCGAGCTATGGGCTCTTAACGCGTTAACCGCGGATTCCAATACAATCGCAACAATCGCGTCTTCTGCAGTTTTTGCCGTTAAGAAAGACGCGATTCAGCCGGATGCCGTGCACTGAATAGCGGTTTCTCCAATTAGCCTGTAGAAGCCCTATACTTCCAAAGCAGCTTTTACACCTGATAGAGACTTCGTTTCTGGCACTGTCAAAGTTGTTGTGCTGGACCCCGAAGTTAGTGTAGGGGAAAGTTTCTGTTCTCTTTCTGCTCTGCTACCGAATGCAATGTATGTCTGCATCGTTCGTTCATCTGCGTTCACGTTCTCATTCATTTTTTTCTGACGCTTCTTGATGTCCATTTTCTATACTTCGTCGAATACTGTCTATACACGTTTTCTTTTGGTCCATTCTCGCATTTCTGATTCTTACACCAGAATCGTAAGCTTTTTCTGAGTTTAGCAAAGTACAGGCTAGAACCGATGGAATTTGTCTGTAATCCCTGATTCCTGTGACATTACAACGTTTCTATAAGTTCCCCACTAAAACTCTTCACGGGAACATCGTAAAAGCGCTATCTGCGATACTGAGCCAAACCGGCAGCGAGCTATGGGCTCTTAACGCGTTAACCGCGGATTCCAATACAATCGCAACAATCGCGTCTTCTGCAATTTTTGCCGTTAAGAAAGACGCGATACAGCCGGATGCCGTGCACTGAATAGCGGTTTCTCCAAATAGCCTGTAGAAGCCCTATACTTCCAAAGCAGCTTTTACACCTGAGAGAGACTTCGTTTCTGGCGTTGTCAAAGTTGTTGTGCTGGACCCCGAAGTTAGTGTAGGGGAAAGTTTCTGTTCTCTTTCTGCTCTGCTACCGAATGCAATGTATGTCTGCATCGTTCGTTCATCTGCGTTCACGTTTTCATTCATTTTTTTCTGACGCTTCTTGATGTCCATTTTCTATACTTCGTCGAATACTGTCTATACACGTTTTCTTTTGGTCCATTCACCCATTTCTGACTCTTACACCAGAATCGTAAGCTTTTTCTGAGAATAGCAAAGTACAGGCTAGAACCGGTGGAATTTGTCTCCAATCCCTGATTCCTGTGACATTACAACGTTTCTATATGTTCCCCACTAAAACTCTTCACGGGAACATCGTAAAAGCGCTATCTGCGATACTGAGCAAAACCGGCAGCGAGCTATGGGCTCTTAACGCGTTATCCGCGGATTCCAATACAATCGCAACAATCGCGTCTTCTGCAATTTTTGCCGTTAAGAAAGACGCGATACAGCCGGATGCCGTGCACTGAATAGCGGTTTCTCCAATTAGCCTGTAGAAGCCCTATACTTCCAAAGCAGCTTTTACACCTGATAGAGACTTCGTTTCTGGCACTGTCAAAGTTGTTGTGCTGGACCCCGAAGTTAGTGTAGGGGAAAGTTTCTGTTCTCTTTCTGCTCTGCTACCGAATGCAATGTATGTCTGCATCGTTCGTTCATCTGCGTTCACGTTTTCATTCATTTTTTCTGACGATTCTTTTTGTCCATTTTCTATACTTCGTCAAATACTGTCTATACACGTTTTCTTTTGGTCCATTCTCGCATTTCTGATTCTTACACCAGAATCGTAAGCTTTTTCTGAGTTTAGCAAAGTACAGGCTAGTACCGGTGGAATTTGTCTCCAATCCATGATTCCTGTGACATTACACCGTTTCTATATGTTCCCCACTAAAACTCTTCACGGGAACATCGTAAAAGCGCTCTTTGCGATCCTGAGCAAAACCGGCAGCGAGCTATGGGCTCTTAACGCCTTAACCGCGGATTCCAATACAATCGCAACAATCGCGTCTTCTGCTGTTTTTGCCGTTAAGAAAGACGCGATTCAGCCGGATGCCGTGCACTTGAATAGCGGTTTCTCCAATTAGCCTGTAGAAGCCCTATACTTCCAAGCAGCTTTTACACCTGAGAGAGACTTCGTTTCTGGCGTTGTCAAAGTTGTTGTGCTGGACCCCGAAGTTAGTGTAGGGGAAAGTTTCTGTTCTCTTTCTGCTCTGCTACCGAATGCAATGTATGTCTGCATCGTTCGTTCATCTGCGTTCACGTTTTCATTCATTTTATCTGACGATTCTTTTTGTCCATTTTCTTTACTTCGTCAAATACTGTCTATACACGTTTTCTTTTGGTCCATTCTCGCATTTCTGATTCTTACACCAGAATCGTAAGCTTTTTCTGAGTTTAGCAAAGTACAGGCTAGAACCGGTGGAATTTGTCTCCAATCCCTGATTCCTGTGACATTACAACGTTTCTATATGTTCCCCACTAAAACTTCACGGGAACATCGTAAAAGCGCTCTTTGCGATCCTGAGCAAAACCGGCAGCGAGCTATGGGCTCTTAACGCGTTAACCGCGGATTCCAATACAATCGCAACAATCGCGTCTTCTGCAGTTTTTGCCGTTAAGAAAGACGCGATTCAGCCGGATGCCGTGCACTGAATAGCGATTTCTCCAATTAGCCAGTAGAAGCCCTATACTTCCAAAGCAGCTTTTACACCTGATAGAGACTTCGTTTCTGGCGTTGTCAAAGTTGTTGTGCTGGACCCCGAAGTTAGTGTAGGGGAAAGTTTCTGTTCTCTTTCTGCTCTGCTACCGAATGCAATGTATGTCTGCATCGTTCGTTCATCTGCGTTCACGTTTTCATTCTATTTCTCTGACGCTTCTTTTTGTCCATTTTCTATACTTCGTCAAATACTGTCTATACACGTTTTCTTTTCGTCCATTCTCGCATTTCTGATTCTTACACCAGAATCGTAAGCTTTTTCTGAGTTTAGCAAAGTACAGGCTAGAACCGGTGGAATTTGTCTCCAATCCCTGATTCCTGTGACATTACAACGTTTCTATATGTTCCCCACTAAAACTTTTCACGGGAACATCGTAAAAGCGCTCTTTGCGATCCTGAGCAAAACCGGCAGCGAGCTATGGGCTCTTAACGCGTTAACCGCGGATTCCAATACAATCGCAACAATCGCGTCTTCTGCAGTTTTTGCCGTTAAGAAAGACGCGATTCAGCCGGATGCCGTGCACTTGAAAAGCGGTTTCTCCAATTAGCCTGTAGAAGCCCTATACATCCAAAGCAGCTTTTACACCTGATAGAGACTTCGTTTCTGGCGTTGTCAAAGTTGTTGTGCTGGACCCCGAAGTTAGTGTAGGGGAAAGTTTCTGTTCTCATTCTGCTCTGCTACCGAATGCAATGTATGTCTGCATCGTTCGTTCATCTGCGTTCACGTTTTCATTCATTTTTTCTGATGATTCTTTTTGTCCATTTTCTTTACTTCGTCAAATACTGTCTATACACGTTTTCTTTTGGTCCATTCTCGCATTTCTGATTCTTACACCAGAATCGTAAGCTTTTTCTGAGTTTAGCAAAGTACAGGCTAGAACCGGTGGAATTTGTATCCAATCCCTGATTCCTGAGACATTACACCGTTTCTATATGTTCCCGACTAAAACTTCACGGGAACATCGTAAAAGCACTCTTTGCGATCCTGAGCAAACCGGCAGCGAGCTATGGGCTCTTAACGCGTTAACCGCGGATTCCAATACAATCGCAACAATCGCGTCTTCTGCAGTTTTTGCCGTTAAGAAAGACGCGATTCAGCCGGATGCCGTGCACTTGAAAAGCGGTTTCTCCAATTAGCCTGTAGAAGCCCTATACTTCCAGAGCAGATTTTACACCTGATAGAGACTTCGATTCTGGCGTTGTCAAAGTTGTTGTGCTGGACCCCGAAGTTAGTGTAGGGGAAAGTTTCTGTTCTCATTCTGCTCTGCTACCGAATGCAATGTATGTCTGCATCGTTCGTTCATCTGCGTTCACGTTTTCATTCATTTTTTTCTGACGCTTCTTGATGTCCATTTTCTATACTTCGTCGAATACTGTCTATACACGTTTTCTTTTGGTCCATTCTCCCGTTTCTGATTCTTACACCAGAATCGTAAGCTTTTTCTGAGTTTAGCAAAGTACAGGCTAGAACCGGTGGAATTTGTCTCCAATCCCTGATTCCTGTGACATTACACCGTTTCTTTATGTTCCCCACTAAAACTCTACACGGGAACATCGTAAAAGCGCTCTTTGCGATACTGAGCAAAACCGGCAGCGAGCTATGGGCTCTTAACGCGTTAACGGCGGATTCCAATACAATCGCAACAGTCGCGTCTTCTGCAGTTTTTGCCGTTAAGAAAGACGCGATTCAGCCGGATGCCGTGCACTGAATAGCGATTTCTCCAATTAGCCAGTAGAAGCCCTATACTTCCAAAGCAGCTTTTACACGTGAGAGAGACTTCGTTTCTGGCACTGTCAAAGTTGTTGTGCTGGACCCCGAAGTTAGTGTAGGGGAAAGTTTCTGTTCTCATTCTGCTCTGCTACCGAATGCAATGTATGTCTGCATCGTTCGTTCATCTGCGTTCACGTTTTCATTCATTTTTTTCTGACGCTTCTTGATGTCCATTTTCTATACTTCGTCAAATACTGTCTATACACGTTTTCTTTTGGTCCATTCACCCATTTCTGATTCTTACACCAGAATCGTAAGCTTTTTCTGAGTTTAGCAAAGTACAGGCTAGAACCGGTGGAATTTCTCTGCAATCCCTGATTCCTGTGACATTACGTTTCTATATGTTCCCAACTAAAACTCTTCACGGGAACATCGTAAAAGCGCTCTTTGCGATACTGAGCAAAACCGGCAGCGAGCTATGGGCTCTTAACGCGTTAACCGCGGATTCCAATACAATCGCAACAATCGCGTCTTCTGCAATTTTTGCCGTTAAGAAAGACGCGATACAGCCGGATGCCGTGCACTGAATAGCGGTTTCTCCAAATAGCCTGTAGAAGCCCTATACTTCCAAAGCAGCTTTTACACGTGAGAGAGACTTCGTTTCTGGCGTTGTCAAAGTTGTTGTGCTGGACCCCGAAGTTAGTGTAGGGGAAAGTTTCTGTTCTCTTTCTGCTCTGCTACCGAATGCAATGTATGTCTGCATCGTTCGTTCATCTGCGTTCACGTTTTCATTCATTTTTTTCTGACGCTTCTTGATGTCCATTTTCTATACTTCGTCGAATACTGTCTATACACGTTTTCTTTTGGTCCATTCTCCCGTTTCTGATTCTTACACCAGAATCGTAAGCTTTTTCTGAGTTTAGCAAAGTACAGGCTAGAACCGGTGGAATTTGTCTCCAATCCATGATTCCTGTGACATTACAACGTTTCTATATGTTCCCAACTAAAACTCTTCACTGGAACATCGTAAAAGCGCTATCTGCGATCCTGAGCCAAACCGGCAGCGAGCTATGGGCTCTTAACGCGTTAACCGCGGATTCCAATACAATCGCAACAATCGCGTCTTCTGCAGTTTTTGCCGTTAAGAAAGACGCGATTCAGCCGGATGCCGTGCACTGAATAGCGATTTCTCCAATTACCCTGTAGAAGCCCTATACTTCCAAAGCAGCTTTTACACCTGATAGAGACTTCGTTTCTGGCGTTGTCAAAGTTGTTGTGCTGGACCCCGAAGTTAGTGTAGGGGAAAGTTTCTGTTCTCTTTCTGCTCTGCTACCGAATGCAATGTATGTCTGCATCGTTCGTTCATCTGCGTTCACGTTTTCATTCTATTTCTCTGACGCTTCTTTTTGTCCATTTTCTATACTTCGTCAAATACTGTCTATACACGTTTTCTTTTCGTCCATTCTCGCATTTCTGATTCTTACACCAGAATCGTAAGCTTTTTCTGAGTTTAGCAAAGTACAGGCTAGAACCGGTGGAATTTGTCTCCAATCCCTGATTCCTGTGACATTGCAACGTTTCTATATGTTCCCCACTAAAACTTTTCACGGGAACATCGTAAAAGCGCTCTTTGCGATCCTGAGCAAAACCGGCAGCGAGCTATGGGCTCTTAACGCGTTAACCGCGGATTCCAATACAATCGCAACAATCGCGTCTTCTGCAGTTTTTGCCGTTAAGAAAGACGCGATTCAGCCGGATGCCGTGCACTTGAAAAGCGGTTTCTCCAATTAGCCTGTAGAAGCCCTATACATCCAAAGCAGCTTTTACACCTGAGAGAGACTTCGTTTCTGGCGTTGTCAAAGTTGTTGTGCTGGTCCCCGAAGTTAGTGTAGGGGAAAGTTTCTGTTCTCATTCTGCTCTGCTACCGAATGCAATGTATGTCTGCATCGTTCGTTCATCTGCGTTCACGTTTTCATTCTGTTTCTCTGACGATTCTTTTTGTCCATTTTCTATACTTCGTCAAATACTGTCTATACACGTTTTCTTTTGGTCCATTCTCGCATTTCTGATTCTTACACCAGAATCGTAAGCTTTTTCTGAGTTTAGCAAAGTACAGGCTAGTACCGGTGGAATTTGTCTCCAATCCATGATTCCTGTGACATTACACCGTTTCTATATGTTCCCCACTAAAACTCTTCACGGGAACATCGTAAAAGCGCTCTTTGCGATCCTGAGCAAAACCGGCAGCGAGCTATGGGCTCTTAACGCGTTAACGGCGGATTCCAATACAATCGCAACAGTCGCGTCTTCTGCAATTTTTGCCGTTAAGAAAGACGCGATTCAGCCGGATGCCGTGCACTGAATAGCGGTTTCTCCAATTAGCCTGTAGAAGCCCTATACTTCCAAAGCAGCTTTTACACCTGATAGAGACTTCGTTTCTGGCGTTGTCAAAGTTGTTGTGCTGGACCCCGAAGTTAGTGTAGAGGAAAGTTTCTGTTCTCTTTCTGCTCTGCTACCGAATGCAATGTATGTCTGCATCGTTCGTTCATCTGCGTTCACGTTTTCATTTATTTTTTCTGACGATTCTTTTTGATGTCCATTTTCTATACTTCGTCAAATACTGTCTATACACGTTTTCTTTTGGTCCATTCTCGCATTTCTGATTCTTACACCAGAATCTTAAGCTTTTTCTGAGAATAGCAAAGTACAGGCTAGAACCGGTGGAATTTCTCTGCAATCCCTGATTCCTGTGACATTACAACGTTTCTATATGTTCCCCACTAAAACTTTTCACGGGAACATCGTAAAAGCGCTCTTTGCGATACTGAGCAAAACCGGCAGCGAGCTATGGGCTCTTAACGCGTTAACCGCGGATTCCAATACAATCGCAACAATCGCGTCTTCTGCTGTTTTTGCCGTTAAGAAAGACGCGATTCAGCCGGATGCCGTGCACTTGAATAGCGGTTTCTCCAATTAGCCTGTAGAAGCCCTATACTTCCAAGCAGCTTTTACACCTGAGAGAGACTTCGTTTCTGGCGTTGTCAAAGTTGTTGTGCTGGACCCCGAAGTTAATGTAGGGGAAAGTTTCTGTTCTCTTTCTGCTCTGCTACCGAATGCAATGTATGTCTGCATCGTTCGTTCATCTGCGTTCACGTTTTCATTCATTTTTTCTGACGATTCTTTTTGTCCATTTTCTATACTTCGTCAAATACTGTCTATACACGTTTTCTTTTGGTCCATTCTCGCATTTCTGATTCTTACACCAGAATCGTAAGCTTTTTCTGAGTTTAGCAAAGTACAGGCTAGAACCGGTGGAATTTGTCTGTAATCCTTGATTCCTGTGACATTACACCGTTTCTATATGTTCCCGACTAAAACTTCACGGGAACATCGTAAAAACTCTCTTTGCGATCCTGAGCAAAACCGGCAGCGAGCTATGGGCTCTTAACGCGTTAACCGCGGATTCCAATACAATCGCAACAATCGCGTCTTCTGCAGTTTTTGCCGTTAAGAAAGACGCGATTCAGCCGGATGCCGTGCACTTGAAAAGCGGTTTCTCCAATTAGCCTGTAGAAGCCCTATACTTCCAGAGCAGCTTTTACACCTGATAGAGACTTCGATTCTGGCGTTGTCAAAGTTGTTGTGCTGGACCCCGAAGTTAGTGTAGGGGAAAGTTTCTGTTCTCTTTCTGCTCTGCTACCGAATGCAATGTATGTCTGCATCGTTCGTTCATCTGCGTTCACGTTTTCATTCATTTTTTTCTGACGCTTCTTGATGTCCATTTTCTATACTTCGTCGAATACTGTCTATACACGTTTTCTTTTGGTCCATTCTCGCATTTCTGATTCTTACACCAGAATCGTAAGCTTTTTCTGAGTTTAGCAAAGTACAGGCTAGAACCGGTGGAATTTGTCTCCAATCCCTGATTCCTGTGACATTACAACGTTTCTATAAGTTCTCCACTAAAACTCTTCACGGGAACATCGTAAAAGCGCTCTTTGCGATACTGAGCAAAACCGGCAGCGAGCTATGGGCTCTTAACGCCTTAACCGCGGATTCCAATACAATCGCAACAATCGCGTCTTCTGCAGTTTTTGCCGTTAAGAAAGACGCGATTCAGCCGGATGCCGTGCACTTGAAAAGCGGTTTCTCCAATTAGCCTGTAGAAGCCCTATACTTCCAGAGCAGCTTTTACACCTGAGAGAGACTTCGATTCTGGCGTTGTCAAAGTTGTTTTGCTGGACCCCGAAGTTAGTGTAGGGGAAAGTTTCTGTTCTCATTCTGCTCTGCTACCTAATGCAATGTATGTCTGCATCGTTCGTTCATCTGCGTTCACGTTTTCATTCATTTTTTTCTGACGCTTCTTGATGTCCATTTTCTATACTTCGTCGAATACTGTCTATACACGTTTTCTTTTGGTCCATTCTCCCGTTTCTGATTCTTACACCAGAATCGTAAGCTTTTTCTGAGTTTAGCAAAGTACAGGCTAGAACCGGTGGAATTTGTCTCCAATCCATGATTCCTGTGACATTACAACGTTTCTATATGTTCTAAACTAAAACTCTTCACTGGAACATCGTAAAAGCGCTATCTGCGATCCTGAGCAAAACCGGCACCGAGCTATGGGCTCTTTACGCGTTAACCGCGGATTCCAATACAATCGCAACAATCGCGTCTTCTGCAGTTTTTGCCGTTAAGAAAGACGCGATTCAGCCGGATGCCGTGCACTGAATAGCGGTTTCTCCAATTAGCCTGTAGAAGCCCTATACTTCCAAAGCAGCTTTTACACCTGATAGAGACTTCGATTCTGGCACTGTCAAAGTTGTTGTGCTGGACCCCGAAGTTAGTGTAGGGGAAAGTTTCTGTTCTCTTTCTGCTCTGCTACCGAATGCAATGTATGTCTGCATCGTTCGTTCATCTGCGTTCACGTTTTCATTCATTTTTTCTGACGCTTCTTGATGTCCATTTTCTATACTTCGTCGAATACTGTCTATACACGTTTTCTTTTGGTCCATTCACCCATTTCTGATTCTTACACCAGAATCGTAAGCTTTTTCTGTGTTTAGCAAAGTACAGGCTAGAACCGTTGGAATTTGTCTCCAATCCATGATTCCTGTGACATTACACCGTTTCTATATGTTCCCCACTAAAACTCTTCACGGGAACATCGTAAAAGCGATCTTTGCGATCCTGAGCAAAACCGGCAGCGAGCTATGGGCTCTTAACGCGTTAACGGCGGATTCCAATACAATCGCAACAGTCGCGTCTTCTGCAATTTTTGCCGTTAAGAAAGACGCGATTCAGCCGGATGCCGTGCACTGAATAGCGGTTTCTCCAATTAGCCTGTAGAAGCCCTATACTTCCAAAGCAGCTTTTACACGTGAGAGAGACTTCGTTTCTGGCGTTGTCAAAGTTGTTGTGCTGGACCCCGAAGTTAGTGTAGAGGAAAGTTTCTGTTCTCTTTCTGCTCTGCTACCGAATGCAATGTATGTCTGCATCGTTCGTTCATCTGCGTTCACGTTTTCATTCTATTTCTCTGACGCTTCTTTTTGTCCATTTTCTATACTTCGTCAAATACTGTCTATACACGTTTTCTTTTCGTCCATTCTCGCATTTCTGATTCTTACACCAGAATCGTAAGCTTTTTCTGAGTTTAGCAAAGTACAGGCTAGAACCGGTGGAATTTGTCTCCAATCCCTGATTCCTGTGACATTACACCGTTTCTATATGTTCCCCACTAAAACTTTTCACGGGAACATCGTAAAAGCGCTCTTTGCGATCCTGAGCAAAACCGGCAGCGAGCTATGGGCTCTTAACGCGTTAACCGCGGATTCCAATACAATCGCAACAATCGCGTCTTCTGCAGTTTTTGCCGTTAAGAAAGACGCGATTCAGCCGGATGCCGTGCACTTGAAAAGCGGTTTCTCCAATTAGCCTGTAGAAGCCCTATACATCCAAAGCAGCTTTTACACCTGAGAGAGACTTCGTTTCTGGCGTTGTCAAAGTTGTTGTGCTGGACCCCGAAGTTAGTGTAGGGGAAAGTTTCTGTTCTCATTCTGCTCTGCTACCGAATGCAATGTATGTCTGCATCGTTCGTTCATCTGCGTTCACGTTTTCATTCATTTTTTTCTGACGATTCTTGATGTCCATTTTCTATACTTCGTCAGATACTGTCTATACACGTTTTCTTTTGGTCCATTCTCCCGTTTCTGATTCTTACACCAGAATCGTAAGCTTTTTCTGAGTTTAGCAAAGTACAGGCTAGAACCGGTGGAATTTGTCTCCAATCCATGATTCCTGTGACATTACAACGTTTCTATATGTTCTAAACTAAAACTCTTCACTGGAACATCGTAAAAGCGCTATCTGCGATCCTGAGCAAAACCGGCACCGAGCTATGGGCTCTTTACGCGTTAACCGCGGATTCCAATACAATCGCAACAATCGCGTCTTCTGCAGTTTTTGCCGTTATAAAGACGCGATTCAGCCGGATGCCGTGCACTGAATAGCGGTTTCTCCAATTAGCCTGTAGAAGCCCTATACTTCCAAAGCAGCTTTTACACCTGATAGAGACTTCGATTCTGGCACTGTCAAAGTTGTTGTGCTGGACCCCGAAGTTAGTGTAGGGGAAAGTTTCTGTTCTCTTTCTGCTCTGCTACCGAATGCAATGTATGTCTGCATCGTTCGTTCATCTGCGTTCACGTTTTCATTCATTTTTTCTGACGCTTCTTGATGTCCATTTTCTATACTTCGTCGAATACTGTCTATACACGTTTTCTTTTGGTCCATTCACCCATTTCTGATTCTTACACCAGAATCGTAAGCTTTTTCTGTGTTTAGCAAAGTACAGGCTAGAACCGTTGGAATTTGTCTCCAATCCATGATTCCTGTGACATTACACCGTTTCTATATGTTCCCCACTAAAACTCTTCACGGGAACATCGTAAAAGCGATCTTTGCGATCCTGAGCAAAACCGGCAGCGAGCTATGGGCTCTTAACGCGTTAACGGCGGATTCCAATACAATCGCAACAGTCGCGTCTTCTGCAATTTTTGCCGTTAAGAAAGACGCGATTCAGCCGGATGCCGTGCACTGAATAGCGGTTTCTCCAATTAGCCTGTAGAAGCCCTATACTTCCAAAGCAGCTTTTACACCGGATAGAGACTTCGTTTCTGGCGTTGTCAAAGTTGTTGTGCTGGACCCCGAAGTTAGTGTAGGGGAAAGTTTCTGTTCTCATTCTGCTCTGCTACCGAATGCAATGTATGTCTGCATCGTTCGTTCATCTGCGTTCACGTTTTCATTCATTTTTTTCTGACGATTCTTGATGTCCATTTTCTATACTTCGTCAGATACTGTCTATACACGTTTTCTTTTGGTCCATTCTCCCGTTTCTGATTCTTACACCAGAATCGTAAGCTTTTTCTGAGTTTAGCAAAGTACAGGCTAGAACCGGTGGAATTTGTCTCCAATCCATGATTCCTGTGACATTACAACGTTTCTATATGTTCCCAACTAAAACTCTTCACTGGAACATCGTAAAAGCGCTATCTGCGATCCTGAGCAAAACCGGCAGCGAGCTATGGGCTCTTAACGCGTTAACCGCGGATTCCAATACAATCGCAACAATCGCGTCTTCTGCAATTTTTGCCGTTAAGAAAGACGCGATACAGCCGGATGCCGTGCACTGAATAGCGGTTTCTCCAATTAGCCTGTAGAAGCCCTATACTTCCAGAGCAGCTTTTACACCTGATAGAGACTTCGTTTCTGGCGTTGTCAAAGTTGTTGTGCTGGACCCAGAAGTTAGTGTAGGGGAAAGTTTCTGTTCTCTTTCTGCTCTGCTACCGAATGCAATGTATGTCTGCATCGTTCGTTCATCTGCGTTCACGTTTTCATTCTGTTTCTCTGACGATTCTTGATGTCCATTTTCTATACTTCGTCAAATACTGTCTATACACGTTTTCTTTTGGTCCATTCTCGCATTTCTGATTCTTACACCAGAATCGTAAGCTTTTTCTGAGTTTAGCAAAGTACAGGCTAGAACCGATGGAATTTGTCTCCAATCCAGATTCCAGTGACATTACAACGTTTCTATATGTTCCCGACTAAAACTTCACGGGAACATCGTAAAAGCACTCTTTGCGATACTGAGCAAAACCGGCAGCGAGCTATGGGCTCTTAACGCGTTAACCGCGGATTCCAATACAATCGCAACAATCGCGTCTTCTGCAGTTTTTGCCGTTAAGAAAGACGCGATACAGCCGGATGCCGTGCACTTGAAAAGCGGTTTCTCCAATTAGCCTGTAGAAGCCCTATACTTCCAGAGCAGCTTTTACACCTGATAGAGACTTCGATTCTGGCGTTGTCAAAGTTGTTGTGCTGGACCCAGAAGTTAGTGTAGGGGAAAGTTTCTGTTCTCATTCTGCTCTGCTACCGAATGCAATGTATGTCTGCATCGTTCGTTCATCTGCGTTCACGTTTTCATTCATTTTTTCTGACGATTCTTTTTGTCCATTTTCTATACTTCGTCAAATACTGTCTATACACGTTTTCTTTTGGTCCATTCTCGCATTTCTGATTCTTACACCAGAATCGTAAGCTTTTTCTGAGTTTAGCAAAGTACAGGCTAGAACCGGTGGAATTTGTCTCCAATCCCTGATTCCTGTGACATTACACCGTTTCTTTATGTTTCCCACTAAAACTCTACACGGGAACATCGTAAAAACTCTCTTTGCGATCCTGAGCAAAACCGGCAGCGAGCTATGGGCTCTTAACGCGTTAACGGCGGATTCCAATACAATCGCAACAGTCGCGTCTTCTGCAGTTTTTGCCGTTAAGAAAGACGCGATTCAGCCGGATGCCGTGCACTGAATAGCGATTTCTCCAATTAGCCAGTAGAAGCCCTATACTTCCAAAGCAGCTTTTACACCTGATAGAGACTTCGTTTCTGGCACTGTCAAAGTTGTTGTGCTGGACCCCGAAGTTAGTGTAGGGGAAAGTTTCTGTTCTCTTTCTGCTCTGCTACCGAATGCAATGTATGTCTGCATCGTTCGTTCATCTGCGTTCACGTTTTCATTCATTTTTTTCTGACGCTTCTTGATGTCCATTTTCTATACTTCGTCGAATACTGTCTATACACGTTTTCTTTTGGTCCATTCACCCATTTCTGATTCTTACACCAGAATCGTAAGCTTTTTATGAGAATAGCAAAGTACAGGCTAGAACCGGTGGAATTTCTCTGCAATCCCAGATTCCTGTGACATTACAACGTTTCTATATGTTCCCCACTAAAACTCTTCACGGGAACATCGTAAAAGCGCTCTTTGCGATACTGAGCAAAACCGGCAGCGAGCTATGGGCTCTTAACGCGTTAACCGCGGATTCCAATACAATCGCAACAATCTCGTCTTCTGCAATTTTTGCCGTTAAGAAAGACGCGATACAGCCGGATGCCGTGCACTGAATAGCGGTTTCTCCAAATAGCCTGTAGAAGCCCTATACTTAAAAGCAGCTTTTACACCTGAGAGAGACTTCGATTCTGGCGTTGTCAAAGTTGTTGTGCTGGACCCCGAAGTTAGTGTAGGGGAAAGTTTCTGTTCTCTTTCTGCTCTGCTACCGAATGCAATGTATGTCTGCATCGTTCGTTCATCTGCGTTCACGTTTTCATTCATTTTTTTCTGACGCTTCTTGATGTCCATTTTCTATACTTCGTCGAATACTGTCTATACACGTTTTCTTTTGGTCCATTCTCCCGTTTCTGATTCTTACACCAGAATCGTAAGCTTTTTCTGAGTTTAGCAAAGTACAGGCTAGAACCGGTGGAATTTGTCTCCAATCCATGATTCCTGTGACATTACAACGTTTCTATATGTTCCCAACTAAAACTCTTCACTGGAACATCGTAAAAGCGCTATCTGCGATGCTGAGCCAAACCGGCAGCGAGCTATGGGCTCTTAACGCGTTAACCGCGGATTCCAATACAATCGCAACAATCGCGTCTTCTGCAGTTTTTGCCGTTAAGAAAGACGCGATTCAGCCTGATGCCGTGCACTGAATAGCGATTTCTCCAATTACCCTGTAGAAGCCCTATACTTCCAAAGCAGCTTTTACACCTGATAGAGACTTCGTTTCTGGCGTTGTCAAAGTTGTTGTGCTGGACCCCGAAGTTAGTGTAGGGGAAAGTTTCTGTTCTCTTTCTGCTCTGCTACCGAATGCAATGTATGTCTGCATCGTTCGTTCATCTGCGTTCACGTTTTCATTCTATTTCTCTGACGCTTCTTTTTGTCCATTTTCTATACTTCGTCAAATACTGTCTATACACGTTTTCTTTTCGTCCATTCTCGCATTTCTGATTCTTACACCAGAATCGTAAGCTTTTTCTGAGTTTAGCAAAGTACAGGCTAGAACCGGTGGAATTTGTCTCCAATCCCTGATTCCTGTGACATTACAACGTTTCTATATGTTCCCCACTAAAACTTTTCACGGGAACATCGTAAAAGCGCTCTTTGCGATCCTGAGCAAAACCGGCAGCGAGCTATGGGCTCTTAACGCGTTAACCGCGGATTCCAATACAATCGCAACAATCGCGTCTTCTGCAGTTTTTGCCGTTAAGAAAGACGCGATTCAGCCGGATGCCGTGCACTTGAAAAGCGGTTTCTCCAATTAGCCTGTAGAAGCCCTATACATCCAAAGCAGCTTTTACACCTGAGAGAGACTTCGTTTCTGGCACTGTCAAAGTTGTTGTGCTGGACCCCGAAGTTAGTGTAGGGGAAAGTTTCTGTTCTCATTCTGCTCTGCTACCGAATGCAATGTATGTCTGCATCGTTCGTTCATCTGCGTTCACGTTTTCATTCATTTTTTCTGACGATTCTTTTTGTCCATTTTCTTTACTTCGTCAAATACTGTCTATACACGTTTTCTTTTGGTCCATTCTCGCATTTCTGATTCTTACACCAGAATCGTAAGCTTTTTCAGAGTTTAGCAAAGTACAGGCTAGAACCGGTGGAATTTGTATCCAATCCCTGATTCCTGAGACATTACACCGTTTCTATATGTTCCCGACTAAAACTTCACGGGAACATCGTAAAAGCACTCTTTGCGATCCTGAGCAAACCGGCAGCGAGCTATGGGCTCTTAACGCGTTAACCGCGGATTCCAATACAATCGCAACAATCGCGTCTTCTGCAGTTTTTGCCGTTAAGAAAGACGCGATTCAGCCGGATGCCGTGCACTTGAATAGCGGTTTCTCCAATTAGCCTGTAGAAGCCCTATACTTCCAGAGCAGATTTTACACCTGATAGAGACTTCGATTCTGGCGTTGTCAAAGTTGTTGTGCTGGACCCCGAAGTTAGTGTAGGGGAAAGTTTCTGTTCTCATTCTGCTCTGCTACCGAATGCAATGTATGTCTGCATCGTTCGTTCATCTGCGTTCACGTTTTCATTCATTTTTTTCTGACGCTTCTTGATGTCCATTTTCTATACTTCGTCGAATACTGTCTATACACGTTTTCTTTTGGTCCATTCTCCCGTTTCTGATTCTTACACCAGAATCGTAAGCTTTTTCAGAGTTTAGCAAAGTACAGGCTAGAACCGGTGGAATTTGTCTCCAATCCCTGATTCCTGTGACATTACACCGTTTCTTTATGTTCCCCACTAAAACTCTACACGGGAACATCGTAAAAGCGCTCTTTGCGATACTGAGCAAAACCGGCAGCGAGCTATGGGCTCTTAACGCGTTAACGGCGGATTCCAATACAATCGCAACAGTCGCGTCTTCTGCAGTTTTTGCCGTTAAGAAAGACGCGATTCAGCCGGATGCCGTGCACTGAATAGCGATTTCTCCAATTAGCCAGTAGAAGCCCTATACTTCCAAAGCAGCTTTTACACCTGATAGAGACTTCGTTTCTGGCACTGTCAAAGTTGTTGTGCTGGACCCCGAAGTTAGTGTAGGGGAAAGTTTCTGTTCTCATTCTGCTCTGCTACCGAATGCAATGTATGTCTGCATCGTTCGTTCATCTGCGTTCACGTTTTCATTCATTTTTTTCTGACGCTTCTTGATGTCCATTTTCTATACTTCGTCAAATACTGTCTATACACGTTTTCTTTTGGTCCATTCACCCATTTCTGATTCTTACACCAGAATCGTAAGCTTTTTCTGAGTTTAGCAAAGTACAGGCTAGAACCGGTGGAATTTCTCTGCAATCCCTGATTCCTGTGACATTACGTTTCTATATGTTCCCAACTAAAACTCTTCACGGGAACATCGTAAAAGCGCTCTTTGCGATCCTGAGCAAAACCGGCAGCGAGCTATGGGCTCTTAACGCGTTAACCGCGGATTCCAATACAATCGCAACAATCGCGTCTTCTGCAATTTTTGCCGTTAAGAAAGACGCGATACAGCCGGATGCCGTGCACTGAATAGCGGTTTCTCCAAATAGCCTGTAGAAGCCCTATACTTCCAAAGCAGCTTTTAAACCTGAGAGAGAATTCGTTTCTGGCGTTGTCAAAGTTGTTGTGCTGGACCCCGAAGTTAGTGTAGGGGAAAGTTTCTGTTCTCTTTCTGCTCTGCTACCGAATGCAATGTATGTCTGCATCGTTCGTTCATCTGCGTTCACGTTTTCATTCATTTTTTTCTGACGCTTCTTGATGTCCATTTTCTATACTTCGTCGAATACTGTCTATACACGTTTTCTTTTGGTCCATTCTCCCGTTTCTGATTCTTACACCAGAATCGTAAGCTTTTTCTGAGTTTAGCAAAGTACAGGCTAGAACCGGTGGAATTTGTCTCCAATCCATGATTCCTGTGACATTACAACGTTTCTATATGTTCCCAACTAAAACTCTTCACTGGAACATCGTAAAAGCGCTATCTGCGATCCTGAGCAAAACCGGCAGCGAGCTATGGGCTCTTAACGCGTTAACCGCGGATTCCAATACAATCGCAACAATCGCGTCTTCTGCAGTTTTTGCCGTTAAGAAAGACGCGATTCAGCCGGATGCCGTGCACTGAATAGCGATTTCTCCAATTACCCTGTAGAAGCCCTATACTTCCAAAGCAGCTTTTACACCTGATAGAGACTTCGTTTCTGGCGTTGTCAAAGTTGTTGTGCTGGACCCCGAAGTTAGTGTAGGGGAAAGTTTCTGTTCTCTTTCTGCTCTGCTACTGAATGCAATGTATGTCTGCATCGTTCGTTCATCTGCGTTCACGTTTTCATTCTATTTCTCTGACGCTTCTTTTTGTCCATTTTCTATACTTCGTCAAATACTGTCTATACACGTTTTCTTTTCGTCCATTCTCGCATTTCTGATTCTTACACCAGAATCGTAAGCTTTTTCTGAGTTTAGCAAAGTACAGGCTAGAACCGGTGGAATTTGTCTCCAATCCCTGATTCCTGTGACATTGCAACGTTTCTATATGTTCCCCACTAAAACTTTTCACGGGAACATCGTAAAAACTCTCTTTGCGATCCTGAGCAAAACCGGCAGCGAGCTATGGGCTCTTAACGCGTTAACGGCGGATTCCAATACAATCGCAACAATCGCGTCTTCTGCAGTTTTTGCCGTTAAGAAAGACGCGATTCAGCCGGATGCCGTGCACTGAATAGCGATTTCTCCAATTAGCCTGTAGAAGCCCTATACTTCCAAAGCAGCTTTTACACCTGATAGAGACATCGTTTCTGGCACTGTCAAAGTTGTTGTGCTGGACCCCGAAGTTAGTGTAGGGGAAAGTTTCTGTTCTCTTTCTGCTCTGCTACCGAATGCAATGTATGTCTGCATCGTTCGTTCATCTGCGTTCACGTTTTCATTCATTTTTTCTGACGCTTCTTTTTGTCCATTTTCTATACTTCGTCAAATACTGTCTATACACGTTTTCTTTTGGTCCATTCTCGCATTTCTGATTCTTACACCAGAATCGTAAGCTTTTTCTGAGAATAGCAAAGTACAGGCTAGTACCGTTGGAATTTGTCTCCAATCCATGATTCCTGTGACATTACACCGTTTCTATATGTTCCCCACTAAAACTTTTCACGGGAACATCGTAAAAGCGCTCTTTGCGATACTGAGCAAAACCGGCAGCGAGCTATGGGCTCTTAACGCGTTAACCGCGGATTCCAATACAATCGCAACAATCGCGTCTTCTGCTGTTTTTGCCGTTAAGAAAGACGCGATTCAGCCGGATGCCGTGCACTTGAATAGCGGTTTCTCCAATTAGCCTGTAGAAGCCCTATACTTCCAAGCAGCTTTTACACCTGAGAGAGACTTCGTTTCTGGCGTTGTCAAAGTTGTTGTGCTGGACCCCGAAGTTAATGTAGGGGAAAGTTTCTGTTCTCTTTCTGCTCTGCTACCGAATGCAATGTATGTCTGCATCGTTCGTTCATCTGCGTTCACGTTTTCATTCATTTTTTCTGACGATTCTTTTTGTCCATTTTCTATACTTCGTCAAATACTGTCTATACACGTTTTCTTTTGGTCCATTCTCGCATTTCTGATTCTTACACCAGAATCGTAAGCTTTTTCTGAGTTTAGCAAAGTACAGGCTAGAACCGGTGGAATTTGTCTGTAATCCCTGATTCCTGTGACATTACACCGTTTCTATATGTTCCCGACTAAAACTTCACGGGAACATCGTAAAAACTCTCTTTGCGATCCTGAGCAAAACCGGCAGCGAGCTATGGGCTCTTAACGCGTTAACCGCGGATTCCAATACAATCGCAACAATCGCGTCTTCTGCAGTTTTTGCCGTTAAGAAAGACGCGATTCAGCCGGATGCCGTGCACTTGAAAAGCGGTTTCTCCAATTAGCCTGTAGAAGCCCTATACTTCCAGAGCAGCTTTTACACCTGAGAGAGACTTCGATTCTGGCGTTGTCAAAGTTGTTGTGCTGGACCCCGAAGTTAGTGTAGGGGAAAGTTTCTGTTCTCTTTCTGCTCTGCTACCGAATGCAATGTATGTCTGCATCGTTCGTTCATCTGCGTTCACGTTTTCATTCATTTTTTTCTGACGCTTCTTGATGTCCATTTTCTATACTTCGTCGAATACTGTCTATACACGTTTTCTTTTGGTCCATTCTCGCATTTCTGATTCTTACACCAGAATCGTAAGCTTTTTCTGAGTTTAGCAAAGTACAGGCTAGAACCGGTGGAATTTCTCTGCAATCCCTGATTCCTGTGACATTACAACGTTTCTATAAGTTCCCCACTAAAACTCTTCACGGGAACATCGTAAAAGCGCTCTTTGCGATACTGAGCAAAACCGGCAGCGAGCTATGGGCTCTTAACGCCTTAACCGCGGATTCCAATACAATCGCAACAATCGCGTCTTCTGCAGTTTTTGCCGTTAAGAAAGACGCGATTCAGCCGGATGCCGTGCACTTGAAAAGCGGTTTCTCCAATTAGCCTGTAGAAGCCCTATACTTCCAGAGCAGCTTTTACACCTGATAGAGACTTCGATTCTGGCGTTGTCAAAGTTGTTTTGCTGGACCCCGAAGTTAGTGTAGGGGAAAGTTTCTGTTCTCATTCTGCTCTGCTACCTAATGCAATGTATGTCTGCATCGTTCGTTCATCTGCGTTCACGTTTTCATTCATTTTTTTCTGACGCTTCTTGATGTCCATTTTCTATACTTCGTCGAATACTGTCTATACACGTTTTCTTTTGGTCCATTCTCCCGTTTCTGATTCTTACACCAGAATCGTAAGCTTTTTCAGAGTTTAGCAAAGTACAGGCTAGAACCGGTGGAATTTGTCTCCAATCCATGATTCCTGTGACATTACAACGTTTCTATATGTTCTAAACTAAAACTCTTCACTGGAACATCGTAAAAGCGCTATCTGCGATCCTGAGCAAAACCGGCAGCGAGCTATGGGCTCTTAACGCGTTAACCGCGGATTCCAATACAATCGCAACAATCGCGTCTTCTGCAGTTTTTGCCGTTAAGAAAGACGCGATTCAGCCGGATGCCGTGCACTGAATAGCGGTTTCTCCAATTAGCCTGTAGAAGCCCTATACTTCCAAAGCAGCTTTTACACCTGATAGAGACTTCGTTTCTGGCACTGTCAAAGTTGTTGTGCTGGACCCCGAAGTTAGTGTAGGGGAAAGTTTCTGTTCTCATTCTGCTCTGCTACCGAATGCAATGTATGTCTGCATCGTTCGTTCATCTGCGTTCACGTTCTCATTCATTTTTTTCTGACGCTTCTTGATGTCCATTTTCTATACTTCGTCGAATACTGTCTATACACGTTTTCTTTTGGTCCATTCTCGCATTTCTGATTCTTACACCAGAATCGTAAGCTTTTTCTGAGTTTAGCAAAGTACAGGCTAGAACCGATGGAATTTGTCTCCAATCCCTGATTCCTGTGACATTACAACGTTTCTATAAGTTCCCCACTAAAACTCTTCACGGGAACATCGTAAAAGCGCTATCTGCGATACTGAGCAAAACCGGCAGCGAGCTATGGGCTCTTAACGCGTTAACCGCGGATTCCAATACAATCGCAACAATCGCGTCTTCTGCAATTTTTGCCGTTAAGAAAGACGCGATACAGCCGGATGCCGTGCACTGAATAGCGGTTTCTCCAAATAGCCTGTAGAAGCCCTATACTTCCAAAGCAGCTTTTACACCTGAGAGAGACTTCGTTTCTGGCGTTGTCAAAGTTGTTGTGCTGGACCCCGAAGTTAGTGTAGGGGAAAGTTTCTGTTCTCTTTCTGCTCTGCTACCGAATGCAATGTATGTCTGCATCGTTCGTTCATCTGCGTTCACGTTTTCATTCATTTTTTTCTGACGCTTCTTGATGTCCATTTTCTATACTTCGTCGAATACTGTCTATACACGTTTTCTTTTGGTCCATTCACCCATTTCTGATTCTTACACCAGAATCGTAAGCTTTTTCTGTGTTTAGCAAAGTACAGGCTAGAACCGTTGGAATTTGTCTCCAATCCATGATTCCTGTGATATTACACCGTTTCTATATGTTCCCCACTAAAACTCTTCACGGGAACATCGTAAAAGCGATCTTTGCGATCCTGAGCAAAACCGGCAGCGAGCTATTGGCTCTTAACGCGTTAACGGCGGATTCCAATACAATCGCAACAGTCGCGTCTTCTGCAATTTTTGCCGTTAAGAAAGACGCGATTCAGCCGGATGCCGTGCACTGAATAGCGGTTTCTCCAATTAGCCTGTAGAAGCCCTATACTTCCAAAGCAGCTTTTACACCTGATAGAGACTTCGTTTCTGGCGTTGTCAAAGTTGTTGTGCTGGACCCCGAAGTTAGTGTAGAGGAAAGTTTCTGTTCTCATTCTGCTCTGCTACCGAATGCAATGTATGTCTGCATCGTTCGTTCATCTGCGTTCACGTTTTCATTCTATTTCTCTGACGCTTCTTTTTGTCCATTTTCTATACTTCGTCAAATACTGTCTATACACGTTTTCTTTTCGTCCATTCTCGCATTTCTGATTCTTACACCAGAATCGTAAGCTTTTTCTGAGTTTAGCAAAGTACAGGCTAGAACCGGTGGAATTTGTCTCCAATCCCTGATTCCTGTGACATTACAACGTTTCTATATGTTCCCCACTAAAACTTTTCACGGGAACATCGTAAAAGCGCTCTTTGCGATCCTGAGCAAAACCGGCAGCGAGCTATGGGCTCTTAACGCGTTAACCGCGGATTCCAATACAATCGCAACAATCGCGTCTTCTGCAGTTTTTGCCGTTAAGAAAGACGCGATTCAGCCGGATGCCGTGCACTTGAAAAGCGGTTTCTCCAATTAGCCTGTAGAAGCCCTATACATCCAAAGCAGCTTTTACACGTGATAGAGACTTCGTTTCTGGCGTTGTCAAAGTTGTTGTGCTGGACCCCGAAGTTAGTGTAGGGGAAAGTTTCTGTTCTCATTCTGCTCTGCTACCGAATGCAATGTATGTCTGCATCGTTCGTTCATCTGCGTTCACGTTTTCATTCATTTTTTCTGACGATTCTTTTTGTCCATTTTCTTTACTTCGTCAAATACTGTCTATACCCGTTTTCTTTAGGTCCATTCTCGCATTTCTGATTCTTACACCAGAATCGTAAGCTTTTTCTGAGTTTAGCAAAGTACAGGCTAGTACCGGTGGAATTTGTCTCCAATCCATGATTCCTGTGACATTACACCGTTTCTATATGTTCCCCACTAAAACTTTTCACGGGAACATCGTAAAAGCGCTCTTTGCGATACTGAGCAAAACCGGCAGCGAGCTATGGGCTCTTAACGCGTTAACCGCGGATTCCAATACAATCGCAACAATCGCGTCTTCTGCTGTTTTTGCCGTTAAGAAAGACGCGATTCAGCCGGATGCCGTGCACTTGAATAGCGGTTTCTCCAATTAGCCTGTAGAAGCCCTATACTTCCAAGCAGCTTTTACACCTGAGAGAGACTTCGTTTCTGGCGTTGTCAAAGTTGTTGTGCTGGACCCCGAAGTTAATGTAGGGGAAAGTTTCTGTTCTCTTTCTGCTCTGCTACCGAATGCAATGTATGTCTGCATCGTTCGTTCATCTGCGTTCACGTTTTCATTCATTTTTTCTGACGATTCTTTTTGTCCATTTTCTATACTTCGTCAAATACTGTCTATACACGTTTTCTTTTGGTCCATTCTCGCATTTCTGATTCTTACACCAGAATCGTAAGCTTTTTCTGAGTTTAGCAAAGTACAGGCTAGAACCGGTGGAATTTGTCTGTAATCCCTGATTCCTGTGACATTACACCGTTTCTATATGTTCCCGACTAAAACTTCACGGGAACATCGTAAAAACTCTCTTTGCGATCCTGAGCAAAACCGGCAGCGAGCTATGGGCTCTTAACGCGTTAACCGCGGATTCCAATACAATCGCAACAATCGCGTCTTCTGCAGTTTTTGCCGTTAAGAAAGACGCGATTCAGCCGGATGCCGTGCACTTGAAAAGCGGTTTCTCCAATTAGCCTGTAGAAGCCCTATACTTCCAGAGCAGCTTTTACACCTGAGAGAGACTTCGATTCTGGCGTTGTCAAAGTTGTTGTGCTGGACCCCGAAGTTAGTGTAGGGGAAAGTTTCTGTTCTCTTTCTGCTCTGCTACCGAATGCAATGTATGTCTGCATCGTTCGTTCATCTGCGTTCACGTTTTCATTCATTTTTTTCTGACGCTTCTTGATGTCCATTTTCTATACTTCGTCGAATACTGTCTATACACGTTTTCTTTTGGTCCATTCTCGCATTTCTGATTCTTACACCAGAATCGTAAGCTTTTTCTGAGTTTAGCAAAGTACAGGCTAGAACCGGTGGAATTTCTCTGCAATCCCTGATTCCTGTGACATTACAACGTTTCTATAAGTTCCCCACTAAAACTCTTCACGGGAACATCGTAAAAGCGCTCTTTGCGATACTGAGCAAAACCGGCAGCGAGCTATGGGCTCTTAACGCCTTAACCGCGGATTCCAATACAATCGCAACAATCGCGTCTTCTGCAGTTTTTGCCGTTAAGAAAGACGCGATTCAGCCGGATGCCGTGCACTTGAAAAGCGGTTTCTCCAATTAGCCTGTAGAAGCCCTATACTTCCAGAGCAGCTTTTACACCTGATAGAGACTTCGATTCTGGCGTTGTCAAAGTTGTTTTGCTGGACCCCGAAGTTAGTGTAGGGGAAAGTTTCTGTTCTCATTCTGCTCTGCTACCGAATGCAATGTATGTCTGCATCGTTCGTTCATCTGCGTTCACGTTTTCATTCATTTTTTTCTGACGCTTCTTGATGTCCATTTTCTATACTTCGTCGAATACTGTCTATACACGTTTTCTTTTGGTCCATTCTCCCGTTTCTGATTCTTACACCAGAATCGTAAGCTTTTTCAGAGTTTAGCAAAGTACAGGCTAGAACCGGTGGAATTTGTCTCCAATCCATGATTCCTGTGACATTACAACGTTTCTATATGTTCTAAACTAAAACTCTTCACTGGAACATCGTAAAAGCGCTATCTGCGATCCTGAGCAAAACCGGCAGCGAGCTATGGGCTCTTAACGCGTTAACCGCGGATTCCAATACAATCGCAACAATCGCGTCTTCTGCAGTTTTTGCCGTTAAGAAAGACGCGATTCAGCCGGATGCCGTGCACTGAATAGCGGTTTCTCCAATTAGCCTGTAGAAGCCCTATACTTCCAAAGCAGCTTTTACACCTGATAGAGACTTCGTTTCTGGCACTGTCAAAGTTGTTGTGCTGGACCCCGAAGTTAGTGTAGGGGAAAGTTTCTGTTCTCATTCTGCTCTGCTACCGAATGCAATGTATGTCTGCATCGTTCGTTCATCTGCGTTCACGTTCTCATTCATTTTTTTCTGACGCTTCTTGATGTCCATTTTCTATACTTCGTCGAATACTGTCTATACACGTTTTCTTTTGGTCCATTCTCGCATTTCTGATTCTTACACCAGAATCGTAAGCTTTTTCTGAGTTTAGCAAAGTACAGGCTAGAACCGATGGAATTTGTCTCCAATCCCTGATTCCTGTGACATTACAACGTTTCTATAAGTTCCCCACTAAAACTCTTCACGGGAACATCGTAAAAGCGCTATCTGCGATACTGAGCAAAACCGGCAGCGAGCTATGGGCTCTTAACGCGTTAACCGCGGATTCCAATACAATCGCAACAATCGCGTCTTCTGCAATTTTTGCCGTTAAGAAAGACGCGATACAGCCGGATGCCGTGCACTGAATAGCGGTTTCTCCAAATAGCCTGTAGAAGCCCTATACTTCCAAAGCAGCTTTTACACCTGAGAGAGACTTCGTTTCTGGCGTTGTCAAAGTTGTTGTGCTGGACCCCGAAGTTAGTGTAGGGGAAAGTTTCTGTTCTCTTTCTGCTCTGCTACCGAATGCAATGTATGTCTGCATCGTTCGTTCATCTGCGTTCACGTTTTCATTCATTTTTTTCTGACGCTTCTTGATGTCCATTTTCTATACTTCGTCGAATACTGTCTATACACGTTTTCTTTTGGTCCATTCACCCATTTCTGACTCTTACACCAGAATCGTAAGCTTTTTCTGAGAATAGCAAAGTACAGGCTAGAACCGGTGGAATTTGTCTCCAATCCCTGATTCCTGTGACATTACAACGTTTCTATATGTTCCCCACTAAAACTCTTCACGGGAACATCGTAAAAGCGCTATCTGCGATACTGAGCAAAACCGGCAGCGAGCTATGGGCTCTTAACGCGTTATCCGCGGATTCCAATACAATCGCAACAATCGCGTCTTCTGCAATGTTTGCCGTTAAGAAAGACGCGATACAGCCGGATGCCGTGCACTGAATAGCGGTTTCTCCAATTAGCCTGTAGAAGCCCTATACTTCCAAAGCAGCTTTTACACCTGATAGAGACTTCGTTTCTGGCACTGTCAAAGTTGTTGTGCTGGACCCCGAAGTTAGTGTAGGGGAAAGTTTCTGTTCTCTTTCTGCTCTGCTACCGAATGCAATGTATGTCTGCATCGTTCGTTCATCTGCGTTCACGTTTTCATTCATTTTTTCTGACGATTCTTTTTGTCCATTTTCTATACTTCGTCAAATACTGTCTATACACGTTTTCTTTTGGTCCATTCTCGCATTTCTGATTCTTACACCAGAATCGTAAGCTTTATCTGAGTTTAGCAAAGTACAGGCTAGTACCGGTGGAATTTGTCTCCAATCCATGATTCCTGTGACATTACACCGTTTCTATATGTTCCCCACTAAAACTCTTCACGGGAACATCGTAAAAGCGCTCTTTGCGATCCTGAGCAAAACCGGCAGCGAGCTATGGGCTCTTAACGCCTTAACCGCGGATTCCAATACAATCGCAACAATCGCGTCTTCTGCTGTTTTTGCCGTTAAGAAAGACGCGATTCAGCCGGATGCCGTGCACTTGAATAGCGGTTTCTCCAATTAGCCTGTAGAAGCCCTATACTTCCAAGCAGCTTTTACACCTGAGAGAGACTTCGTTTCTGGCGTTGTCAAAGTTGTTGTGCTGGACCCCGAAGTTAGTGTAGGGGAAAGTTTCTGTTCTCTTTCTGCTCTGCTACCGAATGCAATGTATGTCTGCATCGTTCGTTCATCTGCGTTCACGTTCTCATTCATTTTTTTCTGACGCTTCTTGATGTCCATTTTCTATACTTCGTCGAATACTGTCTATACACGTTTTCTTTTGGTCCATTCTCGCATTTCTGATTCTTACACCAGAATCGTAAGCTTTTTCTGAGTTTAGCAAAGTACAGGCTAGAACCGATGGAATTTGTCTCCAATCCCTGATTCCTGTGACATTACAACGTTTCTATAAGTTCCCCACTAAAACTCTTCACGGGAACATCGTAAAAGCGCTATCTGCGATACTGAGCAAAACCGGCAGCGAGCTATGGGCTCTTAACGCGTTAACCGCGGATTCCAATACAATCGCAACAATCGCGTCTTCTGCAATTTTTGCCGTTAAGAAAGACGCGATACAGCCGGATGCCGTGCACTGAATAGCGGTTTCTCCAAATAGCCTGTAGAAGCCCTATACTTCCAAAGCAGCTTTTACACCTGAGAGAGACTTCGTTTCTGGCGTTGTCAAAGTTGTTGTGCTGGACCCCGAAGTTAGTGTAGGGGAAAGTTTCTGTTCTCTTTCTGCTCTGCTACCGAATGCAATGTATGTCTGCATCGTTCGTTCATCTGCGTTCACGTTTTCATTCATTTTTTTCTGACGCTTCTTGATGTCCATTTTCTATACTTCGTCGAATACTGTCTATACACGTTTTCTTTTGGTCCATTCACCCATTTTTTGACTCTTACACCAGAATCGTAAGCTTTTTCTGAGAATAGCAAAGTACAGGCTAGAACCGGTGGAATTTGTCTCCAATCCCTGATTCCTGTGACATTACAACGTTTCTATATGTTCCCCACTAAAACTCTTCACGGGAACATCGTAAAAGCGCTATCTGCGATACTGAGCAAAACCGGCAGCGAGCTATGGGCTCTTAACGCGTTATCCGCGGATTCCAATACAATCGCAACAATCGCGTCTTCTGCAATGTTTGCCGTTAAGAAAGACGCGATACAGCCGGATGCCGTGCACTGAATAGCGGTTTCTCCAATTAGCCTGTAGAAGCCCTATACTTCCAAAGCAGCTTTTACACCTGATAGAGACTTCGTTTCTGGCACTGTCAAAGTTGTTGTGCTGGACCCCGAAGTTAGTGTAGGGGAAAGTTTCTGTTCTCTTTCTGCTCTGCTACCGAATGCAATGTATGTCTGCATCGTTCGTTCATCTGCGTTCACGTTTTCATTCATTTTTTCTGACGATTCTTTTTGTCCATTTTCTATACTTCGTCAAATACTGTCTATACACGTTTTCTTTTGGTCCATTCTCGCATTTCTGATTCTTACACCAGAATCGTAAGCTTTATCTGAGTTTAGCAAAGTACAGGCTAGTACCGGTGGAATTTGTCTCCAATCCATGATTCCTGTGACATTACACCGTTTCTATATGTTCCCCACTAAAACTCTTCACGGGAACATCGTAAAAGCGCTCTTTGCGATCCTGAGCAAAACCGGCAGCGAGCTATGGGCTCTTAACGCCTTAACCGCGGATTCCAATACAATCGCAACAATCGCGTCTTCTGCTGTTTTTGCCGTTAAGAAAGACGCGATTCAGCCGGATGCCGTGCACTTGAATAGCGGTTTCTCCAATTAGCCTGTAGAAGCCCTATACTTCCAAGCAGCTTTTACACCTGAGAGAGACTTCGTTTCTGGCGTTGTCAAAGTTGTTGTGCTGGACCCCGAAGTTAGTGTAGGGGAAAGTTTCTGTTCTCTTTCTGCTCTGCTACCGAATGCAATGTATGTCTGCATCGTTCGTTCATCTGCGTTCACGTTCTCATTCATTTTTTTCTGACGCTTCTTGATGTCCATTTTCTATACTTCGTCGAATACTGTCTATACACGTTTTCTTTTGGTCCATTCTCGCATTTCTGATTCTTACACCAGAATCGTAAGCTTTTTCTGAGTTTAGCAAAGTACAGGCTAGAACCGATGGAATTTGTCTCCAATCCCTGATTCCTGTGACATTACAACGTTTCTATAAGTTCCCCACTAAAACTCTTCACGGGAACATCGTAAAAGCGCTATCTGCGATACTGAGCAAAACCGGCAGCGAGCTATGGGCTCTTAACGCGTTAACCGCGGATTCCAATACAATCGCAACAATCGCGTCTTCTGCAATTTTTGCCGTTAAGAAAGACGCGATACAGCCGGATGCCGTGCACTGAATAGCGGTTTCTCCAAATAGCCTGTAGAAGCCCTATACTTCCAAAGCAGCTTTTACACCTGAGAGAGACTTCGTTTCTGGCGTTGTCAAAGTTGTTGTGCTGGACCCCGAAGTTAGTGTAGGGGAAAGTTTCTGTTCTCTTTCTGCTCTGCTACCGAATGCAATGTATGTCTGCATCGTTCGTTCATCTGCGTTCACGTTTTCATTCATTTTTTTCTGACGCTTCTTGATGTCCATTTTCTATACTTCGTCGAATACTGTCTATACACGTTTTCTTTTGGTCCATTCACCCATTTCTGACTCTTACACCAGAATCGTAAGCTTTTTCTGAGAATAGCAAAGTACAGGCTAGAACCGGTGGAATTTGTCTCCAATCCCTGATTCCTGTGACATTACAACGTTTCTATATGTTCCCCACTAAAACTCTTCACGGGAACATCGTAAAAGCGCTATTTGCGATACTGAGCAAAACCGGCAGCGAGCTATGGGCTCTTAACGCGTTATCCGCGGATTCCAATACAATCGCAACAATCGCGTCTTCTGCAATGTTTGCCGTTAAGAAAGACGCGATACAGCCGGATGCCGTGCACTGAATAGCGGTTTCTCCAATTAGCCTGTAGAAGCCCTATACTTCCAAAGCAGCTTTTACACCTGATAGAGACTTCGTTTCTGGCACTGTCAAAGTTGTTGTGCTGGACCCCGAAGTTAGTGTAGGGGAAAGTTTCTGTTCTCTTTCTGCTCTGCTACCGAATGCAATGTATGTCTGCATCGTTCGTTCATCTGCGTTCACGTTTTCATTCATTTTATCTGACGATTCTTTTTGTCCATTTTCTTTACTTCGTCAAATACTGTCTATACACGTTTTCTTTTGGTCCATTCTCGCATTTCTGATTCTTACACCAGAATCGTAAGCTTTTTCTGAGTTTAGCAAAGTACAGGCTAGAACCGGTGGAATTTGTCTCCAATCCCTGATTCCTGTGACATTACAACGTTTCTATATGTTCCCCACTAAAACTCTTCACGGGAACATCGTAAAAGCGCTCTTTGCGATCCTGAGCAAAACCGGCAGCGAGCTATGGGCTCTTAACGCGTTAACCGCGGATTCCAATACAATCGCAACAATCGCGTCTTCTGCAGTTTTTGCCGTTAAGAAAGACGCGATTCAGCCGGATGCCGTGCACTTGAAAAGCGGTTTCTCCAAATAGCCTGTAGAAGCCCTATACATCCAAAGCAGCTTTTACACCTGAGAGAGACTTCGATTCTGGCGTTGTCAAAGTTGTTGTGCTGGACCCCGAAGTTAGTGTAGGGGAAAGTTTCTGTTCTCATTCTGCTCTGCTACCGAATGCAATGTATGTCTGCATCGTTCGTTCATCTGCGTTCACGTTTTCATTCATTTTTTCTGACGCTTCTTGATGTCCATTTTCTATACTTCGTCGAATACTGTCTATACACGTTTTCTTTTGGTCCATTCACCCATTTCTGATTCTTACACCAGAATCGTAAGCTTTTTCTGTGTTTAGCAAAGTACAGGCTAGAACCGTTGGAATTTGTCTCCAATCCATGATTCCTGTGACATTACACCGTTTCTATATGTTCCCCACTAAAACTCTTCACGGGAACATCGTAAAAGCGATCTTTGCGATCCTGAGCAAAACCGGCAGCGAGCTATGGGCTCTTAACGCGTTAACGGCGGATTCCAATACAATCGCAACAGTCGCGTCTTCTGCAATTTTTGCCGTTAAGAAAGACGCGATTCAGCCGGATGCCGTGCACTGAATAGCGGTTTCTCCAATTAGCCTGTAGAAGCCCTATACTTCCAAAGCAGCTTTTACACCTGATAGAGACTTCGTTTCTGGCGTTGTCAAAGTTGTTGTGCTGGACCCCGAAGTTAGTGTAGAGGAAAGTTTCTGTTCTCTTTCTGCTCTGCTACCGAATGCAATGTATGTCTGCATCGTTCGTTCATCTGCGTTCACGTTTTCATTCTATTTCCCTGACGCTTCTTTTTGTCCATTTTCTATACTTCGTCAAATACTGTCTATACACGTTTTCTTTTCGTCCATTCTCGCATTTCTGATTCTTACACCAGAATCGTAAGCTTTTTCTGAGTTTAGCAAAGTACAGGCTAGAACCGGTGGAATTTGTCTCCAATCCCTGATTCCTGTGACATTACACCGTTTCTATATGTTCCCCACTAAAACTTTTCACGGGAACATCGTAAAAGCGCTCTTTGCGATCCTGAGCAAAACCGGCAGCGAGCTATGGGCTCTTAACGCGTTAACCGCGGATTCCAATACAATCGCAACAATCGCGTCTTCTGCAGTTTTTGCCGTTAAGAAAGACGCGATTCAGCCGGATGCCGTGCACTTGAAAAGCGGTTTCTCCAATTAGCCTGTAGAAGCCCTATACATCCAAAGCAGCTTTTACACCTGAGAGAGACTTCGTTTCTGGCGTTGTCAAAGTTGTTGTGCTGGACCCCGAAGTTAGTGTAGGGGAAAGTTTCTGTTCTCATTCTGCTCTGCTACCGAATGCAATGTATGTCTGCATCGTTCGTTCATCTGCGTTCACGTTTTCATTCATTTTTTCTGACGATTCTTTTTGTCCATTTTCTTTACTTCGTCAAATACTGTCTATACCCGTTTTCTTTAGGTCCATTCTCGCATTTCTGATTCTTACACCAGAATCGTAAGCTTTTTCTGAGTTTAGCAAAGTACAGGCTAGTACCGGTGGAATTTGTCTCCAATCCATGATTCCTGTGACATTACACCGTTTCTATATGTTCCCCACTAAAACTTTTCACGGGAACATCGTAAAAGCGCTCTTTGCGATACTGAGCAAAACCGGCAGCGAGCTATGGGCTCTTAACGCGTTAACCGCGGATTCCAATACAATCGCAACAATCGCGTCTTCTGCTGTTTTTGCCGTTAAGAAAGACGCGATTCAGCCGGATGCCGTGCACTTGAATAGCGGTTTCTCCAATTAGCCTGTAGAAGCCCTATACTTCCAAGCAGCTTTTACACCTGAGAGAGACTTCGTTTCTGGCGTTGTCAAAGTTGTTGTGCTGGACCCCGAAGTTAATGTAGGGGAAAGTTTCTGTTCTCTTTCTGCTCTGCTACCGAATGCAATGTATGTCTGCATCGTTCGTTCATCTGCGTTCACGTTTTCATTCATTTTTTCTGACGATTCTTTTTGTCCATTTTCTATACTTCGTCAAATACTGTCTATACACGTTTTCTTTTCGTCCATTCTCGCATTTCTGATTCTTACACCAGAATCGTAAGCTTTTTCTGAGTTTAGCAAAGTACAGGCTAGAACCGGTGGAATTTGTCTGTAATCCCTGATTCCTGTGACATTACACCGTTTCTATATGTTCCCGACTAAAACTTCACGGGAACATCGTAAAAACTCTCTTTGCGATCCTGAGCAAAACCGGCAGCGAGCTATGGGCTCTTAACGCGTTAACCGCGGATTCCAATACAATCGCAACAATCGCGTCTTCTGCAGTTTTTGCCGTTAAGAAAGACGCGATTCAGCCGGATGCCGTGCACTTGAAAAGCGGTTTCTCCAATTAGCCTGTAGAAGCCCTATACTTCCAGAGCAGCTTTTACACCTGAGAGAGACTTCGATTCTGGCGTTGTCAAAGTTGTTGTGCTGGACCCCGAAGTTAGTGTAGGGGAAAGTTTCTGTTCTCTTTCTGCTCTGCTACCGAATGCAATGTATGTCTGCATCGTTCGTTCATCTGCGTTCACGTTTTCATTCATTTTTTTCTGACGCTTCTTGATGTCCATTTTCTATACTTCGTCGAATACTGTCTATACACGTTTTCTTTTGGTCCATTCTCGCATTTCTGATTCTTACAACAGAATCGTAAGCTTTTTCTGAGTTTAGCAAAGTACAGGCTAGAACCGGTGGAATTTCTCTGCAATCCCTGATTCCTGTGACATTACAACGTTTCTATAAGTTCCCCACTAAAACTCTTCACGGGAACATCGTAAAAGCGCTCTTTGCGATACTGAGCAAAACCGGCAGCGAGCTATGGGCTCTTAACGCGTTATCCGCGGATTCCAATACAATCGCAACAATCGCGTCTTCTGCAGTTTTTGCCGTTAAGAAAGACGCGATTCAGCCGGATGCCGTGCACTTGAAAAGCGGTTTCTCCAATTAGCCTGTAGAAGCCCTATACTTCCAGAGCAGCTTTTACACCTGATAGAGACTTCGATTCTGGCGTTGTCAAAGTTGTTTTGCTGGACCCCGAAGTTAGTGTAGGGGAAAGTTTCTGTTCTCATTCTGCTCTGCTACCTAATGCAATGTATGTCTGCATCGTTCGTTCATCTGCGTTCACGTTTTCATTCATTTTTTTCTGACGCTTCTTGATGTCCATTTTCTATACTTCGTCGAATACTGTCTATACACGTTTTCTTTTGGTCCATTCTCCCGTTTCTGATTCTTACACCAGAATCGTAAGCTTTTTCAGAGTTTAGCAAAGTACAGGCTAGAACCGGTGGAATTTGTCTCCAATCCATGATTCCTGTGACATTACAACGTTTCTATATGTTCTAAACTAAAACTCTTCACTGGAACATCGTAAAAGCGCTATCTGCGATCCTGAGCAAAACCGGCAGCGAGCTATGGGCTCTTAACGCGTTAACCGCGGATTCCAATACAATCGCAACAATCGCGTCTTCTGCAGTTTTTGCCGTTAAGAAAGACGCGATTCAGCCGGATGCCGTGCACTGAATAGCGGTTTCTCCAATTAGCCTGTAGAAGCCCTATACTTCCAAAGCAGCTTTTACACCTGATAGAGACTTCGTTTCTGGCACTGTCAAAGTTGTTGTGCTGGACCCCGAAGTTAGTGTAGGGGAAAGTTTCTGTTCTCTTTCTGCTCTGCTACCGAATGCAATGTATGTCTGCATCGTTCGTTCATCTGCGTTCACGTTCTCATTCATTTTTTTCTGACGCTTCTTGATGTCCATTTTCTATACTTCGTCGAATACTGTCTATACACGTTTTCTTTTGGTCCATTCTCGCATTTCTGATTCTTACACCAGAATCGTAAGCTTTTTCTGAGTTTAGCAAAGTACAGGCTAGAACCGATGGAATTTGTCTCCAATCCCTGATTCCTGTGACATTACAACGTTTCTATAAGTTCCCCACTAAAACTCTTCACGGGAACATCGTAAAAGCGCTATCTGCGATACTGAGCAAAACCGGCAGCGAGCTATGGGCTCTTAACGCGTTAACCGCGGATTCCAATACAATCGCAACAATCGCGTCTTCTGCAATTTTTGCCGTTAAGAAAGACGCGATACAGCCGGATGCCGTGCACTGAATAGCGGTTTCTCCAAATAGCCTGTAGAAGCCCTATACTTCCAAAGCAGCTTTTACACCTGAGAGAGACTTCGTTTCTGGCGTTGTCAAAGTTGTTGTGCTGGACCCCGAAGTTAGTGTAGGGGAAAGTTTCTGTTCTCTTTCTGCTCTGCTACCGAATGCAATGTATGTCTGCATCGTTCGTTCATCTGCGTTCACGTTTTCATTCATTTTTTTCTGACGCTTCTTGATGTCCATTTTCTATACTTCGTCGAATACTGTCTATACACGTTTTCTTTTGGTCCATTCACCCATTTCTGACTCTTACACCAGAATCGTAAGCTTTTTCTGAGAATAGCAAAGTACAGGCTAGAACCGGTGGAATTTGTCTCCAATCCCTGATTCCTGTGACATTACAACGTTTCTATATGTTCCCCACTAAAACTCTTCACGGGAACATCGTAAAAGCGCTATCTGCGATACTGAGCAAAACCGGCAGCGAGCTATGGGCTCTTAACGCGTTATCCGCGGATTCCAATACAATCGCAACAATCGCGTCTTCTGCAATGTTTGCCGTTAAGAAAGACGCGATACAGCCGGATGCCGTGCACTGAATAGCGGTTTCTCCAATTAGCCTGTAGAAGCCCTATACTTCCAAAGCAGCTTTTACACCTGATAGAGACTTCGTTTCTGGCACTGTCAAAGTTGTTGTGCTGGACCCCGAAGTTAGTGTAGGGGAAAGTTTCTGTTCTCTTTCTGCTCTGCTACCGAATGCAATGTATGTCTGCATCGTTCGTTCATCTGCGTTCACGTTTTCATTCATTTTTTCTGACGATTCTTTTTGTCCATTTTCTATACTTCGTCAAATACTGTCTATACACGTTTTCTTTTGGTCCATTCTCGCATTTCTGATTCTTACACCAGAATCGTAAGCTTTATCTGAGTTTAGCAAAGTACAGGCTAGTACCGGTGGAATTTGTCTCCAATCCATGATTCCTGTGACATTACACCGTTTCTATATGTTCCCCACTAAAACTCTTCACGGGAACATCGTAAAAGCGATCTTTGCGATCCTGAGCAAAACCGGCAGCGAGCTATGGGCTCTTAACGCCTTAACCGCGGATTCCAATACAATCGCAACAATCGCGTCTTCTGCTGTTTTTGCCGTTAAGAAAGACGCGATTCAGCCGGATGCCGTGCACTTGAATAGCGGTTTCTCCAATTAGCCTGTAGAAGCCCTATACTTCCAAGCAGCTTTTACACCTGAGAGAGACTTCGTTTCTGGCGTTGTCAAAGTTGTTGTGCTGGACCCCGAAGTTAGTGTAGGGGAAAGTTTCTGTTCTCTTTCTGCTCTGCTACCGAATGCAATGTATGTCTGCATCGTTCGTTCATCTGCGTTCACGTTTTCATTCATTTTATCTGACGATTCTTTTTGTCCATTTTCTTTACTTCGTCAAATACTGTCTATACACGTTTTCTTTTGGTCCATTCTCGCATTTCTGATTCTTACACCAGAATCGTAAGCTTTTTCTGAGTTTAGCAAAGTACAGGCTAGAACCGGTGGAATTTGTCTCCAATCCCTGATTCCTGTGACATTACAACGTTTCTATATGTTCCCCACTAAAACTTCACGGGAACATCGTAAAAGCGCTCTTTGCGATCCTGAGCAAAACCGGCAGCGAGCTATGGGCTCTTAACGCGTTAACTGCGGATTCCAATACAATCGCAACAATCGCGTCTTCTGCAGTTTTTGCCGTTAAGAAAGACGCGATTCAGCCGGATGCCGTGCACTTGAAAAGCGGTTTCTCCAAATAGCCTGTAGAAGCCCTATACATCCAAAGCAGCTTTTACACCTGAGAGAGACTTCGATTCTGGCGTTGTCAAAGTTGTTGTGCTGGACCCCGAAGTTAGTGTAGGGGAAAGTTTCTGTTCTCATTCTGCTCTGCTACCGAATGCAATGTATGTCTGCATCGTTCGTTCATCTGCGTTCACGTTTTCATTCATTTTTTCTGACGCTTCTTGATGTCCATTTTCTATACTTCGTCGAATACTGTCTATACACGTTTTCTTTTGGTCCATTCACCCATTTCTGATTCTTACACCAGAATCGTAAGCTTTTTCTGTGTTTAGCAAAGTACAGGCTAGAACCGTTGGAATTTGTCTCCAATCCATGATTCCTGTGACATTACACCGTTTCTATATGTTCCCCACTAAAACTCTTCACGGGAACATCGTAAAAGCGATCTTTGCGATCCTGAGCAAAACCGGCAGCGAGCTATGGGCTCTTAACGCGTTAACGGCGGATTCCAATACAATCGCAACAGTCGCGTCTTCTGCAATTTTTGCCGTTAAGAAAGACGCGATTCAGCCGGATGCCGTGCACTGAATAGCGGTTTCTCCAATTAGCCTGTAGAAGCCCTATACTTCCAAAGCAGCTTTTACACCTGATAGAGACTTCGTTTCTGGCGTTGTCAAAGTTGTTGTGCTGGACCCCGAAGTTAGTGTAGAGGAAAGTTTCTGTTCTCTTTCTGCTCTGCTACCGAATGCAATGTATGTCTGCATCGTTCGTTCATCTGCGTTCACGTTTTCATTCTATTTCTCTGACGCTTCTTTTTGTCCATTTTCTATACTTCGTCAAATACTGTCTATACACGTTTTCTTTTCGTCCATTCTCGCATTTCTGATTCTTACACCAGAATCGTAAGCTTTTTCTGAGTTTAGCAAAGTACAGGCTAGAACCGGTGGAATTTGTCTCCAATCCCTGATTCCTGTGACATTACACCGTTTCTATATGTTCCCCACTAAAACTTTTCACGGGAACATCGTAAAAGCGCTCTTTGCGATCCTGAGCAAAACCGGCAGCGAGCTATGGGCTCTTAACGCGTTAACCGCGGATTCCAATACAATCGCAACAATCGCGTCTTCTGCAGTTTTTGCCGTTAAGAAAGACGCGATTCAGCCGGA
The DNA here is from genome assembly GCA_036925125.1 of Oreortyx pictus. Classification (NCBI taxonomy): domain Eukaryota; kingdom Metazoa; phylum Chordata; class Aves; order Galliformes; family Odontophoridae; genus Oreortyx; species Oreortyx pictus. The sequence continues at coordinate 5,108,004 of JAUPFR010000029.1, forward strand.
TGCCGTGCACTTGAAAAGCGGTTTCTCCAATTAGCCTGTAGAAGCCCTATACATCCAAAGCAGCTTTTACACCTGAGAGAGACTTCGTTTCTGGCGTTGTCAAAGTTGTTGTGCTGGACCCCGAAGTTAGTGTAGGGGAAAGTTTCTGTTCTCATTCTGCTCTGCTACCGAATGCAATGTATGTCTGCATCGTTCGTTCATCTGCGTTCACGTTTTCATTCATTTTTTCTGACGATTCTTTTTGTCCATTTTCTTTACTTCGTCAAATACTGTCTATACCCGTTTTCTTTAGGTCCATTCTCGCATTTCTGATTCTTACACCAGAATCGTAAGCTTTTTCTGAGTTTAGCAAAGTACAGGCTAGTACCGGTGGAATTTGTCTCCAATCCATGATTCCTGTGACATTACACCGTTTCTATATGTTCCCCACTAAAACTTTTCACGGGAACATCGTAAAAGCGCTCTTTGCGATACTGAGCAAAACCGGCAGCGAGCTATGGGCTCTTAACGCGTTAACCGCGGATTCCAATACAATCGCAACAATCGCGTCTTCTGCTGTTTTTGCCGTTAAGAAAGACGCGATTCAGCCGGATGCCGTGCACTTGAATAGCGGTTTCTCCAATTAGCCTGTAGAAGCCCTAAACTTCCAAGCAGCTTTTACACCTGAGAGAGACTTCGTTTCTGGCGTTGTCAAAGTTGTTGTGCTGGACCCCGAAGTTAATGTAGGGGAAAGTTTCTGTTCTCTTTCTGCTCTGCTACCGAATGCAATGTATGTCTGCATCGTTCGTTCATCTGCGTTCACGTTTTCATTCATTTTTTCTGACGATTCTTTTTGTCCATTTTCTATACTTCGTCAAATACTGTCTATACACGTTTTCTTTTGGTCCATTCTCGCATTTCTGATTCTTACACCAGAATCGTAAGCTTTTTCTGAGTTTAGCAAAGTACAGGCTAGAACCGGTGGAATTTGTCTGTAATCCCTGATTCCTGTGACATTACACCGTTTCTATATGTTCCCGACTAAAACTTCACGGGAACATCGTAAAAACTCTCTTTGCGATCCTGAGCAAAACCGGCAGCGAGCTATGGGCTCTTAACGCGTTAACCGCGGATTCCAATACAATCGCAACAATCGCGTCTTCTGCAGTTTTTGCCGTTAAGAAAGACGCGATTCAGCCGGATGCCGTGCACTTGAAAAGCGGTTTCTCCAATTAGCCTGTAGAAGCCCTATACTTCCAGAGCAGCTTTTACACCTGAGAGAGACTTCGATTCTGGCGTTGTCAAAGTTGTTGTGCTGGACCCCGAAGTTAGTGTAGGGGAAAGTTTCTGTTCTCTTTCTGCTCTGCTACCGAATGCAATGTATGTCTGCATCGTTCGTTCATCTGCGTTCACGTTTTCATTCATTTTTTTCTGACGCTTCTTGATGTCCATTTTCTATACTTCGTCGAATACTGTCTATACACGTTTTCTTTTGGTCCATTCTCGCATTTCTGATTCTTACACCAGAATCGTAAGCTTTTTCTGAGTTTAGCAAAGTACAGGCTAGAACCGGTGGAATTTCTCTGCAATCCCTGATTCCTGTGACATTACAACGTTTCTATAAGTTCCCCACTAAAACTCTTCACGGGAACATCGTAAAAGCGCTCTTTGCGATACTGAGCAAAACCGGCAGCGAGCTATGGGCTCTTAACGCCTTAACCGCGGATTCCAATACAATCGCAACAATCGCGTCTTCTGCAGTTTTTGCCGTTAAGAAAGACGCGATTCAGCCGGATGCCGTGCACTTGAAAAGCGGTTTCTCCAATTAGCCTGTAGAAGCCCTATACTTCCAGAGCAGCTTTTACACCTGATAGAGACTTCGATTCTGGCGTTGTCAAAGTTGTTTTGCTGGACCCCGAAGTTAGTGTAGGGGAAAGTTTCTGTTCTCATTCTGCTCTGCTACCTAATGCAATGTATGTCTGCATCGTTCGTTCATCTGCGTTCACGTTTTCATTCATTTTTTTCTGACGCTTCTTGATGTCCATTTTCTATACTTCGTCGAATACTGTCTATACACGTTTTCTTTTGGTCCATTCTCCCGTTTCTGATTCTTACACCAGAATCGTAAGCTTTTTCAGAGTTTAGCAAAGTACAGGCTAGAACCGGTGGAATTTGTCTCCAATCCATGATTCCTGTGACATTACAACGTTTCTATATGTTCTAAACTAAAACTCTTCACTGGAACATCGTAAAAGCGCTCTTTGCGATACTGAGCAAAACCGGCAGCGAGCTATGGGCTCTTAACGCGTTAACCGCGGATTCCAATACAATCGCAACAATCGCGTCTTCTGCAGTTTTTGCCGTTAAGAAAGACGCGATTCAGCCGGATGCCGTGCACTGAATAGCGGTTTCTCCAATTAGCCTGTAGAAGCCCTATACTTCCAAAGCAGCTTTTACACCTGATAGAGACTTCGTTTCTGGCACTGTCAAAGTTGTTGTGCTGGACCCCGAAGTTAGTGTAGGGGAAAGTTTCTGTTCTCATTCTGCTCTGCTACCGAATGCAATGTATGTCTGCATCGTTCGTTCATCTGCGTTCACGTTCTCATTCATTTTTTTCTGACGCTTCTTGATGTCCATTTTCTATACTTCGTCGAATACTGTCTATACACGTTTTCTTTTGGTCCATTCTCGCATTTCTGATTCTTACACCAGAATCGTAAGCTTTTTCTGAGTTTAGCAAAGTACAGGCTAGAACCGATGGAATTTGTCTCCAATCCCTGATTCCTGTGACATTACAACGTTTCTATAAGTTCCCCACTAAAACTCTTCACGGGAACATCGTAAAAGCGCTATCTGCGATACTGAGCCAAACCGGCAGCGAGCTATGGGCTCTTAACGCGTTAACCGCGGATTCCAATACAATCGCAACAATCGCGTCTTCTGCAATTTTTGCCGTTAAGAAAGACGCGATACAGCCGGATGCCGTGCACTGAATAGCGGTTTCTCCAAATAGCCTGTAGAAGCCCTATACTTCCAAAGCAGCTTTTACACCTGAGAGAGACTTCGTTTCTGGCGTTGTCAAAGTTGTTGTGCTGGACCCCGAAGTTAGTGTAGGGGAAAGTTTCTGTTCTCTTTCTGCTCTGCTACCGAATGCAATGTATGTCTGCATCGTTCGTTCATCTGCGTTCACGTTTTCATTCATTTTTTTCTGACGCTTCTTGATGTCCATTTTCTATACTTCGTCGAATACTGTCTATACACGTTTTCTTTTGGTCCATTCACCCATTTCTGACTCTTACACCAGAATCGTAAGCTTTTTCTGAGAATAGCAAAGTACAGGCTAGAACCGGTGGAATTTGTCTCCAATCCCTGATTCCTGTGACATTACAACGTTTCTATATGTTCCCCACTAAAACTCTTCACGGGAACATCGTAAAAGCGCTATCTGCGATACTGAGCAAAACCGGCAGCGAGCTATGGGCTCTTAACGCGTTATCCGCGGATTCCAATACAATCGCAACAATCGCGTCTTCTGCAATGTTTGCCGTTAAGAAAGACGCGATACAGCCGGATGCCGTGCACTGAATAGCGGTTTCTCCAATTAGCCTGTAGAAGCCCTATACTTCCAAAGCAGCTTTTACACCTGATAGAGACTTCGTTTCTGGCACTGTCAAAGTTGTTGTGCTGGACCCCGAAGTTAGTGTAGGGGAAAGTTTCTGTTCTCTTTCTGCTCTGCTACCGAATGCAATGTATGTCTGCATCGTTCGTTCATCTGCGTTCACGTTTTCATTCATTTTTTCTGACGATTCTTTTTGTCCATTTTCTATACTTCGTCAAATACTGTCTATACACGTTTTCTTTTGGTCCATTCTCGCATTTCTGATTCTTACACCAGAATCGTAAGCTTTATCTGAGTTTAGCAAAGTACAGGCTAGTACCGGTGGAATTTGTCTCCAATCCATGATTCCTGTGACATTACACCGTTTCTATATGTTCCCCACTAAAACTCTTCACGGGAACATCGTAAAAGCGCTCTTTGCGATCCTGAGCAAAACCGGCAGCGAGCTATGGGCTCTTAACGCCTTAACCGCGGATTCCAATACAATCGCAACAGTCGCGTCTTCTGCAATTTTTGCCGTTAAGAAAGACGCGATTCAGCCGGATGCCGTGCACTGAATAGCGGTTTCTCCAATTAGCCTGTAGAAGCCCTATACTTCCAAAGCAGCTTTTACACCTGATAGAGACTTCGTTTCTGGCGTTGTCAAAGTTGTTGTGCTGGACCCCGAAGTTAGTGTAGAGGAAAGTTTCTGTTCTCTTTCTGCTCTGCTACCGAATGCAATGTATGTCTGCATCGTTCGTTCATCTGCGTTCACGTTTTCATTCTATTTCTCTGACGCTTCTTTTTGTCCATTTTCTATACTTCGTCAAATACTGTCTATACACGTTTTCTTTTCGTCCATTCTCGCATTTCTGATTCTTACACCAGAATCGTAAGCTTTTTCTGAGTTTAGCAAAGTACAGGCTAGAACCGGTGGAATTTGTCTCCAATCCCTGATTCCTGTGACATTACACCGTTTCTATATGTTCCCCACTAAAACTTTTCACGGGAACATCGTAAAAGCGCTCTTTGCGATCCTGAGCAAAACCGGCAGCGAGCTATGGGCTCTTAACGCGTTAACCGCGGATTCCAATACAATCGCAACAATCGCGTCTTCTGCAGTTTTTGCCGTTAAGAAAGACGCGATTCAGCCGGATGCCGTGCACTTGAAATGCGGTTTCTCCAATTAGCCTGTAGTAGCCCTATACATCCAAAGCAGCTTTTACACCTGAGAGAGACTTCGTTTCTGGCGTTGTCAAAGTTGTTGTGCTGGACCCCGAAGTTAGTGTAGGGGAAAGTTTCTGTTCTCATTCTGCTCTGCTACCGAATGCAATGTATGTCTGCATCGTTCGTTCATCTGCGTTCACGTTTTCATTCATTTTTTCTGACGATTCTTTTTGTCCATTTTCTTTACTTCGTCAAATACTGTCTATACCCGTTTTCTTCTGGTCCATTCTCGCATTTCTGATTCTTACACCAGAATCGTTAGCTTTTTCAGAGTTTAGCAAAGTACAGGCTAGAACCTGTGGAATTTGTATCCAATCCCTGATTCCTGAGACATTACACCGTTTCTATATGTTCCCGACTAAAACTTCACGGGAACATCGTAAAAGCACTCTTTGCGATCCTGAGCAAAACCGGCAGCGAGCTATTAGCTCTTAACGCGTTAACCGCGGATTCCAATACAATCGCAACAATCGCGTCTTCTGCAGTTTTTGCCGTTAAGAAAGACGCGATTCAGCCGGATGCCGTGCACTTGAATAGCGGTTTCTCCAATTAGCCTGTAGAAGCCCTATACTTCCAGAGCAGCTTTTACACCTGATAGAGACTTCGATTCTGGCGTTGTCAAAGTTGTTGTGCTGGACCCCGAAGTTAGTGTAGGGGAAAGTTTCTGTTCTCATTCTGCTCTGCTACCGAATGCAATGTATGTCTGCATCGTTCGTTCTTCTGCGTTCACGTTTTCATTCATTTTTTTCTGACGATTCTTGATGTCCATTTTCTATACTTCGTCAGATACTGTCTATACACGTTTTCTTTTGGTCCATTCTCCCGTTTCTGATTCTTACACCAGAATCGTAAGCTTTTTCTGAGTTTAGCAAAGTACAGGCTAGAACCGGTGGAATTTGTCTCCAATCCATGATTCCTGTGACATTACAACGTTTCTATATGTTCCCAACTAAAACTCTTCACTGGAACATCGTAAAAGCGCTATCTGCGATCCTGAGCCAAACCGGCAGCGAGCTATGGGCTCTTAACGCGTTAACCGCGGATTCCAATACAATCGCAACAATCGCGTTTTCTGCAATTTTTGCCGTTAAGAAAGACGCGATACAGCCGGATGCCGTGCACTGAATAGCGGTTTCTCCAATTAGCCTGTAGAAGCCCTATACTTCCAGAGCAGCTTTTACACCTGATAGAGACTTCGTTTCTGGCGTTGTCAAAGTTGTTGTGCTGGACCCAGAAGTTAGTGTAGGGGAAAGTTTCTGTTCTCTTTCTGCTCTGCTACCGAATGCAATGTATGTCTGCATCGTTCGTTCATCTGCGTTCACGTTTTCATTCTGTTTCTCTGACGATTCTTGATGTCCATTTTCTATACTTCGTCAAATACTGTCTATACACGTTTTCTTTTGGTCCATTCTCGCATTTCTGATTCTTACACCAGAATCGTAAGCTTTTTCTGAGTTTAGCAAAGTACAGGCTAGAACTGATGGAATTTGTCTCCAATCCAGATTCCAGTGACATTACAACGTTTCTATATGTTCCCGACTAAAACTTCACGGGAACATCGTAAAAGCACTCTTTGCGATCCTGAGCAAAACCGGCAGCGAGCTATGGGCTCTTAACGCGTTAACCGCGGATTCCAATACAATCGCAACAGTCGCGTCTTCTGCAATTTTTGCCGTTAAGAAAGACGCGATTCAGCCGGATGCCGTGCACTGAATAGCGGTTTCTCCAATTAGCCTGTAGAAGCCCTATACTTCCAAAGCAGCTTTTACACCTGATAGAGACTTCGTTTCTGGCGTTGTCAAAGTTGTTGTGCTGGACCCCGAAGTTAGTGTAGAGGAAAGTTTCTGTTCTCTTTCTGCTCTGCTACCGAATGCAATGTATGTCTGCATCGTTCGTTCATCTGCGTTCACGTTTTCATTCTATTTCTCTGACGCTTCTTTTTGTCCATTTTCTATACTTCGTCAAATACTGTCTATACACGTTTTCTTTTCGTCCATTCTCGCATTTCTGATTCTTACACCAGAATCGTAAGCTTTTTCTGAGTTTAGCAAAGTACAGGCTAGAACCGGTGGAATTTGTCTCCAATCCCTGATTCCTGTGACATTACACCGTTTCTATATGTTCCCCACTAAAACTTTTCACGGGAACATCGTAAAAGCGCTCTTTGCGATCCTGAGCAAAACCGGCAGCGAGCTATGGGCTCTTAACGCGTTAACCGCGGATTCCAATACAATCGCAACAATCGCGTCTTCTGCAGTTTTTGCCGTTAAGAAAGACGCGATTCAGCCGGATGCCGTGCACTTGAAAAGCGGTTTCTCCAATTAGCCTGTAGAAGCCCTATACATCCAAAGCAGCTTTTACACCTGAGAGAGACTTCGTTTCTGGCGTTGTCAAAGTTGTTGTGCTGGACCCCGAAGTTAGTGTAGGGGAAAGTTTCTGTTCTCATTCTGCTCTGCTACCGAATGCAATGTATGTCTGCATCGTTCGTTCATCTGCGTTCACGTTTTCATTCATTTTTTCTGACGATTCTTTTTGTCCATTTTCTTTACTTCGTCAAATACTGTCTATACCCGTTTTCTTTAGGTCCATTCTCGCATTTCTGATTCTTACACCAGAATCGTTAGCTTTTTCAGAGTTTAGCAAAGTACAGGCTAGAACCGGTGGAATTTGTATCCAATCCCTGATTCCTGAGACATTACACCGTTTCTATATGTTCCCGACTAAAACTTCACGGGAACATCGTAAAAGCACTCTTTGCGATCCTGAGCAAAACCGGCAGCGAGCTATGGGCTCTTAACGCGTTAACCGCGGATTCCAATACAATCGCAACAATCGCGTCTTCTGCAGTTTTTGCCGTTAAGAAAGACGCGATACAGCCGGATGCCGTGCACTTGAATAGCGGTTTCTCCAATTAGCCTGTAGAAGCCCTATACTTCCAGAGCAGCTTTTACACCTGATAGAGACTTCGATTCTGGCGTTGTCAAAGTTGTTGTGCTGGACCCCGAAGTTAGTGTAGGGGAAAGTTTCTGTTCTCATTCTGCTCTGCTACCGAATGCAATGTATGTCTGCATCGTTCGTTCATCTGCGTTCACGTTTTCATTCATTTTTTTCTGACGATTCTTGATGTCCATTTTCTATACTTCGTCAGATACTGTCTATACACGTTTTCTTTTGGTCCATTCTCCCGTTTCTGATTCTTACACCAGAATCGTAAGCTTTTTCTGAGTTTAGCAAAGTACAGGCTAGAACCGGTGGAATTTGTCTCCAATCCCTGATTCCTGTGACATTACACCGTTTCTTTATGTTCCCCACTAAAACTCTACACGGGAACATCGTAAAAACTCTCTTTGCGATACTGAGCAAAACCGGCAGCGAGCTATGGGCTCTTAACGCGTTAACCGCGGATTCCAATACAATCGCAACAGTCGCGTCTTCTGCAGTTTTTGCCGTTAAGAAAGACGCGATTCAGCCGGATGCCGTGCACTGAATAGCGATTTCTCCAATTAGCCAGTAGAAGCCCTATACTTCCAAAGCAGCTTTTACACCTGATAGAGACTTCGTTTCTGGCACTGTCAAAGTTGTTGTGCTGGACCCCGAAGTTAGTGTAGGGGAAAGTTTCTGTTCTCTTTCTGCTCTGCTACCGAATGCAATGTATGTCTGCATCGTTCGTTCATCTGCGTTCACGTTTTCATTCATTTTTTTCTGACGCTTCTTGATGTCCATTTTCTATACTTCGTCGAATACTGTCTATACACGTTTTCTTTTGGTCCATTCACCCATTTCTGATTCTTACACCAGAATCGTAAGCTTTTTCTGAGAATAGCAAAGTACAGGCTAGAACCGGTGGAATTTCTCTGCAATCCCAGATTCCTGTGACATTACAACGTTTCTATATGTTCCCCACTAAAACTCTTCACGGGAACATCGTAAAAGCGCTCTTTGCGATACTGAGCAAAACCGGCAGCGAGCTATGGGCTCTTAACGCGTTAACCGCGGATTCCAATACAATCGCAACAATCGCGTCTTCTGCAGTTTTTGCCGTTAAGAAAGACGCGATACAGCCGGATGCCGTGCACTGAATAGCGGTTTCTCCAAATAGCCTGTAGAAGCCCTATACTTAAAAGCAGCTTTTACACCTGAGAGAGACTTCGATTCTGGCGTTGTCAAAGTTGTTGTGCTGGACCCCGAAGTTAGTGTAGGGGAAAGTTTCTGTTCTCTTTCTGCTCTGCTACCGAATGCAATGTATGTCTGCATCGTTCGTTCATCTGCGTTCACGTTTTCATTCATTTTTTTCTGACGCTTCTTGATGTCCATTTTCTATACTTCGTCGAATACTGTCTATACACGTTTTCTTTTGGTCCATTCTCCCGTTTCTGATTCTTACACCAGAATCGTAAGCTTTTTCTGAGTTTAGCAAAGTACAGGCTAGAACCGGTGGAATTTGTCTCCAATCCATGATTCCTGTGACATTACAACGTTTCTATATGTTCCCAACTAAAACTCTTCACTGGAACATCGTAAAAGCGCTATCTGCGATCCTGAGCCAAACCGGCAGCGAGCTATGGGCTCTTAACGCGTTAACCGCGGATTCCAATACAATCGCAACAATCGCGTCTTCTGCAGTTTTTGCCGTTAAGAAAGACGCGATTCAGCCTGATGCCGTGCACTGAATAGCGATTTCTCCAATTACCCTGTAGAAGCCCTATACTTCCAAAGCAGCTTTTACACCTGATAGAGACTTCGTTTCTGGCGTTGTCAAAGTTGTTGTGCTGGACCCCGAAGTTAGTGTAGGGGAAAGTTTCTGTTCTCTTTCTGCTCTGCTACCGAATGCAATGTATGTCTGCATCGTTCGTTCATCTGCGTTCACGTTTTCATTCTATTTCTCTGACGCTTCTTTTTGTCCATTTTCTATACTTCGTCAAATACTGTCTATACACGTTTTCTTTTCGTCCATTCTCGCATTTCTGATTCTTACACCAGAATCGTAAGCTTTTTCTGAGTTTAGCAAAGTACAGGCTAGAACCGGTGGAATTTGTCTCCAATCCCTGATTCCTGTGACATTACAACGTTTCTATATGTTCCCCACTAAAACTTTTCACGGGAACATCGTAAAAGCGCTCTTTGCGATCCTGAGCAAAACCGGCAGCGAGCTATGGGCTCTTAACGCCTTAACCGCGGATTCCAATACAATCGCAACAATCGCGTCTTCTGCAGTTTTTGCCGTTAAGAAAGACGCGATTCAGCCGGATGCCGTGCACTTGAAAAGCGGTTTCTCCAATTAGCCTGTAGAAGCCCTATACATCCAAAGCAGCTTTTACACCTGAGAGAGACTTCGTTTCTGGCGTTGTCAAAGTTGTTGTGCTGGACCCCGAAGTTAGTGTAGGGGAAAGTTTCTGTTCTCATTCTGCTCTGCTACCGAATGCAATGTATGTCTGCATCGTTCGTTCATCTGCGTTCACGTTTTCATTCATTTTTTCTGACGCTTCTTTTTGTCCATTTTCTATACTTCGTCAAATACTGTCTATACACGTTTTCTTTTGGTCCATTCTCGCATTTCTGATTCTTACACCAGAATCTTAAGCTTTTTCTGAGAATAGCAAAGTACAGGCTAGAACCGGTGGAATTTCTCTGCAATCCCTGATTCCTGTGACATTACAACGTTTCTATATGTTCCCCACTAAAACTTTTCACGGGAACATCGTAAAAGCGCTCTTTGCGATACTGAGCAAAACCGGCAGCGAGCTATGGGCTCTTAACGCGTTAACCGCGGATTCCAATACAATCGCAACAATCGCGTCTTCTGCTGTTTTTGCCGTTAAGAAAGACGCGATTCAGCCGAATGCCGTGCACTTGAATAGCGGTTTCTCCAATTAGCCTGTAGAAGCCCTATACTTCCAAGCAGCTTTTACACCTGAGAGAGACTTCGTTTCTGGCGTTGTCAAAGTTGTTGTGCTGGACCCCGAAGTTAATGTAGGGGAAAGTTTCTGTTCTCTTTCTGCTCTGCTACCGAATGCAATGTATGTCTGCATCGTTCGTTCATCTGCGTTCACGTTTTCATTCATTTTTTCTGACGATTCTTTTTGTCCATTTTCTATACTTCGTCAAATACTGTCTATACACGTTTTCTTTTGGTCCATTCTCGCATTTCTGATTCTTACACCAGAATCGTAAGCTTTTTCTGAGTTTAGCAAAGTACAGGCTAGAACCGGTGGAATTTGTCTGTAATCCCTGATTCCTGTGACATTACACCGTTTCTATATGTTCCCGACTAAAACTTCACGGGAACATCGTAAAAACTCTCTTTGCGATCCTGAGCAAAACCGGCAGCGAGCTATGGGCTCTTAACGCGTTAACCGCGGATTCCAATACAATCGCAACAATCGCGTCTTCTGCAGTTTTTGCCGTTAAGAAAGACGCGATTCAGCCGGATGCCGTGCACTTGAAAAGCGGTTTCTCCAATTAGCCTGTAGAAGCCCTATACTTCCAGAGCAGCTTTTACACCTGAGAGAGACTTCGATTCTGGCGTTGTCAAAGTTGTTGTGCTGGACCCCGAAGTTAGTGTAGGGGAAAGTTTCTGTTCTCTTTCTGCTCTGCTACCGAATGCAATGTATGTCTGCATCGTTCGTTCATCTGCGTTCACGTTTTCATTCATTTTTTTCTGACGCTTCTTGATGTCCATTTTCTATACTTCGTCGAATACTGTCTATACACGTTTTCTTTTGGTCCATTCTCGCATTTCTGATTCTTACACCAGAATCGTAAGCTTTTTCTGAGTTTAGCAAAGTACAGGCTAGAACCGGTGGAATTTCTCTGCAATCCCTGATTCCTGTGACATTACAACGTTTCTATAAGTTCCCCACTAAAACTCTTCACGGGAACATCGTAAAAGCGCTCTTTGCGATACTGAGCAAAACCGGCAGCGAGCTATGGGCTCTTAACGCCTTAACCGCGGATTCCAATACAATCGCAACAATCGCGTCTTCTGCAGTTTTTGCCGTTAAGAAAGACGCGATTCAGCCGGATGCCGTGCACTTGAAAAGCGGTTTCTCCAATTAGCCTGTAGAAGCCCTATACTTCCAGAGCAGCTTTTACACCTGATAGAGACTTCGATTCTGGCGTTGTCAAAGTTGTTTTGCTGGACCCCGAAGTTAGTGTAGGGGAAAGTTTCTGTTCTCATTCTGCTCTGCTACCTAATGCAATGTATGTCTGCATCGTTCGTTCATCTGCGTTCACGTTTTCATTCATTTTTTTCTGACGCTTCTTGATGTCCATTTTCTATACTTCGTCGAATACTGTCTATACACGTTTTCTTTTGGTCCATTCTCCCGTTTCTGATTCTTACACCAGAATCGTAAGCTTTTTCAGAGTTTAGCAAAGTACAGGCTAGAACCGGTGGAATTTGTCTCCAATCCATGATTCCTGTGACATTACAACGTTTCTATATGTTCTAAACTAAAACTCTTCACTGGAACATCGTAAAAGCGCTATCTGCGATCCTGAGCAAAACCGGCAGCGAGCTATGGGCTCTTAACGCGTTAACCGCGGATTCCAATACAATCGCAACAATCGCGTCTTCTGCAGTTTTTGCCGTTAAGAAAGACGCGATTCAGCCGGATGCCGTGCACTGAATAGCGGTTTCTCCAATTAGCCTGTAGAAGCCCTATACTTCCAAAGCAGCTTTTACACCTGATAGAGACTTCGTTTCTGGCACTGTCAAAGTTGTTGTGCTGGACCCCGAAGTTAGTGTAGGGGAAAGTTTCTGTTCTCATTCTGCTCTGCTACCGAATGCAATGTATGTCTGCATCGTTCGTTCATCTGCGTTCACGTTCTCATTCATTTTTTTCTGACGCTTCTTGATGTCCATTTTCTATACTTCGTCGAATACTGTCTATACACGTTTTCTTTTGGTCCATTCTCGCATTTCTGATTCTTACACCAGAATCGTAAGCTTTTTCTGAGTTTAGCAAAGTACAGGCTAGAACCGATGGAATTTGTCTCCAATCCCTGATTCCTGTGACATTACAACGTTTCTATAAGTTCCCCACTAAAACTCTTCACGGGAACATCGTAAAAGCGCTATCTGCGATACTGAGCCAAACCGGCAGCGAGCTATGGGCTCTTAACGCGTTAACCGCGGATTCCAATACAATCGCAACAATCGCGTCTTCTGCAATTTTTGCCGTTAAGAAAGACGCGATACAGCCGGATGCCGTGCACTGAATAGCGGTTTCTCCAAATAGCCTGTAGAAGCCCTATACTTCCAAAGCAGCTTTTACACCTGAGAGAGACTTCGTTTCTGGCGTTGTCAAAGTTGTTGTGCTGGACCCCGAAGTTAGTGTAGGGGAAAGTTTCTGTTCTCTTTCTGCTCTGCTACCGAATGCAATGTATGTCTGCATCGTTCGTTCATCTGCGTTCACGTTTTCATTCATTTTTTTCTGACGCTTCTTGATGTCCATTTTCTATACTTCGTCGAATACTGTCTATACACGTTTTCTTTTGGTCCATTCACCCATTTCTGACTCTTACACCAGAATCGTAAGCTTTTTCTGAGAATAGCAAAGTACAGGCTAGAACCGGTGGAATTTGTCTCCAATCCCTGATTCCTGTGACATTACAACGTTTCTATATGTTCCCCACTAAAACTCTTCACGGGAACATCGTAAAAGCGCTATCTGCGATACTGAGCAAAACCGGCAGCGAGCTATGGGCTCTTAACGCGTTATCCGCGGATTCCAATACAATCGCAACAATCGCGTCTTCTGCAATGTTTGCCGTTAAGAAAGACGCGATACAGCCGGATGCCGTGCACTGAATAGCGGTTTCTCCAATTAGCCTGTAGAAGCCCTATACTTCCAAAGCAGCTTTTACACCTGAGAGAGACTTCGTTTCTGGCACTGTCAAAGTTGTTGTGCTGGACCCCGAAGTTAGTGTAGGGGAAAGTTTCTGTTCTCTTTCTGCTCTGCTACCGAATGCAATGTATGTCTGCATCGTTCGTTCATCTGCGTTCACGTTTTCATTCATTTTTTCTGACGATTCTTTTTGTCCATTTTCTATACTTCGTCAAATACTGTCTATACACGTTTTCTTTTGGTCCATTCTCGCATTTCTGATTCTTACACCAGAATCGTAAGCTTTTTCTGAGTTTAGCAAAGTACAGGCTAGTACCGGTGGAATTTGTCTCCAATCCATGATTCCTGTGACATTACACCGTTTCTATATGTTCCCCACTAAAACTCTTCACGGGAACATCGTAAAAGCGATCTTTGCGATCCTGAGCAAAACCGGCAGCGAGCTATGGGCTCTTAACGCGTTAACCGCGGATTCCAATACAATCGCAACAGTCGCGTCTTCTGCAATTTTTGCCGTTAAGAAAGACGCGATTCAGCCGGATGCCGTGCACTGAATAGCGGTTTCTCCAATTAGCCTGTAGAAGCCCTATACTTCCAAAGCAGCTTTTACACCTGATAGAGACTTCGTTTCTGGCGTTGTCAAAGTTGTTGTGCTGGACCCCGAAGTTAGTGTAGAGGAAAGTTTCTGTTCTCTTTCTGCTCTGCTACCGAATGCAATGTATGTCTGCATCGTTCGTTCATCTGCGTTCACGTTTTCATTCTATTTCTCTGACGCTTCTTTTTGTCCATTTTCTATACTTCGTCAAATACTGTCTATACACGTTTTCTTTTCGTCCATTCTCGCATTTCTGATTCTTACACCAGAATCGTAAGCTTTTTCTGAGTTTAGCAAAGTACAGGCTAGAACCGGTGGAATTTGTCTCCAATCCCTGATTCCTGTGACATTACACCGTTTCTATATGTTCCCCACTAAAACTTTTCACGGGAACATCGTAAAAGCGCTCTTTGCGATCCTGAGCAAAACCGGCAGCGAGCTATGGGCTCTTAACGCGTTAACCGCGGATTCCAATACAATCGCAACAATCGCGTCTTCTGCAGTTTTTGCCGTTAAGAAAGACGCGATTCAGCCGGATGCCGTGCACTTGAAAAGCGGTTTCTCCAATTAGCCTGTAGAAGCCCTATACATCCAAAGCAGCTTTTACACCTGAGAGAGACTTCGTTTCTGGCGTTGTCAAAGTTGTTGTGCTGGACCCCGAAGTTAGTGTAGGGGAAAGTTTCTGTTCTCATTCTGCTCTGCTACCGAATGCAATGTATGTCTGCATCGTTCGTTCATCTGCGTTCACGTTTTCATTCATTTTTTCTGACGATTCTTTTTGTCCATTTTCTTTACTTCGTCAAATACTGTCTATACCCGTTTTCTTTAGGTCCATTCTCGCATTTCTGATTCTTACACCAGAATCGTTAGCTTTTTCAGAGTTTAGCAAAGTACAGGCTAGAACCGGTGGAATTTGTATCCAATCCCTGATTCCTGAGACATTACACCGTTTCTATATGTTCCCGACTAAAACTTCACGGGAACATCGTAAAAGCACTCTTTGCGATCCTGAGCAAAACCGGCAGCGAGCTATGGGCTCTTAACGCGTTAACCGCGGATTCCAATACAATCGCAACAATCGCGTCTTCTGCAGTTTTTGCCGTTAAGAAAGACGCGATACAGCCGGATGCCGTGCACTTGAATAGCGGTTTCTCCAATTAGCCTGTAGAAGCCCTATACTTCCAGAGCAGCTTTTACACCTGATAGAGACTTCGATTCTGGCGTTGTCAAAGTTGTTGTGCTGGACCCCGAAGTTAGTGTAGGGGAAAGTTTCTGTTCTCATTCTGCTCTGCTACCGAATGCAATGTATGTCTGCATCGTTCGTTCATCTGCGTTCACGTTTTCATTCATTTTTTTCTGACGATTCTTGATGTCCATTTTCTATACTTCGTCAGATACTGTCTATACACGTTTTCTTTTGGTCCATTCTCCCGTTTCTGATTCTTACACCAGAATCGTAAGCTTTTTCTGAGTTTAGCAAAGTACAGGCTAGAACCGGTGGAATTTGTCTCCAATCCATGATTCCTGTGACATTACAACGTTTCTATATGTTCCCAACTAAAACTCTTCACTGGAACATCGTAAAAGCGCTATCTGCGATCCTGAGCCAAACCGGCAGCGAGCTATGGGCTCTTAACGCGTTAACCGCGGATTCCAATACAATCGCAACAATCGCGTCTTCTGCAATTTTTGCCGTTAAGAAAGACGCGATACAGCCGGATGCCGTGCACTGAATAGCGGTTTCTCCAATTAGCCTGTAGAAGCCCTATACTTCCAGAGCAGCTTTTACACCTGATAGAGACTTCGTTTCTGGCGTTGTCAAAGTTGTTGTGCTGGACCCAGAAGTTAGTGTAGGGGAAAGTTTCTGTTCTCTTTCTGCTCTGCTACCGAATGCAATGTATGTCTGCATCGTTCGTTCATCTGCGTTCACGTTTTCATTCTGTTTCTCTGACGATTCTTGATGTCCATTTTCTATACTTCGTCAAATACTGTCTATACACGTTTTCTTTTGGTCCATTCTCGCATTTCTGATTCTTACACCAGAATCGTAAGCTTTTTCTGAGTTTAGCAAAGTACAGGCTAGAACCGATGGAATTTGTCTCCAATCCAGATTCCAGTGACATTACAACGTTTCTATATGTTCCCGACTAAAACTTCACGGGAACATCGTAAAAGCACTCTTTGCGATACTGAGCAAAACCGGCAGCGAGCTATGGGCTCTTAACGCGTTAACCGCGGATTCCAATACAATCGCAACAATCGCGTCTTCTGCAGTTTTTGCCGTTAAGAAAGACGCGATACAGCCGGATGCCGTGCACTTGAAAAGCGGTTTCTCCAATTAGCCTGTAGAAGCCCTATACTTCCAGAGCAGCTTTTACACCTGATAGAGACTTCGATTCTGGCGTTGTCAAAGTTGTTGTGCTGGACCCAGAAGTTAGTGTAGGGGAAAGTTTCTGTTCTCATTCTGCTCTGCTACCGAATGCAATGTATGTCTGCATCGTTCGTTCATCTGCGTTCACGTTTTCATTCATTTTTTCTGACGATTCTTTTTGTCCATTTTCTATACTTCGTCAAATACTGTCTATACACGTTTTCTTCTGGTCCATTCTCGCATTTCTGATTCTTACACCAGAATCGTAAGCTTTTTCTGAGTTTAGCAAAGTACAGGCTAGAACCGGTGGAATTTGTCTCCAATCCCTGATTCCTGTGACATTACACCGTTTCTTTATGTTCCCCACTAAAACTCTACACGGGAACATCGTAAAAACTCTCTTTCCGATACTGAGCAAAACCGGCAGCGAGCTATGGGCTCTTAACGCGTTAACGGCGGATTCCAATACAATCGCAACAGTCGCGTCTTCTGCAGTTTTTGCCGTTAAGAAAGACGCGATTCAGCCGGATGCCGTGCACTGAATAGCGATTTCTCCAATTAGCCAGTAGAAGCCCTATACTTCCAAAGCAGCTTTTACACCTGATAGAGACTTCGTTTCTGGCACTGTCAAAGTTGTTGTGCTGGACCCCGAAGTTAGTGTAGGGGAAAGTTTCTGTTCTCTTTCTGCTCTGCTACCGAATGCAATGTATGTCTGCATCGTTCGTTCATCTGCGTTCACGTTTTCATTCATTTTTTTCTGACGCTTCTTGATGTCCATTTTCTATACTTCGTCGAATACTGTCTATACACGTTTTCTTTTGGTCCATTCACCCATTTCTGATTCTTACACCAGAATCGTAAGCTTTTTCTGAGAATAGCAAAGTACAGGCTAGAACCGGTGGAATTTCTCTGCAATCCCAGATTCCTGTGACATTACAACGTTTCTATATGTTCCCCACTAAAACTCTTCACGGGAACATCGTAAAAGCGCTCTTTGCGATACTGAGCAAAACCGGCAGCGAGCTATGGGCTCTTAACGCGTTAACCGCGGATTCCAATACAATCGCAACAATCTCGTCTTCTGCAATTTTTGCCGTTAAGAAAGACGCGATACAGCCGGATGCCGTGCACTGAATAGCGGTTTCTCCAAATAGCCTGTAGAAGCCCTATACTTAAAAGCAGCTTTTACACCTGAGAGAGACTTCGATTCTGGCGTTGTCAAAGTTGTTGTGCTGGACCCCGAAGTTAGTGTAGGGGAAAGTTTCTGTTCTCTTTCTGCTCTGCTACCGAATGCAATGTATGTCTGCATCGTTCGTTCATCTGCGTTCACGTTTTCATTCATTTTTTTCTGACGCTTCTTGATGTCCATTTTCTATACTTCGTCGAATACTGTCTATACACGTTTTCTTTTGGTCCATTCTCCCGTTTCTGATTCTTACACCAGAATCGTAAGCTTTTTCTGAGTTTAGCAAAGTACAGGCTAGAACCGGTGGAATTTGTCTCCAATCCATGATTCCTGTGACATTACAACGTTTCTATATGTTCCCAACTAAAACTCTTCACTGGAACATCGTAAAAGCGCTATCTGCGATCCTGAGCCAAACCGGCAGCGAGCTATGGGCTCTTAACGCGTTAACCGCGGATTCCAATACAATCGCAACAATCGCGTCTTCTGCAGTTTTTGCCGTTAAGAAAGACGCGATTCAGCCTGATGCCGTGCACTGAATAGCGATTTCTCCAATTACCCTGTAGAAGCCCTATACTTCCAAAGCAGCTTTTACACCTGATAGAGACTTCGTTTCTGGCGTTGTCAAAGTTGTTGTGCTGGACCCCGAAGTTAGTGTAGGGGAAAGTTTCTGTTCTCTTTCTGCTCTGCTACCGAATGCAATGTATGTCTGCATCGTTCGTTCATCTGCGTTCACGTTTTCATTCTATTTCTCTGACGCTTCTTTTTGTCCATTTTCTATACTTCGTCAAATACTGTCTATACACGTTTTCTTTTCGTCCATTCTCGCATTTCTGATTCTTACACCAGAATCGTAAGCTTTTTCTGAGTTTAGCAAAGTACAGGCTAGAACCGGTGGAATTTGTCTCCAATCCCTGATTCCTGTGACATTACAACGTTTCTATATGTTCCCCACTAAAACTTTTCACGGGAACATCGTAAAAGCGCTCTTTGCGATCCTGAGCAAAACCGGCAGCGAGCTATGGGCTCTTAACGCGTTAACCGCGGATTCCAATACAATCGCAACAATCGCGTCTTCTGCAGTTTTTGCCGTTAAGAAAGACGCGATTCAGCCGGATGCCGTGCACTTGAAAAGCGGTTTCTCCAATTAGCCTGTAGAAGCCCTATACATCCAAAGCAGCTTTTACACCTGAGAGAGACTTCGTTTCTGGCGTTGTCAAAGTTGTTGTGCTGGACCCCGAAGTTAGTGTAGGGGAAAGTTTCTGTTCTCATTCTGCTCTGCTACCGAATGCAATGTATGTCTGCATCGTTCGTTCATCTGCGTTCACGTTTTCATTCATTTTTTCTGACGATTCTTTTTGTCCATTTTCTTTACTTCGTCAAATACTGTCTATACACGTTTTCTTTTGGTCCATTCTCGCATTTCTGATTCTTACACCAGAATCGTAAGCTTTTTCAGAGTTTAGCAAAGTACAGGCTAGAACCGGTGGAATTTGTATCCAATCCCTGATTCCTGAGACATTACACCGTTTCTATATGTTCCCGACTAAAACTTCACGGGAACATCGTAAAAGCACTCTTTGCGATCCTGAGCAAACCGGCAGCGAGCTATGGGCTCTTAACGCGTTAACCGCGGATTCCAATACAATCGCAACAATCGCGTCTTCTGCAGTTTTTGCCGTTAAGAAAGACGCGATTCAGCCGGATGCCGTGCACTTGAAAAGCGGTTTCTCCAATTAGCCTGTAGAAGCCCTATACTTCCAGAGCAGATTTTACACCTGATAGAGACTTCGATTCTGGCGTTGTCAAAGTTGTTGTGCTGGACCCCGAAGTTAGTGTAGGGGAAAGTTTCTGTTCTCATTCTGCTCTGCTACCGAATGCAATGTATGTCTGCATCGTTCGTTCATCTGCGTTCACGTTTTCATTCATTTTTTTCTGACGCTTCTTGATGTCCATTTTCTATACTTCGTCGAATACTGTCTATACACGTTTTCTTTTGGTCCATTCTCCCGTTTCTGATTCTTACACCAGAATCGTAAGCTTTTTCAGAGTTTAGCAAAGTACAGGCTAGAACCGGTGGAATATGTCTCCAATCCCTGATTCCTGTGACATTACACCGTTTCTTTATGTTCCCCACTAAAACTCTACACGGGAACATCGTAAAAGCGCTCTTTGCGATACTGAGCAAAACCGGCAGCGAGCTATGGGCTCTTAACGCGTTAACGGCGGATTCCAATACAATCGCAACAGTCGCGTCTTCTGCAGTTTTTGCCGTTAAGAAAGACGCGATTCAGCCGGATGCCGTGCACTGAATAGCGATTTCTCCAATTAGCCAGTAGAAGCCCTATACTTCCAAAGCAGCTTTTACACCTGATAGAGACTTCGTTTCTGGCACTGTCAAAGTTGTTGTGCTGGACCCCGAAGTTAGTGTAGGGGAAAGTTTCTGTTCTCATTCTGCTCTGCTACCGAATGCAATGTATGTCTGCATCGTTCGTTCATCTGCGTTCACGTTTTCATTCATTTTTTTCTGACGCTTCTTGATGTCCATTTTCTATACTTCGTCAAATACTGTCTATACACGTTTTCTTTTGGTCCATTCACCCATTTCTGATTCTTACACCAGAATCGTAAGCTTTTTCTGAGTTTAGCAAAGTACAGGCTAGAACCGGTGGAATTTCTCTGCAATCCCTGATTCCTGTGACATTACGTTTCTATATGTTCCCAACTAAAACTCTTCACGGGAACATCGTAAAAGCGCTCTTTGCGATACTGAGCAAAACCGGCAGCGAGCTATGGGCTCTTAACGCGTTAACCGCGGATTCCAATACAATCGCAACAATCGCGTCTTCTGCAATTTTTGCCGTTAAGAAAGACGCGATACAGCCGGATGCCGTGCACTGAATAGCGGTTTCTCCAAATAGCCTGTAGAAGCCCTATACTTCTAAAGCAGCTTTTACACCTGATAGAGACTTCGTTTCTGGCGTTGTCAAAGTTGTTGTGCTGGACCCCGAAGTTAGTGTAGGGGAAAGTTTCTGTTCTCTTTCTGCTCTGCTACCGAATGCAATGTATGTCTGCATCGTTCGTTCATCTGCGTTCACGTTTTCATTCTGTTTCTCTGACGATTCTTTTTGTCCATTTTCTATACTTCGTCAAATACTGTCTATACACGTTTTCTTTTGGTCCATTCTCGCATTTCTGATTCTTACACCAGAATCGTAAGCTTTTTCTGAGTTTAGCAAAGTACAGGCTAGAACCGATGGAATTTGTCTCCAATCCCTGATTCCTGTGACATTACACCGTTTCTATATGTTCCCGACTAAAACTTCACGGGAACATCGTAAAAGCACTCTTTGCGATACTGAGCAAAACCGGCAGCGAGCTATGGGCTCTTAACGCGTTAACCGCGGATTCCAATACAATCGCAACAATCGCGTCTTCTGCAGTTTTTGCCGTTAAGAAAGACGCGATACAGCCGGATGCCGTGCACTTGAAAAGCGGTTTCTCCAATTAGCCTGTAGAAGCCCTATACTTCCAGAGCAGCTTTTACACCTGATAGAGACTTCGATTCTGGCGTTGTTAAAGTTGTTGTGCTGGACCCAGAAGTTAGTGTAGGGGAAAGTTTCTGTTCTCATTCTGCTCTGCTACCGAATGCAATGTATGTCTGCATCGTTCGTTCATCTGCGTTCACGTTTTCATTCATTTTTTCTGACGATTCTTTTTGTCCATTTTCTATACTTCGTCAAATACTGTCTATACACGTTTTCTTCTGGTCCATTCTCGCATTTCTGATTCTTACACCAGAATCGTAAGCTTTTTCTGAGTTTAGCAAAGTACAGGCTAGAACCGGTGGAATTTGTCTCCAATCCCTGATTCCTGTGACATTACACCGTTTCTTTATGTTCCCCACTAAAACTCTACACGGGAACATCGTAAAAACTCTCTTTGCGATACTGAGCAAAACCGGCAGCGAGCTATGGGCTCTTAACGCGTTAACGGCGGATTCCAATACAATCGCAACAGTCGCGTCTTCTGCAGTTTTTGCCGTTAAGAAAGACGCGATTCAGCCGTATGCCGTGCACTGAATAGCGATTTCTCCAATTAGCCAGTAGAAGCCCTATACTTCCAAAGCAGCTTTTACACCTGATAGAGACTTCGTTTCTGGCACTGTCAAAGTTGTTGTGCTGGACCCCGAAGTTAGTGTAGGGGAAAGTTTCTGTTCTCTTTCTGCTCTGCTACCGAATGCAATGTATGTCTGCATCGTTCGTTCATCTGCGTTCACGTTTTCATTCATTTTTTTCTGACGCTTCTTGATGTCCATTTTCTATACTTCGTCGAATACTGTCTATACACGTTTTCTTTTGGTCCATTCACCCATTTCTGATTCTTACACCAGAATCGTAAGCTTTTTCTGAGAATAGCAAAGTACAGGCTAGAACCGGTGGAATTTCTCTGCAATCCCAGATTCCTGTAACATTACAACGTTTCTATATGTTCCCCACTAAAACTCTTCACGGGAACATCGTAAAAGCGCTCTTTGCGATACTGAGCAAAACCGGCAGCGAGCTATGGGCTCTTAACGCGTTAACCGCGGATTCCAATACAATCGCAACAATCTCGTCTTCTGCAATTTTTGCCGTTAAGAAAGACGCGATACAGCCGGATGCCGTGCACTGAATAGCGGTTTCTCCAAATAGCCTGTAGAAGCCCTATACTTAAAAGCAGCTTTTACACCTGAGAGAGACTTCGATTCTGGCGTTGTCAAAGTTGTTGTGCTGGACCCCGAAGTTAGTGTAGGGGAAAGTTTCTGTTCTCTTTCTGCTCTGCTACCGAATGCAATGTATGTCTGCATCGTTCGTTCATCTGCGTTCACGTTTTCATTCATTTTTTTCTGACGCTTCTTGATGTCCATTTTCTATACTTCGTCGAATACTGTCTATACACGTTTTCTTTTGGTCCATTCTCCCGTTTCTGATTCTTACACCAGAATCGTAAGCTTTTTCTGAGTTTAGCAAAGTACAGGCTAGAACCGGTGGAATTTGTCTCCAATCCATGATTCCTGTGACATTACAACGTTTCTATATGTTCCCAACTAAAACTCTTCACTGGAACATCGTAAAAGCGCTATCTGCGATCCTGAGCCAAACCGGCAGCGAGCTATGGGCTCTTAACGCGTTAACCGCGGATTCCAATACAATCGCAACAATCGCGTCTTCTGCAGTTTTTGCCGTTAAGAAAGACGCGATTCAGCCTGATGCCGTGCACTGAATAGCGATTTCTCCAATTACCCTGTAGAAGCCCTATACTTCCAAAGCAGCTTTTACACCTGATAGAGACTTCGTTTCTGGCGTTGTCAAAGTTGTTGTGCTGGACCCCGAAGTTAGTGTAGGGGAAAGTTTCTGTTCTCTTTCTGCTCTGCTACCGAATGCAATGTATGTCTGCATCGTTCGTTCATCTGCGTTCACGTTTTCATTCTATTTCTCTGACGCTTCTTTTTGTCCATTTTCTATACTTCGTCAAATACTGTCTATACACGTTTTCTTTTCGTCCATTCTCGCATTTCTGATTCTTACACCAGAATCGTAAGCTTTTTCTGAGTTTAGCAAAGTACAGGCTAGAACCGGTGGAATTTGTCTCCAATCCCTGATTCCTGTGACATTACAACGTTTCTATATGTTCCCCACTAAAACTTTTCACGGGAACATCGTAAAAGCGCTCTTTGCGATCCTGAGCAAAACCGGCAGCGAGCTATGGGCTCTTAACGCGTTAACCGCGGATTCCAATACAATCGCAACAATCGCGTCTTCTGCAGTTTTTGCCGTTAAGAAAGACGCGATTCAGCCGGATGCCGTGCACTTGAAAAGCGGTTTCTCCAATTAGCCTGTAGAAGCCCTATACATCCAAAGCAGCTTTTACACCTGAGAGAGACTTCGTTTCTGGCGTTGTCAAAGTTGTTGTGCTGGACCCCGAAGTTAGTGTAGGGGAAAGTTTCTGTTCTCATTCTGCTCTGCTACCGAATGCAATGTATGTCTGCATCGTTCGTTCATCTGCGTTCACGTTTTCATTCATTTTTTCTGACGATTCTTTTTGTCCATTTTCTTTACTTCGTCAAATACTGTCTATACACGTTTTCTTTTGGTCCATTCTCGCATTTCTGATTCTTACACCAGAATCGTAAGCTTTTTCAGAGTTTAGCAAAGTACAGGCTAGAACCGGTGGAATTTGTATCCAATCCCTGATTCCTGAGACATTACACCGTTTCTATATGTTCCCGACTAAAACTTCACGGGAACATCGTAAAAGCACTCTTTGCGATCCTGAGCAAACCGGCAGCGAGCTATGGGCTCTTAACGCGTTAACCGCGGATTCCAATACAATCGCAACAATCGCGTCTTCTGCAGTTTTTGCCGTTAAGAAAGACGCGATTCAGCCGGATGCCGTGCACTTGAAAAGCGGTTTCTCCAATTAGCCTGTAGAAGCCCTATACTTCCAGAGCAGATTTTACACCTGATAGAGACTTCGATTCTGGCGTTGTCAAAGTTGTTGTGCTGGACCCCGAAGTTAGTGTAGGGGAAAGTTTCTGTTCTCATTCTGCTCTGCTACCGAATGCAATGTATGTCTGCATCGTTCGTTCATCTGCGTTCACGTTTTCATTCATTTTTTTCTGACGCTTCTTGATGTCCATTTTCTATACTTCGTCGAATACTGTCTATACACGTTTTCTTTTGGTCCATTCTCCCGTTTCTGATTCTTACACCAGAATCGTAAGCTTTTTCTGAGTTTAGCAAAGTACAGGCTAGAACCGGTGGAATTTGTCTCCAATCCCTGATTCCTGTGACATTACACCGTTTCTTTATGTTCCCCACTAAAACTCTACACGGGAACATCGTAAAAGCGCTCTTTGCGATACTGAGCAAAACCGGCAGCGAGCTATGGGCTCTTAACGCGTTAACGGCGGATTCCAATACAATCGCAACAGTCGCGTCTTCTGCAATTTTTGCCGTTAAGAAAGACGCGATACAGCCGGATGCCGTGCACTGAATAGCGGTTTCTCCAATTAGCCTGTAGAAGCCCTATACTTCCAAAGCAGCTTTTACACCTGATAGAGACTTCGTTTCTGGCACTGTCAAAGTTGTTGTGCTGGACCCCGAAGTTAGTGTAGGGGAAAGTTTCTGTTCTCTTTCTGCTCTGCTACCGAATGCAATGTATGTCTGCATCGTTCGTTCATCTGCGTTCACGTTTTCATTCATTTTTTCTGACGATTCTTTTTGTCCATTTTCTATACTTCGTCAAATACTGTCTATACACGTTTTCTTTTGGTCCATTCTCGCATTTCTGATTCTTACACCAGAATCGTAAGCTTTTTCTGAGTTTAGCAAAGTACAGGCTAGTACCGGTGGAATTTGTCTCCAATCCATGATTCCTGTGACATTACACCGTTTCTATATGTTCCCCACTAAAACTCTTCACGGGAACATCGTAAAAGCGCTCTTTGCGATCCTGAGCAAAACCGGCAGCGAGCTATGGGCTCTTAACGCCTTAACCGCGGATTCCAATACAATCGCAACAATCGCGTCTTCTGCTGTTTTTGCCGTTAAGAAAGACGCGATTCAGCCGGATGCCGTGCACTTGAATAGCGGTTTCTCCAATTAGCCTGTAGAAGCCCTATACTTCCAAGCAGCTTTTACACCTGAGAGAGACTTCGTTTCTGGCGTTGTCAAAGTTGTTGTGCTGGACCCCGAAGTTAGTGTAGGGGAAAGTTTCTGTTCTCTTTCTGCTCTGCTACCGAATGCAATGTATGTCTGCATCGTTCGTTCATCTGTGTTCACGTTTTCATTCATTTTATCTGACGATTCTTTTTGTCCATTTTCTTTACTTCGTCAAATACTGTCTATACACGTTTTCTTTTGGTCCATTCTCGCATTTCTGATTCTTACACCAGAATCGTAAGCTTTTTCAGAGAATAGCAAAGTACAGGCTAGTACCGGTGGAATTTGTCTCCAATCCATGATTCCTGTGACATTACAACGTTTCTATATGTTCCCCACTAAAACTTCACGGGAACATCGTAAAAGCGCTCTTTGCGATCCTGAGCAAAACCGGCAGCGAGCTATGGGCTCTTAACGCGTTAACCGCGGATTCCAATACAATCGCAACAATCGCGTCTTCTGCAGTTTTTGCCGTTAAGAAAGACGCGATTCAGCCGGATGCCGTGCACTTGAAAAGCGGTTTCTCCAAATAGCCTGTAGAAGCCCTATACTTCCAAAGCAGCTTTTACACCTGAGAGAGACTTCGATTCTGGCGTTGTCAAAGTTGTTGTGCTGGACCCCGAAGTTAGTGTAGGGGAAAGTTTCTGTTCTCATTCTGCTCTGCTACCGAATGCAATGTATGTCTGCATCGTTCGTTCATCTGCGTTCACGTTTTCATTCATTTTTTTCTGACGCTTCTTGATGTCCATTTTCTATACTTCGTCGAATACTGTCTATACACGTTTTCTTTTGGTCCATTCACCCATTTCTGATTCTTACACCAGAATCGTAAGCTTTTTCTGTGTTTAGCAAAGTACAGGCTAGAACCGTTGGAATTTGTCTCCAATCCATGATTCCTGTGACATTACAACGTTTCTATATGTTCCCCACTAAAACTCTTCACTGGAACATCGTAAAAGCGCTCTTTGCGATCCTGAGCAAAACCGGCAGCGAGCTATGGGCTCTTAACGCGTTAACCGCGGATTCCAATACAATCGCAACAATCGCGTCTTCTGCAATTTTTGCCGTTAAGAAAGACGCGATTCAGCCGGATGCCGTGCACTGAATAGCGGTTTCTCCAATTAGCCTGTAGAAGCCCTATACTTCCAGAGCAGCTTTTACACCTGATAGAGACTTCGATTCTGGCGTTGTCAAAGTTGTTGTGCTGGACCCCGAAGTTAGTGTAGGGGAAAGTTTCTGTTCTCTTTCTGCTCTGCTACCGAATGCAATGTATGTCTGCATCGTTCGTTCATCTGCGTTCACGTTTTCATTCATTTTTTTCTGACGCTTCTTGATGTCCATTTTCTATACTTCGTCGAATACTGTCTATACACGTTTTCTTTTGGTCCATTCTCGCATTTCTGATTCTTACACCAGAATCGTAAGCTTTTTCTGAGTTTAGCAAAGTACAGGCTAGAACCGGTGGAATTTCTCTGCAATCCCTGATTCCTGTGACATTACAACGTTTCTATAAGTTCCCCACTAAAACTTTTCACGGGAACATCGTAAAAGCGCTCTTTGCGATACTGAGCAAAACCGGCAGCGAGCTATGGGCTCTTAACGCCTTAACCGCGGATTCCAATACAATCGCAACAATCGCGTCTTCTGCAGATTTTGCCGTTAAGAAAGACGCGATTCAGCCGGATGCCGTGCACTTGAAAAGCGGTTTCTCCAATTAGCCTGTAGAAGCCCTATACTTCCAGAGCAGCTTTTACACCTGATAGAGACTTCGATTCTGGCGTTGTCAAAGTTGTTTTGCTGGACCCCGAAGTTAGTGTAGGGGAAAATTTCTGTTCTCATTCTGCTCTGCTACCTAATGCAATGTATGTCTGCATCGTTCGTTCATCTGCGTTCACGTTTTCATTCATTTTTTTCTGACGCTTCTTGATGTCCATTTTCTATACTTCGTCGAATACTGTCTATACACGTTTTCTTTTGGTCCATTCTCCCGTTTCTGATTCTTACACCAGAATCGTAAGCTTTTTCTGAGTTTAGCAAAGTACAGGCTAGAACCGGTGGAATTTGTCTGTAATCCCTGATTCCTGTGACATTACACCGTTTCTATATGTTCCCGACTAAAACTTCACGGGAACATCGTAAAAACTCTCTTTGCGATCCTGAGCAAAACCGGCAGCGAGCTATGGGCTCTTAACGCGTTAACCGCGGATTCCAATACAATCGCAACAATCGCGTCTTCTGCAGTTTTTGCCGTTAAGAAAGACGCGATTCAGCCGGATGCCGTGCACTGAATAGCGGTTTCTCCAATTAGCCTGTAGAAGCCCTATACTTCCAAAGCAGCTTTTACACCTGATAGAGACTTCGTTTCTGGAACTGTCAAAGTTGTTGTGCTGGACCCCGAAGTTAGTGTAGGGGAAAGTTTCTGTTCTCATTCTGCTCTGCTACCGAATGCAATGTATGTCTGCATCGTTCGTTCATCTGCGTTCACGTTCTCATTCATTTTTTTCTGACGCTTCTTGATGTCCATTTTCTATACTTCGTCGAATACTGTCTATACACGTTTTCTTTTGGTCCATTCTCGCATTTCTGATTCTTACACCAGAATCGTAAGCTTTTTCTGAGTTTAGCAAAGTACAGGCTAGAACCGGTGGAATTTCTCTGCAATCCCTGATTCCTGTGACATTACAACGTTTCTATAAGTTCCCCACTAAAACTCTTCACGGGAACATCGTAAAAGCGCTCTTTGCGATACTGAGCAAAACCGGCAGCGAGCTATGGGCTCTTAACGCGTTAACCGCGGATTCCAATACAATCGCAACAATCGCGTCTTCTGCAATTTTTGCCGTTAAGAAAGACGCGATACAGCCGGATGCCGTGCACTGAATAGCGGTTTCTCCAATTAGCCTGTAGAAGCCCTATACTTCCAAAGCAGCTTTTACACCTGAGAGAGACTTCGTTTCTGGCGTTGTCAAAGTTGTTGTGCTGGACCCCGAAGTTAGTGTAGGGGAAAGTTTCTGTTCTCTTTCTGCTCTGCTACCGAATGCAATGTATGTCTGCATCGTTCGTTCATCTGCGTTCACGTTTTCATTCATTTTTTTCTGACGCTTCTTGATGTCCATTTTCTATACTTCGTCGAATACTGTCTATACACGTTTTCTTTTGGTCCATTCACCCATTTCTGACTCTTACACCAGAATCGTAAGCTTTTTCTGAGAATAGCAAAGTACAGGCTAGAACCGGTGGAATTTGTCTCCAATCCCTGATTCCTGTGACATTACAACGTTTCTATATGTTCCCCACTAAAACTCTTCACGGGAACATCGTAAAAGCGCTATCTGCGATACTGAGCAAAACCGGCAGCGAGCTATGGGCTCTTAACGCGTTATCCGCGGATTCCAATACAATCGCAACAATCGCGTCTTCTGCAATGTTTGCCGTTAAGAAAGACGCGATACAGCCGGATGCCGTGCACTGAATAGCGGTTTCTCCAATTAGCCTGTAGAAGCCCTATACTTCCAAAGCAGCTTTTACACCTGATAGAGACTTCGTTTCTGGCACTGTCAAAGTTGTTGTGCTGGACCCCGAAGTTAGTGTAGGGGAAAGTTTCTGTTCTCTTTCTGCTCTGCTACCGAATGCAATGTATGTCTGCATCGTTCGTTCATCTGCGTTCACGTTTTCATTCATTTTTTCTGACGATTCTTTTTGTCCATTTTCTATACTTCGTCAAATACTGTCTATACACGTTTTCTTTTGGTCCATTCTCGCATTTCTGATTCTTACACCAGAATCGTAAGCTTTTTCTGAGTTTAGCAAAGTACAGGCTAGTACCGGTGGAATTTGTCTCCAATCCATGATTCCTGTGACATTACACCGTTTCTATATGTTCCCCACTAAAACTCTTCACGGGAACATCGTAAAAGCGCTCTTTGCGATCCTGAGCAAAACCGGCAGCGAGCTATGGGCTCTTAACGCCTTAACCGCGGATTCCAATACAATCGCAACAATCGCGTCTTCTGCTGTTTTTGCCGTTAAGAAAGACGCGATTCAGCCGGATGCCGTGCACTTGAATAGCGGTTTCTCCAATTAGCCTGTAGAAGCCCTATACTTCCAAGCAGCTTTTACACCTGAGAGAGACTTCGTTTCTGGCGTTGTCAAAGTTGTTGTGCTGGACCCCGAAGTTAGTGTAGGGGAAAGTTTCTGTTCTCTTTCTGCTCTGCTACCGAATGCAATGTATGTCTGCATCGTTCGTTCATCTGCGTTCACGTTTTCATTCATTTTATCTGACGATTCTTTTTGTCCATTTTCTTTACTTCGTCAAATACTGTCTATACACGTTTTCTTTTGGTCCATTCACCCATTTCTGATTCTTACACCAGAATCGTAAGCTTTTTCTGTGTTTAGCAAAGTACAGGCTAGAACCGTTGGAATTTGTCTCCAATCCATGATTCCTGTGACATTACAACGTTTCTATATGTTCCCCACTAAAACTCTTCACTGGAACATCGTAAAAGCGCTCTTTGCGATCCTGAGCAAAACCGGCAGCGAGCTATGGGCTCTTAACGCGTTAACCGCGGATTCCAATACAATCGCAACAATCGCGTCTTCTGCAATTTTTGCCGTTAAGAATGACGCGATACAGCCGGATGCCGTGCACTGAATAGCGGTTTCTCCAATTAGCCTGTAGAAGCCCTATACTTCCAGAGCAGCTTTTACACCTGAGAGAGACTTCGTTTCTGGCGTTGTCAAAGTTGTTGTGCTGGACCCCGAAGTTAATGTAGGGGAAAGTTTCTGTTCTCTTTCTGCTCTGCTACCGAATGCAATGTATGTCTGCATCGTTCGTTCATCTGCGTTCACGTTTTCATTCATTTTTTCTGACGATTCTTTTTGTCCATTTTCTATACTTCGTCAAATACTGTCTATACACGTTTTCTTTTGGTCCATTCTCGCATTTCTGATTCTTACACCAGAATCGTAAGCTTTTTCTGAGTTTAGCAAAGTACAGGCTAGAACCGGTGGAATTTGTCTCCAATCCCTGATTCCTGTGACATTACACCGTTTCTATAAGTTCCCCACTAAAACTTCACGGGAACATCGTAAAAGCTCTCTTTGCGATCCTGAGCAAAACCGGCAGTGAGCTATGGGCTCTTAACGCGTTAACCGAGATTCCAATACAATCGCAACAGTCGCGTCTTCTGCAATTTTTGCCGTTAAGAAAGACGCGATTCAGCCGGATGCCGTGCACTTGAATAGCGATTACTCCAATTAGCCTGTAGAAGCCCTATACTTCCAGAGCAGCTTTTCCACCTGATAGACACTTCGTTTCTGGCACTGTCAAAGTTGTTGTGCTGGACCCCGAAGTTAGTGTAGGGGATAGTTTCTGTTCTCTTTCTGCTCTGCTACCGAATGCAATGTATGTCTGCATCGTTCGTTCATCTGCGTTCACGTTTTCATTCTGTTTCTCTGACGATTCTTGATGTCCATTTTCTATACTTCGTCGAATACTGTCTATACACGTTTTCTTTTGGTCCATTCTCGCATTTCTGATTCTTACACCAGAATCGTAAGCTTTTTCTGAGTTTAGCAAAGTACAGGCTAGAACCGTTGGAATTTGTCTCCAATCCATGATTCCTGTGACATTACAACGTTTCTATATGTTCCCCACTAAAACACTTCACGGGAACATCGTAAAAGCGCTCTTTGCGATACTGAGCAAAACCGGCAGCGAGCTATGGGCTCTTAACGCCTTAACCGCGGATTCCAATACAATCGCAACAATCGCGTCTTCTGCAGTTTTTGCCGTTAAGAAAGACGCGATTCAGCCGGATGCCGTGCACTTGAAAAGCGGTTTCTCCAATTAGCCTGTAGAAGCCCTATACTTCCAGAGCAGCTTTTACACCTGATAGACACTTCGATTCTGGCGTTGTCAAAGTTGTTGTGCTGGACCCCGAAGTTAGTGTAGGGGAAAGTTTCTGTTCTCATTCTGCTCTGCTACCGAATGCAATGTATGTCTGCATCGTTCGTTCATCTGCGTTCACGTTTTCATTCATTTTTTTCTGACGATTCTTGATGTCCATTTTCTATACTTCGTCAAATACTGTCTATACACGTTTTCTTTTGGTCCATTCTCGCATTTCTGATTCTTACACCAGAATCGTAAGCTTTTTCAGAGTTTAGCAAAGTACAGGCTAGAACCGGTGGAATTTGTCTCCAATCCCTGATTCCTGTGACATTACACCGTTTCTATATGTTCCCCACTAAAACTTCACGGGAACATCGTAAAAGCGCTCTTTGCGATCCTGAGCAAAACCGGCAGCGAGCTATGGGCTCTTAACGCGTTAACCGCGGATTCCAATACAATCGCAACAATCGCGTCTTCTGCAATTTTTGCCGTTAAGAAAGACGCGATTCAGCCGGATGCCGTGCACTGAATAGCGATTACTCCAATTAGCCTGTAGCAGCCCTATACTTCCAGAGCAGCTTTTCCACCTGATAGACACTTCGTTTCTGGCACTGTCAAAGTTGTTGTGCTGGACCCCGAAGTTAGTGTAGGGGAAAGTTTCTGTTCTCTTTCTGCTCTGCTACCGAATGCAATGTATGTCTGCATCGTTCGTTCATCTGCGTTCACGTTTTCATTCTATTTCTCTGACGCTTCTTTTTGTCCATTTTCTATACTTCGTCAAATACTGTCTATACACGTTTTCTTTTCGTCCATTCTCGCATTTCTGATTCTTACACCAGAATCGTAAGCTTTTTCTGAGTTTAGCAAAGTACAGGCTAGAACCGGTGGAATTTGTCTCCAATCCCTGATTCCTGTGACATTACAACGTTTCTATATGTTCCCCACTAAAACTTTTCACGGGAACATCGTAAAAGCGCTCTTTGCGATCCTGAGCAAAACCGGCAGCGAGCTATGGGCTCTTAACGCGTTAACCGCGGATTCCAATACAATCGCAACAATCGCGTCTTCTGCAGTTTTTGCCGTTAAGAAAGACGCGATTCAGCCGGATGCCGTGCACTTGAAAAGCGGTTTCTCCAATTAGCCTGTAGAAGCCCTATACATCCAAAGCAGCTTTTACACCTGAGAGAGACTTCGTTTCTGGCGTTGTCAAAGTTGTTGTGCTGGACCCCGAAGTTAGTGTAGGGGAAAGTTTCTGTTCTCATTCTGCTCTGCTACCGAATGCAATGTATGTCTGCATCGTTCGTTCATCTGCGTTCACGTTTTCATTCATTTTTTCTGACGATTCTTTTTGTCCATTTTCTTTACTTCGTCAAATACTGTCTATACACGTTTTCTTTTGGTCCATTCTCCCGTTTCTGATTCTTACACCAGAATCGTAAGCTTTTTCAGAGTTTAGCAAAGTACAGGCTAGAACCGGTGGAATTTGTATCCAATCCCTGATTCCTGAGACATTACACCGTTTCTATATGTTCCCGACTAAAACTTCACGGGAACATCGTAAAAGCACTCTTTGCGATCCTGAGCAAACCGGCAGCGAGCTATGGGCTCTTAACGCGTTAACCGCGGATTCCAATACAATCGCAACAATCGCGTCTTCTGCAGTTTTTGCCGTTAAGAAAGACGCGATTCAGCCGGATGCCGTGCACTTGAAAAGCGGTTTCTCCAATTAGCCTGTAGAAGCCCTATACTTCCAGAGCAGATTTTACACATGATAGAGACTTCGATTCTGGCGTTGTCAAAGTTGTTGTGCTGGACCCCGAAGTTAGTGTAGGGGAAAGTTTCTGTTCTCATTCTGCTCTGCTACCGAATGCAATGTATGTCTGCATCGTTCGTTCATCTGCGTTCACGTTTTCATTCATTTTTTTCTGACGCTTCTTGATGTCCATTTTCTATACTTCGTCGAATACTGTCTATACACGTTTTCTTTTGGTCCATTCTCCCGTTTCTGATTCTTACACCAGAATCGTAAGCTTTTTCTGAGTTTAGCAAAGTACAGGCTAGAACCGGTGGAATTTGTCTCCAATCCCTGATTCCTGTGACATTACACCGTTTCTTTATGTTCCCCACTAAAACTCTACACGGGAACATCGTAAAAGCGCTCTTTGCGATACTGAGCAAAACCGGCAGCGAGCTATGGGCTCTTAACGCGTTAACGGCGGATTCCAATACAATCGCAACAGTCGCGTCTTCTGCAATTTTTGCCGTTAAGAAAGACGCGATACAGCCGGATGCCGTGCACTGAATAGCGGTTTCTCCAATTAGCCTGTAGAAGCCCTATACTTCCAAAGCAGCTTTTACACCTGATAGAGACTTCGTTTCTGGCACTGTCAAAGTTGTTGTGCTGGACCCCGAAGTTAGTGTAGGGGAAAGTTTCTGTTCTCTTTCTGCTCTGCTACCGAATGCAATGTATGTCTGCATCGTTCGTTCATCTGCGTTCACGTTTTCATTCATTTTTTCTGACGATTCTTTTTGTCCATTTTCTATACTTCGTCAAATACTGTCTATACACGTTTTCTTTTGGTCCATTCTCGCATTTCTGATTCTTACACCAGAATCGTAAGCTTTTTCTGAGTTTAGCAAAGTACAGGCTAGTACCGGTGGAATTTGTCTCCAATCCATGATTCCTGTGACATTACACCGTTTCTATATGTTCCCCACTAAAACTCTTCACGGGAACATCGTAAAAGCGCTCTTTGCGATCCTGAGCAAAACCGGCAGCGAGCTATGGGCTCTTAACGCCTTAACCGCGGATTCCAATACAATCGCAACAATCGCGTCTTCTGCTGTTTTTGCCGTTAAGAAAGACGCGATTCAGCCGGATGCCGTGCACTTGAATAGCGGTTTCTCCAATTAGCCTGTAGAAGCCCTATACTTCCAAGCAGCTTTTACACCTGAGAGAGACTTCGTTTCTGGCGTTGTCAAAGTTGTTGTGCTGGACCCCGAAGTTAGTGTAGGGGAAAGTTTCTGTTCTCTTTCTGCTCTGCTACCGAATGCAATGTATGTCTGCATCGTTCGTTCATCTGTGTTCACGTTTTCATTCATTTTATCTGACGATTCTTTTTGTCCATTTTCTTTACTTCGTCAAATACTGTCTATACACGTTTTCTTTTGGTCCATTCTCGCATTTCTGATTCTTACACCAGAATCGTAAGCTTTTTCAGAGAATAGCAAAGTACAGGCTAGTACCGGTGGAATTTGTCTCCAATCCATGATTCCTGTGACATTACAACGTTTCTATATGTTCCCCACTAAAACTTCACGGGAACATCGTAAAAGCGCTCTTTGCGATCCTGAGCAAAACCGGCAGCGAGCTATGGGCTCTTAACGCGTTAACCGCGGATTCCAATACAATCGCAACAATCGCGTCTTCTGCAGTTTTTGCCGTTAAGAAAGACGCGATTCAGCCGGATGCCGTGCACTTGAAAAGCGGTTTCTCCAAATAGCCTGTAGAAGCCCTATACTTCCAAAGCAGCTTTTACACCTGAGAGAGACTTCGATTCTGGCGTTGTCAAAGTTGTTGTGCTGGACCCCGAAGTTAGTGTAGGGGAAAGTTTCTGTTCTCATTCTGCTCTGCTACCGAATGCAATGTATGTCTGCATCGTTCGTTCATCTGCGTTCACGTTTTCATTCATTTTTTTCTGACGCTTCTTGATGTCCATTTTCTATACTTCGTCGAATACTGTCTATACACGTTTTCTTTTGGTCCATTCACCCATTTCTGATTCTTACACCAGAATCGTAAGCTTTTTCTGTGTTTAGCAAAGTACAGGCTAGAACCGTTGGAATTTGTCTCCAATCCATGATTCCTGTGACATTACAACGTTTCTATATGTTCCCCACTAAAACTCTTCACTGGAACATCGTAAAAGCGCTCTTTGCGATCCTGAGCAAAACCGGCAGCGAGCTATGGGCTCTTAACGCGTTAACCGCGGATTCCAATACAATCGCAACAATCGCGTCTTCTGCAATTTTTGCCGTTAAGAAAGACGCGATTCAGCCGGATGCCGTGCACTGAATAGCGGTTTCTCCAATTAGCCTGTAGAAGCCCTATACTTCCAGAGCAGCTTTTACACCTGATAGAGACTTCGATTCTGGCGTTGTCAAAGTTGTTGTGCTGGACCCCGAAGTTAGTGTAGGGGAAAGTTTCTGTTCTCTTTCTGCTCTGCTACCGAATGCAATGTATGTCTGCATCGTTCGTTCATCTGCGTTCACGTTTTCATTCATTTTTTTCTGACGCTTCTTGATGTCCATTTTCTATACTTCGTCGAATACTGTCTATACACGTTTTCTTTTGGTCCATTCTCGCATTTCTGATTCTTACACCAGAATCGTAAGCTTTTTCTGAGTTTAGCAAAGTACAGGCTAGAACCGGTGGAATTTCTCTGCAATCCCTGATTCCTGTGACATTACAACGTTTCTATAAGTTCCCCACTAAAACTTTTCACGGGAACATCGTAAAAGCGCTCTTTGCGATACTGAGCAAAACCGGCAGCGAGCTATGGGCTCTTAACGCCTTAACCGCGGATTCCAATACAATCGCAACAATCGCGTCTTCTGCAGATTTTGCCGTTAAGAAAGACGCGATTCAGCCGGATGCCGTGCACTTGAAAAGCGGTTTCTCCAATTAGCCTGTAGAAGCCCTATACTTCCAGAGCAGCTTTTACACCTGATAGAGACTTCGATTCTGGCGTTGTCAAAGTTGTTTTGCTGGACCCCGAAGTTAGTGTAGGGGAAAATTTCTGTTCTCATTCTGCTCTGCTACCTAATGCAATGTATGTCTGCATCGTTCGTTCATCTGCGTTCACGTTTTCATTCATTTTTTTCTGACGCTTCTTGATGTCCATTTTCTATACTTCGTCGAATACTGTCTATACACGTTTTCTTTTGGTCCATTCTCCCGTTTCTGATTCTTACACCAGAATCGTAAGCTTTTTCTGAGTTTAGCAAAGTACAGGCTAGAACCGGTGGAATTTGTCTGTAATCCCTGATTCCTGTGACATTACACCGTTTCTATATGTTCCCGACTAAAACTTCACGGGAACATCGTAAAAACTCTCTTTGCGATCCTGAGCAAAACCGGCAGCGAGCTATGGGCTCTTAACGCGTTAACCGCGGATTCCAATACAATCGCAACAATCGCGTCTTCTGCAGTTTTTGCCGTTAAGAAAGACGCGATTCAGCCGGATGCCGTGCACTGAATAGCGGTTTCTCCAATTAGCCTGTAGAAGCCCTATACTTCCAAAGCAGCTTTTACACCTGATAGAGACTTCGTTTCTGGAACTGTCAAAGTTGTTGTGCTGGACCCCGAAGTTAGTGTAGGGGAAAGTTTCTGTTCTCATTCTGCTCTGCTACCGAATGCAATGTATGTCTGCATCGTTCGTTCATCTGCGTTCACGTTCTCATTCATTTTTTTCTGACGCTTCTTGATGTCCATTTTCTATACTTCGTCGAATACTGTCTATACACGTTTTCTTTTGGTCCATTCTCGCATTTCTGATTCTTACACCAGAATCGTAAGCTTTTTCTGAGTTTAGCAAAGTACAGGCTAGAACCGGTGGAATTTCTCTGCAATCCCTGATTCCTGTGACATTACAACGTTTCTATAAGTTCCCCACTAAAACTCTTCACGGGAACATCGTAAAAGCGCTCTTTGCGATACTGAGCAAAACCGGCAGCGAGCTATGGGCTCTTAACGCGTTAACCGCGGATTCCAATACAATCGCAACAATCGCGTCTTCTGCAATTTTTGCCGTTAAGAAAGACGCGATACAGCCGGATGCCGTGCACTGAATAGCGGTTTCTCCAATTAGCCTGTAGAAGCCCTATACTTCCAAAGCAGCTTTTACACCTGAGAGAGACTTCGTTTCTGGCGTTGTCAAAGTTGTTGTGCTGGACCCCGAAGTTAGTGTAGGGGAAAGTTTCTGTTCTCTTTCTGCTCTGCTACCGAATGCAATGTATGTCTGCATCGTTCGTTCATCTGCGTTCACGTTTTCATTCATTTTTTTCTGACGCTTCTTGATGTCCATTTTCTATACTTCGTCGAATACTGTCTATACACGTTTTCTTTTGGTCCATTCACCCATTTCTGACTCTTACACCAGAATCGTAAGCTTTTTCTGAGAATAGCAAAGTACAGGCTAGAACCGGTGGAATTTGTCTCCAATCCCTGATTCCTGTGACATTACAACGTTTCTATATGTTCCCCACTAAAACTCTTCACGGGAACATCGTAAAAGCGCTATCTGCGATACTGAGCAAAACCGGCAGCGAGCTATGGGCTCTTAACGCGTTATCCGCGGATTCCAATACAATCGCAACAATCGCGTCTTCTGCAATGTTTGCCGTTAAGAAAGACGCGATACAGCCGGATGCCGTGCACTGAATAGCGGTTTCTCCAATTAGCCTGTAGAAGCCCTATACTTCCAAAGCAGCTTTTACACCTGATAGAGACTTCGTTTCTGGCACTGTCAAAGTTGTTGTGCTGGACCCCGAAGTTAGTGTAGGGGAAAGTTTCTGTTCTCTTTCTGCTCTGCTACCGAATGCAATGTATGTCTGCATCGTTCGTTCATCTGCGTTCACGTTTTCATTCATTTTTTCTGACGATTCTTTTTGTCCATTTTCTATACTTCGTCAAATACTGTCTATACACGTTTTCTTTTGGTCCATTCTCGCATTTCTGATTCTTACACCAGAATCGTAAGCTTTTTCAGAGAATAGCAAAGTACAGGCTAGTACCGGTGGAATTTGTCTCCAAACCATGATTCCTGTGACATTACACCGTTTCTATATGTTCCCCACTAAAACTCTTCACGGGAACATCGTAAAAGCGCTCTTTGCGATCCTGAGCAAAACCGGCAGCGAGCTATGGGCTCTTAACGCCTTAACCGCGGATTCCAATACAATCGCAACAATCGCGTCTTCTGCTGTTTTTGCCGTTAAGAAAGACGCGATTCAGCCGGATGCCGTGCACTTGAATAGCGGTTTCTCCAATTAGCCTGTAGAAGCCCTATACTTCCAAGCAGCTTTTACACCTGAGAGAGACTTCGTTTCTGGCGTTGTCAAAGTTGTTGTGCTGGACCCCGAAGTTAGTGTAGGGGAAAGTTTCTGTTCTCTTTCTGCTCTGCTACCGAATGCAATGTATGTCTGCATCGTTCGTTCATCTGCGTTCACGTTTTCATTCATTTTATCTGACGATTCTTTTTGTCCATTTTCTTTACTTCGTCAAATACTGTCTATACACGTTTTCTTTTGGTCCATTCTCGCATTTCTGATTCTTACACCAGAATCGTAAGCTTTTTCTGTGTTTAGCAAAGTACAGGCTAGAACCGTTGGAATTTGTCTCCAATCCATGATTCCTGTGACATTACAACGTTTCTATATGTTCCCCACTAAAACTCTTCACTGGAACATCGTAAAAGCGCTCTTTGCGATCCTGAGCAAAACCGGCAGCGAGCTATGGGCTCTTAACGCGTTAACCGCGGATTCCAATACAATCGCAACAATCGCGTCTTCTGCAATTTTTGCCGTTAAGAATGACGCGATACAGCCGGATGCCGTGCACTGAATAGCGGTTTCTCCAATTAGCCTGTAGAAGCCCTATACTTCCAGAGCAGCTTTTACACCTGAGAGAGACTTCGTTTCTGGCGTTGTCAAAGTTGTTGTGCTGGACCCCGAAGTTAATGTAGGGGAAAGTTTCTGTTCTCTTTCTGCTCTGCTACCGAATGCAATGTATGTCTGCATCGTTCGTTCATCTGCGTTCACGTTTTCATTCTGTTTCTCTGACGATTCTTTTTGATGTCCATTTTCTATACTTCGTCAAATACTGTCTATACACGTTTTCTTTTGGTCCATTCTCGCATTTCTGATTCTTACACCAGAATCGTAAGCTTTTTCTGAGTTTAGCAAAGTACAGGCTAGAACCGGTGGAATTTGTCTCCAATCCCTGATTCCTGTGACATTACACCGTTTCTATAAGTTCCCCACTAAAACTTCACGGGAACATCGTAAAAGCTCTCTTTGCGATCCTGAGCAAAACCGGCAGCGAGCTATGGGCTCTTAACGCCTTAACCGCGGATTCCAATACAATCGCAACAGTCGCGTCTTCTGCAATTTTTGCCGTTAAGAAAGACGCGATTCAGCCGGATGCCGTGCACTTGAATAGCGATTACTCCAATTAGCCTGTAGAAGCCCTATACTTCCAGAGCAGCTTTTCCACCTGATAGACACTTCGTTTCTGGCACTGTCAAAGTTGTTGTGCTGGACCCCGAAGTTAGTGTAGGGGATAGTTTCTGTTCTCTTTCTGCTCTGCTACCGAATGCAATGTATGTCTGCATCGTTCGTTCATCTGCGTTCACGTTTTCATTCTGTTTCTCTGACGATTCTTGATGTCCATTTTCTATACTTCGTCGAATACTGTCTATACACGTTTTCTTTTGGTCCATTCTCGCATTTCTGATTCTTACACCAGAATCGTAAGCTTTTTCTGAGTTTAGCAAAGTACAGGCTAGAACCGTTGGAATTTGTCTCCAATCCATGATTCCTGTGACATTACAACGTTTCTATATGTTCCCCACTAAAACACTTCACGGGAACATCGTAAAAGCGCTCTTTGCGATACTGAGCAAAACCGGCAGCGAGCTATGGGCTCTTAACGCCTTAACCGCGGATTCCAATACAATCGCAACAATCGCGTCTTCTGCAGTTTTTGCCGTTAAGAAAGACGCGATTCAGCCGGATGCCGTGCACTTGAAAAGCGGTTTCTCCAATTAGCCTGTAGAAGCCCTATACTTCCAGAGCAGCTTTTACACCTGATAGACACTTCGATTCTGGCGTTGTCAAAGTTGTTGTGCTGGACCCCGAAGTTAGTGTAGGGGAAAGTTTCTGTTCTCATTCTGCTCTGCTACCGAATGCAATGTATGTCTGCATCGTTCGTTCATCTGCGTTCACGTTTTCATTCATTTTTTTCTGACGATTCTTGATGTCCATTTTCTATACTTCGTCAAATACTGTCTATACACGTTTTCTTTTGGTCCATTCTCGCATTTCTGATTCTTACACCAGAATCGTAAGCTTTTTCAGAGTTTAGCAAAGTACAGGCTAGAACCGGTGGAATTTGTCTCCAATCCCTGATTCCTGTGACATTACACCGTTTCTATATGTTCCCCACTAAAACTTCACGGGAACATCGTAAAAGCGCTCTTTGCGATCCTGAGCAAAACCGGCAGCGAGCTATGGGCTCTTAACGCGTTAACCGCGGATTCCAATACAATCGCAACAATCGCGTCTTCTGCAATTTTTGCCGTTAAGAAAGACGCGATTCAGCCGGATGCCGTGCACTGAATAGCGATTACTCCAATTAGCCTGTAGCAGCCCTATACTTCCAGAGCAGCTTTTCCACCTGATAGACACTTCGTTTCTGGCACTGTCAAAGTTGTTGTGCTGGACCCCGAAGTTAGTGTAGGGGAAAGTTTCTGTTCTCTTTCTGCTCTGCTACCGAATGCAATGTATGTCTGCATCGTTCGTTCATCTGCGTTCACGTTTTCATTCTATTTCTCTGACGCTTCTTTTTGTCCATTTTCTATACTTCGTCAAATACTGTCTATACACGTTTTCTTTTGGTCCATTCTCGCATTTCTGATTCTTACACCAGAATCGTAAGCTTTTTCTGAGTTTAGCAAAGTACAGGCTAGAACCGATGGAATTTGTCTCCAATCCCTGATTCCTGTGACATTACACCGTTTCTATATGATCCCCACTAAAACTCTTCACGGGAACATCGTAAAAGCGCTCTTTGCGATCCTGAGCAAAACCGGCAGCGAGCTATGTCCTCTTAACGCGTTAACCGCGGATTCCAATACAATCGCAACAATCGCGTCTTCTGCAGTTTTAGCCGTTAAGAAAGACGCGATTCAGCCGGATGCCGTGCACTGAATAGCGATTTCTCCAAATAGCCTGTAGAAGCCCTATACTTCCAAAGCAGCTTATACACCTGATAGAGACTTCGTTTCTGGCGTTGTCAAAGTTGTTGTGCTGGACCCCGAAGTTAGTGTAGGGGAATGTTTCTGTTCTCTTTCTGCTCTGCTACCGAATGCAATGTATGTCTGCATCGTTCGTTCATCTGCGTTCACGTTTTCATTCTGTTTCTCTGACGCTTCTTGATGTCCATTTTCTATACTTCGTCAAATACTGTCTATACACGTTTTCTTTTGGTCCATTCTCGCATTTCTGATTCTTACACCAGAATCGTAAGCTTTTTCAGAGTTTAGCAAAGTACAGGCTAGAACCGGTGGAATTTGTCTCCAATCCCTGATTCCTGTGACATTACAACGTTTCTATATGTTCCCCACTAAAACTCTTCACGGGAACATCGTAAAAGCGCTATCTGCGATCCTGAGCAAAACCGGCAGCGTGCTATGGGCTCTCAACGCGTTAACCGCGGATTCCAATACAATCGCAACAATCGCGTCTTCTGCAGTTTTTGCCGTTAAGAAAGATGCGATTCAGCCGGATGCCGTGCACTTGAAAAGCGGTTTCTCCAATTAGCCTGTAGAAGCCCTATACTTCCAAAGCAGCTTTTACACCTGATAGACACTTCGATTCTGGCGTTGTCAAAGTTGTTGTGCTGGACCCCGAAGTTAGTGTAGGGGAAAGTTTCTGTTCTCATTCTGCTCTGCTACCGAATGCAATGTATGTCTGCATCGTTCGTTCATCTGCGTTCACGTTTTCATTCA
Source organism: Oreortyx pictus (assembly GCA_036925125.1). Lineage (NCBI taxonomy): Eukaryota > Metazoa > Chordata > Aves > Galliformes > Odontophoridae > Oreortyx > Oreortyx pictus. Next base: position 5,150,201 of record JAUPFR010000029.1, read on the forward strand.
TTTTTTTCTGACGCTTCTTGATGTCCATTTTCTATACTTCGTCGAATACTGTCTATACACGTTTTCTTTTGGTCCATTCTCGCATTTCTGATTCTTACACCAGAATCGTAAGCTTTTTCAGAGTTTAGCAAAGTACAGGCTAGAACCGGTGGAATTTGTCTCCAATCCATGATTCCTGTGACATTACAACGTTTCTATATGTTCCCCACTAAAACTCTTCACTGGAACATCGTAAAAGCTCTCTTTGCGATCCTGAGCAAAACCGGCAGCGAGCTATGGGCTCTTAACGCGTTAACCGCGGATTCCAATACAATCGCAACAATCGCGTCTTCTGCAGTTTTTGCCGTTAAGAAAGACGCGATTCAGCCGGATGCCGTGCACTGAATAGCGATTTCTCCAATTAGCCTGTAGAAGCCCTATACTTCCAAAGCAGCTTTTACACCTGATAGAGACTTCGTTTCTGGCACTGTCAAAGTTGTTGTGCTGGACCCCGAAGTTAGTGTAGGGGAAAGTTTCTGTTCTCTTTCTGCTCTGCTACCGATAGCAATGTATGTCTGCATCGTTCGTTCATCTGCGTTCACGTTTTCATTCTGTTTCTCTGACGATTCTTGATGTCCATTTTCTATACTTCGTCGAATACTGTCTATACACGTTTTCTTTTGGTCCATTCACCCATTTCTGATTCTTACACCAGAATCGTAAGCTTTTTCTGAGTTTAGCAAAGTACAGGCTAGAACCGGTGGAATTTGTCTCCAATCCATGATTCCTGTGACATTACAACGTTTCTATATGTTCCCCACTAAAACTCTTCACTGGAACATCGTAAAAGCGCTCTTTGCGATACTGAGCCAAACCGGCAGCGAGCTATGGGCTCTTAACGCGTTAACCGCGGATTCCAATACAATCGCAACAATCGCGTCTTCTGCAATTTTTGCCGTTAAGAAAGACGCGATACAGCCGGATGCCGTGCACTGAATAGCGGTTTCTCCAATTAGCCTGTAGAAGCCCTATACTTCCAGAGCAGCTTTTACACCTGAGAGAAACTTCGTTTCTGGCGTTGTCAAATTTGTTGTGCTGGACCCAGAAGTTAGTGTAGGGGAAAGTTTCTGTTCTCTTTCTGCTCTGCTACCGAATGCAATGTATGTCTGCATCGTTCGTTCATCTGCGTTCACGTTTTCATTCTGTTTCTCTGACGATTCTTTTTGATGTCCATTTTCTATACTTCGTCAAATACTGTCTATACACGTTTTCTTTTGGTCCATTCTCGCATTTCTGATTCTTACACCAGAATCGTAAGCTTTTTCAGAGTTTAGCAAAGTACAGGCTAGAACCGGTGGAATTTCTCTCCAATCCCTGATTCCTGTGACATTACAACGTTTCTATATGTTCCCCACTAAAACTCTTCACGGGAACATCGTAAAAGCGCTATCTGCGATCCTGAGCAAAACCGGCAGCGAGCTATGGGCTCTTAACGCCTTAACCGCGGATTCCAATACAATCGCAACAATCGCGTCTTCTGCAGTTTTTGCCGTTAAGAAAGACGCGATTCAGCCGGATGCCGTGCACTTGAATAGCGGTTTCTCCAATTCGCCTGTAGAAGCCCTATACTTCCAAAGCAGCTTTTACACCTGATAGACACTTCGATTCTGGCGTTGTCAAATTTGTTGTGCTGGACCCCGAAGTTAGTGTAGGGGAAAGTTTCTGTTCTCATTCTGCTCTGCTACCGAATGCAATGTATGTCTGCATCGTTCGTTCATCTGCGTTCACGTTTTCATTCATTTTTTTCTGACGCTTCTTGATGTCCATTTTCTATACTTCGTCGAATACTGTCTATACACGTTTTCTTTTGGTCCATTCTCGCATTTCTGATTCTTACACCAGAATCGTAAGCTTTTTCTGAGTTTAGCAAAGTACAGGCTAGAACCGGTGGAATTTGTCTCCAATCCATGATTCCTGTGACATTACAACGTTTCTATATGTTCCCCACTAAAACTCTTCACGGGAACATCGTAAAAGCGCTATCTGCGATACTGAGCAAAACCGGCAGCGAGCTATGGGCTCTTAACGCCTTAACCGCGGATTCCAATACAATCGCAACAATCGCGTCTTCTGCAGTTTTTGCCGTTAAGAAAGACGCGATTCAGCCGGATGCCGTGCACTGAATAGCGGTTTCTCCAAATAGCCTGTAGAAGCCCTATACTTCCAAGCAGCTTTTACACCTGAGAGAGACTTCGTTTCTGGCACTGTCAAAGTTGTTGTGCTGGACCCCGAAGTTAGTGTAGGGGAAAGTTTCTGTTCTCTTTCTGCTCTGCTACCGAATGCAATGTATGTCTGCATCGTTCGTTCATCTGCGTTCACGTTTTCATTCTGTTTCTCTGACGATTCTTTTTGTCCATTTTCTTTACTTCGTCAAATACTGTCTATACACGTTTTCTTTTGGTCCATTCTCCCATTTCTGATTCTTACACCAGAATCGTAAGCTTTTTCTGAGTTTAGCAAAGTACTGGCTAGAACCGTTGGATTTGTCTCCAATCCCTGATTCCTGTGACATTACACCGTTTCTATATGTTCCCTACTAAAACTTCACGGGACCATCGTAAAAGCTCTCTTTACGATACTGAGCAAAACCGGCAGCGAGCTATGGGCTCTTAACGCGTTAACCGCGGATTCCAATACAATTGCAACAATCGCGTCTTCTGCAGTTTTTGCCGTTAAGAAAGACGCGATTCAGCCGGATGCCGTGCACTGAATAGCGGTTTCTCCAATTAGCCTGTAGAAGCCCTATACTTCCAAAGCAGCTTTTACACGTGAGAGAGACTTCGTTTCTGGCACTGTCAAAGTTGTTGTGCTGGACCCCGAAGTTAGTGTAGGGGAAAGTTTCTGTTCTCTTTCTGCTCTGCTACCGAATGCAATGTATGTCTGCATCGTTCGTTCATCTGCGTTCACGTTTTCATTCTGTTTCTCTGACTCTTCTTGATGTCCATTTTCTATACTTCGTCAAATACTGTCTATACACGTTTTCTTTTGGTCCATTCTCGCATTTCTGATTCTTACACCAGAATCGTAAGCTTTTTCTGAGTTTAGCAAAGTACAGGCTAGAACCGGTGGAATTTCTCTCCAATCCCTGATTCCTGAGCCATTACACCGTTTCTATATGTTCCCCACTAAAACTTTTCACGGGAACATCGTAAAAGCGCTTTTGCGATACTGAACAAAACCGGCAACGAGCTATGGGCTCTTAACGCGTTAACCGCGGATTCCAATACAATCGCAACAATCGCGTCTTCTGCAATTTTTGCCGTTAAGAAAGACGCGATTCAGCCGGATGCCGTGCACTTGAATAGCGGTTTCTCCAATTAGCCTGTAGAAGCCCTATACTTCCAAAGCAGCGTTTACACTACATAGAGACTTCGTTTCTGGCACTGTCAAAGTTGTTGTGCTGGACCCCGAAGTTAGTGTAGGGGAACGTTTCTGTTCTCTTTCTGCTCTGCTACCGAATGCAATGTACGTCTGCATCGTTCGTTCATCTGCGTTCACGTTTTCATTGTGTTTCTCTGACGCTTCTTTTTGTCCTGTTTCTATACTACGTCAAATACTGTCTATACACGTTTTCTTTTCGTCCATTCTCCCATTTCTGATTCTTACACCAGAATCGTAAGCTTTTTCTGAGTTTAGCAAAGTACAGGCGATAACCGGTGGAACTTGTCTGCAATCCAGATTCCTGTGCCATTACACCGTTTCTATATGTTCCCCACTAAAACTTTTCACGGGAACATCGTAAAAGCAACTGAAGCCTTGGATTTGCACAAGCAGTCAAAGCTGGGGCGCGTCTCAGCTTTTGGAGGGCTCAGAGACCGAGAGGTGAGGTGACAGCCTCTTCATGAGGTGACTGGCTCCCTTGCCAGCTGTGCTGCTGCTGGACAGGGCACTTGCTGGTACTGGAACAAGACTGATGTGCCTCTTGTCTGCATGCTTTCCCTGTTCTCCCTGCCTCTCCCCACCTGTCATCTCTCTGGGTTTCTCTCCTTTGTCTGTCATAAATAGATTGAATGTTACAGATCAAACTGTCTCTTTGCTTCACTGAATCTCTGAAACCATGTGGGTTTACAGATGGATGATTATTAATTCAGCAAGGAGCTATCAGTGTTTATATTATTTTGTAAACAAATGTCAGCTATGCATTAAAAAGATGATTATTGAGTTTTCAGCCCTCCTGCTAAGCTGATTGTAGAGAAACATGGCTCTGCATTTTGAATCCCTTATCATGGGTCCTTTTAAACTTCCCCCATCTCAGGGAGTGGTGGTTTTGGCTGCTTAAAACAGCAGTACTAAAACATTCTCAGGGCTTTCCTACGTGCATTTTACTCTTGGCAAGCAGCGTAACCTCAGCGCTGATAGACTGGGAAAACAGCAGATGACTTTGAAGCAAATAAGTCTGAGATCAGCCAGTAAATCATGCAGGACTGTTGGTTATCTCTGCAGCATCTTAGTTGGTGCTGGTACTTCAGTGCTGTCAGTCAGCAGCAGACCTTTCATTCCCAGCAACCCCTGTGTAGATGCTTTCAGTGCACCTGCTACAGAGCAGCAGATAGGTGGGAGCTGTGGGAGGATGAAGAGCTGTGATTCAGGGGTACACTGCCCTGCTGGCTGGCCTGAGTGTGGCTAGTTGGGTGCATGGTTGGGATCTCAGCTGTGTGGTCAGTGGAGGGCAGGGACCCACAGCGGCAGAACCAGAGGTGTACTCAACAGGTATTTCAGATACCAGGTATTGTTATTACAACACATTCCACTGCATGATAGTGAACGCTGTTTTGAAACTACGTGGCTAACAGCAGGTTTGTATCTGTGTCACTGCAGCATTTCTTGGAGGCTGCTTGGGTTGCTGCTGCCATGCGTCCTCTACTGAAGGCCCTGAATATTGTGTCCATGCATACTTTCCTGAGAAGATCTCGCCAGCTTTGCAGCCAGAGATCCCCAGCTGGAGCCACATTTAGTTACGAACTTATGAAACAGCAGCACAGACCAGAGGTGCCAGAGTACTTCAACTTTGCAAGCAACGTGCTAGACAGGTGGACCGAAGTAGAAAAAGTAACAGCTACTTGGCTGCTCTGCTGCTGAAGAGCTGAGAACTGCCAAGCACATCCAGCCAGCATGCTGCTGCAGTTGTGCTCTGGTTACAATCTGATGAACACCTCATGTAATTTGAACCTGTAAATCCCTTAGGCCAATGCTGCCCTGTTTGTGAGCCCAAATGCTTTGCTCCTTTAATCAGTAACTCTGGTGACACTGACCCTGAGTAAATTTGTGCCTTAATGATGAGATCAACTGGAGCACTCTGAGCCTTGCGCTGGTTCCCCTACTAGCTGTGACATGCACCCTGCCTGTGTGTGCGAGACAAAGCACTTGGCCTCCACTGCTTGCCAGCAAAATGTGAATACAGCAAAATGCCAAACCTCCCCATTCTTTTCCAGTCATGAAATCTTTGCATCATGAAATAGCAGTCCACAAAACTGAACCACTTGGAGTGCTCAAATGGGCATGAGCTCTAAGCAAGGATGGGGAATATGAAAAAGAAAAGGAGTGAAGTTTAGGTATATCATCTATATTACTCTAGTGCCCTAGTGTCTGTGGATGTAGTCCACTGGTTCTTCATGATGAGGGGCTGAACACAGTGGTGTCCACCCAGCAGCAGGATCACAGCAGAGGTATCACCAGTCTGACACAAGGAGTGCATTTGTTCTGTCTGCAGGAAGAACAGATTTTGGCAGGCTGCGAATGAAGCAAGGAAAGAACACCAGAAGAGTTTTGCCCTCTGAAGTACGCTGCTCAGCTTTTCTCCCTAGATGAACCTTAGTGTTTGCCTTCAAACAGATAACAAGATACCATATTCTTCCTGCCCCATGAGGTCTTCTGTGCTCAGGAAATGACTTGCACAATGTCACTGCTAAAGGCATCCATCTCCTTAAGCGCATACCATGAACACACATTTCACTTTTCACACATCTGTTAGTTATGAGTGACATTGATTAGAGGTCACACTGTGCTTTTGATCCTCACATCTGCTTTTCAGAAGTAACAAATGGGCCCAGTTCAAGATGAACTTGGAAATGAGCTTGGAGAGTTTGCAGCACAGAAGCACAGTCCAGCTGCACCTGTGTCCGTCAGCATCTTTCTTTGCGTCCTGGAACAGAAAGCTGGACAGCCTTTGCAGAGGGAAACACCATGAGCTCAGGAAAGAAATGCAAATTTAATTTTTTACATGACATCTGAAGGCTGTTCTTCCTGAAGGAGAGATTGGTTTGGAGACAGTGGCAAATTTCAGCTGCATCCCCAGATTCCTCCAGCACTGAATAAGAGCCGAATGCTTTGTTTCCTAAGAGTTAATTACGGTAAAAGTGGTATGTTTCTAAAGTGAAGCATTTGCACTCAACCCTGTTCTGTAGGAGGGAAAAAAGCCTAAAACCCCCGCATTGTGGTGGGTAGATGGTGTTGCAGAAGAGTTGAAGTGGAGCTTTGAGGATCTGGGAGTGCTGTCCCGGCAAGCAGCCAATGTACTCTGTGGTGCCTGCGGTCTGCAGCATGGAGACAGGGTTCTTCTGCTTCTGCCACAGATCCCAGAGTGGTGGCTGCTGAATGTGGCTTGCATGAGAACAGGTTGGTAAGAGCACACAAATGGCACATGGGGACGGAAATCAGGACTTGCTACTTAATGCACGCAGAACTAGAAACGTGCTGTTGAGGACGAACTAATAAAACACTGATCAACACCCTTCACACCAAATGTGGCACTTCCGTGTAGTTCTGCTCATGATCTAGATGTTAGGAAAACACTCTAAGTCCACTCCTTGACATTCTCCTTTCTCCAGCACTTGTGATGCATCACAAATGCACCTTCCTGCAACCTTGCCGTGAAGCTGGCCCACATTTAGCCAAGTGTTTCACACGGCCTCTGTTCCTGCTCAGCTTGGCAATATTTTCAACCCAGAATGTCATGCTGCCCCACAGACACTAGCAGCATGCAGTACAGAAATTAAGTCCAGAAGAATGGCATACTCCACAGGAGGTGCCTTCAGACCAAGGAAAGCCGTTCCCTCCATTTCTTCTAGCATCCCATGACCAGTCTGGTACCTCCTAACTTGTGCTCATCCTCACATAGAATTCTATCCGCCAAGGAAATCAGTATGTTTACAAATATAGGGCCAAATTCTGCTTTCAGTATAGCCTTGTCCCACTCAAAACCACAAAGTAAGCTGAGTCTTAGTAGTACAAGAACTATTAAGCAATGTATAAGCTCTTTTTTGCGTTCCACTTGCTCCCATTTAGGAACTGTCCCAATTCCTGGCACGCAGCAGCTAACTGCGAAGGACATTCTCTATCGCCTACAGAAGTCCAAGGCAAAAGGCATCATCGCTGATGACTCTGTGGCATCAACTGTAGAGTCAGTAGAGGCTGAATGCCAGTCTCTGAGGTTCAAATTACTGGTGTCAGAGGGCTACCGAGAGGGGTGGCTGAGCTTCAAGGATCTCCTGAAGTGAGTAACCACCACTGCGACAGTGCCGCAGCAGAGATAAGAGTGGTTCCATTTGCTTTGGGTGGGAAATGCTGCACGTGCCAATGTGTTCTCATCCTTCTGGGTCTGCGAAGTGGAAAAATATAAATGGTTTTGGCACTTCTGATTGCTGCTGCAGGGGTTGTTTTAAACATATTCAGGAACGCTTAAGTTACACAAATTGATTTATTCCTCATTTTGTTTATTTTAAAGAAATGCTCCATCTGATCACCAGTGCGTAACCACGAAGTCTCAACACCCCGCAGTCATCTATTTTACTAGTGGGACTACAGGAGCTCCAGAAATGACAGAACATTCCCACTGCAGCTATGGCATTGGCCTCACAGTGAGCGGAAGGTACGTCCACTGCTTTGTCAGATTGGTAGTATGGCAAAAGGAAGAGAAATGCAAGGTTATACCAGAAGCATTTGTTTCACTGCTCTACAAAACAACCCTTCTGCTAGACCCAGCCAAGGTTTCTTTGGTTGGTTATTTTCCCCAGGAAGCAAGGCACGTTTTGAGTCCAGCTGTCTTAGTGTGCATGGAATGTAGCAGCCAAATAGATGCACTAACTCCTTTTTCACATTTTCTTTAACTAAAGATAAATCTTTTGCTGCATGTTCAACAAGTTAGCGTTTAAGAGATTGTCTACCGAATGAAAAATCTGCATAAGTTTAGAAAATCCGTATCAAAATGGGAGAAGTACGTGGGTCTGACAGGCTTCTGGGTTCATGTCTGTCTGAGTTCAACACAGCTCCCAGAGGAATGAAATGCTGATAATTCAGAACCTCTAAATTTTTAAAGCAATATTGTTTATAAAATTGATAGGGCAGTGCACTTCACTCTAACTGGGAGACAGTAACAAACCGGAAAAGGCCCACATGCAGTAATCCAAAAACACCCTTATCGCTAACAGCAAGTTCAAGCAATTTCATATTCATGCAACATCACATCCTGAGGAGGGTTCTGCAGCTCCGTCAGTACAACATCTTGTAGAAACGTGCAGTGTCAGTCTGTCCTGCTGTGCCCTCCCTGTGCCAGGACTTGGTTGTGCTCAGTCATTCAGGTCTATCTAAATTCCGCTTACCCACGACAAACAGTGCCAGATTCACTTCCCTGCCACATCTCAAAACATTTTACTACTTGCCTTATTTCTGCTAAGTAAGGACAGTGGGCTGTTCTTCCTTGTGCTATCAGGTACTGGCTGAACCTGACCTCTTCAGATATATATTGGAATACCTCAGACACGGGCTGGGCCAAGGCAGCATGGAGCATGTTTTCGGCGTGGAGTGAAGGGGCATGTGTATTTGTACATAAAATGCCACAGTTCAACCCGCCTGCTGTCTTTGAGGTAAATGGGGGAGATGACTTTGCAGCTGTTTGCTATTAGGCCTAGAAGTGAAACACAAAGGAAACTGGGCTGGAATCTGCAGAGCTAATCTGTTATTAAAATGAGTGACAATCATAGACAAATGAGAATGCCAGTTGCCTGCACCACGTAACTCAAGAGTAAGGGGTGAGGAGGCAGCAAAGCTGAATTCCCTTAAAAAGTGCCATTGGCACTGTATTGTCCTCCATTCTCCACACACAACTCCTTATCCTTTGTAAAAGACTACCGCCATTTCACCCCTTCTCCTGCGACAGCTGGGAGCTGTCAGGTAGCACCAGGCTGTGTTGGAGAACACTTTCAGTTTTAGTCCTGTAGGACATCTAAAAAAGTAGGATTAGGACTTCAGTTTTTTTTTCTCCTTAAACTGCAATTACGAAGCAATCCTGCAAGGAGGACTTCAAACCTTTCCAGGGTACAAAGCTTTGGTGTCTTGTACCCATTGTAAGATAACATAGCTTCCGTTTTGAAGAAAAATTTAATTAAATATAACTGCTGTGCTAACTGCTCTTAGGACACTAGTATTTTGTTTGCGTGTTTCATAAGCCTGATGCAGGCAGATATCATTATACCATCTCTTACAATGTAGATGAGACTTCACGGGCTTCAGTATATGGGCAACACTGGTTTTTATTATTCTGAACTCCTTAGAGCCTGTCAAGACATCCCATCACTGTCTTCTGCTCAGCTCCAGCTGCCTACCGAATGCTCGTGCAGCACCAGCTGCCCAGGTAAGCTGAGGCGGAGGGTCCCCAGCACTGCCTTCCATCAAAGCTGTGGGCCAAGTGCTCAGCTTTTGGATTTTATTCCACTTTCACAGTGGCAGAACAGGAACTCTGACTGTGTTTCTCAACCTCTTGAGTCTCACTTACTGTGTATTAAGTCAGAATAAATATTTGGGGTGCCATCTTAGGCTTTGTAAGTCACAGTGGAAAGCATCTTAGCTCAGGCAGTAATAAGATAATCATGGTGTCATAGTTAACACGTCCTACTTTTACCATCACACTCTCCCTACCTCTGTTTCTTTCCTATGTCCCACCAGCAGTATACTCCCCATGAAGTGTATGTTGGTATGGCTCAGTGACATGTATGAAAGACACCTTGGCCTCTCTGAACTCTCCCACAGGTTATAACTGACAGGGTTAAACTTTGTTATTCCTCTTTGGTCCAGGCTCCAGTTCAGACTCTAGGGTTAGAAACATCACATTATTTGATGTTCTAAATAAAACAGAAGCAAACCAGGAAGTTTTTATTTTTCCTTTCTTGTGTTATTTTCAGATTTGTTGTTGTTTAGCACTTCACAATTCAAATTTAACAAAAAAGACTCAGCATTTTGTATAGGAAGGTCCCCCACAATACAGGAATATGGCAGCAAATGGGACATAGCAGACAGATAACTGCCAGTTACTTGTTTTGTCTTTCTCAGCTGCACATTCAGCAGGCTCCGGCACTGTGTGAGCGCTGGGGAGCCAATCAACCCCGAGGTGATGGCAGAGTGGACAGCGCGGACAGGGCTGGATATCCATGAATGCTATGGACAAACAGAAACTGTATGTTGAGCTTTACAGGAGAAAAATATATGCTTTGCAGATACAGCAATAAATCCTATTCAGTTTGACAAGAAAAAGTCATTAAAAAGATTGTACACAATTGTATTAGGTTTACATACTCCTCCTCACTTCACCACATTCCAACAATGCTAGTTCATCATGACTATTGCAACAGTTGCGACCTTTAGAGGGGAAGTCAGTTCCAATAGGCAACAATGAAAACAGTTTTTTAACTCATGTGGGCTTTGCATTGAGGGCTGACACAGAGGAGATGCACTCTTCATGACTACCCTCCAAATTCTGCTTTGAACTCTATTTTTGGAGCGCTCACATTGTTCGGGGCTACGGGTGAGATTTCCAGAACATCATTTATTTCATTGGACATATGATTATAATGAAGGGTTCATTATTTCCTACAAAAGTTCACAATGTTAGCTGAGTTTTCTAAACCTACGCTAAAGACTGAATATACAAGTGACTGTTTGGCTGAGAAAAATATTTATTACAGGTGCTGGTCTGTGGAAATTTTAAAGGAATGGAAATTAAACCTGGCTCTATGGGAAAGCCATCTCCAGGGTATGACGTCAAGGTATGGCACCTCTTGTAGCACTGCTGTCTCTGAGATCATCATTTGCTATCGAAGCAGTCTAAGAGATTTCACACGACACTGTGCTATGCAGCATCATTCCACAAGGAATGGAATTGTGAACCAACTACGTCACTGTCCCAAATGCAGTGTGCAAAGTGAGCAGTCGCACTTTACTCTCGCACCAGCCTCAGCAGGAAGACGTAGATGACAGCCCACTATCAGATAGGATGGCAACGATGGAAGTCAAATTGCCAAGCTAATGAAGAGTGAGAGCAAACGTGAATTAATAGTCTCTTGTCATTTATTACAATTGCCTATTATTAATATCCCACTCAATATCCCCGCTGAATATGAATCTGCTAGAATGCAATTTATTATATTTTACAGGTAGCTTTTATGTAAAACACAATTTAATATTTCCTAGGATGATCCAGAGAAAACAAAGGCAACAGTCCGTGGGGATTTCTGTGTTACTGGAGACAAGGGGATCATGGATGATGATGGATACTTTTGGTTTGTTGGAAGAGCCGATGATGTCATTAATTCTGCTGGGTAATTCAACACTGATTAAAAATACATCTTCCACCACAAATAATAGAGTTGATTCAGACAAGATATGTTTATGTGCCTCAAGTACAAATAAAGGACCTTTATCTCCATTTTAAAGATACCGCATTGGACCATTTGAAGTAGAAAGTGCTCTAATAGAGCATCCCGCAGTGGTGGAATCAGCAGTTGTCAGCAGTCCAGACCCCATCAGGGGAGAGGTAAACAAGTTGAGCACATTTTAGATAAAAAAGAGCTGACAAAGACCAACTTCCAATGGAATGGTCTATCTAACGATGACATTTTTGAACTAAATAAAACCAAGTTGGCATTCCTACTCTACCAGATATGTCTAAACCAAAAAAACTGACCATGACAATTACCTAGCCAACATAACTAAAGCACAATTTGAAGCTTTTCCTCTGCATTCCAGTACTTCCCACATTGATCAGCTCCACAGTCCAAACAAACGCATAACGTTGGCATAGATGTTTGCATCCACTGTATTTATTATTCTGTAGTTTGTAGGTAAACGTTTGGTTAAAGCTTCAAATCTCACTGTTGTGTGAGGTTGTTTCATCACTACTTAAGCCTTTGTTCCCTTAACTTCTTCAAGGTAGTGAAAGCCTTTGTTGTTTTAACACCCGACTACGTCTCATGCGATCCAGAACAAATGATGAAAGAGCTACAAGACCACGTTAAGAAAGCTACTGCTCCATACAAGTATCCTCGGAAAGTAAGTTGCCGATCATCCAAATATTTTAAGTAATTGTCACTGCTATAGGCAAGCACAGATCAACTATTATGTCACTTATGAGGCTATGTCACTGGGGGGGAAGTCACATTTGTGTACATTATTTCATACCGCATTCCTCCCTTTCCCCTTAGATGGAGTTTGTTCGAGAGCTGCCAAAAACCGTTAGCGGGAAGATCCGAAGAATTGAACTACGCCAGAAGGAGTGGAGGAGATATTAGAATTCTTTGGTTTTGGGGTTGCATTGTAGTTTTAACATAGGGTGTGGGTTCCAGTGGCTTTTTGCTTTGTTTGTTTAAACAATAATAAGATAATGCTGATTTACACAGTAATGTAGAGCAGAAGACACTACATCTCTCTTAGTTGAGGTTTTCACAGTCTCACCTGACCCCCAGCACTCAGCTACCCCAGTGCCACAGAAGCAGGCAGGCTGATATGAATGGCACAGAAGATGTGTAATCAATAGATGATGTGCTAAATAAACTTAATGAAACATCACTAGCATTTTACCTTTATTATCACTTAAATGAAAAAAATCACAAGAGTTTAGTACATCACTTGCTTCAAGAATCACTTCTGAGAAGCATGACAACAGATTTGTAAAAGTTACAGTTACAAATCTCTACAAGTATATTTAGAAAAAAATAGTATAGAAATCTACATCATTAAAATGTTTAAGGACTCAATTAGCAAAAAATTTTAAACGCATGATGACAAAGTAGGAATTTAAGACATGTAACAACAGCTACTCGCACCTTAACTGCAGCACAATTATTTATTCTGTCTCAGTCCATTCATGTTAACATGGGTATGTCTGTATGCTTAAACAACTGCCAAGCAGCATTATTTTCATCCCCTGCTCAGAACACGTATCTGACATCATCGGACTGGCCCAGTTTTGTTATCTACAGTTAACTAACTGAGCTTCAGATTCAGACAACTAAACTAAAAATCTTCAAGTTCTCATAGATGGTCTGAGGAACAAATGTTTGCTGGAAGAATTTCCTGAAGTGCTGAGGCATGTTCCAAGAGAGGTCAAAGCATCTACATTCATGGTGGCAACATGAGATTTCTCTTTTAGAATTGCATTTCCCCAGTTGAAGTATCCACAGCTTCTCTTACTACCTTCACGCCTACCAACAGGACAACAGAAAAACGCCTTGCCATGATTTGGACCGGCATTTGACACATAGAGCCTTTTAGCCCTTCGACCACACTTACACAGAGGGGGAGTTAGCTTTTCATTTTGCACAGCTGTTACAGACTGATTCAGATTGACTGTGGAGCTCAGAGCGGTGCGAGATGCTTTGGACAAATTCAAATTTCTCCAATATAAGGCATGATCTGAAGATGCCATTTTCTCTTGGTAGACAGCAAAAGACTGTTTTTTCGCTGGTGGCAGTGCTGTTGGACTAGTTGGCTTTCTTTTGGGAACTTCAGAAGGAATAGAAAAATTTCTCATTATTACTGATTGGGATGAAATAGCATTTACCTCTGCAGATGGGATCTTAAAAGCAGAAAGATTTGAAGGCTGCCTTTGTACCATTCCCACATTAAAGATAGTAGTATCAGGACTCTTGTAAATGATGGATTTAGGAGGTTCTACGGGTACCAGAGTTTTCCCCAAACTTTGATCACCTGGACTCATCGCAACCGATTGCTCTGGAGTTGTTTTTATTTCAGACAGCATTAAGATGTCTGTACTTGAGTCCTCCTCCAATTGAACACAGTCTGAATTTGGTTCAGATTGAGATTTAGGTATTAGAGCTACATCTTCCCAGTCAGTCAGCAGAGACAAGCAATCAGAATGAGTGCCGGTATCCTCACTGGAGGTATTCACTGAGGAGATGGTGGTGGAGATGAGTACTAGCCCCGACCCACACACTGGAGAGCTGTACCTTGCTGTGCTCACAAGATGCCCATTGTTCAATCCTTGCTGAATGCCTGGTGATAAAGTACTGTGAGATTGCTGTGCGTGTCCAAGAAGAGCAAATCTGTCAGCAGACACTGTGGAATAGCTTTGGATTTCTTCGCATAAATCAGTCCTTGAGCTGCTGCCAGATACAACATGCATGTCTGCAGAGCAACCACTGGAGGTGGCCTGTTCTGCAGATTGTACATCAGAAATTACCGTAATTCCAGCAGGCCCGTTGTGGTTTCTCTCTGCCACAGCGTTTGCTTTGCAAGATTTATCTCTGGATGTTTCAAGGCTGCTGCTACTTCCCAGCACAGTCTTGTCAGCAGAGCTGGCATTCAGCATTCTGGAAATTAAGTTCTTCCTAGGACAGGACTAGGGAGTCCATTAACAAAAAGAGATTTTGGAAAGTGAATACCCAGAAGTTTTAGTAATCACTGCATAAGACTAACAAGTATGTCAGCCAAAGGATGTTCTGTTCAATTCACACTCAAGATTCTGGTTTTGTTGTCCGAACAGCTCACCCTTCGCCTGTATGTCAGGCTACAAGACAAGTAAAGGAGAGATATGAAATAGTAACAAACCTTATCCAAAGATTTAGTAATCTTCAGCACACACCCATCACAAGTCATCCTCCAAGCAAGACGAGCAGTATTCCGAGAGTCATCCAACCCTTCAAAAGTATGGTTATATTAACATCTTCCTTTTGAACTACTACTGGAGGCAGTTCTTATTAGATGAAAAGTACCACTCACGTACACTTAAAAACTCATGCAGCTGAATATGTAGCCACAACAACTGTTAAAATCCCTGGTGTTTTGTATTAATTATGCCAAAAATTTGAGTTGAAATTATGTTTTCTTCCATATTCATAAGGTGCCCAGAGCTATCACCTAAGACCAAGTTCTTTTATCCTTTCCTTGCTCTCTTTTTCCTTTTCTGCCCCAGCAACTCAGAACTTGATCTTGTGGACCACACAAACACAAAAGCTCTAGGAGAGATTTCTAAAGTTAAGTGTGAGATTAGAAATGACAAATTCTGATCTCTGAAGCATTTCTACTTGGATGGTTTTATTGACCTGAACATTGTATACCTAGAAATAACATTCTGTATATCAGAGAGATAGAGTCATCACATCACCCTTACCAGAATGTTCCCGTCTGTAGGGCAAATAACCCCCAGAAATAGCACCCAGAAGAAATAGTGCCAAAGCTGATATATTTTTGATAGGCTTAGGTAGATGGCATACAGATAGATAATAAGAAAATGAATAAGAAAAGAGCGGCTCACCTTTGAAGATGGTTGAGGCTCACCAAAAACTCCACTAGGGAGGGATCTCCAACCAGAAATCCTTCCCTGGTGGTGGTCAGCCCTTAAATGGGGTCTTGGGAGAGGTGGAGTCAAACTCCACCCCTTCCAATCACACTCACTTGTGCCCCTGTGGTTGACCCAGTGCTCGCCTCAGGTGATCAATCAGTGGTTCAGGCCGTGATTCAACAGTTCCCATACACTCCACCCCTTCACGACATGAACCACTGATTAAGGAACTATAGGGTGAGCCCTCCTCAATACAGAGACCCAATACATCGCGACGCTTTACATAATAACCCGTCGCGATGCATATCGATGTAATCTGGGATGAGTGATGATCAGCGTATGGCTCATGCTCTTCCTTGGGCCAGTGCTTGGTGGTGTCTACTGGAAGCATGCGGTCACATTGTGCAGGTCCGTCCTACTCTTCATCAGTCCCGGGTAGACCATCACCGGATGTTGCACATGATGTTATTGCAACTCTGGAACACTTCAGCACTATTTGGTTCCCTCCGGTGACTTATAGACTCACGGGGAGTAATATAGATGTTTCAAAGGTACCAAGAGGGGGAGGTCTGCCCTCCAGGGTAAGATACAGGCCGTATTCCTATCTTGGGTCAACACTTCAACTTGTACAGGGGCATGCCCTGGCCGCCTGTACCAAACCTTTTGCCCAGATGTCTGTGGCTGCACGATTATATCAGGCACCAAAGGGGGTGTCCTGATCTGCCACAGAGACATGATAGGGGTTCCTTTAGCAATAAAGACTGGAGTGTTGACCACAATATCAGTAGGCCATGTACCAATTACCAGAGGGACTGCCGAACCCCCCACCTCCAAAAATCTCCCCCAAGGTGCAAGTAGGCCACACCGTCATGGTCCTACCTGCACCTTCCAAGGCCATCTTATTTTATTGGTGCCTGGTTTCAGGTTCTCAGGGGCAGGGAGCAGAAGATTGTTCTCACGGCCGGTCTGAGGTCTTACCTCATTATCTGTACCTGTAATTTGGATCCTAAGTGGGGAGGCCCATGTTGTTTGTAACATTTTCAAGGCACTGGGTCTGCCATCTCTAGGTCTTTCATTCAGATCTCGCAGGGTTTCGTGGAGTCTCTTCGTCCACCCCTGCAGAGACTGAGAGTCTGTCTTCAGGGCAGCCTTGAGAATACCGTTATAACGCTCAATCAGGCCTGCCCCCGTTGGATTATATGGCAGGTGGAATCGCCATTCAATATTGTTCTCTTCTGCCCAGCGTTGTATCATTGCACCCGTGAAAGGAGTCCCTTGGTCGCTCTCAATGACTTGTGGTGTCCCGTAGGCAGCCATCAATCTTGTGAGCGCCTTGATGGTATAGGCCTGGTTGGCTTTTGGTACTGGATAGGCCTGCATTAGCCCACTCGCGGTGTCAACACAGGTTAGGGCATATCTCGCCCCCTCAGATCGAGGGAGGGGCCCAATATAATCAACCTGCCATCGCTGTAGAGGATTGTGTCCTCTAGCAAGATGGGCTGTTGTTTCAGGCAACGACCTCGGTCTCATTCTGGAGCAGGCATCACAGTCTCAACATGCTTGAGCTACGTCCGATAGTTGTACGGGCAGTCCCCATGCTTTGGCAGCTGCCCACATGGTCTTCTGTCCAGCATGCCGCAGCTTTTGATGTAACCAGTAGGCAATGTTCTCAGATGGTGAGTTCTCAACCCATCTAACTCGGGCCAGTGTGTGGGCTTCATCATTTCCTGGTGACTGTAGGGGTCGGTGACCAGAAACGTGGTAGACACGTACAGTTCTGTGTTTGAATGTATTCCATATGTCTAACCACATATCTTTGCCCCAGATCGGTCGGGAGTGGATAGTCCAGTCCTGGGTAGCCCACTGTGCGATCCAAAGAGTGAGTCCCCGGTACACAGCCCAACTATCTGTGCAGATATTCAGGACACCGTCACCAGGTTCTTTGGTTATAACCATCCACACGGCCCGCAGCTCTGCCCACTGGCTGCTTTGACCATCCCCCTCTTCAAACCATATTGTATCTGTAGCGGGATGGTATGCTACTGCTCTCCACTTACTTGGGTTGCCCTTGCTGGACCCATCCGCGTACCAGGCATCTTCAGGAATGGGATATTTTCCTTCCTGGACGGGACTCTTCTGTGGCGGAGCAACCAAGGTTTGTTTTGGTGCATCACTGTGATACGTCACTGGGCCTAGAATCTTTTGGAGTTCTTCTTTCAACGGTGAGGAAGACAGACTACTCCTCTGGCTGAGATAGGCGACCCATCGTGCCACCGTCTGTGCCTGGGCCACCCCTGTCTTAGGAAGGTGGGTTCAGATCTCTCACCCACCCCTGAATTGGAAGAGCGGTCTTAACTATGACTTTGGCCGTCTGGGTTATTGGCTCTACCGCTTGTAATGCGGTATAGGCAGCCAATAGTTGTTTTTCAATCATACTATATCTTTCTTCTGCTCCGTGCCAGACCTGAGACCAAAATCCAATGGGGGTCCGAACAGAACTCTGGCGTTGCCACAGGCCCCAGCCAAAGCCATCCTGAGTAACATGAACATCCAATTCAGCTGGGAGGGTAGGATCGAACATACCCAATGCCTGGGCTTGTTTCACCGCCTGTTTTGCTTGCTGGAAAGCATCCTGTTCTGTTCTCCCCCAATCCCATGAATGGCCCTTTTTTGTGAGTCTATACAAAGGTCTCAGCAGCTGCGCCAAATGAGGTATAAAGGAACGCCAGTATCCCAATATACCTAGAAATTCCTGCAGCTGCTTTGGTGTTGTAGGGACTGGAAATGCCTGAACCTTATCTATGATGGCACTGGGTAGCACTTTGGTCTTTCCTGACCAGACTACCCCCAGAAATTTTACGGACAGGCCTGGACCTTGCACCTTTTGAGGATTGATAGCCCATCCTCTTTCATTTAGGTAGGAGGTTAATGAATCTGCTGCCTCTCCTACTGCTTCCAGTGAGTCAGATGTTAACAGGAGATCATCAATGTAGTGGTACAGGTTGACATTATTATTAGGTTTCCTCCAATTAGCTAGGTCACGGGCCACCAAGTTATGACAGTATGTTGGTGAGTGCACGTACCCCTGTGGTAGGACCTGAAGGGTCCACTGCCTGCCTCCCCATGTGAACGCAAACTGATCTTGCGATTCTTTGGCAATCGGGATACTAAAAAATGCATTTGCCAAATCCAGGACACAATGGTAGGTCTTAATTTCCCTACTGAGTGTGTCCATTAGGGAAGCAATATTGGGTACGGCCGCATGGATGGGCGGCGTGACCTTATTTAATTCCCTATAATCTACCGTCATTCTCCATGTTCCATCTGACTTCTGCACTGGCCATATGGGGGAATTATATGGACTATGTGCAGGTCTTATAATACCTACTTTTTCTAGTTCCTGCACAGTTTTTGATATTTCTTCCTGCCCCCCTGGGAGTCTATACTGTCTTACATTAGTAATCCGGCGTGGTTTCGGCAAACAAATGGGCTCATGTTTCGCATGGCCCCTCAATACTGCCTGTATCGCCCCGATACTAATGTACCTGTCGAAGTCTGAACTCTCCCACAGTCGTCTGGAGAGCCAGACCCCATAAAAGGTCTATGCCCAAGATGTATTCTGGGATTGGGGCAATCGACACTTTATACTCCCGGGGTGGGAGACGCCCAACCCCCAATTTCAGCCATGTTTGGGTGACTGGAATGGTCTGTCCCCCAAACCCACCAATCATCACTCTATTGCCCTTAAACTTTGTTGGGTCTCCATATATAATTGATGTTTCCGCACCAGTGTCTACTAGCGCCATCACCTTTTGAACATTCTTCTCTGACCAAAAGATGTCTAATTCTACATAGGGCCTCCGGTCACGTCTGGAGGCCCTAAGGGGACCAAAGTCCTTCGTTACTCCATGAAGCTGGCTAAATCTAGGTCTTTTACCGCAGGTGGTTCAGACATTGTATCCCGCGACACCTGTGGATGTTTCTTCCTTCTATTTGGGACTATAAAGTCAGCCAAATTCCAGGTTGTTGTTGGTGCTGCCTGTATTATTTGTACTCCCGATTTTCTGGGAGTACTCTGAAATTTTTGATCGTTTCTAAGTTGTTTCCATAGTTGTAACAATACATGGTTGGGTTGCCCATCGATTTTAGCAAAGGCAACCCCGGCCCGTATAAGATCATTGAACGTGGTCTTCCGAGATACCCGTATGGGGCCCGATCGGGATATCCGTGGGACAGGCTTCTTAGTTTTAACGGGGAAGGCCTCAGCTGTTTCTACCAGACGGACATTGCGCCTAGTTCTTATGCGCTCCATTTCCCCAAGGTCTGCCACCAACTGGGCTGCCTGCTGGACGATAGCCTCCGAAGCCACCAAAGGGTTTAGTATGGAGACCAAAGTCCCATAAAGGTGAGAGGGGGCTTGTTGCAGTATTAGGTCACGCATACCTGCTGTAAATTTTTCCGTATCAGGACTCTCAAAGGTCTCTGAATACATAGCCTCCCTCATACCCAGTTCTCGGATGTATGTTTGGAGGTCCTCCATAGAGGACCATAAACCGGTATTGAGTGGAATGTCAGATTTGTTGGGCCATGTTAAGCGGCATGCTGCCATCAACCAATCTATAATAGAATGATTCTCATTATTATAGTGGATGGCAGCATGTAATCTTTGCCTCAGGGCTGGGTGTATAGTTATAGATGCCAGTTTTGACATCTCTGTCCCACTAACTAACACGCTTTCAGCTCCTGCATCCCATAACCTCAGGAGCCATGATGGTATGCTTTCTCTTGGTTTTTGATGGAATCGTTGTACTAGGTCCATCAACTCGTTTGCTGTATACGGGCGCGCTGTCACATGCAAGCATGTTTCAGCGGGGGGCCATTGGTCAGGAGGCACTCCCGCTGGTCTATCTTGCATTTTTTTTTTGTTTTTTTGAGTTATGATTGGTCGGATCTCAAACGGATCCTCCAGAGATGGAGCTTCGAGATCTGATTTAGAAATCTTTTTTTCTGAGACATCCAGGTCCACTACTTCAGGGACCTGGGTGTCCTCCACTGATATGGTACGAATTTGTTTTGTTGGCACATCTAGTCCAGGTTTTTTGGCTACTAATGTGCCCAACTGTTGTTCCAACTTTTCAATACGATCTCTTAGAATCAGAAAATCAATTATTATGTTTGTATTTGTTATTTCCAGTTTATGTAAGGCCATTATTAGAGGCCAAGCCACAGCAGAAGCAGCTAGCCGACGTTCTTTTGTAACTAGTATGTCCTTGTCTAGACCTTGAAAATAATCTGTCAGCCGGGCTGGAGAAGGAGAAACAGTCCCTGTAACCCGCAGGGGTCCCCATTTTTCAATAACGGTGGCAAGACCATAATAGGATGACCCCGTAAATCCTGGAATTTGACCAGGAATTGTTTGGTCCAGGGGAGTAACGTTCTCCCCCCTGCCCCATTTGAAAATGTTCCAAATGAAGGACATAGTTAATTACTGTATATGTATATATATTTTTTTTTAAGCCTGCCAGGCTCACCAATTGTAGGGCAAATAACCCCCAGAAATAACACCCAGAAGAAATAGTGCCAAAGCTGATATATTTTTGATAGGCTTAGGTAGATGGCATACAGATAGATAATAAGAAAATGAATAAGAAAAGAGCGGCTCACCTTTGAAGATGGTTGAGGCTCACCGAAAACTCCACTAGGGAGGGATCTCCAACCAGAGATCCTTCCCTGGTGGTGGTCAGCCCTTAAATGGGGTCTTGGGAGAGGTGGAGTCAAACTCCACCCCTCCCAATCACACTCACTTGCGCCCCTGCGGCTGACCCAGTGCTCGCCTCAGGTGATCAATCAGTGGTTCAGGCCGTGATTCAACAGTTCCCATACACCGTCCTACAAAAGCCAGCCCCAAATCCTGCAGAGCACCACTCAGCCCTTTAGGTTTTCTATTATAGAAGGCCTAAGGAGAAACATGTAGCTGGTTAAGATGTAGCACTTCAAAACCTCTTCACAGTGAAGTGAAAAACACTTCCAAAATATCACCTATGAATAATAAAACTCCCACAGACATTATGCGAGACAGGTATCTTCATGTTATTATTGTGATAAATGAGTGTGAAACAGTACGTACATTACATAGAGCAGATTAGAATGGAAAGAACCATTTGCACTTTATGTCTCACATCGAAGGCAATGGGATTGCCTGGTCACAGCCTGAACCAGTAAACGAGCACCTGGGTGACTGGAGCATAGCCCATGTCCACCCATCTCCTCTCTCCCCATCTCGGCAGTGCTTCTGGGAGCACAGATACGCTCAGAGCATGCGTGGGTTGCCCCCCCCTCCCTGGCTCCCTTCTTTCTGGTGTGCCAGAATTCGAACGGGAGGCGGCTGCGTTCCTTAACCAAACGGTCGCCGGGAGGGGAGTTCATTCCCCTTATCTCTACTATCTCTTTCCGTAGCTCCTGTACCTCAAATAAAGGCTCTGTCACTGCCTTTGTTTACTTTACACCTTAACAGAAAGAACAGCCTTGAAGAATACAATAGATCTTGAGATGCTTAAACTGCTGTATATTTTTTTTAAACACTTACGCCTTTGCATTACTCCCTGATTCTCCTTTGATCACACTGTTTGACTTTAGAGACCTCAATTTGCTGCGTGAGCGCCAGCATTGGGGACAGGCAAGCTCCTGGATTGTCCCTTAGAACGTTTCCTTGGCTGCATAGGACAAAACGTGCTGTCAGTCCCCAAGGTAGAACTCCTGTTTGTGTGAAGACTACGAAAAACCAACCAAACAAAAACCCACCATCGTAAAAACATCTCTTCCATTTTCTCAGTATACATTCATTTTCAGTGTTATTAGTACTGTTCTGGTCAGTACTTGTACTGGCCAGAATACAGTTCCCAACTTTGTCCTGGTGTAACTGCTGAGCAGGCAAGGACCACTATTTTCTAGCTAGCAATGTAAGGCAGTAACAGCAATGCAGGAAAGACTGGGAAGACAAAGCATCAAGCAGGGCACAAGATGTCAGAAAAGGAAGAATGGCTCCAAAATTCTCCAGTGCTCAGCAATGATTCATCTAACAGCACATTGCTTTCCTAGCATTATGATTTCTATGAAAATCCGCTGTCCTATGGCACAGCTTGTTATTTGTGCAGTAATGCAGAATGAAAACAGCTGGGGAACTCAAGTCACTGGAACACAGTGCTGCCTCATAGGCACGGATGCAGCTTTTGAGTTGATAACACGGATCCACATTTTTCAGTGTACTGATTTTTCTCACCCTGTATGTTGCTTTGAGATCAATCCAGGAATTGAAGATGTCAGGTTTCCAGAACTGCTTTCTCTTACACTCATAGTGCAAGCACACACCCAGGTCCCAGTCTGCACAGGGGAAACAAGTGCAACCAAAGAAATAACATTTCTTTAATCCTAATGTCTGCAAATTGGGCATTATTCTCACCTGAGTGAGCCACAGGATACCAAACAGGCAAAAAAAACCGACCTCTGTGCAAGAAGGTGCACGGCCACGCACGAAGCAGAGGCACCCTGTGATGGGGTGGTGAGCACTGCTGCCTTATGGCCCTCGCTGCAGGACAGCCCTGCACCAGAGATGGAGAACAGCCCCACCAAGGGCTCCTGTTTGAGGCACGCTGCCTCACACTGTAAGTAAAAGGAACGTTGCCTACCTGTCCAGGTAACAAAAGCACACAGCTTTGCCTCTGGAACGGTGTTACTTGGGATATCTGAGCTGAACAGAAATTTCTTCTCATTTTGTACCTTCCGAAGCCACCTCAAGAACTGCGACAAGCAGATGTTCAGAGGGACTCCTCCGTCAACTTGGCTCTTTGAGCAACAGACAGAGAAGCACCCGTGTCAGTACCGACCGACATCGACTCCACATGCGTTTGTCCCTTTAAAGGAGTACCGAACCGCTGCGAGCAGCCGCGCGATACCTGCGTGACGCCGGTCAGCGCCGTGCAGAACCCGGACAGCACGGGCTGCTCCTGCGGCTGCACGAAGGAGTGGAACTCGGCCTCGATCAGCCCCGTGGCGGCGTTCAGCAGCACGGCCGGGAACTCACCTGGGACGGAGCACAGCGAGAGCGGCGGGCGGGACAACGCCCGCTCAAACACGGCCCGCGGGCATACGCGCATGCGCACCCCGCAGCCCCCGATCCCCGCAGCCCCCGATCCCCGCAGCCCCGGGCCGCGCCGCCGCAGCACTCACTGATCTCGGGGCGGCGTTGCCGCGCGTCCCGCCAGCACGTGGACTCGAAGTCGAGGACGAGCAGAAAGCCGAAGCGCGGCCCCGCGGCCGCCGCCGCTCCGCCGCTCCGCGCGCCGCTCCCGCCGCTCCGCGCCATCCCCAGCGACCTGCGTGACACGGCGGGACGGGGCGGCCTCAGCGCCGGGCCCGGGGGAGACCACCCCGCCCCGGAGGAACGCAGACCCGACACCGCCAGAAGCCGCAGCGTGCAGAGCACAGCCCGCACCTGGCCAGCCGCTTCGTAGCCATCTCCGCCGCTTCAAACCGCCCGCGGTCCCGCCCCGCGGCTGCGCCGCTCCCCGCGCAGGCGCGGTCGGTCCGGCTGTTCGGCGCGGCCGTGGCGGGCGCGTCCGTCCGCTCGGTCGGGCGGAAGCGGCCCGCGGGCGGGGACGCGGACGGGCTGCGTGCGGGCGGCAAGAGGAGCAGGCCGGGCCGCCGGGAGGGGAAGGTGAGCTGGGACACAAGTGGGAGCGCGGCGTGCGGGACGCGGCCCGGCTCCTGGCGTGAGCGGCCCCGGGCTGGGCGGGCTCTGCGCGCGGTGTGCCGCCATCGTGCAGCACTCGTGTTACGTCGGAAGGGACCCCCCCGGCTCACCCTGCCGTGCTCTGGCTGCCCCGGGCCCCGCTGTGGCTGTGAGCACCTCCAGGGAAGGGCACCCCCAGCTCCGGGCGGCAGTGCCAGCGCCTCGCCGCCTCTTTCCCTTTGAAGCCTTTTCCCCTGCTGCTATCGCTGCTGCTGCGGTCAGTCCCTCTCCTGTGTGTAATCTCTCTTTGAGCACTGGAAGGCTGCAATGAGGTCTCCCTGGATCCTGCTCTTCTCCAGGCTGCACACCCCCAGCTCCTCATCCTGTCTGCACAGCAGAGGAGCTCCAACCTCCGAGCATCCCTGTGCCCTCCTCTGGCCCTGCTCCAACACTCCCGTCCTTCCCGTGCTGGGGCCCCAGGCCTGGATGCAGTGCTGCAGGTGGGGGCTCCCGAGGGCAGAGCAGAGGGGGATGATCCCGGGCTGCTCTCTGTGAGTTGTTCTCCCAGTCCGTACACGTCTGGGATTGCCCCAACCCAGGTACAGCGTCCCGCACTGGGCCTTGCTGGACCTCATTAGGTTCTCGTGTGCCCACCTCTGGAGCCTGTCCAGCTCCCTCTGGATGCCGTCCCTCCCTTCTGTGGTGCCATCAGCAAAGTGCTGAGGGTGCACTCGATCCCATTCTGTGTGTCACTGGTGAAGATGTGGAAGAGCACCGGTCCCAGACGGGCCCCTGGGGGACACCGCTCGTCGGCCTCCACCTGCACACAGAGCCACTGAGCACAGCCACATCCAAGCAGCTCCTTACCCACCAAGCAGTGCACCCTTCACACCCATCTCTCTCCCACTCAGAGATGGGGATGTGGTGCAGGACCACGTTGGAGGCCTGGCACACGTGCAGGTGGACATCAGTTGTTCTTCCTTTGTCCACCGGTGCTGTCTTTGCATCACGGAAGGCCACCAGATGGGTCAGGTATGATCTGCCCTTGGTGATGTCCTTTTGTTATGTAATAAAAGATTATATTGGAAGATTTTTACAGGTCAGATGAGTTCCACAGCCAAATAGTCAGTGTCGGTCTCCAAAATAGCACGTGTTCTTGCTGATCAGCTCGGGAGAGCTTGTGAATTTGTGATCATGGCTTAAAGAACTGCTGTGCTGAATTCTGTGGTTCTGCCTCATCTCTGATGTGCTCTGCCCACGGCTCCTTTGGATGCTGTGAAACAGTTTCTGCAGCAGGGTCAGGAGACCTGTGTGCTTCAACAGTTGCTGCAGTTACATGAAGCAGATGGGTTCTGGCTAGAGCCCTGTGCGAGGTGTGCACATGTCTGCACGTGGTGGTGTTTGCAGGTACCCAAGGACCCAGGTTACTGCGATGCTGGTGGTAACAGATGTTGAAGTGTGGGCTTGTATGGGAACTGTTGAATCACGGCCTGAACCACTGATTGATCACCTGAGTCGAGCACTGAGTCAGCCGCAGGGGCACAGGTGAAGGTAATGTGCCTGTGTGATTGGAAGGGGTGGAGTCTGGCTCCACCTCTCCCAGACACCACTTAAGGGCTGACCACCACCAGGGAAGGATCTCTTGTTGGAGATCCCCCCTGCTGGAGTGATTGGCGAGCCTCAACCATCATAAAAGGTGAGCCATCCTTTACTTTTAATAGTAGTCTGTGTACCATCTATATAAAGCCTTATGGAAATATACCATTCTCCACAATATTTTCTCTACAATGTTCTCTAGAATTTTCCTCCCTACAGGGCTCAAGAGGAACTTCAATGAATGGAAGAGTTATTTAACGTGCTGTTGCCTGTGCCTGGACAGTATGCTGTTTACTGTTTAATTCACCTCCTGTTCAACAAACTTTTGTGGTCACACAAAACCTTTCTTTACTGCCGTTTTCCTTCTTACAGGAGAAGTCATCTCGCTTGTCAGCAGCTTTGCTCGGTGAGGACTGTGAGATCAGCCAGGAGCAGCTGTACGAGCTGTTACAGTATGCGGCCCTGGGGAAAAGCCACAATGCATCCCAGCCCAGGTACAGCATGTCCGTGTCTGGGAGGCAGCCCTGTCCTGTGCCCACTGTACTGAGAGCCCCCAGAAGGCACACGGGCTGTGTGTGTTCTGGAGCCTTTGTAATGCTGTGCAGACAGCCTGTGTTATGGAGATCTGGCTGTTGGTAGGCTTGGTTGCAGACCAGAATTCCTCTTCTGACGGAAGTTCTGACATTTCGTACTTGTTTCTGTGACTGCATGAAACACAAAACAATTTGTGGAACAGCGGGCTCACACGCTGAGAGAGGAAATTCAGTGTTAAAATGTTAGTGCTATACTTCTTGTGTCAGGTGTACGAAGTGATTTCTTTGGAGTGTTTTGGGAAGGCCGTTTTAGTCACTTTGCCCTTTTTCATCTTCTCAGTAACTCTTCTGCTTCCTACTGTAAGGTTGAGGGGTGTGTGTGGCCTCGGATGGCTCCCGTATGGCAGCAAGTAGTGTGTCTTGCAATAAAGCTAAATGCAAGGAACACTTCAAGTTTTTAATACTGAACAGAAAATGGTTTTGTGAAATGTTCATTTTGCTGAAGTAGTCTTAGTTTGATGGACTAGATTGCATCATTACAGCAGGAGTTACAGGTTTGGGTTCCTCTTCTGATGCATGTAAATGAGGTATGATAAGACATGAAATGGTACTGTGCTGGAGTTCGGTTGCAACTCATTCTTTCTCTGTCTCTCGTGTTGTGTCCAGAGATGGGTGTCTGGCTGAGAATAAGTGATAGAGGCCTCTTCTTGTTGAAGTCACTTGGTGCTTTGCCATCAACAGACTTAAAAGCTGGGCTAGCTCTGAGTTTGTTTCTAAGCGTATGGTGATTGTGTTGCTCTGAGATGTATTTATTTATTTATCTGTTTTATTGCAGCTGGTGCCATATTTATCACCAAAGCCGTCTGGCTGGCGTTGTGGTTATTGTTCTGCGTGAAATGAGCCGGCTCCATTTCTACAAATTCTGTTTACAGTTCAAACACCTCCGGAAAGTGTTCCAGCATGTAAGTCCCTGAACTGTTGCTGTCTGCTAAAATTCTTGCAGTGCTGAAGCGACGTCCCAGTGACTGCTTGCTGCAGAGAGGCTGTGGTATCTCGTGCGGGAAGTGTCCATCTTTGCTTCCTCACCAAGTGGGTGGGAGCATCTCTGTAGGCTCTGACAGCTCAGAGCAGAGGCCAGGGTTTCAACGTGCGAAACGTTTTCAACGCTTAGATCTCTGCAGCCTTTCCATGTCAAATGTGTATACAGTGGTGTTTCAGTTCTCTACGCTTCTGACTCCTACAAGGGTGCCTGGGAGATTAAAAATACCTCCGCTCATTTGAAGTTTACTCTTGGGTGTGAGTGAGGAGAATCTCTATAGAGTTATGCTGTTGCCACTGATTGAAAAATCTCAGTGTGTGTACTCTATGTCAAGTTTCTTCCTTTTATTTAAAGATTATTGAAAGAGTCATTTTAGTTTTCTGAGCTGCAAGCAGAGTCTTGGGAGGGAAGGAGAGGAAGAAAAGAAAGGAAGGAAGAAAAAGGAAGGAGTGCTTTGATTCACACTTGTAGTATAGTTTCCCAAACTGCAGCAAATACGAAATCATGGCGTAACTGAAAAGTCCGGAACTGCATCAGGTTCTATCAGCGTGGGACTACAATTTGTGGTCTTAATTACATCACTGAAGGCAAAACCTTCTTGTAACAAACAATTCTATATTGTGTGTCATTAGAACTGAACTGTCTTTGTTTCATTTTCCTCAAAAAATGCCAAATGTACTTCCTTTCTACCCATCCTTCCCTAAACTGGTGAGGCCTTGGGATAAAGAGGCATCTTATATGCTTGACATTTCTACTATGTTTCCAACTTTCTGAGATCTCTTTTTTTCAGAGATTCACATTACCACCCCCTTCAGCTGACTTCCTAGCCAGTCTGTGTGGTGAAGGAGCAAGCCTGAAACCTCAAGGCACTGCACAAGGTACCTTGCTTAGCTTTGTGTTACCTGTTTTGGTCACAGTGATTCACTTTCAGGAGTAATTTAATGGCTTTGCACCCTGTGCATGCATAGCATGCTGCTATGGTCAACTTGTTTACAAAAGGAAAAATGTACAAAAGGAACCCTCTTGGGTTTGTTATCACAAGTAAATGCGAAAAGCCAAGATAATTTTTTAATGAGTTTAATACAGAATTCTGATGCTTCATGACCCCTTTTGTGATCATTTTACTGTAAGATGTGTCTATAGTTTTTTGTTATACTGAGCTGCAATTGAAGATAAAGAACAGGTGTTTTGACAACTGATATCCTATTTTTACACTCTATAGAGGTAAGTGTAATCCAGCAGGCTTGTACAAAATCTGCAAGACTACCATGAGAACTCCACTGAAATTGTTAGGAATGTAATGCAAGGAGTCTTGAATTCAAGTCCTAAATTGGAGAATGAGCGGCCGTTACTTTCACTGTAATAACGGAGTCCTCTAGCACCTTGACTGTAAGCCTACTGCACTGTCACGGAGCTGAGATGTCAGGTACAGTTTTCCTTAAGTGCAGTCTGCAGAGGGCCACCTACAAAATAGTTAAACTTCATACAGCTGTGGATTATGATGACAGTTCAGCGTTTGCTTCTTTGTGAACTGCACTTACAGCACGTTTTCTGTGAACAATGCTTTGGAGAATGAAATTTATAGATAAAAGCAGCTCTCTTTCTACTTTATGGCTTACATGAGATAAATGACTGCACTGTCAGAGGAAGGTGTGCTCTCTTCTACTGAGAGGAATGTCAGATAGATCTGTGGTGGGACTGGCTCACAGGCTGCTAGCAGTGTCAGTAGCTGCACTGGGAGTGGATTCAAGTGTCCTGATGAACTTGTATGCCAGCGTGCATTAAATATCCCAGTGTACGTACAGTTTGTTGCTCCATGCGTTTTCTTTTAAATGGCATAGCCTTCAAGTGTTCCTACTTGTGCAGAAAACCAACTGCAAGTAAGGAGTGCTATCTGATCCTGACAGATGATCCTGTACATTACAGATCTGATTTCCACTGGTGTTGATTGTGTTCCTAAAAGCTCAGGCTTGCAATGTGATCCGATCATCCAGATATATGGGAAAGAAAAGCAAGGCCTCACGAGCTATACTCTAAGCTCAGAAGAGCTAAGAAAGAATGATTATCCTATGAGAGGTTGGTTTTCTGAAGTTTTGGTTTGTATGTTTTTGTTTTTTTTAATTTTGAAAATGAATGAGATATTTGGTTAAATAGGTTGTATGGTAACTATTAGAAGAAGAGGTCTGTGCCTTATTCACGTGTATCTTTTCATTTTAGCTTCCCCTGGATGTAAGGGGTTGTATGTACACAGAGTGTGATCTTCAGAGGACAGACAGCAGCCCCCTCTTCGGTCTGGATTGTGAAATGGTAACAATAAGTGCGTGACCCTACAAAGCATCGTCAAGCAGCCAAGCTCCTGTTGGTTCTTCCAAAATGAACCAGGCACGCTGTGTGCTTATTAAACCACTTTTGGCATACGTGATTCCAGTCCATTCTTTGATGGTACTGGTGCCAGTGCAGCCATGCGAGGGACTCGGTGATTCTGGAAACAGCAGCAAAATTCTCTTTGTCCTGAGCAGTGCAGCAAGGGAGCTCAGTTCTGTGCCGACTCTCACAACAGTGTCTGGATCTGCTAGGTTTATTGCCAGTGCTCTAGTCCTGAGGTTTTTGTTTACAGTTCCTTCCCTCAGCTCTCCCCAAGGTCTGGGAGTGCAAAAAGCTCTGTGCCACAGCTTTTCTGTAGCCATCACAGTTCTGTGGCAGCATCCAAACTGAGTGAATGAGGTGTGTTCTGGGGTCTGCTTTTAAGTTGCATTATCTTCTTCGGTGAAGAACAGTCAGTGGCAGTTCTGCACTGCAGAGTACAAACTGATTCTGTGAATTCAGCACTTCCCTGTAGAGGTTTTCTTTACATTATGCTTGGCTGTGTGTTTGATATGTTTAGGACAGGCATTTGCCACTTGAAATGAAGCATGGGATGGTGTGAAAGCTGCAGGTGGTAGATCTAATATAGATAAGATAATCTATATATATATATTATATTATATATTATATTATATATATAATAATCTAATATAGATAAGATAGACTATCTATCTATATATATATAGTATTATATATAGTATTATATATAGTATTATATATAGTATTATATATAGTATTATATATAGTATTATATATAGTATTATATATAGTATTATATATAGTATTATATATAGTATTATATATAGTATTATATATAGTATTATATATAGTATTATATATAGTATTATATATAGTATTATATATAATAATCTAATATAGATAAGATAGATCTACTCTACTAGGTAGAGTAAAGTGACTTGTGGTAGTGACATTGGCTGTAGCCAGAGCTAAGTATTCTGAAAGGCAGCACTGAGCAGAGCCAGCACCTCCATCTGCTTTGTCCTAACAGTGCCTGACTGCAAGAGGGAATGAAGTCACTCGTGTCTCTTTAGTGGATGCAGAGGGACAGTGCCTTCTGAATGAACTAGTCAAACCGGAAAGTGTGATAGTGAACTACTGCACCAGGTGACTTTCATTAAAGTTTCTTATCTTTAAGACCTGCAGCCCTTTCAGATTAAGCCTTCTACACAGGAGCTTTCAGAATACTTCAGTGTGCATGCTCTCACTGTTGTCTCTTGCATTTTACTCAGTATTAAGAGTACAGTTTGTGCTATGTGGTTAGAATTACCAGCATTGTGTATATGCAGCTACACAGTGTCTGCTTGTCCAGCTAGGCATTGCCATTCTGTAGTGCTGTAGGAAACGTTCTTTAATAGGTAAATGATCACAGTACAGGCTACTCTTCAGGTCTGGGTTTAAAAAGGACGCAGGGTAAGATACAGGTTTGTAAATCAACTCTCTGCTTTGTAGCTAAGTTTGCATATCTGTAGGTAAAGAATAGCATAGGTCATCAGCTTGCTTAAGGCTTCGAGACTGGGCTCATTACAGCAGAAGCAGACCGGACTCAAACCATGTCTTCTCTAAGTCTTAGTCTGGATTTATGGAAGGGGTGAGCTGCCAGTTCCCTCACGTTATTGGAAGCACCTCCTTCCACAACAGCCATGCAGGATTTTGTTATGTGTGCTGTCTGATGCTGAGTACTGCATCACTTAAGTCATGCTTGAGAGAACTGCCATTTGAAACATGTGACAGCACAGCAGCTTGGTATCTCTGCAGTGCATCCTCTTGTGTTGGAATATGTCCACAGAGAAAGCAGTAAATAACATTCTGTCATAAGTTATGCTGGATTCACATTTTGCATGCCCTGCTAGTGATTTTCTCCAGTAAATGCTGTTGCTAATGCATTGCTTCTACCTCGTCTAATTTCTGTTTTGAAGATACTCAGGAATCACAAGGAAAATGCTTCTTGCAGTGAAAACGAAGATTGGCAGACATACAAACCAGACTGAAAAAGATACTTCCCCGTGATGCAGTATTGGTGGGTCATTCTCTAAATGCTGACCTTCGGGCTTTGCAAGTGAGTGTTTTTCCTAGCTGGATGGTACTCATTTCAGATGTAAAAGGCCCAAACAGTTATTTTTAATTAGTAGACACTTGTTAATTGCTTTTCGTTATATGTAAGGACTTGAAAGAGAGAGATTCCTCTTACACATAGAAAAACGTGCTAGCTGCTCTTCTGAACTCAAAAGGAAGGGGGAAATCTGATTAGACAGGGATATAACTCTGTCATGGGAAGAGCCAAAGCCCTTCGTATATTTAATTTAACCAGCCTAAAATCCCTGAGTCATAATTAATCTTTCTAATTTGATTTTGATCTTCCCAACAGAGTGTTAGAAAAGAGATTGATGCCTGTTTCATTATTACCATGTGTTTTGTTGTTATGGGCCTGTTATATGTCAACAAGAAGCTGGCAACTGAAATGAAAAGGCACGGATAACAATGGAGTTGTTGCCCAGTTCTGTACGGCTGCTGTTCTTAAACTGGTGATATTTTCTCTCTTCCAGATGATCCATCCCAGTGTTATTGATACTTCATTACTTTTTGCCAGAAATGAAGGCCGAAGATTTAAGCTAAAATTTCTAGCCAAAGCTGTTCTCAGGTGAGATTGTGACTGCTTTGTCATGGGATGTATTAGAACTGTTGTGGTTCATGGGGTCCTGCTTTTCCACCAGTAGCAACAGAATATTTTTTTTCCACTAAAACTCAAAGGAACGAGCAAATAAACATGGTATCAAAGAATTTGCTATTTCCTTGAAGCGTTAAGTAGCACAGCAGATTGGCCTGGCTTTGAGCAAGGATGCTTGGCACAACCAGATCTGAGTTCTTGTCTGTAGGTGTACCACAAAACCAGCTGTTGTGCAGTGTATGAAACTGTAGAGCAGCAGATGCACTCTGGCTCACACAAATGAGATTTGTTGCATCTATCAAGAAGGAAATGCAAATTTAGGAAAGTACGATGTACTGACTGAATTGTATCCCTTCCTATGCCAGCTACCGTAGCATGTCTTAGCAGTGCAGTGCTCACAGTTCAGCTCCAAACTTCTCAGAGCTGGAGGTTGCCTCCCCTCCTGTATGCAAATTGTGAGTTCAGTCATTGATCAAGGGGGAAAATGAAGAATGGTTATGCTTTACTGCTTCTGTCAAACCCTGTGTTTTGCTCAATTTGGCAAAAGTGTTTCTTGCGGTAACTTTGGGAAATATTTAGCAAATTTAATTGCTGCATGGAACTAAAATCATTTTTTGAGAGATGAAAGCTATTTTGCTGAAAAGGACCTACCTCAGAAAAAAAACCAAGATGTTGGTTAGTATGGAAAAGTAGATAGCCTTCCTGTATATCTAATTTTGATGCCGTAGGAAGGAGATCCAGTGTGAACAGAGGCTTGGTCATGATCCTGCAGAAGATGCTAGAGCTGCGCTGGAATTGGCTCAGTTCTTTATTGAGAAAGGACCGGCAAAGGTAGCTATGTCTCATGTCCTTAATAGCAGAAAGTACAAATTGTTGTGCTTACAATGGAAGAACACTCTTGCCCATTCTTTTACTGAGGAAGTGGAGCTGTGGTATAAGCCTTGGTTGTGGTAGCTTTCTTTCAGCCCGCGTCTTGGTATCTCAGTAACTTGGAACATCACCAGTGTCTCTGTACTCAGATGCTCTGTGAATGAGCATTGCTGCTGGTCTCTCACAAGGGCGCTGGGAAGAGAAGGATTCCACCGCTCGCAGCCTGTGGGACAGCCTGTCCTTTTCTCTCAGTGAAAGAAGCGAGGGACCTTCTATGTTTTGTCAGC
Source organism: Oreortyx pictus (assembly GCA_036925125.1). Classification (NCBI taxonomy): domain Eukaryota; kingdom Metazoa; phylum Chordata; class Aves; order Galliformes; family Odontophoridae; genus Oreortyx; species Oreortyx pictus. The sequence goes on from JAUPFR010000029.1 coordinate 5,183,911, forward strand.
GATTCGAGCTGGTTTTATCAGTCTGAAGTCTCTTTCTTGTGCTGCTGGTTTCTGAGAACACTTTTTGGATGTGCTTGCTGGATGGTGCTCAAGTACTGCTTGCTTGAAAACGACAACAGAAAGTAATAAGGCAAAAAATGAATCCCTGCGTCTCTCCACTGCTGTGGAATGTGCCCAGGTGACTCATGGAGCAAGCACAGGGTTGGTGGTTTGTTACACTTAGCAGAGATGAAAGCCAACTGCTCATCTTCTTTCCGCAAGGTAGCAGAACTCAACTTGGAAATGCTGCTGGCAGCTGAAAGGCAGACTGAAGTCTCACCAAACAAATCTGTGGTGCAGCCACTGCGATGTGGAGTCCAAAAGCAGCTGAATGGTCCTCCGTACTCATCCAAACCATGGTAACAAGATTCTCAGAGATGCATGTTATTCCTTTGATTGAAGCTGTTTTCGAGAGGCTTCCAGTATCTTCAGAGAGAGACAGTGAATTGCAGGGTAGCACTAAAACATTTTCGGAAGTTACATCTTAAATTTCACAAGTGTTTTCTGGGCTTCTTCTGAGGACAAAAATATTTCATTAAAATATCTTGAATGAACTGTATCATTTTTTCAATCATGGGCACTTCTTGAAGGCTTGTAACTCATGACATTGATAACTAATGTAATTTGCAGAGTTTTTTTCTTCTCTCTCTGCTAGTTTCCTGGCCTGCTTGCAGGGGATGGGCCAGAAGCCACTCCTTTCGGGCAGACAGAAGCTGGACTCTTCTGGCCTTTGTCAGAGTGACCTCAGCACTTCCATCAAACAGGTGAATGGACTCAGAGTGGGTTGGTCTGAACACGTGTCACACAGAGTTGCAGAATTGTAGGGGTTGGAAGGGACCCCTGGAGATCATCAAGTTCAGCCCCCTGCCAAAAGTTCTTCTTGTCCTGGGGCAGTAGGTGGGTCATGTTTTAAAAAGCTGACTGACAAGTGCTTTCAGCAATGGTGTTGATACCAGGTTAGCTGCATCCATTTTGGCATTTCAAAAATAGGCTTTGATACTCTGTCACTCTCTCAGGACTCACTGAAAAGTAATTTCTGCCTGAGGTCTTCCTTAGACAGCAATGAGAAGCAAAGTTGGGAATTAAGTTCAGGAACTCTGTTTCTGGTTTGTTGTGGTACAGTTGCCTCTTTTTTTTCCTTCCAGATTCTTCAGAGAGCCTTGGAACACATTCCCCTCTCCACATTCAGTATAATTCAGTTCAGTTTGGATCCAGAGTACGTTGCATCTGGATTTTGCGAGAAGGTACTCATTTATTTGTGTGAGAATAGTCTTCAGTGCTGATCTTGGGAGGAGACATTATGTATCTGGTGGCACCTGGTAGTTAGTTTCCTTGCTTTGTGAAGTTCCTTCTCTAATCTATATTCTTACAGGTGAGAAACAAGCTGACTGACATGCTGACAATTTACGCAGGTCCTTTTGAGGAAAACGTTTGTCTGAAGTCTGTGAAAAAAGAATTTGGAAGGTGTGGGCCAATCCAGTCCCTCACAGTGGTGACTGAAACGTACCAGGTGAGGAGCACTGACAGCATTCGGCGTGCTGGCAGGTGGTGAAGGCAAGAGTCATCTCTTGAAAAGATATTGATTAGAAACATTTAATTACCAGCTATTCTGGTGGTTTTTTGAGGGTGGAGTGTGAGGGGGGCAGTTCTCAGCACACATGAAAGTTGCTCCACAGAGTGACAAGAATGAACGCAGCTGATACGATATAACATCCAAGCTGCAAAGCTTTAACCTAGTATTCATGATGCTGAGTTGATTTTTTTTTTTTTTTTTTTTTTTTTTTGTCCCTCGCAAGAGAGCTGATACGCCAAGGCCTGTAATGGCAGAAGAAGGTTGCTTTTAATAGTTGAGCTAATTGAAGGGGTTTTTTTAATAGTTATGGTATGTAAAGCGTTACCTGCATCACCCACTCAAACTCCTTATATGCCTTTTAAAACAAAAAAGAACTCCGAGACCTGAGTTGTAAAAGGAGAGGGCTAATATCTGCTGTTCATAAACCTGAAGTGTCCTGTCCTTTTGTTTGAAGCCATACGTCTGTATCCAATATGGTGCGCTGGAAGCTGCCCAGCTTGCTGTGGAAACCTTAAATGGAGCTGAGGTAGCAGGATCCTGCATTAAGGTATGCAAAGTAAATAGTAAAAGCCTAGATTACGTTTAGTGCAGGATTATGGGCCAACACAATTCTTTTAATATCTACGTAGTGCATAGGATGGATCTCAGCTGGCCATGCTGCCACCATCTTCTGAGACAGCTTATGCTGTGGCCTCCTTTCCTTCCTGTTGGACAGCAGGAGGGGGTCTTGACAACTCGATCTTTAAAATGAAAAGCTGAGATGCTCGGTGTTGAAATGCCATGTAAGCAGTATGGGGTTCTTAATCATCTAGTGTTCTTGCATTGCTAATGTGCTCTTTTCCTTTTTCATGACTATTTAAGCTAGCCTACAGTTACTAGTTACATTGTTCAAGGAAAGCTAACAAAGTTTTGATAATGAGACAAAATCATTTAGAATAGCAGCTCAGAAGACAGAGCTGCCTTGGCTGATGCATTGTGTTTGTTCCTATTGGACCCACCTCAGGTTCAGAGACCCATCACTGCTGCAACACTGGACTGTGATGTTCTGATAAAGGAGCTGGAAGTGGATATAGAAAACGAAGGGATGATTTATGTGGCGGGAATAAAGAAGTCATTAACTGAGGCAGATTTGCAAGAAGAATTCAGCCCCTTGAAAGATCTGGAAACTCTGTTCCTGCCAAAGGATCTCCAGGGCGGGAAGCACAGGACCTGCTGCTTCCTCAGTAAGTGGCTCTGCAATGCAGCCTGCTTATTTCCTTCATGCAACGTTGTTCAGCAGCCCTTGGAAATATGATGGAAATTCGCATGTGCTCCAAGTGCCAACATTTAGTGATAGTCCAGTGAAAGAGTGGCTGCAGCTTCACACCAACTAGTGATCACTTCTGAGAAGTCAGGAGAACAACTGGAAGAGTGTTGTATTTATCTGACATTTTGATGGTCTGACCCTTGCCTGAAGCAAGATAACATCTGCTCACTGCAGCAATTTCAGTTTCTTGTCTTCTTCCTCCAGCTTTAGCCTTGCCCTGCAGGTGCCAAAGAACAGGGAAAAAGAACTGGCAAATCATGATTCTTTCCTCTTTGTTTTTCAGAGTTCCAGAAATCACAGAGTGCAGTGGATGCCCTGGAAGCTGTCAGTGGCTGGGCCACGAAGGGCAGCACACTCAGAAGCAGGCATGCTCTTGCTCCAGGTCACCTCTGGAGGTGCATTTGGCAAATGAATCACAGCAGCGAAAAGCAAAGAGGAAACAGTTTAAGTGAGAAAATGGCACCGCTGTCTCACTCTGTGAGTTTAAGGCTATGCTGGCTTGTTTCTGTTTGTTAGTGAGAAGGTGTATGACATTGAACTGCTTACTGCCTTGAGCCAGGAGTGATCATGAGGAGCAGCCACCAGTGCAGAGCTTGTGTAGCAGGAGGACCTCCTCGTTCTGGTGCAGAGCAGCTGCCCCAGGTCCATCTGCATAAGGTGCTTAGGAGATGTAATACCATGTGAGATTATGTGGTGTTTGCAGGGTACCACAGAGTCTCAAATCCAGCGTGGTGGCATGAGGCAGTAAGTGATGTTACTCAGCAGCTGGAGCATACCACCTGGGAGCAGACCGAGCACATGTATAGGAAATGGTTTGGAAGTCAGAGAGAGAAATGAATCATCGTGCAGCATGACAGGCAGGAACAGGTCTGTGTGTGTGGCTGTCACTCTTACTGGAGGAAGCTGCAGTGCCATCTGAGTAGAGTGTGCAGCTCTCCCTGCAGCTGAGCTGGTGCCCTTCCAGGTGCCAGCAGTAACAGTCACTGCTGTCCTCACCTGCTCAGTCCCTGATGCTGCCCCAGCTCAGCCTCCTCATAAGCATTTCTAAATGTGATTGTTATGTACCTGCAGAAGAATGGGGTATTGTAATACTTGTATTTTGTTACACAGGAGCAGGATGTAAAGAAAAAGGTGAAGAAGTTAGACCAGCATATAAAAAAGCTTGATAGAAGTCTGCAGAATAACACCTTGTGTGTTGTTCTCTTTCCTGGAATGAACAGGTAACTAACTGCCTCGTGTTTTTGTCTTCATCTATTAAAAAGGAAAAAGACTAACAAAAGCCCTGAAGAAGCTGCTGTATTTTAGTCTGATTTTCATATAGGAAGTTTAGGTTTTATTGGCCTAATGAGTCATGCTCCACATTAGCAAGGCTGAAATCCAGAGTGTTGATTAGTTGCACGTGTTTTTTGGTTGGATGGAGCCCCTGCTGGGCATTTTGTACCTGTTTTGAAGCCAATACAGTTCTGCAGTTTTGGGAGAGCAAGGTAAGCTCTGTGTGTTTCTAACTGAATCAGGCAGAGGTTCCGCAGCAGCTGGGTTTTTGGATGTTGGGCTTTTATGCATTTGATTGTTTTCAAACCACTGAAGCACTACAGCCCAGGCACCGTCTAGCAGTGGTAGTGGCACTGACATATGTGCTCCGTCCTTAGCCTGGATCAGAGGTGGTTCCTTCCTTCATTCTTTGTCAACGGTTTACCGGGCTGGATTGGCCCGGTTCCGTGACGACTGGTGTGGGGGACCTGCAGACCCACGCGCCGGGAAAGGGGAAAGGGGAAAGGAAAAAGGAAAAAGGGAGATGGGCCTTGAAACAAAGCAGCGGCAACGATCTGAGGAGGAAAGCTTATTTACTAAATAAGATATCAGAAAGCAAAATAACACAATATAATACAATATAATTGGAATTGAAGCTAATGAATCAAATAAAATGAGCAAGAGAGAGTGTCCGATAAACCGAAGGCCTTACGCTAACGCTGAAGGCGATACGGCAGCGAGCACCCACTGCTGAGTCGATCCTGAAGGAAAGAGAGTGTCCCGTGACTGCAGAGGGTTTTTATCTTTTCCCTCTGAGCGGAAAATACGTAAAAATGCAAAGCATCGCGAAGTCTTCTGGGGAATATAGTTCTTCTCTTCTGAGACAGGTATACCCAGAAAATATCAATGATCTATGGAGTTGGAGTATTAACTCTTTAACTCTTAATGCACTACATGTTGTTATGATGTGGAATACCAATACCAAAAATCATAAAACCATGACATTCCACCCCTTATTCCACATCATTACATCATGCTTGATACATATAGAAGAACAATGATTAACATGCATTATATATACACACACACAACATATATAGATGTATATACATGGAATTACTGACTGCACTCCCCCAACATCAAATTCCCCTGTGGTACACACTGAACATCCCCATTCTTCTGCATCACCCACCAAGTGGACCCAGGTCCCTGAGCAAAGACAGTTCCACGGAGAGGTTTGCCCTTTCCAGAAGCTGGAAAGACCCAAACCGCTTTCCCCAACATGTTCTTTACATGCACTACAGGGACTTTATCTCCCTCTACAGTAGGTAGAGAGCTGGATTGGGCAGGACCATCACGATTGATGGATCCTCGGGTGTTGACCAACCAGGTGGCTTCTGCCAAATGGTTCTCCCAGTGCTTAAATGTTCTGCCACCCATTGCTTTCAACATGGTTTTTAACAACCCATTGTATCTTTCAATCTTACCAGAAGCTGGTGCGTGATAGGGGATATGATAAATCCATTCAATACCATGATTTTTGGCCCAATTATTCACAAGAGAATTTTTGAAATGAGTCCCATTATCTGACTCAATTCTTTCTGGATTGCCATGTCGCCATAGGACTTGTTTCTCGAGACCTAGAATGGTGTTTCGGGCAGTAGCATGGGGTACTGCATATGTTTCAAGCCACCCAGTGGTTGCTTCCACCATGGTAAGCACGTAACGCTTGCCATTGCGAGATCGTGGCAAGGTGATATAATCAACCTGCCACGCCTCCCCATATTTATACTTTTGCCATCGCCCTTCCCCCCAAAGAGGTTTCATCCTCTTGGCTTGTTTAATTGTGGCGCATGTATCACAGTCATGGATCACCTGTGCAATAGCGTCCATAGTTAAGTCCACCTCTCGGTCTCTAGCCCATTTATATGTTGCGTCTCTTCCCTGATGGCCCGAGGTCTCATGGGCCCATCAAGCTAAAAATAATTCACTCTTATGTTGCCAGTCCAAGTCTACTTGAGCCATCTTAACTTTGGCAGCTCGATCTACCTGATGGTTATTCTGTTGTTCTTCAGTTGCCCGGCTTTTAGGAACATGAGCATCTACATGGCGCACCTTCACAACTATATTCTTTACTCGGTCAGCAATATCTTTCCACAGTTCAGCAGCCCAAATAGGTTTACCCCTCCGTTGCCAGCCATTTTGTTCCCATTGCTGTAACCACCCCCATAAAGCATTTGCCACCATCCATGAGTCAGTGTAAAGATAAAGCATTGGCCACCTCTCTCGTTCAGCAATATCTAAGGCCAGTTGAACAGCCTTTACCTCTGCAAATTGGCTTGATTCTCCTTTTCCTTCAATGGCCTCTGCAACTCGTCGTGTGGGGCTCCACACAGCAGATTTCCATCTGCGGTGCTTTCCCACAATGCGACATGATCCATCTGTGAACAGGGCATATCTCTTTTCATCTTCTGGTAGTTCATTATATGGTGGGGCCTCTTTAGCACGTGATACCTCCTCTGCTGGTATTGTTCCAAACTTTTTACCTTCAGGCCAGTCCATGATCACCTCCAGGATTCCTGGATGACTGAGGTTCCCCATCCGAGCTCGCTGTGTAATCAGCGCAATCCACTTACTCCAAGTGGCATCAGTAGCATGATGGGTAGAGGGAACCTTTCCTTTGAACATCCAGTTCAGCACTGGCAGTCGAGGTGCCAGAAGGAGCTGCGCTTCAGTACCAATTACTTCGGAAGCAGCTCGAACCCCCTCGTACGCGGCTAAGATCTCCTTCTCAGTTGGAGTGTAGCGCTCCTCAGACCCCCTATATGCTCGACTCCAGAAACCAAGGGGTCGGCCTCGGGTCTCTCCAGAAGCTCTTTGCCACAAACTCCAAGTGGGACCTTCCTTTCCAGCAGCAGTGTAGAGGATGTTCTTTACATCCTGTCCCGTCCGCACTGGCCCCAGGGCCACGGCACGGGCTATCTCCTGCTTGATTTGCTCAAAAGCCTGCTGCTGCTCAGGGCCCCATACAAAATCATTCTTCTTCCGCGTCACCCGAAAGAGAGGGCTCACAATGAGACTATAGTTTGGAACATGCATTCTCCAAAAACCCACTACACCCAGAAAAGCTTGGGTCTCTGTCTTACTGGTGGGTGGAGACATGGCAATGATTTTGTCAATCACATCTGTAGGGATGTGACGACGTCCATCTTGCCACTTTATACCTAGGAACTGAATTTCCTGTGCAGGCCCTTTCACTTTGCTTCGCTTAATAGCAAAGCCAGCTCGCAGGAGGATCTGGATTATTCTCTCTCCTTTCTCGAAAACTTCCCCTGCTGTATTGCCCCACACAATGATGTCATCAATGTATTGTAAGTGCTCAGGAGCACCACCCTGTTCCAATGCAGTTTGGATCAACCCATGACAAATGGTTGGGCTGTGCTTCCACCCCTGGGGCAAACGGTTCCAGGTGTACTGAATGCCCCTCCATGTGAAAGCAAACTGCAGCCTGCATTCTGTGGCCAGAGGAATTGAAAAGAAGGCATTGGCAATGTCAATGGTGGCATACCACTTGGCTGCTTTTGACTCCAGTTCGTACTGGAGTTGAAGCATGTCTGGCACAGCAGCACTCAGTGGGGGTGTGACTTCATTCAGGCCACGGTAATCTACCATCAGCCTCCATTCTCCACTGGCTTTACGCACTGGCCATATGGGGCTGTTAAAAGGAGAGTGAGTTTTGCTGATCACTCCCTGGCTCTCTAGCTGATGAATCAGATTATGAATGGGGAGCAAGGAATCCCTGTTAGTGCGGTACTGCCGTCTGTGCACCGTTTTTGTAGCAATCGGTACCTGTTGCTCTTCCACTTGTAGCGACCCCACAACAGACGGATCTTCTGACAGGCCAGGCAAAGCAGACAACTGCTTAATGTTATCTGCATCCACAGCAGCTATTCCAAAAGCCCATCGATACCCTTTGGGATCCTTGAAATATCCCCTTTTGAGATAATCAATACCAAGTATACATGGAGCCCTTGGGCCAGTCACAATAGGATGTTTTTGCCAGTCTTTACCAGTAAGGCTTATTTCAGCCTCCAACTTGGTCAACTCTTGGGAACCCCCAGTCACCCCAGAAATATAGATTAATTCTGTCCCTTGGTGACTCGAAGGCATTAGAGTGCATTGAGCACCAGTGTCCACCAGTGCCTTATATTTTTGTGGTTCTGATGTGCCAGGCCATCGAATTAACACAGTCCAATACACTCTATTATTCCTCTCCCCCACCTGGCTGGGGGGCAGAGGCTATTGTGGCTGGTAGGTACCTCGCTGAGTTCTGAAGAAGTACTGTTCAGGCAAGAGGACGTCTCTCTCAGACTGGAGGGTGTCTCTTTCAGGTTGGAGGGTGCCTTGCTCAGACTGGAGACCATCTTGTTGAGACTGAGGGTTATTGAGTTCAGACTGGAGGGCATCTCGCTCAGTTTGGAGGGCATCTCTTTCAGGCTGGAGGGCGTCTTTCTCGAACTGAAAAGTGACTTGCTTGGTCCGGAGGGTGTCTCGATCAGACTGGAGGCTGTCTAAATTGGTCAGGAGAGTCTGATTGTCAGCTAAAAGACTCTCTTTCTGGATCTGGACACTATCCCTTTCGGCTTGGAGACTCTCTCGCTCTATTCCAGAAACACTGTGCCTCTTTGGGAGAGTACTGAATAAGGTCTGATTGGCATGAGCCAGACCCCAAATAATTTGGGCCTCCTCAGATCTGTCTGAGCCGCAACATCCCTGTCTCAAATATCTGCTCAAGTTCTCAGGATCTTGCAGGTGCTCAGGGAAAAGGTCCCAGTACGTTCTGAGCATTATAAGGGAAAAAACAATGAAATGCAGCCCCTTTAAGAGCAGTTTAAAAAGAGAGAGCATTTTTTTTTCTTTACTAAAACAAGCTAGCAGCACCCAAAAAGTTTACATATATCCCAGAACAACTGGCAGTACGCCCAGACTTCAAGGTCGTGTTATGTCGTACAGTACCTGCAGTACAGATAAGCTTGCTAGCAAGAGACAGAGATTCACTCTAAGAGTATGTCTCTGCCCGGCTAGCTCAGTCGGTAGAGCATGGGACTCTTAATCCCAGGGTCGTGGGTTCGAGCCCCACGTTGGGCGCCAAAAATGTCAACGGTTTACCGGGCTGGATTGGCCCGGTTCCGTGACGACTGGTGTGGGGGACCTGCAGACCCACGCGCCAGGAAAGGGGAAAGGGGAAAGGAAAAAGGAAAAAGGGAGATGGGCCTTGAAACAAAGCAGCGGCAACGATCTGAGGAGGAAAGCTTATTTACTAAATAAGATATCAGAAAGCAAAATAACACAATATAATACAATATAATTGGAATTGAAGCTAATGAATCAAATAAAATGAGCAAGAGAGAGTGTCCGATAAACCGAAGGCCTTACACTAACGCTGAAGGCGATACGGCAGCGAGCACCCACTGCTGAGTCGATCCTGAAGGAAAGAGAGTGTCCCGTGACTGCAGAGGGTTTTTATCTTTTCCCTCTGAGCGGAAAATACGTAAAAATGCAAAGCATCGCGAAGTCTTCTGGGGAATATAGTTCTTCTCTTCTGAGACAGGTATACCCAGAAAATATCAATGATCTATGGAGTTGGAGTATTAACTCTTTAACTCTTAATGCACTACATGTTGTTATGATGTGGAATACCAATACCAAAAATCATAAAACCATGACATTCTTCTATCAGAAACACGCAAGCATAATGTGGAAGAGAAAATGAAAAAGAAAAAAGAAGAAAACCAACCACTTTTCACTTAGTCCTTAAGCTTTTGTAGGAAAGGACAAACACATTGAGTTGGGCCTCAGAGCTACTAGCAGGGATGTTTCCATATGGCTCAGCCTTCATTCGTATCACAGCCTGAGCTGCCACGGTCATTCACTGCTCAGGTCCTGACCAGAAAGCGTAAACGTTTCCCTGGAAAGGCCTGTATCTCTGAGTGTATCTCTGCTAGGTCTGCCTTGCTGCAGGTCCCTTCAGCAAAAGTGGTACTGGTCCAGGGAGACAGGTGCTGTGCCAGCAGATGAGCAGGGGGATGGGGCAGCACCTCTCCTAGTGGGGTGACCAGGTGTGCTGGCCTAACCTGCAGAGCTTCCTGAGGAGTGGCAGTGTGATGCTGTGTTATCTTCTGGACCACTGTCTCCAGAAGGTTGAGGCAGCCTGAGCCAACAGTCATGTGCTCAGTGCCTGTGACAAATCATTTCAGCAAGCACACGTGCCAAGGGGCAGCTCTTGGCATAATCTGCTGTCAGTGGCTGGTTTCTAGTAGCTTAAATGAATTCCAAAGTAGAAATGAATTCCAAAATAGGTATCTTTTAAGAAAAGATTGTTTAGCTGGTTACCCATCACGTCAAAGAATAAGAGCATGCACACTGAAGCAGCAGCAATTTCTACCTCATTAGGGCAGTGCTGATTGCACATAGATGTGTACAAATGGAGTTTTGCTGCTTCCATGTAACAGCCGCGTCTTGGACTGATGGGAAGAAGGGAGTGCTTTCCCAGGCCTGGGAGAGTTTTCTTGCCGAGAGTGGTTCCCAAATTACTGTTTCGCAGGGGGCGGATAAGTTTATTGTTCCAAAAGAATGACAAAATTTGTTGGGCAGAAAGTAATACATGCAGTTTTCTACTCTGGGGGGTTGCAGGCTTCTCCCTCGTAGGGCTGCTAGCTTGCATGCATCAAGGCTGCCCTGAGCAGAAATAACATCTCTTGTTTATGTTGCAGCATTCATGGATCACAGTCCGGCCTTGGTCTGATGCGAATAAAAGATGACAGAGGGAGCAGCGCTTGTTAAACTGCCAAATTTTTAATCAAAGTCTTTTGTGAAGATATTCATAGTTATTTTAAATATTGATGTCTTTGTAAAGAGCCCTTGCTATACAAACAATAGGTTTTCACTCTGTGTCTTTTATAAAGTCTAAAAATAAAAGCTATTGAAAACATCTAGAAAGCACAAAGCCCTTTCCGTTAATGCTTCTGGCTGTGGCTTTTTCCCCTGGTGCTGAGCTTGGCAATGCTTGGGCAGAGCTGAGGGCAGCGCAGGGGCAGAAGAACCCGATGGCTGTGATTGAATTCAGCGAGTTGAGCTGTCTCAGCGCGGGGCACTGCTGTACCATGGGGTTCCTTTCACTGCAGCATCGTGTCGCGCCTGGGCAGCTGCTCAGCGGCTCCACGCTCTCCGTGGGAATGTACTGTGCCAGCGCCCAAAACAGTGCAGGCCTCGTTTCTGGAAAAGCTGTGTACTTCCTCCATGGAAAGGAGGAATTGGTGATTCATACCTCTTGGACAATCTCATTTCTCCCATAGCCCCTTAGAAAACAAACAAATTGCAGTTTGGCTGCAGGGGGAAGGGCAAGGGCTGTTTGGGCCATCTCAAGGAAAGCACGCAGCTGCTCAAACTTCACTCGCTGTGTTTTCTGGGGGAAGCTGTAAGTGCAGAGCTGCTGCAGGAGCCAGCCCTGACCTGTAGTAGTGTGATATGAGGCACAGCTCAATGGATCAGCCCCGAGCTCGGCACGCCCTGCTTGACCACCTCTCATCAACAAACTGAAGCACGAGAACGCCCTGGAAAGCTTTGAGTGTTGGGGGCAAAAAAGGAAAATGTTTGTTACCAAGTTTCAAAGTGAGACCAAGGGCCAAGCGTTTCTTAGCATGAATTGAAATAGGCTGAGATTACTTTGAAGTAGTTACTGTCCCGGAGAGGATGAAATGCAGCTGATAGATCATCACCCCCTCCTGCTTCCCAGCAGAGCGATGGCAGCAGACGGGCACTGCAGCGCCAGGGAGCGCACAGCAGTGCTCGCTTCAGGCTTCTTCATACCTCCAGACTTCCTCAAATGAATGAGGAAAAAAAGATGAACGTGGCCGTTTATACCTTTTATTTCAGAAAGGTACCATATCCAAGCCTGCTGAGCTCGGCAGCCCTTTTCAAACCGGGACAAGCACAGTGAGCTGCTACAAAAGCGGACAGGCAGTCTGAGCCCCTCACCCTGCACTGCTGCGGGGAACGGCAACTGCCCGCGCTGACGCTCATCCCCCTGCGCAGCCCCCTCACGTTAACACTGCTCACACCCAGTGCCTCCAACACATGTGCACTGCAAATCTGAGCAAATGAAACAGGCCAATTTTAATTCCAATGCACTTAAGAACAGGGTAGGCAGCTCCCTGTGCTGGGCTTAGTAAGCAGCCAGGATTCCTGCTTGGGAAACTACGGATAACAAATAAAAGCAGCAAGAGTCCTAGTTATAGTCATGAAAAAATAATTAATTTTTCCCCTTTTAATTGAAAATGTAAAAAGGACTTCAGGTTTAAATAAAACATTTTGTACAAAGCTTCACAAAAAGTGAACACCAAAGTGTCATTATATAAACACAACAAACGCCTCATTTGTTGAGTACCGCACAGAACAACGTGCAAGTTCCCTCCCCGAGGGACTGGCTTCCTCGGGCTGTCCCTCCCCCAGACCTTACAGGAGTAAGGAGACCCAGAAGCTCTGAACACGTACAAAGCTACAGAACTCAGGATACAGTGACTACAGGCAATACTTCTGTGGCGGTGATGGGGTTTCATTCTTTTCTTTCCCCTGTTTTTCTTAAAAGGTGTGTCGACGCTTCAACATACAGAAGTACAACAAAAGGGTGAATGAATGGCAACTTGGATTAGAAAAAGCACCAAAATATTTAATATACATCTGGCACAAACTCCACAAGAAGTCAGTAATGGGCAAACCGATGCTTTTCTTATAGGTAAAGAAAAACCTTAATGCTTTTCTTCCAGAAGGGACACAACCAAACATGACACTCGGGATTGCTATCAAGTAACAACCACCTTCTCGTTACAGCCCATGTGCACTGTGCCTCACATTGCACATTCTGTTCCAGACGATAACGGTGAGCAAAATAGGAGAAATATTTGTAAAACAGCAAAGCAGATGAGACTCAGCATAGATGCATGACCTCAGATTTTCCCACTTCTTCTCTAGATCATGGCTTCATACTTGGCCACATCCCTCAATAAAGACCCTGCACAGAACAGAACTCACTGCAGCCTTTTCAAGCATTCGAACTCTGCAGCAGCGTGGTTCTGCTCCGTAACAATACATTCATCATTTCCTGGGGTGAGAAAATTGGGTCAGATGCGGTTGGTAAGCCTGGAAAGCTACTCGTGACACGGAGAAAGGTAAATTTGATCCCATGTACCCTTGAGGGCTTACTGAGGGGACCGGTAGCTAGCTGCGTTCACCTACAGTTCAGTGGAAGCTGCACAAAGGTGCACTGCTTTCACTGTTTCCTTACAGTTATTTAGCTCACTGGGAGGAAATACAGTACCAAAACACATTCCTTCCATACAGGCTGACGTGGCCACGCCGGGGCTGAGCTCCAGGACAAGTGTCAGTGCTGTGAGCCGCAGCTCTCCAGCCTGGTTCCATCAGTGCTCCCTCCTGCTGCACGCAGCTGCCGGTGCCATGGGCTCACTCCGTGCCCCAGGTCAGCAGGGACAGAGCCCAGCAGTGCCAGGTGAGAGCGTCATCCTGCACATCCATCTCTCCTGGAACTCCAGATAGAGGACGCCTCACAGCATGAGGCCTTCCCGCCACTCCTGCTGGCACATTTCCTTTCTGAGAGACTATTTAAACTTACAGGTAAGAAAGAATATGCATTTTTAGGATAACTGAGTTTAACTTGGCTGAAGAACCACTCCCACAGCACAGGACAGCTTTGTGGGCAACAGAAAAGCACGCTGCCCCAGCCGAGCCACCCCGCAGGGCAAGGAGAACCTGCATTGCAGAAGAACGTGTTTTTCTGCGTGTAAAATGCACGCCATCTAGAAAGAGATTTTATCTTCAGGGTGCAATCACGGATAGAAGCTTTCTAAGAACAGACAAATAGGAGAAACTCCCAGCATCTCCGGCACTCTCAGCTCTGCTTTAAGCGTAAGGCGTTCATCCTGAGCAGGACACTGAGCGCAGGACGCGGCAGCTGTGCAGCCCTCGCTTTCTGTTGTCACGTGGAACAAAGCACTGTATATTTTAGCAAAAGAAGAAGTACGCTCATGGCACTTCTGAAGGGCAAACGAAAGGGCCAAATGGCCCCTCCTTGGGGAGCAGCTGCTCCGTCTCCCATTTGTCGTAGCCTGAACTGGAGAGAGAATGCTGGATGCTAAAAGCCCTGAGCCACACGGGAGCAGTGCTGCTCACCTGTGGCACTCCAGAGCGCGATCCCTGGAGGACCAACACTTTCCATAACAGCTTGGTTTTGCTCCCCTCCAAGGGGCTGATTGCATGCAGGTTAAAAGCAGGATACCAAAAAGGATGGTAAATAGGTAACACTTAATTGGAGTACATTACTTATCCAGGCATCATAGCCTGGGAGAGAAGAATGGTCAACTTGAACTGTTCAAGTCTAAGAACGAGAGGTAGAGGTACCTATGTACTTCACGGTGAATGAGTTACAGCCTTCTGTCTTACAATCTCATGTATTTCACTTCAAGCGAAAATATAAAACCAAACATACAATCTTTGATACTCCAGCGAGAAAAATCCAACACTGGTGCCTCTGCACACAACAGAAGTAAGCACTTATATTTCACTACTCATTTCACTACCCGGAAACCTTCAAAACTCGTGTTTTGTTGTATACTGAAACACTGAAGAATTTTCAGTTTCAGGCCATGCATCTTTTCAATATGAAAGGTTCACATGCACATGTTTCAAGCAGAATGAGCTCAAAAGAATCAGGTGCACAACTGATCAGGGATTACTGACATGAACTCAGGGCTGCAATACTCCAGAGCTCACAATGCCCGTTCTCCTGCCACGAACAGGAAGGTGCAGTGTCAGACCCACAGCAGGTAACCATGCGGTCTTTGACCCTGCTGCTTTGTTTGGGGTTTTTGGAACAAGGCTTAGAGCCATAAGGAAGGTACTCATGTTTGATGCACAGGAGCAGCAGGTGAGACATGACCTGTGCTGCACAGGGCCTCAGGGCTCTGACAACCACAGCAGCAGTCAGGGCAAAGCCCACGGCAGCCCGCAGCCCAGCAGGTCCCACACCACCTGCCACACTCATCTCTTTTCCTTGGAGTTTTCTCCATACAGTCGCACGGTACTATAGAGCTCCAGCTCTCCGTACCAAACAGCACCAGCAGCAAAGAAGTGCACACTTCCACGTTCAGTTTCCATTCATTTACTCAGTGAAGTCTGATGGCCAGCTCAGGGTGGAATCTTTCATACCCACAGTTGAATCAATCCATTGACAGCCTCTGACCCAAAGTCACAGCCCCAGGAGGAAGGGGCAGCACCGATCCAAGCAGCCGCGGCACTGACACCGCACTGAGTTAAGCACTGCCGAGTAAAGTTTGCACAAGTTGCACTTCTTTGTGTATAGGAGAAGGCAATAAAATGCCATAGAGTGTGGATGTCAGATCAGATTCCCAGCAGATATCTGCCACAATCTGTAGTTATCCACAGTTATCCCAAGTTGCAGCAAATTCACTCCACAACATTTCTAATGCGTTCTCTAAGAAAAAGATTTAAAAGTTCCAATGGTTTTGAACACCTGATCAGCATCACAGCGCACTACGGACTCGTGGCCTACGTCAAAGACAAATTGTACGGAGAGTGCTCTTAGCGATACTGAGCAAAACCGGCAGCGAGCTATGGGCTCTTAACGCGTTAACCGCGGATTCCAATACAATCGCAACAATCGCGTCTTCTGCAGTTTTTGCCGTTAAGAAAGACGCGATTCAGCGTGATGCCGTGCACTGAATAGGGGTTTCTCAGATTAGCCTGTAGAAGCCCAGTACCTACAAAGCAGCTTTAACACCTGAGAGAGACTTCCTTTCTGGCGTTGTCAAAGTTGTTGTGCTGGACCCCGAAGTTAGTGTAGGGGAAAGTTTCTGTTCTCATTCTGCTCTGCTACTGAATGCAATGTATGTCTGCATCGTTCGTTGATCTGCGTTCACGTTTTCATTCTGTTTCTCTGACGCTTCTTGATGTCCATTTTCTATACTTCATCAAATACTGTCTATACACGTTTTCTTTTGTCCATTCTCCCATTTCTGATTCTTACACCAGATTGTAAGCTTTTGGTCAGTTAAGCAAAGTACAGACTAGAACGAATGGAATTTGTCTCAAACTCCTGATTCCTGAGCCATTACACCGTTTCTATATGTTCCCCACTAAAACTTTTAACAGGACCATCGTAAAAGCGCTCTTTGCGATACTGAGCAAAACCGGCAGCGAGCTATGGGCTCTTAACGCCTTATCCGCGGATTCCAATACAATCGCAACAATCGCGTCTTCTGCTGCTGTTTTTGCCTTTAAGAAAGACGCGATTCAGCCGGATGCCGTGCACTGAATAGCGGTTTCTCCAATTAGCCTGTAGAAGCCCAATACTTACAAAGCAGGTTTCAGACCTGGTAGAGACTTAATTTCTGGCGTTGTCAAAGTTGTTGTGCTGGACCCCGAAGTTTGTGTAGAGGGAAGTTTCTGTACTGTTTCTGCTCTGCTACCGAATGCAATGTATGTCTGCATCGTTCGCTCAGCTGCGTTCACGTTTTCATTCTGTTTCTCAGACGCTTATTGATGTCCATTTTCTGTACATTGTCAAACACTGTCTATACACGTTTTCTTTTCGTCCATTCTCCCATTTCTGTTTCTTACACCAGAATCGTAAGCTTTTTGTCAGTTTAACAAAGTAAAGGCTAGAACGGGAGGAATTTGTCTCCAACCCCTGATTCCTGAGCCATTACACCGTTTCTATATGTTCCCCACTAAAACTTTTAAGAGGACCATCGTAAACGCGCTCTTTGTGATAATGAGCAAAACCGGCAGCGAGCTATGGGCTCTTAACGCGTTAACCGCGGATTCCAATACAATCCGAACAATCGCGTCTTCTGCTGGTTTTGCCGTTAAGAAAGACGCGATTCAGCGTGATGCCGTGCACTGAATAGCGGTTTCTCAGATTAGCCTGTAGAAGCCCAGTACCTACAAAGCAGCTTTTACACCTGATAGAGACTTCGTTTCTGGCGTTGTCAAAGTTGTTGTGCTGGACCCCGAATTTAGTGTAGGGGAAAGTTTCTGTTCTCATTCTGCTCTGCTACCGAATGCAATGTATGTCTGCATCGTTCGCTCTTCGGCGTTCACGTTTTCATTCTGTTTCTCTGACGCTTCTTGATGTCCATTTTCTATACAACGTCAAATACTTTCTATACACGTTTTCTTTTCGTCCATTCACTCATTTCTGATTTTTACACCAGATTGTAAGCTTTTTCTGAGTTTAGCAAAGTACAGGCTAGAACGTGAGGAATTTGTCTCCAACCATTGATTCCTGTGCCATTACACCGTTTCTATATGTACCCCACTAAAACTTTTCACGGGAACATCGTCAAAGCGCTCTTTGCGATACTGAGCAAAGCCGGCAGCGAGCTATGGGCTCTTAACGCGTAAACCGCGGATTCCAATACAATCGCAACAATCGCGTCTTCTGCAGTTTTTGCCGTCTAAGAAAGACGCGATTCAGCCGGATGCCGTGCTCTGAATAGCGATTTCTCCAATTAGCCTGTAGAAGCCCTATACTTACAAAGCAGGTTTTAGACCTGGTAGAGACTTAATTTCTGGCGTTGTCAAAGTTGTTGTGCTGGACCCCGAAGTTAGTGTAGAGGGAAGTTTCTGTTCTCTTTCTACTCTGCTACCGAATGCAATGTATGTCTGCATCATTCGCTCAGCTGCGTTCACGTTTTCATTCTGTTTCTCTGACGCTTCTTGATGTCCATTTTCTATACTTCGTCAAATACTGTCAATACACGTTTTCTTTTGTCCATTCTCCCATTTCTGATTCTTACACCAGAATCGTAAGCTTTTTGTCAGTTTAACAAAGTAAAGGCTAGAATGGGAGGAATTTGTCTCCAACCCCTGATTCCTGTGCCATTACACCGTTTCTAAATGTTCCCCACTAAAACTTTCCACGGGAACATTGTAAGAGCGCTCTTTGCGATCCTGAGCAAAACCGGCAGCGAGCTATGGGCTCTTAACGCGTTAACCGCGGATTCCAATACAATCGCAACAATCGTGTCTTCTGCTGGTTTTGCCGTTAAGAAAGACGTGATTCAGCGTGATGCCGTGCACTGAATAGCGGTTTCTCAGATTAGCCTGTAGAAGCCCAGTACCTACAAAGCAGCTTTAACACCTGATAAGAGACTTCGTTTCTGGCGTTGTCAAAGTTGTTGTGCTGGACCCCGAATTTAGTGTAGGGGAAAGTTTCTGTTCTGCTCTGCTCCCGAATGCAATGTATGTCTGCATCGTTCGTTCATCTGCGTTCACGTTTTCATTCTGTTTCTCTGAAGCTTCTTGATGTCCTTTTTCTATACTTTGTCAATTACTGTCTATACAATTTTATTTTGGTCCATTCTCAGATTTCTGATTCTTACACCAGAATCGTAAGCTTTTTCTCAGTTTAACAAAGTACAGGCTACATTCGGTGGAACTGTCTCCAATCCCTGATTCCTGTGCCATTACACCGTTTCTATATGTTTCCCATTAAAACTTCACGGGACCATCGTAAAAGCGCTCTTTGCGATAATGAGCAAAACCGGCAGCGAGCTATGGGCTCTTAACGCGTTAACCGCGGATTCCAATACAATCCGAACAATCGCGTCTTCTGCTGTTTTGCCTAGAAGAAGGATGCGATTCAGCCAGATGCCGTGCACTAAATAGCGGTTTCTCCAATTAGACTGTAGAAGCCGTATACTTACAAAGCAGCTTTTACACATGAGAGAGACTTCCTTTCTGGCGTTGTCAAAGTTGTTGTGCTGGACCCCGAATTTAGTGTAGGGGAAAGTTTCTGTTCTCTTTCTGCTCTGCTACCGAATGCAATGTATGTCTGCATCGTTCGTTCATCTGCGTTCACGTTTTCATTCTGTTTCTCTGACGCTTCTTGATGTCCATTTTCTGTACATTGTCAAATACTGTCAATACACGTTTTCTTTTCGTCCATTCTCACATTTCTGATTTTTGCACTATAATCGAAAGCTTTTAGTCAGTTAAGCAAAGTATAGGCTAGAACTGGTGGAATTTGTCTCCAACCCCTGATTCCTGAGCCATTACACCGTTTCTATATGTTCCCCACTAAAACTTTTCACGGGAACATCGTAAAAGCGCTCTTTGCGATCCTGAGCAAAACCGGCAGCGAGCTATGGGCTCTTAACGCGTTAACCGCGGATTCCAATACAATCGCAACAATCGCGTCTTCTGCAGTTTTTGCCGTTAAGAAAGACGCGATTCAGCGTGATGCCGTGCACTGAATAGCGGTTTCTCAGATTAGCCTGTAGAAGCCCAGTACCTACAAAGCAGCTTTTACACCTGATAGAGACTTCGTTTCTGGCGTTGTCAAAGTTGTTGTGCTGGACCCCGAAGTTAGTGTAGGGGAAAGTTTCTGTTCTCTTTCTGCTCTGCTACCGAATGCAATGTATGTCTGCATCGTTCGCTCATCGGCGTTCACGTTTTCATTCTGTTTCTCTGACGCTTCTTGATGTCCATTTTCTATACAACATCAAATACTGTCTATACACGTTTACTTTTCCTCCATTCTCACATTTCTGATTTTTGCACTATAATCGTAAGCTTTTAGTCAGTTAAGCAAAGTATAGGCTTGAACGGGAGCAATTTGTCTCAAACCCCTGATTCCTGTGCCATTACACCGTTTCTATATGTTCCCCACTAAAACTTTTCACGGGAACATCGTCAAAGCGCTCTTTGCGATATTGAGCAAAACCGGCAGCGAGCTATGGGCTCTTAACGCGTTAACCGCGGATTCCAATACAATCGCAACAATCGCGTTTTCTGCTGCTTTTGCCGCTAAGAAAGACGCGATTCAGCATGATGCCGTGCACTGAATAGCGGTTTCTCCAATTAGCCTGTAGAAGCCCTATACTTACAAAGCAGCTTTTACACGTGAGAGAGACTTCCTTTCTGGCGTTGTCAAAGTTGTTGTGCTGGACCCCGAAGTTAGTGTAGGGGAAAGTTTCTGTTCTCTTTCTGCTCTGCTACCGAATGCAATGTATGTCTGCATCGTTCGTTCATCTGCGTTCACGTTTTCATTCTGTTTCTCTGAAGCTTCTTGATGTCCTTTTTCTATACTTCGTCAATTACTGTCTATACACATTTTCTTTTGGTCCATTCTCGCGTTTCTGATTCTTACACCAGAATCGTTAGCTTTTTCTGAGTTTAGCAAAGTACAGGCTAGAACTGGTGGAATTTGTCTCCAATCCCTGATTCCTGTGACATTACACCGTTTCTATATGTTTCCCACTAAAACTTCACGGGAACATCGTAAAAGCGCTCTTTGCGATAATGAGCAAAACCGGCAGCGAGCTATGGGCTCTTAACGCCTTATCCGCGGATTCCAATACAATCCGAACAATCGCGTCTTCTGCTGTTTTTGCCTTTAAGAAAGACGCGATTCAGCCGGATGCCGTGCACTAAATA
Source organism: Oreortyx pictus (assembly GCA_036925125.1). Taxonomy (NCBI): domain Eukaryota; kingdom Metazoa; phylum Chordata; class Aves; order Galliformes; family Odontophoridae; genus Oreortyx; species Oreortyx pictus. The sequence goes on from JAUPFR010000029.1 coordinate 5,204,613, forward strand.
GCGGTTTCTCCAATTAGCCTGTAGAAGCCCTATACTTACAAAGCAGCTTTTAGTCCTGATAGAGACTTCGTTTCTGGCGTTGTCAAAGTTGTTGTGCTGGACCCCGAAGTTAGCGTAGGGGAAAGTTTCTGTTCTCTTTCTGTTCTGCTACCGAATGCAACATATGTCTGCATCGTTCGTTGATCTGCGTTCACGTTTTCATTCTATTTCTCTGACGCTTATTGATGCCCATTTTCTATACTTCGTCAAATACTGTCTATACACGTTTTCTTTTCCTCCATTCTCACATTTCTGATTCTTACACCAGAATCGTAAGCTTTTTCTGAGTTTAGCAAAGTACTGGCTAGAACCGTTGGAATTTGTCTCCAATCCCTGATTCCTGTGCCATTCCACCGTTTCTATATGTTCCCCACTAAAACTTTTCACGGGAAGATCGTCAAAGCGCTCTTTGCGATATTGAGCAAAACCGGCAGCGAGCTATGGGCTCTTAACGCGTTATCCGCGGATTCCAATACAATTGCAACAATCGCATCTTCTGCAGTTTTTGTGTTAAGAAAGACGCGATTCAGCCGGATGCCGTGCACTGAATAGCGATTTCTCCAATTAGCCTGTAGAAGCCCTTTCCTTACAAAGCAGCTTTTACACCTCATAGAGACTTCGTTTCTGGCGTTGTTAATGTTGTTGTGCTGGTCCCCGAAGTTAGTGTAGGGAAAAGTTTCTGTTGTCTTTCTGCTCTGCTACCGAATGCAATGGATGTCTGCATTGTTCGTTCATCTGCATTGACGTTTTAATTCTGTTTCTCTGACGCTTCTTGATGTCCATTTTCTATACTTCGTCAAATACTGTCTATACGCGTTTTGTATTCGTCCGTTCTCACATTTCTGATTCTTAACCGAAATCGTAACTTTATTCTGTATTTTGCAAAGTTCAGGCTAGAACCGGTGGAATTTGTCTCCAATTCAGATTCCTGTGCCATTCCACCGTTTCTATATGTTCCCCACTAAAACTTTTCACGGGAACATCGTAAAAGCACTCTTTGCGATACTGAGCAAAACCGGCAGCGAGCTTTGGGCTCTTAACGCATTAACCGCTGATTCCAATACAATCGCAACAATCTCGTCTTCTTCTGTTTTTGAGTTTTACGTTCAGGGTATGATTACGCCTAGGGGTAGGGTATGTGGACTAGGGTTAGGGCTTGTAGTAGTGCTAGGGTTGGGATTAGATTTAGGTGAGGTTTGTGGTAATCTGATGCTATGTGTCAGGTTTAGGTTTGGGCATAAACTTGGTGTTGGTGTTAAAGTAGGATTTTTTGCTCAGGTTACGCTGATGGTACAGATAGGTTTATGTGTGGGGAAAGGGTTGGTATTAGGGTAAGTGTTAGGTTTCCGGTTAGGGTTCGGAATAGAATTAGGGTCAAGGTAAGTCTTTGTACTCAGCTTAGGGTTTGAGTTTTGGTTAGGATTAGGGTAAGTGTTAGGTTACTGTTGGGATAAGAATTAGTGTTAGGTTTAGTGTTAGGGATAGGTTTTTGTGTTTATTTAGTTTCATGGTAAGAGGTAGTGAAAATTTGAGATTTACGGTTGGGGTATTTCGTCAGGGATAGGGACTGGTTTTGTGATTGTTTTAGGTTTAGTATTGGATTTAGGATTAGGGTTAAAGATAAATTTTTTCTCAATTTTATGACCATAGTAAGGGATAGGATTAGGTTGAGTGTTCATGTTATGATTAGGATTGGGGTTAGTTTTCGGTGCAGCTTTGGTTTTTGTGTTATGGTGAGAGAAGGGGTCGGCCTTGCATTTGGTTTTGGTTGAAGAAAAGTTTTAGGGATATGAATTGGGTTAGTGTTTGAATTAGCATTAGGCTTAGTATAAGGAATAGGTTTTGGGATAGATTTAGGTGAGGGTTATGGATATCTGATGCTTTTGGTTAGGTGAATGGTTGGGCTTAAACTTGGGTTTTGTATTAGGATCAGAGTTAGGGACAGCTTTAAGGTAGAGTTTGGATTAGGGTAATACCTACAGTTATGCTTATGGAAACGATTAGGGTAAGGGTTAGTTTAAGTTAAAGTTTTAGGCTTAGCTTTAGATTTAGAGTTAGGTTTAGGTTTAGCACTAGAGTTAGGGTTTTTGTTGTGAGTGGGGTTAGTGCTAGGTTTTAGGTTAGATTTAGGGTTAGGTTTTGGATTTCAAGTAAGGCTTAGTGTTATGGTTATAGTTAGGTTTGGGTTTAGGGTTAGGATTAGGTTTGGAGTTAGGGCAAAGATTGTGAATAGGAAAATGTAGGACTTTGGATTAGGGTTAGGGTTAGCAATATTATTAGGTGTCATTTCTCCTCTGCACAGATTTGTAAAAATTCTAAAATTCAAAAATTTGGAAATTCTAAAGCACTTAAAATCTGGAAATTTTTTATATTGGTTATAGAAAGCATCAAAACATTTCAGATAAGCAGAGCTGAATCAATTACTAACTGCTTTTAAACAAGGAATTCCACTTGAATCGCATCAATCGTGGCTTCTGCTGCTTTTGCCACTGAAGAAAGACCCGAGTCTGCTGGCTGCTGTGCACTGAATAACCCCAACTTAAAGCCCAACCCTAAACCTAAAGGAAAGCATCAGATTACCGCAGATCTCACCTAACACTAACCCCAAAACCTATCCCTAGTTCGAACCCCAAACCCAATCCAAACACCAAACCTATTCCTAAACCTAACAATAACCCAAATCCAAACCCAAGGCCTACCCCTTCCGTCAGCCTAACACTCAAACTAAGCTATACCTGAACGTAAAGCTAAATCAAATCCTAACCCTCACCCTTACCCTATCCTGTACCCAAGCAAGGCGTAACCCTTTTCTGATCCTAAAACTAACGATAACCTTGCACTAAACCTTAATCTACACCAATACCTAACCTTAACCGAAACCTATACCAAACCCAAAACCTAATCCTAACCCTAAATCTAACTTAAAGCATCACAACCCTAACTTGACACACTCAACCACATCCTTCCCCTTATTCTAAACACAAGTGAAATCCTAAATGGAAACTTAATAATAAACCTAATCCTTGTTATACGTGTGAAGAGAACGATACTCATCAACCGTTGCCAACAGTAAGGAATTTATTGAGCAAGCAATAAATGAGTAAAACAGCGCTGGGCAGCCGGGGGTGTCCACTTCACCAGAGGCGTGCAACGGGGGCCCCCCACCCCCTTTTTTTATTGTCCCTTATCTCTGCATTCATGTCTTATCTTTCTCTTCCTGGGCTGCGCCGGCTGTTACTAGGGGGTCGTTCTCTGCCTCCTGGTGATTGAGATGATGAAGGCCATAGTTTTCCTCAGCTCCAATCATGCGCACTCAAGAGGAGATTTTCACTTATTTTTCTTTTGCAGTTTCTTAGAAGGTCACTGCTACCTGTTGTTCATTGTCCAGGTGTTAGAACTAAGTGCTGTGGCTCCAACTTGCACAAACTCCAAAGTTTTTAGACAAAACATCAATATTATTTATTTTGAGACTTCTACAAACTACATAGCTCTCAGAAAAAAAAACAAAAAACGCTGAAAAACACTGACACATCTGTCTCGAGTCAGTTTGATTAATAAGTACAGAACTTATTTTTATCACAATCCACCCTTCTCTTTTTCTCATCTTCTTCATCAAACCGTATCACTGCATCTTGGGCTAAAACATGACCTTTTCCTTTTAATTGTTCCAGGAAGTGTTTTATTGCTGCAATTATCTTATTCAGTATATAGAGAGCAGAAGCCAGCATTAGGATTAGGGGATCATCTATAGTGTATAATAAAGTCGTGAGCCAAATACAATAGTTGAACCAATTTTCGTACCAATTTTGCTGGGTCCCTTTTTCTTGTTTCTGTTTTTCAAGCTCTTCTTGTGGTTTAGCCATAGTGTCCCTAACTACCGTTGTGTGATCAACATAAGAACAACACTCCTTCCCCACTGCTGCACATCGTCCCCTTGTTGTAATAATACAAGATCTAATCCTCGTCTATTCTGTAGGACTAACTCCGATAAGAATGTTAGGGATTTTTCCAGAGCGGTTATTGATTTTTCAGTGTGGTCCAGAACTTCACCAACAGCTGTTTTCAGTGAAGTAAACTGTTGATGTAATTGGTGGGGGTTGTTGTCTGTTCTCACTATTGTTGTTATTAACAATAATACTGTTACTATTGTTGGTGCACTCATTTTCCAGAATGAATGCCTTCAAGTTGTTATTTCTTAGCCCCCCCCCCCGCTTCTCCTTTTTTTTTTTTTCCAATGCCAATCTAAATTAATACAGTGAACACTTTCAGTATTGCTTAGTGAGGCCTTCCAGATTAGGAGACAGAGGTCAAGGTGATTCCACCTCAGGGGCTGTTCTCATAGCTCCACCGCTGTACGCCTCTGCCTTCCTCACCAACTCTTTTGCTTAGAGCAGCGGGGTGTATGATCTCTGCAGCAGTCGTATTCTTCAGGGGAACCTCCTCTTTCCTTGCCTTATAGGTCTCCCCAGTCCCTATCCATAGTTCTTTTTGGATTTTAGCCTCTTAATTGCTCACAAAACTATCTCCCAATTATCTTAAAAGGTATTCATAGGAAGAGTGAGTTTACCAATGTTCATCATATACAATGCACAATACATACACAATATACATATAAAGCATACAATGAAATGACTGAGTTATCTCATCCGTTAAAACAAACAAACAAAAACAGTTTTACATTTTTCTTAGGGTGATTTTTAGATCGTCCGAAGTCTTGGACAACTCCCACTGGGGTCTTGTGTCACGGATTGGTCCTTTCACTCAGCTAGCATGTGTCCATCCACGCTCAGCTGTCCGGATCGCTGCTTCTGTAGTTAATAAAACAAGAAAAGGTCCTTCCCAGTGGGGAGTTAGAGACAACTCTTTCCACGTTTTAATTAAAACCTTGTCCCCTGGACTGATACGATGTATTGCCATATCTAGCGGAGGCCATTGTACCACCAGTCCTTCCTTTCTTAATTCAATCCTTCTCTTATTAATTTCAATTAAATATTCCTGTAGTAATTTTTCTTCTACCTTGGAATGTTCCAATGGGAGTTCTAAATCCTATGGCATTCCATATCACATTTCAAAAGGTGATATTCCAGTCTCTGTTCTTGGTTCTGTTCTTAAATTAAGTAGTGCCAGGGGCAAACACTTAATCCAAGACTTCTTGGTTTCAATCATTAATTTAGTAAGCTGTTTTTTAATTTCCCCATTCATCCTTTCTACTTTTCCAGAGCTCTGTGGGTGCCATGGGGTGTGATATTCCCATTTGGTCCTCATAGGAGCTAAAGCTTCTTTCACTACTTTTGATACAAAGTGAGGGCCATTATCTGAATCTATAACTTCCATGTTCCCATATCTGGGGATAATATGTTCGAACAGTGTCTTGATTACTGTCTGGGCTGTTGCCCTAGCAGTGGGGTAGGCCTCCACAAAATGCGTTCAATGGGCTATTATTACTAATAAGTATTTATATCTTCCAACCTTTGGGAGATCGGTGAAGTCCATCTGCATTTTAGCAAAAGGTCTGACAGCTAATTCCCTTCCTCCCTGTATTTTTTCCCTCAGTTGTTGTTTATTTACTTTCCTACAAATCATACAGTTATCTACAATTCTTTTGGCTATGCTATAAATGTCTATACACATATATTTAATTGTGAATTGGTCTACCAAGGCCTGAAACCTGCAACGAGTCTGTTTATGAAATTCTGATATTCTCCAAGCTTTAGGGATTACCTCTCTTCCAGCAGGTAATAACCATTTTCCCTCCTTTTCCTCAACCTCCATGTGTTGGAGCCTTTCTTTCTCTTGTACAGTAAAGCTTTTGGCCTCATTTGTTTTCGGGGACTATCAGCCTGTATTTCCTTTAGGATCAATAAGGCCGCTCTTTTCGCTTCTTCATCAGTGAAATTATTTCCCCTTATTTGAGCCGACATCCCCCTCTGGTGCCTTTACATGTACTACTGTGGTTTTCTCTGGTTCTCTTATTGCCCTCAGAGTTTCTCTTATTAACGACTCATGAATTAACCCTTTCCCATGTGAGTTTACCAATCCTCTTTCCTCCCATATTTTTCCCAAGGTATGGACTACCCCTTACGCATATCTAGAATCTGTACAGATGGTCCCAATTTTTCCTTCTAACATTTGAAGGGCTCTAAGGACTGCACATAATTCACAGCCTGAGCTGACCACGTTCTATCCAACGGTCCCGATTTAATTACTGTAAATGTTTTCCCGTTTATTATAGCATACCCTGATTTTCGTTTTCCTTCTACCACCTGGGAGGAGACATCTACAAATAATTTTCCCCCTTCTAATAACTTCTCCTCTTCTAAGTCCTCCCATATTTTAGCCTGATACTCTATACACTGAATACAATCATGGGTTAAATCTTCATCTGGTTCCCCACATAAAAATTGAGCAGGATTTTGCAAATTTGTAGTTTCTATTTCTAATTGAGGAGAATGTATTAGGATCCCTTCATATTTCAATAGTCTAGCATCTGTAATCCACTTATCTGCATTTTGTTGTAGTACTCCCCTTATGTCTTGTGGAGTATAAACTTTTAATGCACGCCCAAAAGTAATCTTCCCTGCTTCTTCTACTAACAGAGCTACAGCAACTATTGCTCGTAAACAGGTAGGCCACCCACGGCTAACAGGATCTAAGAGTTTTGAAAAGTATCCTACTGGCTTCTTCTTCCTGGCCCATTCCTGGGTCCGTACTCCAAAAACAGTCCATTCATCTGTATTTACAAAAAGGTTAAATGGTCTTTTTATATCAGGTAAGCTTAACACTGGTGCATTAACAACATCTAAAAAAAAAGTGCCGGGTCCTGCACTTTGGCCACAATAACCCCATGCAATGCTATAGGCTTGGGGCAGAATGGCTTGAGGAGTGTATAGAGGAAAAGGACCTGGGGGTGTTGGTTGATGCTCGGCTCAACATGAGCCGGCAGTGTGCCCAGGTGGCCAAGAAGGCCAATGGCATCCTGGCCTGTATTAGGAATAGTGTGGCCAGCAGGAGCAGGGAGGTGATCATCCCCCTGTACTCAGCTCTGGTGCGGCCGCACCTCGAGTACTGTGTTCAGTTTTGGGCCCCTCACTACAAGAAAGACATCGAGGCACTGGAGCGTGTTCAGAGAAGGGCAACAAAACTGGTGAGGGGTCTGGAGCACAAGTCTTACGAGGAGCGGCTGAGGGAGCTGGGATTGTTTAGTCTGGAGAAAAGGAAGCTTAGAGGAGACCTCATTGCACTCTACCACTTCCTGAAGGGAGGCTGTGGTGAGGAGGGGGTCAGCCTCTTCTCCCAGGTAACTAATGACAGGACAAGAGGGAATGGCCACAAGTTGCGCCGGGGAAGATTTAGATTAGATTTGAGGACAAATTTTTTCTCCGAGAGAGTGGTCCGGCACTGGAATGGCCTGCCAAGGGAGGTGGTTGAGGCACCGTCCCTAGCGCTGTTCAAGAAGCGTTTAGATGAGGTGCTAAGGGATTTGATTTAGTAGCTTGATGGGTAGGGATGGTGGTGTGAGGATGGTTGGACTAGATGATCTTGTAGGTCCTTTCCAACCTAATGAATCTATGAAACTATGAATCTATCTATGAATCTACCTTTAAGTCATCTAATCTTTGCTCATCCTCCTGACTACACTTTACTAATCCATCTTGTACTAGTTTCTGGTATAAAAGCTTTACCTTACTGCTATAATTCTCGATCCATTGTCTACAGTATCCTAGCAGCCCTAAGATCTGCCTCACCTGCCTCTTGCTTCTTGGGGCTTTTAAAGATAAAATCCTATTTACCCATTCTGGATCTAATTTCTTATTTCCCTTACTTAACCAATGCCCCAAATATTTCACTTTCTCTTCTGTAAATTTGAATTTTGCCTTTGAAACTTTGAACCCCTCTGAACCAAAGAAATTTAATAATTTAATGCTCTCCTGTCTAACCGTTTCCTTGTCTGTTCCAGCTAATAGTAAATCATCTACATATTGTACTAAGATTACCTGTGGGTTTGAGTCATAAGTTTTTAGTACTTGCTCAAGGGCTTGTCCAAACAAGTTAGGGGATTCTGTGAATCCCTGTGGAAGCACTGTCCATCTGAACTGTGGTTTTCTATGGGTGTTTGGATCTTCCCATTTGAAGGCAAAGTAGTCTCTGCATTCTGCCTTCAGGGAGCAGGTCCAAAAAGCATCCTTTAAAACAATTACACTATACCACTTAGATTCTGGGTTCAATTGACTGAGCAGGGTATAGGGGCTTGCCACTACTGGGGAGCGGGTAATTGTTGTCTTATTAATTTCCCTTAAGTTGTGGACCAATCTGTATGTGCCATCAGGTTTTTTTTACAGGGAGTATAGGAGTATTACAGGGAGACATACAGGGCTCTAATAGCCAATAGCCCTTTAGATATTAATCTTCCAATATCAGGTTGTAGCGCTGATCTACCTTCCTGTGAAATGGGATATTGTTTTATCCTAATTGGGATGCCTGGGTCCTTTATAATCACTTCAAAGGGTTCTTTGTCTAACTTCCCTACTGATTCTGGAGTATACCAAACTTCTGGGTTAATTCTAGCCTCATCTTCTATCGTTAGAGTACGTTGCTGAACAGTTAATTCTCTATCTTTTACTTCCAAATTTATTCCTAACTCCACAATTATTTATCTCCCTACCAAATTATATTCTGCTTCAGGTACCAATAAAAAAGACCCAGTTCCATAGGTGCTAGGTGATTCTATTTCTACCTGCTTTATAACAGGTACCATAAGAGGTTCCCTTTTGCTCCAATTACTAGTAGCTTTTCCAAGGATAAAGAACATCTTCGAGGTAAATATTGAACAGTCGATCTTTCTGCCCCAGAGTCTACCAAAAATTCCATTTCCTGACGCTGAGGACCCAATTTCAATTTTATCAAGGGCTCTTTTCTTTCCTGGGTTCCCAGCACATAGAGCCCCTGACTCCCTCAGTCCTCCTTAAACATTTTCTTGTCCTGGATTCTCTTTCTACAATCTTTCTTCATGTGTCCCTTTTTCTGACAGTAGAAGCATTCTACTGTCCTCATATCTCTGGGTCTTGTCTGATTAGGTTGAAGCGCGTTCTCTGCACGAGGAATATTCTCACTTCTCCTTGCCTGGAACGCCCCCTTCTGTCCTTCTCTTACCGCAGCTATCAGAATTCCAGCTTGCCCCTTCTGAGTCTCCTCCTCTCTCCTTACATATACTTTCTGAGCCTCTCTCAGCAATTCATCTAATCCTCTCTCCTGCCAGTCCTCCAGCTTCTCTAGTTTCCTTCGAATATCTGTCCAGGACTTAGCCACGAACTGCGTTTTCAGGAGAGCTTGCCCCACGGGGTAGCAGGATCTAATCCTGAATATAACTGTAAATTTCTGCATAGTCTCTCTAACCACTCATTAGAAGTTTCATCTTTTTTCTGTTGCTCGCCTTATTGATATTCTGCCCCCGAGGGACAGATTCTCTAATCCCTTGAACAATAGTAACTCACAAATCTGCCATGTGGGTACGATGTTCCTGGTTCTGATTATCCCAATTGGGCCATTGTAAGGGCCACTTTATATCTGCTCCTGGACCAGCCTGGTGTTGCTGATCCCAAATTCACATACCTGCCCTCCTGATCATATTCCTTTCTTCCGCTGTTAATAGTATGCCAAAAATTGCCTGTGTTTCATCCCAGGTATAAAGACTGGGACCTAAAAATTGATCTAGCCTCTCGGAGACCCCTAAAGGACCCTCTAGCAAATTCCCTATCTCCTTCTTAAATTCCCTTACATCTCCTGAGTTTAAGGGAACTGAAACATATCCAACTCCTGGGTTTGATCCCCCGGTAGCTACGGGTATTTCTCTTAAAGGGAGAATGTTTCTTCCTCGACCCCTCTCCTGCCTAGTTTGCCTTCTAGTGATCCATTTCCTAGGGAGGTCTAGGGGTTCAGATTCAGGTTCGTCTCCTGAATCAGATTCAGCTTGCTCCGGAGGAGCTGCTGGATTCTGTTTGGGAGGAGCATAAGGTGGGGGTATAGTGTATAATGTCCTCTGTTGTATTCCTTTTTTTAATTAGGGGGAACAGAAAGGTTCAAATATTGCATTCTACCCATAATTTGCATACTTGCTCTCTTCCAGATTGAGAGGCTGTTTTTCATTCACATAAGCATTTAGAGCCTGGCAGATCCAGTCCTCAAAGGACCCAAATACTGGCCAGAACAACTGACCTGCCCTTTTCTGCTTTCCTCCCCGCACCTCCATACAGTAATGTACCATTTTTACCTCACTCTTTCCTCGTCTAGAGGGAAAATCACTCCAATGTTTTAACATTAAACCTAGGGGGCTTTCTAGAGGTATGTCTGGTAGCTTTACTTGCGAGCTGTACATAGAGTTCAGAGCTACAGGTCTCTGCACAGAAGTTACCCAGCCCAGGGGCTGTCCGAAGACAGGGTGCCCCCCTGGAATGGGAATTCCACAGCAGAGTCGCCTGGATCCGAGTCAGAGCACCAAATTGTTATAGGTGTGAAGAGAAGGATACACACCAACCGTTGCCAACAGTAAGGAATTTATTGAGCAAGCAATAAACAAGCGAAACAGCGCTTGCCAGTCGGGGGTGCCCACTTCACCAGAGGTGTGCAACGGGGGCCCCCCATCTCCTCTTTTTATTGTCCCTTATCTCTGCATTCATGTCTTATCTTTCTCTTCCTGGGCTGCGCCGGCTGTTACTAGGGGGTCGTTCTCTGCCTCCTGGTGATTGAGATGATGAAGGCCATAGTTTTCCTCAGCTCCAATCATGCGCACTCAAGAGGAGATTTTCACTTATTTTTCTTTTGCAGTTTCTTAGAAGGTCACTGCTACCTGTTGTTCATTGTCCAGGTGATAGAACTAAGTGCTGTGGCTCCAACTTGCACAAACTCCAATGTTTTTAGACAAAACATCGATATTATCTATTTTGAGACTTCTACAAACTACATAGTTCTCAGGAAAAAAACGCTGAAAAACACTGACACATCTGTCTCGAGTCGGTTTGATTAACAAGTACAGAACTCACTTTTACCACAATCCTTACCCTAAGCCTAACACTCACGTTAAACCTAACCCTAACCCTGTACCTAGCCCGAACCCTAAGCATAACCCTAAACCTATCCCTATTCCTATCCTTAACAGTAACCCAAACCCTAATCCTAATACTGACACTCAACCTAGTTCTAATACTATATCTAACCTTAGAACTAAAACCGTATCCCTAAGCCTAATCCTAAGTCTAATTCTAGCCCTTACCTATACACTATCCCTATCCCAATAACCCTTTTCCTATACTTAACCCTAACCACAACACTTACCTTAACCTAACCCTAACACCAACCCCAGGCCTAACCCTAACACTAACCTGAAACTTAATCCTATTCCTAACCTTAACCCTAACCAAAGGCCCAACCCTACTGTGACCCTTACACTCAAAGTGACCCTGCCCCTAACCCTAAACACAGATCGAATCCTAAACCTAAACCTAAACCTAAACCTAAAACTTAACCAAATGCTAACACGAACACTCAACCTAATCCTATCTCTAAACATAATCATAAAACTGAGAAAAACTTTTTCCCTAACCCTAATCCTAAATCTAATCCTAAATCTAAAACAATCCCAAACCCTTTCCCTATCTCCAACCCCAACCCAAAATCTAAACCTAACCCTATTACTAAACCCAACCTTACACCTAGCCCTATTCCATAACCTATAACTTACCCTAACACTGTAAACCTAAATCTTACCCTAATCCTAACCCTAAACATAACCTTACCCTAGCACTAAAATAAACTTACCTGTAACCCTAACCCAAAACCTAACAGGACTCTAGCCCTAACCATAATCCTAACCTTAACTCAAACCCTAAATCTAACACTAATCCTTACCCTAAACAGAACTCTTAAGCATTTCCCAAATCCTAACTCTACCCTAACCCTAACCCACACTCAGACCCTACCACAAAACCCAAGTTTAAGCCCAACCCTAAACCTAACCAAAAGCATCAGATCACCACAACCCTCACCGAAATCTATCCCAAAACCTGTTCCTAATATTAAAACCAAATCCTAATCCAAACACTAACCCTATAACTATTCCTAAACCTTTACTGAACACAAAGCCAAATGCAAGGCCTACCCCTTACCTCACCCTGACACTCAAACCAACCCTACCCCTAACCCTACATACAAATAGAATCCTAAACCTAACCCTAAACTTAACCCTAAAGCTACTCCTAACAGTTAACCTACTTCTGTTCCTGACGCTAAACTCAAATTATCCCTAACCCTTACCCTAAACCTAAATCTACACCAAAACCTAACCCTAACCCTAACCCTGACCCTAACCCTAACCTAAACCCTAACCCTAACCAGTCACAATAAAGGCCTGAATCCATACAGCCTTTTCACTGTGAAAATTTTGGAGAAAATCTGGCTTATCATTTAGATCTCAGGTCTAAAGAAATCTAAAAACGAAACAGAGAATGCAGTTCCCAGATTCCCAGCAAAATTTTTCCCCATACTTTCACCACCATAGATTGATAAGACCATTTTCTGGACTTACACAGTGTCAGCAGGGTGAACCACATTTTGTCAGTGCACAACACTAATTACGTCTTGCTCCACAGGCACAGGACAGATGGCCTCAGCAGTTAAGCACCCAGCCACTACAGGGATACGCTTTCTGATTCACACTGCTGCAAAACGGCACCGATCTATTATGCAAGTACCTGTTGTAAACCGTAACACAGAAACTCGATCAGCTACGGAAATCAGGAAAGAAATATTTAAAGAACTAATCAATACTTACACTCAAAGTACGTATGAATGTACTTGCAGTATACTTCAGATTCCAGGACCATGACATCCCAAGATCCTGGAACAGAAAAACAACTCCTAATTTAATTCCAGAACTGTATCAAGAAATTAAGTCAGTGAGATTAAGACATTCACCTAGATAGCCAGAGCTCATGAACCTCACCATAATTTCCATAGAACAGAATAATGCTATGTAAACTACATAGCATAACACGCCCTGCCCCCTTTCTTGCAATATCATTAATATAAAATCCCTTTTATTTTTTTTCCATTATCCAAAATGTACATATAAATACCTTATTGATCATATTTAACGTGCACTCAAAAACAGCATCAAAGATCTGAGGTATTTCAGCAGCAATGTGCCCACCCAGCTTGTTTACAGCGACAGCCACAGCACTGAGCACTGCAGGCTCTCCAGCAGCTGGAACATTTCTCTGGTAGTCAATGAGAGCGGCATCCAACAAGGGAGGAACACAGTTTTCAGCAACCTAAATCAAGAGCAAGACATGGTTATGGTGCAGTTGCCCAGCAAAGCCTCACACAATGACACAGCAGTTCTGAAAGAAGCTAAAAATGAATTTACATGCCCACATGCTTCCCACACAGTGTGTTCGTCCAGCAGTGGTTGCCTGAGGGCTCTCTTACACCTTCCTACTTCCCCTTAGGACTGCTCTCAGCTGACACGACCTGAAGCACTCCAAACACAGCTCAGGCCTACCCCTGTATGATCACAGCTTATCATCCTTCCTGCAGATACTGCAGCTCTGAAACCAGTGCCTGTGAACAGAACAGTGTTAACTGCACTGCAGCAAAAAAGCAGAGTTTCTCCTCCATGTGTCGTATGAACTGTTTGTATGCCATATTTACTTACCATCTGAGGACCATTGGACCTGCTCACCCAGTCAGAAATCAGTTCTAAAGTTTCCCTTTTTACAGTCCTCATCCTTCTAACCAAGAGTTGCTTTGTTTCCGTTTCGCCTGAAAGGTTGCAAAGCTGCACTGAATCTGGGTTAAGATGCGTCAACAAACAGATTCCCTTCAACTCGTTCCATAACATTTAGAATGTCTCATTTTTACACACAAATGACAAAGAAGGAAGATCTCTCATTCATATTATGCACATTAAAACCATTTTCCCATTACTTCAGCTCCATGTATCCAAGTTGCAATTTAGTATCCCAGTGCTACTGCTGACAGCACACTCTGCCAGCACAACTCAGAAACAGTGCTGCAGCTTATTTTTCAAGTAAGGGAATGTTCGTTCAGCTCTCAGGATCATGCTTACCTCTGGTTCTCACTGCGTGATGAGAAGAACCAACCTATACAGTGTTCTAAAGCACGCTCCTGATTCTGTCACAAACATAATTGTTCCAACTTGTCTTTACTGCAAGGAGCCCAATTCTTACTTCATTTTCTCACATCCAAGTCCAAGTAAGTCTCGTCAGTAGAACTTGCCCTAACTGAGTGCACAACCACACCATCATAACTGTACATCCAAGGAAAACCTCATCAGACTGCAGCCAGGGAAACAAAGGCAGAGTTGCTCCTGCTGGCATCAGAGATAACAGCTGTGAGAACACACTCTGAGGCAAGTGTCATCTCAATAGCTCTTGCTCGAGTAAAATGTCAGGACTAGAAGCTTCCTATTTCTGTTGTTGTGTTTTATTCTGTTTTAAGCACCTTCTGGCAATCAGAGCTGCAGAATCAAAAGAATGCATTAAGTTCTGAGAAGCTACTTCAAAGTGTATTAATTGCATGGGTGAGAAAGTATGTTATAACACAGCTCCAATAACCAAGTCACTTCATTCGTCAAGGGATGCTACAGCAGCACGTTCTACTTCGATATCATAGACTCAATTTTTTCCAGGTAACAGTGGTAACTCGGGTAGCTCCTAATTCCTCATCAGTGATTACCAGTCTAGTTTATGACAAATCTGAGGCATCTTCACCAAAGTTACACTTCTGTAATAAAGCTGTTTCAGTAGTAGAATATCCCCAAGCCAAAACTCTGCCAACATCCTAGGGTCTTTTCTTATCTAAAAAGAGTAAGTCAGAACTTGCAACTGTGTCTCCACAAGACTGCTATTGGTCAGCAGTCTCCGGTACCCTTCCTAAACTCACACTGAAGAGCTTTCCTCCTTCTGGAATCAGAGTTTCTTTGAACAAAACATCTGGCTAACAAAAATAATAACCTAAGCAATGAATTTCATGAATGATTTTCAGTCATTCTCTTGCCCAAACGCACACACAAAGAAACAACAAAAACCACTACCACCACCAGACACACAATGAGATAAGCCCAGCAAATTCACACCCTGATTACGTGCACTGCCCATCCTGCTGGTAGGAAGGACGTGGAATTTCTTACCGTGAGCCTCAAGAGCTGCAGAGATGTTTTCACTTGGGCACCTGTACACATTCAGCATATCTAAATAAATTCTTCCAAGCTGAATCACAAAGGGGCGGCCAGCTGCTTTCCATGCCCTTATGTTGGTTTTCAGAATGCTACCAAACTGCGTAACGGCTTCAAGATCCTTCAGAATATCAACATTCTGTGGAAAAGAACTGAGCTAACTCCATTCAGTCAATGAAAATGCCATTTATCTTCTAATACAAAAACGGTCACTTTCACGTATTTATCTTACACACTGTGTTAAAGCATGTTCTGTAAAGTTCTTTAACTGGATTTAAACCAGTCTCAATTGTTTAGGTCTCCTTCAACACTCCTACTGCCAGATCAACCACTGCTTTATAAAAGTTCAGCACAGCCAAGTTCACCACATTCCAGAGGCAAAAAAAAAGTAATAACAACAAACATTCAGCAGTTTTACTTTAATTGAATACACAAAATGTATGGTCTGACTTTTGTTGCCTGCTGAATTATGCAGTCCCACACTGGATTAGTGAGCAGCATGTGTTTTTCTATCAGATGCTCCTCTACAGTCTGGTCTGTCTGCGCTCCAACCACGTATCCCACTGTTTCATAGAACGGGTGCACCTGATTGAAAAACAAGAAAAACAGAAAGTTAAGGAAGACTAACCAAAAATGTACAATTTTCAGAACTAGCAGGTAGTAAAAGTTAAAAATGGGTTTCCAGTGACTAAATACCCACTTCCCACCTGAGTTCACAAGATCTTTCTCCATCCTTTCCTTACTTACTCCACATTTAAAACAAGCCTCCACTCCCCTCCAATACAGGCAGGAAGTTAGAAATGCAAAAGCCCATTGAACTTAGACTGGCTACTGCAGTAAAGGAGAGCAAAAAATCCTTTTACAAATACATTAACAGTAAAAGAAGAACTAAGAAGAATTTCTCTCCTTTACTTGATGCAGCAGGGAATGTAACCACAGAGGAGAAGGTAAAGGCTGAGGTTCTCAATGCCTTCTTCACATCTGTCTCTAATAGAAAGGTCAGTTATTCTCAGGATACTTTTCGCCCTGACCTGGAAGTCTGGGATGAAGCGCATAATACACCCTCTGTGATCCTAGCTGAGACAGTCAGAGACCTACTCCTCCATCTGAACTGCCATAAGTCCAGGACCAGATGGGATCGACCCAAGGGTGCTGAGGGAGCTGGCAGAGGTGATTGCCAAGCCGCTTTCTATGATCTATCAGCATTCCTGGTCATCCAGAGAGGTCCCACAAGATTAGAGGCTTGCCGATGTGACACCCATCTACAGGAAAGGCCGTAAGGAAGACCCGGGGAACTACAGGCCTGTCAGCCTGACCTCGGTATCAGGGAAAGTTATGGAGCAGTTGATCTTGAGGGAGATCACACGGCACGTGCATGGCAATCAGGGGATCAGACCCAGCCAGCACGGGTTCACAAAGGGCAGGTCGTGCTTGTCCAACCTCATCTCCTTCTACGACTGGGTGACCTGACTGGTAGATGAGGGAAAGGTTGTTGATGTAGTCTACCTGGACTTCAGCAGAGCCTTTGACACGGTCTCCCACAGCATTCTCCTGGGGAAACTGGCAGCCCATGGTGTGGACAGGTTCACTCTTCTTTGGGTTGAGTATTAGCTGGAGGGCCGTGCCCAGTGGATAGTGGTTAACGGAGTTAAGTCCAGCTGGCGTCCCGTTACGAGTGGTGTCCCCCAGGGGTCGGTATTGGGGCCCATCTTGTTTAATATCTTTATTGATGACCTGGATGAAGGGATTGAGTGTACCCTCAGTAAGTTTGCAGATGACACCAAGTTGGGAGGATGTGTCGATCTGCCTGAGGGTGGGGAGGCCCTTCAGCGGGATCTGGATAGGCTGAACAGCTGGGCTGAGGTCAATGGGATGAGGTTCAATAAGGCCAAGTGCCGGGTCCTGCACTTTGGCCACAATAACCCCATGCAATGCTATAGGCTTGGGGCAGAATGGCTTGAAGACTGTACAGAGGAAAAGGACCTGGGGGTGTTGGTTGATGCTCGGCTCAACATGAGCTGGCAGTGTGCCCAGGTGGCCAAGAAGGCCAATGGCATCCTGGCCTGTATTAGGAATAGTGTGTCCAGCAGGACTATCTTCATCTGGTTCCCCACATAAAAATTGAGCAGGATTTTGCAAATTTGTAGTTTCTATTTCTAATTGAGGAGAATGTATTAGGATCCCTTCATATTTCAATAGTCTAGCATCTGTAATCCACTTATCTGCATTTTGTTGTAGTACTCCCCTTATGTCTTGTGGAGTATAAACTTTTAATGCACGCCCAAAAGTAATCTTCCCTGCTTCTTCTACTAACAGAGCTACAGCAACTATTGCTCGTAAACAGGTAGGCCACCCACGGCTAACAGGATCTAAGAGTTTTGAAAAGTATCCTACTGGCTTCTTCTTCCCGGCCCATTCCTGGGTCCATACTCCAAAAACAGTCCATTCATCTGTATTTACAAAAAGGTTAAATGGTCTTTTTATATCAGGTAAGCTTAACACTGGTGCATTAACAACATCTAAAAAAAAAGTGCCGGGTCCTGCACTTTGGCCACAATAACCCCATGCAATGCTATAGGCTTGGGGCAGAATGGCTTGAGGAGTGTATAGAGGAAAAGGACCTGGGGGTGTTGGTTGATGCTCGGCTCAACATGAGCCGGCAGTGTGCCCAGGTGGCCAAGAAGGCCAATGGCATCCTGGCCTGTATTAGAAATAGTGTGGCCAGCAGGAGCAGGGAGGTGATCATCCCCCTGTACTCAGCTCTGGTGCGGCCGCACCTCGAGTACTGTGTTCAGTTTTGGGCCCCTCACTACAAGAAAGACATCGAGGCACTGGAGCGTGTTCAGAGAAGGGCAACAAAGCTGGTGAGGGGTCTGGAGCACAAGTCTTACGAGGAGCAGCTGAGGGAGCTGGGATTGTTTAGTCTGGAGAAAAGGAGGCTCAGAGGAGACCTTATCATACTCTACCACTTCCTAAAGGGGGGCTGTGGTGAGGAGGGGGTCGGCCTCTTCTCCCAGATAACTAATGACAGGATGAGAAGGAATGGCCACAAGTTGCGCTGGGGAAGATTTAGATTAGATTTGAGGACAAATTTTTTCTCTGAAAGAGTGGTCAGGCACTGGAATGGCCTGCCTAGGGAGGAGGTTGAGGCACCGTCCTTAGCGCTGTTCAAGAAGTGTTTAGATGAGGTGCTAAGGGATTTGATTTAGTAGCTTGGTGGGTAGGGATGGTGCTGGGAGGATGGTTGGACTAGATGATCTTGTAGGTCCTTTCCAACCTCAGTAGGATTCATATATTCATAGATACATATGTACATCCCAGAGACTTCCTTTGTTTTACCACCATATCCTGCAGGAAGCCATCTCAGGCACGTGCTTTCTCTTGCAATAGCTCCATTTTTTCTTTTACGGAACTTTGGGCTGACTCAAGTGCAGGAAAAACAGCAGTTGGAACTCATTACCTCCTCTGCCCCACATTCCCAAGTTACTGCAATGCATCAGCCCATGCTGTGCATGCACTGCACTCCACCAGAGCACATTCCCCTGCAGGTACTCTCTTGCCCCTGCACATGTGGGACCCATAAGTACACTGCCACAGCAGAACATTCTCCTTCGCTAATCAAGACCTCAAATTTAGATTCACCATCTCATTTAAAAGCATTCTAGGAATAAAGAATTTCAACTCAGCACTCTTTACATTATTAAGATCTTAATTAGAATTCTTGGAAGGAAAATGAATCTGACCGTACCAGCTGTAACATAACACTCTCACTGACACACACTATGACTGAGAAACACAATTCAAGTCTTAAAGACTACTACCAATTAATTTTTGATCTGTCACAACGCTGACTGCCTTCGCAAATTTACTCACACCCCTGAATTCAATGTACCTGATGTGGCTGAAGGTCACAGATGACTGTATTAATATTGTTCAAGATTTCATCAATGCAAGGCATCACTTCTCCCACCTGAACCTGAACAAAATGTCGGCGGCACTTCTGTGCTATTTTTATCAAGATATCACAAGCCGTATCCTGGACTCCATCGCGGGTTTCTAAATTAAATCACATCAGTTACTGCTTTCTATTTCCCCCAGACATGCACATATACTGAGCATAATTTGTTTTTCATTACAAAAGTCAGAACAGCAAGTGAAAGAGATGGTCACCATGCAGAAACTCAAAGAACTTGCTGACTGCTGTCTTCAAAAACTCCCGGTGAGCTCTCAAAAGACATGGGTGTTGGCCTACTATGTACGTTACGTTGGATGCAATAATGGCTTTATTGTCTGTTCCTCTCTTTTGTTCACAGAGCCCTGGGGGATCCTACAATATAACATACGATTAGTTTGCTTCCAAGTTCACAGACTACATGAGCAGTATAAAGGCTAAAATAAGCGGCAGTAACAACACAGGAAAGTAGTTGCTATTATCTAGCTCAAAGCCAAAATATTTTAAGAAAAAAAACAAAAAACAAAAAACCAAAACCAACCAACTGCCCCAGTTTAGGATCAGGACAGTTACATAAGGTTCAACCAAACCAAGAAACCGCATTTTCAGTCACGTGATTTAGATGTAATAATAACTGCTGCAGGGCAGACTGCAGCAACCCAAAGTGCTGAGTGCTCAGCAACCAGCTGGTAAACATACAGGTGTTACACAGCAAGCAGGGGAAACTAACTCCTCTCTACCTATGGCATCACAGTGACACATTTCACTTCTGTAGGCAACGTCTTCTTCCCATGCTCTTTCCACACACACTTACTAAAACTTAAGCGGCAGAAGAGAAAGTGCTAGTTGGTTCAAAGCAACGCATGTTACTTTGCTTCATTAAGGTTACTCTTACTTCATTAGTTCTTCCTTCCTGTGCCTGTGGCATTCCTAAAGCAAAATATTTCATCATAAACCAAATTTTCTCTCCAAAATTTTCACAGTGAAAAGGCTGTATGGATTCAGGCCTTTTTTGTGACTGAGGAATTCATCAGCCTAAAATTCAGAATATGACATTTCCCATTCAATTATTCTCACCAATGTTTGCAAGACAGGGCAGCTCACTGAAGAACACAGAGCAGGATCTTTTTAAGCTCAATTTCTTGAGCATGAACTACAAAACTCAACAAAGCTGTCAGTCATGTGCCATGGTACCTTAATTCCTGCCATAAGGGATCTTTTTTCACCCTCTTCGTGCATTGCCCACTGACTGAACCTATTGCCCCACAGAGCGCATTCAGGTTCCCCAGGAGCAGTCTGTCCCACACACTTACTGTGAAGCTTTTCAGCCATTATTTGTTCTGTGTCTGCACAGCCCAGATGCGTAAGATACACTGAAAGACAATTAACAATAACAGTAAGCAGGCATATTTTTTTTAAGCAACAAACTGGATCGCATCTCTAGTAAGCTGAATTCTTCTAAGACAAAATCAAAATGCCAAACGCAATGGTTCTTTTGTGAACTTGTGACAGAGCAAGCTAAAGATTTAAACCCAGATCTGCTAGGATTGTATGACATGAGAGAGAATGACCTTGTGTATCAGACAGATCAGTAAAGTTACTAAGTTAAATTAATAAAATGTGTACACATTCATGAGCTGTTGGCAATATGGATCTGGCTAGCTCTGAGGGACATCACACTGCATTTAGCAATTTTCCTCTTCTCATTATTTCAGTGTCATTACCTCTGCTGATTTTAGTAAGCCACTGTTATAATGGAGATGGTTCTACTGAATTACACCAGGTGAGAAGTTTCAGCTTTAACAGCTCAGACAATTCCATCAGCCCCTGGATTGATTGGGCCTGCTAATGGAAGCCGAATTCAAAATCTCACCAAACTGAGAGCAGCAATAGGGTCAGATTCAGTAATGGATTTTTACAGTGCCACTTCTACTGTCACTCCATACACTGTATCTGGAAACATTGCTAAGGCTGAGAATATGTTGAGGCAGTTTCAATACAGTAAGGAGAAGTTTTAATATTAAAAAATATATATCAGAATAAACCTACTGTTAAGTATACTGCACAAGTACAGCAGTGAGAACACACGAGCACAGCAGTGAGAATACAAAAACGTGCGTTTCACATTCATAAAGCTGTTAACAAACACTCAGTGCTCCCTTCCCCTGTTTGCATTTAAAAGAAAAATGTTCTCACTGAAGTCTCATGAACTGATCCAACAGCTGAGATATGCGATGACGTTCAGATTCCCCTACTCCCCTGCCCACTATGTAACCCTGCTTACATGCGTGCTCCTGGTGCAGCCACACAGACCTACAGGACAGTAGCTCTCGCCACTTACCCAATGCTTCTCTCATATTTCTATATGAGGTTATGGAATCTGTATCCTTTATGAATTCTCGTACTAATTCCCCTTGACCATTTCCACCACGAGCGCTCCTTCAGGTTTAGTCATACTGCCTACCATCAGCGATCCAACCTGCACGTTACAAAGGGAAGCTCCAAGTGAACTGCACCGTGACGTGCAAATAAAGGTGTGTATCCTGCACTTCCTCAGCCACCTCACACACAAGCAAATGGGAAGGACAAATTCTGAAGGGATATGCTAACTAAAACCCATCAAGAGTACAGCTGATCTCTATCTCTGCAAGAATCAGAGTTATTTAAAAAAAGTACCATACCTTCCAGAGCTTCAGAAGATGTATGTATTAAAGATCTTTCAAACACAAGCACGTTTTCTCCTCAAACACCTGCCCTTTAATTTTCACTGCAGCTCTTATACAACTGAGTCATTAACAATGCATCTGTTTTTAATACCACAGTAAACTGCCTTGTTTTTTAAGTCTCATTCCTGAGTAGAAAACACAACTCCTCCAGATCAAGTAATCAAATACAATAATATCAAGTTATCCTCCTTCTCTGAACAGCAGTCTGCTCCATCTGCATGAACCCCAGTACGACCCTGTAGTGGGATTGCCTGGTCACAGCCTGAACCAGTGAATGAGCATCTGAGTGAGTGGAGCGGAGGAGCCCAGGTCCACCCGACCTCTCGCTCTCTCCCTCTCGGTGGTGTTTCCGGGAGCACAGATCCACTCAGAGCCTGCGCGGGTTGCCCCCCCCTCCCTGGCTCTCTTCCTTCCGGCGCGCAGTGTTCGAACGAGAGGCAGCTGTGTTCCTTCGCCTAAACGGTCGCCGGGAGGGGTGAGTTCATCCCCCTTATCTCTGACATCTCTTTCTGTAGTGCCTCTACCTCAAATAAAAGCACTGTCACCGCCTTTGCTTGCTTTACAGACCCACACTGGAAACCATGACTTACAGAAACTGGTAGCAAGATTTAGCAGATCTACTGCACAAATCCTAGACAGCAATTCTATTATAAAGTTACCATGAAGCTTCTGAGCTGCTCACATGGGAGAAAATAGGTTTGGTACATTGAAATACACCATACAGATAAGTATTCTTTTATTTGATGTTTATAAGCGGGACTATTAATAGTGCGCTGAATCAACCAACAACTACCCAAAGCAAGGGAAGTTTTCTGAAGTCAGCCTTTACACAGAGAAGCCTCTGAATTTAGGAGCAGTGTCCAAACTTGCTTAGTATTTGTACTTAATCATGGATTACCTTGGATAATACAGGCAAACAAGGCTATCTCCTTGAAGGAACATCAAAGTGCTGACTTCCAGAAAGCAGTGGAGAAGCAGATGGTGAGAATGGACTTTCCCTGCAGAGCTCAGCAGTAAATGATTCCAATGTTCAAGACAAATCCTGAAAACTTCAGTTTCTTCTACTTCCGATACCAATAACATATAATGAAGAGCCTGGAAAAGTGTTTCAAGCAAATATTTACTAATTACTTTGAACACAGAAGTAGATTGAAAGCATATCACTTCAAGTTTTGTTATCCTAACACCAATAAAATGCTGAATGAGAGTACAACCCATTAATAAGGTCCAGTAACACTGCAGGGATGTTTACTGCTCAGAGTTATGAGCAACGGAGCACCTGAAAAAAGTACAGCACCACGTCAGCCGATGTTACTTGGAAAGTGAGCATCAAATCTTAAGCAGACTAGCCTAAAGATATCTAAAAAAGAAATGCAACAGCCAAATTCGTCCCTTTCTGTATGTCAATGGTTTACCGGGCTGGATCGGCCTGGTTCCGTGACAACTGGTGCGGGGGATCCATGGACCCACAGCCTGGGAAAGGGGAAGGGGGAACGGGAAAAGGGAGATGCGCCTAGGAACAAAACAGCAGCAACGATCTGAGGAGGAAAGCTAATTTACTAAATAATAGATTCATAGATTCATAGACTCATTAGGTTGGAAAGGACCTACAAGATCATCTAGTCCAACCATCCTCACACCACCATCCCTACCCACCAAGCTACTAAATCAAATCCCTTAGCACCTCCATCTAAACGCTTCTTGAACAGCGCTAGGGACGGTGCCTCAACCACCTCCCTTGGCAGGCCATTCCAGTGCCTGACCACTCTCTCGGAGAAAAAATTTGTCCTCAAATCTAATCTAAATCTTCCCCAGCGCAACTTGTGGCCATTCCCTCTTGTCCTGTCATTAGTTACCTGGGAGAAGAGGCTGACCCCCTCCTCACCACAGCCTCCCTTTAGGAAGTGGTAGAGTGCAATGAGGTCTCCTCTAAGCTTCCTTTTCTCCAGACTAAACAATCCCAGCTCCCTCAGCCGCTCCTCGTAAGACTTGTGCTCCAGACCCCTCACCAGTTTTGTTGCCCTTCTCTGAACACGCTCCAGGGCCTCGATGTCTTTCTTGTAGTGAGGGGCCCAAAACTGAACACAGTACTCGAGGTGCGGCCGCACCAGAGCTGAGTACAGGGGGATGATCACCTCCCTGCTCCTGCTGGCCACACTATTCCTAATACAGGCCAGGATGCCATTGGCCTTCTTGGCCACCTGGGCACACTGCCGGCTCATGTTGAGCCGAGCATCAACCAACACCCCCAGGTCCTTTTCCTCTATACACTCCTCAAGCCATTCTGCCCCAAGCCTACAGCATTGCATGGGGTTATTGTGGCCAAAGTGCAGGACCCGGCACTTGGCCTTATTGAACCTCATCCCGTTGACCTCAGCCCAACTGTCCAGCCTAAATAAGATATCAGAAAGCAAAATAACACAATATAATACAATATAATTGGAAGTGAGGCTAATGAATCAAACAAAATGAGCAAGAGAGAGTGCCTGATAAACCAAAGGCCTTACGTTAACACTGAAGGTGAGACAGCAGCGTGCACCCACTGTTGAGTCGATCCCAAAGGAAAGAGAGTGTCCCGTGACCACAAACAGATTTTATCTTTACCACTGAGCAGAAACACGTAACAATACAAAGCATCGCACAGTGCTCTGGGGAATGGAGTTCTTCTCTTCTGAGATAGGCATACCCAGAACTATCAACGACCCACAGAGCTGGAGCATGGACTCTCCAACTCCCAGCGCACCACATGATGTCATGATGTGGAATACCAATACCAAAAATCACAAAGCCATGGCACTGTATTATCAGAATTCCACCCACTCTCTGAGCTTCTACAAGACGTTTTCTTTTAGATCCTTAAAAAGAAACAACCCTTAAATGCTCATTTTAAGGACTGCTATTCTCAGTACTTACGGCTGCTCTGCTTTCCAAATCCTCTGGGAATCTGGAAGAAAACCTTCAAAACCCACACTGCTCATCTGCATCCAGTGCAAGACATCCACGAGAACATTTTCACCGCTCCCAACTGAACAGCCGCTGTGCAGACTGAGAAGTTCTGAGCCTGCCACTGAACCAAACAGAATGGTTGCCCACACACTGGGCATTCAGACTCACATCCCTCACAATGCCTCAGCACAAGTTGAAAGGAGCTTCCTTGGTGGACGATTATTTTGCAGGAGTTCCTAACTGTGAGGTAAGGAATTCCTCATCAAAGTTTTTTGCTTGCTTTTTGTTGGTCTGTTTTTTAAATAGAGCAAGAAACAAACAATCTGTTTTCTAAATGAGCTATAGATTGCTACTTGCAAACACGAATATACCAATGGCAAAGGGCTACCAGGAGAAGGAATGCGTTGCCAGCATCAGATGGAAAGCGACAAGAACCCAGATCCCTTACAAGCGCTGCACCTACAGGACAGACCCAGCCGATGGAAGTCGCTCTCCAGGTTTACAGTACGTTTGGTTTTGGTTTTTGAGTCTCCCAGACTAGTTCCTCAGCCTGCGGCCTCCACACCCGCACACGGCTCAGCTCCGGGACGCACAAAGGCCGCCACGAGGGCCCACAGGGACCGCCGCATCCCACAGGAGCTCAGCGGTGGGACAGAGCGTCACCGCGTGGAGCGTGGGTCCGCCCCGCACCCTCCGCGCTACACAGAGCGCGCTACAAAGCGGCACTTCCTCGAGCTGCGGCACTGAGCGCCGCGCTTACGGCACCGAAACGGAACGCAGAGCACACGGACGGTACTCTGAGCGCGTTCGGTCCGAACGGAGAAAGAACGGAGAAAAGGGAAAAAATTGGGGAAAAAAGAGAGCGCCGCGCGGCCCCGGAATCCTGCCTCGCCCCTCCCCCACTGCCACCGCCGCGCCCCACGGCTCCGCCCCACAGCTCACAGTGCCGTCCCGTACAGCCGCCGCCGCCGCCGCCGCCGCCGCTCCCACGCGCGGTTCCCACGGCGGCACCGCCGCCGCCGCCTCTCCCCCCCCTCCGCCGCCATTGCGCTCCGCCGCTCCGTTCATCCGCGGGGGGGCACTTCCGTTTCCGGCTTCAGGGACCGGCGCACGCGTAGTGGGGCGCCGAGCCGGAACGGCGCCGTGCGCACGCGTAGCGCTATTCCCGGAGCCGCGCACGCGGAACGGCGCATGCGTGATTCCGCGCGCAGTGGGGGTGGGGCTGTTCCGCCATGGCGTTGGTGTCGGCGGATTCGCGCATCGCGGAGCTCCTGGCGGAGCTACAGCGGCTGCTCGCGCACACACAGGTGGGGGAGGGGAAAGGGGGGGAGTGGGGTGGAGGAGGGAGAAGGGGGGAATTGGGTGTGGGTGGGGTGGGAGGGAGTTGGGTGGGGGACGGGAATGTGGGGCTGGGTTTGGGGCTAATGGGGCTCGGTGCTCGGTTATAAGTCCGGGTGCTCAGTTATGGGGCTGGGGCTGCAGATGTGGGGTTGGGGGTCGGGGTTGTGGGTCCGGGGCCGTCGATGTGGGGCGGACGTGTGGGGCTGAGGCCGCCCCTCCCCCCGCAGGAGGAGCGCTCCCGCAGCGAGCGCAACCTCATCGACATCCAGAAAACCCACGAGAGGATGCAGACCGAGAACAAGAGTCAGCGCGGGGACCCCGAGACGGGCGGGGGGCAAAGGGCGCGGGGACGGACGGAAAGGGGCGGGGGAGACCGCAAAGGGGCGGGGCTAACACGGAGAGGGGCGGGGATAAGCAAAAAGAGGCGGGGTTACAATGAAGGGGGCGAGGAACAGCCAGTGAGGGGCGGGGATTACATGGAAGGGTTGGGGACTACAACGACAGGGGCGGGGAGAAGTAAAAGGAGGCGGGGTTAATGGTGGAAGGGGCGGGGATAAGAGGATGGGCGGGGCCAGAATAAGGGAGAGGAATCGGGGGTGGTGGGGCTAAGGGGAAAGGAGGAGCCAGGAACAAAGGGGGCGGGGCCATAAGAAATGGCGGGTTATCTGGAAGGGGCGGGATCACAGGGAATAGTGGTGTGTTGGGAGGGGGTGGGGCTTCATTTTGAAAGGGGCAGGGTCTCACAGGCTCCGCCCCCTCCCCCGCTTTCTCCCTCTATTACCGCGCGAAGCTGCGCGGCCTTTACACCACTGCCAAAGCCAGCGCTGAGGCCGAGTGCAAGTACGGCTGCCCCATAGCTGCCCCATGGCTGCCCTCAGAGCTGCCCCACTGCTGTCCCATTGCTGCCCTATAGCTACCCATGGCTGCCCTATAGCTCTACCATAGCTGCCCTGTAGTTGCCCCATGGCTGCCCCATAGCTGACTCATAGTTGCTCCATAGCTGCCCCACATCCCCACCCTACACGTGTGTGTTACAGCATCCTGTGGAAGGCATTGGATAAAATCGCTGAGATCAAATCACTGCAGGAGGAGCGGCGCATCGGTACGGCCCCATAGCGTGACCCGCAGCTGCCCCATAGCACAACCCATGGCTGCCCCATAGCGCGACTCACAGCTGCCCCCCATTCCTCCCCATCCACCCCCCATTTCACCCCCCATATCCCCTCCCATATCCCACCCTGTATCTCCCCCCATTTCATCTCATATCCCCCCCATATCCCTCCCCTTACCTCCCCCATATCTCCCCATATCCCCCCTATATCTACCCCCCATTTCACCCCATATCTCCCCCATATCTCCCTCCAGTGGCAAAGATGGCCCCCCCATTTCACCACATCCCCCCATATCCCTCTGTCACGGTGTTATCCGTGACAGTAACCCAAGGGAAACTGAGAAGGGAGAGAGAAAGGGAAGAAAGAAAAAAAACTGCACCGTCAGTGGCCACGCGGCCGCCCCAGCAGAGCCGTGCGCTCCGGGGGGAGGGGGAAACAGAGGGAATAGATGGGTCTGTAAAAAAAAACAACGGCACGATCTGAGAAGGAACGGTAACTTTACTAAATCTAATAAAATAGAACAATTGAGAAAGAGAGAGACAAAGTTTCCAAACCAGAAACTGGGAGCTTATGTTAGGGAGGAACTGCAGGGGAAGCGCACGTGCTGCATTTTTGCTGCATTTTTTTCACGCGGAGAGCCGGGCCTGGCATCTGGTGCGGAGCTCCGCCCCTCTGCTGCTCCCCACAGCATTAACTCCTTAACTGCCTGCATGATGTTCTGATGTGGAATACCGGCATCAAAACCACAACACCCCCCCGTATCCTGCCCCTTTTCCCCCCCCATATCCCCCTCTCTTTATCCCCCCCATATCCCCCCTAACCCCATATACCCCCTCAAAGGCTAAGATGGCCCACCCATTTCACCCTATATCCCCCCCCTTTATCTCCCCCATATCTCACCCCATATCCCCCCCCCCTCCCAATTTTACCCCATATCCCCCCCATAATTCCACCCCCTATCTCCCCCAGCGGCAAAGATGGCGGGCGTTTACAGCGACGCCGACGCCCCCCGGAAGACGATGCGTCGCGGGATTCTGATGACGCTGCTGCAGCGATCTGCCATGACGCTGCCCCTCTGGATCGGGAAACCCAGTGACAAGTGGGTCCCGCCCCATAATGCTGTGTCCCACCCCATAGCGCAGCTCCCCGCCCCATAGAGTCAAGCCCTGCCCCATAGTGCAGCTCCCTGCCCCATAGAGCCAAGCCCCGCCCCATAGCACAGCTCCCTGCCCCATAGAGCCAAGCCCTGCCCCATAGCACAGCTCCCTGCCCCATAGAGCCAAGCCCCGCCCCATAGTGCAGCTCCCTGCCCCATAGAGCCAAGCCCCGCCCCATAGCACAGCTCCCTGCCCCATAGAGCCAAGCCCCGCCCCATAGCGCAGCTCCCTGCCCCATAGAGCCAAGCCCCGCCCTCACTGAAGCCCCACCCCTTTTAGTTTCTGGTTCCCCACCCACTTCTCCCCCATAGGCTGCCCACTCCCACTGAGCCCCACCCCCTGCCCCCCATAGGCCACCTCTCCTCCTCAGCCCCTCCCCCTTTCCCCCATAGACCACCCTCTACACCCCTCCCCCTTCCCCTCATAGGCCGCCTGTTCCTCCTACTCCCGGCCCCCTTCCCCAGATTGGCCGTGTGCTTGTGCTAAGCCCCGCCCCCTTGCCCTGATAGGCTGCCGCCGCTGTGCAGGGCGGTGCCCGCGTGTGGGGACTACGTGGTGCAGCTGGGGGACAAAGTAGCCGCGCGCGTCAAAGCTGCGGACGGCGATGAGCAGCGGATCCTGGCTGAGGTCGTCAGCTACAGCCACGCTGCCAACAAGTGGAGCAATATGGGGTGATAGGGGGGCGGTACGGGGTGATATTGGGAGATATGGGGTGAAATAGGGGCAATAGGGGGTGGTATGGGGTTAGGATTGGGGTTAACATTGGGGCGATGCCTTTGTGCCCCCAGGTACGAGGTGGATGACATCGATGAGGACGGCAAAGAATGAGTGCCCCACAGCTGCCCCTTCAAATCTCCCAGCCCCGTCCCTGCCCCATATCTCCCCCTATCGCCCTTGTCAACCCATATCTTCCCATATCTCCCCCCATATCTCTCCTCATATCCCCCCATATCACCCCATATCTTATCTCTTCCCGCACAGACGGCACGCGCTGAGCTGGTGCCACGTGATCCCGCTGCCCTTATACCCTCATATCCCCTCATATCCCCACATATCTCCCCCATATCACCCCATGTCTCCCCATATCTTCCCATATCACCCATATTTCATATCTCTTATATCTTCCCTCTCAGACAGCACACGCTGAACCGGCACCGCATGATCCCGCTGCTGCAGTGGAAGGCGAACCCGGAGACGGACCCCGAAGCGCTGTTCCAGCGGGAACAGCTCGTGCTGGCCCTATACCCACAGACCACCAGCTTCTACCTCGCCCTCATCCACGCGGCCCTGAAGCGGGTACAGCCCCAAACACACCCCGAATAGCCTGAACCCACAGCACAAAGCACAGCCCCAAAAGGGTGTGGACTCACTCCGAAACCCATCTCCAAAAGAGCAGGAACTGACCCCAAAACCCAGCCCCAAAACACACCGCTCTGACCCCAAACCCACAGCACAAAACCCCCACCCCAAAAACATCACTCTGCCCCAATCCCACAGCACAAAACCTGGCCCCAAATTGGCACAAACTGACCCTATAACCCAGCCCTATAAGGTCGATATCTGACCCCAAAACCCAGTGCCAAAATCCTATAATTCCACCCCAAAATCTCAGCCCCAGAATCCCATTATTTCCCCCAAATGTCAGCCCCAAATCCCATTAGTTCCCCCCCCGACCCCATAACTCCCCTATGAATCCCCCAGCTGCAGGACGATTCCTCAGTGCTGTTTGAGGAGATGTCAGCCCCAGACCCCATTCGTTCCCCCCCTGACCCCATAACTTCCCCTGTTACCCCCTGGCCCCGTAAGTGCCCTATGAATCCCTCAGCCGCAGGACAATTCCTCAGTGCTGTTTGAGGACACGTTGGACGCCGACGGATATTCAGTGCCGCTCAACGTCGCACAGCGCTACGTCGTGGCCTGCAGGGACACCAGGGAGAAGGGACCCCATAGGGCCATTATGGGGCCGTTATAGGATTTGGGGTTTTTGGGGTCATTAGGGCCAGTATGGGGTCACTTTGGGGCCCTTTGGGGTGCAGCGCTCCATCATGGCCTGCAGGGACACCAAGAAAAATTGACTCCATAGGGGATTTTATGGGGTCCTTATGGGGTCGTTATGGGATTTTGGGGTTTTGGGGTCATTTTGGGGTCACTTAAATGTCACTTTGGGGTCATTTTGGGGCCCTTTGGGGCGCAGCGCTTCCAAGAAGTGTTGGAAATAATATGGGATTTTTGGGGTCATTTTTGGGATCCCTTTGGGGTCACTTCAGGTTATTGAGCGTCGCGGGCGGAGCCAGAGGGCGTGGCTTAGCGTTGGCCACGCCCACTCGCTTCCCGCCCGGCTTCCGGTTTCCCACGTCTGGTTATTCTGCGATGTGCGCACTTCCGCCTCCTTACCCACAATGCCCCGCTCCCGGAAGTTTCAGTCACTTTCGGGCAGCATGCCGTGTTCCAGCGGCGCTCTTCCGCCTCGCTGCCCACAGTCCCATGCGCCGCCCCGCCCTTTGCGGCGCCGATCTGTGCTCTAATTGGACGAACGGTGCCGTGGGGCCGGAAGCGGCGCCATGGCGGAACTGGAGCTTGAAGCGGAGCACGTGGTCAGCGGCGGGGGGGAGAGGGGCGGTTATGGGGCAGGCGTGTGGGGCTGGGGTCGCAGGTGTGGGGTCCGGGGTTGGGGCAGAGCTGTGGGGCAGAGTTGTGGGTCCAGGTGCACTGATTGGGGCTGAGCTGTGGGGTTTGGGGGGCGGAGCTCTGGGTCCAACTGCGGCTGGGGCTGAGCTGCGGCGGTTGGGGGACTTAGCTATGGGGCTGAGCTGAGGGAGGTGGGGCAGAGCTGTGGTGCAGGCATGAGCAGATGTGGGGCTCAGATGCGGGGACTGAGCTGTGGGGCAAATGTGTGGGATGTGGGATAGCGCTGTGGGGCTGAGCTGTGGTGTGGATGTTTGGGGCGGAGGTGTGGGGTGGAGTTATGCCCCACAGAGGTGCTCCCGGAGGAGATGCAGCGGCCGCGTTCTGAGGGCAAAGGTCAGTGCCCCCTTGCTGCCCCACAGCGACCCCATGGAGATCCATAGTGACCCATGGCTGCCCCATAGCTGGGCTTGGCTTCGCTCTGGCCACGCCACCTTCTGCATAGCCCCTCTAGGCCACGCCCCTTTGCAGCAGACCCCGCCCCTCACTTCAGCCCCGCCCTTTTCAACGTGTCCTCCCCTTAACCACGCCCCCTTTCCATAGATCCTTATTGGAGTGGGTGGGGCCGATCCTTATTGGTGTGGCCTCGCGTGTAGGCGGGGCTTGAATCAAGGGGGGCGTGGCAGAGATGAAAGGGGCGTGGTTTATGCCGGGGGCGGGGCTTTTGCGGACGGGGCGTGGCATCGCGAGTGGGCGTGGTCCAGCGGCTCCCTATGCATGAAGGAGGCGGGGCTTGACTTAGACCACACCCCCCTTCTCGAGACCACCCCCAATTATGAAAAACTGGGCGGAGCCGTTTATTAACGCAGTGCTAATTGGAGCTAATTGGAACTTAGTGGCGGGAGAATGGGGCGGGGTTCTATGGGGTAAGGGTTTTTGGGAGGGGTCTTTGGGGGGGATGGGAGTGTCTATGGGGAAGGAAGTTGGGGTGGGTCTGGGGGAGCACTGTGGGATGGGGGGAGGGGCGGGGGGGCGTCCATGGGGTTTTGGGGGGGGAGGTGTCTGTGGGGATGGGGGGGGTATACAAAAAGGAGGGGGGGTCCGTAGGGGAGGGGGCTGAGGGGGTTCCATGGGGAAGGGGTCCTTGGGGGGGGAAGGGTAGTATGGGGGTCTGTGGGTGGGTGGGGGGAGGGGCTGTTCTAGGCGTCCCCCCCACACCCCCATTTCCCCCCCCCCCCCCCCCCACATCCGGGTCCTGATCCTCCTCTTCGGCCCCGCCCCCTCCATCCGGGTCCTCGCGGGCCCCGCCCCCTCCACGCGCTGGCTGTACCCGTGCCGGAAGAAGCCGCGCTGCAATTAATTAATGAGCCGTTAATTAGCGCCACGCCCCGCCCCTCTTTAGCCCGATTCCAGCTTCTCCTTCAGTTAAGCCCCTCGTTAAATCCCTAATTAGCTGCTATTCGTTTCTAACTAACGGTTTCTACGTCCCTAATTAGTCCCTGTGAGCTCGTTTTTAATCAGCCCTAATTGACGCCCATTCGGTCCCCAATTAACCCGCGCTGTCCCTCCCCAATTAACCCCCAGTCATTTCCCATTAATCCCCATTGAGTCCTTAAATAACCCCCAAGCAGTCCCCCAATTAACCCCTTCATAACGACCGATTCATCCCCATTCATTTCCAGTTAATCCCCAATTAATGACAAAGATGCCCTGCCCCAAAGCCCCCTCTAATTACCACCCCGCCCCGCTAATTACCGCGGAAGTAATCAACTGATTACCTTAATGAGAGCGCCCCCTGGCAGCAGCACCCGCAGCAGCAGCACCCCCCAATTAACCCCCATTTCTAATTAACTTCCAGCCCTGCTTCCCCCCTTTAACTAACACCTCTTCCAAGCCCCCCCTCTATTTAACACCCCCCACTAATTACACCCCCTCCCTGCTAATTACCGCAGCCTTAATTAGCTAATTTAGCTTGATGTGAGCGCCCCCTAGCAGCAGCTGAAGTATCAGAAGCCGCCCCCCCCAATTAACACCCATTTCTGATTAATTTCCAGTCCCGATTTCACCCTTTAATTGACATCCCCTCCAAGCTCCCCTCAAATTAACAGCCGCCACTAATCACCGCCCCCTTCTTGCTAGTTAGGGCAGCGCTAATGAGCTAATTTACCTTGATGAGAGCGCCCCCTAGCGGCGCGGCGGCGTAGAGCAGCGGCAGCGGGGGAGTGGCGGGCAGCAGCTCCAGCTCCGTGCCGCCCTGCCGTTAATTGCCGTCCCTTCGTTAGCGCCGCCGCTCATTACCGCCCCCCCCCCGTGGATCGGTTGCCATGGGAACTGTGGGGATCCCTCCCCTTCTCCCCCGGAATAACGGGAACGTACAGACCCCCCCCTGCAATTTAGACCCCCTCCATAGCGACCCTCCCCCCCCTTATGGACCCCACCCAAATAAAGACCCCAACCCCATAGGACACCCCTACCCCATTGCTCCCCAGCCCCGCCCCATAACCCCCCTCCCCTCCCCCATAAACCTCACCTTCCCCATAGCCCAACCCTATAGGATCCCCCCCGTCCCCGACCTGAGCCCCCCCAAAGGATCCCCCTCACCCCATACTCCCCCGCCTAATAGGACCCCCCCACCCCATAGCACCCCACCCCATAAACCCCCGCCCCCTATCCCCACCTGTGCTCTGCTATAGGAGCCCCCCCGTCCCATAGCCCCCTGCCCCACCCCCGCCTGTGCCCCCACACGCTGTGCGCTGTTGTGGAGCGGTGCAGATCCCACAGAGAACCACAGCTGCGAACACACGTGGGAGCGCAGCAACGCCTGCGGGCACCGCAACCCACAGTGACACACAGCGACCCACAGCGGGACCCAGAGCGACCCTCTGAGACCCATAGAGGGGCCTACAGCTACCCGCAGCAACTCACAGTGACCCAGAGCGACCCACAGCAACCCATAGCAGGACCCACAGCAACCCATAGCGGGACCCATAGCAAACCGCAGTGATGCACAGTGACCCACAGCATGACCCACAGCGACCCATTGCAGGACCCAGCACAACGCACAGTGACCCACAGCAACCCACAGCGGGACCCATAGCAACCCACAGCGACCCATTGAGACCTAAAGTGACCCACAGCAACCCATAGCAACCCACAGCAATCCATAGCGGGACCCATAGTGAACCACTGCGACCCATACAGACCCAAACCGACCCACAGCAACTCACGTTGACCCAAAGCGACCAATAGGAAACCGCAGAGAACAATAGGGATCCATAGAGACACAGCGACATCACGTGAGAGCACCCCCTGGTGGCGTGGAGGGGAACTGCAGCCCCTTAGGGATCCATTGGGACACAGAGACCCACAGCAACCTATAGCGACCAATTGAGACCCATACCGACCCACATCGACCCATAGCAACCTATAGAGACACATGGCAAGACCCAGAGCGATGCACAGCAACCCATAGCGACCCACAGCGACCCATAGCGGGACCCATAGTGACCCATAGCAATCCACAGCGACTCATAGCGGGACCCATAGCAACACACAGTGACCCATAGCGACCCATAGTGGGACCCACAGCGACCCACAACGACCCATAGCAACCCACAGCAGCCCATAGCCACCCACAGAAACCCAGGGACCCATAGCGACCCACAACGAACCTTAGCAACCCACAGTGGGACCCATAGTGACCCACAGCAACACATAGCGACCCACAGCAACCCATAGTGACCCACAGCGACCCATAGCGACCCACAGTGGGACCCATAGTAACCCACAGTGACCCATTGCGACCCATAGAGACACATAGTGACCCACAGCAACACATTGCAGGATCCAGCGCTACCCACAATGACCCATAGCGAACCACTGCAACCCATAGAGACCCAAAGTGACGCGCAGCAACCCACAGTGACCCAAAGCGACCCATAGAGGGACCCATAGCGACCCACAACTACCCATCGCGACTCATAGAGACCCATAGTGACCCACACCGACCCACAGCAACCTGTAGGGGGACCCACAGCGACCCATAGCGACCCACAGTGACCGATAGCAACCAATAGAAAACCACAGAGAGCAACAGGGAGCCATAGAGACACCGCAACATCAAGTGAGAGCGCCCCCTGGTGGCTTGGAGGGGAACTGCAGCCCCTTAGGGATCCACTGGGACACAGCGACCCGTAGCAGACCACATCGATCCATTGCGACGCACAGCGATGCACAGCGACTCAGAGACCCACAGCGACCCATACCGACCCACAGGGACCGATAGCGACCAATAGTGACTGATACCGACCCATAGCGACACACAGCAACCCACAGTGACCCACAGCGACCCTCAGCGACCCATAAAGGGACCCATTGCGACCCATAGTGGGAGCCTTAGCGACACTCGGCAGCCCATAGCGATCCACTGCTACCCATAACCACCCATAGCGAGACCCACAGCGACCCACAGTGACCCACAACGAACCACTGCAACCCATAGAGGCCCATAACAACCCACAGCTACCCACTGCAACCCATAGTGACCCACAGCGACCCAGAGCGGGACACAGAGCGACCCATAGCGGGAGTCTCATAGACCCACAGCGACCCATAGCGGCCTACAGCAACCCATAGCGGGACCTGCAGCAACCCATTGTGACCCAGCGACCCAGAGCAACCCACAGAAAACCACAGAGAGCAATAGGGAGCCATGGAAACACAGCGACATCATGTGAGAGCGCCCCCTGGTGGTGTGGAGGGGAACTGCAGCACCATTGGGACCCACAGCGACCCATAGCAACCCATAGGGACCAATAAAGACCTATAGCGACCCACAGCAATCCATAGAGACCCACAGTGACCCACAGCGACACATAGCGACCCACAGCGACCCCTAATGGGACCCTCAACAACTCACAGCGACCCATAGCGACTCATAGAGACCCATAGCGACCCACAGCGACCTATTGCAGGACCCACAGTGACCCATAGTGACCCACAGCGACCTATAGCAGGACCCACAGCAACCCATAGCAACCCACAGCGACCCATAGTGACCCACAGCATCCCAGAACGACCCACAGTGGGACCCATAGCAACCAACAGTGTCCCACTGTAATCCACAGCAACCCATAGACAGACCCACTATGACCCATAGTGGGACCCACAGTGACCCACAGCGGGACCCATAATGACCCACAGTGACCCATAGCGACCTATAGCAACCCACAGCGACCCATAGAGACCCATAGCAACCCACAGCAACCCACTGTAGGATCCAGCGTGGCCCACAATGACCCATAGTGACCCACAGCAAGCCATAGCGTGACCCATAGCCACCCACAGCGACCCATAACAACCCATAGTGGGACAGAGAGCGACCCGTAGCAGGACCCACAGCGACCCACAGAAAATCACGGAGAGCAATAGGGATCCATAGAGACACAGTGACATCACGTGAGAGCATCCCCTGGTGGCGTGGAGGGGAACTGCAGCCCCTTAAGGATCCATTGGGACCTGTAGCGACCCACAGTGACCCATAGAGACCCATAATGGGACACAGTGACCTACAGCGACCCATAGTGGGACCCACAGCAACCCATATAGACCCACAGAGGTCCATAGTGACTCACAGCGACCCATTGCTGGACCCACAACAATCCACAGCAACCAACAGCGACGCATAGCTGGACCCACAGCGACCCACTGCAACCCTCAGCGACCCATAGCGGGACCCAGAGCGACCCATAGCAGGACCCATAGCAACCCACAGCGACCCAGAGTGACCCGGAGCAACCCATAGAGACCAACAGTGACCCATAGCGGGAGCCTCAGTGACCCATAGCAACCCACAGCAAACCACTGTGACCCATAGCGACCCATAGAGACCAATAGCGACCCACATGACCCATAGAGACCCACAGTGACCCATAGCGGGACCTGCAGCAAACCACAGCGACCCACAGCAACCCATAGAGACTCATAGCGATCCACAGCAACGCACAGCGACCCATAGCGACCCACAATGACCCATAGTGATCGATAGAGACCCATAGCAACCCACAGCAAAGCACAGCGACCCATAGCAACCCACAACAACCCATAGTGACCCATAGCGACACATAGCAATCCATAGCGGGACCCACAGCGACCAACAGCGGCCCATAGTGGGACCCACAGCGACGCACAGCTGGAGCCACAGCGACTGATAGCGACCCACAACGACCCATAGACGACAATAGCTACGCACTGCGACCCATGGCGACCCAAAGAAAACCACAGAGGGCAATAGGGAGACATTGATGAGCAGCGACATCACGTGAGAGCGCCCCCTGGTGGCGCGGAGGGGAACTGCAGCCCGTTAGGGATCCCTGCCCAGGCTCGCTGTACACGGCCGTGCTGCTCGCATGACCCTTGTGTGTAGCAGTCCCAGCTCTGACTCAGACCCTCACAGCGTCTCAGATACCCACGCACAGATTTTCCCAAGGAAGGGTTACTGCTGTCATTGTTCTGCATTGCTGTCACTGTCTTCTAGAGCAGAAATGTTTCAGCCGTGCTCAAATGAAAGCAGCTGATTTGTGACTGTTTCCCTGCATGCCCCGCAATGACTGCAGTTATCATCCAGAGCTCTTTGGTCATATGTACCACTGCAATTCTCTGCAGTTCCTCCCAGTTCATGCTGGTAAGACTCGGGCAGGTGTAGCCAGGACGTCATGTAGCCGAGGTGGGTTTCAAGCATGGAGCTTCTGTCCCCTCCTGGGCAGTTACAGACGCAGGCTTTATTTCTATGACACTGATGGGTGTTGTTGTGTCCTTTCTGTTCTGTATGGCCCAGGAGGGCACCTGGTGCTCCAGGTGAGGCCGCAGCCGTGCAGAGCAGAGCAGGGCCGTCCCTCCCCTCCCCTGCTGGCA
Organism: Oreortyx pictus; assembly: GCA_036925125.1. NCBI lineage: Eukaryota > Metazoa > Chordata > Aves > Galliformes > Odontophoridae > Oreortyx > Oreortyx pictus. The sequence continues at coordinate 5,242,670 of JAUPFR010000029.1, forward strand.
CTGCACTCCTCACTGCCCCTCACAGGAAGGTTGGCCTTCCTGGCTGACTGCGCACGCTGCCGGCTCACGTTCAGTTTGCTGATGACCAGGACTCCCAGATCCCCATCAGCAGAACCACTCTTTAGTGTCCCATCCTCTGTTCTGTGTGTGCAGCCGGGGTTGCCCTTACACAGGGGCAGAACCAGGCACCTGTTTTTGTTACACTTCACGTGGTTGGTGACTGGACACTTCTCTAAGTCGTCCACATCTCCCTGCAAGGCCTGTCCGCCCTCAGGGGAGTCAGCAGCTCCTCCCAGTTCAAAATCATCAGCATATGTGCTGGAAACGTCTTCTAGCTCTTCATGCAAGCGGTGATGGAAACACCAAAGAGAAGCAGCCCTAAAACGCAGCCCTGGGAAGTCCTGCTAGTGACCTGGAAGAGCAAGAGTTTTGGGACCTGAAAGGGAAACTGCAGCCCCACGTTCTGGGGCCCTTGTCACAGACTGAGACCTCACTCACACCAGCAGCTCCTGCAGGGTCAGCACAGTGCAGCATGAGCCATCCAGAAGCTCACGGAGAGCACAGACGGCAGCTTCATGAACGAGCCAAAGAGGGACCAAAGAGAAGAGGCTCCCTGCTGGATCTCACAGCCACCAGCAAGGAGGGCTTGCAGGAAATGTGAAGGACAAAGACATCCTTGGTCTGCGGTGGCCATGGTACGGTGCAGCTGAGGAGTCTGAAGGGAGAACAGAGCATACAGCTTGGGGCTTCAGCAGAGCATCCCTCGGCTTCTTCAGGTGTCTGTGCTGTGCGGGGCAGCAGGGGAAGGCTCTGAGGGGAATAGGGTCAAAAACTGTATTAGCTACCTAAGGATATCAACTTCCACGCAGAGTAAATCCATCCCAAGGAAGAGGAAGCCAAGTGGCAATGTCCGAAGTCCTGCAGGAATGGGGAAGATCGCCCTAGTCAAACCCAGCCACAGAAAGGGAGCACACAGATCATGGAAACAACAAGAGATCAGAGGAGGTTTAGCACTGAGTGGGTGAATTCAGATGGGAAGAGCGATGTGAGGAAAAGTGATACATGTCCCATGGGGTCAATGCAAGTAGAAATGGGGTGAGGAAGTTGAGGAGGATGTTTGTCCACACAGTGTCAGAGCAGAACTCATTTGGGGACATCCTGGATCAACATGCATTGCCAAACACCGCTTCAAAATTCTTTTTTAAACCAAACTGTTTTTATTAACAGTCTAATCTTGACACTGGCCAGGGGCTCCTGGAGTCACGGAGGGGAGGTGGAGGAGTCTCAAGGGGCTGCGGGGGGGGCAACACAGAAGGGCTGGAGCTGGAGCTCCAGTCTGAGTATCTGGGGGGGGATTTCTGCAAATCCTGGGACCCCACCCCCATATGGGACCTCACAAAAAAAAAACAAAAACAAAAACAAAACAAACAAACAAAAAAAAAAACAGGACCCCTGGGATTCCACAACCCCAATGGGATCCCTTCATATCCCCCCAGGACACCTCAACCTCCGTGCAACCCCCTCATACCCTCCAAAATCCCCCAGGCCAATGGGACTCCCCGTATACTCCCAAATCCAATAAGGCCTCCTAAAGAAGACAGGACCCATGGGAAACCACAGACCCTCCCAATCCTTATTAGGACCCCCTCAATGAAACAGGAGCCCAGAGAGCCCCACAGCCCAATGGGACCCCCAACCACAATGGGACACCCAGTCCTCCCAAACCCAGTAAGACCCCCTCTAAAAAATCAGAATAGGAGCCCTTGGAGTCCTCAGTCCCAATGAGAGACCTCCAAGCACTCCCAGATCCAATAAGACCACCTCCCCCCAAAATCCGGACCCCTAGGTCCTAACCCCAATGGGACACTGCCATTATCCCACTCTAATGAGGCCCCACATTCCTCTCATGTTCTCCTGATGTCCCGTGGTTTGGTTTTGGTACAACCAGCGTCCCCCCATTGTCCCCTCCCTGGTAGTTCTGTGCCCCCACGTCCCCTGTGTCCCTGTCCAAGTGGCTCTGGGACCCCACTACTGCCCTCAGTGTCCCCTCCGTTCTCTCTCCAGTGGCTCTGGTTTCCCAATGCAGAGGTCACCACAGAAAAATCACTTTGCAGGTCATCACCTCGTCAACTCATCGTACTAGAGAGGAGTGGGGAAAGGGGGACAAGTGGTTCTCCCCAGCCTCGCTGTAACCGACAGTAACTTTAGTTAAAGTAACATTAAAAGGTCCTCTATGTGGGCAGAACTCTCTCTCCTTTAATAAGGGATTCAGGACAAATTTGATGAGCAGGAAAAGGGGAAAGGGAACGGGGGCATCATTCCCCAAGAGAGAAGCAGGACAGCGCAGGGCAGGAGGTGGATTCTGAGGTGGCTGTGCAGAGCAGAGGGCAACAGTCGGTTTCTAAGTTCTCCGCTCACATACATGGCCTCACATCCCACAGCTGTCAGGGCCGGGCAATGGAAAACAGTACGTCACAAATGACTTGTGAAACCACGGGTGACGCGGCAATGTCCAACAGCCACGACTCGTACAGCGTGAACTCCGTCCACTTCTCATCCACCTCGGCCTCGGTTCTCGTCCACCTTGGCCAGGGCGAGCAGCACCCGAGCAGCTCGGCGCATCATGTCCACGCTCGTCGGCTCACAGGGTGCGTTCTGCACGGGCACCGGGCCAGCCTGGCACTGCTGGCACTGCGCGGCCACCAGGCCGTCCTCCGGGAAGTCCAGCAAGGTGCCAGCGCTCCCCTCCTGCACAGCAGTCGCTCTGGCTGCCGGGCTGTGCCCCTGTGCCAAGCTGGCCAGTAGGACCGCAGCCATCTCTCGCACGCTGCGCTCTGTCTGTCACCCAGGAAACGCAGCAGGGTGCTGTACAGCTTCTCCAAGCGCCTGGCAGGGGGAGCTGCAAGGATCAAACCCATGCTGGTGTCCCGAATGCTGAGTTTGCTGAGGGTTTCCCGAACCAGGCTCCCAGGGGACAGCTCCGCGCTCTGCCCCAGTGCTGGAAAGGGGTCCTGGGCCTCTGCTGACGGACACGCTGCCCAGTGGAGGAGTCCATCCAGGATTGGCAAGCTGAGGCTTTCTGGAAAGGGGGACAGGTCCAGCTGGCCAGAAACGTTGGCCAACGTGACCAGCGTATTTTCATGCAGCTCATGCAGGAAGTCCCACCACCACTCCTCGTTACAGCTCACTCCCTGGTCCCGCTCCTCCTCCCTCAGAGCTCAGGGGTGCCTGCTTGTGCTCTCAGTGCTCGTGGTGTAAGAGCAGCAGTGTCCCCAGAATCAGCAGCAGCCCGGCGTGTTTGGACATCTCGCCATCACTGCCCGGCACAAACGACAAACTCCTGATGATGCTGGAGACACAGATGCAGCGCTTCGCCAGAGAGTCCTGCCAGTCACTGACGGGGCAGAGTGCCGTCTTGTCTTTTTGGCGGGGTTCATCCTCCAGCATTGCTGAGGAGCTGTCCGACGGAGGAGCCTCCCCTTCCCGAGCACTTTGGTGGCTCTCAGCCACAGAGCGCTCCTTCTTGCTCTCAAAGTGGGTCTGGATGTGTGCAGTCGTATCTCCACCACCCACCTGCCAGTGCAGGAGGCCGCTCCCAAACCCACAGAGCGCTCTTTGCCCTGGGTCTCCCACCTCGTATTCCTTCAGGATTCCAAAGATCTCCATCAGGCAGCGCCTGGATGCTTCAGTGCTGGGACAACGGGGCCAACAGTGTGCCCCTCTATAGTAATGAAGCTCACCAACTAGGAAACGTTGCCTGAGATCCAGCTGTCGACGGAGGGATCAGCAGGTATATGGGCGGAATTGCCACCCTCTGGCAATGAATGTTAGTAGCTGTGAGGGAAAGATATCCCTACAAGAGTGACCTGTGATCTAAGGTGAAAAGATGAAAAACTACTGGAGAAGGCATCCAGTATTTGAGAGAAACAGCTGTGGCAGAAATGCTGCATGATCCCACATTTGATCCCAACGATCGGGACCATGAGTAAGGAGTGCACCTGAAATATGTCAGAAGCTTTCAAAGACAGCACCAGAAAGGTACTCTGGTACACTAGTGACAGCGTTCAACAGATATGAGGAACAAGACAGAAAGCCCCAGTTTTTGAACTGATTCTCACACTTCAGAACTTTGAACAAAAATTTCCGCCATCACATGCTTCCATTTCAGCCATATCAAAGTTAGAAGGACAAATGGAAGACATGTCGGAAAAATTATCCTGACTGATTGAATCTGTGGCAGCTATCAGAAGCAAACACCATCCTGCTCGAGCAAATGACAGCACTAACTTCACTAACTTCATGTCACACATGGCTCTGTGGAGTTACTTATGTGCAAATGGAGAAGATATGAAGGAACGGCATAAAAAACCTACCCCTCACTGTGAGCACGGGTGAGAGAATTATAACGCAGACCAAATACCAATGAACTTGCTCCTGTCACTGCAGGTAACCAATAGAGGGGCCCTTCCCCCAGCCAGAAGGGGGAGAGGGATAGTAGAGTGTACTGGACTGCGTGGATTCGGTGGCCTGGTACATCAGAACCACAAAAATATGAGGCACTGGTGGATACTGGTGCACAGTGCACTCTAATGCCTTTGAGTTATAAAGGGACAGAACTGATCTATATCTCTGGAGTGCCTGGGGGCTCTCAGAAATTGTCTGCGTTGGAGGCAGAAATAAGCCTCACTGGTAAAGTCTGGCAGAAGCATCCTATAGTGACCGGACAGGGGGCTCCATGCATACTTGGTATAAACTATCTCAGAAGGGGACATTTCAAGGATCCCAAGGGGTACTGATGGGATTTTGGAATAGCTGCAGATAACATTAAGCAGCTGTCTGCTTTGCCTGGCCTGTCAGAAGATCCATCTGTTGTGGGGTTGTTACAAGTGGAGGAGCAGCAGGTACCAATTGCTATCACGACAGTGCACAGATGACAGTACCACACTGACAGGGATTCCTTGCTCCCCATTCATGATTTGATCCATCAGCTAGAGAGCCAGGGAGTGATCAGCAAAACCCACTCACATTTTAACAGCCCCATATGGCCGGTGTGTAAAGCCAGTGGAGAATGGAGGCTGACGGTAGATTATCGTGGCCTGAATGAAGTCACACCCCCACTGAGCGCTGCTGTGCCAGATATGTTGGAGCTGCAATATGAACTGGAGTCAAAAGCAGCCATGTGGTATGCCACCACTGACATTGCCAATGCTTTCTTTTCAATTCCTCTGGCCACAGAATGCAGGCCGCAGTTTGCTTTCACCTGGAGGGGCGTTCAGTACACCTGGAACCGTTTGCCCCAAGGGTGGAAGCACATCCCAACCATTTGCCATGGGTTGATCCAAAACACATTGGAACAGGGCGGTGCTCCTGAGCATCTGCAGTGCATTGATGATATCATTGTGTGGAGCAATACAGCAGATGAAGTCTTTGAGAAAGGAGAGCAGTTAATCCAAATTCTCCTGCAAGCTGGCTTTGCTATTAAGCGAAGCAAAGTGAAAGGGCCTGCACAAGAAATTCAGTTCCTAGGTATAAAAAGTGTCAAGATGGACGTCAGCACATCCCAACAGAAACAACATCCCAACAAAACAACCATCAGGTAGATCGAGCTGCCAAAGTTAAGATGGCTCAAGTAGACCTGGACTGGCAACACAAGAGTGAATTATTTCTAGCTCGATGGGCCCATGAGACCTCGGGCCATCAAGGAAGAGATGCAACATATAAATGGGCTAGAGACCGAGGGGTGGACTTAACTATGGACACTATTGCACAGGTTATCCATGACTGTGATACATGTGCCACAATTAAACAAGCCAAGAGGATGAAACCTCTTTGGGAGGAAGGGCGATGGCAAAAGTAAAATTATGGGAAGGCGTGGCAGGTTGATTATATCACCTTGCCACGATCTCGCAATGGTAAGCATTATGTGCTCACCATGGTGGAAGCAACCACTGGGTGGCTTGAAACATATGCAGTACCCCATGCTACCGCCCGAAACACCATTCTAGGTCTCGAGAAACAAGTCCTGTGGTGACATGGCACTCCAGAAAGAACTGAGTCAGACAACGGGACCCATTTCAAAAATTGTCTTGTAAATACCTGGGCCAAAGATCATGGCATTGAATGGATTTATCATGTCCCCTATCACGCACCAGCTTCTGGTAAGATTGAAAGATACAATGGGTTGTTAAAAACCATGTTGAAAGCAATGGGTAGTGGAACATTTAAGCATTGGGAGAAGCATTTGGCAGAAGCCACCTGGTTGGTCAACACTCGAGGATCCATCAATCGCGATGGTCCTGCCCGATCCAGCTCCCTACCTACTGTAGAGGGAGATAAGGTCCCTGTAGTGCATGTGAAGAACATGTTGGGAAAAGCGGTGTGGGTCCTTCCAGCTTCTGGAAAGGGCAAACCTCTCCGTGAAACTGTCTTTGCTCAGGGACCTGAGTCTGCTTGGTGGGTGATGCAGAAGAATGGGGATGTTCAATATGTACCACAAGGGAATTTGATGTTGGGGGATTGCAGTCAGTAATTCCATAATAAGGGGTGGAATGTCACGGTTTTATGATTTTTATTATCAGTACTCCACATCATAACATCATGTGAGGCACTGGAGTTAAAGAGTCGACGCTCTATGTCCACCCACTGCTGAATTTCTGGGTACCTGGCTCTCAGAAGAGAAGAAGAACTCCATACCCCACAGAATTTGCATTCTCATTTTCCACCCAGAGGGAAAGATCAAACTGCACACAAATCCCACAGCTTCCTGTTTCGATGTTCATCTCAGCAGTGGAGGTTCCCTAACTGTCTCGCCTTCAACTTTAGCATAAGGCATTTGGTTTCAGACGCTTTCTCTCATTTTATTCAACTTACTAGCTTTAATTCCAATTATAATGTGTTATTTTTGCATTCTGATCTCTTTTTTTATAAAATATTTTTCCTCCTCAGATCATTACTGCTGTTTTGTTTTTAGGCCCATCTCCCGACCCTCTTCCCCTTCCCCCTTCCCCTTTCCCAGGGCGTGGGTCTGTGGCTGCCCTACCCTATTCACTGGCCCATAAACCACTGACACCCATGTTTGTCATTCCTCCTGTGTAGTCCACATGTGGCTCTCCTCCATTTTCCTGCTTGCATTTGCAGACCTCGCACTGGCAGTAAGTTGAGCAACGTGGCTTTGTTGCAGAGGATGCACAGGACTTGGCACAGTGTTTGCGTGACTGAACTGCCTCTGTTGGGCTGCAGTCTGTCTGTGGAAGAGCGTGTATCCCAGTTACAGACAGGGCCCATTGCTTCATTTATTGGTTTATTTTTTTGGTTTATTTTTTGCTTTTCATGCAAGTTCTTTTAGAAGAGAAGAGAGTTTAACGTTACCAGTCTCTTCAGTTCAGCAGGAGAAGCAGAATTCAGGATAATCAATTCCTGCATTCCTCTTTAGAAATGATATTTTAGTCCTTCCTTCCTCTTCAGTCTTCATTTTTACAGCTGATACGGACTTCATAACATGAGGTTGAAGATCTGTATTGTATATGCACGTGCAGAAGATGTAGAGCTGCTGAATGGCTCTGCTGCTCTTTAGGGTGTTACTCTGCATCTGTGTGGTGTCTGGGGAACATTTTGGTTCTGAATGGACCACATTTGAGGAGATGTTTGAGTAGAACTGTATCTCTTCCGGAAGGATCCACTCCGTGATCTTCCCAGGCTCAGTGGTGTGCCTGGGAACCAGCTGCCCTCTCAGTTGGGCCTCCCGTTTTGGACCTCCATATTCCAGCTATGTCTCCTGTGGCAGGGAAAAGAGTTTCTTGCAGTACGACTGTTCCAGCCAAGCTTCATGTGGCCTTCAGAATGCCTCCTCACATCTTTGTCTTCGTTAGTAGAAGTTAGTACAACTGTTTCATTGTATGATACCTGTTAGTACAACTGGTATAATTTCCGCTGTTTCAGAGAAAGAATGTGCGGGTTAGGGTTATTAGGATAAGGGTTATTAGGGTAAGGGTTATTAGGGTAAGGGTTAGGGTTACTATGGTTAGGGTTGGGAAAGAGTTATTAGGGTTAGGGTTGGGTAAGGGTAAGCGTAAGGGTTGGGGTTAGGGTTATTAGGGTAAAGTTAGGCTAGGATTAAGATTAGGGTTAGGGTAAGGTTTAGGGTTTGGGTTGTTTCAGCTAAGCTTCGTGTGGCCTTCAGATTTAAGTTAGGGTTACGGTTAAGGTTAGGATTAGGTTTAGGGTAAAGGTTGTTTCAACCGGCTTCATGTGGCCTTCAGGTTTAGGGTTAGGCTTAGGGTTAGGGTAGGGTTAGGCTTAGGGTTAGGGTTGCAGAACTCCTGGCACTACAGACCCCGGCTACAGGTATGAATTCTCTTGAGCTCTCTGTCATCCCAGAAACCCACACACAGAGAGCACAGGCATGCCAGGCCTTGGGAACAGCTCTCATTGCCATCCAAATTCCCCTCTCAAAGCACAGCTCCAGCTTCCTCACCTTTGCTGATGCCGAACAGGCACAACACCAGCAGTCTGCCTGGGAACATCATCAACCTCTTCATTTTCCATGAAGAGGTGGAAATCTGGAAGGCTTCCCAGCCCCCTTGCTGAGAGCTCCACCGCTGCCACCATCATTCCCAGCACCTCCCCCTCTGGAGAGGCATCGAGCGCTAGGGAGGTGAAAAGAACAGCGTTCAGAGCATCACAGGCCGAGCGCAGGGCAGTAGTGCAGAATGGGCTGCAGCCTGGCTGTCAGGGCCAGCTTTCCACGGAGCTTACCAGGGCAGCTGTCGCTTCAGCTCTAGCTTCTGCCGGTTTCTTTCAGCAACGCTGGCAAAAGCCTCCTGCTGGTGTAGGTGTGGCTCCAACCTTCTGAGCACCTGAGCTGCTCGTGGGGAAAGGAGGCTGCAACAGGAGGAGAAACTCATCCCTCAGTCTGCTGAGCCCCATCTGCCTCTCCCCTCAGCCAGCCCTGCATCCCCATAGTGCCGCGTGTTCCCACCCTTTCACCCTGCCAGCAGCTTTTGGCCTGGACCAAAGCCTGGGGACAGCCAAGCAGCAGGATCACAGCTTGAGTGATCAGAGTGAACAGAGCCCGCACACACTTACTGAGAATAGAGTGTCAGCTTGGTTGCTGTTCCCATGTCCTTGACTGACAGAGGGACCTCAGCCTCCCTCCACCTCTTCCCCATCTCCTTTACCCTGGGCTGGGCTGGAGGGTGCGGAGCCCGAGCACGTGCCTCTTCAAACCGCTGCCAAAGAGGAGATGGTGTCAGCAAAGCCGACAGGGAGTATGGGGCTGTTCCCAGAGGCCCTCTGTCAAGGGCTCTGCAGCAGGCCCTGGGAAGCAGGAGTCTCGGCTGTGCTGTCAGCAGGGCGGATCCCTGCCGGTACCTGGGGTGGCTGCCGGTCCTCCCTTGCGCTCCAGCCTTGCCATGCCGCCCTTTCTGCCCGCACTTGCTGGATTCGCTTCTCATATGTGGGCCACAAGCAGTCCGCTTCATCCCACAATGCAGACACTTCCCAGAGCTCCTACAGGGCCACAGAGACACAGCAGCAAACGGAATCAGTCTCAGCCCCCGGGCTCGTCCTTCAGCTCCACACTCCTGCCCCTCGCCTCTACAGCTTTAGTCATGAAGGACCAGGGGCCCCAGAGCCAGGTTGAGATCCTCATCTTGTGCCATGTGGCAGCCAGGGAGAAGAGACAGGGAAGGTGTGCAGCACCCTCCGCCTCCTTTGGAGCAGCTGAAGGAGCGAACAGGAACTGAAGGCACCCCAAGGGCTCTGCTCAAGATCTCTGCACACACACACGCCGAGGCTTTTGCTTCCCTCCCTGGAAGCACTCAAGGCCAGGCTGGACCAGGCTGTAAGCAAACTGGTCTGGACGGAGGTGTTCCTGTCTGTGACAGGGGGGTTGGAATGAGGTGATCCCAACGGTACCTGCAGCGCTCTCTTAGAGGATTCAGTCAGCTGGGCTGGAGGAGCTGGTTCCCGGCGGCCTGCCATCTTTGTCCCACGGGAGCTGTCTGCACACGGCGGGAGCACGCTGCAAAGAGACATCATGAGGAGTCTGCAGGAGCCCAGGGCACCTCGGTCTCACCCCGTGTTTCCCACAGCCATAGAGATGGGCTGAACTGCAATGTGGAGAGAGCCCTGAAGGGAGAAGAGCTTTTGCGATCAACAGGGATCTGCATTCAGCTCTCCCAGGGATCAGGCACCTGGGTGCAAAAGGGAGCAGGCGTGTCTGCCTCGGGTAATAGCACTGCGCACTTGCCATCCCTTGAGAGAATGGCCCCCACTGGGACACACACGTGTCAGGAGCCTTTCTGAGTCCCAAGAGCTGGCAGCTCCAAAGGGAAGGAAATTCCTCCGTGAGAGCGCATATCTATCTCCTTCCTCTTCTCACCTAAGACACTCACATGCCAGAAGGCTTCTTTGCTGAGACTTGTTGCCTCGTGCTTTCTTTGCAGCACAGCTGCATGGAAGGGGGAAGTGTCTTCCGCCTCTGCAGCAGCCTGCCTGCAGAAATCCCTGCAATTAGGAAAGGAAGAAGTTCTTCAGAGCAGCCCCATGGGCGTGGCATGTGAACCTGGCTCCAGTCACCGAGCGATGGGACAGGGACAACCTCCGTACAGCAGCAGCCGGTTCCCTCACCTTTGCTTATCTTGCGTTCTCCCTGAGGGACGGCTCTGCTCTTTTTCACAGTGAGCTGAAACCTGGAAAACCAAGAATGACACACCCTTGAAGAAGGATGACCTCCTACCCCACCCACACAGCTTGTTGGCAGCATGGCACCCCTTTTCCTTCCTGTCCATGCTAAACCAGCACACGGGGCCCTAAATCCTCTCCATGTGTGGTCGGTTCTCTCTGATGGGAATCAGAACAGGTTGGGCACCAGAAACACAACTGTGATTCCCTGTCAGTCTGGGTGGGGTGAAGACGAACACACAGCCAAAAGCGAACCAGGAGATAGACATGCAGGATTTCTCCCCGACTGGATGCTGAGCATGGAGACCCAAGAGGGCACATTCCAAAGGAGCAGGTGTGAAGGAAGCCTCCTGCCTGGTCAGCTAAGGGCTGCAGAGGAAATGCACTCACCTCGGGAGCACCCGGATCCCCTGAGCAATGGTCTCTGGGTTGTAGCCAGCAGAATACTGCTGCCAAAATCCCTGCAAAAAGACACAGACCTGATAGAGGCTTGCCAAGGCAGTTTAATTGTGGCTCTCCCTGACAGGAAGCAAATCTGTCTCCCATGCCATAAGAAAGCTTCTCTCCACCAAAGCCTCTTCCACGAACATCACATCTTTGTTCTGCGCTGATGGAGTCGCACAGCAAAATGCTGAGGTCGTGTACGAATGCTGCTAGGCTTTCTGTGAGGGCAGAGATCCAGGAAATCTCTCTGCCAGTGAAGAAAGCCGTTGGGGCAAGCATGGGGAAAAGTATTTGTGTGGCCTGCTGCATCCAGGCTGGCCAGTGGTGATCTGAGGGTGTACCTTCCAAACCCCATCAACTTACACTCTGGAGCAACACAATCAGGTGTGCTTCATTCCCCAGCGCTGTAATGCAGCTGAAATAGAACCTCGTGCAGAGGAATTCATCTTCATATGTCAGAACGCCGATGTTTTTGAAGGCAAAGGAAACATGCTCCTTGTTCCTCAGGAGGTGGTGGAACATGAGGATGGTCTCTTGCACGCAGTGCTGCACTTCGATCAGCGAGAAGGCAGTGGCTTGTGACAGCCGCCGGTAGTTCAGCGGCTCAATCTCGACACCATCTGCAAGGAGAAGAAACCTCCTCACCACCACAGCAAGCTGCATTGCCATGCAACATTCATCACCAAATCCCACAGAAAAGGTCCTTTAGAGAAACAGCTCTTGGGTGTGGTTCCTATGAGAGGAACTCAGGCTGTTCTGCGAGCTCTGAAGAGTTCTCTGCTTCACCCAGCCCTTTCCAAAGAGCAGGGAGAATACACCCTGCCAGAAATGGGGTGGGAAGGGGAAGGTGGCTGCCGCCTTCTCACCAGGGATGATCTCGCCATGAAACGAGACGTGCTGTGGCCCCACCGCACTGATATCCGGCTGGAACACAGGTCTTCGAACCGAAATCAAGTGGCCTTTGCCATGGAATTGCTCTTTGAGCACAGCAAAGACCCCAAGTCTCTCAACCAGGACTCCCTGCACAGGGAAAAGATAGAAAGGCTGATGAGTGTGTACCTTAGAGGTGGAAAAACAAGGAATGTCAAGAGCATGGGGCACTGCTCTCTGCCCTCCCCACTCCTAAGGGACAGCGGGGCAAGATGGGGCTCTCTGGAAAGCTTTGGAAAAGAACTGCGGTCTCTGTTGTACAGTCACCTCCGTGCTGTTTTTGCCAGCATCCCTTGGCTGGAGAAGAGCCTGGGGATTTACAGCACAGGAATGAAGCCTGGGACTGATTCCCAAGGATTATCCTAGGCACAGAGCCAGAAAAATGCCCCATTTCTCTGTTTGCTCTCCCCAGTCTGACCACGGGGCGGAGGGAAGCCCTCCGGAGTGCCAAACATTTGCTCAGAGCAGCCTTGGCCTTGGCTTTCTCTCCCAGTTGCTCAGTAAGCTGCTGCGGGCACCCAGCTTGGGCTCGGCGTGCTGCCATGGTGTTCAGGGAGGGATTGCTCTGTGGGGCCCACACTCTCAGCAGGACTGAACCCTTCCAGGGCTAGGGGCACCAGGACACCAGCCCACCTTATCCAGCTTCAGTTGTTCCACGATATAATCAGACACCGCATCCCAGATTGCCACAATGTCTGCAAATGAAAGAAAAGATGTGTCAGGCTCCAGGCCAGCTTCTTCACCACATCGTGGCACGCTCCTTAACCAGAGAATGGCTGGCACAGGCACACGCAAACACCCCAGAAAAACACCACCATGGCTACGGAGCTGGGCTTTGCCCCGATTTCAGCCTTACTCAGAGCCCTGAGGAGAAACGAGGACATAGGAAGCCTCTGGGACATAGGATATCGCTCCTCCCACAGCTGGAACCTATGGGAACGCCAGCTCCCAGGGAAACCTGGCTCCAGACTGCCCTCTCACAGGGGACTGAGCCACACCTAGAGGAACCTGGGGGGTCTGAGCAGCTCTGCAGTCAGGACCCGGCTGCCACAGCATCCCCAGAGCCTAGTGGGACCCTCGGGCACGGCTCTCGCAGCAGCTCCCAGCCATGTCCAGCCAACTGCAGGAGCTGCAGCTTTTGACAGCTGATGGCCCCGTGTGATGCCTTGGGAAGGGGACCCTGAAAGCCTTACCTTCAGCAGAGAGGCGCAGGAGCGTTGGGAACGCGGAGGCCAGATCTGAGCTGACGGTCATAGTCCAGCAGCCCTCCATGCTGCTTGCAGACAGCCCTCAGCTCAGAACAAAGGATGTCCTCCCTGGCTCCTCAACCAGCAGTTCTCTGCAAAGTGCCCCTGCTCCTCCACACGTCAGTGAAGGTCTGCCAGTGCAGCCTTGCTGCCCCTGACCCGACTCCTGGCCACAGAAGGACAGAGTGCCTGAGCAGCGCTCCAGCAGTGCCCAGGCCTTGCAGGGAAGTGCCGGCACTGCCACTGCCCCAGGGAAGATAACCTTGTGATGCAGTGCATCGCATTGTGACATCAGCCCGTGTCACTCAGAGTTCTGTTAGGTCACCGTTGTGGAGAGGGCACAACTCAGGGCAGTCCCCAGAGATTTCTCTTCCTGTGCAGAGAACTGGACTACCTCTTTGGAGAGACTGGAAAAAGGGAAATATTACTCCCATTTTTAAGAAGGGGAGAAAGGAAGACCCGGGGAAATATAGGCCGGTGGGCCTGACCTCTGCCTGGGAAGGTCACGGAGCAGATCCTCCTAGAAGCTATGCTAAAGCACATACGAGATAAAGAGGTGATTCAGGACAGCCAGCATGGCTTCACCAAGGGCAGATCTTGCCTGACCAATCTGGTGGCCTTCTATGATGGAGTGATGGCTTTGGAGGATGCGGGAAGGGCAATGGATGTCATCTACCTGGACTTCTGCAATGCCTTTGACATGGTCCCTTACCACATCCTTCTCTCTAAATTGGAGAGGTGTGGATTTGAAGGATGGACTGTTGGATGGATTAGGAATTGGCTGGCTGGACGCAGCCAAAGGTTGTGATTAATGGTTCTGTGTCAGGGTGGAGGCCGGTCATGAGCGGTGTCCCTCAGGGGTCGGTGTCTTGGGGCCAGTGCTCTTCAACATCTTCATCAATGACACAGACGATGGCATCGAATGCACCCTCAGCAAGTCTGTGGATGACACGAAGCTGAGCGGTGCAGTCGACACATTGGAAGGAAGGGAAGCCATTTGGAGGGACCTGCACAGGCTGGAGAAGTGGGCCCATGGAAACATAATGAGGTTCAATAAGGCCGAGTGCAGGGTGGTGCACTTGGGTCAGGGCATTCCCAGGTATTTATCCAAACTGGGGGAAGACCTCCTTGAGAGCAGCCCGGAGGAGAAGGACTTGGAGGTCCTGGTGGACAAGAAGCTGGGCATGAGTTGGCGGTGCGCGCTTGCAGCCTGGAAGGCCAACTGTGTTCTGGGCTGCATTAACAAAGGAGTTGCCAGCAGGGACAGGGAGGGGATTGTCCTCCTCTACTCAGCTCTTGTGAGGCCCCATCTGCAGTACTGTGTCCAGGCCTGGGGACGCCAGTACAGGAAGGACATGGAGCTCCTGGAGCGGGTCCAGAGGAGGGCCACGAAGATGATCAGAGGGCTGGAGCACCTCTCCTGTGAGGAAAGGTTGAGGGAACTGGGCTTGTTCAGCTTAGAGAAGAGAAGGCTCCGGGGAGACCTCACTGTGGTCTTCCAGTACTTGAAGGGAGCATATAAACAGGAGGGGGAGCACCTGTTTACGAGGGTTTATAGTGATAGGACAAAGGGGAATGGTCTTAAACTGAGACAGGGGAAGTTTAGGTTAGATATTAGGAGGAAGTTTTTCACACAGAGGGTGGTGGCACACTGGAACAGGTTGCCCAGGGAGGCTGTGGATGCCCCATCCCTGGAGGCATTCAAGGCCAGGCTGGATGTGGCACTGGGCAGCCTGCTCTAGTGGCTGGTTGCCCTGCACATGGCAGGGGGGTTGAAACTATATGATCATTGTGGTCCTTTTCAACCCAGGCTGTTCTATGATTCTATGATTGTGGTTGTTTCCCAATTTGAGATTCTCTGACTCTGTGATGATTCTGATTCCTTGCTAAGAGGATAGATCCCAGATTTGTAGCTATGCAATATGATGCATTTCCATATCCACCCTCATGCATAGTGTGTGGAATAGTTGTGAGTGGCTGACACAACCCGAGCAAAATCAATTTCCGCAGGTTATTAAAAAAAAAAAAGTCCTTTGTTATAGTTTCTGCTTCTTGTTTATTCCTGTTCTCCCTTGTTTCATATGTAAGTTCCAAACTTGGCATTTTGCAGATAATACCTTTCCCCCGTCATTGTTTTGCAGCCCCTAATGAATCTCCTTTCTCAGTTATGACAGTTGTATGAGCCCAGTCATATAAGAATTTAGGACTGGAGTTCACTCTATGAGTTCTGTCATCAGTTGGTGTACCTAGTTGCCATCGTGCAGACTTTGCCAATTTATAACAGATGGATACAGCTGCAGTATACATGCCTAAGAGAGAAGCATTGATGTATTTTTTGATGTAGATATGCTGTAGTGATTTAACAGGGACTTAACAAGATTTGAGATGGCTGGATACAGTTGGTTACTTTCCACATAGAGTGCAGGTTTTAAACATACACATGCAGGAGGCCCTTCTGCTGAGTCAGAAGGATCAGAGCGGACTTCTTTGCTTTCTTAACTCCTCAAAGCACAGAGGTAAGGATCCTCAGTGCAGCTGGATCCACTCCTAGTCTGATTTGTTCGGGAGCTTGTGCCTGAGGGATCCTATGTGCACAATCAAAGATAGAACCTCTAGTGAAGCTAATAGAGCTCAAAACAAACTTACTGAGGATCTGTATCAGCAAGGTGTCTTGACATGAAGGTGTAAGGGATCTCTGTGCAGGTGTGTCCTCAAGAGGCATCCCTGCTCAAAGGGAGAGCTTGTCCTGTAGTCTGCTGCTGTGTAGGAAAGCTTAAGAGGCACTGGTGCTGCTCACTGTTTTTGGGGTGAGATGACTGACTCATTGCCGTACTTTGTTTTTAGGCACATGCTCAACTGGCCCTCAGCTGTTGAACCAGGTGTCTACTATCAGTTCTTTCAGCCTTCTAGTCTGGGACAGATTTATGATCGTTGATCTGCAATAGCCAGTGTGTTACTAGGAGTGTTGCTCTCTGTCTTCCTGTGCCAGGTCAAAGGATTGAAGTGGGAGGGAGAGAGAGAGAGGGAGAGAGAGAAAGAGGGAAAGGCAAGGCAGAGGGCAGTGTGCTGTCACATCAGCTTTGCTGTGGAGGAAGCTTGGTAAAGGCAGTGCTGCTGCAGATGGGCTGCAGTGGGATAGGGGCTGCTGCATTCTCTGACCATGCCAGTTATATAGTCCCAGCAGGCTCCAATTTAACATCTACTTTTCACCTGCAATAGATGCAGCCTGCAGGAGAGCAGCAAATGGCCACAGCACGTCCACCTCAGGCCGGAGCTTGGGGAAGCAGCCAGCAGAGGGCAAGGGACAAGAGTGCAGGGGGACAGTGAGGTGCCCTCTCCCAGCATTTGTGTTCTGGGGACAGAGAAACCGCTGTGACTGGAGTTTCTCTCCAGCTGCTTCCCTGGATCTTGGCTGTTCCTGCTGAGGAACACTTTGCTTACAGGGGCCTGTGACCTTTGTGGAAGAGGCTGTGTATATCAGCAGGAGGAGTGGGCTCAGCGAGTGCTCTACCAGGACACGATTCAGGAGATGTACAAGTCCATGGCCCTGCTCGGTGAGAGCTTTGCTGCCTTTCATCCTCTTTTTAAAACACTTTTGGTAATGCAGAACTAGCCTCTGCAAGCAGTAGAATAAATATAGTGCAGTTATTTATTTACAAACACAACAGCAACAAAAGAGACACAGAGAAGCAGGACTTTCAGAAAGGATGGAGCATGCTTAGCACTCTGATGGAAAACCCCAGAGTCACTGCTGACAAGCCAGTGTCAGCCAGGAGGAGGAGGAGGAGGATCAGCTTTCTGCAAACAGCCCTTGTGTTACTGCATCACATGGTGCCACCAGCTCCAGCACCCAAATGATTCTTGGGTTACTTCTTCATGATTTTATACTTTTCTGTACTCATCACCCATAATGAAGCCTTTCTGAAGCCTTGGTAAAAGGGAACGTTAAAGAAAACGTCCCTGCATCGTTTTCATTTGTTCCAGCTGCTCTGATACTCTGACCCTCCTTCCTCATTCAAGTTCTCCAACCTCTCGACTTGGTTGCACAAAGTGCCCGTCTTCCAATCCCCAATTCGCAGCCAGAGCTTTCCCCGGCAGCGCTTGAGGGGATTCTAGGTCGCCGTACTGCGGCCCCGGCCCGCCTCAGGCCGTGTCCCGCCGCTCCGTTCCTGTGAGGAGAAACAGCGAACGACCGCACCGCGGCTCCCGGAGCAGCGCCCGTCCGCTCCCGCGAGGGCTGAGGGCGTTGTGAGCATGCGGAGCGTCTCCCGAGTCTCATGAGAGCGGTGCCAGGAGGTGCCCCGCCCTCTGCTCTGTGCTCCCGAGCTCAGGCTGGGAGAGGCTTCCCATCGGAGCCCTGTCCGGAGCGGGTGGTCGCGCTGCGCGGAGGGGCGAAGTGTGTCAGCTGGGCTGCTCCGTGTGTGCCCATCGCCTGCTCCGGCGCGGTCGCGTTCTTTGGCGCCGTTTCCGTAGTGCGCTGAGGTGAATTCGTACCTGAGTGCCGAGCCCTGTGTAGGAGCACGAAAAAGGACAGAAATGCGTCTTTACTGAAGACTTGGCGTTATTTTCAGCTGGTATACGTTTAACTAATTTCTGCCTTTTCTGGTCGTGCAGGTGCTGTTTGAATCCCATGAGTCCTGCCCTTTTTTTGGGGGGGGTGAGGTTATTGGATTTGGGAGGGTGTAGGGAGTCCCATTGGCATTGGGGAATTTTGGAGGGGTCACAGGGGTCCCATGGAGGTTAAGGGATTCTGAGGGGACACGAGGGATCCCATTGGAGCTGGGGACTCCTAGGGGTGCTATTTTTTAGGGGTGGGGGGGGGGGAATCTCATAGGAGCTGTGTGGTTCCAGGTTTTGCAGACCTGCAGACTGAAGCTCCTGATCCAAGCCTCCCATCTTGTCCCCCTGGCAGCCCCACAAGAGCCCTCAGTGGCCCTCAGTGACTCCAGGAGCCCGTGGCCTGTGGCAGATTGCAACAGGACCACTCCTGGACCACACTTGGTGGTTTTGGTGGTTGGGGGCTGTCACCTTCCTGCAGGTTCTGGGGATCTTCAGTCTCCCCCCATTTCAAGAGGGGATGACGACATAGAAAGGAACATGATGATGCTCAGAGGAGGTAACAGGGACATGGCTATGCTGGCCTTGGAGATACCAGGACACGTGTGGGGAGCCCAGGATCACAATGTGTGGTCATGGTGGCTTTGGGGATCCCAGAATCAACAGTGGGGAGCTCCCCATGGGAACACCAGGATCCCTATGTGTGGTTGAGATGGCTCTGGGGACACCAGGAACTGTCATGGGCCCACTGAGAAGTGACATGTAAGGGACAGAGCCTAAGTGACATATAGGGACATAGAAGGGACGTGAAAGGGACACATGAGAAGGAGATACATAGGGACATGGAGTGGAATGGGAACAGATGTGAGAAAGGGACACAGGAGGGGATGTGTGAGGATTCTGTTGACACATTAGGGATAAAGTCACGTGGAGCCAGAACCTTGTCACATGATAACACTTTTATAAAATAAAACTATTTTTATAAAACAAAACAGTTTTTCCATTTTTATTGGGAAGTATTTATACAGGAAGGGCATCCCTATCCCTTGAGGTGTTCAGGGGATGCACAGAGGTGACAGTGAGGTGACAATTCAGTGACAGCCCTCACTCCATTGGTGGTTGGAATGGTGGTCCCAAAGTCCCTGTTTGCTGTCTCCATGATCCCATGACTGTGTTGGTGCCCCTGGTCCCTGATGAATGTGTTTGTCCCCTAGCACAGCCCCGGTGGCAGCAGCCTGGGGAGGATGTTGGTGGCCTCTTGGCAGCTCTGTGTGACCTTGGTGGCCTCAGTGACACCGGAAGTGGCCAACAGGCTCCGAACACCCCGCAGTGTTGCCAGGAGGTGCTCCTGGGCCAGGCGGGCACTGGCATCCCACAGCACCTCAGCCACCAGCACCAGCTCCTTGGGAACAACCATGTCCCCGTTGGTGGCCTTGGGGACATCAGGGCCATGATCTCCAGTAGTGACATGCAACATGGCTTTGATGTCCCTGAGGCAGTGGTCCACATGACTGTAGTAGTTGCAGGCCCCCATACAGACTGCTACCAACTGCTCTAGGAGCCCATGGGCCACTGCTGCATGCTGTCCCCTCTCCCTGGCTGCCACTGCTGCCACCACTGCTGCTGCCACCTCCTCCGTGGCCTTGCTGGCTGCCTGCAGCTCTTCCCTGGCCTCTGCCACCTGCGCATCATGAGCTGCCACCACCTCTGTCACCTCAGTCACCTCTGAGGGCAACGCCACCACTCTGGTGGCAGCCATCAACCCTCTGAGTTCTTTGTCCTCCCGTGTCACTGCTTCCACCAGGTGGCCCTTTGAGGTCTCAGTGGTGGCCCCGACAGCGGCCACAGTCCTACAGGCATCCCTCAGGCATGCAGCATCCTCCTGCAGCTTGGCCCAGATGTCCTTCACTGCCTTCTGCTACGAGTTGGTGATGGCTGTGGAGGCATCGGGCTGTTCCTTGGTGGCCCCCAGGGCACGTCGTAGGAGGGTGGCATTGCCAGCCGGGTGCATCATGGCTCTGCGCACGCCAGAGCTGAAGGTCAGCAGCCTGGCCCACAGTGAGCCCACGTCCCCTCCTAGAGAAGTGCCTCCAGGGATGGTCCCCAACTTGCCCAAGGTGGCCACCACAGTCACCAGGGGCTGCAGCAGCTCTGGGGACACCTGCGGACGAGAAAATGAGAGGGGGGTGGTCTTCCCACATCCTCCATATCGTCCCTGCTGTCCCCACCAGGTCTCTATCAGGTCCCCTCTTCCTGATGATAGCGCCAAGCTCTGTCCCCTGGTCCCCATGTTTCCAGGTCAAGGTCAGACACCCCATCCTCTCTGACTCCTTCCCACTATGCTGTCACCACTCCTGTCCCCCAGCCACCTCCTGTTCCCCTGTTTCCTTTGCCACTCCCTGTCCCCTGGTCCCCTTTTCCCTGATGTCACCTCCCAAACTGTCCCCTTGTCCCGTCAGCCACCTCCTGTCCCCTGGTCCCTTTTGACACCCCTTTTCCCTCCCCCACCCCCTGTCCCTGTCCCCAGAACAGCGCTGCACTTTGTCCCACCTCAGAGGGTCCGATAGTCCTGGTGCCATCCTGTGTCCACATGGGTGGTGGCAGCAAGGTGACAATATGCCGGTCTCAAGGTCGTCGCTTTCAGGCTGGATTGCACAGAAAACCCAAACTAACAAATCAGTGCAGTTAGCAGCAATTGGTGCTACAGCAGAAAACGTATAGTAGTAAATATGAAAGCAGATTACTAAAACAGCTTATTTTGAGCCAATTCTTCACAAAATAAGGGAATTATCATTAAATTTGAGGCTAGGACCTATGGGTCCATCACTGTGGATACCTGGAGCAGGGATTCAGCTGACCTTGGAAACAGCGAAAAGAAGGAAAACGAATCCAAAATGGGGCTGGGCGCTGCCGCAAGGAAGTGCAAAGGGAAAGGGAAAGCTTCCTGCAGAGCCAGAAGACGACTGGCTGGAAATATGCAGCATGGGGACATGCAGCATTCTGTCCTGTTTCTGATTTTCCAGGAGGGAGATTCCCCCTTTTCCAGAGTTTTTCCTCATTTTTGGGGTTATTTTTCCACTTTTCCTCCTCATCTCCTGACCACCCACTGCCCCCAGTGTCCCCTGATCTCCCCAATAGCTCCTGATATCCCCCAGACCCCAAAGATGTTCTCAGCACATACTCATCACAGCACCTGTGGTGATCCCAGTTTTGTCCTTGACACCTCCCCAGTGCCTCCAGTGTTGTCCTGGCATGTCCCCACAATGTCCTCCAGGATCTGAGGGCATTATTGAGGACAATCTTGAGTTCTTTAACGGGGACATTTTGAAGCATTCCCCCTCCTGCTGTCCCCATGTAGCCACCGTATTCCCAACCCTAAGTGACACGCTAGAGGCTCAGTGTTCAATGTGTCCCTGAAGATTATTGGGGGACATGGGACAGTGACACCCAGCTGTCCCCAGTGCCCACAGGCTCCTGTGTCCCCACATCTCCCCTTTGTCCCTGATGGGACAGGTTGTCCTCCAGACAAGGAGGTCCCACCTAGTGTCCCCAGATGGGACAGAGAGACATCCCAGTGTCCCCATCTGTACAGGTCTCTTGGCAGACCCTCCAGCACTCGGTCCCCTCCTTGTCCTTCAGCACTGTCTCTAAGGCCACCATAGTGCCCCCCAAGGCTCGAGTGCTGGCAAGAGATATTGGGTCACCTCCAGGTCGTGGGTGACAGCAGCCACCAGAATCTGGAGGTGGTCAGTCATTTTCTCCAACACCTCCCTAATGGTGGAAGCAGCATCAATGGCTTTTCTGGCCTTGGTGGCAGTGGTCCAGGCCAGGTGTGATAGTGGGACATTTGGTGACGCTGCTGGCTGCTGGTGGTAGTCCTGTGGCTCTCAGATTTTTCCACAGCCCACAGGGCCATCTGGCAGAGGATGATGACAGTGGCCAGGCAAGGGACAAGGTGGCTTTCCTGTTTCACCCTCAGTGCATCCCACACCACATCCAGGGGACACTGGGGTGACACTGGGGTGTCAAGGGGGACAGGGATGTTACCTCATGTCCCTCATCCCCTCCTGATGTCCCTTGTTCCCTCCCAGTGTCCCCATCCTGTCCCAATGTCCCCTCATCCCCTCCCATTGTCCCCATTCTCTCCCAGTGTCCCCTGATCCATACTGGTTGGCTCTATACTGGTCTATTCTGGACAGCGGGGCTCTTCCTTGAGCCTTGACTTTCTTGACACTTCTTAAAAAAGAAAATTCCCAAAAGAAATACCTGAATAATTGCAATGGAGCATTTAATCTAAGATGATGACTATACATAAAACAAGTGAGAAAATGTTTCACCATTAGGATTGCTGTAAAAGGAGATCCTGACTAAATAAAAAAGGCTCTCAAGTCACGCATCTCTGCTGCAAAGTCCTCTTTTCTCCCTCACCTACAGCAGTAATTCTGCATTCTTTGGCAACTAAACTTTCCTGTACTTTAAAGCGTTAATTTGAAAAAATATGTCCACCAGATTAGTTCAAAAGTGACAATAATGAAGCCTAACAGAAGTACAGTGCACATACAAACGTTTGCAGCTAGGGGATGGTGCAGGGGAGAACACCACAGTCTGTTAAGTAGTAACATTTTTACTCCCTTAACGCTATCACTCTCTTAAGCTGTGCCAAATAAAAAACTGACAAAGAGAAGCAGATTCCTGTTACCAGTCAACAGTCATAGCATAACAGTAAGGAAAACCTTTTAGTTACATAGGCACATCTTCTGCTAGATGCATAGTATGAGACACTAGAAATATCAGCTGGTTGGCTTAAGTCGAACAGGGAGGTAAGATACCAAGAAAGAGAACAACAAGACGTACTGTCAGATGGTCTGAAGTGCTAGAGAAAAGGCTGAACAAAGATCAAATTTAGCACTTCAAATTGCAACACAAAATGTCCTGTGTGAATATATGTAAAATACCAAGCGTCCCTACAATATCATCTTCCTACATTACTACGCACATTTCATATCATAAAGGCGTTGCAAGGAATCATTAAAGGCTCAATAACATGACAGCAGTATTGAATTTACATGCAGATCACTTAATTTACATTTTACATGCATTTCACAAGCATACAAACGACTATTTGTGATATAGAATGAAATACATAATGAAGAATGAAAGCGATAATCAAGTAGATATCCAGAACTGCACTACAGTCTGAAAGGAATATAACACGCAATTATAATCTTAAATATGATGTTCTATAGGCAAATGACTGTAATTATTTCAGGTTTGCTTAACTATGACACAGATCTTGCAGGTAGGAAAGGAAAAGCCACCCGTCCCTGAAAAAATGAATACCAGTTTAAGCAATGTTGTCACTCAGCATAAGCTAAGTCAAGTAAAAACTAAAAAATTGCTTTCTCAAAGCAATTGCTCTAGCTGTCATAACTTACAGCTCAATGATTCTGAGGTAGAATTAGCAATGAGAACAGCTATTGAGTCTGACAAAGAACAATATCCACTTGCAGAACACAATGCCTTCCTAAGACAGGGACATCAGGTTCTCATCTGCTAGTGATCGTGCTGAGACAGTAATGTCAGTACAATTACATACAGCTTTGCTATGAACATTTACTGTATGCCTGAAGGTGTGAAATCGTATCATCATGGCAAACCAAACCATCCCAGTTGGTTTCACTTATGTAAATATAGCTATCTGGGATAACAAATACATTCATCTTACCAACACTGATCTTCAGTGACAGAAACAGAGCACCAAGCACACAGAAATGCATGAGCACTTATATGTATACATTCAACTCAAAGAAAAAAAATGCACCAAATTTATCTAAGTCTGTTTTTATCATGCACAAGGGACAATGCAGAAAGAGAAATAAACATCTCCAAACCATATTCCTTCAGCTTATTAAAATCCACTGGAACTCTACATGTGAAATGTGTATGTATCATATTGAAATGTTGCCCCCTATGAAGTTCCCAGGTAACAACACTTTATCCCTTTGCCATTGGACAGCTGGACTCTTACAGGTCTTTTCCAACCCTGGCGACCCTATGATTCTGACCTCCTGCAACGAAGTGCTGCTCCTCCTGATAGCAGCACAGGAAACAAATCAAGACTGCATGGCTCAGAGTTATTGAGCAGACATGATACCACCAGATCAGTAATTTCTCTAGTTACAGAACTATCCACACCAGTGATTCTCGTCCAACTTTGCAGATTCAAATGCCAACAAAAAACGAATCAGCAAACACACACTCTTCTGACAGAAATAATTTGAAATGCTTGATTTCTTTGCAATCCATGAAATGTATTTAAGTTTGCATCTGAGTGCAATTAAAAACAAGCTCAGAGATGACTGGAAGACATATGAGGGTTCTTGTGAAAGATAACCGCAGTAGTATTTAACCTAATGGCATACACAGGTACATCATCAGTAAGTGGTGATGGGTCACGTGCAAGGTAAATATGTTAGTCACAAAAATTGGTCACCAGGTAAAAAACATAAAGAGAAATGTGTTCTTACTATTCAGGTGTAACAATGATGAATCTGAAAAAACCTGAAAGACATCCTATAAAAACAACAGAGTAAATTATTCAGGTAAGCTGAATGGGAATATGTGCTAATAAACCAAAACACTGCAAAACGAAAAGAAATGAAAAGATATAAACAAATACAATTAAGGTAAGCTTCAAAATTCCATTTTTTTTTATTTGCCATCTCTCTTTTGGAGGAAAAGGGTCAATGCTGCTGAGCAGTCACATTTTTATGAAGCTCAGCAGAGCTGTGTTCAGTCTTTTAAAAATGCATTTAAAAATTCACCTTGCAAAAACTAAGCCAAGTGACAGCAGACTAACGTTCACTCAGCTTTTGTAAATGGAAAACTTTAATGTGCCCTTTGTATTGAATGAAGAATATCATCTATGCTTTACGGGTGCACAAAGATTTTCTTCAGCCCTACTGAGTAGTTTTAAATTGAAAGGATTTAAGTAACAAGAAAAAGTGCTTTGGTATGGGGAAAAAAAAGGGAGAAAAAATATCTGCCGTCTCTAACCAGAAAGCATCCACATTCAGAGACATAATAATTTTTTTCAGAGCTCCAAGTCTGAACTCTAAACAGCTACAAATAAATGTAAAAAACATTCCTTTCAAGAGAGTGTCCATGTGGCCTGTGTAGATGCATCGTGGAGATGCTGAACTATCTAGTACTGTTCATAAGAGCAGGATAACACATAAAGGCTCTGCTCTGCTTCTTCATAATCATTCTGAAGAAGATTAAAAATCTCTGGCTAACCTTAGGAGCATCTGAAACACCTGACAGTAGTACCCATACATCATCTCCTCTAAGATTTTTTCTCTTCTATAACACACTTTTACAAACAGAAATACCATCAACTTCCAAACAGCAGAAAAGCAGTTATCAAAGACCCATTAGAGATATTATAAGTAACCCTAGTTAGAGTACAAAGCAGTTTGTGCAGCTCCGGAACAAACGAAAATGATCCCTAGATTAAACCCACAACAATGTGGAAGTTGAAATCTGTGAATTCTGCAAATGAATACAAGACAGCTGTGAGCTTTGTCACTGTGTTACATAAAGTAGGCAAAACAATTTGTGAAAGAAGGAAGTAACCATAACAAATCACATCTCTAAGGCAATGTGTCTCTCATTACAAGTATAAATTCAGACTGCAGGAAACAAGCCTCTCATTATTAACAGTGTAAATTAAATAAATGGAAATGGTGAAAAACACAGTAAATATTCTCTCAACTTTCAATCATCCCTCTTCATTGTAATAAACCCAAAGCAAAAATCTGCACATGACTCGTGACACCAGTGCTTGGCAGGAGTCAAATGGAGATGCTGTGAACATTGTATTCATCTATATATAAATGAGAGGTGTCTGACTGTACTGTAGTTTCAAAGACCACAGAAAGAATATTCAAAAACAGAAGTGTGACAGATCCTTGTTGAAAACAAAGAATAGGTGCCTCTCAAAACCATAGCATAAAAGGAATTTAGAGATGGCAATAAAGAGCAAGCTATTGTATTTACTTCATTTCTTCTGAGCCTTCACATTTTTATAGTTAAAAGTACCCATCTGCCAGAGAAATGCAGTACCACAGAATCATATGACTATTAAGGTTGGAAAAGACCCCTAAGATCATCTGGTCCAACCCCCAACTCATCTCCACCACACTCACTAACGATGTCCCTCAATGCCATATCCACATGGGTCTTGTACTCCTCCAGGGACTGTGACACCACCGACTTCCCTAGGCAGCCTGTTCCAATGCCTGACCACTCTTTTGGAGAAGAAATTTTTCCTAACATTCAACCTGAACCTCCCGTGGCACCATGTAAGGCCATTCTCTCTAGTCCTATCACTAGTTATGCAAAAGAAGAGACCAACCTCCACCATGCCACAACCTCCTTTCAGGTGGTTGTACAGAGTGATAGGGTCTTCCCTGGGCCTACGAAGCTATGGAAATATGTATAACTGAGCACTGATTAATTATATTCCTTAGACCTACACTTGCACCTTTTTAATGAACAGTCACAAGTACAGTTTTCAGCGACAGGAAATACTAATTTTACCAGGAAGTATAGTTTCATTTTAATTTGGAGGTGTTATCATGCAAACCAGAGAAGAGGGAAAAACAGAGCTGAGAAAGACATGGAAAAAAAAAAGTGCCTCATAATTTAAAAACCATTCAGAAATCCACCTTAGTAGTTTTGACCACACTTCTATATTTGATTATTACCATGCTATTCAAGTCAGGGTCAAATGCATTAACAGAGATGTATGACATGTACTATTTCTCCAAAATCTACTACTCCGTTAAAGCAGGTTTAAAACTGGCTGGATATTACTGTTCTCAAATGAATCCAGATAGCCTCTCTTAGTCAAAATTGTGTACATCTCCAGAAACACACCAGGACGTATAAACAGTACTACCAGCTGGCCAGATTCTCTAGCTTATTCTTTTTATAAATCATAAGTCTGCTTTTTCTGCTTTCTACAGATTTCATATGTTTCTGTCCAGTTTTCATTAACCAGTTTACAGTTAACTACAACTGATCCTATGCTTCTATTCTCTAGGAAGCACAGGACATGATTCCATTAACTGTCAACTTCCTTGAACTTTTTTTTGTCTTTTAGGTATACCTGAATGTCTACAAAATATTGTCGATATCTGAACACCGACAATAGCTCCTCTCAGTTTAATGCTGCCACTGGCAGAAACGGGTAGGAAGTTTTCACACATGCCTCTTCTTTTGTTAAACTGCATCAGTTAAGGAGTTGAACTTGGCCCCTCACTGACTGCCATCCTTTTGAAATCAATTGTATGAGGTTTGGAAATATGATACACCACCACTTGCTAAAATCACATTAACTTTCTTGTAAATGAAATGCGCCAGCAGCCTGACATTGTTTCCGTGACAGTTCAAAGGCTGAATTAATATGCTTCTTCAGAGATTAAAAAGAAAAAATAATCAGAACTTGAGAGGATAAATGTACTTACAGTGTTGGCAAGTTCCGAGTAACCTCCTCCAACAGAGCTGCTAGAGTTTCAGGCCTGGGCTTGAAGCTTCTGCAGAGAAGCTTGTTTAGTCACACTGCTTCCACCATTCTCCAGTACCTTCTGTAGCGTATAACGACTCTGGAGGTCTGGACTCTGAAGGCCCCTTGCTCCTGAATCATACTCCCAGCTTTCTCTGGCTCCTGAGAAGGCACCTAAAAATGAAGAAATTAAAAACTATTCTAGTAGGGGCTATGTATCGAGAACAATCAGCCAGCTTGCCTTCCCAGAAAGAAAACAAGCACAACAGCTCTTCCACCTCATCTTACATATGCTGACAGTACTAGAGAGAGAAAAAAGAGGAAGGCAATACACAGAACATACGCTGCATCACAAGATCCAGAAGAAAAAATGAAAGCATCTGGCAAGTAATATTTAGTAAAGGGTAAAAAAAAAAAAAAAAAAGGTAAATAGTGAACTTTACAATAGCTGTGCACCACAGAATGAAGAAGTGTCAGCAACTCTGTCATGTTTAAAAACAGCATTAGAGAACAAAAGAGAAAAAACGTAATTCTTAATTTTTAATAGAATAATAACACAAAATACTGTATCTGCACAGTCCATGACCTTGTTATGTTAGCGCTACCTTCTTATTATTTCAGGCTTGCCTGTTACATTTCACGTTTTAATAATGCACCAATCACAAGACATTTTGTTAATAATCAGTGCAGGACAGTGATCATGTATCTAGTGACAAACAATGAATGCTTAAGAGAATCTTAAAATGGCTTGGATTGGAAGTGACCTTTAAGACCACCTACTTTCAGCCACCCCACCATAGCCAAGGACACCTCCCACTACACTAGATTGCTTACAGCCCCATCCAGCCTGGACCTGAGTGCACTGAGGGAGGGAGCATCCACAACCTCTCTGGTCAACCTGTTCCAGCGTCTCACCATCCTCACAGTAAATAATTTCTTCCTAATATCCAGTCTAAATCTTCCCTCTTCCAGTTTAAAACCAATTCCCGTTGTACTGTTGCTACCTGCCCTTCTAACAAGTCCCTCCCCAGCTTCCCTTTAGGCTCCCTTCAGGCCCTAGAAGGCCGCTGTAAAACAACATGAAACAAAGACGGAATTACACTTTATGCTAATATAATTAACAGGATTCATTATCACAGGTGCGGGTAACAATAACAAATAAATTCAATTACTTTTACATTGAAAGTATGCAAATACTCTAAATTATTTAGCTACATGTGGCAAGAGGTCCAACACAGCTGACACTGTTACCAATAGCTCAAAATTCAAAGCACAAACTCATTACAAGTACAGCGCTACACTTCTCTGCCCTCTTGTGGCTACTGCACACAGTACAGCAGGAAAGTCTGCAACTAACAGAACAGATGCCTCAAGAGCCTGAGTGAGTCAGGGAATCAGTTCTGTTATCTCCAAGATACGAATACAGGAGACAGACATCAAATTGATAGCAGGTTGTATCACACTTGTTTTTACTGAGGTAAATATGGCAATAACAGAGTATGTGCACTGTAATTTTCTGTTAGTTAAAGACAATGACCTGCAAGAGAGCTCTCATATTCAGTGAATTAACATTATTAGCACTGTTGAAAATCCCGATGGCATTCATAGATCACACTGCCTGCAACTGAATACCCTGATGGATAAGGCTCACAGGAACAACAGATATATATACATATATATTTGTATATACATGTATGTATATATTTACAGTACCATTACTGTAATTTCAACTCATTTTTTTTTAACAGCTTAAGCCTGTACTCCTGACTCAAAAGATCAATTCTAAAAATTGTATTCTACCTTACTTGGGATTCAGTAGGTTTGATGCCTCACCAACTGCAAAGCTCTCAGTAACGTCACACGCAGCTGTGTTCTGGCACTGGCATCAATTCAGCGTGCTGATCTCAAAGCAAATGGCATTCCTTCTCCTAAAAATTAATATTTTATGTACAAGTCTCATACATGTCAATGGAGAACCGGGAGTCTACTAAGACTACAGCAATGCTTTTTCGGTTTGGTGAAGAATGACTTTATCAGACTACGTTGGTGGACCGAGAGCTCTTCCGCTCACAGAGTAGAAGTATGAAGATATTATGAACCTGAAGGATCCAGTATATCAGGAAATGTGACATGCTGTGAGATTATTCTGAAACAGCTTCTCCAGCATGTCTGGTTTGCAAATGACAAACATGAAGATAGGTGACAATGTTTCCGGACACGAGCGGTGTCCCCCAGGGCTCAGTACTGGGGCCGCTTCTATTTACCATCTTTACTAACGATCTTCCACTTCCATTTCATTTCATATTCAAAATTCTGATGGACTCACCAAATCTTTCTCTATTCAGAAAGTATTGTCTACCTTCCAGCACTCCCTCCCAATGTGGTGTCATTTGTAAACGTACTGAGGGTGCATTCAGTCCCCTCATCAAGATCATCAATAAAGATGTTGCCAGTCTCCAGTCCACAGGGACATCCCCTGTTAGCCAGGACTTGGGAAGGATGATGGAGAGTGGCTTGGCAACCACATCCACCAACTGTCTCAGCACTCTAGGGTGCAGTCCATGTGGCCCCATGAACTTGTGACCATGCAGCCTTCAAAGCGGGTCCAAAACCATCTCATCATGGATTAAGCAGGGCCTACTCTGTTCCCCATCCCTATCTTCCTGCGCAGGGGGCTGTGCGCCCAGGCAGCAACTAGTCTTACTGTTAAAGACTGAGGCAAAGAAAGCATTAAGTACCTCCACGACGTCCTCATCCTTGGGCTCTGTGTTCCCCTCTGCATCCTATGAGGTATGGAGATTCTCCTTACCCTTCCTCTTACAGTTGATGTATTTATAGAAATATTCATGGTTATCTTCCACCTTAGTGGGCAAGTTCAGTTCTAGCTGGGCTTTGGCCTTTCTAATTTTCTCTGTGCACAGCTTCACTACATATCTGTAATTCTCTTGAGTTGCTTGCCCCTCTCTTCCAAAGACCATACACTTTCCTTTTGTTCCTGAGCTCCAGAACTAGTTTAGGTCCTGGAACATTTTCACTTTCTACCACTGCATTTTTTCAGATCAGCACAAAATCTCATTTCAGGGTCACAGCAGTATCCTCAACATTAAAAAACCTCAGAATTCTGTGCTGCCATAATCACTGTAAGATATAACAACAGGGTAAACATGGAAAATACTTAATAGTATTTTTTAAGAAATAAAATTGCTCAAAACTTAACTTTCACTCTCAGTTCCCCAAGTAATGCTAGCATCTCTTTCTTCAACCTTCAGGTTTTTATTTTTTTCCCTACTGTATTACATGTTTTTCTAAGCAGATCTTTACCAAGTATAAAAACTATCCAAGATGTCCATAATGAAACTGAATGCCTACTAGAAAAATTTGAAAGATAAAAGAAATATTAAGCCCATTTGTGGGGTAATGTATTCCAAAGTTTCAGAGCAACCATTTTCTTTGCTTTACTCTGTATTCATCAGGTTCAGTTCAATTCAGGTTAACTCACGGTTGAAGAACTGACTGACAGTTGTAAGAACGGCATCATTAATTTTCCCCTTTTGATGTCCATGTAGAACACATGCAAATGGAAATGCCTTCTGTGGCTGCTCAATGATCAGAAACAACCAGTTTTTCATTAATGGTAGATTATTTGGTTAATGATTTATTTTTTAGAAGAAAAAGTTACATATACTCTGTTGCTTTGCACAAAGGTAGTTAATGTAAGTATATAAAATCAACTCTATGTGACCTGTTAGGCCAAACTGATATCAAAGAATAAGTATGTATGTACTTTTCTGTACGTACTTCCATTGTAATATATACATATGTACTTTTACTTTGGCCTAACAGGCAGTCATGGCTGTTTCAGATAAAAAGACCAATGGTAAAATTCCATTTATTAAATCTCAAGAAGAATCTGCAGCACACCTTCGAGATGTTAGGTCTGTAGCTTTTAACTAAATGCAGAGTAACTAAGTGCAGTCACTGCACCACTTTGTTTGCAATAACATGAAACACAGAATTAATGCAAAGTAGAAATTAGCCACTCTTACCTATAAAGTTAATCTGAGGCTGAATTTCTGCTTCACCTTTGATTTATTTTTAGGTTTGATCCATAATTACCATATCAGATTTTCAGTAAAGAGAACAGAGGAGTTGACTATGAATTAGTTACTGATGACTAACCAACAGCTAAGGATTGTGGACTCTAGTATTTATAACTATTTATCTAGAATATGAAATTGTATCAATAAGTATACGTAGCTCACAGTGGGACAGGAAATCCTACACTTAAAACATGTAAAACTATTAACGTCTAACAACCTGACAGAAGCCACAGCTGTTCAAGTCATTTCCTGCTCTGGATCGTGAGAGGCATGGGTCAGCTGTACTACAGGGGCTCCTTTGACAAGCAATTCACTTCCATCTCTGGACACACTATTCACAGATTTAATAGAACTGTGTCTTTTCAGTCTCTTTAACTGGAACAGTTCCCACAGATGTGGTCAGTAGCTGACATTGTTCCTGAATTTCCTACAGAAGTGATATATTAAAAAGTCAGGTTAGCATACAATCATTGCAAGTGTCCAGCAGCACTCTCAGAAGTTATTCACATTTAATAATTTCTAAGCAATGTTTGAAGAACATTAAATTAACAAAGTTCACATTCAGTTTCATCTAGGTTATCACTTGCAAATTAGAGCGCCCATTGACTTTAATAGTGTGAGTACTGTAATAACGATATAAGAGAACGTATCCATATGCTGTCCAATAATTGCAAAGTCTTAAAAGAGTCTGCAAGAGTCAATGCAGGATGAGTACAGAAACCACAAAGTCCCCACAGGCTAAAAGGTCAGGCTTCATCAGCACAGAGCAGAAAAGAACAGGGCAGGAAATTTGAAATAATTCAAGACATACTTTTAAAAAATATATATGAAGAGAAATATTAATTCACTCAACAACTTTCAAATGTATTAAATTCTTTTCATACCACCAGAAGATGCTAGAAAATAGGATAAAAAGAGCAGAGACTGAAATGCGTGCATTACCAGATTTGAATGTTTGTCATACGAGTTTGGGACAGCCATTACTAACATTTCTTTTTGGGACACATTATGAGACTGTGATAACACAAACCTTCCCCTGGTAAAGTTTAGGCCCAATCTTTTAATTACCGTAAATTGTAATTGAGCCAATCTGTCCAAGAAACAACGATTTAAAACCCAAGTTGACAATAAATGTCTAGCAGACAAATGGTGGACAGCAAACACGGAAAATGGAGCAGCAACAGCACTAAAAGAACAACCGGCATAAGCAAGGAGGTGAATATAATTAAACATATGAGCTAAGGAATGCACACCATCCGAATCGAATAAAAAAGATATTTGGGGTCATCTTGATTTTGAGGTGGTGTCTGATACAGCTGCTGGAGGTGATTTAAGAAAGAAATACTATGAGGTTTAACAAAAGCAAGTGTAGAGCCCTGAATCTGGGAAGGAACGTATCAATACAGACTGGGGGATGACCTGCTGGACAGGAGGCTGTGCTGGGAAGGATCTGGGTGTCCTGGTGGCCACAAGCCAGCAGCATGCCTTGGAGGCGAAGGGCATCCTGCAGGGCACTGAAAGGAGGGTGGCCAGCAGGTTAAGGGAGGTGATCCTAAGAACCAACACACACAGCTTCCCGTTCTTGGAGGCTGACTACTGAAAAGGAATTAAAGGTCAGTAACATGAATAATGAGAATGATGAGAAACAAACTGTTCAGAAAGATGTGTGAAGTATATCTGAGGATAAAAAAAAAAGAACAAAATGCAAAGAAGGGCTGTCATCTTGAGGAACTATGTCTTTCAGAAGAGGATATTCTTCACACATCTGTATGCACATCAAATGACATGGATGCAACAGTTATAACAACACTTTAACATATGACAAATGTATGCCAAAGCGTGTTCTGAAAACTCTATGGAGAACATTCTGATGCCAAAAAGCATTGGTAGCAACAACCTCAAGAGTTTATTGTCTGTTAAACATCAGCAGGACATTCAGAAGTCATACCTACCAAAACTGTTATTGCTGCTACTTGCCAGGAAGCTATCCTCTCTCTGAACTTTCTCTTTTTACAAGAGTCATCAGATTTCACAGAAAGCTCTACTTCCTCCTTCCTGATTTCTTGCACAAGCGACACTGACTAAAAATCCTGGAAGGAAATTTTTCCATTTTCATCTGCTCCCAGCTGGTGCATGATCTCAGCGACACACTCCTCCGTACTCAGCTGGTGGCACGTCATCAGCAAGTCATTCCTAAGGATATTTTTAGAGGGAAAACGGGGGTAAGGGAGGGAGAAAAGTGCAAGAAAGATTGGAAAAATTGGAATGGAGAAGAAAAAACAAGAACAATTTAGTTTAGAAGGAATACTAACTGTGTCTCATTTTGAAATTCATAAATACACAGACATCTAAACCCAATAAGACAACTGCTGTTTTCTATCAATCTATGACCCGAAGTTGGAAAGAAATCTTAAGAAAAAAATCGTTGGTAAGACCATGGAAAAGCAGAAAGATTTCTCCTTGAGGATTAATCTTTATTTTCAACACCTCCGCTACCAGAGACACAAATGGGAGCTGAATCATGTTGCTGATCTTGAGACTAAGGTGCCATAGTAAGAAATTAAATCATTGTATTTCAGCTGGATCAGTGGCAGCTTTGATTTCCATTTTATTCAGGGTAAGCCAAGGAAATTTCTTCAGCCGCTAAACAGCAGCTGAGTTAAAGAGGAGAAAGATATTTAGGGACAAAGAAAAGAGTATTTGAAATAACTATTTTTAAGACTGCCTCCAAATATTATGAGTGCAAAATCCTCTCAAGAAGTTTGCTTGGTCTAACTGTTAAATGAAACTCAAAGCAGAGAGGAGGGCAGCACTACACAAAATCCTCTGACACGAAGTGTGAGTAGCTAAAAGACAACTGCAAACAAGTCAGCAGGGTAGATACTGAAAGCATACAATACACTTAAAAATGTGCTGTTAGGATAAATACAAATAAATACATATAAACAAGGAACAAACCACCAGGAACACTATGGTTAATATTATCTTCTATTTTGTGTGAAGAATGAAAGAATCTCAAGAGCACCCTGTAGGCTTAACCTGAAGTTAAACGTCCTCAGCAGAACATGATCTATTTGTTCTTCATTATTAAAATTGTATTAAGAATATGTTTGCTGGAAGAATTCTCAGTGGAAGCAATTGGTAGAAACCACAGTATGAATTCAAAGTTGGTGACTAAATGATGATAAATAAGTGGACTTAACAGACAAACATCTGACATTCTCTAACAATGGCCTTCAGAAAATTGAGGCTCTTTTTGAAAAGATGGACATGTTATCCTTTCTCAAAATGTAAACCACAAAAAAAGCCACTGCCATTCTTGTGCAAACAGAAGAAAACAGCTAAAAACAGCATAGAACTGATCATGGTAGCAAGAGTATTTTTTTCTGACTTAGTTCCACGTAGCAGTTTACTGGAGGAAGGAAAGCCAGCACCACTCCCTTCAGAGGTGAAGCAGTCTCTTGATTACCCATATCATCAGACAGTTGCCTCATTTCCTTAACCTGTAATCGGTGTCCAACCAGAGGAGGCAAACTCATCTTCACCTGCAGAACCTGCAGCAGCGTCTGGAGATTCTCAGCCGACACCACAATTCCATCAAACTGACCAACACGCAAACCTAACACAAATCCATTCATTAGACCTCTCCGAGATAGGACAGTGGTTGGCAACCTTGCCTGTGGCAGAAGAGTTGGAACTACGGGATCTTCAAGGTCCTCTTAACCCAAGCCATTTTATAATTACAACAGTTGCCTTCCAGTTCACTTGTTATACTGCCAGAAAACAAACAAGTAAACAAACAAAAACAGATACAAATCTCAACCTCATTCTTACAACTACAAATATCCAACTGATAGAATTATAGTATCACACAGAGACTCCAGGAAGCAATTAATTCATGCAACGTTTTGGGAGGAAAGTAGAGACAAGAGCCACCAACAATTGTAAAACAAAGTAAGTCTTCAGTAAGATCCTTTAGAAGGTTCACAGAGGATCAGCTTTAGTTCAGAGAGGTATCAGAGTAACCTCTATCAGAATTTTAGATGGAAAAAGAACTGGCTAAATATCATCACATGAAGCAGGTTGTATGAAATACTCTTTTCTTAATCTGTACCTGAAGAAGTAGTCATTACAACTGCAAAGCCTTCCGACACACACAGACCACAAAGAGAATGCTCCAAGCCTCTCAGGTCTACAAGAACACAGGAACAGCATACAAAACCTGAACAGTGAGTAGCAGAAAGATCAGGTGCCTCTCAGCTTACGCAGCCTTTAAAAGGGGCAGAACTTCTTAAGCGGACTTTCCATGGTATTTGCTAACCTCTCTAAACAACTCCACAGCTCTCCAGTTGCCCAAACTGGCAAATGAGAAAAACTCCTATCTTAGTGTCACAAACTCAGAAATGAGAGAGAACGAAGGAGCACAGCACTGAGCACATCATGCCAGCATTTTTTAAGGACAGAATTTACTAATCTGAGCACGAGAAGCACAGTAACGCCTTAAACAGTTTTAAAGAACAACTAACTATTCCTGTATTTTCAAACATTATTTATTCTCCTAGCCTGGGCAGAGTGCAGGGTACCAGAGCATGCAGTTGGTGATACAGAATCAAGTGGAAAGAGAAACTTCAGAAGAAGAAAAAGGAGATATGGTAGCTTGGAGGGAAGGGCTAAGTCCTGCTGTGGGAAATGGCAAAGGAAAAGCATGAAGTGCTGGCCAACTGAACGAGTTTTATGTTATTAAAATGTCAACCTACATCAATACAACAGATAATGACACCTTGGAAGGATGGCAAAGAAAACTTTGGAAGAAATATACATGTATCATTCATGACAGATGGGAATCTAAGCTGCTCTGAGAGCCTCCACAACCTTGCACATCACAGTCCTCTCCTGCAAGATTTTTTAACCTAAAACTTTCCAGCAGCAATTGAGTACATTACTTCAGGAAGGAAGCTCACAGTTTGTTTCCTTTAAAACCATCACCTGATGTCCTGTCTTCTGTTGAATAAACAACTGAAGTTTCTGCATGTCCAGCCAGTGAACAGTGAACTGTTTTGGTCTCTAACTGATCATCAACTCCATGAATGATGACATGCAAAACTAGACACACACCAAAAGCACAGACTGAAGAAAACAACAAACAACCCATTCATACTAAAATGAGCAGGAAAGTTTAAAGCAAAAGTCATTTATTTCAACAGGATCATATCACTAATTCAGATTTAATTAAGCTTACTCACTATCTTATCATCTGGATCATTAATTGTTAACAGTACTGATATGCCCTAGGCCATCCTTCCAGTTCCAATCTGGTACAGTCTTCTGTGTGTAAAACACACTATTGGCACCTGACGACTCTGATCTGTTGGGAGAGACATAAAAAACCAAAAGCTTTAATAGATATAAGATAGAACACATCCGCTGTAGAATGCCTTCTACTGAAGGATACTCTAGCATCATTTCACTATTAACTGTCCCTACTAGATTTTTATAAAGCTCAAGTGGCTTCTGAACAGATCTACACTCAGCCGCTTACAGCCTGGATTCAGACCGATCCCTATCTCAACATAATTTTAAAGAAAAAAGTATATTTTATCTTTCCCCAGTTTCTGTTCCTTTTGCCTTTCGGAAGATCTCAGGAAAGAAAATACACACAAAATAATTCTGAGACTGTATTTAAGAACCTTACATCACATTTTTTCAGGTAAAACTAATTGAAACATAAATCCACGTACTCTCCTTTTTATTTCCCCGTCACAGAACGAGTTGCAGGGCCCACTGAAGGCCATCTAGTCCAACTCCCCTGCAGTGAACAGGGACACCTACATCTCAGCCACGTGCTCAGAGTCCCATCCAGCCAGACCTTGGATGTCTGCAGAGAAGGGGCATACACCACCTCTGTGGGCAACCTGAGAAATGCAGAAAGGACACGCACTGTCCAGAGCAGGGCACCACAGACAGATAATATCTCGTCAGCATGTTGAAATTATTGCTGTTTCAGTAACTTTTGTCAACTACACTTTGGTAATTTCTTCTGTGAGCCTGGAAGACGGCTGCTCCACTGGAAAATCCCCATCCTTTTCTCCTCATCGTGCTGACCACAGCATGGGATGACCCACATATATGCCCTTCACTTTAGTACACATTCTCACTTGCAGATGGAAAAAAAAAAAAAAAGAAATAATAGCACTCAAGCACTTCTTCAGTATTTTTTATTACTAGATCTCAAACCAATTCTGCAGATGACACCTTACAAGGTGTTAAGTACCAGGCCTACCTGTGGGATGTGGTGAAGAAAATCCCTTAGTAAGCAATTCCTCAGCCTTACTTTAGGAGCAGCCCTCATATTACTTATGTTGACTGTTATTCAGAAAAGACTTCTAACATCCGCCACATCCTTGTGCTGGAAAAAGGACACTGTAAGTAATATATCCAGCTAATAGAGACTCTGGAATTTTTCTGTGGTTGCACTAAATTACAGATCAAGACAAAATTTTTCTTGAGATTATACTCTAATGTTTTGGGGAAGACAATACCAGGAACTGCACAGAATATGTTGAAGAATGACCTGTGTGTAAAAGAACGTAAGACCAGTAGCTCAGCACAAGCTCAAAAACTGAGTAGCAGATTGTATGTGGGCACAGAAACGCACCTAAAATGTCTTATTCCTCACTTTGATTGACAAAGCTGAAGTAAGCAGCAACACTCACCATTTTTACATTTCACGGGTCAGTCCCTGGGCCCACCCCAGGGACTCAGGGTCAGGGAAGGCCCAGGACACATGGTATCCCAGAGCAGGTTGAGGGAATGGCCTTTGCTCAGCTTTGAGAAGGCTCAGGGAGGACCATTCACATATACTAAAGGCATTTAAGTTTCTGAAGATGTTACCCAGTTCAATACCTGTAAAAACCTGCATTTTCATTTGGTTTCACTTTCCTTACTCACAACCATAGAAGCTATACTATAACCTTGAAGACAAAGCAAAATTATTATTATTTTTTAAAGGCAGCACATATTCCACTCTGTATCTTCCCCAATGCATCAAACCTCTGAAGCTGAATACAGTTTCAATCACAGCATCAGATTCTGAAGCTTCTCAAACAAAATAAAAGCTTAACAAATGAATACAATTACAGGTTTGTTTGTCTGTTTGTTTTATTTTGTTTTTGTTTTTCCATTTAACAGCTTTTTGTTAACAACACCACAATCCAGTTACGGCTGCAAACAGTTTTGCTCGGAACACTTTAAGGCTGCTTTCTGCTCCCATTGAGGCTGATCCAACTAATACTGAGTGTTCAAAATCCCATCTTAATCATCAACTCCTTTGCAATATTTTTATTTGTAAAGTTAGCTCTTGCTGAAGTATCAAAAAGACGCCAAGCACTTGAATGATGTTAAAAAAATTAATTACTATTTGTCCCATAAAGACAAAAATAATTACAAACTAGTAAGTTAGAATTCCTGCGTTTTCCCAATACTTTGTTGTACAGGATGCTGCAAAACTTCAATCCGCATGCATCAAATGCAGCGCGTGGAGACTGACAGAGGCACTTCATGCCCAATCATTCAGATTTTTCTTTGTTATAACTATCAACAGAATGCACTTAAAGAAGTACACACTCATATCACCCTAACCATTTGGAAGAAAAATAACCAGTATGTTAGGTGAGAGCTGGAAAATGAGTCACAGGACATGTTCCTCCTCTGATACACAATAAAGCACTGACACAGCTGAGACACCATAGAACTTCATTAAGAAATGCAAACAGCTCTTTTCCTCATGCAATACGAACTAAGTAAACACAGGTACAAAACGTCTGCCTTTGGCTCAAGAAGAAAAATCTCTTCCCTTACAATTTAGAAATACGAAAGAAAAATATCTTGAAACAAACTACTACATGCGAATGATTTCAAAAGCTTCAGCCCTGTAAGAAAGACTGAAGGGATACTAGATTTAAAAGATACGACAACTTACAACAAATAACAGCTAAAAAACTACAAATTTAAACCCTCCTGTACTGAAAATTAAATTCTGAAGAGGCTCAAACAAGTAAGAGGCTATGAATCAGCTGCACTCTTCGACAAAGCAAACAATTTTACAGCGTTTTTCATCTACTTCAACAGATGCCCAGGCATTTACTGCCATGTTTAACCTGCTGTAAAGGGCATGTCTTGTATGCAGAAGTCAACCTACTATTTGAACTGGGGCTTCAAGGAAAGCAACAAAGATACTGCTGCCCTGCAAGACTGAGAACACGAGGATTTCCACCAGTAAAAGCCCATGGAAGAAGGGCATGAAGAGCAATGCAAAAATAAGTTTAATTAACTTTAATTCAGTAAATTAAAAAAAGTTGCAATTACCAAACACTAAGACTGCAAACAATGACAAGAACTTTACTCTGTGTTCACAGAGATACACTGTGCTAATGAAACAGAAGGAACCTTCTGCAAGACTGTGGTGGGACATACTACAAATATACCCTCAAAACCATTGAGCAAGTCTGCTTGTGCATACCCGCTGTCACAGATCACAAGAGAAGCAGACAGACTGAATAAAGTAAGGAGCATGTCACGTTTATTCTGGCTAAGGAAGCCCAGAAGAGCAGGTGACTTTCACTTGCATAAGGACAATGCCTTGTTAAATATTCACTCACTGCTTTCTCTGAAATATGGAAATTTAAGGGGAGACAGTAATGCATGACACAGTGTCCTGGTCACAGTGATGCCAATTTTGCATTGAAGGCACTAATCCCTTATGAAGCAAGATGCTAGTAAGTCTCAAAAACAGACCTGCTACATCCAGAAGGGCTTTCTACTGCTGCTGTCTTCTGGGTTTATTTCTGTTTGCTACTGAAATTAGTGTTCCTCCTCAGATGCGCCCCAGAATTCTCAGCGCTCTCAACAGTGCAGTTCAACCAACACTCAGAAACGCGTACTCTGAAATACACATAATACTAACTTGGAACGAAAGTTAGAAAACGTTAAGAAAAGTTCAACAGAAATCTGAGTGGGCTGTATCACAGAAGCATCTCTCAACTGTCTATATGAAGCACAACAACAGAGCTCTCACGGTAAGTGCTATAAAAGACAAATATACAAAACTCAAAATAGAGTTTACATTAAAGAAAAGCATCAAATTGCAGATGAGAGAACATGAGAGAAGGCAGCTTGTGCTTGAACACACAAAGTTCTCTGACATCAGAATAATTTCCATGAGGACAGTAAACAAATGTAAAGAAAAGTGATCTTAACATAGTGATTGGAAGGCATACATGTTCTTCATTTAAATTTCAGAGCCACAACTGTCAAAATAATTACTAGTTCAGAGGAAAAAAAAAAAAAGTGTTTGGGGAGCTGTTTAGGTAAAAGATATCATGATCCCCTAGGTTTTACTTCTAAAGTAACTGCCAGCTGTTAGAGATTCTCAGCAACTTTCTGGTTCCAAAGAGACGACAGAGGGGACTGAAGCTTACTTCGCCTTTCTGTAGGGTCACACAGGTTTCAGGTTAGATGACAAACTCAAAAATTCCCTCACTCTGGCTCAGCTCTCTGTAGATGCTCAGTCACTGCATCTAGCACAGGATTCAGTGTGAAAATGCAAGTTACCATCACCTCTTACAGCTCTTACAGTTGGAAACCCCAATGTTTTTGAAATCACCGAGCAAGAGACCGCAATGGGGCCTTCTAATATTTG
The DNA here is from genome assembly GCA_036925125.1 of Oreortyx pictus. NCBI lineage: Eukaryota > Metazoa > Chordata > Aves > Galliformes > Odontophoridae > Oreortyx > Oreortyx pictus. The sequence continues at coordinate 5,283,896 of JAUPFR010000029.1, forward strand.
AAGGCAGCTTATAAACAGGTAGGGGAGAGCTTTTTTACACTCGTGCAGTGACAGAGCAAGGGCGAGGGGGGGAGGGGAGAGGGGAATGGCTTTAAACTGAAAGAGTGAAGACTTACCTTAGATGTTAGGAGGAAACTGTTTACTCGGAGGGTGGTGAAGTGAAGCACAGGCTGCCCAAAGAAACTGCAGATGCCCCATCCCTGGAGGTGCCCAAGGCCAGGCTGGATGAGGCCATGGGCAACCTGATTCGGTGGGTGGTTGGAATTGGGGCTCCTTCCAATACAAGCCATTCTGGGACTCTATGGGATGGCAGAGGACTAGTTCCAGAAGCATCCTTACAGAGTGCCCAACACTGATCAACACGCGCTGCCAATAATCGCAGACATCTGAGCATTTCACTACGGCTTACACCCAGCCACCTACTGAAACTGTACGAACTCAGCACAGCCGCCGCTGTGTCGCTCCCGCAGCCCCGAGCAGGGCAGCTCCCAGGCATGGCCGAGCCCACGGCCACGCGGGTTCGGCGGAGGAGCTCGCCCACCGCCCTCGGGAGGCAGCGAGCTGCCGGTGGGGAGCAGGGGGCGGTCTGGGTCCGCCGCCTCTCACCGCTCCGCTCCGCAAAGCTGCGAGAAGTTGAGGCGGCGCTTCGCGAGGGCGGCTGTCCGCCGCTACCTGCTCATGAAGCCGTCCCCGTCGCACGTCTGGAAAAGTCGCCTCACCCCCTCCTCCTCGCCAGCGCCGGAGGTATCGCTGCTGCTGCTGCTCCCGGCACCGCTCACCTCTGCCGCGGCGGCTGCCGCCATCACGCGCACGGCTCCGGAGGAGGAGGCACGGCCGTCTCGAGCGCCCGACATTCCCGGCCCCGCCGACGCTCGCAAAACGAGGGCGGCGGCACAAAGCCGGCGCGGGGGGGAGGAGGGGGGGGGCAGCGAGCCCCGGGGCGCTCGACCCTGCGCGCTCCTTCCGCGCTCCCACGGAACACGGGCGCGTGCCCGCGGGGGGCAGGGGCGACGCGGCCCCGCCGAAGCGCCGCCCCCGGCCCGGCCGGCACGCAGCGGGAGCGGCGGGGAAGGTGCCCGGCTGGGTGGGACTTCCTGTCTCCTGCCTCCTTCCGCCGGGCTCTGCCCCACTGCCGAAAATCGCGGCGGTCTGTGAGCCGAGTGGGCGGCCTTGAGAAGTGAAGGTCTGCCCTGTTCGTTAGGGTTATGCGCTGCCCTGGGCACCACCAAGTGCTGTGAAAACCTTGACCAAACTGGTCCCGTGGGGGGTAGTGTAATTTTATGGGATCACGGAATATCTCAAGATGGAAGCGACCCCGAGGATCACTGGAGTTCGACGCCTGGCTCCATGCAGCACCGTCCTGTATTCAGTCTCCGTGTCTGGAAGCACTGCTCAGATACTTCCAGAACTGCGGAACTCAAGGCCATGCCCACTGCCCTTGGGCAGTGATGGTGAAGAGCCTTCCCCCAGTTCCCCCAACCCGACGCAGCTCCATGCTCTTCCCTTGGGTCCTGGCCATGCCCCTCTGCTCTCAGTGAGAGCCTGCCCTCAGCTCCTCTGCTGTGCGCTGAGCAAACCCAGAGACCTCACCTGCTCCTCACACATTGTCCTCCAGACACACTTCCCCAGCTCCATGTCTCTTCTTTGGACACTCTGTAATAGCTTTATGTCTTTCTCAGACTGTGGCTCCCAAACCTGCACCCAGTTCTTGTGCTGTACAGCAGTGAAGACATGAGGGCCCTACCGTAGGCAGCAAAGCTGGTGAGGGATCTGGAGCACAGGACTTAGGAAGAATGGCTGAGGGAGCTGGGGTTGTTCAGTCTCGAGAAGAGGAGGCTCAGGGTTGACCTCCTGAAGGGAGGTTTGTGGTGAGCTGTGTGTTGGCTTCTTCTCTCATGTAACTAGTGATAGGACTAGAGGGAATGACTTCAAGCTGCACCAGGGGGCGTTCAGGCTGGATGTTAGGAAATAGTACTTCTCAAAAGAGTTGTCGGGCACCAGAATGTGCTGCCCGGGGAGGTGGTGGAGACACCAACCCTGGAGGTGTAAAGGAGCATTTAGCCCTTGTGTTGAGGGGCATGGTTTAGTGAGAACTACTGGTGACAGGTGGACGGTTGGACTGTATGATCGTGTAGGTTGTTTCCAGCCTTGGTGGTTCTATGAATGTTGTTGCCAATTGCCCAGCCCTCCAGTTTGACAAGATCTCTCAGCAAGATGTCATAAGGGAGTCAGGAGCTCATCCCAAGTTAGTGTTATCCACAAACCTGCTTAGTGTGCCTTCAGGTCCTGCATCCAAGTCAATTATGAAAGCATTAAAAATTACTGGCCGTAAAATTTCTGTTCTCCCATTGCTAGCTGCTGTCGCAAGGCAGGCCCAGCTCCGTACTTTGTTAGCGCCACAGCTTTGTTTGACTTTGCCCATCCTGTGAACACCGAGGCTAGACGTACTACAACAAAACACAGTGTGTCCAGCACCATTGTGCTCACGCACTCGGTTTGTTGGGGTGTTGAACAACAGGTGGGAGCATTCTGGCTCTGTCTGACACATGCAAATCCTTCCCACTCATCTCATTTTACATGAAAAGGAGGTGGTTTGTTTTTCTGCTCCAACAATTAATCGGACAGGCCTCAGTGCCCTGATCCTTAAAAAAACACCCTCCAATTTTTCAAACTTATTCTTTACATAGACCACTCCTCATCTTTCTGGATCCTTTGCACTTAGAAAAAAGAAGTAATTTTCTTTACAGAATCATTGCCACCATATTAAAAATCATTTTCATCTCACACATGCAGAATAGCTTCTTTATCTTCTTGAATATTTTTAGCACTCCTTTTGATGCCTAATTAAGTTTTAATCAGTCCTTTTTTTTCCTACTCAGGTAAAAAGAACTGAGCATCAACATTACATACAAGAGCAATGTTATCTTTTATCCATGGAAGTAGGTATTTTGAAGCAGTCTGGAACAGCATTTGCTTATTTCCCGGTAGCATTACATCTCCCACTTTGTTATCTTGTGATTAATAAGGTCAGCTGTCTTCTATCCTATTATTAGGTAAGTGAAAAATCAATTCTTGTCATTAAGGGCATGCTTTTCTTTCACACTTTGTGTAGGGCAAATAACCACCAAGAATAGCACCCAAAAGAAATAGTGCCAAAGATGGTATATTTTTGATGGGCTTAAGTAGATGATATATAGATGATTAATAAGGAAAGAGTGGCTCACCTTTGCAGAAGACCGAGGCTCGCCAATAACTCCACTAGGGAGGGATCTCCAACCAGAAATCCTTCCCTGGTGGTGGTCAGCCCTTAAATGGGGTCTTGGGAGAGGTGGAGTCAAACTCCACTCCTTCCAATCACACTCACTTGTGCCCCTGCGGCTGACCCAGTGCTCGCCTCAGGTGATCAATCAGTGGTTCAGGCCGTGATTCAACAGTTCCCATACACTCCACCCCTTCACAACATGAACCACTGATTAAGGAACTATAGGGTGAGCCTTCCTTAATACAGAGACCCAATACATCACGACGCTTTACATAATTACCCGTCGCGATGCATATCAATGTAATCTGGGATGAGTGATGATCAGCGTATGGCTCGCGTTCTTCCTTGGGCCAGCGCTTGGTGGTGTCTACTGGAAGCATGCGTTCACGCTGTGCAGGTCCGTCCTACTCTACATCAATCCTGGGTAGACCATCACCGGATGTTGCACATGATCTTATAGCAACTCTGGAACACTGCAGCATCATTTGGTTCCATCCGGTGACTCATAGACTCACGGGGAGTAATATAGATGTTTCAAAGGTACATTGTGAAGATGTCACAGAGTCTCAGTGTCACAATGTGAGGATGTCACAATGTGAGGATGTCACCATATGAGGATGTCGCAGAGTCTCAGTGTCAAAGTGTGAGAATGTCACAATGTGAGGATGTAAAAATGTGAGGATGTCACAATGTGAGGATGTCACAAAGTATCAGTGTCACAATGTGAGAATGTCACATTGTGAGGATGTCAGAATGTGAGGATGTCACAATGTGAGGATGCCACAAAGTCTCAGTGTCAAAATGTGAGGAGGTCACAATGTGAGAATGTCACAATTTGATGATGTCACAGAGTCTCAGTATATCAATGTGAGGATGTCAAAATCTGAGGTTGTAAAAGAGTCTCAATGTCACAATGTGAGGATGTCACAATGTGAGGATGTCACAATGTGAGGATGTCACAGAGTCTCTGTGTCAAAATTTGAGGATGTCACAATGTGAGGCTGTCACAAGGTGAGGATGTCACAAGGTGAGGATTTCTCAGTGTCTCAATGTCACAATGTGAGTACACCTCAGAGTATCAGTGTCACAATGTGAAGATGTCACAATGTGAGGATATCACAGAGTCTCAATGTCACAATGTGAGGATATCACAGAGTCTCAATGTCACAATGTGAGGATGTCACTATGTGAGGATGTCACAATGTGAGGATGTCACAGAGTCTCAATGTCACAATGTGAGGATGTCACAGTCTCAATGTCGCAATGTGAGGATGACACAGAGTCTCAATTTCACAACGTGAGTATGTCACAATAACAAAATTTCACAGAGTCTCAATGTCACAATGTGAGGATGTCTCAGAGTATCTATGTCAAAATGTGAGGATGTCACAATGTGACGATGTCAAAATGTGAGGATGTCACAATGTGAGTATATTACAGAATCTCAAAGTAAAAATGTGAGGATGTCACAATGTGCGGATGTCACAGAGTCTCAATGTCACAATGTGAGGATGTCACAGTGTCTCACTGTCTCAATGTGAGGATGACACAGAATCTCAATTTCACAATGTGAGAATGTTACAATATGAAAATGTCACAGAGTCTCAATGTAACAACGATAGGTTGTCACAATGTGAGGATGTTACAATGTTAGGATATCACAGAGTCTCAATGTCACAATGGGAGGATATCGCAGAGTCTCAATGTCACAATATTTGGATGTCACAATGTGAGGATGTCACAGAGTCTCTGTGTCAAAATTTGTGCATGTCACAATGTGAGGATGTCACAATGTGAGGATGTCACATGGCTCAGTGACATAATGTGAGGAAGTAACAATGTGAGGATATCACAGAGTCTCAATTTCACAATGTAAGGATGTCACAGAGCCTCAATGTCACAATGTGAGGATGTCACAATGTGAGGATGTCACAATGTGAGGATGTCACAGAGTCTCTGTGTCAAAATTTGAGAATGTCAAAATGTGAGGATGTCACAGAGTATCTATGTCAAAATGTGAGGATGTCACAATGTGACGATGTCAAAATGTGAGGATGTCACAATGTGAGGATATTACAGTCTCAAAGTTACAATGTTAGGATGCCAGGATGTGAGAATTTCACATAGACTCAATGTCAAAATGTGAGGATGTCAAAGTGTCTCAATGTCACAATGAGAGGATGTCACAATATGAAGATGTAACAGAGTCTCAATGTCACAATGTGAGGATGTCACAATATGAAGATGTCACAAAGTCTCAATGTTATAATGTGAGGACATCAGAATGTGACGTTGTCACAGAGTCCCAATGTCACAATGTGAGGATATCACAATGTGAGGATGTCACAATATTTGGATATCACAGAGTCTCAATGTCACAATGTGAGAATTTCACAATGTGAGGATGTCACAGAATCTAAATGTCGCCATGTGTGAATGTCACAATGTGAGGATGTCACAGTGTCTCAATGTCACAATGTGAGGATTTCACAGAATATCAATGTCGCAATGTGAGGATGTCACAATGTGAGGATGCAAAAATGTGAGGATGCCACAATGTGATGATGTTACAGAGACTCAATGTCACAATGTGAGCATGTCACAGAGTATCAATGTCACAATGTGAGGATGTCACAATATGAGGATGTCAGAATTTGAGGATGTCACGGAATCTCAATGTCACAATATGAGGATGTCACAATGTGAGGATGTCAAAATGTAAGGATGTCACAGAGTCTCTGTACATAATTTGAGGATGTCACAATGTGAGGATGTCAAAAGATGAGGATGTAACAAGGTGAGGATTTCTCAGAGTCTCAATGTCACAATGTGAGTATGTCACAGAGTATCAGTGCCAAAATGTGAAGATGTAACTATGTGAGGATATCACAGAGTCTCAATGTCACAATGGGAGGATGTCACAATGTGATGACACCACAATGTGAGGATGCCAAGATGTGTTGATGACACAGAGTGGCAATGTCACAATGTGAGGACGTCAGAACGTGAGGATGTCAGAATGTGAGTATGTCACAGAGTCTCAATGTCACAATGTGAGAATGTCACAGAGTCTCAATGTCACAATGGGAGGATGTCACAATGTGATGACACCACAATGTGAGGATGCCAAGATGTGTTGATGACACAGAGTGGCAATGTCACAATGTGAGGACGTCAGAACGTGAGGATGTCAGAATGTGAGTATGTCACAGACTCTCAATGTCACAATGTGAGAATGTCACAGAGTCTCAATGTCACAATGTGAGAATGTCAGAATGTGAAGATGTCACATAGTCTCAGTGTCATAATGTGAGGATGTCACAGTGTGTGGATATGACAGTGTCAATGTCACAATTTGAGAATATCAAAATGTGAGGATGTCACAATGTGAGGATATCACAAGATGAGGATATCACTGCGCCTCAATGTCACAATGTGAGGATGTCACAGAGTATCAATGTCACAATGTGAGGAAGTCACAGTATGAGGATTTCACAATGTAAGGATGCAAGAATGTGATGATTTTACAGAGTCTTAGTGTGAAAATGTGAGGATGTCAGAATGTGAGGATGTAACAATGGGAGGATGTCACAATACACTGATGCTACGAAGTCTCAATATCACAATGTGAGGATGTCACAATGTATAGATGTCACAGGGTCTCAATGTCAAAATGTGAGGATTTCAGAATGTGAGGATATCACAGAGTCTCAAAGTCACAATATGAGGTTGTCACAATGTGAGGATGTCACAATGTGAGAATGTCACAATTTGAGGATGTCACACAGTCTCAATGTCACAAAGTTAGGATTTCAAAGAGTCTCAATGTCAAAATGTGATGATGTCCCAATGTGAGGATGTCAAAAAGAATCAGTGTAACAATGTGAGTATGTCAAAATATGAGGATATCATAGAGTCTCAACGTCAAAATTAGAGGATGTCACAGTGTTAGGATGTCAGAGAGTCTCAATGTCACAATGTGAGGATGTCACAATGTGAGCATGTCACAGAGTCTCACTGTCATAATTTGAGGATGTCAGAATGTGATGATGTCAGAATATGAGGATGTCACAGAGTATCAATGTCACAATCTGAGGATGTCACATGGTCTCCAGGCCACAGTATGAGGATATCAAAATATGAGGATATCATAGAGTCTCAATGTAAACTTGTGAGTGTGTAACAATGAGAGGATGTCACAGAGTCCAAATGTCACAATGTGAGGGTGTCCCAATATGAGAAAGTCACAGAGACTCAATGTCAAATTGTGATGATGTCACAATTTCAGGACGTCACAGAGTATCAATGTCATAATATGAGGATGTCACAATGTGAGGATGTCACATAGTCTCAATATCAGAATGTGAAGATGTCACACTGTCTCAATATCAAAATGTGATGATATCACTATATGAGGATGTCACAGACTCACAAAGTCAAAAAGTGAGGATGTCACAATGTGAGGATTTCAAAGAGTTTGAATGTCACAATGTTAGGATTTCAAGCAGTCTCAATGACAAAATGTGATGATATCACAATGTGAGGTAGTCACAGAATCTCAATGTCACCATGAGAGGATGTCAAAATGTGAGGACGTTCACAGAGTCTCAATGTCAAAATGTGAGGATGTCAAAGGGTCTCAATTTCGCAATATGAGTATGTCACAACGTGAGGACGTCACAGAGTCTAAGTTTCAAAATGCGAGCATGTCAAAATATGAGGATGTCACACAGTCTCAATGTCAAAATATTAGGATGTCACAATGTGAGCATGTCACAGAGTCTCAATGTCACAATCTGAGGATGTCAGAATGTGAGGATGACAGAATGTAAGGATATAACATAGTCTCAAGTTCACAATGTGAGGATGTCACAATGAGTGAATGTCACAATCTGAGGATGTCACAGTGTCTCAATATAAGAATGTGATGTTGTCACTAAGTGAGGATATCACAGAGTCTCAATGTCACAATGTGCGGATGTCACAGTGTCTCAGTGTCACAAAGTGAGTATATCACAATGTGAGGATATCACAGAGATCAATGTCACAATGTGAGGATGTCACAGAGTATCCATGTCACAATGTGAGGGTGTCCCAGTGTGAGGATATCAGAGAGTCTCAATGTCACAATGTGATGATGTCCCAATTTGACGATGTCAAAATGTGAGGATGTCAGAATTTGAGGATATAAATGAGTCTCAATGTCACAATGTATGTCAAAATGTGAGGATGTCACTGATTTGCATTGAAACGATGTGAGCATGTCACAATGTGAACATGTCACAATGTGAACATGTCACAATCTGCTGATGTTACAAAGTATAAATGTCAAAATGTGAGGATGTAAAAATGTGAGGAAGTCACAATGTGAGAATATCACAGAGTCTCAGTGTCACAGTGTGAGGATGTCACATGGTCTCCAGGCCACAGTATGAGGATATCAAAATATGAGGATATGATAGATTCTCAATGTAAAATTGTGAGTGTGTCACAATGAGAGGATGTCACAGAGTCTAAATGTCACAATGTGAGGGTGTCCCAATATGAGAAAGTCACAGAGAGTCAATGTCAAATTGTGATGTTGTCACAATTTCAGGACGTCACAGAGTATCAGTGTCATAATTTGAGGATGTCAAAATGTGAGGATGTCACAGAGTCTCAGTGTCTCAATGTGAGGATGTCACAGTGTGAGGAAATCAGAATCTTAATGTCATAATTTCTGGATGTCACAATGGGAGGCTGTCAGAATTTGAGGATGTCACTGAGACTCTGTGTCAAAATGTGAGGATGTCACAATGTGAGGCTGTCACACGGTGAGGATGTCACAAGGTGAGGAATTCTCAGTGTCTCAGTGTCACAATGTGAGGATGTCACAAGGTGAGGTTATCATCGAGTCTCAATGTCACAAGGTGAGGATGTCACAAAGTCTCGATATCACAATGAGAGTATGTCACAATATGAGGATGTCAAAATCTGATGAGGTCACAATGTGAAAATGTCACAGAGAATTAATTTCACAATATGAGGATGTCAGAAAGTCAGAATTTCACAGAGTCTCAATGTCAAAGTGTCAAAATGTTAAAATGTGAGGATGTCAGAATGTGAGGTTGTCAGAAATTCTCAAGGACAAAATGAGAATATGTCACAATATGAGGATGTCAAAATATGATGATGTCACAATTTGAAGATGTCACAGATAATTAAAGTCACAATGTGAGGATGTCTCAATGGGAGGATGTCAGAATGTGAGGATGTCACAGAGCCTCATTTTCAAAATATGAGGATGTCACAATGTGAGAATGTTACTGAGTTTCACTGACATAATTTGAGGATGTCACAATATGAGGATATCGAAATGTGAGGATGTCACAGGGTCTCAATGTCACAATGTGAGCATGTCACATATGATGATATCACAGAGTCTGAATGTCAAAATATGAGGATGTCACAGAGTATCAAAGTCAAAATGTGAATTTGTCATAATGTGAGGATGTCACAGTGTCTCAATATAAGAATGTGAGGATGTCACAGAGTCTCACTGTCACAATTTGAGGTTGTCAAAATGTGAGGACTTCACAGAGTCTCAATGTAATAATGTCAGGATTTCAAAGATTCTCAATCTCACAATGTGATGATGTCACAATGTGAGGATGTCACAGAATCTCAGTGTCACTATGTGAGGATGTCAGAATGTGAGGATGTCAGAATGTAAGGATAAAACATAGTCTTAAGTTCACAATGTGAGAATGTCACAATGTGAGGATGTCACAATGAGTGAATGGCACAATATGAGGATGTCACAGGGTCTAAATATAAGAATGTGATGTTGTCACAAAGTGAGGATATCACAGAGATCAATGTCACAATGTGAGGATTTCACAGAGTATCCATGTCACAATGTGAGGGTGTCACAATTTGAGGATATAAATGAGTCTCAATGTCAAAATGTGAATTTGTCATAATGTGAGGATGTCAAAGTATCTCAATATAAGAATGTGAGGATGTCACAGAGTCTCACTGTAACAATTTGAGGCTGTCAAAATGTGAGGACTTCACAGAGTCTCAATGTAATAATGTCAGGATTTCAAAGATTCTCAATCTCACAATGTGATGATGTCACAATTTTAAGATTTCAAAGATTCTCAATTTCACAATGTGATGATGTCACAATGTGAGGATGTCTCAGAGTCTCAGTGTCACTATCTGAGGATGTCAGAATGTGAGGATGTCAGAATGTAAGGATAAAACATAGTCTCATTTTCACAATTTGAGAATGTCACAATGTGAGGATGTCACAATGAGTGAATGTCACAATATGAGGATGTCACAGTGTCTCAATATAAGAATGTGAAGTTGTCACAAAGTGAGGATGTCACAGAGATCAATGTCACAATGTGAGGATTTCACAGAGTATCCATGTCACAATGTGAGGGTGTCCCAATGTGAGGATATCAGAGAGTCTCAATGTCACAATGTGATGATGTCACAATTCGACGATGTCAATATGTGAGGATGTCACAATTTGAGGATATAAATGAGTCTCAATGTCACAATGTGAGGATGTCACAGGGTCTCCAGGCCACAGTATGAGGATATCAAAATATGAGGATATCATAGAGTCTCAATGTAAAATTGTGAGTGTGTCACAATGAGAGGATGTCACAGAGTCTAAATATCACAATGTGAGGGTGTCCCAATATGAGAAAGTCACAGAGATTCAATGTCAAATTGTGATGATGTCACAATTTCAGGACGTCACAGAGTATCAGTGTCATAATTTGAGGATGTCAAAATGTGAGGATGTCACAGAGTCTCAGTGTCTCAATGTGAGCATGTCGCAGAGTCTCAAAGTCACAATGTGAGGATGTCAATTTATGACGATATCACAGAGTCTCAATTTCACAATGTGAGTATATCACAATGAGAGGATGTCACAGAGTCTCACTGTCAAAATTTGAGGATATCACAATGTGAGGATGTCACAATGTGAGGATGTCACAGAATATCAATGTCACAATGTGAGGATGTGACAGAGTCTCATTGTCACAATGTGAGGATGTCACAGTGTGAGGAAATCAGAATCTTAATGTCATAATTTCAGGATGTCAAAATGTGAGGCTGTCACAGGGTGAAAATGTCACAAGGTGAGGAATTCTCAGTGTCTCAGTGTCACAATCTGAGGATGTCACAAGGTGAGGTTATCTTAGAGGAACAATGTCACAATGTGAGGATGTCACAAAGTTTCGATATCACAATGAGAGTATGTCACAATATGAGGATGTCAAAATCTGATGATGTCACAATGTGAAAATGTCACAGAGAATTAATTTCACAATATGAGGATGTCAGAAAGTCAGAATTTCACAGAGTCTCAATGTCAAAGTGTCAAAATTTTAAAATATGAGGATGTCAGAATGTGAGGTTGTCAGAAATTCTCAAGGACAAAATGAGTATATGTCACAATATGAGGATGACAAAATCTGATGATGTCACAATTTGAAGATGTCACAGATAATTAAAGTCACAATGTGAGGATGTCACAATGAAAGGATGTCAGAATGTGAGGATGTCACAGAGTCTCATTTTCAAAATATGAGGATGTCACAATGTGAGGATGTTACTGAGTCTCACTGACATAATTTGAGGATGTCACAATATGAGGATGTCGAAATGTGAGGATGTCACAGAGTCTCAATGCCACAATGTGAGGATGTCAAAATGTGAGGATGTCACTGATTTGCATTGACATTGTGTGAGCATGTCAGAATGTGAACATGTCAGAATGTGAACATGTCACAATCTGCTGATGTTACAAAGTATAAATGTGAAAATGTGAGGATGTAAAGATGTGAGGAAGTCACAATGTGAGGATATCACAGAGTCTCAGTGTCACAATGTGAGGATGTCACGGGGACTCCAGGCCACAGTATGAGGATATCAAAATATGAGGATATCATAGAGTCTCAATGTAAAATTGTGAGTGTGTCACAATGAGAGGATGTCACAGAGTCTAAATGTCACAATGTGAGGGTGTCCCAATATGAGAAAGTCACAGAGATTCAATGTCAAATTGTGATGATGTCACAATTTCAGGACGTCACAGAGTATCAGTGTCATAATTGGAAGATGTCACAGTGTGAGGATGTCTCAGTGTCTCACTGTCATAATTTGAGGATATCACAATGTGAGGATGTCACAATGTGAGGATGTCACAGAATATCAATGTCACAATGTGAGGATGTGACAGAGTCTCATTGTCACAATGTGAGGATGTCACAGTGTGAGGAAATCAGAACTTAATGTCATAATTTCTGGATGTCACAATGGGAGGATGTCACAATTTGAGGATGTCACAAAGTCTCTGTGTCGAAATTTGAGGATGTCACGATGTGAGGATGTCACACGGTGAGGATGTCACAAGGTGAGGAATTCTCAGTGTCTCAGTGTCAGAATCTGAGGATGTCACAAGGTGAGGTTATCATCGAGTCTCAATGTCACAATGTGAGGATGTCACAAAGTCTCGATATCACAATGAGAGTATGTCACAATATGAGGATGTCAAAATCTGATGAGGTCACAATGTGAAAATGTCACAGAGAATTAATTTCACAATATGAGGATGTCAGAAAGTCAGAATTTCACAGAGTCTCAATGTCAAAGTGTCAAAATGTTAAAATGTGAGGATGTCAGAATGTGAGGTTGTCAGAAATTCTCAAGGACAAAATGAGAATATGTCACAATATGAGGATGTCAAAATATGATGATGTCACAATTTGAAGATGTCACAGATAATTAAAGTCACAATGTGAGGATGTCTCAATGGGAGGATGTCAGAATGTGAGGATGTCACAGAGTCTCATTTTCAAAATATGAGGATGTCACAATGTGAGGATGTTACTGAGTCTCACTGACATAATTTGAGGATGTCACAATATGAGGATGTCGAAATGTGAGGATGTCACAGAGTCTCAATGTCACAATGTGAGGATGTCAAAATGTGAGGATGTCACTGATTTGCATTGACATTGTGTGAGCATGTCAGAATGTGAACATGTCAGAATGTGAACATGTCACAATCTGCTGATGTTACAAAGTATAAATGTGAAAATGTGAGGATGTAAAGATGTGAGGAAGTCGCAATGTGAGGATATCACAGAGTCTCAGTGTCACAATGTGAGGATGTCACAGGGTCTCCAGGCCACAGTATGAGGATATCAAAATATGAGGATATCATAGAGTCTCAATGTAAAATTGTGAGTGTGTCACAATGAGAGGATGTCACAGAGTCTAAATGTCACAATGTGAGGGTGTCCCAATATGAGAAAGTCACAGAGATTCAATGTCAAATTGTGATGATGTCACAATTTCAGGACGTCACAGAGTATCAGTGTCATAATTTGAGGATGTCACAATGTGAGGATGTCACAGAGTCTCAGTGTCTCAATGTGAGGATGTCGCAGAGTCTCAAAGTCACAATGTGAGGATGTAAAATTATGACGATATCACAGAGTCTCAATTTCACAATGTGAGTATATCACAATGAGAGGATGTCACAGAGTCTCACTGTCATAATTTGAGGATATCACAATGTGAGGATGTCACAATGTGAGGATGTCACAGAATATCAATGTCACAATGTGAGGATGTGACAGAGTCTCATTGTCACAATGTGAGGATGTCACAGTGTGAGGAAATCAGAATCTTAATGTCATAATTTCAGGATGTCACAATGGGAGGCTGTCTCAATTTGAGGATGTCACAAAGTCTCTGTGTCAAAATTTGAGGATGTCACAACGTGAGGTTGTCACACGGTGAGGATGTCATAAGGTGAGGAATTCTCAGTGTCTCAGTGTCACAATGTGAGGATGTCACAAGGTGAGGTTATCATAGAGTCTCAATGTCACAATGTGAGGATGTCACAAAGTCTCGATATCACAATGAGAGTATGTCACAATATGAGGATGTCAAAATCTGATGAGGTCACAATGTGGAAATGTCACAGAGAATTAATTTCACAATATGAGGATGTCACAGTGTCTCAATATAAGAATGTGAAGTTGTCACAATGTGAGGATATCACAGAGACTCAATGTCACAATGCGCGGATATAACAGAGTATCCATGTCACAATGTGAGGGTTTCCCAATGTGAGGATATCAGAGAGTCTCAATGTCACAATGTGATGATGTCACAATTCGACGATGTCAATAAGTGAGGATGTCACAATGTGAGGATATAAATGAGTCTCAATATCACAATGTGAGTATGTCAAAATGTGAGGATGTCACTGATTTGCATTGAAATGATGTGAGCATGTCAGAATGTGAACATGTCAGAATGTGAACATGTCACAATCTGCTGATGTTACAAAGCATAAATGTCAAAATGTGAGGATGTAAAGATGTGAGGAAGTCACAATGTGAGGATATCACAGAGTCTCAGTGTCACAATGTGAGGACGTTCACAGAGTCTCAGTGTCAAAATGTGAGGATGTCAAAGAGTCTCAATTTCACAATATGAGTATGTCACAACGTGAGGAGGTCACAGAGTCTAAGTTTCAAAATGTGAGCATGTCACAATATGAGGATGTCACACAGTCTCAATGTCAAAATATTAGGATGTCAGAATGTGAGGATGTCACAGAGTCTCAGTGTCACTATGTGATTATGTCAGAATGTGAGGATGTCAGAATGTAAGGATATAATATAGTCTCAAGTTCACAATGTGAGAATGTCACAATGTGAGGATGTCACAATGAGTGAATGTCACAATATGAGGATGTCACAGTGTCTCAATATAAGAATGTGACGTTGTCACAAAGTGAGGATATCAGAGAGTCTCAATGTCACAATGTGCGGATGTCACAGTGTCTCAGTGTCACAAAGTGAGTATATCACAATGTGAGGATAATACAGAGATCAGTGTCACAATGTGAGGATGTCACAGAATATCCATGTCACAATGTGAGTGTGTCCCAATGTGAGCATATCAGAGAGTCTCAATGTCACAATGTGATGATGTCAAAATTCGACGATGTCAAAATTTGAGGATGTCACAATGTGAGGATATAAACGAATCTCAGTGTCACAATGTGTGTATGTCGAAATGTGAGGATGTCACTGATTTGCATTGACACGATGTGAGCATGTCAGAATGTGAACATGTCAGAATGTGAACATGTCACAATCTGCTGATGTTACAAAGTATAAATGTCAAAATATGAGGATGTAAAGATGTGAGGAAGTCACAATGTGAGGATATCACAGAGCCTCAGTGTCACAATGTGAGGATGTGACAGAGTCTCATTGTCACAATGTGAGGATGTCACAGTGTGAGGAAATCAGAATCTTGATGTCATAATTTCTGGATGTCACAATGGGAGGCTGTCACAATTTGAGGATGTCACTGAGTCTCTGTGTCAAAACTTGAGGATGTCACTATGTGAGGATGTCACACGGTGAGGATGTCATAAGGTGAGGAATTCTCAGTGTCTCAGTGTCACAATGTGAGGATGTCACAAGGTGAGGTTATCATAGAGTCTCAATGTCACAATGTGAGGATGTCACAAAGTCTCGATATCAAAATGAGAGTATGTCACAAAATGAGGATGTCAAAATCTGATGAGGTCTCAATGTGAAAATGTCACAGAGAATTAATTTCACAATATGATGTTGTCAGAAATTCAGAATTTCATAGAGTCTCAATGTCAAAGTGTCAAAATGTTAAAATGTGAGGATGTCAGAATGTGAGGTTGTCAGAAATTCTCAAGGACAAAATGAGAATATGTCACAATATGAGGATGTCAAAATATGATGATGTCACAATTTGAAGATGTCACAGATAATTAAAGTCACAATGTGAGGATGTCACCATGGGAGGATGTCAGAATGTGAGGATGTCACAGAGTCTCATTTTCAAAATGTGAGGATGTCACATTGTGAGGATGCTGCAATGTGAGGATGTCGCAATGTGAGGATGTCACAGAGTTTCAATTTCAAAATGTGAGGATGTCACAATGTGAGGATGTCACAATGTGAGAATGTCACAGTCTCTTAGTGTCACAATGTGAATATGTCACAATGTGAGGATGTCAGAATGTGAAAATGTCACAGAATCTCAATATCACAATATGAGGTTGTCACAATGTGAGGATATCACAGAGTCTCAATATCACAATGTGAGGATGTCACAGAGTCTCAATGTCACAATGTGAGCATGTCACATTGTGAGGATGTCACAATGTGAGCATGTCGTAATATGAGGATGTCACAGAGTCTAAATTTCATAATGTGAGGATGTCACAATATGAGGATATCACAGAGTCTGAATGTCAAAATATGAGGATGTCACAGAGTCTCAATGTCAAAATGTGAATTTGTAATAATGTGAGGATGTCACAGTGTCTCAATATAAGAATGTGAGGATGTCACAGAGTCTCACTGTCACAATTTGAGGTTGTCAAAATATGAGGACTTCACAGATTCTCAATGTAACAATGTGAGGATTTCAAAGAGTCTCAATCTCACAATGTGATGATGTCACAATTTTAGGATTTCAAAGATTCTCAATTTCACAATGTGATGATGTCACAATGTGAGGATGTCACAGAGTCTCAGTGTCAATATGTGAGGATGTCAGTATATGAGGATGTCAGAATCTGATGATGTCACAATTTGAAGATGTCACAGATAATTAATATCTCAATGTGAGGATGTCACAATGGAAGGATGTCAGAATGTGAGGATGTCACAGAGTTTCATTGTCAAAATGTGAGGATGTCTCAATGTGAGGATGTCACAATCTGAGGATATCAGAATGTGAGGATGTCACAGATTCTCATTGTCAAAATGTGACGATGTCACAATGTGAGGATGTCACTGAGCCTCACTGTCATAATTTGAGGATGTCACAATATGAGGATGTAAAAAATTGAGGATGTCACAGAGTCTCAATGCCACAATGTGAGGATGTCACAGTGTCTCAATGTAACAATGTGGGGATGTCACATTGTGAGGATGTCGCAATGTGAGGATGTCGCAATGTGAGGATGTCACAGAGTCTCAATTTCAAATTGTGAGGATGTCACAATGTGAGGATGTCACAATGTGAGAATGTCACAGTCTCTCAGTGTCACAATGTGAATATGTCACAATGTGAGGATGTCAGAATGTGAAAATGTCACAGAATCTCAATATCACAATATGAGGTTGTCACAATGTGAGGATATCACAGAGTCTCAATGTCACAATGTGAGGATGTCACAGAATCTCAAATGTCACAATGTGAGGATGTCACAGAGTATCACTGTCTCAATGTGATGATGTCACAATATGGGGATGTCACAGAGTATCACTTTCAAAATGTGAGGATGTCACAATGTGAGGATGTCACAGAGTTTCAATATCACAATGTGAGGATGTCACAATGTGAAAATGTCACATAGTCTCAATATCAGAATGTGATGATGTCACACTGTCTCAATATCAAAATGTGATGATATCACTATATGAGGATGTCACAGAGTCTCAAAGTCAGAATGTGAGGATGTCACAATTTGAGGATTTCACAGAGTTTGAATGTCACAATTTTAGGATTTCAAGCAGTCTCAATGAGAAAATGTGATGATATCAGAATGAGAGGATGTCACAGAATCTCAGTGTCACAATGAGAGGATGACACAATGTGAGGACTTCACAGAGTCTCAATGTCAAAATGTGAGGATGTCAAAGAGTCTCAATTTTGCAATATGAGTAAGTCACAACGTGAGGACGTCACAGAGTCTAAGTTTCAAAATGTGAGCATGTCACAATATGAGGGTGTCACACAGACTCAATGTCAAAATATTAGGATGTCAAAATGTGAGGATGTCACAGAGTCTCAATGTCATAATGTGAGGATGTCAGAATGTGAGGATGTCAGAATGTAAGGATATAACATAGTCTCAAGTTCACAATGTGAGAATGTCACAATGTGAGGATGTCACAATGAGTGAATGTCACAATATGAGGATGTCACAGTGTCTCAATATAAGAATGTGACGTTGTCACATATTGAGGATATCAGAGAGTCTCAATGTCACAATGTGCGGATGTCAAAGTGTCTCAGTGTCACAAAGTGAGTATATCACATTGTGAGGATATCACAGAGATCAATGTCACAATGTGAGGATGTCACAGTGTATCCATGTCACAATGTGAGGGTGTCCCAATGTGAGGATATCAGAGTCTCAATGTCACAATGTGATGATGTCACAATTTGACGATGTCAAAATGTGAGGATGTCACAATGTGAGGATATAAATGAGTCTCAATGTCACAATTTGAGTATGTCAAAATGTGAGGATGTCACTGATTTGCATTGAAATGATGTGAGCATGACAGCATGACACAATGTGAACATGTCACAATCTGCTGATATTCAAAGTATAAATGTCAAAATGTGAGGATGTAAAAATGTGAGGAAGTCACAATGTGAGGATATCACAGAGTCTCAGTGTCACAATGATAGGATGTCACATGGTCTCCAGGCCACAGTATGAGGATATCAAAATATGAGGATATCATAGAGTCTCAATGTAAAATTGTGAGTGTGTCACAATGTGAGGTTGTCACAGAGTCTAAATGTCACATTGTGAGGGTGTCCCAATATGAGAAAGTCACAGAGACTCAATGTCAAATTGTGATGTTGTCACAATTTCAGGACGTCACAGAGTATCAATGTCATAATTTGAGGATGTCACAGAATCTCAGTGTCTCAATGTGAGGATTCTATATGTATCAAGCATTATGTAATGATGTGGAATAAGGTGTGGAATGTCATGGTTTTATGATTTTCTGGTATTGGTATTCCACATCATAACAACATGTAGTGCATTAAGAGTTAAAGAGTTAATACTCCAACTCCATAGATCATTGATATTTCCGGGTATACCTGTCTCAGAAGAGAAGAACTACATTCCCCAGAGGACCTTGCGATGCTTAGTATTATTATGTATTTTCCGCTCAGAGGGAAAAGATAAAAATTCTCTGCGGTCACGGGACACTCTCTTTCCTTCGGGATCGACTCAGCAGTGGGTGCTCGCTGCCGTATCACCTTCAGCGTTAGCGTAAGGCCTTCGGTTTATCGGACACTCTCTCTTGCTCATTCTATTTGATTTATTAGCTTCAATTCCAATTATATTGTATTATATTGTGTTATTTTGCTTTCTGATATCTTATTTAGTAAATTAGCTTTCCTCCTCATATCGTTGCCGCTGTTTTGTATCTAGGCCCATCTCCCTATTTCCTTTTCCCTTTCCCCCTTCCCCTTTCCTGGGGCGTGGGTCTGCGGGTCCCCCACACCAATCGTCACAGAACCGGGCTGATCCAGCCCTGTAAACCGTTGACAGGATGTCACAATGTGAGGATGTCACACGGTGAGGATGTCACAAGGTGAGGAATTCTCAGTGTCTCAGTGTCACAATGTGAGGATGTCACAAGGTGAGGTTATCATCGAGTCTCAATGTCACAATGTGAGGATGTCACAAAGTCTCGATATCACAATGAGAGTATGTCACAATATGAGGATGTCAAAATCTGATGAGGTCACAATGTGAAAATGTCACAGAGAATTAATTTCACAATATGAGGATGTCAGAAAGTCAGAATTTCACAGAGTCTCAATGTCAAAGTGACAAAATGTAAAAATGTGAGGATGTCAGAATGTGAGGTTGTCACAAATTCCCAAGGACAAAACGAGAATATGTCACAATATGAGGATGTCAAAATATGATGATGTCACAATTTGAAGATGTCACAGATAATTAAAGTCACAATGTGAGGATGTTACTGAGTCTCACTGACAAAATTTGAGGATGACACAATATGAGGATGTCAAAATGTGAGGATGTCACAGAGTCTCAATGCCACAAATTGAGGATGTCACAGTGTCTCAATGTCAAAATGTGAGGATGTCAAAATGTGAGGATGTCACAATGTGAGGATGTCGCAATGTGAGGATGTCACAGAGTCTGAATGTCAAAATATGAGGATGTCACAGGGTCTCAATGTCACAATGTCAGGATGTCGCAATGTGAGGATGTCGCAATGTGGGGATGTCGCAGTGTGAGGATGTCACAGAGTCTCAATTTCATAATGTGAAGATGTCAAAATATGACGATGTGACATAGTCTGAATGTCACAATTTGAGGATGTCCTAGAATCTCAGTGTCACAATGTGAGGATGTCAAAATATGACGATGTCACAGAGTCTCAATGTCAAAATATGACGTTGTCACAATGTGAGGTGGTCACACTGTGAGGATGTGACAGTCTAAATTTCTCAATATGCGAATGTCACAATGTATGTCACAGAGTCTCAATATCAGAATGTGAGGATGTCACAGAGTCTCAGTGTCACAATTTGAGGATGACACAATGTGAGGACTTCACAGAGTCACAATGTCACAATGTTAGGATTTCAAAGAGTCTCAATGTCACAATGTGCGGATGTCAAAATGTGAGGATGTGACAGAGAATCAGTGTCACAATATGAGGATGACACAATGTGAGGATGTCATAGAGACTCAGTCTCACTATGGGAGAATGTCACAATATGAAGATGTCAGAATGTGAGGATGTCACAGAGTCTCATTTTCCAAATGTGAGGATGTCTCACTGTGAGGATTTCACAATCTGAGGATATCAGAATGTGAGGTTGTCACATATTCTCATTGTCAAAATGTGACGATGTCACAATGTGAGGATATTACTGAGTCTCACTGACATAATTTGAGGATGTCACAATATGAGGATGTCGAAATGTGAGGATGTCACAGAGTCTCAATGCCACAATGTGAGGATGTCACAGTGTCTCAATGTCACAATGTGAGGATGTCACAATATTAGGATATCACAGAGTCTGAATGTCAAAATATTAGGAGGTCACAGAGTCTCAATGTCAAAATGTGAATTTGTCATAATGTGAGGATGTCACAGTGTCTCAATATAAGAATATGAGGATGTCACAGAGTCTCAATGTCACAATTTGAGGTTGTCAAAATGTGAGGACTTCACAGAGTCTCAATGTAACAAAGTTAGGATTTCAAAGAGTCTCAATCTCACAATGGGATTATGTCACAATTTTATTATTTCAAAGATTCTCAATTTCACAATGTGATGATGTCACAATGTGAGGATGTCACAGAGTCTCAGTGTCACTATGTGAGGATGTCACAATGTGAGGATGTCAGAATTTGAGGATGTCAAAATCTGATGATGTCACAATTTGAAGATGTCACAGATAATTAATATCTCAATGTGAGGATGTCACAATGGGAGGATGTCAGAATGTGAGTATGTCACAGAGTCTCATAGTCAAAATGTGAGGATGTCTCACTGTGAGGATTTCACAATCTGAGGATATCAGAATGTGAGGTTGTCACATATTCTCATTGTCAAAATGTGATGATGTCACAATGTGAGGATGTCACTGAGCCTCACTGTCATAATTTGAGGATGTCACAATATGAGGATGTAAAAAATTGAGGATGTCACAGAGTCTCAATGCCACAATGTGAGGATGTCACAATGTGAGGATTTCACAATGTGAGGATGTCGCAATATGAGGATGTCACAGTCTCAATTTCATAATGTGAAGATGTCAAAATATGACGATGTGACATAGTCTGAATGTCACAATATGAGGATGTCCTAGAGTCTCAGTGTCACAATGTGAGGATTTCAGAATGTGACGATATCACAGAGTCTCAATGTCAAAATATGACGTTGTCACCATGTGAGGAGGTCACACTGTGAGGATGTCACAGAGTCTAGATTTCTCAATGTGTGAATGTCACAATGTGAGGATGTCACAGAGTCTCAATATCAGAATGTGAGGATGTCACAGAGTCTCAGTGTCACAATTTGAGGATGACACAATGTGAGGACTTCACAGAGTCTCAATGTCACAATGTTAGGATTTCAAAGAGTCTCAATGTCACAATGTGATGATGTCAAAATGTGAGGATGTGGCAGAGAATCAGTGTCACAATATGAGGATTTCACAATGTGAGGATGTCACAATGTGAGGATGTCACAGTATATCAATGTCACAATCTGAGGATTTCGCAGATGAGGAAATCAGAATCTTATTGTCAATTTCTGGATGTCACAATGTGAGGCTGTCACAATTTGAGGATGTCACTGAGTCTCTGTGTCAAAATTTGAGGATGTCACAATGTGAGGATGTCACACGGTGAGGATGTCACAAGGTGAGGAATTCTCAGTGTCTCAGTGTCACAATGTGTGGATGTGACAAGGTGAGGTTATCATAGAGTCTCAATGTCACAATATGAGGATGTCACAAAGTCTCGATATCACAATGAGAGTATGTCACAATATGAGGATGTCAAAATCTGATGATGTCGCTATGTGAAAATTTCATAGAGAATTAATTTCACAAAATGAGGATGTCAGAAAGTCAGAATTTCACAGAGTCTAAATGTCAAAGTGTCAAAATGTTAAAATATGAGGATGTCACAATGTGAGGTTGTCACAAATTCTCAAGGACAAAATGAGAATTTGTCACAATATGAGGATGTCAAAATATGATGATGTCACAATTTGAAGATGTCACAGATAATTAATATCACAATGTGAGAATGTCACAATGTGAGGATATCACATAGTCTCCATATCAGAATGTGATTATGTCACACTGTCTCAATATCAAAATTTTATGATATCGCTATATGAGGATGTCACAGATTCTCAAAGTCAAAAAGTGAGGATGTCACAATGTGAGGATTTCTCAGAGTTTGAATGTCACAATGTTAGGATTTCAAGCATTCTCAATGACAATTGTGATGATATCACAATGTTAGGATGTCACAGAATCTCAATGTCACATGAGAGGATGTCACAATGTGAGGACGTTCACAGAGTCTCAGTGTCATAATGTGAGGATGTCAGAGTCTCAATTTCGCAATATGAGTATGTCACAATTTGAGGACGTCGCAGAGTCTCAATGTCACAATGTGAGGATGTCACAATGTGAGGATGTCAAAATCTGATGATGTCACAATTTGAAGATGTCACAGATAATTAATATCTCAATGTGAGGATTTCACAATGGGAGGATGTCAATGTGAGGATGTCACAGAGTCTCTGTCAACGGTTTACAGGGCTGGATCGGCCCGGTTCCGTGACGATTGGTGTGGGGGACCCGCAGACCCACGCCCCAGGAAAGGGGAAGGGGGAAAAGGGAAAAGGAAAAAAGGGAGATGGGCCTAGAAACAAAACAGCGGCAGCGATCTGAGGAGGAAAGCTAATTTACTAAATAAGATATCAGAAAGCAGAATAACACAATATAATACAATATAATTGGAATTGAAGCTAATAAATCAAATAAAATGAGCAAGAGAGAGTGTCCGATAAACCGAAGGCCTTACGCTTACGCTATAGGCGATACGGCAGCGAGCACCCACTGCTGAGTCGATCCCGAAGGAAAGAGAGTGTCCCGTGTCTGCAGAGGTTTTTTATCTTTTCCCTCTGAGCGGAAAATACGTAAAAATTCAAAGCATCGCAAGGTCCTCTGGGAAATGTAGTTCTTCTCTTCTGAGACAGGTATACCCGGAAATATCAATGATCTATGGAGTTGGAGTATTAACTCTTTAACTCTTAATGCACTACATGTTGTTATGATGTGGAATACCAATACCAAAAATCATAAAGCCATGACAGTCTCATAGTCAAAATGTGAGGATGTCTCAATGTGAGGATGTCACAATCTGAGGATATCAGAATGTGAGGATGTCACAGATTCTCATTGTCAAAATGTGACGATGTCACAATGTGAGGATGTCACTGAGCCTCACTGTCATAATTTGAGGATGTTACAATATGAGGATGTAAAAAATTGAGGATGTCACAGAGTCTCAACGCCACAATGTGAGGATGTCACAGTGTCTCAATGTCACAATGTGAGGATGTCACATTATGAGGATGTCGCAATGTGAGGATGTTGTCACGCTCCGATATAAAGGAGGGAGACAAGGTTCTTTGATTATGTGTATACCCGATGGCGAGATTAAGACACAACGGGTCAAATGTTAGCCCAACCAGTTTATTACAATTACTAGTTGCTTAGGGATATGGGGAAGGGAAGGTGAGCGATAGAAAAAGGTCTAAGAAGCAAGGAGTCTTGATAGAAAGCAAGAGAGATATAATCACCACCGTGGGTCCAACGAGGTTCATAGTCTCAGGAACTCGTCTGGTCACCACGGGGGATGGGAGATAGCAGCAAGCAGGCCTCAGGGTCCGTCTTCGGGAGTTCTCCTCCAAGATTTTCTCTTTGGGAGTTCTTCTCCAGGAATTCTTCTCTTCTCCTCCCCCCAAAATCCTTGGTTCAGTAAAGGCCTTTTATCCCCCATTTCTCAGGTGTTTTTTTTCCTTTTCTCTTGGTTTGTGTGACATGTCTGGCCTGACAGATAAGCCAGCAGCGGATGTTGCCTTCATTGCCATGCAGGGGCATTGTCTTTCTGTGGTGGTCAGCTTCTTTAAGCCGTACACCCCGGAAAAGAATATTTGCCCCTACTTCTACTTATATTTACAACCATAAGCAGAGACAATGAGGCACCATAACACCCATCTGGATAACTGGCAGTTATCAGTCAGAGCCTTGTCACCAGAAAAGGCCTTACAAAGCAAGCTTTGAGACAAAAGAAAGTTCTGTCTTTCACAGATGTCGCAATGTGAGGATGTCACAGTCTCAATTTCATAATGTGAAGATGTCAAAATATGACGATGTGACATAGTCTGAATGTCACAATATGAGGATGTCCTAGAGTCTCAGTGTCACAATGTGAGGATGTCAAAATATGACGATGTCACAGAGTCTCAATGTCAAAATATGACGTTGTCACAATGTGAGGAGTTCAAACTCTGAGGATGTCACAGAGTCTAGATTTCTCAATATGCGAATGTCACAATGTGAGGATGTCACAGAGTCTCAATATCAGAATGTGAGAATATGTCACAGAGTCTCAGTGTCACAATTTGAGGATGACACAATGTGAGGACTTCACAGAGTCTCAATGTCACAATGTTAGGATTTCAAAGAGTCTCAATGTCACAATGTGCGGATGTCAAAATGTGAGGATGTGACAGAGAATCAGTGTCACAATATGAGGATTTCACAATGTGAGGATATCACAGAGACTCAGTGTCACTATGGGAGAATGTCACAATATGAAGATGTCAGAATGTGAGGATGTCACAGAGTCTCAATTTCAAAATGTGAGGATGTCACAGTGTGAGGATGTCAAAGAGTCTCACAGTCATAATTTGAGTATGTCACAAAATGAGGATTTCACAATGTGAGGATATCACAGAGACTCAGTGTCACTATGGGAGAATGTCACAATATGAAGATGTCAGAATGTGAGGATGTCACAGAGTCTCAATTTCAAAATGTGAGGATGTCACAGTGTGAGGATGTCAAAGAGTCTCAATTTCAAAATGTGAGGATGTCACAATGTGAGGATGTCAAAGAGACTCACTGTCATAATTTGAGGATGTCAAAAAAGGGGATGTCACAATGTGAGGAGGTCACAGGGTCTTTGTCAAAATTTGAGGATGTCACAGAGTCTCTCTGCCATAATTTGAGGATGTCACAATATGAGGATGTCACAATGTGAGGATGTCACAATATGAGAATGTCACAGTCTCTCAGTGTCACAATGTGAATATGCCACAGTGTGAGGATGTCAGAATGTGAAAATATCACAGAATCTCAGTATCACAATATGAGGTTGTCACAATGTGAGGATATCACAGAGTCTCAATGTCACAATGTGAGGATGTCACAGAGTATCCATGTCACAATGTGAGGGTGTCCCAATGTGAGGATATCAGAGAGTCTCAATGACACAATGTGATGATGTCACAATTCGACGATGTAAATATGTGAGGATGTCACAATGTGAGTATAAAAATGAGTCTCAATGTCACAATGTGAGTATGTCAAAATGTGAGGATGTCACTGATTTGCATTGGCACGATGTGAGCATGTCAGAATCTGAGGATGTCGGAATGTGAGGATGTCACAATCTGTTGATGTTACAAAGTATAAATGTCAAAATGTGAGGATGTAAAAATGTGAGGAAGTCACAATGTGAGGATATCACAGAGTTTCAGTGTCACAATGTGAGGATGTCACAGGGTCTCCAGGCCACAGTATGAGGATATCAAAATATGAGGATATCATAGAGTCTCAATGTAAAATTGTGAGTGTGTCACAATGAGAGGATGTCACAGA
Organism: Oreortyx pictus; assembly: GCA_036925125.1. NCBI lineage: Eukaryota > Metazoa > Chordata > Aves > Galliformes > Odontophoridae > Oreortyx > Oreortyx pictus. Next base: position 5,310,453 of record JAUPFR010000029.1, read on the forward strand.
GTCTAAATGTCACAATGTGAGGGTGTCCCAATATGACAAAGTCACAGAGATTCAATGTCAAATTGTGATGATGTCACAATTTCAGGACGTCACAGAGTATCAATGTCTTAATTTGAGGATGTCACAATGTGAGGATGTCACAGAGTCTCAGTGTCTCAATGTGAGGATGTCGCAGAGTCTCAAAGTCACAATGTGAAGATGTCAATTTATGACGATATCACAGAGTCTCAATTTCACAATGTGAGTATATCACAATGTGAGGATGTCACAGAGTCTCACTGTCATAATTTGAGGATATCACAATGTGAGGATGTCACAGAATATCAATGTCACAATGTGAGGATGTGACAGAGTCTCATTGTCACAATGTGAGGATGTCACAGTGTGAGGAAATCAGAATCTTAATGTCATAATTTCAGGATGTCACAATGTGAGGCTGTCACAATTTGAGGATGTCACTGAGTCTCTGTGTCAAAATTTGAGGATGTCACAATGTGAGGATGTCACACGGTGAGGATGTCACAAGGTGAGGAATTCTCAGTGTCTCAGTGTCACAATGTGAGGATGTCACAAGGTGAGGTTATCATAGAGTCTCAATGTCACAATGTGAGGAGGTCACAAAGTCTCGATATCACAATGAGAGTATGTCACAATATGAGGATGTCAAAATCTGATGAGGTCACAATGTGAAAATGTCACAGAGAATTAATTTCACAGTATGAGGATGTCAGAAATTCAGAATTTCACATAGACTCAATGTCAAAGTGTCAAAATGTTAAAATGTGAGGATGTCAGAATGTGAGGTTGTCACAAATTCTCAAGGACAAAATGAGAATATGTCACAATATGAGGATGTCAAAATATGGTGATGTCACAATTTGAAGATGTCACAGATAATTAATGTCACAATGTGAGGACGTCACATTGTGAGGTTGTCAGAATGTGAGGATGTCACAGAGTCTCATTTTCAAAATGTGAGGATGTCACAATGTGAGGATGTTACTGAGTCTCACTGACATAATTTGAGGATGTCTCAATATGAGGATGTCGAAATGTGAGGATGTCACAGATTCTCAATGCCACAATGTGAGGATGTCACAGTGTCTCAATGACACAATGTGAGGATGTCAAAATGTGAGGATGTCACAATGTGAGGATGTCGCAATGTGAGGATGTCACAGAGTCTGAATGTCAAAATATGAGGATGTCACAGGGTCTCAATGTCACAATGTGAGGATGTCGCAATGTGAGGATGTCGCAATGTGAGCATGTCGCAATGTGAGGATGTCACAGAGTCTCAATTTCATAATGTGAAGATGTCAAAATATGACGATGTGACATAGTCTGAATGTCACAATATGAGGATGTCCTAGAATCTCAGTGTCACAATGTGAGGATGTCAGAATATGACGATGTCACAGAGTCTCAATGTCAACATATGACGTTGTCACAATGTGAGGAGTTCAAACTCTGAGGATGTCACAGAGTCTAGATTTCTCAATATGCGAATGTCAGAATGTGAGGATGTCACAGAGTCTCAATATCAGAATGTGAGGATGTCACAGAGTCTCAGTGTCACAATTTGAGGATGACACAATGTGAGGACTTCACAGAGTCACAATTTCACAATGTTAGGATTTCAAAGAGTCTCAATGTCACAATGTGCGGATGTCAAAATGTGAGGATGTGACAGAGAATCAGTGTCACAATATGAGGATGACACAATGTGAGGATGTCGTAGAGACTCAGTGTCACTATGGGAGAATGTCACAATATGAAGATGTCAGAATGTGAGGATGTCACAGAGTCTCAATGCCACAATGTGAGGATGTCACAGTGTCTCAATGTCACAATGTGAGGGTGTCCCAATGTGAGGATGTCGCAATGTGAGCATGTCGCAATGTGAGGATGTCACAGAGTCTCAATTTCACAATGTGAGTATGTCACAATATGAGGATATCACAGAGTCTGAATGTCAAAATATGAGGATGTCACAGAGTCTCAATGTCAAAATGTGAATTTGTCATAATCTGAGGATATCACAGTGTCTCAATATAAGAATATGAGGATGTCACAGAGTCTCAGTGTCACAATTTGAGGTTGTCAAAATGTGAGGACTTCACAGAGTCTCAATGTAACAATGTTAGAATTTCAAAGAGTCTCAATCTCACAATGGGATGATGTCACAATTTTAGGATTTCAAAGATTCTCAATTTCACAGTGTGATGATGTCACAATGTGAGGATGTCACAGAGTCTCAGTGTCCCTATGTGAGGATGTCACAATGTGAGGATGTCAGAATGTGAGGATATCACAAATTCTAAAGGATACAATGAGACTATGTCACAAAATGAGGATGTCGAAATATGATGATGTCACAGATAATTAATGTGAGGATGTCATAATGTGAGGATGTCAATGAGTCTCACTGACATAATATGAGGATGTCACAATATGAGGATGTCGAAATGTAAGGATGTCACAGAGTCTCTATGCCACAATATGAGGATGTCACAGATAATTAATGTCATAATGTGAGGATGTCACAATGTGAGGATGTCACATTGTGAGGATGTCGCAACGTAAGGATGTCACAGAGTCTCAATGCCACAATGTGAGGATGTCACAGATAAATAATGTCATAATGTGAGGATGTCATAATGTGAGGATGTCACAGTGTGAGGATGTCGCAACGTAAGGATGTCACAGAGTCTCAATGCCACAATGTGAGGATGTCACAGATAAATAATGTCACAATGTTAGGATATCAGAATGTGAGGGTGCCACAGAGTCTCAATGTCACTATGTTAGGATGTCACAGATAATTAATGTCACAATGTGAGGATGTCTCAATGTGAGGATGTCACAGTGTGAGCATGTCGCAACGTAAGGATGTCACAGAGTCTCAATGCCACAATGTGAGGATGTCACAGAGAATTAATGTCACAATGTTAGGATATCAGAATGTGAGGGTGTCACAGAGTCTCAATGTCACTATGTGAGGATGTCACGGAGTCACTGTGTCAAAATGTGAGGATATCATAATGTGAGGATATCACAATTTGAGGATTTCTCTGTGTCTAAGTGTCACAATTTGAGGATGTCACAATGTGAGGATATCACAGATTCTCAATGTAACAATGTGACGATGTCTCAGAGTCACAATTTTACAATATGAGGATGTAAGAGATTTTCAATTTCAAAATGTGAGGATGTAACTATGTGATGACATGAAAATCTGACGATGTCACAATTTGAGGATGTCTCAGAGTCTCAATGTTACAATGTGACGATGTAAGAGATTTTCAATTTCAAAATGTGAGGATGTAAAAATGTGATGAGATGACAATCTGAGGATGTCACAATTTGAGGATGTCTCAGAGTCTCATTGTTACACTGTGAGGATGTCAGAGATTTTCAATTTCAAAATGTGAGGATGTAACCATGTGACGATGTCACAATGTGAGTATGTCACAATGTGAGGATGTCACAGAGTCTCAATGTCACAATGTGAGGATATCACAGTGTCTCAATGTCATAATGTGAGGATGTCACAATATGAGGATGTAACAGAGTCTCAATGTCACAATGTTAAGATGTCATAATTTGAGGATGTCACAGAGTCTCAATTTCACAATGTGAGGATTTCAGAATTTGAGGATGTCAGAGAGACTCAATTTTAGATTGTGAGGTTGTCACAATGTGATGATTTCACAATGTGAGGATGTCACAGAGTCTTGATGTCACAATGTGTGAATGTCAAAATGTGAGGATGTCAAAGTGTCTCAATATGAAAATGAGAGGATGTCACAAAGTGAGGATATAACAGAGTCTCAATGTCACAATGTGAGGATGTCACAGAGTCTCAATGTCAGCATGTGAGGATGTCAAAGTCTCAATGTCAAAATTTGAGGGTGTCTCAGAGTGAGGATGTCACAGAGTCTCAATATAACAATGTGAGGTTGTCTCAATGTGAGGACATCACAGAGTCTCAATGTCATAATATTAGCATTTCACACGGTCTCAATGTCACAATGTGATGATATCACAAAATGAGGATGTCACTGAGTCTCAAAGTCACAATGTGAGGAAGTCACAATGTGAGGAAGTCACAGAGTCTCAATGTCAAAATGTTAAGATGTCACACAGTCTCAATGTCAGAATGTGATGATACCAAACTGTGAGGATGTCACAGAATCTCAATATCACAATATGAGGTTGTCACAATGTGAGGATATCACAGAGTCTCAATGTCACAATGTGAAGATGTCACAGAGTCTCAATGTCACAATGTGAGTATGCCACAGGGTCTCAAGCCCACAGTATGAGGATATCAAAATATGAGGATATCATAGAGTCTCAATGTATCACTGTCTCAATATGATGATGTCACAATATGGGGATGTCACAGAGTATCACTTTCAAAATGTGAGGATGTCACAATGTGAGGATGTCACAGAGTCTCAGTATCACAATGTGAGTATGTCACAATGTGAGGATGTCACATAGTCTCAATATCAGAATGTGATGATGTCACACTGTCTCAATATCAAAATGTGATGATATCACTATATGAAAATGTCACAGAGTCTCAAAGTCAAAAATTGAGGATGTCACAATGTGAGGATTTCACAGAGTTTGAATGTCACAATTTTAGGATTTCAAGCAGTCTCAATGACAAAATGTGATGATACCACAATGTGAGGATGTCACAGAGTCTCAATGTAACAATGTGAGGATGTCAAAATATGAGGATATCACAGAGTCTCAATGTCAGAATGTGAGGATGCCACAATGTGAGGATGTCACAATGTGAGGATTTCACAAAGTCTCAGTTTTGCAATGTGAAAATGTAACAGAGTCTCAGTGTCTCAATGTGAGGATGTCACAATGTGAGGATGTCAAAATTTTAGGAGGTCACACATTCTCAAAATCAATGTGAAGATGTAACAGAGTCTCAATGTCACAATTTGAGGGTGTCAAAATATGAGGATGAGACAGAGTCTCAATTTGACGTTGTGAAGATATCACAATGTGAGGATGTGACAGAGTCTCAAAGTCACAATGTGAGTATGTCACAATGTGAGGATGTCACAGGGTCTCAGTGTCACAAAGTTATGATGTCACGGAGTCTCATTGTCACAATGTAAGGATATCGCAAAGTGAGGATGTCACTGAATCTCAATGTCACAATATGAGGATGTCACAATGTGAGGACGTCATAGATTCTCAATGTCACAATGTGAGGATTACAGAAATATTCAGTTTCGAAATGTGAGAATGCTACTATTTGACGATGTCAAAATGTGAAGATTTCACAATGTGACGATGACACAGAGTCTCAATGTCACAATGTGAGGATGTCACAGTTTGAGGATGTCACAGAGTCTCAATGACACAATGTGAGGATGTCAGAATGTGAGGATGTCAGTGAGTCTCAATGTCACAATGTGAGGATGTCACAGAGTCTCAGTGTCACAATGTGTGAATGTCAAAATGTGAGGATGTCACAGTGACCCAATATCAGAATGTGAGTATGTCACAAAGTGAGGGTGTCACTGAGTCTCAGTGTCACAATCTGAGGATATCACAGAGTCTTTGTGTCACAGTGTGATGAAGTCACAGACTCTCAATGTCACAATGAGATGTCAATGACAATGAGGATGTCAATATATGAGGATATCACCGAGTCTCAATTTCACAATGTGAGAATATTACAATGTGAGGATGTTACAGAGTCGCTCAGTAATAATTTGAGATTGTAACAATGTGAGGATGTTACAATGTGACGGTGTCACAGGGTCTTTGTCATAATTTGATGATGTCACAATGTGAGGATGTCTTAATGAGAGGAAGTCACAATATGAGTATGTCACAATGTGAGGATATCACAGAGACTCATTGTCACAATATGAGGATGTCAATGAGTATAAATGTCACAATGTGAAGATGTCACAATTTGAGGATACCACAGAGTCTCAATGTCACAATGTGAGGATGTCACAAAGTCTCATTGTCACAATGTGAGGATGTCACAATGTGAGGACGTCACAGAGCCTCATTGTCACAATTGTAGGATTTCAAAGAGACTCAATGTTATAATGTGATGATGTCACACCGTTTCAATGTCACAATGTGATGATATAACAATGTGAGAATGTCACAGAATCTCATTGTCACAGTGTGAGGACGTCCCAGAGTCTCAATTTCAACATATTGGGATTTCACAGAGTATCAGTGTCACAAGGTGATGATGTCACAATGTGTGTATGTCAGAATGTGAGGATGTCACAGAATCTCAGTGTCACAATGTGAGGATGTCTCAGAGTCTCAATGTCAAAATGTGAGGATGTCGCAATGTGAGGATGTCACAGAATCTCTGACAAAATTTGAGGATATCACAACGTTTGGATTTCATAATGAAAGGAAGTCACAATGTGAGTATGTTACAAAGAGAGGATATAACAGATTCTCAATGTCACAATGTGAGGATGTCTCAGAGTCTCAAAGTCCCAATGTGAGGATGTTAAAATATGAGGATATCCCAGAGTCTTAATGTCAAAAATTGAGGATGTCACAATGTGAGTAACTAAAAATCTGCTGATGTTACAAATTCTCAATATCAAAATGTGAGGACGTCACAATGTGAGGATGTCACAGAGTCTCAGTGTCACAATATGAGGATGTCAATTTCTGAGGATATCACAGAGTCTCAACGTCAAACTGTGAGTATGTCACAATGTGAGGATGTCACAGATGCTCAATGTCACTATGTGAGGATGTCAGAATGTGAGGATGTCACGGAGTCACAATGCCAAAATGTGAGGATGTCACAATGTGAGGATGTCACAGAGTCTCATTGTCCCAATGTGAGGATGTAATAATGTGAGGATGTCACTATGTGAGGATGTCACTGAGTCTAGATGTCACAATGTGTGAATGTAAAAATGTGAGGATGTCACAGAGTATCAATGTCACAATGTGAGGATGTCAAAATATGAGGATATCACAGAGTCTCAATGTCAGAATGTGAGGATGTCACAATGTGAGGATGTCACAATGTGAGGATTTCACAAAGTCTCAGTTTCGCAATGTGAAATTGTAACAGTGTCTCATTGTCTCAATGTGAGCATGTCATAATGTGAGGATGTCACAGACTCTCAGTATCATATTGTGAGGATGTCACAATGTGATGATGTCAAAATTTTAGGTCACACATTCTCAATGTCACAATGTGAAGATGTCACAGAGTGTCAATGTCACAATTTGAGGGTGTCAAAATATGAGGATGTCTCAGAGTCTCAATATCACGTTGTGAAAATATCACAATGTGAGGATGTCACAGAGTCTCACTGTCACAATGTGAGTATATCGCAAAGTGAGGATGTCACTGAATCTCAATGTCACAATATGAGGATGTCACAATGTGAGGACGTCATAGATTCTCAATGTCACAATGTGAGGATGACAGAAATATTCAATTTAGAAATGTGAGGATGCTACTATTTGACGATGTCACAATGTGAGGATTTCACAATGTGACGATGACACAGAGTCTCAATGTCACAATGTGAGGATGTCACAGTTTGAGGATCTCACAGAGTCTCAATGTCACAATGTGAGGATGTCAGAATGTGAGGATGTCAGTGAGTCTCAATGTCACAATGTGAGGATGTCATAATGTGAGGATTTCTCAGAATCTAGATGTCACAGTGTGTGAATGTCACAATGTGAGTACTTCAATGTGTCTCAATATCAGAATGAGAGGATGTCACAAAGTGAGGATATCACAGATTCTCATTGTCACAATGTGCGGATATCACAGAGTCTCAGTGTCACAATGTGAGTATGTCAAAATGTGAGGATATCACAGAGTCTCAGTGTCACAATGTGAGGATGTCACAGAGTATCAACGTTACAAACTGTGGATGTCAAAATTTAACGATATCAAAATGTGAGGAGGTCAAAATCTGAGGATATAACAGAGTCTCAAAGTCACAATTTGAGAATGTCAAAATGTGAGGATATAACAGAATCTCAATGTCACAATGTGAGGATATCACAATTTGAGGATGTCACTGATTCTCAGTGACACAATGTGAGTTTATCAGAATGTGAGCATGTCGCAGCGGCTCAGTGTCAGGATGTTAGGATGTCAAAATATGAGGATATCACAGAGCCTCAATGTCACAATGTGAGGGTCAAAGTGTGAGGATGTCAGAGAGTCACAATGTCATAATTTGATGATGTCACAATGGGAGGATGTCACAATGGGAGGATGTCACAGAGTTTCTCTGTCAAAATGTGAGGATATAACAAAGTGAGGATGTCACAATTGGGGGATTGCTCAGTGTCTCAGTGTCACAAGTTGAGGATGTCACAATGTGAGGATATCACAGAGTCTCAATGTCACAATGTGAGGATATCACAGAGCCTCAATGTCACATTGAGAGTATGTCACAATGTGACAATGTCACAGAGTCTCAATTTCACAATGTGAGGATGTCACAGAGTATCAATGTCACAATGTGAGGATGTCACAGTGTGACGATACCCCTGAGTCTCAATGTCACAATGTGAGGATGTCTTAGAATGTCAGTGTCATACTGTGAGGATGTCACAATGTGAGGATGTCACAATGTGAGGATGTCACAATGTGAGGATGTCACAGAGTCTCAGTGTCAGAATGTGAGGATGTCACAATGTGAGGATGTCACAGAGTCTCAATGACAAAATTTGAGGATGTCACAATATGAGGATATCACAGAGTCTCGATGTCATATTGTGAGGATGTCACAATGTGAGGATGTCATAATGTGAGGATGTTACAGAGTCTCAGTGACACAATGTGAAGATATCAAAATGTGAGTATGTCTCAGAATCTTAGTGTCACAATGTGAGGATGTCACAATGTGAGGATTGCACAATGTGAGTATGTCACAGAGTCTCATTTTCTCAATGTGTGGGTGTCACAATGTGAGGGTGTCACAATGTTTCGGTGTCACAGTGTGAGGATTTCACGGTATCTCAGCATCACAATGTGAAGATGTCACGTCGTCACGATGTCACAATATGACGATGTCACAGATTCTTTGTGTCTGAATGTGAGGGTATCACAATGTTTCGGTGTCACAATGTTTCGGTGTCACAGAGTCTCAGAGTCACAGCGTGAGGAAGTCACAGTGTGAAGATGTCACAGAGTCTAAGTGACTCAATGTGAGGATGTCACAATGTGAGGATGTCACAATGTGACGATTTCTCAGAGTGTCAGTCTCTCAATGTGAGTATGTCACAATATAAGTGTGTCATAATGTAAGGGTGTCACGGAGTCTCTGTGTCACAATGTGAGCATGTCACAGAGTCTCAGTGTCTCAGTGTGAGGGTGTCACAGTGTGAGGGTTTCACAGTGTGAGAGTGTCACAGTATCTCAGTGTCACAATGCGATGATGTCACAATGCGACGATGTCACAGAGTCTCTGTGTCTCAATGTGAGGGTATCACAATGTTTCAGTGTCACAGTGTGAGGATGTCACAGTGTGAGGATGTCACAGAGTCTCAGTGACACAATGTGAGGATATCACTATGTGAGGATGTCTCTGACATCCTCATATTTTGACATCTTCACATTGTGACATCCTCACATTGTGACACTGAGATTCTGAGACAACACATTTTGACATCCTCACAGGAGGGGGAGGTCTGCCCTCCAGGGTAAGATACAGGCCGTATTCCTGTCTTGGGTCAACACTTCAGCTTGTACAGGGGCATGCCCTGGTCGCCTGTACCAAAACTTTAGCCCAGATGTCTGTGGCTGCACGATTATATCAGGCACCAAAGGGGGTGTCCTGATCTGCCACAGAGACATGATAGGGGTTCCTTTAGCAATAAGGACTGGAGTGTTGACCACAATATCAGTAGGCCATGTACCTATTACCGGAGGGACTACCAAACCCCCCATCTCCAGTAATCTCCCCCAAGGTGCAAGTAGGCCACACCATCGTGGTCCTACCTGCACCTTCCTAGGCCATCTTATTTTATTGATGCCTGGTTTCAGGCTCTCAGGGGCAGATGATTGTTCTCACGGCCGGTCTGAGGTCTTACCTCATTATCTGTACCTGTAATTTGGATCCTAATTGGGGAGGCCCATGTTGTTTGCAACATTTTCAAGGCACTGGGTCTGCCATCTCTAGGTCTTTCATTCAGGTCTCGCAGGGTCTCGTGGAGTCTCTTCGTCCACCCCTGCAGAGACCGAGAGTCTGTCTTCAGGGCAGCCTTGAGAATACCATTAGAACGCTCAATCAGGCCTGCCCCCGTTGGATTGTATGGCAGGTGGAGTCACCACTCGATGTTGTTCTCTTCAGCCCAGTGTTGTATCATTGCACCCATGAAATGAGTCTCTTGTTCGCTCTCAATGACTTGTGGTGTCCCGTAGGCAGCCATCAATCTTGTGAGCGCCTTGATGGTATATGCCTCGTTGGCTTTTGGTACTGGATAGGCCTGCATCAGCCCACTCACGGTGTCAGCACAGGTTAGCGCATATCTCGCCCCCTCAGATCGAGGGAGGGGCCCAATATAATCAACCTGCCATTGCTGTAGAGGATTGTGTCCTCTAGCAAGATGGGCTGTTGTTTCAGGCAACGACCTCGGTCTCATTCTTGAGCAGGCATCACAGTCTCAGCATGCTTGAGCTACATCCGATAATTGTACGGGCAGCTGCCCACATGGTCTTCTGTCCAGCATGCCGCAGCTTTTGATGTAACCAGTAGGCGATGTTCTCAGATGGTGAGTTCTCAACCCATCTAACTCGGGCCAGTATGTCGGCTTCATCATTTCCTGGTGACTCCAGGGGTTGGTGACCAGAAACATGGTAGACACGTACAGTTCTGTGTTTGACTGTATTCCATATGTCTAACCACATATCTTTGCCCCAGATCAGTCGGGAGTGGATAGTCCAGTCCTGGGTAGCCCACTGTGCGATCCAAAGAGTGAGCCCCTGGTACACAGCCCAACTATCTCTGCAGATATTCAGGACACCGTCACCAGGTTCTTTGGTTATAACCATCCACACGGCCCGCAGCTCTGCCCACTGGCTGCTTTGACCATCCCCCTCTTCAAACCATATTGTATCTGTAGCGGGATGGTATGCTGCTGCTCTCCACTTACTTGGGTTGCCCTTGCTGGACCCATCCGTGTACCAGGCATCTTCAGGAATGGGATATTTTCCTTCCTGGACGGGACTCTTCTGTGGCGGAGCAACCAAGGTTTGTTTTGGTGCATCACTGTGATACGTCACTGGGCCTAGAATCTTTTGGAGTTCTTCTTTCAACGGTGAGGAAGGCAGACTACTCCTCTGGCTGAGATAGGCGACCCATCTTGCCACCGTCTGTGCCTGGGCCACCCCTGTTTTAGGAAGGTGGGTCAGATCTCTTACCCACCCCTGAATTGGAAGAGTGGTCTTAACTATGACTTCTGCCATCTGGGTTATTGGCTCTACCACTTGTAATGCGGTATAGGCAGCCAATAGTTGTTTTTCAATCATACTATATCTTTCTTCTGCTCCGTGCCAGACCTGAGACCAAAATCCAATGGGGGGTCCGAACAGAACTCTGACATTGCCATAGGCCCCAGCCGAAGCCATCCTGAGTAACATGAACATCCAATTCAGCTGGGAGGGTAGGATCAAATATACCCAGTGCCCGGGCTTGTTTCACCGCCTGTTTTGCTTGCTGGAAAGCATCCTCTTCTGTTCTCCCATGATTGGCCCTTTTTTGTGAGTCTATACAAAGGTCTCAGCAGCTGCACCAAATGAGGTATAAAGGAACGCCAGTATCCCAATATACCTAGAAATTCCTGCAGCTGCTTTGGCGTTGTAGGGACTGGAAATGCCTGAACCTTATCTATGATGGCACTGGGTAGCACTTTGGTCTTTCCTGACCAGACTACCCCCAGAAATTTTACGGACAGGCCTGGACCTTGCACCTTTTGAGGATTGATAGCCCATCCTCTTTCATTTAGGTAGGAGGTTAATGAATCTGACACCTCTCCTACTGCTTCCAGTGAGTCAGATGTTAACAGGAGATCATCAATGTAGTGGTATAGGTTGACATTATTATTAGGTTTCCTCCAATTAGCTAGGTCACGTGCCACCAAGTTATGACAGCATGTTGGTGAATGCACGTACCCCTGTGACAGGACCTGAAGGGTCCACTGCCTGCCTCCCCATGTGAACGCAAATTGATCTTGCGATTCTTTGGCAATCTGGATACTAAAAAATGCATTTGCCAAATCCAGGACACAATGGTAGGTCTTGATTTCCCTACTGAGTGTGTTCATTAGGGAAGCAATATTGGGTACGACCGCATGGATGGGCGGCGTAACCTTATTTAATTCCCTATAATCTAACGTCATTCTCCATGTTTGCATAACAAAGGGAAAATAACATCCATCTAAATACCATACTACTCAAAACTCAATTAAAAATACATTTCCTGCATCATAACAACTTCTATTTATTGTTCTACCCCTTCCTTTCTGTCATTTTTATGTTCAAATACCTGGAAACTTACATATCCTGCAGTACAGGAAGTAACACTCGGTAGTTTAAAAGTATTTTATAATTTTAATTTCTATGTAACTTAAGTCTTTAACACTACTAGCAAGTCATTACCAACACTTTTTAAAAACAGTTTTAGTTTTCAGGTAAGCGATACAGATTAAATTAAGCAAGAGTAATTAATTGTATCTGAATAACATTTTTGTGAAAAACAAAGAAACAAACAAACAAACAAACTTGCTTAGACTCAGGAATAGGTAAGTGACCCTTACAAGAGACCCTTGGCTTTATTGATTTTGATGACCTGGATGAGGGGATTGAGTGTACCCTCAGTAAGTTTGCGGATGACACCAAGTTGGGAGGATGTGTCGATCTGCCTGAGGGTGGGGAGGCCCTCCAGTGGGATCTGGATAGGCTGGACAGTTGGGCTGAGGTCAACGGGATGAGGTTCAATAAGGCCAAGTGCCAGGTCCTGCACTTTGGCCACAATAACCCCATGCAATGCTATAGGCTTGGGGCAGAATGGCTTGAGGAGTTGTATAGAGGAAAAGAACCTGGGGGTGTTGGTTGATGCTCGGCTCAACATGAGCCGGCAGTGTGCCCAGGTGGCCAAGAAGGCCAATGGCATCCTGGCCTGTATTAGAAATAGTGTGGCCAGCAGGAGCAGGGAGGTGATCATCCCCCTGTACTCAGCTCTGGTGTGGCCGCACCTCAAGTACTGTGTTCAGTTTTGGGCCCCTCACTACAAGAAAGACATCGAGGCCCTGGAGCGTGTTCAGAGAAGGGCAACAAAACTGGTGAGGGGTCTGGAGCACAAGTCTTACGAGGAGCGGTTGAGGGAGCTGGGATTGTTTAGTCTGGAGAAAAGGAGGCTCAGAGGAGACCTCATCGCACTCTACCACTTCCTGAAGGGAGGCTGTGGTGAGGAGGGGGTCGGCCTCTTCTCCCAGGTAACTAATGCCAGGACAAGAGGGAATGGCCACAAGTTGCGCCGGGGAAGATTTAGATTAGATTTGAGGAAAAATTTTTTCTCTGAGAGAGTGGTCCGGCACTGGAATGGCCTGCCAAGGGAGGTGGTTGAGGCACCGTCCCTAGCGCTGTTCAAGAAGCGTTTAGATGAGGTGCTAAGGGATTTGATTTAGTAGCTTAGTGGATAGGGATGGTGGTGTGAGGATGGTTGGACTAGATGATCTTGTAGGTCCTTTCCAACCTAATGAATCTATGAATCTATGTTCCATCTGACTTCCGCACTGGCCATATGGGGGAATTATATGGACTATGTGCAGGTCTTATAATACCTACTTTTTCTAGTTCCTGCACAGTTTTTGATATTTCTTTCTGCCCCCGGGAGTCTATACTGTCTTACATTAGTAATCCAGCGTGGTTTCGGCAAAGAAATGGGCTCATGTTTCGCATGGCCCCTCAATACTGCCTGTATCGCCCGGATACTAATGTACCTCTGCCGAAGTCTGAACTCTCCCATAGTCGTCTGGAGAGCCAGACCCCATAAAATGTCTATGCCCAAGATGTATTCTGGGACTGGGGCAATCGACACTTTATACTCCTGGGGTGGGAGACGCCCAACCCAACCCAATTTCAACCATGAAACTGGAATGGTCTGTCCCCCAAACCCACCAATCATCACTCTATTGCCCTTAAACTTTGTTGGGTCTCCATATATAATTGATGTTTCCGCACCAGTGTCTACTAGAGCCATCACCTTTTGAATATTCTTCTCCGACCAAAATATCTCTAATTCTACATATGGCCTCCGGTCACATCTGGAGGCCCTAAGGGGACCAAAGTCCTTCATTACTCCATGAAGTTGGCTAAATCTAAGTCTTCTACCGCAGGTGGTTCAGGCACTGTAGCCTGCGACACCTGTGGATGTTTCTTCCTTCTATTTGGGACTATAAAGTCAGCCAAATTCCAGGTTGTCGTTGGTGCTGCTTGTATTATTCGTACTCCCGATTTTCTGAGCACAAGTCTTATGAGGAGCGGCTGAGGGAGCTGGAATTGTCTAGTCTAGAGAAAAGGAGGCTTAGAGGAGACCTCATTGCACTCTACCACTTCCTGAAGGGAGGCTGTGGTGAGGAGGGGGTCAGCCTCTTCTCCCAGGTAACTAATGACAGGACAAGAGGGAATGGCCACAAGTTGCGCCGGGGAAGATTTAGATTAGATTTGAGGAAAAATTTTTTCTCTGAGAGAGTGGTCCGGCACTGGAATGGCCTGCCAAGGGAGGTGGTTGAGGCACCGTCCCTAGCGCTGTTCAAGAAGCGTTTAGATGAGGTGCTAAGGGATTTGATTTAGTAGCTTGAAGGGTAGGGATGGTGGTGTGAGGATGGTTGGACTAGATGATCTTGTAGGTCCTTTCCAACCTAATGAATCTATGAATCTGGGAGTACTCTGAAATTTTTGATCATTTCTAGGTTGTTTCCAGAGCTGTAACAAAACATGGTTGGGTTGCCCATCGATTTTAGCAAAGGCAACCCCGGCCCATATAAGATCATTGAACATGGTCTTTCGGGATACCCGTATGGGGCCCGATCGGGGTATCCATGGGACAGGCTTCTTAGTTTTAATGGGGAAGGCCTCAGCTTCTTCTACCATACAGACATTGCGCCTAGTTCTTATGTGCTCCGTTTCCCCAAGGTCTGCCACCAACTGGGCTGCCTGTTGGACGATAGCCTCCAGAGCCACCAACGGGTTCAGGATGGAGACCAAAGTCCCATAAAGGTGAGAGAGGGCTTGCTGTACTATTAGGTCTCGCATACCTGCTGTAAATTTTTCTGTATCAGGACTTTCAAAGGTCTCTGAATACATAGTCTCTCTCATACCCAGTTCCCGGATGTATGTTTGGAGGTCCTCCATAGAGGACCATAAACCAGTATTGAGTGGAAGG
Organism: Oreortyx pictus; assembly: GCA_036925125.1. NCBI lineage: Eukaryota > Metazoa > Chordata > Aves > Galliformes > Odontophoridae > Oreortyx > Oreortyx pictus. The sequence continues at coordinate 5,325,908 of JAUPFR010000029.1, forward strand.
TCAGTTTTATTAGGCCACGTTAAGTGGCATGCTGCCATCAACCAATCTATAATAGAATGATTCTCATTATTATAGTGGATGGCAGGATATAATCTTTGCCTCAGGGCTGGGTGTATAGTTATAGATGCCAGTTTTGACATTTCTGTCCCACTGACTAACACGCTTTCAGCTCCTGTATCCCATAACCTCAGGAGCCATGATGGTATGCTTTCTCTAGGTTTTTGATGGAACCGTTGTACTAGGTCCATCAACTCATTTGCTGTATACGGGCGAGCCGTCACATGCAAGCATGTTTCTGCAGGGGGCCATTGGTCAGGAGGCACTCCCGCTGGTCTATCTTGCACTTTTTTTGTTTTTTGAGTTATGATTGGTCGGATCTCAAACGGATCCTCCAGAGATGGAGCTTCGAGATCTGATTTAGAAATCTTTTTTTCTGAAACATCCAGGTCCGCTACTTCAGGGACCGGGGTGTCCTCCACTGATACGATACATATTTGTCTTGTTGGCACATCTAGTCCAGGTTTTTTGGCTACTAATGTGCCCAACTGTTGATCCAGCTTTTCAATTCGATCTCTTAACAATTGATTTTCGGATTCTACATTCGTATTTGTTATTTCCAGTTTATGTAAGGCCATTATTAGAGGCCAAGCCACAGCAGAAGCAGCTAGCCGACGTTCTTTTCTAACTAGTATGTCCTTATCTAGACCTTGAAAATAATCTGTCAGCCAGGCTGGAGAAGGAGAAACATTCCCTGTAACCCACAGGGGTACCCATTTTTCAATAAGGGTGGCAAGACCATAATAGGATGACCCCATAAATCCTACAATTTGACCAGGAATTGTATGGTCTAAGGGAGTAACGTTCTCCCCCCTGCCCCATTTGAAAATGTTCCAAATGAAAGACATGGTTAATTATTGTATGTATGTATATATATATATATATATATTTTTTTTTTTTTTAAAGCCTGCCTGCCTGGCTCGCCAATTGTAGGGCAAATAACCCCCAAGAATAGCACCCAAAAGAAATAGTGCCAAAGATTGCCAAAGATTGGCTGAAGTAGATGATATACAGATGACGAATAAGGAAAGAGTGGCTCACCTTTGAAGATGGTCAAGGCTTGCCAATAACTCCACTAGGGAGGGATCTCCAACCAGAGATCCTTCCCTGGTGGTGGTCAGCCATATTTAATGGGGTCTTGGGAGAGGTGGAGTCAAACTCCACCCCTTCCAATCACACTCACTTGTGCCCCTGCGGCTGACTCAGTGCTCGCCTCAGGTGATCAATCAGTGGTTCAGGCCGTGCTTCAACAGTTTCCATACACTGTCAGAACTGCACTTTGCAGTTACTGTGTCTCCCGGCCTATACAGAGATAAATGACATTACGATATTATTTTATACCAGTGCCTCAGAGTTTGCTGATGAACATGTGTGAACATGTCCAAGCAAGTCCTGGGCAAGGGTTGCGAAATCCTTTGTCTAAGGGACAAGCAGATGGGCACGTCCTGGGGCAAGAAGGAGAGATAAGCTGCAGCTCAGTGTCCGCTGAACACTCTTTTGTTTGGTACTCATCTCCGTGGGGAGATAGCCATCTCAGGAGACGCTTGCCTGGCACACTAGCACGGGATTTATTAGGTAGGCAAGAGAAATGAAGGATAAAAGAGGGATCGACTACCATGAGACTGTTGAGTTGAGGGTTATTGTGTGTGTTGGGGGTTGGCGTTCTTCCATCGGAAACCTCATGAGCTGATTCCCTGCTGCTGAACTCCCTCCTGGGCCTGCTGCCTGAGACATGCTGCTTTCTCCTGGACCTCGCCGCTCCTTCGAGGTGTTCTACTATCTGAACCCTCACGAGCTGATCACTGTTCACTGTTTCTACGGTGCTGACCCCTTTGCCGCTGTTCCTGTGCTGACCCGGTGCCGCTTCTCCAGGACAACTGCTTGCTGCTCGTCGCTGCTGCTGTTCTCCCCGCTCCTGCCACCCCTGCCCTTCTGCCTCAGACCATAGGAGCCTCTTGCAACTGGACCGCCCATAGGATCCTGGCTGGTGGCTTTCCCTGCGTTGTGCAAATCCTTGCTTCTTTCCTATCTTTCCTTTTGCTTGCCTTCCCTTCCCCATCACCCTTAACAGTGTCCCCCTTCCCCATCTCCCTGGTGAATATTGGTAATAAACTGGTTGGACCAACATTTGAACCGTTGCTTCCTAATCTCACGCCGGGTATAGACATAATCTAAGAACCTCGTCTCCCTCCTTTATATTGGAGCGTGACACACTGGGCTCCTTTGCTTATATGGTAAAACAGATGAAGCATTACACACTTAATGTATGCATAAAATAAATAACATACATGTAATCACACACAACTCACAACAAATCTATTTACTTATTTATTTATCTATCTATCTCCCCACCCCCCAAGAATCCCTTTATCATCAGCTTGTCTGCTTTGATACTTATTTGACTCCTCTGTTCTAGTTACCTCTTGAATGGAAACCATATACAACACATTTGATTTTGTGACTTCAAAATTCACAATGATTTATTGAAGATAATCCTAATAAAAATACGTTAAATTCTCACTGAAAACCAACCAAAATCCAAGACTGTTAAATCCCATAGAATAATTATTCTCACCCTGCGGAGGCACATGTTCATTAACAAAGGGAAGATTGTGCTTCTGAGAATGCATGCTGTGTGCTGCACCTTTGCTGCTGTGAAAAAATCAGCCTCCTAAGCACCAGTGAGCATGATGCGTTTCAGCACATGCTTGTACCTTCTGTCCCTAGGTAGGCTGCCAGGCACACCCTGTGACACACTGATACAGACATGTTGGAGTACCCCCGGCTCCAGTGAGTATGTCCTGCTCACCCTGTCCAGAGTTGCTGCTTGCACGCAGGCCAGAGCTGGAGGGCAGCCTCAGGGGAGTCCACAAACACATTTAGTGGTTTCAGAAGTGCATTTGCTGTTTTTGAGGAAGAGTCCAGTCTGCACAGGATTTGAGCTTAAGGCACAGTTATGTTTTCAATCTGTTTTCATATACTCAGGTATCAACTACCTAAATATGATGAACTATCAGTAAAGTCTTCCTGCTGCTTCGCTGTAGTCTACTGTGTTCAGTAGATGTTGTCACCTAAATCCTGACTCCAGTTTGTATCAGAATTCTATAACTAATAAAAACTGCCTGCATTCTTTTAGGCATATTTATAATGAAAGCAAGCAGACAGTCTAAATCATGCTCAGTGCACCAGCACTCCACTCATCTTCACAATGTGTTGAGACACTATCAGTTCACTGAGTTAAGGTTTCCTTTATTTCACTAACTTTTTTATGAATTCAGGTCTTAAACACATGGAGACAAATTAAACTCTAGCCTAATGCCACCAACGTAACTACAATAGCCATGAATTCAAGCTGCACTCCTTAAAATGCAGATTTATTTCCCTAGTTTTTACCCACAAGCTCTTAGCCTGTTTTTGGGTGTGTCTCAGAGTCAGTTCTTTGCAGTCAATCCACTTCTTAACGTAGAAGGAAATGTCCTCACCCCTCTTGCTCTGTCTGTCCATTCTGAAAAGCGTGTAGCTTGCAGTCATAGTATTCCAGTTCTGTGATTCATTGCACCATGTTTCTTTGATAGCATTTTAGGTAATAGCTGTAGGTGATTGCTTCCATCTCCCCCTGCCTTTTTCCCCATTGCTTACCAGTGGAAGGAAAGACCAATAGGGGTAATTATGTCCAAGACCTTTAGAAAAGTCATGGCTGTCAGGTGAAGACCCTGGTGAGTGGAAAAAGAGAAACATTTTTAGAAAGGGTAGATAAGAAGACCCAGGAAACAACAGGCTGGTGAGCATCACCTCTGTGCTTGGGAAGATCATGGAACTGGTGCTCCTGGAAGCTCTGCCAAGGCACATGCAAGATGAGGAGTTATTCCGTGACAAGCAGCATGGCTTCACCAAGGCCAGATCACAGCTGACCGATCTGGTACCCTTCTACAATGGAGCGGGGAAGGGAAGAACAACTGTTGTAATTTACTTGGGCTTCTGCAAGGCCTTTGACAAGGTCCCAAGGCACATCCTTATCCCTTAGTTGGAGAGAGATGAATTTGATGGGACAATTCACAGGTCTCTTGATCATGGGAAGGTCTACATGACACCAGGCCTGCTGGGATGCACCTTTCTCAGAAAGGGAAAAGGATTTTTGTACTGGAGTTAGCAGGACTGATCAAGAGGGCTTTAAACTAGATTTGAAGAGGGAAAGAGAGAAAACCTGGCCCAGTATTTATAAACTATGGGATGGCTCATCATAATCAGAGGGAATATAAGCTAGTGAGTTCCTTTGGCCTGCTCCACAAGGTGCTGGGTACAACGAAGCACATCTGAAATGCTCCAACACCCATGCACACAGCAAGAGGAAAAAGCACAAAGAGCTAGAAGCCTTGCCTCAGACCCAGAGCTATGACAGCACGGAAGTGAAATCTGGTGGGATGAGTCTGATGTCTGATTTGGAAGAAGCGGGCAGGATAGGAGAGGTGCAGGGGTGGCACTGAAGTGATGGAGAGGTTGGAGGGTACAGGTTCTTCTGAGTAGAGAAAAGAAGGTGCCGGGGGCACCTTGTAGTGGCTTTCCAGTGAAAGCCACTGATACCCACAGCGCCTTCCCGCAGCAGCCCGACGGGGCCGCGGGGAATGCCTGCTCCTCCACGCCCACTTTCCCCTCCACTACGGGGCACGGGCCCAGGACCCAGGGCTGCGGGGATCCTTTGCGTCGTGCCCGTTTGCCGCCGTGCTGTGGCGGGAGGGGGAGGGGGAGAGCGGGCTGTCCGCGGGGGGGCAAAAACACGAGGGGCTGTGAGAGCTTGCGACTTCGAGACGACACGTCCGGAGTAGCACGTGTTTCTTTTCCTCCTTCTCTTGGCAGAGGTGTCGTTCCCTTCATGTTTTACTTCTAACAACAGAGCCTTCGCTTGCCGTCTGTGTCAGTCACTTGGTTTGATATCAAAAAGTAAAGGGTGAGTTGGCATCCGCTTTTGCTTGCAGCAAATGCGTGGAAACTTAGCTACAAGGTGCTGCCTGTAATCTAGTGTATCCTCCATGATGTAGGAATTGGTAAGTCTGGAAGGAAGTAGGGAATAAATATCTTTGTACTCAGTCTAAGTTAACAAAACTCACGGCATGCTTTCTTGGGGTGCCTTGTCCTGTTACTGTATTGCGGATTTCATGAGTTCATAAAGCCCTCACCCAGGGCTGCTCTGCAGCATAGAACAGTCCTCCAAAACAGAGGAAGAGGCTCACAGGAAGGTGCTAGAATGTGTTGAGGGGTTTTTTTTGTTCCCTCTCTTATCCTCCGTGATCTTCTGAAAAGGATTGATATTTGTTGACTACGTTTACATATAAAAGCTGAAAATCCAATTGCCAGAGAAGTTAAGGCAGAAAAGCAATAGGAAAGGGAAAGATATAGGAAGAACTAGTGTAGATAGAATGCCATATCTGACGTCCACGTGTGCAAGCCATTGTGAAACCATGGTACTGTTGGCCGTTACTTATTTTTGTGGCATTGCATGATCTTTCTTCAAGGAGTACAAAATGCTGATTCTTGGAGTTATGTCAGGTTGAACGAACTTAACTTGTGGAAGATTAATTTATTGCTAATTGGTAAGACAGTGAGGCAGTGAGAGCTAAAACTAGAATTTGTTTTCCCATACCTCATTCTTCCCAGACTCAACTTCAGTGTTGGTCTCAATTCTTCGTTCTCCCCACAAGCAAATCATGTGGATAGAGAATGAAGGCTGCTTTGTCTTTGCTACTTCTTCATGGTTGCTCACTGCTGCTTCATACAGGGTCCCTCCCATTGGGTTGCCATCCTTACTGAGCTGATCCTATGTGGCCTTTCCCTCGGCTGCAGCTCCTCAAGCACTGTTCCACAGTAGGCTCATTCTGGGCTGTGTGCCTGGAGCACCTCCTGCGCTGACCTTGGTGCCTTTAGGCTGTTTCACTTAGATTTCTCTCTCCTCTCGCCCAGCAGGTGTCATGCAGCAGGTTTCCTTCACTTAAATCTACTCTCCCAGAGCACGCCCAGTCATGGCTCAGTTCTTGCAGTGGTGAGTCTCTTTTGGAGCAGCTGGAGCTGGCTCTGATCTGACACGGGGCAGTTGCTAATTCTGCTCACAGAAGCCCCTCTGCTACCAAAGCCTTGCTGCGTAAATCCAGTATAATAAGAAGTTATCTGTGTACATACATCTGTGTTATGGGTAGCTGTACAGGGACAATGAAGAGAAGGACTGGAGAGCTGTACCAGATCTGTCCAGGACAGAGTTAACTTTGTCCATGGCAGCCCATGCAGTGCTGTGCTCTGCACCTGTGGATGGAACAGGATTGACCAGTGCTGCTGCTGGCAGATTACCAAGGCTCTCTCCAACTGGCAGACTTCTGGTGCGCAAAAGGGCTGGGAATTACCTTGTGCCTTCTCCAAAAAAGCCCTCATATGTTTGGGAGGAGATGAAGTCCCCTAAGGGAAGCAGCTGGGGAAGACAGGTTGCTCCTGCCTTGAGAAAGGGCAAACCCATTTGGGGTGCTGTCTTTGCTCCACTTGGTGGATAATGTGAATGGATGAGGACATCAGGTGTGTGCCTCAGGGAGCCTTGAGATAAACTAATCTGTTATGGGAGTTCCATGTTGTGAGAAGGCACTGAGGAGCTGGTGACAGATCAGCTATGCAGGGAACCATGTGTGTGTAGCAATGACTTAAGCTGGTGTTGGCACTCAGAAGTCTTACACACTGTTGCTCCTGTCCTGAGCTGTTAAAAACGCTCTAAGTTAAGAATTTCAGTTTAGGCAAAGATCTCTGTGGTAGCAGCAATTTTATTCATTATTGTAATAATGGGTGCACACCACCTACTGACAAGGGATAAATCGTGCAGCTCATTGGTGAAATCCATTCCGTTCTATACCCTGGGTCTGACGCAGGTAAAGCCTCTCCTGGCACTCATTGGTTGAGCGTCTCAGGCTCTCAATCTCCCGACGCTGTTGCTGTATTACATTTCCACACAGTGTCTGTTGCCAATCCCATATTCTTCAGGTATGTTCTGTACCTTCTATGATGATTAGAGGACAATATTTTCAATAAACTACATGCTAGAACTGTCCTGTATCAGGCTCTCCTCTACCCTGTATAATTACCTTACCTTGTGACTGTGCCATTTTTACCTAGGTCGGAATGCCCCAGTCTCAACTTTACTGTGTTCAGCAACTTACCCTATGCTACATACAGAAATACTGGAAAATTCCACTGCTAAGACACAATCTACTTCTCACAAAGCCACCACTTTGGTGGATGAGGCCTGTATTCAGTACTAGTTCTGTGGGCATTTTGAGAGGCCCACAGGTTGGGAATATTGTGTGCACATATTTGTTAACGGACAGGGAACAGTGGTGACGAATAAGCATACATGTTTGTGTGGGAAGTAATGATGACCAGACGATACAGATGTTCTCAATCAGGTGTGTTCAACATGTGGGCTGCAGGTGGCCTTGGACAGCTAGTAGTGTGGCCCCATGAGATTGTAACCTTTTAGCATTATTTTGTTTTTTTTAGCAATATTTTCCATGAGCGATTGTAAGTGAGCCTAAAAGGGGATGTGCCATGCTTGACCTGTTGTTCACAAATGGAGAAGGACTGGTGGAAGATGTGGAGGTCAGGAGCTGTCTTGTGCAGAATGACCACAAAATGGTAGAGACCTTGATTCTTAGTAAGTCATGAGAAGGGCCAGCAAAACTGCTACCTTGGACTTGCAGAGGATGGGCTTTGGACTGTTCGGGTCACTGGTAGGGAGGATCCTTGGGATTCAGTCCCAAAGGACAAAGGAGTCTGGGCAGGCTGGTTGAACCTTGAGAAGGAAGTCTTATGTGTGCAGGAACAGGCTGCAAGATGAGCCAGCGGGGAGGAAGACTTTTCCTGAGGCTCCAGGAGAAAAAGAGAGTCTGCCTCCTGTGGAAGAAGGGAAGGGCAACTCTGGGAGAGTACAAAGAAGTTGTTAGGATGTGCAGGGAGAAAATTAGAAAAGCAAAATCCCAGCTTGAACTCATATTGGCCATTGGGGTAAAAGAGAACAAAATAACTTCTTTACAAATACATTGAGGAGGGCTAAGGAGAAACCTCTGTCCTTTACTGGATGCAGAAGGGAATGTGAGGGTAAGGAAAGGATTGAGGTTCTTAATCTCTTCTGCATAAGTCAGAACATTTATCTTCATGGTACTCCACTCTCTGACCTGAAAGTCTCTGTTGAGGGCAGAATAAGTTCTCCACAATTCAAGTGACTAGTTAGAGACCAGTTATTCCACCTGGACTGTTGAAAGTCCATCAGGCTGGAAGGGATCCACCTGAGGGAGCTGACAGAGGTGACTGTCAAGCTGCTTTCCACCATCTGTCAGTGTTCGTGGTCAACCAAAGAGGTCCCAGAGGACTGGAAACTTGCCAGTGTGACTCTTGTGTACAAGAAGTGCTGCAAGGAGGATCAGACCATTCAGCCTGACCTAGGTGCCAGGAAAGGAGACGGAGCAGTTCATCTTGAGATTGTATGCCACGCGTGGGACAGCTGAGAGATCAGGCCTACCCATGTTGGGTTTATGAAAGGCATGTCTTTGACCGATCTGATCTCCTTTTATGACTCAGTGGCCCACTTGGTGAGTGAGAGAAAAGCTGGTGCTGTAGTTTGCCTAGGCTTCAGCGAAGTGTTTTATATGGTATTCTTCTTCCCTTAGTATTCTTGTGGAGAACATGGGCAGGTACACTGTTTGCTGAGTAAAGAACTGTCTGGATGGCCGGGCCCAGAGAGTGGTGAATGCAGTTAAATCCAGCTGGCAACCGGTCATAAGTGGTGTTCCCCAGGGGTTGGTACTGGTACCTATCCTATTTGGTGTCTTTATTGTTGACCTGGATGAGGGCATTGAGTGCACCCTCAGTAAGTTTGCGGATAACACCAGACTGGGAGTGAGTGTTGATCTGCTTGGGAGTAGGAAGGCCCTACAGAGGGATCTGGATAGGCTGGATAGCTGGGCTGAAGTTGGTGGGATGTAGACCAAGTGCTGGGTCCTGCAGGCAACGCTACAGGCTTGGAACAGGCAGAGTGGCTGGAAGGCTCTGCAGGGGAAACAGACCTGGGGGTACTGGTTGATGCTTGGCTGAACATGAGCCAGCAGTGTGTCCAGGTGACCAAGAAAACCAATGGCATCCTGGCTTGTATCAGGAATAATGTCAGCAGGAGCAGGGAAGTGATTGTCCCCCTGTCATCAGCACTGGTGAGGCTACACCTTGTGCTCAGTTTTGAGCCCCTTGCTACAAGAAAGACGAGGCACTGGAACATCTTCAGAGAAGGGCAATGAAGCTGGTGAGGGGTCTGGAGTACAACTCTTAAGAGGAAAGTCTGAGAGAGCTGGAATTGTTCAGTCTGGAGAAGGGGAGGCTCGGGGGAGATGCTGTCATTCCCTACAGCTGCCTGAAGGGAGGTTGTGGTGAGGTAGAGTTTGGCCTCTTCTCTCGTGTAACCAGTGATAGGAGTAGAGGGAATGGCCTCAAGTTGTGCCAGGGAGTTTCAGTTCGGATGTTAGGAAAACAGCTTCTCTGAAAAAGTGGTGGGATTGCTGGGTGGTGGATGGATGGTGCTGGATTGTGCTGCCCAGGGAGGTGGTGGAGTCACTGGTTTTGGAGGTGGTCAAGAAACATTGAGGTGTTGTACTGAAGGACATGACTTAGTGGGAAATACTGGTGATAGGTAGGTGGTTGGACTGAGTGATCTTGGAGGTCTTTTCCAACCTTGGTGTAGTGGGATTGCCTGGTCACAGCCTGAACCAGTGAACGAGCATCTGAGTGAGTGGAGCGGAGGAGCCCAGGTCCACCCGACCTCTCGCTCTCTCCCTCTCGGTGGTGCTTCCGGGAGCACAGATCCGCTCAGAGCCTGTGCGGGTTGCCCCCCCCTCCCTGGCTCTCTTCCTTCCGGCGCGCCAGTGTTCGAACGAGAGGCGGCTGCGTTCCTTAACCTAAACGGTCACCGGGAGGGGTGAGTTCATCCCCCTTATCTCTGACATCTCTTTCTGTAGCGCCTCTACCTCAAATAAAAGCTCTGTCACCGCCTTTGCTTGCTTTACACTTGGTGACTCTGTGGTTCTGTGAGTTGGTTGCACACAGCTCAGCTGCAGACTGGTGGAATGCTGTGAGGTGCGGGCGCAGCGCAGTGCTGACTGCTTGCACTGCCACAAGCACTCAGCTGAACTGAAACCTCTGTGTGTCGCGTGCTGTGTGTGCTTGTGCCACTTAGCGAACAAAACTCAGTGATTTCAGATAGCAGCCTGCCTACCTGTGTTTCTGCATGGCTGTGAAGATGCACATTTTCTTACTAAGCAGATACGTAAATTTTCTTATTTAATTATTCAAATTAAACTTGTGTTATTTCATGAAATAAGTTAAGATGTTCCCTGCAGAAGAAGTATCTGGAGTACTCGTGCAGTGCTGACGGCTTCTGTAATTTTCAAGAAGCTCACAAAAAGTATGAAACAATTTGTAATATGTTTTTATTTAGTTCTGTGATATGTATTTGATAGCTCTTTCTGCTGTCCCTGACCACGTGGGGGCAGTAATAATCACCTAAACAGGCATGTGTCTGTTTGCTAATCCAGTCATACTAAAGGTGGATTAACAGAGGACACACATACCTGCGTTCATTCACTTTTTCTCAGAATTAGTAAATTTGCTGAACTGTTTATGTAGCAGACACTTTATGTGAAGGCTACATCTAAAACACAAGTGAAATACAAGGAAGAAAACAGTGTATACTTCAAAAGCTTCGGCTTAATACCTGTTTCAAATTAGAAATAATTTCAAAACTAGTTTCTGTTACTCTTTTTTGTTTTAATGAAAATTGTGTGTGTATATAAAAAAGGCACAGAACAATCCTCTTTTCTCAGTGCAACCCAGGCAAGCTGGAAGACTGGACATACATATTCCTGAACAGGAGAGGAATGGCATGGGGTTGGGTATGGAGGTTACGCTGTCAGGGATGGAGTTCCTGTTCACCACAGCCACGTTGTGCTCTGCTCCTCACGCTGTGGCTGGCACAGGATTGGCCTGCGCTGCTGCTGGGCTGTGCTCGGCTCCCAGTCTCTCTCCAGTGTGCCCAAAGCCTGCAGGCTGAGGGGGTGAGCAGGGGGTGCAGAGAAGTCAACAGGAGATGGAGGGGTTTTTGGGAAGGGCTTGCAGTGCACATTGAGGCCCTGCTGTCCGAGATGTGGCCAAACATGGCTTGCTGATGTAAAGTAGAGGGTGTGTGTTTTCTCTCTTGGCTTTTCTTCTAATTAAACATCCCTCTTGTTCTTTTGAGTAGGGAGAGTGAGAGCAATGTGGTGAGCTTTAACTTGCCATCCGTGTGGAACCACTGCAGGTGTCTTTTATATTTACTGGATGTTAAGTTACTTTAAAAAAATGTTTTTCTGAATGTGTTTAAGGCTGCTTGTTACTCTCTGCTCAGTGATTTTATTTTTAACCTCTAAGTCTCTTACATGCTTCTGTAAATCAGTTCTGTGTGATAGCTCACACAGAATAAGCCACATGGAGCTTTGCATCACCAGACTTGCTAAGGGTGTGTTTTATCACTTTATCCAGAACATTAATAAAAGATGTTGAACAAGACCCAGGATCACAAGAGAATCCCCCGTAGCTGTACTGAGAAAACGCTCATTTTCCAGTTTGGGATATCTTGAGTTCTGTTTAATACTCCGCAGTGAATATTTCTAGGCAAACTGTGGATGTGTAAATGTGGTCAAAAGACAAGAAAATAAACCTGTTTTTTTTTTTGTTTGTTTGTTTTTTTGAAGTTTACTTTCTGTTTCTCCTTTTGTTCCTCTTTTAGAGCTTTTTTTTTGACTCAGAGTAGTGCAATGGGAAAGTCTGGCTTTGTTCATTGTATGTTTGGAAGTAGTAATTCCTTTGAACAATACTTACCTCAAACAGCATAACGGAGCACTACTATGAATGTTTCTTTTGAATATGCGATGGGTTCATCAGTTTATCTGTAGGGGGTAAATAACAAGTCAGGAATGTTCCTTTTTGCGTGCGATAATTAAATGATGCTTTAATTACTTCGCTTTGTATCAATTCCTTTGTACCTATAGGTAAATTGACACGTGTTCTCCACAGAAAACAAAGAAGCAGGGAAGAGTGGTGGGCGGCTTAGCTGTGGTGTTCCTCCAGTCCCACTGCAAAGGGGGGAGTCAGAGTGTGACTCTTTTAGGCAATCAGTACCTGTTTTTGAAACGGAGGAGGAAACTGTCAAAACAATAAAGGAAAATAAAGTTGTTCTCATTATAGGAGAGACTGGATCAGGAAAAACTACTCAAGTATGTTTTTTAATTAAAAAAAGTAAAAGATGTTAGTGTTTATATGAAATTAATCTGATTTTAGAAAATGTTTATGTGACAAGGGATTTCATTCTGCTGATTTTTAGACTTTCGATTTCCTGTATAGTAAGGTGTTGTATTTGAAATGTGAGGAAGCAATTGATACACAAAGCCAGCAGATACTTATTAAAAAATGTGAAAGATTCTGCATAATTTTTTGATTAATACTAGCTTTTAATTAAAATAATTTAAAGTGTTTAATATAATGGAGCTATTATTGTGCTTGGTGATTTCTCTTCTAACGCTAGTTTTTGTTTTATTGTCAGTAGAATATTGTGAAATGCAAGTTTTGCAATCTGTATAATACTGAGATAGAGTTAAGTTGCTTTGCTGTTTTAAAATTAACAGACACCTGTAACTCCATCAGACTACCAGGTACTCTGAAACGTTTTTTTTTTTTTTTTTACAGATTCCTCAGTTCCTTCTTGATGACTTCTACAAAAATGGAATTCCCTGTTGGATATTTTGCACTCAGCCAGGACGTTCTGCAGTTATTGCCGTGGCTGAAAGAGTTGCCGCAGAAAGAAGAGAACAGGTTGGCCAAACTGCTGGTTGTCAGATCAGATTACAAAGCAGGTACTAACGACATATCGTTAAGGCAGCATCTTGTGTTCATATGTATGTGAAAGCTCCCGGATTTTAGGGGTTACAACATAGCAAACAGGGTATAAATTATAGGTAGGATATGTTGCTTCAGGCAATTGAATATTTGCCAGTGACAGATTTTCTTCCACAGGTTGCAGTATGAAATAGTATGCTTTCTTCTGTAAGTGAGTCAGAGGCATATTCATTTGATTTCTACTTGTGGGGAGAGATAAATCTCTTGTATTGTTTTCAGATCAACTATACGTTTTCCTCTCCTTTTTTCTCCCCAGCCATAGATTGAAAAGTTCCATAAGCTTTTACGGTATGTAAGAGAACTGGAGTGCTTTAACAGGAACTTTATGGTGGCAGTTAGTAGCAACTATTAACGCGAAGGGTATGTCTGGCTCTGCTGCTTATATGAATGAAGGTAACACACAGCTAATGAAAATAAAGAAGAATTTGGGTATATCTCTGAAAGCTTTGAAGCCTATTAAGAGATCTAAAGAGCTAGAGCAGGGAGTATTACGGTAGCTGAATAAGAACAAACTATGGGCCGGATCAAGATAGAACTATTGGAGTTAGTGCGGAAAATCTTCCTAAAGAAAGAGTAAATACGGTTCTTGAGAGAGAGATGAATATTTACAATGCTGGTTTGAAAGAATAAAATAAAACAATAATTAAAAAAAAACCAATAATACAAGTGTCACATTGTTTTGATCTTACTGAGTGTTAGATAGCAGTCCCGATTTCCAGAAGAGGCTGCTGAAGAGTATTCCATCTTGGATATGTTCCTTAAACATTCAGTAGGAAGTAAGAGAATTTTTGAAAGGAGGGATGAGTTCCAAACTTGGAAAGTGTGTGATAAGTTGAGAGTTCATGTGCTTTCAGGAAAAGAACTGTGGAATATGATAATAAAGAAGTTTTGAGAACTGGCAGTTCTGGAGAAGGTAGTGGCAATAACTGATTCTACTTGCACAGCTAATTCCCACAGGTTCTAAAACAGTAGCTTCTAACATATTGTGGAACTCTTCAAGGAAAAATTGATGTGTTTGGAAAGGATCAACTGATTTTATGTGATTTAGTCAGGTGTAGGCAAATGCAAACAGTACAGTCCCAAGTACATGCTGAGAAACTGAAAACTGTTTGTGTAAAATAATCTGAGAGAATCTTCCATACTGAGGCTCTCGGAGTTTTTTTTACTTGCTGTTATATTTATTTAAACGTGGATTCAGTTTCTGAAGTGTTGGAATATAAGCACTGGAATTTTGTAGGTGTTCTCTGCAAATAAAGGCAGTATAAAAGCATACAGTACGGTTGAATTACTTGGTGAGATAACTATAATCTGATCCTAGTTCTGGTGAGCAGCTCTTCAATCCTTTAGTTTTTCTTAAGCAATGAGAAGGCAATATGCATCTGAATAGTGCAATTCTGAAGTGCCTTCACAAACTGCTCAATAGGACTTCTCCAAGGACACGGTTAACGTTTTGCACTAGTGGCACACTGCTTCGCACACTGATGGCAGGAGAGCGTGCTCTATCAGCAGTAACACACGTTATTGTGGTAAGAATTCTGTATTTCTTGTGAGGTTTGTTTTCTTAACTAACTAAGCATGTGAAGTATTTTTGTTTGGGCAGAATCAGGAAAAACATTTTTTCCTTACTTACTGAGTTTTTACTCTTTGAGTGTGTGCTCTTTTTGGTAAAAGTATCTTATATTTATGCTTGTGATGGCATTACATTCTGGGATGACAAAGCAGTTGTGAAGGACAGATACGTACACATTTCTTTATGTGTTTGTTTTTTTTTTTCCTCAGAAAGCAGGGAAGCTTTAGGCATATGTGTATATGATTCATTGTGAATCTGTCAGAATTTCTTGTATCACGTACTTATTTTTGTAGTACCAGTGTAGCAGTCCACTTGTTAGCACAAAGGCTTTCAAAATAAGTAGTATAATTCCTGTCATGGAGACTGAGAACATGGTGGAACCAGAGTATATAATCACCTTGAAAAATGTTTCCGCTGCTGAAAACATCAAAATCAAAATAATTCTACGGGCTCTCCTGTTTGCTGAGAAGTGTAGGAATGTTCCATGCTCTGCTTTCACCTTAAAAAGTGTTTGGCTTCCTGCTTGATAAATTCATAATGTGAAAGGAAACAAAACCCCAAATAAATAATTGCTTCAGTCATTCATATGCCTTAACTGATGTTAAGCCTTGTGCGTGATTTAATGGACCTAAGGAACTAAACTTATTTTCTGATCATGTGATATTATATATTCCTTTAAGTTCTTCAACTCTGAAGAGTTTATTAAAATAAGATTTGTGGAAATGGTGGTTCATGTCAATATCTTGGAGATGATAATTGATCAAAGAATTAGAAATTTCAGAAATGCACTTCATGGAATCATGGGATGGTTTTGGTTGGGAGAGACCTTGAAGATCATCTTGGATCGTTCAGCCTCTGAAGTCAGGTTATCTCATTCCTTACCCGTTAACAGCACAGACTGCTCTGGTATCTTTTTGAAACTTCAAAAGTTTTTTATGTGAATACTTTTTTTTGAAGTGCTTAGTTAAATTAAGTTGGAATTCTGTGTTTTATGCATCTTCAGTGTACCTATGAAAAGTAAGTTTTTAGTTTTGAAAAAGTTTGTATTTGTGAATGTTTATCTGTTGGTTTCTTTTTTCCTCTTGTTTTAGGATGAAGTACATGAGAGGGATAGATTCAGTGATTTCTTGTTAATAAAACTGAGCGAAATATTGCAAAACGACTCTGATTTAAATCTGATCATTTCTAGCGCTGCTCTAGATACAGATCTCTTTATTAAGTATTTTGGAAGTTGCCCAGTGATACACAGTAAGTATTTGTGAACTCTTAAATTAGAGTATACCTGTGTACCACTGTAAGTACCACTTCATCTGGCCAGGGTGATGGGAACAGTGAGTGGGAATTGAATAACGTTTCTTCTTGTTGCTTTTCTTAATTTTACAGTTGTAGGGTTTTTTCTTTTTTTCTTTTTTCTTTTTTTTAACATGTTTATACCTATTTGAGAATAAATTATTCTGTTGCTAGAAACTTTTTAAGTGCAGAGATGCCTTGTCTCCTGATATTGAGCTCAAGAAAAGAAGTTATTAATGTACTGATCTCCAGGATGAGGAAGTCAGTACCTTAAGACCTTCAGGTCTGCAAGAGAATGATAAACATTAACTAATTCCAGTAGGTGTTAGTTCTTCAGGCCTCAGAGATTGCTGTTTGTTACTGGATAAAGCACAGGTGGCTGTACCTGGTCACTTCAGAAATACAGACCCAGGCAGTTTGCTTTTTGCATGTTTTAATCGTGTGATTATATTCAAAGGAAATTGTCAACTGTTAATCCAGGTAAAATTTGAGAAAAGATGTGATATTTTATGTCCAGGCTTAATAATTTATAGTTAGATTACATTCAAGTGTAAGAAGTTACTTTTATTTAATACCTGATTTGACTGACCTCTAACAAAGGTAAGGTGTAGGAGATGTTTGTTTGTTTGTTTGTTTGTTTTCTTTTTTTTCCCACATTCCTGGCTTGCACGTCTCCTGCATGAGTGACCTGCTTCTTTCGACTTTTCAGCAGTGATGTCTTAAGTATTACACGTCAGTATGTGGAAGTCATTTTTCCTGAAGAAGAGGGAGGCTCGGGGTAGTTTAAACTCATCTATAACAAATGTCTACTTTAGGGACCAGAAATCTAGATAATTTTTATTCCTGTGAAAAAGGGTTCTGTCACATCTGTTAGAATGGTTTAGAAAACAGTGATATTGAAAAAGAAATTGGAAGAGATTCTTGGGGGATAAAGACCATTTGCAATTTCTGGCTTGTCAGTCCTTATTTGGCAAAGTAGGGCTAGAGTAAGTGAAGAAACTCAGTTCATCTCATGGACTTGTCTCGAGCAGAGCATTGTTACACAGAATGACAAACCAAGCAAAGCTTTGTTATACAAATTGACAAACTGCTCATGGAGAATTGTGTTAGCGTTATTATGTTATTTTGTAATCCAGGTGGCAGTCTTACACAGTGGATTCTTTGAACAAAAATAGTATTTTCTCTTTCTCATTTTGCTAAAACTTCAATGTATAGACTGTCACACATTAGATTTCTTCCCATAATGCGTAGATAGCATTGAAGAGGTTTATGATAAACAATGTACATAACAGACATTTCCCTTTTCAATCATGTTTTTGTTTTGTGACTCAGCAGTCTTGAGAAGGCATACTCTCAGATATTCTTAACAGACTTTCTTTTAAGGAAGGTAATTCCTTGAACCATTTTCTCTTAACTTTTTAATTGATTTTTTCATATTTACAAAAGTCATTTTTTAATTAAGATTTGTCAGTGGAACTAGGGGCTATCTTAGCACTTCGAGAGTTGTCTGTGCTTGCAGTAAAAGGAAGACCATTTGAAGTTAAGGAGATGTTTTTGGAGGACATTTTACGAAGCACTAAACAAAGAGATGGTAAAATGCTGACAGGAGAAACAGCGAGGTCGGTATACTTCTTGATTGTGAGAGTGGGCAGTGAGGCTCACTGAGTATTTGAACAACTAAATAGGATGATTCTTTTGTATTTGAAAGCTGGAATGATAAATGAGACATGATTAGATAACGGCAAGTATCTTTAAACTTGGAACGTTCACGTTATTGAAGTTGATCAATTAAAAAAAGGCATGCTTTTTGCCTTCGGTTGATAAACATTTTGCTAATATAATGGCGTAGATTTGCATGTTATGCTGTGTGTTGCCTCCATGGAAAAAATACAGAACAAAATGATACGATGTGTTGACGTAGAGGTACAGATTAAATTGCAGCCATTGAACAGTGCAGGATTGTGTACATCTTGCACAGAAACAGTTCCTGTTAGTAGCACCTGGATGGTACTTCTTCCTGTGCTCTTGGAGCAGACATTTGCAGTCATGCACTTTGTGTGCCCTTACAGAATTTATATTGAACTGGTACCAACTTCTTGATTGAGTAAAATAGAATGCTGTAGGTAAACTTGTGATTTGAAGTCACTATTTTTGTAACGGAAAGCAGTAGATCATTAAAGTGATTATAAAACTGTTCTGAAAATATTTTTCACCTTCTAGAAGAAGAGCAGCAAAGTGCTCTTACTGAGTGGTGTTCTGATGGAGAAAACAGCAGCAACCCACGGTCAGGGAGAAAAAAATCTGTTGCAAGTGTATCTGAAGAATATAATGTGCTGGGGAGTGGTGGTGAAAGAGTATTTGATAATCTGGTAAGCTTTTCCGTTGTTGGAAGAAATGTTACAGATTTATGTAGTTAACCTTTTAAAAACTGTTTTCTAAAGATATTGGGAAAGGATGGTTTGAGACCATCTCAGAGTTCTGGGTGTGCACAAGTCTCTGGTGTCTGGTGAGGTGCAAGAGAGGGTACTGAGGAAACCGGGCAAGGAGATTGCTGTGCATCATCTTTGGCATGCCATGGCAGTCTTGTGAAGTTCCCAGTGACTCGGCCTTTTCTCTCGTGTGGATAGTGATAGGACTAGAGGGAATGGCTTCAAGCTGCACCAGGGGAGATGCAGGCTGGATGTTAGGAAATACTGCGACTCTGAAAGAGTGGTCGGGCACTGCCCCGTCCAGGGAGATGGTGGAGGCACCGACCCTGGAGGTGTTCAGGGTACATTTGGACATTGTGTTGAGGGCCATGGTTTAGTGAGAACTATTGGTGATGGGTGAGTGGTCGGACTGGATGATCTTACAGGTCTTTTCCAACCTTGGTGATCCCGTGACTGGACAAGAGGAAACATAACTCCCATTATTAAAAAGATAAAGAAGAAAGATCTGTGGAACTACAGGCCGCTCCTTTTCTGAGCCCAATAAGGTCATAGAGCATATCCTTCTGTAAACTGTTATAGCACATGGGAAACAGATTACTAGCGTCAGTCAGCATGTATTCTCTGAGGGCATGAGGGTGAAACGTGGGTGTGTGAAGTGGATGGATTGGATACTCAGAATAGGGATTGTCTGGATTATTGAATTCAGATAGTTGCAGTCAGTGATTTGATCTTCAGGTGGGTCCAGTGATGAGTATTGACCGTCAGGGGCCTGTATTGGAGCTGGTATTATTTGTAACCATGTGTGTTGTTAATGTGGCATGTGAGATGAAGTGCATTTCAGCAAGTTTGTGGATGGCACAAAGCTGAGCGATGCAGTCGATGTGCTCGAGTGAAGATACCATAAATGCATTAACTGATAACTGAATTCTGTATTTCTAGTTGTTTAAAAACTAGATTTCTTAGTACCTCATCTGTGAGAACGAAGACAAAAGAACTCCTTGAAGAGATTCATCGCTTTAAACTTGTTCTTTTTTTCGAATCAGGTTGTCTTGAACCATGGCTAATAAAAGAAATGGATTTTTGTCTGTCTAACATAAAGATATCGATTCCTTTGCTCAGGTGTTCCATTTCATTTTAACCGAAAAAGTCAGCGGTAAGTTGCTTTTGTTCATCTTGTTACATAAGAAAAAAAGAAATCACAAAGCGATTTTTCTATGGCTTTATATCTTTTTTTAAGTGTTAATTTCTATTTCTTATGTTTGCCTTTTTGAACAACGAGTATGTGGAATAGTTAATGAATTGAGTACTTGTTACTGTTCTTGTTCGGAAGTACTGACAAGGAGGTTAATGCTATTTTACAGACATTACGTTCATGTGAACTGACTGGTAGGTGAAGAAACAAAATTTTGTTGGTCAAGATTTTGGAAGTCATATTTGTGTTTTGTTTAGATGAAAAAAATTGTTTTTGCCGATGTGTTTTGCTTCTCAGTTGATTATAGGCATAGTGAAACCAGTGCAGCTGCACTAATGATTGCTTCAGGGAGAGGCTTTACAAGTGAAGTAGAGCAAGCATCCACTGCAAATCATCCAGTGGCTGCTAAAAGAAAAAACAGACTTTGAGAAACTTACTTCCAAGTATAAAAATGAGAACTTGGGAAGTGTAGCAGAATTTTTAATTTACTGATTTATCAGAATGCTGCAGGTGGTAGCAAGTTTTAATAGTCAAAGTAATTCAGAATTTGTTTCATCAGATTGCTTTCCATGAATTCTACGTTAATTCTCAAGCAGTCTTAAGAATGGGTTGTTTGCTTCTACTTTCAAGGAAGCGGATGTAATGTCTGATTAGGAAAAGATGAGGATCCTTCTTGATAGATTTAATTAAACTATAAATGCTTGATTATTCAAATCTATATGACAGTGAACTGTGCAGACTTTTAAATGATGTACTGCAGGGTGAAGGTCTTTGCAATGTGTGGCTGCAGGTATGTCATAGCATGTATCAAAATCCCTGTTAATATCTAAAAGTTCAGATTTTTTTGACCATGAATTTATCTTGGGAAAACAGGGAGCTACTGTAAACCATAGTATGTAGTGTGGAAGGGTAAGAGTTAGGATTCCAGGTGTCTGTTATTTGAAGAATCTGAGAGGTAATGCACTTTGAAAGGAAAACAGAATGATTTGCTTTGTGAAGAGAATGGTTCTTGTAACGTATTAAAAAGCTCAGCATCCTTACATGTGTAGAAGAAAAACATCTGGGGCATGAATTCTCAGGATGATTTAAAGGAGTTAATAAAAGAACACCTTAAAAAGGCACGGCTTAGGTGTGTGCATTGATTTTTGTTTTTTGAAGGAATGATGCATTCTTCTACTCCTTCTTCTCTGTGTGTTTGCATGTACTGCTGTGAAGAGGTAGTGTTCATACGTGGTAAAGGTTTGCAGCCATTTAAAAATCATGCAGCTATTTATTACGTGTTTTTGCATTTGGGAAGATGGAGATCTAGCAGTCATGGCACTACTTAAATGGTAATGATAGAGCAGTGCAGTGTGTCAGCTGTCATCTTGCATGAGGTGCTGACCTTACATATCTTTTGAAGAGATAAATAGTAAAGACTATTATGCAGTTCTGTCAGGATGACTTTAGACTGGGCTGAGCACTTTGGACAGACAGAGATGTTGACCTGTTGGAATCTTATGGGTAAGCTGTGACTGATTTGCTAAAACAGTTGTTGAGCATGCTATGTGGACATCTGTGTCTTGCCACCTTTTAATCAGAATGATTTTTAGTTGGAACATTTTGGAAGTGTATTTAAAAAATATATATATATATGTTCAGCATTATAGTGATTTTTTTTTCTATGCAGCTCCTATGATAAATGTGGTGTACAAACTTTTTTCTATCATTAGCCTTTGTTGCCCTATGTCATTGTAGTTGGAATTTCTGTATCTAGTCAAGATGTGGTCATGGTAACTTACATAAATACATAGGTCACTCTGAAAGAAATGCCTCCTACTTTTTTCTGTGGAACAGAAATAGGAATATGGAATAGAGATAGGAAAAGCTCAAAAACACTCTTTGCTAGAGCAAGTTCTTAGCTACAAAAACACTATTTTTTCTGCATATTAACCATTATTAGCTGATTTGTGTGAATAAGCTGATCAAGATACTCCTCTTCTTGAGGTGGGGCAGCTGTGAATGGTTATACAGAACCTGACTCTTTATTTATTTATTTATTTATTTTTACATCACTGCAGCCACTGCTGAAATGCACCATTGGCTGCCTCACTTTACTGTAAACACCCACTGTTTGGTTTTCTTGAACGTTCAGCAAGCCAGTGGGTGCCAGTTTTTCCTCACCGAGTAATTCAATATCACAACCTTGGATCAGGTGCCATTTTGTCTTTCTTTCTTCTGCCATCTGACTTCTACCATCACGATTTTCTTTCTTCTGCCATCTGCTATGCAGCAGCAGAATATAATGAAACATTGGTGGTGAGGTTCCACCTCTGCTGCTGTACTACCAACATGTGCCTCTGATGACACTGGCCAACATAATAAAATAGGAGGCTTTTCTTTTGGAGCAGCCCTTGTATATGGAGGAGATACTGATTCTGTTCTGTGTTTTCAATACAGGCATCTGAAGTGAAAGTAGTGCAAATCTATAGTGTTTTATTTTGTGTTCTTGATTCATTATATACCTACATTAAAGTAACTCTGTGTAGCAGTAACATATAGGCAGGACATTCAAGAACTGATGGTAGGAAAGTGTTTGGAAAATACTCTTAACGTATATTTCATGTTTTTCCCAGTTTTGCTTGTGGTCATGTTTTGATGAAGCGCAGGGAAGTTAACAGCTCGAATAATATTGTGGATGTGATGTTCTGCTGCAGGTTAGACTTAAAATTTGGTTTCATGTTATTTTCGTAGTTCTGATCTAAACTTGAAATGA
Organism: Oreortyx pictus; assembly: GCA_036925125.1. Classification (NCBI taxonomy): domain Eukaryota; kingdom Metazoa; phylum Chordata; class Aves; order Galliformes; family Odontophoridae; genus Oreortyx; species Oreortyx pictus. Next base: position 5,348,200 of record JAUPFR010000029.1, read on the forward strand.
GAGCTGAATATAAACCTGAAGGAAACAACCTTAACTCTGGATGTATTTGTATGTCGTAGTGCTTCAGTGGGATTTGAATCTGAATGGCAGCTCCCTGGTCCAAGCAGGTGGTAATGACCTTGGAGCAGGGAACCAAGAATTGTTGAAAGCTTATCAGTACAGTTTGGATGATGAAGAGGTGGATCTGGACTTGATTGTGCACTTACTTTATGATATCTTCAGTAGTTCTGATGAAGGTAGGTATATGTACACAGTCCCCCATATTATTGCTGAAGATTCAACTTTTGATTGTGTTTTTTTTCAGTATTACCAAAAAAGGAAGACTTTCTGGGTGGTGGAGTGCATGGTACTAAGTTGTATTTTTGTGTACTTGAAGTGAGTGTCTGGTTTGATGTTGTAAATTAATTCTCTTGTTTAGGAGCAATTTTAATATTTCTTCCTGGATATGATGAAATTATTAGGTTGAGGAACTGCATTATTTTTGATGACCAGAGATTTGTTGATAATGCCCACAGGTGAAACTTCTAGTTTCAGTGATTGTCTTAAGGTTTTTATTTTTTTTTTCCTTTAAATATTCTTAAAAATTACTCTTTGTTTTACATTAGATGCCGAGTATTCATGCTTCATTCAAATATGCAGACTTTGGATCAGGAGAATGTGCTTAAAACTCCACCTTCCGGCATCCGCAAAATAGCAAGTATCGGATGACTTCTTCAGATACTAATCTATGTAGTCTTTCCTTTTGCAGTTACTGTAGTGTTGGTTTGTGTTTGTTTGTTTGTTTGTTTTTTACTTGCAGATTCTTTCCACTAATATTGCAGAAACCAGTCTAACAATCAGTGATGTTGTGTTTGTTATTGATTCGGGAAAGATGAAAGAGGTACGACTGAGCTAAACTTTCTTTGGGAAGTAAACTTCTAAGATTATTTTATAATAGCAACACAAAGCTGTAATTTTTTGAGTAGTAGTAGTTTTTTATTAGCAATCTGAAAAACTGGTATATGTAAAGTAACAAAACTTGCTGAAAAGTTTTGATAGCCCTTTATGACAAATCATAAAGATGAAAAAAAAATGCTTTATGACTGCCAGCTGCTTAGAAACCTTAGAAAAGCCATTGCAGAATATGAAATTAACTCTGCATTTCTGTTTGTATTTTAAAGAAAGTGCATTAGTTTAGGCTGTCAGCTTTTGGGGAGTTAGAGAGTACTGGGAGTTCCCTGTGTTGTTTTACGTATCTGGACTGGGTGTAATCCAATACTGAGTTTTCAGACGTTTGATATAATAAAGGTTGCTCCTTCACTGGTTACTCATGAGGTAAACATAGATAGTGTAATTCAAGTACAGTTCAAGACTTAACTGTTCAGAGTAGAAGATCAGATTGAATTTGATGGGATATACACACAGCAGATCTATCAGGTTCTTATATTAATACAAACATTTTGTATTTCTGCACCAAATGCAGGAAGGCTAGGACATAATTTCCAAGTGAGGAAATGAGCAAATCTTAATTGTGTGTAATAACATATTTTTGCTTTCTTTGATAGTGCTAAGTGCAACTCATCATTTGTTGACTTAACCTAGAAAGTTTCTGATTTAGAAAACTGTATAGCACAAAGATATTGCTAAAGAGGTAGCATAAATTCACCCACAACAAAGTACTTGAACATAACTTTTTGCTAGAAGGTGTCGTTGTTTACTATCATTTTTAAGTGAGCATCTGTTGATGATCTAAGTCATTAGTATTTCTTCTTTCACGTACCCTATTAAATCTTGTTCTTCTTTCCTTGCTTTTCTTTTTTAGAAGTCTTTGGATGCACTGAGTTGTGTTACAGTGTTAAAAACTGTGCGGATTTCAAAAGCCAGTGCTATCCAGAGAAGAGGGAGGTAAATACTTCATACGTGCAAACATCCAGCAGCCTGTACGTGAGATAAAGTACTAAACATAAGAGGAGCAGTGCTGGATAGCATAAGTACTCTAGTCTGGTACCATGTCTGACAATGGCCAGTAGTAATTCTTTGCAGGAAAAGCAAAGATGGCATATACTTCCTTAGAGTAACTTCCCAACAGAAATGTGATGTGGGAATTTCCCAAAGCTTTAATGTAGGTTTGTTTTCTCTCCTTGAAGGTATTTGTTAGCCTTTCACCCACGTAGTGCCAGCACCCACTAGACCCTATAGATTTTACACAGCTTACCTTTCTGTGGGTACAGGGCTGCCTGTTGCCAGTTTTTTGTGCTGCTTCATCATTGTATTAGAGACATTGAGCAGTAACTCCTATAGCACTTTCTCCAAGGAATTCCTGACTTTTTCTCTTCCCAGTGCGGGGTGAGAGCTGAGTGCAACAGATAACAATGTTTGCTGCTACACCGCTGGTATTAGTCTGCAGGAATTTCAGTGTGCTTGTGAGTGTTTGCTGTTTGTCCCCTCACTCAGTTGTTCAGTCTTGATTCTAATTTTTCTCCTGGATTGACTCCCATTTACTTGGGGCATGTTGAGGGGGTCTTAGCAGATGAAGAAACGAATATATTCCTTGTAGCAAAAACAATGTGATTTGGATTGACCTTGGGTTAGCAAAACAATCAGACAAACAATAAGCACTTAAGAGGTTTAGGGAGCACTTACCTTACTTACTTTTGTTTCTCCAAATCTTTCAGTGTTAGGGTAAAATTATAATAACAAATTCCTGTCATATCAAAAGTAGTTCATGTTCTAGAAGCCTCTTGCTTCATCTGTGGGATTTAGGCTAAACGACAATCTTTTTCTTGCATATGCTTCTATGCTTCTGTTCTATATTTGTATATATACGTGGGATGTTTTTGCACGTGTATGTATGTTTTGTGGGGGAGTTGTTACTGTTTATTGTGAATGTGCATTTTTTCTTTGTTTTAAAACAAAGATGTTGTAATTAACACCTTGCCGTATTTTATATTCAAGAGCTGGGCGCTGTCAGCCTGGAGTCTGTTTCCATCTCTTCAGCAGGATCCAATTTCAGAATATGTTGGAATTTCAGACTCCAGAACTTGGAAGAGTGCCACTTCAGGCATGTGTTGTCTTATAAATTACAGTTTTAATATACTAACATCGAACCATGTTACCAATTACAGTAAGTGTTTTCTTGTTCAATCTTAATGTTTTTTAGTTCTTAATTTGTAGGAGCTGTGTTTGCACGCAGAACTGCTGGCTCCAGTTGAGTGCCCAGTTGCTGACTTTCTCAAGAAAGCTCCCACTCCTCCACCGGCTTTAATTGTGACAGATACATTACAAATGCTCAAGGTCAGCATATGTACACATTTAGATGGAAGTGTATTTGTTTCTGTGTTTTTGGTGTGGTAATGTATTTAGTTTTGTGTTTCTTGAGACCATTTAGCTATTTAAGGATGCTTTGTGTTTTTGTCTGTTTTCATTTTTGTACTGTGTTCATGTTAAAGGAGAAGAATGCTTAAAAATGTGGTCTCAAACTTCATACAGAGTTTGACTGACATTCTTAGTAGTCAGAACAAGTCTACTGCATGTCTTGTTTTCACGTCCTTTCTATTTTTACTGTAAATTATTTTTGTCTATACTCTCCTCTCCCCCATTTATTATCAGCAAATAGATGCCATGGATGTTTGGGAAGACCTGACTGAACTTGGTTATCATCTTGCTAAATTACACGTGGAGCCACACCTTGGTGCGATGGTGCTGTGTGCTGTTGTTTTGAAGTGCCTGGATCCTGTTCTCACTATTGCTTGCACTCTTGCATATCGAGACCCTTTTGTACTACCTGCTCTGGCCTCTCAAAAGCGTGCAGTTATGGTGTGCAGAAAAGAATTAGCTGAAGGAACATTTAGTGACCATATGGTGCTTCTCAGGGCTTTCCAGGTATTTCATCTTCAGGAGTACTAAGTTCCTTACGTACTGAAGTAAATGACACACTTGTAACATTGGATGTAAAATGATTGACTAGAGCAAGCCCTTAGAGAATAAAGGTTCTTTGTGTGTAGTGGCTTTCCTGTATATTGAATTCGTGAGTAATGTTGTAAGGAAACATGGTTTTCAGCTTTTCACTTTATGTTTTCTTACCTAAATTCTAACCGTTATCATTTTAATAAGATAGAAAACAATTTGGAGATACATTACATTAATTTAGAGAACTGGGTGAACAAAATTCAGTACTTGACTAGAGAAATGGTTTGATACATTTCAGTTTGTGAGTTGGTTTTGGCCCCATTTTATTAGCACAAATATCACTGTTCTTAAGTGCATTTTCTTGTTTTCAAATTTGCCTGTAGATTTGTTTAGCGAAAAAATGCTCTTAGTAGGCATGGCAGAAGGCGCAGAGTGATGGCTGGGAGAGGGTCTGCTGTGAAAGGAACTTTCTCTCTCAAGCTGCAATGGAAATCATCATAGGAATGAGAGCACAGCTGCTTGGTCAGCTTAGAGCTTTAGGGAAGTAGCTCAGATTTTGTTACCGTAACTTGAATTCAGTCTAGTACAAGTGTATATAGATTGTTACAAGAATAATATTCATTAATGTTTTTCTTTCCTAATCTGAAATGGACGCATACATTCTAAGCACGGTGAAGATGCTGGAGTGAGGAATTGTGGCTGGTAACAGAATCAGATGCTAATCTAAGCGAAAATGCCCTTATAGGTCCACATTCCACTGGCTTTCATAATAAATGTGATGACTTTCGTATGTGAAATGTTGCCTTGGATTTTTGTCCTACCGCTGTATTTCTGTGTGAGATGCCTTCATTGTAAGAATGAAATGCATTTTGTGTTAGTATAAAACATCAAGAAAGATTTCAGTCAGTGTTTGTTTTTTTTTTTTTTGTGCTGTTAAGGTTGGCAATGTGAAAAATGCAGCAAATACATGGTTTATTTCACCTTTTTTCTTTAAATTCCTTTTCATAAACAAAAATATGAATATGCAGTCTAATGTACTTTTTTTTTTGTCCTCTGCAGGGTTTGTTGTAGCCAGAGGAGGCGCTCATATTCGAGATGTTAATGCTAACTCTGAAAACTGGCCTGTAGCTAAAGCTGCCAATCCAGTGCATGCGGATGGGGAAAAGCTGATTTGGACAGGACCGGAAGAGAAAGTGCGATTTCATCCTCCATCTGTTCTAAGTCAGGCTCAGTATGAAATCTATTACTCTTTTTTGTGAGCTGCAGATTCAGAGATATTCTGTCAAACTTCGGAAAGTTTTAGAAATGTCTGTCTAAATTCGTCAGTACTTTAAAGAAGTTTGCATGTGTCTGTTTTTAGACGCTGTGTTTTTTAGAAAATTTTTTTCCTGACAGTTGATAAAATAAAGTACTGGTTTAATTACAGAATATTTTTTCACCAGAAGTTAATACACTTACCCTTCCAGGTGGAGCAAGATAATGCGGCATTAAAAAAACACGCTACTTAGGAACCAGTTTTAGAGATGCAATAATCTCTGATCATAGCAGCAAGAAGTTCTGCTCTAATGATTTTTAGATGCACGGGGAAAAAACATTTAGCTTCAGAGATAATAGAATGTTCTTCTGAAGTGTGACTGAGTTTTGCTGTGTATCTGTTTGCATATTTATATGTATAAAATGCGAAATACCTTCGAATTTATTTTAAGTACAAATAGAAGTTAAAACAGCCTGGTCTCTCAATTGCTCTTGTGCAGATTCTGCCATCAAATGGGCAAGCTGCAGCTCTTCAGGCACTCCCTGCTGACTGGCTTTTATATGATGAAATGACAAGAGCTCACAGGATAGCAAATATCAGATGCTGTTCAGCTGTAACACCTGTCACTGTGGCACTCTTCTCTGGACCAGCTAGGTTACCACATCATGCTTTGCAAGAGCCTTTGTCCTTTCAAGGTATGTGAGGTTTTGGATTTGGAATGTTTCAGTTGGATACGTAGTGGTATATGTGACATACAAGGCTTAAGTGTTTCACAAGAATATGTAATCCATGTGTTAGTGAGTTCTTAAAGCTACAGAGCTTTACAGTACCTGTAATTAATGAAGAATAGTTTTCTGGCTCTGTAAGTAGTGTCTCCGTAGATGTTCTAAATCTGTAAGATTTTAAAAGAACGGTAAGTGCTACATCTTGATTAATGTGAACGTAACTTTTTAGAACTTAATTCTCCAGTGTACTGTCAGAAACGACCGCCATCCTGACCTTATATTCTGCTGTAGGTAAAGATTATGAAACAAGGATTGGGTTCTTTGTTGTTAGTCTGCAGAGCTGTTCTCAATAAGAAAAGAAAGAGTTGATTTCTTTGCTGATGTTAATTGATCGCACCCCAGAAACTGCAGTTCCCCTATTATGCATTATTTCCGTCAGTTGTCACCCTTCCTGAAGAATTTCTTATTTTTCAAGTATTGTTTCATCTACCCCATATTTGTAACTTGACTTGCAAGTGATTGCGTGGATACTGTCTACACATCTGTCTACACATTAAGCTGAAGTCTCAGGCGTCCCTGGTACAGTGCTGTTGAAGAATAACAAAGGTCTTCTCACTGCTCTATCATTTAAGAAAACATACCATATAAACCACTTCACTGGACAGAAGCAGGTTTGCTTTCATTTGTCTGAGATCAGTTAACCAGAAAAGATTTTGAACATGGGCACTGTTAAGTCTCAGATAACATTTGAATAATTACTTGTAAGTTACGCTAATCTGAGAGCAGTTCAGTGCCATGTTGTGTTATGAAAAGTAGAGAAGTAGGCTTATAGAGTATTTTTCTCTAAGATTTGAAGGCTTATGGTGTAAATGGGGAAGCAATGAAAGAACAATGCCACTTGAGGGAGCAATGGGGAGTAAGCCTCAGATTTGTCTCATAGGTTTTTGGGAGGCCTCTTCCAAGAAGGTAATGTGGCCAAAAGCCCAGCTGAAGTTCCTCTGTACCAATGTATACAGCATTGTATAAGCAAGGGGAACTGGAAATGGTGGTGCAATTGGAAAATTGTGATCTTCCTGCTATCACAGAAACATGGTGAGATGACTCACATAACCGGAGTACTATGATTGAGGGCTCTAAGCTTTTTAGAAATGAATGACAAGGTAAGAGAGGTGGGGGAGTTCCCTTCTATTGTTAAAAAGTGGATAGACTGTGAAGAGCTGCCTTTGAGATACAGTCATAAAGAGATTGAGAGCTTGTGTGTTATAATTAGGGACTGGACCAGTAAAACACAATCGGTGGCTGGGGTCTACTGCAGGCCACCTTTGATCAGGAGAGCCTGTTCACAAGGGTTTCTGACTTCAGCCTCAAGAGGCATTGTGCTCACAGCTCTCATCCTGACTGGGAGGGATTTCAACCACTCGGGTATCTGTTGGGAAAGTAACACAGCAAGCTGCACATGATCCAGGAGATTCCTGGATTGGTGATAGCTTTCTGGGTCCAGGTATTGGGTAGACCCACCAGAGGTGAAACGTTGCTGGACCTGGTGCTCACCGTTGTGGAAGAGATTATTAAAGACATTAAGATCAGAGGCAGCCTGGACTGCAGTGACTGTGCCCTGGTCAAGTTTGTGATCTTGAGGAATGTGGGCCCGGCAAAGAGCAGATTTTTCCGAAAGGGGATGTTAAGGCACATGGGGAGATGATCTGACACAGCCAGCACAGCTTCCCCCAGGACAGATCGTGCCTAACCAATCTGGTGGCCTTCTGTGGTGGACTGACCACATTGGTGGACAATAGAAGGGCAACTGATGTAGTCTGCCTGGACTTGTGCAAGGCCTCTGACAAGACTGCACACCACATCGTCATCTCTAAATTGAAGAGATATGGATATGAAGTCTGAACCATTAGGTGAATAAAGAGTTAGTTAGATGGCTGTAACCAGAGGGTTACTGTCAGTGGCTCTGTGTCCAGGTGGAGGCTGTTGATGAATGGTGTCCTCCAGGGGTCTGTCTTGGAACTGGTGCACTTCAGTGTCTTTATCAGTGACACTGGGGTTGAGTCAGATTTGCTGACGACATCAAGCTGAGTGGTGCAGCTGACACAGCAGAAGGAAGGAAGCCTTTCAGAGGTTTAACGAGGCCAAGTGCAAGATGTTGCAGTCCCAGTTACGAGTACGGACAGGGAGAAGAACTCATGGGGAACAGCCCTGCAGAGAAGACCTTTGGTGTTTAGATGGACCAAAAGCTGGACATGAGGCAGCTCTTGCAGCCCTTAAGGCCAGCAGTGTCCTGGGCTCCATCAGAAGAGGGGTAGCCAGCAGGGTGTGAGGTAGGTGATTGTACCCTTCTACTCTGCTCTTGTGAGGCCTTATCTGGAGAACTGTGTCCAAGCCTGGGGCCTCAGGATGTACAGGAAGGATGCAGAGCTGTTGGTGTGGTTCCAGAGGAGGGCCATAAGGATGATCAAAGGACTGGAGCAGCTATACTGTAAAGTTGAGGAAGTTGGGCTTGTTTAGCCTGAAGAAGAGAAGGCTCTAGGGACACCTCGTTGTGACCTCCCAGTGCTTGAGGGGTGCTTATAGGCAGGAGGGGGACCAACTTTTTGTGCTGTCCAGTGGCGATACAACAAGATACAGTGTCTTTAAACTGAAAGAGACATCTAGGTTAGATGTTGGAAGGAAGTATTTTTTACTCAGACGGTGTTGGGGCACTGGGACAGGTTGCCCAGAGAAGCTGTGGATGCTTCGTTGCAGGAGGCATTTAAGGTCAGGTTGGATGGGGCAGCCTGATGGTGGTTGGCAGCCTTGACCGCTGCAGGGGAGTTGGAACTAGATGAGCTTCAATGTCCCTTCCAACCTGAGCCATTCTATGATACTACTCAATGTTATCTGAGCTATAATCACTTTGTTAAAGTTGAGCAAATCCCTTCTGATTTATCACTCAACAAATAAGATTAGGCAGCTACTTTATAAGTTCTTTGATAATAATTAATTCTCCATTACTTTGTTAGTTTATTTCTAGTTAATTAAAAACAAACTAGCAAGAAACGTAGATTCTGTGGTGGCCCAGGTGAGTTTGCTTCTTGCTGCTAGTTCTGCTTCTCTTGGTGTAACCACCCTTGTAGGACAGTTGCCACCACCCAGGAGTCAGTGTAGAGGCAGAGCTCCGTCCTCTTGTTCAGCAGTGTCTAAAGCCAGCTGGATGCCCCCCTCACTTCTGCTATTTGGCTTCATTCATCTGTTAAGTTCTGCAGATCGTTTTGTAGGATTCCATGCAGCAGCTTTCCACTTCCGATGCTTTCCCACAATGTGACAGGACTCATCAGCGAACAAAGCATATTTCTTCTTACTTCCTGGCAGTTTATTGTACGGTGGAGCCCCTTGGCCCATGTCACCTCCTTTCTGGCGATAGTCTGAAATCTTTGCCTTCCAGCTAGTCCTTAATCACTTCTCAGATTCCTAGATGACTGGAATTCCTTGTTTGAGCTTGTGTTTCAGTGCAGCCCACTTAACTCCATGTAACATCAGTTGCATGAAGGGACCCTTTTTTTTAGCATCCAACCTGACACAGGCAGTCAGGGTGCCAAAAGGGTGCTGTGCTTCAAGTACCAACCACTTCCAAAGCAGCTTTGACCCTTTTGTATGCTGCATAAGAAAACACGATTTTCCTAACTTGAAAATCTGACACCGTTTTAATCCCCTGGGTTAGTTTACAAGAAATGCTAAGGGTGGCTGGGTATGACTACTGCTTTCTAGAAAGAAGACCCTAATTGGATAGGCTTTGACAGAGAGGATTAACAAGGTGGATCTGGACTTGATCTGATACAAAATTAGCTTCTTTACAAACCCTAAGGTGGTGGACATAACCAGAGGTATGCGTCTAGTACATCCTACTCTTTCCCCAGATAAATAACAAGCTTTAGAAACGATTGGAAGCTTTTCTGAACTATGTCTGTGGTAGTTGTCCCTAGATTGTAGAAGATGCTAGTAGTTTCTCTGTTTCTGCTCTCTTTTTCTTGCTCCCCTCCTCCTGCCCCTCAACAGTACTTAAAACTTATGTGGTAAATCCAGTAGAAGAAGTCAATCTTGCCAACTGTGAAGGGAGGACCAACATGGGCTTTAACTTCAGGGTGACAGTAAGCGTTGTGTTCGGACTCAAAAGAACTTGTCTGAGATGCTGGGAATGGCAGTAGTGTGCACAGGGGACACTTTGATACGGCAGTTCTTTGTTAGATGAAAGGTGTAAAACTCTGAGAATAATTTGCAGCTTTCTTAAGTAATCTTTCTTTAACAATCAATATTGATTTTTCTGTTAGAAGGGAAAGACAGTATTGTTACATTACTTAAATTAATATATACAAGCTGATTGATATCCTTAAACTGTATTTGTATAGTCCTGACTCTCACAAATTATGATCAAGTATATGTAGTAATGGAATAAGAAATGCAAATACCATTATGAAATGTCTTCTGTCAATATTGGCACTAAAACGTGTAGTCTGTATACTTTTTTTCCTCTACAGACCACTTTATTTGACAGTTTGAATCACTTTATTTAAACGAAATAAGTTTAGAAACAGTATGGCAAAATTGTTTGATTGCTTCTAGCTGGAAAATGCATTTCAAATATTAGCAGATACGTTCCACTTCTAATGGCAAATAGCAAGAAGTAATTGAAAGTACAAAAAAAATTCTGTTTTCATTTTAGTTCAGTGCTGTAGGAAAAGAAGTTAATCTGTTTTCCTGCCTATTCCTTAGAATTTCTAATTTGTATCAAAATAAGAGTCAATTTTAAGCTTTCTCGTCTTGCTCCTTGCCCGTTACCCTTAGAAAATAGTTCTTTAAGAGAAATCAAGAATCACTTCTAGAAATAAGAATCTAACTTAACGTTGCATATACAAACACACTGGTATCTATTTATACGTATTTAGATCTGCTGTTGTACTAGGAAGTAAAGGATAGAGCAGTGTGTGGTTTTGCAAAGAGCTTCAAGCCAAAAGTTTGTGTGGTAGCCTTCATCAGTATTAAACAGTTAAGTGGCTGAGTCATGAATGCAGGAGCTTACATAGCAGGACCCTTAGGAATTCTGGGTACTGGGGTTCTACTGAAGCAGAAACAGATGGGCAGGCTCGACACTTGAGATGCAAAAGCAAGCAGCAAGTAAATGTCACTTTAAAATGTCTCTTTGAAAAGTAACAGCGTTTGATTTTGAAGGAAAATTATGTTATTTCATGAATGCGTTCTTGACTAGTTTACATCTAAGTGGGAATCCAGTGATGATGACAGTGATCGTGGGATGGAGGACGACAGATATAATATGGCACTACTGAAGCTAGATGAATGGCTCCGTTTCAATCTGGACCCTGATGTAAGCAATGTGTAGAGAAGCTCAGACTGTTTTTAGAAGTTGGAGTTATTTACGGATTATGAAGCACTCAGAACATTCAGATTCAACAGTAATGCTGTCTCTTACAAAAGTGTCCAAAACTGTTTTTAGACAATGTGGAAATTAAATCATGGTCTTCTAAAATGTGTTATTTGAATTAGGCTGCACAAGAAAATGATACCCCTCAGAAATTAAACTCTTCCTTAAAAATCATGTAATGCTTGGATTAATATTGCCCTTTGGCTTGCTCTCTGTCCATTCTAGAATACCAGATGCTGCCTGATAAGGCACTATACCTGTGTGATTTGACTTCCGTTATTGTTTAATAATTTACGTTATTGTTTAATAATTCATTACAGGTTGCTGGTATGCTGATGCAACTCAGACTGAAATGGCATAGCTGATTTTTGCGCCGTATGTGAGCTCCTTCTAAGCCATGGTCTCAAGCTGATGAAGTAACTTTAAGTACAGTTGTATCAGTTCTAAGTACTGATGAACAGCTTGCAGGTTTGCTGCAGCTTTCAGGAATTGGTTGGAAGCCAAGGCCTGTTTCTTATAATGAACTTCCTTCAGCACCTGCCTGAAGATCAGCCAGCAGCTCAGCAGAAACTGAATTATCCGATGATTCCTCTGATGCTGACAAGTAAGCTTCTGAAAACTTACAGAAAACATAGGATTCTTTTAGCTATAAAAGCTCCAATTGAATTTTCCCTAGTGATCAAAAAAGGGATGGATATATATATATATATATATACACACATATATAGAGAGATGAGAGAACTGGTGCTTTCCTGTATTGCTTTGTGGCTGTGATTTAACTGAGAAGTACTGCATGTGTATTCCCGCTGTGTGACGGAACAGTCAAGAACGTTCATGAACTGTGATCTCAGACAGGAAGTAGTGTAAGGGGTTTGACCTTTGCGTTCTAAACTGATGCACGATGAGTGTGCGTTTCTTAGATTTGAAGTGCTTGATATAGTTTGTAATTTCTGTAATGTATGTAGTTATGTGATACACTGATGTACATACATAAATATTTCTGTCACTACTTGTCAAACTCTTGTATGTTAACACCACTTGGTACCTGTCTCTACTTCTAGAGTTCTGAGGAAGTCTGCACCTCCAGCATTGCATCAGCCATGGAAATCCAAAGGAAAAAATACTTTGCCTTCCAAAAGAACACCAGATAACAAGTCAGGTCAATCATCAGTGAAACTTATGGACAGCACTTGCTGTCCTAACCCGTGTGCTAGTCCTCCTCTGGTGTCTGGAAAGGTAGTTTTTGTAAGTGTTACCTACACTAATACAAACAGAATTTCAGAAATAAATTCACTGATACCTTTCAACAACTGCTTTGCATTACATAGATAAATTAAGATCCTTGTGTTTTGATTTTTAACAGCTGCATAACTTACTTATTTTTGGAGCTTAAAACCTAGACTAAATATCCTCATTATTCGAGTTAAATACAGTTAAAATGTTATTTGTATGCTGCTGAAGTCAAGTCTGCAAAATAGGTGAGGTAAAGCTATCCAAAGTAGAAAAGCTTTTTTACAACTATATATAATAAGCTGAGAATGTGTTCTAGATCCTTCTCTGAACTAGTACATAATAGAGATCAGGGAATTTTGTAGTATGAATCCGAATTCTTTGTTTTTGCTTTGATTTCTGCCTCCTTCTGTTTCTATAATAGCGTGCATAGAGATACTGATCTTTTTTTGTGTGTTTGTTTGTTTTTGTTGTTGTTACCTGCTTTATTTTTACTGTTTTTTTTTACCTGCTTTACTTTCACTGTTTTTTTCTTTTAATGACAATCTCTTAAAGAAAGTGCGTGTTTTTTTTATTGAGGCTGCTGCAAGTAATTCTCCCAGTATGCTTAAATAGTAAGCCAAAGTAATAATAAACCAGTTGCTAAGAAGAAAACCTATTATTCCTCTAGATGTTGACACAGTGGCATTGGAGAGTTTAATAATTTTTAAGACTGTAAAATTTTAAATTTAATCAGAGAGAGCCTATGTTCCCTGAAGTACTTCAGGCAGCAGTGAGGAGGATTCATTTCTAGAAGGGCACGCTCAAGGTGAGTCAGACTGCAAAGAATTACAGTTAATCACTAGAGTATATTGTCATATTCTGCTTTGCTTATTTGCTGTGTCTCATGAATGACTGGGTTAGGAAGTGGTTCAGAAATGTTAAATAGATCTGAAATGCATTTAAAAACAGATTCATATAGAACTAACTCAGAAGTTGTAAGTTTGTAGTACAGTCTGGGGGTGGAGAACAGCAGTGCAATCAAGAAATTTGTCTTCGTGTAGTAAAAGCTGAAAATTAAAACTTGTTCATTCCTTAATTTTTCCAGGATTGTGAAACTCCTCCACCGAGACTGAATGTGCCAGTTCGTTACTTTATAATGAAGTGCAGGAATTGGCAAAACCTTGGTATTTCTCATCAGAAAGGTGTATGGTCTACTACACCAAGTAATGAGCAAAAACTAAAGAGAGCTTTTTGCGAGAGCAGCGTGGTTTACTTAATATTTTCTGTTCGAAGATCTGGATGCTCTCAAGTGAGTCCTTACTTAATACCAGTGGTTAGAGAATGCAGCTGATGACTATAGTGTGAAGGTTTTTGCTTAGGATGTTTGACTTTCTAGTTAGTGAAGTGTAAAAGCAGATTAATACGATGTCTAAGGAAAGAGTTCTTTTTTTTCCTATGAAATGTGCCTTCTCAGGTAACTCACTTTGTCACTCAAATAATGAAGACTGAATTGCATTCAGACGTCTTCTGTCAGATTGTTTTTAATGAATTAACTACGGTAATGACAATGGCAGATCTGAGTCTGGGAGACTCACAGATGTCTTTATGACAAACTTGAATAAAATCTGCCTTAGCAGTAATTTCTAAAATCTAGGAGACTGGGAAGTTGTATTACAATTCTTGAACAGCTTTGTCTTGACTTCACTAATTTTTAGGTTGGAGAACGTGGCCCTTGTGACCTGTAAAGAGTATGCTGTAATATGTAGTTTGTAAATTCTAGTTTAGAAAGATACTTCTCAACATATTGCCTGATTGCAAGTTAAAGACCTGACCTCATTGAGTAAAGGTGTGTGTTAGCTGCACTGTAAAAAGGGCTAAACTCAACTATCCCAGGTCGCAAAAGCATAGTTTATCTTTTTTTACGTTAAACTATTTATAAAAGTTACTCTAATGAACTAGTCTAAATAAGTGCAGCTGTCTTGGTGATGCCATGTGAGGATTTGGCAAATGCAGATGTACTGTTTGGGAAGAAATTTTGGCACACTGTTTGGCACTGAAAGCGATCTGTTGTCTTGGTGCTCTCCAAAAAGGAAATGGAAAGAAAGATATACTGAAATCTGGAGTGTAGGTGGTTGAAGCCTCCAGTTGTCACAATATGCTGAGCATTGAGAATGTGAGACTTACATTTGCTATTAATGTTTTTTTGCATCAAGTCTCTCTTTGCTTTCCACCTTTTTTTTTTTTTTTTTAATTTCCATTCCATGTACTGATTTTCATTTAAGTCTGCCTTGAGCTAAATCTTTCTCAGTGGTGTGCCTGGTGATCTAACGCTGGTAGATAAGCTCCAGCATACAGCTCTCTCACTCCCCCTCCTCAGGGGAGGAGAGTATAATGGAAGAAGAGCTCACAGACAAAGCAGACAGCATAAGGAGACAAACGTATCTTATTGTTTGTTACTGACAGAGTAATACAGGGAGAATTAAAAGCAAGCTAAAATCTCCGCCTTACCTGCTGTCATCTGACTCTTCCCCCTGAGCACTACAGGTTCACTCTCTTCCCCTGCTGTATGTGGGGTTCCTCCCACAGGATGTTATCCTTCCTAAGCTGATCCTGCGTGAGTTTCCCACAGGCTGCAGCTTTCCAAGCGCTGTGCTGACATGGATCCCTACCATGGGGCCCATCCTTGGCAGAGCAGTGCTCTAGCATCAGGCCTCATGGGCAGCAGTGTGGAAGAAGAAACCTGCAGCATGTGTGAAAATGGATCTGTCCACTTGAGAGGAATGTAGGAATATCATCAGGGCATCCATGGATGAAGTGAGAAAGGCTAAGGCCCACTTGGAATTAAATTTGGTGAGGGAGGTCAAGGAAAACAAGAAGGGCTTCCTTAAGTGTATAAATGTCAGAGGGATGACAAGATTTGAAAATGTGAATGACGTGAGTGCCCTGGTAACAGAGAACACTGAGAAGGTAGTCAATGAATGCTTTCTTTGCATCTGTCTTTTCTGCTGCAGCGTGCTAAACAAGGTGGACTTGTATTCCCTTGTGTAGTGTTTTGGAGCCCTGTGCACACCAGGATTAGAACTGGACAGGCAGCAGGGATGTGACTGGTCAGCCAGCCAAAAGCGGCAGTACTATGGTGTGACAGTAAAAATGGCGGTCTGGACAGGGAGTTTGACATCTGTTTGGAAGTCATTTGTCCAGAGAAGAGGCCAGATCTTGCTTCCTGCCCGCCTTATAGCCACGGTCGTGTAAGTCTTCATGTGCACAGGTATTAGAACATGCCCAGTCTTAGTGCATCACTGCACTTCCCTGTCTTCAGGACACAGATAATTTTACTCCTGAGCTGTATTTATTCCTGTGCTATTACTTAGAGAGAGTTGTTTGTCCGTAAAGATCTTGGTCTGTATATGTTACCATAATCCTGGGACTTGTCAAATGCTTTAAGGCATTGCAGTCCCAGCCCACAGTGACGGTACTGGGTTTTTTTTAATTTGTATTTCCCACTTCACATCCTTTGTTATGGGTTCCCTGTTGTTTTGAATAGGTTACACATAAGAAATTTCTTCAAACATTAGCCAAATGGGGAGGTAGGATATCATAGCTGTTTTTCTGAGCTGTAAGCATGGTTGACTGTATAATCTTTCATTACTTAATAATTACTGTTTAGAACAGGACTTAAATTCTAGAAAGGTTGGCAATTACTTCATCAGAGGGCACTGTCCAAATACTCCCAGAACTCTTGATGCTTGGGACCCTGCCCTCTGCCCTGGGTGGCCGGTTACATGCCCACTGTCCTCAGGAACCTTCCTGTAACAGCCCCTGACCCTTGGTGCATCTCCACACCGTTCCCTTGCATCCTGTTGCTGTCAGCAGAAAGCAGAGCTCAGCACTGCCTCCCCTGCTGTCAGTATATACACATAGACAGATTTACGTGGTTAGTCTAAAATGAGGAATAGATGGGCGTGTTTATATTGGAATTGTAAAGTATCAACATATGTGGAATTCCTTAGTATAATTAAAGCCTTAAAACTGAAACTGTCCCAAGTATGTGGTAGGGTACTGAGAGAAGTGCTCTAAAAAGGCCTCAGGGAGGGCACGTCGCTGCCCACCAGGCACAAGGAGGAGCAAACTACATGCGAGTACCACCCCTCTCTATTATACTGAAGCTAGGTGCTAAGTGTGGGAGCTTGTGTAGTAGGGTGTAGGATTTCTATCCCTCCTCTCATGCGAATTCATCCAATTTATTACCAGTCTCTGTGTTCTCAGAGTTGTGTTCTACTTTTTTTTTACTTTATCATTTATTTTATTTTTATTTTCTTATTATTATCATTCATACATATATATATATTTATTTATTCTTTTTATTTATTATTCTTTTATTTTTTGTGCCATGGTCTCTACTAGACAGAGGACTTGCTGTAAAAAGGCTGTGGCGACCCAGACAGAAGGCCTGCCTAGAAACGTGGCTACACATGTCTCTGGTTGCAGTGAGTGCCAGAGCCTGCTGATGCTGGAGGAGGGTGGCAAGCAGATCTCTTGTGTGAGGTGTGAACAGGTTGAAGATCTGCTTAACATGGTGACAGAGCTGAAACAGGAGGTTGAGAGACTGAGGGCCATCAGGGACTGCAAGCAGGAGATTGACTGGTGGAGTAGCTCCCTCGAGTGCCAGAGAGAAAGGCGACGGGGAGATACCCCAAATTTGGTGGTGGACTCCCTGACCTGCCCCCGTCAGGCAGAAGGGGGGTATCTGAGGGATGGGGAGGGCTGGCAGAGAGTCCCTGCTCGGTACCGTAGGCGATCTCCCCCTCTGCCTACCTCGTGTCCTCAAGTCCTTCTAAGCAATAGGTTTGCAGCGTTGGACGCTGAAGGAGAAATAAGGGGGAGGTGTGGGAAGATTCTCCCAGGAAGTCACCAATGGCAAGGCAGTTGACTCCGCACACTGAGACTGCCACTGCCAAGAAAGAAAGAAAGGTGATCGTAGTGGGTGGCTCCCTTCTCAAGGGTACTGAGGGCCCCATTTGCAGACCAGACCCAAGCCGTAGGGAAGTGTGCTGTCTCCCTGGGGCCCGGGTCAGGGACATAACTAGAAGACTCCCAGATCTGATACACCCCACTGACTACTATCTGTTACTCATAGTTCAAGCAGACAGCAGTGAAATAACTCAAAGAAGCCTACGAACTATGAAAAGAGATTTCAGGGGTCTAGGACGATTAGTTCAAGGGGTGGGAGCACAAGTGGTGTTTGCTTCCATACCTTCTGGGGCGGTGAAGGACACGGAATGGGCTAGGAAAACACAGGTGATGAATAATTGGCCGAGAGGCTGGTATAGAGACAGACACTTTGGGTTTTTTGACCATGGGGCAGTTTACTCAGCTCCTGGCCCGTTATCTGCCGATAGAATGCACCTGTCTCAAAGGGGGAAACGAATTCTAGCACAGGAGCTAGCTGGACTCATCGAGAGAGCTTTAAACTAGCTGTGATGGGGGTAGGGGATATAACAGGGCTCTCCAGTAAAGAGCCCAGGGGGGCTGTGCTGGAGCAAGGGTTGAGGCAGATGTCTCAGCTGAAGTGCATCTACACCAATGCACGCAGCATGGGCAACAAACAAGATGAGCTTGAAGCCATTGTGAGGCAGGCTAACTACGACCTCGTCGCTATTATGGAAACATGGTGGGACCCCTCCCATGACTGGAGTACTGGGATTGATGGCTACAAGCTCTTCAGAAGGAACAGACAGGGAAGAAAGGGTGGTGGCATAGCTCACTATGTCAAAGAGTGTCTTGATGTTGAAGAGCTTGAGGTTGGAAATGACCAAGTGGAGTGCCTATGGGTAAGGATCAGGGGGATGGTCTGTAAGGGTGACATCATAGTGGGGGTCTGTTATAGACCGCCTAGTCAGGATGAAGAGATAGATGAGGTGTTCTACAAGCAACTAACAGATGTTGCATGATGGCCAGCACTTGTTCAAGTGGGGGACTTCAACTTCCCTGATATATGCTGAAAATATAATACTGCACAGAGGAAGGAGTCCATGAGATTTCTGGAGCGTGTGGAAGATAGCTTCCTGACACAGCTGGTGCAAGAACCTGCCATGGGAGGAGCCCTGCTAGACCTGCTCTTCACTAACAGAGAAGGACTAGTAGGAGATGTGAAGGTTGGAGATTGTCTTGGCCAGAGTGACCATGAAATGGTAGAGTTTGCTATTCTTGGTGATGTCAAGAGGGTGACTAGCAAAACTGCTACTTTGGACTTCCAGAGGGCAGACTTTGACCTGTTCAGGACGCTTGTTGCAAGGGTCCCTTGGGACTCGCTCCTGAGGGGTAAAGGGGTCCAGGAAGCCTGGGTCCTCCTCAAGATGGAAATCTTAAAGGCACAGGTGCAGGCTGTCCCTGAGTCCCGTAAGTCAATCCGGAGGGGAAGAAGGCCAGTGTGGATGAACCGGGATCTCTTGTTGGGACTCCGGGAGAAGAAGAGAGTCTGTGTCCTCTGGAAGATGGGACAGGCTACTTGGGGAGACTACAGAGAACTTGCCAAGATTTGCAGGCAGGAAGTTAGAAATGCAAAAGCCCAGCTCGAACTTAGACTGGCTTCTGCAGTAAAAGAGAGCAAAAAATCCTTTTACAAATATATTAACAGTAAAAGAAGAACTAAGGAGAATTTCCCTACTTTACTTGATGCGGCAGGGAATGTAACCACGGAGGATAAGGAAAAGGCTGAGGTTCTCAATGCCTTCTTCGCATCTGTCATTAATAGAAAGGTCAGTTATCCTCAGGATACTTTTCGCCCTGACCTGGAAGTCTGGGATGAAGCGCATAATACACCCCCTGTGATCCTAGCTGAGACAGTCAGAGACCTGCTCCTCCATCTGAACTGCCATAAGTCCATGGGACCAGATGGGATCGACCCAAGGGTGCTGAGGGAGCTGGCAGAGGTGATTGCCAAGCCGCTTTCTACCATCTATCAGCATTCCTGGTCATCCAGAGAGGTCCCACAAGATTGGAAGCTTGCCGATGTGACTCCCATCTACAGGAAAGGCCGTAAGGAAGACCCGGGGAACTACAGGCCTGTCAGCCTGACCTCGGTATCAGGGAAAGTTATGGAGCAATTGATCTTGAGGGAGATCACACGGCACGTTCATGGCAATCAGGGGATCAGACCCAGCCAGCACGGGTTCACAAAGGGCAGGTCGTGCTTGTCCAACCTCATCTCCTTCTACGACTGGGTGACCTGACTGGTAGATGAGGGAAAGGCTGTTGATGTAGTCTACCTGGACTTCAGCAGAGCCTTTGACACGGTCTCCCACAGTATTCTCCTGGGGAAACTGGCAGCCCGTGGTGTGGACAGGTTCACTCTTCTTGGGGTTGAGAATTGGTTAGAGGGCCGTGCCCAGCGGGTAGTGGCTAATGGAGTTAAGTCCAGCTGGCGTCCCGTCACAAGTGGTGTCCCTCAAGGGTCGGTATTGGGGCCCATCTTGTTTAATATCTTTATTGATGACCTGGATGAGGGGATTGAGTGTACCCTCAGTAAGTTTGCAGATGACACCAAGTTGGGAGGATGTGTCGATCTGCCTGAGGGTGGGGAGGCCCTTCAGCGGGATCTGGATAGGCTGAACAGCTGGGCTGAGGTCAACGAGATGAGGTTCAATAAGGCCAAGTGCCGGGTCCTGCACTTTGGCCACAATAACCCCATGCAGTGCTATAGGCTTGGGGCAGAATGGCTTGAGGAGTTGTATAGAGGAAAAGGACCTGGGGGTGTTGGTTGATGCTCGGCTCAACATGAGCCGGCAGTGTGCCCAGGTGGCCAAGAAGGCCAATGGCATCCTGGCCTGTATTAGAAATAGTGTGGCCAGCAGGAGCAGGGAGGTGATCATCCCCCTGTACTCAGCTCTGGTGTGGCCGCACCTCGAGTACTGTGTTCAGTTTTGGGACCCTCACTACAAGAAAGACATCGAGGCCCTGGAGCGTGTTCAGAGAAGGGCAACAAAACTGGTGAGGGGTCTGGAGCACAAGTCTTACGAGGAGCGGTTGAGGGAGCTGGGACTGTTTAGTCTGGAGAAAAGGAGGCTCAGAGGAGACCTCATCGCACTCTACCACTTCCTGAAGGGGCGCTGTGGTGAGGAGGGGGTCGGCCTCTTCTCCCAGATAACTAATGCCAGGACAAGAGGGAATGGCCACAGGTTGCGCTGGGGAAGATTTAGATTAGATTTGAGAAAAAAAATTTTCTCTGAAAGAGTGGTCAGGCACTAGAATGGCCTGCCTAGGGAGGTGGTTGAGGCACCATCCCTAGCGCTGTTCAAGAAGCGTTTAGATGAGGTGCTAAGGGATTTGATTTGGTAGCTTGGTGGGTAGGGATGGTGGTGGGAGGATGGTTGGACTAGATGATCTTGTAGGTCCTTTCCAACCTAATGAATCTATGAATCTATGAATCTAAGTGTCAGAAAGAATCTGTGTACCGGAATTAAAAAACATTTTTACAACCTTTATCCTCACTTTAGGGTTCTTAAATCAACCAAGTGGATAAGACTTCCAGAGACTCCTCAGCCCTTCTGGATTTCACACAGTAATTAAAGTGAAGGAAACAAGGCTGGGGAATAAAGTGTAGATTTAAGGACTTTTCATCACTTCACACAAATCTAGCAAACCACTTAAAGTGTGCTTCTGTGAGAAGCGTGTGCTTGTTAAAGCACACAAATAAAGTTTCTGACTTGTGTGAAAAGATGAAAGCGTGAAAGATTCAAAGAGAACGGTTTGTTTAATATTAAAAATTTATAGAGCAGATACATTAAGTTAAATAATCTATAAGTGTTAGGATTAGAGCAAATGTGAGGAAATGAAGTATCTGATCAAAAGCTTGAAACAGGAGCAGACCAAATTGTTAAGAGCAGCTGAAATTCCATTTTTTTTTTCCTACAAGATACTAAAATTCTTTAGGCTTTTAAGCAGTCTTCTTTCTTACTCGTGGGAGCACATGTGGCCATGTAATGTGTACTGGTGGTATACTTATTTATCATAGTCTTACATCAGCTTTATTTCCCTGCAGCAGAATGATTTGCTGGTGGACAAACCTATTTACAGCCTCCTTTCAAATCCTGAGTGTTCGTGTTGTCATGCTGAAAGTCTGGTAAGCATCTTGAATTTATTTGCACTGTTGTTATGTAAATATAAATATAAATCCAGCCTTACCCATTCCTGGCTGGACCCCAGCGGTGAAGGACACTGCAGCAGGGAAGGAGCCCTGCACAGGCGGTCTGTGCCCTGAGCCCTTGTTCCCCTGCTCTCACATTGCATTGTCCTGTGACCCCAGTCTTGTCCTTTCCTCCTAAGAGTCCCCGGGGCTCAGCTGGGAATCACAGGGACAGCTGTGTGCATAGGTGAGCTGGAATGAATGGAAGCTTCCCCGTTGCAGCATGGGATCTTGCTGTTCAAGGCCCCATTCCAGGTCTCTAGGGCAGGTATACTTAGGGATCATCCCTTTGTCCTGGAAATGGAGATTCCCCATGGGGAAAAGTTCACCACATGCCAGTCTTCCACCCCTAGACTTTGCTGTCCACCTAACACTGGAGAGAGACCAGGTGTCCGTAGCATGACCTGCCTGCTGACTGTAATTTCTGTTGTTCCTGGTGGAAAAGAAACAACGGTGCCTCAGAACTCCACCCTCAGTTTAAAGTCCTCAACTCTTGTGTCCTCAACTTTACAGGTAGCCAGAATCTCCCAGGGAGATGTGGTGATGAGGTGGGAGTCGGCCTCTTCTCCCACATAACTTGCGACAGATCTAAAGGGAATGGCCTCAAGTTGCACCAGGCAAGATTCAGGTTGGGTGTTAGCAAATACTTCAAGAGAGGGAGTGGTCGGGCACTGGAAAGGGCCGCCCAGGGAGGTGGTGGAGTCACTGTCCCTGGAGGTGTTCGAGGAACATTTGGATGTTGTACTGAGGGACATGGTTTGGTGGGAAATGTGGGTGATAGGTGGATGGTTGGGTGGGATGATCTTGGAGGTCTTTTCCAACCTTATATATTCTCTATATTCTGCCATTCTGTACCTCATACAAAAGAGAAAATCACAAATGGCCGTATGTTGATGTTGCATTGGGTAGTACTGCCGGCAAACAAGTAATAGAGGAAGGGAAGGCAGTGCACATGTAGGGAAAGTAAGAACATTTTTATCCTAGAAAAGCACAAAACGGAGCAAAAATCGTGTGTAGATTCTTACACTGTGTGGGCTGGTGCCACACAGTGGCTCAGTCAGTGGGAAGCCCTGAACTGGGAATGGATCCCCACTTTGGAGGAAGAAGGACTGGCAATTTTCAGTAGATGTAGCCAGGAAAACACCTTTTAGGATGGGGTAGGTAAAAGCCCATACTAAGGATAATCAGCCAGCTGCAAAATGGAATCAAAGGTTGGACCTTGTCAACTGTTACTGCGTATGGAGCTGAAACAGACTTAGAAAATGAACGGAGTTGGGACAGTACTAACACTCCCAGCTCGAGGAAGTGCAGGAAAGGAAACAAAGGTAGAGAGCCAGATGGTCAGTGGGTCTGCCCACGAGAAGGCAACTTAAGTGCCTGTGACTAGGCTCAAATAAAAAAAAGGAAGGAAGGAAGGAAGGAAGGAAGGAAGGAAGGAAGGAAGGAAGGAAGGAAGGAAGGAAGGAAGGAAGGAAGGAAGGAAGGAAGGAAGGAAGGAAGGAAGGAAGGAAGGAAGGAAGGAAGGAAGGAAGGAAGGAAGGAAGGAAGGAAGGAAGGAAGGAAGGAAGGAAGGAAGGAAGGAAGGAAGGAAGGAAGGAAGGAAGGAAGGAAGGAAGGAAGGGAGGGAGGGAGGGAGGGAGGGAGGGAGGGAGGGAGGGAGGGAGGGAGGGAGGGAGGGAGGGAGGGAGGGAGGGAGGGAGGGAGGGAGGGAGGGAGGGAGGGAGGGAGGGAGGGAGGGAGGGAGGAAGGAAGGAAGGAAGGAAGGAAGGAAGGAAGGAAGGAAGGAAGGAAGGAAGGAAGGAAGGAAGGAAGGAAGGAAGGAAGGGAGGAAGGAAGGGAGGGAGGGAGGGAGGGAGGGAGGGAGGGAGGGAGGGAGGGAGGGAGGGAGGGAGGGAGGGAGGGAGGGAGGGAGGGAGGTGCAGAAGGAAGTGTGCAGTTCTGTAGTCTCTTTCCACCACAACATCTCAACTGGAATGTGACTTCAGTCTCCCCTTGTAGAGGAGGCTGTAAGCCCTTCATGAAAACGTCCTAGGGATCCTAGTGTGCCAGAGCAAAGTTCCCGTAGTGCAGGAAGCTGTCCTGGATCCACTCTGTCTTCAATTGCAATTATACTGGAGTACAGCCAGCAGAAAGAGCGGCAGCCCAACACCCTGCTGCAGTGGGTTGAACACAGGGATGCAGCAGTCTCATCTGCAACTTAGAATCTCTGGAAGGTAAATATCTGGAAATAAATAACGCTAATACTGCTTAGGTGTTTCGCAAGTGTTTCTCAGTGCATCCTGAAATACCAGCTGCAAGATTCTATTAAATACACCTGACTTGTTCCCACTTACAAGAACAATTACAGCTTATACTTTGCAGATATGTCAATACACAGGCATTAAGGAAACTGCAGAAGAAGCTGAGCACATACAGAGTGATGTTTTAATTGTCAGACTTGGTTTCCAGCAGATAGGGATTATAGATCTCCTGAACTAAAGTTGCAGTTCTATTTTCAGCTCAGTCACCTGGGAAACTGGCTGCAAATACATGTTGAATTATAGTAACTTTCTTTGTTATATTAAAGACTTTCTTTTTTCATCTCACTGGAATTTTATAACTGACATTCATATGTACTTCTAAAGCTCAAAAAAAAAAGAAAAGAAGGGCAAGCTGTGTAATAAAACTTTAAATTCTCCTGTTACCTCATGGCAGTGAGTTCTGAGATGGGTTTGATTTGTGCCGGATTTATCCGGAAGCTTTTTGCATTTGTGAAAGGTTTTTATTCTTCTTCCCTTGATCCTGAGCCAGAGGAGTTTTTCTTGATGGAGCAGATAGTTTCGAGAAACACCAAGGCCGTTAAGAGCAGACAAGATTTGCGTAAGCTGAAATTACAGGCCCGTAAACCAGCACCTTCGTGCTACTGAGACGCGATTTGTTCCGTTCTCGACCAGCAGGTGGAAGCAAGCAATGGCACATGCATCTGCATAACTGTATCACCAGCCAAATGTAATCATTCGGTCTGTAATCACGAGAGCAAATGACAGCACTGCTTGGGGCTCTTTGTTCTTCAGGTGCTTTCTGCTGCGTATTTCCATTAACATGTTAGAATAATGTCACAGGCGTGGTCCACTGTCAATTGGAATTGTTTTTGTAAGGTTCTCCTATTCTGATGGAGAAACTGATGGGAGAGTCACGCCTGTTGAAATAATTGAGGGGTAGCTAAGGTGACTGTGGCTTGATCAGCCTTAAGGTTGCCCTCAGTTAACTGACTAGGCAACGTAGTGTGTGATCCAATATGCATAATAAAATAAGGGAGAGTACGGTGAGAGACGTAATGAAAAACTTGCTTGAGCCGTGCAAACAAAACAGGATTGTCAACTTCCTGCAACATAGAAAGAATTAGTTATTATATTAATCACTGATCTGCAAAAATTTGAAAAGCTCGATGCACATCCAACTGCCATCGCGTAGCAGTCGCGTGCCAGAGAACCACTGCTCGGCGTGTCCTGCCAGAGCCATCTGTAAATACAGTAACTGCATTAGGTACTGGAACATGTGAAAGTAAAACATTTCTAGTAAGGGACAGAATGGTTTTGAAAAGGAATGCGGTAGGAATACCCATTCCAGGATCACGAGAGGATCTTTTCTTAAGGTGTCCCATTGACATAACAAGCTATGCGGCTGATAGGAATTTGATATTATTACAAGAGATACTGGTTTAATGCATTTCCTACAGTCAATTGCCATATTGTTGGACTATTAAGCATTCTCTGCATTAAAACAGTCCAATGATATGTCTGAGCAAGGCTTTGTTGGTTAATGTCAGCATCTATAACTCCCGGTACAATAAAAAATCCCAGCCGTGTAACAGAAGAACGTCCTAACAAGAGGGCTCTGTGCCCGTTCCCATGGGAAGGGGGCCCGTGACCGCTGCTGGGATAAGAGTCACGTCGGTATCGGTCAGCATCAGTGACCGGGCAGTGACCACATCCACTCCTGCGCTGTAGCTGGTCTCAGTGAGCTGCCCAGGCAGGGGCCGGCTGATTCGGGACGGTATTTGTTGTCATAGCGCGCGGGCTCGCGCTCATTTTCCCGTTTCCCGACAGATCAGAGGGCCGTGCAGCAACAGGGAATTGAGGTCAGCAGTCTCTCGCCCAGTGTAGCCCCTTCCCGCACCGGGGACAGGGTCGAGCCGGAAGAACACAAGCTTGCCTAAGCTGTTTACAGTCCTTTTGTACATGACCGGGTTCCCCGTAATTGTAGCACTTCATTTTCTGAGCTATCCCTACACCGAGTCGGGACACAAGCCTGCGCTGCTCTAAAGCACCGCAGTACGCTGTGGGTGCAACGACATTTCTGACTCCGGTCCCCTTCAAATTACCGTCAGGACGGAAAAAGTGCGGTTCGTCCGCCGGATTTACTGCACCGGGATCACAGTGATCCTTCGGGAGCGGTAAGCGACGTGGGCGGGGCGGAGGGCGGCAGCGGCGCGGTGAGCAGAGGGGTGGGGGCGGCAGGAGGTGGCGAGTTCCCTGCTCCCCGGGCGGGGCTGGGGTTGGAATCGCGTATCGAGTCCGGGCAGAAGCTGCTTGCTTCCCGTGCCGAGGGCAGATTCACGACCCCTCCGGTCAGATGAAGATGGAACAACACTCTGAATTCGTTCGGAGGTGGAAAAAAAAGATCAACTTTATTAGGAGATATCTACAAAACAGTCATCCTACGTGCGCCCACCCTCTCACAACTGTATCTCTCTAAGCTTATAAAAAATTCAAGTATTGAGATTCTGAACAGCTTTAAGAGAAAAGGAGGAAAGGGAAACAGAAATCAAAGGTGATAGGGAGATTGACAGCTCTGGATCCAGCACCAAGCCTGCTGATGGGGATGCTCCAGAGGGGAGCACAGAAGGGAAGCAGCAGCACCTAGAATCAGGAGCAGCAGCAGAGAGAGTGCCTGACTTCCCTCCCCACCAGCAACTAATTATAATATCAAAGCAAAACAGACAGGTCAGTTTCCCTCCAGCCCCTGTTTGGAACTGGAGTTGACTCCAGTCCTAGAGACACTGGACACCATCCCAGTCAGAGGAAGTCACCAGGCCCCCTTCTGAAGCATGATAATTTCTCGGCTACTGCTCTGGACTCTTCCAGAATTGACTGATACATCAGTCAAATTAAGGGAAGGGAGACCTGGCTCCTCCCTGTGATTTAACTGTCTCTCAGAGCATTACACATTGTGGCTGTCAGGCAAAGTCCCTGGACGGGACAGGAAAAAGGGAATCATCACTCCCATTTACAAGAAAGGAAGGAAGGAAGGAAGACCTCGGGAACTACAGCCCACTGAGCCTCACCTCTGTGCCTGGGGAAATCATGGAACAGATCCTCCTGGAAGACACGTTGAGGCACACGAGGGATGAGCAGGTGATCCAAGACAGCCAGCATAGGATCACCAAGGGAAGACTGTGCCTGACCAATCTGCTGGCACGACCTCTTCACACAGAAACGTAGGTAACCATGCATGTAGGTAAATGCTCTCAGTGCACTCAGAGTTGCGGCCATCCTGCGGTCCTCGTCCACAAAAGAAATCCTGTACCACAGAGAAGGCACCTCAGCCTTCAGCATGAACCACTCGGCACTCATTTCTGTGCAGAAATGAAATAAATCTCTCGTGCCTCTCTGAGCAGATCAGCTCCTGACACATCGAGCTAGAGAACTCAGACTGGGACAACAGGAACATCACTGTCCAGTCTGATTGCAGCATTTCCATTTGCCATCCCGTGTGGTGCTGTAAAAGAAAACCAAGAGTCACCCTGAAGGGGAAATTGTAACAGGTTACCCTTTTAAATAGAAGGATAAATGATTTGTTAATTTTTACGTTAAGCCGCAATGATATTCAGGTAAGCCGGCTAAAAACTTTAGTTAAAAATCACAAGCATGGCATCAATAAGTAAAAATCTGACCCTCTACAGTGGGGAGGCTCTTCCCACACTCCGTGCAGACACGTTTTCTTCCATGCTGGTGATGGCTCAATGCAGCTGAGGTTTCCTTTAGGTCCTCACCTATTGTCCCACAGCAGATGGGATCATGTAGGAGAGATAAAGGTGACTTCACAGGCATCTCCCTGTTGTGTCCCAGGTTGTGTGCACAACCCTGGCTGAAACATGACAGCTGGCAGAAGGTTTTCAGTGGCTGGACCACATCCCATTCTGCACTCTCCTTTGTGAGTCCACTCAACGCTACGACTGCAGCTGCAAGGGAGCAATAGGCGTAATTCCTGTGCAAGTAAAGAGGAACAGAATTTGCATTTGCCCCAGAGCTTTGCCTCTGCTCAAGTGATCTGTATGGTTCGTGACAACACAAAGCCACAGTGGGTAACCAGGCTGGGAATCCAGCTGAAGCTCTTCCCACATTCGGGGCATTGTAGGCACCGTCTGCTGTGTGCATGTGCTGGTAGGAAACGAGGCTGTAACTGCATCTGAAGCTTCTCATATTCTTGGGGTGCTTCTACAGCCTGTTTGTGCTGTGGATGTGCTTGTGGGATTTGAGATCAGAACTGCTTCTGAAGCACTTCTTACAATCCGAGCACTTCTACAGTCTCTCTCCTGTATTGATGTGCTGCTGGTGGATGAGGTGGAATCTCCATTTGAACCTCTTTCCACAATCACAGCACTTGTACAGGTGTCAAGGGTTTACCGGGCTGGATCGGCCCGGCTTCGTGACGACCGGCGTGGGGGACCCACAGACCCACGCCCCAGGAAAGGGGAAGGGGAAAAAGGAAAAGGAAAAAGGGAGATGGGCCTAGAAACAAAACAGCGGCAACAATCTGAGGAGGAAAGCTAATTTACTAAATAAGATATCAGAAAGCAAAATAACACAATATAATATAATATAATTGGAATTGAAGCTAATAAATCAAATAAAAGGAGCAAGAGAGAGTGTCCGATAAACCGAAGGCCTTACGCTAACGCTGAAGGTGATACGGCAGCGAGCACCCACTGCTGAGTCGATCCCGAAGGAAAGAGAGTGTCCCGTGACCGCAGAGGGTTTTTTATCTTTTCCCTCTGAGCGGAAAATACGTAAAAATGCAAAGCATCGCAAAGTCCTCTGGGGAATGTAGTTCTTCTCTTCTGAGACAGGTATACCCGGAAATATCAATGATCTATGGAGTTGGAGTATTAACTCTTTAACTCTTAATGCACTACATGTTGTTATGATGTGGAATACCAATACCAGAAATCATAAAACCATGACAACAGGCTCTTTGCTGAATGTATGCACTGGTGCCTAATGACACTAGCAGCTATTCTGAAGCTGTTCCCACGCTCAGGGCATGGGTTCTGTTGTTTGTTCTAGCACACATCCTTGATCCTGGAGTCTTCAGGCTGCCTTTGACCTATGCTAGACTCCAGTGGGTTCCTTGATGCCTTTAACACACGCTTTCCCTGTTGCTTCTTGATGTGATCACCTTCACCTTGCTCCAGATCAACTTTGACATTGCTTCTGATTTCTTCTACAGAGATGCTACTGCACAGCCTTTTGACCACACTGATTTCCTGCAGATCCCCTAATGCATCTGTAATCCCAATTCCTGCTGAATGACAGAGGAAATCCAGAAACAGCCGGTGGGTTATAGCAGAGTAGAATAGCAGAAATAGTCCAGTGGGTTCCTTGGTGCCTTTAGCATGTGCTTTCATTTTGCTTCTTGATGTGCTCACTTTGACCTTGTTCCAGATCCACTTGGACATCCCTTCTGATTTCACCCACCGAGATGCTACCCCACTGTCTTTTAGCCACACCATTTTCCTGCAGATCCTTCTTTATGTTTGCTATCCCAGCACCTGCTGGATGACAAAGGAAATCCAAAAATAGCACACGGTGCCCCACCACACATGGCTTTTACGCCCCCAAACTCCTCCTTCCCTCCACCACCTCACCGGGGCTGACATCTCCTGCCACGGCCTCTGGGCTACCCACATCAGGGATCCCCCACATCAGGGATCCAAGGCTCCTCCCCTTCTTCAAGCAGGGAAATCACCACGGGTTTGGGGGCTGGAAGGGAAGCTTCAGTAACAGGAAAAAGAGAGATGAGAGCATTGCCATCATTCTGGCACAGCTGTTTGCTCAGCAACTCTGCACACCTCCCTTGTGAAACCACAACTAGGGCTTGAAAAACACTTGGACAAAACACAGCAGCTTCCCTCGGAGTAAAGATTACTTTTAGATCACTGAAAAGTATGCAGGGATATCTTCATTAAAATCACCTTTAGAACCGTTCCGTTATTTCCTTACAATATATCAAAGCCCAAGGCATCAAAATGTTTATGACCACTGAACAGAAAAACCTGAATTCTCAAGGAATAACCAGGGAGTCAACTGTTTGCCGGAGCTGGTGGCACCGTGCAACGCAGCAGCACAAGAGCTGATGGCAAGGAGATGGTCCTCCCCCTCCTGGCTGATGCCTGTTGGCCAGCACTGACACCGGGGCTCTTATCAGAGTGCGCAGCACACTGAGCCCTTCTGAAATTCATGATTCTCTGTGTTCCTTTTGTTGCTGCTACTGTGGACTTAGTGAAGAAAGAACTGCATGGTGATTACTCTGGAGTCTTCTTGCTGAGGCACATTCTGAGAGGGCAGCACATGGAGCCAGGACCAGGGTCCCACCCGGTGCTGCTGGCAGCATGTGCTCCTCTGCACGATCCACGAAGGGCACCTACCTTGGGTGCAGAGACAAGAACCGATGTATTAGTTGAGCAAAAAAAATGCATATGCGATACTTCTAAAGCTTTCCATTTCAGCTTTTGTGAGTGAACTGTCTTGTATTCCCTCAGTAATTCTGCACTGGGAACATAATTGAATTTTATTTTCTGCCTCAATGGTTTTGCCTCACAAGAAGCACTGGAGTCACAGTAGAATACTTTTTTGCCTCAAAACGTGCAAGCACATTTTGCTCAGGTTCCACATACATTGTTTTTAAAAGTGGTCTCATAATCAATGGGAATCTTCCAAACTGGGAAAAAACGGATGCAAGTGAGTCAGAGGTTTCAGGGATGAAGCTTTTGTGCAAAAAGGGGAAGAAGTCAATGGGCACTCGACCACCCTGAATAACTCTGAGCATGCCCAAAGGGACATTAGCACATACCTGTGAGACCTTGAAAAAGAAGGGACACCTTGCAGAGCACTGGGAGTTAAATAGTTAATGCTGCAGTTGTTCGGATTGTGGATAGTTCTAGGTGCCTGGTCTCAGAAGGGAAGAATGAACTACAAGTCCCAGAAGCCCTCATTGTTCTGTTTCCATTTTCAGCAATAGCAGCCCATACGTATACATACCCGAACGCAGACCTCCCTTAAGGCAGCTGGCGAGACTGTTTTCTCACCAGCGGGAACAGAAGCAAACGCTGCGTGCCACATTGCCCAAGCCCACTTCAGGCTCCCAGGCAAGACCTTTGGCTGTACCGCCGTGACGGGACGTCTTTGCACAGCGGCTGGCTGCGGTTGTGTAGCAGCCCAATGACCTTCCTTATTTCCCTCGGCATACAACGCTTCCTCGCCTTCCGCTGTAACGTAAACCCCACGAACACGAACTCGCCTTCCCATCCCACCCCCGGCATCGGGAACACAGACGGCAGACGCGTCCGCCCCGCAGAGCACGGGACTCACACAGCACGGCCCGGCCCGGCCCGGCACGGCCCGCCCCGGCCCGGCCCGGGTCGTCCTGCGGCCGCCCCCTGCCCCGCGCCATCATGGCGGCGGCTCCGCCCTGCCCCGCCCCGCCCAACCGACCCCGGAACTCCTCTTCCCTCACGGCCGCGGACGGCGTGCATTCCGCCGGGACGGGAGTCGGCCTTGGCTTGGCTCCGGTGCTCCGTGTCCCCCACGCCTCGCTCTCCTGTCGGCTCTCTCCGAGCAGCGCCGTTGGCGCTGTGTCACCTCTCGGGCTGCTGCTCCCGGCACATCCCGGGACGGCGCTCAGCCCCGTGGGCAGCTCTGGGCAGAGATGGAGCCGTCGGTGCCGCTCCCACGAGAACGGCCGACTCTTCCCAGCAGAGCAGGTGAGGCCGAGCGGGGCGGAGCGCTTAACCCTTTCTGTCCTCGCACCGTGCCCGCGTAGGCACGGCGTTTCCATTTGCCTACCCGCACGGTGCTGAGGAAGAGCAGAGGATCGTCTCGGCACTGCCTTACCTGAGGGCTGGGAGCTGTTCCCGCTTGAGATAACATCGGTGGAGCTGGTGCTTCAGCAGGCTGCTCTGCTGGCAGTTGCAATCGGCACTGAGGCTCCGCGTGCGTGTACACGCACTGCAGCCGCCCTGTTTCTCCGGGGGGTGGTCAGTGCCTGAACCGAAGGACCGTCCCCAAGGTCATTCCTTTCAGACGCTGAGACCTGAACGTTTTTCAGGGCAATCTGTAACGGCAGAGTGAGCGCATACAACGATTTGTTCTTCAGGTGCTTTCTGCTGCGTATTTCCATTAACTGTTTCTGAGCGAGTCTCTCTCTTGCTTTCTGTACGATCTGCTCTGCTTTCTTCTTGTCTGTTTGCCTTTTCGTTAGCTGCGAAAATGAAGAGCAGCAACAGCTTTAACCTGCTTCCCTCTCTAGCAGCTCAAGATAGGTGTCCAGGTGTGGAAGGTTGGACTTGATGATGCTGGAGGTCTTTTCCAACACAGATGATTCTATTGTGTGTGCGTGTGTCTGCGGATGAGGCGACAGCAGCAGTCAGCTTCTGAAGGGGCTAGGGTAGTCCCAGCCTGCTTCTGGACAGACTGTAGGGATGGAGTTAAATTCCTTCATTGAAGTCTGTGTGGTACTGCTTTAGGTTCATGACCAAAACTGCTCTCATAATACGCCAGTGTTCTATCTGTTGTCAGACTGTGCTTGCGCAGTGTCACAGCCTTCTCTGTTTCTCAGCCTGCTCACTGCAGGAAAGTGTCTGGGGATGAGCAAGGAGGGAGGGAACACTGGCAGAATTAAACCATCCAAAGTGATACTCTATATCATGTAATGTCATGCACGGTAATAAGTCTGGAGGGAAGTTTTTCCTGTGAACAAGGTTATTCTTAACAGCCACACTCATTTATGTGTTAGTTCAATGGTAAGGCTGAAGTAAGACATAAGACATTCTGGTCTGCTCACCTGGTGAGCAGGTGGCATGGCTCACAGAGCACAAGGAGCTGCTGTCAACTCCATCCTGAACTGATGAGGCATGAACATTCCCTTTGACCCGGTACCGTGACATTTGAGGCAGGGGTCCCAAGGGCCCACGTCCTGGGGAAGAGGAAGGGGGAAAGGGAAAAAGGGAGAAGGGAGATTGGCCTAGGAACAAAACAGCAGCAGTGATCTGAGGAGGAAAACTAATTTACTAAATAAGATACCAGAAAGCAAAATAACACAATATAATACAATATAATTGATATTGAGGCTAATGAATGAAATAAAATGAGCAAGAGAGAGTGTCCGATAAACCGAAGGCCTTACGCTAACGCTGAAGGCGAGACGGCTGCAACAAACACCCACTGCTGAGCTTGATCCCAAAGGGAAGAGAGACGGTCCCGTGACCGCTGACAGTTTTTATCTTTCCCTCTGAGTGGAAATACATAAAAATGCAAAGCATCACACAGTCCTCTGGGGAATGCGTGCTTGGCATCTCTATATTTTCCGCTGTAGTACTGATGGCTGCAAACAGCACTGATGTGCAGAGTTTGGGTTTTCTGTGCAATCCAGCCTGGAAACGGTAGCCCTGGGATCAAAACCGAGCAATGCGAGCTGCACACGATCCTTGTTGACGGGCACAGTGTCACCTTACAGATCCATCTTTGGGGTTGGACCTGCTCTATGATACCGGGTCCGGTGGCTTGTGACATCACGTGAAGTTCCGAGTGCTGTAGGCGTGGCGAAGTCCTCTGGGGAATGTAGTTCTTCTTCTCTTCTGAGACAGGTATACTTGGAATTATCAATGATCCATGGAGCTGTAGCATTGACTCTTTAACTCTTAACGCACTTCATGATGTTATGATGTGGAATACCAATGCCAAAAAAACATAAAAACATGACAACGCTCAGCTTCCCAGGTCTGAGCTGGGTTGGAACTGACGTTTGTGCTGCGGTATTTATGACAAAGACTTTGCCAGATATCCTAAGGACCAGTTGGAATTTACGTACACAGATGGGCTGGCATTATTCATTCAGGGATCACCTTTTTCCTGGGAGTGGTGGGGATGATGCCTTCTGGGCACTCTTTGTTCTGACTTCAGGCCTTACCATTCCTCAGGAGGTAGACGGGGGAATTGGGAAGCTGTTTTCTTCCGTGTTGATCCTGACAGTACAGGAGCTGAAATATTTCCCATCACTGTTACCTTGTTTCTATAATGCTACAGTCAGGCTGAAGGTGACACCAGGGGGCTGATTATGAATAGTGTCTCTGTTAGTGCCCCGGGCTAATGCTTGCTTATTTATTTATGCAAAGATTGATTACTCTGCTTTCAGAGATTTGTTTGCAATTCTTTAGATTGACTCTCCTCTGCTTTAGCTTCTGTTCCCTGTTCCCATCTATTTCAGTTCTCCTTTCCTTCAAATGCAGCTTCCAAACCTGGCATTTTGCAGGTGACACCTCTCTCCTTTCATCCTTGTGTGGACCCTCGTGACTTTCCAGTTTGTCACAGATGGATACAAATGCAATGTTCAATACTATGGGACAGAGAAGCAGGGCTGTATTTTTTGATGCAGTACAGATATGCTGTAGTGATTTAACAGCGACTGAGTAAGATGGGAGATGGCTGGATACACTTGGTTATTTACTGCATAGAGGGTAGGGTTACACACACACCTACAGGAGCCCCTCCCATTGAGTGGCACCCATTCTGTCTCAACTCCTCAAACCACAGAATTAAGGAGCCTTGGCACTGGTGGATCCTCTTCTAGCCCCAGACTTGGTCACAGTTTTCTGTGGAATGAATTATATGTGCGCAGTCTAGGACATAACCTTAGAGAAGGTCACAAAGCTGCAAACTAACTGTGAGCCTCCTTCAGCAGATCTGCATAAGCAAGGTGACTGGACATCAAGTTGTGAGGGATCTCTGCTCAGGTGTGACCTCACCCACTTGGGCTGCTCTCTGTTTTGGGGTAAGATGACTGTCTCCTTGCCATGCTTTGTCTTTAGTCCCATGGTCAGTCAGCCCTCAGCTGTTGAACTGTCAGCTGTCAGTTCCTTCAGCCCCCCAGTTTGAGACAGTTATGTGATGGCTACTATCTTTTAGCCAGAGTGTTTTGAATTCTGTTGCTCACTGCCTTCCTGTGCAAGGTGTGGTGTGCCGTCCCTCAGGCAGTGCCCAGCAGATAAGCTGAGGAGGCCTGGGCTTGGACAGGGACTGCTGTGTTCCCTCACAGCTCCGCTGACATTTCCCTTGTCCTTGCAGGCTCCAGTTCAACTTTTGCCTTCCACCCATGATCATCCCAGCCTGCAGGAGAGCAGCAATGGCCCCAGCACATCCATCCCAGGTAGGGTCCGGGAGAAGCGAGCAGGAGAGGCCAAGGGGTGAGGGTTGTGAATGCAGGGGGAGTGGAAGGTGCCCTAAGCCAGCATATGTGTGCTGGGGACAGAGAAGTGGCTGGGACCAGAGTTTATCTCCTCTGCGAGCTGCTTCCCTGGGCCTAGTCTGTTCCCAGCAAGGAGCTCCTTGCTTTCAGGAGCCTGTGAGCTTTGTGGAGGTGGCCATGTATTTCAGCAGGGAGGAGTGGGCGCTGCTGGACGCTGCACAGAGGGCTTTGCTGCCTTTCCTCCTCATTATGGCACCTTTGGCTGTGCAGATGTGTCTCTGCAAGAAGAGCCCAGAGTAATCGCCATGCAGGTGACTAACGCTACAAGATAAGCAAGACAAGGAACACAGAGAAATATGAGTTTCAGAAGGCCTTAGTGTGCTCAGCACTCTGACAGAAGCACTGTCGTCAGTGCTGGCAAGCAGGCATCAGCCAGGAGCAGGAGGACCATCTCCTTGCAAACAGCCCTTGTATTGCTGTGTTGCCTGTTGACACCAAATCCAGCAGCCACATCCCTCCTTGGTTATTCCTTTAGAATTTACTATTTTATGTTCAGTTTCCATGAAGCTTTCTGATGACTTGGCCATTGAGCATCTTGGAAAATAAACCAAACCATTCTGAAGTTGATCTTAATAAAATGTCTTTGAATGATTTTTAGAGTGAATGGGAACTGTTGAATCATGGCTTGAACCACTGATTGATCACCTGAGGCAAGCACTGAGTCAGCCACAGGGGCACAGGTGAAGGTAATGTACCTGTATGATTGGAAGGGGTGGAGTCTGGCTCCACCTCTCCCAGACCCCATTTAAGGGCTGACAACCAGCAGGGTAGGATCTTGTGTTGGAGATCCCTCCTTAGTGGAGTCTTTGGCAAGGCTAGGCCATCATAAAAGATGAGCTCCTCTTACCAGTTGTCTGTATACCATCTACTTAAGCCTACCAAAAATATACCATCTTCTGCACTATTTTCTTTGAGTGCTATGCTTGGGGGTTATTTGCCCTACACAGAGATATAAAAGAAATGCCATGCTTCAAAGGATTCCTGTGTGTCTTGGCCCAGTGAAATTTAGGCCCTAATTGTGGGTTCTGAGTATGGAGGGACACAAAGTGGATTAGTTGGACAAACAGCTGTGCCAGAATGAAACAGAACAATGAGGGCTTCTGGGACTTGTAGTTCATTCTTCCCTTCTGAGACCAGGCACCTAGAACTATCCACAATCCGAACAACTGCAGCATTAACTCTTTAACTCCCAGTGCTCTGCAAGGTGTCAAAGGTCAAAAGGCTGTGCAGTAGCATCTCTGTAGAAGAAATCAGAAGCAATGTCAAAGTTGATCTGGAGCAAGGTGAAGGTGATCACATCAAGAAGCAACAGGGAAAGCGTGTGTTAAAGGCATCAAGGAACCCACTGGAGTCTAGCATAGGTCAAAGGCAGCCTGAAGACTCCAGGATCAAGGATGTGTGCTAGAACAAACAACAGAACCCATGCCCTGAGCGTGGGAACAGCTTCAGAATAGCTGCTAGTGTCATTAGGCACCAGTGCATACATTCAGCAAAGAGCCTGTTGTCATGGTTTTATGATTTCTGGTATTGGTATTCCACATCATAACAACATGTAGTGCATTAAGAGTTAAAGAGTTAATACTCCAACTCCATAGATCATTGATATTTCCGGGTATACCTGTCTCAGAAGAGAAGAACTACATTCCCCAGAGGACTTTGCGATGCTTTGCATTTTTACGTATTTTCCGCTCAGAGGGAAAAGATAAAAAACCCTCTGCGGTCACGGGACACTCTCTTTCCTTCGGGATCGACTCAGCAGTGGGTGCTCGCTGCCGTATCACCTTCAGCGTTAGCGTAAGGCCTTCGGTTTATCGGACACTCTCTCTTGCTCCTTTTATTTGATTTATTAGCTTCAATTCCAATTATATTATATTATATTGTGTTATTTTGCTTTCTGATATCTTATTTAGTAAATTAGCTTTCCTCCTCAGATTGTTGCCGCTGTTTTGTTTCTAGGCCCATCTCCCTTTTTCCTTTTCCTTTTTCCCCTTCCCCTTTCCTGGGGCGTGGGTCTGTGGGTCCCCCACGCCAGTCGTCACGAAGCCGGGCCGATCCAGCCCGGTAAACCCTTGACACCTGTACAAGTGCTGTGATTGTGGAAAGAGGTTCAAATGGAGATTCCACCTCATCCACCAGCAGCACATCAATACAGGAGAGAGACTGTAGAAGTGCTCGGATTGTAAGAAGTGCTTCAGAAGCAGTTCTGATCTCAAATCCCACAAGCACATCCACAGCACAAACAGGCTGTAGAAGCACCCCAAGAATATGAGAAGCTTCAGATGCAGTTACAGCCTCGTTTCCTACCAGCACATGCACACAGCAGACGGTGCCTACAATGCCCCGAATGTGGGAAGAGCTTCAGCTGGATTCCCAGCCTGGTTACCCACTGTGGCTTTGTGTTGTCACGAACCATACAGATCACTTGAGCAGAGGCAAAGCTCTGGGGCAAATGCAAATTCTGTTCCTCTTTACTTGCACAGGAATTACGCCTATTGCTCCCTTGCAGCTGCAGTCGTAGCGTTGAGTGGACTCACAAAGGAGAGTGCAGAATGGGATGTGGTCCAGCCACTGAAAACCTTCTGCCAGCTGTCATGTTTCAGCCAGGGTTGTGCACACAACCTGGGACACAACAGGGAGATGCCTGTGAAGTCACCTTTATCTCTCCTACATGATCCCATCTGCTGTGGGACAATAGGTGAGGACCTAAAGGAAACCTCAGCTGCATTGAGCCATCACCAGCACGGAAGAAAACGTGTCTGCACGGAGTGTGGGAAGAGCCTCCCCACTGTAGAGGGTCAGATTTTTACTTATTGATGCCATGCTTGTGATTTTTAACTAAAGTTTTTAGCCGGCTTACCTGAATATCATTGCGGCTTAACGTAAAAATTAACAAATCATTTATCCTTCTATTTAAAAGGGTAACCTGTTACAATTTCCCCTTCAGGGTGACTCTTGGTTTTCTTTTACAGCACCACACGGGATGGCAAATGGAAATGCTGCAATCAGACTGGACAGTGATGTTCCTGTTGTCCCAGTCTGAGTTCTCTAGCTCGATGTGTCAGGAGCTGATCTGCTCAGAGAGGCACGAGAGATTTATTTCATTTCTGCACAGAAATGAGTGCCGAGTGGTTCATGCTGAAGGCTGAGGTGCCTTCTCTGTGGTACAGGATTTCTTTTGTGGACGAGGACCGCAGGATGGCCGCAACTCTGAGTGCACTGAGAGCATTTACCTACATGCATGGTTACCTACGTTTCTGTGTGAAGAGGTCGTGCCAGCAGATTGGTCAGGCACAGTCTTCCCTTGGTGATCCTATGCTGGCTGTCTTGGATCACCTGCTCATCCCTCGTGTGCCTCAACGTGTCTTCCAGGAGGATCTGTTCCATGATTTCCCCAGGCACAGAGGTGAGGCTCAGTGGGCTGTAGTTCCCGAGGTCTTCCTTCCTTCCTTCCTTTCTTGTAAATGGGAGTGATGATTCCCTTTTTCCTGTCCCGTCCAGGGACTTTGCCTGACAGCCACAATGTGTAATGCTCTGAGAGACAGTTAAATCACAGGGAGGAGCCAGGTCTCCCTTCCCTTAATTTGACTGATGTATCAGTCAATTCTGGAAGAGTCCAGAGCAGTAGCCGAGAAATTATCATGCTTCAGAAGGGGGCCTGGTGACTTCCTCTGACTGGGATGGTGTCCAGTGTCTCTAGGACTGGAGTCAACTCCAGTTCCAAACAGGGGCTGGAGGGAAACTGACCTGTCTGTTTTGCTTTGATATTATAATTAGTTGCTGGTGGGGAGGGAAGTCAGGCACTCTCTCTGCTGCTGCTCCTGATTCTAGGTGCTGCTGCTTCCCTTCTGTGCTCCCCTCTGGAGCATCCCCATCAGCAGGCTTGGTGCTGGATCCAGAGCTGTCAATCTCCCTATCACCTTTGATTTCTGTTTCCCTTTCCTCCTTTTCTCTTAAAGCTGTTCAGAATCTCAATACTTGAATTTTTTATAAGCTTAGAGAGATACAGTTGTGAGAGGGTGGGCGCACGTAGGATGACTGTTTTGTAGATATCTCCTAATAAAGTTGATCTTTTTTTTCCACCTCCGAACGAATTCAGAGTGTTGTTCCATCTTCATCTGACCGGAGGGGTCGTGAATCTGCCCTCGGCACGGGAAGCAAGCAGCTTCTGCCCGGACTCGATACGCGATTCCAACCCCAGCCCCGCCCGGGGAGCAGGGAACTCGCCACCTCCTGCCGCCCCCACCCCTCTGCTCACCGCGCCGCTGCCGCCCTCCGCCCCGCCCACGTCGCTTACCGCTCCCGAAGGATCACTGTGATCCCGGTGCAGTAAATCCGGCGGACGAACCGCACTTTTTCCGTCCTGACGGTAATTTGAAGGGGACCGGAGTCAGAAATGTCGTTGCACCCACAGCGTACTGCGGTGCTTTAGAGCAGCGCAGGCTTGTGTCCCGACTCGGTGTAGGGATAGCTCAGAAAATGAAGTGCTACAATTACGGGGAACCCGGTCATGTACAAAAGGACTGTAAACAGCTTAGGCAAGCTTGTGTTCTTCCGGCTCGACCCTGTCCCCGGTGCGGGAAGGGGCTACACTGGGCGAGAGACTGCTGACCTCAATTCCCTGTTGCTGCACGGCCCTCTGATCTGTCGGGAAACGGGAAAATGAGCACGAGCCCGCGCGCTATGACAACAAATACCGTCCCGAATCAGCCGGCCCCTGCCTGGGCAGCTCACTGAGACCAGCTACAGCGCAGGAGTGGATGTGGTCACTGCCCGGTCACTGATGCTGACCGATACCGACGT
This sequence comes from Oreortyx pictus, assembly GCA_036925125.1. Lineage (NCBI taxonomy): Eukaryota > Metazoa > Chordata > Aves > Galliformes > Odontophoridae > Oreortyx > Oreortyx pictus. The sequence continues at coordinate 5,388,249 of JAUPFR010000029.1, forward strand.
GACTCTTATCCCAGCAGCGGTCACGGGCCCCCTTCCCATGGGAACGGGCACAGAGCCCTCTTGTTAGGACGTTCTTCTGTTACACGGCTGGGATTTTTTATTGTACCGGGAGTTATAGATGCTGACATTAACCAACAAAGCCTTGCTCAGACATATCATTGGACTGTTTTAATGCAGAGAATGCTTAATAGTCCAACAATATGGCAATTGACTGTAGGAAATGCATTAAACCAGTATCTCTTGTAATAATATCAAATTCCTATCAGCCGCATAGCTTGTTATGTCAATGGGACACCTTAAGAAAAGATCCTCTCGTGATCCTGGAATGGGTATTCCTACCGCATTCCTTTTCAAAACCATTCTGTCCCTTACTAGAAATGTTTTACTTTCACATGTTCCAGTACCTAATGCAGTTACTGTATTTACAGATGGCTCTGGCAGGACACGCCGAGCAGTGGTTCTCTGGCACGCGACTGCTACGCGATGGCAGTTGGATGTGCATCGAGCTTTTCAAATTTTTGCAGATCAGTGATTAATATAATAACTAATTCTTTCTATGTTGCAGGAAGTTGACAATCCTGTTTTGTTTGCACGGCTCAAGCAAGTTTTTCATTACGTCTCTCACCGTACTCTCCCTTATTTTATTATGCATATTGGATCACACACTACGTTGCCTAGTCAGTTAACTGAGGGCAACCTTAAGGCTGATCAAGCCACAGTCACCTTAGCTACCCCTCAATTATTTCAACAGGCGTGACTCTCCCATCAGTTTCTCCATCAGAATAGGAGAACCTTACAAAAACAATTCCAATTGACAGTGGACCACGCCTGTGACATTATTCTAACATGTTAATGGAAATACGCAGCAGAAAGCACCTGAAGAACAAAGAGCCCCAAGCAGTGCTGTCATTTGCTCTCATGATTACAGACCGAATGATTACATTTGGCTGGTGATACAGTTATGCAGATGCATGTGCCATTGCTTGCTTCCACCTGCTGGTCGAGAACGGAACAAATCGCGTCTCAGTAGCACGAAGGTGCTGGTTTACGGGCCTGTAATTTCAGCTTACGCAAATCTTGTCTGCTCTTAACGGCCTTGGTGTTTCTCGAAACTATCTGCTCCATCAAGAAAAACTCCTCTGGCTCAGGATCAAGGGAAGAAGAATAAAAACCTTTCACAAATGCAAAAAGCTTCCGGATAAATCCGGCACAAATCAAACCCATCTCAGAACTCACTGCCATGAGGTAACAGGAGAATTTAAAGTTTTATTACACAGCTTGCCCTTCTTTTCTTTTTTTTTTGAGCTTTAGAAGTACATATGAATGTCAGTTATAAAATTCCAGTGAGATGAAAAAAGAAAGTCTTTAATATAACAAAGAAAGTTACTATAATTCAACATGTATTTGCAGCCAGTTTCCCAGGTGACTGAGCTGAAAATAGAACTGCAACTTTAGTTCAGGAGATCTATAATCCCTATCTGCTGGAAACCAAGTCTGACAATTAAAACATCACTCTGTATGTGCTCAGCTTCTTCTGCAGTTTCCTTAATGCCTGTGTATTGACATATCTGCAAAGTATAAGCTGTAATTGTTCTTGTAAGTGGGAACAAGTCAGGTGTATTTAATAGAATCTTGCAACTGGTATTTCAGGATGCACTGAGAAACACTTGCGAAACACCTAAGCAGTATTAGCGTTATTTATTTCCAGATATTTACCTTCCAGAGATTCTAAGTTGCAGATGAGACTGCTGCATCCCTGTGTTCAACCCACGGCAGCAGGGTGTTGGGCTGCCGCTCTTTCTGCTGGCTGTACTCCAGTATAATTGCAATTGAAGACAGAGTGGATCCAGGACAGCTTCCTGCACTACGGGAACTTTGCTCTGGCACACTAGGATCCCTAGGACGTTTTCATGAAGGGCTTACAGCCTCCTCTACAAGGGGAGACTGAAGTCACATTCCAGTTGAGATGTTGTGGTGGAAAGAGACTACAGAACTGCACACTTCCTTCTGCACCTTCCTCCCTCCCTCCCTCCCTCCCTCCCTCCCTCCCTTCCTTCCTCCCTTCCTTCCTCCCTTCCTCCCTTCCTCCCTTCCTCCCTTCCTCCCTTCCTCCCTCCCTCCCTTCCTCCCTCCCTTCCTCCCTCCCTTCCTTCCTCCCTCCCTCCCTCCCTTCCTTCCTTCCTTCCTTCCTTCCTTCCTTCCTTCCTTCCTTCCTTCCTTCCTTCCTTCCTTCCTTCCTTCCTTCCTTCCTTCCTTCCTTCCTTCCTTCCTTCCTTCCTTCCTTCCTTCCTTCCTTCCTTCCTTCCTTCCTTCCTTCCTTCCTTCCTTCCTTCCTTCCTTCCTTCCTTCCTTCCTTCCTTCCTTCCTTCCTTCCTTCCTTCCTTCCTTCCTTCCTTCCTTCCTTCCTTCCTTCCTTCCTTCCTTCCTTCCTTCCTTCCTTCCTTCCTTCCTTCCTTCCTTCCTTCCTTCCTTCCTTCCTTCCTTCCTTCCTTCCTTCCTTCCTTCCTTCCTTCCTTCCTTCCTTCCTTCCTTCCTTCCTTCCTTCCTTCCTTCCTTCCTTCCTTCCTTCCTTCCTTCCTTCCTTCCTTCCTTCCTTCCTTCCTTCCTTCCTTCCTTCCTTCCTTCCTTCCTTCCTTCCTTCCTTCCTTCCTTCCTTCCTTCCTTCCTTCCTTCCTTCCTTCCTTCCTTCCTTCCTTCCTTCCTTCCTTCCTTCCTTCCTTCCTTCCTTCCTTCCTTCCTTCCTTCCTTCCTTCCTTCCTTCCTTCCTTCCTTCCTTCCTTCCTTCCTTCCTTCCTTCCTTCCTTCCTTCCTTCCTTCCTTCCTTCCTTCCTTCCTTCCTTCCTTCCTTCCTTCCTTCCTTCCTTCCTTCCTTCCTTCCTTCCTTCCTTCCTTCCTTCCTTCCTTCCTTCCTTCCTTCCTTCCTTCCTTCCTTCCTTCCTTCCTTCCTTCCTTCCTTCCTTCCTTCCTTCCTTCCTTCCTTCCTTCCTTCCTTCCTTCCTTCCTTCCTTCCTTCCTTCCTTCCTTCCTTCCTTCCTTCCTTCCTTCCTTCCTTCCTTCCTTCCTTCCTTCCTTCCTCCCTCCCTCCCTCCCTCCCTCCCTCCCTCCCTCCCTCCCTCCCTCCCTCCCTCCCTCCCTCCCTCCCTCCCTCCCTCCCTTCCTTCCTTCCTTCCTTCCTTCCTTCCTTCCTTCCTTCCTTCCTTCCTTCCTTCCTTCCTTCCTTCCTTTTTTTTATTTGAGCCTAGTCACAGGCACTTAAGTTGCCTTCTCGTGGGCAGACCCACTGACCATCTGGCTCTCTACCTTTGTTTCCTTTCCTGCACTTCCTCGAGCTGGGAGTGTTAGTACTGTCCCAACTCCGTTCATTTTCTAAGTCTGTTTCAGCTCCATACGCAGTAACAGTTGACAAGGTCCAACCTTTGATTCCATTTTGCAGCTGGCTGATTATCCTTAGTATGGGCTTTTACCTACCCCATCCTAAAAGGTGTTTTCCTGGCTACATCTACTGAAAATTGCCAGTCCTTCTTCCTCCAAAGTGGGGATCCATTCCCAGTTCAGGGCTTCCCACTGACTGAGCCACTGTGTGGCACCAGCCCACACAGTGTAAGAATCTACACACGATTTTTGCTCCGTTTTGTGCTTTTCTAGGATAAAAATGTTCTTACTTTCCCTACATGTGCACTGCCTTCCCTTCCTCTATTACTTGTTTGCCGGCAGTACTACCCAATGCAACATCAACATACGGCCATTTGTGATTTTCTCTTTTGTATGAGGTACAGAATGGCAGAATATAGAGAATATATAAGGTTGGAAAAGACCTCCAAGATCATCCCACCCAACCATCCACCTATCACCCACATTTCCCACCAAACCATGTCCCTCAGTACAACATCCAAATGTTCCTCGAACACCTCCAGGGACAGTGACTCCACCACCTCCCTGGGCGGCCCTTTCCAGTGCCCGACCACTCCCTCTCTTGAAGTATTTGCTAACACCCAACCTGAATCTTGCCTGGTGCAACTTGAGGCCATTCCCTTTAGATCTGTCGCAAGTTATGTGGGAGAAGAGGCCGACTCCCACCTCATCACCACATCTCCCTGGGAGATTCTGGCTACCTGTAAAGTTGAGGACACAAGAGTTGAGGACTTTAAACTGAGGGTGGAGTTCTGAGGCACCGTTGTTTCTTTTCCACCAGGAACAACAGAAATTACAGTCAGCAGGCAGGTCATGCTACGGACACCTGGTCTCTCTCCAGTGTTAGGTGGACAGCAAAGTCTAGGGGTGGAAGACTGGCATGTGGTGAACTTTTCCCCATGGGGAATCTCCATTTCCAGGACAAAGGGATGATCCCTAAGTATACCTGCCCTAGAGACCTGGAATGGGGCCTTGAACAGCAAGATCCCATGCTGCAACGGGGAAGCTTCCATTCATTCCAGCTCACCTATGCACACAGCTGTCCCTGTGATTCCCAGCTGAGCCCCGGGGACTCTTAGGAGGAAAGGACAAGACTGGGGTCACAGGACAATGCAATGTGAGAGCAGGGGAACAAGGGCTCAGGGCACAGACCGCCTGTGCAGGGCTCCTTCCCTGCTGCAGTGTCCTTCACCGCTGGGGTCCAGCCAGGAATGGGTAAGGCTGGATTTATATTTATATTTACATAACAACAGTGCAAATAAATTCAAGATGCTTACCAGACTTTCAGCATGACAACACGAACACTCAGGATTTGAAAGGAGGCTGTAAATAGGTTTGTCCACCAGCAAATCATTCTGCTGCAGGGAAATAAAGCTGATGTAAGACTATGATAAATAAGTATACCACCAGTACACATTACATGGCCACATGTGCTCCCACGAGTAAGAAAGAAGACTGCTTAAAAGCCTAAAGAATTTTAGTATCTTGTAGGAAAAAAAAAATGGAATTTCAGCTGCTCTTAACAATTTGGTCTGCTCCTGTTTCAAGCTTTTGATCAGATACTTCATTTCCTCACATTTGCTCTAATCCTAACACTTATAGATTATTTAACTTAATGTATCTGCTCTATAAATTTTTAATATTAAACAAACCGTTCTCTTTGAATCTTTCACGCTTTCATCTTTTCACACAAGTCAGAAACTTTATTTGTGTGCTTTAACAAGCACACGCTTCTCACAGAAGCACACTTTAAGTGGTTTGCTAGATTTGTGTGAAGTGATGAAAAGTCCTTAAATCTACACTTTATTCCCCAGCCTTGTTTCCTTCACTTTAATTACTGTGTGAAATCCAGAAGGGCTGAGGAGTCTCTGGAAGTCTTATCCACTTGGTTGATTTAAGAACCCTAAAGTGAGGATAAAGGTTGTAAAAATGTTTTTTAATTCCGGTACACAGATTCTTTCTGACACTTAGATTCATAGATTCATAGATTCATTAGGTTGGAAAGGACCTACAAGATCATCTAGTCCAACCATCCTCCCACCACCATCCCTACCCACCAAGCTACCAAATCAAATCCCTTAGCACCTCATCTAAACGCTTCTTGAACAGCGCTAGGGATGGTGCCTCAACCACCTCCCTAGGCAGGCCATTCTAGTGCCTGACCACTCTTTCAGAGAAAATTTTTTTTCTCAAATCTAATCTAAATCTTCCCCAGCGCAACCTGTGGCCATTCCCTCTTGTCCTGGCATTAGTTATCTGGGAGAAGAGGCCGACCCCCTCCTCACCACAGCGCCCCTTCAGGAAGTGGTAGAGTGCGATGAGGTCTCCTCTGAGCCTCCTTTTCTCCAGACTAAACAGTCCCAGCTCCCTCAACCGCTCCTCGTAAGACTTGTGCTCCAGACCCCTCACCAGTTTTGTTGCCCTTCTCTGAACACGCTCCAGGGCCTCGATGTCTTTCTTGTAGTGAGGGTCCCAAAACTGAACACAGTACTCGAGGTGCGGCCACACCAGAGCTGAGTACAGGGGGATGATCACCTCCCTGCTCCTGCTGGCCACACTATTTCTAATACAGGCCAGGATGCCATTGGCCTTCTTGGCCACCTGGGCACACTGCCGGCTCATGTTGAGCCGAGCATCAACCAACACCCCCAGGTCCTTTTCCTCTATACAACTCCTCAAGCCATTCTGCCCCAAGCCTATAGCACTGCATGGGGTTATTGTGGCCAAAGTGCAGGACCCGGCACTTGGCCTTATTGAACCTCATCTCGTTGACCTCAGCCCAGCTGTTCAGCCTATCCAGATCCCGCTGAAGGGCCTCCCCACCCTCAGGCAGATCGACACATCCTCCCAACTTGGTGTCATCTGCAAACTTACTGAGGGTACACTCAATCCCCTCATCCAGGTCATCAATAAAGATATTAAACAAGATGGGCCCCAATACCGACCCTTGAGGGACACCACTTGTGACGGGACGCCAGCTGGACTTAACTCCATTAGCCACTACCCGCTGGGCACGGCCCTCTAACCAATTCTCAACCCCAAGAAGAGTGAACCTGTCCACACCACGGGCTGCCAGTTTCCCCAGGAGAATACTGTGGGAGACCGTGTCAAAGGCTCTGCTGAAGTCCAGGTAGACTACATCAACAGCCTTTCCCTCATCTACCAGTCAGGTCACCCAGTCGTAGAAGGAGATGAGGTTGGACAAGCACGACCTGCCCTTTGTGAACCCGTGCTGGCTGGGTCTGATCCCCTGATTGCCATGAACGTGCCGTGTGATCTCCCTCAAGATCAATTGCTCCATAACTTTCCCTGATACCGAGGTCAGGCTGACAGGCCTGTAGTTCCCCGGGTCTTCCTTACGGCCTTTCCTGTAGATGGGAGTCACATCGGCAAGCTTCCAATCTTGTGGGACCTCTCTGGATGACCAGGAATGCTGATAGATGGTAGAAAGCGGCTTGGCAATCACCTCTGCCAGCTCCCTCAGCACCCTTGGGTCGATCCCATCTGGTCCCATGGACTTATGGCAGTTCAGATGGAGGAGCAGGTCTCTGACTGTCTCAGCTAGGATCACAGGGGGTGTATTATGCGCTTCATCCCAGACTTCCAGGTCAGGGCGAAAAGTATCCTGAGGATAACTGACCTTTCTATTAATGACAGATGCGAAGAAGGCATTGAGAACCTCAGCCTTTTCCTTATCCTCCGTGGTTACATTCCCTGCCGCATCAAGTAAAGTAGGGAAATTCTCCTTAGTTCTTCTTTTACTGTTAATATATTTGTAAAAGGATTTTTTGCTCTCTTTTACTGCAGAAGCCAGTCTAAGTTCGAGCTGGGCTTTTGCATTTCTAACTTCCTGCCTGCAAATCTTGGCAAGTTCTCTGTAGTCTCCCCAAGTAGCCTGTCCCATCTTCCAGAGGACACAGACTCTCTTCTTCTCCCGGAGTCCCAACAAGAGATCCCGGTTCATCCACACTGGCCTTCTTCCCCTCCGGATTGACTTACGGGACTCAGGGACAGCCTGCACCTGTGCCTTTAAGATTTCCATCTTGAGGAGGACCCAGGCTTCCTGGACCCCTTTACCCCTCAGGAGCGAGTCCCAAGGGACCCTTGCAACAAGCGTCCTGAACAGGTCAAAGTCTGCCCTCTGGAAGTCCAAAGTAGCAGTTTTGCTAGTCACCCTCTTGACATCACCAAGAATAGCAAACTCTACCATTTCATGGTCACTCTGGCCAAGACAATCTCCAACCTTCACATCTCCTACTAGTCCTTCTCTGTTAGTGAAGAGCAGGTCTAGCAGGGCTCCTCCCATGGCAGGTTCTTGCACCAGCTGTGTCAGGAAGCTATCTTCCACACGCTCCAGAAATCTCATGGACTCCTTCCTCTGTGCAGTATTATATTTTCAGCATATATCAGGGAAGTTGAAGTCCCCCACTTGAACAAGTGCTGGCCATCATGCAACATCTGTTAGTTGCTTGTAGAACACCTCATCTATCTCTTCATCCTGACTAGGCGGTCTATAACAGACCCCCACTATGATGTCACCCTTACAGACCATCCCCCTGATCCTTACCCATAGGCACTCCACTTGGTCATTTCCAACCTCAAGCTCTTCAACATCAAGACACTCTTTGACATAGTGAGCTATGCCACCACCCTTTCTTCCCTGTCTGTTCCTTCTGAAGAGCTTGTAGCCATCAATCCCAGTACTCCAGTCATGGGAGGGGTCCCACCATGTTTCCATAATAGCGACGAGGTCGTAGTTAGCCTGCCTCACAATGGCTTCAAGCTCATCTTGTTTGTTGCCCATGCTGCGTGCATTGGTGTAGATGCACTTCAGCTGAGACATCTGCCTCAACCCTTGCTCCAGCACAGCCCCCCTGGGCTCTTTACTGGAGAGCCCTGTTATATCCCCTACCCCCATCACAGCTAGTTTAAAGCTCTCTCGATGAGTCCAGCTAGCTCCTGTGCTAGAATTCGTTTCCCCCTTTGAGACAGGTGCATTCTATCGGCAGATAACGGGCCAGGAGCTGAGTAAACTGCCCCATGGTCAAAAAACCCAAAGTGTCTGTCTCTATACCAGCCTCTCGGCCAATTATTCATCACCTGTGTTTTCCTAGCCCATTCCGTGTCCTTCACCGCCCCAGAAGGTATGGAAGCAAACACCACTTGTGCTCCCACCCCTTGAACTAATCGTCCTAGACCCCTGAAATCTCTTTTCATAGTTCGTAGGCTTCTTTGAGTTATTTCACTGCTGTCTGCTTGAACTATGAGTAACAGATAGTAGTCAGTGGGGTGTATCAGATCTGGGAGTCTTCTAGTTATGTCCCTGACCCGGGCCCCAGGGAGACAGCACACTTCCCTACGGCTTGGGTCTGGTCTGCAAATGGGGCCCTCAGTACCCTTGAGAAGGGAGCCACCCACTACGATCACCTTTCTTTCTTTCTTGGCAGTGGCAGTCTCAGTGTGCGGAGTCAACTGCCTTGCCATTGGTGACTTCCTGGGAGAATCTTCCCACACCTCCCCCTTATTTCTCCTTCAGCGTCCAACGCTGCAAACCTATTGCTTAGAAGGACTTGAGGACACGAGGTAGGCAGAGGGGGAGATCGCCTACGGTACCGAGCAGGGACTCTCTGCCAGCCCTCCCCATCCCTCAGATACCCCCCTTCTGCCTGACGGGGGCAGGTCAGGGAGTCCACCACCAAATTTGGGGTATCTCCCCGTCGCCTTTCTCTCTGGCACTCGAGGGAGCTACTCCACCAGTCAATCTCCTGCTTGCAGTCCCTGATGGCCCTCAGTCTCTCAACCTCCTGTTTCAGCTCTGTCACCATGTTAAGCAGATCTTCAACCTGTTCACACCTCACACAAGAGATCTGCTTGCCACCCTCCTCCAGCATCAGCAGGCTCTGGCACTCACTGCAACCAGAGACATGTGTAGCCACGTTTCTAGGCAGGCCTTCTGTCTGGGTCGCCACAGCCTTTTTACAGCAAGTCCTCTGTCTAGTAGAGACCATGGCACAAAAAATAAAAGAATAATAAATAAAAAGAATAAATAAATATATATATATGTATGAATGATAATAATAAGAAAATAAAAATAAAATAAATGATAAAGTAAAAAAAAAGTAGAACACAACTCTGAGAACACAGAGACTGGTAATAAATTGGATGAATTCGCATGAGAGGAGGGATAGAAATCCTACACCCTACTACACAAGCTCCCACACTTAGCACCTAGCTTCAGTATAATAGAGAGGGGTGGTACTCGCATGTAGTTTGCTCCTCCTTGTGCCTGGTGGGCAGCGACGTGCCCTCCCTGAGGCCTTTTTAGAGCACTTCTCTCAGTACCCTACCACATACTTGGGACAGTTTCAGTTTTAAGGCTTTAATTATACTAAGGAATTCCACATATGTTGATACTTTACAATTCCAATATAAACACGCCCATCTATTCCTCATTTTAGACTAACCACGTAAATCTGTCTATGTGTATATACTGACAGCAGGGGAGGCAGTGCTGAGCTCTGCTTTCTGCTGACAGCAACAGGATGCAAGGGAACGGTGTGGAGATGCACCAAGGGTCAGGGGCTGTTACAGGAAGGTTCCTGAGGACAGTGGGCATGTAACCGGCCACCCAGGGCAGAGGGCAGGGTCCCAAGCATCAAGAGTTCTGGGAGTATTTGGACAGTGCCCTCTGATGAAGTAATTGCCAACCTTTCTAGAATTTAAGTCCTGTTCTAAACAGTAATTATTAAGTAATGAAAGATTATACAGTCAACCATGCTTACAGCTCAGAAAAACAGCTATGATATCCTACCTCCCCATTTGGCTAATGTTTGAAGAAATTTCTTATGTGTAACCTATTCAAAACAACAGGGAACCCATAACAAAGGATGTGAAGTGGGAAATACAAATTAAAAAAAACCCAGTACCGTCACTGTGGGCTGGGACTGCAATGCCTTAAAGCATTTGACAAGTCCCAGGATTATGGTAACATATACAGACCAAGATCTTTACGGACAAACAACTCTCTCTAAGTAATAGCACAGGAATAAATACAGCTCAGGAGTAAAATTATCTGTGTCCTGAAGACAGGGAAGTGCAGTGATGCACTAAGACTGGGCATGTTCTAATACCTGTGCACATGAAGACTTACACGACCGTGGCTATAAGGCGGGCAGGAAGCAAGATCTGGCCTCTTCTCTGGACAAATGACTTCCAAACAGATGTCAAACTCCCTGTCCAGACCGCCATTTTTACTGTCACACCATAGTACTGCCGCTTTTGGCTGGCTGACCAGTCACATCCCTGCTGCCTGTCCAGTTCTAATCCTGGTGTGCACAGGGCTCCAAAACACTACACAAGGGAATACAAGTCCACCTTGTTTAGCACGCTGCAGCAGAAAAGACAGATGCAAAGAAAGCATTCATTGACTACCTTCTCAGTGTTCTCTGTTACCAGGGCACTCACGTCATTCACATTTTCAAATCTTGTCATCCCTCTGACATTTATACACTTAAGGAAGCCCTTCTTGTTTTCCTTGACCTCCCTCACCAAATTTAATTCCAAGTGGGCCTTAGCCTTTCTCACTTCATCCATGGATGCCCTGATGATATTCCTACATTCCTCTCAAGTGGACAGATCCATTTTCACACATGCTGCAGGTTTCTTCTTCCACACTGCTGCCCATGAGGCCTGATGCTAGAGCACTGCTCTGCCAAGGATGGGCCCCATGGTAGGGATCCATGTCAGCACAGCGCTTGGAAAGCTGCAGCCTGTGGGAAACTCACGCAGGATCAGCTTAGGAAGGATAACATCCTGTGGGAGGAACCCCACATACAGCAGGGGAAGAGAGTGAACCTGTAGTGCTCAGGGGGAAGAGTCAGATGACAGCAGGTAAGGCGGAGATTTTAGCTTGCTTTTAATTCTCCCTGTATTACTCTGTCAGTAACAAACAATAAGATACGTTTGTCTCCTTATGCTGTCTGCTTTGTCTGTGAGCTCTTCTTCCATTATACTCTCCTCCCCTGAGGAGGGGGAGTGAGAGAGCTGTATGCTGGAGCTTATCTACCAGCGTTAGATCACCAGGCACACCACTGAGAAAGATTTAGCTCAAGGCAGACTTAAATGAAAATCAGTACATGGAATGGAAATTAAAAAAAAAAAAAAAAAGGTGGAAAGCAAAGAGAGACTTGATGCAAAAAAACATTAATAGCAAATGTAAGTCTCACATTCTCAATGCTCAGCATATTGTGACAACTGGAGGCTTCAACCACCTACACTCCAGATTTCAGTATATCTTTCTTTCCATTTCCTTTTTGGAGAGCACCAAGACAACAGATTGCTTTCAGTGCCAAACAGTGTGCCAAAATTTCTTCCCAAACAGTACATCTGCATTTGCCAAATCCTCACATGGCATCACCAAGACAGCTGCACTTATTTAGACTAGTTCATTAGAGTAACTTTTATAAATAGTTTAACGTAAAAAAAGATAAACTATGCTTTTGCGACCTGGGATAGTTGAGTTTAGCCCTTTTTACAGTGCAGCTAACACACACCTTTACTCAATGAGGTCAGGTCTTTAACTTGCAATCAGGCAATATGTTGAGAAGTATCTTTCTAAACTAGAATTTACAAACTACATATTACAGCATACTCTTTACAGGTCACAAGGGCCACGTTCTCCAACCTAAAAATTAGTGAAGTCAAGACAAAGCTGTTCAAGAATTGTAATACAACTTCCCAGTCTCCTAGATTTTAGAAATTACTGCTAAGGCAGATTTTATTCAAGTTTGTCATAAAGACATCTGTGAGTCTCCCAGACTCAGATCTGCCATTGTCATTACCGTAGTTAATTCATTAAAAGCAATCTGACAGAAGACGTCTGAATGCAATTCAGTCTTCATTATTTGAGTGACAAAGTGAGTTACCTGAGAAGGCACATTTCATAGGAAAAAAAAGAACTCTTTCCTTAGACATCGTATTAATCTGCTTTTACACTTCACTAACTAGAAAGTCAAACATCCTAAGCAAAAACCTTCACACTATAGTCATCAGCTGCATTCTCTAACCACTGGTATTAAGTAAGGACTCACTTGAGAGCATCCAGATCTTCGAACAGAAAATATTAAGTAAACCACGCTGCTCTCGCAAAAAGCTCTCTTTAGTTTTTGCTCATTACTTGGTGTAGTAGACCATACACCTTTCTGATGAGAAATACCAAGGTTTTGCCAATTCCTGCACTTCATTATAAAGTAACGAACTGGCACATTCAGTCTCGGTGGAGGAGTTTCACAATCCTGGAAAAATTAAGGAATGAACAAGTTTTAATTTTCAGCTTTTACTACACGAAGACAAATTTCTTGATTGCACTGCTGTTCTCCACCCCCAGACTGTACTACAAACTTACAACTTCTGAGTTAGTTCTATATGAATCTGTTTTTAAATGCATTTCAGATCTATTTAACATTTCTGAACCACTTCCTAACCCAGTCATTCATGAGACACAGCAAATAAGCAAAGCAGAATATGACAATATACTCTAGTGATTAACTGTAATTCTTTGCAGTCTGACTCACCTTGAGCGTGCCCTTCTAGAAATGAATCCTCCTCACTGCTGCCTGAAGTACTTCAGGGAACATAGGCTCTCTCTGATTAAATTTAAAATTTTACAGTCTTAAAAATTATTAAACTCTCCAATGCCACTGTGTCAACATCTAGAGGAATAATAGGTTTTCTTCTTAGCAACTGGTTTATTATTACTTTGGCTTACTATTTAAGCATACTGGGAGAATTACTTGCAGCAGCCTCAATAAAAAAAACACGCACTTTCTTTAAGAGATTGTCATTAAAAGAAAAAAACAGTGAAAGTAAAGCAGGTAAAAAAAAAACAGTAAAAATAAAGCAGGTAACAACAACAAAAACAAACAAACACACAAAAAAAGATCAGTATCTCTATGCACGCTATTATAGAAACAGAAGGAGGCAGAAATCAAAGCAAAAACAAAGAATTCGGATTCATACTACAAAATTCCCTGATCTCTATTATGTACTAGTTCAGAGAAGGATCTAGAACACATTCTCAGCTTATTATATATAGTTGTAAAAAAGCTTTTCTACTTTGGATAGCTTTACCTCACCTATTTTGCAGACTTGACTTCAGCAGCATACAAATAACATTTTAACTGTATTTAACTCGAATAATGAGGATATTTAGTCTAGGTTTTAAGCTCCAAAAATAAGTAAGTTATGCAGCTGTTAAAAATCAAAACACAAGGATCTTAATTTATCTATGTAATGCAAAGCAGTTGTTGAAAGGTATCAGTGAATTTATTTCTGAAATTCTGTTTGTATTAGTGTAGGTAACACTTACAAAAACTACCTTTCCAGACACCAGAGGAGGACTAGCACACGGGTTAGGACAGCAAGTGCTGTCCATAAGTTTCACTGATGATTGACCTGACTTGTTATCTGGTGTTCTTTTGGAAGGCAAAGTATTTTTTCCTTTGGATTTCCATGGCTGATGCAATGCTGGAGGTGCAGACTTCCTCAGAACTCTAGAAGTAGAGACAGGTACCAAGTGGTGTTAACATACAAGAGTTTGACAAGTAGTGACAGAAATATTTATGTATGTACATCAGTGTATCACATAACTACATACATTACAGAAATTACAAACTATATCAAGCACTTCAAATCTAAGAAATGCACACTCATCGTGCATCAGTTTAGAACGCAAAGGTCAAACCCCTTACACTACTTCCTGTCTGAGATCACAGTTCATGAACGTTCTTGACTGTTCCGTCACACAGCGGGAATACACATGCAGTACTTCTCAGTTAAATCACAGCCACAAAGCAATACAGGAAAGCACCAGTTCTCTCATCTCTCTATATATGTGTGTATATATATATATATATATATATCCATCCCTTTTTTGATCACTAGGGAAAATTCAATTGGAGCTTTTATAGCTAAAAGAATCCTATGTTTTCTGTAAGTTTTCAGAAGCTTACTTGTCAGCATCAGAGGAATCATCGGATAATTCAGTTTCTGCTGAGCTGCTGGCTGATCTTCAGGCAGGTGCTGAAGGAAGTTCATTATAAGAAACAGGCCTTGGCTTCCAACCAATTCCTGAAAGCTGCAGCAAACCTGCAAGCTGTTCATCAGTACTTAGAACTGATACAACTGTACTTAAAGTTACTTCATCAGCTTGAGACCATGGCTTAGAAGGAGCTCACATACGGCGCAAAAATCAGCTATGCCATTTCAGTCTGAGTTGCATCAGCATACCAGCAACCTGTAATGAATTATTAAACAATAACGTAAATTATTAAACAATAACGGAAGTCAAATCACACAGGTATAGTGCCTTATCAGGCAGCATCTGGTATTCTAGAATGGACAGAGAGCAAGCCAAAGGGCAATATTAATCCAAGCATTACATGATTTTTAAGGAAGAGTTTAATTTCTGAGGGGTATCATTTTCTTGTGCAGCCTAATTCAAATAACACATTTTAGAAGACCATGATTTAATTTCCACATTGTCTAAAAACAGTTTTGGACACTTTTGTAAGAGACAGCATTACTGTTGAATCTGAATGTTCTGAGTGCTTCATAATCCGTAAATAACTCCAACTTCTAAAAACAGTCTGAGCTTCTCTACACATTGCTTACATCAGGGTCCAGATTGAAACGGAGCCATTCATCTAGCTTCAGTAGTGCCATATTATATCTGTCGTCCTCCATCCCACGATCACTGTCATCATCACTGGATTCCCACTTAGATGTAAACTAGTCAAGAACGCATTCATGAAATAACATAATTTTCCTTCAAAATCAAACGCTGTTACTTTTCAAAGAGACATTTTAAAGTGACATTTACTTGCTGCTTGCTTTTGCATCTCAAGTGTCGAGCCTGCCCATCTGTTTCTGCTTCAGTAGAACCCCAGTACCCAGAATTCCTAAGGGTCCTGCTATGTAAGCTCCTGCATTCATGACTCAGCCACTTAACTGTTTAATACTGATGAAGGCTACCACACAAACTTTTGGCTTGAAGCTCTTTGCAAAACCACACACTGCTCTATCCTTTACTTCCTAGTACAACAGCAGATCTAAATACGTATAAATAGATACCAGTGTGTTTGTATATGCAACGTTAAGTTAGATTCTTATTTCTAGAAGTGATTCTTGATTTCTCTTAAAGAACTATTTTCTAAGGGTAACGGGCAAGGAGCAAGACGAGAAAGCTTAAAATTGACTCTTATTTTGATACAAATTAGAAATTCTAAGGAATAGGCAGGAAAACAGATTAACTTCTTTTCCTACAGCACTGAACTAAAATGAAAACAGAATTTTTTTTGTACTTTCAATTACTTCTTGCTATTTGCCATTAGAAGTGGAACGTATCTGCTAATATTTGAAATGCATTTTCCAGCTAGAAGCAATCAAACAATTTTGCCATACTGTTTCTAAACTTATTTCGTTTAAATAAAGTGATTCAAACTGTCAAATAAAGTGGTCTGTAGAGGAAAAAAAGTATACAGACTACACGTTTTAGTGCCAATATTGACAGAAGACATTTCATAATGGTATTTGCATTTCTTATTCCATTACTACATATACTTGATCATAATTTGTGAGAGTCAGGACTATACAAATACAGTTTAAGGATATCAATCAGCTTGTATATATTAATTTAAGTAATGTAACAATACTGTCTTTCCCTTCTAACAGAAAAATCAATATTGATTGTTAAAGAAAGATTACTTAAGAAAGCTGCAAATTATTCTCAGAGTTTTACACCTTTCATCTAACAAAGAACTGCCGTATCAAAGTGTCCCCTGTGCACACTACTGCCATTCCCAGCATCTCAGACAAGTTCTTTTGAGTCCGAACACAACGCTTACTGTCACCCTGAAGTTAAAGCCCATGTTGGTCCTCCCTTCACAGTTGGCAAGATTGACTTCTTCTACTGGATTTACCACATAAGTTTTAAGTACTGTTGAGGGGCAGGAGGAGGGGAGCAAGAAAAAGAGAGCAGAAACAGAGAAACTACTAGCATCTTCTACAATCTAGGGACAACTACCACAGACATAGTTCAGAAAAGCTTCCAATCGTTTCTAAAGCTTGTTATTTATCTGGGGAAAGAGTAGGATGTACTAGACGCATACCTCTGGTTATGTCCACCACCTTAGGGTTTGTAAAGAAGCTAATTTTGTATCAGATCAAGTCCAGATCCACCTTGTTAATCCTCTCTGTCAAAGCCTATCCAATTAGGGTCTTCTTTCTAGAAAGCAGTAGTCATACCCAGCCACCCTTAGCATTTCTTGTAAACTAACCCAGGGGATTAAAACGGTGTCAGATTTTCAAGTTAGGAAAATCGTGTTTTCTTATGCAGCATACAAAAGGGTCAAAGCTGCTTTGGAAGTGGTTGGTACTTGAAGCACAGCACCCTTTTGGCACCCTGACTGCCTGTGTCAGGTTGGATGCTAAAAAAAAGGGTCCCTTCATGCAACTGATGTTACATGGAGTTAAGTGGGCTGCACTGAAACACAAGCTCAAACAAGGAATTCCAGTCATCTAGGAATCTGAGAAGTGATTAAGGACTAGCTGGAAGGCAAAGATTTCAGACTATCGCCAGAAAGGAGGTGACATGGGCCAAGGGGCTCCACCGTACAATAAACTGCCAGGAAGTAAGAAGAAATATGCTTTGTTCGCTGATGAGTCCTGTCACATTGTGGGAAAGCATCGGAAGTGGAAAGCTGCTGCATGGAATCCTACAAAACGATCTGCAGAACTTAACAGATGAATGAAGCCAAATAGCAGAAGTGAGGGGGGCATCCAGCTGGCTTTAGACACTGCTGAACAAGAGGACGGAGCTCTGCCTCTACACTGACTCCTGGGTGGTGGCAACTGTCCTACAAGGGTGGTTACACCAAGAGAAGCAGAACTAGCAGCAAGAAGCAAACTCACCTGGGCCACCACAGAATCTACGTTTCTTGCTAGTTTGTTTTTAATTAACTAGAAATAAACTAACAAAGTAATGGAGAATTAATTATTATCAAAGAACTTATAAAGTAGCTGCCTAATCTTATTTGTTGAGTGATAAATCAGAAGGGATTTGCTCAACTTTAACAAAGTGATTATAGCTCAGATAACATTGAGTAGTATCATAGAATGGCTCAGGTTGGAAGGGACATTGAAGCTCATCTAGTTCCAACTCCCCTGCAGCGGTCAAGGCTGCCAACCACCATCAGGCTGCCCCATCCAACCTGACCTTAAATGCCTCCTGCAACGAAGCATCCACAGCTTCTCTGGGCAACCTGTCCCAGTGCCCCAACACCGTCTGAGTAAAAAATACTTCCTTCCAACATCTAACCTAGATGTCTCTTTCAGTTTAAAGACACTGTATCTTGTTGTATCGCCACTGGACAGCACAAAAAGTTGGTCCCCCTCCTGCCTATAAGCACCCCTCAAGCACTGGGAGGTCACAACGAGGTGTCCCTAGAGCCTTCTCTTCTTCAGGCTAAACAAGCCCAACTTCCTCAACTTTACAGTATAGCTGCTCCAGTCCTTTGATCATCCTTATGGCCCTCCTCTGGAACCACACCAACAGCTCTGCATCCTTCCTGTACATCCTGAGGCCCCAGGCTTGGACACAGTTCTCCAGATAAGGCCTCACAAGAGCAGAGTAGAAGGGTACAATCACCTACCTCACACCCTGCTGGCTACCCCTCTTCTGATGGAGCCCAGGACACTGCTGGCCTTAAGGGCTGCAAGAGCTGCCTCATGTCCAGCTTTTGGTCCATCTAAACACCAAAGGTCTTCTCTGCAGGGCTGTTCCCCATGAGTTCTTCTCCCTGTCCGTACTCGTAACTGGGACTGCAACATCTTGCACTTGGCCTCGTTAAACCTCTGAAAGGCTTCCTTCCTTCTGCTGTGTCAGCTGCACCACTCAGCTTGATGTCGTCAGCAAATCTGACTCAACCCCAGTGTCACTGATAAAGACACTGAAGTGCACCAGTTCCAAGACAGACCCCTGGAGGACACCATTCATCAACAGCCTCCACCTGGACACAGAGCCACTGACAGTAACCCTCTGGTTACAGCCATCTAACTAACTCTTTATTCACCTAATGGTTCAGACTTCATATCCATATCTCTTCAATTTAGAGATGACGATGTGGTGTGCAGTCTTGTCAGAGGCCTTGCACAAGTCCAGGCAGACTACATCAGTTGCCCTTCTATTGTCCACCAATGTGGTCAGTCCACCACAGAAGGCCACCAGATTGGTTAGGCACGATCTGTCCTGGGGGAAGCTGTGCTGGCTGTGTCAGATCATCTCCCCATGTGCCTTAACATCCCCTTTCGGAAAAATCTGCTCTTTGCCGGGCCCACATTCCTCAAGATCACAAACTTGACCAGGGCACAGTCACTGCAGTCCAGGCTGCCTCTGATCTTAATGTCTTTAATAATCTCTTCCACAACGGTGAGCACCAGGTCCAGCAACGTTTCACCTCTGGTGGGTCTACCCAATACCTGGACCCAGAAAGCTATCACCAATCCAGGAATCTCCTGGATCATGTGCAGCTTGCTGTGTTACTTTCCCAACAGATACCCGAGTGGTTGAAATCCCTCCCAGTCAGGATGAGAGCTGTGAGCACAATGCCTCTTGAGGCTGAAGTCAGAAACCCTTGTGAACAGGCTCTCCTGATCAAAGGTGGCCTGCAGTAGACCCCAGCCACCGATTGTGTTTTACTGGTCCAGTCCCTAATTATAACACACAAGCTCTCAATCTCTTTATGACTGTATCTCAAAGGCAGCTCTTCACAGTCTATCCACTTTTTAACAATAGAAGGGAACTCCCCCACCTCTCTTACCTTGTCATTCATTTCTAAAAAGCTTAGAGCCCTCAATCATAGTACTCCGGTTATGTGAGTCATCTCACCATGTTTCTGTGATAGCAGGAAGATCACAATTTTCCAATTGCACCACCATTTCCAGTTCCCCTTGCTTATACAATGCTGTATACATTGGTACAGAGGAACTTCAGCTGGGCTTTTGGCCACATTACCTTCTTGGAAGAGGCCTCCCAAAAACCTATGAGACAAATCTGAGGCTTACTCCCCATTGCTCCCTCAAGTGGCATTGTTCTTTCATTGCTTCCCCATTTACACCATAAGCCTTCAAATCTTAGAGAAAAATACTCTATAAGCCTACTTCTCTACTTTTCATAACACAACATGGCACTGAACTGCTCTCAGATTAGCGTAACTTACAAGTAATTATTCAAATGTTATCTGAGACTTAACAGTGCCCATGTTCAAAATCTTTTCTGGTTAACTGATCTCAGACAAATGAAAGCAAACCTGCTTCTGTCCAGTGAAGTGGTTTATATGGTATGTTTTCTTAAATGATAGAGCAGTGAGAAGACCTTTGTTATTCTTCAACAGCACTGTACCAGGGACGCCTGAGACTTCAGCTTAATGTGTAGACAGATGTGTAGACAGTATCCACGCAATCACTTGCAAGTCAAGTTACAAATATGGGGTAGATGAAACAATACTTGAAAAATAAGAAATTCTTCAGGAAGGGTGACAACTGACGGAAATAATGCATAATAGGGGAACTGCAGTTTCTGGGGTGCGATCAATTAACATCAGCAAAGAAATCAACTCTTTCTTTTCTTATTGAGAACAGCTCTGCAGACTAACAACAAAGAACCCAATCCTTGTTTCATAATCTTTACCTACAGCAGAATATAAGGTCAGGATGGCGGTCGTTTCTGACAGTACACTGGAGAATTAAGTTCTAAAAAGTTACGTTCACATTAATCAAGATGTAGCACTTACCGTTCTTTTAAAATCTTACAGATTTAGAACATCTACGGAGACACTACTTACAGAGCCAGAAAACTATTCTTCATTAATTACAGGTACTGTAAAGCTCTGTAGCTTTAAGAACTCACTAACACATGGATTACATATTCTTGTGAAACACTTAAGCCTTGTATGTCACATATACCACTACGTATCCAACTGAAACATTCCAAATCCAAAACCTCACATACCTTGAAAGGACAAAGGCTCTTGCAAAGCATGATGTGGTAACCTAGCTGGTCCAGAGAAGAGTGCCACAGTGACAGGTGTTACAGCTGAACAGCATCTGATATTTGCTATCCTGTGAGCTCTTGTCATTTCATCATATAAAAGCCAGTCAGCAGGGAGTGCCTGAAGAGCTGCAGCTTGCCCATTTGATGGCAGAATCTGCACAAGAGCAATTGAGAGACCAGGCTGTTTTAACTTCTATTTGTACTTAAAATAAATTCGAAGGTATTTCGCATTTTATACATATAAATATGCAAACAGATACACAGCAAAACTCAGTCACACTTCAGAAGAACATTCTATTATCTCTGAAGCTAAATGTTTTTTCCCCGTGCATCTAAAAATCATTAGAGCAGAACTTCTTGCTGCTATGATCAGAGATTATTGCATCTCTAAAACTGGTTCCTAAGTAGCGTGTTTTTTTAATGCCGCATTATCTTGCTCCACCTGGAAGGGTAAGTGTATTAACTTCTGGTGAAAAAATATTCTGTAATTAAACCAGTACTTTATTTTATCAACTGTCAGGAAAAAAATTTTCTAAAAAACACAGCGTCTAAAAACAGACACATGCAAACTTCTTTAAAGTACTGACGAATTTAGACAGACATTTCTAAAACTTTCCGAAGTTTGACAGAATATCTCTGAATCTGCAGCTCACAAAAAAGAGTAATAGATTTCATACTGAGCCTGACTTAGAACAGATGGAGGATGAAATCGCACTTTCTCTTCCGGTCCTGTCCAAATCAGCTTTTCCCCATCCGCATGCACTGGATTGGCAGCTTTAGCTACAGGCCAGTTTTCAGAGTTAGCATTAACATCTCGAATATGAGCGCCTCCTCTGGCTACAACAAACCCTGCAGAGGACAAAAAAAAAAGTACATTAGACTGCATATTCATATTTTTGTTTATGAAAAGGAATTTAAAGAAAAAAGGTGAAATAAACCATGTATTTGCTGCATTTTTCACATTGCCAACCTTAACAGCACAAAAAAAAAAAAAACAAACACTGACTGAAATCTTTCTTGATGTTTTATACTAACACAAAATGCATTTCATTCTTACAATGAAGGCATCTCACACAGAAATACAGCGGTAGGACAAAAATCCAAGGCAACATTTCACATACGAAAGTCATCACATTTATTATGAAAGCCAGTGGAATGTGGACCTATAAGGGCATTTTCGCTTAGATTAGCATCTGATTCTGTTACCAGCCACAATTCCTCACTCCAGCATCTTCACCGTGCTTAGAATGTATGCGTCCATTTCAGATTAGGAAAGAAAAACATTAATGAATATTATTCTTGTAACAATCTATATACACTTGTACTAGACTGAATTCAAGTTACGGTAACAAAATCTGAGCTACTTCCCTAAAGCTCTAAGCTGACCAAGCAGCTGTGCTCTCATTCCTATGATGATTTCCATTGCAGCTTGAGAGAGAAAGTTCCTTTCACAGCAGACCCTCTCCCAGCCATCACTCTGCGCCTTCTGCCATGCCTACTAAGAGCATTTTTTCGCTAAACAAATCTACAGGCAAATTTGAAAACAAGAAAATGCACTTAAGAACAGTGATATTTGTGCTAATAAAATGGGGCCAAAACCAACTCACAAACTGAAATGTATCAAACCATTTCTCTAGTCAAGTACTGAATTTTGTTCACCCAGTTCTCTAAATTAATGTAATGTATCTCCAAATTGTTTTCTATCTTATTAAAATGATAACGGTTAGAATTTAGGTAAGAAAACATAAAGTGAAAAGCTGAAAACCATGTTTCCTTACAACATTACTCACGAATTCAATATACAGGAAAGCCACTACACACAAAGAACCTTTATTCTCTAAGGGCTTGCTCTAGTCAATCATTTTACATCCAATGTTACAAGTGTGTCATTTACTTCAGTACGTAAGGAACTTAGTACTCCTGAAGATGAAATACCTGGAAAGCCCTGAGAAGCACCATATGGTCACTAAATGTTCCTTCAGCTAATTCTTTTCTGCACACCATAACTGCACGCTTTTGAGAGGCCAGAGCAGGTAGTACAAAAGGGTCTCGATATGCAAGAGTGCAAGCAATAGTGAGAACAGGATCCAGGCACTTCAAAACAACAGCACACAGCACCATCGCACCAAGGTGTGGCTCCACGTGTAATTTAGCAAGATGATAACCAAGTTCAGTCAGGTCTTCCCAAACATCCATGGCATCTATTTGCTGATAATAAATGGGGGAGAGGAGAGTATAGACAAAAATAATTTACAGTAAAAATAGAAAGGACGTGAAAACAAGACATGCAGTAGACTTGTTCTGACTACTAAGAATGTCAGTCAAACTCTGTATGAAGTTTGAGACCACATTTTTAAGCATTCTTCTCCTTTAACATGAACACAGTACAAAAATGAAAACAGACAAAAACACAAAGCATCCTTAAATAGCTAAATGGTCTCAAGAAACACAAAACTAAATACATTACCACACCAAAAACACAGAAACAAATACACTTCCATCTAAATGTGTACATATGCTGACCTTGAGCATTTGTAATGTATCTGTCACAATTAAAGCCGGTGGAGGAGTGGGAGCTTTCTTGAGAAAGTCAGCAACTGGGCACTCAACTGGAGCCAGCAGTTCTGCGTGCAAACACAGCTCCTACAAATTAAGAACTAAAAAACATTAAGATTGAACAAGAAAACACTTACTGTAATTGGTAACATGGTTCGATGTTAGTATATTAAAACTGTAATTTATAAGACAACACATGCCTGAAGTGGCACTCTTCCAAGTTCTGGAGTCTGAAATTCCAACATATTCTGAAATTGGATCCTGCTGAAGAGATGGAAACAGACTCCAGGCTGACAGCGCCCAGCTCTTGAATATAAAATACGGCAAGGTGTTAATTACAACATCTTTGTTTTAAAACAAAGAAAAAATGCACATTCACAATAAACAGTAACAACTCCCCCACAAAACATACATACACGTGCAAAAACATCCCACGTATATATACAAATATAGAACAGAAGCATAGAAGCATATGCAAGAAAAAGATTGTCGTTTAGCCTAAATCCCACAGATGAAGCAAGAGGCTTCTAGAACATGAACTACTTTTGATATGACAGGAATTTGTTATTATAATTTTACCCTAACACTGAAAGATTTGGAGAAACAAAAGTAAGTAAGGTAAGTGCTCCCTAAACCTCTTAAGTGCTTATTGTTTGTCTGATTGTTTTGCTAACCCAAGGTCAATCCAAATCACATTGTTTTTGCTACAAGGAATATATTCGTTTCTTCATCTGCTAAGACCCCCTCAACATGCCCCAAGTAAATGGGAGTCAATCCAGGAGAAAAATTAGAATCAAGACTGAACAACTGAGTGAGGGGACAAACAGCAAACACTCACAAGCACACTGAAATTCCTGCAGACTAATACCAGCGGTGTAGCAGCAAACATTGTTATCTGTTGCACTCAGCTCTCACCCCGCACTGGGAAGAGAAAAAGTCAGGAATTCCTTGGAGAAAGTGCTATAGGAGTTACTGCTCAATGTCTCTAATACAATGATGAAGCAGCACAAAAAACTGGCAACAGGCAGCCCTGTACCCACAGAAAGGTAAGCTGTGTAAAATCTATAGGGTCTAGTGGGTGCTGGCACTACGTGGGTGAAAGGCTAACAAATACCTTCAAGGAGAGAAAACAAACCTACATTAAAGCTTTGGGAAATTCCCACATCACATTTCTGTTGGGAAGTTACTCTAAGGAAGTATATGCCATCTTTGCTTTTCCTGCAAAGAATTACTACTGGCCATTGTCAGACATGGTACCAGACTAGAGTACTTATGCTATCCAGCACTGCTCCTCTTATGTTTAGTACTTTATCTCACGTACAGGCTGCTGGATGTTTGCACGTATGAAGTATTTACCTCCCTCTTCTCTGGATAGCACTGGCTTTTGAAATCCGCACAGTTTTTAACACTGTAACACAACTCAGTGCATCCAAAGACTTCTAAAAAAGAAAAGCAAGGAAAGAAGAACAAGATTTAATAGGGTACGTGAAAGAAGAAATACTAATGACTTAGATCATCAACAGATGCTCACTTAAAAATGATAGTAAACAACGACACCTTCTAGCAAAAAGTTATGTTCAAGTACTTTGTTGTGGGTGAATTTATGCTACCTCTTTAGCAATATCTTTGTGCTATACAGTTTTCTAAATCAGAAACTTTCTAGGTTAAGTCAACAAATGATGAGTTGCACTTAGCACTATCAAAGAAAGCAAAAATATGTTATTACACACAATTAAGATTTGCTCATTTCCTCACTTGGAAATTATGTCCTAGCCTTCCTGCATTTGGTGCAGAAATACAAAATGTTTGTATTAATATAAGAACCTGATAGATCTGCTGTGTGTATATCCCATCAAATTCAATCTGATCTTCTACTCTGAACAGTTAAGTCTTGAACTGTACTTGAATTACACTATCTATGTTTACCTCATGAGTAACCAGTGAAGGAGCAACCTTTATTATATCAAACGTCTGAAAACTCAGTATTGGATTACACCCAGTCCAGATACGTAAAACAACACAGGGAACTCCCAGTACTCTCTAACTCCCCAAAAGCTGACAGCCTAAACTAATGCACTTTCTTTAAAATACAAACAGAAATGCAGAGTTAATTTCATATTCTGCAATGGCTTTTCTAAGGTTTCTAAGCAGCTGGCAGTCATAAAGCATTTTTTTTTCATCTTTATGATTTGTCATAAAGGGCTATCAAAACTTTTCAGCAAGTTTTGTTACTTTACATATACCAGTTTTTCAGATTGCTAATAAAAAACTACTACTACTCAAAAAATTACAGCTTTGTGTTGCTATTATAAAATAATCTTAGAAGTTTACTTCCCAAAGAAAGTTTAGCTCAGTCGTACCTCTTTCATCTTTCCCGAATCAATAACAAACACAACATCACTGATTGTTAGACTGGTTTCTGCAATATTAGTGGAAAGAATCTGCAAGTAAAAAACAAACAAACAAACAAACACAAACCAACACTACAGTAACTGCAAAAGGAAAGACTACATAGATTAGTATCTGAAGAAGTCATCCGATACTTGCTATTTTGCGGATGCCGGAAGGTGGAGTTTTAAGCACATTCTCCTGATCCAAAGTCTGCATATTTGAATGAAGCATGAATACTCGGCATCTAATGTAAAACAAAGAGTAATTTTTAAGAATATTTAAAGGAAAAAAAAAATAAAAACCTTAAGACAATCACTGAAACTAGAAGTTTCACCTGTGGGCATTATCAACAAATCTCTGGTCATCAAAAATAATGCAGTTCCTCAACCTAATAATTTCATCATATCCAGGAAGAAATATTAAAATTGCTCCTAAACAAGAGAATTAATTTACAACATCAAACCAGACACTCACTTCAAGTACACAAAAATACAACTTAGTACCATGCACTCCACCACCCAGAAAGTCTTCCTTTTTTGGTAATACTGAAAAAAAACACAATCAAAAGTTGAATCTTCAGCAATAATATGGGGGACTGTGTACATATACCTACCTTCATCAGAACTACTGAAGATATCATAAAGTAAGTGCACAATCAAGTCCAGATCCACCTCTTCATCATCCAAACTGTACTGATAAGCTTTCAACAATTCTTGGTTCCCTGCTCCAAGGTCATTACCACCTGCTTGGACCAGGGAGCTGCCATTCAGATTCAAATCCCACTGAAGCACTACGACATACAAATACATCCAGAGTTAAGGTTGTTTCCTTCAGGTTTATATTCAGCTCTCATTTCAAGTTTAGATCAGAACTACGAAAATAACATGAAACCAAATTTTAAGTCTAACCTGCAGCAGAACATCACATCCACAATATTATTCGAGCTGTTAACTTCCCTGCGCTTCATCAAAACATGACCACAAGCAAAACTGGGAAAAACATGAAATATACGTTAAGAGTATTTTCCAAACACTTTCCTACCATCAGTTCTTGAATGTCCTGCCTATATGTTACTGCTACACAGAGTTACTTTAATGTAGGTATATAATGAATCAAGAACACAAAATAAAACACTATAGATTTGCACTACTTTCACTTCAGATGCCTGTATTGAAAACACAGAACAGAATCAGTATCTCCTCCATATACAAGGGCTGCTCCAAAAGAAAAGCCTCCTATTTTATTATGTTGGCCAGTGTCATCAGAGGCACATGTTGGTAGTACAGCAGCAGAGGTGGAACCTCACCACCAATGTTTCATTATATTCTGCTGCTGCATAGCAGATGGCAGAAGAAAGAAAATCGTGATGGTAGAAGTCAGATGGCAGAAGAAAGAAAGACAAAATGGCACCTGATCCAAGGTTGTGATATTGAATTACTCGGTGAGGAAAAACTGGCACCCACTGGCTTGCTGAACGTTCAAGAAAACCAAACAGTGGGTGTTTACAGTAAAGTGAGGCAGCCAATGGTGCATTTCAGCAGTGGCTGCAGTGATGTAAAAATAAATAAATAAATAAATAAAGAGTCAGGTTCTGTATAACCATTCACAGCTGCCCCACCTCAAGAAGAGGAGTATCTTGATCAGCTTATTCACACAAATCAGCTAATAATGGTTAATATGCAGAAAAAATAGTGTTTTTGTAGCTAAGAACTTGCTCTAGCAAAGAGTGTTTTTGAGCTTTTCCTATCTCTATTCCATATTCCTATTTCTGTTCCACAGAAAAAAGTAGGAGGCATTTCTTTCAGAGTGACCTATGTATTTATGTAAGTTACCATGACCACATCTTGACTAGATACAGAAATTCCAACTACAATGACATAGGGCAACAAAGGCTAATGATAGAAAAAAGTTTGTACACCACATTTATCATAGGAGCTGCATAGAAAAAAAAATCACTATAATGCTGAACATATATATATATTTTTTTTAAATACACTTCCAAAATGTTCCAACTAAAAATCATTCTGATTAAAAGGTGGCAAGACACAGATGTCCACATAGCACGCTCAACAACTGTTTTAGCAAATCAGTCACAGCTTACCCATAAGATTCCAACAGGTCAACATCTCTGTCTGTCCAAAGTGCTCAGCCCAGTCTAAAGTCATCCTGACAGAACTGCATAATAGTCTTTACTATTTATCTCTTCAAAAGATATGTAAGGTCAGCACCTCATGCAAGATGACAGCTGACACACTGCACTGCTCTATCATTACCATTTAAGTAGTGCCATGACTGCTAGATCTCCATCTTCCCAAATGCAAAAACACGTAATAAATAGCTGCATGATTTTTAAATGGCTGCAAACCTTTACCACGTATGAACACTACCTCTTCACAGCAGTACATGCAAACACACAGAGAAGAAGGAGTAGAAGAATGCATCATTCCTTCAAAAAACAAAAATCAATGCACACACCTAAGCCGTGCCTTTTTAAGGTGTTCTTTTATTAACTCCTTTAAATCATCCTGAGAATTCATGCCCCAGATGTTTTTCTTCTACACATGTAAGGATGCTGAGCTTTTTAATACGTTACAAGAACCATTCTCTTCACAAAGCAAATCATTCTGTTTTCCTTTCAAAGTGCATTACCTCTCAGATTCTTCAAATAACAGACACCTGGAATCCTAACTCTTACCCTTCCACACTACATACTATGGTTTACAGTAGCTCCCTGTTTTCCCAAGATAAATTCATGGTCAAAAAAATCTGAACTTTTAGATATTAACAGGGATTTTGATACATGCTATGACATACCTGCAGCCACACATTGCAAAGACCTTCACCCTGCAGTACATCATTTAAAAGTCTGCACAGTTCACTGTCATATAGATTTGAATAATCAAGCATTTATAGTTTAATTAAATCTATCAAGAAGGATCCTCATCTTTTCCTAATCAGACATTACATCCGCTTCCTTGAAAGTAGAAGCAAACAACCCATTCTTAAGACTGCTTGAGAATTAACGTAGAATTCATGGAAAGCAATCTGATGAAACAAATTCTGAATTACTTTGACTATTAAAACTTGCTACCACCTGCAGCATTCTGATAAATCAGTAAATTAAAAATTCTGCTACACTTCCCAAGTTCTCATTTTTATACTTGGAAGTAAGTTTCTCAAAGTCTGTTTTTTCTTTTAGCAGCCACTGGATGATTTGCAGTGGATGCTTGCTCTACTTCACTTGTAAAGCCTCTCCCTGAAGCAATCATTAGTGCAGCTGCACTGGTTTCACTATGCCTATAATCAACTGAGAAGCAAAACACATCGGCAAAAACAATTTTTTTCATCTAAACAAAACACAAATATGACTTCCAAAATCTTGACCAACAAAATTTTGTTTCTTCACCTACCAGTCAGTTCACATGAACGTAATGTCTGTAAAATAGCATTAACCTCCTTGTCAGTACTTCCGAACAAGAACAGTAACAAGTACTCAATTCATTAACTATTCCACATACTCGTTGTTCAAAAAGGCAAACATAAGAAATAGAAATTAACACTTAAAAAAAGATATAAAGCCATAGAAAAATCGCTTTGTGATTTCTTTTTTTCTTATGTAACAAGATGAACAAAAGCAACTTACCGCTGACTTTTTCGGTTAAAATGAAATGGAACACCTGAGCAAAGGAATCGATATCTTTATGTTAGACAGACAAAAATCCATTTCTTTTATTAGCCATGGTTCAAGACAACCTGATTCGAAAAAAAAGAACAAGTTTAAAGCGATGAATCTCTTCAAGGAGTTCTTTTGTCTTCGTTCTCACAGATGAGGTACTAAGAAATCTAGTTTTTAAACAACTAGAAATACAGAATTCAGTTATCAGTTAATGCATTTATGGTATCTTCACTCGAGCACATCGACTGCATCGCTCAGCTTTGTGCCATCCACAAACTTGCTGAAATGCACTTCATCTCACATGCCA
Source organism: Oreortyx pictus (assembly GCA_036925125.1). Classification (NCBI taxonomy): domain Eukaryota; kingdom Metazoa; phylum Chordata; class Aves; order Galliformes; family Odontophoridae; genus Oreortyx; species Oreortyx pictus. The sequence goes on from JAUPFR010000029.1 coordinate 5,417,697, forward strand.
CATTAACAACACACATGGTTACAAATAATACCAGCTCCAATACAGGCCCCTGACGGTCAATACTCATCACTGGACCCACCTGAAGATCAAATCACTGACTGCAACTATCTGAATTCAATAATCCAGACAATCCCTATTCTGAGTATCCAATCCATCCACTTCACACACCCACGTTTCACCCTCATGCCCTCAGAGAATACATGCTGACTGACGCTAGTAATCTGTTTCCCATGTGCTATAACAGTTTACAGAAGGATATGCTCTATGACCTTATTGGGCTCAGAAAAGGAGCGGCCTGTAGTTCCACAGATCTTTCTTCTTTATCTTTTTAATAATGGGAGTTATGTTTCCTCTTGTCCAGTCACGGGATCACCAAGGTTGGAAAAGACCTGTAAGATCATCCAGTCCGACCACTCACCCATCACCAATAGTTCTCACTAAACCATGGCCCTCAACACAATGTCCAAATGTACCCTGAACACCTCCAGGGTCGGTGCCTCCACCATCTCCCTGGACGGGGCAGTGCCCGACCACTCTTTCAGAGTCGCAGTATTTCCTAACATCCAGCCTGCATCTCCCCTGGTGCAGCTTGAAGCCATTCCCTCTAGTCCTATCACTATCCACACGAGAGAAAAGGCCGAGTCACTGGGAACTTCACAAGACTGCCATGGCATGCCAAAGATGATGCACAGCAATCTCCTTGCCCGGTTTCCTCAGTACCCTCTCTTGCACCTCACCAGACACCAGAGACTTGTGCACACCCAGAACTCTGAGATGGTCTCAAACCATCCTTTCCCAATATCTTTAGAAAACAGTTTTTAAAAGGTTAACTACATAAATCTGTAACATTTCTTCCAACAACGGAAAAGCTTACCAGATTATCAAATACTCTTTCACCACCACTCCCCAGCACATTATATTCTTCAGATACACTTGCAACAGATTTTTTTCTCCCTGACCGTGGGTTGCTGCTGTTTTCTCCATCAGAACACCACTCAGTAAGAGCACTTTGCTGCTCTTCTTCTAGAAGGTGAAAAATATTTTCAGAACAGTTTTATAATCACTTTAATGATCTACTGCTTTCCGTTACAAAAATAGTGACTTCAAATCACAAGTTTACCTACAGCATTCTATTTTACTCAATCAAGAAGTTGGTACCAGTTCAATATAAATTCTGTAAGGGCACACAAAGTGCATGACTGCAAATGTCTGCTCCAAGAGCACAGGAAGAAGTACCATCCAGGTGCTACTAACAGGAACTGTTTCTGTGCAAGATGTACACAATCCTGCACTGTTCAATGGCTGCAATTTAATCTGTACCTCTACGTCAACACATCGTATCATTTTGTTCTGTATTTTTTCCATGGAGGCAACACACAGCATAACATGCAAATCTACGCCATTATATTAGCAAAATGTTTATCAACCGAAGGCAAAAAGCATGCCTTTTTTTAATTGATCAACTTCAATAACGTGAACGTTCCAAGTTTAAAGATACTTGCCGTTATCTAATCATGTCTCATTTATCATTCCAGCTTTCAAATACAAAAGAATCATCCTATTTAGTTGTTCAAATACTCAGTGAGCCTCACTGCCCACTCTCACAATCAAGAAGTATACCGACCTCGCTGTTTCTCCTGTCAGCATTTTACCATCTCTTTGTTTAGTGCTTCGTAAAATGTCCTCCAAAAACATCTCCTTAACTTCAAATGGTCTTCCTTTTACTGCAAGCACAGACAACTCTCGAAGTGCTAAGATAGCCCCTAGTTCCACTGACAAATCTTAATTAAAAAATGACTTTTGTAAATATGAAAAAATCAATTAAAAAGTTAAGAGAAAATGGTTCAAGGAATTACCTTCCTTAAAAGAAAGTCTGTTAAGAATATCTGAGAGTATGCCTTCTCAAGACTGCTGAGTCACAAAACAAAAACATGATTGAAAAGGGAAATGTCTGTTATGTACATTGTTTATCATAAACCTCTTCAATGCTATCTACGCATTATGGGAAGAAATCTAATGTGTGACAGTCTATACATTGAAGTTTTAGCAAAATGAGAAAGAGAAAATACTATTTTTGTTCAAAGAATCCACTGTGTAAGACTGCCACCTGGATTACAAAATAACATAATAACGCTAACACAATTCTCCATGAGCAGTTTGTCAATTTGTATAACAAAGCTTTGCTTGGTTTGTCATTCTGTGTAACAATGCTCTGCTCGAGACAAGTCCATGAGATGAACTGAGTTTCTTCACTTACTCTAGCCCTACTTTGCCAAATAAGGACTGACAAGCCAGAAATTGCAAATGGTCTTTATCCCCCAAGAATCTCTTCCAATTTCTTTTTCAATATCACTGTTTTCTAAACCATTCTAACAGATGTGACAGAACCCTTTTTCACAGGAATAAAAATTATCTAGATTTCTGGTCCCTAAAGTAGACATTTGTTATAGATGAGTTTAAACTACCCCGAGCCTCCCTCTTCTTCAGGAAAAATGACTTCCACATACTGACGTGTAATACTTAAGACATCACTGCTGAAAAGTCGAAAGAAGCAGGTCACTCATGCAGGAGACGTGCAAGCCAGGAATGTGGGAAAAAAAAGAAAACAAACAAACAAACAAACAAACATCTCCTACACCTTACCTTTGTTAGAGGTCAGTCAAATCAGGTATTAAATAAAAGTAACTTCTTACACTTGAATGTAATCTAACTATAAATTATTAAGCCTGGACATAAAATATCACATCTTTTCTCAAATTTTACCTGGATTAACAGTTGACAATTTCCTTTGAATATAATCACACGATTAAAACATGCAAAAAGCAAACTGCCTGGGTCTGTATTTCTGAAGTGACCAGGTACAGCCACCTGTGCTTTATCCAGTAACAAACAGCAATCTCTGAGGCCTGAAGAACTAACACCTACTGGAATTAGTTAATGTTTATCATTCTCTTGCAGACCTGAAGGTCTTAAGGTACTGACTTCCTCATCCTGGAGATCAGTACATTAATAACTTCTTTTCTTGAGCTCAATATCAGGAGACAAGGCATCTCTGCACTTAAAAAGTTTCTAGCAACAGAATAATTTATTCTCAAATAGGTATAAACATGTTAAAAAAAAGAAAAAAGAAAAAAAGAAAAAACCCTACAACTGTAAAATTAAGAAAAGCAACAAGAAGAAACGTTATTCAATTCCCACTCACTGTTCCCATCACCCTGGCCAGATGAAGTGGTACTTACAGTGGTACACAGGTATACTCTAATTTAAGAGTTCACAAATACTTACTGTGTATCACTGGGCAACTTCCAAAATACTTAATAAAGAGATCTGTATCTAGAGCAGCGCTAGAAATGATCAGATTTAAATCAGAGTCGTTTTGCAATATTTCGCTCAGTTTTATTAACAAGAAATCACTGAATCTATCCCTCTCATGTACTTCATCCTAAAACAAGAGGAAAAAAGAAACCAACAGATAAACATTCACAAATACAAACTTTTTCAAAACTAAAAACTTACTTTTCATAGGTACACTGAAGATGCATAAAACACAGAATTCCAACTTAATTTAACTAAGCACTTCAAAAAAAAGTATTCACATAAAAAACTTTTGAAGTTTCAAAAAGATACCAGAGCAGTCTGTGCTGTTAACGGGTAAGGAATGAGATAACCTGACTTCAGAGGCTGAACGATCCAAGATGATCTTCAAGGTCTCTCCCAACCAAAACCATCCCATGATTCCATGAAGTGCATTTCTGAAATTTCTAATTCTTTGATCAATTATCATCTCCAAGATATTGACATGAACCACCATTTCCACAAATCTTATTTTAATAAACTCTTCAGAGTTGAAGAACTTAAAGGAATATATAATATCACATGATCAGAAAATAAGTTTAGTTCCTTAGGTCCATTAAATCACGCACAAGGCTTAACATCAGTTAAGGCATATGAATGACTGAAGCAATTATTTATTTGGGGTTTTGTTTCCTTTCACATTATGAATTTATCAAGCAGGAAGCCAAACACTTTTTAAGGTGAAAGCAGAGCATGGAACATTCCTACACTTCTCAGCAAACAGGAGAGCCCGTAGAATTATTTTGATTTTGATGTTTTCAGCAGCGGAAACATTTTTCAAGGTGATTATATACTCTGGTTCCACCATGTTCTCAGTCTCCATGACAGGAATTATACTACTTATTTTGAAAGCCTTTGTGCTAACAAGTGGACTGCTACACTGGTACTACAAAAATAAGTACGTGATACAAGAAATTCTGACAGATTCACAATGAATCATATACACATATGCCTAAAGCTTCCCTGCTTTCTGAGGAAAAAAAAAAACAAACACATAAAGAAATGTGTACGTATCTGTCCTTCACAACTGCTTTGTCATCCCAGAATGTAATGCCATCACAAGCATAAATATAAGATACTTTTACCAAAAAGAGCACACACTCAAAGAGTAAAAACTCAGTAAGTAAGGAAAAAATGTTTTTCCTGATTCTGCCCAAACAAAAATACTTCACATGCTTAGTTAGTTAAGAAAACAAACCTCACAAGAAATACAGAATTCTTACCACAATAACGTGTGTTACTGCTGATAGAGCACGCTCTCCTGCCATCAGTGTGCGAAGCAGTGTGCCACTAGTGCAAAACGTTAACCGTGTCCTTGGAGAAGTCCTATTGAGCAGTTTGTGAAGGCACTTCAGAATTGCACTATTCAGATGCATATTGCCTTCTCATTGCTTAAGAAAAACTAAAGGATTGAAGAGCTGCTCACCAGAACTAGGATCAGATTATAGTTATCTCACCAAGTAATTCAACCGTACTGTATGCTTTTATACTGCCTTTATTTGCAGAGAACACCTACAAAATTCCAGTGCTTATATTCCAACACTTCAGAAACTGAATCCACGTTTAAATAAATATAACAGCAAGTAAAAAAAACTCCGAGAGCCTCAGTATGGAAGATTCTCTCAGATTATTTTACACAAACAGTTTTCAGTTTCTCAGCATGTACTTGGGACTGTACTGTTTGCATTTGCCTACACCTGACTAAATCACATAAAATCAGTTGATCCTTTCCAAACACATCAATTTTTCCTTGAAGAGTTCCACAATATGTTAGAAGCTACTGTTTTAGAACCTGTGGGAATTAGCTGTGCAAGTAGAATCAGTTATTGCCACTACCTTCTCCAGAACTGCCAGTTCTCAAAACTTCTTTATTATCATATTCCACAGTTCTTTTCCTGAAAGCACATGAACTCTCAACTTATCACACACTTTCCAAGTTTGGAACTCATCCCTCCTTTCAAAAATTCTCTTACTTCCTACTGAATGTTTAAGGAACATATCCAAGATGGAATACTCTTCAGCAGCCTCTTCTGGAAATCGGGACTGCTATCTAACACTCAGTAAGATCAAAACAATGTGACACTTGTATTATTGGTTTTTTTTTAATTATTGTTTTATTTTATTCTTTCAAACCAGCGTTGTAAATATTCATCTCTCTCTCAAGAACCGTATTTACTCTTTCTTTAGGAAGATTTTCCGCACTAACTCCAATAGTTCTATCTTGATCCGGCCCATAGTTTGTTCTTATTCAGCTACCGTAATACTCCCTGCTCTAGCTCTTTAGATCTCTTAATAGGCTTCAAAGCTTTCAGAGATATACCCAAATTCTTCTTTATTTTCATTAGCTGTGTGTTACCTTCATTCATATAAGCAGCAGAGCCAGACATACCCTTCGCGTTAATAGTTGCTACTAACTGCCACCATAAAGTTCCTGTTAAAGCACTCCAGTTCTCTTACATACCGTAAAAGCTTATGGAACTTTTCAATCTATGGCTGGGGAGAAAAAAGGAGAGGAAAACGTATAGTTGATCTGAAAACAATACAAGAGATTTATCTCTCCCCACAAGTAGAAATCAAATGAATATGCCTCTGACTCACTTACAGAAGAAAGCATACTATTTCATACTGCAACCTGTGGAAGAAAATCTGTCACTGGCAAATATTCAATTGCCTGAAGCAACATATCCTACCTATAATTTATACCCTGTTTGCTATGTTGTAACCCCTAAAATCCGGGAGCTTTCACATACATATGAACACAAGATGCTGCCTTAACGATATGTCGTTAGTACCTGCTTTGTAATCTGATCTGACAACCAGCAGTTTGGCCAACCTGTTCTCTTCTTTCTGCGGCAACTCTTTCAGCCACGGCAATAACTGCAGAACGTCCTGGCTGAGTGCAAAATATCCAACAGGGAATTCCATTTTTGTAGAAGTCATCAAGAAGGAACTGAGGAATCTGTAAAAAAAAAAAAAAAAACGTTTCAGAGTACCTGGTAGTCTGATGGAGTTACAGGTGTCTGTTAATTTTAAAACAGCAAAGCAACTTAACTCTATCTCAGTATTATACAGATTGCAAAACTTGCATTTCACAATATTCTACTGACAATAAAACAAAAACTAGCGTTAGAAGAGAAATCACCAAGCACAATAATAGCTCCATTATATTAAACACTTTAAATTATTTTAATTAAAAGCTAGTATTAATCAAAAAATTATGCAGAATCTTTCACATTTTTTAATAAGTATCTGCTGGCTTTGTGTATCAATTGCTTCCTCACATTTCAAATACAACACCTTACTATACAGGAAATCGAAAGTCTAAAAATCAGCAGAATGAAATCCCTTGTCACATAAACATTTTCTAAAATCAGATTAATTTCATATAAACACTAACATCTTTTACTTTTTTTAATTAAAAAACATACTTGAGTAGTTTTTCCTGATCCAGTCTCTCCTATAATGAGAACAACTTTATTTTCCTTTATTGTTTTGACAGTTTCCTCCTCCGTTTCAAAAACAGGTACTGATTGCCTAAAAGAGTCACACTCTGACTCCCCCCTTTGCAGTGGGACTGGAGGAACACCACAGCTAAGCCGCCCACCACTCTTCCCTGCTTCTTTGTTTTCTGTGGAGAACACGTGTCAATTTACCTATAGGTACAAAGGAATTGATACAAAGCGAAGTAATTAAAGCATCATTTAATTATCGCACGCAAAAAGGAGCATTCCTGACTTGTTATTTACCCCCTACAGATAAACTGATGAACCCATCGCATATTCAAAAGAAACATTCATAGTAGTGCTCCGTTATGCTGTTTGAGGTAAGTATTGTTCAAAGGAATTACTACTTCCAAACATACAATGAACAAAGCCAGACTTTCCCATTGCACTACTCTGAGTCAAAAAAAAAGCTCTAAAAGAGGAACAAAAGGAGAAACAGAAAGTAAACTTCAAAAAAACAAACAAACAAAAAAAAAAACAGGTTTATTTTCTTGTCTTTTGACCACATTTACACATCCACAGTTTGCCTAGAAATATTCACTGCGGAGTATTAAACAGAACTCAAGATATCCCAAACTGGAAAATGAGCGTTTTCTCAGTACAGCTACGGGGGATTCTCTTGTGATCCTGGGTCTTGTTCAACATCTTTTATTAATGTTCTGGATAAAGTGATAAAACACACCCTTAGCAAGTCTGGTGATGCAAAGCTCCATGTGGCTTATTCTGTGTGAGCTATCACACAGAACTGATTTACAGAAGCATGTAAGAGACTTAGAGGTTAAAAATAAAATCACTGAGCAGAGAGTAACAAGCAGCCTTAAACACATTCAGAAAAACATTTTTTTAAAGTAACTTAACATCCAGTAAATATAAAAGACACCTGCAGTGGTTCCACACGGATGGCAAGTTAAAGCTCACCACATTGCTCTCACTCTCCCTACTCAAAAGAACAAGAGGGATGTTTAATTAGAAGAAAAGCCAAGAGAGAAAACACACACCCTCTACTTTACATCAGCAAGCCATGTTTGGCCACATCTCGGACAGCAGGGCCTCAATGTGCACTGCAAGCCCTTCCCAAAAACCCCTCCATCTCCTGTTGACTTCTCTGCACCCCCTGCTCACCCCCTCAGCCTGCAGGCTTTGGGCACACTGGAGAGAGACTGGGAGCCGAGCACAGCCCAGCAGCAGCGCAGGCCAATCCTGTGCCAGCCACAGCGTGAGGAGCAGAGCACAACGTGGCTGTGGTGAACAGGAACTCCATCCCTGACAGCGTAACCTCCATACCCAACCCCATGCCATTCCTCTCCTGTTCAGGAATATGTATGTCCAGTCTTCCAGCTTGCCTGGGTTGCACTGAGAAAAGAGGATTGTTCTGTGCCTTTTTTATATACACACACAATTTTCATTAAAACAAAAAAGAGTAACAGAAACTAGTTTTGAAATTATTTCTAATTTGAAACAGGTATTAAGCCGAAGCTTTTGAAGTATACACTGTTTTCTTCCTTGTATTTCACTTGTGTTTTAGATGTAGCCTTCACATAAAGTGTCTGCTACATAAACAGTTCAGCAAATTTACTAATTCTGAGAAAAAGTGAATGAACGCAGGTATGTGTGTCCTCTGTTAATCCACCTTTAGTATGACTGGATTAGCAAACAGACACATGCCTGTTTAGGTGATTATTACTGCCCCCACGTGGTCAGGGACAGCAGAAAGAGCTATCAAATACATATCACAGAACTAAATAAAAACATATTACAAATTGTTTCATACTTTTTGTGAGCTTCTTGAAAATTACAGAAGCCGTCAGCACTGCACGAGTACTCCAGATACTTCTTCTGCAGGGAACATCTTAACTTATTTCATGAAATAACACAAGTTTAATTTGAATAATTAAATAAGAAAATTTACGTATCTGCTTAGTAAGAAAATGTGCATCTTCACAGCCATGCAGAAACACAGGTAGGCAGGCTGCTATCTGAAATCACTGAGTTTTGTTCGCTAAGTGGCACAAGCACACACAGCACGCGACACACAGAGGTTTCAGTTCAGCTGAGTGCTTGTGGCAGTGCAAGCAGTCAGCACTGCGCTGCGCCCGCACCTCACAGCATTCCACCAGTCTGCAGCTGAGCTGTGTGCAACCAACTCACAGAACCACAGAGTCACCAAGTGTAAAGCAAGCAAAGGCGGTGACAGAGCTTTTATTTGAGGTAGAGGCGCTACAGAAAGAGATGTCAGAGATAAGGGGGATGAACTCACCCCTCCCGGTGACCGTTTAGGTTAAGGAACGCAGCCGCCTCTCGTTCGAACACTGGCGCGCCGGAAGGAAGAGAGCCAGGGAGGGGGGGGCAACCCGCACAGGCTCTGAGCGGATCTGTGCTCCCGGAAGCACCACCGAGAGGGAGAGAGCGAGAGGTCGGGTGGACCTGGGCTCCTCCGCTCCACTCACTCAGATGCTCGTTCACTGGTTCAGGCTGTGACCAGGCAATCCCACTACACCAAGGTTGGAAAAGACCTCCAAGATCACTCAGTCCAACCACCTACCTATCACCAGTATTTCCCACTAAGTCATGTCCTTCAGTACAACACCTCAATGTTTCTTGACCACCTCCAAAACCAGTGACTCCACCACCTCCCTGGGCAGCACAATCCAGCACCATCCATCCACCACCCAGCAATCCCACCACTTTTTCAGAGAAGCTGTTTTCCTAACATCCGAACTGAAACTCCCTGGCACAACTTGAGGCCATTCCCTCTACTCCTATCACTGGTTACACGAGAGAAGAGGCCAAACTCTACCTCACCACAACCTCCCTTCAGGCAGCTGTAGGGAATGACAGCATCTCCCCCGAGCCTCCCCTTCTCCAGACTGAACAATTCCAGCTCTCTCAGACTTTCCTCTTAAGAGTTGTACTCCAGACCCCTCACCAGCTTCATTGCCCTTCTCTGAAGATGTTCCAGTGCCTCGTCTTTCTTGTAGCAAGGGGCTCAAAACTGAGCACAAGGTGTAGCCTCACCAGTGCTGATGACAGGGGGACAATCACTTCCCTGCTCCTGCTGACATTATTCCTGATACAAGCCAGGATGCCATTGGTTTTCTTGGTCACCTGGACACACTGCTGGCTCATGTTCAGCCAAGCATCAACCAGTACCCCCAGGTCTGTTTCCCCTGCAGAGCCTTCCAGCCACTCTGCCTGTTCCAAGCCTGTAGCGTTGCCTGCAGGACCCAGCACTTGGTCTACATCCCACCAACTTCAGCCCAGCTATCCAGCCTATCCAGATCCCTCTGTAGGGCCTTCCTACTCCCAAGCAGATCAACACTCACTCCCAGTCTGGTGTTATCCGCAAACTTACTGAGGGTGCACTCAATGCCCTCATCCAGGTCAACAATAAAGACACCAAATAGGATAGGTACCAGTACCAACCCCTGGGGAACACCACTTATGACCGGTTGCCAGCTGGATTTAACTGCATTCACCACTCTCTGGGCCCGGCCATCCAGACAGTTCTTTACTCAGCAAACAGTGTACCTGCCCATGTTCTCCACAAGAATACTAAGGGAAGAAGAATACCATATAAAACACTTCGCTGAAGCCTAGGCAAACTACAGCACCAGCTTTTCTCTCACTCACCAAGTGGGCCACTGAGTCATAAAAGGAGATCAGATCGGTCAAAGACATGCCTTTCATAAACCCAACATGGGTAGGCCTGATCTCTCAGCTGTCCCACGCGTGGCATACAATCTCAAGATGAACTGCTCCGTCTCCTTTCCTGGCACCTAGGTCAGGCTGAATGGTCTGATCCTCCTTGCAGCACTTCTTGTACACAAGAGTCACACTGGCAAGTTTCCAGTCCTCTGGGACCTCTTTGGTTGACCACGAACACTGACAGATGGTGGAAAGCAGCTTGACAGTCACCTCTGTCAGCTCCCTCAGGTGGATCCCTTCCAGCCTGATGGACTTTCAACAGTCCAGGTGGAATAACTGGTCTCTAACTAGTCACTTGAATTGTGGAGAACTTATTCTGCCCTCAACAGAGACTTTCAGGTCAGAGAGTGGAGTACCATGAAGATAAATGTTCTGACTTATGCAGAAGAGATTAAGAACCTCAATCCTTTCCTTACCCTCACATTCCCTTCTGCATCCAGTAAAGGACAGAGGTTTCTCCTTAGCCCTCCTCAATGTATTTGTAAAGAAGTTATTTTGTTCTCTTTTACCCCAATGGCCAATATGAGTTCAAGCTGGGATTTTGCTTTTCTAATTTTCTCCCTGCACATCCTAACAACTTCTTTGTACTCTCCCAGAGTTGCCCTTCCCTTCTTCCACAGGAGGCAGACTCTCTTTTTCTCCTGGAGCCTCAGGAAAAGTCTTCCTCCCCGCTGGCTCATCTTGCAGCCTGTTCCTGCACACATAAGACTTCCTTCTCAAGGTTCAACCAGCCTGCCCAGACTCCTTTGTCCTTTGGGACTGAATCCCAAGGATCCTCCCTACCAGTGACCCGAACAGTCCAAAGCCCATCCTCTGCAAGTCCAAGGTAGCAGTTTTGCTGGCCCTTCTCATGACTTACTAAGAATCAAGGTCTCTACCATTTTGTGGTCATTCTGCACAAGACAGCTCCTGACCTCCACATCTTCCACCAGTCCTTCTCCATTTGTGAACAACAGGTCAAGCATGGCACATCCCCTTTTAGGCTCACTTACAATCGCTCATGGAAAATATTGCTAAAAAAAACAAAATAATGCTAAAAGGTTACAATCTCATGGGGCCACACTACTAGCTGTCCAAGGCCACCTGCAGCCCACATGTTGAACACACCTGATTGAGAACATCTGTATCGTCTGGTCATCATTACTTCCCACACAAACATGTATGCTTATTCGTCACCACTGTTCCCTGTCCGTTAACAAATATGTGCACACAATATTCCCAACCTGTGGGCCTCTCAAAATGCCCACAGAACTAGTACTGAATACAGGCCTCATCCACCAAAGTGGTGGCTTTGTGAGAAGTAGATTGTGTCTTAGCAGTGGAATTTTCCAGTATTTCTGTATGTAGCATAGGGTAAGTTGCTGAACACAGTAAAGTTGAGACTGGGGCATTCCGACCTAGGTAAAAATGGCACAGTCACAAGGTAAGGTAATTATACAGGGTAGAGGAGAGCCTGATACAGGACAGTTCTAGCATGTAGTTTATTGAAAATATTGTCCTCTAATCATCATAGAAGGTACAGAACATACCTGAAGAATATGGGATTGGCAACAGACACTGTGTGGAAATGTAATACAGCAACAGCGTCGGGAGATTGAGAGCCTGAGACGCTCAACCAATGAGTGCCAGGAGAGGCTTTACCTGCGTCAGACCCAGGGTATAGAACGGAATGGATTTCACCAATGAGCTGCACGATTTATCCCTTGTCAGTAGGTGGTGTGCACCCATTATTACAATAATGAATAAAATTGCTGCTACCACAGAGATCTTTGCCTAAACTGAAATTCTTAACTTAGAGCGTTTTTAACAGCTCAGGACAGGAGCAACAGTGTGTAAGACTTCTGAGTGCCAACACCAGCTTAAGTCATTGCTACACACACATGGTTCCCTGCATAGCTGATCTGTCACCAGCTCCTCAGTGCCTTCTCACAACATGGAACTCCCATAACAGATTAGTTTATCTCAAGGCTCCCTGAGGCACACACCTGATGTCCTCATCCATTCACATTATCCACCAAGTGGAGCAAAGACAGCACCCCAAATGGGTTTGCCCTTTCTCAAGGCAGGAGCAACCTGTCTTCCCCAGCTGCTTCCCTTAGGGGACTTCATCTCCTCCCAAACATATGAGGGCTTTTTTGGAGAAGGCACAAGGTAATTCCCAGCCCTTTTGCGCACCAGAAGTCTGCCAGTTGGAGAGAGCCTTGGTAATCTGCCAGCAGCAGCACTGGTCAATCCTGTTCCATCCACAGGTGCAGAGCACAGCACTGCATGGGCTGCCATGGACAAAGTTAACTCTGTCCTGGACAGATCTGGTACAGCTCTCCAGTCCTTCTCTTCATTGTCCCTGTACAGCTACCCATAACACAGATGTATGTACACAGATAACTTCTTATTATACTGGATTTACGCAGCAAGGCTTTGGTAGCAGAGGGGCTTCTGTGAGCAGAATTAGCAACTGCCCCGTGTCAGATCAGAGCCAGCTCCAGCTGCTCCAAAAGAGACTCACCACTGCAAGAACTGAGCCATGACTGGGCGTGCACCGGGAGAGTAGATTTAAGTGAAGGAAACCTGCTGCATGACACCTGCTGGGCGAGAGGAGAGAGAAATCTAAGTGAAACAGCCTAAAGGCACCAAGGTCAGCGCAGGAGGTGCTCCAGGCACACAGCCCAGAATGAGCCTACTGTGGAACAGTGCTTGAGGAGCTGCAGCCGAGGGAAAGGCCACATAGGATCAGCTCAGTAAGGATGGCAACCCAATGGGAGGGACCCTGTATGAAGCAGCAGTGAGCAACCATGAAGAAGTAGCAAAGACAAAGCAGCCTTCATTCTCTATCCACATGATTTGCTTGTGGGGAGAACGAAGAATTGAGACCAACACTGAAGTTGAGTCTGGGAAGAATGAGGTATGGGAAAACAAATTCTAGTTTTAGCTCTCACTGCCTCACTGTCTTACCAATTAGCAATAAATTAATCTTCCACAAGTTAAGTTCGTTCAACCTGACATAACTCCAAGAATCAGCATTTTGTACTCCTTGAAGAAAGATCATGCAATGCCACAAAAATAAGTAACGGCCAACAGTACCATGGTTTCACAATGGCTTGCACACGTGGACGTCAGATATGGCATTCTATCTACACTAGTTCTTCCTATATCTTTCCCTTTCCTATTGCTTTTCTGCCTTAACTTCTCTGGCAATTGGATTTTCAGCTTTTATATGTAAACGTAGTCAACAAATATCAATCCTTTTCAGAAGATCACGGAGGATAAGAGAGGGAACAAAAAAAACCCCTCAACACATTCTAGCACCTTCCTGTGAGCCTCTTCCTCTGTTTTGGAGGACTGTTCTATGCTGCAGAGCAGCCCTGGGTGAGGGCTTTATGAACTCATGAAATCCGCAATACAGTAACAGGACAAGGCACCCCAAGAAAGCATGCCGTGAGTTTTGTTAACTTAGACTGAGTACAAAGATATTTATTCCCTACTTCCTTCCAGACTTACCAATTCCTACATCATGGAGGATACACTAGATTACAGGCAGCACCTTGTAGCTAAGTTTCCACGCATTTGCTGCAAGCAAAAGCGGATGCCAACTCACCCTTTACTTTTTGATATCAAACCAAGTGACTGACACAGACGGCAAGCGAAGGCTCTGTTGTTAGAAGTAAAACATGAAGGGAACGACACCTCTGCCAAGAGAAGGAGGAAAAGAAACACGTGCTACTCCGGACGTGTCGTCTCGAAGTCGCAAGCTCTCACAGCCCCTCGTGTTTTTGCCCCCCCGCGGACAGCCCGCTCTCCCCCTCCCCCTCCCGCCACAGCACGGCGGCAAACGGGCACGACGCAAAGGATCCCCGCAGCCCTGGGTCCTGGGCCCGTGCCCCGTAGTGGAGGGGAAAGTGGGCGTGGAGGAGCAGGCATTCCCCGCGGCCCCGTCGGGCTGCTGCGGGAAGGCGCTGTGGGTATCAGTGGCTTTCACTGGAAAGCCACTACAAGGTGCCCCCGGCACCTTCTTTTCTCTACTCAGAAGAACCTGTACCCTCCAACCTCTCCATCACTTCAGTGCCACCCCTGCACCTCTCCTATCCTGCCCGCTTCTTCCAAATCAGACATCAGACTCATCCCACCAGATTTCACTTCCGTGCTGTCATAGCTCTGGGTCTGAGGCAAGGCTTCTAGCTCTTTGTGCTTTTTCCTCTTGCTGTGTGCATGGGTGTTGGAGCATTTCAGATGTGCTTCGTTGTACCCAGCACCTTGTGGAGCAGGCCAAAGGAACTCACTAGCTTATATTCCCTCTGATTATGATGAGCCATCCCATAGTTTATAAATACTGGGCCAGGTTTTCTCTCTTTCCCTCTTCAAATCTAGTTTAAAGCCCTCTTGATCAGTCCTGCTAACTCCAGTACAAAAATCCTTTTCCCTTTCTGAGAAAGGTGCATCCCAGCAGGCCTGGTGTCATGTAGACCTTCCCATGATCAAGAGACCTGTGAATTGTCCCATCAAATTCATCTCTCTCCAACTAAGGGATAAGGATGTGCCTTGGGACCTTGTCAAAGGCCTTGCAGAAGCCCAAGTAAATTACAACAGTTGTTCTTCCCTTCCCCGCTCCATTGTAGAAGGGTACCAGATCGGTCAGCTGTGATCTGGCCTTGGTGAAGCCATGCTGCTTGTCACGGAATAACTCCTCATCTTGCATGTGCCTTGGCAGAGCTTCCAGGAGCACCAGTTCCATGATCTTCCCAAGCACAGAGGTGATGCTCACCAGCCTGTTGTTTCCTGGGTCTTCTTATCTACCCTTTCTAAAAATGTTTCTCTTTTTCCACTCACCAGGGTCTTCACCTGACAGCCATGACTTTTCTAAAGGTCTTGGACATAATTACCCCTATTGGTCTTTCCTTCCACTGGTAAGCAATGGGGAAAAAGGCAGGGGGAGATGGAAGCAATCACCTACAGCTATTACCTAAAATGCTATCAAAGAAACATGGTGCAATGAATCACAGAACTGGAATACTATGACTGCAAGCTACACGCTTTTCAGAATGGACAGACAGAGCAAGAGGGGTGAGGACATTTCCTTCTACGTTAAGAAGTGGATTGACTGCAAAGAACTGACTCTGAGACACACCCAAAAACAGGCTAAGAGCTTGTGGGTAAAAACTAGGGAAATAAATCTGCATTTTAAGGAGTGCAGCTTGAATTCATGGCTATTGTAGTTACGTTGGTGGCATTAGGCTAGAGTTTAATTTGTCTCCATGTGTTTAAGACCTGAATTCATAAAAAAGTTAGTGAAATAAAGGAAACCTTAACTCAGTGAACTGATAGTGTCTCAACACATTGTGAAGATGAGTGGAGTGCTGGTGCACTGAGCATGATTTAGACTGTCTGCTTGCTTTCATTATAAATATGCCTAAAAGAATGCAGGCAGTTTTTATTAGTTATAGAATTCTGATACAAACTGGAGTCAGGATTTAGGTGACAACATCTACTGAACACAGTAGACTACAGCGAAGCAGCAGGAAGACTTTACTGATAGTTCATCATATTTAGGTAGTTGATACCTGAGTATATGAAAACAGATTGAAAACATAACTGTGCCTTAAGCTCAAATCCTGTGCAGACTGGACTCTTCCTCAAAAACAGCAAATGCACTTCTGAAACCACTAAATGTGTTTGTGGACTCCCCTGAGGCTGCCCTCCAGCTCTGGCCTGCGTGCAAGCAGCAACTCTGGACAGGGTGAGCAGGACATACTCACTGGAGCCGGGGGTACTCCAACATGTCTGTATCAGTGTGTCACAGGGTGTGCCTGGCAGCCTACCTAGGGACAGAAGGTACAAGCATGTGCTGAAACGCATCATGCTCACTGGTGCTTAGGAGGCTGATTTTTTCACAGCAGCAAAGGTGCAGCACACAGCATGCATTCTCAGAAGCACAATCTTCCCTTTGTTAATGAACATGTGCCTCCGCAGGGTGAGAATAATTATTCTATGGGATTTAACAGTCTTGGATTTTGGTTGGTTTTCAGTGAGAATTTAACGTATTTTTATTAGGATTATCTTCAATAAATCATTGTGAATTTTGAAGTCACAAAATCAAATGTGTTGTATATGGTTTCCATTCAAGAGGTAACTAGAACAGAGGAGTCAAATAAGTATCAAAGCAGACAAGCTGATGATAAAGGGATTCTTGGGGGGTGGGGAGATAGATAGATAAATAAATAAGTAAATAGATTTGTTGTGAGTTGTGTGTGATTACATGTATGTTATTTATTTTATGCATACATTAAGTGTGTAATGCTTCATCTGTTTTACCATATAAGCAAAGGAGCCCAGTGTGTCACGCTCCAATATAAAGGAGGGAGACGAGGTTCTTAGATTATGTCTATACCCGGCGTGAGATTAGGAAGCAACGGTTCAAATGTTGGTCCAACCAGTTTATTACCAATATTCACCAGGGAGATGGGGAAGGGGGACACTGTTAAGGGTGATGGGGAAGGGAAGGCAAGCAAAAGGAAAGATAGGAAAGAAGCAAGGATTTGCACAACGCAGGGAAAGCCACCAGCCAGGATCCTATGGGCGGTCCAGTTGCAAGAGGCTCCTATGGTCTGAGGCAGAAGGGCAGGGGTGGCAGGAGCGGGGAGAACAGCAGCAGCGACGAGCAGCAAGCAGTTGTCCTGGAGAAGCGGCACCGGGTCAGCACAGGAACAGCGGCAAAGGGGTCAGCACCGTAGAAACAGTGAACAGTGATCAGCTCGTGAGGGTTCAGATAGTAGAACACCTCGAAGGAGCGGCGAGGTCCAGGAGAAAGCAGCATGTCTCAGGCAGCAGGCCCAGGAGGGAGTTCAGCAGCAGGGAATCAGCTCATGAGGTTTCCGATGGAAGAACGCCAACCCCCAACACACACAATAACCCTCAACTCAACAGTCTCATGGTAGTCGATCCCTCTTTTATCCTTCATTTCTCTTGCCTACCTAATAAATCCCATGCTAGTGTTGCAGGCAAGCGTCTCCTGAGATGGCTATCTCCCCACGGAGATGAGTACCAAACAAAAGAGTGTTCAGCGGACACTGAGCTGCAGCTTATCTCTCCTTCTTGCCCCAGGACGTGCCCATCTGCTTGTCCCTTAGACAAAGGATTTCGCAACCCTTGCCCAGGACTTGCTTGGACATGTTCACACATGTTCATCAGCAAACTCTGAGGCACTGGTATAAAATAATATCGTAATGTCATTTATCTCTGTATAGGCCGGGAGACACAGTAACTGCAAAGTGCAGTTCTGACAGTGTATGGAAACTGTTGAAGCACGGCCTGAACCACTGATTGATCACCTGAGGCGAGCACTGAGTCAGCCGCAGGGGCACAAGTGAGTGTGATTGGAAGGGGTGGAGTTTGACTCCACCTCTCCCAAGACCCCATTAAATATGGCTGACCACCACCAGGGAAGGATCTCTGGTTGGAGATCCCTCCCTAGTGGAGTTATTGGCAAGCCTTGACCATCTTCAAAGGTGAGCCACTCTTTCCTTATTCGTCATCTGTATATCATCTACTTCAGCCAATCTTTGGCAATCTTTGGCACTATTTCTTTTGGGTGCTATTCTTGGGGGTTATTTGCCCTACAATTGGCGAGCCAGGCAGGCAGGCTTTAAAAAAAAAAAAAATATATATATATATATATATATACATACATACAATAATTAACCATGTCTTTCATTTGGAACATTTTCAAATGGGGCAGGGGGGAGAACGTTACTCCCTTAGACCATACAATTCCTGGTCAAATTGTAGGATTTATGGGGTCATCCTATTATGGTCTTGCCACCCTTATTGAAAAATGGGTACCCCTGTGGGTTACAGGGAATGTTTCTCCTTCTCCAGCCTGGCTGACAGATTATTTTCAAGGTCTAGATAAGGACATACTAGTTAGAAAAGAACGTCGGCTAGCTGCTTCTGCTGTGGCTTGGCCTCTAATAATGGCCTTACATAAACTGGAAATAACAAATACGAATGTAGAATCCGAAAATCAATTGTTAAGAGATCGAATTGAAAAGCTGGATCAACAGTTGGGCACATTAGTAGCCAAAAAACCTGGACTAGATGTGCCAACAAGACAAATATGTATCGTATCAGTGGAGGACACCCCGGTCCCTGAAGTAGCGGACCTGGATGTTTCAGAAAAAAAGATTTCTAAATCAGATCTCGAAGCTCCATCTCTGGAGGATCCGTTTGAGATCCGACCAATCATAACTCAAAAAACAAAAAAAGTGCAAGATAGACCAGCGGGAGTGCCTCCTGACCAATGGCCCCCTGCAGAAACATGCTTGCATGTGACGGCTCGCCCGTATACAGCAAATGAGTTGATGGACCTAGTACAACGGTTCCATCAAAAACCTAGAGAAAGCATACCATCATGGCTCCTGAGGTTATGGGATACAGGAGCTGAAAGCGTGTTAGTCAGTGGGACAGAAATGTCAAAACTGGCATCTATAACTATACACCCAGCCCTGAGGCAAAGATTATATCCTGCCATCCACTATAATAATGAGAATCATTCTATTATAGATTGGTTGATGGCAGCATGCCACTTAACGTGGCCTAATAAAACTGACCTTCCACTCAATACTGGTTTATGGTCCTCTATGGAGGACCTCCAAACATACATCCGGGAACTGGGTATGAGAGAGACTATGTATTCAGAGACCTTTGAAAGTCCTGATACAGAAAAATTTACAGCAGGTATGCGAGACCTAATAGTACAGCAAGCCCCCTCTCACCTTTATGGGACTTTGGTCTCCATCCTGAACCCGTTGGTGGCTCTGGAGGCTATCGTCCAACAGGCAGCCCAGTTGGTGGCAGACCTTGGGGAAACGGAGCACATAAGAACTAGGCGCAATGTCTGTATGGTAGAAGAAGCTGAGGCCTTCCCCATTAAAACTAAGAAGCCTGTCCCATGGATACCCCGATCGGGCCCCATACGGGTATCCCGAAAGACCATGTTCAATGATCTTATATGGGCCGGGGTTGCCTTTGCTAAAATCGATGGGCAACCCAACCATGTTTTGTTACAGCTCTGGAAACAACCTAGAAATGATCAAAAATTTCAGAGTACTCCCAGATTCATAGATTCATTAGGTTGGAAAGGACCTACAAGATCATCTAGTCCAACCATCCTCACACCACCATCCCTACCCTTCAAGCTACTAAATCAAATCCCTTAGCACCTCATCTAAACGCTTCTTGAACAGCGCTAGGGACGGTGCCTCAACCACCTCCCTTGGCAGGCCATTCCAGTGCCGGACCACTCTCTCAGAGAAAAAATTTTTCCTCAAATCTAATCTAAATCTTCCCCGGCGCAACTTGTGGCCATTCCCTCTTGTCCTGTCATTAGTTACCTGGGAGAAGAGGCTGACCCCCTCCTCACCACAGCCTCCCTTCAGGAAGTGGTAGAGTGCAATGAGGTCTCCTCTAAGCCTCCTTTTCTCTAGACTAGACAATTCCAGCTCCCTCAGCCGCTCCTCATAAGACTTGTGCTCAGAAAATCGGGAGTACGAATAATACAAGCAGCACCAACGACAACCTGGAATTTGGCTGACTTTATAGTCCCAAATAGAAGGAAGAAACATCCACAGGTGTCGCAGGCTACAGTGCCTGAACCACCTGCGGTAGAAGACTTAGATTTAGCCAACTTCATGGAGTAATGAAGGACTTTGGTCCCCTTAGGGCCTCCAGATGTGACCGGAGGCCATATGTAGAATTAGAGATATTTTGGTCGGAGAAGAATATTCAAAAGGTGATGGCTCTAGTAGACACTGGTGCGGAAACATCAATTATATATGGAGACCCAACAAAGTTTAAGGGCAGTAGAGTGATGATTGGTGGGTTTGGGGGACAGACCATTCCAGTTTCATGGTTGAAATTGGGTTGGGTTGGGCGTCTCCCACCCCAGGAGTATAAAGTGTCGATTGCCCCAGTCCCAGAATACATCTTGGGCATAGACATTTTATGGGGTCTGGCTCTCCAGACGACTATGGGAGAGTTCAGACTTCGGCAGAGGTACATTAGTATCCGGGCGATACAGGCAGTATTGAGGGGCCATGCGAAACATGAGCCCATTTCTTTGCCGAAACCACGCTGGATTACTAATGTAAGACAGTATAGACTCCCGGGGGCAGAAAGAAATATCAAAAACTGTGCAGGAACTAGAAAAAGTAGGTATTATAAGACCTGCACATAGTCCATATAATTCCCCCATATGGCCAGTGCGGAAGTCAGATGGAACATAGATTCATAGATTCATTAGGTTGGAAAGGACCTACAAGATCATCTAGTCCAACCATCCTCACACCACCATCCCTATCCACTAAGCTACTAAATCAAATCCCTTAGCACCTCATCTAAACGCTTCTTGAACAGCGCTAGGGACGGTGCCTCAACCACCTCCCTTGGCAGGCCATTCCAGTGCCGGACCACTCTCTCAGAGAAAAAATTTTTCCTCAAATCTAATCTAAATCTTCCCCAGCGCAACTTGTGGCCATTCCCTCTTGTCCTGGCATTAGTTACCTGGGAGAAGAGGCCGACCCCCTCCTCACCACAGCCTCCCTTCAGGAAGTGGTAGAGTGCGATGAGGTCTCCTCTGAGCCTCCTTTTCTCCAGACTAAACAATCCCAGCTCCCTCAACCGCTCCTCGTAAGACTTGTGCTCCAGACCCCTCACCAGTTTTGTTGCCCTTCTCTGAACACGCTCCAGGGCCTCGATGTCTTTCTTGTAGTGAGGGGCCCAAAACTGAACACAGTACTTGAGGTGCGGCCACACCAGAGCTGAGTACAGGGGGATGATCACCTCCCTGCTCCTGCTGGCCACACTATTTCTAATACAGGCCAGGATGCCATTGGCCTTCTTGGCCACCTGGGCACACTGCCGGCTCATGTTGAGCCGAGCATCAACCAACACCCCCAGGTTCTTTTCCTCTATACAACTCCTCAAGCCATTCTGCCCCAAGCCTATAGCATTGCATGGGGTTATTGTGGCCAAAGTGCAGGACCTGGCACTTGGCCTTATTGAACCTCATCCCGTTGACCTCAGCCCAACTGTCCAGCCTATCCAGATCCCACTGGAGGGCCTCCCCACCCTCAGGCAGATCGACACATCCTCCCAACTTGGTGTCATCCGCAAACTTACTGAGGGTACACTCAATCCCCTCATCCAGGTCATCAAAATCAATAAAGCCAAGGGTCTCTTGTAAGGGTCACTTACCTATTCCTGAGTCTAAGCAAGTTTGTTTGTTTGTTTGTTTCTTTGTTTTTCACAAAAATGTTATTCAGATACAATTAATTACTCTTGCTTAATTTAATCTGTATCGCTTACCTGAAAACTAAAACTGTTTTTAAAAAGTGTTGGTAATGACTTGCTAGTAGTGTTAAAGACTTAAGTTACATAGAAATTAAAATTATAAAATACTTTTAAACTACCGAGTGTTACTTCCTGTACTGCAGGATATGTAAGTTTCCAGGTATTTGAACATAAAAATGACAGAAAGGAAGGGGTAGAACAATAAATAGAAGTTGTTATGATGCAGGAAATGTATTTTTAATTGAGTTTTGAGTAGTATGGTATTTAGATGGATGTTATTTTCCCTTTGTTATGCAAACATGGAGAATGACGTTAGATTATAGGGAATTAAATAAGGTTACGCCGCCCATCCATGCGGTCGTACCCAATATTGCTTCCCTAATGAACACACTCAGTAGGGAAATCAAGACCTACCATTGTGTCCTGGATTTGGCAAATGCATTTTTTAGTATCCAGATTGCCAAAGAATCGCAAGATCAATTTGCGTTCACATGGGGAGGCAGGCAGTGGACCCTTCAGGTCCTGTCACAGGGGTACGTGCATTCACCAACATGCTGTCATAACTTGGTGGCACGTGACCTAGCTAATTGGAGGAAACCTAATAATAATGTCAACCTATACCACTACATTGTGATCTATATCACTACATTGATGATCTCCTGTTAACATCTGACTCACTGGAAGCAGTAGGAGAGGTGTCAGATTCATTAACCTCCTACCTAAATGAAAGAGGATGGGCTATCAATCCTCAAAAGGTGCAAGGTCCAGGCCTGTCCGTAAAATTTCTGGGGGTAGTCTGGTCAGGAAAGACCAAAGTGCTACCCAGTGCCATCATAGATAAGGTTCAGGCATTTCCAGTCCCTACAACGCCAAAGCAGCTGCAGGAATTTCTAGGTATATTGGGATACTGGCGTTCCTTTATACCTCATTTGGTGCAGCTGCTGAGACCTTTGTATAGACTCACAAAAAAGGGCCAATCATGGGAGAACAGAAGAGGATGCTTTCCAGCAAGCAAAACAGGCGGTGAAACAAGCCCGGGCACTGGGTATATTTGATCCTACCCTCCCAGCTGAATTGGATGTTCATGTTACTCAGGATGGCTTCGGCTGGGGCCTATGGCAATGTCAGAGTTCTGTTCGGACCCCCCATTGGATTTTGGTCTCAGGTCTGGCACGGAGCAGAAGAAAGATATAGTATGATTGAAAAACAACTATTGGCTGCCTATACCGCATTACAAGTGGTAGAGCCAATAACCCAGACGGCAGAAGTCATAGTTAAGACCACTCTTCCAATTCAGGGGTGGGTAAGAGATCTGACCCACCTTCCTAAAACAGGGGTGGCCCAGGCACAGACGGTGGCACGATGGGTCGCCTATCTCAGCCAGAGGAGTAGTCTGCCTTCCTCACCGTTGAAAGAACTCCAAAAGATTCTAGGCCCAGTGACGTATCACAGTGATGCACCAAAACAAACCTTGGTTGCTCCGCCACAGAAGAGTCCCGTCCAGGAAGGAAAATATCCCATTCCTGAAGATGCCTGGTACACGGATGGGTCCAGCAAGGGCAACCCAAGTAAGTGGAGAGCAGCAGCATACCATCCCGCTACAGATACAATATGGTTTGAAGAGGGGGTTGGTCAAAGCAGCCAGTGGGCAGAGCTGCGGGCCGTGTGGATGGTTATAACCAAAGAACCTGGTGACGGTATCCTGAATATCTGCAGAGATAGTTGGGCTGTGTACCAGGGGCTCACTCTTTGGATCGCACAGTGGGCTACCCAGGACTGGACTATCCACTCCCGACTGATCTGGGGCAAAGATATGTGGTTAGACATATGGAATACAGTCAAACACAGAACTGTACGTGTCTACCATGTTTCTGGTCACCAACCCCTAGAGTCACCAGGAAATGATGAAGCCGACATACTGGCCCGAGTTAGATGGGTTGAGAACTCACCATCTGAGAACATTGCCTACTGGTTACATCAAAAGCTGCGGCATGCTGGACAGAAGACCATGTGGGCAGCTGCCCGTACAATTATCGGATGTAGCTCAAGCATGCCGAGACTGTGATGCCTGCTCAAGAATGAGACCGAGGTCGTTGCCTGAAACAACAGCCCATCTTGCTAGAGGACACAATCCTCTACAGCAATGGCAGGTTGATTATATTGGGCCCCTCCCTCAATCTGAGGGGGCGAGATATGCGCTAACCTGTGCTGACACCGCGAGTGGGCTAATGCAGGCCTATCCAGTACCAAAAGCCAACCAGGCATATACCATCAAGGCGCTCACAAGATTGATGGCTGCCTACGGGACACCACAAGTCATTGAGAGCGAACAAGAGACTCATTTCATGGGTGCAATGATACAACACTGGGCTGAAGAGAACAACATCGAGTGGTGACTCCACCTGCCATACAATCCAACGGGGGCAGGCCTGATTGAGCGTTCTAATGGTATTCTCAAGGCTGCCCTGAAGACAGACTCTCGGTCTCTGCAGGGGTGGACGAAGAGACTCCACGAGACCCTGCGAGACCTGAATGAAAGACCTAGAGATGGCAGACCCAGTGCCTTGAAAATGTTGCAAACAACATGGGCCTCCCCAATTAGGATCCAAATTACAGGTACAGATAATGAGGTAAGACCTCAGACCGGCCGTGAGAACAATCATCTGCCCCTGAGAGCCTGAAACCAGGCATCAATAAAATAAGATGGCCTAGGAAGGTGCAGGTAGGACCACGATGGTGTGGCCTACTTGCACCTTGGGGGAGATTACTGGAGATGGGGGGTTTGGTAGTCCCTCCGGTAATAGGTACATGGCCTACTGATATTGTGGTCAACACTCCAGTCCTTATTGCTAAAGGAACCCCTATCATGTCTCTGTGGCAGATCAGGACACCCCCTTTGGTGCCTGATATAATCGTGCAGCCAAAGACATCTGGGCAAAAGGTTTGGTACAGGCGACCAGGGCATGCCCCTGTACAAGCTGAAGTGTTGACCCAAGACAGGAATACGGCCTGTATCTTACCCTGGAGGGCAGACCTCCCCCTCCTGTGAGGATGTCAAAATGTGATGTCTCAGAATCTCAGTGTCACAATGTGAGGATGTCACAATGTGAAGATGTCAAAATATGAGGATGTCAGAGACATCCTCACATAGTGATATCCTCACATTGTGTCACTGAGAATCTGTGACATCCTCACACTGTGACATCCTCACACTGTGACACTGAAACATTGTGATACCCTCACATTGAGACACAGAGACTCTGTGACATCGTCGCATTGTGACATCATCGCATTGTGACACTGAGATACTGTGACACCCTCACACTGTGAAACCCTCACACTGTGACACCCTCACATTGAGACACTGAGACTCTGTGACATGCTCACATTGTGACACAGAGACTCTGTGACACCCTTACATTGTGACACCCTTATATTGTGACATACTCACATTGAGAGACTGACACTCTGAGAAATCGTCACATTGTGACATCCTCACATTGTGACATCCTCACATTGAGTCACTTAGACTCTGTGACATCTTCACACTGTGACTTCCTCACCCTGTGACTCTGAGACTCTGTGACACCGAAACATTGTGACACCGAAACATTGTGATACCCTCACATTCAGACACAAAGAATCTGTGACATCGTCATATTGTGACATCGTGACGACGTGACATCTTCACATTGTGACGCTGAGATACTGTGAAATCCTCACACTGTGACACTGAAACATTGTGACACCCTCACATTGTGACACCCACACATTGAGAAAATGAGACTCTGTGACATACTCACATTGTGCAATCCTCACATTGTGACATCCTCACATTGTGACATCCTCAACTTGTGACACTGAGACACTGAGCAATCCCCCAATTGTGACATCATCACTTTGTTATATCCTCACATTTTGACAGAGAAACTCTGTGACATCCTCCCATTGTGACATCCTCCCATTGTGACATCATCAAATTATGACATTGTGACTCTCTGACATCCTCACACTTTGACCATCACATTGTGACATCGAGGCTCTGTGATATCCTCATATTTTGACATCCTAACATCCTGACACTGAGCCGCTGCGACATGCTCACATTCTGATAAACTCACATTGTGTCACTGAGAATCAATGACATCCTCAAATTGTGATATCCTCACATTGTGACATTGAGATTCTGTTATATCCTCACATTTTGACATTCTCAAATTGTGACTTTGAGACTCTGTTATATCCTCAGATTTTGACCTCCTCACATTGTGACATTGATATTCTGTGAAATCCTCACATTGTGACATTGAGACACTGTGACATCCTCACATTGTGACATTCACACATGGCGACATTTAGATTCTGTGACATCCTCATATTGTGAAATCCTCACATTGTGACATTGAGACTCTGTAATATCCAAATATTGTGACATCCTCACATTGTGATATCCTCACATTGTGACATTGGGACTCTGTGACAACGTCACATTCTGACATCCTCACATTGTAACACTGAGACTCTGTGACATCTTCATATTGTGACGTCCTCTCATTGTGACATTGAGACACTTTGACATCCTCATATTTTGACATTGAGTCTATGCGAAATTCTCACATCCTGACATCCTAACATTGTAACTTTGAGACTGTAATATCCTCACATTGTGACATCCTCACATTTTGACATCGTCACATTGTGACAACCTCAAATTTTGACATAGATACTCTATGACATCCTCACATTGTGACATTGAGACACTGAGAAATCCTCACCTTGTGACATCCTCACCTTGTGACATCCTCATATTTTGACATTCTCAAATTTTGTCACAGAGACTGTGTGACATCCTCACATTCTGACATCCTCACATTGTGACATCCTCACACTGTGATATTCTCACATTGTGACACTGAGACTCTGTGACATCCACACATTGTGACATCCTCACATTGTGACATTGATTCTCTGTGACATCCTCACATTGTGACATTGAGACTCTGTAATATCCTCAGCTTGTGACATCCTCACATTATGACATGCTCAAATTTTGACACAGAGCCTCTGTGACATCCTCACATTTTGAACTCCTAACATTGAGAAATTGAGACTCTGTGACATTTTCATATTGTGAAATTGAGACTCTGTGTCATCCTCACATTGCGACATTGAGACTCTGTGACATCCTCACATTGTGACATTGATACTCTGTGATATCCTCACATTGTGACATTGAGACTCTGTGATATCCTCACATTGTGACATCATCACATTTTGTCTCTGAGAGTCTGTAACATCCTAACATTGTGACATCCTCACACTGTGACATCCTCACATTCTGACATCCTCACATTTTGACACTGAGACTCTGTGACATTCTCACATTGTGACATCCTCACATTCTGACATCCTCACAATTTGACATTCTCACATTTTGACACTGAGACTCTGTGACAACCTCGGACATTGTGACATCATCAGATTTTGACATCCTCACATTGTGACATTCTCACATTGTGATATTGAGACACTGAGACTTCCACACATTTTGACATCCTCACATTGTGAAATTGAGACTCTGTAATATCCTCAGCTTGTGACATCCTCACATTATGACATGCTCAAATTTTGACACAGAGCCTCTGTGACATCCTCACATTGTGACCTCCTAACATTGAGACATTGAGACTCTGTGACATTTTGATATTGTGACATACTCACATTGTGACATTGAGACTCTGTGACATCCTCACATTGTGACATCCTCACATTTTTACTTTGAGATTCTGTAATATCCTCACATTGTGACATCCTCACATTTTGACATCCTCACATTTTGACATAGATACTATGAGACATCCTTACATTGTGACATTGAGACACTGAGAAATCCTCAACTTGTTACATCCTCACATTGTGACATCCTCAAATTTTGACATCCTCACATTGTGACATCCTCACATTTTGACTTTGAGAATCTGTGATATTCTCACATTGTGACATCCTCACATTCTGACATCCTCAAAATTTGACATTCTCACATTTTGACACTGAGACTCTGTGACAACCTCGGACATTGTGACATCATCAGATTTTGACATCCTCACATTGTGACATCCTCATATTTTGACAATGAAACGTTGTGACATCCTCACATTGTGACATCCTCACATTGTGACGCTGAGACTCTGTAATATCCTCAGCTTGTGACATCCTCACTTTCTGACATCCTCACATTTTGACACAGAGACTCTGTGACATCATCACATTTTGATATTCTCAAATTGTGACATTGACAATGTCATATCCTCACATTGTGACATCCTCATATTATGACATTGAGACTATGTGACATCCACACATTCTGACATTCTCACATTGTGACATTGAGACTCTGTGACACCCTCACATTGTGACATTGAGACTCTGTGACATACTCACATTGTGACATCCTCACATTCTGACGTCCTCACATTGTGACATTGATACTCTGTGACATCACCACATCTTGGCATCCTCACATTGTGGCATCATTACATTGTGACATTCTCACATTGTGACATTGAGACTCTGTGATATCCTCACATACTTACATCTTCACATTTTGGCACTGATACTCTGTGACATACTCACATTGTGACATTGAGACACTGAGAAATCCTCACCTTGTTACATCCTCAACTTTTGACATCCTCACATTGTGACATCCTCATATTGTGACATTGAGACTCTGTGACATCCTCAAATTCTGATATCCTCATATTGTGACATCCTCACATTGTG
Source organism: Oreortyx pictus (assembly GCA_036925125.1). Classification (NCBI taxonomy): domain Eukaryota; kingdom Metazoa; phylum Chordata; class Aves; order Galliformes; family Odontophoridae; genus Oreortyx; species Oreortyx pictus. The sequence continues at coordinate 5,446,382 of JAUPFR010000029.1, forward strand.
ACATTGATACTGTGTGACATCCTCACATTGTGACACTGAGACTCTTTAACATCATCACATTGTGGCATCCTCACATTTTTGCATCCTCACATTGTGACATCCTCACATTGTGACATTGATATTCTGTGAAATCCTCACATTGTGACATTGAGACACTGTGACATCCTCACATTGTGAACTCCCAACATTGAGACATTGAGACTCTGTGACATTTTCCTATTGTGACATACATTGAGAAATTGAGACTCTGTGTCATCCTCACATTGCGACATTGAGACTCTGTGACATCCTCACATTGTGACATTGAGACTCTGTGACATCCTCACATTGTGACATCCTCACATAGCGACAACCTCACATTGTGACATCCTCAAATTTTGACTTTGAGAATCTGTGATATTCTCACATTGTGACATCCTCACATTGCGACATTGAGACTCTTTTACAACCTAAGATTTTGACATCCTCACATTGATACACTGAGACTCTGTGACATCATCAAATTGTGACATCCTCACATTGTGACATTGAGACTCTGTGACATCCTCACATTGTGACATCCTCACATAGTGACATCCTTACATTGTGACATTGATACTCTGTGATATCCTCACATTGTGACATTGAAACTCTGTGATATCCTCACATTGTGACATCTTCACATTGTGACACTGATACTCTGAGGTGTACTTACATTGTGACATTGAGACACTGAGAAATCCTCCCCTTGTGACATCCTCAACTTTTGACAGCCTCACATTGCGACATCCTCATATTTTGACACAGAGACTCTGTGACATCCTCACATTCTGACATCCTCACATTGTGACACCGTGACTGTGTGATGTCCTCACATTGTGGCATCCTCACATTGTGACATTGAGACTCTTTTACAACCTCAGATTTTGACATCCTCACATTGATATACTGAGACTCTGTGACATCATCAAATTGTGACATCCTCGCATTTTGACATTGAGACTCTGTGACATCATCACATTGTGACATCCTCACATTTTTACTTTGAGATTCTGTAATATCCTCACGTTGTGACATCCTCACATTTTGACATCCTCATATTTTGACATAGATACTCTGAGACATCCTCACATTGTGACATTGAGACACTGAGAAATCCTCAACTTGTTACATCCTCACATTCTGACATCCTCAAATTTTGACACAGAGACTCTGTGACATCCTCACATTGTGACATCCTCACATTGTGACAGTGTGATTCTGTGATATCATCACATTCTGACACCCTCAAATTGAGACATTGAGACTCTGTGACATTTTGATATTTTGACATACTCACATTGTGAAATTGAGACTCTGTGTCATCCTCACATTGCGACATTGAGACTCTGTGACATCCTCACATTGTGACATTGAGACTCTGTGACATCCTCACATTGTGACATCCTCACATAGTGACATGCTTACATTGTGACATTGATACTCTGTGATATCCTCACATTGCTACATTGAGACTCTGTGATATCCTCAGATTGTGACATCTTCACATTGTGACACTGATACTCTGAGGTGTACTCACATTGTGACATTGAGACACTGAGAAATCCTCACCTTGTGACATCCTCACCTTGTGACAGCATCACATTGCGACATCCTCAAATTTTGACACAGAGACTCTGTGACATCCTCACATTGTGACATCCTCACATTGTGACATCCTCACATTGTGACATCCTCACATTGTGACATCCTCAAATTTTGACTTTGGGAATCTGTGATATTCTCACATTGTGACATCCTCACATTGTGACACTGAGACTGTGTGATATCCTCACATTGTGACATCCTCACATTGTGACATTGAGACTCTTTTACAACCTCAGATTTTGACATCCTCACATTGATACACTGAGACTCTGTGAAATCATCAAATTGTGACATCCTCACATTGTGACATCCTCACATTTTGACACTGAGACTCTGTGGCATCCTCACATTGTGACATCCTCACTTTTTGACACTGAAATTCTGAGACATCCTCACATTTTGACACTAAGACTCTGTGACATCCTCGGACATTGTGACATCCTCACATTGTGACATCCTCACATTGATACACTGAGACTCTGTGACATCCTCACATTCTGACATCCTCACATTGTGACACTAGACTCTGTGACATCCTTACATTTTGATATCCTCACATTTTGACATCCTCACTTTGTGACATTCTCACACTTTGACACTGAGACTCTGTGACATCCTCATATGGTGACATCCTCACATTGTGACACTGAGACTCTGTGACATCCTCACAATGTAACTTTGAAACATCTATATTACTCCCCGTGAATCTATGAGTCACCGGAGGGAACCAAATGATGCTGCAGTGTTCAAGAGTTGCTATAAGATCATGTGCAACATCCGGTGATGGTCTACCCAGTATTGATGTAGAGTAGGACAGACCTGCACAGCGTGAACGCATGCTTCCAGTAGACACCACCAAGCGCTGGCCCAAGGAAGAACACGAGCCATACCCTGATCATCACTCATCCCAGATTACATTGATATGCATCACGACGGGTTATTATGTAAAGCGTCATGATGTATTGGGTCTCTGTATTAAGGAGGGCTCACCCTATAGTTCCTTAATCAGTGGTTCATGTTGTGAAGGGGTGGATTGTATGGGAACTGTTGAATCATGGCCTGAACCACTGATTGATCTCCTGAGGCGAGCACTGAAGCAGCCGCAGGGGCACAAGTGAGTGTGATTGGAAGGGGTGGAGTTTGACTCCACCTCTCCCAAGACCCCATTAAATATGGCTGACCACCACCAGGGAAGGATCTCTGGTTGGAGATCCCTCCCTAGTGGAGTTATCGGCGAGCCTCGGTCTTCTGCAAAGGTGAGCCACTCTTTCCTTATTAATCATCTATATATCATCTACTTAAGCCCATCAAAAATATACCTTCTTTGGCACTATTTCTTTTGGGTGCTATTCTTGGGGGTTATTTGCCCTACACAAAGTGTGAAAGAAAACATGCCCTTAATGACAAGAATTGATTTTCACTTACCTAATAATAGGATAGGATAGAAGACAGCTGACCTTATTAATCACAAGATAACGAAGTGGGAGATGTAATGCTACCGGGAAATAAGCAAACGCTGTTCCAGACTGCTTCAAAATACCTACTTCCATGGATAAAAGATAACATTGCTCTTGTATGTAATGTTGATGCTCAGTTCTTTTTACCTGAGTAGGAAAAAAAAGGACTGATTAAAACTTAATTAGGCATCAAAAGGAGTGCTAAAAATATTCAAGAAGATAAAGAAGCTATTCTGCATGTGTGAGATGAAAATGATTTTTAATATGGTGGCAATGATTCTGTAAAAAAAATTACTTCTTTTTTCTAAGTGCAAAGGATCCAGAAAGATGAGGAGTGGTCTATGCAAAGAATAAGTTTGAAAAATTGGAGGGTGTTTTTTTAAGGATCAGGGCACTGAGGCCTGTCCGATTAATTGTTGGAGCAGAAAAACAAACCACCTCCTTTTCATGTAAAATGAGATGAGTGGGAAGGATTTGCATGTGTCAGACAGAGCCAGAATGCTCCCACCTGTTGTTCAACACCCCAACAAACCAAGTGCGTGAGCACAATGGTGCTGGACACACCGTGTTTTGTTGTAGTACGTCTAGCCTCGGTGTTCACAGGATGGGCAAAGTCAAACAAAGCTGTGGCGCTAACAAAGTACGGAGCTGGGCCTGCCTTGCGACAGCAGCTAGCAATGGGAGAACAGAAATTTTACGGCCAGTAATTTTTAATGCTTTCATAATTGACTTGGATGCAGGACCTGAAGGCACACTAAGCAGGTTTGTGGATAACACTAACTTGGGATGAGCTCCTGACTCCTTTATGACATCCTGCTGAGAGATCTTGTCAAACTGGAGGGCTGGGCAATTGGCAACAACATTCATAGAACCACCAAGACTGGAAACAACCTACACGATCATACAGTCCAACCGTCCACCTGTCACCAGTAGTTCTCACTAAACCATGCCCCTCAACACAAGGGCTAAACGCTCCTTTACACCTCCAGGGTTGGTGTCTCCACCACCTCCCCGGGCAGCACATTCTGGTGCCCGACAACTCTTTTGAGAAGTACTATTTCCTAACATCCAGCCTGAACGCCCCCTGGTGCAGCTTGAAGTCATTCCCTCTAGTCCTATCACTAGTTACATGAGAGAAGAAGCCAACGCACAGCTCACCACAAACCTCCCTTCAGGAGGTCAACCCTGAGCCTCCTCTTCTCGAGACTGAACAACCCCAGCTCCCTCAGCCATTCTTCCTAAGTCCTGTGCTCCAGACCCCTCACCAGCTTTGCTGCCTACGGTAGGGCCCTCATGTCTTCACTGCTGTACAGCACAAGAACTGGGTGCAGGTTTGGGAGCCACAGTCTGAGAAAGACATAAAGCTATTACAGAGTGTCCAAAGAAGAGACATGGAGCTGGGGAAGTGTGTCTGGAGGACAATGTGTGAGGAGCAGGTGAGGTCTCTGGGTTTGCTCAGCGCACAGCAGAGGAGCTGAGGGCAGGCTCTCACTGAGAGCAGAGGGGCATGGCCAGGACCCAAGGGAACGGCGTGGAGCTGCGTCAGGCTGGGGGAACTGGGGGAAGGCTCTTCACCGTCACTGCCCAAGGGCAGTGGGCATGGCCTTGAGTTCTGCAGTTCTGGAAGTATCTGAGCAGTGCTTCCGGACATGGAGACTGAATACAGGACGGTGCTGCGTGGAGCCAGGCGTCGAACTCCAGTGATCCTCGGGGTCGCTTCCATCTTGAGATATTCCGTGATCCCATAAAATTACATTACCCCCCGCGGGACCAGTTTGGTCAAGGTTTTCACAGCACTTGGTGGTGCCCAGGGCAGCGCATAACCCTAACGAACAGGGCAGACCTTCACTTCTCAAGGCCACCCACTTGGCTCACAGACCGCCGCGATTTTCGGCAGTGGGGCAGAGCCCGGCGGAAGGAGGCAGGAGACAGGAAGTCCCCCCCAGCCGGGCACCTTCCCCGCCGCTCCCGCTGTGTGCCGGCCGGGCCGGGGGCGGCGCTTCGGCGGGGCCGCGTCGCCCCTGCCCCCCGCGGGCACGCGCCCGTGTTCCGTGGGAGCACGGAAGGAGCGCGCAGGGTCGACCGCCCCGGGGCTCGCTGCCCCCGCCTCCTCCTCCCCGCGCCGGCTTTGTGCCGCCGCCCTCGCTTTGCGGGCGTCGGCGGGGCCGGGAATGTCGGGCGCTCGAGACGGCCGTGCCTCCTCCTCCGGAGCCGTGCGCGTGATGGCGGCAGCCGCCGCGGCAGAGGTGAGCGGCGCCGGGAGCAGCAGCAGCAGCGATACCTCCGGCGCTGGCGAGGAGGAGGGGGTGAGGTGACTTTTCCAGACGTGCGACGGGGACGGCTTCATGAGCAGGTAGCGGCAGACAGCCGCCCTCGCGAAGCGCCGCCTCAACTTCTCGCAGCTTTGCGGAGCGGAGCGGTGAGAGGCGGCGGACCCAGACCGCCCCCTGCTCCCCACCGGCAGCTCGCTGCCTCCCGAGGGCGGTGGGCGAGCTCCTCTGCCGAACCCGCGTGGCCGTGGGCTCGGCCGTGCCTGGGAGCTGCCCTGCTCGGGGCTGCGGGAGCGACACAGCGGCGGCTGTGCTGAGTTCGTACAGTTTCAGTAGGTGGCTGGGTGTAAGCCGTAGTGAAATGCTCAGATGTCTGCGATTATTGGCAGCGTGTGTTGATCAGTGTTGGGCACTCTTTAAGGATGCTTCTGGAACTAGTCCTCTGCTATCCCATAGAGTCCCAGAATGGCTTGTATTGGAAGGAGCCCCAATTCCAACCACCCACCGAATCAGGTTGCCCATGGCCTCATCCAGCCTGGCCATGGGCACCTCCAGGGATGGGGCATCTGCAGTTTCTTTGGGCAGCCTGTGCTTCACTTCACCACCCTCCAAGTAAACAGTTTCCTCCTAACATCTAAGGTAAGTCTTCACTCTTTCAGTTTAAAGCCGTTCCCCTCTCCCCCCTCCCCCCCTCGCCCTTGCTTTGTCACTGCACGAGTGTAAAAAAGCTCTCCCCTACCTGTTTATAAGCTGCCTTCAAATACTAGAAGGCCCCATTGCGGTCTCTTGCTCGGTGATTTCAAAAACATTGGGGTTTCCAACTTTAAGAGCTGTAAGAGGTGATGGTAACTTGCATTTTCACACTGAATCCTGTGCTAGATGCAGTGACTGAGCATCTACAGAGAGCTGAGCCAGAGTGAGGGAATTTTTGAGTTTGTCATCTAACCTGAAACCTGTGTGACCCTACAGAAAGGCGAAGTAAGCTTCAGTCCCCTCTGTCGTCTCTTTGGAACCAGAAAGTTGCTGAGAATCTCTAACAGCTGGCAGTTACTTTAGAAGTAAAACCTAGGGGATCATGATATCTTTTACCTAAACAGCTCCCCAAACACTCTTTTTTTTTTTTTTTTCCTCTGAATTAGTAATTATTTTGACAGTTGTGGCTCTGAAATTTAAATGAAGAACATGTATGCCTTCCAGTCACTATGTTAAGATCACTTTTCTTTACATTTGTTTACTGTCCTCATGGAAATTATTCTGATGTCAGAGAACTTTGTGTGTTCAAGCACAAGCTGCCTTCTCTCATGTTCTCTCATCTGCAGTTTGATGCTTTTCTTTAATGTAAACTCTATTTTGAGTTTTGTATATTTGTCTTTTATAGCACTTACCGTGAGAGCTCTGTTGTTGTGCTTCATATAGACAGTTGAGAGATGCTTCTGTGATACAGCCCACTCAGATTTCTGTTGAACTTTTCTTAACGTTTTCTAACTTTCGTTCCAAGTTAGTATTATGTGTATTTCAGAGTAAGCGTTTCTGAGTGTTGGTTGAACTGCACTGTTGAGAGCGCTGAGAATTCTGGGGCGCATCTGAGGAGGAACACTAATTTCAGTAGCAAACAGAAATAAGCCCAGAAGACAGCAGCAGTAGAAAGCCCTTCTGGATGTAGCAGGTCTGTTTTTGAGACTTACTAGCATCTTGCTTCATAAGGGATTAGTGCCTTCAATGCAAAATTGGCATCACTGTGACCAGGACACTGTGTCATGCATTACTGTCTCCCCTTAAATTTCCATATTTCAGAGAAAGCAGTGAGTGAATATTTAACAAGGCATTGTCCTTATGCAAGTGAAAGTCACCTGCTCTTCTGGGCTTCCTTAGCCAGAATAAACGTGACGTGCTCCTTACTTTATTCAGTCTGTCTGCTTCTCTTGTGATCTGTGACAGCGGGTATGCACAAGCAGACTTGCTCAATGGTTTTGAGGGTATATTTGTAGTATGTCCCACCACAGTCTTGCAGAAGGTTCCTTCTGTTTCATTAGCACAGTGTATCTCTGTGAACACAGAGTAAAGTTCTTGTCATTGTTTGCAGTCTTAGTGTTTGGTAATTGCAACTTTTTTTAATTTACTGAATTAAAGTTAATTAAACTTATTTTTGCATTGCTCTTCATGCCCTTCTTCCATGGGCTTTTACTGGTGGAAATCCTCGTGTTCTCAGTCTTGGAGGGCAGCAGTATCTTTGTTGCTTTCCTTGAAGCCCCAGTTCAAATAGTAGGTTGACTTCTGCATACAAGACATGCCCTTTACAGCAGGTTAAACGTGGCAGTAAATGCCTGGGCATCTGTTGAAGTAGATGAAAAACGCTGTAAAATTGTCTGCTTTGTCGAAGAGTGCGGCTGATTCATAGCCTCTTACTTGTTTGAGCCTCTTCAGAATTTAATTTTCAGTACAGGAGGGTTTAAATTTGTAGTTTTTTAGCTGTTATTTGTTGTAAGTTGTCGTATCTTTTAAATCTAGTATCCCTTCAGTCTTTCTTACAGGGCTGAAGCTTTTGAAATCATTCGCATGTAGTAGTTTGTTTCAAGATATTTTTCTTTCGTATTTCTAAATTGTAAGGGAAGAGATTTTTCTTCTTGAGCCAAAGGCAGACGTTTGTACCTGTGTTTACTTAGTTCGTATTGCATGAGGAAAAGAGCTGTTTGCATTTCTTAATGAAGTTCTATGGTGTCTCAGCTGTGTCAGTGCTTTATTGTGTATTAGAGGAGGAACATGTCCTGTGACTCATTTTCTAGCTCTCACCTAACATACTGGTTATTTTTCTTCCAAATGGTTAGGGTGATATGAGTGTGTACTTCTTTAAGTGCATTCTGTTGATAGTTATAACAAAGAAAAATCTGAATGATTGGGCATGAAGTGCCTCTGTCAGTCTCCACGCGCTGCGTTTGATGCATGCGGATTGAAGTTTTGCAGCATCCTGTACAACAAAGTATTGGGAAAACGCAGGAATTCTAACTTACTAGTTTGTAATTATTTTTGTCTTTATAGGACAAATAGTAATTAATTTTTTTAACATCATTCAAGTGCTTGGCGTCTTTTTGATACTTCAGCAAGAGCTAACTTTACAAATAAAAATATTGCAAAGGAGTTGATGATTTTAAGATGGGATTTTGAACACTCAGTATTAGTTGGATCAGCCTCAATGGGAGCAGAAAGCAGCCTTAAAGTGTTCCGAGCAAAACTGTTTGCAGCCGTAGCTGGATTGTGGTGTTGTTAACAAAAAGCTGTTAAATGGAAAAACAAAAACAAAATAAAACAAACAGACAAACAAACCTGTAATTGTATTCATTTGTTAAGCTTTTATTTTGTTTGAGAAGCTTCAGAATCTGATGCTGTGATTGAAACTGTATTCAGCTTCAGAGGTTTGATGCATTGGGGAAGATACAGAGTGGAATATGTGCTGCCTTTAAAAAAAAATAATAATTTTTGCTTTGTCTTTAAGGTTAATAGTATAGCTTCTATGGTTGTGAGTAAGGAAAGTGAAACCAAATGAAAATGCAGGTTTTTACAGGTATTGAACTGGGTAACATCTTCAGAAACTTAAATGCCTTTAGTATATGTGAATGGTCCTCCCTGAGCCTTCTCAAAGCTGAGCAAAGGCCATTCCCTCAACCTGCTCTGGGATACCATGTGTCCTGGGCCTTCCCTGACCCTGAGTCCCTGGGATGGGCCCAGGGACTGACCCGTGAAATGTAAAAATGGTGAGTGTTGCTGCTTACTTCAGCTTTGTCAATCAAAGTGAGGAATAAGACATTTTAGGTGCGTTTCTGTGCCCACATACAATCTGCTACTCAGTTTTTGAGCTTGTGCTGAGCTACTGGTCTTACGTTCTTTTACACACAGGTCATTCTTCAACATATTCTGTGCAGTTCCTGGTCTTCCCCAAAACATTAGAGTATAATCTCAAGAAAAATTTTGTCTTGATCTGTAATTTAGTGCAACCACAGAAAAATTCCAGAGTCTCTATTAGCTGGATATATTACTTACAGTGTCCTTTTTCCAGCACAAGGATGTGGCGGATGTTAGAAGTCTTTTCTGAATAACAGTCAACATAAGTAATATGAGGGCTGCTCCTAAAGTAAGGCTGAGGAATTGCTTACTAAGGGATTTTCTTCACCACATCCCACAGGTAGGCCTGGTACTTAACACCTTGTAAGGTGTCATCTGCAGAATTGGTTTGAGATCTAGTAATAAAAAATACTGAAGAAGTGCTTGAGTGCTATTATTTCTTTTTTTTTTTTTTTTTCCATCTGCAAGTGAGAATGTGTACTAAAGTGAAGGGCATATATGTGGGTCATCCCATGCTGTGGTCAGCACGATGAGGAGAAAAGGATGGGGATTTTCCAGTGGAGCAGCCGTCTTCCAGGCTCACAGAAGAAATTACCAAAGTGTAGTTGACAAAAGTTACTGAAACAGCAATAATTTCAACATGCTGACGAGATATTATCTGTCTGTGGTGCCCTGCTCTGGACAGTGCGTGTCCTTTCTGCATTTCTCAGGTTGCCCACAGAGGTGGTGTATGCCCCTTCTCTGCAGACATCCAAGGTCTGGCTGGATGGGACTCTGAGCACGTGGCTGAGATGTAGGTGTCCCTGTTCACTGCAGGGGAGTTGGACTAGATGGCCTTCAGTGGGCCCTGCAACTCGTTCTGTGACGGGGAAATAAAAAGGAGAGTATGTGGATTTATGTTTCAATTAGTTTTACCTGAAAAAATGTGATGTAAGGTTCTTAAATACAGTCTCAGAATTACTTTGTGTGTATTTTCTTTCCTGAGGTCTTCCAAAATGTAAAAGGAATAGAAACTGGAGAAAGATAAAATATACTTTTTTCTTTAAAATTATGTTGAGATAGGGATTGGTCTGAATCCAGGCTGTAAGCGGCTGAGTGTAGATCTGTTCAGAAGCCACTTGAGCTTTATAAAAATCTAGTAGGGACAGTTAATAGTGAAATGATGCTAGAGTATCCTTCAGTAGAAGGCATTCTACAGTGGATGTGTTCTATCTTATATCTATTAAAGCTTTTGGTGTTTTATGACTCCCAACAGATCCAGAGTAATCAGGTGCCAGTAGAATGTTTTACACACAGAAGACTGTACCAGATTGGAATTGGAAGGATGGCCTAGGGCATGTCAGTACTGTTAACAATTAATGATCCAGATGATAAGATAATGGGTAAGCTTAATTAAATCTGAATTAGTGATATGATCCTGTTGAAATAAATGACTTTTGCTTTAAACTTCCCTGCTCATTTTAGTATGAATGGGTTGTTTGTTGTTTTCTTCAGTGTGTGCTTTTGGTGTGTGTCTAGTTTTGCATGTCATCAGTCATCAAGTTGATGATCATGATGCTGAGAAATCCGACACAGTAACTTGACACAGCAATGCAATATGTCAAGCAGGTACTCTCTTTATTACAGTGCTGGGTGCACGGGGGATCCCTCCACCAAACATGCACACCAAAGAGAGAAATGAATACATATTTAAAGGTATAGCACATGCATATTCATCACATCCCAAACTCTGGTTATCAAGGGGATTAAACCTAATGGTCAGTTTTCAAATCTTGAAGGGGGAGAGCTCCTCACCATTCCTGAAGAGAGACATCTGTTTGGTTATCTTGTTGGGACAACAGGATGTCCATCCTGCTTTCTTATCGACAAGCTTACTAGTTTGATTTAAGCCCATCCAACACATCTGGCCCAACAGATAAATCAACAGGGAGTAGCAATTGACTTTACTGTAGAGAAGCTGTTCTCATGATTCAGTCCCCCCTTTTCAATATAATTGGCAGATTCTTTTGCCCGTAGCATACTACTGTCCATTATTGCCTTCCTGAAATATTTCCCAGATTCTGCTTGGTGGTTTGTGTAGTTTCTTTTCCAGGTGGTATAATCATCTAGGCTCCTTCCACAGCACCGAGAAGACACTACACACATATACAAGTTATCACTATAAGAACAAAGAGCACAAGTATTGCTACAAACGGTTGCTTTAGTCAGGCTAAATTAGGGAGCCAGTTAGTGAGCTTATTTTATAAGTGTGTAAATCCAAATGAGGTGTCATCTTCTAAATTGCCTGTATGTCAGTTTCTACCCGTTGATCTTCGTCCACATAGGCACAACAACTTTCATTAATTATTATACAGACTCCCCCCTCCTTCACAGTAATAAGTTCTAGAGCCATTCTGTTACTTTACTTAAAGAAGAAATCTGTTTGCGAACCTTGGATGGCATCTAATGTTACATTCTCAATTCTTTCCATAGTGGCTGACACATTCACTATTGCTTTTCCTAATTTGCTTACTCCTAAGGTTGGAATTAACCACCGAACAAAACTATGAAATCTTGAGGGCCTTTCAATTAATGGATTATTTACTCTTTTTGTACTAGCCTGAGGCATCAGATATCCCGCCGTGCATGTCTCGGTCCAGTTCAGTGGGAGTATTTTACGGGCGTATCCATCTCCACACAGCCACCAATATCCAAAGGGGAGCTTACATGGCTTTTGCCTGTTTTTCATTAATGCTGTCCCCACTATGGCTAATATCTTTATCTCTGGACCATGTTGTAGTGCTATTAGTCCGAGGATCACATTTGCTTCCTTGTTGCCATCTACCTGTTCCATTATCTCCAGTTACCATCCCAGAGTTACCATACTCCCAACTGCATCCCAAACCCATCAGATTTCTCCATCCAACGTTTATTGGGTTTGTGCTGTCATGAATTAAAAATGGACCGTGTGTTATTAATGACCAATAAGTTAAATTTTGGACCCAATTTATGCTGCTTTTCTTCCCCATACTTGCAGCTTCCCCCATCTTTTGCCATCTGATTCGTCACCCAATCTGGTATTGTCCAGTTTAGTGCTGTTACTCCATAAACTGGCACCCTTCCCTCCCCTCTGGGGAGAGCTGTACATACCCAACAATCTGAGACATTCAAAGCTTAACTAGGCTTTTCAGTTAACTTAAGTATTCTCTGGCCAGGCTAAAGCAAAAGTTAAATATATACATATTTAAATGTATACAGGATACATAAATATGAAGCATTTTGTTTCCTTAACATAAGTTTCAGAGGTCGTTTGGGGTGGCTGTCCACTCGGTGCCTGGGGCCTTCTTAATCCTGGAGTTGTGAATCCACACAGGTACCTCCTTGATCTTGATTGCAGTATGGGCTTGATACGGCCCTTCCCACTTTTCTTCTGAAAAACTTTTATACCCAGTCTCTCAAATTAGTAGAGTGGATTGGATGATCCAGTCCCCTACATCAAGTGGATAGTACCCCCTTACTAATTTTCTGTAGCTGATGTCCCAGGGCCTGCACATATCCCCTATTTTACTCTTTCCTATCTGCTTGAGTTCCCCTTTCTCAGATTGATTGATGAGGCCTACCGTACAATATTTCAGAGGGACTTAATCCTTCCCTACTTCAAGGTTTAACTGTTATCCGCAGGAGAGCTGTAGGAAGAGCTTGATCTCTTGGCATATTTTGGCTACTTGTTGCTTAAATAGATGGTTCATCTTTTCTACTTGACCCCTTGCCTGAGGCCTATAAGGGGTATGTGATTTCCAATCAATTCCCAGAAGCCTGCTGATCTGTTGCACTACTTTTTCACAAAAATGTGTTCCCTTATCTGATGATACCACATCAGGCACCCCAAACCTAGGGGTTATTTAATAGTATCCGTGACACCTCCCTTGCTTTATTTGTCCTTTGAGGAAAGGCTTCTGGCCGCACAGAAAGGGTGTCTGTTAAAACCAGCATATATCGATACCCCCCTTTTCTAGGGACTTTTGAGAAATCTATTTGCCATTGTTGTCCTGGAATGATCCCTTTCCTGATAGGCCCCTCTTGTACCCTGTTCCTGGTACTAGGATTGTACAATTACTTTGTTCAAATACTTATAAAGAATGTCTGCCCCCTGTACTAAAGGGCACGACAATGCATCCATATATGCCTATCCATCAGTTTGTTCCTTTCCTTCTAAATCATTAATTAAATTCATATCTTCCTCAATATTTTACAGATTCTGACTCAGGTTAATCAATTTTAAGTTTACCATCTGGAATTAAAGCCAGTTTCCTTCAGCTGCCTGTCCTGCTGCTTGATCTGCCACCTTATTTCCAGTTCCCTGTACAGTGTTACCTCTCTGATGTCCTTTTCAATAGATGCAAGTTTTCAATCCTTGTTCTTTCCAAATGGTACCATGAGCATGTACTACCCCAAATAGAATCTGTCCACATATTTAAAGCTCTCATCGAGGCAGTTATTTCAGCCTTCTGAGAGGAAGTCCCCACAGACAATGGTTTTGCTTCGATTACCTTGTACTGCATATCTTGTCTTACGGTTTGTCTAATAAAACTGCTTCATCAGTGAGTCCAGGAATCCTCAGCACCATCCAATGGTTCCTCCTTTAGGTCTAGCTGACTGGCATAAACAGTCTCCAAGCAGTCACACTGCTGGATCAGAGGTAGCTCCGTGTTGGAGTTCTGGGTGCTCAGCAAATTACTTCCTTCTGTTCCGTTCCAAGTCCTCTTTGCTCTGTTGGGATTTCTGTTGAGAAACTTGATAACCATTTAAACCAAGAAAATTCAGACTCACAGTCCATTGTACGCAGTCCTCTTTTATTGTGGCATCCACATACTGCAGTAAAATTCCACCTTGGGATGGAGGATCCCAAACTTCAAGTTCATAAGCTGACTGGTTCTCAAAAATCAAGGGCTGTTCTTAACAACCCTGGGTAACACTGTCCAGGTTAACTGAGTCTTCTCTCCTCATACTGGGGTTTTCCAATTCAAAAGCAGATTACTGCAGACTTTCCCAGGCAGAAAAGGCATCCTTCAATTCCAGAATGGTAATCCGCACCTAATCATTCCTTGACTTGGTTAATAAAGTATATGGATTTATTTCTATTAACCGACCTCAGATTTTGTACCAAATTGTAGCTCTTGCCATCCAATTTTCTCACTGGCAAGATGTTGCATTTAGATTCACATTCCATTAATAACTGAACTTGAAAAGTTATTATTTCTTTTATCCCTTTACAATCTTGCACCCTCAAAGGGTACTGCTTTTACCCTGTCTGGGCTGGCTCCTGCTCTTAACTCCTATTAGGCTGCATTTTGGTTCTTCCAGGAGTCCTGATGGCCACATTCCTGGATACACCTAATTCAAAAATTCTTTAACTTCTGGGGAAACAACATTTTTCCCATTATGGGTTATAGCCAGACTTAGAATTTCAATCAATTGGTTTTCCTTGACCCTTAGCTCCAATTTTCTTTAATCTCTGCATCCTTTTGTTCTAATCAGTCAGTGAACCCAACATGTACAGGAATTTATGTATTCCTACTTGTTTTCCCTGCCTACATTTACTTGTCTCAAAAGTAAGCTTTTTCTTGTTGGCCAGTAGCTCCTATTACTGCTATAAAATCAGCATCTATGGGTAATAGCTCTTGACTTAGCACAGGTTAAGATGCACCCACATCCACCAGAAAATTAACTTCTTTACCCTGCTCCCCTAGCTGCAGTTTAACCAGTTAACTCTGCTAGGGTAAACTTCCCGATTTTCCATCATTCAGCTTTTGCAATCAGAGACAGTTCCCTCCCCCTTCAACCTGGGTAACATCTTCTCCACCAACGTGCCGTTTCCCTGCAGTTTGCATACTGCTTTTGCTCCAGTGGGGGTGGAACCCTCCCTGGGCCCTTCCAGTGCTATCATTGGGATATCAGGTTTACTAGATCTCTGCAGATGATGGCTGTTCTCACCTGTGCTGTCCCCTCCCCGCCCTGCTCGCAGTAACACGTTGTTACTGCAGCAGTGTCCGGTCCCAGCTCTGTCTCTCAGCCCGAGATGCCACGGCGGGAGAGACCCTGCAGGGTTTTTCAGTGCCGGCACACATCTGCCTCGGCTGCCGTGGGTTACAAGTTCTAACATCTTAAACTAAAAGTTTTCCTTAACCCTCTTGCATTATTTTTTCCCACAGTTCCACAAATCATATCCTCAATTAAACTTTCAGCAATCATACTTCCATATGCCATCAAGATTTACACTTCTATACACCATCAGAACAGTTTTTCACACCTTTTTTCAAAACCCATGAGTCAAACAGTACAATTCTTCAGCTTTCACTTAAGTCTCGTGATTAGAACACTCAGTTATAAAAACTGGTCCTGTTATTTCATTTATGTTCTCAATTTCTTATTCAATGTTTCCCCTGGCTCACCAGTGGTGCCTTTTTCAGTGAGCCAAAACATAACACAGAGCGATCCCTTTTTTCTTTTTCGGCCATTCTCAAGGTGTTAATCGATAACCTTTTGTGTTTTTATGGGGTAATGGAGCCCACCTGCTTCCCCAGGGTACGGGAACACCGAATTACCTGGGGAAGAGCTATGACCAACGTCTCAGCAAGACACGGGTTTTACACAGGGAGTGAAATTCCACACAGCACAAACATTTAACAGTTACACAGACAGTAATGATAGCAAACAATTCCTACCCCCAGGGCAACCAATGTCTCCCAGTAAAAACAGGGATTTTAACAATTACGCAGACAGTAATGATAACAAACACAATTCCTATACAGAAACAAAATATAATCCAGACATTTACTCTTTTTCTACGCTAAATTGTAAACATCCTTCCTGGCGGCTACTGTGCCAGGGCCTAATTCCTAATTCTAAGCAGAATCATGGTTTCCGTCCCGTGCCAGACCAGCTCGGTGCCCTGTTACAGGCAGATTCATAGTTTCTGTCCCAGTGCCAAACCAGTTCAGTGCCCTCAGGGCTGGTACACAGTCTCACGCTGCGCACTCTGTGTTGCCCAACCCGACATACGAGTGCCTTTTCCCCAAGGCCTTTACCAAAGAAAAGAATCAGAGAAGGAAAGAGAATAGAAAGAGAACCCAGACCTAGGGAATACCTTTTTCCAGAGGATTTTGTCTGCTCCCGTGGTGACCCTTCTGAGAGCTGGAATCCCCCTCCGGACAAGCTGCCCGTGGGCGCCCGGGAAGTCCCTCTCTCAGCAGGTCCTGCAGTGGAGCAGAGAGGTTCCTGGCTGGCTCGCCAATTGATGCTGAGAAATCCGGCATAGTAACTTGACACAGCAATGCAATATGTCAAGCAGGTATTCCCTTTATTACAGCGCTGGGTGCATGGGGGATCTCTCCGCCAAACATGCACACCAAAGAGAGAAATGAATACATATTTAAAGGTATAGCACATGCATATTCATCACACTCCAAACTCTGGTTATCGAGGGGATTAAACCTAAGGGTCAGTTTTGCTGTAGATTTTCAAACCCTGAAGGGGGAGAGCTCCTCACCATTCCTGTGGGTGTTTTGTTTAAGAGAGACATATATTTGCTTGTGTAACACATCTGACCCAACAGATAAATCAACAGGGAGAACAAAATACAGAGGCTGTGAATCTTGTGGTCAAGTGAAGATAAGAAATTAGAATAGTGTAGGGCAAATAACCCCCAAAAATAGCACCCAAAAGAAATAGTGCCAAAGATGGTATATTTTTGATGGGCTTAAGTAGATGATATACAGATGGTTAATAAGGAAAGAGTGGCTCACCTTTGAAGATGGTCAAGGCTTGCCAATAACTCCACTAGGGAGAGATCTCCAACCAGAGATCCTTCCCTGGTGGTGGTCAGCCATATTTAATGGGGTCTTGGGAGAGGTGGAGTCAAACTCCACCCCTTCCAATCACACTCACTTGTGCCCCTGCGGCTGACTCAGTGCTCACCTCAGGTGATCAATCAGTGGTTCAGGCCATGATTCAACAGTTCCCATACAAATAGATGTCCTGTTTTTGAAGATAAAATGCAAAACAGATACCTCAGCTCAACATAACATCGGTGTGTCATGCTCCAAAATAAAGGAGGGAGATTAGGTTCTTTGATTATGTGTATACCCGGCGTGAGATTAAGACACAACGGGTCAAATGTTAGCCCAACCAGTTTATTACAAATACTAGTTGCTTAGGGACATGGGGAAGGGAAGGTGAGTGATAGAAAAGAAATAAAAAGCAAGGAGTCTTGGCAGACAGCAAGAGAGATATAATCACCACCATGGATCCAGCGAGGTTCGTAGTAGGTCCATTGATCTCAGGAACTTGTCTGGACACTGCGGGGGATGGGAGATGGCAGCAAGCAGGCCTCAGGGTCTGTCTTCCGGAGTTCTCCTCAAAGATTTTTTTTCTTTGGGAGTTCTTCTCCAAAATCCTTGCTTCAGTGAAGGCCTTTTATCTCCCATTTCTCAGTTTTTTTTTTCTTTTCTCTTTGTGTGACATGTCTGGCCCAATAGATAAGCCAGCAGTGGATGTCGCCTTCATTGCCATGCAGAAGCACTATTGTCTTTTTGTGGTGGTCAGCTTCTCCAAGCCGTACCCCGGAAAAGACAATTTGCCCCTATTTCTGCTTATCTTCACAACCATAAGCAGAGACAGTGCGGCACCATAAGACCCATCTAGATAACGGGCAGTTATCAGTCAGAATCTTGTCACCAGAAAAGGCCTTAGGAAGCAAGCTTTGAGACAAAAGAAAGGAAAACATTTTCTGTCTTTCACACAACGCAAACCAGTTCAGGCTAACTCCCTTTAGGTTGGAAATTTACAGCAAAAGTGACCATTAGCTTTTGTGCTAATGTGCATGTACACCAGACATATCATTCATTTCTTGGAATTTCTGCCCATGTTCTTTTGAATGTAATGAATATGCATGTGCTATACTTTTAAATATGTATTCATTTCTCTCTTTGCTGTGCATGTTTGGTGGGTGATCCCCATGTGCTCAGCACTATAAATAAAGATAGTACCTGCTTGATATAACTTATTGGCATGTCAAGTTAGTTGATTGGTTTTCTCGTATTTACCAGCCATGTTCCTTCTGTAGTTCATTCAACACTGTTACATCCTGCCCATGAATGATAGGTGACCAGATTCACAGCCCCCACAGTTAGATGAAGGTGAAACAACACTCAGAGTTTGCACACAGGGAAAAAAAAAAGGGAATTTTATTAGATTTCTACAAAACAGTCATCCTATAATGTGTCTTGATGCTGAGAAATCCGACACAGTAACTTGACACAGCAATGCAATATGTCAAGCAGGTATTCCCTTTATTACAGCGCTGGGTGCATGGGGGTTCTCTCCGCCAAACATGCACACCAAAGAGAGAAATGAATACATATTTAAAGATATAGCACATGCATATTCATCACATTCCAAACTCTGGTTATCGAGGGGATTAAACCTAAGGGTCAGTTTTGCTGTAGATTTTCAAACCCTGAAGGGGGAGAGCTCCTCACCATTCCTGTGGGTGTTTTGTTTAAGAGAGACATATGTTTGGTTATCTTGTTGGGATGACAGGATGTCTGTCCTGCTTTCTTATCTGTTTGTGTAACACATCTGACCCAACAGATAAATCAACAGGGAGTAGCACCTTTGTATCTGGATCATTTACAGTTGTCTTTACTGTAGAGAAGCTGTTCTCATGATTCAGTCCACTCTCTCACAATTGTATCTGTCCAAGCTGTTTAGTTTTACAAGAAATTCAAGCACAAATTCAGTTAACTATGGGCTTCAAGAGAAAAAAGAGGAAAAGGAAAAAGAGAAATTAAAGGGGGTAGGGAGATCGCCAGTCCTGGATCCAGCACTAGGCCTGCTGACGGGGACACTCCATTTGGCACAGAAGGGAAACAGCAGCACTAGAAACACAGGCAGCAGCAGAGAAGAGCATCCACCTTCCCCTCCCTCCAGCTCCAATTTATAATATCAATGCAAAGGAGAGAGGTCAGTCCCTATTTGGAATTGGAGTTGGCTCCAGTCCTAGAGACACAGGACACCATCCAAATCAGAGGAAATCACACCAGGGTCCCTCCTGTAACCTGACCATTTCTCAGATTTTGCTCTGGACTCTTCCACGATTGGCTGATACATCAGTCAAATTAAGGGAGGGGACACCCAGTTCTTCCCTGGGACTTAACTGTCTCCCAGGACATCGTCCAGGATCACATTAACAGTCAATCACATCTCATCCTGTGCACCACCCCATGGCTCAAACATTCTGAGGTCTTCAATAGTGGTGATCTGTACATGGTGGTTAGCAGGAGGAAAGGAACAGAGGAGATGAGAAGGCCTACTATTTGAAACAGAAATCCACACAATATCATAGAACCAATACTCACAAGCCACTTCCCATGCCTCATACATCCCAGTGATTTCAGCAGTGATGTGATCCATGGCCCAGAGCTCAGTCCATCTGATCAGTCTTTAGGCTGCATCACTTGAAAACACTCTTCAGCCTTTTCTGAGATTTCCTTTGTTTTGACAGGCCTCAGTTGGGTTAGTGGTCGCATTATGGATGGTGATACACGATTCTCCCTCAGTTCACTTCAACATTCCTCACATCCCATGTTAACAGCAACATGTCTAGTGCCATTGGTTTTGCAAGGCCACCTTGGATACCTGTTGAATTTGTTTGAATTTGGTTGTGCAAAAGCATGTCCTGTCCAACTTCATAGCACATGGACCTACCAAATTAGATCCTCTAGGGCAAGCTGGTGTCAGACAATAAGTGTGCTTGGTGCCAAAGCTGCCTCAGATGTCAAAGGCATTCTCATATCCCAGGTGTAATGATCAGGCCATAGGACTGAATGAAGTCACACCATGTCAGTGCTGTACCAGATGTTCTAGAACTCCAGTATGAACTGGAGTCAAAGGCAGCCAACTAGTATGCCACAACTGACATCACTCCTCACAGTAGCCAGGCAGCATGTTCTCACTTGCAGCCTCCTGCAGAAAGCCAGAGCAGTTTCTAGTGCATTACTTGTTATGTACATTCATATATATCTATGAATTGTCATAACTGTTATTCTTTTCTCTATGTCACCAAACAGCTTTATCTCAACTCACAAGTTCTACTAAGGTGGTTTTTTTTATGATTATTATTCTCTCCCCAACCCAGTGGGAAGTAGAGGAGTGAACAAAGGACTGTGTTATGCGAAGTTAAAACATAACACCCTTTACAGTCTCTTTCCACTGTGGACATGCTTATGGGAGATGAGTCTAGAACTGCTTCTAAAGCTCTTCCCATGCTCAGGGCACTTGTAATGTCTCTCTTCTGTGTGGATGCGCTGGTGGTGGATGACACTGGAACTGCTTTTGAAACTCTTGCCACATTCAGGACACATAAAGGGTGTCTCTCCTGTGTGGATGCGCTGGTGGTAGGTGAGGTGGGAACTGCATTTAAAGCTGTTCCAGCACTCAGAGCACTTGAAGGGTCTCTCTCCTGTGTGAATGTGCTGGTGGTAGGTGAGGGCGGAACTGCTTTTGAAGCTCTTCCCACAGTCAAGGCACATGTAGGGTTTCTCTCTTGTGTGGATCAGCTGGTGGGAGTACAGGGTAGAACTCCTTTTGAAGCCCTTACCACGCTCAGGACATTTAAAGGGTCTCTCGCCATTGTGGATGCGCTGGTGGCAGATGAGGGTAAAACTCTGTTTGAAGCTGTTCCCACACTCAGAACACTTATATGATCTCTCTTCCGTGTGGGTGGGCTGGTGCATGTGATAAAAATGAGTTCTGTACTTGTTAACCAAAACGACTCGAGACAGATGTGTCAGTGTTTTTCAGTGATTTTTTTCCTGAGAACTATGTAGTTTGTAGAAGTCTCAAAATAGATATATGGACAATGAACAACAGATAGCAGTGACCTTGTAAGAAACTGCAGAAGAAGAATGAGTGAAAATCTCCTCTTGAGTGTGCTCATGATGATCTGAGCTGAAGAGGACTACGGCCTTCCTCATCTTGATCACCAGGAGGCAGGGAACAACATCCAAATAAGAGCCGGTGCAGCACAGGAAGAGAAAGCTAAAACACGAGTAGAGTTCAGGGGAGGGGAGCTGAGTGGAGTGGAGTGGAGAGGAGTGAATATTATTGGATTGGGGAGAGTAGTTTAGGGGATGGGAGTGGAGTGGATTCAATTGGTGAAGAATTGAGGGGAGTGGAATTGCAGGGATGAGATTGGAGTGGAGTGGAGTGGAATGGTGTAGAGTGGAGGGGAGTGGAGTGCCTAGAGGGGCCGCCGGGACGGCTTGCCGTCTCCGGCCACGTCTACCCGGCTCCGACGGAGCTGAACGGTCCGCTGAGGCGCCTAGAGAGCGTTGCCGTTGCAGATTGCCGTCTCCGGCCAGGTCTTCCCGGTTCCGACGGACTTAACATGCCAGATGGAGTTGCCCAGAGGGCGCTGCCGAGGCGTCTTGCCGCGTCCGGCCACGTCTACCCGGTTCCTACGGAGCTGAACGGACCGCTGAGGCGCAATGAGGGTGCGTCCGTTGACATTTGCCGTTTCCTGCCGCGTCCGGCCCCGTCTACCCGGCACCGACGGAAGTGAACGGTCCGCTGAGGCGCAATGAGGGTGCGGACAGTGATGCTTGCTGTCTCCGGCCACGTCTACCTTGCTCTGACGGAGCTGAACGGTCCGCTGAGGCACCTAGGGAGCATTGTCATTGCGGCTTGCCGTCTCCGGCCAGGTCTTCCAGGCTCTGACAGAGCTGAACGGTCCGCTGAGGCGCCAAGAGAGCGTGGCCGTTCCAGCTTGCCGTCTCCGGCCAGGTATTCCAGGCTCTGATGGAGCTCAAAGGTCCGCTGAGGCACCTAGAGAGCGTTGCCGTTTCGGCTTGCCGTCTCCGACCAGGTCTTCCCGTCTCCGACGGAGCTTAACGGTCCGCTGTGGAGCATTGAGTGTGCCGCCAGTGCGGCTTGCAGTCTCCGGCCGAGTCTACCTCTCTCAAATGGAGCTGAACTGTTGCTGAGGCGCCTAGAGGGCTCCGGCGGGGCGTCTTGCAGCGTCCGGCCACGTTTAACCGGCTCTGACTGAGCTGTACGGTTCACTGAGGCGCAATGAGTGTGCGGACGTTTTGGCTTGCCGTCTTTGGCCACGTCTACCCGGCACCCACGGAGCTGAACGGTCCGCTGAGGCGCCTAGAGGGCGCTGCCGGTGCGTCTTGCCGTCTCCGGCCAGGTCTTCCCGGCTCCGGCGGAGCTGAACAGTCCGCTGAGGCACCCAGAGGGCGCCGCCAGTGCGGCTTACCGTCTCCGGCCAGGTCTTCCCGGCTCCGACGGAGCTGAACGGTCCGCTGAGGTACCCAGAGCGTTGCCGTTTCGGCTTGCCGTCTCCGGCCACGTCTACCCGGATCCGACGGACTTAACGTGCCGGACGTAGTTGCCCAGAGGGCGCTGGTCGTGCGTCTTGCCGCGTCCGACCACGTCTACCTTGCTCTGACGGAACTGAACTGTCCTCTGAGACGCCTAGAGGGCGCCTCCGGTGTGGCTTGCCGTCTACGGCCAGGTCTTCCAGGCCGGAGAGGCCACGTCTTCCTTGCTCCGAAGGAGCTGAACGGTCCGCTGAGGCGCAAAGAGGGTGCGTCCGTTGAGACTTGCCGTCTCCTGCCACGTCTACACGGCTCCGTCGGAGCTGATCTGTCCGTTAAAACGCCTAGAGAGCGTTGCCGTTGCCGCTTTCCGTCTCCGGCCAGGTCTTTCCGTCTCCGACGGAACTGAACGGTCCGCTGATTCGCCTAGAGAGCGTTGCCGTTGCCGCTTGCCGTCTCCGGGCGGGTCTTCCCGGCTCCGACCGAGCTGGACGGTCTGATGAGGCGCCTAGAGAACGCCGCCTGTGTGGCTTGCCATCTCCGGCCACGTCTTCCCGGCTTCGACGAACTTAGCGTGCCCGACGTAGTTGCCCAGAGGGCGCTGCCGGGGCGTCTTGCCGCGTCCGGCCCCATCTACCCGGCACCGACGGAAGTGAACGGTCCGCTGAGGCGCAATGAGGGTGTTGACGGTGATGGTTGCCGTGACCGGCCACGTCTACCTTGCTCTGACGGAGCTGAACGGTCCGCTGAGGCGCCTAGGGAGCATTGTCGTTGCGGCTTGCCTTCTCCGGCCAGGTCTTCCCATCTCCGACGGAACTGAACGGTCCACTGAGGCGCCTAGAGAGCGTTGCCTTTGCGAATTGCCGTCTCCGGCCAGGTCTTCCCGGCTCCGACGGAGCTGAACTGTCCGCTGAGGCGCATTGAGTGTGCCGCTGGTGCGGCTTGCCGTCTTCGGCCACGTCTCCCTTGTTTCGACGAAAACAGGCGACTAGAGGGAGCCGTCGAGGCGTCTTGCCGCGCCCGGCCACGTCTACCTTGCTCCGACGGAGCTGAACGGTCTGCTGAGGCGCATTGAGGATGCCGCCGGTGCGCATTGCCGCGTCCGGCTACGTCTACCCGACTCCGACGGAACTGAACGGTCCGCTGAGGCGCCTAGAGTTGTTCAGACTTTTGATTTTATTTATTTTTTTAAGATAAACGTATAGTAAGGGATGATTTTAAAGTGCATGGCCTTGAGATTGCCATAGAATATATGTAATACTGTTATCCCCAATGGAGATCTAAAGCTCCCCAGGGTTTCGGCTTCCCATTCCTTCCTTTTCAAGGTCATGAGGTCTGAGACCTGTGTGTGGTCTAGGACTGACTATTAGCTTGTCAGAGTCTCCATCCTTATCAATTTTATAGAGAGAAATGTCATTGGAGGAAACGGCCAGTGTCGTGACATGCACCAGTCTGGTTAAACCGTGCTCCTTTTGTTACCCGGACAGCCTTATTCTTGTAGTGTTTGAGACAGAGGGGTACAGAAAATAGCGCACAATCATTGGAGAGAGCCTTGAGAAAAACTACTCTAAAAACACTCCCAGCAGTTAACAGCTCTGCAGAACACATCCCGGAGGAGGTAACTTTTGATTGTGATATCGTACTAGTTCTGCAGACTCTCTGCTGAAGGTCAGCTCCATGAATCGTTCCAAGCCATGCACTCTTCCTCCTATTAGGTTCTGCCATCCCACAGAGCTTACTTGAACTTGTTTTCCTTTTCATATGGGAGCACCCTTGATTCTCAGCCTTCCTTTCTTATGCTGTTTATGCTGTTCCACAGTTTCTGCTCTAAATACACTTCCTTGTATTCCCACAGTCCCCATGGTTCATGTCCCAGATTAAGTGCAACAGAAGTTCTTCAGTAATAAAAAGACAGAACCCGCAGTTATTGCTGAACCAGACAATACCTAATGCATTACTTAAAACAAGAGAATAATTCGAGTCAAGGTGTTTCTTCTTGCCCTGGAGCACAGTGTAGGAGTCCAAGTGTGTAGCAGCCCAAGCTTTTAATTCCATGCTGTTCAAGCATACTATATGTAGTCGGTAAATGGTAGAGAAAATCATAACGATGGGCGTAAAATTGAACCAACTTACAGGAACTGCATGTTGGTTTGGTTGTTACAGAGCTGGTTATAGATACTGAGATTTTTCCTTCTGGCTCTTTTGTCATTAAGTAGGTGCTCGGATCTATGTAATGATTTAGAGGAGGAAAAAATACCCATACTTTTCATCCCATTCAATTTTATCATCTGAGTTTTCCAAGAAGAAATATCAGCTTCCACTGAAGTGAGCAACACTGTACCTAATCCTTTCATCCCCTCAAAAATTGGCTGCTCTGTTGTCCTGCTTCTGTCAATAAGCTCTGTTACTTCTCATATCTGAGCTTCCTGGTACAGCTCTTCCTGGGGCTGTCTACTCATGAGCTTCTAGTTTGCTATGGGTAAAGCAGATTACTTTGAAGTGCATGGCAGTCCAATGCATTAATTATTTGATTGTGTTTTTTTCCAGTCCACACAGGCAGGATTAAATGGCTGGGTCATCAGTCCCTTGCTGCTCTCCATTCAAGCGTGGTTGTGTTTGTACAGTTTTCTCTTGCAGTCAGGTTTTCAGCATCAGGAAATGTCACTTGTCTCCAGGGCTGTGCTGACTGCCAGGCTTATGTCAGAGACATTCATGCCCTGGCTAGTTCTGCTGTGTGCCATCAGAAGGGTGGCATCCTTTGGAGGCCATCTGGTGATCAGCTCAGAGCATTTTTCTGCCTCAGAGCAGAAAAATGGGGTGCCTGTTATGATCCTGACTCCTGCCATAGCACATGCTCTGATTGTTTTCTGTTAATGGCTGATCCCTTCTAAATCTGCATAAAATGTTGATTGCTGCATTCTCCTCCGCCCCAGGCGAGGGATTTTATGCTGCCACTGGAGGTTTCCCAGGATTTCCTGGCTGTTGAATCAGGGTCGAGTTTCAGATCACAGGGTTTCAGTGTCTGTTGTTTCTCTTAGCAGTATGTTTGTTCTTCCCTTGGCAAACGGGGTCTTAAAGGGAGAGTGTCCATTTAAGGGAGAGTGTATGAGCTTTGTTAAGTAAAAATGTGTTTTACCAAACCACCAAGCTATGGGCTGTGCTGTGCCTGCCTGTTCCCTCTCTCCACTGAGAATTCTTCTAATCACAGTGCCAGGTAAGGGAGAGGTATTTCATGGTTCTGTTTCTTCCTTCTTTCACTTGGATGAGGAAATTTCTGTGGGGCATGCAACACGCTATGGTGACTGCAGCACAGAGAGGTCTTAAAGCATTCCTAGGATTTCTGGATTAGAGCCAGGCTGGAACAAAGATTCATAGATTCATAGATTCATTAGGTTGGAAAGGACCTACAAGATCATCTAGTCCAACCATCCTCACACCACCATCCCTACCCACCAAGCTACTAAATCAAATGCCTTAGCACCTCATCTAAACGCTTCTTGAACAGCGCTAGGGACGGTGCCTCAACCACCTCCCTTGGCAGGCCATTCCAGTGCCAGACCACTCTCTCAGAGAAAAAATTTTTCCTCAAATCTAATCTAAATCTTCCCTAGCGCAGCTTGTGGCCATTCCCTCTTGTCCTGTCATTAGTTACCTGGGAGAAGAGGCTGACCCCCTTCTCACCAGAGCCTCCCTTCAGGAAGTGGTAGAGTACAATGAGGTCTCCTCTGAACCTCCTTTTCTCCAGGCTAAACAATCCCAGCTCCCTCAGCCGCTCCTCGTAAGACTTGTGCTCCAGACCCCTCACCAGTTTTGTTGCCCTTCTCTGAACACGCTCCAGGGCCTCAATGTCTTTCTTGTAGTGAGGGGCCCAAAACTGAACACAGTACTCGAGGTGCGGCCGCACCAGAGCTGAGTACAGGGGGATGATCACCTCCCTGCTCCTGCTGGCCACATTATTCCTAATACAGGCCAGGATGCCATTGGCCTTCTTGGCCACCTGGGCACACTGCCGGCTCATGTTGAGCCGAGCATCAACCAACACCCCCAGGTCCTTTTCCTCTATACACTCCTCAAGCCATTCTGCCCCAAGGCTATAGCATTGCATGGGGTTATTGTGGCCAAAGTGCAGGACCCGGCACTTGGCCCTACTGAACCTCATCCCATTGACCTCAGCCCAACTGTCCAGCCTATCCAGATCCCGCTGGAGGGCCTCCCCACCCTCAGGCACCCTCAGGCACCCTCAGGCAGATCGACACATCCTCCCAAAGATAGGTCAGGCTGGCTGGAATTGCAGTTAAACTTGACGTTAGGTATTAAACACATCAACACTACCACAAACTTGCTGGAAGCACATATGATTCCTTCTTTTAGCCTCAGTGTAAACCTTCCTGTGATGCTGTTCGGTAATGTACATGCTAATAGCATAACCACGCCCAAGCGACAAATGTAACTGGGTTCATTTGCCTCACAGGGCAATGGAGCCTGAGCTCTGCTGTCTTACACTGTCAGCACTCAGCTTCATGCACTTTCTGTCAGACCTGTATCTCTTCAGGCCTGCCGTACAAACATTAAATAGTGCCAGTCCTTTTTGTGCGTATAAAAACATGTAGAACTGTAGAAGTGGTGCTGTCTGGATTTGTGGAGAGATGTGGACAGTTTTGATAAACAGCCAGCTGTCTATGGAGCCCCGTTCCCCTAGACAGGGAAGAGGGAGCTAAGCCTGAAGTGCTGTTGGCTTCCCTGTGAACCTGCAGCAGAGAGTGTAGCAGTCAGAGGACCAACTATCGGCTGCTTTCAGAGCAAGAACTGACAGCTGCCTTTGCAGTCAGCTGCTGCAATGAAGGGATGGGAACCCAGCTTGATGCAAGCTAACGTTCGTTTATTAAGCAACAACTCAAAGCTTATGTACACAGAGAGACAGTGTGTGTTAAGATCTAATTGGGAGAAGGTTACATTCCTTAGGGTCAATAGGTTAAAACAACTTCACAATACAAAGTACTCCTAATAGTTTAAATAAACAGTTCCCTATCACCTTCTGCTACAGTGTCCTGTTTCTTTTCATTCCTCAAATGTGGATATCTCGACCTTGTCAGTTTATCTTTACACAGCCTGCATCCAAGGCTTGTGGTCAAATTCCTGCATAGCTAGCAGCTCTGTCTAGCTCGCACTCTTGCCATCGCCCACAGTCAGCAGGCCACCGCTTTCACTGTACGCTAACGGGTAATTAAAATCCCTGTTGAGAGAAAAGCATGGAATGTAGGACTCAGAGCTTAGCCTGTCACATCCATCCTTCAAAACTGAACTCTCCTATTTTGAGAAAGAGTACTCTAGCTTGGCCTCTGTATGCAACCATTGACCTGCAGAAGTCTGTCCCCCATGATGACCACTTGGCTGTGCTTCTCAGATATCACGTTTGAAGACTGCTCTCCCTGTTTTCACAATAGATGGGGATTCCAAGGTTGTTTAAAAGATGCAGCTTGCTTCCACAAACCAAAACCAGTGAAGATGGTCAAAGGACTTGTTGAAAAAGCAGAATTGCTTCTAAGACAGAGAGAAAAAAATACAGCCTGAAATAGGAATCTCTTGGAATCTCTGAGCCATCTCTGATGGCTCCAGGTACTTTTGATGCCTGCTGTGCCTAGCTCATGCATACCAGGCTGTGCCATCAGATGAAAGTTCAGGAAGAAATTTTTTTCTTGGGAAATAAAATGTATCTATTTTCATTCAATTCTCTTTCAAATTTCGAGCTAAAGCAACCAGCAACTCTCATCCTCCACACTGGCAACACAAGGAGGAAATGCACTTCTTACAAACACAGGCACTGCTGCACCTAGTGGAAATTTGAATGTGATTTATTTAACATCTTACATGCTCGTATCAAATGCTTATCGCTCAGAATCGTCATCACATCACCCCATTCAGAATTAATTTTGTGTCAGCTGAGTTTTGATAGCTGCAAATGGTCTTCTGCAGCAGATACCAGGTCACGCAATGCAATTTAATCCCTTTTCATTGTGTATGAAGGTACATTTTTTCATTTTGTCTTTCCTGTGGTTTGAGAGGAGTCACAGAGGACTCCAGCAGTGCTGAGCAGATAAGAGGGTCTC
Organism: Oreortyx pictus; assembly: GCA_036925125.1. Classification (NCBI taxonomy): domain Eukaryota; kingdom Metazoa; phylum Chordata; class Aves; order Galliformes; family Odontophoridae; genus Oreortyx; species Oreortyx pictus. The sequence goes on from JAUPFR010000029.1 coordinate 5,475,040, forward strand.
CTGCCTATCAGCCAAAGAACTGAAGTGGCCTTGATTTGCTTTATCTTAATTTGCTTTGGATAAACTCACTTCAAAAGTTTGTTTTTAATAATTGTTGTGAGCACTGCGTTGAAAAAGAACCCACAGTGTATTAAATATGCTTTGGTTCACTCTCTAAAAGAATTTTATTTTGTAATGGATCAGCAAAGAGCAGCCTGTTGAGAGTGGGTAACAGAACTTTATTTCAAAGCTCAGTCTAATTTGTTTCCTCAGCTTTGATCCGACAGCAGTTGGGCTTCTGTAGCTGTTTACATTTAGCTCCAATAACATAAGATAATGTAATATTAACTGCTACACTAATGATCCTAGACCTAGCATTTTTATCGGGACCTTACTGCATTGAGCTGACACTCCTCAGATCATTTTCTCTCTCATTAAAGTAATTGAAGTCAACGTTGTTGGAAATGCCTTCAGGCAATCAAGGACAGAGCTGATACTAATAAGCAAAGCAACATCCACATTTATGTTTCCTTTGATCTGCATTTTAGTTGCTGGGAGGCCAGGCGCACAGCCTTTCCAGATAGTTTTTTCTGTGTGTGCGTGTGTGTGTGTGTGTGTGTGTGTAACCCACCCCTGGGGGGAGGGCGGCAGGCAGCTGGAGCAGAGCTGTTCCCCTCCAGCCATCGTAATGCTGTGGGGGAGGCAATTCTGCCTGACAGTGCATGCCCCCAATCTCCCATTTGCCTCCAGACCTTCTTGTTCCTGTCCTGCAACAGCCAAAGGCTTCTGAGTATTTTTTTCTGCACTGTGGTAAATGATTTTTATGGTGAAAGAGGCAGAAGTTAAAAGGGAATGGAGATTCTTTTCAGTGTCTGCTGTGAAGTTCCATGAGCACATTTATACTGGTGATCAAGGGCTGCATAACAATGGGTGGGTGAGGGGAAGAGCCTTGCGTGATTTGAGTCCAAACATGGCTCTGCTGAGAGATCTCACCTACCTTGACCACATTTCCCCATTTATGAATTCTACTTTAGAGGACTTTGCAGTCAGAGTACAGTTCCAATCAGATAATGACACCATACAAACATGTAGTAGGGCTGCTTCATATTTCTATGGCCATTTCCCTCCTGACTGGCTACATACACCATTGTTTCCCTGGAGTAACAGCAGTCCTGCTGGTCTTTGCCTTTCTCACAGTCCAGCTCCAAAGATCTTGCTTCTGAGTAGCAAAAGGTTTATTGTAACCACTTATCTGCAGCTCAGAGATACATACTGGAGGTGATGATTAAGACCTGTCCTCTGTAAACATGAAACTAAGTTTTGAGCTGTAATAACTGCTGATGTTGAACAGTAGCCTCCTGCCTTCCATGAGTGATCTCTCAGTTGCCTTTCAGTTTGCATTCCTCACCTCCTCCCTGCCTGTGCACCTTGCACAGGACTGTGCTTCACAATCATGTGGGCTGAGCTCATCAGTCCTTACCGACACATGGGAGTTCTCCGAGGCTCATCCTTTGTTTGTGCTGCTTGTGGTGGTGTTCATTAATTGTCTGATGGGTCAGTTCAGCCAGAAGCTTCTTATTGCTGGGTTATGAGCTGAGCTTGCTCAGGGAAGGGCTGCACCAGTTTTGGAGTCGGCTTGAGGTAAGCGAGAGAGCTTGGAGCAAAGGGAGATGGGGAAGCAGCACTGTTGTTATGAGCTGTTAGATCAGCTCAGTCCCCACCTGGTGAAGCTGAGATTTTCAAAGCTTTTAAGCTAAGTACTGCAATGCTGTGTTTTTCCCTGATGTTCTTAGAAACTGTGTCTGTTCTGCTACTTCTGGATCTCTTCTCTACTATCTCTTCTGCATGCAGAGTAGCAGTGCTATACTGCACTCCGTTTCAAACACCTCAGCTCTTGACTATCGGTTTCCTGCAGCACAGGTAAATGATTGCTATGGGTACCAGGGAGATTTAAAAATTAGGTCATGCCTCTATTTATGCAAAAGCACTTGACTGACTTTACTCACCCCATACTGTTAGAGAAGTAATACCCATGACAAAACCAGAGGATCCAGCAGCATAGAATACACCTTTAGGTATGAGCAGACATTTTGAAGTGTAGTGTTACATCCTTGTCTTCACAGAAAGTGCCCAGATTTTAATAAGAGTATTGTCCTGTTTTCTGTTTTCACTTGCTCACCTCTCTGTTGAACCTGAAAGCCCAGGAGAAGTTCAGTTAATTATTTCCAGTTGTTCTTTAAGGCAGCTGATTAAAAGTGACTGAGGCCATAATGAAAGCCAACCAGCTTTCCAAACTCCATATGAAAACCATTTGGCTTTTATTCCCTTAGGCTGGAGAGGGAAAATTGGAGTTAAAGTTAGGGGGGGAGAGGGAGGAAACAAAATATTCCTCAAGAGGGGCAATTAAGGAAATAAAGCAGGTACTACTGCTCACAAAATAGTTATCTAAAGAGAGCATGGCACAGTTCATGCTGCAAAGCAATCTGGTTTAAGGAGTGGGAAGAATAGATCACCTTACTGCTGCAATTGTTTTAAAAGCAGCTTCAGAGGTAAAAGGCACTGTTCAAAAGTTCTGTTCTCAGTGGATGCTGCCTGCTTAACCTGGAAAAATGGAACTGACAGATCTGCTGTTTTGTTTGATTTCAAGTTACACAGAGAAACACTGCTCAAGGTAGTTGGTACTTCTTATCATTGCAGTTTGTGTGTCTACTGAATAATTCTTTCTGAATCTTTTGCAACTGTCTGAAATCATGGCTCAAAGATGAGCTGCTGTCTTCTATCAAATATTACAGGATTTCATGGTATTTATGATAAACATCTACAGGTGTCTCCCAAACACTGCTTGTTCTCACTCGTACACAACTGACTTCTGCTGCGATGTGGAAAGTATACAGCTTCACATCCTACATGCAGGGGACAACGAGAAAATACACTGTGGCCATGCTGGCTTCAGGAAGCAGAGAGCAAGACCGCCTTGACCTTGAAAGTTTGTCCTGATGTGAGCTACCCTCTCAACTCTGCTGTGTTTCATTCCAGTGTGAAAGTAGCACTTAAATACCATGGCTGCAGTTTACAGCAGTGACCCTAAGTCAGACCTGCCTTTCCTCCCCAGGTTGGCCATGGCTGTCCCCTGTGGAAAGCAGGAGAAAAGTGATGCAGGTTTGGAGGTGATGGTGACCTCTCTGCCTGGCTGCTTACTCTGCTGGTTCATTATTCCTCACATTTAGGGAGATGTTAACCATTCTCTGGGATATTTCTGTTAGTTAATGGGGCCTTTTGCAGGGGTATTTTTCTAACAGCTGATGTTTCTATCCTTTCTTTTCTAGCTGCTCCATAGAAATCCCTCTCTTATTTTAGGAGCTTGTCTTTCCAAGACCTGTGGAAAAGGAAGGTGGACTCAGTGTTTTGTGGAGGATTGAGAATCAGAATTACTGTACTTTCCCTTTGCCTTCTGTGTTACAATAGGAAAATTACTTACATGCTCTGTACTTCAGTTTTCCAATGGGAGAGTCAGTGACCCCTGTAGTAATTACTTTCAGTAGCTGAAATTGGTGGGTGCTGAAGAAAAATTTGTACTACATGATGACACTTGATTTACACTTCTTAGTGTTTCATTTATCACTCTGCCTAATGTTTTTGGGTTAAAACTGTGCGTGTGCCGATTTCCGTCTGAGCTATTTTCAACAGTTTCAGTCATTTCTGAGAATGAGACATAGGGAAAACGTATCATTTTGTGGCTGGAGAGGAAAGGGCGACCACAGGAACCTTACTGCTAGTATTTCTCAACTTTCAGTGTTCTGTTTTGAAATATTAATGGTCCCACAGTGTACTGGCTAGTATGGAATTATCCTTGTGGTATACTGAGAACACATCAGAAATATTCTTTGCACAGATACGTGACATGTGACAGTAAACGTGAAATGGAGTAATGTCTTAAAATACCACTACATGTTCATATATTTTAGGATTTTGCATGAATTGGGTGCTCCTCCCATCTCTGCAATGATTGTTTTTGTAGGGGGGAGGATATTTGACTCTCCTATGGTCCAGAAAAAAAAAAAAAAGCAGCTCAGTTCTGATAGTTTTGGATGTAGGAAGGTAAGTGTCAGATTGGCATATTGTAGCAGGTGTTGTGGGCGACTACTAACAATTTATTTACACACCAAAGGCAAAGTCAGTATGTCCTTAAAGGTACAGTAAATCTCTTCATTCACTGGAGCAGAATCTATTGCTCCATCTACTCAGCGTTACATTAATTCCAGGAAGGTGTGGACAGGAGGATTTCTGTCTAACCACGCTAATTCCCACTGGCACCTGGCAGAGGAGGAAGAAAGAAGAGACAGGTAGAAGGTGAGGGAGGTTAGGAGAGCAACTGAACTTCGTGAAGCTTGTTGCAGCCAAATGGAGTGAGTTATTAGTATAGCCAGAAAGAAACAAATGAAAAATAATCCTTTTAAAAGGTCTGTGGTGCCCAGGATATTGCACTGTGCTAAGCAAAGCAGAGAAGTACTGCAATAACAGAGGCTGTGTTGTTTTTCTAGGTAAGATGTTTTGTTTCCTGGGGTTAGAACTGAGCAGTGCTGGGTTCAAAGTATGCATTAAGAAACAGAGTAACTCAGTCCTTTTGTAGAAAAAATGGAAGGGCTGCCATTTTTCTGTCTTACTGGTTTCTGAGGGGTAGTGATTAGTCTGTTAAGGACTCATTGTGACTCTCTCAACCAGTCGTAAAGTAGACTTTCTCCTTTGATGACTATAACAGTACTGAGCTCTCAGTGTGGATGTTAAGCTCAGTTAATTTCCTAAGTGCTTCGCTGTAAGGATGACAGCTGAATTTTAAGTATTGCTCTGTCAAATTCCATCTTCCTTTGCTATCGGTGCAGAAGGTATGCAGATGTGTTTCATGCTGGTATATTCTCAGTGTGTTCCTTGCTGTGCTGTTCTGTATAGGTTGTTTATACATCCTCTTAATTCCAGCACTCCATGTGCTTCTTACACAGTGTGTCCACAAAAGCTGCGGAGCTAAAAGAGGAGATTTCCTGGCTAAGTGCTGGCCTTAATTAAGGTGCCAGAGTTCTACTTCAGTTATTCAGGAGTTTGGAGGTGGCAAATTACAGTAGTGGAAGAGGAAGGGGTTCAAGCTGTTAGCAGATGAAGTTTGGGAGGCTAAGCTCAGCCCCAGCCTGTGCAATACCTCTGGTCTGGCAGTGGGCAAGTCACTCACTCAGCCACTATACTCAGGGGAATCTCCTGCTGTTTGTTCAGATGATGTAAAGCTTTAGAGAAGTGCCATATATTTGCTAATGAAATTGGTTATTTAATTCTGATGTTGCCTTAAAAACAGGAACAGTTTTGGCAGTTTTGGCAGCATTGAGGGGCTGGGGCTGCTGCAGAGGTGTACAGGTGACTCACCCTGCATTCTCATCTTCCTCCAGTTTTGGTGATGAAATTATTGGATGTCTCAGGATGATGAAGAGAAATAGTTTATTTAGGGAGAGCTTCCAGCACCTCTGGACTACCTGTTTCTCTTGACTGACTAAATGTAAGGCTTCTGTGACCAGCTTAGACCTGTATCTGTACAGCTATAGAACAAATATCTCTATAGAGACTGGAATCTGACTTCTTATCCCCACTGAGACCTCTGTTAAGTTCAAGATGAGCCAGTGCCTGGTTTAGTCCAACAGCTGGCCTTCTTCCACAAAGACACAGGGCTGTGATGTTAACAGGTAACGGGTAACAGGAGAGAGATGTTCTTCCAGACTTGCCTGCCCAATGCAGGATTACTTTGTTCCCAGAGATGCCATAGCCCCTGCTGTGCTCCCTGCATGTACTGTGCAGAGTGTTTGCTTGGCAGACCTAATACCCTACTGTGATATTTGGTTGGAGTCTGCCAACAGGCTGTCATCCTCATGCTAACAGATAAAACCATTCTTTTAAAACCCATTAGGTAGACTGTCAATTGCTCTCTCTCCCCACTGAGGCTCTGTTGGAAATTTCCTGAGTATTACTTCCGGCAAGTGAGGGTTTGACAATATGGGGAGAATCTGAATAGAGTCATCTTTTGAGAACATCAAGCATCACAGATTCATAGGTTCATAGATTCATTAGGTTGGAAAGGACCTACAAGATCATCTAGTCCAACCATCCTCACACCACCATCCCTACCCACCAAGCTACTAAATCAAATCCCTTAGCACCTCATCTAAATGCTTCTTGAAAAGCACTAGGGATGGTGCCTCAACCGCCTCCCTTGGCAGGCCATTCCAGTGCCTGACCACTCTTTCAGAGAAAATGTTTTTCCTCAAATCTAATCTAAATCTTCCCCGGCGCAGCTTGTGGCCATTCCCTCTTGTCCTGTCATTAGTTACCTGGGAGAAGAGGCCGACCCCCCCCTCACCACAGCCCCCCTTCAGGAAGTGGTAGAGTGCAATGAGGTCTCCTCTGAGCCTCCTTTTCTCCAGGCTAAACAGTCCCAGCTCCCTCAACCGCTCCTCGTAAGACTTGTGCTCAAGACCCCTCACCAGTTTTGTTGCCCTTCTCTGAACACGCTCCAGTGCCTCGATGTCTTTCTTGTAGTGAGGGGCCCAAATCTGAACACAGTACTCGAGGTGCGGCCGCACCAGAGCTGAGTACAGGGGGATGATCACCTCCCTGCTCCTGTTGGCCACACTATTCCTAATACAGGCCAGGATGCCATTGGCCTTCTTGGCCACCTGGGCACACTGCCGGCTCATGTTGAGCCGAGCATCAACCAACACTCCCAGGTCCTTCTCCTCTATACAGACTTCAAGCCATTCTGCCCCAAGCCTATAGCATTGCATGGGGTTATTGTGGCCAAAGCGCAGGACCCGGCACATGGCCTTACTGAACCTTGCACCAGCTGTGCCATCCTTGCACCAGCTGTGCCATTCTGCTGCCTGCTGGTGCTTGTAGTGCTGTGAGGCCTTAGCATCTGGCTCTTCTCTAAATACTCAGATCCCTAGCACAACATCAGCTGGAGAGTAGAGATGACCCATATCTCTGTGTATGGTATGTGGATTTCCATACATTTGTTGGTCATTAGTGATTTCAAACTCACCTGGTAATGTTAGGATTGACAAATCTAATCTAAGCAGTGGTGTTGTGCATCTGTATTTTCTGCCATGCTGAGCTTCATGCCCAAGGAGACTGAGAACTGGCACATTTACACAAGGCCTTTATCTTTTTTACTGGACACAAAAACATGAGAGAAATTCCCCCAAGTTTAGGTGTCTGAGTTGTCATGGGAACATCTCCTTTCAAATACTCCTAGAATATCTCAATTGCAGTGGAGGGACTAGGTGTGGTAGGTGATGCAGTTTGCAGCTTATCTGCCCCATTGCAGCATAAGCTGCTCAGAAGCACATTTCCCTTCACTAAGGATCATTGTGGATGTATAAAATCGAGTGAGATCACCCCTGCCCTATGGGAAGCAAGCAATCACTACCTGACATCTTGCATATTCTCTCCCATCCCCAGGAGCAATTTGTAACCATGACTCTAATTCTTCTCACTGCTGAGTGACTCTGCTGATATCATTAGAAACAGCATGTGGAAAATCTCATCCTTTGGGACTCTGATTCCTTTTACTTTTGAAGAGGGAGATGCAAACAATGGAAATAAAGAGTAATAGACATAGATGTCAGAATTACAGTGCTCTTGTTCAAGACCAGAACCTTGCTAGGGTACATACTTTGTAGAGAAAGTAAGGTGGTCACAGGAACACCAGGTTAAATGGAACAGTCCTGAATGAAATTCCATGGAAGGAAGATATCAGATTTCTACACCTCCATAGAGAATAGAAGAATTCGGAGAACAGATATTCCACTACCCTCCTTTCTTTATTGCTTCCTTCACTTCATCTCACTCCATTAGTGATGTTGTGTGCCTGGGGAAAATGGGATAAATATTCTCTTTGAGATAACAGATATTGCCAAATCAGTGATCAGTCTGAAATGCACTGGGCGGGTGAAGGGACAATTATGTTTGAAAGGTGTAAAGAGATGCAGCATTCATAGCATTGATGGGCATATGGTTCCCCCTAATGGGAGCAAAAGGACCTTTGGTTGTCATTGAGGGAACTGGTAGTTTGCTTCATAATTCTTTCTTATTCTTGAACAACAGGCTTTGTTTCTTATCTCATGTTCTCATCTCATACATATGCCTAAAGATGAGCAGACGAAGGGGAAAGAGAGTTATGATCCCTGGTCATAAGCTTAACATACTCTGTTTCATTTCAAGACTCTTTTAACTTCAGTAACTTAGCTTGAGGATCATATGTTGTGAAGCATAAGTGATTCTTTGAAACTCAGAGGAGGGTTGCACGTAAACTGGTTTCTTTGCAACCAGCAGGCAGACTGAAAGCATCACCCAGAAAGCTGTCTCCCCATGTGCAGTGGCAAGATGTGTGATGGAGGTCCAGCAGCACAGTACGGATGATACAGATGATGTATTAGTAATTTGATGTTTTCTTTTGCTTAATGATATGTAGCTTCTACTTCCCCTACATCTTCTGAGATGTAATTCCTTGTATCCAGCTTCTAGATGGGCATTCTTGCGCTGTTACGGAAGTAATGCACTGCTTTTCTTCTCTTAATCCAAGGGAAGCACTTGAACATGAATAAACCAGTGATAAAGGAGCAGGTCAGAGGGAGCAGGCAAGGATGGGGAACAAAGAACATGTTCCATCGTCCGTCACTGGGATATAACAGGCCTGGGGGATTGCAGTGGTACTGAAGTCAACCTGTTGAGTACGGACAATTTAAAGAAATGAAAAACAGGTGGTTGGGTGCTTTGCTGCAACTGACTACTTGATTTCTCCAAGAGGGCTATTTGCTTCCTTTGAAACAAAGGCATTAGGATTGCTGCTTTGAATGTTGATGCTTTTAAAGTGTGCCCAGCAAATGAAAGCTTCTGGGAACATGCCTTAAATACAAAGATGAATGAGCAGTCAGTCGGGGCCAGAGACTGACTTGAAGCAGTGAAGCCGCGCCACATAAAGGATGTACATCATAGCTGGAGAATGCGCACTGTTTTACTTAGACTTCCCTGTGACTGCTTCTTGGTGGCAGATGGCCCTGCAGTTCTGGGACAGTTTTATCTTGCACAGATAGGCTTATGTTGTATGATGGGCTTCAGAAGAACATACCACACTTGCCAAAAAGAGTCAGTGAAGCCTTTTGCAACTTCATATGTGATGAGGCTGACTGCTGAATGAAAATCTGTGAATGACGATCAGAGCTAGCTCTGATCTTTAAGCTGTTTAACCAGAGTCACTGGTCTTGCCCTTTATCTTTGTCATGTCAAGGAGTTCCTTTGAGAGTACCATCTTCACTTTAGACTTTGTCTATGTCATCTGATATTTGAAAAGAACTTTGGGGATAATTCATTCAGTAGTTCAGGTTATTTTAAGCTTACAAAGCTTCCATGAGAATTAGGACTGAGTACTTTGGTTCAAGTATAAGTAAGTCACTGAGTTCTTATTGCAAATATCTACTGCTACAATGCTGTGTTGAGAGTGATAGAGTCAATTCTTTAAACTCTCGGTTCAGGTAGTTTAGACCTCAACCTAAATTGGCCTTGGCATATTGAGAGTACTGGAGGATGGTGAAGCCACGAAAATGTTGTTGTCTTTGTTTTTGTTAAAAGAAAAATTTGGAGATTGCAGGTGTTTATTTTGTGTCAAGGGAGCAAGACAGACAAGAATAAACGCTTTATTCTGATCTTCATAATTGAAAATGAATTCTAAAGGTCAGAATATTACTCACTATTGGAGCTGAAAATATTTTTTTTCCAGTTAAAAATCCTTTAAACTAGAGAATTGCTTTATATGAATACAAAATGACAAAAGAGGAGGATAAAGGACGAGGGGAAGAAAAACGTGTTTGCACTGGGGAATTCTTGTACTGGGGAGAGGAGTGTGGTTTCTTTTGATGTGGAGATAAATTTCTGTTTTTAAATCAAGTCAGACCAGAACATAAAAGAAATCCATAACCTGTTCCTAAACTACCACCAGCAGTGATCCACTCAAGCACAGCAGCTCATGTGCTGGGGCTGGTGGGAATGCAAGCAGCAGGCAGAGCTGGGACTTGGTCTGAGAGACATGGGCTCAAAATCCAACTGCAACTGATCCAAGCACACACAGGCATCGAGGCCCCTGGATGTGAGATGTGTGCTTTTTTCCCTAGTTTGGAGCACAAAGCTCACAAAATATTACTGTCTGTCAGGACAGTAATGTCTTGCAATTGCTTTCCCAATCCCTGGAGTACTGGCGACAAGGACAGCCGCCTTCTACTTGGCACAACAAAGCATTTTTAAAAGAGGCGCTACACTAAGTTTCTTGAAAGGAAGCTTAGCATTGACATTTTCCTTATTAAAACTACATATTCGAGGTGAAATAAAATGTTGTGGAAGTAGGAAGCAGTTGCATAGCAAGTGGATGTACATGAGGTTCCAATTCTAAGTAGCTTCCCATTCTTTAGGAGAAAAGTTATTTGAAGAAACATTTTAGTGTCCTGAAGGTTTATTGGAAATTTCATGTAATGGCTGGAAATTTCCCTGGGCTTGTCAGTCTGCTTTGAGCAAAGCCATTTCAAAACCATCACAGTGACATGGCACAGCATAAACTGTAACCAGTAATAAAGAATAAAACTTCTTTCTTTTTTTTTCCCCCATATGCAAGTTTTTCCTCAATGACATATATAGTTTATGAGATTTTTTTTGGCTTTTAACAACTTCAGGTTCCTTAGCTCCTTCCCTAAAAACAAAACCCAACAAACAAAACCACGAACCAACCCACCAGTTCCTGAAAACCTGCAGCCCTGAGCATCCTGAGCAGAAGTCCTGGATCTGTCCTGGGAGTGAAGGAGATGCAAGGAGGACAGTGACACTGGCCATCCCCTCAGCCTTCCTTGGCTCCTAAACTAAACTGTATAAAGAGGAAGCGGCTAGAATAAACCAAAAGCAAAATCACAATGAGTTTAGCACATTGATTCTATTCTATGCTTGCTTAAAGAGCAAATCTCAACTCCCCTTTTCCAAATAACAGCATTTTCAGGAGTGCTGGGGTATCTGTTGCATCGCTGCCCATGAACTCAGTCCTCAGACAGTTTCCAACCCCCTGTCCCCTTCTGAACTGCATTACATGCTGGAAAAACAGTCATGGCTTGAAATAGGATTAAGCACCTGGTGGGAAGGCAGAGCCAAGCCAGGGGAGCTCAGAGGCATGCCTATGCACCTGAGTGACAGGAAGAGGTGGATCCTGGCTCCATCCCTTCCTGGACCTCATTTAAGTGTTGGCAGTGAGGGCAAGGCTCTTTCACTAGAGATCCCTTCATTCTTTAGGCCTTCTGAAAGTAAGCAGCTTCTTTCCCTGGTTTCTGTGCCTACAGCTGTTGTATTTGAACAAATCTGCACTTGCTGTAGCCTAGGGCCTTGCTGCTCTGCTTGTCGTTGCTGTGCTTTCCATCATGTTATACCAAGCATAAACACATTTAGATTACTTTGTGCTGAGTGCTTGCTTGGATCTAGTTATAAGAACAAGTGCATGGTAGGCAGGAGTGTAGTGAGCTGGTGTAAGCGAGGAACTCATGAATTATGCTGTGTCCTTCCTTGCCACAGTAGCAGAAACATGAGGGAGTTTCAGGCATCCTTATAGAGGGGAGAAGAGGGATAATTTCAAGTCACTGCTACACTTCTCCTCTGTGCTGTGGGTTCTGGCCCTCTGCTATGATTCTCAGCTCTTAGTCGTGAAATTGAGCAGAACATGTAATGCTTATGTTGGTTATTTGAAAGCACTTTTCCCTAGAGGCTGATTACACTGCAAACCATTACATCACAGTTAAGATTTGTCTCAATATCCAAGCCTTTATGAATATTATAGGCATTCCTGAAAGAAAGAATTCCTCTACTCGTGGCTGGTTGTGCAAGAGTCTGGTTGTTTTTCTCAGCCAGTGACCTGGCTTAGCACATCCAATATCTCCCACCAGCTGTGGCTGATACCTGATACTTCTGAGGTATGTGATGCTTCTGAGAAGGTTATTTCATTCTCTTGAAGACTTCACATTCCTAAGTACTGAAGTAGTAAGTGCACTGATGGAAAGCAATAGATGTTTTTTATGTCTGCTGAAACCAACTGATTCTTCAAAGGATAATGCTTTAAGAAAAGCATTTCTGATGCTATATTCTGGTGCTATGCAAGGCCACTGGTCTTGCAACAGTATTCATATGACTTGACAGTGGAGAGGAAGTTGTCCTTGAGTGCATAACAGTGCAGTTTGATGATCCTTTATTTACTCATTATAAAAGTGGCCTGACATAGAAATGCACTTGGTTAGTGTGGGTCATGCAGCTGGTGCAAAATGGATTGGGTTGAACCAGCATCTCAGGTGCTGTCCCAGTTGGCTTTGCTTTCACTGTAATGGGAACACAGTTAACTTTTCTTGGAGTTTTCTAGAAAGGAGCATTAAGAGTTCTAAAGCCTGAAACTCTTACTTGAATTGCAACCAACCTTTCTGTTTGCTTTCTGTTTGTGTGCTCTGCTGATGACTGCAATTCTGTGATTCTCTTTTCTTCTTTGTGTGTGAAGAGATAATTCGATGGTTGAGTATAGAAGTGTCATGGTTTTATGATTTTTGGTATTGGTATTCTACATCATAACAACAAGTAGTGCATTAAGAGTTAAAGAGTTAATACTCCAACTCCATTTTATCTCCATTGATATTTCCGGGTATACCTGTCTCAGAAGAGGAGAACTACATTCCCCAGAGGACTTTGAAATGCTTTACATTTTTACGTATTTTCCGCTCAGAGGGAAAAGATAAAAACTCTCTGAGGTCACGGGACATTCTCTTTCCTTCGGGATCGACTCAGCAGTGGGTGCTCGCTGCCGTATCGCCTTCAGCGTTAGCGTAAGTCCTTCGGTTTATCAGACACTCTCTCTTGCTCATTTTATTTGATTTATTAGCTTCAATTCCAATTATATTGTATTATATTGTGTTATTTTGCTTTCTGATATCTTATTTAGTAAATTAGCTTTCCTCCTCAGATCGTTGCCGCTGTTTTGTTTCTAGGCCCATCTCCCTTTTTCCTTTTCCCTTTCCCCCTTCCCCTTTCCTGGGGCGTGGGTCTGTGGGTCCCCCACACCAATCGTCATGGAACCGGGCTGATCCAGCCCAGTAAACCGTTGACATTTTTGGCGCCCAACGTGGGGCAAAACCAGCTGCCTTAGCCGGGCAGAGACATACTCTTAGAGTGAATCTCTGTCTCTTGCTAGCAAGCTTATCTGAACTGCTGGTACTGTATGGCATAACACGACCTTGAAGTCTGGGCGTACTGCCATTTTTTCTGGGATATTTGTAAACTTTTTTGGGTGCTGCCAGCTTGTTTTAGTAAAAAGAAAAAAAAAATGCTCTCGCTTTTTAAACTGCTCTTAAAGGGGCTGCATTTCATGGTTTTTCCCTTGTAATGCTCAGAACATACTGGGACTTGATTAAGTTTGCCAGTCTGATCCATGGAGCTTGGTCTCTATATGATAAACTAAAAACACTGATGGAAATACCTACCTGGCTTTTGTATACGATGTGGCATTCATTTCCAGAGGGAGCAACTCCAGATGGAGTTGTTAACTCTGTGGAACTCATGATTTTTAAACCGGCTCCTGGCCTCTCCTTTGAATTTATTAGGCGTTTTCTGAATGCTCATCCAATGCTCATAATGATTGTGGTGTCAGTCTCCCTGAATGTATTCTTCATCATTCTACTCTATCTGTATTTATAATATTTTGAGAAAGCCTTCCCCAGAGCCAGAGAACAGTGACTGGCAGGGAGTTTGGAGGGACTTAGGAAAGACTTTAGAGAAGTGGTCATCACCGGTGTCATGGGACTTTTCTCCTGAACACCTGCAAGATCCTGAGAATTTAAGCAGATATTTGAGACAGGGACGTTGTGGCTCAGAGAGATCTGAGGAGGCCCAAATTATTTGGGGTCTGGCTTATGCTTACCGGGCCTTATTCAATACTATTACAGAGAGGCATAGAGTTTTTGAAATAGAGCGAGAGAGTCTCCGAGCCGAAAGGGACAGTCTCCAAATTCAGAAAGAGAGTCTTTTAGCTCACAATCAGATTCTGCAGTCCAATCTAGATGCCCTCCAGACCGAGCGAGACAACTTCCAGTTTGAGAGAGACGCCCTCCAGACTGAGAGAGACACCCTCCAGTCTCAAATAGATGTTCTCCAATCCAACATGGATGCCCTCCAGACTCAACATGATGCTCTCCAGTCCAACATTGATGCTCTCCAGTCTGAGCGAGATGCCCTCCAAACTGAGCGAGATGCCCTCCAAACTGAGCGAGATGCCCTGCAATCCAAACTCAATAGCCCTCAGTCTCAACAAGATGCCCTCCAATCTGAGCGAGATGCCCTCCAATCTGAGCGAGATGCCCTCCAATCTGAGCGAGACTCCCTCAAAACTGAGCAAGATGCCTATCAATTTACATTACTCCGTTTCCAAAATGAACTAATCCATGTTCGGGCTCAGCAAGTCAGGCTCCAAGTTGAACTAAATTTTGTCTTAACTGAGCGAGATGGACTTCGAGCCGAGCTAGAGAGAATGATCATTAATTCTAACCAATGTGATCAACCACAAGTGACACCAGAATCGATGTCAGTCGCTCCTGTAAGAGGGCGGAAAATGAAAAAGGTCTCGACTCCCTTAGAAGAGAAGAAAGAGGAGGAGCTGAGAGTGGAAGAAGCAGACTCCGAAAGAGAAGAGGAGAAAGTAGAGGAATCAGACACTGTAAGAGAAGAAGAGAAAATATGTCCAGAGTTGTTCAAAACTTCAGACTTTCCAGTAGGAGGACTGAGTCACCCTACAAGATCACGGTCACCAACGCCCAGGAGGGCAATGAGTCCTGATAGTTTAGGAGATGAAAGAGAGGTTATTACCAGTTTTACTCGACCTCTGAAAATGAATGAAATTCGAAGTTTGAGAAAAGACTTTACACGCCACGCAAGTGAACCTATTGTCACCTGGTTACTACGCTGTTGGGACAGTGGGGCCAACAGTGTGTGGCTAGATGGTAACGAAGCTCACCAATTGGGTAGCATTGCCAGGGACTCTGCCATTGACAGAGGCATTAGTACATGCCACAATAGACCCTTCACTCTCTGGAAGCGGATGCTGATAGCCGTGAAAGAAAAGTACCCCTTCAGAGATGATCTGTTGCCTGAGAAAAAGAAATGGTCTGATATGGAAAAAGGCATAAATTATTTGAGAGAATATGCCATAGTGGAAATGTTACATGACCCTGAATTCATTCATGATGAACCGAACCAAGAGCAAGATCCTGAGAGGATCAGGTGTACACCAGTTATGTGGCGTATATTCACAAGGACAGCACCAGACAGGTATGCCAGTACATTAGCAGCAATGTATGGCAGAAGACAAAGAAGACCCCTTATAAATGACCTGATTAACAGACTTCAAGACATAGAGTTACATTTAACCCCTCTACGAGCTTACGTTTCAGCCTTCGTAAAGGTAACCGAAAGACTGGACAGAATAGAGAGTAGAATAGGAGAGCAATCAAGAAGATATAATGGACGAACTGGCTACTGTGCTTAATTCTGATGAAACTGATGGATCCGATGAGAATGAGGATTCCCAAAACAACAGCGTCTCAGCTATCAAAAGAAGACGTTCTCCTGTTCGAGGAAGTGACAACAGTAAAATTATGTCACGTATTGCCTTGTGGCGTTACCTTCGTGACCAGGGGAAAGATATGAAGAAGTGGCATAAGAAACCCACTTCTGTACTTCAGGCACGTGTAAAAGAGTTACAAAATAGGTCAACCACCAGGGTGAACTTCTCCAAGAAGGTGACTGCTCCAGTGACTGCCGGACACGGCAGTAGCCGTAAAGTCAACAGAGGTAACAAATAGAGGGGCCTTGCCCCCAGCCAGGGGGGGGAAAGGGATAATAGAGTGTATTGGACTGTGTGGATTCGATGGCCTGGCACATCAGAACCACAAAAATATAAGGCATTGGTGGACACTGGTGCACAATGCACTCTAATGCCTTCGAGTCACCAAGGGACAGAATTAATCTATATTTCTGTGGTGACTGGGGGTTCCCAAGAGCTGACCAAGTTGGAAGCTGAAATAAGCCTCACTGGTAAAGACTGGCAAAAACATCCTATTGTGACTGGCCCAGGGGCTCCATGTATACTTGGTATTGATTATCTCAAAAGGGGATATTTTAAGGATCCCAAAGGGTATCGATGGGCTTTTGGAATAGCTGCTGTGGATGCAGATTGCATTAAGCAGTTGTCTGCTTTGCCTGGCCTATCGGAAGATCCGTCTGTTGTGGGGTTGCTACAAGTGGAAGAGCAACAGGTACCGATTGCTACAAAAACGGTGCACAGACGACAGTACCGCACTAACAGGGATTCCTTGCTCCCCATCCATAACCTGATTCGTCAGCTAGAGAGCCAGGGAGTGATCAGTAAAACTCACTCTCCTTTTAACAGCCCCATATGGCCAGTGCGTAAAGCCAGTGGAGAATGGAGGCTGACGGTAGATTACCGTGGTCTGAATGAAGTCACACCCCCACTGAGTGCTGCTGTGCCGGACATGCTTCAACTCCAGTACGAACTGGAGTCAAAAGCAGCCAAGTGGTATGCCACCATTGGCATTGCCAATGCCTTCTTTTCAATTCCTTTGGCCACAGAATGCAGGCCACAGTTTGCCTTCACCTGGAGGGGCGTTCAGTACACCTGGAACCGTTTGCCCCAGGGGTGGAAGCACAGCCCAACCATTTGCCATGGGTTGATCCAAACTGCATTGGAACAGGGCGGTGCTCCTGAGCACTTACAATACATTGATGACATCATTGTGTGGGGCAATACAGCAGGGGAATTTTTTGAGAAAGGAGAGAGAATAATCCAGATCCTCCTGCGAGCTGGCTTTGCTATTAAGAGAAGCAAAGTGAAAGGGCCTGCACAGGAAATCCAGTTCCTAGGTATAAAGTGGCAAGATGGACGTCATCACATCCCTACAGATGTGACTGACAAAATCACTGCTATGTCTCCACCAACCAGTAAGACAGAGACCCAAGCTTTTCTGGGTGTAGTGGGCTTTTGGAGAATGCATGTTCCAAACTATAGTCTCATTGTGAGCCCTCTCTTTCGGGTGACACGGAAGAAGAATGATTTTGTATGGGGCCCTGTGCAGCAGCAGGCTTTTGAGCAAATTAAGCAGGAGATGTAGAACATCCTCTACACTGCTGCTGGAAAGGAAGGTCCCACTTGGAGTTTGTGGCAAAGAGCTTCTGGAGAGACCCGAGGCCGACCCCTTGGTTTCTGGAGTCGAGCATACAGGGAGTCTAAGGAACGCTACACTCCAACTGAGAAGGAGATCTTAGCCGCATACGAGGGGGTTCAAGCTGCTTCCGAAGTAATTGGTACTGAAGCGCAGCTCCTTCTGGCACCTCAACTGCCAGTGCTGAACTGGATGTTCAAAGGAAAGGTTCCTTCCACCCATCATGCTACTGATGCCACTTGGAGTAAGTGGATTGCACTGATTACACAGCGAGCTCGGATGGGGAACCTCAGTCATCCAGGAATCCTGGAGGTGATCATGGACTGGCCTGAAGGTAAAAAGTTTGGAACAATACCAGCAGAGGAGGTATCACGTGCTAAAGAGGCCCCACCATATAATGAACTACCAGAAGATGAAAAGAGATATGCCCTGTTCACAGATGGATCGTGTTGCATTGTGGGAAAGCACCACAGATGGAAATCTGCTGTGTGGAGCCCCACACGACGAGTTGCAGAGGCCACTGAAGGAAAAGGAGAATCAAGTCAATTTGCAGAGGTAAAGGCTCTCCAACTGGCCTTAGATATTGCTGAACGAGAGAGGTGGCCAACGCTTTATCTTTACACTGACTCATGGATGGTGGCAAATGCTTTATGGGGGTGGTTACAGCAATGGGAACAAAATGGTAAACCTATTTGGGCTGCAGAACTGTGGAAAGATATTGCTTCCCGAGTAAAGAATATAGTTGTGAAGGTGCGCCATGTAGATGCTCATGTTCCTAAAAGCCGGGCAACTGAAGAACAACAGAATAACCATCAGGTAGATCGAGCTGCCAAAGTTAAGATGGCTCAAGTAGACTTGGACTGGCAACATAAGAGTGAATTATTTTTAGCTCGATGGGCCCATGAGACCTCAGGCCATCAGGGAAGAGACACAATATCTAAATGGGCTAGAGACTGAGGGGTGGACTTAACTATGGACACTATTGCACAGGTTATCCATGACTGTGATACATGCGCCACAATTAAACAAGCCAAGAGGATGAAACCTCTTTGGGGGGAAGGGCGATGGCAAAAATATAAATATGGGGAGGCGTGGCAGGTTGATTATATCACCTTGCCACGATCTCGCAATGGCAAGCGTTACGTGCTCACCATGGTGGAAGCATCCACTGGGTGGCTTGAAACATATGCAGTACCCCATGCTACCGCCCGAAACACCATTCTAGGTCTCGAGAAACAAGTCCTATGGCGACATGGCACTCCAGAAAGAATTGAGTCAGATAATGGGACTCATTTCAAAAATTCTCTTGTAAATAATTGGGCCAAAGATCATGGCATTGAATGGATTTATCATATCCCCTATCACGCACCAGCTTCTGGTAAGATTGAAAGATACAATGGGTTGTTAAAAACCATGTTGAAAGGAATGGGTGGCAGAACATTTAAGCATTGGGAGAAGCATTTGGCAGAAGCCACCTGGTTGGTCAACACCCGAGGATCCATCAATCGTGATGGTCCTGCCCAATCCAGCTCTCTACCTACTGTAGAGGGAGATAAAGTCCCTGTAGTGCATGTAAAGAACATGTTGGGGAAAGCGGTTTGGGTCCTTCCAGCTTCTCAAAAGGGCAAACCTCTCCGTGGAACTGTCTTTGCTCAGGGACCTGGGCCCACTTGGTGGGTGACGCAGAAGAATGGGGATGTTCAGTGTGTACAGTGTACACAGTGTACAGTGTGCACAAGGGAATTTGATGTTGGGGGAGTGCAGTCAGTAATTCCATGTATATACATCTATATATATGTTGTGTGTGTGTGTATATATAATGCATGTTAATCATTGTTCTTCTATATGTATCAAGCATGATGTAATGATGTGGAATAAGGGGTGGAATGTCATGGTTTTATGATTTTTGGTATTGGTATTCTACATCATAACAACAAGTAGTGCATTAAGAGTTAAAGAGTTAATACTCCAACTCCATAGATCATTGATATTTCCGGGTATACCTGTCTCAGAAGAGGAGAACTACATTCCCCAGAGGACTTTGAAATGCTTTACATTTTTACGTATTTTCCGCTCAGAGGGAAAAGATAAAAACTCTCTGAGGTCACGGGACACTCTCTTTCCTTTGAGATCGACTCAGCAGTGGGTGCTCGCTGCCGTATCGCCTTCAGCATTAGCATAAGGCCTTCGGTTTATCAGACACTCTCTCTTGCTCATTTTATTTGATTTATTAGCTTCAATTCCAATTATATTGTATTATATTGTGTTATTTTGCTTTCTGATATCTTATTTAGTAAATTAGCTTTCCTCCTCAGATCGTTGCCGCTGTTTTGTTTCTAGGCCCATCGCCCTTTTTCCTTTTCCCTTTCCCCCTTCCCCTTTCCTGGGGCGTGGGTCTGCGGGTCCCCCACACCAATCGTCACGGAACCGGGCCGATCCAGCCCGGTAACCCGTTGACAAGAAGGTTACTCGTGACATGCTGAAGAGGTAAATAGTGGGAGTGGTGATACTGCAAGCTCATTTTGCAGGAGCTGATGAATGCAGGGCTTCAGTGCAAAGGACATTCCTTCTCTGTATGTTTGTAATTTTTTGAATGCAAGCTGTAGCTGTAAAAATCTGCTAGTGACCTGTAGTACACTTTGAAACAATCTGAGCCTCGTATGTATGTATTTCTGACTATAGTAATAAACTGTAGAATGGTTTGGGTTGAAAGGGACCTTATAGACCATCCAATTCCAACTCCTGCCATGAGTAGGGATGCCAGTCCACAACAGACCAGGCTGCCCAGGGCCCCAGCCAGTGCCCCAGGTCTTGAGCACCTCTGGATGGTGCACTCACAGCTCTGCTGGCATTCTCACCACTCTCATATTGAACAAATTTGAGAAAGAGTTTGGAAGAACATACGGAGCTCTCAGGGATGTACTTGAAATAGCAGGATTTGAGGAATTTAATTATTGGATCTGCTCTGAGCAAAAGAAAAGAGCTCAAGTGGAAATCAGTGAAACTGTCTGTATCCTCTTCCTCTGCTTTCTGTCTTAGCCCCTGCTCTTGGGGCTTGGGGAGGGGGGGTTGCTGGGGCCCTGCACACAGGGACCTGTGTGGTGGGGCTGAAGGGAGCTCCTCTGCTCAGTCCGGTTCTGTACAGGATTTAGTTCTTGCAAAATGAAAGTCTGGGAAACAATAAAAATTTGAGGGAAATAATTCAGCCCAAACCTAATGGAAACTTGGAGTCATCAATATTTACCACTTCATGGGCTGCTGTGTTTTTGCCAAGCTAGCAATTATTGTGGTTTCTGTCTAGTTCACAATGGGGCATAGAGCATTCTGACTTGTGCAGGCATTTAGTGTTTCAAAATAAAAGGAATTAAATGTAGTGCAGGTGTTACAGCATGTCAGTCTCTATTTTGATGTCTGCCAGAAGAAAGGGCAATGATGAATGATGGTAGAAAGTTAAGGTGCTAAAAAAGCTGGCAACAGAAGTATTGTCAGTGATCTTTAAGGTAACTGGAACCAAGGAACTGCAAATTGTGCAGGTGGCAGAGCTAGGGGAGGGAAGGAGTACCAGAGCAGCGATTTGTGTGTCAGGGTGGAATAACCAGTGTACTGTCTTATTCTAATAATGTTAAGTCAGTATAAGCTTTCTTTGTAGGTAGGCTAACGGGGTAGTAATGTAGGTTTAAGAGAAAAGGAGCGTGTAGGGCTTCTGATTCAGTCTTGAAGCATATAAAAAGATGAATCTACATCTTAGCTCAGCTGTTCTCCATTGAATTAAAACTGAAAGGAGATCCACTGCATTGAAGCCATTCTCTGCTAAGCTTATCCACTGTTTATAACGGAAATTTAAGAGACATAAGGGGCTTCTAAAGATAATGTCATTGGGTTAACACACTGTATTGTATTATCATGCTTTAGAAGGATGCTTCCTGGTCTGATTTTATGATGTTGCAGTTAAATGCAATTGAGTTACCCTGCCAGCTTCCCTGAATTGGATTTCCATTTCTTTTATTTTTTACTTTATGCTTTTAAAAAAAATGCCTTCTCAAAAGCAAGTAGCATCTGCCTTGTGGTAACTTCTGCAGTGGATGCTAAAGAAAACTAGGTGTTCCTACCCTACAAAGAAATGAGGCCACCCAGGGCAAAGCAAATTTATGCTGTTGAAATACTACATGGCATTATTTTCATTAGCAGAGTCTGAGCTACACTGTGCTTTACTTTAAGCTTTGCTAAAAACAAGATATGTTGGGGAGCCATAAATATTTCCGGTTTCAGGTTTAAAGGGATCCAGGGATGCCACTAGAAGTCTGGTCTCAGTTTGCATCTCTGACGTCACCGGTCAGTGCAGTAGCCCACCGAAGATGTTCAGTGTCACTCAGCCTCCTGTTTGGATTGTTGCCCACTTCCTAGACTTAACTTTTAGTTTCAAAGATACTGTGTTGCCTTTACCTGTCTTGTGGGCAGCTGTGTTGACCCCGAAAAAATCTGATGGCTTCCTCTAGATCACAATCTCTACACCTTGATCCATGTGATGTATGCAAAAGAGTGAAGCATTACTGTTGCTTTGCGTTCCTATTGATTCTATGAATAAATAATAGGCTCCTTGTAATGATGAAGTGGTAACTGTAGTTTCCTTAAGGGTGTAAGTGCCAAGCTAAATATTTAAACCCTGCATAAATAATCGAGTATCAGTCCCTCTTCAAGGGAAGGCGATAGAGGTTATGATTTCACCTCTCCCTGAATGATCTGCTTCTTAGTGCAATGCACCCATCTGGGAACCACAAGCTATTTAGAAGGTTGGCTACAGTGTTTTTGTACCCAAACCAGATTTTTCTTACTTCTGCCAGTGTGTCAGCAAATCATTTTAGCGTGCTCTGACAGACAGTAGCACGGGTGGGCTGCGCTCATGCTCCAAGAAATACCTTGCTAAGGTTTGAAAACCCAAATCCTTAATGGTCTGCCACTTGGCCTTTTTATTCCTTTATAGATTTTATGGACAGTGAGATAATCTGGGGGTTATGAGAGTCTCATCTTTATGAAGCAAAAGGTTTCTGCAGGATGTGGGGGACCTTGGAAGGTGAAGGCTGGGACAAGTGCAGGAAGGAGTAAAATCGTTGTATTTTCCACCAGGAAAAGCTGAGTTCGGTTGTGAGGAAGGAGTTAACAGAAGTGACAGAGCTCAGTAGGATGTGGAGGAGGGTAATCTGAGAAATGGTATTATAGGTAAATCTCAGGTAAGTGGTTACCACTGAGTCAGGGAGCTGGCTTGAGTATGTTTGTGCTATCATTAAACACAAAGGTACTGAGATCAAACTTTCCAAGCAGCCAGACTCTTGAACCTCAGAAATATCTTCAGAGGGGGTTTTGGGGAGCAAAATGGGCATCCAAAGTGAAACTTTATAATAAAGGCAAAACATCCAAGTACACTTAACTGTGTTTCTGCCTGTGTGTAAATGTGTTTTCCCTCCATCTTAGATACAGAATCGGGCAGTTAACAATTTGGCATGGATATGATCTAGGAAGGACCATGTATCTCATGGGGCTAGAGATGTATTTAACTTGCAGGTGGAGCAGTGTGATCTCAGCTGAATCCAGACCTCCCAAAACCATTGTCACCAGGACAGCATGGTACATTTCCAGGTTCTCAAGTGCCTGTGCCATTATAAAACACTCATGCTTACTATACTCAAGTACAAGTGACCTCTGGCTTTGTAATAGGGTAGAAAATACCTTTCCATCCTCTGGGGGGAGCTCAAAAATTGCCTTTTTTCTGTTGGAATGTACCCAAGTCTTTTCGTTTCTTTTTCTCTTAATAGTGAAAGGTGTTCACTGATCCCAAAATATAGCAAGTTTCTTGGAGATGTGGAAAGTAAAAATGTAGGACCAGAGTATTTTAACAACTCTTACCCTAGTTATTTTACAATGATTCCCTACCATGTCAACTAGACAAGCAATTAGTGGTGGCATTTGTTTGTGGTTCTTTCATGTTGACAGTCAGTGTCCCAGTCAGTAGACTCGTGGGTTTCCTCTAGTTTTGTGCAGAGAATTATCAGCCAGCCAAATGCTTCTATAGGTGCATTGAATATGCCTTTGTTTAAAATATTGCTTACACTTCTGTAGGTAGATGTTGAATTTCTTACAGTCCTTTGTGATTTATGAAGGCTCTGGTTTCATTTTTGCTATAGAGAGAAAAAGAAAGGGGAAAAATGTAATTTACAGAGATAAACTAATTTATGTGATATAAATTTAAGGAAAATGAAGGAAAACAAAAGAAAAGCCAGTGGCTAAATTGCCAGTAGACTGACACCAATTAGCTATATCTTCAGTGAATGAGAAACAATTCAGTGTATTGGGTTTAATTCAAATCCCCTTGGCTTGGCCTTTCTACAGATGAAGTGGTTGGAACAGCCACATCACAGTAGCAGTAATAACAAAAGATGAATCAAAACAACTCCCCCATGGCAGTTCATGAAATGAAGGGCTGGTAGATACAAACATACTTGAGATGTTTCTGCTGGTGGCACGCAAAACATGTTCTGTGGAAGTATTCAAAATATACTTCAAACTGATGCTGCAATAGGCATAGTTGGGGCATCTGCGCATTTCCAGAGGTTATTTCTATCAGCACAAACTGATTTATCTGTTGTCCCCCCAGTCTCATCCAAAATGAAACAAAGCCTCCTGGGGAAGTGTGTGGCAGTGATCAAAGGGAGGCCCCATCGTAAGAATTCCAGAGCTAATGAGAAGGTAATTGTGGTTTAAATAAATACCAGCTGATTGCTGCAACCTACTGGAGGCAATGACAGCTGCTAAGCTATAGCCTGCGACTTACCAGCAGGACCCAGGACTAGCCCAGGTAGCAAAATTCTGGTAGTTTAATTTGTTCAGACTTAAAGCACCCTGTTCTGATTAGCTTCCCAGTAGTCTGGACATCTTATGTGATTCCCAACAACACTGAGGTGTTGGGATTCTGGAAGACAAAAACTAGTGGAAACTACTCTTTACAATCCGCTTCAGGCCTCCTGGCATATGGGAAACTGAAGTTCAGTTGTAGGAGCACTGAAGAACTTGGGAGTTAGGGCTGTTTTTCTCTTGTTTTCCTCGTGATACAGCTCTTCCTTCCTTTAATGGCTAGTTGCCATCAGCTTGCTGCGTGCTGAAGCTGACTGAGCAGCCTGGAAGTACTTTGTGAGCTTTAGGGTCATGTTGCCCAACTACTCTAATGAAAACTGTGGGATTTTCTTGAACTAACCCTCATTGGAATTAGGGCAGATTTGGCTGAGAAGCTTCCCAGCTTTATTTTAAGAATCAGTGGTGAGGAATCCACTGCACTTCATTGGAACTCCCTAATAAATTAATTCATTATCTTATCCCTTTATCTAGTAAGGAAAACTTCTCTAGTATCACGTCTTTCTTGCCTAAATTGTGTGTCATTTATTATTATATCATAAATTGTTACTTATTATTATCAACTGCTGCCCTTGGGGATGTAATAATGTCTGAGAATTCTACAGCAGTTGTTTGCCTGAGCTTCATGCACGAGTTACTAGTCCAGTCCACAACAGGACTCAGCATTGCAAGCTGCTGTGTCTGAAGAATTCAAGAGCAAGAGAACGCAGAGAAAATGTTCAAGTTTGTATTCCCTCTGGAAGCCTTCCTTCAAATTCTAAAGATGAATCCTAAGTTCCTTGCTGGAAACTGAGAGAGAAAAGCTGTGAGAGGGATCCCAAGTTCCTTCCTGAGAAGAAGAAATAGAATAAGTTAGGTTCTGTATGTCTCATGCAGGGGGACTAACAGGCGTTTATGATCCCTTCACACCCTCTGTGTTGTGCTGACCTGCAACTCTCAGATGTTTCCTTTCCTTGTCCTGTAGTACAACCTCTTCCTTGCTGTGTAACTCAGTGATGTGCCCACCAGCAGGGCTCCATGCCCAAGCCCCTGGCACCCCACTGCCCATGGTCCTTTAACTTACGGAGAAGGAGCCTGGTGTGGGCCAGGTAGGAAGAGATGCAGCTTCACTAAAAAGGCACAGCTTTTAGAGAGGTAATGAGTGAGGGAAGAGAGAGGTCCTGGTTGGAGCGAGAGCCAGGAATCCTTCCTCCTGTCATGCTGTTCAAACTGCTCTGTGATGAAGATACTTTGTGAAATGGGACAAGTGACATTTTTCTTCCTAGATGTCTTCCCCATCTAGAGTTAGAACTCTTTTACACTTATGTGGAGTCCTGTCTTACATTTAGAGTACAGCCTGGGTCTACCTCTGCTACTGTACAGTCTGGATTTTCATAGTCCTGGCTCCAGCACAGGTCAGTCTTCTCCGCTCTCAAGTACTGCTCAATGTGGAACATTTCTCTACTGAAAAAAGCCTCTCCCGTTCTCTGCTGTTTCTCTACCTCATTAAACACAGATAATCAATTAAGCAACAGTGGCACTTAGGAAAAGGCAGAGTGGCTTGGAAGTAATTGCTCTCTGTTCAGTCTTGGTGGAAGAAGTCATAATCCTTAGAGGTGATTTATTAGTCCTCCAATGTGTTTCTTTTTGCAGGGAAACACAAAACTGCTCTAAATGTTAGGACTTGTGCATTTCAGAACATATTTGAAAACAGTTCCTTTTCTGATTAAAAATAATGAAACTGTTGCTGAGCTACAGAATATGAAAATTTTCGAACATCAAATTTCATTTCTGAGAGAAAAAAGGAGTCCTGTTTCTTCAAGCGGAGTCAATTTTCACAGTACAATCATGGGAGGAGTCTTATGCACCTACAATCTAGGCTATTTTTTTTGCCATTTCTCAGCTCCATTAGGGCTGAGCACGGCTGGCCGTGTTACAGTGTTGTTGTGGCATTTTTAATCCCATCTGCTGTAATATCAGTGTGGAGAAAATCCTCCTCTCAGGTCTGTCTGCATTAGAGTACATTGGTCGTAGTGGCTTTTTCTTGAGCTGGACCGACTGGAGGGGAATTTAGTGTCAGTGAGAAATGGTGGGATGATATGAAGGCTTTTCTGGCACTGAAAACTTATCCTTTGTGGCAATTACAGAGAGAAAGTGAAGATGTGGTAACAGAGCAGGGTGCGAGGATGGGAGTACAGGGGAAGAGAAGGCGTGAGCATGGACAGCAGTGCTAGAGAATGATGTAAAAGGGTCACGAGAAGGAGAACAAAGTGCTTGGTATGCTGTGCTGGAGCTGTGAGCTATAGCAGTGTTGTTTAAGCACAGCTCATTGCACTGCCTTCAACAGATCCACTTTGTGTGTGTTTTATTTCTGTCGTTGGCATTGTACAGCAAGACCGTGACAACATAGGAATGTGAAAATTATAATATTAATAATTTTACTGTTAGTAATACTATTAATAATAGTAGTGTTAATAAAACAGTCATCATGCATGCATGATCAACCTCAGGGATAAGTCTATTATTGCTTATTAAGCTTTTCTCTTATACTACGTCCACCCGTCCTATTTTGCTTATCTTCCCCTCTCCTGCAAGGGGACCACTACTCAAGTTTGAGGACTCTTTTCCTGGGCAGGTGGCAAAAGACAACAGAAATGCAAGTTTTGTGTCCCACTTTCTAATTGGGTCAGTAGACCAAGGGTATCTGGAGAACACCTCCAAAAGTTGTCCTGTAAAGTTTTGCTAGCAGGAAGTAACACCAGAGCGCATGACAGAAATAATGCCCCTTCTGGGGGGCCATTTGTAAGAGACTATTCTAATACCATTGACTCAAAGTTTGCTGATGAACATGTCTGAACATGTCCAAGCTAGTCCTGGACAAGGTTGTGAAATCTTTTGTTTAAGGGGCAAGCAGATGGGCACGTCCCGGGGCAACGAAAGAGAGATAAGTGGCAGCTCGACGGCCGCTGAACACTCTTTTGTTTGGTACTCATCTCCGCAGGGAGATAGCCATCTCAGGAGAAGCTTGCCTGGCACACTAGCATGGGGGCAGCTCGATGGCCGCTGAACACTCTTTTGTTTGGTACTCATCTCCGCAGGGAGATAGCCATCTCGGGAGACGCTTGCCTGGCACACTAGCACGGGATTTGTCACGTAGACTGGAGGAATCTGGAAGATAAATATAGGGGTCCTGCAGCCACGAAGTTCGCGGGGTTTTCTCTGTACTAGGAGTTTTCTCTTCGGAGAGACTTGCCGAGCTGATCACTGTTGCGGTCAGGAGTTTTCTCTTCGGAGAGACTTCCCGAGCTGATCACTGTTGCTGTCAGGAGTTTCTCTTTGGAGAGACTTCCCGAGCTGATCACTGATGCTGCCTGGAGAGGCCTTCTCTTAGGAGAGACCTCACGAGCTGATCACTGTTCACTGCTGCCCCTCTCGGGGTTGCCTCCCTTGCTGCTTCTCCGGTGCGGACCCCTCGTTGCTTCTCCGGTGCTGACCCCTCACTGTTTCTCTGGTCGACTGCTTGCTGCTCAGGGCTGCCCGTCGCTGCTGCTGTTCTCCCCGCCTCTGCCACCCCTGCTCTTCGGCCTCGGACCGTCAGACCCGCTTGCAACCGGACTGCCCGTAGGATCCTGACTGGTGACTTTCCCTGCGTTATACGAACCCTTGCTTCTTTCCTATCTTTCCTATCGCTCGCCTTCCCTTCCCCATCACCCTTAACAGTGTCCGTCTTCCCCTTCCCCATGTCCCTGGTCAATATTGGTAATAAACTGGTCGGACCAACATTTGAAACGTTGTTTCTTAATCTCACATATAATCTTAAAGAACCTCGTCTCCCTCCTTTAAATTGGAGCGTGACACCATTTTCCAGCTTCTCTTTGTGTTAGCCCTAATCCTGCCAGTTTCAAAGTCCCTTAAGACAGTAAGCAGTATTCTCTGAGGCTGATACAAATGTGCAGAAAATAGGATGGGGACCCCCCTTTTCTCTTTTTTGCGTCCCCCCCTTTCTCTGTTTTGCCCCTTCTTTTTCTCTTTTTAGCACCCCCCCTCCTTTTCTGCTGTGCACTCCCTCTCTTATTTTTCTCCTTTGTGTGCCCCCCCCCATCTTTTTTCCTGTGCGCGCCCCCCCTTTTCTGCCCAGGATCACAGGATCACAGGATTGTAGGGGTTGGAAGGGACCTCTAGAGATCACTGAGTCCAACCCCCTGCCAAAGCAGCTCCCCAGCCCAGCTTGCACATACTCCTCATGTGAGCATCTATTTCAAACCGTGTGATCTAATGACTAACAAAAACAGATTTTCTCCTAATTTGTTTTAGCAGAGTATATTTAATCATCTATTACCTAAACAAATAAACCCAACTGCTAGCTGGTTGTGTGTCAGAATGGCAAAGTGGGAAGTGGTTGGGGCGGGGATGTGGCTCCAAAGCTAAGATCCATGTCGGTATGGCCTTAAATATCATCACAGAACCATGGAATAGCTTGTGTTGGTTAGGACCTTAAAGACCACAGAACCATAGAGTGGTTGGGTTGGAAGGAGCTTAAAGCTCACAGAACCATGGGATGGCTTGGTTTGGAAGGGACCTTCCCCTTTTCTGCTGTGCACACCCCCTGCTTTCTTTCAGCAGTGTGCATCCCCCCCCCCCTTTTCTCCAGTGTGCGCCCTCCCCTTTTTCTCCTGTTTCTGTCGTGCCCCCCCTTTCTCTTTTTTGCGCCCCCCTTTCTCTTTCTGCCCCCCCTCTTTTCCTGTTTTAGTGCCCCTCCATTCTTCTTGCGTGCACCCCCCCTTTTCTCCTGTGTGTGTTCCCCCCATGTCTCTTGCGTGGACCCCCCTTTTCTCCTATGCGTGCCCCCCATCTTTTCTGCTGTCCCCCCCCTTTTTGCTGTGTGCCCCCTCCCATTTTTTCTGCTCTGCACGCCTCCTGCTTTCTTTCTGCTCTGCATCCCCCATTTTCTGCTCTGAGTGCCCCCCTTTATTCTCCTGTTTCCATCGTGCCCCCCCTTTCTCTTTTTCGCTCCCCCCTTTCTCTTTTTGCCCCCTTCTTTGTTCTCTTTTAAGTGCCCCCCCTTTCTTCTTTGTGCCCCCTTCTTCTTTAAGCGCCCCCTTTTCTCTTTTTTGATCACTGCCTTTTCTTTTCTGCACCCCCTTTTTCTTTTTTGCGCTCCTCCCCTTTTCTGCTGTGTGCCCCCCCTTTTCGTTTTTTTGCACCCCCCTTCTCTCTTTTGCCCCCCCCCTTGTCTTTTTAGCACCCCCCTTTTCTCCTGCTTACCCCCCACCCCACCCCCCCTTTTTCTGCTGTGTGTGCCTGTGAGCGGTTTACGGGCTGGTTCGGCCCGGTTCCGTGACAATTGGTGCAAAGGCCCCACGGACCCACGCTGTGGGATAGGGGAAAAGGGACAAGGGTGATGGGCCTGTTTAACGATTACACTGATCTCTAATTAAGTTACATTCCCTACAGGAAGTCAAACTAAAAGACCGTAAGCATTGCAAGCTCCCACAGGTTGATGTGCCCGTGAGTCACCCGCAGTTCAAATCAGACGGAAGTTTTTCATTGGTTTTTTTTTTTTTTTTTTTTGCTTTTTTTTTCTTTAAAACGTTACTAATACAGGGATTCCAAGTCGGGTTGCAAGGGCAGCACCCCTAAGACAGCCGATCCAGCAGCAGTGGTAACAGCCGTGCCCGCGGTGCCGCCGCCTCTTCCCGTCGAGAGGTGAGTGCCGCGGAGCTCCCGCGGAGCCGCGCTGGGGTCCGCTCCCCGCCCCGTCCGCCCCGTCCCTTCACTCCTCCCCGCGGGTGCCGGGCCCTAGGGGCGGCCGCCCGCCGCCTTTGCCGGTGCCCGGGGTGGCTCGCGGGAGCCGGCGGGCCTGCCGCCTTTGCCGGAAAGGGTACTGGGGAGGGGGGGCTGGTGGAGCCGGGTGGGCGGGGAGCGGAAGCCGAGGGAGGCTGCGGTGGGGGAGGGCGCCGCGTCGCCTTCTTGGAAACGCGGTTTTTGAGGCTGGGACCGAAAGGGGGGCGAATAGCTTTGCTGCCGTGCGTTGGGAACTGGGCAGCCACATGACTGCCTAATACCTGGAGAACGGTGCGCGGGCCACGGCGAGCGGACGGATGCGATTCGGAGCGGCGGTGTCATGCTGAAAGGTCCTGCTCTGCTGCTCGGAATCGGTTTTGTTGCAGAGGTGGGATATTGAGCAGCAGCGCCTTGTAGAGCGCGAGTGCGCGCCATGATGCCGAAGCCGGGATGCAGTGGGGGTGGAACTCTTCCAGGCCTCCCCTTCCTCTTCGCGAGGGGATGTCTGGGTCCTCGGGCGCTGCTGTAGTGTAGCAACTGCCGTCGTGCTTCCCGATTCCCTTGCTGTGTTTCTTTCTCCATCGACTTTCCAGATCCCTCACGTCTCTTCTGTGTCCGGGCATCCCTCTTACATCGTGCTCATCTTTTCTTTCCTCGTCCTGCGTCTCTCCCAAATCGTTATCGCTTTCCAAACTTCCATCATTACAGAAGCCATTAACGTTATATTTCAGTTTCATCTCCTTCCACCATCCTGTCCCTACCCTCGAGGCTTCCAGTGCAATCGATGGGATATCGGGTTTCCCACATCTCCGCCGATGACGCTATTCGCACTTCTAATGTCCCGTCCCGTCCCCGCCCCACTCCGCTCGCAGTAACGCGCAGTTACAGCAGCCGTCTCGGGCCCCGGCTCTGTCACTCCGAAAGTTCTGCTTACAGCCTCGGGGTTTGGGGCGGTGCGGGCTCGCTCCGGTGCCGGCGCAGTTCACAGGTTCTGAGATCTCAAACTCACTGTTTTCCTTAACCCTTTTGCAACATTTTCCCACAATTCGTACCCTCATTTATACTTCCATACGCCATCAGAGCAGTTTGTCCCACTCCTTTCAAAACCCACGACTCAAACAGTACGGTTCGTCAACCTTCACATCCCCTGGTACTTAGTTGCATGGTGAGAATACTCAGTTATAAAATATGGTCGTGTTACTTCGTTTCTGTTCCCAGTTTCTTATTCACTGTTTCCCCTGGCTCACCAGCAGTGTCTTTTCAGTGAGCCAAAATATAACACAGAGGGGACTTTAGTTTTATTTTTCCCGCTTTTCCCATCCGGTCTTAGATTTTGTCTGAGAATCTTTCTAGGTGATTTTTTTTTTATAGTTACTGCATAACACATAAATATTTGTGACATTCCAAGGACATGGAGGGAAATTCCAAAAGTAATTGACATCTCTGGTGGTCATGGTATTTAAGCTAAGAGTACATTTCCAGCTGTTAAGGGGGTTGCATTATGTCGCAACAGAAAATCTGCCTCCTTATCTTCACTGGACTCCTCCACTGAATTGCAAACAGCAACTCCACTTTTGTTCTCTGGACCCTCTAGTGTGTTAAGCAGCTGCAGTATCCACCATTGCATTGTCCTTATCTTTGTGGGACACCCCACCCTCTCCCCCCCACCCCTGTGCTGAGTTGCAAGCAGCAGCTCTCTTCAGTTGTACATGTGTTTCTATGGTCCCTGTGCTGACCTGCTGGCTGTGCCCCCGTGCAGTTCCATGGCTTGACCTGCTTACTCTTTTCCCCCCTAGGGCTCAACCTGCTGGCACTTTCCCCCATAGCACCCTATGGGTTGACCTGATGTCCCTGTGAGTCACCCACAGATCAAATCGCACTAAAGTTTTCATTGTTTTTTCTTTATTACGTTATTAATATGTTAACAATGTGCATGCCTATGATCCCTGTGTTTCTTCCTGAAGTTGTACCTGCTTGCTCCAGTTTTGAGGCCTAGTTTAACAAGTGTATAGAGTCAGCCTATTTCAGTTCCTTGAGTCAGTGCAGCGGGGCCTTTGTGCCAGCATGAGGCCTGTGTGCATCTTCACTTTGACCTTCTCTGCCAGCAGTAGAGCTGTCCTGTCGCTTTGCTGAGTTGACTTGGGCACTTGTAGGGCAAATGACCCCCAAAAATAGCACCCAAAAGAAATAGTGCCAAAGCTGGTATATTTTTGATAGGCTTAAGTAGATGGTGTACAGATAGATAATAAGAAAAATAATAAGAAAATTAATAAGAAAAGAGTGGCTCACCTTTAAAGATGGTTGAAGCTCACCGATAACTCCACTAGGGAGGGATCTCCAACCAGAGATCCTTCCCTGGTGGTGGTCAGCCCTTAAATGGGGTCTTGGGAGAGGTGGAGTCAAACTCCACCCCTTCCAATCACACTCACTTGTGCCCCTGCAGCTGACCCAGTGCTTGCCTCAGGTGATCAATCAGTGGTTCAGGCCATGATTCAACAGTTCCCATACAGCACTAATCAGTCTTGGGTGTATTGGTGCCAAATGCAGCAAGTCTTCAGCAATGCTGGTATTTCTGTGGGGAAACAAAGTCCTGAATACAAGGAGTGAACTGGTGCTGATAACTAGAAAGAAATGTGTTGAAGTGTTATGGGTCCTTGAAAAGAAGTGTCTCCCTCTTCAATTGCTTCAGAAGTACTGTACATCTAAAATGAACTTGTGTGTGTTGTTTGTTTTTTTTTCCCTCAGAAGTTGTTGGAAGGATTCCTTATTGCGAAGCTGTATTTTGGAATCAAAGAGTATGAACTTGCTGAAAGGTAATAAATGTTATGTATGTTGTTCTGTTCTTTAAAGCGTAATAGAAAAGCTAAACGAGCCACCAGAGTGCAGGAATCGAGATGGTTTTCGTGCCATTTTAAGGTAGCGGTAAATAGGAGAATTTGGTGCCATTTAAATCTTTCTCAAACACTGCCTTACAAGATGGTGAGTTGTGTGGTGCTGGCTGACATGCCTCCTGTTCCACTGTGTTACGTCCTACTTAGAGTTTCTGTGAACTACTGCTCTTTTTAACAAGCGCTAGTACTCACAGACAAATATCTGTATGTGTGGAAATGATATTGCTGCTTACTTGATGGTCTAGATGGAGTACCTAGGACTAAACTGTACGTCCTGTGGGACAGATTGAATTCCCACGTTAGCTCTGCGGTGTGGGGGGACTTGTATTACTGAGGGTATTGATCCTTCTCTCTCTCTTTTTTTTTTTTCTTTTGGTGGTCTGTAGATACATATCTTCTTATCTCTGTGTCCATGAGAGAGATCCTAGAGTGCACAGGTTTCTGGGACAGATTTATGAGGCTCAAGATAACATAGAAGAAGCTGTTGGATGTTACAAGGTAAGCGTTTCACTCATCTCCCTGACATCCTGCTTTCTTGCTTTGTAAATTGACTTGAGCTTTGTGCTACCTGCTCTTCTCTTCTTCTTCATGCTGCCCTTTGGACTGAGGATCTGTGAGCCCTGTAGAATCCTGCAGTAGGGATGATGACAGCAGTAATGTAGCTGCTGCTGAAAGATCAGATGGAGAGTAGTGTTTTTCAGTTGCATTGTTAGTTTTGTGTTAGTGGTGTGCTCGTTTGTTTATTTGTTTCCTCAGAGATACAGGAACAGGGCAAACACAGTTCTGATTAAGCAAGCCTAGAAATGTGGAGTTCATAGTCAGCGTTTCATTATTCAGGCCTTGGGGAGGGAGAGGATGTGCATGAAAGTCTTGTTGCCAGCACGGCTGTGTTCTGTTGTTCTCTGTGACTTAATTCTATTTTTCACAAGTCTCCGCATGAAGTTAAACTGGAGATGCTGGTAGTGCAGCTGCCTGAGCAGAGCAGTAGGCAGTGGTAAAGGCAGAGGAGCTGGTTTTGGTGTTGTTTCTCTTACCCTGTATCATGGTTTTATGATTTTTGTTATCGGTGTTCCACATCATAATGTCACGTAGTGCGCTGGGAGTTAAAGAGTTGATGCTGCAGTACTTGGATGGCCGATAGTTCTGGGTGGAGCTGTCTCCGAAGAGCAGAACTACGTACCCCAGAGGACTTGGCATTACTTTGCATTTTTCCAGTTTCTGCTCCGAGGGAATGTTAAAACTGTTGGCAAGTCACGAGATTGCTCTCTTCTCCCTTTCGGCTCATCCCAGCAGTGGGTACACCCTCACCATCTCGCCTTCAGTGTCTGTGTGAGGCCTTTTTTGGACCCTCTCTCTCTCTCATTTTCTTTGATTGATTAGCCTCAGTTCCTATTGTATTGTATTGTGTTATTTTGCATTCCCATATCTTATTTAGTAAATCAGCTTTCCTCCTCAGATTGTTGCTGCTTGTTTATTTTTAGGCCCATCTCCCTTTTCCCTTTCCCCGTTGCCCGTGGGTCCCCCTACCCCTGTAGAATTCCAGCAGTTGTCTGGTGCTATGAAGTAATGGCAGCCTTTTCAAAGGGAGGCTTTTCTTAAATTAGTCAGGAAGTATTTATTGATGGTTCTAATTTGATACAGCTGGGTCTGTTTAATGGGGGTCACGTTTTCTTTCCTGTTGTGTATGGGTTGCGAGATCAAGTTACCGGTAACCTTTTTTTTCTCCTGTGTGTGCATGGGGAAAACTAGTGTTCCGTGGAGCTGAATCAAACGCAGAAAGATTTTGTACTGAAGATTGCAGAGTTACTGTGCCATAAGGACATCACTGGTGGAAGAGCAAAGTTCTGGGTTGAGAAGGCTGCCAGGCTCTTCCCTCGGAATCCTGCTGCTTACAGGCTGAAGGTAAACTCCAACTTGTAATCTCTGTTCTGTGCCTAAAAGAAACGTTACTTGGGGCAATGGGAAACCCATGTTAATAATAATATTAAATAATGTTAAATAATAATAATATTAAATAATATTAACATGAGAGGCTTGTGTTTTGGGTTTTTGTGTGTGGTGTTTGGCATTTTCTTGGTTGGTTGGTTATTTTTTTTCTTCTTTTAGACAAGCTGTTCTGTATCAAGGTGTACTGTCTTTGAACCAAATGGTTTGATAGTCTTAACTTAGCATCTCCAAGATGCAAACTCTGAAGTGCAGTGTTTTTTTTTTCTCATTTCTGTGGTACTCATCAAACTCTGTGTAACATTCAACAGCTTTTCAGAGTAGTTTCAGTCACGTAGTCTGTGTAGTGGACGTGAGAAAGCTGTCAGGTAATGTAGTCGGTGAGAAGGCTGACTGGAAAATGAAATACTAAGGTGTTGTCTTCATGTTTAATAGGAGTGGTTACTGGAGAGTGAAGGAGAAGATGGGAGGGATCAGCTCCTGGATGTGATTTGAACAGAGCTCCGTGCAAGACCAGATGATACCGACCTTAATGTCAGGCTGGTTGCTGTCTACCGCTCAAGTAATAGATTAAGAGATGCTGTGCTCCATTGTCAGGAGGCAGAGAAGACAAGAGCTGTAGAGTCAAGCTTGGAATGGTGTTCCTGTGTCATAAAGACCTTTGAGGTATTCAGTCCTATTTTGATCCTTTTGTAGTCTTCCATACCCTTGAAACAAGTCTCTCAGCACCGTCACACTGACAGCTGTTTCTCAAGTGATTGAACTCCTTCAGGTGTGACGTGTGCTGAAACCAGTGATTTAATTGGGGTTTTCTTCTTAAACCTTACGGAGTTGTTTAGTCTGTAGCTTCAGTTTGGTCCAGCAGCTCTGTCAGGGAGGGAATTGTTCAGGCGAGTAGTTCCTGGAGCTTTGCTGCTGAGGAGTATGTTAATGTCTTAGCTGGGAAACTGGATGATGTGGCGGTGCTTTCTGGAGAAGTCGTCGTCTTTGCAGAAGGATGGTGGTTCCTTACCTTCTGTCAAACTTTATTCTTCAGGAATACCTTGAATCAGTGCAAGATGTGGAATCTGATCAAAATAATTGGAGAGCTGTCGAGAAAGATCACCTGCTGGCCTGTTGTAGCTGTGTTAAACTGACGCTTGCTTCTGGAGATGTTGGAGAATGCAGAGGCACTTGAAAGGTATTGTTTTAACTTTTCTGGGTCTCAGGACATCTAGCAGTGACCGAGTAACTGTCTTGTGGATGAGAGAGGAACTCCTCTGTACTAATGGTAGATAGAAGTTCTTACTAGGCTTGATCCCCAAGCTGTGTGTCTGAGCTACAAGCCTCAGGGAAGGCTCAGTGATGCTCTGTGCCAGTTACCTTCTTTCTCTTCAGCATGAGAATGTTCTTTTCTTGAGCTGTTTCAGGTTTCACAGATATTTGTGGATCAGCTTTGTCTGGGTCAAGTTAATACAACCCATAACTAAGAATTTTAGGTGCACAGTAGTGTAAAATGGGAGACGGGAAGCTACCTGCATTCTCCTTGAGGGGAGAACTGATAGGGACAGCAAATCCAGCTGACTTCAACTTCCAGTTGTCTGTTCCACAGCTGGAATAGTATAAAAGCATGTTTGCAGCCAATTAATTGAAGATCTGTGATGATCCTTTATTTGCATTCCTTCACACTGACTTCTGTTGATTTGACTTGAATAAACATAGCTCGGAGCTCTGGGAGCTTGAGGCTGTTGCAGCGCTGTCATGGTTTTATGATTTTTGGTATTGGTATTCCACATCATTACAACATGCAGTGCATTAAGAGTTAAAGAGTTAATACTCCAACTCCATAGATCATTGATATTTTCCGGGTATACCTGTCTCAGAAGAGAAGAACTACATTCCTCAGAAGACTTTGCGATGCTTTGCATTTTTACGTATTTTCTGCTCAGAGGGAAAAGATAAAAACACTCTGCGGTCACGGGACACTCTCTTTCCTTCGGGATCGACTCAGCAGTGGGTGCTCGCTGCCGTATCGCCTTCAGCGTTAGCGTAAGGCCTTCGGTTTATCGGACACTCTCTCTTGCTCATTTTCTTTGATTTATTAGCTTCAATTCCAATTATATTGTATTCTATTGTGTTATTTTGCTTTCTGATATCTTATTTAGTAAATTAGCTTTCCTCCTCAGATCGTTGCCGCTGTTTTGTTTCTAGGCCCATCTCCCTTTTTCCTTTTCCCTTTCCCCCTTCCCCTTTCCTGGGGCGTGGGTCTGTGGGTCCCCCGCACCAATCGTCATGGAACCGGGCCGATCCAGCCCGGTAAACCGTTGATATTTTTGGCGCCCAACGTGGGGCAAAGCAGCTGCCTTAGCTGGGCAGAGACATACTCTTAGAGTGAATCTTTGTCTCTTGCTAGCAAGCTTATCTGTACTGCTGGTACTGTAGAGCATAACACGACCTTGAAGTCTGGGCATACTGCCATTTGTTCTGGGATATTTGTAAACTTTTTTGGGTGCTGCCAGCTTGTTTTAGTAAAAAGAAAAAAAAATGCTCTCGCTTTTTAAACTGCTCTTAAAGGGGCTGCATTTCATTGTTTTTTCCCTTGTAATGCTCAAAACATACTGGGACCTTTTCCCTGAGCACCTGCAAGATCCTGAGAACTTGAGCAGATATTTCAGACAGGGATGTTGTGCTTCAGACAGATCTGAGGAGGCCCAAATTTTTTGGGGTCTGGCTTATGCCAATCAGACCTTATTCAGTACTATCCCAGAGAGGCACAGTGTTTCTGGAATAGAGCGAGAGAGTCTCCGAGCCGAAAGGGATAGTGTCCAGATACAGACAGAGAGTCTTTTAGCTGACAATCAGACTCTCCTGAACAATTTAGACAGCCTCCAGTCTGATCAAGACACCCTCCAGACCAGGCAAGTCGCTTTTCAGTTCGAGAAAGACGCCCTCCAGCCTGAAAGAGATGCCCTCCAAACTGAACGAGATGCCCTCCAGTCTGAACTCAATAACCCTCAGTCTCAACAAGATGGTCTCTTGTCTGAGCAAGGCGCCCTCCAAACTGAAAGAGACACCCTGCAGTCTGAGCAAGATGTCCTCCTGTCTGAACAGTACTTCTTCAGAACTGAGCGAGGTACCTTCCAGCCACAATAGCCTCTGCCCCCCAGCCAGGGGGGGGAAAGGGATAATAGAGTGTATTGGACTGTGTGGATTCGATGGCCTGGCACATCAGAACCACAAAAATATAAGGCATTGGTGGACACTGGTGCACAATGCACTCTAATGCCTTCGAGTCACCAAGGGACAGAATTAATCTATATTTCTGTGGTGACTGGGGGTTCCCAAGAGCTGACCAAGTTGGAAGCTGAAATAAGCCTCACTGGTAAAGACTGGCAAAAACATCCTATTGTGACTGGCCCAGGGGCTCCATGTATACTTGGTATTGATTATCTCAAAAGGGGATATTTTAAGGATCCCAAAGGGTATCGATGGGCTTTTGGAATAGTTGCTGTGGATGCAGATGACATTAAGCAGCTGTCTGCTTTGCCTGGCCTGTCAGAAGATCCGTCTGTTGTGGGGTTGCTACAAGTGGAAGAGCAACAGGTACCGATTGCTACAAAAACGGTGCACAGACGACAGTACCGCACTAACAGGGATTCCTTGCTCCCCATTCATAACTTGATCCGTCAGCTAGAGAGCCAGGGAGTGATTAGTAAAACTCACTCTCCTTTTAACAGCCCCATATGGCCAGTGCGTAAAGCCAGTGGATAATGGAGGCTGACGGT
The DNA here is from genome assembly GCA_036925125.1 of Oreortyx pictus. Lineage (NCBI taxonomy): Eukaryota > Metazoa > Chordata > Aves > Galliformes > Odontophoridae > Oreortyx > Oreortyx pictus. Next base: position 5,513,611 of record JAUPFR010000029.1, read on the forward strand.
AGATTACCGTGGCCTGAATGAAGTCACACCCCCACTGAGTGCTGCTGTGCCGGACATGCTTCAACTCCAGTACGAACTGGAGTCAAAAGCAGCCAAGTGGTATGCCACTATTGACATTGCCAATGCCTTCTTTTCAATTCCTCTGGCCACAGAATGCAGGCCACAGTTTGCCTTCACCTGGAGGGGCGTTCAGTACACCTGGAACCGTTTGCCCCAGGGGTGGAAGCACAGCCCAACCATTTGTCAAGGGTTGATCCAAACTGCATTGGAATAGGGCGGTGCTCCTGAGCACTTACAATACATTGATGACATCATTGTGTGGGGCAATACAGCAGGGGAATTTTTTGAGAAAGGAGAGAGAATAATCCAGATCCTCCTGCGAGCTGGCTTTGCTATTAAGAGAAGCAAAGTGAAAGGGCCTGCACAGGAAATCCAGTTCCTAGGTATAAAGTGGCAAGATGGACGTCGTCACATCCCTACAGATGTGATTGACAAAATCACTGCCATGTCTCCACCCACCAGTAAGACAGAGACCCAAGCTTTTCTGGGTGTAGTGGGCTTTTGGAGAATGCATGTTCCAAACTATAGTCTCATTGTGAGCCCTCTCTTTTGGGTGACACGGAAGAAGAATGATTTTGTATGGGGCCCTGAGCAGCAGCAGGCTTTTGAGCAAATTAAGCAGGAGATAGCCCGTGCCGTGGCCCTGGGGCCAGTGCAGACAGGACAGAATGTAAAGAACATCCTCTACACTGCTGCTGGAAAGGAAGGTCCCACTTGGAGTTTGTGGCAAAGAGCTTCTGGAGAGACCCGAGGCCGATCCCTTGGTTTCTGGAGTCGAGCATATAGGGGGTCTGAGGAGCGCTACACTCCAACTGAGAAGGAGATCTTAGCCGCGTACGAGGGGGTTCGAGCTGCTTCCGAAGTAATCGGTACTGAAGCGCAGCTCCTTCTGGCACCTCAACTGCCAGTGCTGAACTGGATGTTCAAAGGAAAGGTTCCTTCCACCCATCATGCTACTGATGCCACCTGGAGTAAGTGGATTGCACTGATAACACAGCAAGCTCGGATGGGGAACCTCAGTCATCCAGGAATCCTGGAGGTGATCATGGACTGGCCTAAAGGTAAAAAGTTTGGAACAATACCAGCAGAGGAGGTATCACGTGCTAAAGAGGCCCCACCATATAATGAACTACCAGAAGATGAAAAGAGATATGCCCTGTTCACAGATGGATCATGTCGCATTGTGGGAAAGCACCGCAGATGGAAATCTGCTGTGTGGAGCCCCACACGACGAGTTGCAGAGGCCACTGAAGGAAAAGGAGAATCAAGTCAATTTGCAGAGGTAAAGGCTCTCCAACTGGCCTTAGATATTGCTGAACGAGAGAGGTGGCCAACGCTTTATCTTTACACTGACTCATGGATGGTGGCAAATGCTTTATGGGGGTGGTTACAGCAATGGGAACAAAATGGCTGGCAACGGAGGGGTAAACTTATTTGGGTTGCTGAACTGTGGAAAGATATTGCTTCCCGAGTAAAGAATATAGTTGTGAAGGTGCGCCATGTAGATGCTCATGTTCCTAAAAGCCGGGCAACTGAAGAACAACAGAATAACCATCAGGTAGATCGAGCTGCCAAAGTTAAGATGGCTCAAGTAGACTTGGACTGGCAACATAAGAGTGAATTATTTTTAGCTCGATGGGCCCATGAGACCTCGGGCCATCAGGGAAGAGACGCAACCTATAAATGGGCTAGAGACCGAGGGGTGGACTTAACTATGGATGCTATTGCACAGGTTATCCATGACTGTGATACATGCGCCACAATTAAACAAGCCAAGAGGATGAAACCTCTTTGGGGGGAAGGGCGATGGCAAAAATATAAATATGGGGAGGCGTGGCAGGTTGATTATATCACCTTGCCACGATCTCGCAATGGCAAGCGTTGCGTGCTTACCATGGTGGAAGCATCCACTGGGTGGCTTGAAACATATGCAGTACCCCATGCTACTGCCCGAAACACCATTCTAGGTCTCGAGAAACAAGTCCTATGGCGACATGGCCCTCCAGAAAGAATTGAGTCAGATTATGGGACTCATTTCAAAAATTCTCTTGTAAATAATTGGGCCAAAGATCATGGCATTGAATGGATATATCATATCCCCTATCACGCACCAGCTTCTGGTAAGATTGAAAGATACAATGGGTTGTTAAAAACCATGTTAAAAGCAATGGGTGGCGGAACATTTAAGCATTGGGAGAAGCATTTGGCAGAAGCCACCTGGTTGGTCAACACCCAAGGATCCATCAATCGCGATGGTCCTGCCCAATCCAGCTCTCTACCTACTATAGAGGGAGATAAAGTCCCTGTAGTGCATGTAAAGAACATGTTGGGGAAAGCGGTTTGGGTCCTTCCAGCTTCTGGAAAGGGCAAACCTCTCCATGGAACTGTCTTTGCTCAGGGACCTGGGTCCACTTGGTGGGTGATGCAGAAGAATGGGGATGTTCAGTGTGTACCACAAGGGAATTTGATGTTGGGGGAGTGCAGTCAGTAATTCCATGTATATACATCTATATATATGTTGTGTGTGTGTGTATATAATGCATGTTAATCATTGTTCTTCTATATGTATCAAGCATGATGTAATGATGTGGAATAAGGGGTGGAATGTCATGGTTTTATGATTTTTGGTATTGGTATTCCACATCATTACAACATGTAGTGCATTAAGAGTTAAAGAGTTAATACTCCAACTCCATAGATCATTGATATTTTCCGGGTATACCTGTCTCAGAAGAGAAGAACTACATTCCCCAGAAGACTTTGCGATGCTTTGCATTTTTACGTATTTTCCGCTCAGAGGGAAAAGATAAAAACACTCTGCGGTCATGGGACACTCTCTTTCCTTTGAGATCGACTCAGCAGTGGGTGCTCGCTGCCGTATCGCCTTCAGCGTTAGCGTAAGGCCTTCGGTTTATCGGACACTCTCTCTTGCTCATTTTATTTGATTTATTAGCTTCAATTCCAATTATATTGTATTATATTGTGTTATTTTGCTTTCTGATATCTTATTTAGTAAATTAGCTTTCCTCCTCAGATCGTTGCCGCTGTTTTGTTTCTAGGCCCATCTCCCTTTTTTCCTTTTCCCTTTTCCCCCTTCCCCTTTCCTGGGGCGTGGGTCTGTGGGTCCCCCGCACCAATCGTCACGGAACCGGGCCGATCCAGCCCGGTAAACCGTTGACAAGCGCTCTCTCGTGCAGCTCGGGTTTAAGCAACAGAGCTGGGAGTAGCAGCTGAACGATAAAGTTAATTCACAGTTAAAGAACATTGACACGAAGCACGCTATAGCTTTTACTAGAGCTTTGTTGAAAATGAATCTTTTCTACGTTCTAGTTTTGATGGCGCTCTTTGCTCTGTGAAGCCATATGCGAATGGAGCTTATGAGTTGTCTCGTGCCTTCCTTGTTCCTTGAAACTGAGTTCTGTACTTTTATTAACAACAGAAACAGTGATCTGGACAGCTGAACATGGATGGACCTATGCAAGCCAAGTGAAAGGACCAATCCATGATACAGGACCCCAGTGGGAGGTGTCCAAGACTTCAGACGATCTAAAAATCACTCTAAGAAAAACGTAAAACTGTTGTTTTTCCTTTAACAGACAAGATAACTCAGTTATTCCATTATATGCTTTATATGTATATTGTGCATTGTATATAATGAATACTGGTGAACTCGCTCTTCCTATGAATACCTTTGAAGATAATTGGGAGATTGTTCTGTGAGCAATCAAGACGCTAAAATCCAAAAAGGAACTACAGATAGAGACTGGGGAGACTTATAAGGCAAGGATAGAGGAGGTTCCCCTGAAGAATATGACTGCTGCTGAGAAAATCATGCACCCCACTGCTCTAAGCAAAAGAGTAGGCGAGGGAGGCAGAGGCATACAATGGTGGGGCTATGAGAATAACCTCCGAGGTGAAATCACCTTGACCTTTGTCTCCTAATCTCCTCATGAAGCAATACTGAAAGTGCTCACTGTATTAGATTGGCATTGGAGAAAAAAAAAAAAAGAGAGAGAGAGAGAGAAAGGGGAGGGGGGGGTGTTAAGAAATAACTTGAGGAAATAACTGAAGGCATTCAGTTTGGAAAATGAGTACACCAACAATAGTAACAATATTATTGTCAATGACAACAATGGTGAGAATGGACAACAATCCCCACCAATTAGAAAATAGATGGCTTAATGCTGGCTTCTCGTCTCTATATACTGAATAAGATAATTGCAGCAATGAAACACTGCCTGAAACAATTAAAAGGGAAAGGTCATGTTTTAGCTCAAGATGCAGTGATACGGTTTGATGAACAAGATGATAAAAAAAGAAAAGGGGGGATTGTGGTAGAAACTGAGTTCTGTACTTTCTAAACTTGTTAATCAAACCGTCTCAAGGCAGATGTGTCAGTGTGGTTTTTTTTTCTTAGAACTATGTAGTTTGTCAAAGTCTTAAAATAGATATATAAATGTTTTTGTAAGTTGGAGCCACAGCGTCTCGTTCTAACACCTGGACAATGAACAACAGATAGCAGTGACCTTCTAAGGAACTGAAAAAGAAAAATAAGTAGAAATCTTCTCTTAAGTGTGCATGATTGGAGCTGAAGAGGACTGCAGTCTTCATCTTTTCTCTGCGAGGAGACAGAGGACGACTCCCAAATACCAGCCGGCGCAGCCCAGGAAGAAAAGATAAAACACGAATATAGAGATAAGAGACAATAAAAAGAGGGGTCGGGAGGCCCCCGGTGCGCGCCTTTGGTGGAGCGGAGACTCCCAGCCACCCAGCACTGTTTCGCTCGTTTATTGCTTACTCAATACATTCCTTACTATTGACAACAATCGGTGTGTATCGTTCTTCACACCTATAACATTCCTGGAAATGAAAGGGCACTTGTACATACACGCTGGGACTTTCCTGCTGAAAATGGCCCAGAACAATGAGATGCAGTGGAGAGATGCGTGTGAACTCGCAGCGCTGTGCTATTTGAAGAGTTTCTACGTAAGTCCCTTCTCAGTTTGTGCCTCTAGTTATTGCAGTTCTTGAACACTCTTGCTGTGCGTGCATTGAAGACCTGCATTTGACAAATTAACTGCTGTTTTTAAGGCTCTCTCCTGAGCAAATCTTACTCTTCCACAATTCTTTCAAGGATTTCCTTTGAAAGAGAAGAGAAGCTGATGTGTTTCAGTTGGCTTAAGTAGAATGACTAATCTTAAAGGCTGTTGAGTGCATTTCCGGCAGCCTCTTCCCTTTTCTGTACTTCAGCTGAAGAAAGAACTCCAAAGACTGTTGGTATGGGAGGGAGGGGAGTGATCTGAGTAGCTTTCACTTTCTCATGTGTGCTCTTAAAGCCATTTGCAATAGTTGCAATTACTCCCCTGGAGTCTTTTTCAGGGGTATGTTGCACAGTCCCTTCAGAAGAACTATGTTTTTCCAAAGTTTTCTTGTACCAGAAATAAGCTTGTTTCCTTATTCCTAATGTTAAATGAAGTGCTTTGCGTTTTGTTGCGAGGAAGCTGTAACTATTCTTTTCTTCCTTCACCAGATTCCTAAACCAAAGTCAATGAAAGGGGATCCTACTAGACAAGATATGCTGGAAATGCTGGCCTGTGATCGAAAAAGCCAGTCCGGTAATGGCAATTACTGATTAGAAATGTTCCGTGGTTCCATTTGCATGTTATGAATAGTAAAGGTAGGAGATAATGGCTGTTAAAGAGCATGCTTGGTGTCTTGAAATAACGCTCTCATACTAAATATGCTTATTGCTAACGATTGCTCGTCCCAAACATAAAAGAAAATTTTGAAGAAAAGTGTTCCTGTCATTTCTGTTTTCTTCTTTGTTCCTACACGTTTGTTGCTGCTTTTTTTTTTTAATTTTATTTTCTTTTTTGTGAAGCTCAAGCAGTCTTTTTCAGTCTGTGTTCTCCTCTGGGCTCTAGATGAAAACAAACAACACCAAGCACTCAACGTCAGGTTGAACTGAATTAAAAATGCCTTACCGCTGTCTGTCCATCTGCTCAAACCCTGCCTGAATTATAGGGAGAGCGTAACTTAGAAACGTTCAAGCATTGCAGAGGGAAATCTTGATTTCCAGCCTGAAGTAGCAGAAACAGCACACTGTATCAAATATTGTTGTCCTTGATTCAGTTGAGTGTTCTTATGTGACGTTACATTTCTCTAGGTCATATATTGCCAAACTTAAGTTGCGGCAAAGAAGACTTCTTGCAAGGAATTGTGGAATACTTTGCAAACCAGGGTGGTTTGTTTACATTGTTTGAAAGCATCTTTGTCAGCGGAGCTTCTAGAGAGAGATCTTTCCTTGCCACAGATGATCCGGGAAATGTCAGTACGCAGGCACCAGTGCAAGGAGAACTTAGTGAATACAATACTGTTAAGAGAGGTAACTTGGACTCAACATGAACTGACTCTGTACTAGAGTACAAAGACCGGTACTTTGCAAGTGCTTTATTAGCAACACAAGACAAGTGTGTAATAGCTGCTTAGCTATTCAGAACGAGAGGGTGAGAGGGTGATTTGCGAGAAGTTTCAGCTTCAGCTGCAGCTGAGAGGCAGTGTCATCGTGCCAGGTTCTTGAGAATTTCTCACGTGCTTCCTGCTTCCACACTGTTATCTTCTGGTCTGTTCTGATTCAATTTTGGTTAAAGCTGCCTGTTCAGCTTTTTGTGTTTGTGCACTAGGAAGTGCCAGTAGGAAGGTGTGTTCTTATTTAGGTGTCATCTATAAATGCAGGTTACAAGCGTAAAAATATAGTAATTCCAGGATGAGTTGCGAACTTGTGAGATCTTGCCATTTTTAAGCATGACTTGGTGATAGTCTGGCTTTGCAATTGAATGTAACAAAATTAGAGTATTAGTAGTGTGTAACAGTCAAGAGACAAAAGAATAAGGCCCTATCTCTTTTTAAAGATGGATGTATTTTGTATATATACCATAACAAACTTTTATGCTACTACAGCCTCTCTTCAGAAGTTTGTTTGTTCATCATGTTTTTAAAGGCATAATAGAAAATTAAAAAACAAAATCACAAGCCCTTGTGCTTATCGTATGTAGGCTGAAGATTACAGAAGTACGAGATCTGCATTTTTCTGTTTTGACAAAAAAAGACAAAGTCTTCATATTCTTTGTTTGTGCACTTCTATGGAGTGGACATTGCTTCTTCAGAAGTTCCTTGTGTAGTATAAACTGATGCAGAAACCACTTGAAGAATGCTACAGCTTATTTTACAAATGCTTAGTTCCAGCTTGTTAGAGAGAGGCAGAGAGGTGAGAAGAGGTTTTCTAGGGAAGTCCTTTGATGACAGGAGAAATCTGCCGAGCTCCTGACTTGTAACGCAACGCAGCTTTGATCCGATACAAGCCTTCTAACTAGGACGTAGGTACTAACTTAGCACTTTGTTTTTGTGTAGGTGCTGTTCGAATGCACAGTGGGAGTCTCCAGCAACGAGCATGTGGCTCGGCTTGCAGTGGAATTCTATGTCAGCATTACTCCCAGTGTGCAAACTATTAAAGCAACTTTTTCACTTGCCCCAAGAAACATCAAGAATTGAATCGGTGTGGAGGATTTTATGCAGGACTGGCTGAAGAGCAAGGGGCACAGCAAGGAAAACCTCTTGCAGATGTCCGAGATAGGCCAAGAGTGGCTTTACAGGGACTAGCTGCAGGTGTCCAAGCAGTAAAGGGATGTTACAACTGATACAACTCAAGTAAAAACATAACGAGGTACCGTCCAGTCACAAAGCTAGGTCACAATAACCTTGCTGCAACATGAAGGGTGTAGGAGTAAGGATTAAGGAAGCAGCGACCAATGAAATTTCGGCTTAACCGCAGGAATTAATAACATAAACTTTTGCTCATTGATATCACTAACCTATTAGGAGCTTAGGTTTTGCAATATGTATGAACCTTATTACCACTAATATAAATGTATGCAGCTTTCTGATTAAAGTTGAAACTTGCTGATGGCCACCTGGTGTCCTTGTCTCCCTTCGCTGCGACAAATGGTGCTCACCGCATAGGACTACAACAAATGGTGACCCCGATGTGATTCGTCGGACGTGATCTCCAAGGGGCAATTGCGACGGAGAAGAACGTACCACGGTCGTGTGAAGTAGGGTTGGGTCCTATTGCAGCCGGGACGGCACCAAAGCTATGAAAGAGAGCTGGATGCCCCTGAAAGCCATATAGGTGGTTTCAGGCCATACACGCCACCGAAGCCTGAAGAGCTGCAACAGACGTCTGATAATGGATAGGCAAGTGGCGTATGATTTATTTGCTGAATTTTTATGCAAAATTAATGTTAAGGAAATAGATGTTAGGAAAGAGTTGCCAGGGTTATTAGCTTATGGGTATGCTAAGGGGGTGTTTGTTAATCCACATACAGTCCATGATTTAACTGAATGGCGTAAATTCGGGGATATACTGTGGGAAGCAGTATTAGAGGATGATAAAACAGCAAAAAAGATGGGGAAACTTTGGAGGGTGGTACACAATGCTCTTTTGCAACATGTAACAGAAAAAAAGGCAGCAGGGAAGGCAATAGAGGCTCATAAGAGAAATTTAGGATATGGTGAGCCTGGTGAATCACTTGCACCTGCTGTCAATAAGGTAATTATGCCCCGATCAACGGGCTTGGGACAGGAGTGTGGGAATCCGGCCATTCCATTGGTGCCACTTTTAGATGAGGTGGTAGAGGGTCTCCCTGTTGGCAGAACAACAGGAGCTGAGGGCCCTGTAGGTGCAGGTGCACTGCTGCCCCCACCTCCCGAGCCACCGGAATGTGCTGCAAGCCAGAGCAGTCGCTCCTCCTCGGAGCCAGACCCTATCCCAGGGGCACTCAGTGACCTATGGGGGGGAATGGTGAGGCAGAGGAGGGAGACATGGGCTGCATTGGCCAAAGAGGTGATGAATACCGGAGATGGTGAAATGCTTGAAGCGGCAACGATGGTTTGTCCTGTGATCTATACTCCAGTGGTTGACCAAAATGGGCAGCATGTTGCAGATCAAGAGGAATATGCACCCTTGGATTGGAAGCTGTTATCACAGCTCAGAGCAACAGTTGCACAATTCGGGGTTAAGAGCGAACCAGTACGACAGATGTTAGATTATATTTTTAATACTATGCTGTTGTTGCCTAATGATATGAGAGGGCTAATTAAGTTGATATTTACTCAGCATCAACAATTGCTTTTTAATGCTCATTGTCAAACCCTAGTGAATGAATCTGTTGCAATGCAGAGAGGGCCAGGAGATCGGTTAGCTGGTGTTACTGTAGATGAATTGATGGGGTTAGGACCATTTCTTAGAACAGAGGCACAGGTTACAGTTGGAGCAGACAAGGTTAGGGAAGCAATGCGCTTAGTCAGACTGGCCATTGATCGAGTTAAGGAGCCAGGTGGGGTACCGGCATACATGAGCATTAAACAGGGAAGAGATGAGTCTTTTGGCAGCTTTATCGATAAAGCGGCCGCTGCCATAGACCGCGCTGGAGTTCCAGAACACATGAAAGGAGCCTTGCTTAAGCAGTGTGCTCTGCAGAATAGTAATCCAGCCACACAAAGGGTGTTAACAACTTTAGGGGCTAATTGGACAATTGAAGAGGCCCTTGAGCGAATGGCCTCACAGCCTACGGGTTCACAGGTCTTTTTGGTTGAGGCTCTTAAGGAATTAGGGCTAGGGATGCAGAAGCAGGCAGAGTCAACTCAAAGGCAGGTGTTAGCAGCACTTGCTCCTCTTCAGGCTTCGGCTACTGCAAGCAATCTACCAGGGGACGGAAGGCTACCCGTGAAATGCTATCGTTGTGGACGGGGAGGTCATATGCGATTTAACTGTCGAGCCACAGGAATCTGGTGCCAGAACTGTAAAACCGATAACCACAATACGTCCGCTTGACGCCGCCGGTCGGGAAACGCGAAACGGAGCGCGAACGGCCGCGCCCCGACAAACGTTGCCGCCGCCGCGACATCAGCGCCACCTCCTGCCTACAGCCAGCAACTGCCGGCAGCCTCGGCCTCGATTTGGCAGCATCAGTAAGCATCACTCTGATGACTTCGCGCCCTACTAAAATACCTACTGGAATTTATGGACCTATCCAAATTAAAGGACAAAGCTGTGGAGCTTTGTTACTGGGACGCTCCTCTGCCACCATATTGGGATTATTCGTGCTACCAGGAGTCATCGATGTGGACTACATGGGAGAAGTACAAATTATGGCTTATACACCTTTTCCCCCATTAAAAATAGGGAAAGGTCAGAGGATTGCTCAATTGGTACCATTGCCACAATTGTCAGCAGGATTGATGCCTCACCGAGGACAACAAGATTCAGATACAACAGAAGTTAACACTGCACTTGAAGCCTTATCTCTGTTACCTTGCCCAGTACAGTGAAGAAGCCTTAAGAGCACTGTCAATTCCCCCAAGTGATTGGGTGGAGTGGATACAGAACTTTGATATTGACTTACAGGGACCTTCCTCCCTGCCGTGTTATGACTGTAATCAATCTGATTGTGCTGCTTGGATTGCCTTAAGGTGTGGGGGTTGTTGTGATATAAATTGGGTTGTGCAGTCATGAGTGCATCAGACTTGGTGCTCTACGTGCGAATACGACTGGGACTCTCACAATTATTGGCGTAGGGCGTTGAGAGAGTTTACAGGCCGAGATGTAAGAGAATCCTTGCAACTGTTTGATACCCCAGAACAAGTTATAATTGGATTTTGTGTTTGGAATATCCAGCAAGTGGAAAAACGAGTTAAAATTACTACTAATTCACTAATAGTGGCCTCTAGGTGCAGGGAAAAGGTGCCACTTCCTTGGACTTCTGTTGTGGGGTCTTTCAGGGACGATACTGACCCAGAGGAGACATTAAATGAGAGTGTTCGACAGCTTATAACTTGTAAGATAAAATGAAGTTGATAATTGTAACATTTCTTATTGATGTTGTTAACGCTATATGGGCCCCACCTCAGCCCAAGACTAACATATGGGTCACTCTAGCAAACTTAACCAAACAAGAAGCTATTTGCTTGTCATTGTCTTCTCCTGGTAATCCATTCACAACCTGTCTGGTTGGATTGCCAGCAGATCCTTGGCCGTGCCCCTCAACTGTACCCATCTGTATTGCTGACGATCCCAAAACTAATGTAAACAATTGGGACCAATGGGCTCCTTATTTTCCCATAGCCACACAGGAGCCCCAAGAGTTGGAATTATTGGGTTCAGTCAAGGCGGATGCATGTCTTTATTTTAACCATACTAGCCGGGTAGTAGCCGCAAACCATTCCAATATTGTAAATTCTAGCATGGCCGTTTACCGTAACGCATCAGCCTGGTGCAACTACACTACCACGACTATATCAGTCTCATCAAATAAACCCATTCAATTGCCAGCAGGATACTTTTTGATTTGTGGGGACCGTGCTTGGCCCGGCATCCCATCAAAATTGCGTGGGGGACCTTGTACGATTGGGCGATTGTCTCTACTCATGCCTAACACATCCATGATATTAAATATGAGCCGTCACCATCATCGAACCAAATGAATGGCTCATGCATTTACCCCAGAGTGCAAGGATGATGTAAAGTTTTGGTCTACAAGTGCCGTAGTTGCCGCATCCTTTTTTGTCCCAGGAATATCAGCAGCAGGTGTTCATGCTACTCTAAACAAGTTGGCATGCTGGCTTGCCAAACAAACAAATGCGACTTCCCTAGCACTCTCTAGCCTTTTGCTTGATGTCCATTCTGTTCGTCATGCAACACTTCAAAATCGAGCTGCAATTGATTTCCTTTTACTTGCGCAAGGCCATGGTTGTGAAGATTTTGATGGCATGTGTTGTATGAATCTCTCTGATCACTCACAATCAATTCATTCCCAAATTTCTGAATTACGGAGGGTAACTGGGAATTTACAGGTGGAATCGGGCCTCAGCCTTGATGACTGGCTGAAAGGATTAGGGATTGGAGCGTGGCTAAGGACGATTATTATGTATGCTGTAGGGATTATTATAGTATTGTTTTGTTTAATGTTGTTTTTGCCTTGCTTACTGACTTGTATACAGAATATGCTGTGGAACATGATGGCAAAGATGTGGAATAACACCCTTATTGTCCAAAAAGAAAACGGGGGAAATGTGGAGGATTTTATGCAGGACTGGCTGAAGAGCAAGGGGCACAGCAAGGAAAACCTCTTGCAGATGTCCGAGATAGGCCAAGAGTGGCTTTACAGGGACTAGCTGCAGGTGTCCAAGCAGTAAAGGGATGTTACAACTGATACAACTCAAGTAAAAACATAATGAGGTACCGTCCAATCACAAAGCTGGGTCACAATAACCTTGCTGCAACATGAAGGGTGTAGGAGTAAGGATTAAGGAAGCAGCGACCAATGAAATTTCGGCTTAACCGCAGGAATTAATAACATAAACTTTTGCTCATTGATATCACTAACCTATTAGGAGCTTAGGTTTTGCAATATGTATGAACCTTATTACCACTAATATAAATGTATGCAGCTTTCTGATTAAAGTTGAGGCTTGCTGATGGCCACCTGGTGTCCTTGTCTCCCTTCGCTGTGACAAATGGTGCTCACCGCATAGGACTACAACAAATCGGATGCTCCTGAGTCCATTTGCCTGTTGGACCTTGAAGTAAGTAAACCTTCCAAGTTCTTAAATGCATTTAACTGTAGGGGTTTTTTTTGGTACATAAACCTTATGTTTGTTTCTTTTTCTGAACACAGGATTTTCTTCTCGGGACGATATTCACTAGCAGCTTACAACTGTAAGAGAAGTTAAATGCTCTCTGAGAGGCGCATCGGCCTCCTTTCTTACCATTGCTGCTGTGTAAACAGTACTCTACTGAAAAGCAAAGATCCTGGTGGGATGCTGTTTGTACTCTTCCGTGGAAAAAAACAACATAAGGCTTCTTGACTTTGGAAATACTGGAACCGACCTTTTCTAGAGGGCTTCTGAATTGATTCCTGTGGGTTGTGTGAAAGTAGCTGCTTTTATTTGACATCCTTTGACCCTTAAAGCTTTGTTACTGTAGGGGCGTGAGATGCTGAAAAACTCTGAAAATGACCTTTAAATTTCTAATCTTGCATTTCTAAAGAAGAGGTAGCTTAGGACTGAAAGGGCTTGTTCTATTCATCAAACAAATGACATGTGAACAGATGCAAAAGAGGGAATTCTAACTGTGGAGTGTTTCTTCTGATATTCAGGCTGGAGTCAGCAGCAAAACTGAGGCTTCTTGTGCAGCGTGGCTTAAGTACTTTGCGAGCACTGGAGAAACATGGCCTTCAACCTGCCTTAATTATACACTGGGCAAGAGACCTGCAAAAAACAGTAAGTTCAGATTATTTTGAACTAAGCACAGTCAGCTTTTTTTCTCATTTGGCAAACTTAACAGACTAAAGAAAATGCCGTTAGAATGTCATATTGGGATCTGCTGTTAGTTTTGATAGGGTGACCAGAGCATCTGACTTCCCTGCCAAGTACTCTTTTCTCTCTGAACGGTTCTCTGACCCGTGTCATTTCTTTCCTACCTCTGTGTGACTTTCAGTAACTCTATAGAGAGAGCTTGTGAAGTCTATCACGAGTGATGGTGAAAAATTTTTGAAACTTCTAAAGAAAACAGCTGCATCAGGGACGAGAAAGTCTGAGTGACACTTTATTTCAGTTTTCTGAGGTAGTTTGTGTTTCCCTTGTTCAACAGGGCATTAGCCTTACCTCCTTCTGTGACCAGAAGGAATACATTGGGCGAAGTGTCTACTACTGGAAGAAAATTTTGCTTAGTTTGGAAACTGTCAAAAAGAACAGGAGTATTCTGGAACCTATCGATCCTCTCTTCAGACATTTCCGTAACGTGGACATGGAGGTACAGACCGATTGTTCAAGGATGAGAGAAAGGGGGGGGTTCTGTATCACAAGCTTAAATATCAGTTGCAATTCTGGTTGTTTTGTTCATTTGGTTTTGTATGTTGACGGGTTGTTTTGTGTTGTTTTTGGCATTGTACAACTCTGTGGTGTTCTTACTGTTAGGCTGCTAATGATGAGATTTGGTAGTATCTGAATGTGTCTGGTAAGGGAGGAAGAACAAATCTTTCTCTTGAACTTTTCTTAGTTTTAAAACTATCTGAATGGAAGACTGTGAACTTCCTTAATAAAATCATTTTCCCTGTATCACAGGAGAACTAGGAATATTATTAATCTCCTGCTACCTGGTTCCTCACTAGATGTTTGCAGGCTCTGACTGTTGCAAGTACCCACATAGCTGTTAGGTAGGATTATCTTTCGCTTTGGTTGTAGGTCTTTCAGGTTGCAGCCTATGAAGAAGAGGCATGCACAGCGTTTGTAGCGTTGGATGTGGTTGAAGGCAAAACCGATGCTGCTTTGTTAGCGTTAGAAGATATTAAGAACATGGTTTCGTATGGGAATCTTGCCATAGTGAGTTTGTAAATTGCTTTCCCTCAAAACGCTTTTCTTGTCCTTGCGTTCCGACCGGTTCTTATTGATCAAGGTGCTGTTGCTTAGCTTTCGCAGAGGAAAGCAGAGGAGATGGTGGGTGATGATATGCTGCCAGCAGGGCAAGAAGAACGCAAGGCCTGTCTTCTGAAAAGAAAGCGTTACCTCCTGAAGATTATTGACGAAAGCTCCTCTGATCCGTCAGTAGCTGACAAAGTAAGTAATTGTTGCTGAAGGACTTGTTTTGAGTGATGGAGTGGTCTAGCTTACTGTTTCAGAATGAAACCATTTGCTTTCAAGTTGGACTTCCTAAAGTAGACTTTGTTCTATGGCATGTTAAACTGACTGTGTTCCCCTGCTTTACTCCGGTAGGCCGACACCTTACTGAAGCTTCCCAGGATGTGTCAGATTATGAAACATTTTTGACTCCTCAGTAGAAGATGGCTTTCGTGTAAACAAATAGCTTTTGCCCGCTATCTTCTTAGTGAAGTTGATAGCTTCCAAATAGAATTAATGCTTGTGTGAATTGTCCTCTTAGTTAATTTTAACAGATGTAGGGCTTCCCTGGGGGAAAAACAATGACGAAAAACCAACACCTAGAATTTCTGTGATGACAGCCTTGTGAACTGTTCAGCCATAGGTTAGAACATATAGCCTCTTGCTCTGAGGAAGAATTGCAGTCATGACTTGCATTTTGAATAAATTTCTAGCTGCCGGTATCTGTCAAAACTGTGAAGGAAATGCTGAATACGATGATCTTGGAATTGGGAGAAAATGATGAAGAGGGAAGTCTTGCCTCTCGAAATCTCTCGCAAGCTGCAGTTCTTCGAGTGAGAAATCCAGTTCTGTTCCCTGGAAAGTTATCTTCCTCACCTTTCTCTGCTAGCCACAAGGTATGTTAGCCAGGAAATCCCTCAATTTAGGGAAGCATGGTGTTTGAATAGGAACTCAGAGGTCAATAAGCTCTTTTTTTCCAGTTATGTCCTCAAGCTCTCCATGAGTGGGCAGAAGAATGCAAGTCCTTAGTTCGAACACTGTGTCAGCAGGTAGAAGCTTTAAAGGTAAACAACTTTTGTCACTATATTCAGTGCTGAACGGTTGATCTTCCTGTTAGGGTAAGTGCTTTGTGATCCTGGTGTTGAACTAGTTTACTTCCTGGACTCCCACTTAACTCAGAGGAGATAACTGCTTCGAAGATCTGCTTAAATGGAGTGCAAGAGTGAAGCTTTGTTGCCTAAAAGCTCTGCTTTGGTACTCAGATCTCGGAGGCAATCCTTTTAAGGGTTGTGTGTTCAGAAAGTTCTGCTTTCATCAGCTTCTGGGTTTTTTATGCCTAGCTTCACAGAGCAGTCTCAGTTTTGTACAGCATGGGCAGATCCTGGATTATTCCAGCAGTTAACTCTTCTTTTTTCCCCCTCGGGCTTTGAACCTGCTCTTGAAAAGCAAAGGAGTAGGGATCGTTCCTTAGGTTTTCTTCAGTTATCTATGTAATCCGTTGACTTCCTCTTAATTGCAATGCTATCTTTAATAGAACGAAATGCAAGAAATGAAACTGAATAGTTGCAATGGAAGTGTGTCATCTCGTCGGTGGCCTGCTGAAAGCTGTGGAACAGATACTGTGTCCGATGTTTATCAGAGAGCGCAACATCTTCCTGCAGCTCCTTTAGCAGGAAAGCTGATGCTGAATTTTTCACTAAACACTCAGCTAAACTGAGGAAGACTTCTTAAAAGCTTTCTGCAGTGTTCTGAGATGGAGGAGCGAAACTGATCCCTGGGGGAAGTTCATTAAAATCAGTAACAGAAATTGGGTATAAACTGTTTTCTTGGTGTTAGAAACGCTCTATAAGTCAAGAATTTTGGGTTAGGCCAAGATCTCAGTGATAGCAGCAATTTTGTTCATTATTGCAGTAATGGGTGCATGCCCCCTACTGACAAGGGAGAAATTGTGCAACTTGTCAGTGAAATCCATTCCGTTACATACCCTGGGTCTGACGCAGGTAAACTTGTCCTGGCACTCATTGGCTGAGCATCTTGGGCTCACAGTCTTTTGACGCAATTGTTACATTATATTGCCATTCAATGTCTGTTACCAGTCGCCCCCATACTCAGGTATGTTCTGTACTTTTTACAACAGTAGGACAGTACCTTCCATAATTATTCACCAGTCCCGTCCTCTGCCAGGCTCTCCTCTAACCTGTATAATTACTTTACCTTGTGACTGTGCCAATTTTACCTAGGTCGGAATGCCACAGTCTCAACTTTACTCTGTTCGACAACTTACTCATGCTACATACAGAAATACTGGAAATTTCCACTGCAAAAACTCAATCTACTTCTCACACTGGTGTTCCTTTTCAGTTGCTAGCACTGCCCCATCTGTTGACCGCAGCCACTCACCTGCTTGTAACGCACAGTGTCTTCGAAGAACATCTGCAACCAACGTAACACCAGCAAAGGTGGGGACAAACGTGTCCTCTTGGGCCGTTTCTTCTGATTGATTGAGAACTACTGGTTTTGATTCTATGTGAAGTTGAATATAACTGCAGTTCCCAAGATAGCATTTATTAAACTTGAGGTCTGCTGGAGATGGGCAGGAGGATCAGTTTCCAGCCCATCTTTGGATGTGGGGCTTGGGAGAAACAGTCAGCCCAGCATCTCAAGGTGCTAAAATGTGTTCTCTGCTGTGTGTCTGTGATGTTCTTTTCTTCAAAGAAGTATAGGAAACTTTGATTTTATTTATTTATTTACTTTGGTAAGTAAATGAAAACGAGTCCATTCATCTTCAGCATCAGTCTCCGTTTTCTGATACTGTTTAAGATTTGAATGTATGATTTTAGTTTAAACTGATAGGAGTTGAAATCTAATTTTGATGTACACCCTGTTATTAAGAAAACACGTTACATGAGCTTTAGCACACTAAAGGCCTTTTTCTCCTTTTCCACAACAGTGTAATTGTGTTTTGTCTTTAGGCATCTCTCTGTGGTAAGAATGGACTTGCACCTCAGCTATATATAAATGCTTATCAAGAACCAATCCACACGCCACCTCCGCAAAGCAGCTCTGCTGGTGTGTTTCCTCAAGACACCCATGGTCCACCTTTGTATTTCAATGCTCCTGCTGCTGGAATCGTTCCTCCTCGTGGAGATGATAGGAATGGCAGTGTTCCACAGGCAAGAACAAATCCACCGCTACTTGGACCGGACTATTTCACAAAACCTTTGGTTGTACCCACAACTTTAAAACCTGCAGAATCCAAAGTGGTAGAATTTTCAAAAACTAAGTGCAAACAGACAGGAACAGTGGAAGGTTCAAAGCCTCCTCAGCCAACAGCCTTTCAGTTCAGCACTGACTCCAAACCTAAGGATGGAGGCTTTACCTTTTCTTCTCCTCTATTTGCAACACCACCTGCTAATGGAGCTTTTAATAGCAGTGAACGCCTTTTGAAACTTTTAACGTCAGACCAACCTTTACAAGCTGAGAGATGCATTGAACCAAGAGTTAACAGTCATGCAAATGGCCAAAGAAATACCTTCAGTTTCAGTAACAAACATACTTCAGGAATCTCTTTTACAGAAAGCGTGGGACAAAATGCTGATAAAAACGTGGCTTTTGAAAAGATCGATCCGTTTAACGTCCAAGAACCAAGCAAGCTGCCGTTCTTTATGACTTTCAATTCTGATTTGGCCTACAGAAGTCATGAAACAGAGGGAGAAAGCACCCATGGTGGAGGTGAGGATGATGATGGACCTCATTTTGATCTTGTGGTGCCGCTCCCTGACAAAGTTGAAGTAAATACAGGTGAGGAAGATAAAGAAGAGTTCTTCTGCAGCAGAGCTATGCTCTTCCAGTTGTATGCCGAATCTGAAGAACAGAAAGAAAGAGGCATTGGAAATGTGAAAATAAGGAAGAGTAAAGTATCTGGCAAACTTCGTCCCTTAAGGAGAAGGGACCAAAGATCTTCCCTTAACCTTGAACGACTAGGTACTCCAAAGACTGCTGAGAATGACTTGGGGACGGCTTCTCTGAAATGTCAGTGGAACTGCTGTGCACCAGCATTTATGTTTCAGAATGCTGCAGATGCTGAAGCTGAAGCAAAGGCAGGACTTAGCTTTTCAATGCTGATGCCTCCAGGTGGATTTAAATTAGGGACACAGGGATCCAATCAGAATAGCACTAAGTAAGATGATCCTCCCAGAGAGTGTACAACGGTTTTGAAAACCAGTGATGAAAAAGACCAAAATGAAGGGCCTCTGAGTAGTGGAGTTATGCTCCAATCTCAAGAAGCAGCAGACAAAGACAAGGGTGAGTTTAGTTTTGGCCAAAATAGTGCCAGTAATTTTACTTTTGCGGATGTTGCGAAAAGTACTCCTGGGGAAGGCTTTTGGATTGGCAAAAAAGACCCTAACTTTGAAGGCTTCTCAGGTGCAGGTGAGCAGCTGTTTTCCTTGAAGGTTTCTCAAGCTGATCACAAAGCAAGCACCTCTGCTGATCTTGGTAAGAAGGATGCTGATGTGTCTGAGCCTGAGGACAGTGATTATATCCACTCTGAACCGATAGTTCAGGTGCCTGAGAAAGCAGAACCGTTTACGGGAGAGGAAGCTGAGAAAGTGCTGTACTCCCAAAGAGTAAAGTTATTTAGGTTTGATCCAGACAGAAGCCAGTGGAAAGAACGTGGTGTGGGCAGCCTGAAGATCCTTAAAAATTGAGCTAATGTCGAAGTAGTACTAATGCAACACGAGCAGGTACTAAAGGTGTGTGCAAATCACTGGAGAACAACAACAGTGAGCTTGAAAGAGCTATCGGGCTCAGGCAAAGCATGGATGTGGATGGCCAGTGACTTCTCTGATGGCAATGCAAAGCTGGGGCAGCTGGCAGCAAAGTTCAGAACACCAAAGCAGACTGAGGAGTTCAAGCAGAAGTTTGAAGAGTGTCAGCAGCTACTGCTAGATGTACCAGTGTGGACACCCCCTAAACTTGATACAGGCAGGACAGCTCAGCTTACACAGAAAGCAGAAGAAACAAAGTGTGGCTTTAAAGACCTTGAAACGTCTGTGACAGATGCCAGGACAAAACCAGCAGAAGAAGAAACTACAAACTCTGTTTGTGCCAGTGGTACTTCTGATTCGGTGATAAAACCGCATCTTGAAGGTACTGCACCTGCTCTGGAACGGAGTGAGCATGAGTTGCGTGAAGAAGCAGTGGCTGTGTATATGCATTACCTCTTGCAAGTAGCCCTGTAAAGGAAAAGTGTGTCTCGAATTGGAGAGTCTGCAGCAGGCAGCTTACAATCTGCCTCGAGTCCATCCGGCTCTCCTGCCAAGCAGAGCCAGAGTGGAGCATCTCTTGAAAGTGTAGGATGTTGCAAATTCATTTAGGCAAGCTTTTGGTGATGCAAAGCAAGCTGCAGAGAAAGTTACATAGATAATACTTCATTTTTCTTGTATGAATACGGCAAAAGAATCTCTGTGTGGTAAGAAAGTGGTAGCTGTACTGGATTCAACAACTAGGGAAAGAACTGGCCTCAGCCATGGAGATGATGCTTCCAGTGCCACTGTAGAAGCTTTAGATGTATCGAGCACCTCTGAAAGGCCAGCAAAGACAGTGGTTTCTCCTCCAAAGTTTGTATTCAGATCTGAGTCTGTCAGGAGCATTTTCAGTGCTGAAAAGTCAGAGATGTTCACCGTTGGAAATACTTCAAGCACTGTTTCCCTCTTTGGATTCAGCTTTAAGCCTCCAGGAAAAAGCAGAGACAGTATCGTGACATTTCAGAAAGCAGAGCAGAAAGAAATGGGGGTGGCTGAACTCCCAAAAAGCTCTAGCGCACCTCAGAAACCTTCAGGCAGCAAGGCATCCAACTCAGCCCCTTCGGCACAGGATGGGCCCTCCAACTTCTCATTTAAAATTCTGGAAAAAGGTGAGTGTTAATTAAACTCGTAATGTATTCAAGTGTGTGCTTCAGTAGTCAGTCACTTACTAATGCTGGCTGCATTCCTTTTTTTTTTTTTTTTTCTTTTTTGCCTTAACGTGTAGTTTCTTTCAGTTTTGATGCATGTAGGAGATTATTCAAATTCCAGAGTTCCAACCTGAGTGAATATTAAGTGGTAGTTACTTACACGTAAAAATACTAGCCTGCGTTATGCAGGATCCAGTGTTACCCTTGAGTGAGATGGAGAATTGCAGGCAGGACTTGGCGATCTTTATGGAAGCGATGGTTAAAATGTCAGGGTTGAGTGCTTGAAGTGTGTTTTTTGGCTTGAACTGGTAGCATACATTCAGAGGCTTCATTCTGACTGGTGAATGACAAAAATAGCACTTGTGCTTAAGCTAAGGCTTGAATTATCCCTGTGACTGGGTGGATGGGTATTCTGAAACTATGCTTAGTACATTTACTTGAAGTTGTGGGTGAGTGGTCTGTGCAATCTCAGATGCACAACCAGTGGCTTAGTTGTCTGGATTTTACTGATAGAGGACTTCATGCACTGCTTCCTCCCATTGCAGGACTGCATCACGAGGTGAAATGTGCCAATTCTGCTTGTGTCAGATTAGTGACTTTGTGTTAAAGAAGGGAGGAGAAAAAGCTGTGTCATAACATCAGTAGTGGTATTTCTCCTTGCTGGGAAAGCTAGTTAAATTTCAGAAAGCTGAGAGCAGTATTTTTGTTGCTTTGGTAGCATGGAACTAAAAGATTTCTTCTAGAACAAATTTCAGTAACTGCTGTTATGGCAAAAAGTTGAGATTAGTCATTAAAAAGTGTAGGCTTCCCAGGAGTAACTTGAAATAAGTTCTGTTCTGTTGCTGTTTGATATCATCTGGAATGTGAAATGCTCGAAGCTCTGCAATAGCACACACGGCTGCAGGCAGCTTTAATTCTGTGACTCTTTTTCAGGCCTGGATTGTACTTTCCCTCCGTAGGTGATACCTTTATGTCTCTACGTCTTGTCTATATCCGTGTTTTGTTTGGTGTAAGGACACGAGTAATCCTCATACCACTATAAAAATGCTGACCTGATCCTGACCTGAGATGTGAATTTCAAAGGCAGCAGGATAGGACGTAGCTGGGTATGTAGGTTAGAACATGTTCTATCTTAGCACGATTGGTAACTTTGTTCTAGCATTCTGTAACTGTGTCTGTTTTTCCGGTGGATGACTAGAAAATACATAGGCTTCAGATGTGTTTCTAGTGACGGCAGTAATAATTCAGCTTGGTGACGTGGGCAATGGGGAGCTGGTGCTGCTAGTATGATTAGAACCAACAGGCACTGATACTACTGAGAGTGGTAAAAATTGTCATCTTCCCTTTGGCCAACGACCTTCCGTGTCCCTTTCCAAATCTGCTTTGTGGGACTCTTAAGTCAAACGGACAAGGTGCTTGTTTTCTGAAAAGGTGAAACTTGTGCCATAAATAAACGTAGGCAGAGAAAGTGTCAGTAGTGTAATAAAGCACCTGTACATAGATAAGAATTGGAAGCTTACTTGCTGATGTGTAAAGTTCTTCAAACATACGCGGAAGTCTTGCGTGTGTGGCCAGGCTTGTGAGACTGAAGGGCTTAACAAACTTGGACTTGTGTCTGTGTGTGGAGAATTCCTGAGAACTCCCACTTGTTTCCTGTATTTCAGATGAAGACAATGAAGCAACAGCTAAGAAACTTAGATGTTAACCCAGTGATGAGAAAGAAACAAGAAAGTGGCAAGGTGCGTCTGGAAACACAGTAGTTAATTTGTGAGATGCTGAAGTTTGATCTTCAAATCTGGAGTGCACTTGAGCCATGAGGCTGACTTGCTATTTCCTGAGATGGATAGTTTTAGAAATGCTGACCTACATTTTGGAGGGCCTCAAACCAAGGACGTCAAACTGTTTTCCCACCCTGAGACCTCTGTCTTTCTTTTGTCTGGGTAGAGCTGAGTTTTCCAAGATGCTTTGAAAGACTGGGATGTGGAAAAACTGTCTCTCTCTGTGAATGTTTGCTACTTCTGCAGATAGTTGACTTAGATTCTAGGAGTTAATCCCAAGTGTTCTTTTTCAAAGTACTGTGTTTTAAAATACGGGTCTATGGTTTTTACTGTTAAAGACACACGTGCAGAAGACTTGAATGTGCTTGCCTACGTGCTTATGGTTCTTTTGGCTGTGCCTCAAACATTTGTGTTCTGTAACACAATCTGGATAAATAGCTCTATAAGCAAGGGTTGTTTTCTGAGGGTGTGAGCCTCTGTGTACTAAAAAGAGGTGGCATCTAAGGAGCTATCAGAAACGTAAGTAAATGCTGAAGGAAGCTTGCAGTAGTGGCAGTTGCACGATTGCGATCTTTGTTATTGTATAGCAG
The DNA here is from genome assembly GCA_036925125.1 of Oreortyx pictus. NCBI lineage: Eukaryota > Metazoa > Chordata > Aves > Galliformes > Odontophoridae > Oreortyx > Oreortyx pictus. The sequence continues at coordinate 5,536,449 of JAUPFR010000029.1, forward strand.
TTCTTTGATAGCAATGGAAAACCAGAGTGTTACAGAGGTGCAGTTCCCTAGTTACCCTGAGTGAGTGACTTTTTAAATAATGATGCTATTTCAAGAGTTCAAATCTGAATGTAAGATGTTCTGGGTGTTGTTAGGTTCCTTTATCACATATGTGCCAAAAACGATTTCAGGATTGTGCTGCCTTCCACCTGCTGTTTTCCACTAAATTTTTGTTCTTGGCAGTAGGCTCCCCGGTCCAAAATGAATTGGAGAGCGAATGTGTTACTACTTTGGAAATCAAACCTCTTGAGAAGGGCAAAGGAGAAACTCCGAATGTTCCTTCCATGTCTGTCTGTGGCATCAGCAGTAATGCTAACGATGAGGATGATAAGCTATTAGACTCTCCTGACTCATCTGCTTACAGTTCTGTTAATCTTGGGAGAGTGAAGTTACAATCTCAACTGATGTAGTCTCTCCATGTGAGGAAGAACGACATACTCCGCCAACCTGCCAAGCAGCAGCGGTATTTGTGCAGTCCGTGTCTAGCAGTGGAGAACCAGATTCCCCTGAAACCACTCACGTACCACAGAATTTATCAGGAGCTGATGGTAAAGCTGTGGACTTGTCAGCTGAAAAAGTGATCCCGAGCGTTCAGAGTCAACCCAAGGTAAAGTTAGGAGTATGTTTTGGTCTTTGTGTGTTTGTGTGTGTAGAAACTGGAGTATGCTTTATTTATAGATGAATTTAATTGAGCCATTGCATCAGGCAGATGCAGTACCAACACTGACGTTGAAGCACATGGGTGTCAATCTTGCAAAGACGTGAAGGGGAATGAAAATACTTCCGTCCATCAAATTCTGGTTTGTTCAGATGACACTGCTCCAGAGCACTGCTCCTCTCTGTCGTGTGTACTGTAATGAGGTTACTGTGAAATACCATGTGAGTGCTTACTCAAGTTCAGTGGATCTGCAGAGAGTCACAGCTATCATAGAGATGCATGGCACACTGAAACTCAGTCTTAAGCAGTTTTTTGGACTAGAATAAAAAAGCTGTCACTGTGAGAAGTCACGTGCAATTTTTAAAGCTTTTCCAGTTTTTTCTTACAGCTCTTAATCTCTTAATTGTAGATAAAATCTTCAGATGTGTGAACGCATCTGAGCAGCTGTTTTTGGAGTGCAGCCAGCCAGTAAGGCAGATGAAGATGAAGGCGACAGTGATGATGAGGTGGTCCACAGTGATGCTCTCCACTTGGAGCCAGATGTCTCCTTACCAGAGGAGAGGGAACTGTCAGACCTTAACAAGAACAATAATATAAATGTATCTACTAACAGCAGGTTTTTTAAGAGGAAAAATAAGATTTAACTTTGCTTTCTGTCTTCTGTGCTTTGTTCTGTATTTTCTTACTCGGCCTGTGTGGAAACGCATTGCTGTTCTGAATCTTAATACAGCTTTGTACTGGGGAAGCACATCAGTGAGTGATGCGAACTGTACTGTTTCATTTCTGGAGTCAGTGTTGGTTGTGCAGATTTGTACAGGTAACCTGGAGAGGTTAAAACCGATTCATGATAGCGTCTTTGGAAAGCGATGTGGAGGGGGAACTTGAGTAATGGCCAGACAACTGTGTGATTTTTTTCTGGACATGACTTTTACCCTGAGTTCTGTGAAAGCCTTCCCAGTTGGATTTCAGAGACTTCTGGAATCATAGAGCAGTAAAGATGGAGCGCAATTAACTGAGGCTAAGAAAAGTTAACATCTGTAGTTGGTGAAGCTCTTGAGGAAGAACTTGGAAGCTTAAGTAAAGCTTAGTGCACCTTGAAGCAGCCTTATGTAACTTTGTAAGGCTGAAACATCTGGGTTTCGTATTTCAGCTTAGTTTGCCTTATCAGATGAGAAGCTTGCAATGCTTATGGTCTTTTAGTTTGGCTTCCTGTAGGGAATGTAACTTAAACTTACAGATTAGTGTAATGGTTAAACAGGACTAAGAGCACAAAGAAACAATGTGTCGTGTCCTGTAATTGGAACAGCTAATCTGATGTAGTCTGCAAAATGTCATCTTCCTCTTCAGTGTTTTGTATGCCTTTCCTCATTTGTTATAATCGTACTGGGATTTGTGCGGTTCTCTTTCTTGTTTTACCTGCTCTTTTTCTCCTGCAGTGTCACCTCTCTCACCAGAAATTCCTTCTGTCACAAAGAATCAAATGATTGTTCTTCACATCTCTGGAACATTTGAGCTTAACTTATATTTATGTTTTTGTGATGCCAACGATTTACCTTTTTTTTTTTCTTCCTTTAGTTGTGTCTGCTCTGAATAAGATAACCAGCGGTTATCTTTACAGTACTAGATGTTGCTATAGTTGTAACTGTTACGGTACAACAGCTGTAGGAGCAGCATTGAGAAAATGTGCCTGGTCCTTCCTCTTGCACCCTTTACTCATTTACATTTCTTTCAGCTTTCTGTTCCGTCCTTCCTTCAGTTCAGTCTTCTGAACTCTTCTCCTTTTTCATTCTTTATTTTTTCAGCATTTAACTCTGAAGGGATAAGTTTGTTGAAATTGATCTGTCTTAAGAGAGAACGTTGTAAATAGAGGCATAACTCACTCGGAGTATTTCAGTCACTGTCTACAATGCATAGAACTTCTGCAGGTAATTTCATGCCTATGTAGAAAGTGCAGTTGTAATTTTTTGTCTGTCCACGTTTGATACGACCTTTATTTTCTTCAGTATCCCTTCCACTGAAACTTTGTTTCCTTGCTCTGTCATTTTAGAAATGAATTTGTAGTGTATGATATGAAGGCTGTCAGCAAAAAGTGCTATGAGAATTTTCTCTGGAGCTGAAGAAAAGACTGAAGAAATGAGCTGAAACTGTTGGAAGGAAGCAAAGACTTTGTCTGCTGTCCCCTTTCCTTATGAAAATGTTACAGAATGACTTGGGAGGGACTCTGAGGCTGTAATCAGACAGTAGGTGATGATGCACACCTTTTATCTTCAAATTCTCTATTCTCTCTACGTGTACCTGTGTACGTATTGGCTGATAATCAGAGATGCAATTAAACGTCAGCTCGCCTGGAAGGTTTCTGACCCCGGTAATGCAGCTGTAGTGTCACTGATATTAATGAAAGTGTACGCACGCTTAATTTGCACACCGATAAACTTTCAGGTGACTTGGGCGACAAACCAAACGTTCCTCATTTGCTGGAAAAAATACTGCGTAGATTTCAGGTGCAATCCCCAAGACTTTTTCCTCTGACGGCTCGACTGTGGCTGCCCGGGCCGCCTGAGGAGGTTTACGTTTTTTTGATGGCACCATGAAATCTTCCAGATTCCATGTGTCTTGTGGAATGTGTTCTATAAATTGAATTCCTTCCCTTTTGGGGGAGGACTGGAATCTTTGATTATTGGGCAGCTTTTTCCATAGTTGCAGTAATACCTGATTAGGCTGTCCATCAATCTTTTCAAATCGAACTCCTGCTCTTATCAGGTCATTGAACATCTGTCTTCTCGATACCCTGATGGGTCCAGATTGGATTACCTTAGAGGCTGGTCTCCTAGGTCGTGGTGGTGGATGGATCTCTGACCTTTCCACCACCATTCGGACATTGCGCCTAGCGCGCAGGCGCTCTGTCTCCCCCAGATCTGCCACTAATTGGGCAGCCTGTTGTATGATGGCCTCTGAGGCCACTAGGGGGTTCAGTATGGATACCAAAGTACCATACTGATGAGGCGGAGCTTGCTGCAGGATAAGATCTCTCATTCCTGCTGAGAATTTCATCAGGTCTGGGCTCTCAAAATCTTCCTCATAGATTGCCTCTCTCATACCCAGTTCCCAAATATAATTTTGCAGATCTTCCATAGAAGACCATAGACCTGTATTTAATTGGATGTCGGTTTTGTTTGGCCATGTTATACGGCACACAGCTGTTAACCATTTAATTAATAAATGATTTTCATCATTATGCTGGACAGTGGCATATAGCCTCTGTCTGAGGGCAGGGTGAGTGGTAATGGATGCCAGTTTTGAAATTTCTGGCCCATTTACCATAACACCTTCTGCCCCCATGTCCCATAAGTGAAGCAGCCATGCTGGTACACTCTCTCTTGGTTTTTGTCTAAACCGCTGTACTAGATCCATTAATTCAGCTGCTGTATATGGGCGAGCTGTTACATGTAGAGTGCTGTGGGCTGGAGGCCACTGGTCAGGGGGCAGCCCCACTGGTCTATCCTGTATTTTTTTTTTTGTTTTTTGAGTTACAGCTGGTCGGATCTCAAAGGGATCTAGCTCAAGTGGAACTTCGAGATCCGACCTTTTAGTGCCTTCATTGTCAGAAACCAGATTATGTGGGTTGTCTTCTGCAGGGTCCCCGGTGACTTCTAGAGAGAGATTCCGGACCTTCCGTAAGGGAGTGACCGGTTCTGGTATTTTTCCTGTCAAAATTGCAATTTGTTTTTCTAATTCTTCAATACGGTCACGCAAGAGTTGATTTTCATCAAGCAGGCCCCCTTCAGTTGTGTTCATCTGGTTCAAGGCTATCAGCAGCGGCCATGCCACCGTAGACGCAGCTAATTGCCGCTCCCGAGTAGTCAGTACGTTTTTAGTCAGAGAGAGAAAATAGTCAGCAAGTTGGGATGGGGATTCATGGATGTTTTCTCCGTCTAGCATGGGGCCCCATTTTTCAATAATAGCAGCAATCCCGTGGTATGGGGATCCTAGGAATCCCGGGATGTGACCGGGCAAAAGGTCATTTAAGGGGGTGGTCTTTTCCCATGCAAACCACCCGACGATGTTACTTAGAAAGGTCATAGTGAATGTTTTTTAAAAGGTATTAGGCTGCCTGGCTTGCCAAGTGTAAAGCAAGCAAAGGCGGTGACAGAGCTTTTATTTGAGGTAGAGGCGCTACAGAAAGAGATGTGAGAGATAAGGGGGATGAACTCACCCCTCCCGGAGACCGTTTAGGCGAAGGAATGCAGCCGCCTCGAACACTGGCATGCCGGAAGGAAGAGAGTCAGGGAGGGGGGGGCAACCCACGCAGGCTCTGAGCGTATCTGTGCTCCCGGAAGCACCGCCAGAAGCACCACCAAGAGGGAGAGAGCGAGAGGTCAGGTGAACCTGGGCTCCTCCGCTCTGGTCACTCAGATGCTCATTCACTGGTTCAGGCTGTGATTAGGCAATCCCACTACACCGAGTATGCAAATCTTTATTTCCTAGTAGAGAGTTATGCAATTTTTATGTAATTGCATCATAGCAAGCAAACTTTCCTTTGCTGTTCTGGAAAACCAATTGCTTTGTATCATCTTTCCAGCATCCTCAATGAAGGCTGTGTTATTAAAACCTGCATCACCTCTCTTACGTGAGCGCTTGAGATGGGCGGAAAAGCAACTAGTTAGCCTTTGTTTGTGTCACGGTGTTATACGTGACAGGGACACAAGGGAAACAGAGAAGGGAGAGAGGGAGAAAAAAAAACCTGCACCCTCCATGGCTGTGTGCTCTGGCGTGAGGGGGGGGAAGGATGGGACAGAGATGGGTCTACAAAAAACAACGGCACAATTTGAGGAGGAACAGTAACTTCTATCTATATAGAAACATAACAGTAATTAACATGCATTACATGCAAACATATTTATACATATCATATACATGGAATCTCTCAGACTGTACTCTCTGAGCATAAAATTCCCTTGTGGTACACAATGGATGTCCCCATTTTCCTCCTCACCCTGGTGGTGCACCCAGGTCCCTGTGCCAAAACGGTTCCACGGAGGGGTTTGCCCTTTCCAGAGGCTAGAAGGACCCACACCACTTTTCCCAACATGCTCCTAATGTTTACCACAGAGACCTTATCTCCCTCTATGGTCTGTAGGGAGCTGGATTGTGTAGGACTATCTCGGTTGACTGATCCCCTAGTGTTGACCAACGAGGTGGCTTCTGACAGATTTTTCTCCCAATGCTTAAATGTCCTGCCACTTATTGCTTTCAATGTGGTTTTTAACAACCCGTTGTAGCGCTCGATCTTACCAGCAGCTGGTGCATGGTAGGGGATATGATAGACCCATTCAAGGTCATGTTGTTTGGCCCAAATATTCACAAGTGAATTTTTGAAATGAGTCCCATTATCAGACTCAATTCTTTCTGGGGTTCCATGTCGCCATAGGATTTGCTTCTCTAAGCCTAAGATGGTGTTTCAGGCAGTAGCATGGTGTACTGCATATGTTTCAAGCCACCTAGTGGTCGCCTCCACCATGTTGAGCACATAATGCTTACCATCACGAGTTCGTGGCAAGGTGATATAATCAACCTGCCACGCCTCCCCATATTTATATTTCTGCCATCACCCTTCCTGCCAGAGAGGCTTCATCCTCTTGGCTTGTTTAATTATGGCACATGTATCACAGTCATGGATAACCTGTGTGATGGCATCCATAGTTAAGTCCACCCCTCGGTCTCTAGCCCACTGATAGGTTGCATCCCTTCCTTGATGGCCTGAGGTCTCATGGGCCCACCGAGCTAAAAATAACTCTCCTTTGTTCTGCCAGTCCAAGTCTATCTGAGACACCTCAATTTTGGCAGCTTGGTCTACCTGATGGTTATATTTCTGTTCTTCAGTAGCTCGATTCTTGGGCACATGAGTATCTACGTGACACACCTTTACACCCAACTTTTTTGTTCGGACAGCAATGTCTTTCCACAGTTCCGCAGCCCAGATAGGTTTACCCTTCCGTTGCCAGTAGTTTTGTTCCTACTGCTGCAGCCACCCCCATAAAGCGTTTGCCACCATCCAAGAGTAAGTATGAAGATACAGCATTGGCCACCTCTCTCATTCAGCCACATCTAAGGCCAGTTGGACAGCCTTTACCTCCGCAAATTGACTCGATTCTCCTTCTCCTTCAGTGGCCTCTGCAACTCATCATGTGGGGCTGCACACAGCAGCCTTCCATCTGTGATGTTTCCCGACAATACAACATGATCCATCAGTGAACAGGGCATATGTCTTTAGATTTTCTGTTAGTTCATTATATGGTGGGGTTTCTTTTGCGCGTGGTACCTCCTCTGATGGTGATGTTCCAAACTTCTTGCCTTCAGCCCAGTCCATGATCACCTCTAAGATTCCTGGATGGCTGAGGTTTACCATCCGAGCTCGCTGTGTAATAATCGCAATCCACATACTCCAGGTGGCATCAGTAGCATGATGGGTGGAGGGAACCTTTCCTTTGAACAGCCAGTTCAGCACTGGCAATCAAGGTGCCAGGAGGAGCCAATTACAGCCAATCTCAGTGCCAATTACTTCAGAGGTAACCAAAATCTCCTTCTCAGTTGGAGTGTAGGACTCCTCCGAACCCCTGTACGCTCTGCTCCAAAACCCCAGGGATCGGCCTCGGGTCTCTCCAGAAGCTCTTAGCCACAGACTCCAAGTGGGACCTTTCTCTCCAGCAGCAGTGTAGAGGATGTTCTTTATGTCCTGTCCCATCCGTACTGGCCCCAGGGCAAGAGCACGGGCTATCTCCTGCTTAATTTGCTCGAAGGTCTGCTGCTGTTCAGGACCCCATGCAAAATTATTCTTCTTTCAGGTCACCTAATAGTGGGGCTTACTATGTAGTTTGGGACATGCATCCTCCAAAAGCCTACTACACCCAGAAAAGACTGTGTCTCCTTTTTGCTAGTGGGTGGTGACATGCTGGTGATTTTGTCAATCACATCTCCTGGGATGTGACAATGCCCATCTTGCCATTTTACTCCTAGGAACTGAATTTCTTGGTCAGATCCCTTCACTTTGTTGCATTTAATAGCAAAACCAGCACCCAGAAGAATTTGGATTATTCGCTCTCCTTTTTAAAAAACTTCTGCTGGATCACCCCACACAACAATGTCGTCAATGTACTGGAGGTGCTCAGGTGCCCCACCCTGTTCCAATGTGGTCTGACTCAACCCATGGCAAATGGTTGGACTGTGTTTCCACCCCTGGGGCAAATGGTTCCAGGTGTACAGCATGCCACTCCAGGTGAAAGCAAACTGTGGTCTGCACTCTGTGGCCAACGGAATAGAGAAGAATGCAATGGCAATGTCAGTGGTGGCATACCACTTGGCTGCTTTTGACTCCAGTTCATATTGCAGCTCCAACATATCTGGCACAGCAGCGCTCAGTGGGGGTGTGACTTCATTCAGGCCATGGTCATCTACTGTCAGCCTCCATTCACCACTGGCTTTATGCACCGGCCATATCGGGCTGTTAAAAGGTGAGTGGGTTTTGCTGATCACTCTCTGGCTCTCCAGCTGACGGATTAAGTTATGAATGGGGAGCAAGGAATCCCTGTTGGTGCGGTATTGCCATCTGTGCACTGTTTTTGTAGCAATCGGTACCTGCTGCTCTTTTACTTTCAGTACCCCCACAACATACAGATCTTCTGACAGGCAAGGTAAAATAGACAGCTACTGAATGTTGTCTGCATCTACAGCAGCTATTCCAAAAGCCCATCGGTATCCCTTGGGATCCTTGAAATGTCCCCTTCTGAGATAGTCTATATCAAGTATGCATGGAGCCCCCTGTCCAGTCACTATAGGATGCTTCTTCCAGTCATTACCGGTGAGGCTTATTTCTGCCTCCAACACAGACAAATTCTGAGCCCCCCCAGTCACTCCAGAAATATAAATCAATTCTGTCCCTTTATAACTCGAGGGCATTAGAGTGCACTGTGCACCGGTGTCCACCAGTGCTTTAAATTTTTGTGGCTCTAATGTACCAGGCCATCTAATCCACACAGTCCAATACACTCTATTATTCCTTTCCCCCCCCCGACTGAGGGCAGGGCCCCTCTATTGATTACCTGCGGTGACCGGAGCAATTTCGTTGGTGGCTGATCTCTGCTGTAATTCTCTCACCCATGCTCGTAGTGCAGGGGTGGGTTTATATGCCACTTCTTCATGTCCTCTCCATTTTCTCGTAAGAAGCTCCACATGGACACACGCGACATGAAGTTACTGCTGTCATTTGGTCGAGCAGAGAGGCGGTTGCCTTTGATGGCTGAGACTTTCATCAGTTTGATCAGCTCCTTCACCAGATTCTTTGGATCATCCTCGTCTTCATCAGGTGTTTCTGATACTGACACAGGTCCATCCCTGTTCACCAGTAAGGACAATTCCTCCAGTATAATTTTCAGAGTCTTCTTTATTTCACCTACTTCTCCTGCTACCGTTGATACAGCTGCAATGGAAACGTGTGATGGCGGAAGTTGTTGTTCAAAGGTTTGAAGTGTAGTAATCACTTCATGAAATGTTAGTCTTCTGTCTCAGCCCTCGTATATATTAAACGTTGCGACCAGTGTACTTGCATACCTTTCTGGTGCTGTTTTTGAGAGCTTCCAATATACATCAGCTTTACACCATACTTTCTCAGGATCACGGTCCCGGTGTGGATTGTTAGGGACGAAACTGGGATCGTACAGCATCTCTACTACAGCCATTTCTCTCAAAAATTGGATGCCCTTCTCCTCACTATTCCATTTTTCCACCTTAGGCTCCAGATCATCTTTGTAAGGATGTCTCTCTTTTACAGTCACTAGTACTCATTCCCAGAGCAACTCCACTCAGACATCTACTAATCCCTCTGTCTATAGCTGGGTCTCGAGCAATGCTTCCCAGTTGGCAGGCTTCGTTGCCATCTAGGGACACGCTGTTGGCACCATTGTCCCAACACCGCAGCAACCAGGTGACAACAGGTTCATCTGGGCGCCATACAAACTCCTTGCTTGAACCTTGGATTTCAGTCATCTTTAGGGGCTGAAGAATAGTGGTAATGGTGATTTCTTTGTCATCGCTGTCCTCTCCATGTCTCTCACTTTTCTTAGTGGCCTTTTTAGGTGGTAGTGGTGGTGGTGGTGCTGAGGAGGGCCCCTCACCTGGATCTTCCTCTTCTTTCTCTCCTTCTTCTTCTTTCCGTTCTAGGCGCGAGGACACTCGTTTCCATTTCTGGCCTTCCACATGGGCAACCGACACGGATGCCGGTGCTTCCTGTGATTAGTCAGGTTTAACCTTGAGGTTTCCATTTTTGCTTTGGACCTCTGTTTGGAAACCATTTCTCTCCAGAATATCAATTATAGCTCAATAAGCACAAGCCAAGCCCCAAACAATCCGTTCCTTCTCAGATCTTCCTGAGTCACATGACTCCTTTACTAAACACTCACTGAATTTCTCAGGATCCCACAGGTGTTCAAGATCAAAATCACATAGCACCGGGGGTCCCCACGCTTCTAATTTCTTTCCTAATTTTTCCCACCTTCCCTGCCATTCAACACACTCTGGTTTTGAGGAAGGCTTCCTCCACTGGATGTAAAATACTACTGCACAGAGTACATTCAGGAAAACGGATAACACAGTTGCCAGGCTGACATCTTGAACATAGGTAAAAACCTGAAAAGAGTACCTGGAAACCAAACCAAACGCCGTATAATCTGTCACATTAGCCAGGGTGTTAAGGCAGGAGGGTGGTAACCCCATCAGTAGACTAAAGCAGCTGTATGCATATATGACTCCGGTGCCAAACATGAGGAGCTTAAAAAGACGCCAACATGCTCTAAGGTACATGAAAACCCTTAGTCCACTTAGCACCAGTTTTACAATGGAGTACAAATACTGCATTGCCCATATCCTCCACCAATACTGCGTCACGGTGTTATCTGTGACAGTAATCCAAAGGGAAACTGAGAAGGGAGAGAGACAAAGTTTCCAAACCAGAAACTGGGAGCTTATGTTAGGGAGGAACTGCAGGGGAAGCACATGTGCTGATTTTCCACGGCAGCCGAGAGAGCGCGCCGAGAGAGAGCGGGCCTGGCATCCAGTGCGGAGCTCCAACCCTCTGCTGCTCCCCACAGCATTAACTCCCTAACTGCCTGCATGATGTTCTGATGTGGAATACTGGCATCAAAACCACAAAACTACAACAAATTGTTTCAAGGCTGATAAAACCAGACGAGATTTCAAAGAAAGGAAACCCTCCTGAACTCTTAAAGTTTTTCAAAGTCTGTGTACACTGAATTTTAAATCAATAATCCTGTGTGATCTATAACATAACTGCCTGCCTCCTCCCTTGCAGCAACAAAATCACATTTGGGAGGTTGCTGTCTAGATCTATCTAGCATAAGCAATAACAGCAGAACCATAAGGCATCTCCCACTTCAGCAAGTGCTTGTAAACAGTATGCACCAAAACTGTTAACCACCAGTACTGAACAGCCACCAGTGTAGATAAAACTGTTGCACTTAAGGCCAACTCCAAACTGGAAGATACAGAAGAGTTTATTTATCCCTAACTGCACACAGAGCCATTTTCTGCTTTCTCCCAGTCTTGAAAATTTGCTACCTCCCCCATCACTGCCGACCATACAAAAAGCATCAGAGAACTGTCTGCTTGATCTATTTCTCCAGCTGGATAGCTCCTTAGGCCCCAGCTCTCCCTTTTATAGGGCTGAAGCTGGTTTGTCTCTTGTCACTCCTTTCTTTCCCAATTATGTGCTTTTAATGAAGTCTTCTCTGTTCTGACTCAGCTGGAAACGCAGGCAACAGGAAAAACTCTGCTGATTTCTATGATACAATCGCTTCTCCTGTACCGATAATAAAAGTCTACGGGACATGAAAATCCATAAATTCTCCCATTTTGCTGTAATAAGAAGGAAAGAAAGATGTTTTCTAAATCTATAATGTTGCAAAGATAACCCAAAGGAGTAGATTATTTTTAAAGCTTTTTCCTTGACTGACTTGCTAGTAGCACCTTCTGGACAAAGCTTTTATTGGCTGGTGTGAGAGCAGTAACGATGATGACGGCTTGGGAAGTCCCATCAGCCATCAGCTGAAGTTTGCACTTGTAGGCACGTTCAGTTTTCACCCTCAGAGTTCAGTGACAACAGATAGTAAAGTTTCCCTGATTGGGAAAATACGATTGAGTGGATTAACACCAGCATGTCCCAATATATTTTTCAACTAAAGCAGTCTTAATTGGGATAAATTGAGGATGAAGAAAACAAGTGGGAATGTTGGACATTTGGTCAAAAGTAACAATTCTCTCTGACTCCAAAGCCATTCAGCAATATATTTACACTGATATCAGCAAGACGACCTACCATTCTCATCACCAGGTCATGAAAGAAAGGATTGTATTAACTGTAATCTACTTAGGAGACCTGGTGTGCTTCTCTCAGTAATGGTAGGCATAAAATTCCTGTGATAAATGCCTGTATGAGAACTGATGCATCTTGTATGACACTTATTGACAGCATAAAGAACTATTAACTTGCAGCATGACCCAGTTAATTGGTACCTTTGGTCTCAAAAAAGGCAATGAATAAATGTTTTTGTGTCACTTTGTTTTGTTCAAAACACATGGTCCAATTTACAGTGACCTCATTTGGAGTTTATCATCAGCTTTTTAAAACAGGTTCCTTCAATGCTCTCTTGGCAGGTTGGATTGGACCTTGAGAACAGATTAATTTACAAAGTACCATCTCCCAGAGAACGGGGTCTTTCTAAAATCAAACCTCAGTGGGCATAAAGTGTGGGTTGAAAGCAGCCTCTTTTCTGCATACTGAGACATGAAGCTACAGCAAGAACAATCAGCTCAGAGACTATGGCCCTAGCAAAGGAATCTGTAAAAACAAACAAGTTAAAAAGCCAGTGCTGTGACATAGACTAACAACCTGAGGGGAGGGAAGGAATGACATTTATCTCCACTGAATTCCTGTAGTTCACTCATAGTTTTACTCATACATGTAAACACGCACAAACGGTGAGCCTGAATGATGTGTTACAAAATCACCACAACCTCCTGCCCACACACTTGCATTCAACTCCACTCCCCACAGCCAAGGATGACACCCACCACAAACAGGTAAACACACAGAGAAGCCTCTGCAAGACCAGGACTTGGGATTCACTTTAAGTATATCAGCATTTTAGGGTAGAAGAACTCAGCCTTGAATTTGAAGGGCACATCACACATCTAACTGAACCTCAAACACAGCGACAAACCTCAGCATTATATAGCAGCCAGGACAGCAGAGCAGCAAACTGAGTGCAAGAGCAAAGTGAGCCCAAAGAGAAACACAGGACCTTGTGTATGTTATCTATGCTCAGCTATGAGAAAAGCCAAACCACTCCAGCCAGCAACTATTTGGACAAGATAGGTACAGAGCAGTCTCCTGAGCACTGTGAGCTATCAGAGGTAGAGGACTTTTTCCTGTGTTCTTTGCTGCTATGCAAAGGGACAGGGTGAGAGTGACAGACCCAACTGACAACACTACACCAGAAAAAAATGAAGAAAAAGCAATCACTATATTATATTCTGCACCTTTCCCCATCTACATAGACACAAGGAAAAAAAATTAAATAGAGAAGTTAGATATCCTACACAACAGACAAAATCCCAACCTTCAATCTCACCCTGGCCAAGAGGCACACAGGACAAAGACTCTTGGTGTCTTTCCCTCCACACTGCCCCTCGGCATGTTCCTCCTTTGCTATGGGGCATGGGGTTCACACACCTCAGGGGGGAGCGGGTAGATGACAATTCCCAGGGAGAACTTCAGAATTGGCAAGAGAGGATGAAAGAGAAGTTGACCTAATAAGGACTCTCTCTCTGAGCTGGGTTTTGCTGTGACTAAGGGGACTGTCAGGGACCACACAGCATGCAGCTGAAAGAGGACAAAATGAAAAATAACAGTCTTACGTTTCTGTCACAGCCCAGAATATATGGCTCTGAGTACAGAAAGTGCTCCTTACTTGTTGGAGGAAACATATCATTATGGCACCATAATATGCATTACAATATAGAGCCTGTTATGGAAGAGTGATCTGGCATAAGATTGGGACAGCAGTAAGACACAGAAGTCAAGCCTGCACAAAGCCACTCTCAGTGCACCCATCAAACCACTTGGAACACCTGTGAGATAGAAAAGCCACTGTAAATTAATGCTCTATACTGCACATAAAAGGTGTTCCTCAAAAGCTTGCAAACAGCTCCAACTTCTCAGAGGTTTGATTTATCATATCCCAAGCTGCACCATATTAAATAGTCATAATTCCTTTGATAGTAAGGATTCATAAATAATGGGTTAACTATCACAGACTTTGGATTAATCTTTAAAGAGAAAGCAGCAATAAACCCCCGAGGCCACCTTTGCTCATACACTGCAATGATGAATGATATGTGTATCACTCATCTCTGTCACTGCAGGATAGTCACACCTGAGTTGTGCCTTTTCCATTTCTTTGTGATCTACACTCTTCCTTTGATGTAACTCATGAGCACCCCACAAACACACTCTGAGTTTCAGGAGCTCCTCACTACATGTGTAACTTTTACAGTCTTTTGTGCAAAATTAAAAGAAAACAAAAACGTTTGCAGCTGGACCATGAATCACTCCCAGGGGGAATACTTCAGGAATGGTATGCAGATATTCATGGTGCTTTTGTCTTCAGTATTGCTCATGTGAATTAAGAGTTATCTCAGCCAGATGCTTGTGAATAAGTGATTAAAACGGTATACAATACCAGCAAACCAAATCAGCAGGTTTTATTCACAAGGATGTTCTCAGATGCTTTATTGCTACATTCAGTCAATTCCAATTAGAGCTTCTGCAACTCTTCTTCTTTCTTCCAGCAACTTCTCCCCTTGGTAGCTTTTAACAAATTTCTTCAAGTTTCAATGCTGCTGCAAGTCTTACTTTTCATATTAAATGTTTCCGTATTAATTACACAGTTAACATGCCAGCACAGCAGCAGCTAGAAGTCAAGCTTTTCTCCTTTTCTTCACTTACCTTCACAGGGAGTGCTACCAAGGAGTTGGGAGATCTCACATCTTGAAACCAGCAAAGAAGAAAATAGTGTGCAAATATGAATCCAATAACGCTTTCCAATAACATTACATTGCACTTCGAGGTTGAAGTGCATGTAAAGCACTCGATCTTCTACAGTGGAAAACTGAATGTTCTGTAGCAAAGTTCTAACTTTTCCTTTTTCCACAGTTTCTTACTAGTGCCTGACCACTCTTTCAGAGAAAAAAAATTTTCTCAAATCTAATATAAATCTTCCCCGGGTGCAACTTGTGGCCATTCCCTCTCATCCTGTCATTAGTTATCTGGGAGAAGAGGCCGACCCCCTCCTCACCACAGCCTTCCTTCAGGAAGTGGTAGAGTGCAATGAGGTCTCCTCTGAGCCTCCTTTTCTTCAGACTAAACAATCCCAGCTCCCTCAGCCACTCCTCGTAAGACTTGTGCTCCAGACCCCTCACCAGTTTTGTTGCCCTTCTCTGAACACGCTCCAGGGCCTCAATATCTTTATTGTAGTGAGGGGCCCAAATCTGAACACAGTACTCGAGGTGCAGCTGAACCAGAGCTGAGTACAGGGGGATGATCACCTCCCCGCTCCTGCTGGCTACACTATTTCCAATACAGGCCAGGATGCCATTGGCCTTCTTGGCCACCTGGGCACACTGCCGGCTCATGTTGAGCCGAGCATCAACCAACACCCCCAGGTCCTTTTCCTCTATACAGTCTTCAAGCCATTCTGCCCCAAGGCTATAGCATTGCATGGGGTTATTGTGGCCAAAGTGCAGGACCCGGCACTTGGCCTTATTGAACGTCATCCCATTGACCTCAGCCCAGCTGTTCAGCCTATCCAGATCCCGCTGAAGAGCCTCCCTACCCTCAGGCAGATCGACACATCCTCCCAGCTTGGTCTCATCCGCAAACTTACTGAGGGTACACTCAATCCCCTCATCCAGGTCATCAATAAAGGTATTAAACAAGATGGGCCCCAATACCGACCCTTGGGGGACACCACTCGTAACAGGACGCCAGCTGGACTTAACTCTATTAACCACTACCCGCTGGGCACAGCCTTCTAGCCAGTTCTCAACCCAAAGAAGAGTGAACCTGTCCACACCACGGGCTGCCAGTTTCCCCAGGAGAATACTGTGGGAGACTGTGTCAAAGGCTTGCTAACTTCTTCCAAGCCACAGGAAAAGTGAACAATCAGAATCACCAAGGTTAAAAAAGACCTCTAAGGTCATGTAGTCCAACCATCCACCTCTCACCAACACTGCCTGCTGAAACAAGTTCATTAGTACCACATTGTAGTGGGATTGCCTGGTCACAGCCTGAACCAGTGAATGAGCATCTGAGTGACCGGAGCAGAGGAGCCCAGGTCCACCCGACCTCTCGCTCTCTCCCTCTCGGTGGTGCTTCCGGCGGTGCTTCCAGGAGCACAGATACACTCAGAGACTGCTCGGGTTGCCCCCTTCCTCCCTGGCTCTCTTCCTTCCGGCGCGCCAGTGTTCGAATGAGAGGCGGCCGCGTTCCTTCGCCTAAATGGTCGCCAGGAGGGGTGAGTTCATCCCCCTTATCTCTGACATCTCTTTCTGTAGCTCCTCTACCTCAAATAAAAGCTCTGTCACCGCCTTCGCTTGCTTTACACACATCTACACGGTTCCTGATCACCTCCAGGGACAGTGAGTCCGCCACCTCCCAGCACACACTGTTCCAGTGCCTGACCACTCTTTCAAAAAAGAAATAGTTCCTAACATCCTACATGAACCTCCCCTGGCACAACTTGAAACCATTCCCTTTAAGACTAAATCAAGTAACAGCATTTCATTAACACCAGTGTTTTGTTGTTTGTTTTTATTTTTGAGATAGCAGTTCTGCAGCAGCACTTTGAGAAAGGATTTATACAAGACAAAGGAGTGCTAGGAGAAGGCAGCAACGTCTGAACAAGCTTGGTAATTGTGTACACAGCATTTTCAACAGGAACATACAACAAAGAAGAAGGACAGAAAAATCTCACATTGTATTCTTCCCACCATAGACCTTCAGAGCATTGACGGAGTATTTGCACCAGTCTTACTCACAGCTTATATGCAGTAGCAGTGCACTACAAGAACATAGGGGCAGCTCTTAGAAGATTGCAAGGTGCTGTACCTCAAACAACATAACTTGCCAGGGTCCCCTGAACTCCTTTTGTTCTTTGAAAGGCAATTTTATAAAGATTTGGTTTGTAGTTTAAAGTACAAAAACACTGGAAATTAATGGTTTGCAACCAAAATGAAATCTATGTCTCGCATTGATTTTGTTTTAGTTACTTAGAAACAATATTGATTCCCAAGAGATGCATCTAAAGACCAAGACCGAGGCCTAAAGAATTTCCATACTATTGATTTGTAGATATTATCTACTAGTTCACTTCTAATGAATCATTTTCTCTTCAGTGAGACACTGTGTTCTATTGAAAGGTTGAAAGTGGATTTTGTATGAAAGAGAAACATTAACACACAATCAGCCTCTACTTCCAGACAGCTGAGTTCTTTGTAGCTTTAATTAAGCCATGAACATTTGTTTGCCTTCCTGTCCCCCAAAGGTTACTTTTTTAACATGCTTTGTTCTTATAGTCAGTTCTGTTGACATTTCACCTACTTTTTGTTCAGCTCCTCTTCGAAACTCAAAGTGGTTTTACAGGGCACAGTGGAAACCTAATGCATGATCAGGTCAGTGCATTACAAATAACAATGATCCTCATTAAAGAAATCCCCATTGCTCTTTGAGGCATCCTTCTTCTGGGCCAAATGCCACTATCTGTGCAATGCTCTTAAACAAAACCAGCAAAACTGGAAGTGACAGGCAATACAAAGCCATTCAGAAAGAGAAGCCGATTTGCAATGATATTCATCATCCCACTGGGAAATGCACATCACTGGGAATCCAGCAAGTAATACAAATGCTTATTATACAGTCAGCTTGGTAAATAATGAACAAATTTCATCTAGGCCTCGGAGAGAAGAGTTTTACATAAATCCTTACAGAGTAATGACACTTGCAGCATTACTCAGCAGCATGAAGGAACATTCAAAACAGGGAATCTGCATCTATAGAAGTCTGGGGTGGCAGGGCAGAAGGGCACCATCAACCAGATGCAAACCCACAGCTGGAGGCAGCAGAGCCCTCATCCCAAACCTGGCAGGAGAATCAGGTTGAAATAATTCAGGTTGAAAGGGCCCTCAGGAGGTCTCTGCCCCAAGTGTCTGCTGCCTCTCACCCTTACACACAGCCCTCTCCAAGAGGAGCCTATTTCAACCCCCCACACTCCATCCTTTTCAGTGGCTGACCATAGGCATCCCTCAGCAGCAGCCCCAGCTGCCCTGGATCCCTGGTCAGGACACTGCTCTGTGCTATGCCCACCAGAGGCTGTTCCCAGGGCACCAGCAAACAACAGCTGCTTCAGGAAGCACTGCTTCTGTAGCACAACAGAGTGTGTGGACACCTCTGTGCACGTGCATGAAGACACTGCTTTAAGAAGTGGGGTAACTTGGTGCTCTGCAGCTGAGCAAATCTTGACTAGAATGTGGTCCAGTGACTGGAATGTATTGATTCAAGGGATTTTGTTTTATCATTTTTCAACAGTTAATTAGAGTTAGTTATGTTTCAATTAGCTTACATTTCAAACATGCATTTTTCTTTATAGACATCAGCTGCAATGTGTTACAAAAATATTAATCGATGCCTAACATTGCTGGGTTCCCATTGAAACAAATTAACGAATTAAATGCTAATCTTTGCAATTATATGCTATTGACAAAGTTCATGAAAAAAAACCGAGGTGAGGGAGTCACTATCTGAGCCTCTGAGCTGTGGTCTCATTATGTAACAACCAAGCTTTGACATTTCTGCTGCTTCTCCAACAAGTTCCAAGAGTACATTCTCCTTTGTTCCAGTTTTCCTCTCCTACAGTCTACTTCAGTTCAATATGGTTTTTTTTTTCCCAAGTAAAAGAGCAGCTGGGATTCAAAACAATCTGAATTTTTCCCTTTTGTTTTCTGTTAAAAGAAACTAGCTTGGGAGTTGGAGACCTCCAGAACAAGATTTTTGACCAGAGATCAGCTCAATTCAGAGTGTTGACAGCGCTGCCTTTAATACATCAGCGCTAGATGACACATTGCAGGAAAACAGGAAATACATTTTCATTACATTTTTCCTTATTATGCAGTACGTATACTGTTGATTTCTTTTAAAGCACCATTTTTCTGTATAATTCCAGTTTCTATTCCAAAGCCAGACAAACCTTGGGCAAAATGAATGCAGCAAGCAAAGAAGAGTTATTACAGTACAGATAGCAAAGCCTATGATGTATGTACAAGGCAGGGCTGGTGGAGGAAGGCAGAGCCCCCCACATACACAGCCACCTCTCTCAGCAATGCCAGCACTCGTGGCCATGGGCTGTGCAAAGCCGGAGATTTTAACGCCATAGTGCAGAACTGCAGTGAGCCGTTCTGCCTCCCAGCTCCCCAGGCACAACAGCAGAAGCAGGCAGCCCTTTGCCACACATCACCTGCATTAAATGCCTCTGCACTGAACGGCAGCCAGCAGTAATTCCTCCAGTCTATCCATTAATCTTCAGGGACTGGAGGATGAGATGCTGACCGCATACCACACTGCACAGAACCTCTTATATTGCTAAGAAGTTTGGCACTTCCTTATCGCATCATAGATCAGCACCGAGAGAATAAGCACATAGGTTTTCCAAACAGCACATTAAATCGATTGTCACCAGGAAAATAACAAACATGGTAATGACATGAACAATTGTATCCTGCCTGGAAGACAGAGAATATAAGCTGTTTCTTTAATTGTATTTTGGCAGTCCCATTCACACTGCAGATTGCATCAGCAATTCTACTGTTATCTCCCTTTAAAGATTTACACTCCCCTCCAGAAAGGCTTTGTTGGTGTGTGAGGCCCATGTTAGCATCTCAGAACATCAAGAAGAAACATGGAGTGTCCAAACTCAGGCTCTTCTCTGGCTTAAAGCATGGCGGCACATTTTGTTTTGTTTGTTTGTTTTCCAGTGCTGTTCTTCTACAGCATTACAAACTCAGGGAAATAGCTGGAAAGAGAAAATCATCAACTGGACTAGCGACAGCTAATCAGCCTGAGACTGCCTGCTCCTTCCTGCTGCTGCAGCCAGAGAGAAGCGGCCGTGCCATGCAGCTGAGGCCCAATTAAGTGCTGCTGGTCCCAGGTGCTAGGAGGTGAGCACTTCACCAACTGCAGCCCAGACAAATCCAATTACTCCCAAACTCTTAGGATGGGAATGATCGCACTTTATAATGGCTATTATGGTTTTAGGGTAACTGTTAATCTAAATAAAGTCTCGCAGATCAAAATAAATGGTTTTCCAGGCACTGGTGTTATAAAGAAAACAAATGGTTTAATGAGATGTTCTTCTTGAAAGCAGTTTAAAGGCCTTTTCTTACTGAAGTCCTCCCTTGCTCCTTCCACTTGCCTGCTTACCAACGTCCAGACCCTGCAAAGGTTCACCATCCCTGCAGGGATGTATCCAAGACACAACAGTGGCAAGGTGCTCAACCAAGTCATTGAGGACAAACACCAGCTACATTCCCATTATATATGGGCACGCCAGGCAAGCTGTTCCTGTCTTACGGCAGCATGCTAGTTACAAAATGCTCATTTAACTCTGCAACAGATGATGCAGCCTGAGATTAGGCAACAAAAACAAAAACAAACAAACAAACAAAACAAAACAAAAAAAACCTCATGCACTACTCTAAAGGTAATTAAAGCTGAAGTTCTATCTCTGCACTGGGGAAACCTGCAATTAAGGAAACCACCTGAAAGCAGGGAACCAACTAGCAGTATTTCAGGCACACCTACCTGGGAGGGAAGCTCCATAAACAAAGTAACTTCTGAAGAACTTATATGTTCTTGCTTCCTGCTTCAAGATACAAATGTTCTAAATCTATGCTTTCAAAACACACCCTTAGGGAGCAAAAATGTAGCGGAAAGCAAATCTGTTTCAGAGCAGTAACTATGCAGTTTTAGAAAGATGTGAATTTCAGAAGCGCTAAAAGAATATCAGTGGCATGATCTTTAGTTTTCCCCACAAATTCAAAGAAAACTTCTGAGCCATATTAACCCAGATCTGCACAGGAGACGACCTGGTTAGTAGAGCAAGCTTAACACTGTGACTTTTCAGCATTCACAATTCTGTCAGGCATCTACAGCTTTCAGTAGGTTCTTCTGATATATAAAAAGAGGAGATGTGCTTTGAGAGTCACAGTAACCTGTAACAACAGGACCAGTGAGTGTGACAGGGGATGCCCGCTCTTAGGAACCAGGGAGAGTGGTTGGCCACTCTCAGCAGCTGAGGCACAATGAGGGCAAAGGAGAACTCTTCCTATTTAGCACAGACCTAATGCACTTCACTCCTCATTCCATCATAAGAATTTTGGTTTTGTAGGTAACATTAACTCAGTACAACCCCTGGCACAGGTTTGGGTATCCCAGGCCATTTAGTGACCACCAAACTACAGTACAAGAATCACTTTTCAATAACCAGCCCTCAAATCATCTGCAGCACCTGAAGATAAGTGGGTTAAGTTCTTCAACTACCTGCATTCATAAGGCAGAGATCTGAGAGGCAGAACCATGGCTCAAGGGGCAGTGTCAGGCAGCAAAGCACCCACAGAGAGGTGGAAAGAGCCAGGGCTTCATGGAAGCTGCTCTGCTTCAGTAAACTCAGAGGAGAGATTCAGCAGAAACCCCGTACCCCTTCCTAGTGTCCAAGTATTCGAGTGCAGTGAACTGTGAATGCAACAAGTGCCCGGACACAGAGCACCATCATCACCCCTCTCATCTCCTGGGCACGGGTTGTGCTATGGCACAGACCTGTCCAATGCTTCTCAACTCCCATCTGAAGAAATAAGCATTTCCAAGGAGTGAGGGTGCCCATTACACTGTCCTGGCTAACAGAGAAAAAACATTAAAGAGATGCTCTGATGAAAGGTGTTTGGATATAAGCACTTCCTTCAAGTGCCCCATAGTCCCTATAGCTGTAATGTAAGCCTGAATAAGTTAGCAGGTTCCCACAAACTTTGATGGGATTTGGGTTTGCTCTTGGATGGAATAACTTACCAGAGTATTTAAAAGAACTCCGGTAAATGTAGCTATTGCTGCGTTACGGGGCTGGCAAACCAAACCATTACCTGTAATACATTCTTTCCCAAAAGAACTTCTCTTTAAGAATGCACAGATCTCTGACAAAGAACATTATCACCCTTCTCATCCCGGATCCTGGCAGGAGGAAATATGTCCGGAAAAAAAAAAAAAAAAGAGAATACAAAGTTGATTTCCACTTGAAGAATGAAAGAATGACTCATCAGATGGCTCTTCTGAAAAGGAAGTTCACATTCACAGGCAAAGGAAGAAATCCTACTCTGGGCTTCAGTGTTACACAGGGAGGGAAACAGAACTTCAAGAGATCCATAATAAATTGATTAGATACATCAGGGAAATGAAACCCTGCTCAAGGATTTAAGCAAACGGAAAAGTTTAGGAACAGATTTTACATTGTTTAAGGACTTTCATTTGACTTTTAAATGTTTTTGCACTTTTTAATATTAAAAAAAAACAACACCTTGTCAAGATTAAAATATCCAAAACTTGCCTTTGCAGAAGAGCAGTGTCCTTGAGGCGCTTGGGACCGAGATGTAATTGGAACACGGCACCTGTTCCACCTGCAGGAAGCAGAGCTCTAGGCAGACACTGAGCAGCAACAGAATTCAGAGAAATAAAGGCTGAGAAAAGAGGCATAGAATAATATCTCATCATTTTTGTCTTCCTATACAGTGCTCCAGCATGACAGATGTGCTGGTGACACCCCCTGTTATATTGGTTGCCACTTTTGAAGATGATGTTTTCACTCTGAAGTGCAGAAACTACATTGTAGGCAATAACAAAGTGGGTCTTTCACAGCCATGGAAAGGTGAGAAGTTAGACGTGTTCTGCTGAGTTAAATGCAAACTTCGCGGTTAATGAAACTTGCAGCAAAAGCTAACACGGTCAAGAAGTTCCCATAATATTATTTCTTTTCATTTTGATAAAATCAGTGAACAGTTTCCATTCCCTACACGTAACTCTGGGAACTCTAGTCCAACAAGGACGCTAACAAAAACAGAGATGCACTACCAAATGAGTAACCTCTACCATGCACCTGGCATTGAGGGCAGGCCAGGTCCACGATGGCATTTAGCACAGACAGAAACCACAGCTTCAATACCTCCACAGAAGCACCCCGTGCTTTTATTTCCACTCCTATGCACAGCCCTCATATCATCACAGCCCTGGGCCAGATTCAGAGGTCTAAAACCATGAAACCCCCCAACTCAGATGAGGTTTCTGCCTTACTCTAATGTACCAGCCATGCTACAAAGTGAACTGAACAAACCTTGTGGATAGGCAGAGGAAGAGGGAGGAGGAGGAGGAGGAATGCCTGTAGTGCCTCCCAGGGTTATATGCTTGCACCAAAAATTGAAAGACTTCTGTTGAACATATTTTGTGATACCGCACATTTGACAGAAAGGACGTTCTGATACTTATCTAGCAATAGTTGTGGGCTTAGATGGAAAATAAAAAGACCATGAGTCAAGGCCATAAACCTCATTTATGAAGACATGTGACTGTATTAGAGAAACGGGGATTCAGGGAATGCAGGAAGCTCTGAAGCAAATGGAAATTCGAACTAAATCTGAAGAAACAGGCTGAGCACTTTTATATACTCCGTCTCTAACAAGCACTCTACAAAACATCCACTTTTGCAAACAGTCCAATATTCACAATAAATTCCAAATGATTATTTTGGAGGCAGATTGCAAATGCATTTTACTAAATACTGGTGCCTTCACTTAACCCTTGGTGACTTTTCTCCCTCAGAAACTATCACTGTGCATACCTGCTGCTTGCAGCTCAGGGGGAGCAGCAGTCAGCCCATGGAATGGCTGCACCAATACGGACAGAGATGCACATGTAAGGAAAGCAAGCACTTGCAATGAGCAGAAAACCAATTCCTGGAATTGCAGGGGGCACCTCAGTGAATGTAGCTGAGCTATAACAACATGATTTCACATGATTATCCACCGCTAGGACATGCTGGGACTCCTTGCAGGATATGAGATTTCCCCATGCTCTTCCATTAAAGCTGCATCTTTAACCTCACTTCACTGGAGTAAAGGAGAACCTGCAGCAGAGGCTCTAGCTGCTTGGCATCCATCCACCTTCTGTCCACACACTCCCTGACACCCCTCAGGTGTGGACAGAGCAGCAGGAGACATGGAAGCCATGAAGGGCAAAGAAGGCACAGGCCTAGGCACCACTCATCAGCACAGCACCCCCACTGCTCCCCTCTCATGGGGCTTTGTGCTCTGAAAGCACACAGCAGCAATCCAGGGCTGAGCATCTCTACCTCAGCACAGGGCCCAGCAACCATGAGATCAGTTCTTCCAAGATCTCCTGGGTAACATAGCATTAGCCACAGAGATTAATGTGATTCATGCTGTGGGGGATCTCATCTCATTCCTCTGAGTTAACATAGTTCTACTTTACAGACAGCAACACCAGCTTTTCAGTGCATCTCCAAAGAACAGTTATATAACTATATGCCTGATAGACTCTTGGCAGTGCCAGCCCAAGCATCCACAACAAAAAATAAGGTTGAAGATCCAGCCAGACATCAATAGTTATGTAGGTATTCACAGCTTGTTTTGAATGAGAGTTGTAGCCATGCAATGTGATGGACAGATCCCAGAGGCAGAGTGGGAGGTACAGGTTCTGCTCCTACACAGGTTCTGCTGTTGGTTGGGCAACCTTATGCTACTCCGTTCACCACAGCACTGTGTCTGCAAAACTGAGCCAGTCCACCTGACCTACAAGAAAAGCGCTGAGATCTGGTGAGGAAAGGTACTGTGGAAGAGCATAGAGGTACTGCATTATTACTGCACAGATACATCAGCTCAGTCCTACAGGAATCTGCTTACAGCACAGACAAAAATAAGAGCTAGTCCTAGTCAATGAAGGCTTCCAGAAATGACAGCTTTTGAGAATTTGCCTTTAACCTCCAGCCAGTGATGAGAGTTTTTCAGACACAGCAAAAATTACTGAGTCTTGGAGTCTAGAGTGCTGGACAAGGTTTGAAGGAACCGAGGGGAATTGCAGCTCACACTAACCAGGAATGATCATGGATTTTATTATTATTTTTTTTTCTGCTAGTGATGATGGTTTTGACTGTTTCAACTCTTTCCTGTAAGGCTTCTTCATTTTTTCCAAACATACCACACTCTGTCTTGTTCACCTACACATGTATTAAAGAAACTTCATTTTGAAACCAGTGGGTTCTTCCAGACAAAGCAAACGTGAGATGGTAAATCAATGATCCATCTCAAGAATACAAATTTGACTACTCTGACTGAGGGTAAAATAAGGCCAAAACCCTGGGCAGGAATACCTCCATGTGGACAGTGCCAGCAAGCAACAGAAACATATCCAAGAAATGATGTCCACATCTTTTTCCAGTATGGTAGTACAGCGAATCAGAAACTGATTTGTGAACACTTTTTAAATAGCTTTTGCAAGCTTCTGAAATCTCACCTCATTCTAAGCTATAACTTATTCCAGGGAACAAAGTTAGATTCTAGAAATAATCAGAAAACTGGAACGGGTCAAAATATGTTGCCTGCAACTTACAGCAGAAGGGCACTGATAAAGTGGATATTAAAGAGAAGGGCGATTTCACCATGTCATGGCAAATCATGCTTTCTTATTTTTTATATTCACGTTGAATTAAGCATGAAAATTCCAATTACCAATGTTTTGAGATAATATAAACAAAATTCCAGCTTTTCTTTTTAAATAAACCCTACCATTCCCTGAAGATGAGATACCATCACCATACACAATGTGAGTATGGACCAGACCGCTCAGCCCTCTCACAGCCGTGTTTCCCAGACAGGACCAATACCTACAGGTACTGGAAATACTGCCAGCACAGAAAGCAACCAGACCAGCAGCAGCCAACAACCTTCAGCTTAAGGTCTTATGACTTAAGATCAGCTGTGTGCAAGAAAACCTGTTATTCTCCTTCTAGGTTATTACTACTTCATTAACTGGCACATCTGTGATTCCAGCAGCTCTCCTGCAAGTCCAGGACTGAAGCAACTCAGAGCTGTGAATGGGAATGCCAGAGCTTTTTTCTGGTTTTGTTTCGACAGAGGAAAAACAATCATTAGCAGCAAGGGCCAATGCAGTTCCTGCTAATGGAGGACCTCTTGGATCACACTGAGGGAGCAACGTGGGTTACTACTCTTCTGTGCATTTGTTTTTTCACTCTTTCAGCCAATTACCACAGCGGTGCATGTTATCTGCCAACAGTGCCATAAGTGCCAATTTGTCTAAAGGTGAGAGACGAGCCACAGCTTTCTCAGGGGCTTTGTAGCTTTCAGGCACTGCTGGGACCTGGTCAGGTGATTTTCCTGCTATTTTTACAATTGGTAATGACAGGGTCAGATCATCACTACTTTTCAAGTTTGTACATCCACCCATTTCCACAAATAATTGGGAAAACAAGAATCTAACCATTAATCACATCCAGTTTGGAGAAAGAGATTACAACCCACTGTAAAAGGTTTATCTGTCATTGTACTCATTCACAAGAAAAAAAAGCTTACAAAAGGTCTTTGTAGGGCAAATAACCCCCAAAAGAAGTAGTGCCAAAGATGGTATATTTTAGATAGGCTTAAGTAGATGATGTACAGATGGTTAATAAGAAAAGAGAGGCTCATTTTTAATGATGGTCGAGGCTCACCAATAACTCCACTAGGGAGGGATCTCCAACCAGAGATCCTTCCCTGGTGGTGGTCAGCCCTTAAATGGGGTCTTGGGAGAGGTGGAGTCAAACTCCACCCCTTCCAATCACACTCACCTGTGCCCCTGCGGCTGACCCAGTGCTCGCCTCAGGTGATCAATCAGTGGTTCAGGCCATGATTCAACAGTTCCCACACAGTCTTTCACAAAGTTCAACCTTTTACTCTGAACATTGTCAGACATCTGATACACTGGTACCTTCTCTTCCTTGTTACGCACCTGAGGACTTGTATACGGCAGTCCAATTACCTGCCCGCACAGCTGCCACACCAGCACAAAAGGCAGCTGGAGCTCCTGAAATAGCAATGACCTCAAGCATTCTGATATCTGCCTGCCTGGAGAGACATCTTTCTGTTCTGGTCAGCTGATTAACCATCCCAATGCCCCTAAAGTGGCGCTGTGCTGAAATTCCTGGTAACAGGAATCCCTGCCAAATAATGCTGCAAAGCAGAAGGTAGTTGGGAAAGGTGTACACTCACCATGAGAGGTCTGAGCTGTCTGAGTATTGAAGGTATCATCTTAGAACAGAGGAGCACAAGTACCACTCCAGTGGGGCTGAGCATCTCCAGATCAGGCCCCATTCAAAGGATGTCGGCT
Organism: Oreortyx pictus; assembly: GCA_036925125.1. NCBI lineage: Eukaryota > Metazoa > Chordata > Aves > Galliformes > Odontophoridae > Oreortyx > Oreortyx pictus. The sequence continues at coordinate 5,563,760 of JAUPFR010000029.1, forward strand.
TAGTGGACATGGTAGAGATTTAGTGGGCATGGTGGTGATGGACTGATGGTTGGACTTGATGATCTTAGAGGTCCTTTCCAACCTGAACGATTCTATGATAACTTCAGCACGCTTGGAAACACTGCTCCTGTGTGTGGCCAGTCCATTTGTTTGGTTTTATGAGAGAGAAAATTTGCTGTTGAAAGCCATTTGCATTAAAAACCTGCTCAGCAGATATGAAATTAATTTAATGCTATAACCAAACTTTGAGAAACTGTGGGAAGAGACAGGTGTGAAAATTGTGGTTGTTTATATTCAGACAAATAGCTGACAGGACTGCACAACAGCCCCGCAGCAAAAAAGCAACAGCTCAGAGTGAAACAAATTTCACAAAAAGTGAAACGATTGGTGTGGGGGACCCACAGACCCACGCCCCAGGAAAGGGGAAGAGGGAAAAGGGAAAAGGAAAAAGGGAGATGGGCCTAGAAACAAAACAGTGGCAACGATCTGAGGAGGAAAGCTAATTTACTAAATAAGATATCAGAAAGCAAAATAACACAATATAATACAATATAATCGGAATTGAAGCTAATAAATCAAAGAAAATGAGCAAGAGAGAGTGTCCGATAAACCGAAGGCCTTACGCTAACGCTGAAGGCGATACGGCAGCGAGCACCCACTGCTGAGTCGATCCCGAAGGAAAGAGAGTGTCCTGTGACCGCAGAGGGTTTTTATCTTTTCCCTCTGAGCGGAAAATACGTAAAAATGCAAAGCATAGCAAAGTCCTCTGGGGAATGTAGTTCTCCTCTTCTGAGACAGGTATACCCGGAAATATCAATGATCTATGGAGTTGGAGTATTAACTCTTTAACTCTTAATGCACTACATGTTGTTATGATGTGGAATACCAATACCAAAAAATCATAAAACCATGACAACTTACCACAAATGCTTACATCTCACTGAACCTGCACGAGTCTAAGAACAAATCTGCACTGAAGGACATGCGGGTAAATAGGAGAGTTGTCCAAACGTCCTTAAGTTCCTATTTACTCTTCTATCTGTAACACGATAGACAAGTCAAAAACTGAAGCAAAAGCCATGAATAGGTGTATGGGAACTGTTGAATCACGGCCTGAACCACTGATTGATCACCTGAGGTGAGCACTGGGTCAGCCGCAGGGGCACAGGTGAGTGTGATTGGAAGGGGTGGAGTTTGACTCCACCTCTCCCAAGACCCCATTTAAGGGCTGACCACCACCAGGGAAGGATCTCTGGTTGGGGATCCCTCCCTAGTGGAGTTATTGGTGAGCCTCAACCATCTTCAAAGGTGAGCCACTCTTTCCTTATTAATTATCTGTGTATCATCTACTGAAGTCCATCTAAAATATACCATCTTTGGCACTATTTCTTTTGGGTGCTATTTTGGGGGGTTATTTGCCCTACAATAGGACAGAAATGGTTAGGCAATCTCATTTGACCTCTGTCAAAGGACTCTGCCTCTTTTGCCAGCCCTATGGCACTGCATGGAGCAGCATTGTGTCAGGGGCACCTGCCAGAGCGCCAGGTTTGCTTCCCATAGGGCACGTGTTTTCTGAGCATACAGGAGAGGGAAGAAGTTATCCTCTTCTTTCTTCTTTCTCTTCTCCTCTTGAATAACGCAAAGAAGCACTAGAAATCCTCATTCTGTGCAAAATGTTAATTGTTAGGCAGTCACGTTCTCCTGCCACAAATTAGGCAATTATTTCTCCATTTAGAAAAATGCTCACCTGCCATCTCAGTCCATTTTTGTTTAAATACAGGCCTCAAGGGACTTAATAAATTGAAGCGGTGTACAATCATTGCCAAGACATGAAATGTGTTTATTTTTCAGCATCACGTGTTGAAACAGGGGAAATGAGGCAGCAGTATAATTGCTGTGAAGTCAGATAGGTTTTCTAGCTGAGTCAAATGGTTGACTGAAAAATATTGCAAATATGTAGGTATCACTTATATATATACACACTGTAGTATATATATATGTATATATATAAAATAGTGTCTTCTGTCCTTCTTGTTTTAAAAGGGATCTTAACTCTTGGGTTTGAGATGCATAATGTGTGTCTGGGGAGGAAAGTACTTGCATGGTCTGAGACTGTGCGAGTAAAACCATTAGTGAGTTAAGTGATTCATGTTTAATTAAATTGAAGAAATTTAGCACGTTATGGTGTTTTTTACATCCCAAATGAATAACAGAAATACTTCTAACCTTAAGAGGATAAACAATATCCACCATTGTGATGTTGTGTTCCTAGGAGGATGGCTGGACTAGATGATCTTGTAGGTCCTTTCCAACCTAATGTATCTATGAATCTATGAAGCTAAACAATAACCATCAAATGGTCTTGTTGGAAGACTGGCATATTTCCAGTTTCCAGCAGCACATGGCCCTATCTTTATCCCCAAGAGAATGTCTTTCCATCATCCTCCCAGTGTGAGGAAATGCGTGGGACAGACCCAATGCAGAGTGCTTCTCATTAGCCAGAACAGAGCATGAAAAAATGTTGTGCCATCTCCCCTTCTGCAAAGTGCATGACTATAGGAAACCTGGTGCTAAATTTGAAGGTGACCTGATTCTGCAGTACTTGCCTTGTAAAGAGTGGCTAAGGGTGATAGGCTTGTTCAGTTCTGAAAGAGACTGCTTCAGGGTCTCAATGTCAGCCACCTCATCCTCACATGGAACCTACCAAAGAGACTGAGTCAGGCTCTTTCCAGCAGTGCACAGGGAGAGGATGAGAGATAACAGAAAGAAACTGAAACAAGAGGCTCATATGGGATTAAAGGAAAGACATTTTCCCCCATGAGATCATTTGAGCAATGGAACAGGGACCCTTCCTGAATGTTTTCCAAACCCAACTGGATAAAGCCCTGGGTTGATCTCAGAACTATCCCTACTCTGAGCAGGGGTTGGACCAGAGACCTCCTGATGTTCCTTGCAACCTGAATTATTGTACATTCCAGGAGGAGTTTTATTTTTCTTATGGAAAGTTGGGAATATCTTGGTAACTTTTACATAACATTCTTTAAGCAAACCTCTTCCCCACATGTTAGGAGCATAAGCATGCCCGGACACACATATCAGACCTTCTAAGCCGGAGGAAGGGACTGTCCTCATTACAACGGACTGAAAATCTAAGGTGGACCACAAGAAACTTCAGTGGCACAAAGCCTTACTGTGGGTTACCAGCACAATATTGACTACTCTGCTGTTCTATTCCTACACAAGGTTATAAACAAGCTATCCCAACTGAATGCACCTTAACCAATTGCTGTTAGTGGCTACTTTCATGAAGTATAACAAGCAGAAGCTGTGCTTATAAAGAGTACAGACAAACAGATGAGAAAACCATGCATATGTCTTGCCTGAAGATGCATAAAAAGGACGCAAAAAAGAGGGCAAAGACTGTCTTTAAATTCCACACAGTCAGTTACTGCTGAGAAACAAGATGACTTTGCTAAGCTCATAACACTGACCAACCATGCCTGAGCATCAGCAAGACTGCTGGCAGCCTTCTGCTGCAGTCCACCCAGCGGAGCACAGGCAGGGGATGCTTCCTAATGTGAGGGGATGAGGCGGGTGGAGGAGGGAAGAGAGACTGTGAGCTGCCCTTTGCCACTTGATCTTAGTTCTATAGAGCAGCCCTCCCCTATTTCATTCATTACTACGTCTGCTTTATTCGCTGCTAAAAATGAAGGATGGATGCATTGGCAGAGAAGCTGTAAGTTCTGAGCACTCTATTTTCGACCCTATCTGTGATCAGAATTTTTCTACACTGATTAGAAGAACTATTAAAGAGGCACTGCAAAATAACAACATGCGTAGGAGGTTGCAACAGTACAATATTTGGCTTCCTCCTTACTATGAGCTTGTATTGCTGCTAACCTTCTCCAAACCTTGTTTCCCACGTTTCCCATCATCCAGCAAAGTGCAGATCTTAGATAACTTTTGTTTACTAAGAATTTGCATTTACAAGAACTTTTCTGCCATTCACATGGTGAAGTCTGCACCATGATTTGCATGTAAGGCTCATAGGAACAGTATAACCTAGCTCCTGATGCCATTTTATCTCACGAATCCAGCTTTCAACCTAACTCATGTTAGATGGAGAAAAAAAAAAAAAACAACCTTAAAATATTCCATCCAACACCAGCACAGCATCTTTAAGCAGCACCACCTTTCTATCATACTTTATTTCCCTTTGCATTTAAGGCAGAGCTGTCAGTAATCACTCAATGTTTTTGCACGTTTCAGCCCCTTCCTAAAAAACACAAATCCAGCAAATTAATTAGAAAATGGAGATGCCAGGAATGAAGCAATCAAAATAGTGAGCTTGCCAAATAAACCATTACATATTTAATCAAATGGAAACCATCAATAGAACCTACACATTACATGCGCTGTATCACTCCATGCAAATGATAATCTCTGTAAGGCAACATTGATGCAGTTGCACCATTGATGAAAATCAAGGAAGTGACAGCTATGGAAATTAAAGATTGTTAAATACAGAGAAACAAGTTCTCTTATGTAGTGCTATCCAAAAGGCATCCACAGTCCTCTGGGAGTAAAACAGATCCTTCCAGTGCTTCCTTCCAAACAGTCTGAAAGCAGCACCAGAGACAGGTTTTACAGAGATGGTCCCAGATGGCAAGCTTCCAGTTTGAATGTGGATGTATTCAAATTCATAGCTTTAGCTTATGTTAATAAGCATTTTAACACTTACGCCTCCTGTTGAGGGAGGAAAAAATAACTGTAGGCTGAGCTATTGCATGAGAAACAGGAACAAAAGAGAAAACAGTAAAACTAAGCCAATCTCAGGAGAACTTTCTGGTCAGAGAGATGATCATTCTTGTTGCTCTAATGCAGATCTCCCAGCAGAGCTTAACGATGCCCTTACCAATTTGAGAAAGACTACTTAGTGAGTGAGACCTGAAAACTAATAAAACTCCCTCTTTGTTTGCTGGCTGAGAGGTACCTTGCAGAATAAATATGTATCTTTCCAGTTTATGTTAAGTTCTGCATTTTACAACAGTAAATTAGGGCTTGAAATATTGGGAAGTGTTCCCACACACGACAGTGCATCATGGTAAATTGAGGAGCAAAAAGACTTTATATTAACCTCCAAAATCAGATGAGGATTGATGACACCTTTGATTCTAACAAGGCTTAGGAAAGGCAGTCATACTCTGTTAAGAATGGCATTAAACTGCCTTTCCACCCAGATAAGTGACAGCAGCATGAGCACTCAGGAACAAAGTGCCACAGTTTGATTAATATGCAATCCTTCAGATCTTCTTTAGCTTACACCCAAGGTGTCAGCTCACTCTGGGATGGTTTCTGTTAATTTATCTCCATTCTCAGTAAAACCATTTTTCACACACTGACACAACGCTGCCTTTAAAAATGATACCAAATTTAGTAAGAGTAGCAAATGTACGTAAGCACTACCTGCACAGCCAGAAAGTGACCCATTTGTAATCAGTGTTAATTACATCCCACTTGTAGGTGCCTTTAGAACCCCAAGCCCAACTGTCTTTCCCTCCTCCCCTTCGTTAATATTCTTCCAACTGCTCCTAGTGCCATTAGCTGTACTTGTCCTGCACTCAGGAAGAGGGGAAAAAAAATACCATGGATCAAAGTGCTGGCTTGAGAAACTCCACATCACCAACAATCTTAAGCCTAAGAGTTATGCTAAGGGTTTAATGAAAGGCTACAAATGCAGTACAAGACAAATAGCTGTCTCATACAAGCCTCTTTACCGCGCAAGGTCCCCATTATCATTCTCCAGCAGCAATAAATTTCAACAGGAATTAAGCATCTTTCAAGCCACCCCATCAATCAGTAGAACACCGTTAGGTGCTGGTGAGTACCAGCTTGAGGGAAGATACTGCGTTTCCTGGGTCTTGCTATCGTGGGATGGGGGAAAGCCAGCAGCTCCAAGAAAGAGTGAGCTTTCAGTAGAGCAGCTCTGCCTCAGTGCAGCATTATCTTACACTGTATTAGAAGCAGCAATAAGAGTTGATCTTCTTTTCTCTCAGTGCTGTTTTCCCCCTTCCCATGCTACTCGTGCCCACACACTTCAACAATCTATTAAATGTTATCAGACAGTTAACAGACCAAGAGAAGCTAATACTTCTCAATACCATGAAGTCTAGAAGAAAACCCCCAGTAGAGAAGCTTTTCTCTTCAGTATCCTGACTTCAGTAACTCAGTTATAAGGGACCACTGAGACCTCCAGGGTTTGCTCATCGTTACCCTAAAAATTCCATTTCTCTTCTAAAACAAAAGAGAGGTGAGCCCAGTTGGATTTCTGCTGCTCAAATGTGACTTCAGTGTCAGATAACAAAGAAACCTTGGCAAACCCTTCCAAGCACAACTGGATTTTCCTCACTGTTTTTAATGTAGCTCTTGGAGTCAGACATTCTCATTCCAAAGACTAGCACTGATCATTAAATAAAGGGCTTGTTTACACCTAAGGAGACTGCAGAAAACTTCCTTTCCAATATGTGGCCTTTCTGTACTCCTCCTCTCTTCTTCCATCATCACTATTTGTAATTTATTTGTGTGTCTAATTAAACATGGGATGCAGAAGATCCCAAACTTTGAACTTATCTTGGTATTTGCACAAGATGTTCTCATTTCATAAATTAATTGACCTTCAGGATGGAAAAAATACAAAATCTTCTGGTGGTTAGTGCAGATTAATATTTAAACGACTGCTATTCACCGTTGTGTAACAGCCTCATTTCCAACATTTTGCAACACACGAAACAAAATGACAGAGAGAACCTGAGCAGCTTGCCTTCCAACAAGCCATGTTAAGGTAATGCAATTGGAAAAAAATTGCTAGCAAATTCTGTTTCGATAAAAAAAGTAAATCAAGTGGGTAACTACTTTGTGTGTTGCGTCTTACTGCAGGGTGCAAAGGCAAGGCAAGAAAAACAGTATTTTTCCCTGTCTTCTTTCTCTTCTGTATGAGTTCCCTACATCATTTATTACGCACAAAAGCTTTGGGTGAACACACAAAAGGTTGTTTATCCAAAATCCGACATTTGGTTGATGGGAAAATAAAAAGGCAAATAAAGATATCTAGAATATCTAGGAAATTGCTTAGAAGGCTTTCTTGAGAAAATACCTGTGAAATCAAATAAAAGAGGCAGAGGGGCTGTTACCTTACTGCATTCACAGCTCCTGCTTCAAAGCTGTTGTTTTTTCTGTTTCATTAAGCATGTCAGATATGCGACATAGGATTTCTGAGTCTGGTACCTTCAGCAAGCAAAGATTTAGGGATGATTTGTTCTTCCTGTTTGTTTGCTCTTTAAGAGGTGGAGTGAGCACTGGGAAAACAGGCACTGGAAACAGATTTCCACCCCTCAGGCCAGCAGGCTGTGCTCCTGGGGCACCCCAAGGAATGGGCCAAGCTCACACACTCATGGAAGGCACGGGGTGTGGTTTGCAGCACTCAGGGAGGGGATTGAACCCAGATTCCCTACTGGTGGAAAAGTGCTTTAACCAGTGAGTAAAGGGGGAGTGCTTCCAGCTAGGAAAACCAGTGTCAGGCAGTTGTGCCCACAGAGATGAACGCTGCATTGCTGCGTGAGGAGATCACAGCTTGCTTATGATACCAAACACCACTGTCTGGGAGATGTTCTCAGTTACAGGCTACAGAGACTTGCTGCAGATTTGCACACAAACACAGTGTTGGGCTCCAGAGAAAAATATCAGCCATTCAGGGCAGACGATGGGCCATTAAAACACTCAAGTTATCGGCTGCTGTTTGGCATCTAGATTTGGTTTCAAGAAAAGATCAACAGGGGTTTGTCCTTTCTAGAACGCGGCCTCTAGTTCTGGAGAGGACAAATGAGGCTCAGAGAGTGTACCTGTGGCACTGGGGCTGTAAGTAGATCAGTGCAAGAACACACTCGTCATCCCCTGGGACAGTCAGCTGTTCTGGTGGCCCTGCTGAGAAAAGAGGCAAGAAGAACCAAGCCAGACAAGAAAAGAAAATAAATAAGAATAGAGATATTCCCTCCAAGCAGATGAGCTAGCTGCCTTTGAAAGGGCAGAAATTATTCATTGGCTGCTCCCAAACACATCCTCAGAGAGCACACGTGCTCTGGTGTCTGGCTAAGGAGGAGAGAAATCCTTCATCCAGCAGTGTAAATGTCAGGAGCGCATGCTGCCTGCCAGTTAGCCACATGCTACAGTTTTATCAGCTGTGAGTTATTCCATTAGGGCCAAAGTTCACTCCTGGCATGATACGTGCCAGCCCATGGCTCCCACTGCCACGAACCTCAGCGAGCCCCACAGCCTGTGGTGCAGCAGAAACGTCATGGGCCGTACCCAGCACATAGCACTGGCAGTGCAAGGAGCAGGAAAACCAAGCAGGGAAGACTCCTAATATACATCAGCCATACAGCAGATATACAGTAGGGAGACAAAGCATTCCTAAAGCAGTCTACTCAGTCTTTTCTTCAGCCAAAACATTTGCAATCGTGTTGAGAGCTGGCTGATGCCCACTTCTGCTTTGAATTCTTTGGACTGTGGAATACCCAGAGTTGCTCCTTCAGGAGCTGGATTTGGCAGCCACAGTCTGCGCAATGATAGGTGCTGATACCAACATGATAATCTGGGAACTGGTACACCTACTTCTTAGTAATACATGGTTGTTGTGATGTTCATTTGGGGTTTTAGTTGTTTGGGACCTTTCTTATGGATAATTTTGTTGGGCTTTTTGGGTTTAAAATGACACACTCTCACAGATTGCAATAGCGGATGGAAGAATTACAGCACAGATGAGTAAAAGCCATACTTGTCTCACAAGTAATAATATACTGCAACCTTGAAGACTACTCAGAAGCTTTATCTAATACACAAAGTGGTTGTCTGCTTATTTTGTAGAGTCTCAAGAATTATTACACAGATTCCCTGAAGTTTCCCCTTCCTCACAATTTTCATCCAGGTGCTCTTCAGGCAGATCCTTTTTATCTGTATGATATTAATCCTTAAAGCTCTACCCAACTGGAACAGGTTCCTGGGAGGCAGGAATGAATCTCACAGAACCTGCTGTAGGAGAGGTACATTAATCCTGTGTGTTTCTGAGTACGTAAGATGGAATAAAGGAAAGTCAGGAAGCAATTCTGGGTCTGTGCAGCCTGAAAACAGCCCTGACATTCCATTCACTGTCCCTCATGCTGAAACCCAGGAGCTGGAGTTGGATTCAACCACAGGCAAGCTTTGAGCCTTGATGTAATGAAGGGAGAAAAAGGCAACTGCGTATTCCTGCTCTAACCCTGTATTACCATACATGTAAGCAGGGAAATGCTCCTTGTGATTTAATTCTCCAGCATTTCACAGGCAGCCGCTTATCAGACAAACACGAGGTTACCTTTGTGGGAAAAGCTTACAGAACAGAACAATTCACTGCAAGCCCAAAGCAAGCAGAGGAGCTAGTGAATAATGCTGGGCAGAAGCTGCCCTGTTTGCAGCTGGAAAAGATCATTTTACTCTCTGCGCTGATTTACTTCTTTTGAACCCACTTGATGCAGAAACTTAAGGTGACCATTTTATTCATTACCTTCCCGTGCTGACAGCAGAGATTGAGCTGATTTAGAACAGCAGCAGCGTTACACAGAAATCAAGAGCGTAGCACAAAGAACAGTCAATTTGTTTCATCTTTCTCTTACAATCTGTGAAAAAAGACAAGCTATCTTTACGATTGAAATCTACTTTTCCCCTCTGAAAGTAATGCCACCAGTTTCAACTAACAAGAACTATGTGCCTGTTACAGACCTTGTGTGTTCTGGTTCAAAGGAGTCATCTCAGTGCTTCAGTAATTGCACCCAACACAACTCCACTAAAATGTCCCCACCTAAGAGTCCAACAGCAACAACTCTAAAGAAATAACTTCTTTAGTCTGGATGATTTTCCATTTGGATTCTGCTTCTGCCTGTACTGTTTTTCTTCCACTTACCATCCTCAGCATAAAGCTAATGCAACAAGTACAGCTGCAGAGGGAATCAGGCCACCCCTTAATCCTTCTCCTTTCAGGACTGCTCCAAAATTCAGTTGCCAAGAAAAATATATCCCAATATTGATTCCCAAACAATACAACAAAGCTCCTTACTACGATGCTGTGAGAGAAGGAATAAATAAGGTCAGACATCAGTTGGGAGAAGCATGACCTAACATTCTTCCCAGCCACATCGTTTCAGTGGGACATCTTCACAGCTGCTTTTAAGAGTGGTGGCAGAACAGCAACAAAGAGACACAGAATAGAAGCTCCATCTTTTCTGTCTCTCACTCCTCTAATTTATAAAAAAATTGATTTAAGCAGCTTAATAATTGTGTGTAATTGTTTCTTTTGGAAATTCTTCCACACCAAAGAAGAAGGAATTCAGAAATGAGTGGGAAAGCTATTTTAATGAGGTGGGACAAAAATTAGGAGTGATCAGAAGGCAAGTTAAGTCACATTGTTGGGAATTAACTTATTAATAAAGAAATACACCATTTGTCATTTTTTTTAAGGATCAGCAATATTTTGAAAGAAAAATTAAGTGAAGAAAAATATAACATAAATACATTAAGTAGCAGCAGAGGCAATGTTTCATTCTTATCAATGGGAGATACTCTACCGGAGGTGCTGCAAAGTGCAACCCTGACATGGACTGAATGCCACCAGCCCTTAGGACATTTTCTTTTCCAGTTTGCCAAGGTCTAGAACTCATAGAATGTTTCCAGATGGAAGACAGTATCTTGGAAAACACAGGTGCTCACTTACACCTTCATGTGAAAAGTACAGCATGGAACTGAATGGCTGAAGGGATAGCAGCAGACGTTTCTCTAGAGTTTATACAAATGACTGGAAGCATTCTGACCCGTGGTCTCCAATCTGAGTCAATCCAGAGCCAGGCAAACACCCTCAGCTCTGCTCTGAGCCAAAGGCAGCTTCACCAGGAGTTACTCCATTCAGTCACAAGGCCTCAGTCCAGCTCACAGGGACCTCAGCAACCTTCTGGTTTTTCCAGATTCACACAAAATGCATTCTGATACTTTCAACATAAATAAAACATGAAGGTGTGAAGGTGCTTTCACTGAATCAATCAGCATACTGACTTTTCATAGTCTCCCCTGTGAAAAAGTCTTGCAGCATTCAGCAGGACAGAGAAACACCTTGAGAACCCTAAAGACAGGAAGAACCACCAGTTATGGTTAAGCATCTGTTCAATTAAGAGTTTCCTATAAGGGACATTCTGCTTTTAGTTGAGCAGCTTGTAAATAATTTCATCGCTCAGCCTGAGGCAAAAGGAGCACACTAGTGATCTGTCCATTGTGTCTTGAAATCGTTATAGGAAGAATTACCAGTTTCTGAGGCAGTTCCATTTAATGGCGTCCATCGCAGCTCCTCACCACTACTCAGGTGCCATCACAGCACAGCACTCACGAGCAGGATAACTGAAGAATCAGAGTCCAACGGGCAGCGGTAACTCCTGTCCTGCAACAGGGATTAGCATCAGAAAAGTTAATGTTTAAAATGAGTATTTGCTGTTTTACTTCATATGAGCAATTCTGGACTAATAGCTGTCCCTTCTGTTATTAGTGTTGAGGAGTAAGTCATGAGACAGAAGCCCTGCAAGGTATGCCTGGCAAAGATTTCAGCAGCTGCTCTCAGTTCCTTTGGGCATTCTTTCTAACCTGGAACAGGAACATTACTTAAATTACAGTTAAAAAGTAGATAGATACCACGTTCTGATGGGCTTTGTGTGACGTGTTTCCAGGAGTCACAGTCTGCTCTCAGCCAAGTGGTTGAGTGCCCAGGAGACTCTCACCACTTAATACAAATGCTCCTGTTCTAACTACTTATATTTCTCAAAGGCCTCAGACATGCAATCACAGATCAACAATCTCAACACAGACGCAAAGAAGAGATTGCAAATTGATAAGAAAACATGTTTAAAACAATAATGCTCTTTCTTACAGTTACAAAAATGAGGTGCCCAATTTACAGCTGATGTTTTTAAAAGCTGACATCTGCAATTTGTTGAATTCAAATCAAAATGTAAAGGATGGCATTACAACTTGTAGCAGAGAGGCTTCCAGCACCACTGGAGGGAGCAACTTTCCATCCTAAATCACCACCACCATGCCAAGAGTAGGCTCCATTCTGACTTGATTCAGTTGCATGTGACTTACAGATGAGCTCCTGCTTAAACCCAGACTTGATTCTATTTTACATCAAGCACAGAACACACACACCTCCATGTCACCAGATAGTAGCCATCCTTGTCGTTATCTTGTCTGCTTTAATTTTTCTTTTCCTCTTCAGCTTTCCAAAGAGGACTCCCTCTCAGAAATAATTACACCCAGGAAAATGGCATTTATTAAATACAATCAGAAAATGCTAATGTCAAGGACAAGGAAGGAAAATGGGTTGAGCCTTTATCTTTTCATTCAAAAAGCAGACATTATTTTTATTGTAATCCTAGTTATAAGGGGAGATGGGTCTAAAGTTCTAAATCCCAAAGCACTAAACATATTTATATATGTGGTTCTGTGCCTGTGTTATTTTTTTCAGACTAAGGTTAACTTCCAGATTTGACACTCTTCACTGAGTACAAATGTGTGTCTCTCCTAAGAAGAAACATGACTCCCAGGCTCAACAGGTATGCCCCTACTCAACATCCACTCGGTGCAAATATTTCAAACATCCAATGAAATGATTCCTGCTCCTCCCATTTGCCCTTTCCAGGAAAACTTTTTAGGCATAGCTCTATCTCACATAAAACATCTGGAATGTATTGGCTATGTTTTTGTGAACAGAAAATTAGAACAACTTAAATAATTATGGAAGAGTTCTTGAGATTACCAAGAGACACACCGAAGCTGAACTGAGGCACCACAGCTCTTTGACTCCCTAAGATCCACTCAATATTATTTGCAACTTGGAATGTGATGTCACTTCTCTATGAATCCGATAGCTGCATTAAACTGATAACATGTCTATACATCTCAGGGAAAAGTAATAAACCCTGCTGTGAAACACTATTTCCGTAGAATCTTGGAGGAAAGATAACTTCTTATAGAAACTCATTTTTCATTTCCATGGCATTGTCTTCTCTCTCAAACAGGATATAAGATGATTCCACAGACAACTTCAAAAATAACTGCTTATTCAAGCTCATTCTCCACACAAAAGCTGCCCATCTGAAGAAATTAATAAAAATAAAATGCATTGTATTCCTCCAGAAAGAGAACAAAATAAAATGCATTGTATTCCTCCAGAAAGAGAACACTCAAGATCAGCAGAGTGAAACTATTTCAAGCTTTTTTTCAAAACAGAGGCATCTACTTCCACCAGTTAAAAGGATAGTTTCACCCAAAAATAGCATTTTCACAATATGAATCACTTTTCCTGTAACTGAAAAGTAATAATAATTTGAAATGTTATTAACCGCATTATCCAAAGAACTCTGAAATGGTCATTTTCCACCTCTACCTAAATTGGCTGCTTTTGCACTGCATTCAGACATCACTTCTACTACATTTTTTTCACTTTGGCTAGAAGTCTTCCATATATAGGTTGTATGGTAGAGAGGTACAGGCATCAGCTTCTACACTGTTGTTGTCCTACGCGGTGAGCACCATTTGTCGCAGCGAAGGGAGACAAGGACACCAGGTGGCCATCAGCAAGTCTCGACTTTAATCAGAAAGCTGCGTACATTTATATTAGTGGTAATGAGGCTCATACATATTGCAAAACCTGGGCTCCTAATAGGTTAGTGAGATCAGTGAGCAGAAGTTTCATTGTTAATTCTTACGGTTAAGCCGAAATTTCATTGGTCACTGTTTCCTTAATCCTTACTCCTACACCCTTCATGTTGCAGCAAGGTTACTGTGCCCTAGTTTTGTGATTGGACGGTACCTCATTATGTTTCTACTTGAGTTGCAACAGTTGTAACATCCCTTTACTGCTTGGACAGCTGCAGCTAGTCCCTGTAAAGCCACTCTTGGCCTATCTCGGACATCTGCAAGAGGTTTTCCTTGCTGTGCCCCTTGCTCTTCAGCCAGTCTTGCATAAAATCCTCCGCACCACACAGCAGGGAAATCTTCAGCGAGGACTCAGCTCTTCAGCCCTATTAATGTTATGTGCACTATCGAGGGCCACGAGGCCATTTACTGTACTTCTACAGCTTCCTTCTAATTGAATTTCCCACTGAATATTTCTTTGGAAGATTAGCAGCACTGTCATTAGACAAAGCTACTATAATCCTGCTGGAACAGAGCAGCTCAGAGTTCCTTGCTGCCTATACTGTAATAGCAGAATTAACACCACTCTGCAGCTGGGGCAGGGTGGGAGCAGACGTGCCCACACCAGCTCTGCTCCAGCACAGCAGGGGAAGCAGTTGGCTTGCTTTGGGCTCCGGCAGTAGTAATGAATTAGTTCTCTCTGTCCTGGCACTACTCTCCAGCTCAGCACCTGAGAAGCAGGGTCAGCCATACTGCCTGCACACAGGGCAAACATGCCTTTGGCTTTGGCACAGCCCTTTGTCAGCCTAGGGCACATGCCATCACCATACCTGTACACGCTCCCAGCAAGACACTCCTTTTTCCAACTGCAACTGCTCTCTAACTGCACTTAGCAATGCTGATGCAACTTGAATGCCACCCAACCAGCAGGTATTTTGCTGATTGTCATTTTAATTATAATTGTAGGACTCCTTTCCTGCACAGTGCTGCAGATGCTGACCCTGATTTAACAAAACCACTTTCAGTTATACAAGAAATATCCCCTACTACAAGGCTACTCACAGCCTGAGCTGTAAGAATGTGCTTAAAGGCAATTGGACACTGTGCAGTTAAGTTACTCATTAGCTGGTCACCCACTGGCACCATCCAAGGTAAGTTCCCAGCCTTTACTCTGCTCTGAATTTCAAAATCTTCAGGAATTTGCATCATTCTTTACACCATTTTCAAAAACAAGACAGTACTTCAGAGCAAGACAGGATGTGGCTGGAAAAGAACAAAGGCGTTTTCAGCATGACAGCCTCTTTCAGATGGTGTGGGAAGGGGGACGCAGATCCACTAGGACAGGTGATGATCAGCAGTTATGCCCCAAAGAGTTTTAGTGGTATATAATGAAACATCAGTAACTTTCAAACTTTCTTCATCTATAAACAAACAAAAAAATCCACGGCAGATTTGCAAGGATCGCCAACTCTGCCACAGGAAGCTTCACAAGAATATCCAAACAGTGAAAACCCACTTTTGCACAGTACAATAGAAGACAAATCCATACAGAGAAAGAATTCAGAAAGAGAAGTTGAGCAGTGTTTCTAGAATTCTCCATTAGTGAGATAACACCACTGCCTTGTTTCCAGTGCAGCTGTAAGTAAGGACTGGAGTTAAACAGTTTCTGTGCCATCTCCCATTGTTCTCTTTCAAATGAGTTTTCTTTGAGAACAGAACACATTCTGCTTTTGTTGTCTGGGACGAGTGAGTAATTGTTGGCCCCTGTCCACATTTATGGAAATCAGCTCTCACAGAAGAATATGTCATTGCTCATACTGGGACAAGGAAGGCAGGTCAATCAAGTCACATTGTATTTTGCACCTGACAGCATCAGGTAATGACTGCATCAGGAAAAAAAATCCCCATCATACACTTAGTACATATGAAATGATGCAACTAATGGGACGTTCTTACACAGCTCCCACAGGGACTGCCTTAAAAGCTAGTTTGCAAGACTGGTTCTCAATTATCTTAACCTGCACCAATAGGATCATTTGCATTTGTCGCTGTTTGTTCACAATAACGTTTATGGAAATGCACCACTATTGATTACTCCATTCTTTGCCTAGACACTAAAAACTTCTCAGTGGCAAACAGGGCAGTGAGAATGGCACTGCCACATCAAAAGGTGTAATAGTAATTTCTCTACTCAGTGCAGCTCAAGCCAGAGGGATTTGTTCCTCTCTCCCACGCTGAAGAAGGGGAAGGTTTTAAAAGAAATCTCCAAGGGATGAAGACAGTGAGGTCCCAGAATAATTGTTTCACAGGAGAGCAAAATATCTTCTGCACATCAGTCTTGCACAACCCAGTAAGTGATAGCTCCTCCAGTTATCACTGCCAGCCAGGGACAGCACTCCTTCAGAGCTGAGCTACTTCTTATTTATAAATGTTTACCACAGGCAAGATACAAAGATAAGGCACGACATACAGCCAAAACATGATTGACCACTGGTTAAAGTGTGCTTCCCACTAAGATTTAATTTACACAAAGAAGAGCAGCTCCATCAGCAGAGGTTGAGACCAAAACCCCAGGGAGTCCTGAACCACAGACCCCATGCCCCGCTCAAGGCTGCCCTACTGCTCATGCACAGTAGAAACCTCATCCTTCAAAACTTCCACAGGACGCATCCATCTGCAACTACCTGGAGCCAGGTGAAAACAGTACTAAGTGCACAGCGAGCACAAAGCGATGATAACTCACAGGAAAAAAGTGCTTGAACTGGATGCTGCATGAATATTTCTTCCAACTCAGACTGCCAAAGCAAGTCTGCCAGGGAGCCCAGAATCTTTTCAGGAAAGTGTTAGGCAGGCATTCAGCCACATTTACACAAGCTTCACATTGTCTTGAGATAGGAAACAATGCCAGTACTAATGGTTTTTAGAAGGTGAACAGGAAGAAACAAAATGCTGGAGAGAACAAGAACAATGCCAGCATCACCAGTCAGCAGCTTGCCTGTTGTTAAAGTAAAAAAAAGACAACATTCTCACATTTTGTGCTGTACTTTACCTCTCCTGGGGATTTCAGAGCATTTCATTCCCTGGAGCAGCTGGGATTTTGAGACGTTCTGCATTGGTATTTTCACATTCTATTCCTTAAACTGCTTTCACTGAAGACAATGTTTTTCATCATCCACAGCAGCTCAGCTAGGAAATTCTTCACATAAGTAACTGCTGACACATCACCAAGAAGCCCAGGAGAAGGAACACAAAGGTATTTGGAAAATAGTCTTGAAGGATGAAGTTCTGAACATTAAAAATGGTGGAAAAAAAGACAACTAAAAGCTAGTTGTGGGTTTCTTTTTAGACTTGAAATAGAAACATTCAATTAATGCCCCATTGATTCAGTAAACCAAAGATCTTCCTCATAAAACACAAGGGCAGGTTTCACAGACTCAATCTGCAGGGTAAAGCACCACTAATCAGACAAAAGCCCTCTGAACCTTTCCAAGTTCACTACAAGCAGGCATACCCTTACACACCCACACCACGGAGCACAAGAGCTGCAAAGGAAGGACTGTACAAAGAAGGAAATAAGGGTACTTGGGCAAAAGGAACAGCAAAGTCAGAGACCACAAGGGCAGACTCAGGTCCTGAGTACCCTGACAGACAGCCCCCACAATAGGCCGGCTCTGCTGCATCCCCAGCAAAGCCCACACAAGCCTCCTTTAAAGGATACTGGGTTGATCTGAGGCTTTTACATGAAAGCATCATCTTGGTCCCCAAGCACCCCGTCTGCTGCCATAGCCACACGTAAACCTGTTCACTGATGGCATTCCATTTGGATGCGGTTCTCCAAGGGTACCAAAAAATCTTTGTTCGCTACCAGATTGCCTATTTTTCATGAAGTTTGAAACATGTGATGGTGAACTGAGAGTTTATACTCTCAGAGCATAAACAGACAGAGTAAGCTCAGCCCTTATCCAGCATCAAGAAAACTTCATGGGAAAGACTCATTTTGTGTGCCTAATTACAGAAAATCTCTCCAATTTTTCCATTAGATGTGAGAAATTCCACCGCTTCTTTTCTTATACACTGTCATGAATCCCCCAGAGCTCATGGTTATGAGCTCAGTTAAAGCTCTTCCCTTGACCATAATATTCTCTCTCCTTAACTCATCCTCACTTGTTGCAAATTCTCAGGTGCCTTACAAAGCTCCATCTCAGTACGATGGCTTTATAATGATTTAGCTACAAAGCGGATCCACCATGAGTCACAAAGCCATAGGAAAACAGTTTTCATTAGTTCTGCTAATCACAAAAGTACTTGTTTATTATTACAGAAGCAGCTGGAATATATTTGGTTTCTCCACAATATCTCACATTTCACTCCCCAAACCAAGAACATCTGGGACATCAGATTACTGATGACTGCCTGTAACAGTATTAAATAGGGATAGCAGCACAAGGCAAAGCCTTCCTCAGGCTGCTGAGGAAGAGCACACTTGGCTAAGGCAAGGAATTTGCTAAAAAGCAGGTTGCATTTCTGTAATCCTCCCTGGCTGTCAAGAAGAAGGAATAAAGGCATTTTCATGAAAGCAGGTAGGTAATGAGGGCCAGAGTCAAGCTGCCAATGACAAAAAGTCAGAGGAATCTAACAGCAAAACAAGAGAAATGCATGAAAGTTGCCACTAATCTTAAAAAATGAACTTCCTTTAACCCAGTTCTCCATAACATCTGGGTTAAATAGTTAGGTTTGCACGCAAGAACTCAACATCTGGAAAGAGTGCGTCCTACAGCAAAGCACAACAGAGTGAGATACAAGAGCTTTCCAAGCCCTTCCATAAGCTAGATGCATCAGCAGTTTAACCAGGGCAGAGCACAGGCAGCAGCAAGAACTTTACTGTTTCGTTTTGTTTCACTTTTTTTTAACTGAGGAGTACAAGCTACTATACACCTTCAACCAGCAGATGCTGATAGTCACAGAGCTTAAGTGGGGGGCTGTTCTTCATGCTGCTTTTCTTCTCTGAGGAATAACATTGTTTTTCCCTGCCAAAAGCATATGCTAAATGAATGTTTTTTCACTGGATGATCCTATAGAAACAAAGCAGTAAGGAAAGGAGAAGCCTTGAAAGACATACCTGCAGCTCTTCTAAAGTCTTGGGTGGCCTCATGCCTATGGAGTCCCAGCATCACATAGCTACAAATGAACCTTCTCTTCCTATAACACATGAGACAGTGGCAGTGATTGCTTCCCTTTGATGGATGAGAAATGAAGCAGTGAGTTATTCCTGGAGGGACCGGTGAGAGCTCCTACCTGAAATGCATTTTGCTGGGCAGTCTGGCAGAACTGAAAAGCAGGAAAAAAAATATAGCCATCATTCTGAAAAATCCTCTGAGCTCACAACAGTGACATGGAATAACTCAGCAGACCTGAGGACAGCAGGCACATCGAGGCAGAGCTGAGAAGAAGAGAACAAGAAGGGGTCAGGGGTTGGGACCAGGAGCAGCTGAAGTTTGCAGGCCCCAGAGTTTGCACTTTCGCAGCACAGCAGCACTGGATTTGCACAGTGATAAAGTCACTCCTCTTCCCCACTCCACAGAAAAAGGGATAGGCCAAGTGTTTGTACCTTTGTGTCATTCCTTACACTACTAGTCTCTGTCCTTGTCAGAGCAGGAGTTCACGTACTAGAAACCAAGGCTAGAAATCTCTTCCACACATTCAGCCAATCTTAAGACAGGAACAGGAATTAAGAACATTAAGCAGGGATTCCTTTAGTGTCAATAAATCATTTATCCTCAATTTGGGCAGTAACAACTACCTCCAGTTACAACTGACTGACCTACTCTTGCAGTTTACAACAGGACCTTACCTCCCAGAAATCATAGTTCCTATAAGCTTAAGTTCCTAAGAGAGTTAGTGCACAAGGGGTATGCCTGGAGAATATGGAGTCTGTAGGTTGTATGAGCAACACGTATCCAGTGTTCCAAAGCATCAGGCCTTGAGGATAACTGGGTGGTTTGAGGTCACCAGTGTCCCTTGGCCAGGTGGGATGACAGCCACCAGCCCTGTCCGCATCCCTCGCTGCAGGTGAGATGCCTCATCCACAGCTCTCAGCCTCCACACACACGTTACAGAGGAAAAGCTCCCAAGCAACTCTGTCACAGAGTGCTGCCTCTGGTTCAGTTCAGCATTTTTTCTGCCTTGTCCTCCCTTCCCTGCTTCAGGAAAGACCTACAAGTTTAAAGTCAAATTCTGTGTCCTTCAGACAAAGAGGAAACTTAATCGCAGTCTTCAGGAGACTGAATTTCTATTGAATGAGATAATGAAGCATAACCAATTGCATTTCAGTGCCAGGGCTCAGAAGGCAATTTGCTAAGAAGCAGAAGTGTGGAGCAGAGTGATTCACTGAAACACAGCAACCATCAGGCAGAGGAGATCAGCCACTGGTTGGCGGGTGCCACAGATGTCAGTGTGAGCAGCTGGGAAAAGGCTCCAGCTCAGGTAAACTGGGAAAGACTCAGATCGCCGATGACCAGCTAATGAATAAAAGTTATTACTAGAATTAGTAATATACATATACAGGAATGCTGAAGCAAAAATATTTACCGTTTACATAAAAGCCTCACATTAGTCATCAGGCTTTTAAGTACTTCCCTGCTGTCAGCAGTGCCTGGATTCAACAATACAAGATGCTGCTCAGGACAAGAACGTATAACTCCAGCCCTGAATAAATGGATTTTTAAAATGCTTACTAAATCATTACACAATAACTAGTGCTATATCACATGAAGCCTCATTTTCTTCTGCTGGAATAGAACAGCTGAGCAGCTTTATTTTTCAGTGTATTTTTGGAACATGTTTCTTTGAAGCTGAAATAGCAGTGTTGAGTCATAAGCTCTGGGATTCATCTATCCAGACCCTGCACAGGTATCTGGAACGCAAAAAGCTGGGAAAGAGAGATATGAGCTTCTGGTCCTTTATCAACTCACTACGTCCCATATTCCACCAAGTACTTCCCTTATCCTGAAGCAACTTAGAGAACAACTTCAGTCAGCAATAGAAACACCTCTAACACAAGTATTGCCACATAGGTGTCTGCCAGAGTGGAAAACACAAGCCACACTTCGAAAAGACATCTTATCTACCATTGCAAAACAGCTTTAGTCATTGACGAAAGAAGTTCAGCTCTCCATTTAACACAGTCCACCCTGAAATGCGAGGAGTAGGCAGTTCTCTCATGCAGAATCACGTGCCTACTGAAATCCCAGACCAGACAGAAGTCTGGGATCAAAACCATGGGCAGAACCACTGCTAGCAAACTTCTACAAGCATGTGAAGAACCATTCAGCCTTCCACCTAAGTGAGATGCCTATTACTCTGAGAATACCATTCCATTTTGGGTCTCCTTATCTCCCAGAAACATTGGATGAAAGTAGAGTAGAATACAGCAAAAAAATTCACATGCTTCTGGACAACTGTAGGTAGCACTGGGTTGCATATCCCCTCCTGAAACAGTACAGAGGGAGAAGAGGAGTTAAAAGCAACACCTGAATACATTTTCTGTCCTCTGTTACAATTTCTTTCAGATATTTCCTTGTATACAAGAGCTTGACAGAGCACGGTCCCAGCCACAAACTCCTTGTACCAACACAATCTGGAAAAAACTGAAATCAGGCAAGGAAAGAAACTTACAGTCTTGATCTCATCTGTGAGCACTCAAACTATGCCCTTCATCTATCAAAGAGAACACACAAAATGGGATCTCAGTGCAAGAAAAGGCTTGGGTTTGGAGTGAGAGCTCAAACAGGTCCCATCTAGGCTCTCTAGGTGTCTGAAATCAAAGCCAGAGGAGAGTGCCTGCCCACATCACCTACAACAAAATGCACACAGCAGAATATTACCTCCCTACTCCTGCTGGCAGCACTATTTGTGACAGGCCAGGACACCATTGGCTGCCTTGGCCACCTGGGCACACTGCTGGCCCGTGGTCGGCTGTACAGACTTGTGTAAGGCAGCTACTCACAGCACACAGTGCTCTCACCAGCAAATTCCCACCTCTGCTCTTTTTAGAATGTTTACAGCATGCTTTTTTCAAGTCATGATGACTAGAAATGGTTCTACTTGTATGTCAAAGCTCTTTAGTTTTTTAAATGATTTGGAAAGACTTACTGTGACTTACTGTCACCAGTGCTTTGCTCACTACCGGGGCTACCCACCTTCACAGACTGTGCAATGCCACATTCTTGCAAGAGCATTCAACGAGGATTGAGATGTGCCAAATTCCATTATCATGGGTGAAAAGTGACATTAACAAGGACTGAGAGTTTGTATCTTTGCACCCATGTCCCATCTGCAAACAAGCACTGCAAATCCTGAACATGTTGCTGCCCTGGCGCAAAAGCCTGCCTTCACCCTGCAAGTGGCCACAGGCCAACGTCAGCCTTCAGAGTCCCTCTAGCACTACCACAAGTGCACTCCCAGTGAAACCAAGGGCGATTTCCTCACTAAGCTAATGAAGAGACCCCAGCCAACACCAATCCCATCCGTACCAAGTGTAATCCATCATTCTAACAAAGAAAACTCATTCATGAACAAAACAAATGAATATGCAACACAGATATCCACAATACTGGAGTCCAGTAGCATTTCCAACTATAATACAGTCGTCAGCAAAGCAAGCAGCATTCTTGAAAGCCTACGCTGAATTTAAACAGGCAAATAGCATGTTATTTATTACCAGACTCAGCCACCCAGTCCCTTGATAGGTGCATCTGAATTCTTCATTTCTAAAAGATCGCAGCTAGTGTTTATCTGTCATCCCCACCTGTCAAAACATCAGTTTGCATCCCCAGATTTGACAGGGTTTTGCAACTCCTAATACTGCATCTCAGAGACAATTTTCTAATTGGATAGCACACTTTCCAGCATAGCCATCTGACAGGGAACCAAAGCATGATTTAACCTGTCAGGTTCCTTAAGAGATATTAAGGAATCTCTGCTTTCACAGAGGGTCAAAATCCTTAAGTATTGATTGCTGAGAGTATCTGCAGCATCCAGAAGACTGGAGCATGTTCACTTCGTAACATTTATTTTCTCTAGGCATCATCTTTTGGACACAGACAAAATACAGTGCTGAATGGGAAATAAGACCTGTATGGAGATACTTTTTTTCCAACAATGATTCTGAAATGAAACGTAAAACTTGTGTGTTCACTCAATACTCCTCTTCTGCAATAAGGTGTACTCTTTTTTATTTTATCCTTCCAATCTGTTCACAGATGCTGTATCTTCCATTCAAAGAAATCAAGAGGGAACTGTCACATTCATAAATCTAAATGATAATTTAAGAACACAAGCTGAACATCAGAAAAGAGTGAAGCTGCCCAAATCAACTGTCTATTTCTCCTTCCAGCAAAGTGAATGTAGCAGTTCATCTACAGCATTCCAAAAAAAAAAAAAAAAAAAAAAAAAAAGTTTAAGTATCTATACAGTTATTCCCTTTTTCCATTCTCAAGCTTACTTTTCTTAAAAGAAGTAGTGGACAGCAAAATGCAAAGTCTCAAATCTGTCCAAATATCTCTAGGCAATCTCTATGAGAGGAACCGTCCAGTACCTGTCAACTCTCACCGTTCCATGGCCAGTAATTGCTTCAGTAAGAGATTCTCAGTCATGGAGCACCATCCTTTCATCCTGGCTGAGTTCCCTTCACTGTCCTCATCTCCAGCTGCTGAACCTGCCTCACCTTTTCAGAATATATTTATATCAAGTGCCAACAAGATAGCAGATACTGTCACCTGAGTGAGATGTAGCACTGCAGTATGATTATTGCAGTAATTTTATTGTATTGTATTATTACTGCAGTATGCAATATGAAAGGAAAAAAAGATTTATTTTTCCACGAAAAATAAAAAAAACTGCAAGAAAACCTTTGTGAATGGGTAAATGAAAGTGAGGAATAGTAGTTTACACAAGGCAATGATACACCCACAGTATACTTTTGCTAACAGCACTGAAAGGACATTAAGCTTGTGAGTGCATGGCAGCAGGCCTGCATAATGCAACACAGGCCCAGGCCAGACAAAACCCTTTTATTCTTCTTCTCAGTGAGAATTAATGGAAGGATGAACAACACATGGACTCATAACATCCAGTTAAAGAAGGTTACTGCAGTCAGCTAAGGGGAGAGCTTCCACATGGGTGTGTTTGGGAAAGCAATGTTACAACCTGCAGTAACCCAAAGACAGCAGGGCTCACACCATCCCTCCCCTCAGGTTCATACCAGGCCCAATCAGTTCCCCATCAATTGAGATGATCCTAACTCAGTTTCCCCTCTGATAGCACCTGAGAAAAATCAGGAATCTGAACGGAGCACAGCTCAGGAGCTGCAGCCAGCACTGAGCCAGGAACGCCTGCCAGCACCTCACCTCAGCTCCCATCACCTCCCAGCCCAGGCTCCAGCCACAAAAGCAATCTGTCATTCACTCTGGATTGCCCAAACAATGGTCCTACCTTTCCTAGGTCCCCCACCAAATTAAAACCTTTGCTAGAACACACCAGAAAACCACTGTAGAGCCCTGATACACTCCATGGTGCTCAGCTGCTCTCTCCAGCTCCAGTCAGGACAAGGCCTTCAACACAGATGTGTGTGGTAGGGATGCACATGCAGAGCAGCCACACCATGCACAACAGGCTTTACTCCTCTCCACATCAGACTTAATTGCACTTAGAGATGAAGTGTTTCCATACTGGCGCTGGACAACATCCTGGTTTCCATGCAAAATCAAACAGCATTAACACACGTGCAGACATTGCTCCAAACAGCAGCCATACCAGCTTTCACTGAGGACATGCGGAAGTCAGCCTAGCTGCACTGTCATCCTCACAGTCAGGAAGTGCCTGGTCAAACCTAGGTGTCACGTCCAAAACTATATAAACTTGTTACAGCAGCAACCCATGACTGGGGCCAGAAAGCCCCCTGAAAATGGTCTTGCCCACTTTTAAGCGTTTCCTCCTTTAAAGGACTCTTATACCCAATGGATTTGGGTGATAAAAAGGGATAGAGTCCCTCTCACAAAGCTGTTTTGCTTTGCAGCTCTTCCCTTCTTATTGTTGTCTCAGGACACAGAGTGGTGAAAGCCTATTTCCTGTTATTATTAATGTGCCTTAAATAAAGTACAACATACGCTAACTGATTGGTTAAGCACAATATGAAAATACATCTGATCGAAGTCTCAGCAACAAAGTTCAGAAAGTAGGAAGAAAAAAGCACTCAGCAGATGATGGCCTCATTGATCGATGTGACATTTCCCAGTTTCGTGAAGCACACTGGGCTGCACAGCTCGCCACAGCAGCCACTGTAACCATAACTTTTGTTCCTCATCTGTATTGCCCTTTTCAAAAACTGATGCTTAATAAAAAGGGTTAAACAATAACTTCAGCTCATAAGTACATATTTTGGCCAATGGAGTGCAATGAATTAGAGAAGCTAAAAGGCATCTATTATTAATGACTACATCTGTGCATTTAGCAAAGCTAAAAACAATTCAAGTTGGCATAAGAATGTAAATAGAATCATCTAGTTCTGCTTTACTATAGCTTCGTCTGGATGAAATTAAACCTCGCAATAATGAAACTGACCCTCAGGCAGCAGAGAACATAAGTGATTCTTGTCTTACATTCAGAGCATCCTTAACAAATGCTTCTCTGTCTGAAGGCTATGGACCTATAGCAGAAACCCTCTTAAGGGAAAAGCAACAAGCCAAATCCTCCCCAGGGGTACAATCCAAAAAAGCCCCACATGGGATTCTCTGTCATCCATCTGCAAAGAACGCTTTGCACGCTGCCCTCTTGTAGCGGCTGATGGAGAATCCCCCTTTGGCAGAACAGCTCTTGGTGAAAACCCACATTGGAGATAGCTGCCAGTTCTGGACAGCCAGAAGTGACAGGCAGATTTGCAGTGCATGAAACAACATTTTGCTAATGGAAAAGTTGCTGGTGAATCAGTAAAAGAAACTGCTCCCAATAGCTTGAATACATGGCATGGAAAAGGAAAACAGCCCTACATCCCTGCACACTCTCTCCTTGCAGTGCCAGCATCTCAGCTCTCTTCCAGCTCACCACAGCCCTGCTGCTCTACATCTCAGCAAGGTATTCAAGTACACTTACACTTTTCTTGCACTGATATGTTGTCAAGAAGCTCTATGAGGAAACAGCTTTGATGAGCATGACCTGCTCAGTCATTAGGGGACCTCAAACATTTTGTCATTTAAACCAAGCAGTCATAGCTCGATCTTGAAGTCCAAAACAGTCAGTTTTGCTTCCCAAGGAGAGAGGTCGAACAAACCTCACTAAGTACGCCTCACTGAGGATCATTCAGCATGTACAATGATGTTTTTTCCTTCTGCTTCCCTACTTTGTACCAATTGCACTGCTTCATGTCAGCTGGAGTTACTGGTATCTCGGTTTTCCATTCTTTTGTTTTGTCTTCATTGTCTGCAACTTTAATAACCATCAAAAACAAGTAGGTCATCAGCTTATTTTGAAAGTGTCCTTCTAAGACCTGTCCGTTACATGAGATTTTGGCTATAAAAGTGTAGTGGAAAAAAGCACTGAGATGCAGTGTTAAATATTCTCTGTCCCAAAACACAGGGATCAAACCATAGGTAAGCAATCAAGTCTATGCAAATATTTCCCACATTATCAAGAAAGATTCACCATCTTATTACTAATAATGCCAAAGAATAATTCATGTACATATTCACATATCTGCCATGAATATTCAGTTATTCTTTAATAAAAAAGTCATTTCGCTGCTTCTGCTTTTATCCCTAATTATGAAAAATGTGGTTCCTCAATTTTAGGATTATAATAAAAGCACCACCCAGGGCTGTTGGGGATTTTCTCATTCCACACTGGAGCCATCCTTGAACAAACACAACGGAGCAATGCATCAAGTTGTGAGAAATCTTCACAGATAGCACCCAGAGAACAGACCTGCCTGTGTCCTTGGAGCATACCTTGGTGTAATACTTCAGTGAGAATTTATGCATGCAACCTTTCCTGATGAAGTATAATGCATTTTTGTACAAATTCTGCCCTATTCCCTCTTCCTTAATACGAGCAGGAAATACCCATTACAAATATTCTTGTTTTGCTCACTCTGAAGCATTTAACTTCATCACATAAGCTGCTCTGCATTAGGGGAACATTACAAGTCTGCAGTCAGTCTTACCACAGCCTGTTGTTGGAAAAGCTGTGTTTACACTAAATGACTTCCAAAGCACAGAGAGGTTCATACTGCAGCTGCTTTGCGTCGGGCACAGCCTCACAGTTGGCATTCATCTATACCACCACCAGTCACAGCAGCAGCCTGAAAGATTGATGAGTTCTACATCCATGACTGAACACTGTGGTCTTTCCTCCAAAGGATAAAAAAGGTTTACACACATTTAGATCAAGGCAACTAAAGCTGTCACTAAATTCAATCTCACTGCACTTTGCAGCACTTACTTTGACCTGATGACGCCAAAGTCGTCTGCAGGAGGAAGCACTATTGCCACGAAGGACAGGTCAAAGCAGCAAACACACCTATGAAGTAGGAATCCCCCAGGTCGCCACAGCTGCCAGAGAAACACAGCTGTACCATGGGGAGAAAGGATGAAGGAGGGAAAGAGGAAAGTATGGTATGCAATTACCAACAGAGAAAAAAAATAAATACTGTACTCGGACTGAAGCCATTTCACTAAAAAGGGACAAAATGTCTGTTCTAGGAGGACCTACTGCACCTGTTTAACAAGGTACCGGTAGGAAAAACCTCACGCTGCACGGCTGTTCCACCAGTAAAATGCTGAAGTTACCTCGTGCTGGCTTGGCACAATGCTAGGAAACCTATTCCAGGTCAAGCCCCATCCCAGGCCAGTATCTGTCAGAATGTATACAATATATTGGCTTGGGACATATCCAGGGGATTTCCACTTGACACAGAATAGATAGGCTAAAACAAATACAGTCAATCACCCCCATGCATTACCGAATCCAAGTGCTCTAGATTCTTGCTAAGATAAAAGCGCTTTTCAGCCTCTCACAGGATTTTGGTTCAGCTTCAGCCCAGTACCTGCCGCAGCCACGTGAATTCTGGCTGGCACGAAGCCCAGAGGGAGTTCCCATCCTCCATGGGTAATCCTCTGCAGTCTCTCTCCCACAGTACATTTATCAACCCGGTTTGCATATCATGAAAACAATTCTTCAGCCTGTGCTGCATTAACTTCCCCTTGTATCTTGCAGATTTGCTCTGCTAGAGCTGGAGAGGTTAGTCATCTTCCCCTGCCTGATTTCTTTCCCAACGATCTCTGCAGCACGAACTCAGTGTTATCATACAGAGGAAAAGGGGCACCTGAACAGCCATTACTTTCTGCAACGAGGTACTTATTTCTACAGGGGCTCCAATATAACAGCTAAGCTGGATGACTTTGCTTTGTTTGTCAAATCAGAGCCCAGGACAGTGGAGCTTTGGGCTCTGAGCAGTTTGGATTTTTGCTTGTGTTTGATTTTCAGGTCATTACTGACATGGGTTCATAGTCGCAGAATCAGGTAATTTCAGAAGCCCTTCTACTAGATAGTAAGTAAATACATTATGGTTCTGTCAATGGTTTACCGGGCTGGATTGGCCCGGTTCCGTGACGATTGGTGTGGGGGACCCGCAGACCCATGCCCCAGGAAAGGGGAAGAGGGAAAAGGGAAAAGGAAAAAGGGAGATGGGCCTAGAAACAAAACAGCGGCAACGATCTGAGGAGGAAAGCTAATTTACTAAATAAGATATCAGAAAGCAAAATAACACAATATAATACAATATAATTGGAATTGAAGCTAATAAATCAAATAAAATGAGCAAGAGAGAGTGTCCGATAAACCGAAGGCCTTACGCTAACGCTGAAGGCGATACGGCAGCGAGCACCCACTGCTGAGTCGATCCCGAAGGAAAGAGAGTGTCCCGTGACCGCAGAGTGTGTTTATCTTTTCCCTCTGAGCGGAAAATACGTAAAAATGCAAAGCATCGCAAAGTCCTCTGGGGAATGTAGTTCTTCTCTTCTGTGACAGGTATACCCAGAAATATCAATGTTCTATGGAGTTGGAGTATTAACTCTTTAACTCTTAATGCACTACATGTTGTTATGATGTGGAATACCAATACCAAAAAATCATAAAACCATGACAGGTTCTGCACGAAGGAATTGCAATATATACCAAAAATCAATATCTGCATAATTCTGAGGGCAAGAACCTCAGGATACAATTTACTTCAATATCTGATGCATTTACACGCTCTTCACTGGGTACCAACAATAGATTAACAGAAGTCAGTTTGAATGCAGCTCAGCTGAGGCTATATACACACTTGACAGAAAGCACACTGTTAAGGCAGCTTTGATCTATTCACTGCGTGGCCCGTTCCTATCTTCTATTTAGAAAACAAGGACTGGAGTCATAATGATAGATGATTACTGTTAACAGATTTGAAAATACCATCACACTGTGGGAAAGCAGGTGAGAAGCCCATAGCCAACAGAGGAAGGCAGTACCTCTGAAAAGCCACTCCATTCTCCCCTTTCTGCTTCAGTGCCTACGATGGAGCCCCTCCAGACGAACAGCAAGCCTGTACTGTGTCAACCGGACAGCTTCCCTGTCTCAGGGCCACAAATCAGCAGTTCAAGTCAGACACTGTTCCCACACAGCATTTGCTTTAAATATCTTTAATTCCAAACCAGAGTCAAAAGCACTGTCTTCAGCTTGGAAGATATTCAAGCAGCAAATGATGCCGTACACAGTTCTCACAGGTTACCAGGAGGAATCTGTCTGTCAGCCATCACTCACTCACAGCAGATGCTGCTCCATGCAGCAGTGAAAATCCCATCACAGGGCAGAAGGACTGCTTCTTTGTTGGGTGCTTTTGTGACGGTGGTGGTGGTGGATGTTTTGGTTTTTGAGTTTGCCCTCCCCCTCAAGACTGAAGCTGGTCTGACGGCTTTTACTGTGGTGAACTAAGTGAAGGTCAATGCAAAGTCTTATAAATTTTCACTCAACTGATCGAAGAACCGACAGCACGCCCTGAACTTACAGCTCAGTTTTCCACAAGAGCATGCATCTGCATGGTTCAACCCAGAGCACGCTGCACTGAAATTATTTGCAAAGCCTTGAAATCAAAGGAATTCTGGTGTGCGTGGGGGGGAACATGTTGAATAAGCCAACATTTTTAAAAAGCTTTGGTTGAAAGCACATCGTTTGCCTCTAAAGCAAGGAACTGTGGCCAACTTTCATATTCTTCTATCAGAAAACAGCTGCTGCCAGCACATAAGTTTTGCACATAAGCCTTTGAAATCTCCTTGTTTGGCATCTGAATACCAGGCAATTTTAAGTATCTCATCAGCTTAGAAATACAGGTGGCAAAAGAGAGCTGACTGAGAACTGAGATTGAACTGTAATTCTGAACGGCTTCTCCTGTGAAGGAGACAGAAGAACAAATTGCAACAGTTCACATGAGTGAAGCTGTATAACTGCAAAATGCAATCTCTCTAAGGATGAGAATGAACTTTGTCCATCAATATTTATAAGCTTGGTATTTCAGAATCTCATTAGAATATGTCTGATATCTCCCAGGTTATGTAGAAAATAAAAAAATAATGCCATATTTGCCACGTCTCCTGACAAATGTCAGCTTCCTTTTAAACAAACACCATCCTGCATCCGCTGCCCCATGCTCACTGAGCGCTCCATCCTATGTTCTGCTTCAGGAAGCCCTTGCTCCTGCATGTGGCAGTGCACGTCACTGTAGAGTTTATACCTGGAAAAACTCAAGCCAGCCTAACACGTTGTTCTCCAGCCTACTAGAAATAATTACTGTAGCTGCTTCCCCTCTCCTGCAACCAGGCTAATGTTTTCCTTCTGTTCCGAGCCACAGCCTTTTCCTTTGGGCCTCTTTCTCATTTACAGAACATGATAAAAGAAACTATTCAAAGAAATTTGCTTTGGATAAGGAGCTTGGTTAGAAATTCTGCCCCTTTAGGGTAGAATCTTGGAAGTCCCCAGAGCAGCTGAAACAAGCATCCAGGTATTCATGCAATTGGAAGAAAAGAAAAAACAACAGACACTCTTCAAATCTGCAGAATCTTCAGACAACAGATGCACAGATGTGTAATGGCTTCACACACACAGGTCAACAGGAAAGGATCAGAATACCTCACCTCACATACCTGCATAAATTCAAGCACGTATTGACTAGTAACACACACAAGTAATATTCCATGCATGCATTGGTCTTTTTCCTTTATTTTCTTCATAGCAAAATTGTTCTTAAACAATTTTGACACCAGTGGTAAGATCAAGGTCACCAAAGCTCTGAAAATCCTGCAATAGAGCTGCTACATCAACACAAAGAGCACCCAATGCAATACACACCTCTTCCTTGAGCAGATCAGAAGGCGAGTGCTGTGCATTGTTCAGCTCTGTGTTAAAGCCAGGGCATAACCCACAATGACGTAAGGGAGCTATCATTATTACAAGAGTCCTTACAAGAACTTCCCTGTTGACTGTGACTGTTCCATTGGTAAAACAAATCTAAGCATAGCTCTGCATTTTCAAGTTCACATCAGAACATGACTTGCCAAACACCAGGAGCTCCCACTTAAATCTTGAAGATTATTTGATGTGAAACATACTCCTCTTCCAACTTGAAACAAATCTTTGAAACAGGAAATGTATTTTGACCATTGTATTACATGTCAATATTCTAATGGCATCTCTGCAACCTTAGAAAATGCAAATAAAGTAGTGACACCCGATAATGATACATGAAGGCTGAGCATTATCTCACTTCTTCACAGAAGAAAATAAGCACATTTCCAAGCTGGGAAGAAAGCAGGAAACAGCAAGCTTCCCTACACCAAGAGCTTTGATACCACCAAAACCAAATCTGCAAGTCAAAAATGTCTCCCCCTTCAAGAAATAAAACCCTGACAGTTCCATTTTATTCCACTTCTAGTAAAGGCATCTTTCAAATTCTCAAACCAGCTTTAAACGTTCTCTGCACCATGCTTAGAAGTGCAATAGCTTTGTGTTCCTTACCCTTACATAACAAGGCTTAAGCAGGTTCACAATAAACAGCAGGAGCTAGCAATACTGACTTGATTCCTCCAACTTTCAGGCAAGTTATTTTAATTAGAAACTTCTGTAGAGCACCCCATACAGGGGTGCAAACAGGATGGAAATGCCACCAAGAACAAGCACCTATGAGTTTAAGGGAAGTTTCTGAGCATGTTCCAGACTTGGCAACTAGGAAGATGAACATTGCTTTTCCAGTTTGCTTCTATCTGGGAGGTGCCCTGGTGTTAAGATACAGTAGCATCAATATTTAGTAATGAAAGCCAATCTCAAAGCCTACCTGGTGTATAGAAATAGTGTTCAACTTGCATTAGCTTTGCCTAAACAACAATGCCTCAAGCTGGACTTCACTGCTGTACTCACTCAACACCAGAACAGAGGTGTTTACATTCTCTTTGGGGCTCTTATGAGAGCTGCAGGAGGACAGCACAGGGGGCAGATCAGAACCATCAAGGAGCTGCCATCAGGAGAGGAACTGAGCCTAGCTCACAGATCAGCCGTGCTCACATCATGTTATGGGAAGGTATTCAAGATCTGGGACCAGCTGGAAGTACTTAGCATATATCTGATGACATCATGATGCAAATAAAGCAGCACTCGTTCAGGATCACAATAGCACAACAGTAACAAGCCAGTGGTAGCCTATGATTTTTTCCAGTTCATCTACCCCACAGGAGTGCAGAGGATTAATTACCACAAACATTTGTACAGCACTGTGAACATGTAGAGCACGAAGTTCCATCACCTGTATCACACTCAGAGCTGAAGTCTCCGTGGAGACCCTGCCCTGAGAGCACACCAGGGCTGCTCATCCATGACTCCCAGCCTTCACACGCTTTGTCACTGCAGATGCAGAAGTTGACTGTTATTAGTAAGACTGTTTTAACGCTTCACATACTGTTATTTTTGACAGAATTCACCTCCTTGGACAAATCATCCTGAAAATACATGCAGGGATCCAAACTGCTGTTTCACTGCCAGGCCTGAAAACTGTACTTGACCGTACATTAGGAGCTCTA
The DNA here is from genome assembly GCA_036925125.1 of Oreortyx pictus. Classification (NCBI taxonomy): domain Eukaryota; kingdom Metazoa; phylum Chordata; class Aves; order Galliformes; family Odontophoridae; genus Oreortyx; species Oreortyx pictus. The sequence goes on from JAUPFR010000029.1 coordinate 5,596,678, forward strand.
AAACAGTCTTTCTGAAAAACACTAAACAAGCCTGTAAGCTCTGAAGTCTTAATTCACATTTAGTCAAAAAGACCTGTATCAGGAAGCTCCTGGGTTTGAGCACAAATAGCTCTTCCAAAACAGAAACCTAGCCCTCATCTCTCAGCACTTCGGTGAGAACACGCCAACCTCTGCATTTGGTACAGCTCTGGGCATTGAACAACTACTACTTTTAATAGCATAAATAGTGACCTTGCAATGGAGGACATACAGCTACCGTTGAAATTCTACTCCTTCTGAAGACAAAAAGAATTAATGATGAAATCCCTCTTCTGAGAGAAAACAGCGCAAAGCAGTGCTACTGAGCACAAACCACTCCACTGTATTTGTAATGCACTGCCAGAATTTTTTCACATCTGATATGAAAACAGCATACAACAATAACACATTCTTCTCCTTTAACTCAAGCACTTATATTTAAAATCCTCAAAAGGCACAACAGAAATCTGAAGCCATTTGAGAACAGGAAAATGAGAAGCAAATGTGAAAAATAAACTGTCATTTTAGCATGAGCTTCCCTAATTAGGAGTAAGCAGTGAAATCTTACGGAAGGAAAAGGACAATATTCCCTGTGAGTTCTGCAGAAATTGAGCTGTAACAGGAGCATCTCAGTAACACACCAGCTCTAATCCGTCCTCCCCTAAATTGCTGCAGACCATAATTAATGCTACCAAGAGGTATTCACTGTATTTCACCAGTGAAGTCTCATCAGCCATCCTCACTTGGGCCTCAGGAGACACCTCAACACTGCAAGTCAGAGCTCCACAGCAATCAGAGATCAAAACTCCTCTATGCTGAACAAAACGAGGATCTACTGGAAAGAGTGATGTCCTTTTCTACATTCACCTCATTGCGAAGGATTGAGGCAATGCTGTAATCACAGCACACTCAGATGTTGTTATGCTAATACATCAGTTACTATTTCATACAAAGCCAACTCTCAGGAGGCATGTGTGTGTGTTAGGAAGATCCACCTGCACCAGAAGCTAAGCGATGATATACCTGCTTTCCCACTCCGAACCTAGATCGAATATCAATTCATTATCACTGGGTCAAGAAGCAAATCCAAAACACATTCCTACATTTCCCCCCCAAAACACCATTGTATCATGACAGAAGCTACGCACTTTCAACATTACCCCTCTCAGCACACAAAAAAATAGGATGCACGTATCCTCTGATGCACTATGAGGACCACAGGGACATTGCACCCTAAAACAGTCCCAAAGATACAGAAGATAAGGCAGCAAAGCCCCAGGGCTTAGTGAAGCCACTGAGCAATGAAATCACTTTTTAAATGGCTTAGATACTTTTTTTTTTTTTTTTTTCAGAAGTTTTACAGACCATTACTGAGGTCAGCAGTGACAAAAGAATAATTAACTGCCTGTGCTGCTACAAAACCTGGGCTTGGCAGCACAGCAAGGAGGACTGTCAACGGTTTACCGGGCTGGATCGGCCCGGTTCCGTGACGATTGGTGTGGGGGACCCGCAGACCCACACCCCAGGAAAGGGAAAGGGGGAAAGGGAAAAGGAAAAAGGGAGATGGGCCTAGAAACAAAACAGCGGCAACGATCTGAGGAGGAAAGCTAATTTACTAAATAAGATATCAGAAAGCAAAATAACACAATAGAATACAATATAATTGGAATTGAAGCTAATAAATCAAATAAAATGAGCAAGAGAAAGTGTCCGATAAACCGAAGGCCTTACGCTAACGCTGAAGGCGATACGGCAGCGAGCACCCACTGCTGAGTCGATCCCGAAGGAAGGAGCGTGTCCCGTGACCGCAGAGTGTTTTTATCTTTTCCCTCTGAGCGGAAAATACGTAAAAATGTAAAGCATCGCAAAGTCCTCTGGGGAATGTAGTTCTCCTCTTCTGAGACAGGTATACCCAGAAATATCAATGATCTATGGAGTTGGAGTATTAACTCTTTAACTCTTAATGCACTACGTGTTGTTATGATGTGGAATACCAATACCAAAAAATCATAAAACCATGACAAGGACTGATGATGCACGCTTCTGACACTAACCTACTGGAAGCCACAGATTCAAGATCTATTTAATGAAGGCCTGCTGCTGGCACCCTGAGCTGAGAGAGCTTCTGCACAGCACTGGATCTCTCCTGGGGCCATCAGCAGCACCATCCCTCACAGCAACATCCAGATAAATGCGCTGCACGCTGAAGAAATTCAATACCGTGTCATCAGGGTGCAGCAGCTGTGAGGATGGATGCTGGAACAAGTCAGGAGGTGGTGCTTCCTGAAGCCGCCTTTCATCCTGAAGGCTAAAATTCAAAAGAGGGCTGGAGCCACAGGTCACAGCATTTACCCCTTTTAACCTTTTTATTGCGCACACATTGAGTCGTGCCCAGAACAGCTCCTCGGCACATAAGGCTTGCAGCAGAGATGACTTGGTCCCAGAGGTTTAGAGAGGTACTGCAGAAGGAAAAAGTTCACCACAAGCTGCATTTTCACTCTAAAATAAGTACGCACAGTTCATGGGTGCTGGGAAGTGAACTCAGTGGTGGATTTGCAACGCCGTAACAAGAGTCACAGGACATGGCCTCACACCATAACCCACAGACACTGGGCTCCAGCAGGGCTGCCATGTGCCTGCGTCCCTCACAGCCTTGTAGCAGTTCTTTCCAAGTCAGGAGCTTATCAGGCACTGTCCTCCCACCTTGAACACTTAGAGGAAACTGTCATACGGCAACTGTACAAATGAATAGCTTTTTCAACTACCTTGGCCTCTTTTTAGGCTAGAAAGTCAGATATTTACCCCAGTTCAAGACACTGATCAATGCAAGTATTTCTGTGGTCCCTGCCCTGAGTGGTTGGAGCTCATCCCACACTTGGGACAAGGGAATTGTGTGGTTCATCACCACACACAGCCACAGTGGGTAACCAGGCTGGGGCTCTGGTTGAAGCTATTCCCATGTCTGGAGCATTGCAGGCTCTGTCTGCATTGTACATGTGCTGGTAGGAAGCATGGCTGGAACTGCTTCTGAAGGTTTTCATATTCTGGGGGTGCTTCTACTGTCTGTCAGTGGTGTGGATGTGCTTGTGGGATTTGAGATCAGAACTGCTTCTAAAGCTCTTCTCACACAGAGCTCTTATAGAGTCTCTCTCCTGCGTGGCTGTGCTGGTGCAGCTTCAATTCAGAACTGCTTTTGAAGCTCTTCCCACACTCAGAGCACTTAAAGGGTTTCTCTCCTGTGTGGCTGTGCTGGTGGCAAGTGATGTGGGAACTGCATATGAAACTCTTACCACACTCAGAACACTTGTACAGGCTCTTTGTTGAGTGTATGCACTGGTGCTTAACTACACTGGAATGTATTTTAAAGCTTTTCTCACACTCGGAGCATGGATTCTGCTTTTTCCTCTGGCACACATCCTTGCTCCTGGGGTCTTCAAGCTGCCTTTGACCTGTACTGAAGGCCAGTGGGTTTCTTGATGCCTTTAACAGAATCTTTCCCTGTTGCATCTTGATGTGCTCGCCTTGACCTTGCTCCTGATCCACATGCACATCCCATCTGATTTCTTCAATGGACATGCTACCGCACTGTCTTTTGACCACACCACCTTCCTGCAGACCCTTCCTTAGGTTTCTTATTCCAGCACCTGCTGGATGACAAAGGAAAACCAGAAATAGCACACGGTGCCCCAAATACTCCTCCCACAGAGATCTCTTTTATGGCTTCATCTTCCTCCTTCCCTCCACCACCTCACCTGGGCTGACATCTCCTGCATGGCCTCAGGGCTACCCACATCTGGGATCCAGGGCTCTTCTCCTTCTTCAAGCAGGGAAATCACCATGGGTTGGGGGCTGGAAGTGGAGCTGCAGTGGTAGAAATAGGAGAAGTTTGAGCATTTCCATCATTCTGGCACAGCTGCTTGTCCAGCAACTTTGCACAATGCCCCTCCCCACAGTGCAATAACTATTAGGGCCTGAATGACACTGGGACAAAACACAGCAGCTTTCTTTGGAGCAAAGATTGCTTTGACATCTCTGAAAACACGCAAAGATATTTTCTTTAGAAGAAAAAGAGCTGACTGCAGGGAGATGGTCCTTCCCCTCCTGCCTGATGCCTGCTGGCCAGCACTGACTATGAGATATTATCAAAGTGCTGAGCATGATGAGCCCTTATGAAACTCATGCTTGTCTGTGTTTCTTTTGTTGCTGCTACCGTGGAGTTTGTCAAGAAGGAACTGCGTGGTGATTATTTTGGGCCCTGCTTGTAGAGACACATTCTGCACAACCAAATGTGCCCAAAAGAGGAGGAAAGGCAGCAAAGCCCTCACCCAGCGAGGTCACGCACTCGTACGTCTCCAGCATCATGTCCCAGTAGGGTGCTTGCTGTGCAGGGTCCAGCAGCGCCCACTCCTCCCTGCTGAAATACACGGCCACCTCTGCAAAGCTCACGGGCTCCTGCAAGCAAGGAGCTCCTTGCTGGAAACAGACAAGGCCAAGGAATGCAGCTCACAGAGGAGAGAAACTCCAGTCCCAGCCCCTTTGTCCCAAGCGCACACATGCTGGCTGAGAGCACCTCCCTCTCCCCCTGCATTCACATCCCTCACCCCTTGGCCTCTCCTGCCCACTTTTCCCAGCCCCTACCTGAGATGGATGTGCTGGGGCCATTGCTGATCTCCTGCAGGCTGGGAAAGTCACGGGTGGAAGGTAGAAGTTGAACTGGATCTTAGAGGGACAAGGGAAATGTCAGAAGAACTGTGACTGAATGCAGCAGTCCCTGTCCAACCCCTGCCCACCCCAAACCATCTGCACGGCACTACCTGGAGGATGGCACACCACACCCTGCACAGGAAGGCAATGAGCAACAGCACTCATAACACTTTGGCTAAAAGACTAATCTGGGGGGCAGAAAAAACTGATAGCTGACAGTTCAACTGCTGGAGGCTGACTGACCATGGGACAAAAGACAAAGCATGACAAGGAGACAGTCATCTTACCGCAAAACAGAGTGCAGGTCGAGGTCACACCTTAGCAGAGATCCTTCACCCCCTTTTGTCCAGACACCTTGCAGATACTGATCTGCTGTAAGAGACTCACGCTTAGTTTGGAGCTTTGTGACCTTCTCTAAGGTAGTGTCTTAGACTGTGCTCATATGATTCTTTACACACAAAGCCGTGAACACATCTGGGACTAGAAGAGGATCCAGGTTGACCAAGGTTCCTTATTTCAGTGGATTCAGGAGTTGAGACAGAGAGGGGGACCACTCTGAGCCTCATGACTCAATGGGAGGGGCTCCTGCAGTTGTGTGTGTAATCCAATCTTGTTAAGACACTGTTAAAGCACTACAGCATATCTGTTTTATATCAACAAATATAGTCCTGCTTCTCTGTCGATTTGGATTGCATACTGTATTTCGATCCATCTGTGACAAAGTCACGAGGGGCCACACAAGGATGTAAGGAGAGAGGTGTTATGTGCAAAATGCCAGGTTTGGAAGCTGCATATGAAGGAAAGGAGAACTGAAATAGACAGGAACAGGGAACAGAAGCCAAATTTGCAATCAAATCTCTGAAAGTGGAGTAATTAATCTTGGCCAAATAAAATAAATAAATAAGCATTAACCATAGACATTCCCAGAGACACTGTTCATAATCAGTCCCCTGGTGTCACCTTCAGCCTGACTGTAGCATTATAGAAACGAGGTAACAGTGATGGGAAATATTTCAGCTCCTGTACTGTCAGGATCAGCACGGAAAGGAAAACAGCTTCCCAGTTCCCCCGTCTACCTCCAGAGGAATGGTAAGGCCTGAAGTCAGAACAAAGAGTGCCCAGAAGGCATCAGCCCCACCACTCCCAGGAAAAAGGTGATCCCTGAATGAATAATGCCAGCCCGTCTATGTACATTAATTCCAACTGGTCCTTAGGATATCTGGCAAAGTCTTTGTCATAAATACCGCAGCACAAACATCAGTGCCAACCCAGCTCAGATCTGGGAAGCTGAGTGTGCAGTTCAGGCAGCAAAGAGTTCAGATTTCCCACAGCAGTGGAACAAATCGTTGTGTGCCAAACTGACAAAGCCAGAGTCTGGCTCCCGGGTGAGAAACGTATGTCAGATGCTCACTCTGCACTTACAAATTGTTCAGAATCATTGCTCCCACACCCTGGAGAAACAGGGAGGCTGCACAGCATGTGCTTGGTGCATCTGCTGTCCTCCCTGAAACAAAAAAGACTGAAGTTCAGCAACACTACATCTCGGCTACTGAGACGGAAATGGGTCAAAATAAAACTTAAGAATTGAGTAAAAGGTTGGAAAGGGACGGACCTTGAGCAAGAACAATAAGGGGGCACTGATAGTGAGAAGCACCCTGATAAACTGCTGCACTGGAACGAGCTGATACTACAAAACTGCAGATAAAACCCAGAAGAAGCTGGAGCAGCATCTCCAACCGCAGCGAGGTGAAACGTGCACAGCGATGAAGACCTACGTCCCTCATCTTCAGGACCCATGACCTCGAGTAGGCACAGTGCATGCCCATCCCAAGGAATTCAGAGCAGGACTTACGGAAACGACTTCTTGGATTTAACTGTAATAATCCATCCCAGTTCTCAGAAATGTAATGACTATGAACGCTTTATGCTCCTAGATTTGCAGTCGCATCTCCCTTCAGTGTGCAAGTCAGGTGGGGCTATCCCCCTTGCACTCGGCGTGTGAGCGCAGTGCTGAATAACCTTACCTACCTTATCACCTAACTCTGGGTTACAGAGTTGTAGGGCAAATAACCCCCAAAAATAGCACCCAAAAGAAATAGTGCCAAAGCTGGTATATATTTGATAGGCTTAAGTAGATGATGTACAGATGGTTAGTAAGAAAAGAGTGGCTCACCTTTAAAGATGGTCGAGGCTTGCTGATAACTCCACTAGGGAGAGATCTCCAACCAGAAGTCCTTCCCTGGTGGTGGTCAGCCCTTAAATGGGGTCTTGGGAGAGGTGGAGTCAAACTCCACCCCTTCCAATCACATTCACTTGTGCCCCTGCGGCTGACCCAGTGCTCGCCTCAGGTGATCAATCAGTGGTTCAGGCCGTGATTCAACAGTTCCCATACACGAGTTCATTTCCACAAGTCACTACGGCATGAGGTGGAAGATCTGAAATTAAAGTGTGCTCCACTTACAATGTGCTTAGGGCCCACTGCTGTGTGCTAAAGGCATCTGCAGCTGCCGGGACAGCCGGAACAAAATCCCTGGGACACGTTCGCACAACAAAGACCGCCCAGTCCCCAGTACTTCAGGGGCTGACACAGTGGCAATTCCCCGCTTATTAGACGCTTTCCATTCAGTCCCGCAAAAGAAGGCACCGGGGATTTTAAAGCTTACAGGAATCCACGCGTGCAGAGCTGCGCAGCAAGGTCCTCTCGTGCGGTCCAGAGGGAGAAATGCAGTCCCAGATGCGCTGTATCACAGAGATGCAACCGGGCAGCAGAGCACACTGACCTCCTGTGCTCACTTCCTCCCCGTCCCAGATCCAAGCCCTTCCTGTGTCCTTCTCTGTCCAACCCGGGCTGCAACACGCCTGCAAAGTGTTCCTCCTGTCGTTGCATCCCGCCTGGCCCAGCAAAGCTTCAGTACCGGGCAGCACACGGAGCCGGGACCAGGGTCCCACCTGGTGCTGCTGGCAGCGTGTGCTCCTCTGCACGATCCGCTAAGGGCACCTACCTTGGGTGCAGAGCAGGCTGCTCCCAGCTCTGTTTCAGGAACCCGGGCTCCTTTGAGTACCGCGAGAGCACAGGATGCCGAGCGCCCTCAGCTGACAGGGAGGGGGGGCTGTGTTTTGTTACGCTAATGAAGCATTGCTTTCTGCGGTGTCTTTGCTTCCTTGGTGGGGACAGTTGCACATTCGTGTCGTCAGGCATCCCTACGTTCCTGTCCTTGCGTTCCTTTAACTCCTCTCAGCCGTGAGCATGTCTCAGCAAGAGGCAATCGCCGGCTGCCCTGCTCTAGAGGACAGCATCTCCCTGCAACTGGTGAGTTCTTGTCCTAACCACTTCTCCTGCTTTCTCTCTTAGGTCTTCTTTTGAAGGCGTGGTTAACCACACTGCTGTTAGAGGTCTGGCTCTGATGTTCGCTGGTGTATATCTACAGACTGTAAGGCCACCCAGAAGGAACTGCTCTCAGGGTACTTGGGATTTTGTGTACAGGTGATCCAGGTTGGTTTTCTTAGCAACAGGGATTAATACATTAGTTTCAGAACTGATATATTAGTTTAGCAAAAAGAATGCATATGTGACACTTCTAAAGATTTCTGCTTCAGCTTTTGTGAGTGAACAGTCTTGTTTTCCCTCAGTAATTCTGCACTGGGAACAGAACTGAATTTTATTTTCTGCCTCAATGGTTTTGCCTCACAAGAAGCACTGGACGTGAGGCACATTTTGCTCAGGTTCCACATACATTGTTTTTAAAAGTGGTCTCATTATCAGTGGGTATCTTCCAAACTGGGAAAAAGTGGATGCAAGTGAGTCAAAGGTTTCAGGGATGAAGCTTTTGTGCAAAAAGGGGAAGAAGTCAGTGGGCACTCGACCACCCTGAATAACTCTGAGCATGCCCAAAGGGACATTAGCACATACCTGTGAGACCTTAAAAAAGAAGGAACACCTTGCAGAGCACTGGGAGTTAAAAAGTTAATGCTGCAGTTGTTCGGACTGTGGATAGTTCTAGGTACCTGGTCTCAGAAGGGAAGAATGAACTACAAGTCCCAGAAGCCCTCATTGTTCTGTTTCCATTTTCAGCAATAGCAGCCCATACATAAACACACCCGAACGCAGACCTCCCTTAAGGCAGCTGGCGAGACTGTTTTCTCACCAGCGGGAACAGAAGCAAACGCTGCGTTCCACATTGCCCAAGCCCACTTCTGGCTCCCAGGCAAGACCTTTGGCTGTACCGCCGTGACGGGACGTCTTTGCACAGCGGCTGGCTGCAGCTGTGTAGCAGCCCAATGACCTTCCTTATTTCCCTCGGCATACAACGCTTCCTCGCCTTCCGCTGTAACGTAAACCCCACGAACACGAACTCGCCTTCCCATCCCACCCCCGGCATCGGGAACACAGACGGCAGACGCGTCCGCCCCGCAGAACACGGGACTCACACAGCACAGCCCAGCACGGCACGGCCCGGCCCGGCCCGGCCCGGCCCGGCCCGTCCTGCGGCCGCCCCCTGCCCCGCGCCATCATGGCGGCGACTCCGCCCCGCCCCGCCCCGCTCAACCGACCCGGAACTCCTCTTCCCTCACGGCCGCGGACGACGTGCGTTCCGCCGGGACGGGAGTCGGCCTTGGCTTGGCTCCGGTGCTCCGTGTCCCCCACGCCTCGCTCTCCTGTCGGCTCTCTCCGAGCAGCGCCGTTGGCGCTGTGTCACCTCTCGGGCTGCTGCTCCCGGCACATCCCGGGACGGCGCTCAGCCCCGTGGGCAGCTCTGGGCAGAGATGGAGCCGTCGGTGCCGCTCCCACGAGAACGGCCGACTCTTCCCAGCAGAGCAGGTGAGGCCGAGCGGGGCGGAGCGCTTAACCCTTTCTGTCCTCGCACCGTGCCCGCGTAGGCACGGCGTTTCCATTTGCCTACCCGCGCGGTGCTGAGGAAGAGCGGAGGATCGTCTCGGCACTGTCTTACCCGAGGGCTGGGAGCCGTTCCCGCTTGAGATAACATCAGCGGAACTGGTGCTTCAGCAGGCTGCTCTGCTGGCAGTTGCAATCAGCGCTGAGGCTCCACGTGCGTGTACACGCACTGCAGCCGCCCTGTTTCTCCGGGGGGTGGTCAGTGCCTGAACCGAAGGACCGTGCCTGAACCGAAGGACCGTCCCCAAGGTCATTCCTTTCAGACGCTGAGACCTGAACGTTGTTCAGGGCAATTTGTAACGGCAGAGTGAGCGTCTGACATACGTTTCTCACCCGGGAGCCAGACTCTGGCTTTGTCAGTTTGGCACACAACGATTTGTTCCACTGCTGTGGGAAATCTGAACTCTTTGCTGCCTGAACTGCACACTCAGCTTCCCAGATCCGAGCTGGGTTGGCACTGATGTTTGTGCTGCGGTATTTATGACAAAGACTTTGCCAGATATCTTACACAGACAGGCTGGCATTATTCATTCAGGGATCACCTTTTTCCTGGGAGTGGTGGGGCTGATGCCTTCTGGGCACTCTTTGTTCTGACTTCAGGCCTTACCATTCCTCTGGAGGTAGACGGGGGAACTGGGAAGCTGTTTTCCTTTCCGTGCTGATCCTGACAGTACAGGAGCTGAAATATTTCCCATCACTGTTACCTCGTTTCTATAATGCTACAGTCAGGCTGAAGGTGACACCAGGGGACTGATTATGAACAGTGTCTCTGTTAACGCCCAGGGCTAATGCTTACTTATTTATTTATGCAAAGATTAATTACTCTGGTTTCAGAGATCTGTTTGCAGTCCTTTAGATTGATTCTCCTCTGCTTTAGCTTCTGTTCCCTGTTCCCATCTATTTCAGTTCTCCTTTCCTTCATATGCAGCTTCCAAACCTGGCATTTTGCAGGTGACACTTCTCTCCTTTCGTCCTTGTGTGGACCCTTGTGACTTTCCAGTTTGTCACAGATGGATACAAATGCAATATTCGATACTAAGGAACAGAGAAGCAGGGCTGTATTTATTGAGGTAGTACAGATATGCTGTAGTGATTTAACAGTGACTGAGTAAGATGGGAGATGGCTGGATACACTTGGTTATTTACTGCACAGAGGGTAGGGTTACACACACACCTACAGGAGCCCCTCCCATTGAGTGGCACCCATTCTGTCTCAACTCCTCAAACCACAGAATTAAGGAGCCTTGGCACTGGTGGATCCTCTTCTAGCCCCAGACTTGGTCACGGTTTTCTGTGGAATGAATTATAGGTGCGCAGTCTAGGACATAACCTTAGAGAAGGTCACAAAGCTGCAAACTAACTGTGAGCCTCCTTCAGCAGATCTGCATAAGCAAGGTGACTGGACATCAAGTTGTGAGGGATCTCTGCTCAGGTGTGACCTCACCCACTTGGGCTGCTCTCTGTTTTGGGGTAAGATGACTGTCTCCTTGCCATGCTTTGTCTTTAGTCCCATTGTCAGTCAGCCCTCAGCTGTCAGCTGTCAGTTCTTTCAGCCACCCAGTTTGAGACAGCTTTGTGATGGCTACTATCTTTTAGCCAGTGTTTTGAATTCTGTTGCTCATTGCCTTCCTGTGCAAGTTGTGGTGTGCCATCCCTCAGGTAGTGCCCAGCAGATAAGCTGAGGAGGCCTGGGCTTGGACAGGGACTGCTGTGTTCCCTCACAGCTCCGCTGACATTTCCCTTGTCCTTGCAGGCTCCAGTTCAACTTCTGCCTTCCACCCATGATCATCCCAGCCTGCAGGAGAGCAGCAATGGTCCCAGCACATCCATCCCAGGCAGGGTCTGGGAGAAGCGAGCAGGAGAGGCCAAGGGGTGAGGGATGTGAATGCAGGGGGAGAGGAAGGTGCCCTCAGCCAGCATATGCTCCGGCTGGGACCGGAGTTTCTCTCCTCTGTGAGCTGCTCCCCTGGGCCTTGTCTGTTCCCAGCAAGGAGCTCCTTGCTTGCAGGAGCCAGTGAGCTCTGCGGCTGTGTATTTCAGCAGGGAGGAGTGGGCGCTGCTGGACGCTGCACAGTGAGCGCTGTACCGGGACATGATGCTGGAGACGTACGAGTGTGTGGCCTCGCTGGGTGAGGGCTTTGCTGCCTTTCCTCCTCATTATGGCACCTTTGGCTGTGCAGAGTGTGCCTCTGCAAGAAGGGCCCAGAGTAATCACCATGCAGTTGACTAACACTACAAGATCAGCAAGACAAGGAACACAGAGATGTGCTCAGCACTCTGACAGAAGCACTGTAGTCAGTGCTGGCAAGCAGGCATCAGCCAGGAGCAGGAGGACCATCTCCTTGCAAACAGCCCTTGTATTGCTGTGTTGCCTGTTGACACCAAATCCAGCAGCCACATCCCTCCTTGGTTATTCCTTTAGAATTTACTATTTTATGTTCATTTTCCATGAAGCTTTCTGATGACTTGGCCATTGAGCATCTTGGAAAAAAAACCCAAACCATTCTGAAGTTGATCTTAATAAAATGTCTTTGAATAATTTTCAGAGATATAAAAGGAATGCCATGCTTCAAAGAAGGATGCCTGTGTGTCTTGGCCCAATGTCATTTAGGCCCTAATTGTTGTTTCTCAGTATGGAGGGACACCAAGTGGATTAGTTGGACAAACAGCTGTGCCAGAATGATGGAAATGCTCTTGTTTCTCCTTTTTCTATCATTGAAGCTTCCCTTCCAGCCCCCAAACCTGTGGTGGTCTCCCTGCTTGAAGAAGGGGAGGAGCCTAGGATCCCTGATGTGAGTAGCCCAGAGGCCGTGGCAGGAGGTGTCAGCCCCGGTGAGGTGGTGGAGGGAAGGAGGAGTTTGGGGGTGTAAAAGCCATGTGTGGTGGGGTACCATGTGCTATTTTTGGATTTCCTTTGTCATCCAGCAGGTGCCGGGATAGCAAACATAAAGAAGGATCTGCAGGAAAGTGGTGTCTCTAAAAGACAGTGGGGTAACATTTCGGAGGATGAAATCAGAAGGGAAGTCCAAGTGGATCTGGAGCAAGGTCAAAGTGAGCACATCAAGAAGCAAAATGAAAGCACGTGCTAAAGGCACTAAGGAACCCACTGGACTATTTCTGCTATTCCATTCTGCTGTAACCCACCGGCTATTTCTGGATTTCCTCTATCATTCAGCAGGAATTGGGATTACAGATGCATTAGGGGATCTGCAGGAAATCAGTGTGGTCAAAAGGCTGTGCAGTAGCATCTCTGTAGAAGAAATCAGAAGCAATGTCAAAGTTGATCTGGAGCAAGGTGAAGGTGATCACATCAAGAAGCAACAGGGAAAGCGTGTGTTAAAGGCATCAAGGAACCCACTGGAGTCTAGCATAGGTCAAAGGCAGCCTGAAGACCCCAGGATCAAGGATGTGTGCTAGAACAAACAACAGAACCCATGCCCTGAGCGTGGGAACAGCTTTAGAATAGCTGCTAGTGTCATTAGGCACCAGTGCATACATTCAGCAAGGAGCCTGTACAAGTGCTGTGATTGAGGTTCAAATGGAGATTCCACCTCATCCACCAGCAGCACATCAATACAGGAGAGGGACTGTAGAAGTGCTTGGATTGTAATAAGTGCTTTAGAAGCAGTTCTGATCTCAAATGCCACAAGCACATCCACAGCACAAACAGGCTGTAGAAGCACCCCAAGAATATGAGAAGCTTCAGATGCAGTTACAGACTCGTTTCCTACCAGCACGTGCACACAGCAGACGGTGCCTACAATGCCCCGAATGTGGGAAGAGCTTCAGCTGGATTCCCAGCCTGGTTACCCACTGTGGCTTTGTGTTGTCACGAACCATACAGATCACTTGAGCAGAGGCAAAGCTCTGGGGCAAATGCAAATTCTGTTCCTCTTTACTTGCACAGGAATTACACCTATTGCTCCCTTGCAGCTGCAGTCGTAGCGTTGAGTGGACTCACAAAGGAGAGTGCAGAATGGGATGTGGTCCAGCCACTGAAAACCTTCTGCCAGCTGTCATGTTTCAGACAGGGCTGTGTGCAGGGAGATGCCCGTGAAGTCACCTTTATCTCTCCTACATGATCCCATCTGCTGTGGGACAATAGGTGAGGACCTAAAGGAAACCTCAGCTGAGTTGAGCCATCACCAGCACAGAAGAAAACGTGTCTGCACGGAGTATGGGAAGAGCCTCCCTACTGTAGAGGGTCAGATTTTTACTTATTGATGCCATGCTTGTGATTTTTAACTAAAGTTTTTAGCCGGCTTACCTGAATATCATTGCGGCTTAACATAAAAATTAACAAATCATTTATCCTTCTATTTAAAAGGGTAACCTGTTACAATTTCCCCTTCAGGGTGACTCTTGGTTTTCTTTTACAGCACCACACGGGATGGCAAATGGAAATGCTGCAATCAGACTGGACAGTGATGTTCCTGTTGTCCCAGTCTGAGTTCTCTAGCTCGATGTGTCAGGAGCTGATCTGCTCAGAGAGGCACGAGAGATTTATTTCATTTCTGCACAGAAATGAGTGCCGAGTGGTTCATGCTGAAGGCTGAGGTGCCTTCTCTGTGGTACAGGATTTCTCTGGTGTACGAGGACCGCAGGATGGCCGCAACTCTGAGTGCACTGAGAGTATTTACCTACATGCGTGGTTACCTACGTTTCTGTGTGAAGAGGTCGTGCCAGCAGATTGGTCAGGCACAGCCTTCCCTTGGTGATCCTATGCTGGCTGTCTTGGATCACCTGCTCATCCCTCGTGTGCCTCAACGTGTCTTCCAGGAGGATCTGTTCCATGATTTCCCCAGGCACAGAGGTGAGGCTCAGTGGGCTGTAGTTCCCGAGGTCTTCCTTCCTTCCTTCCTTTCTTGTAAATGGGAGTGATGATTCCCTTTTTCCTGTCCCGTCCAGGGACTTTGCCTGACAGCCACAATGTGTAATGCTCTGAGAGACAGTTAAATCACAGGGAGGAGCCAGGTCTCCCTTCCCTTAATTTGACTGATGTATCAGTCAATTCTGGAAGAGTCCAGAGCAGTAGCCGAGAAATTATCATGCTTCAGAAGGGGGCCTGGTGACTTCCTCTGATTGGGATGGTGTCCAGTGTCTCTAGGACTGGAGCCAACTCCAGTTCCAAACAGGGGCTGGAGGGAAACTGACCTGTCTGTTTTGCTTTGATATTATAGCTAGTTGCTGGTGGGGAGGGAAGTCAGGCACTCTCTCTGCTGCTGCTCCTGATTCTAGGTGCTGCTGCTTCCCTTCTGTGCTCCCCTCTGGAGCATCCCCATCAGGATGTTTGGTGCTGTATCCAGAGCTGTCGATCTCCCTACCACCTTTGATTTCTGTTTCCCTTTCCTCCTTTTCTCTTAAAGCTGTTCAGAATCTCTATACTTGAATTTTTTATAAGCTTAGAGAGATACGGTTGTGAGAGGGTGGGCGCACGTAGGATGACTGTTTTGTAGATATCTCCTAATAAAGTTGATCTTTTTTTTTTCCACCTCCAAACGAATTCAGAGTGTTGTTCCATCTTCATCTAACCGGAGGGGTCGTGAATCTGCCCTCGGCACGGGAAGCAAGCAGCTTCTGCCCGGACTTGATAAGCGATTCCAACCCCAGCCCCGCCCGGGGAGCAGGGAACTCACCACCTCCTGCCGCCCCCGCCCCTCTGCGCACCGCGCCGCTGCCGCCCTCCGCCCCGCCCATGTC